>OW026362.1:109080561-113880561 GCA_932273835.1 Sarcophaga variegata | reverse complement strand
TACCAGAACTACACTATTCGAAGTATAGGACCTTAGCCTCGCGAGCCTGTTGAGTTAGATTGGGTAAATGTATTGCAATTTGAATATAATACATCAGAAAGCCCCTTGGGAAGGTGAAGAAACTCGTAATGCATTTTTCTAGGCAATACACTTATGGTCTTTGATTTTTCTTCAAGCAAGATTAGTATAGATTAGTAAAGTTCTATAATAATCCGGAAATGCTAAAGACAATCTAAATTTTGATTCATTATCAACAGCGATCGCCAAGTCGCCGTGGTCTAGTAGGTAGTGTGTTTGCTTATTAGACGTGAGGCCTCGGTTCAAACCACAGGTCAGACATCTTCATTAAAACGAAATATGCAAAAATATTTCTTCGTCGACTTCATATCAGCAGATTTCTGGCAAAAACTCAGAGTAAAAAAAATTGCTATGAAAAGTTTCTCAAAAATTTGTCGTTCTGAATCGACTTCAAATTGTAGGTCCTGCTACTCATGTATAAAATTAACACACACAACGTAATTGGTATAAGAAACTAGGTCGTAATCCTGACTGAAGGGTTGTAATGACCAACTATGTATGCATGTAGGATATAGATTAGTATAGTTCTGCAATAATCCGGTTATGTTACTAACTAAGGTTCGATATCATTTCATGTTAAGATTTCCTGAATCAGATTTATCACTACACTGAAGGCGTTGTTTTACACAATGACAGAACTTATCTGGCTAGTTAGTTGGAAGAACTTGATTTATGAAACTGAACCAAAACAAAATAAGTCATCAGAAGATAGGACGTATGCCCTATTTTTCTTACTTGGACGAAAAGAAACTCAATGATCTTATGATTGAACTTCCAGAATTAATTTTTCTGTATGGGAAAACCCTTTTTATAAGAACAAGAGTAAACATTTATTTTATTGCGTTTCTGGTTGTTGATATTCAACACCAGCATTATTAACAATAACAACAATAAATACATACATATGTACGTACATATTGTATATCATTCCATCACAATCTATCTTGTTTGTGTATGCATTAAATAAAACTTATATTGTTGTTGTTGTTTTCATTAATGTTTAATAAAATTTATGAGTAGAAATAGAAATAGAAACGCCACCATCGCATGTAACCGTTACCAAAAGCAAAAGCAACCACAAAAACAAAAACAACAAAACGGTAACAACTGACCACCAACAGAGTTTTGTGACATTTTCGGTTTGCTGGGATGGAGGTGCACTTTAAAAACCGAAAAATTCAAATTTAATTTTAAATAATAAAACGTTTTATCTTTACTTTAATATGTTGTCGCTATTGTTGTTTCTAATTATTCATTCGTTCAGTCATTCATTCATTCATTCATTCATTTGTACGTTACCAACAATGAAAATGTTGCTCGCTATCGTTGGTTGCTATGTATGTGAACAAGATATTATCGCAACAATAAAAAATATTGAATTACAGCAAACGCTGCATTTTATTGTTTGTCTATACGAAGCGAAACCAAAACAAAAATTATAGAAAAAATAATAAATTGTGCATAAATTTTTAGAAGATTTGTAATGTTGATGTTTAGAATTTTGTTGAGTGATTTACTGTTTAAAACTACAATGAGTGTCAACAATGTTTATGTAAATGTGAGTGTAAAAAAAACATAACCATGCCCCATTCGGTTTATCCAAAACGAAAAACCAAATGCAGGGATATTGTCTTAATTAAAAACCTGATGAGTTTTGCATCTGAAAATTGTTCACGTTCACTTTGAATGCCACCGAATAGTTGTGGATTCTTTACATCTTATATTTTTAAGATAACACACTGCATCAATATACGTATGTAAGCGCTAAAATTAATCATCAACATAGCAATTCTTCTTAAAAAGAATGTTCATACCAAACTCTCTTAACCCTTTCAGACCCGGACTTTATTTAGCTCGTTAAAAGCTTAAAACTAAAGCTATCAAAAAAATTTTTTTAATTAGTCTATAAAATATATAGACGAATAAAACTGCAATGTCCTTTTCCGGAATCAGGACAACGCACAATTGTGCTATTCAGGTCATAAGTGTCAAAATGACCCTCGAAGAATTAAGGACAATTTTTATTATAAATTGCATAATAACCTTGAATTAATAAACACTGTTTATGTTTTATAAAGTTTATTAAAGTAAACAAATTCAGGTACTTATCCCTTAAACAAATTAAATAATTATAAGGAACACAAACTAAAAAATAGAAGTACTTCATTCCTTAAAAATTAAATAATGATGTAAAAAACTACTGAAAATAAAAAGAAACATTCATAAAATGGCCTCAGTTGTTATATTTACACATATTTTTTATGATATTTTTTAAAACAGTCTTTATTCTTAGCTAAACAAAGTGTAATTTTGCACTTTTGGCATCGACCTCTCGAACGACTTCCGCAATTCTTTCGGCACAGTCTTTGTTCATAGGAAAATGTAAACCAGTGGTCAAAGCGGTTATACCTAATATCATCAGGAGCATCATGTGGGCGATATTTTGTTCCGTGAAAATCGTTAGGAAGCTCAATACTTCCACTTGCTCAGGAGCTTCAAATGAAGCCGCTAGCACAGTCCTTAATTCCATTTTAAAAGTTAAAAATGATTTTATTTTTGATCTTGGTATTCCAGAAAGTTTACAGTCAGATCTATATTCCATCCAAGATTTAAATATTGCCAAGCCAACTAAGTGAAAAAATACTTTAACGGGGCATTTCTTAGTCTTCATTTTTATCCTATAGTACTCCAGCATTTAGTCGCATTTTGTATAACTGCTGCAACTTTTACGGGACAACGGCGTTTCAGGTTTTTATTCCATCTGTAAACTGCACCTACAGGATCTTTACCACAATTAATTGGCTTCGTGTCCTTCCACTTAACAACAGCTACATTCTGTCCATTCGTAAATTGGCATATGTCTCCTCGATTCATTTCTTTGTCTAAGGGAAATTTCACAGTTTTGGGAACTCTGTTTGGCATAATTGTGCCAGATGCTAAGTAGTCCATTTCGTCTAATGCTTCTAACAATGGTATTGTTGTGAAAAATCGATACATGTGTATATGGCTGCTTTTTGGAATATTTATCAGTCTAATGACTATAGATGGCCCGTGGCCAAGACCACAATATTTAAATGTGCCAGCACCTGGAAAAATTTCAAAGTTCACAACAACACCATTGGAAGTAGCACAGACAAGATTTTTAAGGCCAACTGGTCGCGGCCGAATTACCTGACGTGCGGGGCATCTACCCGTTAAAAGTATCATTTGTTCATCAATAGTTTGTGATATCTGTGGCCAAATCATTGCATCGCTTTCTTACAATGTCTATAACTGGTTGAACTCATCAACACTTATTTGCTGAACTTAATGCAAAATGATCTTCAAAATGAATATCCGAGCGTAGCTGAAGAAACTTATCGCGTGACATGGAGTTATAAATGGCAGGAATTTTGTTTTCCCTTGCCCAATACATTCTTATAGCAGGATAACTGAGGCAACCTATTATTATTTATTTCATTTTGACATCCAGACATGAAATGACATACTTTTAGATATGACATGCCTGATCGGTACTTTCGATCTAGTTACTGATGGTTGTTGTGCAGTATCTGAAAGGATACTGCATCTGCATTTACATTGAAAGGGATGTATGTTTCATCAGCGTCATCATCGAAATCTTTAAGCATGTTTAAAACTGTACGAGATCTTCATTATTGTTCAAATCAAAAAATTTCGCTATAAAATAATGAGATAGCACAAACGTGAGTGTGAAACAAAATGTCAAGTTATGCCTGACTGAAACAATTGTGCTATCTGTATTTCTACGACCGCTGACTAATTGTTGCTATGCCCAATTCCACCATGTGATGAGTTGAATCGTTAATAGAACTCTTTTTACAGCTATTTCCAAAAAGTTTAAAAAATATTTTCAAACTATTTTTACAAAAACACTTACCTTTTGGACGCATGTCTACGCTTGCTGAAAGACAAAATCAAACTGAAGCTGTTTTTTTTATCTGTTGTGTGTTTATTTTTTATTTTAATTTTTTGCAACAAGAACAAGACGGCACGATTACTGCTTGTCGGTTACTGGACGAAAAATTATTTTTTTATGCAATTTGAGGGCAAAAAAGGCAGATCGCACAATCGATTAAGCCAGGTCTGAAAGGGTTAATAGTCCCACCAAAAAATCTTTTAAATCTGTTTATTAGATATCTGTGCCCGCTTGGTTGTATCGGCAATCCTTAGTTTTCTGATAACTGAAGCTTATGTAGTTGCGAAAATGCTGCTGTATTTATTTTCATCAGATTATTTTGCATACGATATTTCATCTCGTGATTCAAGAGAGCGAGAAAATTTGTTGTGTTTGCTTCAACCAAAAAGTTTCAAGTCTTCTAAAGGAGGTACATAAGATATATCGACTAGGACTATTGGTCACCCTTTTGAGAAGGTGATATTCCAAATGGGTTACCCAGGTATAGAAATTCATTCGAATGATGCACCTTAGTATGGAGAGTAGTTAGCGGTATATTTTCTTGCTCACTGATATTATTGATCTAATTGATCTTGTCCTTCGATGTTGTGCAAAATCAATTAATGACCTAGTTTTTGTGATATAAACTCCTCTCTTTTAGTACTGGCTATTCCTAAGCCCTCATTACATGCTTGTAATAGATATGTTTGCCTTGATGTCGTTCCAATATACATAATCAAAGATATTTGTGTCTTTATGACAGTCTCTGAACATCTGGTATTTGGAACAGCCCGATCGTGCCGCCCCTGCGCTGACCAACTTCCTGCTCTTCCCTGATTTTGGTGGAACTTGGTCAGTACAGAGACTGTGTTCACTCGTGGCATCACAACGGCCGATATGCGTGCTCAAGTGAGCTCTTTGATATCAGAGCTACCACTTCGACCTAACCTAACCTACTTCGAAAAGAAAAGCAGTTTAGTTTCACGTGGCTTACTTTAACCAGATAACTACTCTATTCAAATCGTCTTAGTTTTTCTGTGAATTTAAAGAATTAAACGTTTAGAATTCCACTGTTCTATTAGTGCATACAATACGTACAAATCTATCCAATGAAATGTGCTGCAATATGATTTAGATTAGAATCATATTTAGACTACCACTACCACGTACATACTTACTTGTTCGTTTTGTTTATAAATTTCAACATTTCAAATATTTTGACATTTTCAACTCTTCCTTCAATCTTCATAAAATAAACAAATTATGGAAATCAATCAAATTTATTATATTTTCTAAAGCATAAATAAAATTAATTTCACATGTTAATTGCGGCCATTTCAACATGTAGAAAATTACAATAATTTGTAAAGAACAACAACAACCAACTGTAACAATATGGATTTTTTTATTTCAAATTTCATGTAATTTATTTCAATTATAGTGTTTTAAAATGTTGCTGCTGTTGTTGTTTATTACTTCATCATCAACATCAACGTTATTTTTATCCATTAATTACATGTTTTCTACTAAATATCATGACCATCATCATCGTCAACATCATCACTGTCATCATCAGAGTCAGCACAAGCAACCACCATCGAAGTCCAATAATATAGGAAAACGAACGAACGAACGAATAAATATATTCGCACAAAACTAATCTACGAACAATAATGTCAACTTCAAATAGAGCGAAAATTTAGTGCAAAATAAAAATAAATAAAATTAAATACAAAAAAAAAACTAATAATAATAGACGTCTTTGTAGTATTGTTCAAATAAATTTGTACTCGTTTAAAGTTGAAAAAACAAAAAAAATAAATAAAATAGACTTCAAATAAATACGAGTACAAGGCCATTAAGCCGGCTGCCTTCGAGTATGTTTTTCTACTTCACATTACATCTAAAGCAGGCAATAGATTTTGCAATACACAATGTAAACAAGAGGGTTGATTGAAAAGCTCTCCAGCAAAAATATTTCGTTAATGAGTTAATGAGACTTGAGAAGATTTTGCAAAACTTTTGCCAGAAGGCTGCTGAGAGTTGAGTTGTCGAAAGGAGTACTTCTTTTTCGAAATGCCAAAGCTGAAGTTTGAACTCAAAGCTCTCTTCTACCACACAACCCACTACAAGCGTCCGGCAACCATTATTGTTGTATTGTATTGATCTTAACTCCCATGTCGGTAAATTAACAATAAAACGCCTGACTTCATGCAAAATCATGGTGGGAAAAGACTGTCGGTGTAAAGCATCTTTCCGCATTCTCCTTCATCTCTTAATACGTAATTGGTCATTACAACCCTTCAGTTAGGATTATGACTTAGCTTCTCACACCACTTATATTGTGTGCGTTAATTTTATACATGAGTAGCGGAGCCTACAGTTTAAAGTCGACTCCGAACGACAGATTTTTTTGAGAAAATTTGAATGGCATTTTTATTTGCTCCCAGAGTTTTTGCCAGAAATCTACTGAGAGGAAGTCGCCGAAGAAATATTTTTTCCATATTTTCATTTTGATGTCTGACCTAGGGCTTGAACCATGTCCTTACGTCTAATAAGCCAATACACTACCTACTAGACTGCGGCGACAGTGATAAATTGTTTTTTAATTTTTTTGTGTTAAATTCAAGTATTCAAAAACAGTATTCATGCTCATAATTTCTGATACTTACGGACTCACAGTTATTTTAATATCATACTACATTTCAACTCATACTACTCATATTCAAAGTTTGAAGTACTCATGGAGTCACTGGAATCATTTATAAGTATTTTTCTAGAGTTATGAATCTCAATGACTAGGCATATGAATCAAACATATTTCGAATGGTATGAGTTCGATGTCAACGTTTTACTCATACTCATTGTACTCATATTTATAAATCAATGTTGTAGTGAGTGTGAATGAATCAGAGTACATAGTTAAATTTCAATATGGTTGATTCATATTCAAAATTTCATGAGTGCCTATGAGTGGCAAAAAACGATTCATTGCTGACCTCTGGTATGTATTTATCACTGTATTAAGTTGCAAAAAAATTCTTGAAATTCGAATATTCATCACTTGCCTGACTACCCTCGCATATACTTGCAAGGCAGGCAATACAAACGTACAACAAAGTTTCTTTTGTGGTTTGTAATCATTGTGAGTTTCGCATGTGCTATGAACTCTGTTTAATGTTTGTTGCTGTTGTTGTTCTTGTTTTTGTTTTTTTTTTATATTGTTTGTTATTTTCTTTGCTTAGCATCGTACCCGCAACAACAATTGTTGGTGTTGTTGCTGTTGTTGTTGTTTTATTCTTATAGCTTTTAAACTTTAGTTTATTGCTTTAAAGTGAATAATGTTTGTCTACTGATTATACGTGTGTAATCTTTAACACCTACACTTTGGCTTTTTCAGCTTTTAACTTGAGAAGAAGAGAATTTGTTGCATGTTAAATGTGGCAAGAAGTAATACTACTCGTGTGTGTCGAAAATTAAGTGCAACACATATTGTATTTGGAACAAGATATCAATGAATGAATTGAATGAATTAAGAAATTGAAAAATTACACACGACAGAGGGGGTGGACACACTTTTATATCGTACATCACACACACACAGTACATATGTACATAAATATGCAAAGAACAGGAAGGAAGAGACCACAGTGTGTTGAATATCTATTCATTGTCGACATTGGAATATTGGAACATTGAAATAATAAATGTCGACTAATTATTGCAGTAAAAATTTTTTTTAATTTATTTGTATTATTTTCTATTTTCAAATTTGAAGAAGTGGCCTCGTAGGTAGAGCCTACAAGTTTATAGGAATTTAAACCAAAGGGTTATTACTATGAATGCAGTATGGTAGGTTAGGTTAGTTTGTAGTTGTAGCTTTGATACCAAAAGCTCATTTGAGCACGCATAGCGGCCCGTTGCGACGCCACAGGTGAACGCAGTCCCTGTACTGACCAACTTCTACCAAACTAGGGAAGAAGAAGTTGACCAACTTCTACCAAACTAGGGAAGAAGAAGTTGGTCAGCGCAAGGGCTGCACATTAAAAGCACGACTACCCTACGCTGGAAAACCAGACCGAAAGTTTGATAAACGAAGCTATATCCTTGACATCAATGGACGATAGCTCCGTCAAGCTGACAAGAATTGGAGAGCCAAATAACCTATATCTGCACCTCGCAAGAGATGAGTATTGACAAAGAAAGTGGATAACAGTCTACTCTTCCCCAGCGGATCTGCACCCACGGCAGAAGTCGTCAAATGGGAGTTGCATCCTTTCAGCGTGTCTTCCCATAACACAATGACATGTAAGCATGGCCACAGTGATTGAGATGATGTTACGACCAAGTCCAAGTAACTGGTTGGTGCGCGTGCAATTAATCAAGGGCCAAGTGAGTCTAGCGGTGGAGCAGGACTCCTTATTGACCCGAGATAGGTTGGCGTTCCGAAAGAATTTCCGCGCAATGGCCAACTTGATCGAGGTAAGTGGGATACCGATTAAAGAGGATTCCGGAAGGAGTGCACCAGCCCAGGCGATCTCGTCGACCCTGCAGTTTCCCGGAATGCTACTGTGCCCAGGGACCCAGACAAGTGAGACACAGAAGCCCCCAGAAAGAAGGTCGATACAGCGGCGACATTCCCTAACGATCCCGGAGTTACTCACAACGCTCGACAGAGATCATATGGCGGTCTGACTATCAGAGAAGAGCGAGACGCGGTTGAAAGGAGCACTGTTGACGAGGATCCATTGAACGGCTCGATAGAAAGCCATTACCTCCGCCTGAAACATGCTACAATAATTCAGCAGTCGGAGGGAAATGTTCAAATTCAGTTTCCCAGAGTATAGCTATTGTAGAGAAGGAAATCAATCTTAAAGGAGATTAGTTATGTTGTGAATGAAGTAAAGCAAAGTTTTCTAAAATTTGTTGTGTTTTCTTTATTGGGTCAGAGCATTTTAGGACCGTCCTCGTACCAGAAAAACTTAACCCATAAGATCGAAATGGAATCAAGAAAGGTACAATTTGAACCGTAGAACCCTACCCAATCAGTTCGTTTACTCTCTTTTTCAACATGAAACAATAAGCTTAGCTTCAGTGGTGCTTTTATCCTATCTGTCACTGAGACAGTTTCTTTAAGCCAACAAGCTTGTTTCTGACACGGATTTATATTAAAAATCAGATTCTGTACTTTCTCTGCCACCACACACAACCCTCTCTCTTTAAGGCAGCGCACACATCATCATTTCATGTCTTCAGCGACAATACAATAAATTTTTATGAAATTTTCAATTGTAATTTAAATCCTTTCCTCGCAATTGTTGTGTATTCTTTGAAGAATAATTCCCGAATGCAGAAGTACATTGGAATACTCACTCGCATATGTATTTATTGGACTGGTGTGATAGAATGCTAACAATGCATTTAGTTAGTGATCACAAGCAAACAACTATCATAATAACTACCAGTGGCTGTAGCAGTACGTAAGTACAAATTTAATGTTTAAAAAGCGGGTGATTTTAAGAAAAATAATCAAGCGATGGTGGATCGTCCACTCACTCGTATTGTATTTAATTCTGGAGAAAAACCTGTCATAAACATATTTCATGTACAATTTCAACAGCTACTATTCGTGATCCTTCCATGCTGATGTTGATGCTTTGTGCTGTGCGGTAATTTATGGCATGTGAATGAAGGAGGAGGGAGGGCAATAATAGAACCTTATATGGCCTGATGGAATGATGAAGTAATGATTATAAACAATACAGAAAGAAAGAAATTCACAGAATAACAAACGGTCTGGTCTGTCTGTTGATGAAACCGAAGATGATCGTCGTAATGAAGTTTGTATGATGTGTGCTTCAGCTTCTGTTTGTGCTTTTGCAACAACCTTAACAACTGTGTGTGAATTCTTTCAGTTCGAATGTGAACGTGTTTAAAATTTAAATGATTTTCTCTTTCTCTCTCTCAATTGTGTCAATAAACAAACAATACAAATGAGATGTTTTGTGTCATAAATGCCTGTATATTTCTCAGGCTGCATTTCAGATAATTTTCCGAAATTTAATGAGAAAAAAAAAAAGAAAACAAACAAAATAAATACAAACAATTATTATTTTCTCTCCCTCTCTCTCTCTCTGTTTTATATTTAATTACAATTTAATTTCTTCAATATATTTTTTGGTATTTTTTTTTTGTTTTGTTGCTGTTGTTGTTGTTGTTATTATTACATTTTGTCGGCCAGCAATTAAATTTTATTTATTATTGTAAACAACATTTAAATGATCGGCTTTTGTTTTGATTAGTTTTCGTTTACGTACATACGTTTATACGTTTATGTATTCGCATATTCTTATGTCCTCAATTTCGTTTTTATGATTTTCGAATGAACAAACGTTTCGTTTGCGCAAAACGACACGCAAAACACATGTTAACAATGTGTGTGATTTTTAATTAAAAATGCTAACGAATGAATGAATGGTTGTATGGCATGAACTAACGAACGAACGAGTGAGCTGAACAGTGAACGGAGATACGACTCCAAAGTACGTTTTAATAGATTGTCATGTGCAGAAATTTACTTTATTCTTGTCATCATGTATCGAAGATTTTTTCATTCGATTCAATTGTAGAGTATTTTATGAATTCAATAAAAAACAACAAAAAAAAATTGTGTACTACTACCCTGCATCACTATACATAATATGAGTTCATAATGTGTTTGTGATGATGTTTGTAACACATTGAAATGTTGGTTCTTGACTTTAGATCATCATGTTTGTAGTAAAAGAATGATTTCGAAAATAATTCGAGGATAAATTGATTAAATTGGACTCCCATAAATTTCAGCAGTTTGTACCACCTTATCGGGATATAATAACAATAAAGGTAAATAATTACCTTTTCTATCTAACCTATACGTCCCATATTTGCAACACAGTTGCTAATGTCCGGCTCTAGAAGAGCTAGAAGAGTTATTTTTCAGAAGTATAACACAACTTCGTAATGGAGAGAGTTCTGCGGAAGTCGGGAGTGCATCGCAAAGGCGCTATTTTTCAAAAAAGCGTTCAGTTGCTTGCGTAAGCTGACGACATTGACATCATAGGGCGTACCAAGCGAGATGTTACTGCTGCCTGTAGTGCTATTGAACGGAAGTCTACTAAGATGGGTCTGGCAGTAAATGACGGCAAAACGAAGTATATGTTATCGAAAAGTAGAGGCGTGCGGCGTATTGGATCTCAGCTAATGGCCGATAACTATACTTTCGAATTTTTTTATCTTGGCTCCGCCGTTACCACCAAAAATAATGTCAGTCTGAAGATCAAGTCTAGGATCAGTCTTGCCAACAGGTGCTGCTATGGTACCAATAGGCAATAGAGTAGCAGAGACCTCTCTCGTACGACAAAACTACAAGACGCCCATTCTCCCCGTGGTTCTTTCTTAATGCGCACAGACATGTACATGGATATTAAGCACTGATGCAGCAACCTTGAGAGTATTCGAGAGGAAAGTCCTAAGTAAGATCTTCGGTCCAGTGCGAGTTGGCGATGAGTTCGTTATCCGATCCAACAGTGAGCTGTATGAGCTTCTCAAAGACATATACGTTGTGCAGCGTATTAACATCCAGCGGCTGCGCAGGCTCGGCCATGTCGTTCGAATGGAGGAGGGGATCTTCAGAAGTCGGCAAAGAGGACGACCTTGTTTGCATTCGAAGGACAAGGACCAAATCGAGGAAGCTCTGCCATCGATTAGTGTGACCAACTGGCTTAGGAGCGCAAGAAGCAGAGGCGCCTGGAAGGATGTGTTAATGGCCAACTAAGTAAATAAGTAAGTGATAACACGAATTGGTGTGAACATTCGAAATTTTCCTTTGTATTTTCAAAGTTTGTTTGTATAGCCTCTGTCTGTTCAGTTCGTTTCGCCTCAATTGCAAATCATGTTGTTGATATTTTCTTGTCTTTATTTTAGAAAATTTATTCGCCTTTTTTATTGATAATAAATACGTACATATTTTTTTATTATTTCGCTTTCAATTTTTGTTCTTTTTGCCGTTCCTAATAATTTTGTTGTACATATTTTTCCATATTTTTTTCACAATTGACTTTTGGGTTAATTGTCCTCTATTAAAAAGTATAATTTTTTTACTTACAAATTCATTGAAATAAACGTATTTATTTGCTAGTTTTTCATAACATAACAGAAAATATGGTCCATTCGTTAGAAATCTGTAGATTTTTATGCTTTTTTTTGTTTCTTTAGAATTCTTTTTATCACGATTAGATTTTTTTATTTGGTTGCTTGGTTGGGGATGTATTGTAGTATTTTGAAAAATACGATTTTAAAGAAAAAAGCGTGTGACAAATATTAATTAACAACAATTAAGTTTAATTTTTTTCTATTTTATTGTATTTTTTGACACAAATATTGTTGTTTGTTAATAATAAATAATCTTGTTTATGAATTATTCATTCATTCATTCGATCATTTATTTATTCATTCATTCATTTGTAAGTTTGAAGATTAATTTACACAAATTTTCATGAAAATAAGGGAAAATAAAATAAAAAATTTGTTTTTGTCATGCAATAAGATTTTTTTATTACTTTAAATTAAGTTTATCCATCTATCGTTCTATTTTTTTATTTTGTCTTAAAAAAATAATTGTAGTTTTTACAAAATAATAAAACTTGCTTAAAAATAAAAATTTAAGTACTTCTAGGGAAACGTAATAATCAATATTTAAGCAAAGCTTAGCTTTTATTTAATTAAATTAAATTTCGAACTCTGCCTGAGCTTATGATGAATATTGCAAACGCAACATGATCATGACTACTGCAGCAGGTTCTAGGATTATGAGATTACCATCCATCTTGCCATTGACAAGAAATTATCCTTTCTGTAAAAATTTATTGGTGCTGTTGTATTGTAGGATGTTGTGGCAGTTAAAAACTTTGCTTATTAAATGCTACAAAATTTCTAGAGTCTGCCTTTAATATTAGTTATTAATACTATCCTGCCACTCTGGAGCGCAAGCAAGGTTCCGTAGGCCTCAACATAAGCAAAAGCTCTTAATGCGTCTGCTTATATGTCGTAAGTCTGCATCTGGGCAATACATACATAATTGGTTATTACAACCTTTCAGTCAGGATTGCGACCTAGTTTCTCTCACCGCTTATGTTGTGTGTTAAACAGAACGACAGATTTTTGAGAAACTTTTCATGGCAATTTTATTTTTTACTCCTAGAGTTTTTGCCTGACCTAAGGTTTAAACCGTGGCCTTACGTCTAAGAAGCCAACACACTACCTACTAGGCTACGGCGACTTCATGTCTTTATTATTTGGTGGAATTTCGTAATGCCTTAAAACACAGCTCCCTTGTTTTTTTATTTGACATTGATTTTGAGTAAGTAAGTCTCAAATTAGTTTCTTTCTAATGAGTTCTTTAGAAACGTTTAATTTTTCTAAATGCACTGGGCGTGTGGCTTTAGAGATGATGGCAGAAAGTTAGTTAACAACAGCATCAGCAACAAAAGAAAACCCCAGGCATTTCTGACTCTAACATCATCAATAAATAGAGAGCGTATGAACTTATAAAATTATAATTTCATAAAAATTTCCATACTGTGTATAAATAGGCATTAGAAGCGAACATTTTACTTTTTTTCAATAAGGAGGAGAAAAAATATGTCGTTTTGATCATTTTGTACTAGAAAATGAAAAAGTTCAACGTGAATTAATTATTTTCATGTTTTTTTTTTTTTTTTTTTTTTTTTTTGTTAAATTTCTTTTCTTTTTTTTCAGTATCTGTCTGATGTGTCTTTGAGTCAGATGCCTAAGCCTTTCAGCCACCAACATCATCATAGCGGCCTATCTGCCGCTAAAACAATTTGTCCATTTTGCCTTTTCTTTAATTTTTTCCCAATTTTTTTTATACATTTTATCTGCCCGCAAACTTATTATGTTTGTTTGTTTTTATGATTAAAAATATTTATCGATCGATAGTTATAGTTAGAAAGAAGAAGACATATATACAGACAGACAGACAGACAGCCAGATTTTTAATTTCTTTTCTTTAGTACGTTCCTTTCTGTAAGTATTATATGTATGTATGTATGTACATAATAAATATGTATGTGCATGTATGTATTATTATGTACTTCACTCGTATTTCTTCTTCTTCTTTATAATCATTATCTGTATTTGGTCTTAAACAGCATTTTCAATAGAAGAAATCTTTTTCATTCCATTTTTATTGCGTTTTTTTTTATTTTTTTGTTGCATTTTTCTTATTTTAGATTTTCCATTTGAAATCATATTTGGTAAGTGCCGGCATGCTGCTGTATTTGTTTGGATTTTTTTTCCATAGAAGAGCTAGCTGCCCATAGATGTAGAAACGGACAAAATTTTTATAAAAAAAAGGAAATCAACTTCAGTCGTTGGCATCCAAGCTTTGACCAAAATTGACCACATATACTATGTACATGTATGTACATATGCTTGTGTATGTGTGTTGTATGGGGAAAAAGAAATGTTTACATGTACTAAAAATAGATGCCAGCAGCCACTTTAAAAAATGTTGCCTGCCTGCCTGCCTGGTTGCTTAAATAAACAAATAACGGATTTCGTGGAATAAGACAGAAAGAAACACTATTTTGTTGCAAATCAATTCAAATGGGGAAGAAAATTTTTTAAAAAGTGTTTGGTTCCCCAAACAATATCATTCAGTATATATTTGCATGATAAATGAGTTATAATAGGTAGGTAGATAAAGATAAATTAGGTTCCTTTCTTTATATGAGTTGCTTATAACTTGAAGGCCTACTTGATACCTTCTACATTCCACATCCATAATCTATGCAATAACTAACTAACTAACTAACCATATGGTCCTATTGAGAATTGACCAGTAAGTACTAAAAAAGTTCATTTCAGTGCAACGCAAAGCAAGAATTACGAAACCGTACCACAAACAGAGTCGTCAAAGATAGGAGAATTAAATGTTCTCTTTTGATATCGTTTTCACTATAATTTTTTATTTACTACTATAAATTTTATTCAGTCACAAAACAAACATTCCTCCCTATCCAATCTATTTTCTTATTCATATTCAAATTTTTATCCTTGATTAGCTTTTTTTAGTGTAATTAATCAAGTATTTTTTCCATTCACTTGAATGAGTGTTGAGAGGCTGGGTAAAGAAGAAGTTGTATGCATGCAGTATGCGTCCAAAAAATTTTTGTCCCAAGGTCCCCAAAGTGCCAGACAATGGTGATGTAGTTCTCCCCGTCATCTGCTGAAGATGACGCAGGCATAGGGGACAGTCCCTCTGAAGATTATAAGACGGGTTTTATGGTAAGCAAATCGAGAGAGTCCTCCCTCATTCATTTTATGAATGACGTCGTAATCAATATTAATTATAGTCTTTATTTTATTTAAGTTTTTAAAAAATATTCATTCAAAGAAAGTACAGTGAGAAAGAAATCATCGCTACTAACTAACTCTAATCAACCTGCAGCCATTTTTAACAACATAGAAAACAACAAGCACACACACACACACACAGCAAAAGCCAAAATGGCGATCATCAGCTCAATCAACTTCATCAATAAAAAAAAAAACATTTTTAAAAAGAAAAGCAAAATGGTGTCAAAAATTCCGTTGCAGCATGGTGGCGTTAAACCCAGCCTCAACACCAGAACACAAAAACAGAATTGTTTTTTGATATCGGCCATCTTCATTGAAGGGGGGTGGATTCATTGAAGATTGTTCGTTCAAAAAACTATCCTACCTCATCCATCGTTTTTAATTCACACTTTCTTTTTCCGTATCCAGTATGTATACATAAGTAAAAATTAAGCAACTTTTATTTCTAAGAAAAACTTGACGTGCGTTCGTTGGTTGTGTGTGTGTGTGCTTGTTGGATTGGTTTGGATGGATTGGTGTGTGTGCTTAGATATGGTTGGGATGGATGGATGATGTTTCGTCAAAACGATTTTAACGGATAAAACGGTGGAGAGAAGAGAGGACAGACGACGAGGCGGTTTTGGCGAGAGAGCGCTATAGATGAGGGGAGAGGCTTAGTTTCGATTTAAATACCACGTCCCCTCCTCGCCAATCGGGTCGGGGAAATTATATTTTGATGTGGTAAGTTTGGTACACAGTCAGCTGATTTTTAGAAAATGTGGTGAATAAAATCGAAATTCACCACAAGAACCGTTACTCAAAAATGCATGCCGACATGTCGCTACCACCATATTAGCTCCGCATTACCAGTGGTTGGTTGGGTGGTTTATGTCTGAATTAAGTAAATTTCACCTGGACTATCAGAGTCACTACATAATTCGAATATGAATTATAGAAATTATTAATGCTTACTAAACAAAGCATAATGGTTTCTACAATTTTGCCTGGCTTTTGTTATTATTAACAACAAATAATAAGTGGTTCTCGAACGTACTTATCTATGTCAGTCACCAAAAAAAAAAAAAAACAGTATGATTCGAAATCCCCTTATGAACGCAAATAAAATAAACAACACAAAATTTGTTTTTTTAAGTTTTTCTTTCTTCAGTTCCATAACGTGTATAATTTATTAATAATTTACAATGTTTTGTTGTAATTTATTAGTTGTTAGTCAGTATTTTAATAACATTTTTTTTTTGTTTAAAGTTAATATTGCACCATTTAATTTAATATATTGTTTGTATTTTTTATTCTTTGTTTTTATTTTTAATTTTTATTTTTTTCTTTAATGAAGAAAGACAATTTTTTACGATTTTGTTTTTCTCTGTTACTCTGTTAGCCCGTTTGAATTGGATTTTTTTTCATATTTTTTTATTCAATTTTTAATTAACAAGTGCATGGATTTTCTATTAATTTCGATAATTTTCGTATTGTTTTTTAAATATTAATATTATGGTAGTAGGTAAATAGATTTCTTTTTTTATAGGTAAATATTTAATTATTTACATTTAATAATAATACATACATAATTATTATTTAATACTTTCTAAATATTAATTATAATAATTTTCATTTTAATTTTAATTTTAAATAGTAAATATTTTTTTTTATATTATAATTATCCTTTTAATTTTTATATTACGTTAATATTTAAATTAATATCGGGTATAATTTATAATTAAGTTATTCTTAAATGTTAAATATTTATGTATGTTTTCTATAGTTTTTATTCAGTTTAAGGTTAAAGTTAAATATTGTATAATAAGCTTACAATCATACAATATTACTTATAACTCAGTCTAGCACCCCTAGAGATTTAATTTTTATAGATTTTTTATTAATTTTTCTTTTATAAATAAATATATAATGGTTGCTTATTAGTTGTTGTTATAA
This sequence comes from Sarcophaga variegata, assembly GCA_932273835.1. Lineage (NCBI taxonomy): Eukaryota > Metazoa > Arthropoda > Insecta > Diptera > Sarcophagidae > Sarcophaga > Sarcophaga variegata. Next base: position 113,863,214 of record OW026362.1, on the reverse strand, counting down.
CATGTTAATAACACCGACAGTAATCAAATTGTTCTTTTATTAATTTTTTATTAATTAAATTAAATTATATAATAATAAGAGAAATAAAAATAAGTTTTTAAGAATTATTACAAAGTAAAATAAAATTAATTATAAAGAAATTTTTAAATTATAAATATTGCATTTTAGTATGTACTCTTGTTACGTTCTACGTTCCAAAGCTACAATTAATTCATTCTAAAAAAGCGAATTTTGTTTTGATACTTTTTATTTCCTGGTGTTAAGAATATGAATTAATTTTGAATTTTTTTTTTAATATAGAATGAATTCTTTTTCAAATCCAATAGATATCCTTACACTCAAATGAAATCCAAAAGAAAGATTTATTACATTTAAAATTGATTGAAAAATCATGTTTTTTCGAAATATTTTTCAATTCCGAAATTTTTATTTCAGCCAAAATAGACAATGAATGTTATGCATTCGAAGTCTAATAAATAAATAGGCTTTTAATGTTGGTTGGACTTCTTTATCAAAATATTAAATATCGTTTACTTTACATCGATCCTTTTATTTAATAAATGTTTTCAACAAAAGATTTTTGCCATAAAATGCTAATTCGCTGTGAATACGATTTGTCCTCAAATATTTGTATAATGTGACTGCATCCTTAATCTTTCTTATAAACAAGATTTTAAAGAAAAACAAAAAGCATTACTGAATACAGTATGTTTAAAGACGTATTTATTGAAATTTAAAAACAAATTTTAAAGAAAGCTTTTTGGGGAATAAGTAATAAATAAATTAAATTGGATAAACTGCTATTTAATATGATGTATAAGGGATAGGAACTTAACCTAAGTAGAATTGCCGGTTTTGCATACTTAAAATTTTATGAATTTTTCACCCTCACAGCTAATATCCCAAATTCGATTCGATTAGCCTGTATTGATATTGCGCTTATTGAATTCTGAGTTTAATTTCGAAAATTTTGTAAGGGATTGAAGACAATATCTTCAGATTGTTTTTCATCTAGAATTCAAACACTGTAATAAGATTGAATATTTCCCTTCTAAATAATTTAAAAAAAATTTTAAAAACTCATGTCTTTATCAAAGTCTGTATTGTTGATGAAAAAGAGCAGATCCTTTGATTCAGATTTTTTTTTACTAATTTATACCTTTCGCTCTACTTAATTATTGTTTATTTATGAACCAAATCAAAAGCTCTCTATTAAGCAGCGTTTAGAAAAGTTTATGGATATATTACTTGAGCTAAGACAAGCTGCAGCTATTGGTTTTGTGTGTGATTTATAAGTATTGTCTCTAACGGCTAAACAAGTCAAATAATTAAATGTAGGACTCTTTGAACGATTAGTACACATAACATGTTTATCTTATAACCATAAAGTATGCATACAGTATGTCATTCGAACTGAGAAACCAGAGTCAATCCACAGCACTTGGCTAACAAAGGTGCCAAGCTAGTGTTGTTTCAAAAAACATTTTTAAACGAAAACATAAAACTGTCAAGAGTAGGCGTCCTTAATTTTGCATCCCGACAGTATTCAGTCTCATGTTTCATTACTATTTAGAAACTTCGTGGTGGCTTCATTAGCTGTACTCATAGTAAAAAAAATGTTTATGAATGAATTCAGTAGAAATCGTGAAAAATTACTCGATGCATTGGGCAGGAATTTTGTTACATAACCCTTGAAATTCATTAACTTCAATTCAATTTTTTTTTCAAATAAATGATTAAAAAACAAACCTTTTGCAATAAACGGCAAATTAAAATAAAAAAGAATTCAATTTTGTTTTTTTTCAAAATTCGTTTTAAAAATATTTAATCTTTTTTTTTAATTTTTTAATAAATTTTTGTTTAAATTAGACTTAATTTGTATTTTTTCTTTCTTTCAAATTACAATAATATATAGATAAAGTTCAAGTAAACGCGTTATGTTTGTAAGTTTTTAAAAAAAATTCATGAGGAAATTTATATTTTTTTGTAATTTAAAAAAAAATCGTAAAATTTTGTTTTTATGAATAAAATAGTATTAATTAAGCAATAACTTGATAAAAAAAATTTATTCTGAAATCTTTTTGAATTATTATTTTTAAACAATGTGGTTAAGATTTCGATTCGGAGTAATTTTTGATTCAGAATTTCATTTAAAATTAAAATTTTATTAAATTTAATCAACATTTTGAAATGTAACATAAAATTTATTAAAGTTTTTTCTTTAATTTTCTTTTTTTTCAGTAAAAAGTTATGTTCGTGAATTTTATTTTAAATTCCAACAATTTTACATGAATGTGTTCATTTTGTAATATTCCCTCCAGTGCTGTATACTAAATGTGAAAACTGTTATTCTACATGAAGACATTTTCTGAAACCTTTGCTATGCTATGTATTGTATTTTAATTTCGTTTAAAAAAATATTTATTTTACTAAGTAATTAAAATAAAAAATTGTTTGATAGTTTTTAAAAGTTTTTTGAGTCAAAATTTTTCATTCCTGTGAAGCCTGATTTTTTCAAAATTTTTAAATTCAGATTTATATTTTAAATTGAATTAAATGTTTACATAAATATTTTTATTTAATTTAAATTCTAATTCATCTTCTAATAACACTTACTTTTTTTTTTTGCTATTTTCTTTAAAGGTTTTGAGTCAAGTTCGAAAGCCTCATTAAAATAATTTTTAAAATCTTATTGCCTACTATAGTATATATCAGGTTTACAGCCGCAAATTAATGCATAAAAATTATAGCAAATTATAAATTCGGCTTTCGAATTCCTTTAAGGGCATTTTCCAAAATGAAAGGCTTGCAACCCATTTTATGTCGCCGTAGGTAGCGTGTTGGCTTATTAGACATTAGGCCTCGGTTCAAACCCCAAGTCAGGCATCTACACCAAAACGAAACATGAAAAAAGGCGACTTCCTTTCAACAGATTTCTGGCAAAAACTATGAACTGAACTGAAGGTTTGTAATGAGCCAACTATGTATGTATACCATCCATACTATCCAATTAAATCATTTGACTATTTGTCTATATATTACTATTCAATGTTATCTCTTATGCTGTTGTTTTAATTACTTTTACTATTCCGAAAAAATATTTTACAAGGCTACTTTCATATTCCCAGCTGGGCAATAAACTTATTTTATTAATTTCAAATTAATCTTCACATTGTTCTATATTCTAAATACGAGTCTAATTTTTCAAAGAAACAAATTTAAGTTTGATTTTCAAAAACGTTTAATAATTTTCAAAATTAAATTAATGAAGCAGGGAAAGAGAAATGAACGCAATTCGCATTTATTTAAAATTTTTATAGAAATTTTAAATAAATCATTGTATTTGCTTTATAAACTTTGCTACAGGAAAATTTTTTTACTGACTCATATATGATATTTCGTTTCAATGAAAAAAAAAAAAAAAACTTTATTAATAAACAAATTCGACAAACAATTTTTTCCTAGAATAAGCAAAATAAAATAAACTCTTTGAACAAGCGGAAAAAATGTTCAATTATTGGCCAATTCGCATCTAATTTTTTACTTCAGGACAACAATCCTAAATATTTTTTGCAATTATTAGCCAATTTGAATTGGCTTGCATTTGTAAACGTGATTAGTTTTGATTAATATTTTTCCAAAATTAAATTTTTGCTACAATTGTTTTTTTTCCATTATAAAATGTAGCAGAATTGTTTAAATAAATTATAACAACAAAAATATTTTTGTTTTATATTTTTTGAGAAAATTATTTTTGTTTTATTAATAAGAATTTTAGGTAAATTGAATTAAATAAATTTGTATTTTTAAAGTGTAGTATTTATGTTTAATGACAAATACAGTTATAAATAACAATTAAATATTTTACATTGTTTTGGATATAAAATAATTCAATTTAGTCTTTTTATTAAATGAAATAAAATTAAAAAAAAAACTAATCAACGAAAAAAAAAAGAAATTGTCTTACTTTTAAAAGCAATTATTAATTTTTAATTCACTAAAAACAAAAAAAAACGTATGTATATGTATTTCAATATAAATTTTTTAATTTTATTTAAGAAAAAAAACAGTTTTTTTAAAATAGCAGAGGATTGAGTGATTTTTATACAAGTAATAATTGTGTTTTTATTTTTTTAATTTTCAAAATTAAATATAAAGAACAATTTAGTTTTATAAAGTTTTCAAATTAAAATTAAAAAAAAAAAAACAAAACAAAAAAGTAAAATAAAATATTTATAAATTAAATGAAATAAATTAGTTTAGGTTTTCTTTTTATTTTTAAATTAATTTAATAAGTTTAATAATAATTGTTTTAAATTAAATTATATGTATTATGCATTGTTGTGTTTTTATATGTATTTTGTTGTTACATTAAATGTGTTTACAATTTAATTATTTAATGGGTTTTGTTTTGTTGTTTTTTTTTACAATTCTTTTATTATGTTAAGGGAATTAAAAAAAAAGTTATTATTATTATTTTTTTTAATTATATTTAAAACAAAAGACTGTTTTTAGATTATATTTTTGTATTTGTCTTATATTTCTTAAGATATTTTTCTTTTTTCCTTTCAATGTTAGTTTAATTAATTATTAATTTAATTTTTAATAGTAATAGTAGTAGTAGTTGTTGTTGTTGCTGTTGCCATTGTGGTTTTATGTTTTAAATGTTTCTTTGTTTATCTTCATTCTCTTCTTCTGTTTCTGTTTCTGTTTAAATAACTAATGTATTTTATGTAAATTTCTTTCAATATAATAGTTTTTAGTTTTCGCTAAATTTTTACTAAATTGCTTAAAATTTAGTTAAAATTATTTTTAGGTTTTTCTGTTTTTTTCTTTTTTGTTTTTAATTAAATTAAATTAATATTAGTTTAAATTTTCTATATGGGTTTTTATATTTTTAAATACTTCTAACTTTGTATGTATGTATATATGATGTATTTATATTAATATAATTACTTGATTGTATTTATTATTTTTTTTATTTTATTTTTTTATAATTAATTTAAATTTAAATTTATTTTATTATTTATAATTATTTTTATATGTATGTATGTATGTATGTATGTAATGTATATTAAATTGAGACTATCTAAACGTATAATTATATATTGAGTTTTAGTTTTAATAGTATTTTATTCTGTTTTTCTTTTTTTGTTTTATTTTAAGGGATGGGGTTTTAATTATTTTGTTTGTTACCAGCTTATAAATGTAATAAAGTGGTGTTGTAAATAACAGATACATATTCAATCTTAACTCTATTAAACCCTTTTTCCCAGAACAATTGGAATCTAAATAAACGAGCAATAAAAGGAATACCAAAAAAAGAAAAAAATGCTGCATCAGATATGCAATCTAAATTCAAAATTTGATTTGATTTTAATTGTTTAAAAAGAAAAGAAAGGCAAATAAGCATTGCACGATCGATTTCATATTTTCATATGACGACGAACCAAGCTTCGTTTCTAGAGATTCCAATTGCTACACAAAAAATACTGGAAAAGAAAGATCCTATTTTGTATATGTATGTATGTATGTCTCTATGAATTAGGCTAGTTTTTGTATCTTTTCTCTCATTTCTTTTAGGTTTGTTTGCTTTTTAATTAATTATAATATTATTGTATATACTATATAATAATAATGATTTTATTTTATTTTGTTTTGTATGTATTTTTTTTTTGTTGTGTTGAACTAAATTTGTTCTAAATAATAATAATAATTAATAAAAAAAAAACAATTGAATTTAAATAATTTCTCTATAATTATAATTATTCTTTTTCCTTTTTTTTGTTTTTTGCTATCCTTCTTTTTGCTAATTTCTTAAACATTGTTTTGTTTTTTTTTTTTTTTTTTTGTTTTATTTTGTTTTTGTTTATTTGTTTAAACATCCATTGCTTATCGTTTTGCATTTTGTAAATATAAAATGATTGTTGAATTTCGCTACGGCCCTGTCATATACAATTTTTTATTTCACTAAAAACTCCTCTAAACTAATACTTCAGCTTCTCTCTTGTGTTTTTAATTCGGTTTCGGTTTTCCTCTTTTCTAATTTGAAGCTGTTTTTAATATTGTTATCGGTTTCGTTAACAATGATGATGTTTTACGCGGCGTTGGTGTTGTTGCTGCCGTTGCAGATATGACTGATGAAGTTTTTGTTATAGACTTTGATGTTGATGTTGTGTTGCAGGATGAGTTAGAGGACGTTCTATTGCAAGCAGATGGCGTTGGTGTTGCTGTTGCTGATGTTGCCGTTGAGGTATTAATTTGTTCATTATAGGTAAGAGTATGCATTTTTTCTATAGCCGCCACCCATTCTAAACCGAAACCCTCTGGATCATCCAAATAATAGGTACGATTTGGCTGTAAATAAATAAAAGAAAAGATAAATTGTAGCGAAATTGTCTGTATTTTGTATTTTATTTTCTATTTATAAAACCTCTGCCTCTAAATATAAAACTTTGTATTGAAAATAATCAAAGGAATGTATGTATGTATGTATTTAAATAAATCAGAATACAAAAAAAGAGAGATAAATATTGATATCACTTTTACATCAATACAAAAAAAGACAATAATAAAGCAAAAAAAAAAAAAGCAAAGTGGCCAGACTATAAAATAATTAACAGGTTCTTAAAAATGCATAAATTTTAAATTCAAAACTGAGAAAAGCAACAAAACCAAATAGAAAGTGAGATGAATAGCATTAAATATGTTTGGCATTTCCTAAAGTATCCCACAAATCAAGAGAATGTGAGAAAAAAATGTTAATTTAAAGGTTTAAACGACAAAAAAAAGAGACGCCAAACAAAATCAACATTTGATTCAATCTACTTTTACATGTTTGCCTATAGCTTCCTTCACCGAAATCAATTTCAATCATAATCCAAACATTGATTATCTTTTTCAATTTCTTTTATTGTTTGATTTTCCTTTTTCGATTGCCTTCCTTTTTTGCCGACATGTTGTTGATTTAATTAAGGACAGAATAAGAAGAATAAAAAACGACGGACGCTGCCGCTGGTACAACAGTTTAATTTTATTTACAAATAATAAATTTGGAAATTTGAAAATAAGTGTCAAAAGGTTAAATTTAAATAAACACTGAATGAAACAGTGAATGAAGAAGCATATGCGAGGAGGTTTATAAAAAAAAAGAAAGAAATAATCTATAATTATACGAAATAGCAAATAAAAGTAACAACAACAAAATGAATGTCATTGATAAGATTTGCTGAAAATTTCATTTTTATTAAAATAATAAAAGAAACAAAACAAAAACATGTTGTTTGTTTTTTTTTTCAGCGACAAGCACGCAAGCAAACAAAATACGTTAATGAAACTAATAAAAGTCAAATGACATTTTTCTCTGAAGTAAACAATTTCAATTTAATATTTCAATTTCAACACTTTGAAAACATTTCTAAATGTTTATGCCGCTATCGAGTATGCACAATATACGATACGATATGATATGATAATATAACACAAACAACAACGCATTTAAAAACTGTCTGCAAGCGTCTAACCAACCAATAATTCATAAACAAAATTGCTTTGTGGTCAGAAACAGAAAAAAAGGAGAGAGAACCCCCTCCAAGAAAACGAAAGAAATAGAAACAAATAAGTAAGTCTGTGAGTGTGTGTGTGTGTGTGTGTGTGTGTCGCGTCTATCTAAGATTTGTTTATCTGACACATACCTACATACATACAAACATAAAAGCATAATAAGCATATACATATATGATATGATATGATATTTTGATTTGATTATGACCTTCATTTGTTATCTGTTTAGAAAGTTATGTATCGTATCGTATCGTATCGTATCATTAAACTTAAAGAGGGAGTGTTGTAATCGTTTTGCCATGGTTGATTGAACTTTATTTTGAATTGTTTTGTTTTTTTTTTACATTATATTTACCGCCTGCCCTTTAAATGTTATCATAATTAAAATGTAATAATTTAAATTTTATTGGAATTTAATATACTGAAAATAGAAATAAATCAAAAAACAAAATTTTATTGCTCTCCTATAACACCACGTAGTTTATTTTTTCCCCATCAAAATAAAATAAAAAATTAATGAAAATACTTCTGTAGTGTTTCTAATTACTACAGGGAAATAGAGACGTTATTGGCGTCATGACAGGGAAGAATAACAAGCAAATAACATACACGTGCTGGCCAATGATTGCAAAACAATCAATAGAAACTATAACTCAAGTGAAGTGTGTCGTTTGTAGCCTCTTGCCTGTCTTATCCCCTTATGAAATACTAATCATTGAGGGGGGGGGGGGCCTATATAAGCATATTATGTCTGACCATTTGTGTTTAAAGGTGACGACAGAATTTCACTTTATTCTACACATATATGTACATATATATGTTAACTATATATGACGCCACGATTGCGTGTCTAAATGGAATTTCTTCTTAAGGGAATATGAAATAAAAAATGAATTAAAAAAGAAAAGAATTACTTACCGTATGCACAAAAAATATTTTGAAATTTTTGGCCTCTGCTCTTAATTCAGGACTCCAGGGTATTTCACCCTTTTTGACCATTTGTACAGGGTCAATGTAGATCAAACGCGGGCCAGTACACAATAAGAACATGCGTCTTCTAGCAAATAGGCCCTTGCGTTTATTAATGAAACCCTTTTTTAATATGACTTCACCATCGGCAAAGGCATGCCATTTATCAGTTTTTTGCGCTTCCAAACGTTTATGTTTTTCCGCATCCGTTAAATCAAAACTATCTGCAAATGATAGAGAGAGAGAGAGAGAGAGAAAAAGAGATAATTAATTATCCATTTGAAATGTTTAAAGAGTATGAATGAACTTACTTTTGGCAGATTTATAACTGGCAGATGAATTGGAGGAACAGGAGTTGGATGATCTGCTTGATATTTTTTGCGTACGTGTTGTGGTATTGTTGTTTGCAGTCTTTTTCTTATCAACACTTACATCATCATCGCTTATACAACCCAATTCCATGCCTAGCAAACGGGTCATTTGCTTTTCATCCAAGCCGGGTTCTAAATTCTCGCAAATTTTAAAATCCTCTTCTTCTTTAATGAGATCGGGCAGGAAAGGTGATATGGGTGGTGGCGTTTGTTGTCTTACAGTATCAAAATCAATACTTTTGAAAAAGGGATGAGAGCGTATACTTTCGTAATGGCTATTGAAGTCTTGGGCACCCAATCTTTCGGCTGGATTAAGTTTTAATAGCTTTTTGACTAGATCCTCGGCATCACGATCGAAACCTTGGGGAAAATCTAAATTGCTGGCTAAGATCTCTTTGAATATAACATAATCATTGGCTCCACGAAACGGTGGTAAACCAGACATCATTTGATAGATAATACAACCCAAAGCCCATAGATCAGCGGCAGGGGTTATTGGTGAATTTTGTAAAACTTCAGGGGAAACATATTGGGCTGTACCCACAAAACTGCCACGACGCTTGCGATGGTAGCGTGGCTGCTGACGTCTGGCACGCGGTGAATCCACTTCATCACCACCACTGCCTGTATCATTTGAAGAACCCGACGAGTCATTGGCCTCATCTTCCTCATTCTGACTATCCAATACATCATCATCATCATCATCATAATCGAGACCAGTACTGCCAACACTGCCACCCGACTGGCTGCGTGATTTTTTCGACAAATCTAAACCACCCGACATTAAAAAGTAATTTGCCTGTTGCCGTTCCTCAGCGTTCAAGATTTTCACCGAACCAAAGTCTGCTATCAAGGTATGCATGTCTTCATCAAGCAAAATATTCTCGGGCTTCAAATCGCGATGAACAATATTACGTCGATGCATCTGCTCGCAGGCCAATACTAGTTCAGCGGCATAGTGACGCGTTGAGTCGACATCAAAGGAACCCACTTTGTTAATATAGGGCAATAGGTCACCATTTTTGGCATAAGTCATAACAAAGTATAGAGAACGGGTATCTTGAAACGTACAGGAGAGATTAACAAAACCGGGTACATTGGTCATCATATGCATGACTTCACGTTCACGGCGTATGTATTCCTGTTTATGTTCGCGTAAAATTTGACGTTTTTCGCAAACTTTAACTAGAAAGAGGCAAAAAAAAAGAAAATAAAATTAAAATTTATTAAATTGTAGAAACTAATTTTTATATTTTAAAATTATGAAAAAAGGTGAATAAAAAAAAGAAAATGCGAACAAAAGAATTTGTTTACGAATTTAGTTCAAACACAACAAAAGTAAGCCTGAAGCCCCCACCTCCCCTACTCTTAAACGGTATGGAATTTTTTGTTTTGCTGATAAAATGAAAAATACTGACTATTATTTTGAGAATTTCTTTTTATTTTCGTTAAAAAAGAAAAAGAATAAGAATTTTGCAATTGTAATTAAACACCGTAGTAAACATACGGAGAAAAAAAATGAAGATCTTTCGAAAGTTCAATAAATTCTTGTTTACAACAATATTTGTTTACAACAATATTGTTTGTTTTTATTTTTAGAACAAAATCAAATGAAATTTTTCCATTCTATTAAGATTTCTATTTAAGCAGCCATAAGAAAAAAAAAACAAAACAAAATAAATAAAACAAGTTCAAGGTTACAATCAACAAATGTTTGTTAAATAATGGTATGATTATCATAAAAATAAAATTAAAGTTTATTAACCTTGTCTTTTACTTTGGACATTTTAAAAAAGAAAACAAGATATTTATGATTAGAATTCTTAAGCAATAAGATAAAGTACACAAATACGATGATAAATTATTTCTTTAAAATTATAGAAATTAAAAGAATGCAATTCCCTACATATGACCAGGTATACATAGCTTTGACAAAACTGAGAGTTCCTGCAGAACTTTGTTATTTAAAAATACTTTCCAGAAGCTTTATTGAGTTATTGCCTTGTGTTTTTGGAAAGTTATAGCATTTTTAATTAAATTATTATTTGTTTATTTCACTTTTTTTATAAAGTTTATTGGACATACATACATATGTACATATTTATTTGTCCATTAATTTATATGCCAATTAAAGCAATATGTACTCACAAATATATTCAATTAATGTTACTTATGAAAGTGTTACTCTCAACCGCTTTTATGGTAAAAATAATTTACGAGACAAACAAAATTTGTCAATACAAGATGGATTGCAAATTTAAGAATTTTAAAAATTATTATTTTTTTTACAATAAACCATAAATTGTTATTGTTATCGTATACATTTTTTAAGTTAAAAAGGAAATTTTTCAGGTCGTTGACCTTTCTCACATTCATCAAAATGCTTTTGAAATAGTTGTGAGAAATAATTTATTTTTTTTTTCTTCATTACATCATATTATGTGTCATGTTTGTGGCATTTAGTCTATAAAACATATGTACGTACATATTTGTTAACTTTTTAATGCATACATATGTATGAAGATGTTTTTATTTAACACACACGTGTTGTTAGTGAGGTACGAAAATAAAAAAAAATAACATCGACGGCTGTTAATAAACAATAAGAATTATTAAGTTTGTTAAATTGGCAATAAATAAAACAATTACTTGAAATATGATATATAAACATTCCTAATTGTGTGTGTGTTATTAAGCTATTATTAAATAAATAACTACAGAAAATATAAAAATATGTTTAAAGTAATCAGCAAAATTTATTTAAACGAGTAAATAAAAAAAATTTTTCTATGAAAATTGATTGTACATACATATTTAGAAAACATTGTTACTAAGTTACTATAAAAAACAGTTTTAATTAGCAAAAAAAAAAGAAAACAAAAGTAGGTACTATCGCACGAAAAGTACTTGAGAGAATGTTCTGATATTTTTGGCAAAAACAATCAAATAAACTAAAGGGTCCTACATAGAAATAGAAACTCAAATTTAGAAAATAAATATGCGTCTTCTATAGAATATATTTTGAAATCTAATAGAAAACAATTAAAAAGTACCTTACGAATATAGGGAGAAAACTTTCACTTTTATGCTCATTTACATTACCCTGAAAGTATGCTACTGCAGATGCCTTAAATCAATATGTTGTGTGTACCATAAACAGTTGTATTAAAATTTCAATTTAATTCGTTTTAATTGTTAAGAACTAAAGGAAAAACAAAACAAAAAAAAAAAAAAACTAAAAATGCAAACAGTTTTAGCAATGGCCTCTTTATTTTGGCAATAACAACTATTACTGTAACGGCTTAATTGAGTACAGACAACTTTATAAACACCCAGAGTGAGTCGTGTTCTCTACAGTATAAATAAAACAAAACGTAAACAAAAACTACAATTGCAAAAACACAAACCTGATGTTACAATTTTCCTTATAAAATAATTTTTTACCAAATACACACATACATGCATACATATACATATCTGTTGTACTTTTCAAAAACAATATTGCAATTGTTGTTATTTTAGTTATTTTTTGTTTTTCTTTTTAATCCAACGGCCTTGTGTGTTTTCTAGTAAATAATATGCAACAATAACAACCACAATAACTAGTAATACTGCAAACTAACGTTTAAACTACACTTACAACAAACAAATACCTACATATGTACATACATACTAAAGTAATGAACGTGTGTATAGATATTTCTTAAATATGGCTTAGATATACAACAAAAAACAACATTATGGTTTATAAAATTATTTTTGTTTTTTTGAAAAGGTGCTTTGGAATGTCACTCTACCACATTTAGAAGCGTTTTAGATTTTTATTTTACAGGCTTCTAAACACAATATTAATAATAGCGACTATGTCTACTTAATACTGCTACTACTGTTACTCCTGCCCCATATCCCCCTTGAAAAATGTATTTAAAAGAGAGCAAACATTTTTATTTGCTCTCTCTTCTTTCAAGAAGAAGAACAGATGAGAAAGGCAATGCTCTGTCATGAGTAAAAACAATAACACAATCATGGTTGTTTGTTTGCTAGTCTGTTGTTTTTTTTTAATTTTTTCCTTGTTGTTGTTGTTGTTGAACAGATTTTGCTTGACTGGTTTGTTATGCTAGTCCGAAACACCACAATAAATTATAATCAAATTCTCTCATTTAGGCTCTTTCTCTTTAACAGAGGTATTTGCTCTGTGTTACTTGCTCTTTTCTTACACAAGTTGTTGTCGTGTTGTGCTTGGTATGCAATCGTGTAGACATATTTGCGAGTGCCTCAGTATTTTTGTTGTTCTTCTTCTTTTCTTAGTAAGCTTTTTATAAAGAGATGCAAGTTACATTAACAACAAACACAACCTATGTATAGTTTTTTTTTTGGCATCATTACCATCACCATCACTATGGAAGGGGCTCCATACAACAAATGCACTAAAATGCAATAACAAATAATAAATAAACAAACGCTACACAATGACTGGCCAGCTATTAGAACAGTTGAATGTGTTGCCATATTTATTTTATTTATTTTTTATTGTGCAACCAGTGTTGCATTTACTGTGCAGTAACAAACAATGGAAAAAAAATTATAATGATGATGATTCTTTGCCATAAAATAAGTTAAACAAACTTGTTTAACAGCATTCTTTAGCAATTTATGGTGATTTTTATTTTTGCAACAATAATCGCACACAACGTGTAATGTTTATACGAAGAATGCTTGAATTTTTAATTTAGCGCGAATATGCAATTAAATTTAATTTAAATTTAATTTAAAATTATTATTTTTTATTTATTTATAACACTGAGTTAAGTGTGTAGAGTGATGGCTAATAATTGAGTTTAAGCAACAAAATTCATTTTAAAGAACAAAGCTAGTTTGATCATAAACGTACATATGTATGCAATTGTCAAATATAACATACATACCTAGATATATAAGAGTCCTTTCATATTAAAATACTAAAAATATTTGTAAACAATATTCCCACCATTAATTGAAACTTTCAAATTATTTTTAGATTGCAATTCCAAATTGGGAACACAAAGAAGGCGATAAAATGAAGGGTTCAAAAACCCTCTACAAAAAATATTGCACTTATTGTAGTTATTATATCTCCAGTTATTAAGTGCATTACTTGGGTTTTTTTATTTTTTTTTTAAGGTACACATGTATGTTTTTTCGGTTTTGTTTTGCTTTGTCTGTTCTTAAAAGATGTCTATTTGCTATAACTGGCTATTATTAGCTTGTCTGCAGATTTACTTGTTTTTTTTTCTTTCTTTTCTGTCCAATACGTAGTTAATTCGCATGTGTTAGAGACATAAGGACAGACAGCCAACCAGAGAGATCAACTACTGTAGGTTAAAGTTATGTATGTGAATTAAAGTTCTTTTCTTCTGTTTTCTTCCTTCAGTTGCTTTAACAACAATGGGTAGCATTCTTCGTTTCTTTTTTTCATTTTTTTTCCATCCAAAAAGGTTTTTGAACTTGACACAGACTGCTAAATAAGATGGACAAAAACAAAAAAAAAAAAATTGAAACACAGAATAAAAGATATTCCATACACACATGTAACAAGCAACCACTTTATTTATGTTGCAACAAGCACAACAACAGCAACAACAACAAATTGAAGAAAGAAATAAAAAACAAGAATTTATACTTTATATGAGAATATTTTCAAATTGAACCCCGAGAACTGGTGGCAGATTTATTTTGCGATTGTAGAAAACAAAAACACAAAAAAAAATTTAAAGAAAACGAGTTAAAAAAGTATATGATAAAAAAGAAAACGAATAACCAAGAACAAGTTGATATTTTACGCGCCAAAATGTTTTCAATTTTCAAAATAACGACGCAAATATTTCCTTAAACAAGGAGAGAGAGAGAAAACAAAATACGGATGAGGTGGTCGCGTTAAGTTAAAACCATTAAAAGTTGATCTTTAATTTTGAATTTAAATATTTTTTTTATTTCAATTTGTCAAACGAGGCTTAAAACATTCCATAAAAATATTAATGAAAAAGAGGAAAAATAACAATTCAATTTCGATTCATAGAAAATGTTTTATTTAGGTTCTCTTCAAAAATTTGAATTAAAATTTGTAACATAAAAAATACATCAATTGACCTACCAACGCGCTTTTCTTTAAATTACTTGCTACAACAAGCGATAACATGACAAGCCTAGATGCGATACTATCTTAAGAAAAATAAAATTAAATTTATTACTGTATGTGAGGCCAGTTTTTCTTAGATTTTGAAGTATTTTTACAGAAAAAAAAAAATAAGTAGTCTGTGTCTCCAACATTAAACCCACGTTAGAGTACTTAATAAATAAATTTGTTGTTAAATTTGACATTTCGAAATGGTTTTTCCACATTTTTTTTTTGTTTTTTTTTTTCTTTGCAAATAAGCGATTGTGAATAGGAAAATAAAAAATAGCATAATAAATTGCATTTTATTTTTGGATAACAAAAATACAAACAAAACAACAACAAAAATTATAAGAAAACCTTGAAAACATACTGACTGCGCACTGCATTATCACATTAATCATGTGGCGAAAACCAATAACCCCAATAAGCGACAGAGTGTCATTTAGGCAGCGTTGTTGTGTAGGCTACCACACAAAAAAAAAAAAACAAAAAACAAAATGAAGAGGAGAAAAATAATAACATTTAAAACGAAAAATGAAATAAAAGGCTCCACAACAAAAAAAAACCTACGCTACGCTTAGGATATTTACAATTAAAATAACCACTCACTACAAAGCACAACTACTGCTAATAATAAAATGACAGCACTTGGCGGGCGACCGACCGTCGTCTAAAGTGTTTTTTTTTAGTTTTTTGTTTTAAGCCATGCAAAATAGATATTGTCAGCAATAGTATGTTATTATATTGTTAATAAAATTAATAAAAACAGAAGCATTTTACATAAAAAAAGAAAATAGTCGGGAAATTAGAACAAAACAAAGGAGAAGATAAAATAAAGAATTTTAATGTTAAACACGCGATTTTGTTTTATTTCCCCACCACAATTTACAATTTTATATGTACCCACACACTTATTGTATGTATACATATATTTCCTATTCAGTTTAACCCTATAAGTACTAGGAATGAAGACTAAAAACACATCTTTAAAAAAAAAATATCAAATTGTTCTTGTCAATTAAATGACTTTAAAACATACACATTATTAAAGTGAAAAGCAAGTTTAAATAATTTTTAAACTCAAGGGTTAATGGCTCATGGCAAAAACTAAGACGCCTGAAAGCCTGCACGCAATATTTAAATAAAAACACATTTTTAGGCTTTTTGTTGTTGTAGCAGAATATTGCAATTGTTTTATTCAGTAAATATGTAATCTAAAACAACAACAACAACATCAACAAACATCTTTGGGGAAAACGGTATCTTCCCTTTTACCACAGATGTTTTGTGAAACTCCATTTTTTTTATATGTAAAACAATAAAAGGCACGTGTTTTTTATTTCTTTAACTATAAACGACAAGCACACACACATATATATAAATACATACATACATTTGTATGCATATGATATTTTCATTAGAGATCCTGTGATCCTTAAAGACTGTTTGTGTAAAAACGAAACATCTGCCTTTTTGTTTTGGGTTTAACAAACCTTAACTGCATAAATAGGGGCTTAGTCGACGACGTGTGGTGTCCTTTTTTAACCAGGTGCATTTTTTTTTTTTGGTTTGTTTTTGTTTTGTTTTATAAAATAAGGACATTTAACTTTTAATATTTCACTAACAAGTTACGCACAGACAGTTCAAAATTATTTTTGATGTTTTTGTTTGGTCTAAAAGGTGAATGACTCGATTATTTCTTGTTGTTTTGTTTTATATTTTGGCAAATAGTATGTATTATATTACCAAGGAAAAAACTGCA
Source organism: Sarcophaga variegata (assembly GCA_932273835.1). NCBI lineage: Eukaryota > Metazoa > Arthropoda > Insecta > Diptera > Sarcophagidae > Sarcophaga > Sarcophaga variegata. The sequence continues at coordinate 113,846,395 of OW026362.1, read as the reverse complement.
GACGTTTTAAATTCAATTTCAAAGTGACAGCTGCTTACTTATACGATTGTAGACACTATTCAGAGTTTTAAATATAGCCTTAAAGGACAATGACCACAATGACTAAAAATTAAACTAAGTTCAGCAGCTGGTGGCTATGAGTAGAAAGAACACAAGTACATATGTATGTAAACAATTTTAAGTAAAAATCCCAAATTCCTCATTTTATCTGTATAGACTGTGTGTGTGTGCCTTAAAATTGTTTTATTTGTCAATTTTTCCCCCCTTGCTTTTTACTTTTTCAAAGATTTCATGGACTTTGTCTATTTATTTTTTATGTGCTTATAACATAGAACAAAAAAAAATTGAGTTTTATTATAATGAAAGCGAATAAATAGGCCTACTCATTCACGTATATTCCACTCATTCATATAAAGCCGCCACTGGCACTTAATTTGTTATTATTTTCTTGGTTTTTATTTATTGTCGTAGTCGTTTTTGTTTATTTTTTTATTTTTTATTTTTGGTTAAGGAAGTACACACTCGTCTTAGGTATATAATTTTAATTTTATTATTATTATAGAGTATTTCGCATTTTCATTCCTATTATTCTATATGTGTTTAAGTGTTCTACGCATGGCATTTTTTTGTACACGCATACACACACACACATGCTGCATACATACAAACGCTTTTAATTTTAATTGTCTTTATCTATTATTATTCTCTGTATTTAGGCTTTTTACGTTTGTTTATTTTGTAAATGTATTTTGGTTTTTGTTTTTGTTTTTTCTTTCATTTTATGATGAAATTCATACATAAAAAGCCACGAGAAATAAGGCGAGCAGTAAAATAACATAACATTACACTATTCAAGTTTTCAAATAAAACTTTTATTGTAACTAAAAACATACAAATAAAAAACGGAAAATTAATTTCATTTATTTGGTAAGGTTTTGTATTAAAAATCATTATTTAAAAGAAAGTTGAAAAAATCCGTACCAAAAAAAAAAAAAAAACGTTTAATTAAAATTACTGCGCATGTTTGGGCATTACATCATCATGCGTTGCCATCCCAAAACTATTGAGCCACATTAAATAATGTTGGACAATTAGGAAAAATGTAAACAACATTAATTAAGCCCATGTTTATATATCCTGTTGTGTTGCTTACTCTCTCTCTCTCTCTTTTGCTTTCTGTGCTGCAGGAATAATACAACAGCATTTGAAAAATGTAAACAAGAAGTCTCTCACTCCCTTTTAAGTGAATAAAACTCTTTCTGTTTTTCTCAATAACATGTTATGCGTTTAACGACGCTGTTATAGAGTGAAATCTCACTCTACTATTATAAACAGTTTAACAAACAATTATAAATTAAAACAACACATACATACATACGTATACAAAAAAAAATGTCGAGTCATTCTCTCATAACGATCATATTCGTATGATTTGTATTATTTCACGAAACGCTTTTATTTTATCATCGTGTGGCTGTATTCATATAAATATGTTAACTTTGTTGTTCCTTCCTTTGGCAAAATGAGAGCAACAAGCAAATACAACAACAAATGTAAATATCTTCGTCATAACAATGAAAGAAAATATACTCTACAATGAGTAGGCATATTTTATTGTTTGTTTGTTTACTTCTTGTTATTGTTGTACAATTTTTTTCCCCTGATTTATTATCATACTCTATACTACACTACACTTCTATACACATGTACAATTTAATTGTAAATAATATAGATATTGCGACTGTTTACGCGTCTTAACAGACTATTATTACATTACTTAGAATTGGTGGTAGATCCAGAGCGTGAGAGTAAGAGAGAGTGCGCAGAGTTAAGGTGGTAGTAAATATTTTATCAATCAATAGATTGGAAATATGGAGATCAAGGTACAATGCAATTGACCATATGATCGTGTAATTACTACAAACGCTTTTATCAGTATAATAAATAAAAATAAAAATCAAAAAAAAAATAAAAAATAAACAGGAACGTGGCTGGAATTTTTTGTTTTTTTTTTAAATTTGAAGTATTTAAAATTAATATTTATTATCTTTATTTGATTAAACAATATTATTATCAATAGATTCGGTTATATTGGAATTCGTTTTCCATATTTTTTTTTTTCAAAGCAAATGACGTTAAAAAGTGACTTGGTATAAACAAAAGAGGGAGAAAAAGCAACGTTAAGAATTTATACAAATTCATTGAAGAGACTCTTGCTAAAACCGGTAAAAATAAGCACCATAAATAATAAAATCTAACGGTAGAAAGTATTTTTATCAAAAAAAAAAAAAAAATTTTTTCTATAAATATTCTACTTATTAAAAAATTATTTTAAGAAAAATTGTCGCTGAAATATATAATTTAACATCTTTTTTTTTTTGTAATAAAACGACGTCTACTTTACTTTTTAAGTTAATCAGATACATACATAGATCACATATCTTTGTTTTTTTTTTTTTAATTATTTAAATTTTTCTATTGATATATCATAAAAATCCCCTTTTAACGTATATATAAGCAAACACACACCTTATTCAACTTTGCTAACTGCCTAGTATAGTAGTGTGTTGTGTGTTTCTATGCAAAAACGGTTTTCTTTCATAATGGCAATGACGTTAATTCAAAATAAATATTTATTTAAATGTAAATGACGTTTGAATTTAAAGCTTTTTAAAAAAAATTAAAGAAAACATTTTAAGTCTTACATGAGTATATTTTACGCGTCAAAAGTATACAAATGCGTCACAAAGTTGTTTTAAACAGAGGCCAACGTGAAACCTAGTTAAAGAAAAAAGAACATTGTATGCCTACTACATACATACATACATACGTATCTATGTAACCAATAATATCATAGATTTCTTTTTAAGACTATTATAAAGTGGATTTATTTATTTAACAGCTGTCTAGCTGCCATGAGTTAATTACAAAACATTGAAAACCATGTTCAAATGAATGCTGTTTAGTTTTGTTTATTTAAAAAAGAGAAATTTCCTACAAGAAAATCCTTAACTAATTGATCATCTCTCTCCTATCCTAGGATGCCACTTTCTTTCACTGTGTCATAGTTTTTGAAATTTAAAGTATAAACAGCAGCTGCTAATAGAATGATGACACCCTTTCCTAGAGATTTTCTAATCTTTGAAAAGAACATATGAAAATAACATGTTGCATGCATGTATAGCCTGTTAGCTACCTATATATGTATGTACATACATACATTGGATTTAACCTATAAACCTTAATGCAGCTGCTCTTCTTCTATTTATACTTTAAAAATTGAGTTTCGAGTGTTATGCGGCTTCAAAGAAATTCATGCACATCACCATCACATAGATTTTGTTGCTATTTTTTCGAAAGAAAATTGAAAATAAAAATAAAAAATTTCCAGAGAGGAAGAAAACAGACAATAGCAGACAGTGACGTCTTCTAAAGCATTTTCTTGTTTTAGATTAACAAATACTTGTTGTTTTTTGTATTGTATGTGCCAACGGCCACTCCCTCACAAATTAAAAAAATAAAATAAAAACATATTTTGAAGTTTAGATTTTTAAAAATTTCCATATAGTATTGGGAAATAAAATAAAAATTGAAATATAAATGAATTGAATAGTAAATAAAAGGACTATTTTTTAAATAACAATTCAATGTGAATAAATATCACGATGAAAAATTTCAAATTTTTTCTTTTCGATTTCAATTTCGCGTGAAAAATGTATACGTACTATTTATGGCGTGTTAATGCAGGTACTGAGATCGTTTGCTTTACGTATCTCCTATAAATGTAATTAATATTTTAAAAAATTTATTGAATATTTTTATTTAAAAAATTTTACAGTTGTTAGCCACAATTTAAACTTTATTAATTTTATATGTACATATGTATGTATGTATGTATACTAGAAAGCAAAGGCACATGTTTGTAGGGAATTAAGAAAAAATAAATTAATATTTGTTTTTTAAAAAATGTTTTGATAGTTTTTAAAATGAAAATCTTATTTTGAGTTATTTTTTTTCAATATTTTTTTTTTGCTATTTTGTGTATTATTTTGAAAACAAAAACATCATTAATTTTGAGTCTAAAAGATTTAGCTAATTTAGTGGGATGGCTTTAAAGCCAGAAAAAAAAGACGAGACAGACTAATTAAAAAAAAAAAAAAAAAAAAAAAAACTAAAAAAAAATTTAAAAAAAACTGTAAGTGTTGGAGAAAAAAAATGAGAGGCGGCATTTAATAATGGCGCCAGTAGAAAAGAAGAAAACCAAACGACCGTGTAGAGTTTAAAAATAATAATAATACAAATTCATCTTCCATCAGCTGAAAAGAAATCATTGAAACAAGCAAACAACCAAACCAACCAACCAACTACTAACATAAATATACTTTCCAAAATAACAATACAGAGTTTTAGTTTAAAAATACCGATTCTGCTGCTACTGCTGCTGTGTATTTATCGGTAACCCCAAATACCAGCAACAATTAATAAAAAAAGCGAATATTATTTAAAAAAAATTAAATTTTTTTTCTTTCAAAACATATAATTTCGTTCTAAAGAATTCTTTATCCACCACTTAATTCTGTAAAAAAAAATATCTATTTGGCTGGTAGACACACAATTAAATAGGAATGCGGTCGTAGATCTACAACAATTAATTATAAATATTTTACTTAAAAAACAAACATACACATACATACATACATACATACATACAGATTTATTTATATGTTTGTTTGTATATTTTTGAAAGCTTATTTAAAATTTTAATTTTAAAAATTTATTCTAAAAGGTTAATACAATATTGAATACGCTGCCGTCGTGTTTAATTTTATTTTCTTTGTTTTATTTTTCATTTCATTGACTATGATTTTTTTTTCTGCAATTTTGTAACTTTTTTAAATGTACTATGCTTAGAAAATAAAAATAAAAACCGGTAGAAATAATATGTTAAATTCGAAAGAGAGAGAGAAAAAAAAACATAATTTACATTAACATTTGTTTATTTTTATTTGTAATTAAAAAATAATGGGTATTATTTAATTTTGTGATCAAATTGTGTTTTGTTTTTTCTGCTTTTTTTTTTTGTGGAATTTCCAATAATTGACGTCAACTTTTTTTCATGTTCGACATTTTTATGTTTTATTGTAGGTATTGTTTAATTTTCTTTTCTTTTAATAAATAAATAATTGTGTGGCATTAAGAGATCACGTACAAATCAAAGATTATCGCCGGCATAAAACAATGATAAATAAACACCAAAAGAGACAATATAAATAAAACAATAACAGTAAAATAACTGCGGATAGTGAAAGAAAAAATAAAACAAAGTCTTCAGGAGATTTTAGTAATGCACTGAATTGGCTACAAAAAACGGCCATTGAATGTAAGGAAGAAGGTAGGCATACTTAGAAGGTTTACTTATGAGTTACAGATGTTACTAAATAACAGATTTTCCCAAATAGTAGTGGAGTAGATGATGGGAATAGGGTTTCAGTTATTCCAAGTATGACGATATCTATGCACAGTGTGAATAAATTCGGAATGCATCAATTTGCATTTCCACAAGAAGATAATTTATGAAATCTTAGAAATATTTTCGAAAATTATGAAAAACTATGGGCATATGTATTATTGACTTTCATACTTAATAATAAAAACAACAATATAACCACGAATACTTGAAATATATATGATATATGTATGTATGCATAGAGTATACATATCTATAAAAACACAAATATTTAAAAAATTTTAAATGTAATAAAAAAAAAACACAGCAAGCAATAATAGCATTTACACGAGTATGAATTAAAAGCCAGCAAAAAGCAACAGTTGTTGTATTCAAAGCATTTATTTTCGTACCACAATTACTTTTTTCAGTTTTATATTCATTCTACACAAACAACATAAATTGCTATTGCTTGCTTGCTGTGGCATTTAGAAATGAACAAAAAAGAACAAGAAACATTATAAACATATACAGTTAAATGGAAAACAATAACAACAACTAGTGATGGTACTTAATATAAAAAAAAAAAAAAAAAAAAAAAAAAAAAATTTAACGACACGTGTAAGTGATAAACAGAATATGAAAAAAAAAATTCGTTTTTTTGTCGATTGTTGTTGTTTTTTTTATTATAAAGCCATACAACAAGTTCTTTTAATGTATAGAGTGAAAAAATTAAACAGCATTATTTATTAACCTTAAAATGGACAAATATTAAAAAAAAAAATGCAAATAAACAAAAAAATAAAAAATATTTTTCTTCTGAAATATATTTTCTATAAGCAAAGCACAATTTTTTCTTTAAATTTTGTAAACATTAAATGTATGTGTGTGTGTGTGTGTGTGTGTAAAGTAGTTCAGCAGTAAAAGGCATTTTTCTGATTTATTTTACACAACATCGCTTCAAATTTCAAATATCGTGTGAAATTTGTTTCAAACCGTTTCACTAGAGAGTGAGTGTAGTGGTAATTTTTGTTTTTTTTTTAATTTCTTTTCCTCTCTAATTAGATATTTGGAAGTATGTTTGGAATTTATCTCATATAGACAATGTTAAACACTATTTTTAATAAAAAAAAAAAAATATTGAACAAACATTATGAGATTCATGAATTTAAATTTTTTTCTTTTTTTTCAAAACCGAATGAAAAAAATTCCATACCCTACCCCCCTCCCTTTAGATAAAATGTGTGGTATTTTTTTTATACATATTCATTTATGCAATAATAATAAAATCTATTTAAATGTGTTTTATTTATAGACACGACTTACTTGCATATTCACGTTTTGTTTTATAATCAACACCCAAATAGACATTACTGAAGCTGCCTTCACCAATAAATTTGCCGAAAATAAAATCTTTTGGTGATTTCTTTGGTGGTGTAACGGCTAATGGCGGTGTTGTTGATGAACTATTTGGATTTAAGGTGTTATTTGTTGTAGAGGCAGAGCTGGAAGCATTTGAGGATACCGATGATGTGGATAAAGTAGTATACGATGAAGATGTATTATATTGTGGTGTGTTATTATAATCTGTTGTAGTATTTTGATTATTAAACCGTAAACGACAGCAGGTACTACTATTCGAACTATTGTTGCTACCACCGCTAGCTGTAGAGGCAGTAGACAAACGATGTGGTGATGAGGAAGGTGAAATTGAGGAATTTGTTCCACTGGCCATAGCTGCCGCTAAAGGCGATGAGTGGCCTGTAATTTAACAAATAAAAAAAATGTATATATTTAGTACAGACAGTTTAATTTAAATTAGTTTTAGGAATCCATGTATTTTTATTTTATATACAATCTATTTACGGATTACCTTTACAGTTTAGAATAAAAACGATTTATTTTTTTTCTTTAATTAATTTAATTTTAATATTTTTTTTTAAAATTTTAATCCAATAACTCACCATTAGTCATATATTTTGTTCTCGTACTAACGTCTGTAGCCGATGCATTACCACAACCGCATAAATGACGCTGTTGCTGCTGATGGTTCTGGTATTGATGCTGCTGGTGATGATTATGAAGAGAATTATGATAAGGGATTGAATTGGGGTTCTGTTGACGTACAACACCAGCTGTGGGTAGTGGTGATGAGGTAACAACGGGTGCAGCAGCTGCTGCTGTTGTTGCCATAGCGGCGGCAGCAGCTGATGCTGCTGTAGCAGCAACTACGGCAGCGGATGTGGCTAATTCTTTATATTTTAATTCACTAAAATTATTTTCGGTTAATGATACTGCTGTGGCTTTTTCTTTGGGCATTGCTGGCATCGTGCTGTTGCAGCAATTTGTTAAATATTGTTGCTGTTGTGGCTGCGAGTGCGGCTGCTGGTGGTTGTGAACAATATTGTTTGTCGCTGATGTTGAACAGTTTGAACTAGAGGGAGGCTGTTGTAGCTGTTGCTGTTGTGGACCGTTACTCTAAAATGAGAAAATTAAAGAAAAAATTAATCAATTTTCAGCATAGAAAACGAACGAAACAAGGCAAATAGAAATTTATTTATGATCACAAATAAAGAATGAAAAAAAAAAAAAAATAAAAAAAACAAAACCAAAATAATTTAAATGAAATAAATTTTAGAGAAATAAAAAATAACAAAACAAACATTTCAGCTCTTTAATTAATGAGGGAAAAACTAGGAATTTAAATAATTCAATTTAATACTCGTTTGCTGTATTAAGACGTAGCCAAAGAGTCTGAGAAACCGCTTTGAACGTAAGATTATTAAAACAGTTTGGATTGATTGAAAGTTTTTGAATTTTTTTTTTGTTTTTGTCTACGTTAACATGGCCTTAACTTGGCTTTGTTTACAGCAACACTCACTACTGAAATCTTCTTGTTTATGTCTTTCTATGACTTGTGCGCGTATGTTTTAACTGGTTAATGTTTTAGAGGTCAGTAATGACGTACATATGTATGTGGATGATCTCTATAGATGAGGCTATTTAAATATTTAGTAAGAGCATTTATTTCAATTTCAATTCAAGAGAATGGAATGGAATGTCGAACCAATTGTTAATGGAAAGAAAGAAAGAATGTCGCTATTAAAGTCAAAGTTTCTTTTTTCAACTGATCCATGTAGTTCGAAAAAGAAAAAAAAAAAAAAAAGGTTAAGAAACCCTCATATTTCCGTATTGATGATCAATATTGTCGTATGTTTTGTTAGATGATGAAAGAATTCTTGGAAAATCAATATCCAAAAAAAAAAAAAAGGAAAAAACACAGAAAATAAATGGTTTTGATCCTCCAGCGACAATGAGTTTAAAATGAGTTTTTGCTTTGCTTTATTGGTGTCATAGTTTGAGAATAAAGAATAAATAAATTATGATCTCATATGCTACCGAGTAATATTTGTAGTGGAGGCTCTGCGCTGATATTGCTATAAAGTGTTGTATTTAAAGTCTTACTCATGCTATTCCGTGTATACATATAATATTTGAGTTTGATTTCGAAATCATGCTTAAATACGCACATTAAAAACCATATTTTATGGTAGTTGTGTTATTAGACGACAACGACAAGAGAGAAGTATAATTAAACTCCCCCATAAATCTTAAAATTGTTTGACTGATTCCTAGAAATATTTTTGTTTTTGTGATTTCAAATTTATTTTTAGAATGTTGTCATGATTCTCTTTTTTATTAAACGCATTAAAAGTTATTTTTAAATCAAATATGTACATACAAATATACGTGGTGTATGTATCTATAACAAAAAAAAAATAAAAGAATATAAAACATTTATTTATCCAAATTGTAATAAAAATTGTCATTGAAATGAAAGAAATCTAAGCTGACACATTCAAATTAGTAATGCGAACGAGCGAGTGAACGAACAGTGTGTTAAAAGTTTATAGAAGAAGAAGAATGATTGGCGAATTTTTTGTTTTTAATTCTAATCAATCAATAAAATTTTGCAAATGAATTTGAAATAAAAAAAAAAAAAAATTATTTTGCATAAATAAAAAGGATTAATGAAAGGTGTGTTGCTCTTATCCAACCGGTTATTAACAAATAGATTTAAAAGTGTTTAAATATTGATATGACAACTAGAATTTAAGGTAGCACATGTTCCACTAATTTTAACATTGATTTTCAAATGATTTTTAAGTAAAAAAAAAAATTATTTCGATAATGAATAGGACTGTGTTGGGGTGATGGACGGAGGACAGGAATTTTTATTATATAATGCCCAAAGAAAAAAAATAACATGTTAATAAAAAGTAAATTAAAAAATTTAATTTCTCTTTTTCAAATCCAATGTTATTTTATTGTAAGTAAATTAATTGCATGAGCAGCAGCAGCATTATTATTGCATGACGAAATATAATGCATTTTCTGCAGCAACAAAAATAAAACCATAACATCAAATTAAAAGAAAAAAAAATAACTGAATTATAGTATATATATGTACATACACATACATATGTATGTATGTATAGTATCTTCTTTTTCTAAACATGCTCAATTGAATGGAGATCAGCAATGAGTATGTATTCAAAAAGATGAGTAGAATCGAATCATACTCACAATTTCTTATACTTATACGCATTCATACTTATTTTAATATCATGGAACCTCTACTCATATTCAAAGTTTGAAGTACTCATCATATTCATACTTAACGCGACACGTATGACTTTGTATTGATATCGACTCTCCCTAACTCAACATATACACGAAGCACAAAATAAGTATGAATCGTGTACGAACACTAAAATACTTATTAGAAGTTTGTGTGTTTGCTCTGCTTGCTGCTCTGCCTTTTTCGCTTATGTGTCTTTTTTCTTTTGTTGTAAATGCAGCAACAATTAAGAGTCACTCGAATCATTTATAAGTATTTTTTCTAAAGTAATGAATCTAAATGAGTAGGCTTATGAATCAAACATATTTCGAATGGTATGAGTTTGATGTCAACGTTGTACTCATACTCATTGCAACCTGTATTTATAAATCAACGTTGTGCAGTGAGTATGAATGAATCAGCAGAGTACATAGTTAAATTTCAATACTGTTGACTCACTTATACTTAAGATTTCATGAGTCATTATGAATCGTGAAAAAGCGAATCATTGCTGATCTCTGATGTCTATGTAATGGCCTATAACATCATAACTGATGAAAATTCAGTTCATCTACCATTTTAATTTATGAACCTACGGGGACTAAATCATCATCATATTCAATTATATTATAAATTATATATGTATGTATTCGTATAGCAATAAATGCTATATTCTACTACCATACAATGGGTTTTTATTTGGTGGGTGTTGTATTTAAAGGAGGAGAAAAAAAAATCATTTCTTTTACTCTTTAATTTGAAATTTATTTTTAGCAAACAGATTAAAATAGAAAAAATAGTTAAAAGGGGGGGGTGAGAAGTTGGGCTGGGTGTTTGACTAGCTGGCCTGTCGGTCGGAGTCTCTGCTGCAGTATCGTAACAAAGCTAGAACACTTACTAAAACTAAAAGGCAAGTCAAGTAAAGCCTGACACTCACTCTCTGCTGTTCGTAAGTCATTTAGTTAAGACACACATAAAGTATATGAAAAAAAAAAAAAAAAAAGTAAAAAACCAAGACTATAATATAGCAGCAGTTGGTGTTGGTTGATGTTTAATGCGCTTGGCTGGTTGCAAATCGTAATAATAATAGCAAAAATAATAACAACAAAAACAACAACTATAATAACAAATCTGGCACAGAGGCTTTTCGTCGCCACTTGCACCTTTACATTTATTTTTTTCTTTCTATTTTGGGCTACAAATGTTGTTGTTGTTGTTGCATTTATTTTGCTATTTTTACATTTTTTTATAAGAAAAACGTAGCAAACAAAAACAAATGCATTGGTTTTTATCATCATTATCATTATTATAGCCATGATTATTAGCAATGTGACTGGCTGACGCCTTAGCAAAGAATTAAAGAATTAAAGGCAATCTCTTTCAGGGTTTTAAGATATGCTAGAAAATAAAAACGCGAAAAAAAAAACAACTAGAAAAATAGCAAAGGAAGGGGGGGGGGGGGAAAGAATTAGGTTTCACAAAGTTTCCATTTAAAAATTTATTGCACTTTTAAAAGAATCTCCATTTGAAAATGATTTTTATTTTGTATATAATTTTGTTTCAAATTCTATTCTGAATTCCTTTTAAACAATAATATTGTGTGTGTGTGTGTATAATAAAATAAAAAATTTTTAAATTAAATTCATATTCTTTGTATTAAAGAAGAAATTATTTTCGCATTTTTGTAAACATTTTTAATTGCCGTAGTGGGTCAAGATTAAATGCCCACAAAACAAAATATAACAACATTGTGTACAAAAATTGTGCAAAAACTTTTTTTTTTTTTAGAAAATTTATAAAAATAGGAAAAGAGAGAAAAAAATTTATCTAAACCAGGTGGTGGTGGTGGCACTATACACACGTAACTGCTAAAGAATTTTTATTTTTAAATACATATGTAATAACACTGAAAAAAAAAAATCATTCATGACAAAAGTATTTCAAAATATTCGAATGCAAACAAGAATTTTTACAATTTCGCTACAAGACTAGGATAATATTTTTAAGTTTACGTGCAATAGTGCTCATGTTCCCTTAAATGAAACGTTTTTAAATCAATTGTGAGCATTTGAACGATGACATGATTAGGAATGTTTCAAATTCCTTTTTCTTTCACTATGAAGCTACAGGTTCTGGTTTTGTCGCGAATACTTATTAATAAGAAACGTTTTGTTTAGTTTAGATTACTTCAAGTGTAAATATTTTTTTTTTGTCAAAAGTGGTGCAACAAAATGCGTGTATTTTAAAGAAAATTTCTTTCTATTTATACGTACATACATACATACATACATATGTATTAATTTAAATAAATTGTATGCATAAAAACATTTAATGTTTATCGTTTGCCTTTTTAAATAAAATCTATTCTCAATAGCAACACCTCATCAGCTCATCATTATGAAGATGATGATGATTTTCTTGATTTTCATCACGATTATAGCCACCAACCACCTTGCAAAAAATACATTTTCTCTTAATACTTGGCATGATTTTTAATTTTTAATTTTATTTTTATTGAAGATATACTACCTAAACACAATGAATTAAAAATTATTATATGTATGCATGCATGCATGTATGTATGTATGTATGTATGTATACATATAAGGCGTATAATAAATTTTAATTTAATTGTATATTATTTTATATGAAATAATAATAATAAATAAAGAAAAGTTTAAATATTTTCTAGCAAACACCCAGCTAGCATTTGGAAGATTGTTTTTTGAAAAATCACCTTGCTGAGTCTTTTTAGAGTACTTTTGGCGATCAAAAACTTATTAGTCAGTATTACACGATTAAAAAAGGACTCATAAATGATTCGCGCCAATGAGTAAAATAAGTTCGATTTAAAATACAATAAAAAATTGTATAGCAATCGAAAATTAATCATCCAGATGTTTAAAATGTGACTATTATTTACATTATTTATTATTATATTCTACTTATACTGTAGATTGAAAAACGATTAATCAAAAACACATCATGCGGGTGTTTGAAAAGTGATTATAAGTATGTATTTATGATCATATTTTGAACAAATGGATGATAAATAATGCTTTTTTTTCACCCTCTCTATATAAATTTTCATTAACGTAAAAAGATGGCTATGAAATGAAGTACAATTTGTTTTTAAATATAAATATAATATTCTTTCTTTGCTAGTCGCCAACTTCCTTTCCGTTTAGTTTCTCAAAAAACTGTCTGTAGGTCCCGCCACTCACGTATAAAATTAACGAACACTGCATGAGTGGTGTGAGAAGCTAGGTCGTAATCCTGACAGGGGTTGTAATGGCCAATTATGTATGTCCGTATGTATGAAGCCCCAAGCTCTTATTAGCCTGGGGGCTAGGCTAAAGTCGGATTTTAACAATCTTTTCGTTGTATGCCTTTAAAGATGGCCAATGCATTTTCATTTTTTGCCACCTTGATTAGTCGTTGGGGTCGGCTAAAAACACATTTTGAAATACGACTAATAAATGACTCAAATTATAATCATAAATGACGCAAAAAGGAGTCCAGATTAATACAAACATGACTGATAAATGACAATAAAAGGACTCCTAAACATACTGATAAATTACTCATAAAAGACTCACTTGCGATTAAACAATGACTTAAAGACGACTCGAAAAGGAAGCATAAACTAAGTTAAATACGACTAATAAATGATCAGAAAGCGATTCAAAAATGATCACAAAACTATTCGAAAATGCATCGAAAATTACTCGAAATTAATATAGAAAATGACTCATAAATGATTTTTTGAGAAGAGTCGCCCGTAGTAACACTTTTCTCCCGACAAATGAGTCTTTTATGATCAGAAAATGAGCGCATATTCTTACTTTTCAATCGTGCAGAAGAGTCAAAAAAGACTCGAATTTGATTAAAATTTTCAAAAAATGCTGGCTGGGCATTTGCAAAAACAAAAAAAAAGGCAGGCGACAGCATAGCGACCGTCTATTCGTAATAGAAGCACCAGCAGCAGCACCAATGTGAAAATGGGGGGCGGGGAAAAATAAAGAAAGAAATAATATTGTGTTCTTTTTCTAAACATTTCAAACATGACAGTCTCAATTTTAAATATAATATTTATTTAAAAACAAAAAATGTGTCTAGACAGTTATAGACGTCAGTAAATAAATAAAACCAAAAACAAAAAAACAATGTATTATAATGAAATAATATGTGTAAATACAAGTGTATGTATGTATACTGCAGAATTTAATTTAAATTAATCAAAAAAAAAAAAATGTTTGATTTTATTGTTTATATACGCACGCACACATATTTAATTACAAATAATGTTGTTGCACATTTATGAAAAGAAAAAAATTAATTTTATTTCTAGAAAATATTTAAAAGAATTGAAAAATAAATGGAAAAATGATTTTTAAATTGTATTAAACAATTTAGGTATACAAGTTAGTTGGTTTTTAAATTTATTTCAATTACGTGTATAGGTTAAAAATATGTATTTTAAGGCGATCATATTTCCACTGTGAATCATATTGTGGAGTTCTAAAACATGACTGTGCAGGACACCTTATAGCTATTTCTTTAAGGCTATATACAGTGGGAATATGCAGCATAGAGTTGAGATAGGATAGGACAGTAACTTGTAGATCTTTTAGTATGTTTGTATACACATACATATGTAGATAAATTTATAATAGAAGGCTTATTTATATAAACCCACCCCACCCCACCCCACAGGACGAACGACCGAGTTATCGAGTTTTCTTAAGCAATTTTCTAGATTTTATAATGTATTTTGAATAAAATCCTTAATAAAATCAGTTAAATATCAGTTTTTACATAATGATGTAGAGTTTTTTTGTTTCTAAAAACAATAAAATAAAGTTTAATTTTGTTTTTTTTTTTTTTTTGTAAACTATGTACCTCGAAAAATTGTAATTTTCCCATTTAATAAAGGAAAACGCCTCCGTTTTATATTTTTCTTTTCTCTTGTGAACAGGCGGCGTTTGTTTTGATATTCAAAATCGCAAAAAAAAATTGTTTCCTTTTCACGCTTATCTCTCTTGTTATTTTTTCGAGGAGTTGTGTAGGCGCATTTAAATGACACACACACACACACGAGTGAGAGTGAGTGCGAGAAAGAGAGAGGAGAGGAGTATTGTTATTACATTAATATTTATTTTATTTGTTTTTCTTTCAAGGGGCGAAGGGTATAATTATTTGCAATCAAGTTTAGCGAGAAAAATGTTGCTGGAGGTTGTTGTTATTTAGTGCTGCTACTTTTTTTTTTCTTCTCTTTTTACTTTTTTCAATTTTTTTCAATAACAAAAATACACACGAAATATATTTTTATTTTAGAATCACATACATCCATCCAAACGAACGAAACGATACGATAGAAACACGGACAACAAGTATACATACAAAACTTTTTAATTTGTTGTTATTTTTTATGGTTAACACGCGTTAGTATTTTTTTTCTCTTTTTTTTTAATCTTTTGCAGTGTTGTTATTTGTTTGCTATTCTTATTATTTTGATATTTTGATCATCATTTTGTTTTTGTTTTTATATTGGCTTTTGCACTCTCCTTTTGCTCACTCTTGATTTAGTGCAATATTTTATTGTTATCGTTGTTATTGTTGTTGTTGATAGCGAGCAGTATTGTTTTTAAAGATGTAAACAACAAGATTAAACAATGTATTTCGGTTTGTTCTTGTTGTTATTATTATTGGATTTTTTAAGCATATTCTACAGTTCAGTTATTGACTCACACACTTATGCAGTAACGAACACTTAACGGTTGTTGTGTTTTTTTCTTATTCTTTTCACTATTTTTTTTTGTTGTTTGCTAAAACAAGTAAAACAATAAGTTGTGTTTCTATTTTATTGTTAATAAAGAAAGAAAAAAATTTATTTATCTTTTATATTGAAATTTGTGTTCGAGGTTGCTTTAATTAATTTTTTTTTAACACAAAAAAAAAATTATTTTTTATTTAAAAAAATTTTATGAATGAATTTTTTAGTGGTGCTGCTGCCTACTGCTACTGCTGTTGTAATATATGCCATTTAGTAGTTTTTACTCTCAGTTACTCAAGGTTATAAATTGTTATAATAAATGCTGATGGTTAGCGAAACAGAATGAAAACTAGAGAGCGAGAGTAAGAGTAAGAGAGATTGGGTATGTGTGTGTGTGTATATGTTGACTTGTTAACTCAAGTAGTTGTTTTGTTCGTGTAACACTGAGATTTTTTCTTTAATTATTGATATTACAATTATTGCATAGAACAACCAACTACCTATACAACTGATGGATGATTGTTTCTTGTTTTTGTTTTTCAAAACAAAACTGCAATGCGTCAAAATATTGTTATTATTGCTCTAGTAGTCGTAGTAGTAGTACTAGTAAGTATTAATGGTTGTAGTAGTAGTAATTTGAGCCTATTATTTTTCGCCCGTTGTCTGTTCGTTATTATCTATTACGTACTACACACTACTGTTCTCTCGCTCTATGTTATTTCCATAGCTCTCTCTCGTTCTCTCTCTTTAAATTGTTTTGTTTGTTTCGTTTGTAAAACGGGGAGCAGCAACGATGAACATAAAGAGCTCTCTTGTTAAATAACACAAATCGTTTTTTTTTCGGTCTTCGGTAACGTTATTATTTTTCTTTTTCTTTTATTATGTGTATGTATATGTTTTAAGGAATTTTCCTTTAACAAAATATTTCAAGTTTCCACACTTAATAGGTACTATACACACAGGCTTATTTTTTTTTTTTTGCTTTATTAATATTTGCTTTGTTATTTTAATTTTTCTATCATTTAATTAGCATACAAAAACATTACATATTTTTATTATTATTTTTTTTATTTTGATATATCACATAACTTTTGTATGTTTGTTTTAACACAGAAAAAAAAAACATAAAATTTCCACTAAATTATCTTAAAAATTTGAATTTATTTATAAATTTTTTCTATTTATTTAAAATTTTTTTCTATAATGAACACCGTAATTCCGTTTATTTTCTTAATTAAAGTAGATTTTTATTATGAAATATTTTTGCATGGGTTTTAGTATTTATTTTTTATTACAATTTAATTAACATTTTAGTTTTTTTTTGTTTTTCTATTCTATTTGACTGATTTTAATATGCCGTCCGTTTTACTTTCAATGTAAGCGCCACAAAAAACTAATCAAGAATGAATGTGTATAAAAATACCGAGGAGACTTTGACGATGGCCGTTGATGACGACCTCAAAGTATGTGTAGTATAAAATAATATACACTTATACATTGATAACAACAATAAGATGTGTATACGGGGTATTATAAATTTTTTATGAGAAAAATATGCTCCCCCAAAATAAAGAAAACAACACATTTACACGAACACAAACAAATGCATAAGCTCCACGAAGAAAAAAAAAGCACAAACACACACTCTAATTTAGGAAAGCAAAACAACAACCTTAAAACATTTACGAATAACAGTTTCTTTCTCTCAATACACATACTCTCTCTCAGTCATGACATGAAAATATTTTATAATACGAGTACGAGACAGCAGTGTTGCCAACTTTGGACATTTATTTGAAATTTAGCACTTTTTGTTTTCTTTTAGAATTCTTTTTTCAAAATTTTTTACAGTTTTCGTCAATTTTTTTTAATAAAACATTAAAAAATTGTTGGCACAATTAGGAATTCTTTAAAATTTATAAAATTTAGGAATAAGAACGGACTGGATTAAATAAATATAAACCGCCAGTTAAAGAGAAAATTTATGATGTTTTTAACATTTAAAAGCTGACAGCACTGTTTGAAAGTCGCAAAGAATGGAGAGAAGAAAGCAAATGGTTTTTATTTTATTTTTGGGAGCTCAGAGATAGACTCACAGAATACAACTATTATTGTCGTCGTTTTAAAAATAACTGTGTGTGGCGCTTTAATTGTTACGAATTGTTATTATTTTTGTTTTTATTTGCTTCAACCGTAAGCACACTAGGAAAGAACAGTGATGTGCGCGGAATGGAGTCGCAAGCTGAGCTGGATAGTACGTTGAAATGAAACCATAACTATTAACAATAACAACGAATATATTGGGGCAAGAGAATATATACATAATGAATAGGTATAAGCTTCTTAATTTTTGGAGAAGAAAAAGTCAAGTTGTAGGAAAAAAAGGGAAGATGGTAACAATTATTAATTAAAATTAAAAAAATCTTTTTCTGTTTTGGTTTTTTGTTTGTAATTTTTGTTTATAGCGACAATAGCTTTAATAAAATATTAAAAACAAAACTATTGGACAAGGTTTACCTTATACCTACATACATATGTATGTATGTATTTATGTCTATATATTTTTTTTCTTTTCCTAACACTTGTTACTTTTAAGCCCACTGTACAAAAACTATTGAGTATAAAAAATTAATAAAAATCATTTAAGAAAATAATTTTTATTTAACATTTTAGTTTAAGTTTTATATTTTTCTACTTATTTATAGGGTAATGCAAAAATCGTTTTCGACACATTTTTTTATATTGTTTTTGTTTGTTAAAAAAAAATCGTATTAAAAATATGTATGTACGTACATACATACGTACATATGTATTTTTGTTTTTAAATTTGTTTTTATTAAACGCAAAACAATAAAAAAAAACAAAACACCTTTCACTTTGTTTATTAAAAAACAAATACATACATGCATACACACATACATATCGCATATTGCTACGGTTGTAGCTGCGTTTTTTTTTTCTTGATAGAGTGTATGTTAAAGCATCTTCTCGCTTAGAGAAATTTTAAACTGATAATTTAGTCTATTTAAATTCACACACACAGACTCACTCACACACGTACATAAAGAAAGTAAATGTAAATATATTTCCTTAAATTAATTTATTAAACTTTTCCAGAAATTAAATTTCATTGTGTTTATTTACGCATTTTTTTCCTCCGTTTTTAAGAGAGAGAAAGAATCAAAAGAAGCAAAAAAAATTGGTGACCCAGTAAGCAATTTAGTCGTTATGGTAGGCGAAAAATCGTTATTGAATTTTAGAAGCTTTCGCAAGAAATTGTTCACTGGGAACTTGTTTACATACAAGTACGCACTCTCGCACACACATTTCTAATGTTTTTTTTTGTTTTCTATACTCCTGTGTAAATATTAAATTAAACTGTTTATCACCCCTAAAAACAAAACAGAAAAGCAACACATTTTTCATTTCCTTTTACTCTCCCGTTTATTTTTATGCTCCCATAACATAACATAACCTCCACAAATTCGTTCGTTTTCGCTTATTTTTTTTTTTTTTGCGATTTTGTTTTTATTGGGGTTTCTTTGTTTAATTTATATCTGATTTCTTCTTTACATTCATCGTTGTGCCTTCATCATATTTTTTCTTCTTCTTCTTATATATCTGTTTAGTTTATTTTGTTTTGTTTTCATCCATGCCGTTGTTTTTGTTTTATTTTTCGTTTTTGTTGTTGGTTTCTAGTGTTATTTAATACCAGATCTGTCTGCAGCTATGACTGTGCGAGTGTGAATGTGATGTCTGTGTTTTCATTTTTTTTTTCACTGTTGTTGTTATTTTGTTCGTGGTGTACTCGTTTCCATACAATTTAACTGTCTGTATGTCTAGCACAGTTGTTGGATTTTTTGTTTTTATTTTTCTGTTCTGTTTTCTCTTAATGGGTTTATTTTTTTTCCTCTTCTGTTGTTTAGTGAGTGGCCTCTATATTTGTTTTTTTTTTGTCCATTTCTCCTTGATGTTATTGTTATTGTTTAGATATAGAGTCTCATATTTGTGTTGAACACAAAGGGAGGGGAGTTTTATATTACGCTTCCTTGTTGCTTAAGTCAGCATTATTATGTTTTTGTTTCTTGTCTATTTTTTTCTGTACTCTTCTTACGTATGGTGTTTTATTTACAATATTATCGTTATCGTTGTTGTTGTTTATGAATCTTACAACATAAAAAAATCATTATTTTGTTATTGTTTACTTTATTCCAGGGTACTCTCTTAAATGAAAACATGGTTTTGTTTACATATTTTTTTTTTGGCTGGAATTTTTCTCTTAAGTTCCACTCCACATTAAATGAGATTCCAATATCATGAAAATTGGAATAAAACAAAACAAAATAAAAATTTGAATAATAACAACAAAATATTCCTTGGGAGATATTTTTGAAAAATTACACGAAGAGAAATTTAATTTGTTTATTAGATTTAAACAATTTCGAAAAAAATAATTATTTTGTATAATTTTTTACTTTTAAATTGATATATTCTTTCCTGTCTATACATTGAATAGTTTTTAGAAAACAAGGCAATTAGAGCCACCATTACCTTCAATTCGTACGAAACGAACTGTGGTTTCAACAAGATGGTGCCTCAAGCCAACATGGCTGATTTTCAATTTATTGCGCGAGATATTTTCGAAAAAGGGATTTCACATTTGAGCGCCGTTAATTGCTCGTCAAGATCATAAAATTCGACGCTGGTTACGATTTTTTTTGCGCGTGTTCCGTATATTTTAGACAATAATTGTTTATAAAGTAAATTATTGCACAGAATTATTAATTTCTTCCAAGATTCTCATATTTCATACTTTCTTGTACAAAAATATAAAATAAATGTTTATTACAGAAATATTTTGTATGCACAAAGGAATACTAAATAAAGAATATTTTTTCGAATAAAAATATATTTTTTCCTGCAAAATGAATTAAATATTTTTTTAAATATTTTTAATACCTAAGAAATACAGTAAAAAAACCGAAGTGTTATTTTGCACATAATTTTTTTTTTAATTGTGTTGTAATATCATCTCTTTTTTAATTTCTTTTAATATCTAAAACAAATTTTTTTAACTAAAATATAACACAAAACAATTACCAAATTGTAACACAAATTTATTATGTATCCATTTAAAAAAAAAACTAAAAACAAAATGGTTCGCAATAAAACATCAACACATAGAGCCACAAAAATGTTTTTAAATTTAAAAAACTTATTAAAAAATAATAATAAATCTGAAGAATTATGATTTTAAATTTAATGTTTAAATGATGTATTTACCTTAATTGATTTTAATCGGCGCACAACAAAGTTGTTGATTTTATTGGACCAACTTTTACATTTCATGAGGAGGCCGCCTTTTTCAATGTTGCCAAAATAAAAATTGTGAAGAAAGAAATTCAATTTCTTCTCACCAACACTAAACAAAAGGAAAACGGGAAATCAACTCCCGTTACTAGCACTTTACAATCCACAAAAACCGAATTAAAGCAAGTGGGTAATCCTTCTTCTCACAATAATTAAAAAGAAAACTCCAGTGTTTGTAAGAAACTTTTTTTGTTTTGTTTGTTTGTTTTTTAATTTTTGGCTGTTATTTATGCGTATTGGCAAGTACGTACGTAATTATTGTAGACACTGTTTATATTTTGTTTTGTTTTTGAAAATAATAGAAACAACAATTTAATACTCAAGAGATATTTAATTGTTTGGTGTTGCTGTTATTTTTTTTCGTTGTAGTAGGTACGTTCTTCTCTACTTGTTTGCTTTAATTTACGCAAGTAGAATAATGTTGTTGTTGTTATTAAAGGTTCTTTAACCTTTCGCCATAGACACTGCGTAAGTTTGTTTTGATAAAATATTTATTGTCCTTTTTTTCTTTAATATTTCTCTTTTGGCTTTCTGTTTGTTTTGTTAATTTTATGGTAAGGTAAACATTTTAATTTTTGTTTTTAATACTTTTTTTGGAAAAAAAAATAATAAAATTAACTTTTTTTTTTTAATATATTTTTATTTTCTTGTATGCATTTGTGCGTTTCAATTTATTTTATTTTTTAATTCACTTCAATGCAATTGCTAAAAAAAAAATGCTTTTGCACAACACCGTATACAACGTCTGAAGCGCACCAAGTTTAAAAATAAACTGTCATTTTCAAAATATCCGAAACACACAAAAAGCACTAGTGAGTGAATAATACGCAATGTTTACTAAAGGAAAACAGAAAGAAAAAACACGACAGCAGCAACAGAAACTAAGTACAGATATATTTAAGAGAGTACGAGTGAGTGAGAGCACATAATAATTGTGTGTGTTTCAATTGCCACTGTGTTCCCTGGTGCATAGTACAGAAAAGGGCGCGCAAAATAAAAAAATGAAGAAGATTCTATGCTTTGTTTACATTTACCCATAACTCCCTCTCACTCTGCCATTCAGAAAGAAATATCAAAATTAACAACAAAACTCTGGAAAGTTTTTAAGCATGAAAAAAAGAAACAAAACAAGTGCATGGAATCCATTACCAGTGCTCTTAGTTTCTTCTAGAAAAAGTTCATTTTCAAAATAAAACAAAAGAGCGAATAAGTGAGTACGAGACAGAGAGAGTGAGAATGAGTGAGAGAGAATATTAACAGATAAAAAAAAGAAAACTGAAATGCAAGAGAGCATGAGTATCAGTGGAAATAATTATAGTGCCGTTATTTTTTCATTATTTGTTTTGCTGGCTTATTTGTTTACATTTTTAATGTTTGTATATGCAGTGTTGCCTGTTATTGTTATTATTTTGCATGGAATTTTAATTGAGGTTTTTCAGCTTTTTTCAACGTTTTTTTTTTAATTCTTTTTTAACAATTGTTTTTCATGTTATTTATTATCTTTGAAGAGTAAGTAAACTAAAAAAAAACAATAAAATCAAAACCCAACTAAAAGCAGTACTCAAATGTACAAAATAAAATGTTGTTGTTGTTTTTTATAATTTAAAATTTCTTAAAAATAATTTATGAGTCCACAGTACATTGTAGGTATGTATGTATGTATGTGCGTTTATTTATTTATTTAAATATTTTTGATTCATTCAAACAATTCAATAAATCTTACAATTTTTCCCACAGTTTATCATTGATTTATTAATAATAAAACAAGCGTTTTTATTTTTATTTATTTGTTCAAGTATGTATTTCAAAACATGACTCATATTTAATTAACAGTAATTGTTTTAGTATTTTTAGTAAAATTCGTAAATAAAACATTTCACAGTGAATCATCTTAACCAGCTTTGGCTGTGAAAATATTGCTAAGAATTTAATTCTGCATCAATCTAACAACATACCGCAAAGAAAACAGTTTTTATTTGAGAACTAACGGTATTTTGCAACTTAACTTAAAAGAAACTATCGTAGATAAGATCCATTGACCTAATGCGCAGTACACTCTGCGAATAATTATACATGCAGATGTACGTATGTATGTATGTATGTCGTTTCCTGCTATAGGTACGGTACAGTACTTTTAAATAATGCATGCGTTAATTGAATTTCTTTACAATTCGACCGACATACATACATACATATGTATGTATGTATGTATATCAGCGTATCTTAAATCTATGATCTGAGCTCAGCTAAACTTAACTTCTTACTCCATGGCCTATAAACAATTGGTTCCTTAGCTACATTAGTGTACGTAGGTAGGTATTCCGTGTTTTTTTTTATCAATCAATGAAAAAGTTTTCTATACCCACTACACTTTCCACTAGTTATTTTAACGTATTCGGAATAGATATCACACATGGTAACTACAGACCGTATTGAATGCATTTTAGTTTCTTAGTTTTCTTTGCTTTATACTCAGCATAATATTTTATCACCAAAGTTATGAAATAAATTTTTGGCATTTGTAAGAGTGACCCTGGTCAGCTTACCATTCTCAGCCATCGCCAGACAACAAAATTTATTCTAACCTACCAATACAGAAGGAAATGAATGTGGATCTGTCTTTTAACTCAACCGCTGTAACTGCAAGACGATGAACTCTACATTCCAACGAGATTAAATTGTTCAAAATGTTGACTAGTTTCCTGATGCCAGATGCCAGTTTAGAGTATGTATTTATGTATGTATTTTCAATAGTATTTTAATCAAAACCCCACTCACTACATATTTTATGAAAATGCAAGAATCAAAAGAATTTTCCCGTCTCCGTTTTATTACCACCATTGAACACTGTTTGGGTTTTCCCCACACATACAAAGAATACTTTCCAAATGATCATTTAAACCAAACAGTGTGTTTACATTTGAACGTAAACAAGGTCCACAATTCATTTGTGGTGCTGCACTGCTTGTTCGATAAAGACTTTCTTTTCATTTCCATTTTAATTTTTGTGCATGCGAGTGTGTTTTTGTGTGTGTTGTCCTACAATTTCTCTCACAAATTGCTCACTTTGCTTTATTGTTTGTTATTCGTTCTAAAACGGAAGTTTTATTGTTGTTTTATGTCTCTCTGTTATCTTTATAAGATTGTCTGCTTGTGTCTGTTTGTGTCGTTTCTGTGTGCGTTCAAGTATTTTCCAGTTTGTTTGTGTCGCTTTGTGGCGCTTCTTCTCTTTCTTGTTGCCCCTGTTTTAGACACAAATATTGTCAACAACAACAACAGCAAGCAGTAAAATACAATACGATGTTAATTTTTTTATGTGGGTTTCCCTCTAAATAACAGGAAAACACAGTGATAGAGTGGCCGCTAATGTTTTATAATTGCTTGCCCTACGACCAGCAATGGCGGTGATATGATACTGGACTGTATAATCCTTTCTAACTTCTCATCACTGCTGTTAAGATGCCATAAATATTGTATGTTATCACAGACAATGTAGTGTGCTCCCGGTACTTTTATCGATCAAAATAGAGTGAAAGGCAGATGACCTAACCACTGTTCGGGCAGTGAGATTGTTCGAGCCTTTACAGACAGACGCATTTACAAAGGAGATAAAAGCGCAGACTTGGTGTAATTTTCCTGCCGAATGGAATATTACCAGAAGCTATTTTTTTAAATTGTCTTGCTACATGTGTGGCTGGGTTCAAATCAATTATGTACGTACATTTGTACCTTACAGGTCCTATGTGGTCGTTACTCTTAAATGATACTGTACAGTTCCCCAATCACAGAGGAAGCTGGCATCCCTCACGTTGAAATCGAGGTGCTTCAGCTGCATTTTGCTTCACATATGGGAGCTAAATCAAAACCTCGAAAATGATGGTCTTGTTGTCATAAAAATTCGACACATATTTACATTAATAAATTCCTTCTTGAAATTTATCAAAGACCCAAACCATATGTAAAGGATATGTCATCTATTGCCAGTTTCACTGGACACCGTTAGCTACCATGTCTTTAGTGAAGTAACTAGTCCAACAAGTTTGGTTGGGTAATTAGTAAAAAAGCATGGAATTTTTTAATCAGTCTGTATGTATGTATGTATGTATGTATATGTATGTAAGAAGTCATTTATTTTGTTTAAACGGGAATCCCCAAACGTTTTTTTTTTTTTTAATTGATTTTTATTTTAATGTTTAAAGTCATTTTAATAAACAGAACACGTATTTACATTTCAAGGTGTCTAAAGAATAGTTTTGAAAGCAATAAAAAGCAACAATAATAACAGCAATGCCTAGATAATTAACAACGTCTGTTAGCAATATTAAATATAAACGCACATATGTATATATCCATGAATGTGTGTAACACAGTATCGGTATTATTCCCCCCGAGACAGGGGGGGAAAGAATTATGGTGGAAAGATATTATCAACCGAGTTTCGGGTAGCCATTCGCGATCTTGCGCGATGATTTTTAAATCAGTTTTTATTAGCAGGAAACATCAGTGACCGTCGTCTAATCTCACCTATAAAAAGTATATTTTGCAAAATGCTTGTGTAATTTTTAAATGCTCGCATTTGTTTGTATACTTTCGTCACGCACTATCATTCTCTTTATCTATGAAATACAGTGATGTATGAAACAAAAACAGTTTTTTAATTGCATTTTCAATTAAAATCTTAAAATTTTTTTAATGTATTTCCATAGTTGTTGTTCAATACCACAGAATACCACAACGAAAGAAAACATTTTAATATCACCGTTCAACATATAGTCAGACAGACAGACAGACATCTGTTTCTAGTCAATTATTTTCTAATATTAAAAAAAAAAACAAATCATTTTGAAATAAAACAAAAAAAAACTAAAAAAAGTAAATCGCTTTTAATGAATGAACGAATGAACGAGTGAATGAATGTCATTTATGAATGAAATATTTAATTATTGTAAGAGAAATCATTGAGACGACGGACGGACATATTTAAAACACTCTTGAAAGAACTTTATCAAGACTCTGGCGTTGTGAATGGCGAACAAACGAA
Source organism: Sarcophaga variegata (assembly GCA_932273835.1). Lineage (NCBI taxonomy): Eukaryota > Metazoa > Arthropoda > Insecta > Diptera > Sarcophagidae > Sarcophaga > Sarcophaga variegata. The sequence goes on along the minus strand of OW026362.1, from coordinate 113,820,141 downwards.
TATCGCATGGAGGAGGGAATCATAGTTTTTTTTATTTTCTTTTTTTTGATGTGAATGAACAACCATTTGACGACTGATAAGACAGATTTCTAAGAAATTCTCAAAGCAATTAAATAAAAAAACAAAAAACAAAACAAAACAAACATATGAAAACAATAACAACATTATCGAAATTGCCAGCTTCACTCAATAACAACAACAACAGAAAAATTCTTTATTAAAGAACTGATTGTGCTCATTTCACATTGAAATGTATCATAAAAGCTGTGGCTTTTAAAACATAATGCTCTCCCTCTCTCTCTCTCTCTCTCTCTCTCTCACACACTCACACTCTCTTCTAATTACAGAATGATTGGACTTATAGTCTCCAAAACATTACACCAAGTCCTCTCAGTCTTGTAGATAGCAGAGATCAGCAATGAGTATTCAAAAAGATGAGTATAAATGTAAACATTGTTGTTTACGTTTATTCTTGTAGTGTTTGTTGGTATATTTTTGTTTACTTGTTTATCATGTAAACGAGTTCATTGTTTTTGTTTTTGTAGCTTGTTTTTGTAGCAAATTAAACGATGTAAAAGCAAAACAGCATTTCCATTTTCGTAACAATATGTATGTTCAGAGTTCCTTAAGCTTTTAATGCCAAATCATTGTTTTGTCTTTAAGCCACACACTGAAATGAATTTATTTCCAGCTGATGATAGTTTAAATTAGTGAATGCTAATGAAATAATTTACACCCCGTTAATTAATTAAAATCAACAACAACAACCACAATATTTTTAATTAATTTACTAATTAACATACGATACAAGACGATTTCAAAACATTTTTTTAAGATATTCACGGTACAGATAAGCCTAAAAAAGCTTAAAAATATTAGATTACTGAGCGAGGGGGGTGTTACAACTGTGGTTAACAATCGGTATTTATAGGCAACGACAGTTTCCAATTAACCCATAAACGAGTGTAAAAAGTTACATTGGCATTCCTTGTTAGGAAAAGTATACGACACATGCGGCTCAAATTGTTAAACTGGTTCAAATAGCTGGCATACAATTTAATATTGACGTCATGAAATCATATCAATGACGTAAGAAATTATAAATTATGAATATAAAATCAGGCTCTCAGTATTGATTTTAAAAATATTTCCAACTTGAAGTTACACTGAACGAAATATGAAGCAGGTTGTGTCCAATGTCCGTTCAGCCAGTTCCACAAATCAAGACAATTCTAAGCACCTAGCTTCTCGCACCACTTATGTTGTGTGCGTTAATTTTTATACATGAGTGGCATGACCTACAGTTTTTTAAAGTCGACTCCGAACGACAGATTTTTGAGAAACATTTTCATGGCAATTTTATTTTACTCTCAGAGTTTTTGCCAGAAATCTGCTGAGAGGAAGTCATCGAAGAAATTTTATTTTTCATATTTTCGTTTTGATGTCCGAACTGGGAATTGAACCGTGGCCTTACGTCTAATAACTACTAGACTACGGTGTCATATTGTAAAACATATTGCGTTCAAATATCCAAAATTTAGTGAACAATTAATGGAAATGGAAATTGCAAGAAGCATAGATTCTGTCGTCTAACCAGATCCAGCAGTTAATGTCCGTACAGTCCGTCAAATAACTGTAAATAACTGTAATAAAGAAGTTCATTAAAGCAATCAACATAGTAATGCGTCAACGATACAAACATTTCATATGAAAATATCTTTGCCGTGTGAAAATGTAAAAAAAAAGAAATCAAAATCTCCTTTCACTTTAGCATTAAAAAAACCATTGGCTTCTTTTTTTTTTTTTAATTTCAAAGAAATATTTTCTGTGATAAACAGGCAAAAAAAAAACACTTTTTTTTATTACTTGTGTCTTTAACAAAAAAATTCAGGCTCCAATATGTCTCGTTCAACTTTCGTGTGGATAAAATAAAAATATTTTAAAATGTTAAAAAAAAAATGGAAACACAAGTTATTTTAATTAATATAATCAAGTCGATAATAAAAACAGAAATCTTGTTGTGCAGAAATATTTATAAAAAAAATAAAGCAACAACAACTACAATAGCAACAGCCGCAGTAACAAAATCTATAAATATTTATAAAAATTTTAAATCGACAAATTAACGAAAATTAACACACACAAATACTTTCGAAAAAATAAAAATAGACGACAACAATACAACAACAAGAACAACAACAACAATAATAATAATAATACTAGGCCAACTCTACTTATTAAGATGGCTTCAATAAACTTGTTTTACTTGAAGATTTTTTAAAAACAAAAACAGAAAAAAAATTAATTTTTAAAAAAAATTCTCAATTTTTTTATGTAAAAAATTTATTTCTAAAAGAATGCAGAGCAGAATACAGAAAGTCTTCTCCGTACTTCTTGATACCGTGTGAGGTCTTAAACAAGGCGACATCTACATCTACTTGCTCTTGATGAGAGCTCTGCGAAAGTTGAAAGTGCATCGCAATGACACTATTACCCACAAAAGTCTTCAGTTGCTTGCATACCAGAGATCAGCAATGAATCGTTTTTTCGCTACTCATAAGTACTCATGAAATTTTGAATATAAGTGAGTCAACAATATTGAAATTTAACTACGTACTCTGCTGATTCATTCATACTCACTACACAACTTTGATTTATAAGTACAGGTTGCAATGACTATGCGTACAACGTTGACATCAAACTCATACCATTCGAAATATGTTTGATTCATAAGCCTACTCATATTTATAAATAATTAGTTACAGTCTTAGTTGTTATTGCATTTACAAAAAAAAAAAGAAGAGTTCGTACGCGATTCATACTTATTTTGTGATTCGTGTATATGTTGAGATATGGAGAGTCGAAATCAATACGAAATCATACGTTTTGTAACGTGTATGAAGATGATGAGTACTTCAAACATTGTATGAGTATGAGCATAGGTTCCATGATATTAAAAGAAGTATGAATGCGTATAAATATCAGAAATGATGAGTATGATTCGATTCTATTCATCTTTTTGAATACTCATTGCTGATCCCTGTTGCATACACTGACGCCATTGCTATTATAGGGTGCACCAAGCGAGATGCCTTTAGCATTATTGAACGTGAGTCTATCAAAATGGGTCTGGCAGTAAATGAGAGGGCAAAACGAAGTATCTGTTGTCAACATGTTGGGACATGCGGCGTATCGAATCCTAGATTACGGCCTATAACTATACTTCGGTGAATTTATTTATCTTGCCTCCGCCGTTTCAAGCAAGATTCTTGTCTGGAGATCAAGCTGCTACTAAAAAGGTCTCAATAGGCAACTGAGTAGCACGTATCTCTCTCATACGGCGGGAGTCCCGTGCTCCTTTATGAGGCAACACCGATGCTGTACCTTGAGCGTATTCGAGAGAAAAGACCAATGTAAGATGATAATGAGATGTGTGAGTCCTTCAGTGACCTGGATGTTATGCAATGCATTATATTTGAAAGGTCTTGACACAATGAAATGATAAACAGGCCTGGACCATATCAGCAAGGCTTTCAGTATATTTAAATTAAACCAACTAAACTAACTACAGCTTATTAGTTTTTATTTTTAATTTCCTATTTTATGTATGAGCTGTCATACTGAATACTTTTTATCGCTGATTACTATGTTGTTCGATAACAGTCCCTAAGCCTAAGAAAAAAAAAGTTAAATCTTCAAAGTCTTTAAAATGTTTATTGAATCATTTGAATACAGATTTAAGCCAATCCATTTGAAATTATCATACATATGTGCATACATGCATATGTACTTTTTTCTACCAACTTTTTTTTACTTTACAGTACTGCTTAAAACGAATTTTTCAAGGATACATTACATACATACAGGAGAACAAAATTCAACTTAATTTTTGAGAATCGTACACTGGGAAAATAAAAAAAAAATAAAAAAAAATTGGTTTATTGTTTTGCGTGTATGTTATTATGTAATTAACTTATGTATGTATGTATGTATATATGTATTGATGAATATATTGATGTATGCATTGATGAATATATTGATGTATGTTGTATGTATGTATGTATTGATGAATATATTGATGTATGTATGTATGCATGGCTAGCCTCGTAATGTCTTTTTATAAAAAAAAAGAATTACGACATAAAGTGCGATAACACACAATACATTTTTGCATTTACATTTTGCTGCGTGTATTTGCAAAAAACAAAAAATCATTCAAAAAAGTTGCGTAGCGAGGCCTTGCTTCATCAAGTGCTAAACATCAACTGAATTGATTTTGTTCTCTGAGTCCAACACAAAACAACAAACAAAGCAACAAACACACGATCATTATAAGAAACCACACAAGAAAGCTTAGGTAGGTGTATCGACGCAGCGTCAGCAGAATTTTCTTTGTCTATCACATGTGATACGAAATTTAGATTTTGAGCATCACTGCTTTAGAGCCATAGAAACCGTCTTAATCTTCAAACAATAAAAAAAGAAGGAGAAAAACGCGTCCTGGTGCGAGCAATAAAAACGCAGTTTTCTAGAAAATACTTTTATCGACCTGGCGACCACCAGCACCAAAAGCTACTTGACCGATTTTGTTGAAATTTTGAGACCTAAGACGAGTAGATCGAACTAGGATCTTTTTTTGGATATTTTTTGTCAATAATAAATAAATTTATTAAACAATTAAGTTAGGAAAAATAGGCAAAAATAGTTAGGAAAAATAGGCCGCCATTTTGTTATTTTTGACCTTTTCAAAATATCCTACAAGCCACGTAACATATTTTGTAAAAATCAATTTCGATTTTTGCTTTCGGACACTGCTAGCTTCTCAAATAATGGTCGTCAGATTTCGAGATGACCCTCTTCAAGCTGCCGTACCACCTCCGGGCTTCACCATAATTGAAGGAAATATTTTTTTTATTAACAATCAAATGCCCTCCTTAACATACAAAAAGATTCGTTTGCTTAAAAAAAATTTATCCTCAAAAACAAAAAATCGAATATAGATCCTTAGGGAGTACACAAACGCCCTTTAATACTTTTAAAAAAGTACAAAGTAAATAATAATAAAGTATCATGTGTGTATGTAAACGTTATACTACAATGTTTATTACACTGCATTTACTACATACAATATTTCTACTTGTTTTATGCCGCCATGGCGTATGCGTAATGTTTTTCATTCTACGTATGTGTAGCAAATAATCATACGCCACAGTAACACTGTTGCATACAAATTTTGTGTATGGAATGCGTGTGGTAAAGTTTGTGTTTCAAAATACAAAATTTAACAAAGAAAAGCTTACACTTAAATCCATAACAAGGTTTTTTTTTATATTTATTTTCATAAAATTAATTAAAATTTTTTTTTAATATTTATTGATTGAAATCGTATCGTACTACCGAACGTAGCTTTTAAATGCATCAACAAAAACGAACTAATGCACTTTGTTGTTGTTGTTGTTTATAGTATTAAACACTGAAATTCACTTTTGACCTTTGCATAGACAAGTTTGTGGGAAAAAAATTTACAACAACAACAGGATTATATAAAGTTTAAAATGATTTTTTTTTGTATATTTAATTAATTTAATTTAGTTGTTTAATTTTGTCTTTGGTTTTTTGTTTTTATTGTTTGTTTTAATTTGTTTATAGTTTTGTTTATTATTGTGTTTAAACACTGTTTTGTTTTTTAATTTTTTTTTTAAATTTATTTTCAAGTTCAAGAGCTTCGACAAACAACTGACGAACGACTGAACTGTTTGGTCGTGGTCTATAGAACTTAAATATTTTGCACAAGAATTGGATGAAATAACGGCAATAACAATAACAACAACAATAACAAACACACACACGCCAAAGAAGAAATGCAAACAAATGCAAACCTTTTTCTGAAAATGTGTGCATGGAAGAGGAAAAGAAAAATGAAAACAAAACAATACACAAACACAAACACAAACACAATATGACATGCTTAAATGCTACAATGGGTACATATGTACGTATCGTACCGCGCTTACCTACGTCGTTCGAATTTTATATAAACACGTGTCTGTTTGTACATGTGTATGTGTGCGCGTTCGAGTGTGTGTAGGTGTATTATAGTGAAGTTTTACTCATACGCTAAGTGAAGAAAACAAGAAAAAACAACAAATAAAGAAAAAAAATAAAAAATATCGCACTGAGATTAATAGTGCACCCAATGCCCCAAATACGAGTAATGTTAACTCTTGTTTACATTTTATGCTACTCTCTCTCTCTCTCTCTCTCATTCAGCAGTTTTGTTTTTATTATTTTATAAGGAATCCATAATTTTTAATAAAATATTAGAAAGTATAGTACATGTCAGCACTAAATTTTCCATCACTAACATACCATTCCCACTCACCACTGTTCACTGTCCCGTTTATTCCTTTTTTACTCCCTTTGCTTATGTAGGTTATAGAATACAACTTCCGTAACGGTTTTATTTTCTCTGCTGCTGTTATTAAACATACATAAGTATGTATGTATTGTATAAACGTGTAGTGTGATACAATAGTAAGGAAAAAATGAAATGAAAACAATAACAAGCAGATTATATGAGAGAATGGTACAGTAATTATGAAACCCACTAGACATTGTAACGTCATATTTATATAAGAATAAAAATAGCAACAACAATAACCATGGAAGACTAGTAAAGGGCGAGAAGTATAACAGTGCCCAAGCAGAAAGCCCGTGTATCCAAAATGCATTTTCTGAAGTACGAACAATTACCACAAATCGCAAAAAGTACTTGCCATTGTAGTTTTACTAAAAAAAAGGAGGCTGAGACTCAACAAGATTAAGGCCACTTTTGTAAAATAGAAACCAAACTATAAGGTGTAGTAAAAAAATAATATGTATCTTTAGTTATGTACGTACTGGACCTGTTCCTCTCTCTGTATGTCGAATAATTTTTTTTGCTTGAAACTTTGTCCCTAAAAATTTGGGGAAAATCGATTCTCCTTGCAGACATTCAGGAAAAGCTTTGTATTTAAATTTCAAATGAAATCGTTTTACGTTAGTATCGCACTATGTCTTGCATTTTCTCGAAACGGATCAATATTTGTTTGTCATCCCATGAAGAACATTAAAAAAGGTGTCCCTCTTCAAAAAGAAAATAAAATGACAGTTCATCTCACTCTTACTCTCTTTTTCACTCACTCTCTTTTATTTGTTATTCTCTGGCACATTTTCATGCACTACACAACTCCAATACACTTGAAACGACCTACATTTTCATGACGGCGAGTAAAAAACACATACCATAGTATGTGTGTCTATGATTGTGTGCCTGTAAGGGAGGGACAGGGAGAGGGAAATTTTACTACAACTGCATTGTAAAATTACAGCCTTGTAACAATTAAATTTACAACAAAAACCCGAATGTTAGTCAGGGAAACGACGACGTTTTATCGTTACACACGACCTGTATCATAAAACAACAACAATTTTTTTTGTTTTTATATAGAAAAAGGGGTTTTTGTGTCACAACCGTAACGAAGGCCCCCTGTCATAATAAACAGGGAAGGAAATTTTAAAAAGAAATAAAAAGAAAACAAACAAGCAAACATAAATGGCGATAAAAATGGGCAGGAGAAACAATAAACAGAAATACTGCAGCAAACCTGTAAATAAAACAGAAAAAAAGAAAAAAATAGTAAACTATAGAGTAAAAGGGAAATCATGTTAAGAAAGGTTTAAGGAAAGCATAATCATAAAACGAAAAGCAGAGGCTTGAAAGAATAAGTTTTGTTTTTAAATTTCAAAATAAAATTTATGACTATAAATTCAACAAATTTAAGCGGTTATTCTTCAGCTAACCTTAGCACAAATCCATCGTTTATTTTAAGGTAGCGTTGCTAGCTGGCAGCAGAAATAGTTTTCACAAATGAAGGACTTGGCTTTGTTTTTACATGATTGTCAGCTACTGCTTCATTATTTAAAAAGGCCTAATAAATGTGCGGCCCTATACTCCCTAGAGGAGTAAGAGGAACATATATATAATAAATGTTCAGCTATAGACACAAATCATTGACTGAAAATATGTCATGTTTGCATAATTGCTTATGGATTGCTAGACAAGACAAGGCATCTAGTTTATTACAGTAGCCAACGACTACAGTTTCTTGTTCAACAATGGTAAAGTTTCGTAAAATGTGCAAACATTTCCGGATATAGAACAATTTCTAGAATGCATTTCGCACTATCAGTACTTGCGATTGTCTTCACACATTGACCGCCTTGTCAGCCACCAGTGACTGACACTGGAATACTCCAATGGGGCTATGTTAGTCACCAGTGACTGACATTGAGTACCTACTTTAACTTGCCATTCAGTGCTGTCAGTCATTTTATGAAAAAACTTGTTGGCTGAGAATGTGGAAATACCTGACCGTACCGTAAGCAAATCGCAATGCAATGGACCTTAGCTTACATGAATTGTGAATATTGTAAGTTTAGCTGCCAAGCCAAGAAATTACGGACCACTTACTTTTGTTGATTTCCAATGTTTCAATACGTTTAAGGCTCTGCTGTTTAGACAACTGAATGACACCCAAAACGCAGTTATTTTTTTCGATTTTTTATGGTGCCAGTAGTCATAGTAGTAGTAAGTCTTAATAGTAGTAGCAGTAGTGGTTGTAATAGTAAAACTGAAACTGATTGTAGAAGAAATCTCTTCCCCTCTTTCGTTTACTTCCTCCTAGAAAAAAAAAAAAATAGAGAAACCACACACGCATAAGAAAATCGATGATGTTTCGGGAAAATGCTACAGAGCATGCACTCTGCTGCTAATTCTTCTTCCTCTTTTTTTGTTTTTTTTTTTTGTCTCTTATGCAAGTGATATGATACAAAACTGCAACAACAGCAACAAGAACAACAACAATAACAAACGAGTATTTATAAATGAATTCATAACAACTACAACAAACAACGAAGAAAAGAGAAGAAAAAAATAAAAAAAATTTTCCACCCACTAACTAAACTGCAGTACATATAGTCTTATAGAGCATGAATAATAATAATAACAACAACAACAACTATATATATTACAACAATATGTTTGAGTAGTAAAAATTGAGACGTAGTAAAATAACATCGAGAATTATCTGCCGTTCGTTGATATTTTATTGCCGATGTTTTCTTCCGTACTCACTTTCTCTCTCTCTCTCTCTCTCTGCACAGTTAAATATATTTCCTTTAAAGGGCCTTGTGTTGGTGTTTGAAAGCAAACCTTAACCTCGTTGTACAAATTATCTCACTCCCTATTTTAACAAATTTTATTTCCTTCAAAGTCGTCGCTAAACTGTAGGTTCCGCCTCTCATGGACAAATTTAACACATAAAATATGGGTGTTGTGAGAAGCTAGGTCGTAACTCGGACTTAATAAGCAATTAAGCAATAAGCAGTTTCAGGAGTAAAGCGAAATAAAAGGCAAATAATCAGAGCTTTATTCGATTAAAATTTGATTTATTTACTACTCTTGGATCTTTATTTGCCGTTGCTGAAGAGTGTCCACGTTTGAATCACCGCTTTTGTAGTAAAATTTGTTTTTTTTTTACCTGTTTTTTGTAGGAGCAATCCCATGAGTTGTTCTGAAAAAACTCCCATTTCCTTTCTCTCCCGATGCTCATCCACTACCCTACATTTTAAATATCAAAGTTTACTCCTCCTTCCCATCGCCCGCTTTAATAAGAATTGAACGTAAAATATTAAAGAATTGAACGAACAAACTTATCAACTGTCAGTGGAGTGCAGCTGCACCGACCCGCAACTTAGAACCCCCACCCATTGTAATAATTAAAAGAATTGTTTCTGCAATTCTGCACATAACAAGAATTCTGCAGCAACAACAAATTTATCATCGTCATCATCCAGAATCATTCGACAACGTCATCGTAATTGTTATCGACGTTATTGTTGTCGTGTTTTCCACTTCGTCATTCTGTTTGGCAGCTACTACGGCGTTAATGTTTATCGTAATGGTTTTATAGTCAAAATTTTTGACGTCATTGTTTTGTGTGTGTGTGTGCATTTAAACCGTAACGAAGCTTTAATAATGCAGACGTAAAGTATAACGATACAATAAACAGAAACGAGTTTAGTCGAACACTATTTACGACAACAAAATGTGCAAAAAAAAACCAGAAAAATCAATAAAAATTGCACATGCACGCGCACACATGAACAAAACGACCCGGGATTTTGTGCAAAGCCAGTATTAAGTATACAAACTAAGAGAACTCTTTACAAAGAGAGTGAGAGAGAGAGAGAGAGCGAATGAAAGAGCATAAAAATGCACTCTGTCTAGTACATGTGCCTAGTGCATGGGAATCAGGAATTCTGAAGACAAAACTGTTATTAGGTGGGAAAAATTATAACAAATAAACAAACATACATACATACATACATACAAAGCATAGATGTAAAGAGGCTGTACTGAGAATTGTTTTATTTTTGTTTGATAATGCATCACACCATCATTGCTTTTGTATAATTTTATACGCTATAATACTACCTACCACTACAGTTACAGTTCGTCTTTTGTGTTTTTCCTGCATTTCATAACTGTTGTTTGATTATGTTTGTTAACGTAGGCCGTAAGAGAAAAAAAAAACGGAAAATAAAGTACAGTGATGCCAACAAATGCAAAACGAAAATAACAAATTTCAAGAAAATCGACCATTAAAAGATTTTAAAAATTAGTTTAAGGGCCATTATTACAACTTGCCGTTAACTATTAAAGAGAGGATTTTAACTGGCAGATAAATTGTTTTTCATTATTATAAGTGGATAATAAGGTAGAAGTGAGCGTTAAGCTAAAGGGAGGCTCATCCTACCTTTAACTTTTAAAGTTAACTTTATATTTGAATTATATTATTATTTTCAATGTGGTAACTTCAAATATAAACAAAATAAGCAAATACAATGAAAAAAAAGAAACCTTTCGTTGCCACTGCGATTTAAAAAACATTTTTTTAATTGATAACACTCCGGCACTGCCATATTTTTGGCAAAAGTTAACTTTATTTTATCTGTAGGTTGTAATAACGAAAATAAGTTAAAGGTGACTTTAAAGTTCACTTTAATTAAAGTAACCTTTAACTAAACCCAACTTTAACGGCAAATTGTAATAATGGCCCTAATTAGAAGATATTGGGTATTAACATTTGCTCTCTAAAATTTTCCTAAGATTACACAGTGGATATATAAACTATTTTAACAAATAAAATCTAATAATAAGCAAACGATAAATAGTAATCAATTAAATATTTAAGTTTGTATCACTGCGTAAGGTCTATTTACGTTCTTCATATTTTGTTACGTCATTAACGTACTACGGTAATAATTGATTTTCAGATTTGCTATACCTTTGTACTTCGTTCTGGCTTATTATAGCCGTTGCTGTAGCCAAGTTTCATACATATGACGTTAGAAAAGTGATGGTAAAGTAGTAAAGTAATATAATGCAAACAATATCCGAGAAAGTGCCGGACATAACGTGTTTTTCTTTAGAAAATCATACAAATGAACGAGATAACGACAAAAATCTGAAATTAAGTTTCTATTTCGGTTCCTTTGTTCAATGCCAAAAAAGGTGGCAATATTTTTACTAACGGTAATCAAGCAAAGCTGGGTGTGATAAAATTGCGCTGGGATTATAAGTGAGGAGGGTTTTATTGTGTTTGGTTGAAGTCTTGGTCTGAAATCTAACTTGAAGGGTTAACAATTTTAACTGCCAAAATTAAACAGGACAGTCATGGGCCACGCATTTCAATGATTCAATAAATTCTTCAGTAGTTTGCTTGGAAACTTCTTACGCATTTAATTTTTTAAGTTTTACCACCTGCTGATGTCTGTGGCGAATAGTAAACTCAATTGTCCAGTTAATCTCATTTTGATGTAAGAGGACTTTGGCCTCCAATCTAAAACTAGGATTGAATGTGATCTAACGTCCTCATCTCTTAAGATTTTAGCACCTTCTTTATACCAAAAGTAGTGGCAGAAACCTTCTAATTAGAGTTGAGCAGAGATGCCTCATAAATTCTTATCCAAAACTCAAGTGATATTCAATTAGAAAAAAAAGAAGACTTTTTTGTCTCTATTCAGGTAAATTTTCTAGCATTTTAAGATAAATCTTTTATTATCTATTCTTCCTTTTGGTGGGAAAAATTGCAAATTTTAATATTCTTACGCCCTGCCACAATTGTTTCGCCATTCTTAAGTCTTATTTGAATAAGAGATTACGGATACTAAAAATTCTTTGTAGATATGTATTCACTTAATAAACAGGATGTGTTTAAAATTAGTCACGGAAAAAATCCAGTTTTGAATAGATAATGAAAAAAAAATATCGTATTAAACCCACACACCCAGCCAGCGCACTGCACTTTTAACGCTGCTTTTGTTTTTATCGTGTTTTGTTTCTTTTTTTTTTTTTGCCAATAAGAGCAACCAACAACGCCTTCTCTTTGAAGTCTCTTGTAATGTGAAGCATTGAAATCCACCCACCCGAGTGACATAAACACTGACACTAACAACAACCACTGTCACTGCCTACAATGGGTCAAGAAATGTTTGTTTTTGTTTTTGTCTTAATTTAAACAGATTTTTTTAGATTTGCTTTTATCCAGTCCTGGTTATACACTCAAGTCCACTAGCCAGTGATGAAAAACTATGCATTCAACAGTTGTGAGCCATAATATTAAATGGCAGAAAAGTATGTACCTAAAAAAGTGCCAATCAAAGTGGTGAATTTTATACTCCCAGGGGTGAATAAAGGGAAGCTTAAAGTGAAGTTCAGGTGAAGTACTAATTCCAGACTCTAAATTGGCCAATACTAAAGCTATTAATGCCAATATTTTCAGCGATTTAGATCTGGTGGCCAAATAAGTATCAAACACTGTAGCTTTTAATCGTATCATCATATTATTACGAAAATGAAAAATCTAGATACTGGTGTTTTACTTTTACATCGCTTAACATTAAAATTATAAACAAAAGCTACGAAAACAAAACAATGCAATAAACAAACCTGTTTACAAATTATCGTACTGCTTAATATAACAACAAACACCAGCAAAATGGTAAACAAGTAAATAAAAATACACAAACAACACTACAAGAGTAAATGTAAACAAAAATACACAAACAACACTACAAGAATAAATATAAACAAAGATGCTTACATTTATAGAGATTTCGCGAAGGTCAAGGACGTTCGCCTTCAAGAACATTCATCAGACTGTTTACTCTGCCATATGAAAGCAAGGCAAAACAGAAGACTGGGTGAGTGCAGTTCAGTCAGTCTTGTGTGAAAACGCGGTGCGTTTGAAGAGCGTAATTGTGGTTTGAAGGTCTCCGTTACAAAGACCTGATAATTTCTTAGTGTTTGTTATTGTTCATGCAAAGGATATAAACAGGGGAATAACAAAGAAAAGCAATTGTTGTTGTTTACATCAAGTTGTGAACAGTGGCACACAGAATTGTACGAATAATAAAGAATTTTAATTAAAACTAAACACAAATTTATTTTTATTTTATTTGCAATCGACGAGCTCATATTTTAAAATTTTTTTAAAAGGTAAAAACGTAACAATATTAATGTGATCTGATAAACACATAGCCTTCTCTATAGCCTCTTCTACAATAGTACATCCGGACTCATATTCTAATAATATGCTGCCATCCAGTTTTAAACAATTCTATGGGGAACTTAAGGCCACCACAAGTGAGTTCCACTTAAATTACAGCAACGTCTCTCTTTCTCTATCTTCAACTGATTCCACCTTCATTGTCAAGGTGGCTTCTCTGAAACTATTTGTTGATGTTTATTGGTACGTTTTGTATTTCAGAAAGTACTATTTTTCATTTCTCTTTCATTTTAAAAGTATTCGTTCTTTTCAATAACAGCTACAAAGCTACTTTTAAATGTCAAAATTTTGTTTAAGTAGTATTCATTTAATTTTAAAAAAAAAAAAAGTACTTTTTAAAGCCATCATCTAAGTGGTACTTTCTCCATTTTTCTTTCAATTTTCCTTTACGTTTTTTTTTTGTCTTTGTTTTCTATTCAAAAATATCTTTAATGGCAAACATCTATCCTGGCCATATGGCGGTAATTGGTATTATCCACCAGGCAGTTAGTCTACAATACAACAACTACTGCAAAGCATTTTAAATAATTTGCACAGTTTGGGTACTTTGACGTAGACCGGCAATAACTTGGCTTGGCTTGGCTTGGCTATGCATTTAGCCAGTTTCAGTTTCTTTTCAGCCACATTTTTTTTTTTTGTTTTCTTTTCTATTTTTATGGTTTATTATGCCATATTGATGGCATGTTTTGCACAAAAAACACAATCAGTCTCTGTATGTGGGTGTTTTACTCCTCCAGAGTGGGACACTGAACTGCAGCAGTTGTTTGTCTGTCATTTATTTGTCCCAGTAAAATTCAGTAGGAGTACACATTTTAATAGGGCTGCGCAGTGGAGTGAAAGTGTGGGAATAACAGGTCGGATTTACTCTTTTTTTCCCCATGTCTGCGGCTGTGAGTAAACGAACAAGTGAAAGGCTTTACAGAAAATTCATGAAAAATATTTTTCCTTAAATAGGTTACACTCGAAAAATTTCACGATCTTATATGTATGTATCAGAGATCAGCAATGAGTACTCATACGAATCATACTCATAATTTCTGATACTTATACGCATTCATACTTATTTCAATGCCATGTAACCTCTACTCATATTCAAAGTTTGAAGTACTCATCATATTCATACTTAACAACACGTATGATTTCGTATTGATTTCCACTCTCCATAAATCAACATACTTATACACGAATCATAAAATAAGTATGATTCGCGTACGAACACTAAAATACTCACTAGTAGGTTGTGTGTTTGTTCTGCTTGCTGCTCCGTCTTCTTTGCGTATGAATCAAACATATTTCGAATGGTATGAGTTCGATGTCAACGTCGCACGCATACTCATTGCAACCTGTTGTTATAAATCAACGTTGTAGTGAATATGAATGAAACAGAATACATAGTTAAATTTCAATATTGTTGACTCACTTAAATTCAAAATTTCATGAGTGCTTATGAGTAGCGAAAAAACGATCTCTGGTTGACATTACATAGAACACTCTTGATTGCTTTTCTTTCGTTGCACATTTTTGTTTTGGATTTGGAATTTACTAAATTTTTTTTCTTGAGTGTAATTTTTATTTGTCAGAATTTAAATGGCCTGCTTTAACAAGAATTTTCCAATGTTTTTTTCGATATTTTTTCTTTTGCGTTGTACGAAAATTCAAAATGAAAATATTTCACTTCTCTTTATCGCAATATGATGAAATAAAAGTTAATTTTCCCTTGTGAAATTCCCATGTGCTGAGTGATAAAAACAATTTTGTAAACAAATCTCCAAATGACACAAAAAAAAGACGAAGAAGAAAATGAAGAAGAGCATGATAAAAAATATTTTTTAATTGATTCATACAAATGGAATGAGATTTTCATTCATTCATAATTAATTTGCTGTTGATTCAATTAAAAATTTTATTTACTCGGCTATTGACGCTGCCACCGCAGCGACGGCATGCCACTGCTTTTGGGCCATAAGGCAGTGCAGTCAGTGTCCAATACGAATTACAACTGTTCTCAGCGATTTTTTTAAATTAATTTTTGTTTAAATCACATGTTAAATTCGTTTCGTTTGTTTTTGTATTGAAAATTTGACAAAAAACTACGTCGTAAAAAACTGTTGTAGACTTTCAACCATGCTCTAGACACAAAGGGGTAGGTGAAGATTAAGCAGAGGTGCTTCATTGAATCTGGCGAATGCTTGTTACAAAATAATTTTTTTTTGTTTTTTGTTTTCGTATTAATTTTTATGGCGCAGTTGCAATGACGTTAATTAGAGTGCAATTGTAATTTGCTAAGGCATCATCACCACCAACACTGACCGTCATCATCACATACATACATGCAGTCGTCATACACCTATGAAAACCCCACGTTTACCTTAAATAAACACTCTATAGCAGCAGGTCAGGCCCATATACTACATCAGCATTGCCATTACCACCCATTACAGCAATTGTTTGATTTAAACAGAAACGCAAAAAGAGAGAGCGAGAGTAGGCTGGACTCTTCAAATCGATTTGTTTTTGTGATGCACGCTACTTCAAGTAGTTAACGAAATATTATTAAGGTCGCTAACATCATATCAATTGCTGTAAATATCAACACTGTTGACTCAATATTGTGTTCGAGGATAAGTGCCGATTAAAAGTGGTTCACTTATGACAATGTCAAGCGAAAATGGTCGTAATCACAAAGCGGATTGCCAGCTGGAACTGATTTGTTGAAAGTGCTTTACTACACACCTAATCATACCAGACTTGAAAACAGTAGACATGCAATTAAGAAAGGTTCATCACGGTATTCAAATTTTGGAAATAAAAAGTTTCAATTGCCATCTGAATAATTCATATCGGAACCTTTCTGATTCCCCTCAATATATCGAACATCATAACAAGTACTGGCAATGGCACTTCTTGTAAAAGTGTAGATCTTAAAGAACAAAATTATTCTCGACTACAATGCAATACAACAACCTAATCCGCTGTCACAGAGGGCAACAATAAATAGGCAAGAAATGGCAACCCTATCATCCCAGAACCTACTGCAGTAAACCAATCACCTGCTGAAAAAACTTGATTAATGAAAATGCAATAAAGCAACGATAAAATAGGAAACCGAATAAGATGATATGGAAGTTTCCTTCTAATAACTCTAAGCTTTATTGAATAATGAAACTGCCCTCAATTATATTGTCAGATTAGTCGTCTACAAGAAGCCAGCCTTGCTCGATAGAAAAACTTGTGTTTCGTCAGAGGCATGTTATTTTATTGATGGCGGTAATGATTCTGTTGAGCTTGATCGAGAAGTTTTCATGCATTCATCTTATAATCTGTATCTGTATCAAAAAGATGAGTAGAATCGAATCATACACATAATTTCTGATATACGCATTAATTCTTATTTTAATATCACTGAACTTCTGCTCATAATCAAAGTTTGACGTACTCATCATATTCATACTTAACAACACATATGATTTCGACTCTCCATAACTCAAAATATACACGAAGCACAAAAAAGTATGAATCGAACGTACGGACACTAAAATACTCACTAGAAGGTTGTGTGTTTGCTCTGCTTGCTGCTCTGTCTTGTTTTATGCTTATGTGTCTTTTTTTTCTTTTGTTGTAAAGTCAACAACAACTAAGACTGTAAATTCTGATGAATGATTCGAGTACTGATTGCAACCTGTACTTATAAATCAACGTTGTAGTGAGTACGAATGAATCAGAGTAGTTAACTATCAATATTGTTGAAACGATCATTGCTTATCTCTGTTCGATACATAGCTTACAATGATGTTCGAATCGAACTGTTTCAATTGTAATATCCTCTACTCTCTCTACTACTTTTGATATCTTCTTTAAATTGAAAATATCTACAGTTCGGCATAACCGATCGTATGGTATATATGTACAATCAAAGGCTTCGGCAATTTCCCTCCTCTATTTGTTTACATTATTGCTGATCATCTACAAATTCTTTAAATATCATCTGAGCGATGATTAGTGTTCTAAATAGATAGAGTGTATAGAGCGTCTGTATGTATATGTATCGCTATATATGCGTATGTACATTCGTAAACATACATACATACATACATACATACATACATACATATGTATGTATAATAAATGATATTATCCATTAGCTTTGATATTCATTGTCAGTTACATGTTCTCAACACAACACATACATTGTAGTTCTTTTCGGTTTTTTTTTTGTATTTGTTTTTCTTTTTTTATTTGTAATTCTTTTTCATCATTTTTGTATTCGTTTAAATTGAATAACAACAGTAATAAATTAGATTACAGCAAGGATGTTCACTTGAAATGAAAACCAAATCAAATATGAACCTTTGGTTAGGGTGCCGTAGCAGCTTTTAGAATGACTGGGTTACCTTCTGTTTTTCTCTTCTAAAAAACGTTCACCACCTTTCTCGAGAGGTGTTGGTACTTACATGGCCTTTACAACACCAACAGTTAGGATTACGACTAAGTTTCTTTTACCGCCCATGTTGTGTGTTATTTTTTGTCTATGAGTGGTGAGTTTAATGCCGACGCCTAGGAACAGATTGGAGAAGCATTTGTAGAAATTTTTTTTTTACTCTCAGAGTTTTTCACAGAAGACTGCTGAAAGGAAGTCGCTGAAAGAAACATTTTTTCAAATCTCGGACTAGTTCAACACACTACGGCAACTTCCTAACTTTTTTTAAACAACCTTTATTAGAAATTCTTTTGTCTTCTGCTGTATTCGATAGCCTGGGTTTTAAAGCCTAGGTTTTAAAGTTAAGTTTAATACAAATCTCTTAGAAAGACAGATTCAAGGGAATAGACAGAATATATCACGTCTTGTGTGCGTAATCTGTATTGCGTACATATTTTATCATTTCTTTCAAATCTTGTTTTACTGTAAACATTTTTTCAGCATTGTTATAGTTGCCGTAGTCTCTACTAGACTAGCGTGTTGGCCTATTAGACGTAAGGCCACGGTTCAAAAAAAATATTTCTTCGGCGACTTCCTGTCTGTCGTTCGGAGTTAACTTTAAGCTGTAGCTCCCGCTACTCATGTATAAAATTGACACACACAGCATAAGTGGTGTGAGAAGATAGGTCGTAACGCTGACTGAAGGGTTGTAACGACTAATTATGTGGGTATGTCTCTCTACGTGTCCTGCATTCGCTGTTGGCTATGCGGCTAAACTGCATCTGTAAAGGTGAGTGCCCTGTAAGGATATCCATCATATTTTCGTTTTGATGCCTGACCAGGGGTTTGAACCGTGGCTATACGTCTAATAAGCCGAACCACTACCTACTAGAGTACAGCGACTTCTTGATAATGAAATCCCTCATAATATTAAGTCCATAGCAGGACGTTTCTTCATTGGTTACCCAAAGTTCCAAGGCCCACATCGCGCTGCCCATTCCTTGTAGTATGATGCGTATGCTGAATTACACTCTTGACTCAGCATTGCGAATCAAATCACTATTTTTTATAATTCTTACCCATTTCTTAACCATGTGACGTTTTTTTTACTTTCAATAGTGAATGCCCCTAATATTGTTTTGTTTTGCTTTAGAAAACTGAAAATCTATTTCACTGTAAATTACATTTACTGTGTACAAATTATAACAAAATTAGATCGACTTGTGTACACAGAATAGAACTGAAAAGAGGCAAGTCATTCAACACTCGTATGATTTATAAGGTCTTTGCCTGATTTTGCCTACCAACCAGTACCCCACTAGCGCGTCTCTCTCTCTCTCTATATCTCGTAGTGTAACTGCAAATACAATTCATAACGTTTCACTTGCTCCCTCTGGTAAGAGCAAAGCATTAATGTGCCATTGACTGAGTAAATTTCTGTTGTTGTTGTTATTTTTGTTGTTTTTCTTCTTCCATTTCCATTTCATGTGTAGTTAGTTCGGTTGAACGGTGTGTTTAGTTTTCATTTTGAAATCATTTTTCTCAATTGAGATTTTAAATTAATTTTTTTGTTGTTTTTTTTTTTATTTTTATAATTAAATTTAATTGTTGGTTGTTGGATATTGTTGTAAATATTAGATAAAAATAAACATTTTAAATTGTTTGTTTTATTTAAAAAGGAAAAAAAACGTACAACAAATAGCATCACCCAACTCAACCCAACCCAACCCACCACCACCACACCGCCAGACATTTAAACAAATAGAAAAATTGTTTTAAAAATAAACATACAATGTTCTTAAACAGAAATAAAAAAGAAAATAAAATTAAAAAAAGAAAACAGAAATAATTTTAACATTTTCTCTATTTGTCAAGTTATTTAGCTTTTTTCTGTATTTGTTTTTTTTTTTTTGTCATTGTGATGAAAATTAAACGACTATAATGATGACAGAAACAAATTTTTAAATCATTTCGAACGGATGCATTTTTTCTTTGATTTTCTGCGTAGACAAATTATATATTAATACCCTCTACCATCACAATAGCGATGGTGGTATATTAAGTTTCAGGTTGTGCTTGACCTACACATACCCATACCTTACTTTGCGTCGTGCTTAATTTCCATAAAAACACGACACAAATTGAAACGACGCAAAGCGAATTATGATTTTCTCTAGCACATCATGTAAAAATCGAAGATAGGTCACATGGTTACGAAAAATACTCCTTTTTAGAAGAAAATTGAACGAAGTTAACATTTAAAAAATAAAAATAATATAAAATTTTATTACATACATATGTACATACAAAAACAAATTCAATTAAAATAAAATAAAAAATTCACTTCACTTATAACACAATAATCCAAACTGAACTCTAAAATTAGAAAAACAGGGTGAAAATAAAACTGTATTATTTTCAGTTAGAATGGGAATCCCCAAGTTTTGATAGAACAGCGGAATTAGAAACAAAAGACGTGACATCTTTTAGAAAAAAATTTAATTTCAAAAAATTTAAAACTCGAACCCAAACAACTTCGAAAACCTAACGACGCACAGCGAAAAATAGTACTAATTCGGCAGCGATGCAACTTCGAAAAAACGCAAAACGAAACGGCGCAAAGCGAGGTATGGGTGTATTTCAGAGCTCTGGAAACTTTTCTTATGAATTTTCTGTAAATTATCAAAACTATAGATCAGGTATTTTCGTATGCAAGCAATGCCTTAAACTAAAATGACCCATTTTTTGTATTCAAATTCCGATTGATGCTTGATTATGAATCAAGAACTTACATGGTTAACACTTTTTACGACTTTTTAGCATTTCGTATGAAGTCGCCGTAGTCTAGTAGGTAAGGCCACGGTTCAAACCCCAGGTCAGACATCAAAACGAAAATATGAAAAAATATTTTTTCGGTCACTTCCTCTCAGCAGATTTTTGGCACAAATAAAATTGCCATGAAAAGTTTCTTAAAAATCTGTCGTACAGAGTCGACTTTAAACTGTAGGTCCCGCCACTCTTGTATAAAATTAACACACACAACATAAGTGGTGTGAGAAGCTAGCTAGTAATTCTGATGAAAGAGTTGTAATGACCAATTATGTTATGTTATGAATAGCAGTGGTAGCTAGTTCCGATGATCGATAAACTTAACGCCTCAAATTTTAATAATTTTTTTGTTTTGTTTGCTTAAAAGGTACCAAAATTATAGCCCTTTTTCTCTGCTAAAATATGAAAATAGTACCACGAATAAAATTTTGAAATAATCAACATGTTATCAAGCAACACACCCAGATTGTCAAAGGAAAACAAACAAATTTTAATAAATTAATTTAAAATAATGAAAAAAAAGGAACGAATTTAAATAATAAATTGACACTTTCAACAGAAGAGAACGCAAGAAAACTTTTATTTTGCTAGAAAGAAAAGTTTCAAGAAAATCAGTTTGAAAACCCGAAAAAAGAAACATTTTTATGGCAGCAACATTTATCGCTGAACTAAAACTAAACAGCTGCACTCGTTTGCAACCGAAAATTAACAACTGAACTCCAGCTAGTCCAATCAACTAGGCCGCAAATGATATGAAAGCATTAGTAAGTACTTAAAAGCAATAACCATGGCTGGAAAAAAAGTGTTGCAAGCAACATCTGACAATAACAATGCAATGCAATGCAATACACAGTGCCAGTGTTTCATTTCATGCCCGTTGAATGAATCCAACCAATATGATGCCATCGCTAGTTTTTTTTTTTTTTGAGACGCCACTCCACATTTTTGTTTTTTTTATTCGTTAAGTTTTTTGGTACTCTTTTCTTTTATTAGGCGGTAAACATCTGAAATTAGGAGAAAAAAAAACCCCAAAAAAACTGAAATACAAGCAATGAATAGAAACTAACAACTCCCACGCTATCGCCATGCTAAAGCTTTCAAACGTTACGTTACGTTACCAATATTAATACAACCGGGATTTTTACTACAATTTTTGCACAGTCTGTCCTTGTACACGTTAGTTTCGCGTTGCAGCAGCAACATCAATGGCAACAAAAACAATTTCTTTTTTACCAGCAGCATAAGAAATACAGCAGAAATAACAACAGCCGCAGTCTATATAAATAAAATAAAAACATTAAAAGGCGCCCGAATGTACACCTCCGCAAAATTATAATGCAAAAAATAGACTCCAAAACACAATTTAATATCCAGACAGACATCTGCTGTTATAAGTCGGCATCTGAAATCCCCTGCACTAGAATGAATTGAGGCAATAAATAAGAAACTTTTTTTAAAAGCTAAACCGATTGATAAAAAATATTTGGTACCTTTTTTGGTACTTTTTATTCAGTATACAAGGAACATAGCTAAATTGAGTGATAAAAAAATAGTTGGTACCTTTTTTGGTACTTTTTACACATAACTTACCTCACAGCGGGTTTGAAACAAAAAAAAAAAAAAAAAAAAAATACGGAAATCCCAACAGACGATGTAACTTTATGAGGTTTTGTTATGACATCATCTGTCATTCAGTCAAAAAGCACTTTTTGCTAAAATTTTACTGCAACAAAGCGTTATTTGAGGATAACTTTGCTCCTCGAAAATTCAAGGACCTGAAAAATCGATATTAATAAGCACCAGATTGCTTGTATGATTTTGAAAGACTGCCCATGTGAAGCAAAACAGTTTAAAGATGAATGGTGGAGTCGTCGAACCTTAGAAAAACAGACAAAATTGTTGGGAGCCACTAGAGTAACAACTTTCAAACATTTGCGAACAGCAACGCATCTAAATTGAACACAACACGAGTGGAAAGAAAGGTGAAAATAATTTATGCCTCGAATTATGACAACCGAACATACTTATATAGCGCTTAGCCTCCAATAATTCGAGCTATTACGAGGCTTGATGTCAGTAACAGCGTCGCTTCTTAAGACCCATTACTTCGATTAGGCAGAAAGTAATAAAGTTTTTCTGACATCGAGCCAAATGCGCGATCCGGACCAGAGATCAGAAATGAGTTTAAAAAAGATGAGTAGAATCTAATCATACTAATAATTTCTGAGACTTATACGCAGTCATACTTCTTTTAATATCATGGAACCTCTACTCATATTCAAAGTTTGAAGTACTCATCATATTCGTATTTAACAACACGTATGACTTCTTATTGATTTCAACTCTCCATAACTCAACATATACACGAAGCACAAAATAAGTATGAATCGCGTACGAACACTAAAATACTCACTAGAAGGTTGCTTGGTTGCTCTGCTGAGTAGGCTTATGAATCAAACATATTTCGAATGGTATGAGTTTGACATTAACGTAGTACGCATACTCATTGCAACCTGGTACTTATAAATCAACGTTGTAGTGAGTATGAATGAATCAGAGCACATAGTTAAATTTCAATATTGTCGAGGCACTTATACTTAAGATTTCATGAGTCATTATGAATCGCGAAAAAACGATTTATTGCTGATCTTTGGTCGGGACTATGCATCAAAATTTTCAAACCAAATTGTCTAAGTTTCTACCGAATCCTTAAAGTGCAAGTTGTTTGCCGTCATTATCACGGAAGGCAACTCCTTTTCTAGTCTCTGTTTTGAATTTTTGCTGTAGGTGTCGCTAACCGTACATACATATACGAACCCATAATACCCTTACTTGTGTGTAGCATTGTAAATATTATTTACAATATCGTTTGAAACATCTTGCGCTTCAATGAACTCATGCAATTGCTAGTAGAAAAAGAAAAAAAGTTTTAAAATGTTGCAGTAAAAAAAAAATATTTTCCATTATAAACGGCTGTTGTGTGAGAGCACGAATAGTCAGTCAGTCAGTCATTCATTGATACAAGCAAAATATCAGCAAATCACCCAGCCATTGAGCAAGCAAGCGAGCGAGCGAACAAAATTTCCAGCCAGCCTCCTCCTAGACAATCATTCATTCATTCATTCGTTCATTCATTGTTCAAGATCTCGCTAGTCAGCCAGGCAGGCATATGCATGAAATGAATTTTTCAATTTTATTTGATTTTAAAAATATTATTTTCTATCTCTCTCTCTCTCTCTCTCTCTCTCTATCTCACTGTCCCTATTTAATTGACGGCGTTCATTTTATGACATAATCACAGTTTCAAGCAACAGCAACAGCCCCAACCAACTTCCTGGGTGCAAATGATTTTCTTTTTATTTCTTTTTCTCCTTTTTTTGTTTGCTTTTCGTTAAGATTGTGGGTTGTTTTTGTTTTTATTGTTATTTTGGATAACAATTTTCTTCATTTTGTTTTTTTAATTTCAATTCAAAATATTTTTTTTCTATTTGTAGTACAAATTCAAAGTTGTTGCCTTTACAACACCGTAGTAGTGCAGCTGTTAAGATTTTTCTTTCTTATTTTCCTTCTTTTTTTTAGTGTTGTTTGTCTGTCTGTCGGTCCATTTGCATTTTCCTTGGAGTAGTTTTTCTTTTAGAGTTTTTCCACCATTTAAATGAATTGGTTTCGTTAGTAAAATGAAGTATATTTTTCAACTTCTTCCTCTTCTTATGCTTTCCGTTGTTTGTCGGATTTTTCCAATTTTTTTCAATTTTTTTTTCTTGCCTTTCAATGACTTTTTTAATGATGTGAATAAGTTTTTTTCTTATTGTTGTTCTCATTCAAAAAAAAAAAAAATATTTTCCCTCAATGTTACTCAACAAAGGAAAATTGATAAAGGAAAATAGCACAAGAGAGAGAGAGAGAGAGAGAGAGAGAGAGAGAGAGAGAAAGAGAGAGAGCGCGTTGTAATCATTGCAAATGTAAGACAAGAACTCGAGTGTAGAGAAACTGCATTTTCTTTTAGTCGGCATATCCTTCAAGAGGTTCTTTAAAATATCCTTAATGGGTGGGAATACTTTTCATATTTTAATTAGAACTTAAATTTCAATGCTCAATAGAACTTCGGAAAAAATAACAAGAAATTTAAAGTCAATACAGTTTTTCAGAAATACAATGCGTCTCAAAAGAAAGTCTACATGTAGTGAAAATAGTTCCCTAAATCAAAACAAATTTGAATTCTTATTTCAAGCATGTTCTTAAAAAATAATATCATCCAAATGGAAATCTTTGCATTTTGGGGCACTGAGGCATAATTTTACGCCATCGGAATATGTATGAAGTCGCTGTAGTCTAGTAGCTAGTGAAAATATGAAAAAATACTTTTTCGCCGACTTCCTCTCAGCAGATTTCTGGGAAAAACTCTGAGAGTAAATAAAAAATTACCATGAAAAGTTTCTCAAAAAATCTACCGTTCCGAGTCGACTTTAAGCTGTAGGTCCCGCTACTTATGGATAAAATGAACACACACAACTTAAGTGGTGTGAGAAACTAGGTTCGTAATCCTGACTGAAGTTTTGTAATGACCAATAATGTGTGTATGTATGTGTTGGTCTATTTCATCCATCCATGGCTCATGATTTATCCATATTAGCCTTCCTGCTTTGATTGGACTGTAACAGCTTGACATTGTTTTAAGATGTACTCACCTCCTTCACTACTTTTTGGATCAAATTTCGCTTCAGAATTTTTCTTTAAAGGTTCAGGAGGGGGGGGGGGGGTTCAACGTGGTCTTATTACGTTAAGAGCCGTTATTACAAATTGCCGTTAACTAAAGGGAGGATTTTAACGGGCAGATAAATTGTTTTTCATTATTATAAGTGGATAATAAGGTGGAAGTGAGCATTAAGCTAAAGGGAGGATCATCCTACCTTTAACTTTTAAAGTTAACTTTATATTTGAATTATATTTTTATTTTCAATATGGCATCTTCAAATATAAACAAAATGAGCAAATATAACAAAAAAAGAAACCCGTCGTTACCACTGCTTTAAAAAAAACTTGTTTAATTTGGCAAATGTTATCGACATCGTTCCAGCGCTGCCGTACTTTTGAACAAGTTCACTTTATATTATCTCAGGTTCTAATAAAGAAAAATAGTTAAAGCTGACTTTAAAGTTAAGTTTAACTAAAGTTACCTTTAACTAAACCCAACTTTAACGGCAAGTTGTAATAATGGTCAGTAGACTGCTAAATGGATAGCTTATATGGATTTTGATAAACATTTTATTTAAAAAAATTAACGCCTTTTTTATTTTGTATACGTTCAAGAACGTCTACGCTTTAATTCCATTTAATTCAGGTGAATTTAAATCGCGTAATTAGTTTGTACGATCTCGACTACGTTCCTATACTATGATTTAAAGAAGAAGAAATCAAAATTTAAAGAAAGATTACATCGATCGTATCACCTGCACTCACTTTTGCGTAAATCCATTATCTTTAGCCATAAAAAAATCTTTTTACCCGCCAGTCATAATTCTGTTGTCTGGACAATAAAATTTAAATTGTTTTCTGATATAAAAAAACACTCAAATAGAAAATTGAAAATGTTTGACTTGCATTTCATAACATAAAATATGGAAAATCGTATAAATTTTTGGTGCATCATCATTAAAAGCTTTTTTTTCACAGAAGATAGGAATTTAGTGAAAGGTAAAATTAAAATGTTTATCAGGAGATATTTAGACAATGTAACTTGAATATAACACTACAAATAGCGAAATATGTACAGTTAAGCCAGGTTTAACATATTCCAAATTCCCGATGTTATGTTTTACATTAACGCCTCTATTAGTCAGACATCAATTTTTAATACAACGCTCTTTTTGTTATACCCATCGACTTACGAACATGTGTTCTAATAAAAGGACAGGCGGAAACACATTTCCAAGCAAAAACTGCTGGGCTTCAGAATATTTGGAAGCCGTTGATTGTGAAATTCATTGCCTCCAGAGATTCTGAACTATTAAATGGTGAATTATATAAAAATAAACCAATCATCTCTGCCTCCCTCTTTCCTCCTGCCTGAGAAGGGACCATCACCTGATATACTCACCCTGTGGAGAATATCAAATTATTACGAAAATGAAAAGTCTAGATACTGGTGTTTGGCTTTTACATCGCTTAACATTAAAATTACCAAACCTGTTTACAAATTATCGTACTGCTTGATATAACAACAAGCTGGTGTTTAAAAAAAGGTAAACAAGGAAACAAAAATCCACAAACAACACTACAAGAATAAGTGTAAACAAAATACACAAACAACAATAATGAATGTAAACAATGATGTTTACATTTATAGAGATTTCGAGAAGGCGAAGTCACGAACATTCGCCTTCAAGAACATTCATTAGATTGTTTACCCTGCCATTTAAAAGGCAAGGCAAAGCAGACGAGTGAGTCAGTGAAGTTCAGTCAGTCTTGGTGAGAAGACGCGGTGAGAGTAATTGTGGTTTGAAGATCTCCGTTACAAAGATCTGTCGAATAATTGTGTAGCAAATGTTGTTGTTTATGCGAAGGGTACAAACAGAGGAATAACAAAGAAAAGCAATTGTTGTTAGGTTAGGTTAGGTTAGCGGACATGTGCTTCTCAACTAAGACAAGGAGGTCGAATTGACCCATTGTACAACGGCCTAGTTTCTCACACCACTTATGTTGTGTCTGTTAATTTTATACATGAGGGGTGGGACCTACAGTTTAAAGTCGACTCCAAACGACAGATTTTTGAGAAACTTTTCGTAGCAATTTTATTTACTCTCAGAGTTTTTGCCAGAAATCTGCTGAGAGGAAGTCGCCGAAGAAATAGTTTTTGTGTTTCGTCTTGATGTCTGGCCTGGGGCTCGAACCCTGGCTTCACGTCTAATAAGCCAACACACTACCTACTAGACTACGGCGACTTCAAGCAATTGTTGTTGTTTACATCAAGTTGTGAACAGTGGCACACAGAATTGTGCGAATAATAAAGAACTTTAATTAAAACTAAACACAAAATTATTTTTATTTTATTAGCAATCTACGAGCTCAATTAAAACGTTTTTAAAAGGAAAAAAACGTAACAATATGACAGCTGTCATCATAGCCTATGTCGTAATTTATGATCCCCATAAATATAATTTACCTCACAAATAATTATTCATAAATCTTCTAAACTGAGGTAATAAACGAATTTTGATTAAAATATTTCACTTTAAACTACTGTGATAAAATTTGGGGTATTCATTATCGTCTTTTTAAGCCGCCTGCTGCTTACTCTCCATACAATTTTGTGCTAAACATATGCAAACGATTCTACAAAACAGCGACAAACATATTCTAGAACGAAACGTTGCTTACTGCTTCCATTTTAATTCTGTTCGACATCTGTTAATTGCTTTTATCGTAATGCAATCGATTTTATGTTAATGGGGAGGCGATAAATTTATATTCCGTCAATGGTTTGTGGAATACTACAGCACGAGTATAAGCAATGCCATCACATACGTACATAAACTTTCAAAGAAAAATTTAAAAGAAAACTCATAATGGATGAAAATCTTGTAAGGCACACACTTCAAGTAATCGATAACTACATACACTTGTTATCACGTGGTGTTGTTTGCGGTTATACGACTGTAACTGTTATTGTCTGATTGTACGTCCTTATAAGGATTCTAAAATTGTAGCAAATGAACGCATGTATGTATGTTTACAACAGGTGATGTGTTCGTAACATTTAAGAGACAACTTTTGAACAGGTTTCTGTTTCGTATTAACCTTTAAGTGGGCGACATAGTGTAGGGTATTTAAATGTAGTCATTTACTCTTGGTGGTTTCTTCTTATAAATGAATCACATGCTGTTAGACGATAACTATTACTACGTTTGATTTATATAATTGAGCTATTAAGAGCAAGTACAGTGAGTAAGAAAATTATGTAATAAATCACAATCAAATCTTTGCTTCCAATCTTGTACATCTGTTGGCGAAAAATATTTTTTTTTTTTAGTAACAACATTTCTTAGACACATTTTTATCATGCTGTAGGTTTACTTCTTTAACTCACTGTACACACACATTTGTTGTGTTAATGCATTCATGGTTTATAGCAGTCATTTATGAGTCTAATAAATAATCACACGGCCATAAAATGTTTAAAGTTTAATCAGGCAAATAAAAGAAGTCTACAGACAATGAGAAGATGATGATGATGAAGTTAATCAAATTACATTCGGATTCTTAATTGTCTGAGATATTGTCTGCGGCAATATCGTAGACAGAATTATGTTATATTGTCTGTGGTAAAATCGTAGACACAATTATGTTAAATCCTCTAAGGAATACGAAAAAAACGTTTTTTTAAAGATTAAGATTTTTCGCAGTAAAACTTATCGCAATGTTAAGGGAATTTTATGATAAAGTAAGTCGGAAAAACACACATTTTGAAGCCCACCATCGTCATGTAGTGAAATAATTTAATTTTTCATGATTAGTGGTGGAAATTGGAGAGGAGTTATGTTTCTCAACACAGTGAATAAGGAACAGCAATGAATTATCGACAAGTGATTCTCTGGGATGCAATGAGATTGCAAAGATTCTTGGAAGCAAATGATACTGTAAAGATATTAAGTTCAATTTGGATAAAGTGATGACATTCATAGCACTGACTGGGTTGCGCATCATTACGGTGAAAACCAAATTAAACAGCAATAGTATGCCTACTTTCACGGTTTTCGATGAACGAAGCGGACTTCTCCTATCTGGATTTCTTTGTTGTTACAAAGAGTGCATTGACCAGCGAGCAGCAATGAATAGTTTTTTCGCTACTCTTAAGTACCCATGAAATTTTGAATATAAGTGAGTCAACAATATTTAAATTAAACAATGTACTCTGATTCATTCCTACTCACTACAACATTACACTCATACTCATAACAGGTTGCAGTGAGTATGCGTACTACGTTGACATCAAACTCATACCATTCGAAATATGTTTCATTCATAAGCCTACTCATTTAGATTCATAACTTTAGAAAAATACTCTTATAATACTTAGAAAAGATACGAAAGATACAAAAAGAGAAAAAAGACAGAACAGGAAGCAGAGCAAACACACACAACCTTTAGTGTTCGTACGCGATTCATACTTATTTTCTGATTCGTGTATATGTGGAGTTAGGAAGAGTCGTGTTGTTAAGTATGAATATGGTGAGTACTTCAAAATTTGAATATGAGTACAGGTTCCATGATATACGAACGAACCAACGAAGTATGAATGCGTTTAAGTATCAGGAATTATGAGTATGATTCGATTCTACTCATATTTTTGCATAATCATTAGCTGATCTGGTATCAACCGATGGTATTAGTTCTAGTATAAGAAATATCACACTGTATTTTCAATGCTCAATAAAGTACGGAGATCGCCATACATCACAAGGTCGATGAACCTATGTTCCAGCTAAGTCCTATAGGCAAATATGCGTATATTTTTAGATCCATCAGTTGATTTTACAGTATCTGTTTGTATAATCTCAAAAGCAAAAATGACATCAGAAATGTTGTAATAAAATTAATAATAAAAATAAATGAACGTTAATTGGAATACCGAAATTGCCGTATTCGCGTAGGTAGTGTGTTGGCTTAGTAGGCGTAATGCCACGGTTCAAACCGCAGATCAGACAACAAAGCGAAAATATGAAAAAAAATATTTTTTCGGCGACTTCCTCTCAGCAGATTTCTGGCAAAAACTCTGAGAGTAAATTAAATTGCCATGAAAAGGTTCTGAAAAAAATCTGTCATTCGGAATCGACTTTAAACTGTAGGTCGCGCTACTTATGGATAAAATTAACGCACACAACATAAAGGGTGTGAGAAACGCGGTCGTAATCCTGACTAAATGGTTGTAATGACCAATTATATTATGTATGATAAGCCAGCATTGTTCGTTTGTTCTTTTTCTACACTGACAAAAAACCCTTTATTGTAATAAGTAATAATTAAATAATAGGCTTAAAAGTATTCATAAAAGAATACTAAGTTAAAAACTAAAACAAAAAAAATCGTTGGCCTTTAAAAAGGTATTTAATTGTGCTAAAAATAGCTCTTAAAGCTGTTTCATGCCTGTAATAAAACGTGTTAACAATTATCCAATACGGGGAAATTAATCGTTTTACACAAGTTGATTTGCCTTTTGATTACAACAACTACAATATGCTTAAAGGTCTTCTAATAAAAAAAAAATAGAAATTCTTTTAAATGCCTGTTGCATCATAATACCTGTAATCATGTAAAAAGAAAAAAAAAAGAAAACAAAAATATATTCACGCATATTTAAATTCTTGTTTTTTCCGCATTTTGATTACTTCAAGTAAATTATCGTTTCGAATGAAATAAAACTCGTACACAATAAATTCCTCTAAAACGTCTTTGTAATTCTTACAATGAAAAAAATAACAAAATAAAGTTTATCAAGAAACATAAATAAATTCCTAATAATAATCATTTACTCAATACATACATACATACATACATATTGTACATATAAATAGACAGACAGACAGACATTTAACGTATCGTATTCATTGTTGGCTGGATTCTCCACTCACTCACTCACTCACTCACTCAACACAGCATTTAATTTCCCATTTCGAAAATATCACGTTGTTTGTACTTCAAAATATTTCATGAATGCTATTGACACACTAAAGTACAACAATAACAACAACAACAACAACAATAATAACAACAACAACAATAATAGCAAAAACAATTATTAGAAAACAAAAAATAAATAAATGACAACAACATTCTTACAATTCTATGTAATACAACAGCAACAGCAACAAAAACAAGAGCGACGACAACTGTTATTACAACAGCAATAAGAATAAATATTATTAACAACAACAACACAGTTTATTATAAAATATGATTCCAATAAAATTGAACGGAATTGAATTCAATTCAATTCAATACCATACCCCAACAATAGATTAACCAGCTACAGATACTTCTTATTCAACGAATTACGTGTTGAACTAGAAATAGTAGCAGCGGAGCTGCTCTAGCACTTCAGATATTATTCATGCAATCGCGATAACATTTTTAACTCATAATTGTTGGAATACAACAGCACAACACAACTGTAATCTGATTATGATTATGGCCGTACATGCAGAGACCATAAATAGGGATTACCAAATGAGGTTATGATGATTATTTATGCAATTCTGTTTAACAAAATAATTGAATCCGTCGCAATTTATTAATTATGCACAGGTTTACTTATATACAGAGAACTTATTTATGGCCAAAGAAATACAGGGGGATTATTTAATTGTATTTCACAGAACTTAGAATTAAGATAGTAAGGGGCATTATTATAACTTAACGTTAAAGTTGGGTTTAGTTAAAGCTAACTCTAGCTAAAGTGAACTTTAAAGTCAACTTTAACTTCTTTTCGTTATTACAATCGAATGATAAAATAAAGTTAACATTTGTGAAAAATATGGTAATGTCGCAGAAATGTCGATGACGTTTGCTGAATTAAACAAATTCTTTTTTAAACGCAGTGGCAACGACAGGTTTTTTCTTATTGTATTTGCTCATTTTGTTTATATTTGAAGTTGCCATATTGAAAATAATAATATAATTTAAATATAAAGTTAACTTTTAAAGCTAAAGGTAGGATGATCCTCCCTTTAGTTAATGGAAAGTTGTAATAATGGCCCTTAATGTACTAAGATCACATTAAACTCTTGTCTGAACTTCTAAAGAACAATGCTAAAGTGAAATTTAGAAGGAGGTGAGTACATCTTAAAACGATGCCAAGCTGTTACAGTCCAAACAAAGCAGGAAGACTAATACGAATAAGTCATGTACCATGGATGGATGAGAACCGATCACCACAACTTGATCAAAACTACACTCTACAATTTAAAGGGAATAAGAGTGCCGAAGCATACCGCTTATAAACATAGAATTGACGCATCCCTAAATATACACATACATACAT
Organism: Sarcophaga variegata; assembly: GCA_932273835.1. Lineage (NCBI taxonomy): Eukaryota > Metazoa > Arthropoda > Insecta > Diptera > Sarcophagidae > Sarcophaga > Sarcophaga variegata. The sequence goes on along the minus strand of OW026362.1, from coordinate 113,787,185 downwards.
ACATAATTGGTCATTACAACCCTTTAGTCAGGATTACGACCTAGCTTCTCACACCACTTATGTTGTGTGTGTTAATTTTATACATGAGTGGTGGGACTTACAGTTTAAAATCGAATCCGAACGACAGATTTTTTTCAAGAAACTTTTCATGGCAATTTTCTATTTACTCTCAGAGTTTTTGTCAGAAATCTGCTGAGAAAGGAATTCACCGAAGAATTTTTTTTTCATATTTCGTTTAGTTGAAGATATCCGACCTAGGGTTTGAACCGTGGCCTCACGTCTAATAAGTCAACACACTACCTGCTAGACTACGGCAGCTTCACGGTCCCAGGCAAATTTAATTCGGGAATATTTATTAGGTTGTCAATCCTACCTCCTACACTAGGAGCGAACTTTTACAGGTATTTTTTAGATTTTCGATCTAGCATTGATCCCAAGAGTAATATGTTTGAATAGTAGTTTGATAGTCAAATGTTTTGATCGTCATTGTTACTAAACTGCTCTCAGTGTTCCAATGGTTTTAAATCCATTAAGATATACAACATAATCCATGATTTGGCGATTTTATATATCCTATACTTTCCTTTTTGGAAATCTCTAATGAGTCAATTTTATTTTTAACTCTAAACTGGGTTTCATCTTAGACATGTTTGTGTTCTCCCACGAAAGAACTTAAAAATTTTGTTTAAAACACTTATGTATGCACCTACCTATTATGAGACTCAGTAAACTCATTCATTTTTCTTTTTAATCCCATCAGAAATCGGTAATGAGTATTCAAAAAGATGGGTAAAAACGAATTATGCTCATAATTTCTGATATTTATACGCATTCATACTTCTTTTAATATCATGGAGCCTCTACACACATTCAAAGTTTGAAGTACTCATCATATTCATACTTAACAACACGTATGATTTAGTATTGATTTCGACTCTCAATAACTTAACATATACACGAAGCACAAAATAAGTATGAATCGCGTACGAACACTAAAATACTTACCAGAAGGTTACGTGGTTGCTCTGCTGAGTAGACTTATAAATCAAACTTATTTCGAATGGTATGAGTTTGATGTCAACGTTGTATGCATAGTCATCGCAATCTATAATTATAAATCAACGTTGTAGTGAGTATGAATGAATCAGCAGAGTACATAGTTAAATTTCAATATTGTCGACTCAATTATATTCAATATTTCATGAGTGCTTACGAATAACGAAAAAACGATGCATTGCTGATCTCTGGCATGCACCTACAATTATGAGACTGAATAATTTCATTCATTTTTCTTTTTAATCCCATGGACTCAGCGTAATATTATTGTGTCTGAGACGTACACCTTTAAACCCTTCCCCTCACAACTTGTTTGTTTCCTAAAAGCCAACAGAACCATTTCATAAATTCCTAATTTAATAGCGTTTGTATTAGGCTTTATCACCTATTTTCTATAAATCAAATTCTACAAGGCTATAAAAATAATAATAAAAACAAAAAAATAAATAAAAAGAAGAACGAACAAAGAATTATTTTTAGTTCTGTTGTTCAATATGGTGGGTATTTTGAAATTAAATTGTCAGACATAAAATCGAAATCGGAATTGGCCACACAATAAAATCAACGCATACAAATGGCCGCTGTCTGTAAGTCCAGGGCTCTGTTTCTGTGTGTGAAAGCTTCTATACGGAAAAGTCTAGGGGAAAAATGAAAAATAGCTTCATTAATTTTTTTATTGTCATCATAATTTCTATTTTTTTGTTTTTTATTTTTTAAATAAAATACACGATATTTTTGTTTATGATCGTTTTGGATTAAAAGAATCTTTTTTTTTCCTTTTTTTTAAACGTGAAAAAACTATAATTTTTTCTATCAAAAGAAACGTAAAAATTCTTTTCATTGAGACAAACGAAAACGAAAAGAAAATCATAAATTTTTTATGTTTTTTATTTTTCTTCTTCTAATTCACTGCAATTTGATAATGATGGGGTTAAAGGAACACAACATAAATGTTTCTCATATTTGTCGTTTTATTTTATTTTTATTGTCTGATGTGAATATATTTGTATGCTCGTCTATGATTTTATAGAAATTGGTTTTCTGGGAAAGCCCCTTTCAGTTATATGGTACACATGTACCACATTAACACTACACATGAGTGGGCGGTATGTTTAGTTCAGTAGGATAAATCAACAGAATTGGAAAGTTTGATTAGTTTTCTGTTAAATTCTAGTTTAATTCAGCATTTAAAGAAGAGTTTATTGCTGCATGCCAATAATTATTTTACAGATTATGTTAGAAAAGATTAAATTGACAACTTGCAACCTGTCACGTCAAGTGTCGCCTAATATTGTACCAAATAATCTTCTAAAGTTTACTTAGTTTCCTTAATTGGTTAATACAACTATTTAGTAAGGATTACAATCTAGTTTCACACATCACCATAGTTGTATGCGTTAAATTTATCCACGAGCCTTGCTTGCCGTGCAGCACATTACTACTGTGATGTTGAATTTCTTCACAGAACACAAAAATACGTAGAGAGTAAGATAGACCAAGATGCGGTATATTGGATTTCCGATTACGGTCGATAACTATACTTTCGATACAGTCAAGGAATTAATTTATCTTCGTTCCTTTGTTACCACCAAAAATGATGTCCGTGTGAAGATCAAGCGCAGAATCACACTTGCCAACAGCTGCTAGTAAATAGGACTCAATTGGCAATTAAGTAGCAGAGATCTCTCTCGTACGACAGAACTACAAGACTCTTATCCTCACCGTGCTTCTTTATAGCTCAGAGGCATGGACATGGATATTAAACCCTGATGCCACAGCTTCGAGAGAAAAGTCAAACGGAAGATCTTCGGTCCAGTAAGAGTTGGCGATGATTTCCGCATCCGATCCAACAATGAGCTGTAAGAGCTCCCCAATGTTATGTGCGTTGTGCAGCGTATTAACATCCAGCGCTTATGCTGGCTCGGCCATGGCGTTCGAATGGAGGAGAATGTTTTGGCGAGATGGGTATTTGATACGGGAATCTGCGGAATGCGGTGATGAGGACGATTTTGTTTGCGTTGAAAGCACTAACTTACGGAAGTCCTGTCATCGATTGGTGTAACAAACTGGCGTAGGAGCGCAAGATGCAGAGGCAGGCCGAAAGCCGTTATTCGGGTTGTTAATGGCCAATTAAGTAAGTAAGTAAATAAGATAGACCACAGCAATCATATCGAAGTCAATCAGATGTATTTTATAATATCCGTTCATGCTTACCCTTAAGTTCCATTTATATTTTGAAAAACGTTCATGTTTCTAGCAGCCAAAGTTCCAGCATATCATTCATTGCCTGGCCTACAAGTGTGTTGTTGAAAATATAAATTTTGTTTGTTCTCCAAAAAAATAAATTTCAAGAACATTGTCTAGTAAATGCAGTAAATTTTTTTTTTATTGAAACTCATTAATATTTTATGTAGGCATTGTGTACAAATCAGTCTTCATCTTTTTTTTTTGTTGCAAACGTTCTAAATCACTCAAAATACCCATCTCCACCCTTGATGATTTTATTAAATTTTTTTATTACAGCGCCATGCAAAGTGATTTCTTCTGAAAAGAGGGGTTATTGGTGGTCATTGCCTTGTCAAGTTTCAACTCTTTTACAGAACGCAAAAGAAATGTTTTTTCAACGTCTGTGGATGGTTGGAAGACATATTTTATGCTGTTTATTTTCGAAAATATTTGAAATATTTTACACATGTCGTCAATATTGTTTAACTTGTAAACGCCATTAATTCACAACAAGGGTTTCCTTCAAACCCGATCGACAACAACATCGTTCGTCTGTGTTCGTCTGTGTCCTCATTAGACATGCCTGCTCAAAGTTCCTGAGGCATAGCACAATTGATGACGCAGTATGGCATTAGACGGACTTGTTGTTGTGTACATAAGTACGTATGCTAGTGTTAGACATGTTAAGTGAAATTTGTTTAACATTCGAAGAAACAAATGTAATGAAACAAGAGAATCAAATGAAAAAAAAAAATGGAAAACGAAAATCAGCCTAAAAGATGTGTAAGAAATAAAACGAACCCTTAAAATTTATTACTTGACTCCTCTGTCCTCTTTCCCCTTCCATTTTTTTTCTTTTTTTGTCCATCGAAGACATTTGGAAGGATGATCTGTACCAATATTTTAGCCCCAACCACCACCAGCATTTCTTCTTGTTTTTTGCAAAAATGTTGTATTTTTATAAAAATGAATGAAAAACAAAAACAAAATTACTCTACAAGACTGAAGAGTATACGATAAATGTTTAAAAATGACTTTTGGACTGGCGATAACTGAAATATATTTTATGCGTTTATTTTTCTTCTTTCATTCATATCTGTCGAAGCGTATGGGTATTTCCATGGGAAACATATTTTCAATGAAATTGAAAATGAAATGAAATGAAAAATTCTTGGCAATAAATTATTGGAATTTATTTTAATATTCCAAGAAATTATTCCAATACGTATGTAGGGGTCTTTCTTTTTTCATTTCTTTTGTATGGACTGCCCCATATCGTGCTTAAACTTGTAATATATGTATGTAGGTACATATCGTTGATACAATTGACAGCATAATGCCCTTTTATACGATTTCGACTGGCTAAAAGTGGATAATGGATACAAATCTTGAAAATTATGTTTTTCACTTTGTAAAGAGTACCAAAAAAAAAAACAAAAAATATTTTATGTCTCGCTCGGCCTTTTAAATGGAAAGCAAAGAAAAGGCATTTATTTTTAGTGTCAATTTTTCAGTTATAAAATATTCATATAAAATCCAAAAAACTAAAAAAAAAAAATTGGCTATTGGCGAGTCAAACATAGAAATGAAATAAGAAATGCTCATATCGTACGTACATGATAAAACATAAAAAAATACTTGAAAATTTTCGAAATACGTAAGAGTTTGTAAAGACATGTTTATGGGACATGCTTTCAATATTTGCTGTCGTATTCCTAATTGAAATGGTGGAAGGATTAAATTTACTAACATTAGGCATTAAAAACAGAAGAGTGAGAACATAAACCAAAGGAATTAGAAATATTAAGCACAAATATATAGATTTGCTATCGTAGTTATATTGCAGAATTTTTTTTAATATTTGGAATGTAGATTTGGTTAGGTCATATGATGTCATTACACTTATGAAGTTTTCAACTACAGAGGCACTATGCCTGGCAATCTCTTTAATCCTAGCTTCAGACGCAAATCACTTAAAGGGCCGCCTAAAAGAATTCATGCAATTACATCATAATAAAATCCAGGGTGCCCTGGTAGTCTAGTGGGTAGTGTGCTAGACTATTAGCGTGAGGATCGTGTGTTCGATTCCCACCAGAGACTCTGGTCTGTGACACTACACCGAGCATATGGTCAAGTTACTCCGCTCGTATTTAATTAGAATATAATTTGTAATTGTATTGTAATTAATAAAATAAATAAATAAAATAAAGTCCAATGATAAGCCAGCAGTCGCCGTAGTCTAGTGGTAGTGCGTTGGTTTATTAGATGGTTTCTCAAACATCTGTCGTTCGGAGACGACTTGAAACTGTAGGTTCCACCACTCATGTATGCTATTAACGCACACAACATAAGTGGCGTAAGAAGTTAGGTTGTAATACTGACTGAAGTTTCGTAATGACCAATTATGTACGTTATGTATGTGTGTATGAGAGTATGTTATTCCACCAATTAATGCTGGCAACCTAGATCTTCTAGAGAAGATAGTCGTATAGCAGTTACATGGCTCCTAAGGGCAAAAATTTAAGTTCCCTTCATGAAATTGATGTGGATACATCAAGATCATAAAAATGCAAGGCGCTTGCCAAAGGTTGCAAAAAATTAATTGGTATTTCAAGATGTATTTACAATGGAGTTGCCCACACAGTCAATGATCCTTGGTTGCGGACTCGCCTTAGGCCCGATGTACAACGACTTTAATCCTTAAGAAAATCTGTGGAAAATAATTAAAAAATTTAGGGGAGCTAAGGTTGGGTCGCAAGTATCAATAGGAGCTATCAATAAATGTACCAATTCGGAGGCAAAAAGATGTCGAGAGCTAATAAAAAACAATTTCTCCTGTAAGCCGAATTTGATTAAATTTTATTACCACTAATAAAAGAATAACATTCGGAGGAATAAATTAAAAACTATCGCTTAAAATTTTCTTCATTTGTTTAGCATGTTAGATTCACTGTATTTATGTGAACTTTACACTCGAACCATCTTTTAGGTCATGTGACGTGAAGTAATGTACTTGTGGGTAGGATGTATACTAATAAGTATTCATGAGTCGATGTTTTTAGACAATTCTGAGAACCTTCCGACTAAGAATAATATTGTATTGCTATTACATAAATACATAATGGCTCATTACGACCTTCAATCAGTATTAAGACCGAGTCTCTCACACCACTTATGTTGTGTGTTTTCATTTTATACATGAGTAGACAGTTTTTTGAGAAACTTTCAGAGTTTTTGCCAGAAATCCACTGAGAGGAAGTCGCCTAAGAAATATTTTTTCATATTTCGTTTCAGAGTTTTTGCCAGAAATCCGCTGAGAGGAAGTCGCCGAAGAAATATTTGTTTTTCATACTTCGTTTTGCTGGAACGTCTGACCTGGTTTTTGATCTGAAGCCTTACGTCTAATAAGTCAACACACTACCTACTAGACTACGGCGACTTCTATTCCATCCCTATTCTCATAATCAAATCAAATCATCGATCAGAAGTGAAAAGATCAGATAGGAAATAGCATGTGAAAGCTATTAAAGCAATGTGGGTAGGGTTTGAAAGCTTTTAGAACGCTACGTTATAGCCACTGAGGATAAAAGTATGGAAAGTGGAAAATTTTTCTATTTTTTTTAAATTTTTTTCTAAACATGGTTTCTTTTTTTTGAAAATATCATGAGTTGCTAAAGACGACTTAAAAGGCATTTTTGTGTACCTCCCACAACGAAATTTAAACTAAAAAAAATAAAGCAAAGTCTTCACATTATTCGATTTGTTTGTTTATTTCTAACTAAAATGTTATTTGAGACGCAAAAAAAAATGCATTTTGTTATCACCAAGGATAAGCTAGCTGCCTTTCGTTGTTTTCTTTGTTTGCTATGTTGGAAGATTACTTGATATTAAATTGTGAATATTTTTAGAAACATTATTATTATTATTTATGCTGCTATTGATTAGAAATGTTTATTTATTTTTAATTTAAGATTATTTTGCCTGCCTGCCTGGGTTTATGCTTACTGGCCTTGAATTTCCAAAACGAATCCCTGTTGTTTGTTGACTGCCCTTCACCCATAAACTGTGTTGTTTTTCTTTTTCTTTTTTTTTAAAGTTCAATGACTTTGTGACGCATTAATAAATAAGAAAAAGAAGAAGGAAAAAAACTGGAGATCATTTAATTACAACGCATTTATACAACGAAATCAAATACGCCTCATTATCGTCGCAAATACAGAGCATACAACTGTTTATCGGCCTTCATTCAATGCTGAGGCAACAAAAAAAAACTGCGTATATTTTTTCTTTTTTTTTTCTATTTCTAAAAGTAACCACACTGACTAAACTGACTGCCTGACAAACGATTTAATAATAATTCGAATTATTTTTTAATTTTTTTTCTATTCTTTGCTTAAATGAACACGTATTTTATGAAAACGTTTACATATGAATGCGATGGCTTAAAACGTACATTTTTTAATTATACTTCATTGCCCGTTCTTATCATGAAAGTAATCATCGCCTATAAAATTAAATGCTAAATAAATAGATACCCGAGCCATCAACATACAACTACAATAAATGCTGTTCTAAATTATAACAAATTTAAGGTGTATGGTGTGACACTAAAGTACTCATAATACTCTAATTGCTGTCTGGCTAGTGTTGTCTAGTCTAGTCTAGGCTAGTCCGTCTGCCCATTGTCTCCAAAAGTTGTAAATTGTTTGATTTTGTTTTTGGAAAACGGAATTTAAAACGCGTAATTACATGAAATTCTATTGTATTTAATAGCTAATCAAAATCGAAATCAAAATCAAAATCAAATAATAAAAATCGAATATCAATATTGAATAGAATTTTCACTTATAAATATTGATCTATATTTGTAAGTATGTATGTATGTATGTAAGTATACCTACAACGTACTGAATGTGTCGCATTTAAACATGAAATACGCAGGCAGTCAAGTCAGTCAGACCTTTAGAAATATTTTACGTGATGTAATAATAAAATTGGAGCCATAATATGGTATTTAATAGTAATATTTTTTTCGTTTTTGTTTTTGTTTTTGTTGTTTTTGTTTTATTTGTTTATGATTTTTATTTATTTATAAAATGATTTTGGTTTGTTGGTTTTTTTCTTTTTTCTTTTTTTTTTTTAACAAAACGACGTAATTTATATGATGACTTTCATCATCACTTCAAAGCAGTCTTTTGCTCTCTTTTTGTTACTTTTTAAACATATTTTTTGGTTTGGCAAAGCGAAAGAGTTTATTCCGTATATGGTAGGTCCAATTATTTGAGTATAAGCAAGCACTTTGAAAGCCCATCAGTACCACAGAGGGAATTTCAAATGGTAAAATCAGAAGCTAATGTTATACATTCATAATTGATTATTACGACCCTTCAGTCAGGAGTACAAGCTAGCTTCTCCCACCACTATTGTAAGAATTTATTCAAAATCGGTCTACAGGAGAAATTCTTATTTTTTATTAGTTTTCGACACGTTTTTGCCTCCGAATAGATAAGTTTATTGATAGCTTCTGTTGATACTTGCGATAAAGGCTGAATCTGTGTTTCCCCACAACCTTATCTTCATTAATTTTTTAATTACTTTCCACAGATTTTCTTAACCCTGGACGGTTACTCTTTATTTTTGTACATTAAGGTTACTCTTCGTTGAATCGACGTACACTTTAACCCTAATTGGTTACTGTTCGTCAAATCGACGAAGCTCATTTACTCTTTATCGTATAATTCTTTTATGTTTGATCAAATTTCGTTCTTATTATCAACAATGTTGGTTGATAACGAATTGGTCTTTAGGTTATAATCTTGAGGTATCCCCATCAATTTCATGGAGGAAACTTAATTTTTGCCCTCAGAAGCCATGTAACCGTTATACGACTATCTTCTCTACAAGATCTAGGATGCCGGCATTGATTCGTGGGATGACATACTCTTTTCACGTTCTCATACATACATAACGTACATTATTTTGGTCATTACAACCCTTTAGTCAGGATTATGGCCCCAGTTTCTCACACCACTTATGTTGTGTGTGTGCGTTAATTTAATACATGAATGACGGCACCAACAGTTTAAACACGATTCCGAATGACAGATCTTTTGAGAAATTTTTCATGGCAATTTTATTTATTTTCAGAGTTTTTGCCAGAAATCTGCTGAGAGGAAATCGCCGAAGAAATATTTCTTTTCATATTTTCGCTTTGATGTCTGATCTGGGGTTTGAAACGTGACCTTTACGACTAATAAGCCAACACACTATCTTCTAGACTACGGCGACTTCGGCTCTGAAACTTCTCGATTCCTAAGAGAAAAAGAAGGCTATCGGGTCTAATATTGGTAGCGTTTTCTAACTCTGTAGGTGCCTTAATGCCTACATCTCTTTGAAAATGTAATACAACGTTATGTACCATATATTCCCTTTCTTACTTCAACATAACGAACCTTAGAGGTGAGACTTATCACCCGTATGTTGGATTGTAAGAAAATCTAAGAACATGTAAAAACATTGAGCTACGTATGAGCCAATACAACCATGTGTGTTAACCGATCTTTCACTACCCTCTTTATACATGAAAGAAGATAAAACAAAGATGTCTGATGGCATTGATGTTTTAAGGGCTTTAATATTCGAATATTTTACATATGAAAGTACGACAGCTTTGGTATCAACATTGCTTATGCCAGTATACAATCCTAGATTGTTATCGAAATTTTAGGGACCAAACTAAATCGAGTAGAGTGTAAATATTTTATGTTTGGGGGTTTCAAAATTGAATATTCTGTTTTCGAAAAATTTTGGAAATTTTCGGGAATGCTATTCAAATAAAGATGTATTCTAAAACGTAGTACTTGATTTAAGTTAAGTTTTTATCGACGTGGTCTAGTAGGTAGTGTAGTGGCTTATTAGATGTGAGACCTCAGTTTAAATCCCAGGTCAGACATCTCTAACTAAAACGAAAATATGAAAAAATATTTCCTCGGCGACTTCCTCTCAGCAGGTTTTTGGCAAAAACTCTGAGAATAAAAAAAAAATTGACACGAAAAGTTTCTCAAAAAATCTGTCATTCGAAGTCGACTTTAAACTGTAGGTCCCGCCACTCATGTATAAAAAATAACGCACACAGTATAAGTGGTTTGAGAAACTAGGTTGTAATCCTGAGAAAGGGTTGTAATGACCAATTATGTATGTAACGTATGTTTTATCGTTCACACTGCTGCACTAGTTTTGAAATTATGCTCTTAGTAGAAAGGATAATTTGAATGAGAAATTCTTGTAGCCGTTATATTCTGTCGACGCATTTTAAATGATTTACACAGAAACAACCGTTGCTCCTCACCAATAAATTAAGTTATTCAATACTTTAGTTGCAGTATTGTTTAAACATTCAATATTTATACGTTATTGTCTACAAAATCCCGCCCGCAAATCATGTGCCAAATGATAAAAAAAAAACATTTTCAGCAAAAATAAATAGAACTTGTGGTTTATGATGATGAGACCAAATTTAAACACAGAAAAAGAAAAAAAAAAGACAGAAAATAAAACAAAAACAATGTGAAACTTGTTCATTTTATTGGCATTTCAGTTATTTTTAAACATTTATTAAACGTGTGTCAATAATAAAAAAAAAAAAACTGAATCTAAAGTCAGCCAGTCAGACTCACTACACTCTACACACACTTGGTCAGTTAATTAAGCCACAAACTCATTCACTTTACGCAATAAAATGCAAATCTTAAATCATTTAAATTAAAATAAAAGCGACTATTTAGGTGCTTGAATACGGGCATTTATAAATAAATTCTTAAATGAATTTATAACACACGATATAATTGGCACTGCAAATACATACATACATACATATGTGTAGCTGATGTCATAACGGGGGTGCTTAATGAATAATGCCGCTAATAGGCGAAGTCGAAGCAACTTTATTAAGTGGTAAACGTAGAGCCAAACTTTACCTTGCTTATCAAATAAACGAGTTCCAACTAAAATGAATTGAGATACATACCTTGAGTCAAATAAAAGGAAATTTGAAATTTTTTGCGTAAATGACGCTGCAAAAAACTTTTCAGTCAAATCAGAACGCTATGGTCTTCTGATAATTAACTTGTTATTGACATTGCTCAGGCCCTGCCATGCTTTTGAAAAAGGTAACTTTATTTTATCTGTAGGTTGTAATAACGAAAAGAAGTTAAAGATGATTTTAAAGTTCACTTTAGCTAAATCCAACTTTAACTAAACTCAACTTTAGCTAAAGTTACCTTTAACTAAATCCAACTTTAACGTTAAGGTGTAATAATGGCCATCAAAGTACAAGTGCTTACGATTTTTGAGAAGAAATTTGCCTTCCTATTACCTAGTAGTCAATATTTAATTTTCAACAACAATTTGTGCGACCCTAATACTTCATGGGATTTATGCAAATGTTGAAATTAATTCCAATAATTTTTTTGTTAATTCTATTTTTAATTGCGGTCTTTAATAAAGCAAAAAAAAACAAAAAAAAACATTCAAATATTTGTACTTGTTTCAATGGAATTGTGACGTTTATTTCGCTGACGTATAACAACTCTTGCTTTACTGCTGTCTGCCTTTTTTTTTGGTTATCAGTGATTCTTTTATTGTTATTTTTTTTAATTTTTTTTTTTTCATTTAAGTGTACATAATTATTAAACACGCAAGTGAGTATGTGAATAAATAGAATACCAAGCATGACTCGTGTATTAGACAAGGCGAAAACAAGGGTACGATGAAATATGTTTTCAGTCATTGTGATATACTTCAAGATTTTCGAATTCTTCGATGAAATGTTACTTGCTTTTTGTGCAGAAAAGATCGATATTAATAGAGTGTTTCACACAAACGTACAAAATAATCATTACAACCCTTCAGTCAGGATTACGACCTAGCTTCCCACACCACTTATGTTGTGTGTGTTAATTTGTATACATGAGTGGTGGGACCTACAGTTTAAAGTCGACTCCGAACGACAGACTTTTGAGAAACTTTACATAGCAATAATTTTTTACTCTCCGAGTTTTTTCCAGAAATCTAATGAGAGGAAGTAGCCGAAGAAATATTTTTTCATATTTTCGTTTTAGTTGGAGATGTCTGACTTGGGGTTTGAACCGTGGCCTTACGACTAATCAGTTAACACACTATCTACTAGACTACGGCTTATAATTGGGTTTTACTATGATTGCATAATATTTTTTAGGTGGCCCCTTAAGTGACTAGCAGTTGTACTGGCCACTAAAGAAACCATCTTGCCAGGCATAGTGTCTCTGTAATTGAAAACTTCATGTGTGTGATGACGTCATATAACCTAACAAATCTAATAAGGCAACACACTGCGACTTCATATAAAGTAGGAGAGGAAAATTTCCAAATCGGTCTTAGATGGGCAAACGTGTGACGACAGGCCTTCTACAGAGGGTTATCGATTTCCATTAATTTCTGTAGATTATTAAAATAATGTCATAACATAGAAATTATACCTAAAAAATGTATAAGAATATGAAAAGCTTAACATTTTTTGAATTATTTAAGAAAAGTATTTACAATGCGCTGAACACCAAAAGTATACTTAGTGCATGAGTTATCGCCACCATCATCGATCTTTAGCGCCGTCCAATACATTCGATTTGAGTGGTTTTCCTTTGTTTTCCCGCTATACTCTATGTAAACATCTATGATAGATGATCGAAAAACAAAAAAAAAACGGGAATTCGATATGTTTAGCAGACAATTAAATCGAAATTAAAATTTATCGAGACTTTAACTACGTAAATTAATCAATAAAACAAAAAAAAAACAAAAAAACAAACAAGAAGAAATTTTCATTTATTTGTGTTCCTTTCAAGTTTTGTGATTAATTTGTTTAGAGGCCTAAAACAAACAATTTCCGCTTTTATTAGTCTTTTGTTTCGTTTTTTTTTCGAAAATATTTTAATCGATTTTTAAACACCACAACGCCTCGAATTATTTCATAAAAGAAAACTAAAAAAAGAATCATTAAAAAAGTCAATTCTTTTTTTGGTTTTGTTTCGATTTTGTTTATAGAAAAGAACAAATAATAATTAATTATTGTTGGCTTCTTGAATGCTATTCTTTTATATTTCATTTTCAATGGGATTTTCATTTCCAAAAACCAAAAAATAAACTGAAAACTTCAAAAACACTTGCCGCCGTTTGTGCCAGAAGAGTTATTAGACGTTTCAACAAAGTTCTTGGTCTTGGGAGGCAGGGGCCTGTATGTTCTAAATGAGAACAAACAAAAATAATTTCCTAAAACAAGATAAAATTATTTCTGAATTGTGCTACGTCATGTAATTGATCAGTCCGAAGGTTTATTATGAAAAAAGAAGCCGATATGAAAGGCAGAAAAACAAACAAACATTTTTAAACTTTGGGGGTAACAAGTTATTTTAGTTAAAATCCATTAATTTTTGTTCATATATATTCACCTGTAATTACGCAAAACTATGGTCGCCGTAGTCTAGGCTTATTAATCGTAAAGGCCATGGTTTAAACCCCAGGTCAGACATTAAAACGAAAATATGAAACAATATTTCTTCGGTGACTTCCTCTCAGCAGATTTTTGGCAAAAACTCTGAGAGTAAATAAAATTGCCATGAAAAGTTTCTCAAAAAAATCTGTCGTTCGGAGTCGACTTTAAACTGTAGGTCCAGCCACTCATGTATAAAATTAACACACACAACATGGGTGGTGTGAGAAGCTAGGTCGTAATCCTGACTGAAGGGTTGTAATGACCAATTATGTATGTATCTATGTATGAGTATGTATGTATGTATGTTTTATCGTTCACACCGTTGAAATGGTTTTTAAATTCTTGTCTTAGTGGAAAGGACAATCTGATTGAGAAATTCTTGCAGCCGTTATATTCTGGAGACGCATTCTATTCAAATTTGGATGAAGGTGTATAAATTTTTATCATGATTTTCAGATCTGCTAGTTACGAAGGGATCTGTTTCAATTCCATCTTTAAAATGGATGTTCGTACAGTTGTGATTCTAACGGGGTATTGTCCTATTGATAGGCCTGCTGATAAACCTGACGTCCTCTTGAAACACTTTTGCAGGTGATGAGTGTCTATAGAGGATGATGAGGTTATCCTTCACCGCATGTGTCAGTATACAGTTCTTGACTTGACTGCTCTTGACTCCTTGACTGAAATCTATAATATTAAGATTGTTTTAATATCGAAATTTATCGTAGGCTTCGATTGATTTCCTTTATATAATGTTTAATACCCGGGTTGGGAGGTAAATGACCCTAAACGTTGGCCAAAGCGGGGCCCTGTCCTTCAATGAGGACCCTCCTAACCTAATATTCCTTTCAAATAGTCCGTCTTCTGATCCGTGACGTGAAAGAGAGGATAAGAACAAATAACCGTTACTTCTTGGGGAATAGTGGGACCCAATGTCATCTTACGAGTTGGTAGAGCAGATCAAACAATTGTTTAACTGGAAAGGAAGATACAATAGGAAGATGGGGACATAAATAAAGCTTTGTGACCCACATATGGTGCTTAAATCATAACTAACACATCTTCAGATTGCCTACCATCTGTCACCGTCGTGAAAAAAGTCCTGAGAGAAAATGTATCGCTTGTATCCTTTTCCCCCAAAATGAAACTTGTAGCTGACTTTTATCAAGAGCAGATTAATTTTTCTGATTTCAAAACAAATTAAAATGATGATGATCTTCCTCTGTCCAATAGATATGTAAAGTTGACTATGACCATGTATAACAATAATAGCACACAGGTGGATGAAGTAATAATGAAAGTTTAATTTCGATGTAATAATTTATTTTCGGCGTCTAAATAAATATTTTTTTTAAATTAATGACCACTTAATAACCCCCTATTATAAATCATTTCTTTTTCTTTCTGTTTTTTTTTTTCGGTTACAAGAAAACGATTTTAAAATTAATAAAATTATCGCCCGGTGACGGTGGCGGTTACAACACGATCACAATCGCAATCACAATCACAACCACACTTCATTCACAATTTCGTCGTTCATTCAGTAAATGATTTACACAGCGTGTGACTGTGTGTGTTTGTGAGTGTTTAAAACATTTTTTAAATAATTTCAGTAAATTAATAACGAATTTCAATTAACTTTTAGACACAAAGATTAATGGTTTTCTTTTTTTTTTTGTTGTTTTTGTTTTTGTTTTCGTTTCTACGTATTATTTTTATTTGATTGTTTTTTTTTTTGTTTTTTTACTAAGCTACGACAGAAATATAAAAAAAAATCTTTAAATATGAAAAAAATTTTTGTTTTAAATTATAAAAACAGAAGAAATATTTTTATTAAATTAAAAAATAAAAAAAATGCCAACAAAAACAAAAGCAAAAATTAATTAATTTTTTTTAAAGGTCTTAAAGAAGAAACCGCACAGAAAACAAAAATTATTCATTACACTTCAGTGTAATTCTTAGAAACGATTTCAGTCGTTCAGTTAACGCATAAAATTTCTCTGAAAAATTTCTTTTTTTTAATTTAATTTTTCTTGCAATATGATCGTCTGTATACTCATAAGAATTTAGCGATCGGAGTTGATTACTGTGATAAATTTCGTATACCATCACAAGTCATTTTGGCATGCGGTTCACTAAACTGTACTTATGAATTGGCTAGTTTTTCTAACATTTAGGGACGTAAGTAAGGTGCGATCTTCACGGTATCGCAACACGATACCGTCAATTGCATCCAATCCAATTATTATTATTTATTGCTATTTATTCATTTAAATACGTGTCTTATTTATTTAAATTAACAACACACTTCTATCAACAACAGATTCCTATCAGAGATCAGCAATGAATCGTTTTTTCGGTACTCATAAGCAGTCACGAAATTTTGAATATAAGTGAGCCAACAATATTGAAATTAAACTATGTACTCTTATTCATTCATACTCACTACAACGTTGATTTATAACTACAGGTTGCAATGAGTATGCGTACTCATACCATTCGGAATATGTTTGATTCATAAGCCTACTTATTTATATTCATAACTTTAGAAAAATACTTCAAATACTTATAAATTATTCAAGTGACACATAAGCAAAATAAGACAGAGCAGCAAACAGAGCAAACACACAACCTTCTAGTAAGTATTTTAGTGTTCGTAAGCGATTCATACTTATTTTGTGATTCGTGTATATGTTGAGTTATGGAGAGTTGAAATTAATACGAAATCATAAGTGTTGTTAAGTATGAATATGATGCGTACTTCAAACTTTGAATATGAGTTGAGGATATTAAAATAGGTATGAATGCGTATAAGTATCAGAAATTATGAGTATGATTCGATTCTGCTCATCTTTTTGAATACTCATTGCTCATCACTGACTCCTATTAATTTTAATATCATTTTACTACACAAGTGAAACTTTCGGTAATTTTTGGACTACTGACTGGCAATTCGCTTAAATATTTATTCATTTATTTTAGTTTCACTATAAGAAATATTCGATAATAATATCAAAGTATTTCAAGATATGCACAAATTATTTAATAAAATTAATGCTCTCGTATTCATATTCATCACGTTTTCCCTAACATTCACCTATGTATTGTGATAAATGGCCCTATTCTCTCAACACATTTCATTTTCTGTTCTCTCTGCCCATTACATTCATTACAGTCACCCACTTAGATGCCAATGGAAGACAATCTGAAGTTTTTAAGTTGGGTTATTTTCATTAGCAGGTGAGTATGATCCCTTAAGAAGCATGAAATGCAATCTAGCCGTATTATAGTTTCAAATTGGGTTGTAAAATCCAATTGATGGCATATTTTAACACAATTTGCCAAACCAATATTTTATACCACAAAATGCTTCGGAATCATACGTACATGGTTGGCCAGAATAGTTTAAAAAGTAGAAACAAAATCATGCATAGTGGCAACGCAGAAAGAAAAAAATCCCCCAATCGAATGCAATTTATTATGAAACTGTCATGTTTTTATATCTTCAGAGTGCTGTTTTTATCACATGGCCTCTTAAGCAACATTTGCTTTAACAATCACTTCAAAAATGTCTGTACGTACGCATGTATGTATGTAACTCCGCCTACAGAATTAATTTTAAATATTATCACGTAGAATTCTAAGAATTTCAATATTTTTACAAAGACAACAAGCAGAAATTAATAAAAAGAAACAAAAACAAAAACAAAAACAAAATAATTGTTTACGATTCTGTTTCATTTGTAGTAATTAGCGATAAGAATTATACGGTTTTTTAAGCGTAAAATGTAAGTCCCCCCAGTTATTTTGCGAATGATTCAGTCAGTCCCTAGCAAAACAAAAACAAACAAACAAAAAAAAAAAAAAGGCGTAAAACGATTTACAACAAATGAAGATCATCTGAAGCAATCATGTGATTGATTTTCACTAGAATTACGATTGAAAAGAAAGCAACGTGTTGTGTCGCACTGATTACCTACCTACCTTCTATTAATAAATGAGACATTTTTGGAGAAACTTTACTAACCTCAAGTGTCATCTGCAAAATTATGTTACCTTGAAAGTGTGATGGATGATTGTAATCAGTGCCTGTTTTTTTGTTTTTTTTTTTTTGTTTTGGCTTCCATTGTCATCTACGTGGGTGACTGTAATGACTAATGAATGTACCGAGAGGACAGAAAACGAAAAGAAAAGAAATGTGTTGAAAGAATAGGGCCATTTATCACAATACATAGGTGAATGTTGGTAAAAACGTGATGAATTATTAAATACGAGAGTATTAATTTTGTTAAATAATTTGTGCATAACTTGAAATAATTTCACATTATTATCGAATATTTCTTACAGTGGCATTCACTATATGTATGCCATTAGAAAATGACGATAGCACTTTTGAAAAACTCGCACGTGGATCAACGATTCCTATACTTCATTGCACGCCAATGTTATGCTACCGAAAAACAAAACTAAGGGGTGAATTCATCACAAAATCATGGCAGAAAACGAAACAACGTTACAACGTAACATTGCGTTCCGTTATATAAATTACAATTTGAATTCAAGTACAATTTAAAGTGGAAACAATTTCTCGCGGAATTTGAATCTGTCGCTGAAGTTGTAACATGCCGTACTGCCTTTAACTGGTGCCTCAAATGCTATCCTAACTAAGGGGTTGTAATGTTTAGTAACAAAAAATTTGTTAAGACTTGACCGCATTCTGAACATATATCTGTTCATCTGAAGCGAAAGCTGGTTCCAGTTTTAATGTACAGTAATTAACGTCGTTCAAGTGAAATCCAGCCGAATACGCAGACATTTGGATGTAAGCTGTGGCCTGTCCTACCGTATTCCAAACTCCACCGGACTTCCTCATGCATGGTATTTTGTAAATCGGAAAGAAAGACCAGATGGTTTTCTAACAAACAGATCACGTGAGATAGAAGTGGAAAGCATACTAACAATACATACATACATAACATAATTGGTCATTACAACCCTTCAGTCAGGATTACGACATAGCTTCTCATACCACTTATGTTGAGTGTGTTAATTTTGCAGATGAGTGGCGGGACCTATAGTTTGAAGGCGACTCCGATCGACAGCTTTTCGAGTAACTTTACATGACAATTTTATTTACTCACAGAATTTTTGTTAGAAATCTGCTGAGAGGAAGTCGCGCGAAGAAATATTTTTTCATATTTTTTGTTTTGATGTCTGATCTGTGTTTGAACTGTGACCTCACGTCTAATAAGCCAACACATTACCTTCTAGACTACGGCCTGTTCTGGTCGCTCCTGAATGTCGTTC
This sequence comes from Sarcophaga variegata, assembly GCA_932273835.1. Classification (NCBI taxonomy): domain Eukaryota; kingdom Metazoa; phylum Arthropoda; class Insecta; order Diptera; family Sarcophagidae; genus Sarcophaga; species Sarcophaga variegata. Next base: position 113,768,068 of record OW026362.1, on the reverse strand, counting down.
CGGTACTTCCTTTTTGGACAGGAACGCGTTCCGGAACTAAAGATGATTTCTGATAACGAGAATTGGCTATCTGAACCGATAGCTGGTTCCAGTTTTATTGTACACCGATATTTGGACGTAAGGTGTGTGTCTCCCGAAATCTACCGATTTTTTTCGTGCCTGATATGATGTAAATAGAAAAGTAAGACGCTATGGTTTTCTAAAAAAACAGATCACAAAAGATAGAAGTGAAACGCATACCAACAATACATCAACAGAAACTTCTAGAAGTTACCGGATCGAAAATAAATGAATAAATAAATGGCAGTGAGTAGACAAAAAGTACTCGAATACTGGACATTGTGTAGTAAAATGATATTAAAATTAATAGGAGACTGTTATTGAAGTGTTATGTTAATTTAAATAAATAAAAGACGTATTGAAATGAAAATAAATAGCAACAAATAAAAGCAACTTGATCCACAAAATATGAATTAAAAATAAATAAATAAAGGCCTAGACAGAGGGCGGCTCTTGGTTTAGTGTTACGCTATTAATTCAATACAAATATTTTTGTTTACATTACAAAACAACGACAGCGAAGAAATAATAATCAAAGTAATTAGAAATATCGATTTGGTTTACAAGCAGAATTCTGCAGCAGAATAATTATTGCATAATTTCTTAGCATTTATGTATGCAAACACGGTTGTCTAGACAACACAGCCCCGATTAATTTGCGTAATTTTCAAAAGAACAAAAAAAGAACGAAAAAAAAGTAGAAAACAACTGCACGACATATAAAAATAAAATTAAAAATTCTGAAACAAATATAAATAAATTCATTACAAAAATAAAATGAAAATGAAAAGAAAAAATAAAAACAAAAACAAAAAAAAATTTAATTTTAAAAATAAATTTCAAATTGATCTTTAAACACCCTAATTGAGGGATGCATCAGAAGTAGAGAATGAAAATGCTAAATAGCATGGCTACTACCCAACGTTGTCGTATTTCTATCTAAAAATATTCACAAGAAATAAGATTTTTCTTTCGTATTCTGTTTAATAAAAATAAAATCTTAGAAAATCGTATAAAAAAAAACTGTGCACATGCCGATCTGAATACAAAATTAAGTGCCGCATTGGCTGCCTTGCAACTGCAATTGAAATTTTTAACACTTCAGCGAGTGGTGAACAACTTTCAAACACTCTCCAGATGGCTGACTTTAGAACCTTATTTAGAATCTTAAAAGTATTTGACAAGTAAGTCCGATAAAGACGGTTCACGGAGGAAAGGTTCACTTTCTGAGGGCGATGTGAGAGTTGGTCCAATCTGCCACCTCTACGGCCTCATCAATGGATGGCCCAGGAGGGAAGAGCAGAGGCGTTGGGGGAAATGATCGGGTTGTTATGTTTCTGGGTGCCTACGGCCTGCACAGAACAGGTTGGCTGCTGGGCTTGGATAAGGCCAGTTTAAGATTAGTTATATAGTTTATTACGTGGCACTGCGAGATTAGATCGCCGACAAGGATCTGGAACAGATCCCAGCTGGACTATTGCAGCGTATGTTGCGATGAGGAGAAGTTGGAGACTATCTAACACCTCTACTGTAGCTGTCCAACCCTTAGTAGGTTGAGGTAAAAACTCTTGGCAGGGGCTTCTTTGATGTTTTGAATTCTGTGTCGGGAGCCGACATGAAGGCTCTCCATAGTTTCATTATTAGTTGGAGCTCGTTAAGGAGTGCTAGGGTTTCAGTAGTGTAGTCGCGCTCTCTTCTGTGTGTTGTTATTCTGTGTGATTTCTCCTTATTCTCCCTCTTCCTGTCCTTTTTCCCTATCTCCCCTATTATCCTCTCCGCTTTAAGACGTTGTACAATGGGTCAACTGGACCTCCATGTGCTGTACTTGTCTTAATTGGCAAGTACACGTTCTCTAACCTAAACGTAAACCTAGGACGGTTAATATGATATGCAATGACATTTCAGTTGATCATTTGGATCAAATTTAGTACAGTTAAGAGGGCTAAATATCGATTTATATTGGTCCTTGTGTAAATTAAGGACTGTGGTTATATAATGCTTACCGTACGGTTACATTAAGAAAATATAATAGACATGCAACATGATAGACAGCAAGCTAAGCTTGAGAAGAAGTTTTCTTAGGATTTGAGATTGAGTTACTATTTGTAAAAGAGAACATAATTAAATTTACAAGTATTTGATAAGACAAACTGAGTCAAATAATATTTTAACATTTTATTTTCCCATTTTGCAATCCCTGTCAGGCAAATATTAAGAAAAAGCAAGCATTTGTGGCAAATATTTGCTGACAAATATGCTCTCTTAGAATCGCAAGTGCACTTTGGAACGAATTATGCCAACAATAAGTAGAAAATTGTGTGAAAATACGTTAAGGATCTGAGACAGACATGTGAATGAACGCCTCATGTGACACCAGACTAAACAAATTAAGCAATCGGAATCGTTACAATAACAAAAACGAAAACGATTTCAAAACAAAATTTAAAAAAACACAAATGGACTCGTGTAACACCAAGAAAAAAAAAAAGAAAAATTCAAAAGAAAAACAAAACTAAGGCACATATTAATTACGTTGTTCTACACGGAATCGTTGTTGTCGTCGTCGTCGTCGTTGTCGTTGTCTTATTATGTGTTCGCATGCAGTAGCAGTACAGACAACACGCGCTATGTTTTGACGCTCTTTTTAGTTGTTGTCACAATTTGTGGCATGTAATCTTAAAATATCCGCGTATGTATGTATGATAATTAAGTAATATTCTATTAGTGCTGTTGTTGTTGCTGTTGTTTCAAATGCTGTTTATTTCACTTTTCAATTTTCTTTTTAAATTCGTGTAGTTCTTGCAACGTATGCAAGAAAAATTGATTGTGCAATTTAGATTTACATATGAGGCGTCTAGTCAACACCAAAAAATATTGCATCAAATGCAGTGGCAAATGCCACTATCGCCTGCCTCAACTCACTAACAAATTGTGCATTTTTTATTTTAATTGCCAGAATAAAACGGCGTCAGTGCATATCATGCATCGCCTTCTTTTTTATTTTTTCCTTTAATTTGTTTATTTACTTGTCATATTTTTCAAATTTTTTTTGAATTTTTTTTATTTAAGCTTGGGAATGTATTAATAAGGGTCTTGTCGATAATAAATAATTTAATTTAAATAAGACTTACAGGAGACTTAGACAAATTTATAATATTGGAGTCAGTCATCTTAGTCAAAGCTATGGTAATACAGAATTTGTTATCACGTCGCTATCAATACTAGTAGTGCACGTAGCCATCTCACAGCATTAACATTGAAAGTCGCCGTAGTCTAGTAGGTAGTGTGTTGGCTTATTAGACGTAAGACCACAGTTCAAACCCCAGGTCAGACATCAAAACGAAAATATTTCTTCGGCGGCTTCCTTTCTCATCTGATTTCTGACAAAAACTCTGAGATTAAATAATAAAAAAATTTGCCATGAAAAGTTTCTCAAAAAAAATTTGTCGTTCGGAGTCGATTTTAAACTGTAGGTCCCACCACTCGAGTATAAAATTAATACACACAACATAACATGAGGAACTAGGTCCATAATCATGACTGAGGAGTTGTAATGACCACTTATTTATGTATGCCTGTATGTAACATAGAAAACCTTTGGATAAAAATGTTATGTTTTACGAAATGCCTTTTCATAAAATCTCTTCAAATATTTTTTTTATTTTCAGGGAGAGATTTGAGGAAAAATTTGTGGTTTAGGTTCACTATCCTTATGTGCACAACTCGTCCTGCTAAAGCTTCATTTCACTTACTATTTAAAGAGGTTCAAACCTAATGTCTATTAATAGATAATCTATGTACCCTTACAACCTATATTCCTAGTTCGATGAAAATGTACGGCATAAATGAATAGTTTCATGAATGTACGGTTGTTCTATGAAAGTGAACTGTGGATTTAAATTTTCTGTTTATTAAATTGGTTTCCCATTTATAGTGAGTCAAAAATAAATTGAACCAGCACTTCTGGCATCTTAAAGTCCGGGATTTCTTATAGAGTTCTTGTAAGATCTTAACCTTTTACTTCAATCAAAATTATTCATTTTGAAGTTCGGCCAGGGACCTTGACAGATGAATTTGAGCCACCTTAACGAAACTTCGCCTATAGTTGGATGAGAAATGAATCTGATAAATATAATTTACAACTGTTTTGTCTCCTGCTGTTGTCTGTACCCTGTTACCCATATAGAATATAGTGAGGCTATAGGCAAATTACATATTCGGTCGACAGTTAGTTATTCTAGCATATGGGAGTACCATTCTGTCGATTACAGCCACTGTGACAAAGTGTAGTATTTTTGACTCATGCAGTTTCACGCTGGCGCTTTAATTCACGCTTGTCGCCTACTGGCGGCTGTGCTTAATGCTTTTCGCTCTATCGTGACGTAACTCTCAGCTATTTTTTTCGGCAGTTGAAGCATTAAAGATCTAAATATTTGGTATTACGTATCGCCTAATAGCATGATTAATTGCGTACCACCGGTCGTACACGACGCCCTATGAGACAGTCTAGTTCGAGCCACCGGTGTAAGAGGCGCCCGATAAAGCAGTCTAGTGCGAGCCACCGGTATACGCGCCGCGCTATAAGGCAGTCTAGTGCGGGCCACCGGTAGTACGAGCCCGCGTGATTGCTTTAAATGATACTTCTGAGACGTCAATAAGTAATCATATAAGAAACGGAGCACACAGTGTGTGTATTTCTAAAGGCAACATGGTGCTATGGGTTAATATTATAGGAGTACTGTAATCTGTAGTAAATTTGGTGATTGAGAAACTGAGCCTAGAATATCAATATAAAAAATCCATTCAGCTTTCCACTGATCAGGTTAAAATACAATTTTAAATGAAATTGATTTTGAAAATAATTGAGTTACAGTTGGAAAATATGCTTTAAGCAATGAACTACTTATTCAAGTAAATATGTATGTACATACATATGTTTAACAAATAAAAATTATCACAGCAATTTTGTTTTTGTTTTTTTCAGAACCTATTATTAATGCCAATGCGCTGTCCATCACTTGGAAAATTAAATTAACTGTTGAGAACAAATTATGGTTGTTTGGGGGTGGAGCGAGCATTATTAAAAATAAATTAAAATGATTTGTTTTCACATTAAAACTGAAATTAAAATCTGATTATTTTGGAGATGACATTAATTATTTACAATATTGTTATTAAATAATTAAAATATTCAATTATAAATTTATTAATTATATTTAATTGCTGATTTTATGTAACTTTTTTACATTCAGATTCAAAAAAATTTTGTTTTGAAGATCAACTAGAACCGATTAAACAGAATTAAGACATGCAATTTGATTATGAAATAAATTTTCAATTAAATTTTAGATACGCGAACAAGTATAAATAATTGAAAATTTCCATGAAACCTCATCAGTTTCAGTTTGTATATTAAAACTACAAAAGCCTTCTCTACAATATCCTGTGGGAAAATTAGAAAAGTTCGAACACAATGAAATTCCAGTTGATATTCTTATTGGTGGCAACTATCATGTTGATGGTAAGTTTTTTCGTGAAACAGGCTCTGGAGCTACTAAAATGCAATTCATTTTTTATTGTTTTTTATAAAAGGGTTGCTCAACTTGTTTGGCTCAAGGACCACCTGGAGGTGGCCAAGGTGGCGGCCAAGGTGGTGGAGGCATGGGTGGTGGTGGTCAGGCTGGAGGTGGCGCTCAGGCTGGTATGGGAGTTGGCATGGGTGCAGGAGCTGGTGGTGGCGCTGGTGGCGGTGGCGGTGCTGGCCGTTAATTGCTGTCAGTTTTATAAGTAAAGGATCCCCAATATTGACACTAAACGGTTTAAAGTTTCCCTCTGTTGCTGTTAATTATATTTAATAAATAATTAATAAGTACTCTCTCTCAAATGTGGCAAAAAAAGTAAATTTTTTAATGGATCGTGAGATATCGATTCAGCAAGATTTAAAAAAAATAATAATACAAAGATTCTAGGTGCAATTTGTAGTAATCGATAAGTCAATCAGTAATAATCGATAAGTGGCATATAAACAATGTCAACCTCTTTGAGGGTAATTATAAGGGAAAGAGTTGCACAGACTGTGGCTGAAGACTAAAGAATTTACTGACTTTCACTTATAATTCGAAAATGTTGGCATTTTATTACAATAGAAGCCAAAGAAGAACAAAATTTGAAGAAATTTTTCTTAATGAAATCCAACATTATAATTGAGCCTTATGTGTAATATAAGGCTAACTATCTAACTATAGATCGGTTTTCATCATATTCGGCAACGTTTTTGATAAAAAAAATTTCTTTTGATTCAGCTGCTGACTACAGAAATTAAATTTTTTTCCACCATAGTCGGTATTGACGTCAAGACGTTTGAAAAAGCTCAACTGATTCTCCCTTAACAAGAATTTTATAGAAATTGTGGTCTTCCTATATCCGATAGCCAATGTAATGAACTCCAGGACGTTATATGACTGTCGCAGATGTCTTAACGAGGTGACGAATCGATATTATGTTTGTATCACTCGAGTACCGGGACATAGGGACCATGACCATCGATCTCTCTGATGAATTCTCTACATTAGGGATCCCTTTGGGTACCTTCAAGCTTATAATTGACAGTGCAATCGTCGACCTTGTTATTAGTAAATGGGCAGCTTGGGACACGGGCAGAATGACGCAGAAAATCTGGCCAAGGCTGGATAAAAGGCGCGCGGTGGCTCTGCTTAAACTCCAAAGAAATAAGCTCAGCACAGTTATAGGGGTTATTACGGGGCATTGTATTATAGGACCGAATGCGAGGCGTATTGGTCTTGGACACCTTGTAAAAGATTTCTGCAGAGGTTGAGGAGATGAGGAGGAGGAGAGAGACTGTTCTTCACCTACTGCGCACATGCCCGGCACTTGGTAGCAGAAGAAAGAGGCACCTGGGTGCCTACTACATGGAGGATCTGGATGAACTGTCATGCATAGCAGTCTGAGTCGTTTCATCGAAATTTCCGAGTGGTTCCTGGACTAGGGGAGAAAATGAAACTGTGGCATCACAAAGGGCCCAGTGTGCGGCCTAAGTGTGTCCACTCACGACTCCTTCGAGAGGACAGCCACTTCTACCTACCTACCTACATACGTGGTCTTCTTAACGTGATCTTCTAATAAAGTATTTAAGAACTCCAATAAATTCTAACTAAAACCAACCGAATTCGTCTTATTGGATTAAAAAGAGTAGAATTTTTCGAAATAGTCACAGAGCTTTATACGGAGTTCCAGACCCATTCAATCATAAAGAGATCTCAATCGCTGTAATTAGTATAGAGTGCTATGAGTCTAATTTCTCTGATTCACGCTAGTGATATGACCACATCGAGAAGTTTCATTTAACATTGTTTAACTGTTTTATAAACTGAAATATTTTTTGTTTTTTTGTTTTTAATTCCAATAATTCTACGAATACTTGTAAAATCATTCCCCTTTTAATCAAATTCAATTGAAAATAAAAATCGAAACTATTGCCTCTACTTGTCTGAGGCAATAAATAATCAATCGTAACCAGTTATTTCCGGTTGATAACATACTTGTTACACAAGTGGAGACAAGCGATTCGCTATAAAAAAAATTACACTCCTTCAGAACGGGCTTTAATTGTTTTATGATCTCTTTGGTGGGTATTACGAATTTAATCAAGTCTGAAGTGCATTACTACATACGCGAAACACACAAGTGTGTCTCGCTCCGACACCGATTCATATGACACAAGCCACAATTCTTAGGAAAACCAATAAAAAAAAACGAAACGAAAAAACGAACGAAAAAAACTTCAATTTTATCGCAAATACAAGGGAGGAGAGGGGGAAAAACGCCAAACAAATGTACTTCTCGCATTATGCTTTTGATATGATAAGAAATAAATATCACCGCACAGTTGACATAAATCAATAAATATTTCTGTTGTTTCGTTTTTTTTTTTCTTTATAAGAAAACGAAAAATATGTGGGGAATAATAAAACTTACGAATTTTGCTGGCGCCAGTGAATTATTTCACAGAAAATTATTGACAGAAAAAATTATGATTATGATTTTACACTTCTACACTCGAACGAAATAAATGTTACAGTCGGAGTCAAATTAGTTAGGGAGTATAAAGAACATTTTTATTATTTCATAACTTATGTGATGTTTCTGTAAGTATATTGGTTTCAGAGGAACGCCTGTTTGAATGGAAAACGCTAACAAAACTGCTAAATTTTCCGTAGAAACCGAAAAACGCCTGACACCACTTGTCTTACAGAAACAGCACATATAGGTAAGTTCATTACAGTTGGTTTATATTGTACAAATACAATTTTGTAATGAATAAGGAAATAATACTTCAAAGACTGCATTCAGGTTGACTTTAAAACAATTGATAGTCCCTGCATTGAGGTCAATTTAAAAGAAAAAAATATTTCTGTCAAAAGCTCTGTGAGTTACTAACTTCCATGAAATCTATCATTCAGAGTGGTTGTTGAACTGTACTTCAAGCCGGAAAAGCTAAGCACATACAACATGAGGGTGTTTAAAGCTAGGCCGCAATCCTGATTAAAATAATGGCCATAATTTGAAAGAACAGGCAATTAAAGAATCATTATGTGAGCATCACTAAAGTCGTGTGGAGGCCAGAGCATTCGGAGTAGAACGCATTTGTCGATTTTTTTTAAAGCTTTGTAATCTGTTAGATATTATGGTAGCGAACACTCGTCAAGTAATTGTTCTTTGGTATCTTTACTATCCCGTCTGTTATCCACAAGTCAGGCACTTAGTTTAACCAATATTTGAGTATATTTGAATGGTCATTTGGTACATAATTGGTCATTACAAAACATTAGTCAGGATTACCACCTAGTTTCTCACGCCACTTATATTGTGTGCGTTAATTTTTATACCTGAGTGGAGGGACCTACAGTTTATATTCGACTCTGCACGAATGATTTTTGAGGAACTTTTCAGAGTTTTTACCAGAAATCTGCTGAGAGGAAGCCGTCGAAGAAAGTTTTTTTCATATTTCGTTTAAGTTGGAGATGTCTGACCTGGGGTTTGAACCAAGGCCTCACGTCTAATAAGCCTACTAGTCCACGGCGACTTCTTAATAGCCCTGGTAATTTGTACAACACTAAGAAGGTCTCTAGGCATTGCATGATTGGTTGTTGTAGGCGATTCAGTAGGTGGTGATTATCGGCAATGTTTTCTAGGATGATTTCTAGGAAAGTAATTTTCTTTATGCTTTTTTAACCTGATGAAACTTTTTACCGCACGTATTACAAAGCACATGGCAGTTTTGGATCGCTTTTTCATGAAATTTAGTACGATCATTAAGGACCTTGAATAGTCCATAGAGCTTAATAACCGAACTTGAGAACTCACTGTAGTCCAGTAGGTAGTGTGTTCCATTATTAGACATGAGGCCTTGGCTCAAACTCCAGGTTAGACATCTCGAACTAAACGAAATATGAAAAAGAATTTGTTCGGTTACTTCATCTCAGCAGATTTCTGGCAAAAAATCTAGGAGTAAACAAAAAGATTGCCATGAAAAGTTTCTCTAAAAACCTGTTGTACGGAATCGACTTTAAACTGTAGGTTGCACCACTCCTGCATAAAATTAGCACACACAACATCAGAGGTGTGAGAAACTAGATTGTGATCCTGACTAAAGAGTTGTAATGAGCAATTATGTATGTATGTTGAATAGTTCATAAACCTTTATAACAGAACTTGTTAAATTATGAGCCGGTTGGTTTACAATATTGTTTCGTACTTAAAGGAATATGCTGTTGGATCTGAGAATAAATCCGATCCATGTCCCACTTCCTTACTCTCTGAATAGTGTGTACAGAATATGTTGAGAATAACTACGTAAATTTGTCGAAACTATTAGTCACTCTGAGTGCCAATGTTATTTCAATTTCCCCACATAATTCGATCATGTGTCGTAAAATAGTCTTTATTGTGGCATTATTTTTACTTTGTTTTGCAACCGTTTCAAATGCTCTTGGCCTAAATTGTGTAAAAATTTTCTGAAATTTCATAAAACAATACTCTTTTGTATGTCATCCACAAGCAAAGATAATAAAAAATAAAAAAAATAAAAACAAAAACAAAAAAACAAAGAAGAAAACCAGAAAACTATAATTTCTTTCAATTTTACTTTGTTAGTACAAAGTCCATGAAATTTGGTTGCAAGATGAAATTGAAAAAAAAGAAAAAATTGAAATTAGGTGGCACGTGTATGAGTTTTTTTTTTGTTTTTTGTTCACGAAAAGTTGTGTTAATCGAATGGACGGACGCAGAAGAAGAAAAAGACCGCAAAAAGCCAGCAGCATTGATGGCCAGCCAGATAAAGAGAGAGAGAGATAATAATTAAACAAATGATCCATACAAACAAACATTTGTTCATTCATTAATTACTATGAGACTCACCTGATTTCCTAATGAAAATATCAGATGCTTTTCATTAAGACTCACTCACTCGTATGGCGGCGGCTGGCCATACGCAAAAGAATTGTGTGTGTTCGCCGAAATGAATTCAATTCATGAATCAGGGTCACCAATTACTTCTTCTTTTGAGGTTATTTAATGAAATTAAAATATTTTTTTTTCTTTACTGAAATACTTTCAAGATATTCCCTCCTCTCATTGCTTCAGATTAATGGTGGGTGTCGTCGGTACATCATTTATCGTATGCAGTAAGCGTATCTCTTGTCAATTATTTTAATTTTTTTTATTTATTTTCTAATGAATTGTTTAAATATTTAATTATTAAAATTCTTATACAAATATTTGAAATATCTGCGTATGTCCATTAACAGACAATTAAAAGAATGCATTCTTCAATTCAAGAACATAAACTTAAATATTGAATCGATTAAAAACTATGTAAACAATTCAACAAAACGGTTGGCTTGATTTTACAGCCAAGATTTTTTCCCGAAATACGTGAAATTTCAGGAACTTGTGCCACTTGACGTAATGACATACATACATACACTCATGTATAAAATTAACACACATAACATCAGTAATGTAAGAAGCTATGTCTTAATCCTGATTCAACCTTTCAACCTTTCAATCAGGATTAAGACATAGCTTCTTACATTACTGATGTTATGTGTGTTAATTTTATACATGAGTGGCGGGACCTACAGTTTAAAGTCGATTCATCGCAAATTTTTATTAGAGGAAGTCGCTGAAGAAATATTTTTTTATGTTTTAATTTTGATGTCTGACCTTGGGCTTGTACCATGGCCTTACGTCTAATAAGCCAACACACTACCTACTAGACTATGGCGACTTCCTTTAATTCAATAACATAAACTGAAATAAGTTTGAGACGAATAGACGAGGTGTCTCAGAGTAATGCCTTCTGTTAGTAAATCGTTTAAAAACAATGTTAACTATTCATCAAAATGTTATTTATTGCTTAATAGTTGGCTTGAGATTACAGTGCGGCTTCTTTCCCACACAAATCCGAATTGCGTGAAATTTCAGGAACTTGTGACACATGACGTAATCAACGTTTGTGATATTGCATCTCTCTGCTTGGTACCATACTATTACTGACAAAGTTTTGTTATTCAGCAATCTACAGTTAATCACACATCTTTACATAACTCTGTGAATTCATTGTAACTGCATTTCTATTTAAATATTAATACAGTTAGAATGACCTTGTTTTACTCTGTTGTGTCGATAGCGGTCTTGTGGTATTCCTTTGAGAGAGCATGCGATTTAATTACATTTTGCTGAGTCCATAAAGTGCTAATGCTGAGTGTTGCTTATCTTTAATAAGTTGCTTAGTTTTCAAAATGCCTAGAAAATAATATTTAATAATAATATAATAATATTTTGAACTTACAAAACCAGATTTTTCATCGCTTTCAAAGCTTTGGCATTTAATAACGAACATGAAACCTAGAAGGTATCCGGACCTATAGAAATTTATGTTTTTTTCATGTTTAATAGAATGAATTCTTTTAGAACGCTTGTGCCTTTATGAAAATTAAAAGTATTTGACCAGCGTCATTGTGGCAAAAATGGTGATTGTGGCCACAAGCACCACTAAAATTGAGATAGAAAGGCACAAGTGGCAGAAGAGAATAGGATTTCAGATGTGTTGTTTACATGCCAGACTAAACACACGCGTGTGCATTTAATATTTGAAACAACAAGAACAACAACAATAGCAAAGGAAATAAAAGCAATTACAGTAAAGGCTCTCACCTGTGGACAAGTAACGTGTACGTATGGAATTTGAATTTGATTTCAATTTGATTTCATTGATAGTTTTTAAAAACAGAAATAAAATGGAGGAGGATTTACTAGCTGATTTTTATTTTGATAGCTTTTCCCGTATCTGTAAAGGCCAGGGTAATGTTCGTTTAGCTTCCGTACCTGTGGCAATTCGATGTTTGCATATGATTTCATGTAAAATATCGCAAAAAAAACCTCAGAAATGCTGAAATAAATATGGGGTTGGTGATGAAATAAAAAGCAATTATTTTTTTAAAGAATTTCGATTTTTATAAAGCAAATATTTGCAATCAGCTGTAAACAATTTTTGAATTTTTGTACGCAAAAAAGCCAATTGATGTCTCCAATTAAGTCATAAAATTAAAAAAACAAAAAAAAACGTTTATTACGCTGCCATTATATTCATGAAATAAAACGAAGAAAAAAACGCCACACACACGGTATCTAATGAAAAACCAACAAAAAAAAAATATTTGAAATATGCACGTGACACTATCAAAACTGCCTATACAGTTACACGCTTACACTATCTGTGCCACAACTAGACAGTTCTACCTTATGATAGTAGGAGCATTTGGTGGGGGTCTGTTGCTTAAAAGTTTCAAGTTCATCCACTTGTATCTCAACTGACTGGCTGACATAATGCACGACTATTAACGTTACGTTATTACGTTATTAGTTTTTTTTTTGTTTACCTTTGTAACCATACCATACCACTACCACCCCTGCTTTTAATCTTATCTTAGGCTTCTCCTCTCGGCCCGCCTCCACTACTGGTCTAAGGGGGTTTCGAATTTCTTATCATTTTTCAAGTTTATTTACGTGTAAACAATCAAATTGATACTTTGTGCGCATTTGTTTGTGGTTCATTGTTTTAGAAATAATTTAAAAAAATATTACAGGGTAGCCAAAATTGACCCTGTATCAAAGTGTAGAGTACAAAATATGTAAATGCTTGCATAGAAGCTAGGGCAGTTCACCAATTTATAGTCAATATTATGATCCTCAAATTCGCTACGTTATAGTTTTAAAGTTGGCGCGTAGTAGTGAAAGTGGAATATAGTGAACAAAATTTCATCATGGTTAAGAGACTTAAGTCACCTCCAGATAATTCTCCTACAAATGCATTGACCTCCAGAGAGGATAACTTGCAGAAGGAGTAGGACTTAATGACAATGCTGTTATCATACGACTTGCAATTATAGACCTGAAACAGAGCAAAGCAATTGTAAGACTTTAGGAGCCTTGCTATGTGACCGCTGATCATTTTCAAACTTTGAAAGAAACTACTAATGCTGGTAACCTATAGCACGACGTCAAATATCCTCGCATACATACATAATTTGTCATTACAACCCTTTAGTCAGGATTATACACCTAGTTTCTCACGAAGTTGCCGTAGTCTCGTAGGTAGTTTGTTGGCTTATTAGACGTAAAGCCACGGTCCAAACCATGGGTCAGCGATCAAAACGAAAATATGAAAATATATTTCTTCGCGACTTCTTGTCACTAGATTTCTGGCAAAAACCCTAAGAGTAAACAAAAAATTGCCATGAAAAGTGTCCAAAAAATCTGTCATTCGGAGCCGGCTTTAAACTGTAGGTCCCGCCACTCATGTATAAAATTAACACACACAACATCAGAGGTGTTAGAAACTAGGTCCATGTGCTCGCCTAACATATTATTATTCAGATAGTAGGACTGCACTTAGGGTACTGTTTCCATGTTTAATACAACCGTGTTTGACAGGAGAGTGCTTTGATTATCGTAAAGTTGCGCTTCAATGGGTCCCAGTAAAATGGCTAACAGATGTGATAGAAGTTTCCATAGCAGAATCCATTGGTTCAGGGCCCTTTTGTGAAATTAAGTGAGCAGAAGTATTGATAACTGTGACGCCAGTTATTGCAGTAAGTTTCAGCTAAATTAGGTGAATTATTTGTTGCCCCGTTGCCCCAATCAATTGCAACTTACTTGGTACTACTTAGAGAGTACTAGCTTTCGTTTTATAATTAAAAGATAACCCTTAACCTTAACCTTTACGGTTTCGAATACATATAAAAAAAAGTTCTTTTAAACCCGTTGTAATTTTGTAATGGAACTGGAACTGGAACAATCGATTAAAAACGATAACTACTTGCAGAATATGTAAATCACGGATGTAAATACGTATGTAATGTAGTGTTGTGCACTTTGACTGATTTGAGTGCAAGTGTGTATCGTATTATATTCTCTTGTATTGTGTATTGTATGTATGAAATACGACACTTAACGTAATCGTTGTAAAATTATCACTTTATGTACGTACATATAAAGTTTTAGTATGAAAATATTTATTTAATGGCATAGGAAAACAAAAACAAAAGCAAAAATAAAAATAAAAATAAAAACAGAAGAAAAAGAAATCAAAAAAAAAAAAAAAAAATGCAGAATGTAGTTGCGGAGGAAAGGTTGAGTAAAACAATTTGAAATAAATTTTAATGTTACACGCGCGTGCATGTAATGACACAATTATTGCACAATTTAATGCAAAAAGCTGTCTGTGAAGTGAAATAATAAAAAAACAAAAATGAATTATTTTATCCGCTTTTCTTTTGTTGTTGTCGTAGTTTCTGTTTTTGTTGTTTTCAATAATAAAAAAATAATAAAAAAATGTGTGCAAAACCACATTCACTACCTGCAAAGGTGTTAAATTATTTAAAAACACTTCATAATTATTCGTTTATACACACATGCATATGAGTAAATAAATAAAAAAAATAAAACAGAAAAAACAGAAGTATTTTTTATTTAAATTATTAATGTGATCTGATTTTTATTACACTACATTGCCACACTACATTGGCTATACAAATAATAGAAAGTAATTTTAGGCGTTGTACAGCGTTTTGCTACGAAAAAAGTCTGTTCTTTGAAAGTTCTTGAATAGGAAACAAATTTAGCTAGAAATTTACCTCAGCTATCAGTCAAATTTTTAACAAGCTTCCTCAAAATTTTAATAATCCGGGTCAAGTTTTGCCATGGGTTTCTCAGCCCATTCATCTGCAACCAATTTAGTTTAACTCTAGATGTAGTACTTAGGCGTGAAAATATCTTTTTTGCTTCTCTTTTGGTACTCACTGTATGGCTTTCACCATTACAGCCTTGTAAGCCTTCTATTCACAGCTATATCGTCAGCTCTGCTGATTGGTGGCTCACCTTACTTACTCACTTATTTAATTGGCCATTAACAACCCGATTTCGGCCTGCCTTAACACATTTTTCCAAGCGCACCTGCTTCTTGCGCGCCTACGCCAGTTTGTCACACCAATCGATAACAGGGCTTGCTCGATTTGGTCCTTTGAACGCAAACAAGGTCGTCCTCTTCGCCGACTTCCGCAGATCCCCGCATCAACTACCCCTCTCGCCGGAGCATCCTACTCCATTCGAACGACATGTCTGAGCCAGCGCAGGCGCGGGATGTTAATACGCTGCACAACGTCTATGTCGTTGAGGAGCTCATACAGCTCACTGTTGATCGGATGTGTAAATCATCGCCAACTCGCACTGGACCGAAGATCTTACGTAGTGGCTCAGTTTAAGCTCTATAAATTTTAATTAAGCATTACAACCAGTTCTTGCCTGGGGCAAAAAAATACGTACTTATATACATAATTTTTCATTACAACCCTCCAGTCAGTTTTACGAGCTAACTTCTCACAACTTTTTTGTTGTGTTTGCTAATTTTATCCATAAGTGGCGGGACCCCGAACGTCACATTTTCGGAAGTTTTTCATGGCAATGATTATTTACTTTCAGTGTTTTTGACAGAAATCTACTGAGAGGAAATAGCCGAACAAATTTTTTTCCATATTTCATTTTGATCGAGATGTCTGACCGGAGGTTGAACCGTGGCCTCAAGTCTAATAAGCCAACACACTACCTAATAGACTACGACGACCTGTGGTAAATAGTTATGTTAAAAAAATCCACATTTGAAGCTTGTAATGATCAACTATTCCAGTTTCTTGTTAATACGGCTTTCTATGAAGGAGAAACAGAAATTCGAATTAAGTTTCATTTTATCTCCAAACCTATTTCTTTTTTATCCTCCTTATTATCGTAACTCTTCTATTTCTAAACCTATCTAAATACTCACTAATAGCAGATCTACGGAATAGTTGTAGTAGAATAAAGCCGTGTGCATAGCGCTAAGTTGGATGTGAACAAGTTTAATTCGTTGCTTTCTGTAATAATGGCGAATGTGAAAATACATGTAGGTGTGCTAGAAATGGTAGCGGATTTTATAAGACAAAATTTTGTACATTTCACCAAAATTGTAGCATCGTTAATATATTAAATGAATAGCAACCATTTAGTTCAGTTTGACTGAAACTTTCTTTCTTGTTAAATAATTATTAAAAATTCTTGACATTGCGACAAGGTAAGTCAGTTAGTTTCTTTTATTTTTTGTATATTACAACAGACAAATGCAATTAAATTTGCATTTAAAACAGAAAACCAAAGTCACTGAGAATCGTAACATATGGTGCTTGAATGCTTTTCATGGTCTTTTAAACGAATGTGTTTAAACTCTGGCCTTTAATATGTGTTTCAATTATTAACAGAGTTTATTAACTTAAAATGAAAACTTTAAATTGTTTTTCACAGTTTTTTTACATGTTTTTGTAGAAAGGTAGACAAACTTTTCTCGAGGCAACATAGAAGTGATGGCGGACCGTATATGTGAGAGTGAGCCTGAACGAACTGTTACTGTCAAGTCAAAGTCATACATAGTCTGAAATGGATTCTTTTCTTCAGTTTTTTTTTTATTCGCAAATCACGCATATTTAGCAATTGTTGTTATCTTCATTACTATTATTATTGTTATCATGATGTCGAGTCAAGTCATGAGCATGATCATGATCATTAATAACATAATCATTGCACGAGCCTACAAAAGTCCCCTTAAAACGTACACAAACAGACGTAGACCATTCAGCAAAAGTACCCACTTCAAACTAAAAAAACAAAACAAAAACAAAAATAAAAACAAATCAAAAAATAATTACAAACGAAATCAAAACAAAAACTGTTTAATTTTATCAATAATAAGGGGCTTTACTCTGAATTCAAAACGCTTCGAGCCAGACAAGATATCACAGGCGTTAATTTCGTATATTAACTCGTTAAATTAATCAATTAATCAGTCAAACAACTTTAATGAAATTTTTAATTGATTAGCAAAGCCGAACTGCTTCTTTGAAACCAAATTGCTTGACAGATTTAATGTCCACTTGATCTTCGAAATGAAGACAATTCATTGCGATTGTAAAGTTATAATCGAAACCACTAATTCGCTTACTATGCTGACTATAAATGCGCTCAAACTGATAATGTCTTGTTTTTACAAATTTTTTTTTTCAATTTCATAAGGTGAATCCAAATTTTTTGGAGCATCATCCCTTTGATTTCTGTCAATCGAATTTGAATCTATTTAACTACAGTGCGAGATCCAAATAGCGCCTTAACAAATGGAATCTCTACTCATATTCAAAGTTTGAAGTACTCATCATATTCATACTTAAGAACACGTATGATTTTCTATTGATTTCGACTCTCCGTAAGTCAATATGTACACGAAGCACAAAATAAGTATGAATCGCGTACGAACACTAAAATACTCACTAGAAGATTGTGTGTTTGCTCTGCTTGCTGCTCCATCTTTTTTGCTGATGTGTCTTCCTTTTTCATTTGTTGCCGAAATACTTATAATACTTATAAATAATTCGAGTATATTTATAAGTATTATAAGTATTTTTCTAAAGTTATGAATCTAAATGCGTAGGCTTATGAGCTTATGAATCAAATATATTTCGAATGATATGAGTTTGATGTCAACGTTGTATGCATACTCATTGCAACCTGTTGTTATAAATCAACGTTGTAGTGAGTACGAATGAATCAGAGTGTGTAGTTAACTTTCAATATTATTGACTCACTTATATTCAAAATTTCATGAGTGCTTATGAGAAGCGAAAAAACGCTGCTGATCTCTGATATGTACTAAGTATTGAAAATAGAAAAAAAAATAGAAATTATGAATTAAAATTTAAATAATTGATAAGAATTTTCATTCATTAATTCCCAATGATTGTTCTATACAACGCAGTTTAATACTACAATCTACACAAAATGTCAATTGAAATGGCGTCAGAAAGAATGAATGAAAACAAAAACAAATAAAGTCCGATTAAACAAAAAAAAAAACAGAAAATCGGAAATCGGAAATCAGTACAATCAATAGCTTATTCAGAACCTCATAATCACTATTAAATTTGAATAAAAACAACATAAAGAAGTGTGATTTTCTTCAACTCTTTCGATTCTACTTTATCAGCAGCCAAGAGACCCACTTTTGAACACGAAATTGTTGATCATTTTTACATTATGATGGGGTATTTAGCCGTTCAAAGTCTATTTAAGAAAGTATTTTTTTTTTCTAGACAATTAAGTGAAAATGCATATTTAAGCAGTCATTAGAAATTTAAAAAAAAATTTAATTTAATTCCTTGCACGCGTTTATATTTCTGTTTTTTTACTCGTTCACTCACTCTTCCGCGTAATCATTGAACTTCATAGAGGTTGTTGGCGAAATCATTCGAGATTCGAGTGTAGAAAAATGCTTTTTTTTAATGATTTCCACAAGACTCATAAACATCAAATTAAATCACATCACATCACATCATCAAAACAAATCATAAAACTATAGACCCGCACTACTTAGTCATATTCATTGTAAACATATAGTAGCAGTGGCTGGCAAATAATTTTGAAAAAAAAAAAAAATTAAATTTTTAAAAACTATTTTAAAAGAATCTCATTCTACTATAAACAATACACTTAAAGAAATTTTATTGAAAAAATTTAAAAAATCTTTGAAATTAAAACCAGATTTTCGAAAGCTGCCTGTAAATCAAATACTTTTGTAGGCGTTCTGTGGACTTTTGGAGATAAACAGGAGCACGAGAAGTATTTGCGTTGTGCCTAAAAGACACAGGTATCTTGGCTCTATATAAATAAAACCGATTGACTAGAAAGAGGATTCAAATCCTTTTATTGGAGCTTGTGTTTGCCCTCCATTGAGGAAAAGATCAACAACGAACATCTTGGAAAAATTCCAGCAGCTTCACCTCTTGAGAAAGAATATGACGAAATTTTTTGGTAGAATTAGCTAAACGTTCACGGAACGTATCAGAACGTACGTTCACTTTTAGCACATGAAAAATACATACATATGTACATACATAATAGGTCATTACAACCCTTTAGTCAGAATTACGGCCTAGCTTCTCGCACCACTTAGGTTAGGTTAGGTTAGGTTAGAGGACGTGTACTTGTCAATTAAGACAAGTACAGTACCCGGAGGTCGAATTGACCCATTGTACAACGTCCTTAAAGAGGGAAGGATAATAGAGGGATAAAAAGGAGAGGATGTAGGAAAGGGGAGAATGGGAGACGGAGGAATTACTCAGATGAAACACAACAAAAAGGAGAGAGAGCGCGACTCTCAACCAGCCTAAACCACAGAATTCAAACTTCAACTCCTTGTACTCAATGCGACGCAATGCGACGCAATGGCCCTAAGGGCAGCCTGACTGTCAACGAAGATCATGTAAGTTCAGAATTCCACCAGCTATGGCCTCAATAGCCTTCAAGATTGCGAAAATCCCCGCCTGAAAAACGCTGCAGTCATCATTCAACCTGAAGTGGAGTTCAAAACCGAGTTCCCGACAGAAAAGCCCAGCACATGTACATCCGAACACCACTTATATTGTGTGAAAATTCATTGCAATTTTTCATTGCAATTTTTTTTTGACTCTCAGAGTTATTGAGTTACTGAGAGGAAGTCGCCGATGAAATATTTTTTCATATTTTCGTTTTAGTTTGAGATATCTGACCTGGGGTTTGAATCGAGGCCTGACGTCAAATAATCCAACGCACTACCTATTACACTACGGGCTTGTCATTTATTGTGAATATACGGTTAGATGTCACACAATACAAATGGCGCTAGGATAGGATCAACTGTCATATGGAAGACACTAAAAAATTTTTTGTTAGAATTTTTTTTAAGAAATTTAAAGGCAAATTTGAATCATCGTTAATTAATTGGAATTTCCCCAAATTTCCGACAATGAAATGTCGTTTTTAAAAATATCGCATAATAGAATTCAATTAAAATTTTCGAGCTTATCAATTAAACATTTAAAAGCGTGCCATAGTTTGCGCAATAGCGTTTTATCTTCTGTTTATTTTCTACTTTGCCTTCTTTTTTTTTGTTTTGTTTTTATTTCGTTTTATTTGCGATAAACAAACGTCGTTACTTGCTCATTGTTTAACGCTAACAAACAGTGGAAAAAAAGAAAAAAAGCAGCCGCAACAAAACAAAATATCAGTTTCACGTGAGCTTAAGGAAAAGTGATCATATGGCATTCATGTGTTTGAAAATAATCATCATCATGATACAGCCGACACCGGCACCGACATCGACACTCAAACTAAAACACGCTAAAAAGAGGCGTGGTGCGTCGGTGAGGTGCGGTGGTGCGTGTGTGTGCGGGAGACTCAATCCGAGTTAATGATTAAATAAACAGAAATAAAAAAATACACAGTAAACGTCTGAGAGAGGAAAAAATTGGCAAAAAACGAATAAATTTCGTTCAAAAGCAAGCAAAAAAAAAACTGAAATTGAAATTGAAACTGAAATAAAATCGAATCACATGAGATTGCAAATGCTAATAAAAGTTAAAGACAGTAAGTAGGAAAGGAAAGATATTCGTTTCTTTTTTTCTTCAGTTTTTTTTTTATTCGCAAATCACGCATATTTAGCAATTGTTATTATATATGTTCGTTATTATTATTGTTATCATGATGACGAGTCTAGTCATGAGCATGATCATGATCATTAATAACATAATCATTGCACGAGGCTACAAAAGTCCCCTTAAAACGTATACAAACAGACGTACACTATTCAGCAAAAGTACCCACTTTAAACCAAAAAACAAAAATAAAAACAAATAAAAAAATAAAACTGTTTAAAATTATAAATAATAAGGGGCTTTACTCTGAATTCAAAACGCTCCGAGCCAGACAAGTTATCAAAGGCATTAAATTCGTACGATTAAGTTGTTAAATCAGTTAATGAATCAATCAAACTACTTTAATGAAATCTTTAATTGATTAGCAAAGCCGAACTGCTTTTCTGAAACCAAATTGCTTGACAGATTTAATGTCCACTTAACCTCCCAAATGAAAACAATTCATTGCCATTGGAAAGTTATAATCGAAACCATTGATTCGCTTGCTATTCCGACGACAAATGCCTCAAAGGCAATAAGGTGAATCCAAATTTTTTGCAGCATCCCTCTTATGTCTGTCGATCGACTTAACTCCATATAGTATTTTAACAAATGGAAAAAAAGAATTATAATCCTAACCGATTAGTACTTTTCATACTTGGTCATTACAACCCTTCAGTTAGGCTTACGACCTAGCTTCTCACACCACTTATGTTGCGTGTGTTAACTTTATATATGAGTGGCGTGACCTACAGTTTAAAGTCGATTCCGAACAACAGATTTTATTGAGAGACTTTTCATGGCAATTTTATTTATTTTCAGAGTTTTTGCCAGCAATCTAATGAGAGGAAGTTGCCGAAGAAATATTTTTTTCATATTATCGTTTCGATGTCTGACCTGGGGTTTAAAGCGAGGTCTCACGTCTAATAAGCCAACACACTAACTACTAGACTGCAACGTCTTCTAGATTTAAATACCAAGATTAATTAGCAAAACCTTACAACTTATCTTCAATTCTTAAATAAATATTTATTGGGAGAAACTTCAAACTACACTTTAATCTAACTCAAGTTTCTAAAGTACTTCTACTTCTACTACAGGCATAAATGTGGGTCCATGAAAATCATGAAATGTAGATAAAAGACATTGACGTTTGGCTTTTTGACATAACTGGACCCGGACTCAGACGTATGGATGTGGTTCTGTTTAGGAAGTTCAACGTGCAGTACATTATTGAAAACTAGAATCTTTTTCTTTGAACCATAAATATTTAGAATTATTTTGAGGTAAAAAAGAGAAGGTAGTGAGTTGGCTTATTAGACGCAAGGCTACGGTTCAAAGCTCAGACCAGACATCTCCAGCAAGACGAAGTATGAAAAAATATTTCTTCGGCGACTTCCTCTGAACAGATTTCTGGCGAAAACTCTGAGAGTAAAAAAAATTGCCATGAAAAAGTTCCTCAAAAAAATCTGTCACTCGGAATCAACTTTAAACTTTAGGTCCCGCTACTCATGTATAAAATTAACGTACACAACATAAGTGATGGGAGAAGCTAGGTCATAATCCTAACTGAAGGGTTGTAATGACCAATTATGTATGTATGTACATACGTACAATTTTATCACTGACAATATTGTTTATTGCTTGAACCCTAACATTAATTAAGAAAAGAATTTCTTAAGGAATGCGTCTTCAACATGTCATTAACACTTTCGATTAGTGGCAACATAATCGAATACTTTTTGTAGTACATCATTAACAACAGATGTCATTGACCCAATTCATATGTTCTATCAATTTCAATTATTATCTTCATTATGGTACACACGCTCCGCCTGAATTATCGTATATGGAAATTCCCATTTCTTCGAATATTTTGCGTAGAAAATTTTCCAAATTATATGCCTGCGTGCCCATACATAAATCGATTAGATATGAATAATTTTAATGAAGATTTACAATCAACACCAAATTTTCCCATGCCGCTATCAATTAACAGCAGAGAAAAAAACGCTTCGTCATTGCAGCAAATTCTAAAGCGGACAGACATCATTTCGAAAATTTCACAAGATCTACTGAAATATCATTATAAACAGATTTTAGGTGTTAAATTTTTAAACAAATAAACTCAATAAGAGAGAGAGAGAGAAAGAGAGAAGTAGGCAAGTAAATTAGGGGGCCATGGAAATTCATTGAATGCAAGGCAAGTACTCGATTTAATCAATTTAGAAGCTGGTTTTATTTTTTCTTTTTTTTGTTTTGGTTGATGGCGCTAATGCTTTTCTTATTATCATTTCTTTTTTTTTTTTTGTTATTGTTTCTGTTTGTTTATCAAAATTCCAATGAAAATGTCAAGATTCTTATCAAACACTTGGTATTTACAGAACAACCCAAGCAAATAAATTTATGGAAGTAATTTGTCTTCCCAAAAAAAGCATTGTGAATATGCTTCTTTCTTTAAAATGATTTCAAAATGTTATGAAATTGTATAGAAGTTCTGAAAGTGTATTTGAACCACCCTAATGTTTACATTTTTTTCTTCCTCATATACTACATACTGATATAATGTAAACAATAGCAAAAGGGGGCTCGTGTTATCCAACAATTAAGATACTAAGTACACCTACAATTTAACAAATCTGATGGTTTTTTAATGGATTTTATTTCAGTTCAAGTTTAATTAAGAAAAACATTTTATTTCGCCTGAATTTGACATTCCAAAGCCCATTTCAGGTGGTCAACAAGTTAGATGGACCAACTCAAGACCTACAGTTTATAAGATCAAGATCAAAATGAGCTTCATCTGAAAAGATGATTTTTTTTTGCCAAAATCGGCATCTTCTGGTGTAGGCTACTGCATGGTCAGTAGAGTGGTATGAAGATACCACTTCGGACCGCATGTAATAAGCCCTAACCCTCTCCATAGACCCACAGAAATCATATTATGCCCGATCACTGAGAGGAAGATTATTAGACTCGGATACTCTGACTTGAACGCAACGTTTCACCTATGATCCCATAAGACGAAGTATCAGGTGTTTTGCACTGGACGATTAGCTGCTCACAATGAGTACAGACCCCGAGAGATTTTTCAGTTGCGGGAAATATTTGGTGTTTTATGCTGGACCAATAGCTGCTCACGATGAATACAGACGCGGACAGATTTTTCGGTTGCAGGCTGATTATATCACTGGACCAATGTATCCATCTATTATAAAGACTGAAAATATAAGCTATACTCAGCTTAAATCCTTCTGGCATTTGTAACCCAATTTGTAGTAACTAAGTTACCGTCTGTCGTCTGCTGGGAACTAAATGTCCTTGAACTTAAACCCGTTTTTGCTGGTTCAGTACAGTTCAGTTTCAGTTCAGTTCGGTTCAGTTTTCTAACTGAAAAGTGGAGACTTTAGGAGGAGGATTCTATTCAGTCCGATGTTCCTCCCTCTCTCTGAGAATCTAAGATAGAAAGTGGTTCAGAATTTAGAAAATCAATTCCAATGATTCTCCTATAATATCTCAGGTTGGATTTCATAACAGGTAGCCTAAATTATGGTCACTAACTTTGAGCTCACAATTATTATATTGCTTATGATTTACAAGACCTAAGGTTTATATAAAGGTCCATTATAAAGGACTTAAGGCTCAGTTAGCCGACTGTAACGTAATGTAACATTAACGTTTACTTAAGAAGAAGAAAATTCTATTTTTTCCAGATTTATACATTCCGGTTACGTTACATTTCGTTTCTATAACCATTTGTATTACTTTATACATAAAAATATTGATCAGCTGTTTCTTACTGTTGCAGTTACATTCCATTACGGTTGGCTAACTGAGCCTTTATCCAGATCATTAGTGAACAGGCCTAACTGTTTTAACAAGTAGCGGTCAGTGTGCATAATTATGCTATTCTTCGCCATAACCTATCATTGTCACTTGACAATACTCCCGCTCGATAGATATTTGGAAAATTTTATTAATTTTTTTATAACAAACAAACGATTACTTTTTGTAAACAATTCTTAGAAACATACATATGTACATACACTTTAACTTTTAAATATGTTTTCTTGCTAAATAACAAAATTACAATTCGTTTCTGTTTTGATAAACTATCACGATAGGATCAGTAAAAATTTTTCGGTGTGGGAGGGGGGATTCCATTCGTTTCCGATTTGTGGCAGTTTGGAATTTTATTGCAAAATAATTTCCCACCACAATTGTGTTCTTTTCTGATTTATTTTTTTGTTTCATACGCCATTCATGTGCTCGGCGGTAATTTATTTTTAAATCAAGATTTGTTTTTATTGTTGTTGGCCATTATTTTTAGAAAACAAAATAATTTTAATAACAATGAATTGTAAAATATACCATAATTTTTTTTTTATTATTCTTTATTTATATTTAATTTTAATTTTAAATTTTTATTTATTTTTGTAGTGCATTCGCGTTTCGCATTTCTCTTATCTGGGGGACGTGCCGTAAGTGATTTGCGTTTTGTAAGATTAAATTTCAATTGTGAAATACATACATACGTACGTACGTAGACGAAATGACTTGGCAAATTTAAATGTTTTTTGGGGGGAGGAAAAGCAATTTTAAATTGTATTTTAAACATGAAAGAAAATGATCTTCTTTTCGTTTTAAAAAGGCGACAAGGCGCCAAGATAATTTCTGTCAAAATAAATCACCACACACTGGAATAATGGTTAACACGCATACGAATGAGTAATTTTTTTAGTCATGTACAAATATTGTGTAATAATGGTAATCAAATACAGACACAGAGTGCATTCATTCACTCCCAAAAGGGCTGAATCTCAGAACGTTGGCAACTTTGCAAAACCCTAAAGGAGATAACTGGATATATTGATGACATTAAAAAATGTCTTTCAATATGGAATGTAATGTTACAGTTTGACTTTACCACAGCACGTACAGAGGTAAGTCAATAAGTTGTTCATTTTTTTTTTTTTATTGAATTAAAGGTTTTTGGTTATAAAAGCATTTCACTTTTAAGCATATACCAGTCGGAGCTTGATAAGTTTTATCTACTCTGTCTTGTGTAGTTTTCTTGTATCCATTTCCAGTGATCGTCGCCAGTCTCGTCTTTTAGTGTCTTGCAGTTTTCGGTTCAGTGTACTCCATAGTGGCTGTAGTCTAGTAGATAGTATGTTGGCGTATTAGACGTGAAGCAACAGATCAAACCCCAGGTCAGACATCAAAACGAAAATATAAAAAAAGAATTTCTTCGGCGACTTCGTTTCTCAGCAGATTTCTGGCAAGAACTCTGAGAGTAAATAAAAAATGACCATGAACAAGTTCCTCAAAAATACGGCAGTCGGAATCGACTTTAATATGTAGGTCCCGCCACTGATGCATAAAATTAACACCCACAACATAAGTGGTGTGAGAAGCAAGGTCCATAATCCTGACTGAACGGTTGTAATGGCCAATTATATATGTTTTTGGTTTAAAAAGCATTTAATTTGTAAGCATTGTTTTATCAACTTTGGCTTGTTTAGTTTCTTTGTGTCCATTTTTATTGATCGTCGTCAGTCTCGGCTTTTAGTGTCTTACAGATTCGGTTCAGTGTACTCCATGAAACAGTTTCCTTTCCGCCATGTACACACATTCCTTTTTCGACATAAGAGGACGCAGTCGTTGAGGTCTTATAATAGAACACTCTACCGTAAATATGAACTTCATAACTTTCAAGTGATTTTTCTGGAACAAAAGAAGAATAATTAGCCAACAGAATCCCATCTATTAGCCTGATGCCAAATTTGGTTTGCAATGAAGTTCATATTTACCATAGAGTGTTCTATTATAAGACCTCAACGACTGCGTCCTCTTTACCAGAGATCAGCTTTCAATCGGTTTTTCGCTACTCATAAACACTCATGAAATTTTGAGTATGAGTGAGTCAACAATATTGAAATTTAACTATGTACTCTGCTGATTCATTCATACTCACTACAACGACGTTGATTTATAAGTACAGGTTACAATGGGTATGCATACAATGTTGACATCAAACTCATACCATTCGAATCAAACTCATATATTTGATACATAAGCCAGCAGCTCATTTGGACTCATAACTTTAGAAAAATACTCTTATAATACTCATAAATGAGCTTCGAGTGACTCGACAACAAAGGACGCATAAGTAAAAAAAGGCAGAGCAGCAAGCAGAGCAAACACAAAACCTTCTAGTGAGTATTTTAGTGTTCGTATGCGATTCATACTTATTTTGTGATTCGTGTATATGTTGAGTTATGGAGAGTCGAAATCAACAACATCATACGTGTTGTTACGTGTATGAATATGATGAGTACTTCAAACTTTGAATCTGAGTAGATAGGTTCCATATTCGATATTAAAATAAGTATGAATGCATATAAAAGTATCAGAAATTATGAGTATGATTCAATTCTACTCATATTTTTGAATACTCATTGCTGATCTCTGCTCTTCGCTTGATTTTACTTTGAAATTAATTTTTAATTGAAATTATTTACACAATTGTGGCACAATTGTGGCACAATTGCTAAAGAAATGTTTTCTAATGAAATTGAAATTTAAATGAAATAATTTTTTTCTTATTTATTCACATGAGTTTCTTAGCAAATATTTATTAACTGAAATGAAATAAATCCGACAATAATAAATCAAATTTCTATGGAACACGCTTATAAAACGTTGTTCGTTTCGGTTCGCTTCGTTTCTTATTAAATGGGAATGAAAACAAACAATATTTCATACACAAGAAATGAAATGTACAATTATTTGAATAAGTTTTTGTTGTTTTTGTTGTTTCATTAAAAAATAACAACAATAAACGAATAATAATAATAAAAAAATTCTTAGGATTTGAAATATTTTGCAATAAATTGTTGAAAGTACGTCATTCGATATACGATTTGTTTTCCAAAAAAAAGTGCAAATATTGACTGACTATTGACGTTTAACACAATTCTAATGACGTTTCCTAGTGTATATGTATGTATTCTGTGTATTTCAAAGGTGATCACATATTTTTTTGTCGTGTTTTTTCCAGGTGATTTCAAATTGTCATCGGAAATTAGTTTTTGGTTTTAAATTTCCATGTTTGTTTTGTTTTTTTTTGTGTCTTCTTACGTGTGAATTTCAAGTGAAAACAAATTTTTCTTTCTGTTTCAGTTTCAATAAAAACAACGAAATTTAACACCTTCCGTCCAGTGTCGTGACATTGAATTTTTGCATCTGGTTTTACTCGTGCACTTGTTCGTTGTAGTGTTTTTGTGGACTTTACTGATTAAGCTAATTGGACTTTGGTTTTAGTCTTTGGCAATAAAATAATGCGTTAAATAACCTCACAAAACAATACAATACAAACATAAGGAAACACCATCTCGTGTTGAATGTCTGTTTAGGCCTTCAAAACAGTTTCTAAACAACTGAGCAGGTGTTTTGTTCATCATAGATATACGAAAACAAACTTTACGTTTTTTAACAATCTTTATGAGAAACCAACACCTAAATATAACACGTTTGATCAAGGTTATCGTCTTATGTTACCCGCAGTATCCCTTATTGGTGCAGAATTTGGTGGAACTTCCGACATCATCTAAAAAATCTGGGGTATGTGGACGCCAAATTTTTAGTATTTTCTATACATTATGACACGTAATTAAGTCCCCGTAGTCTAGTAAGTAGGGTGTTGGCTTGTTAGGTGTGAGGCCGCTGTTCAAACCCCACGTCAGACATAAAACGAAACATGACAAAATATTTCATCGGGGACTTCCTCTCACCAGATATCTGTCAAAAATTCAAACAGCTCATAAACTGTAGATCGCGCACACACATAGTCAGTGGTTTGTTCTTCAGTATATAGACTCCCCAAAGTTTTTTTTATCAGACTTAAATCGGGATTGGATGCAGGCCATTTCATAAATAAAGAGGAGTTCTCATTTACTATTAAGTCAGTTAGTTACAGAGGCCTGTCCCTTATTATCTGTTCACGTATGTACCAAAAATCTGCAATGAGTATACACAAAAAGATGAGTAGAATCGAATCATACTTATAATTGCTGATACTTTTATACGCATTCATACTTCTTTTAATATCATGGAACCTCTACTCATATTCAAAGTTTGAAGTGCTCATCATATTAATACACGAAACAACACGTATGATTCGACTCTGCATAACTCAACACACTTATACACGAATCACAAAATAAGTATGAATCGCGAACGAACACTAAAATACTCACTAGAAGGTTGTGTGTTTGCTCGTCTTGCTGCTCTGTCTTTTTTTGCTTGTGTGTCCTTTTTTTCTTTTTTAAATTTTGTTGAATGATTCGAGTTTCTTAAGTTATGAATCTAAATGAGTAGGCTTCTGAATCAAACATATTTCGAATGGTATGAGTTTGATGTCAACGTTGTACGCATACTCATTGCAAACTGTACTTATAAATCAACGTTGTGCAGTGAATATGAATGCATCAGAGTACATAGTTAAATTTCAATATTGTCGACTCACTTTGTATATTCAAAATGAGTACTTACGAGTAGAGAAAAAACAATTCACTACTGATCTCTGATATGTGCATACATTATAAACAATTTAAAAATACTAAAAAGAAAATTCAATTTTACATCTGTCCTTAACTTATTGTGCAGCCCCTGTATTAAGTATTGATATTTATTTTTGTTGTTTATTTGTTCTTTTGTTTGTTTATTGTGATATTTTGTACTTTAGTACCTGTTCATTACGTACGTATGTTCGTAATTTATACCACTTTCATGGATGTTTCGATTTCTGTTTCTGTTTTCGTTTTTGATTTGGTTTTTGTTATTATTTGTGTTGTTTTTATTAATTTTAGCGGCACGTGTGTCACAATTGGAAGGTGAATGAAAAAATTTCGTCAGTTGGTGTTAATTTCAATGATTAAAGTGATAGTGTGGGGGGGGGGGGCAAGTAAGGAAGCAAAAGGGTTCTTATAGTAATAATATTGACAAAAACAAACAATAACAAGTGCAAATAGAGAAAACCGTACAAATACAATTAAGAATTTGAATTTCTTAATTTAAAAGAAAAATATGTTTGTATATGTGTGTGTATGATATACGTACATACATATATGGCTAGAAATGATCGCGTTCTATTTTGTTAATAAAATAATAATTCAAAATAAAAACAACTTAAAAATCTTAAAATAAAGTGATAGCAACTGATAAATAAACAAGAATACTTGACGTAATAATAACAATAGAAAAAAAAATAAAACAGAAACGGAATATTCATGAAATAAAATTGCAATGCAGGTATTGGCACTGGAAAAACAATAATAAACGTAAACAAATACACGAAAACTAAAAACAAATGAAAATAAAACACAAAAATAAAAATAAAAATAAAAATAAAAATAAAAATAAAAATTAAATTAAATTAATAAATACAACCGCATTGGGCTACAACAAACAAAATCAATTGAAACTTTGTACATTTCTTATTGCTTTTTTCATGGAGTATTTTTCTTTCTTTTCAATGCGGAAATTTGTAGGCTGATAATGAATGAAACTGAATTGAAATTGAATTGAAATTGAATTGAATTTATGTTTTTATTTCGTTTATTTTTTGCCTTTTATTGTTGTGGTTGTTGTAATAATTTTTGCAATAATTGAAAGTATGAAAGTTTTTTTTTTCGTTTTTATTTATAGTTTTGTGAGGCCAAAGATAAAATTCCTGTGTTAATTTTGTTTTTATTTTTTAAATGCAATGCGAGTATAATTTCTTATTTTTTTGTTTGTTTTTTGCACAGAATATTTTATCAAAAAATATTGTCAGTAACTTAGTTTCAATGTACCGTGGCAAACAAAAGTCTACATACTCTCGTAATTTTTATTATTTTTAGAGTGTTGATTTTTGTTTATTTGCATTGGTATATGGTACACATGGTTGCAAATTTGACAAAGAAAATGAAACTTCTTTTTCTGATTCATTTGAAATCAAAATATATGTCGTTTTGATCGATAACGTTTTGTCGTTTTGATGCCCATAATGGGCATCGACATTAGGCCATCAGTTGAGAATTTCTGTCTTGTCCGCATGAAATTTAAATTTACATGTACGTCCTTGTGAGAGTTCTGTACATCGAAACAAGTGGTGATCCAAAGGCGCAAGATTCAGTGTATGTGGTGGATGCATCAAAATTTCACCTCAAGCTTGGATGACCTTGCTATATGAATTGCCTGTTTCAATCAGGTCAATTGTTTGCAGCGAAAGTATTGAACAATACCCTTCCAATTTTATCATACATTCCATATGGCATGCAGACGTCAATCTTTTTTGTGTATTCA
The DNA here is from genome assembly GCA_932273835.1 of Sarcophaga variegata. Taxonomy (NCBI): domain Eukaryota; kingdom Metazoa; phylum Arthropoda; class Insecta; order Diptera; family Sarcophagidae; genus Sarcophaga; species Sarcophaga variegata. The sequence continues at coordinate 113,736,551 of OW026362.1, read as the reverse complement.
ACTTTCTTCAAATGGTTGTTAACTGTTTGAAAATGAATGCTTAGCTCTATAGCAATATTCAGTCTGTGCATATATATCAGTTTTTCCTAACTTTTTCCATGATTTGATCGAATTATTTTGAGATTGGTCGACCAGATCATACAAAATACGCTTCCCACAGTGTCGTCAACTTGGCTATTATATACGAAGAAATATGTTTTCATGTGGTTTGAAACGTGGCCACACGTCTAATGAGCCAACACACTACCTGTTAGACTACGACGACAGAATATTGCAGAAATCTTATAACTTTTTTTACATTTTGAACGCTGATAACTCCTCAGAGAACATTTTCGACCAATGAAAAGCTGAAAATGTGGTCTTCCAAAAAAACTAATCTGTTGTCGGATGCAATTAATACTACCAGAGATATTACTTCCAAGGGATACTATCTGTCATCCATTCTTTAATCGAACTAACCGTAAACCAATATTGTTCTCATATCTCTACTCACAGGTGCATACTCGATGTCTTTATATGATCCCTGATCCTTGATATTTCCCCCACAATTTGGTGTCGTATTGTATGGAGGGCTCATTATTTCTTATAGATTTTTTACATTTCGTTGAACAATACATTTGTGCAGTGATTGCATTCAGTGGCATTAAAAATTTTTCAAAGAATTTACCGCTTTTGCATGTTGTCGGCCAATTATAATATGGGCAGGTATTTAAGCATGTTTTCTAATTAACAATTTTCAAATCCAAATCAATTTTCCGCTTAAAAAATGGTATGAAATGGAAAAAATAGATGGAATGGATGAAGAACAACAAAAAAACAAAAGGAATTGAACGCCATCCAGCAGTAAAGAGATAGAGAAAAGCATGACCATTGTCATAATCATCATTAAGGTAATCACCAGTAAGTAATACAGTAGTACAGTGGCAGTGGCAATGGAAGCTCTTTAATAGCCGGGTATATTTAAGAGTTAACGACCCATATAGCTATTGTTATTGCTTTCTATCACATAAACAATTCTACTTTTTTTTTTGTTGTTTCTAATTTTTATTGTGTTATTTTTCTATTTTTTTTTAGTTTAGTTTAGTTTTTACCGTTGGGAGCCACACATATTTTGTTAGACACGTAATCAAGTTTACGAACTGTTAACTTTTCACAGAACAAATTAATTAATTAAATTAAATTATTTAATTGACTTTGAAACACAACACAACACAACACATATACATACAATATACATATACAATACAATACAAACATACAGATGTTCACATGTGTTTATAACGGTAATAAACACAATTATTAACACCAGATGTAGTTTGATGGTGATAATGTTCGTCAAATAAAAACGTCTATAAAATCCAATGAAATTTGATTCACTTTTATGTGCAATTCCTTACTAATATTTCGAAATCTTGGAATTTAATAAGAAAAAAAAATTATTATTTCGTATAAGAAGAAGAAGGCCTATCTATTGCTGTTGCTTATACATTCTATTTGATACAATTTAATTTTTTTTTCTGTAAAATCACTATTAGGTTCCATTTCAATCGTGTATGCTTGAGAAATTGTGGGTTACAGTGCTGATATTTGCAGTTTGTCGAGCTGACATAATTTTATGTAATTGGTCATTACAACCCTTTAGTCAGGAGTACGAACTGGCTTCTCACACCACCAATATAGTGTGTGTAAATTTTTGTGGCGGGACCTACAGTTTAAAGTCGACCCCGAACGACAGAGTTTTGAGAAACTTTAAATGGCAATTTTATTTACTCCCAGAATTTATGATAGAAATCTGTTGAAACGATGTCGCCGAAGAAATATTTTCTTCTCATATTTCGTTTTGCTGAAACGTTTGACCTGGGGTTTGAATCAATAACCCAACAAACTATCTACTAGACTACAGCGACATCATATCCATATTCTTTTACCCATACTAACCGATAATATTATATGGTAACAGTCAATGACGATGCAACCTTCGCTTTTTCAATCAATATAGTTAGTCGAGCTCCAAAGGAAAGTTCGTATTGGTATCGTTTCGACCTCTTTTCGATCTTTTGTACAGTTTGTTTTGTCTTGACAGGAGTGGAGTTACAGAAGTGAACTAGAATTTAACGTTAGTCGCTAGGGAACCGCGATATATTAGACAATTATTTGAATACTATGAGCGATCTAGACCTTTGGAAGGCCATTATCTTTTTAAGGCTGAGTAACAGTGATTTGAGCAGGATGATAGGATTAACGGATTTCGGCCTGCCTTAATACATTCTTCCAGTCCCCTATGCTTCTTACGGTCCTGCGCCAGTTGGTCACACCAATCGATGACAGGTCGATTCTCGAACTGGTCCTTCCAACGCAAACAAGGACGTCCTCTTCACCGTCCTCACATATCCGCCTCGCCGGAGTATCCTCCTCCATTCGACCGACATGGACGAAATCCATGTCGTTGAAGAGTTCATACACCTCACTGTCGGATTGGATGCGGAAATTATCGCCAACTCGTACTGGACCGAAGATCTTACGTAGGACTTTTCTCTTGAATACGCTCAAGGCTTTTGAATCAGTACTCAATATAGTCCATGCGTCTGCGCTATAAAGAAGCATGGGGAGGATGAGCGCTTTCTAGAGAATTAGTATTAGTCGTTGCTCAGGTTTTAGATCTGGATATCTCGCATTGGTAAGCAATGCGATTTGTGAATTGGTCTAGGTAAACGTATCATCTTATATGTGAATCCCCGTAATGGCTTAGCTTCGTATTTGAAAGAAGATGTTGTACAAACAGAAGTAATTTCTTTAGTTTTTTTTACCGCCTATTGATCTTAATTAAAATTTGTTTATACCAGGATTTCTTTAAAAATACAAATTATGAGCCAATGACGAAGTTGCAATCGTGCTAAACTAATTTCAAGCCAAACAGACTCTCTCCAACAGCGATTTATATTTGGACCAGAAGTCAGCAATGAATATTCTAAAAGGTGAGTAGAAAAGAATTATACTCATAATTTCTGATACTTATACGCATTCATACTTGTTTTAATATCATCGAACTTCTACTCATATTCAAAGTTTGAAGTACTCATCAACAACACGTATGATGTTATTGATATCGACTCTCCATAACTCAACATACACACGAATCACAAAATAAGTATGATTCGCGTACGAACACTAAAATACTCACTAGAACTCTGTGCGTTTGCTGTGCTTGCTTCTCTGCCTTTTTTGCTTGTGTGTCTTTTTTCTTTTGTTTTCGAACCACTCCAATCATTTATAAGTATTACTAAGTATTTTTCTACAGTCATGAATCTAAATGAGTAGACTTATGAATCAAACATATTTCGAATGGTATGAGTTTGATGTCAACATTGTACGCATACTCATTGCAACCTGTACTTATTAATCAATGTGGTAGTGAGTATGAATGAATCAGAGTGCATAGTTAAATTTCAATACTGTTGACTCACTTATGTATATTCAAAATTTCATGAGCGCTTATGAGTAGCGAAAGAACGATTTCTTGCTGATCTCTGGTTTGGACTCATAAACTTTTCAAAATTTTTATAAAAATGAGTATAATTTTCTAGCGAATGGTATAATATGGCATTTGTAGTCTGATTAAATACCAGCTTAATCGACCTTAACGTTCTAAATTCTTTTGTCTGTCTAAGTATCATATATTTGGGAACATATATTTTCCCCCCTTTTTTCTAGGCACATTTATTTAATATTTTATTTATTTTTTATTAAAAGTACTCATAGCATTTACTGTCATAGCATTTTGTCAGTTGTTTTGTCACATGATACAATTTTAATGATGCCTATTAATATCATAATTTCACTTCTGTTTTAATTTCGTTTCTTTTTTCTTTTTTGTGTAATTTCCTTTTTTACAAATTAATTGAGGGGAAATGAAATCCATTTATTGTTGTTTGTCAAATTGATTTTGTTATGGATTGTTAAATTTGTTTGAAATTAAAAATAACGATGATTTAATTAAAAAGAAATAAAATTTTTTGTTAATTATTAATAATGTGAGTGCAGATGAGAAAATAACAAGATACCACAGATACACCATACCATACCATACCATACAAATATGGTAGATAACGGCTGTGAAGATTGTTAATAAATTTAAAGAAGTGAAGGCGGTAATTACTTACGTTTAGGTGATCAACAAATTGCCTACACATAGTGAATTATGAATTACCATATTGAAGAATAATTAATGGAACTATTTCAGTAGGAAGCAATTAATTTTTCATTGATACCAAATGATAGAAGAAAAAGGTCACACAGAGTTACTTGGGTATTTGGGTTGCACGCTTTGATTTGAGTTACAATTTTCTGTGGCCTATTGAAGGTCTTATTGCTTAAAGGTTTGAATAAATCGTGTAATTATGGTTGTTTAACTTAATAAGGCTTACTTTGCTTATTTATATAGAGCTGCACCTAGCTCCAGAGATCTTTGGTTTTTTAGTCAAACATTACTCGAGATTTTGTAACAACTAAAAAAGGAAAACCAGAAATGTTATGAAATCACTTTCAAAAACAGGAACGAAACTCAAACTCTTATAGTCCAATAACAGATTGGGGCAAACATCAAGTCGGATTTGGATGTGCAAATTGTTAATTAGAAAACATGCTTAAATACCTGCCCATATTATAATTGGCCGACAACATGCAAAAGCGGTAAATTGTTTAAACATTTTAATGCCACTGAATGCATTGTCTGCACAAATGTATTGTTCAACGAAATGTACAAAATCTATAAGAAATAATGAGCCCTCCATACAATACGACACCAAATTGTGGGGGAAATATCAAGGAGGGCAGGTATGAGTAGAGATATGAGAACAATATTGGTTTTCGGTTAGTTCAATTAAGGAATGGACGACAGATAGTATCCCTTAAAGGTGATATCTCTGGTAGTATCAATTGCATCCGACAACAGATTAGTTTATTTAAAAGACCACATTTTCAGCTTCTCATTGTTTGAAAATATTTTGATTATTATGAATATTATTTTTCTCTGATAAGTTATAAGCGTTCAAAATGGATAAATATTTGAAAGATTTCTGCCATATTTTGTTTTCGATTTTAGAGAGAAGAAATCGTCGTAGTCAAATAGGTACTGTGTTGGCTTATTAGACATGAGGCCTCGGTTCAATCCCCAGGTTAGATATCTCCACAAAAGTGAAATATGAAAAAATATTTCTAAGGCGACTTCCCTTCAAAACTCTGAGGTACAAAAAAAATTGCCATGAAAAGTTTCCCAAAAATCTGTCGTTCGGAGTCGTCTTTAAACTGTAGGTCCCGCCACTCATGTTGTAAAATTAACACACCCAACATAGGTGGTGTGAGAAACTCGGTCGTAATCCTGACTGAAGGGTTGTAACGACCAATTATGTATCTATGTATGTATTTTTAACATATTTTGCCATTGTAAGGATACATCCCGATTAACAATAGAAAGTTCATACGATTTTTAATTGAATGTATTGAAATGGCAGCTCACTTTGAGGAGTAGTAGTAGTATTATGTTTGGAATCACTTGTATTTCACTTCCTTATTGCATTTAAAGACAGAATAGGGAGACTAAAATAAAGAATTTATCAATTATACCTACTAGAAGATGAACCTGTACACCTTAATCCTTAACTCATATATAAAAAACCTTTATGAAACCACTCTGGTATTTGGAAAAGTGACTCCTAAATATTTAGCCGTAATAGATTAAATACACTGAAATTAAATTTTTCACTCATACGCTCACCCAGTTATTCATATATTCCAGTTCAGTTATTTTATTCACTAACTTGTGCACGAGTGTGATCATCAATGAAATAAAAATCAAATAACTCGTGTATCATTTCGGTAATTAAGAGATTTTATCAATAAGAATGGTTTTAGATCTACCAGATCATCAATTAACACAGTCACATGTAACTTTCACTCTAAAGTCACACGTGTGTAGCTTGCAAGCACCACAAGGAAATCTACGAGATTTCATATCTCAACACTCCACACGTTTAAAATGCCCTACAAATCCATAAAATACCAGGTTTTGGGTTCATTGGCATTTTTTGATATTATTCTTGTTGTTGTTGTTATTATCGAATGGTAATACGATTGACCACAAAGTTTTTTGTTCTTTTTTTTTCTTTTTTTTTACTGAATATTCATCAACACATGAATGAAATGAACATGCCTGGTGCTGCTATGTATTGTTTATTGTATAACAGGCATGACCATTTCATTCACATGATCAAATATTTAACGATTTAATTAAGAAAAGAAACACACATAAAAAAATTATGCTACAGTCGTAAAAGATTACGATCGAACTATGGTAAGTAAGATCGTCTTAATTCATCACAGTATCCGATAATTTACGATTTTTAATGATTTTCGATAACAAAAAAATACACACACAAAAAAACTCTAAAACCGATTCTTACTAGTTTTAGTAGAGTAATAAAGATTTGAAAACAACGTTTAAGTTTTAATTTAATGTTCATGCAGGTGGATTTACCGTGATTGATATGGCTCAGTAATAAGATTGCTGGCAGGAGCCCAGAACTCCCATCGTAAGGAATTCTCTATGCAAACCAGAAGACGGAATGCTCAATTTCATAAGAGAACAAGTGAATTAAAAATTCATTGTGCCTCTTGTACAACATGTAGTTGAGTAAAGAGTTGCAAGCAGCAGCTCAATATTAAACTGAAACTTGTGACGACAAAGAGTGAAAGATTTTGTACATTCAGTGCCACTATAAATTGAAAATGGTGTGTGTGCTTTAATTATTAGTCCGTCCCATTCCCTTTATTCATTCATTTACTCTTTCATTTATTTGGTTGGAATCCAATTCAAAGTGGAATTTACATGATCGAACTGCTTTTAATTTAAGAAAACGTACAACGAACAATCAACAACAAAAGTGATGAAAAACAAACAAAAACAACAAAACAAATATTGTATGCTGCTAACCAATTCACTACGATAATAATTAAGAAGTATGAAAACTATGGCTAGTCAATTCGGATGTTATGGTGTCTTACAATGAAGGCAACTAGATGACCAGCCATGGAGTCTCGTTCACATAGAATAACTTTGAGTGTTGTATTCTTTTCTAGATACCTACCAGAGATCAGCAATAAGTATTCAAAAAGATGAGTAGAATCGAATCATACTCACAGCTTCTAATACTTACATGCATTCATACTAATTTTAATAGCATCGAACCTCTACTCATATTCAAAGTTTGAAATACTCATCATATTCATACTTAACAACACGTATGATTTCGACTCTCCATAACTCAACATATATCAACGAATCACAAAATAAGTATGAATCGCGTGCCAACACTAAAATACTCACTGGAAGGTTGTGTGTTTGCTCTACATGCTGCTCTGTCTTCTTTTGCTTATGAATCAAACATACTTCGAATGGTATGAGTTTGCTGTGAACGTTGTACGCATACTCATTGCAACCTGTTCTTATAAATCAACGTAGTGTAGTGAGTATGAATGAATCATAATACATAGCTAAATTTAAATATTGTTGGACTCACTTATATTCAGAGTAGCAAAAAAACGATTCATTGTTGATCTCTGGTTTGAACCCAGGCCTGACTGACGTCTAATAAGTCAGCACACTACCTATTAGACTATGGCGACTTCACAGTGCCTTACATTGATCGCAAATAGATGTTCAGTCATGTAGCATTCTTCTCCAGATACCTGCTTATCTTCTAATAAATTCCTCTACTCGATCACTGTTGCGTCTTCCCTGTAGAAAGTCTTTGCTAAACAAAGGGCGCTTGAATTAAAATACTTGGCATTGGATACAAGAGAGATCCTTGGATTTTCAGATTCTGATTTTATCTTTAACTATTCAAACATCAATGAACAATGAATACAAAAAAAAAAACAATAAAAACAATAAAAATCCAACAACAACTCGCTATAATTACAATCATACTCGTATACGACAATAAACGGATGCCACAAATTTAGTCATACCATTATAAATAAACGATGGATCAAGAGACAGAGAGAGAGAGAGAGATAGCGAGAGAGGGAATAATGATAGTATCGTTGAATGACGATACGTGTAATCTTATTGTATTACACGAGCGATCAGTTTTGCGCAGTAAGTTTACATATACAACAATATTGTATAATATATGTACGTACATATGTAAGTAAAGTGTTACAGTCAGTGAATATACAGTGTTGGAGAAATAAATTGTGAAAGGTTTTATAAAATTTTTAATGCGATTTCAGATACATCAATGGATTCAATTAGAATGATGGTGAGGATTCTTCTACGTCGGCATAACGGATTATGACTTGAAAGAAACGGATATTATTTGAATGAGTTGCGGTAGTTGCCAGTGACTGATATTTAAGAGTCGCCTCACTCTTTACGATAATGGCAATAAAAAAAGGAATTTCATTCAATAAAAATTTATTTTGATGTCGGCAAGTGAAAGGATCTTAGATCATATACAGAATCCTTGTAAGTGGCTGCAATGGTTGGTTGGGTTGGACTAGAAAAGCTATTTGTTGCAATGTCAAAGATTGAGGATAATATTCGTACAACATATTATATATATATGTAGACTTTTTCGACTACTAGTAAGACTTTGATACACTGAATCCCACAGTTATATGGAAGGCATTGATGTGTAAAGGAGTCCCTAATTAATTAATCTTTCATATATAGCGTATATATTGTAACGCTACTCAAACAATACACCATAAAAGTGGTCTTTCGAGAAAAATTCTTGTCTTCAGAAGTATCCGTCAAAGCTATTCGCAGTTACTACTCCTTTTTAACAACGTACTTATGCAAGAGACTCCAAAACAGACCTTTATTATAAAGGCGACATATATATATACCAAGCATATGTCGTCCATGAATAGCAAGCTACGTTAAATCATCGATAATGCTTAACTGGCAGAACTCAAAAGCAACACCTTCAAGACGAAAACATTACTCCTCAGTGCAGTACAGTTTGATTTATAAAATTCGATGGTAATGGAGGAAGACAATTTTCTTGCATTCGAATTGTTATTCGTTAGTAAAAATGTAAATAAAATTTAGCTTTGGCGTGCAACTGACAAATGATCAGTTAAATGATTGCAGGGTTATTGATATTATTATCGATAATTAAACGTACACATACATACATACATAAGTACTCCCATGAGTATGAGTAGGGTGGTTGGGTAATGAGTAATTGTAAGTGAGTGAGTGAGTGAATTAGTGAGCGTTGGTGTGCAATTATTTTGCTTGTTTTACTCATTCACTGTAGTAAGTATTTCCTCTTGTAAGCATCGTAATACCGAATTTATGAATGAATATCGTCGTCGATTGTGTAAATTATCGCCCCCAATGTCTGTCTGTCTGTGTGGGTTAAATAATAGTATTTTGCATTGCCAAACTACATACACACATACATACATACATACATATTGTAGTAAAAATAATAGTTTTTAAATAAAAAAAAAAATAAAAACAAAAAAACTTGATTACATGCTCACTCACTTGTTAGATTTTTATTTTCGCAAAAATTTCGTTATGTTTCGGTTGGTGATACTTTGTAGGAAATGCTGTCATTGATATTCGATTTGTTTTCTTCTTTTATTTTTCGTTTTTAGCACAGCTTGATTTGTATGTGTATGAATGGAAAATTTAGGTGAACAATCAAAACTTACAGTGGGTTGCTTAAGTTAACTAATCGTAGCAAAGGCAAAGCTTGTAATTTGTGATACGCTCTCTGTTAGGTTAGGTTAGGTTAGAGGACGTGTACTTGTCAATTAAGACAAGTACAGTACCCGGAGTTCGAATAGACCCATTGTACAACATTCTAGTTTCTCACACCACTTATGTTGTGTGTATTAATTTTGTACATGAGTGGCGGGACAACTACAGTTTAAAGTCGATTCCGAACGACAGATTTTTGAGAAACTTTTCATGGTCATTTTATTTACTCTCAGAGTTTTTGCCAGAAATCTGCTGAGAGGAAGTCGCCGAAGAAAATACTTTTTGTATTTTGTCTTGATGTCTGGCCTCGGGCTCGAACCCTGGCTTTACGTCTAATAAGCCAACACACTACATACTATACTACGGCCACGCTGTCTGTTGATAATGTCTGTTTCTGATCTTATTTCAATAAAATTACTCGTTACGAGATAAGTTTCAATCAAAAGACAAAGAATTTTTCTTTAGAATGTTAAGAATAATCAAGATGCTTTAATTACTCCCCAAATAATCCTTTAAAAATTACACCTACCTTCCAAGAGGATCACATCTATTATAAAATTAGGCAACGACGTTTACATTTATAAAGATTTCGTGAAGGCGTAATCAAGAACGTGCGCCTTCAAGAATATTCAGCAAGGCAAAGCAGGCGACTGAGATAGTGAAGTACAGTCAGTCTTGTGTGAAGACACGGTGTGTTTGAATAGAGTAATCGTGGTTTGAAGATCTCCGTTACAAAGAGCTGTCGAATAATTGTCTAGTAATTGTTATTGTTTATGCAAAGAATATAAACAGAGGAATAACAAAGAAAAGCAGTTGTTGTTGTTTTCATCAAGTTGTGAACAGTGGCACACAAAATTGTGCGAATAATAGTGAATTTTTATTAAAACTAAACACAAATTTATTTGTATTTGATTTGTAATGTACGAGCTCATATTTTAAAAGTTTTTAAAATGCAAAAACGTAACCATATGATTTCCTTGATCAATCTTTTAACAGAGAAGGCTTACATCTTTCAAGCATAGTTATTTGTCGATAAATTTATTTCCATGAAAATCTGGGTGACCTGATATCAGTTGTATATTTCTGAATCTGAATTCTGTTCAACGCCACACCGTTCGCCTTCAGAGCAGATATGGCTCACATAAGGATTAAGGTAATCTTTTGTCTTCTGATATGTTCTCGCACATGTTTAACCAAAGATAATGATAAAGATTACATATCAATAAGCTGTCGTGTCGAATCCGCAATTTAGACGTCGGATTGTCGGTGTACTTCAGAGCATGAGTTGTTTCCATCGGACAAAACTATGAACAAACATTTTTTTAAATGTTGGTAAAACACGATGTATTTCCCAATAACTCTACTTTAAATCAGGAAATAAATGATCAGATCTGACTTTGTATGCAAAAATTTATTTCCTTTTAACCTCCCCCACTGTACATCACTTATTTAGGTCATGTTTACATACATACATACATACATTCGTATATTTTCATAGAAAAATCGAATACAGAAACACCATCGAAATTTTACACGGTCCTATAGTACGTAGGCTGTCTGAACAGTCATTTGACAAAAAGTTTGCTTTGATTGTTGGTATTGTAATTGCTACTGCTGCTGCTGTTATTTACATATGATATTTAATGAGTTTGTGTATGTGTGATGTGTATGTGTGTCTGTAAATAATGTGTGAAAAATGTTTTAAGTTTTCTATTTGATTTTCAGCACCTGTATGTACAATGTTGCTGATTTTGTCATTGTTTTTCGAATTTTTTTTATTTTCTGTTGTTTTCTATTGTTTTTGTTGTTGTTGTTGTTGCTGTTATTGCTTGTATTGCTATTTTTATAGTTTATTTATAAATTTATTTATTTAACGTTGTTCTCATTTTTTTTATAGTTAGTTTTTACTTTTTTTTTGTTTTGTTTTGGTTTTTATTTTTGTTTTTGCTAAACGCTTTAGTATGTCATTGCCAATTGTCAATTGAAAATAGATACAACAACAACAATAACAACAATAATAATAATAATACCAAACAATAGTGTTAATAACAATTAATATTTTTGTTGTTGCTGTTGTTGCTGTTTTGATTGCTATTTTTACAGGCCATGCCATATAATAATATGTAGACATACAGACAAAATTCAATTCAATTCAATTATTATTGAATTGTTCTCCGAATCACTTGTGCTTTAATGTATGCTTGGTTATTGGCTGCTCAGGTTATTTCCCGGAAATGCAATGCAATTCCAAAGCGCGAATTTATTTGTTCAGCTGAATTTGAATATGCCAAGAATTTTACGTTCATCATCGATAGATAAGTAAAGTATTACAAGGAATTTTAAGCAAATTTCTGTGAAGTCTAATGGGGGGTTTTTTGTTTTTGTTTTTCAATGCAATTGGGTCGTCGATTTTATATTGTGTGCCACATTCATTGAATTTGGCATTTTATCAATCGAAATGTACCAGCATAATAGTATAATACCTGCTTTAAATTGATTTTTAAACTGTTAAAATAAGTAGAGAAGTAATTGGTTCACATAAACTAAAATTGTATAGAATAACACTTCCATTAGCAGTATGAAATACTCATGAACATTTTTAAAATGACGGCGGGTATAAACAGTATCAACAATATGATCTTCAAGAGAGATCTTAATAGGATGCTACCACAGAGTGATCGGCAAAGAGAGCAAGGGATATATGTTATGGCGGAATATAGAAGGCATTAGCAGCTCCACAAGTATGGTAGGCGCCTTGAAATTTTGTGCATTGTTCTCATACCATATGGTGCAGAAATCAGCAATAAATCGCTTTTTCTCTACTTATAAGCATTCATGAAATTTTGAATATAAGTGTGTGAACAACATTGAAATTTAACTATGTACTCTGATTCATACATACTCACTACCACTACAACGTTGATTTATAAGTAAAGGTTGCAATGAGTATGCGTACAACAATGACATCAAACTCATACCATTCAAAATATATTTGATTCATAAGCCTACTCATTTTCACACTCAGATTCATAACTTTAGAAAAATACTTATAATACTTATAAATAATTCGAGTGACTCGATATCAAAAGAAAAAAGACACACAAGCAAAAAAAGGCAGAGAAGCAAGCAAAGCAAACACACAACCATCTAATAAGTATTTTAGTGTTCGTATGCGATTCATACTTATTTTATGATTCGTGTATAAGTGTGTTGAGTTATGGAGAGTCGAAATCACGCAACATCATACATGTTTTTAAGTATGAATATGATGAGTACTTCAAACTTTGAATATGAGTAGAGGTTCCATGATATTAAAAGAAATATGAATGCGTATAAGTATCAGAAATTATGAGTATGATTCGATTCTACTCATACTCATTGCTGATCTCATTGCTGATCTCTGGTGTGGTGGCTTATTAGATGTGAGGCCATGGATCAAACCCCAGGTTAGATACATATCTCCAACAAAATGAAATGTAAAAAAAATATTTCTTTGGCGACTTGCTGTCAGAGAGTAAATAAAAATGCCATAAAAAGTTTCTTAAAAAATTTGTCGTTTGGAGTCGACTTTAAACTGTAACCACCACTCATGTCTAAAAATTAACACGCACAGCATAAGTGGTATGAGAAACAAGGATTTAATCCTGACTAAAGAGTTGTAATGGCCAATTATGTGTATGTATGTACATATAAACTTATTCTAACGCTTAAGAAGCTACATTCAAAAAAGAAAACCAAATTGAATAATGTTAGTTCCGGTAGACTGTAGTTGTAAATGTTTTTAAGGCATAAAGCGATATGAATTAAATAATAATCTCTACAAGAGGCTCTTCCACCCCGTGCTGCTTTATGGCACAGAGGCATGGATATGGATATTAAGCACTGATGCCGCAACCTTGAGAGTATAGGAGAGAAAAGGCCTACGAAAGATCTTCAGACCAGTAAGAGTTGGCGATGATTTCCGTATCCGATTCAACAGTGAGTTGTAAGAGCTCATAAAGGATATGGACGTTGTGCAGCGTATTACCTTCCAGCGGATGCGCTGTCTCGGCCATGACGTTCGAATGGAGGAGGATGCTCCGGCGAGATGTGTATTTGATGCGAAGATTTGCGGAAGTCGGCGAAGAGGTCGACCTTATTTGCGTTGGAAGGACCAGATCGAGGAAGCCGCGTCATCGATTGGTGTGACCAACTGGCATAGGCGCGCAAGAAGCAGAGGCGTCTGGAAGGATTTTTAAAGGCAAGCCGAAATCCCTTAAGAGGGTTGTTAATGGCCAGTTAAGCAAGTAAGTAAGATATTGGATTAAAACGGAACTCATAGACATATAAATGGGGTTGTTTAGAATATTCTCTTACAAAACCACTGAAAGATGAAAGACTCTAAGTGAAAATCCGTGTTAAAAGGAAGTTATAAAAAGAGATTAGGCTGATTAAACTTAGTTGACTCGAAATCGATTGAATGGCTGGTTTTAATTTTTCAAATATTTCAGGCTTTAGGATGTAATAAAAAAAAAGGCTTCACTCAAAAAGGTTCAGAAACAATTTCAGTTTTCATTTTCTAATGCCATTATAGAAGAGTGAAATTGAAAATTTTAAATAAAATTAGGAACATAACTGAATTTTTGTTGGTTTTTTTTGGTTAAAATTCCTATTTGATTAACAAAAAAATATTTTTTCCCATACATGCAAATAAATGTATGAATAATGAAATATTTTTAAAATATTATTCTTTTTTAGTTTTTTAGTTTTTGTTTTTGTTAATAAAATATTTAAATAAAAAATGTCAGAGAGGCTCATTTTGTATGTCAAACACATATTTTTGTCTATGAGTCACATACTCATTTATTTATTTTCATTTCATTTCGTTGGTTGGTTGGATTTTTGCAAAATATGACACTCAATTCATTTAAAAAAAAACTGACTGACAATGACTGAATGACGATGGACTCGATGAATGAATTAGTGAATGAGAGAGTAGCTGGGCGGGCTGGCTGGCTGGCTTGGCTCATCGTAGTTTTTTAAGTTGACAAAAAAAATTTAAAAAAAAAGTTATTTTGCATAGAGAGGAAGAAGCTAGTATATGAGCACACTGTGTTATATGTACACACATATGTACATATTCCAATTTGTAGATACTATGACCAGACGGATGTCAGTTCAGTCATTCATTCATTCATTCATTCATTTGATTCGTATGCTTAAAATACATACAAAATATATCCAGTATTTCAGTATTTTCTGACCATATGATAGAAAATTACAGGCAAAAAAAAAATAAAATTTTAAAAAAAATTTAATTTAATATACGGCACGCTTATTACTATTGTGGATATTAATACAACACAACACAATATAGTATTTTTATTATTGTTGTTTTTGTTTTTGTTTTTGTTGTTGTTTTTTAATTCATTATTATTATTATTATCATTGTTATTATTGTTATTGCCATTATTATTGCCATTATTATTGTACGTATTAAACTGCAAATGATTGCCCATACATAGATTTTGATCGGCTGCGTTACTGTGCTCCATTGCATATGCTATATGATGGTATAGTGACTTACAATCTGTTGTACATATGTGGCATATATTTACTACATACATATGTATATAGTATCTGTGTATGGATAATTTAAAGTAAAGTCATGATTATAAGAGCTTTTTTTTACTGATATCATACATACAATAATATATGCCATAACAAAACAACAAAAAAATGGAAAAAAGTGTGAAATGCGTCAGAGCTGCAAAAGAATTCACAGCATAAAGACACTTTTTGTTTCTTAAAATTACCAAAAAAAATATTTGCTGGTGTCTGGTACGTGACAAGATTATTTAGTGTGGTGAAATTATGAGCTTTAAATAGTGACAGTGGAATTATTTGATAATGAAAAACACGCGCTTGCTAGAAAGAAATTCGCATACACTCACTATCTGTTGAAACTGTAATTAAAGGATAAATCGAAAAGTTCTATAAACTTGGTAATATGTTCATGCCAATCCTTGTAACATGAAGCCTAAATAACTCATGTAAGAAAATCAGTCTTGTTGTAGCGATAACTAAGCTTGTGTTCCAACCAGAGATCAGCAATAAGTATTCAAAAGGATGAGTAGTATCGAATCATCCTCATAATTTCTGATTCTTAAACGCATTCATACTTATTTTAATATCATCGAACCTCTACTCATATTCAAACTTTGAAGTACTCATCATATTCGTACTTAACAACACGTATGACTTCGTATTGATTTCCACTCTCCTTTAACTCAATATATACACGAAGCATAAAATAATTATGAATCGCCTACGAACACTACTACTTACTAGAAGGTTGCGTGTTTGCTCTGCTTGCTGCTATGCCTTATTGGCTTATGAATCAAACATATTTCGAATGGTATGAGTTTGATGTCAACGTTGTACGCATACTCATTGCAATCTGTACTTATAAATCAATGTTGTTGTGGTAGCGAGTATGAATGAATCAGCAGAGTACATCGTTAAATTTCAATATTGTTGACTCACTTATATTCAAAATTTCATGAGTGCTTATGAGTAGCGAAAAAACGATTCATTGCTGATCTCTGGTTGCCACATATCAATTACATCAATGCACTGAGGGAGTTTAATTGCTGTTGTAAGCAACATTGTTGTAAATCCAACAAAAACTCATTAAAAATTTCATTTTTTGTAGACTTAATGCAGAGAATTTGCCGATGTCCTATAAACTCCAAGTACTGAAATAAAACAGAAATTCTAAGCTAAGTCTTCCTGATTCTTTGGATTCGTTTTTTGTAAAAACTCTAACGTTGCTTAGGTAAAGGGTGAGGTTTCCGAATAATACGAGAAAATGCCCATTGTTAAGGGATGTGTTATAAGCATAATGAGCTCCACTGTTAATGCCAATACATATAATATATTAAACACATATTTCCCTAAAAATCTCTCTGCAGATTTCTGGCAAAAACTCTAAGAGTAAATAAAATTGCCATGAAAAGATTCTCAAAAAATCTGTCGTTCAAAGACGACTTTAAAATGTGGGACACGCGCCACTCATGTATAAAATTACCACACACAACATAAGTGGTGTAAGAAGCTAAGTCGTAATGATGACAAAAGGGTTGTTGTAATGACCAATTATGTATGCTATGTCAATATGAAATCAAAATCACGTGTAGTATGCCCATGAAGTTTAAACATTCGTTCCAAAGCAGTCCTTAAAGAACTGCACGTATCCACAAAATAAAGAGACTCTCGCACAATAACGTTTATTTGAATAAGTTTTTCTCGTTTCAAAATTTATGGCCTCTTATTGTAACATTAAGATACGTCGTGTATACGAACGTACGTTATAAAGAGAACTGTATTGATGGCACCAACTGTCATGAATATGTAGGTAGTCAGTCATATAACGTAACATACAATATAACAGCAAAGTTTTCTCAGTCCATAGAATCGACAAATGCTGAATGCATAATGGGCCTGAGAATCTATTCGGCAGTGCACACTCACTCACTGCATGCAAAAAAAAAACATGAAAACCCAAACGTTTCAATGCAAATACAATGCACTGCACT
Organism: Sarcophaga variegata; assembly: GCA_932273835.1. Taxonomy (NCBI): domain Eukaryota; kingdom Metazoa; phylum Arthropoda; class Insecta; order Diptera; family Sarcophagidae; genus Sarcophaga; species Sarcophaga variegata. The sequence continues at coordinate 113,719,199 of OW026362.1, read as the reverse complement.
GCACTGCGCTACGTTGCATTGCACTGACTGCTGTGCAGTGTGGAAGTAAAGCACATCCGTTTGGGTTGGAAAAACATTTTTTGTTGTTTTTGTTTTCAGTTTTATTTTGTGGAGACAACAAACAAAAACCGGATGTTGTGGGAATTTTAAGTTGAATGCAAAAATAATAATGAAAACAAACACACACAGACACACACACACACACACGCAATAACAACTCAAGAGAATTACAATTACAGAAATAACAACAACAAGAACAACAACGACATCAGACAAAAATATAAGACTCCAATCACTTATTTGTAATACAGACAAACAAACAGACACACAGACAGACAGACAGACAGACAGCCAACTACTGCATCACTGCATGACGAGACATGGCAAGGCTATACACTGACTGGCTGACTGAGTGACTGACAACGATCGATTGGATTGGAATGGACAAATTAATGACTGACTTTGGCGCACTTAGTTACACAGAAATGTTGACGGATGAAGTGAAAATACACTTGCGGAAAAACATTCATTCATTCATTCATTCATTCATTCATTGACTAAAAGTGGATGTGTTTCTCTCGTTTCTTTTTTTTTTTCGTTTTTTTTTCTTTCACTTTTTCTTTAGGTTCCGTTTCGTTTTGAGTCACTTCCTTTTAATGTGGGTACGCACATGGTCATGAGAGTATGTGTGAGAGAATTGTGGCCATTAAATTTGGAATTTCCTTTGAAAGTAAAGGAAAGAAAGAAAAAAATTCAATTTTAGATTTACAAATGACTCACACACATTCAATTAAAATTCATCAAATTCTTGATTTTCCATTTTTAATAGGAAACATTTGCAATGAGATTGTACTTCTGCACTATTTTCTGACCCAGTATGTATTTGGCATATGACTTCTCATATTACCCGCAGTAAAATACAGAAGCTAGTATATCTTGAGTGAAAGTCAGCTGACAAAGTATTTGTAAACAATGTAAATTACTGGACTATGCATTTGTTATTAGATGTACCTCCAACGACCATATGGTTATGGAAAATTTACCGGCAGCATTCAAATACACATCTAGCACGATATGTATTTTACATATGACATCAAATTCCGTATGACATTAAGCTTCTGCGTTAGGAACTCTGCAGGACGTAGAGACATACATACACAACACAATTGGTCATTACAACCCTTCAGTCAGTTACGACCTAGTTTCTCACACCACTTATGTTGTGTGTGCTAATGTTGTACATGAGTTATCGCCAGAAATCTGCTGAGAGGAAGTCCCCGATTAAATATTTCTTCATATTTTCGTTTTGATGTTTGGCCTGGGACGTCTAGTAAGCCAACACACTACCTACTAGACTACGGCGACTTCTTAGAGACACTAAACAGTAATGACCAGGCTATTTGGAATCACTTTCAAAAGACTGTTTACACAAAAAGGTCAAGTTTTGAAGGAATTGAGAACAGAAATTTGTGTGGCATAGTATATTGAGTGGAAAACAAGGTCGGAAAACCTTTTCCACGGGCTTAAAAGCTTAAGTCATTTTGTGTTTGTTGAGTTAGAAAATGAATGGATTGGTGTGTCCAAAAATTGATAGAAAAGTCTTGGCTCACTTACAGTAATGCTTGGAATTTGCTACATCTGACTACTCATAAGCACTCATGAAATTTTGAATATAAGTGAGTCAACAATATTGAAATTTAACTATGTATTCTGCTAATTCATTTATACGCACTAAAACGTTGATTTATAAATACAGGTTGCAATTAGTATGCTTACAACGTTGCAATCAAACTCATACCATTCGAAATATGTTTGATTCATAAGTCTACTCATTCAGATTTATAACTTTTGGAAGAATACTTATAAATGATTCGAGTAATTCGACAGCAAAAGAAAAAAGACAGAGCAGCAAGCAGACACAACCTTCTAGTAAGTATTTTGGTGTTCGTACGCGAATCATACTTATATTGTGCTGCGTGTGCATATATGTTGAATTAGGGAGAATCGAAATCAATACGAAGTCATACATGTTGTTAAGTATGAATATGATGAGTACTTCTCAACTTTGAATATGAATAGAGAGAGGTTCCATGTTTAATAAAATAAGTATGAATGCGTATAAGTATCAGAAATTATGAGTATGATTCGATTCTACTCATCTTTTTGAATACTCACTGCTGATCTCTGCTACAGTTTGTTTCGCTGCTCCGGAAATAAATCATTCTTCCGCAATGCTATAGAGGCTCTACAGCGATTTAATTAGGAATTTATACGAAATAGCCATAGCTAGTAACAGCAATTGATTGAGATTAATTTTTTAAAAAGTTTTGTTCCAAAAGTCACTAAAATCCACAGGTAATTTTAGTTGGAGTTTTTACTCAAAGTTACGAACATACTCTTTCTCTCGAAACCTAGAGAGTTGATCATTGATTTTTGAATTCTAATAGGGAAGTATGCCAATATTTATTATAATTATTTTCAGTGTAATTTTACAAGTATTACTCATAAATATCCGTACTTACCATACGTATGTACATACACACGTATGTGTGTTATTTGTTTTATTACATCCACAAATATCTATAAATGTTCATAAAATAAGGCAACATTTGACAAATATTATTAAAATAATAATAAATAATAAACATTTAAAACAAAAACAAAAAGAAAAACAAAAAAAGTAAAACAGAATCGCCTGCCTGATTGAACAAAAAAAAACTTTTTTGTTTTTCCAAAATGCGGGGGTTTTCCCATAACCAACGCCTTTGAATTGGTAAAAATTCATTTGAAATCTTTCGTTTTATGGGTTTAACACAGAATGCACAGAATATTCCCCGATGTTCCCCAATCACACTGCAATTGAAAAACGCCTCTTTTCGCGATGTCTTTAATTTACACCACGTACATGTGTATGTATGTGTGCCATTCATTCATTCATTTATCCATCGCTGATGCTTATGACTCGACTCTTGCTTGACTCATAATCAGTTGCTTGCAAATGCATGTCATGCGTTGAAGTTAAAAAAAAACAATTTAGTTGCTAAACCTACAATAATAACAACAAAAACAATAGCAACAACAACGATTATTATTACTTCGCTTTGTTGTCATATAATTAAGTTGTCGTTATTAATGACGGGCGTAATTTTAGTTCATGCAACAACAAAATTAACAAGAACAACAGCAATAAGAAGAAAGAAAAGACAAGCAGAACAAGATAGTTTTGTTTTAAATCATAATTTTTTTTTTATCATTCCTTCCTTCATTCATTCATAATTAATGGCCAACAAATTAGTTGTAACTGCCATTAAGTAGTTTCACGCAGTATTCATGCATTCGAGTGTCGGCTGTTACTAGTTGAATTGTGTTTTGTGTGGATTTCTAGATTTGATTTAATTTTTGTTTTTGTAATTAAATCTGCATTTAATTTATCAGTTATAAACCGGTAATATCATCACTTATCGTGTGGAGCACGTAAATGAAAATGAAAATTGTGCTGCTACTCTGCCACAACTGATTTAACGACTTAACAACGTCAAAAATTAAGCTGAAGTTTTTCATTTTTTTATCAGAAAATATTAAAATTACGTGTCTCTCGAGTATCACAATACATAACACGAAAGAAATTTTTTGAATGAAGCACAAGTCCTTTTATTTTTCAACAAAGTCTCCTTTGATACTCCGATTATAAAATAAAAATAAATTTCTTTGTGAGATTAATTCCTGGTGAGATTCCAATCTCTTTTTCTGCAGCCTTTTCTCATGCAGCCATGAAGTCTAGTAGGTAGTGTGTTGGCTTATTAGACGTAAAAGCCAGGGTTCGAGCCTCAGGCCAGACATCAAGACAAAATAGAAAAAGTATTTTTTCGGCGACTTCCTCTCAGCAGATTTCTGACAAACACTCTCGGAGTAAATAAAATTGCCATGAAAAAGTTTCCCAAAAATCTGTCGTTCGGAGTCGACTTTAAACTGTAGATCTCACCACTCATGTATAAAATTAACACACACAACAGAAGTGGTGTGAGTAACTAGGACGTTGTACAATGGGTCAATTCGACCTCCGGGTACTGTACTTGTCTTAATTGACAAGCACACGTCCTCTAACCTAACCTAACCTTTCTCATGGCTTGGAAAAAATAATGACTTGGGGGTGGCTGAGGGAAAATTTCGAGGATTATAATTATTTTGACCATGAGCAGTTTATGAAACAGTGTCATCGATTTCTTGAGTACCTTTGATGCGAGAGTATATATCAGTGTTGAAAAATTTAGTACTTGAGTACCTTTTTTTATTCAGTACTTTAGTACTTTTTTCAATTCAGCACTTTAGTACTTTTTTCAGTACTTTTCCATTTCAAAAATACAGCAGTACCCCCGCAACACTTTCAGTACTTTTTATTATTACATGTTTTATGGTTTGCGCTTTTCAACTATTAATGGGTTAGGAACATGTTTGAATTTGTCTTTAGCCAAGGTTAGCTCAACGTCCACGGAATGTACGTTCTTTTTTATAACACAAAAAGCAATGGAACGCTTGCCGAACCGTGATGAAATTTCGGTAAGTATTAATTTGTTCTTCATATGCTAAAAACGAACCTACGTTCCGTCGATGTTTAACTAAACTGGACTTTTTCGTTCTGTTACGTTCCTAATCAGCTGTTATTGTTTTGTATTTTTGTTACGTATTTCCTGCGCGTATTAAAAATTTTTAACAAAAGTACCATTTGATGCAAAAAATTACTCTTTCAGTTATAGTTCAGTACCAGTTCCAAATAACGATGTTTATATTTATAGAGATTTCGAGAATGCGAAGTCATGAACATTTGCCTTCAAGAACATTCTTCAGACTGTTTACTCTGTCCTATAAAGGCAAGGTAAAGCTGGGGAGTGAGTCAGTGAAGTTCAGTCAGTCTTCTGTGAAGACGTGGTGTGTTCGAAGATAGTAATCTTGGTTTGAAGATCTTCGTTACAAAGATCTGTCAAATAATTGTCTAGTAATTGTTATTGTTTATGCAAAGAGTGTAAATAGAGGAATAACAAAAAAGGCAATTGTTGTTGTTTACATAAAGTTGTGATGAAAGGCTTTTATGGTTGTAAGTACTACGTAACATACCTCTTAAAGGCCACATTAAGAGAGAATTTTTGAAACTTAGCTCTACTCTTTGTTTAACAGAAGATGTAACAGAAGTTGTAACAATTTTAATCCATTCCCTCTAGTAATTGATATATGCCACATATCCCTTAAAAATTCTTTATTTTTAGTTCATAAACTTTAAATATTTTATTTACTTTGAAAGAAAAACTCATGGAAAAAAACAAATGACGGGAAAAAAACCTTAGTTTTGTTATCGCACACCACAGAAGTTCAATGTTATGTTTTTAAATTTGACTGTCTCTCTGTTCGTTGGTTGGTTCTATTCTACCGGAAAACAGTACCAACTATTTTGTCTTTCTATTCGGTTTCTTTTTTTTATTATTTTCATTACAATTATGAGATAAAATAGCAAAAAAAAAATAAATTCTTTTAAAAATAGAACGTTTCTTAGATAAAAAAAAAAGAAAAAGTAATCAAACAACTTGAAACTATTTGGGTGTGGGCTAATGAATGATAAGTTCCAACCTTGCATTCTTTTCAATGAAAGGACTTTGAACTCTTACGATCAAGTAATAAAGTTTACTTTTTAATTGAACAACGAGATTATGATAGAACCGGAAAAATGAAAAATAATTCTAATACAACACAACAAAAACCAAAACAATAAATATTTGAACATAAATATGAGAAAATTTCCACCGATTTTAATGAAGCTCTTCTCGTAAATTCCGTATCAAAACAATTCTTCATTCATTCATTCATTTGATATGATTTTCAAACAAAAAACAGAAGAAAAATTATAATTCTTTAGTGACATCAATCGGTAACATTAAGAGACATCGCAATTCTCGTGTGTGGTGTCTATGGTACACCCTACTTTAGTTACGTATGCATCTACTTCCATAATAACATTTGCTGCAACACTTTAAAGATGAAAATTTTGATTCTAAAATAAAAGAAATTATAATGCAGAGCCCTGTAATATTTTCCTTTCCTTATCTTAATTCCCTAGATTAGAAAGTTGTGTGTAAAGTTCATAAGGAGTTCGTTCCAGAGAGATGGGGTATGCTTTAGGATGCTGTGGGACAAGCACTTTCTTTAAAACCCCATTAGTTTTCGAACAAAAAAAATTGTTTGCTTTGTCACCATTAAAAATCGTAGATACAGTGAGCGTCAAAAGAAACTGTACACCATGGATAAAATTCTACCACCACATTCAAATTTTACCACTTAAGGAGAGTGCCCGAAAAAATTTGTCAAAATATTTCAAAATTTTTTAAATTTTTTAAATTTTTATTTCAATTTTAAAAACTGTGAATGAAACAATTTTTGAAATTAAAGTAACGGTAATTTATTAATGAATATTTTTTCTAATGTTTAGTTTCTTTTGATGCTCACTGTATATTTTTTTAACAATTCCTATGTAGGGTGCTTTGCTACTCCACAAAAGTCTACGTTGATTCTGTTGATTTCATCATAAAGAGTGTGGTGGCTTCTACAATTGAAATTTATCTGATTAATCAAATAAATTGTTGATTTATTTTGTATTTTTATTTTTGCATTTCTTTTAACAAAAGAGATGACAAATAAATAAATAAATAAGACTGCGTAAGTTATTCAGAATACGGACCACAGTTACTGACTAATAAGTACCCCCACTAACCACCACGTGCAAGCTCTTGTCTGGGCAGTAAATCTTTTATTGGAGAAGTGACTTAATGTGTGTATCAGATTATGAATGAATGAATAACAACCTAGTGGTGCTCTAGAAAGTGCGCAATTGTATTAAAATAAATTATGATGAATGCATGATGCACCGCGAATATTAAAGAAAACCCTCGACCATGGCTGTATAAACTGCAATCGTATGATACATACACATGAGTGACCCAACGATTACATGATCATTATTTTTATAACTGGGCAATGGAAAGTTTTCTACACACGCTTAATTATAACAATGCTTTGATATTAATTTTGTACAGAAATTATAGAAAAGGACTATAAAAATAAAAAACTACGACGAGGATGGGATTCGAACCCACGCGTGCAGAGCACATTGGATTAGCAGTCCAACGCCTTAACCGCTCGGCCACCTCGTCTTGTTATCGCACGAAAAGGATAATTTTTTCTTATAAAATTCTTTAAAAATCCTTAAAAAAAAAGAAAAATAATATGTAGCCTGTTTACCCTTTATCTTAATTAAATTTAAAAACGTTTAAATAATGTCACGCTCAATTTATTGGTTGAGGTTAGCTAGGATATTTATTGTACTTTGGTAACTGTACACAGAACGCTATGGTTAGTGGCTAGAGGACCTTTTAGTATTTTGAGGACATGCATTTAGTTACCAGATCACTTAAAAAAGTGTAGTAATCCGACGAGGATGGGATTCGAACCCACGCGTGCAGAGCACATTGGATTAGCAGTCCAACGCCTTAACCACTCGGCCACCTCGTCTTTCTTACAGACTTCTTACCGTTTGCACAGAACTCCAAATTTTACCATAAAAAGGCCATTTTTTAACCAAGTCTACTGTATTCGTTAGCTATAGCTATAATTGTAATCTAAGGTTACTTTATATGGTTCAAAATTTGTGTAATTTTAAGAAACGATTTATTTTATAGGCTTTCCTTGTCCAGATATCGAAAAAAGTCTCACTTTGGTTGATTTGAGCTTAAAAAATTTTTTTTGGTTATAAATTGTTGAAATTAGGAGTTTTTCTAAACGTATGTATACATTGATATGCACATATGTACATATATTAGCGGGGTAAGATTCCTGAAGTTGATAGGCGTTAAGGGTTTATATGCCCGACATAGTAGCTGGTCATTTCTATTTAAAAATTCTTACATGTAATAGAGCTTCATCCGACTTCAAAATAATTAAAATTTTACTTTTTTTCAAAAATATGGCAAATAATTTTCATACTCATACAATAAAACATAAAAATATGCAAAGTTTTCATTCACTTTATCCTAAAATCCTATTTGTGCGTGCATCAAATCAAACACTTACAAAGTTTGTTTTCCAAATTTGTTTTGGTTTTAAACTGAAATCCTTAAACAAAATCGACTGGCGTTCTACTAATAAGAAATACGGTAGCATTCGTTATAAACAAACTTTACTGTAACAAAAACTTTCAAACAAAAGTTATTTACGACGAGGATGGGACTCGAACCCACGCGTGCAGAGCACATTGGATTAGCAGTCCAACGCCTTAACCACTCGGCCACCTCGTCACTTATTTTTAAGGATAAATCCTTGCGAATAAAATATAAATAAACGGAGTTCGCCACGCCTACAATGATTGTTTAATTTGTGTTCGTTATAAACATTTATTTCTTCTTCAGTTAAATTAATTCCATGCATGGACAATAACTATCTAATGAACTCCTATAAAATAAAAGTGAATGAAGACTTTGAAGACGTCCATTTAAGTTAAAATGAAACCTTGTAAATCATAATGTAGAATAAAAACGCTACACTGACGACGTTTCGCCAATTGTTCTTCCTCCTCATTTTGTTTCATAATGTTGGAAAGTATTTTTTCGAATTACTTCTTCCATTTACGCTGTTGATAAATATTTTCGCAAAAGGTTTTCATAAAAATGTCCGTGAATTAAATTGCTGTAAAAACCCATGATAATTACGATTATAGAGGCATAGTAGTTAAGAACCTAGTTGCCTACAAAAATTCTTAACTTCGTAACAGTTATGTCATCCCCGAGATGTTAGTTCTTCGTCAAATTGACGTCCTTTTAATCAAATTTCAATTGACTGTTGTATAGCAAGCAATAAACCACAGGTGAAATATCAGATACAGGGCGTTGTCAACCTATGACTATAATTCAACTAAGACATCCGTTTATGAAAGTTTGAATGGTTTTGCAATTATGCATGCCCATGTGGTGCATAAACATGTGGTGTACAAACCTATCTAATTACGATGTAAATTTCATACGCTTGGCGCATTATATTTGCCTCATCACTCTCATTTCCTGAGTCTTTTAAAAATACGCTGACCAAGTAAGCTAATTTTTCTCTGAGATAAAGTGAGATTCATACCACCGATATGATAGACTTCTGTCAAGTATATCTTTGACTCATACTGCCTTTTTGCTATCACAGCATTGTGTTATAACTTTGACTTCTTACCAAGGCATAGTTTATAGGTTCTTTACGTGTTTGGGTAAATAATACACTCCCAGGAAGCCAACATCTGTGAACATGGTTTATCAAGTACTATTGTGCTGAGGTTTTTGCCAAAAGGCACAAAAAATTTATTAAAAGCAGTCGTATTTATTCCACAATTCTGGCAGTTTCTACATCACGAAAGTTCTCTAGCTCATATCCCTTGCTGATGTGCCGTTACGACTTTTCCTTCTGGAAATTAACATTTTTTGCATTTGACGTTATATTCGTCGTCATAATAATTAAATGTGAGCCTCATATTACGCCTTTTGTGGTCAAGTGGTAAAACCAACATCGCTGACGCATGACAAAATATCGAAAAAACAATTGTTTAGTACGAGTGAACCGATAGGCCACTATTAACAGCGCCTGATTCAATCATTTCAAAAAGTTTTTTGTTTTTATTACTTTACTTACATATTTCCTATTGTAAATCATAATTTTATTCCCTTTTTATATACATACTCGTACACACACATACATACATACGTATGCTTATGTACAAACTTAAGCTAAATGGAGCACATAAATAGAATTTTTATTTCACCACATCACCATAAATATTATATTCATGGGCACTTTCTATAATTACAATGATTATTTGCTATAAATTAAATTTAATAAAACATTTCTTTAAAAAAAAAAACAAAAAAAAAATAAATAAAACAATGAACGACGAGGATGGGATTCGAACCCACGCGTGCAGAGCACATTGGATTAGCAGTCCAACGCCTTAACCACTCGGCCACCTCGTCATGTTGGGCGCTGTGAAAAATTCACGGCATATAAATTACTTGACAAAAGTTTATTTTTAACATTCAAAAATATGCAAAATATGATACGCTCTTAGCGGGCCTTGAACTTAAGATCCCTACAATAGATATGCATATCTTAAAAGTTTACTATATGTATTTGGAAATAATTCCAATCTATTTTTAGTATGTTTTTGTTTATTAGCTTTAAATAATTGCAGTTAATTAAGGCAAAGCAGAGGTTAAATCAAAATATCGTTTTGGAAATGCAAATTCTAAAACTTTTTAAATTCCAAATATTGCCTGAGAACCGAATTTGTTTATAAAAAAAACTCCTGTAGCGAGATTTGAACCTAGAGTATTAAGAGGTCACATACATTCTACACAGATGTTGCGTCTAGACAACTGCACCAAAAGGCAGCAGCCTGCACAATGGGACTAGGAAGGCTTTTAATTTTATTTGGTCTTCAGTTTTTTAATAATTTTTAATATTTTAGTACCTGCGTTTAAAAAAATAATAAAGCAGAATGCGAAAAATGTTTAAATGTTTGAAACTCGATATTCAAAACATTTTGTTTCAGCCAAAAACAACATCACACAACACTTCACAACATTTTGTCTTCATTTCTTTACTAAAAAACTACTGTATTTTCTATCCTACTCACACAACTAATTCACTACTTTCTTACTTCTCTACTCCTTACTGTTGTATACTCTAATAACAAAACTTAACTATCTTTTTTAATCATCAATATTATCTTCTTTAATTATCACTCTTAACACTTATCTTCCCGGGATTATTTGATGATTGTTTTTGTAAAATCTTTTTGTCGTTTCGATTAAATATAAATAAATTTTAGACCGACGAGGATGGGATTCGAACCCACGCGTGCAGAGCACATTGGATTAGCAGTCCAACGCCTTAACCACTCGGCCACCTCGTCACATGTTTTGTCATGTGGCAACTTTGCCCAATTGTGTTGGTAATGAAATTTGCTGTGATACTTATGAAATGATTTGTTTTTCGTACAGAAATTGATATTTTTTTATCACAAAACTAAACTTCATTTTATAGGGAATTTTCGAAAGTTCTGAATAACCGAAAATTAGAAAAACAAAATCCAAATTCTGATAAAAACTGGGCTTATGCATTAAAAATATGCACAAGGCTTACAGTTGGTCCTCCGAGTACAGCTTGTCATAATCGTATAAAGGTGTGCATATGAAAATGACAAGTCAGCTAGATGACTACACGACCACCGTTGTGGCTGTGGTCAATGCTTTAAACACACTTAAGACCACGGAATAAGTTTGTGTATAGAAAAATCATTTTTTTTGCTACAATTCGACAACAAGCAAGACTACCGTTAAAGCTGTAGCCAACATAGTCTACGATTATGAACGAGATAGTACTGTCAATATAGTAAAATAGGGTAGATTTTAGAAACACAACAGAGTTCGTGATTTATAAGTAACTATTAAAAGCGATATAAAATATTAGGTTAGGGTTAAGCCAATAGCCTTTTACAATGTAGCAATGTAGGGTCTCAATGAATTCTTTGAACAATAATCCATTCTATGTCAACGCCTTCATTTCGTAACAATTCTTTTCGCTACCTTCCCGTTTAACATTAATCTGTCCTCCCATTGTGTAAAATGCAGAGCCTCGTTTCTTATGGGCGATCAAATGTTTGTCTAAACCCTATGCACCCAAGAATAACAAAATTGGAAAATATTCTCCATTTTGTTTTTATTTTTCCACGATTGTATGTGAGCAATGGTCGATTGTGGAATTATAGGATCGAAATTCAACTTGTTCTTGACAACGGCCATAGTCACCCCATCAAATATACTTTTATCAGTTATTTAGGCAATTATCAATCAATTTAAAGCGGAGTAATATCACTGCTGCTTTTAGAGTGTGCTATGATGCTGTGTTTCAACGTACTTATAGTAACTCCTATGCCGAAGAGGCGAAAACTCTTCTTCACTTTCTTTGTCAATGCCAATCTCTTGCGAGAAGTAGATTTAGGTTATTCGGCTATCCATTCCTTGTCAGTTTAACTGAGTTATCATCCATCGTTTGATAAACTTCAGGTTGGTTTCCTTGCGCTGAACAACTTCTTCGATTAGTTTGGTGGAAGTTGGTCAGTGCAATGACTGCGCTTACCAATGGCGTGCTCAAGTGTGCTTGATAATCAAAGCTACCACTTCGACCTAACCTAACCTATAATAACTCCCTCAATGATCGGAAGTATTAACTGAGAGCTTCTAAGCTGCACTTTAGTAGCTCTACTACAATACAATACATTTGGAGTATTGTCTTTGGATTCTTTGCGGCTGTAGAGTTCTACCGTAACTCCTTTAGACTCCTCCAAGGGACTTTTAAAATGTTGTTGGGCTTCAATGGGTTTCCTCAGTGAACTACACATGTCGTAGGACATGCATATTTTACTTATATTTTATCATATCGATAGATCAAGATGATGAACAAGCACTGCTCCAATATCTTTAAGAAATTCCGTAGGCATCTGAAATCAACAATGAATGGTTTTGTCGCTACTGATAAGCACTCATGAAATTTTGAATATAAGTGAGTCAACAATATTGAAATTTAACTATGTATTCTGCTGATTCATTCGTACTCCTACAACTTTGATTTATAAATACAGGTTACAATGAGTATGCGAACAACGTTGACATCAAACTGATACCATTCGAAACGTGTTTGATTCATAAGCAAAAAAGACAGAACAGCAAGCAGAGCAAACACACAACCTTCTAGTAAGTATTTTAGTGTTCGTACGCAATTCATACTTATTTTGTGCTTCGTGTATATGTTGAGTTCCGGAGAGTCGAAATCAATACGAAATCATACGTGTTGTTAAATATGAATATGATGATGAGTACTTCAAACTTTGAATATGAGTAGAGATTCCATGATATTAAAAGAAGTATGAATGAGTATAAGAAGGATAAGAAGTTATGAGTATGATTCGATTTTACTCATCTTTTAGAATACTCATTGCAGACCTCTGATGCGTACTACTCTTATATTTTATTATATTTGTAGATCAAGATGATGAAGAAGCACTGTTCCAGTGGCTTTGGGGAATTCCGTTGGTACGGTGTCTTCCTAATACTAATAACGATTGGCTTTTGTGGTAGTTCGTGAAAGTGTCGCTTACCTTACTAGCTATTTAATGGAACGCATGTAAATTCAGTAACGGGTGCAATTGCGATAATTCGCATTAAATTACTGATCAAATTAGAAGCCAAATATAAACGTATAACAGTTTGAAGACCAATCTCTAGTTAATGGAAGATTTTTTTTAATAATCTTATAACCGTTATAATAACTGTAAATAAATAAGTCGATAAACATTCCATATTTGATTTAATTTTGTTGACCATTTCAATTAGTTATACTCCATTAAAAATATTTCAATATTATAGTCAGAAATCGACTACCATTTCAAAAAAAAAAAAAAAAAGAGGAGAGAAAAAACTCATTTAAATATTTGGTAGTTGTAAAGCCAATAACGCTAGTCATACTTCTCTTTGCTCAACGTTTCATTCGGGTGGGTAGTTTGGTTGTAGGTAGACGAGAAGGGCGACACATCCGTACGTACCACATGCTTAGGTAAGTGGGTGTGATTTGTGTGTTCAAAACTTATGAATGAAATTATTTCGAATGGAATATTTTTTTGTTTTTTTTTTTGTTTCTGTAATCATTTTCCATAATAGTAATATGAATTATTTCTTAAGTAAACTCTTAGTTGCTCATTTTTTTTTTGTTGCTCACTTTTTTTTATTTTTTTTTTTATTTTCAACGTAAATTTTTGTGTAAAAATTCCATAATTTGGCTTTGTTTTTTGAATAATGCCGCCTGATTGTTTGTTTTTGGTAAAAAAAAACCGTTTAAAGAAAAATAGAAGAAGACTTTTTCATATGAAATTTACCACCTTTTTATGGTATTGTTTTCTGTTGATTTGTACAAGTACGAGTACGAGTATATTATTGCCGCGTCTAATACAGAAAGAGACGAGAGAGAGACCAACCTACTAACAATTATTACATTTTGGCCTGATTATAACCGTGTGGCGCATTTTGGCTGGCGCTTTTTATGGCATCGTGTGACGACGGTAATAGAGAATTTATTTTTATAACTGGCGCCAGAACAGCAATTGCAGTATTTTTAAAATTTTTTTTTTTGCTTTTTTTGTTTGCATTTTTATGCTTTTTATTCGCAATCAGGCTGGAACACACTATGACTCGTTTTAAATAGTTTTTTTTGTTTTGTTCTGCAAAAAAAAAAAAAAAAAAAACAACAGAATAAAAATTACTAATAGCAAATAAATACAAGTACAGTGGGTGACAATAGTTAGGTAAAGATGCATAAGCTAAAGCTAGAAATAAAGCTGAGTCTTCAAGTATTGATTGTCTATACTTGTAGGCCAGAGATCAGCAATGAATATTCAAAAAGATGAGAAGAATCGAATCATACTCATAATTTTTGATACTTATACGTATTCATACTTATTTTATTAAACATGGAACCTCTCTCTATTCATATTCAAAGTTGAGAAATACTCATCATATTCATACTTAACAACACGTATGATGTCGATGTTGATTTCGACTCTTCATAGCTCAACATATACACGAATCATAAAATAAGTATGAATCGCGTACGAGCACTAGAATACTTACTAGAAGGTTGTGTGTTAGCTCTGCTTGCTGCTCTGTGCCTTTTTTCTTTTATTGTCGAATCACTAGAATCATGTTTCTAAAGTTATGAACCTAAATGAGTAGACTTATGAATCAAACATATTTCGAATGGTATGAGTTTGATGTCAATGTTGTATGCATACTCATTGCAACTTGTACTTATAAATCAACGTTGTGCAGAGAGTATGAAAAAATCAGTAGATTTCATAGTTAAATTTCAATATTGTTCACACACTTATATTCAAAATTTCATGAGTGCTTATGAGTAGCGAAAAAACGATTCATTGGTGATCTCTGTTGTAGACCACGACAAAGATACTCCTTAACTCTGTTTATGTTGAGCATACTTGTCTTAACGAAACAAATTTCACACATTATGTCATTCTTGTCATAAATGTTTATATACAGTCCGTTATCGATCACTTCGTGATATATTTTAATCAATTTGACGCAAACCAATTTGACAAACCCCTTGTGACTTAACTATGGAAGCTACAAAATATTAATTACACTTAATAAAAATAGACGTCAGTTCTAAAATCATAAACGTTTAACACCTTATCTCATTTGTAATTTAATCTCACCTTTCCATTACTTCTGTAACGCACTATACTTGCTTGCAACATACTTTAGCACCTTGCCATTGCAAAAAACAAACTCGCTCTTACACGAATAGAAAGTCTAAACTGCTTCCGAAAAATAAAAGAAAACTAAGAAAAAAAAAAACCAAAAACAACAGAAATGTATTGCATGCGGCTTTAAAATATTTTTTGCCCATGGCAAGTAAATATTACCGAAAATAATTTTGTTGTTGGTCTTTCAAATGGCGGTGTCAGTGGAAAGTGGAGAAAATAAGGAAATTAACGGGTCTAAATTATATAAAATTTGCAATTTTATAATTCTTTTCTTTGCTCTTTTTTGTTTTCTCTTTTCCTTCTTCTTTGGCTACTTGTAAATAGTTTGCCTAAAAAGTTGATTTTTTTGTGTGTGTCAGTTATCTCGTCCAGTAGAGCGTGACTTTAGATCATGCCGCAAAGACCCTTTTTTCTATTGTTTCAGAGTCATAGCCTGTCCGATTTAAATCACAATATCGCTACACGTATAATTTGGCAAAAAAAAATTTGCATTTCAGATAATCGAACTGCAGTCCAAAGGGGGTTGCACTCTTTTGATGACTAATGCTGTTCCCATATTGGTACATAAATGGTTTACTTATGGTGTAGTGTTGGCGTATTAAATACATTTTTAGGGTTAAATTACAGGGTGAAAGTATTTTCTTTTTAATTTAAAATATTACACGTGCCTTGTTTTGAGCTGATATGTAGCATGTAGAGCAACAATATAAGGACAAGGAACAATAGTGCTTTCATCAGTTGAGTTTTCTATCCGTCCGGGCACATGATAAATCTTAAACGAAGAGACTTTAATTGCCTTAATGTCCGAATGAAATGTAAGTTGAGTTAAGGACTCGAAAACTGTTTCAGAGTTTTTCAAACACCGCCCAAACACTTTCCACCGATGTCAACTGGTCGTCATAAAATAATGTCCACAATTTTTCTTGATGATGAATTTGGGCAATTAGATTGATGGGTTAATGTTCGCTTAACAACAAATTCCAGTGATAACAGCAATATTATCTAGTCTTGTCAAACCACAGTTTATTTTCATTTGTTATATTCGCCTGTTATTAGATATTTAATAGGAGACGTGATAATTACGTCGGTTTCATATGATTTATGCATCGAATATGTTGCCCAAATACCTTCAAAGTTATTCACGAAATGCTACTAGAGTTGTGTTTGCTTCACACATTCTAGTTTATGCATGCTACCGACTATAAATTAGTAAAGCAAGCCTACATATGTGTGTAAAGATCAAGCTGGTATCTGGTGGTATAATCACAGAAATATGTCTGCCGCTGATTAAAATTTTCCTAATTCAGTCTCGATATATTTCTGTTATACGTCTTAAGCAGTAGATATGTATTGACTGGTGTTTTGCTTTTACATCGCTTAACATTAAAATTATAAACGAAAGCTACAAAAACAAAACAATGCAGTAAACAAACAATGCAGTTTACAAATTATCGTACTGCTTAATATAACAACAAATACCAGCATAAAAAATGGTAAACAAGTAAACAAAAACACACAAACAACACTACAAGAATAAATGTAAACAACGATGTTTACATTTATAGAGATTTCGAAAACGCGAAGTCATGAACATTTGCCTTCAAGAACATTTATCAGACTGTTTATTCTGCAATATAAAAGGCAAGCAGGCGACTTAGTGAGTGAAGTTCAGTCAATCTTCTGTGAAGACGAGGTGTGTTTAAAGTGAGTAATAGTAGTTTGAAGATCTATGTTACAAAGCTCTGTCGAGTAATCGTCTAGTAATTGTTATTGTTTATCCAAAGGGTATAAACAGAGGAATAACAAAGATAAGCAATTGTTGTTATTTACATCAAGTTGTGAACAGTGGTACAATAATAAAGAATGTGCGAATAATAAAGAATCTTAATTAAAACTTAACACAAATTTATTTTTATTTTATTTGCAATCTACGAGCTCATTTTTTAAACATTTTTAAAAGGGTAAAAACATAACAATATATATGTTGTTATCTTAGAGGAGTACTTCCCTTTCCAGCCCTGCAATATTTCTTCTGTGAAAACTGTATTTTGAGTAAACAATCGTTAGCTATGACTAGAAAATTGAGTAATTAACGTCATTTGAATGTCTCGAGTGCATTTATCTAAGTATAATAAATGACTGACTTGCTGTCATTATTAGAAGTCTGACTGATCACGTTTTCTTAAACCATTTTTGTGCGAGTCAAGAAGAAAACAATATTTTACGAAATGCAGCAGAAAATTTTCCGGTTTTGCGAGAGTCAAGAACACGAGTCGGACGAACAGATTTGGTATTGATATTGTGAAACCACAGGCTATAAATAGGTAATAAATCATGTGTGTTATTCATATTAACTCATTTGCTTAAGTCGGTCAAGCCATTACGGTGTTTGTAAACTCATGTGTTTTGTGGGAGTCATGATTCATGACTTTATGCAACTTTCTCAGATAGACCTATGCATGGGTAAAAGTTGAACAAAACCTAATAAAATGTCATGTAGAGTTAGTCTGAAAGTAATTTGCAAACGATTGATGAAAATTAAACGTGGATCTGGTCAGGGATTGTTTTCCTACAATATTAGAAGACTTTAACATACACATCATATTTTCCTAGCAGTACGGTTTATCGTATTTTGTTTTGATCCTTTATTTTGCTTAGAATATTTGTTTTCGTTTTAATCACTTAATTTATAGTTCCTTTCCAATTCCCAAATTCATTTGTAATTATAGGGATCGATTGAGGATGATGGAGGGATGGTAGTGTTTTGTATTTAATTTCACAAACAAGCTCCAAATGAAACTGAAATTGTGAATAAAAACTACCAGTCATTTAATTGTGGTATTGTTCGTGGCAGTATTATATGCCATTACAGGTAATAATTATGAGTTTATAAGCCCTAAACTCATAGGAAGTGTGAGCCGAAGTGTAAAGTTTTGCTGCAACAAACGAGAACAAACAAACAAACGAGGAGCCACATAAACAGGTTCAATTATATGGTATGTACGGCTTGTTGGCTGGTAGTGTTGAAAAGTGTAGTTTTTTTATTTCTTTTTTACTTTCTTCGCAAAGTGAAATAAAGTTCTGTGGCGCCTGGCTATATAAATACATATGACTTTGGCTAAATCGTTTCAATTTAGTCTAATAAAACGTGGTAATAAGCACCGAATGTCGAATGGCGGTGTAGGTTTTATGACTCCTGCACGTGTTTTACTGGGAGTTTTTTTTTCTTTGTATGCATTCACTCAAATGCATGCATGATTCATGCAAAAATTAAAGACAGAAACTATGAAGAAAAGGAACTTTTTGAGGTCGTAAAAAAAGGAAATTGTTTACAATGTAGATGTCGATACAGAAAAAGATTGTTTTATTGAAAGTAATTGTTTTTAAATAGCAGAAGATCTTAGCCTGGAAAAAATGGAAATTAGAATTAGAATGTGGAGGCTCTCTAACAGGAGTAATCATTGATTAGAAATTTATAATAGAGGAACTTTTTTAAAAAAGTACTTGTTAAAGAAATAATTCTTTAAATGGACAAAGGAGCACAGCATTCCACATAATTGACGATATTTCTATAGAATTTTACAGACCAGAATTTGTTGCCAAAAGTGAACTTTAATCAGGCTTTTCTAAACCTCAGCAAGAGAAGAGGCAGTTTTGTTTTCGGTTACTTAGAGTAGGTCGCAGATTTTCATGCATTTCGACACAAATCCCTACTATACCCTATAATTTAGGTAGCAGACTGTACTCCATAAACAATATTGTTACGAAAATGGAAACGGTGTATTATCGTTTAACATTAAAACGATAAGCAAAAGCTACACAAACAAATACAACGAACTTGTTACAAGTAAACCAACAAGATCAGTATGAAAGGAAAGGGAATAGACACGTAAGCGAGAACACAACAACAAGCAATGTGAACAAAATACACAAACAACAATGAAGTCGTGATAGAGTTCTCGAGAAGGCGAAACCCCAAACGTTCAACTTCAAGAACCTTCATCAGACTGATTACGTGGGCATATAAAAAGGCAAGACAAAGCAGGTAACGGGCAGTAAGAATTCAGTCAGTCTTGTGTGAAGACGCGTTGCATGTGAAGAAAACAGTCATGGTTTGAAGATCGTCCTTGTAAAGAGCTACCGAACATTTGTTAGTGTTTACGCAAGCACTTGTTGTCCGATTGTTTTCTTCTGTCTTTTGGTATACCATCATAGCTGGTTCCTATAGACTAGCGTATCATAGCGTAGTTCTTCTCAAAGCAATGAACCTTTGAATCTATTTTACAGATTTTTCTCAGTGTACAGATTGTTTATGAATATTTTGTTTTGTTTTCTCGCATGCAATTCGTTTGTTTTTCAATTCGTTAAGAACGAAAATCATTTATTTATTCGATGTTTTTGCAAGGAAAAAATGTCATTTTGTTAAGAAGAGTATTTTTAAAATATTTCTTCTCTGTTGTTTTTTTTTTCTTTTTTGTTGTCATGTTTCAAAAACGTGTGCTTTTCTTGAAAAATATGCTCAGGGTCTTTTTTTCAATATATTTTGTTAAAAAGAAACAACATACAGTGAGCGACAAAAGAAACTGTACTTTAGAAAAAATATACATTAATAACTTACCGTTATTTTTATTTTGAAATTGTTTCATTAACAGTTTTTTAAATTGAAACAGAAAAAAATAAAATTAAAAAACTTTGAAATATTTTGACAAATTTTTTTGGGCACTCTCCTTAAGTGATAATATTTTAGTTGAGGTGATTGTTAGAATTTTATCTTTAGTGTACATTTTCTTTTAAAGCTCACTGTACATATGTACGTATCATACATATGTTTTTAAATACAAACATATAAAATGTAATTTTTAAATTTCTTGTTTTCATACGAATTATAAATAAAATTCATCAATGTTTTGTTGTTGTTGTTGTTTTTTAAAAATTTTTAAATAATTTATTTATTTTGTTTTTAATATTTGAATTACATTTGAATTTGTTTTATTTGGTGTTTATCACCTTGATTCACACATGTGGGAAAATTACTTGGCATGACCAAGGGGCCTACGAAGAGGTGCTGGTTGGGAACAACTTAAATGCCGATGCAATGAACCACCGAACAGATAAACAAAATAAATAAACAATGACATTTACAAAAACAAAATTAAAAAAGAAAATAAATAAAAATTTTAACGAAAAAATAAAGTCAATCTAAACCGACTACATTATACCGCTACGCTATAATGTACTTCTACAGTGGTAGTTGACTGAGACAGAATTTGATTTAAGGATACCCAAGGCACGTCATCTTGTACATCATAACATAATTGGTCATTACAAACCTTCAGTCAGGATTATGGACCTAGTTTCTCACTCCACTTATGGTGCGTGCGTTAATTTTATACGTGGGTGGGTGGGGGTCTACAGTTTAAAGTCGACTTCGGACACAAAATTTTTGAGAAACTTTTCATGGCAATTTTTTTTTTTTTCTTTGCTGACTTCCTCTCATCAGATTTCTGACGAAAATTATGGGAGTAAGAAAATAAAATGGCCATAAAAAGTTTCTTAAAAATCTATCGTTCGGAGTCGACTTTAAACTGTAGGTCTCCAGCCACTCATTTTTTAAATTAATACACACAACATAAGTGGTGGGAGAAGCTAGTTCGTAATCCTGACTAAAGAGGTTTATAATGACCAATTATGTATGTATGTATGTATCTGAGGTCGCGTGCCCAGACGTAGGAACATGGCATACAGGGTATCCTACCCACCTGCAGTATGTATCCATAAATATTCAATTGAAATTGGTTTATTGAAATAAAAATTTCTGTTTATTTTATTAAATTTGTTTTCAATTAAAAATAAACATTGCAAAACCAATAAATAAATTCAATTGAATAAATCAAGGTGCTCCCATTTTAGTATTTGGTCCGGGTAGAGTCTTTTAATGTGGTCGAAGACCTTTTTGTTCTGTTAAAGGTTAATAATCGCTTGTAAAAAAATAACCGGATATTCGAATGGAAGTTTCAATGACACAATTTTTAATTTTACAAAAGAGCAAAAAAAATTGGACGATAAGGTCAAAAAACTTGTAATATTTGGAGTGTCGTACGAACAAAACAGTAAAATAAAGTTGAATGTCAAGGTTAAAATATTAATATTAGAGCATCAGGTAATATATGTATGTACTGTAAAGTTATTGTTTATCAATATTATTATCATCTTTTGTTATTTGTTTTTTTAAATACGGTTTTAATAATAAAGATCAATGCAAGAATATGAGTGCCTTATGATCAAGGAAGAAGTGGAAATACACCAACTAATGCAGCTAACAAAGCAGGAACTAGTTCACATGAGATAAACTTAAAATATACATTAATCGTGCTCACTATGAAACTGTGACTCTGAGGCAATCTCGATGTGGAATTAACCATGGCACGCTCAGCTGCTCGTTGTTTTGATGACACAACACTTTCTTTTCACCCACTTTTGATGATAATTAATAAAAATTTTATTACGGATATCGCATAAATACGAATCCTTTAACGCAGACTGCTCTTATGTCTCACCCGTGAAGTTTCAGACACACAACATGATTAAGCATCAGTACAAAAACTCGGCTTTATTGTGATAAAATATTGTCAAACACTTTTGTGAACTTTCTTTATTGTTTCTGGTATGTGCGTCGTAATCGTTATAGCACTTCAGGAGGCGTCTTGGTAGTTCCTACGTCCTTGCTTATATTCTGTCACCTAATACATTAGGTTCGTTAATGAAACATGAGACTTTCCCAAAGAAGAATCTCCTTTAGATTTAATGTTTGTTGGACTAAGAAATTTCAAACTAAAAAATTTATTTGCATAACATTGGTCAAAATTAAGTCCATATTTTCCAATTTCTTGAGAAAGTGCATTTTTCATGGATCAATAAAAATTTGAAAACATCGTGTCCCTTGAAACGTAAACTCGATATTCTAAAAGGTTGGCAATTTTGTTGGCAATAAATTTCTTTTAAGTTTCCGTTGTGGTACGCACGTACAGCCAGCTAAATTTGGTACCATCTTTGTACGTTGTAAGGCCTATATAGGTAGGTAGAAGTGGCTGTCCCCTCGATGGAGTCCTGAGCTGACACACTTAGGCCACACACATGGCCCACTTTGATGCCATAGTATCACATTCTCCCCGAGTCCAGGAACCTCTCGGAGCTTCCGATGTAGCGACTCAAACTGCCAATATCCATGCATGACAGTCCATCCAGATCCTCCATGTAGTAGACAACGAGGAGTCTCTTTCTCCTCCGACCAACTTCCGGGCATGTGCACAGTAGGTGAAGAACAATCTCATCCTCCTCCGTATCTACACAGCTTATGCAGAAATCATGTGCAAGATGCCCAATACCAATATGATTCGCATGTGTTCCTATAATACAATGCCCCGTAATAACCCCGTTAAAAGTGCTGAGCTTACTTCTTTGGAGTTTAAGCCTTTTATGCAGCCTTGTTCAGATTTTCTGCGCCGTTCTGCCGCAGCCTAAATACTAAGCAAATATCTTCGATTTTTTAGTAAAGTCCAATGACAATTTCTTATGTTGAAAGTTTAGAACAAAATATTCATTTTCATGAAAAACTATTCCTTATAATTTGATTTCTTTTTCTGATTATTAGAAAATATCGTTTAAAGAGTATCGGGGAACTTTTTTTCCTATCGGTGTAAAGAATTCTAAATTCTGGAAAATGAACACCAACAACCTCGTGATATCTAGACCAGAGATCAGCAGTGAATCGTTTTTTCGCTACTCATAAGTACTCATGAAATTTTGAATATAAGTGAGTCCAACAATATTGAAATTTAACTACATGCTCTTATTCATTCATACTCACAACACTACGTTGATTTATAAGTACAGGTTGCAATGAGTATGCATACAACATTGACATCAAACGCATACCATTGGAAATATGTTTGATTCATAAGCCTACTCATTTAGATTTATAACTTTAGAAAAATGCTCTTATAATACTTATAAATGGTTATGATGAGTGACTCGACAACAAAAGAAAAAAGAAGACACATAAGCAAAAAAGACAGAGCAGCAAGCAGAGCAAACACACAACCATTTAGTGAGTATTTTAGTGTTCGTACGCGATTCATACTTATTTTGTGCTTCGTGTATAGGTTGAGTTATGGAGAGTCGAAATCAATACGAAATCATACGTGTTGCTAAGAATGAATATGATGAGTGCTTCAAACTTTGAATATGAGAAGAGGTTCCATGATATTAAAATAAGTATGAATGCGTATAAATATCCAAAATTATGGGTATGCTGATCTCTGGTATCGAGACACATTCACTTCAATATCGGATATGGTCTTATTGCGTAATATGCAATGTTGATATGTTGATTTTATTTTTATAAATAAAATAAAAAGAAAAAGTGAAATATTTTTTAATTCATTTAATTTTATTTTATTCGTCATTCATGGAAATACTAAATGTTACACAACCGCAAATAATGTGAAGACATGCAGACATACATATTTATTAATAACCTACTGATACACTGCGGTTCATCAGGATAGAACCAGCATATTTTAAATTAAAAAAAACTGTATAAATTGCAAATACAGATAGAATAAAATAATTTTGTTTTGCAGAAAAATAGTTAATACTGTAAATGATAATTTGAACACAAAAAATAGTATAAAAATGAATTATAACGGTACTTTTTCACTTTCTTTGTAGGCAAGTATAAAATTTTTCATTTATTTTTTGGTTCAACAGAATAGAACCACGTGCATTTTTAACTTAAATCAGCAGGCGGTTGTAATAAAGCTTTATAAAAACCAAATAAAATTAACGTCACAGTTTGTGACTGCAGTTAGCTAAATCAATATGCGAAGAAAGAGTTCTTAAAATTCGTCGGAAATGGTAAAAATTGATGTTTACCATTCTAAAAATTATTCTTATCGCGAAATCGGTAGAAAAATCGGACGAAGTCACAATGTGGTAATGAATTACATAAAACATCATGAACCATATAATAAAAATTACAAATGAGGTACTTAGACAACTCTAACACCACAGGACAAGCAAAAAATTCTTCGAATTGCCTCAAATTCAGCCCATTCTACCTCTAAAATTAAGCATTAAGCAGTAGTTAAAGCAAGTAAATCAACAGTTCGTCGCGCTATTTTAAGCAGTGAACATCTACAAGTCCGGAAACTACAGGAAAAACCTCCATTAAATGCAATCCGCCAACAACAGCGCCCTCAGTTTGCCAAAGATCATATGGGATGGGATGTCCAAAGACAATTAAGCGATAACGATTGGCGAAAAGTAATTTTTTCTGATAAAAAAATTTAATTTGGATGGCTATAACTTTTATTTTTACGATATGCGTAAGGACGAAAAATTTCTGAGCCGCCATCACAGCATAACGCCCCCTATGTAATTGAACATCCCATGCCATACATCCATAGCTAACTGCAGTCACAGGCACAGGTTATATTGTGCTGCAGTCACAAACTGTGACTTTAATTTTATTTGGTTTTTATAAAGCTTTATTACAACCGCCTGCTGATTTAAGTTAAAAATGCACGTGGTTCTATTCTGTTGAACCAAAAAATAAATGAAAAATTTTATACTTGCCTACAAAGAAAGTGAAAAAGTACCGTTATAATTCATTTTTATACTATTTTTTGTGTTCAAATTATCATTTACAGTATTAACTATTTTTCTGCAAAACAAAATTATTTTATTCTATCTGTATTTGCAATTTATACAGTTTTTTTTAATTTAAAATATGCTGGTTCTATCCTGATGAACCGCAGTGTATATGTATTGTATTGTGTTTTTTTCTCTTATTGTTGTTGTTATTTTTGCAAAATACTTTCTATTTTTGGCACATTATGGTGAAGCATTTCCGTTTTGAATTTATTACGGAATTTCTGTTTCTGTTTCTGTTTATTTTTAATTTTTTTGTTTTTATAAAAAAAAAGACAGGGATTTTTTAAAAACCATATGAGGTGAACTGAAGTGGTTGCAGTTTTATTTGTTGTTGTTGTTGTTGTTAATATGTACGCACGCTTGGGAAATTCCCAGACTCCTAAGAAATGCCTATAAGTGTTGATGTGAAGAACAAAATTAATTACGTACGAATATCAACCGCATCTGATAAGAATTTCTGTGTGTTTTTTATTTTTGTATTTTTGCTAAACAAAATCACTTTATATGGAAAAAAATAAATGTTGACATTAATACGAGGGGAATTACGTTGTAGATACGATATATAAATATGTAAAGAATTTTAAAAACCAAAAAAGGTAACCAAAATTCTCAATTGACTTGCGACATGGCCACATGGAATGCGAAAAGAAATCTAGAATTTTATGCACAATCCTTTAACGTATGCCGGTGCAAGAATTGACGTCGGATTAGCGTCGCACAATCTACGCAATCTTGAAGGCTATCAAGACCATAGCTGGTAGGCCTATTTCGAATTCGGAATCTTATATGATCTTCGTTGACAGCCAGGCTGCCATAAGAGCCATTACGTCGGTCTGGTGCAAATCACGGTTCGTACGCGAGTGCAAGGAGTCGTTAATGTCTTTTGGACCAGACCGAATTCGTCTATGCTGGGTTCCGGGTCATAGCGGAATACTTGGTAATGAGACGGCGTATGCTCTCGCTAGATTAGGTTCACTTTCTTAAGGCGATTTGATAGTTGGTCCTGATCCCCCAAAAATCTCTACGGCCTCATCAATGGATAGGCCAGGGGGAAGAGCAGAGACGTTGGGATAATGGATCGGGTTGTTATGTTTCTAGATGTCTATGGCCTACTATAGACAGTGTAAGAACAGGTTGGCTGTTGTGCTTGGATAAGGCCTGCTTAAGGTTAGTTATCTGGTTTATTACGGGGCACTGCGAGATTAGGTCGCTGATATGGAACAGATCCCAGCCGGACTATTGCAGCGTTTGTTGCGATAAGGAGGAGCTGAAGACTATCGAACATCTCGTCTGTAACTGTCCGGTCCTTAGTAGCTTTAAGTTGAAGCCCCTTTGCAAGGGCTTCTTTGAGGGTTTGAATTCTGTATCGAGAGCCAACACTAAGACTCTGCATGGTTTCATTATTAGTTTGAGCTGGTTGAGACGTGGTAGGGCTTCAATAGTGTAGTCCTGCTCGCTTGTATGTTTTGCTAACCTCCCTTTCCTACTTCCTCTTCATTTTCTCTATCTCCCCTATTATCCTTTTCTCTTTAGGAAGTTGTATAATTAGTCAACTGGAGCTCCGGGTACTGTTTTTGTCTCAATTGGCAAGTTCACGTCCTCTAAGCTAAACTGAAGGCTTCACACAACGCAGACAACTCATGAATTACGTTGAAGCATATTCGGATGGGGTACTTAAGTACTTCTAAAGGACCTAATTTGAGTTGTGGAAAATTCATTTGAAGTTATTTTCATTGAAAAATTAACTAAAAAATCATGCTACTATCTACTACCAATTACACTGTAATACGCATTAAGCATGTGATGGTTTCCCAAAATTGTAAAAGAATTTGGTCGCTGAGATTGCTATCGGGTTCAATAAAACATTTGATAAAACTTTTATTGGATAAAAATGTTTAGAACGTGCCTTATTTGTAGCAAAATACAGTCGTATTTAAATGATAACTTCCGGATTCGATTCTTTTGAAAAAGCCTCTGCAAAACTCTGCACATTGTTTGTCCAATTCAGCAGGAAATTAATCAAGTTTGTATACAAACAAGTCTGCATAATTCATCTATCAAAACACAACAACAATTTCAAAGAAACACTTTAACTTGTAAAAAGAGTAGTTTTATATCCCCTACCAATATTAATAAGCTTTACCAGACCGGCATCAATTAATTTTCTTTGTGAAATCGATGTTAACATTACATTTCTATTCATATAATTCGTTTCAAGTTTTTGCATGTCTACTAACAATACAATGTTGCAATTAATTTATTATTATTTTAATACAAATAACAAAAAAATAAAAAATAAGAAAACAGAATGAAAATATTTTAAAAATATTAATCACTTGCTGCAGTAGTAATAGTAGTTGCAACATCATCCAAGTGGTTGAGTACAGTAGCAAGCAAAGCAATTGAAAGTGAGTAGTGCATATTGCACAGACACTAAGTACAAAGTGATTGGTGTAGGTCTTCATTTCGTTAAGGCACCCTACTATAGGCAGTCACCCGACTTTACAGACGGGTTCCAGGGATCTCATACAAAGCTGTTCAACACTGTTCCAGTGAGTCTTAATACTATTAAGAAAATGAAAACTCTAGATACAGGTGTTTTGCTTTTACATCGCTTAACATTAAAATTATAAACAAAAGCTACAAAAACAAAACAATGCAGTAAACAAACCTGTTTACAAATTATCGTACAACAATACCAGCATAAAACATGGTAAACAAATAAACAAAAATACTCCAACGACACTACAAGAATAAATGTAAAGAAAATACACAAACAACACTACAAGAATAAATATAAACAACGATATTAACATTTATAGAGATTTCGAGAAGCCGAAGTCATGAATATTCGCCTTCAGGAATATTCATCAGACTGTTTACTGTGCTATATAAAAGACAAGCAAAGCGTCTAAGCGATTGAAATCCTGTCCGCCTTGTGTGAAAACGCGATGCGTTTGAAGAGAGTAATCGTGGTTTGAAGATCTCCGTTAAAAAGATCTGTCGACTAATTCTCTAGTAATTGTTATTGTTTATGCAAACGATATAAACAGAGGAATAACAAAGAAAGGCAATTGTTGTTGTTACATCATGTTGTGAACAGTGGCACACAGAACTGTGCGAATAATAAAGAATTTAAATTAAAACTAAACATAAATTTATTTTTATTTTATTTGCAATCTACGAGCTCATATTTTAATAGTTTTTAAAAGGTAAAAACGTAACAATACATTATGTAGTACTCACTTTACATTGCTAAATAAAATAATTCTTTGCTTCAATATTTTATCTTCACAATACTTCTCAGGCTGATTGAACCGGGACTTTTAGGAACCTAGTGCTTCAAAGCTTGGTATCAGCTGTCAGAAAAGAGAAATTCTTGTTAGGTTTTCCATATAAAAAGTTTTGCAACTACAATTTAAAATGTTAATTAGGGAAACTAATTTCTTACATTTTCTATAAAAACTAATAACATTTATTAAACATGACATTAATGATTAATTAAGTTTAAAAATGATTTTTTGCAAGTAATTATACCCGAGAACAAGAACAGGCGTACATTGTGAATTCTCGTCTGAATTCAGTTTTAACCGATAATCACTTTCACGTGAAAAAAATTCACGTTTATTAAGTGCTTGTATCTCAAGTTCTGTCCTGTACACAATACTTGTTTAAATATTCAAATGAATTCATTAAGTGTTTATTTAATTATAATTTAATTATTTTTTAATTTCATTTCATTGTTACAACTTACAAGACAACCCAACGAAGATAATAAAATTATCATTCATATTACGTTAGTAGTGGGTACTTACTTTAGTAAATAAATCAGAAGCATTTAAGCAACCGGCTGCGTAAAATATGCGCTGAACTTAAGGTACTCACTTTATACGATCATTCCGGCGCGTACCATCGGTGGCCCGTAATAAACTGCCACCAGTGGTACGCAATTGATCATGCTATGAGACGTTACCAAATATTTAGATTTTTAATGCTTCGACTGCCGAAAAAAAAATACCTGATAGAGCGAAAAGCATCAAGCGCAGCTGCCAGTAGGCGAAAAGTAACTTTGCATAGCTGTAACAGTACTTAAGTGCAGTTCGAAATAGATGGTGATAGTAAATGGTAGATGCAAATTTGAATTTTAACACTTACGATCAATGACTTAGCTTCGGAATAAGTTTCTAACAGATAACCTAACTATAATCAGAACGTCAAATAGCTAATAATGATATAAGCTTAGCTTAGTTGACTCGTAAGTCTTTTACCGCAAAAATATGTTTACAATCCTGGAAATAAAAATAAACCAATTGAGTGAAATCTGGCTTATAAGCCAATTTAGAAAGCAATTTGCGGTTTAATTCCTTCCGTATTAATTGCTTAATTTCGTCGTCAGAATCTGAGATCAGCAATAAATCGCTTTTTTCGCTACTCTTAAGCACTCATAAAATTTTGAATATAAGTGAGTCAACAATATTGAAATTTAACTACACACTCTGATCCATTCATAGTCACTACAACGTTAATTTATAAGTATAGGATGCAATGCGTGGTCGCCGTGGTCTAGTAGGTAGTGTGTTGGCTTATTAGACGAAAAGCCAGGTTTCGAGCCCCAGGCCAGACATCAAAATAAAATACAAAAAGTAGTTCTTCAGCGACTTCCTTTCAGCAGATTTCTGGCAAAAACTCAGAGAGTATATAAAATTGCCATGAAAAGTTTCTCAAAAATCTGTCGTTCGGAGTCGACTTTAAACTGTAGGTCCCGCCACTCATGTATAAAAATTAACGCACACAACATAAGTGGTGTAAGAAACTAGGTCGTAATCCTGACTAAAGGGTTGTAATGACCAATTGTGTTATGTATGTATGTATAGTTGCAATGCGTATGCGTACAACGTTGACCTCAAACTCAGTGAGTACTTTAGTGTTCGTATGCGATTCATACATGTTTTGTGATTCGTTCATATATGTTATGGAGAGTCGAAATCAATACGAAGTCATACGTGTTGATAAGCATGAATATGATAAGTACTTTAAACTTTGAATATGAGTAGAGATTCCATGATATTAAAATAAGTATGAACGCTTTTAAGTATCAGAAATTATGAGTATGATTCCATTCTACTCATTTTTTTGAATACTCGCTGCTGATCGCTGTTCTGAATAACTTAGCATAGAGCTTGGCGTTGATAGTTTTTGTTTTCTTAGTATTTGGATATGATTCTGCCAATCTACAGTGAGCGTCAAAAGAAACTGTATACTATGGATAAAATTCTAACAATCACCAAATTCAACTTTTACCACTTAGGAGAGTGCCCGAAAATATTTGTCGAAAGATTTCGAAATATTTTGTATTTTTTTTTTCAATTTTAAAAAGCTGGCAATGAAACAATTTTAAAATAAATATTACGATAATTTATTTATATTTTATATTTTAATTTAATTTGTATTTTTTTTTAAATGTACAGTTCTTTTGACGCTTACTGTAGACCATCGCTTGACTCATTTCAGGAAAATAGTTCACAAAAGTTACATTTTATTTTTTGCCTATTAATATCGTCTAAAGATATTGTGAAATTAAATATAAATGACCTGTAACATTACTTCAATAAGAAAACTCTACAATTACCATTCAAAAGCTTTTAAAAGCATTTACATACAACACGCAGTTTGAGCGCCAGAAAAATTATTTTCACATGCTGAAGAAGAGGAAGAGAGCAGTCAACAAAAAAGCAAAAAATATTGCAGTTAATAAAATAATAATAAATTTTAAATTTAAATAACAACTCAAGTAACAACTTGCATTAGCCAGAAAACAGGCAAACAAACAAAAAAAAATCAAAAAAACTACAAAAGGAAACCAACCAACCAACCAACCGTCTTGGGACATTCCTCATGGCTGGACATTATTTATTGAAGAAAACATGATTGGATACCAAGCATTACTGCTGCTGTTACTCTTACTGCCATTGACCGGCTACCCCCCACCCAAGTAAAGTGCAAGACATTTAACTGCGGCTGACATATCCTCTTACTGACTGAATGAGTGACCGACTGACTCCATGAGAGTGCATTGTCGTCATGATGGCATGTCTTACCCTAGAGTGGATGGTTGATGGTAGTGCAAGAATTTCTTGTTTTTTGTTTCTCTTTCCATAATAAATTGTTCTTCTTTTGGAAGACTTACTTACTTCCATACTTACATACATACCATATATTGGATTATTTGTTTAAAGTTACTTCCACTTACTGCTGTGCTACTCAATGTCTGTCCCACATGCATACATATTCTGAACATTTTTCAACACATTTTTCTACACTCCTCACAAGTAATATTAAACACTAAAGATTTTCGTCACCAAAAAACTAATTTGACTAGCATGTAAGACAGTTCAAGCAATATTTGGATTCATTTTTTTTTAAATTTTTCACAGTTAAAGTTACTTACTTTAGGCTCCATTATCGAGAATGCAACCACGATGAGTATTCAAAAAGAAGAGTGGAATACAATCATACTCATAATTTCTGATGCTTATACGCATTCATACTTATTTTAATATCATGGAACCTCTCTAATCATATTCAAAGTTTGAATTACTCATCATACTCATACTTAACAACACGTATGATAACTCAACATATACACAGACCACAAAATAAGCATGAATCGCGTACGATCACTAAAATACTCACTTGTGTGTTTTCTGCTCTGTCTTTTTTCTTTTGTTGTCGAGTCACTCATCATAACCATTTATAAGTATTATAAGAGCATTTTTCTAAAGTTATGAATCTAAATGAGTAGGCTTCTGCATCAAACATATTTCGAATGGTATGGGTTTGATGTCAATGTTGTACGCATACTCATTGCAACCTGTACTTATAAATCAACCTCGTTGTAGTGAGTATGAATGAATCAGCAGAGTACATAGTTAAATTTCAATATTGTTGACTCACTTATATTCAAAATTTTATGAGTTCTTATGAGTACCGAGAAAAGCGATTCATTGCTGATCTCTGGTGTGTAGCCTAGTGATTTAAGCTTTCCTACGTTGTTCAAATATTGATTGAACCGCTTTTGAATGGTTATTATAATCATTATACGAAGAAAAACTATTTCGTTAAGTAACTGTAAATTGCATGGGTCAAGTAATGTAATGTAATATGAAATTGTGCACATTTTGAGCACGAAGGACATGTAAGAAACTGTGTTGATTTACCATATCATACCATACCATACCATACCATACATGCAAGAGAGTTGTTGTTCCCTACTTTAAATACACAATTCCGATGCGACAAGCTGATGGCGACAGTTACGACATGTGATTTCAAATAAAAAAAAAAATATAAAAAATTAAAAATAAAAAGATAAAGTTTTTCTAATGTCATCAAATCTAGTCTACGAAGGTTAATTTAACAAAAGTTTTGCCAAAAAATGTTTGTAACAATTACCAGCAAGAAAATAAAATACCAGCAGCTGAGTTTTAAATGTTTGTAATGGCTTACACGACTTATTCTTTTTTCTTTCTCATTTTGTTGTCCTAAGGATAAGAAGGAAATAAAGGACATAAATTTATGATTTTAATGAAATTATTTTCTTAAATTGTAGCCAATTTTTAGAAGCTACACAGAGAAATCCATTTGCAGTTGGAAATGTATTCGTAAATTATAAATTTTTATGTTTTATTGTGCGGAATAAATATCCGTTCAGTAAATAACGAAATATGGTATGTAAAACAAAACTAAAATGATAATAAATTGTTGTAATAATGTATTTGCCACAAATTGCAACTGTAAGACATCAAACTGGCTGCTCATCATGCAACTTCCGCCCATTATTATACAAACTTTTTCTGTGGACATTTAAAGATACCGAACTCCAAACATAGAAATAGCCAAACCTTGGAAGAATTTAAGTGAATGAACAAAAATTTTGTTACGAAAATTAGGAATCTAGATACTAGTATTTTGCACAATCACACACAATCGCTTAATATTAAAATTATAAACAAAAGCTACAACTACAAAACGATGCAATAAACAAACCTGTTTACAAATTATCGTACTGCTTAATATAACAACAAACACCAGCATAAAAAATTGGTAACAAGTAAACAAAAATACACAAACAACACTGCAATAATAAATGTTAACCACATTGTATACATTTATAAATATTTCGACAAGGCGAAATCATAAACATTCAGCTTCAATAACATTCATCAGACTGTTTACACTGCCATATAAAAGGCAAAGCAAAGCAGGCGACTGAGTTAGTGAAGTTCAGTCAGTCTTGTGTGAAGACGTTGTGTATTTGAAGAAATTAATCGTGGTTTGAAGATCTCCGTTAGAAAGATTTGTCGAAGAATTGTCTAGTGATTGTTACTGTTTATGCAAAGAATATAAACAGAGGAATAACAAAGAAAAGCAGTTGTTGTTGTTTTCATCAAGTTGTGAACAGTGGCACACAAAATTGTGCGAATAATAAAGAATTTTAATCGAAACTAAACACAAATTTATTTTTATTTTATTTGCAAGCTACGAGCTCATATTTTAAACGTTTTTAAAATGTAAAAACGTAACAATATGTTCCCATAATATTTAGATTACCACGGAAAGCATGTCTCGCATCAGAATAAATAATAAAATTGTGGCACACAACATATTTTGACGTTCATATTGAAAGATGTCTGACTGGGAAATTTCATTAGAATCATATTATCTTAGAAATGTTTGGTTAATTGGCAGGAACTTAATACTTAGGAACTCTATAATTCACTCCTAAAATAAAATTGTTCTTATGCTATTATGAGCTCCGTTTTTTATATAAAGAGTTTCAGGAGCGCTAAAACAAGATTGAACGTATGTGAGGAGCTTGGACGTAAACCTGACTAAAGCTAGAATTAATCGAACGCTCACAGAACGTAACGGAACGTAGGTTCATTTCTAACATATGAAAGGCAATGAAAGGCAAATTACCCAACCGTAATATAATCTCGGTAAGCATTTGCATTATTTTCATAAGCTGTAAACGAACGTACGTTACGTGTACGTTCGACTAATTATAGCTTTATGAGTTGTAATGGGCTTTTAAGTAAATAAGTATGGCATGTAATTTATTGGGCTAATCAAGACGGAATCTGCAGCATTTATTTCTCTACAAGACACTTAATTTTTCCAAGCATAAGTAACGATGTAAATCGAATTTGTTCCTGATGTTGACCAGCCATAAAGAAGCTTTTTTTAGATTTCAGATTTGATTATTTATAGTGTCACTTCCATGTTATCTGGAAAATTCTAGAAATAATGTGTGAAAAAAACCAATTATTTTTTATAGAAATATTTTATAAAAGAATTGAAATGAAATGAAATGAAATTTTAATATTAAAAAGGAAAACAGAACTCGACGAGGATGGGATTCGAACCCATGCGTGCAGAGCACATTGGATTAGCAGTCCAACGCCTTAACCGCTCGGCCACCTCGTCCATAAATTATCCTTTTGCAGGATCATATTTAAAGATAACAAAAAGGAAAATAAATAAATGAAATCAGTAAGGAAATTAGAAAATAATAAAGTTCTTAAGTAATGCAAAATTAAATTATTCTTCGTTATAATTTGAAAATGAAATCTAAGCAATCTAAAGCCTATGTAGACGACACCAGGGGTTGATGACGAAAAAAAAAACAAAATATTCTAATATCATCAGTGTAGGATACGAATTTAAAGTTTTTCCACTTCTTGTATACCATATAATCATAAAAAGAATCCTTCAAGAATTATTCGAGAATGCAAGTATGTCATGCAAATGATACAACTTTATTAGCTGGCAGCCTTGCAGGCCGATAATGTTACACTACAAAGCCAGCAACATGACCTAAAGATCAGCATAATTCCATGAAATACCTGCAATAATATCCCTATGAGAACTAAAAATTCTGCTCTTCAAAATAGTGAACAAACTTTAGTAATTTATTGGTCCACGGAATGAAAGTTGGAACACGTCTACAGAAAGAAATCCTTCGCATAATTTTTTCGTAACAGATGAACTTCTGGAACTTCACAAAAGCTGAATGGGTAAAGTGGACAGATAAGACACGCTTATGAGTAACAACAGACCGCAAAAAGCGATATTAAACAATGGAATCATATGCTCTGGACGAAGAAAGCAATCAGGTAAGAAAGGAAGGGATCAGAGATCAGCAATGAATCGTTTTTTCGCTACTCATAAGCACTCATGAAATTTTGAATATATGTGAGTCAACAATATTGAAATTTAACGATGTACTTTGATTCATTCATACTAACTACCACCATAACTTTGATTTATAAGTACAGGTTGCAATGAGTATGTGTACAACGTTGACATCAAACTCATACCATTCGAAATATGTTTGATTCATAAGCCTACTCAGGCACATAAGCAAAAACGACAGGCAAGCAATCAGAGCAAACACACAACCTTCTAGAAAGTATTTTAGTGTTCGTACGCGATTCATACTTATTTTGTGCTTCGTATATATGTTGAAGTCGCCGTAGTCTAGTAAGTAGTGTGTTGACTTATTCGACGTAAAGCCAGACTTTCTCTTCGCAGATTTCTGGCAAAAACTCAAGGAGTAAATAAATTAGTTTCGGGATCGACTTTAAACTGTAGGTCCCACCACTCATGTATAAAATTAACACACACAACATAAGTGGTGTCAGAAACTAGGTCGTAATCCTGACTGAAGGATTGTAATGACCAATTATGTATGTGTATGTATATTTTGAGTTATGGAGAGTCGAAATCAGCAACATCAAGTACCTATGAATGTGATGAGTACTTCAAACTTTGAATAAGAGTAGAGAGGTTCCATGGTATTAAAATAAGTACGAATGCGTATAAGCATCAGAAATTATGAGTATTATTCGATTCTACTCATCTTTTTGAATAATCTTTGCTGACCTCTGGAAGGGATTATGTTCGCAGCAGAAAAATTGAAACAGTTATGGCGTAGTAAATTGAATTCAGTAACAAGCTGGGTGTGAGACTTGGATAAGATATTGAGTTGGATATGACGAGGGAATTTAGTAGTAGAGGTTAGATAGTTTGTTAGGTTGTTTCTCTAGGATATTTGATATATCTTCAATTGCTTAATTAAGAATGATTTACGCATAAATTTTAATTCTGAATCAATTTAATTTTAAATTGATTTACTTGTCGTATCTTTATTGTGTACAATACGTATAATATGTCACACAAATTGAGCTTCAAAGATCATATTCAATTCCATCATAAATTTTTTTTATGCGTTTAGTAAATATTTTTGCACACAATACTTATAAATAACCATTATCGTCACCTTAGACCATCTACTAGTGGCCGTACACTGGTTCGATTATGATTAATATTTCCTTCAATGGTGGCATCCATAAATACCAGTTATTAAAAGAAGTTAATTTAAATTGAATTTCAGTTTACCTTGAGGTCACTGAAACAAACAAGAAAACGATAAATAATTACGTACTATCGAGTATCTGCTGCTTTAAATAACCTGCCTACTAAACATGTTCGGTGTCAGCATTTCTACGTTAAATTATTGACAGGAAATCTAATAATAAATTGCCGAAAAAATGCCAATATTTATGAAAAAATTATTTAAATGAGCTTCCAAAGTGAATAATTTGTTCAGATGACTAATTTTAATTGATTGTTTAATTTTTTTTTTTATTTTTATTTTTATTTTGAATTTTTTCAATGAAACGAAACGAAACTTCGTTTTGATTTATTTTTAACTTTTTCTCCATTAAAAATACTTGTTTATGGAAAAAAAGAAAAAAAAATAGTTTATAATGAAACGTGACATACGTTTTGTTTTCATATTTAAAAATAAAAATGATTTACATAACAATTTTTGTTGTTGTTGTTGTTATATTTTGTCTAAAGACTACTTGTAGCAAACGCAGTATACTGGGTTCATACAGAGCTTTGTAACGTGCACTTATAACAACTCGATTGGATCGAACGACCGACTTTTTGGGCGTTCAATTGCACACTATAAACTGCACGGTATATGGTTACAATAAGACCGTGTCATGGGACACACTGCAACGTGAATTTTCCAACAAGTTAATGCCTGGAGCGAGAGTATTACGTATCATAAGCTTGTATAGCCCAATGCCTTTCAGTACTTTAGGGACCAATTTAGGAAAGTGGACGAAAACTTCAAATCGACTATTATGGAATGATGGCCTAGTAGGAAGAAAATTACAAAATTATTTTGTGGCAATCCTAATGAGCAGATAACCATGGGTATTTTAAAACTAAATAAGGACTGACATACATACATAATTGGTCATTACAACCCTTTAGTCCGGATTACGACCTAGTTTCTCACACCACTTATGTTGTTTGCGTTAATTTTTATACATGAGTGGCGGGACCTACAGTTTAAAGTCGACTCCGAACGACAGATTTTTGAAAAACTTTTCATGGCAATTTTTTATTTACTCTCGGAGTTTTTGCCAGAAATCTGCTGAAAGGAAGTCGCCGAAGGAAAATTTTTTCATATTTCGTTGAGTTGGAGATTTCTGACCTGGAGTTTGAAATCGAGGCCTCACATCTAATAGGTCAACACACTGCGTACTAGACCACAGCGGCTAAGAGCATACTGGCATCGAAAGGATGGAGGACTTTTTGTGTCATTGCTCATCTTTCGTAAGCTCGAGATACAAGATAAGGAAGTTTGTACAAGATATCTTGTACTAGATATCTTCTTCCATTCCATTCCTCGGAAAGCATTTATTACGATCTCGTACAAACTTCCTACAGAAGGTAAGGTGGTATTCGTAATGGTGAGCCTACGCAATGACATGAAGCCCTTGGATATCCAGTAGAGCGCCAAAATACTGAGTTATTTACAATTTTCTTATTAATACGAAACATCCGATCTGAAGTTACTCAAAACATTAAAATTATATTGTATTTGTTGTTTATTATTAGCAAAAAATGTAATTGTTTAACAATTTAAAATTAAAAAATTAAAAAATTCACTAAATTCGCCTTACAAGTATAAAAATCACTTCGTTTATTATGAAAGAGAAAATGCTAAAAAAATTACGGGAAAAAAAAAATAAAAAACAAATCATAGACGAAGTAATCAAAACCGAGTGAATCTTTACAACAGCACATCCATCAATCGTTTTGCAATTGTTTGTATTTTTAAATTAAATTGTTGTCGTTGTTGTTGTGGTTATTATTGCTGTTGCTATTTATAACTTTTTTCATTATTGTTGGTAATGTATTGTATTGTATTGTATTGTGTATAGGCATTGTGTGTTGTGTGTTTTATTTGTTTGTTTTGTTTGTTTGTTTGTTGAATGAATTGCAATATTTTTGTTTTCCAATCTAAATATAACGGTTCCTTTTTATTATTTTTAAATACTTTGTAGATTTGCTGGGATTAACAATTTGTTTTTTTTTTGTTTTCTACCCCCACCCCCTGCTCTTCATACACTCTTTGTAATTTTCTTTCATAAATTTGATGCGTTTCTTTTGTGTGTTCGCATTCCAAAGCTAAAAAATTCTTAAAGAATGAAATGATAACAACAACAACAGCAAATAAAACCCGAAAAATAACAACTGACAACAATAACAATACCACCAACAAATTTCAATAAAAACATGAAAAATATAATAAAAAAAACCCGATTTTTGTTTATTTTTAATTCACATTCATCAACAACACAACACAATACAACATTAACATCATCATCAACATCGTTATCGTCATCATTATCAACATTATCATTAGCAGAGAAACCTCAACAACAACATGATGAATTTTTGTTTTGTTATTTGCTAATGTTGTTGTTGCTGTAGTTGTTGTTATTAAAAATTTATTTCAGTTGCATTATTTTGTTTATCTTTCTTTATTTTCATTTGTTTACTGCGATCATCATCCATTAAAGCATATTTTGTTAATATATACATACATACATACATATGTATGTGCAGTTGGTATTGTCGTTGTTGTTGTTCTATTTATTTTTCTTGTTATTGTAACAAAATGTTGCTGTTGACTGTGCATAACACAGAAATGGTAATCATGACAGGGAGAGAGAGAGAGAGAGAGAGAGAGAATAAAAACTTATATTTTGCATTGGACTTTGGAACTGCTTTGTTTACACAAAAGAATTTATTGCACAAAAATAACAACAACAGCAACAACAATTTAAAGTGCATATTTTAGGCGGATACACACACAGGCACTTCGTTGCAATATGCACATTATAGTTAGCCACTTACACAGTGACACAAGTAAAGTTCAATGAAACATGAACGCAGCTTTTATTTCCTTACAATGCCTGGGCGTTGCACATTATGCATGAAATGTGTACATATGTATGTACATATGTATGTCATTTAAAAAGGGTCACTTTGCCGTTAGTTTCAGCAACCGTTTCTTTTGATGTTTCAAGGTTCCAACAACTCTCTTACATCGAATTAATACGGTGGATTTTAATAAGCGAAAGACCAAGTTTTGTTTATTGAAACACTAGCTCAGTACAAGCATTTTAAGACGCTGCGAGAAATACTTCATTTCATCTCATCTTCTTACTATTTACACGACTAATATTCGACCGTGAACGGAATGTAACTTGCATGTATATGCTGGTGTCTCGAAGTCTATTTTGAGGCCTCTCGACCGCGTACAGAATTTCCCTCTCGCTACTCATTAATGACGGCAGGGTCTACAACTATTCTATTGATGCGTTGCAGCATCGTCACAATGTGGCTTGTGTTTCCTTGTTCTATCGCCACTACAACGGATTTTGCTCCAGCAAAATAGGTGGACTTGTTCCCGGGAATTATGTATTCGCACATAACATTCGGCTTTCATGCAGAGCACATTCAGTCATGGTCACAGTGCATTTCAGACAGAATTTGTACCTTAGTCGGACTATCCGTATGTTGAACTCCATTCCTTCAGATGGCTTTCCCGTCACTTATAATATAAAGAGATTCAAATCTAATGTCCACAAACACTACTCCCTTTCCTTCTTCCCCTAGTTCCAACATAATGCACTGCATGGAAGGGGAGTCACCCTAAGTGTTGGTCATATAAAAAAAGTAAGAAATACCGTTTTAATACGATAATCTTGTATTATAGCAGATCGGCCTTTCCAGTTCATTATGTATAATCCTCACATAGACATACATTTGCATATATGTACATATCGTTAGTCTCATTCGCAAATGTGTTAAGTCCCCTTTTTTTCAAATTATAAAGGAGACACAAAAAACATTGCGGCTTCTTCAGTTTTTAAAATTTGTAAACTTTTTAAACGCAATTATTTGTACAAAATAGCTCTCTTTAAATGACCTAGATCAAAAATTCAGAATAATTAATAATTAATATTCGTGGTGTTAGCACGTGCTGTTAATATTTTTCGTAGTTTTGTGGACTTGGCGTTTTTACAAACCACAAAATTACAAAAACTTTAAACTACATACTGACATTTTTGTTGTTGTTGTAAAATATGTTTTGGTATTGCGTTATCGTTTTGCATTAAAATCTCAATTTTGGAAAAAAAAGTGGACTTAGCGTCTTTGCCAATTATACTAACGATATGTATACGTGTGTATTCGATGTAAGTTTCTTTGTAAAGGTAATTTCACTTTTATGGATTTTTCTTTAATTCGCTGTTTTATTTTCCCCTAATTTTATGTTTTCTAATATCAATCTTAGATTTTTCTTCTAAAAAACTATAAAAGTTTTGCATGAAATCAGCTTTAAGCCACTGTATTATTACCTTCCTTACTAAACTGCCTTTCGGACTACCGTGCAACACTTAATTTGCTGTCTTTCTCCTTCTCCTTTTCCTCCTCTCTATTTATTTTACTTGTGCTACGTATTATTATTATTTTGAAAAGATTTGTTCTTTTATTTCGTTTTCATGAATTTTCCTTAATAAAGTTTCCAAAATTGGTATGTGCATGTGAGTGATGATTAAACGAATGAGTGAGTGAGTGACTGACTGTAAGTATGCTTACGAGTGACTCTTTAGTAAATTAAAAGCCTTGTAAGAAGTCATTGAATCATAAAATCATGTGTGACTTCACCAAAAACAAAACACAAAAAAAGCGAAAAAAATCTCCTTTGTTTCGTTTTTTATTTTTAGTTTCTTCTTCCTCTTGCAACAAATGATAACAACAAACAACAACAGGGGTGGAGAGTCTACTTCCATATACGTGAATACAAAATACTCACTTACTTACTGACATGGCTCCGTGAAACAAAGAATTTTTGCATTAAAAACATAATTTTTGTTTTGCTTTGTTTTTGTTTTTGCTTTTTAGTTTTAATAACAACGAGAAGAATACATTAATTTTGTGTCTTTAACATACTAATTGCAAAAGAAAAGAAAAACAATATTCATCTATGTATGTATGTATGCATGCAAGCAAGACTAGATTTAAGACTATGATTTGTCGGCAACCATCGGCTTATTTTTCTAACTAAGTGTGTGTGTGTGCATGTATGGGTGTGTTATGCTACTTAATGTCATATTGCATGTGTGTTAATATTCATAAAATTGAAATGATTTTTCGTTTTTCTCTGCCTCTACATTGAACATCTTATTGAGTCTGTCACTAACTGACAGACTGACTGGCGGTCTCGACGATCAGTGTAACGACGACAAATATTTTTTGTTTATAATTTTATGCTATCGACTAACGGAAGTACCGGAAATACAGCCCAACTATTCAGTACACAAAACATGTTATTTTGTTTGTTTATTTGCCGCTGAACAGGAAAAACAACAACAACAACAGCAAAAAATATATGTGTGTGTGTGCGAGTACTATGGAAAAATAATTAATTAAAAAGTTTAATCATCAGAAGTGAAAGAAAGGGAAATAGAAGAATAGAAAAAAGGAAAAAAAAAAGTAATGAATAAAGAAAAGTGCGCAAAAGTCGGAAGAAGAAGTTTTTCTTTATCATTCCGTAAAAATCAACGTATAGTAGCAGCATATTTCAAAGTGCTTTTAAGCAGTTACGTGAACAGAAACGCTAAAAATATTGAAAAGTGACATAAAATCACGTTCATCATGAAAAATTCTTCTCGTTATTGAAATGTGCGTAATTAATTGTGACATTAATTTACACACACACACTTTGTATGCCATTTTTACATTCACAGTCTTATGAGATTTTTAATTTCAATTTAAAGTTTTTTCTTCTTCTTATAATTCAACTCTTTATAGCCCAATGGCTTTGGGCAATTATTACTTAAGCACCAAACAACATCATAAAATAGAAAAATAGGTCGATAGTTTTATGATCTGAAAAGCTTAGTATTGCCCAATTGAAAATTGGAGAAAAATCGGTCCATCGTTTGAATCCAATTGCAGAAAAATCGGAGAATGGTAACTGGGACCAGGAGCAAATGAAAATGAAACAGGGAAAGATTTTTTTGATCTTTAGTAAAACTTCCCTACGGTAAAACTTTTAAAAAAGGGCCATAATAGGCTAGCTTTGGCCAATAAATGAAGAATTATGTACCATTATACCTACATTGAAACGAACATAACTGTAGTGATTGGCCTGGAGATTATGGTGTTTGGTGGAATGCTTCCTGGATGATTGGTTCACGTGGTCGCACCAACTACTAGTTTCGCGTAAGATCGTGAGGCATTGTTTCAAGTGTTTACCACATCACTTGACCTGTAAAAAGCTGTGTACAATTTAGATTCATTTCGTTAGATTGAGATATGTAAGAACATTCCTAGAATTATTTTAAGCTGCCGGTTCTACGGGACTGGACATTTAAAGCTATGACAGCCAAATTTACTCATCTTCTTATAATTTTCTTTGCGTCATTACAATTGAATTATTGAACTTTTATTTAGTAATTGATAGACTGTAGCAAGACGTAAAATGCTAGCAGGTTCATCTGTCATTGCCTAGCAACAATGAACTGTGTGCCCATATATTGAGTGAAGCAGTGAGTAAGGTTTTCCGCGGTTAGTTCCTACTTTATTTTCAAGAAGTGGCACTGCTTGACTGACTTCCTTATGATGCTATTCGTTAATGTCATTCTGTCAGGGGGGGAAATGGAAAAACGGAATATTTGTAGAGAATAATTTTGTAAATTTTCAAAATCATTGCGACAACCTTTTCTGAACTTTAAATGAGGT
Source organism: Sarcophaga variegata (assembly GCA_932273835.1). Taxonomy (NCBI): domain Eukaryota; kingdom Metazoa; phylum Arthropoda; class Insecta; order Diptera; family Sarcophagidae; genus Sarcophaga; species Sarcophaga variegata. The sequence continues at coordinate 113,675,896 of OW026362.1, read as the reverse complement.
TTTTACCCGAGAGCTTTAACCATGATCGGACAGAATTTTCATAACCTCACAATCCACACCCTTAAGTGTTGTGATTCGAAGTAAAAATTGTACTTTTCTACACTGAAATATCGATAAGCTCCCTATTGAAGTATCTTTCTGTGATTATATCCTGCTGACGATCATGAATGCATGATTCGCAGAAGAGAAATACCGAAACTATGATGGAAGGCTTTCGTCTAAACCGTGTATGAACGAAACAATACGAATTCTGTTCTAATGTAGACTGAATATCAAGAGATTATGATGTGGCCGTTTCAGTAACGTAGTACTGATCAAACCAATTTGAAATTGACAACAAAGCGACAAAAATTGATTGGTGTCGACAAGGATTCCATACGCATAAGAAAATCCTGGCATATAAACTAATAAAATTATAATTTAAAGCTTTAACCAGCTGACTGCGTAACATTTTGTTAAAAAATATTCATTTGAGATTTAAAAACTCTTATGAATTTCATAAATTTTAGGAGAAATTTAATTAAAATTTTAATTTTGTGTTTTTAAATTTAATAAACTCCATTGTTTTCTATCACAGTTGGCAGGAGGCACGACCAGAACGTGTTGGAGAATATTTTTAAATTCTGTTCTATGCTTCGTTTTAATCTTTTGTTCGAAATTTTAAAATCATTTCTTTACTGCATTTCTTTACGCCTGAATAGAATGTGGACATGGAATGTGAGAAATTATTGAATGGCATTTTTGAGGAGTTTTCACTTCCCCTTCATTTTTATTTATTTATTATCCTTGAGGATTATAATTTTGAGAAAAAGCTGTCATACGGTTTTTATTTCCCACATAATCGAACAGATGCACAATTTCTTACGATATTTAATATTTAATATGACAATTTTAGAAGAACAAAGAACAAAGAAAATAAAAAATAATTTAAATTTCGTCTGTAAGGGGATAGTTTCAAAAATTATTCATAAAGATTATAAGCAATATACACAGTCGTTTATTATTATTGAAAAAGAAACGAACTCTTTAATAAATGAGCTCTTCAATATACAGTGAGCTTCAAGAGACACTGTACACTAAGCATAAAATTCTAACAATTACGAAACTCAACTTTTACCACTTAAGCAGAGTGCAAGAAAAAATTTGTCAAAATTATTCGAAATTTTTAAAAAAAAATTTTTGTTTCAGTTTTAGAATAACAATAACGGTAATTTATTAATCTATAGTTTTTTTTGGTGTGCAGTTTCTTTTGACGCTCACTGTACATCTGTGTGAACAGAGTTTATCAATTATAATCCTTTTTACAACTTCTTATTGGACTTTTTCGTTTTCATTTTAAAATGTTGTGCGGAAAAATCCGCAATTAATCACATATTTTGGGTTATTTTCATACAAATAAAAATACGTCTGAAAATGTTCGTCTTACAGAAACAGGGATTACAATTTATTTCCCTAGCTTTCAGAGCAAAATTTCATGAATCCCAATAATAAATCTTTTTAATTTTAAGGTTAAAATTCCTAGCTAATGCAATTAACTGTGCGTGGTGCAACCGACCCTTTATTTGATAAGAAAGGATGTTTAGTTGCATGTGAACAAGTTCATGTGCGTGCACTTCCTAGTGATAAAATGTGTGCGTGTATGCGCTTGAATGGTCACACACACACTGAATTCACCTGAACTAAATCCATTAATAATCCATTTTGTCCCCTTTACAATTATTTTCTAATTTGTTAGTTAAATAGGGCACAAACGGGCCATACCCTTAAGCAATTAAATAAAAATTTTAAAACGCTAATCTGTCGTATTAAATATTTAAATACAGAGAATGTAAATTAAAAACAACAACAATGTGGTTTCTCTCTTTAGTTTCAACTTTTCTTTCCTTTAATGTTATGCTCGCTCGTACAGTAAATATTTTAAATTTTACTTAATTATTGTTATTATTATTGTTGTTGTTGTTGTTTTTCTCTTTTTTCGTTTTTTTTGCTACAGTAACTACGTTGTACAATTTTGTTTTCGTTCGTTTGTCCTTCAATATGCTATATTTCCCTGACATTTTTTACTGTGTTGGCTTTGTTTTTGTTTTGCTGTTGTTGGCATTGTATGTGTTGTTTTTTTAACGGTTAGTAAACCAGGTCATCAGTTTTACTATGTGGTTGTATTTCACACTTGTATGACACTTACATTTTTCGTTTCTTGTTTCTTTCTTTTTTCGTTTTTTCTTCTCCGTTCGTGTTATTTCGATTCCACCTTTCCTATGTACAACATACTTTAAACCACATTGCCTTGCCTTGTTTATGTTCGCCTATTCATGTCTGAGAGGGTGTTGTTCTCTTTCTCTCACACATGCATACAGTCAGGTTTAGGTACATGTATGTATGAGAGAATTCAACCTACTAACACTTGGACACTTGGTGTTCTAGTTTATGCACTAGAAAAGTGATTTTGCGGCCATGATCTACAATCAAGCGCATACAGAAACAATACAAACAAAGACTTACACTTTTGCGGACAGAAAATCGTTGTTGCCTGCAGTATATGGGACTGCTGTCGAACTGGTGTATTTACTTGTAAGGTACGAAGGAGCCTTTGTTGTCACTGCTAATGTCAATCTTACTGCAGCATTGTTGCAACATATTTTGAAAAAGGGAATGACCTCTGTGCATATAAAACATTCTGACTAAACAAGGAAATTCTTGAGGGGGAGGGGAGAAGAGCGAGTTCATTCTATGGACACTAGATCTTAAGGGTATTAAACACTTTAAGAGAAAGAAATGCAACGCAATGGAGTTTTCGGAACAAACACGAGGAAAATAAATTTTCTCTCAACAAATCACTTGATTTTCTACAATTAATGGCGGGGAAATACAAGGTAAGGGACGCATACATACATGATTGATCATTACGACCCTTCAATCGGCATTATGGGCATAGTTTCTCATAGCAGTTATGTTGTGCGTGTTAATTTTATACCTGAGTGGCGGAACATACAGCTTAAAGTCGATTCCGAACGACAGATTTTTGAAGAACTTTTCATGGTAATTTTTGAATTTACTCTGAGAGTGATTGCCTGAAATCTGCTGAGAGGAAGTCACCGAAGAAATATTTTTACATATTTTCGTTTAGTTGGAGTTGTTTGAGCTTGGGTTTCAACCGTAGCCTCACGTCTAATAAGTCAACACTCTAACTACTAGACTATGGCGACATAGTTTGTTCAAATTTTGACTGCTGCCAACTCGTAGAGGCCTGCTAACAGACAGCTACGGATGTAATGATTCACTTCCGTAACCTTAAAAATAAGTAAAATTGACTAACTTTCAGATTTTTTAATTCGTTTAAATCGTGTTTCACTTTCCCTACTGTTTTTCAATTTTTTAGTTCCCACAAACCATTCGGAGTCCATCCCCTGTAATGCAGGGTTATAAGAACTGTTACAAGGTATTTGAATACTTAGTGTTTATGGTTTATGCCTGAGTGTGTGTGTGTGTGCAAATATGATTCATTTTCTCATGGTTGTTTATGATTTGTGCGAATGTTTCCGAGTGCGAGTGTGTATATGTTTTAACTGCGGCTGTAGTAAAATTTTTTGCAGTCTGGCATTGCATTTGTTTGTTTTGTTGTTGTTGTTTTACAACAATTACTTATTTAGGCTCAGTATGTACATTGTTTTTGTTTTATAGGCGCCAATTGATTGGCGTATTTTTTTTTTGTTTTGTTTTGTATCTCTCTTATCCCATTACTTATCAGAGTCGAAGGATATACAAACATTATCCTTCAATTTCTTTAAAGTTGTTTCTGTGAAATGCCCTACTTTTTTGGCTGCAATGCATTGGCTTTTAAACGTTTATTTATTAAATATTTACAATGAAATGAAATTGAATTGAGTAGAAAGAATCATTTGTTTTAAATTGTATTGAATTTTCTTTGAATTAATTGAATAAACCGCAAGGCTTCATAATTTAAATCTAAAAAAACAAAAAATTACACATAATAATAACTGCGTACGTCATTCTCTTTAATTTAAATTGAGCAGAAGGAACATCACTGATCCTGTCATTAGGTATCTGCCATATTCACGGAGGTGGCAGTAATCTAAAGAAAATCGACGTTCCTTGTCGGTTGTCCTATTCGTTTTTATAAGAAAAGTTTACAGTCTAAGCCTATACTGCCATCTACCGGGCTGCTCACTGAATATTTATCAACGGTTCTCCTTGCACCCGCATCTCAATCTTCTCTAATAGTCAGGCTGCTATAAGATATCTGTCGAGCGTTATAAATAACTTAGGGAGTACCGTCGCTGTCTTGACTTTCATTCTGAGCGCTTCACTGTCTCACATGTCTGGGTCCCTGGGCACAGTTACACTCTGGCAAACTGCAGAGCCCACGAACTCGCTCGAGTTGGGGCACTCCTTCCAGAATTCTCGTCAATCGACTTGGGTATGCCACTTACAAAGGTTAAGTTGCGCGGAAATTCTTTCAGGACGCCAATCTATCCTGGGTCAACTAAGAGGTCCTGCTCCACCGCTAGACTCTCTTGTCCCTCGATGAATAGAAGACGCACCAACCAGTTACTCGGACTTGATCGGATTGTCCTCTCGATCACAGTCGCCATGTTTACAGGTCATTGTGTTATGGAAAGACACGCGGAAAGAATGCAGCTGCCATCTAACGATTTCTGGCGTGAGTACAGATCCGTTGAGCAAGAGGAGACTGTTATCCACTTTCTTTGTCAATGTCCATCTCTTGCGAGGTGCACATATAGGTTCTTTGGCTCTCCAACCCCTGATTGATGTCAAGGATATATCTTCGTTTATCAAACTTCCAGGCTTGTTGTGCAGCGTATGATAGTCGCTAAGCGACTTTGAAGTCTGACAATTTACTGAAAACACTGAAATATTTAGATTGGCGCCTGTCAAGCATATTAAATATGTAAACTAAACTGTAATGAGTTTTAATTTCATTTAAAGAGACAATAATTTTCGTTAGTCTAACTATGAAACTCATAAAACTCATACGCTTAGTAATGTTTACGAAATGCATTTACAATTTCGTGTGTGTAACATAGTTTTGAATAAAGTTCGTATGCAAAGTAATCAAAATTTCATATCCAAACGCCGTGAACAGTTTGCTAGTCACTGTTAATTGAACTGTAAAACGAGTTTATTGAACTCCACAGTCTAATACGCTGATTTAAAAAGTCTTGTCATAAAATAAATCAAAAACAAAAGTGTGTACATATGGGGACTCTCATTAAAATCAAATCTAGTTTTCAAATGTCACTTTTCCAATATTTCAAGATAGGCTGGGTAAAACCCAATCCAAATAATTTGAAATAATTTATTCAATCACTTCGTCAACCAAAAATTCAAAATTCTTGTGCATAATTATCGAAAAAAAAAAATTTCTATTTTTAGAAACAGAAATAACAAGTAAAACTTTCTTATTGAATACGTTCGGTTATGGTCGTCCGCTTAATACACTTCTTCATGGTCTGTACATAGGTAGGTATTATAATGAATAACCCATGCTTGCTTTTCCCATCGATCCAACAAATCAAGGGTTATTCAGTATCAACAACAACCGTTGAATACGTACATACCTAATTGGTCATTACAAGCCTTAAGTCAGGATTACGACCTAGTTTCTCATACCACTTATGTTGTGTGCGTTAATTTTTATACATGAGTGGAGGGACCTACAGTTTAAAGTCGACTCCGAACGACAGATTTTTGAGAAACTTTTCATGGAAATTTTTATTTTACTCTCAGAGTTTCTGCCAGAAATTTGCTGAGAGGAAGCCGCCGAAGAAATATTTTTTTATATTTCGTTTAGTTGGAGATGCCCGACTTGCAGTTTAAAACAAGGCCGCACGTCTAATAAGCCAACACACTACCTATTAGGCTACGCCGACTTCATACAACCTTTGAATACGTTTAACTCAATGGTAATATCTACCTCTGTATGGCATACCGTTGTAAGAATATTCCATAGAAACGTCATCTACAGTTGTGCAGAACTCCAGTGGTTTCATAAATCCAAAAACTTTTTGAGAATTTCAAAAATAACAGGCGCGTTTGTATCAACCATTGAAACAACAAAACGTAGGTGGTGGTGGTTTGGTCGAAGCCAAGAAGTACTGCAGATTATAAACCCGAATAAAACCAATGAAAAGCACGCGAAGAATAGAGAATAAACTCAGTTATAGCCGCCGTAAATGAAAGATGCGGAGACATTCAAAGCTCGTAGCATACATACCGTATTGCCAACTCGAAAATTGGTCAAGTAATGCAAACCAGGGATCAGCAATGAGTATTCAAAAAGCTGAGTAGAATCGAATCATACTCATAATTTCTGATACTTATACACATTCGTACTTATTGAAGTACTCATCATATTCATACTTAACAACACGTATCGTTTCGTATTGATTTCGATTCTCCATAACTCAACACATACACGAAGCACAAAATAAGTACGAATCGTGTACGAATACTAAAATACTTGCTAGTAGCTTGTGTTTTTGCTCTGCTTTCTGCTCTGTCTTTTGTGCTTATGTGTTGTTTTTCATATGTTGTCGAATCACTCAAATCATTTCTAATTCTAATATATACATATCTCGAATGGTATGAGTTTGATGCCAACCTTATACGCATACTTATTGCAACCTGTACTTATAAATCAAGTGAGTGTAGTGAGTATGAATGCATCAGCAGAGTCCATAGTTAAATTTCAATATTGTTGACTCACATATATTCAGAATTTCATGAGTGCTTATGAGTAGCGAAAAAACGATTCATTGCTGATCTCTGATCCAAATGCAACCGAAGAAGATCACATGAGAATGAAACTCAGTTATAGCAGCTGTGAAGGAGAGATGCGGAGACATTAAACGCTCGTAGCATACATATTATGTTGGTCAAGCAATGTAAACCAAGTAATGTTACAAACATCACCTCCAACACAATATACCGCAGCTGTCTATGACGGTGTAGAGTATAAAAATAGCCAAAAAAAAAAAGTAAATTAAAGTGACAACAACAACTGTCCTGTCATTACAATTCTGTTAATGACAATGCCAAAGACAATGACAATAATCGTAATGACGAATGCAATAATGATGATGATGATACTAAAGATGATAATGACATGTTGATGGTGGTGTTTTAAATACAAATTTGAAATGCTCCACAACATGTGGCTTTTTATGACTTTCATGTTTTGTTTAAAGAATTTCAATTTCAAATCTTTTTAAATCCAATGTTTCTTTGCTATTTCCATTGTTATTGCTATTGCTATTGCTATTGTTGTTGTTGTCGTTGTTTCTATTTCTATTTATAGTCGTATTGTTTCAATTGGTTGTGGTAAAACCAGCAATCAAAAATCCATTGTAAAAATGGATTCCCCCGCTTCCCCACACTCCCCACTCCCCAATATTATTATTATTGTTATTATTATTACTATTGTTGCTATTGCTGCTGTTGTTGTTGCTGTAATAGAAATACAAGACACATTCCTTAGCTTTGTATTTCAAAGCTGTGTTACTATGAGTGCCCCAATAGTTTTCGCCCATTAGTGGCGTAATGGGAAACATGTGTCGCTCGTTCATTGATACTCTGCACATACGGAAGACCAAAAGAGTCAAAGTGCCATTCAAAAAAAAAAAAAAACCAAAGCAAAGTACACACTCCCTCCCATTCACATACCGAATGTTTGAAAATGTTGAATTTTTGAATTCATGTTCATGGCGTTCGTTCTCGTTCCCTCTTTCATTTTCATTTCTGGCATAATTTTTATGACACACATGATACGTGATTTCTTTTATAGATGAGCTCTGTGCGCGTTTACTACAAGAATAGAAGGGGTAATGTAAACCAAAGCATTTGTGTGGGGAAAAAAAATGAAATGAATTGTTAAAGAAAAGTAAAAGAAATGCATTATGGATGACCCGATTTTCGTGCACAGCCCTTAATACACACGGAGAAATTCCAATGAAAATCATTGTATGGCAGCCAGTTCAGGAAGTTACTTTTCAAAGTGGTACCCACGATAGAATCTTGAGTCTTAATATCTGGTCGGGTATTCCAGGCATTGTTTGCTTACAACGAATTAATTGTATTTGATCGCAAGTCATTTTGATGATGGACTTCACTATTAATACCTCAGTATATATGTGGATCCTTGCATTTCCGTCATATACACAGTTTTGCCTTGACCTCGTGTATCTTTTGTGAACTTCAATTTGAAGAAATTGCTCCATGCAGACTGTGGTCTATGCGGCAAAGTCGCCGTAGTCTAGTAGGCTTATTACACGTAAGGCCACCGTTCAAACCCCAGGTCAGACAACAAAACGAAATTTGTTGAAATATTTCTTCGGCAACTGCCTCTCAGCAGATTTCTGGCAAACACTCTCAGAGTAAATATAAAATTGCCATGAAAAGTTTATCAAAAAACCTGTCGTTCGGAGTCGACTTTAAACTGTAGGTCCCACTATTCATGTATAAAAAAACTTTTAGAGCAGAATCCCAATGCTGTCAGATGATGGAACCAAGCGATGGACGTTGTTTTACTTATAAGGCCTCTCTCCCATGTCTTCTTTATATTCTTTGCTTTGCTTCAGCTTCTTTAATTAAGTTTTTCTAGCTAAGCAAGTGATTGATCCTACTGTAGGTAGGTGGGTATAGGTGGCCGTCCCTCCAAGAAGTTCGGATGGACGCCCTCAGGTCACATGGGACCCATTGTGATACCACAGTTCATGTCAATTATTCTGTAGTCCTGGAATCACTTACAGCTTCCAATGAAGCGACTCAAAGTGCCGATGGCTTTGTGCGACAAATCACCTAGTAGGTACTAAGGTGTCTCTTTCTCCTTTGACATAATGCCGGACATGTTCCGAAGAAGAACAGTCTCCTCTTTCTCCTCATCCCTGCAGCTTCTACAGAAATCATTGTGAGGTGTCCGAGATCAATCCGCCTCGCGAGCATGCGCATAATGCAATGCGTACTAAGCATGCTTCTTTGGAGTTTAAGCATCCTTGCAGTACGCCCTCTATCCAACCTCGGCCAGCTTATGTGCACTGTTCTGCCCTTATCCGAAGTCGCCCACCTGCGGAGTACGTGACCGCGTTGTCGATCATGAGCTTGCAGGTCTCCAAAGTGACTCCAATATTCAAGAATTCGTCAGAAAATATGATGGTCGTGCCGTGTCTGGCCAGTTCATCTGCTCTGGCAACTGGCCAGGGATATCATTGTGTCCCGTAACCCAAATGACGTATACATTATATCCTTCCGCCATCGTGTTTAGGTGTTTTAGACAGCCGTAGACCGTCCTGCAGTTCATCACATTGGAGCCCAGAGCCTCTTTAGCCTCCTGGCTGTCGGAGCGTATGGTGGCGTTCATATTGGGGACATTAGCAATCCAAATAATTGTAACCGCAGCCTGTATTGCCTGGAAAACACTGTAGTAATCCGGTAGCCTTATATGTTCGACTATACCAATTGACTCCGAGTAAATTTCGCCACCAACGGTTCCTCCCAGCTTGAATCCATCAGTGAAGATTTGGACGGAGTCCTTTACGAAGTGTACAGCACCACTTCTCCAGACCTCTTTATCCGAAATGGTCGTCCTGAATTTCATTGAGAAGTCCTATCGCGGTATCATATAGTCAATGTCCCCGACAGTCTCGAATTTCCCCAGGATACTCGAGTGACCAGTATCTGATCCACGCTATTGTCCAGTCGCCCTTAGATGCCTGCCAATCTCAGGCATGCCTAACTGACCATTAAACTAACCGCGTATTTGTGTTTATCTTTTCGTCCGGTGTATCCAGTGTATGATTATTTCTATTCACATCATCATATTGTTTAATAATGAATCGGCGGTGGTTTCTTTGTAATCAAAAAAACGAACAAAAAAAAAAAAGAAAAATGTGGACGTAGAAACACAAAATTTATCACGTGAGTCCAATAAAAAGAAAAGTTGTTTGAGTATGTAAAACAAATTCCCATAAAAATTCCTTTACAGCTCTTGACTACAAAATAATTTTATATTCGAATGGCCTTTTAAATGCACATTTAAACGAACAATGCTCTTTAATGGTGTTAATATTTCGAAAAAAAAAAAACAAAACACACAAAATTTAGAGAAGATAAAAAGAAAATAAAATTTCTTTAAATCATGTACGTACGCATGTACTTAACATAGATTTACGAACAAAATACGAAATACACATACACTAAGGATCACACCAGAGATCAGCAATAAGTATTCAAAAAGATGAATAGAATCGGATCATACTCATAATTTCTGATACTTATACGCATTCATACTTATTTTAATATCATGGAATCTCTACTGATAATCAAAGTTTGGAGTACTCATCATATTCATCATACTTAACAACACGTATGATTTCATATTGATTTCGACTCTCCATAACTCAACATACTTATGCACGAAGCACAGAATAAGTATGAATTGCGTACGAACACTAAAATACTTACTAGAAGGTTGGCTGTTTGATCTGCTTGCTGCTCTCTCCTTTTTGCATACCTGAAGGACATACATACATAAATGATTTTAAATATATACTCATTAAAAATTCTTTCATTTTTTTTTGTATGGATCGACGAAAACTTTTCCTTAAAGAGGTGAGATGTGTAGGTGAACAAGTTCTTATCACGTTTATGCACGCAGTCGTCATACTCATATTGTACTACCATAAAAATTTGTAAGCATTTCTTTGGCCAAAAGCCAAAATTTATTTTAAAACATAGTAAAACAAGTGCAAAGTGCCAAGAATCAAAACCGTTTTCACATTGTACTCGTAAAAGAAGTCGTCGTCGTTGTTATTCCTGGAATACTGGTGGAAGCGCTCCTTAAAGATTTGGGCCGTTGTATGCCTGCATTAAGAAATTATTGAATTGGAAAGAGCAGGGTATTGCATGGGCTGCACAATATACATAAGTGTGCAAGAATGTGTGAAGGGGTAAAGAAAAGTTTCATAAATTAAGTTTTAAGTGGAATAAAAGTGACATAAAAGTCACTCACTCGCTCACTAATTGAAAATTGTTTGCTTTTGTTAGTGAATTTACAAGAGTGCATGCAGCAGCATTGAAGAGAAATTTAAAATTAAAAAAAGAAGATGAAGAAAAGCGAAACAAAATATTCATCCACACGTATAGAATTTTAAATTGCCAACGTTTAGATGAGATTTAAGTTTTTCAAATTCAAGGATATACCAGGCGGATTCATGGCTTTTAAATATAATATTGCATTTAGGCCATCTTTATTTATAACGGCTTCTATACAGTGCATGTCTAATTTAAATAGATCTAGCTTCCCACACCACCCATGTTGTGTGTGTAACTTTTGTACATGAGCGGTAGAATCTACAGTTTTAATGGCAATTTTATTTACTCTCAGAGTTATTGCCAGAAATCTGCTTATAGGAAGTCGCCGAAGACATATTTTTTTACTTCTGATCTGGGTTTTGAACCGTGGCCAACACGCTACCTACTAGACTACGGCGACGCAAACGTTGCACTTTAGTACGTCTAAAGAAGTCGATGTCTCTACTCTCCGAGAATGCAAACGACACCATAAATTCTGCAACGAAAGTTTCCTCTCAAAGACTCAACGCACAGTTTCTGGTCTGTTGTTTGCAGCACGACCATGCGTCTAATAAACCAACACACTCCCTACAATACTATGGTGACTTAACGATCTATTACACTTCTCTCCATCATACATACATAATATAATTGGTCATTACAACCCCTCAGTCAGGATTATGGACCTTAAATCTCACACCACTTATGTTGTGTTTGTTAATTTTATACATAAGTGGCGGGACCTACAGTTTAAAGTCGACTCTGAACGACAGAGTTTTGAGCAACTTTTAATGACAATTTCGTTTACTCTCAATGTTATTCCCATAAAACTACTGAGAGGACGTAGTTGAAGAATTATTTGTTTTATATTTCCATTCAGTTGGAGATGTGTGACCTGGAGTTTGAACCTAGACCTCACGTCCAATAAGCCAACACAATTCCTAATAGACTACGGCGACTTCATCTTTACTTCATAGTATAGTATAGTATAGTATAGTATAGTATAGTATAGTATAGTATAGTATAGTATAGTATAGTATAGTATAGTATAGTATAGTATACTATACTATATACTATACTATATCTCATAGTATAGTATAGTATAGAATAGTATAGTATATTATAGTATTCTATAGTATAGTATAGTATTCTATAGTATAGTATAGTATAGCATAGTATAGTTTAGTATACTATAGTATAGTATACTATAGTATAGTATAGTATAGTATAGTATAGTATAGTATCTCATAGTATAGTATAGTATAGTATAGTATAGTATACTATACTATATACTATATACTATATACTATATACTATATACTATATACTATAGTATACTATACTATAGTATACTAAACTATACTATGCTATACTAGTATAGTATAGTATAGTATACTACACTATATACTATACTATATCTCATAGTATAGTATAGTATAGAATAGTATAGTATATTATAGTATTCTATAGTATAGTATAGTATTCTATAGTATAGTATAGTATAGTATAGTATAGCATAGTATAGTATGAGATATAGTATAGTATACTATACTATACTATACTATACTATACTCATAGTATAGTATAGTATAGAATAGTATAGTATATTATAGTATTCTATAGTATAGTATAGTATTCTATAGTATAGTATAGTATAGCATAGTATAGTTTAGTATACTATAGTATAGTATACTATAGTATAGTATAGTATAGTATAGTATAGTATAGTATAGTATCTCATAGTATAGTATAGTATACTATAATATAGTATGGTATATACTATACTATAGTATAGTACAGCATAGTATATTTTAATATAGTATAGTATAGTATACTATAGTATAGTATAGTATAGTATAGTATCTCATAGTATAGTATAGTATAGAATAGTATAGTATAGTATAGTATTATATAGTATAGTATAGTATACTATAATATAGTATAGTATATACTATACTATAGTATAGTATAGCATAGTATAGTTTAGTATAGTATAGTACAGTATAGTTTAGTATAGTACAGTATAGTATAGTATAGTTCAGTATAGTATAGTATAGAGAAACACTATTTAATATTCTGTTACAACTTAAAAATTTACATATATTGGCTTATGTCAACGTTTCTAAAAATAACCTGCAAAAAAATGGCGTCAGTTTCTACAGAAACTATAATTCCTGACATTACAATGAAGATAATGGAAATTGAAAAAGTATTTTCACTTTTTACCGAATGATGATGAGAATTTTATTTCATTGTTTTTAATTTATTTTTTTCGTTTTTATTTCTGAATTTTCTCCTGTACATTTCCGTCATTTATTGTATGGCCATTATTAGTTTGTTTAACTAACAAAACTATGGGAAAAAGGAGGAAACAACGACAGCCAGCCTGCCATCCAGCCAATAGGGACAATAAAATCTATTCACGACGAAACTGGAAATGAAAAAAAAAGGAAAATTATTTTTAATATTTGTAGTATAATATCACTCAGAAACTTTGTTATATAAAATACTCAATAAACATACCATATATACCCTCGTAAACCCATACAGATGTATACATCTACTGTACAGCACATAGCATCTGAACTACTATAACATATACACCCATGCCTCGCTTTGCGTCGTTTCGTTTTGCGTCGCTGCTGAATTAGTACTAATTTTCACTGTGCCTTGTTAGATTTTCGAAGTTGCGACTTTTTAATTTTTTTATTTTTATGTTGAAATTTTTTGAGATTTCCTTTTTTTTCTCAAAGATGACATGAATTTTGTTTCAAATTGCACCATGCTATCAAAACTTGGGGATTCTCATTCTAACTGAAAATAAAATACAGTTTTATTTTCACCCTGTTTTTTTAATTATAAAGTTCAATTTCATTAAATGTGTTATAAATGAAATGAATTTTTTTATTTTATTTTAATTGAATTTGCTTTCTTGTTTACTTTGTTCAATTTTCTTTTTAAAAAGTAGTAGTTTTCGTAACCGTGGAACCTATCTCCGATCTTTACATGGTTTGCTATAGAAAATCATAATTCGCTTTGCGTCATTTCAATTTGCGTCGTATTTTTTTAGAATGTAAGCACGACGCAAAGTGGGGTATGGGTGTAGACACACATAAAAATATAAATACAATCGTAGTAGTAGTAGTATATAGTAGATAGTTTATAGTGCATTTTATATACAATGTATGTACACTATATACAGATGTGTGTATACATATATACTGTATACATACTTAAGTTTTATAGATACGATACACAAAATACATACATATCTGTATGTACATAGAGTATACTACACTATACATAATACATTGTATTATATACATACATTGTATACCTACAGAATATCTGTGCATAGTATGCACGAGTAGTATTAGTGTAGTATTATAGTAAAATATCGATCGATAGTGCAAAACGAAAAAAGTGCAGAAAAAAAATAGAAGAAGAGAACAAAACGTGTGTACTTTTTTAAATAGGTCAACGTGTAGGTTTTCAGGCACGTGTTGCAGCCATAGTCACTGCAACAGAAACAGAAACAAGAACCGTAAAACCGAACATTCAATATTAAAAGGCAGAGATGCCATATATTTGTAGGTCATGCAAGGCATATTAAATAATTTTTTAGTTTGCAAATCCTGCATAAAGTATCGGTTAATAAGGCCTTCAATATAGGTCACACGGTAAATCACTCCGAATCTTCTTGTCTTTACTGGTTTCCTCTTAAACTCGGAGGACATATTTTGCGCTCTAGTAGGTAGTGTGTTGGCTTATTAGACGTGAGGACTCGGTTCAAATTTAAATTGCTTCTGACTTATTAGAGGGGAAGACCTCTCTAATAACTGACTTGATAGTAAATAGTAACTCCTCCTCATTTATGAAATGGCCTCCATGCAATCCCGATTTAAATCTGATAAAAAACCTTTAGGGATTTTATTTACTGAAGAATAAATATAGAAGCCGCCGCAGTCTAGTAGGTAGTGGGTTGGCTTATTAAACGTGAATGAGTATTCAAATTTCTGATACTTAAACTCATGCGTACTTATTTTAATATCATGGAACCTCTACTCATATTCAAAGTTTGAAGTACTCACCATACTCATACTTCACAACACGTATGATTTCGTATTGATTTTGACTCTCCATAACTCAACATATACACGTAGCACAAAATAAGTATGAATCGCGTACGAACACTAAAATACTCACTAGAAGGTTGTGTGTTTGTTCTGCTTGCTCCTCTGTCTTTTTTGCTTATGTGTCCTTTTTTCGTTTGTTGTAAATGCAGCAAATAAGAAAATAAGTAAATTTTGATGAATGATTCGAGTCAGTCGTCATCACCATTTATAAGTATTTGCAGCATTTTTCTAAAGTTATGAATCTAAATGAATAGGCTTATGAACTTATGAATCAAACATATTTCGAATGGTATGAGTTTGATGTCAACGTTGTACGCATACTCATTGCAATCTGTACTTATAAATCAACGTTGTAATGAGTACGAATGAATCAGCAGAGTACTCAGTTAAATTCCAATATTGTTGACTTAGTTATGTTCAAAATTTCATTAGCGCTTATGCCGATCTCTGGTTCAAACCTCAGCTCAGATATTACAACAACATGAAAACAAATTTTTTCGGCAATTGTCTCTCATTAGATTTCTGGCAAAAACTCTGGGAGTAAAATAAAATTGCCATGAAAAGTTTCTCAAAAATATGTCGTTCGGAATTGACTTTAAACTGTGGGTCCCGCCACTCATGTATAAAAATTAGTTCACATACAACATGAAGACTGAAGGGTTGTAATGACCAAGTATGTGTATGTACGCATTACACCGTCACAGCATATTTACGATTCTATAATTCAAATGTGTCCTCCTTTTGCATATGTCTGGCAACCCAGTTGCTTTCAGTTGCAGACAAACGCGTCTTTATGCATTGCATGTGCCATTTTAATGAAAAATGAAAGGAAAAAATTAAAAAAAAAAAACAAAAAATGAAACAATTGCTTTAAAGACGAAATAAAGGAGCAGAGTTTTATGTTTATTATATGCCGAATACTGAAAATGTTGCATAATATGGCTGGGTTAGCTTCAAAAACGGTTTGTAGAAGAGTAAGGAAGAAGTTTGTGATACAAACAACAATTTTATTGTTTCCAATCGAAACCAACATAACGGGGATGGCCCCTACTAATGTTTTGCATTGTATTTGAATACCTGCAAGTGGTTTGTAGTGCCCGTAATCTGGCAGACAGCATGTTGGTTTACTAGACGTGAGGCCGTGATTCAAACCCCAGCTTAGACATCTAAAACGAAACGAAATATGAAAAAATATTTCTTCGGAGACTTCCTCTCAGCAGATTTCTACCAAAAACTCTAAAAGTAAATAAAATTGCTATGAAAAGTTTCTCTAATAATCTGTCGTTAGACTACGAATTGAAAGAGTAGGTCTCACCACTCATGTATTCAAAATTAACACACACTCAACAACGGTGGTGTGAGAAACTAGGTCGTAATCTTGTCTAAAGGGTTGTAATGACCAATTAAGTAAGTAAATAAGGTTTGTAGGAAGAGAGAGTGAGAGAGAGAGAGGGAGAAATGTGCTTTCATTTGACGGAGAATTATTTTTAATATGAGTTTAGTTTCTAGAATCTCGCAGTTTTGTACATTAGCCTTTGGGCTACCGGGACCTGTATGAATTAAAACTAAGGAAACTGATATTAAACCTGTGTACAGTCTGGATGGACAAATATTATGCATTGCTACTCTATCGTAGTTTGACTTCGAATTCCCATTACAACTCCCAAATACAGTCTTGGGAACACTGCAATTAAGATCTTAAAGTTTAATGGCAATCGATGTGCAAATGAAGTGTGTATCGACCTCATGGTGTAGGATATAATAGAGTCAGCGTTTACATAAAAAAAATTTTTTAATTGATTTTTTTCTTTTTTTTTGAGGTATTGAATACAAAATCAAAAATAAATTTGGGGAACCGCAAATTTGAGTGTGTGTGTGTGTTGAAATTGTAAAAACAAGAAGAAAAAAACGTTGAATATTTAATTGAAAACGTAATAAATCTTCATGAATATGTTGAATTATTGTCTTATAAATGCGTTAAACTTAAACAATAGTTGGCATTAAAACTATTGGAAGAGACTCTTTTTGTTGTCTTTGGAGAAGCAAATTTTTAATGATTGGACGTCACTAAATCAAATGAAGTTTGAAAAGTTTAATAGTCATCATCATCTGTTAATTGTGAATGTATTTTGGCCATAATGTCAGCATTTTATGACCTTTAAGTTGTGTAATGCAAGTGGATGAAGTAGAAAGGAAACGTCGTTACAAAATCGAAATATTAGGCTTTTTACTACTTTGGTCAATAAAAAAACTAATGAAGCAATTAAAAAAAGGATTTCTCTTTTAAACAACAACTCCAATATCAATACAACATGTGAGATAATCAGAAATATTTTTGATTTGTTACAAGTTAAAGTGAGCGTTAAAAGAAACTGTACATAAAACAAAAATATACATACATTAGTAATTAACCGTTGATTTTATTTTAAAATTGCTTCATTGCCAGCTTTTTAAAACTGTAACAAAAAAAAATCGAAATATTTTGACAAATTTTTTCGGGCACTCTCCTTAGGTGACAAAAGTTGAGTTTAGTAATTGTTAGAATTTTATGCTTAGTGTACAGATTCTTTCGACGCTCACAGTAGTCATAGACCACACACACAAACAGGGATCTGAATGAATATTCTTAGCTGCAATTTAAAAATTATTTGGGATAGTAAAACCATTAATTTCAGTCTGCATTCCGTGTCGTGAATATCTTCTTCTTTAGTGGCTGTGTTACAACCCTATTGTCTTTAGCGTGAATCAGAATAGAATGCCAAGCGCTTCGATAATCCGCGCTTCTCCTACAGTGCTACACTACAAGTTTTGTAAGATTCTCTTCAACTGGATCCTTCCCACGGAGCTTCTGTCGCTTTTGCGTTTTCTCTCGGGTACGTATTCCAAAGATCTTTTCGCCGGATTAACTTTACTCAAACGCACGACATGTCCATGCCAACTTCAGTACGTCTAACGACGTTGATGCCAGCATAAAGATCAAACAGCTCATGATTCATCCAATCGCTATACTCGCAGCGAACCGAAACAGGACCATATATTTTGCAAAGAAATTTTTCTCTTAAAGACTCTACGCACAGCTTCATCTACATACATACATACATAATTAGTCATTACAAACCTTCAGTCAGGATAATGGACCTTGTTTCTCACACCACTTATGTTGCGTGTGTTAATTTTTATACATGCGGGGAGGGACCTATAGTTTAAAGTCGTCTCCGAACGACAGATTTTTGAGAAACTTCTCGTGTCAGTTTTATTTACCCTCAGAGTTTTTATCAGAAATCTCATGAGAAGAAGTCGCTGAAGACATATCTTTTATGACTGATCTGGGTTTTGAACCGTAGCCAACAAGCTACCTACTAGACTACAGTGACGGAAACGTTGTACTTTAGTACGTCTAACGAAGTCAATGTTTCTACTCTCCGAGAACGCAAACCAATCGATGACAGGACTTCCTCGATCTGGTCCTTCCAACACAAACAAGGTCATCCTCTTCGCCGACTTTCGCAGATCTCCGTATCAAATACCCGTCTCGCCGGAGCATCCTCCGATGTTCGAACGACATGGCCGAGCCAGCACACCCACTGCATGTATATTAATATGCTGCACAACGTCCATGTCGTTGAGGAGGTCATACAGCTCACTGTTGAATTGGATAAGGACTGAAGATCTTACGTAGAACTCTTTTCTTTAATACTCTCAAGGCTGCTGCATCAGTCCTTAACAGTGTCCATGCCTATGCGCCATATAGAAGCCCGGGGAGGATTAGCGTCTCGTAGGGTATTAGTTTTGTCGTATCTCTGCTACTCAATTGCCTATTGAGTCCTATTTACTAGCAGCTGTTAAGCCATAAATCGTGCAAAGAAATTTTTCTCTCAAAGACTCTACGCACAATTTCATCTGCCTGCGTTAGTACCCATGCCTCTGCACCCAACAACAACGCGGGTATTTTCAGCATCTTGTACAACATGATATTGGTTCAGGGTATGAATGACTGCGGAATTCAATAGAAAGTAAACATGAACTTAAAGCACCGTATAAAGATGCTTCATTAAGGCCGTATGCTACAATGGATCTTAAGAAAAGTGATAACCGAGTCTAAGCAATGAGGACACGCAAACCTATCAATACAACAATCGAATACGTCACTAGAAAAACTTGGTAAAATAAACTTGAAACGAAGCAAAGCAACGCTAAATGTTAAGGGGAATGCTTTTTAACAGCTCACGTAACGGGAATAAAAATGAATATTAAATGAACATCATGTTGTAATGTAAAGTTCAAATTTAAGCAAATATTTTAGCATTTCCATTGTCCCCCCCTTCCTCTCACTCTCTATAAAAAAAAAATAAGAGGCCATAAACTGGCTGAGAATTTTTCAAAACGACTCGAATGACACACGACAAATTCTCAACTGTTTACTTCAGATGTCGTCTGATGCAAACAACAACAACAATAGTGAATGTGTCACACATACAGCCATCCATAGACGTAGAATCGCATTCACATTTCGACATGAAGAATATTGAATACAAGGAATTCAGACATTCAACTGAATTCTTATTCTTCTTGCGTTTGTTCTTTTTTTTTTGTTTCTTTGTTGTTGTTTTTGTAACGGCAAATTCCTGGCGGCATTTTTGTGTCGCTTATATAAGCGAAATGCACATCTTCCTTAACTGTTGTTGTTGTTGTCTGTAAAATGGGGAAAAGATTTGTTGTTTTCGTTTGTTTTTGTATTCATTTTGAATTCAATTGCATTTGAATTCAATTCAATGGCGGATGAATTTCATTTCATTTGATTTTTATTTAAAATTTGTTTTTGTTTGTCTTGTTATTCGTTTTATTTTCTACGTCTTCTATTTGGTGTAAAATTTAATTGAAGAAGTCTGACTGAACTTGTTTTTTTACACCCAAAGAATTTGAAAATTTTGCAAACGCAGACCAACAAGAGGAGTTAAATTGAAACGATAGGTAACGACATAAAGTCCACTTAAAGTGCTTAATGTAACGCCATGTATTTTCTTATTTTCTATTCCTTCTCATGCGACTTCTTCAACTTCGTCATGGAGAGTGTTCTGCGAAAGTCGTGGCAATATTTTTCAAAAATGCGTACCAGTTGCTTACGTTCGGGAGATATTACTGCCGCCTTTAATGCTATTGAACGGGAGTCTATTAAGATGGGAATGGCAGTAAACGAGGGACATGCGGCGTATTGGATCTCAGATTACGGCCGATAATATAGTCAAGTATTTATCTTGGCTCCGCCGTTAGCATCAAAAATGATGTCAGTCTGGAGATCAAGCACAGGATCACTCTTGCTAACAGTGGCTAGTAAATAGGACTCAATAGGCAATTGAGAAGCAGAGACCTCTATTGTACGACAAAACTAATACCCAACGAGACGTTAATTCTCCCCGGGCTTCTATATGGCGCACAGGCGTGAACACTATTAAGCACTGATGCAGCAGCCTTGAGAGTATTCGAGAGATAAGTCCTGCGGAAAATCTTCAGTCCGCATCTGATTCAATAGTGAGCTGTATGAGCTCATCAACACCATGGTCGTGGTGCAGCGTATTAATATACAGTGGCGGTGCTGGCTCGGCAATCTCGTTTGAACATAGGAGGATGCTACGGCATGACGGGTGTTTGATGAGGAGATCTGCAGAAGTCGGCGAAGATTACGACCTTGTTTGCGTTGGAAGTACCAGATCAAGGAAGCCCTGTCATCGATTGTTGTGACCAACTGGCTTAAGCGTGCAAGGAGCAGAGGCGCATGGAAGAATGTTTTAAGGCAGGCCGAAATCCCTTAATCGGGCTGTTAATGGCCAGCTAGCAACAACATGCTTATGATTACAAACCGAATTGGTAAAGATCTACTGGTCAGGCAGACAGCAACCGAATCATACGACAATTTGATTAAAGAAAGGGAAAATATTACAATGAACATGGGAAACCCCCTTTCTGATAGCCTAATGCTCTTCGTAACTTTTTGGGTGGAAAACAGGATTTAAAAAAATGTTCGATATATTCTCTATGAATACCTATCAGAGATTAGCAATTAATCGTTTCTTCGCTACTCATAAATACTCATGAAGTTTCGAATATAAGTGAGTCCAACAATATTGAAATTTAACTATGTACTCTGCTGATTCATTCATACCCACTACAACTTTGATTTATAAGTACAGGTTGCAATCAGTATGTGTACAACGTTGACATCAAACTTATACCATTCGAGATATGTTTGACTCATAAGCCTACTCATTTTTAGATTCATAACTTTAGAAAAATACTTCAAATACTTATAAATGATTCGAGTGACTCGAAAACTAAAGACACATAAGCAAAGGAAGACAGAGCAGCAAGCAGAGCAAATAAACAACCTTCTAGTGAGTATTTTAGTGTTCGTACGCGTAGTTCTTAAACATTTTGAGCTTCGTGTATATGTCCCACCACTCATGTACAAAATTAACGCACACAACATGAGTGGTGTGAGAAGCTAGGGCGTAATCCTGACTAGAGGGTTGGAATGGCCAATTATTTTTGTATGTATGTACTCGAATCTTAGTTATTGTGTGTTTCGTGTATATGTTGAGTTATGGAGAGCCGAAATCAATACGAAATCATACGTGTTGTTAAGTATGAATATGATGAGTACCTCAAACTTTGAATATGAGTAGTGGTTCCATGATATAAAAATAAGTATGAATGCGTATAAATATCAAAAATTATGAGTATGATTCGATTCTACCCATCTTTTTGAATACTCATTGCTGATCTCTGGTATCTATGCACTTTAGATCACCCTTGGAATTATGACCATTCTAGAGTTCAGTATTTAGAATTAAAGATATGTACCTAAAGGAAAGCAATCTAAATAGGCCATTACAGCGCTTTTGAATGCAGGAGCAGCAGACTCAAAAGTTGACAATAATATGTAAAAAAAGAAAATGAATATGTAACCCAAACAATAACACGATAATAAAGTTCTGTTTAACAATAAAAAGGAAAGAACAGACCAAATAAACGGGTAAATGTCTGGGTAGGCAAGGCATACGAATGACAAAAACATTACAGACGACTGAAAGAAAGCAGACCACATTGCCACAAATGCCCCCCTTTAATCCCTCGATTCAAAATTTAGCATAAAAGAAATGCAAACAAAACAGATGGATATGGAAAGACGCAGGAACATCAAATAGTCTACCAAAAACAAATAAAAAAAACAACAGGACTGATGTTCTTCTGCAGCACTAATAACAACAACAACAACAACCACAAATGAATTTAAAAAAAATCAGAACATATTGTGCCCAGACAATGAATTGTTCTCGTTTTTCCTCTTCTTCTTCTTTATTTTCATTTAGTTTTGCCTCATTTTTGCGTTGCCCAAATCAAGTGAGACACAGAGAAAGGGTCGCCACGAAAAATATTAATCGGAGCGCGAAATGGTGGGGATCACGATGTGTTAGCATTACCAGAACAGAGCAGAGCAGACCAAAACAGAAGCGAGTTGGCGTTTAGAACAGGGTTACGTGTTCATTTTCTAATGCTGAAAACAAGAACAAAAACAACAAACGAAAATACACACAGAAATAGAAGAGTGAACATCCAAAATGCCAAATTAAGAACGGCAGGGGGCGAGAAAAGTTCAATGAAATTTCCGTGCGCAGTGGAAGAGCTGAATAAGAATAAAAAGAGATTCAGACAATAAAACAACAACAACAACTACAAGAACAGCAACAGTAAGAAATAACAATTGTTAAATAAACAGAAAATTTGCAACAAAAAAAAACAACAAAAAAACATTAAATTAATCCTACAGAACAGTAAAGGAGTTAAAAGTTCATGTGTTTTCATTTACGTTTCGGTGAATTTAAATTTGTTAAATCTGGCTTAAGGATGCTCACTATGATCTCAACTTGAGGATCGGAATTATGCAGCAAAAACTCGAAAATTTAGAAAGATTATGGCGCAACATGGTCAGACATCAAAATCGAAAATATGAAAAAAAAATATTTCTTCGGCTACTGTCTTTCAGCAGATTTCTGGCAAAAACTCTGAGAGTAAAAAAAATTTTGCCATGAAAAGTTTCTCAAAAATCTGTCAAACTCAGAGGCGACTTTAAACTGTAGGTCTCGGCACTCATGTATAAAATTAACACCCACAACATAAGTGAAATGAGGGTTGTAATGACCAATTATGTATGTACATATATATGTAAGCTCACTATGACCTCAACTCGATGATCGGGATTATGCTGGCAGTCAATAGAATCTCGAAGATTTGGATAAATTAGAGCGTAATGTTCGAGTTGAGCTCAGCATCATGAAAACCAAATTTTTTGAGTATAAGTAAAGTTAGCACAGAGAACAGACGGTTTGGAATATTCAAAAGCTAGTCTATTGTAAGGAGATGAAATCTGCTTTATTTCCAACATAATAAAGCCAAAACTGTTAATATTCCCTTATTAGATCCTCAAAGTTCAATGAGGGATATTCTGAACCATCAGCATCAACTATTATTGCTATTATCGAGAACCAATATTGAAGCAAACAACGCATATTTAACGTGGTGTTGGCTCTCCAGTGAGTTGTGCTACATTTATGATTTCACTCTTTTAAATGTGTGCCTGTGCCTGTGTCTGTGCCTAAAATCACCAAAATATTATTGTTACGTTTTATTATTGTTGCTGTTGTTGTTGTTGTAGCAAGAAACCAACAACAAAACAACAACAGACTGTTGCTGGTGACATTTGCGATATTTGCGACGCAATAAACCGAATTTCTTTCTTTTCATCGTTTGTGTCTGCGTGAAAAAGATACAAATACACGCCAATTTTCACCATGTAATCGTTCACGTAAAGCATTTGTATTTGTGTGTAAGAGCATTCAACAAAACAGTTCATTAAAATTTATTTCTTCTTGTTGTTGTTGTTGTAGTCATTGTCAACCAGTCTGTCACATTGTTACTTCACTTCATGCCGTCTCCTAAACTTTCGTCTTCTTTTACATGCCAATTACAGACTGTCTAGCAAATGAAACAGAAAACGAAAAAGCTACAGAGGACAATGCCTACAACAACAACCTAAATACCCAAAAAAAAAATCAGAAAAGTTGTAAAAAATGTGCGTCTGAACTTTGAACTTTTGTTGTAACAGCACAAACAAAGAAAGCGAAATGGAGGGAAAATTTTCAAATTTTTTATTATTTTCTAGAGACTTCTGCTCTTTGGGCATGTTGTAGATTTTTGGAAGTCATGAACGAAGTCATGAACATTCGCCTTCAAGAACATTCATCAGACTGTTTACTTTGCCATATAAAAGGCAAGGCAAAGCAGGCAACTGAGTTAACGCAGTTCAGTCAGCCTTGTGTGAAGACGCGGTGTATTTGAAGAGAGTAATGGTGGTTTGAAGATCTCCGTTGCAAAGATCTGTCGCATAATTTCTTAGTGATTGTTATTGTTTATGCAAAGAATGTAAACAGAGGAATAACAAACAAAGCAATTGTTGTTGTTTACATCAAATTGTGAACAGTGTTACAAAGAATTGTGCGAATAATAAAGAATTTTAATTAAAACTGAACACAAATTTATTTTTTTTATTTTTTATTTACCTTTTTAACGTTTTTAAAAGGTAAAAACGTAACAATATGATTAGTAAGGTTTCAAACTGCAAAGAATACGAGTATAAAGGACTACAAACGTGGTTCTTGGTACATCAAAATTGTATGCTGACGGCTAATAAATAAATAAAAATCATTAATTATTCGATTTTTTTTTTGAAAATTACGAAACTTGAGCTACCCTTAAAATTATTCAGCTAACATATAGCTAAGTGAACCCTAAGTGAACCTTAGAACGAGCTTCCTAAAAGTGTAAGTTAGCGCCATCTCTTGAGAAAAGTTTCTTACCTACTCCCAATACACGCAATATACATACATACATAGAGAGGTTTCACTCCAGTTGACTAAAGCTAGATTTATCTGAACGTTCATTCAACATAACGAAACCTATGTTCGTTTATAACATATGAAAAGCAGTGCAAATGCTTAACGAAATTCAATTACCGTTGGATAATCCTCTCATTGTTTTGCTTATTGCCTAGAAACGACCGTAAGTTGTGTAAGGTTCTGTGAATATTCGGTTAATTCTTGCTTAATCCTGTAGAAATCACCTGCATAACATTACAAACCTGAAGAAAAGCAAAGAAATGCTAAGAAGATGGTCTTTTAAAGATATTTTCATTGTTAAAAGGCAATTATGTATATGTATTCGTGTATGCGTTAGATTAGCTTGTTTTGCAACGAAACTCGAGTATTCATCAACACTATGTTGAACAGCAAACATAAATACCCAATAAAAAGCTTGCCTTACATTCACCAACACAACCAAAACTAACACTAACACCTACCTACATACCTACCTACCTACCTATACACATCAAAGACAATTATCAACAACAACAACAAGAAGAACAAGAAGAAGCAGAAAAAAGCTTTTCTCTCTTACTCTGCTCTAACATGTTAGTCCTGGTGTCGTTTTTGTGTGCATGGCCCTGATGGATTTGTGTGTGTGTGTGTTTACGCTTTGAATTGTTGGCATTTTTGTTTTTGTTGCTGCTGCTGCTGCCGCTGTTGTCTCGTCTGTAGCCTTGATTATTTGTTGTAATTGTTGTTGCTGTTTTTGTTTTTTATGCTGCCTTTATTGGTTTGGTTGCCGAACTGTCATTAACCTACGCAATTTCATTGAAAGTATGAGTCGCAGTATGTCTGAAGGTCACTGACTGACTGGCTGTGTTTTGTAATTTTTTTTTGTTTCTTTCTTTCATTTTTCGGGGGTTGAAATCCTCAAAAACAAACAAAAAAAATTTCATTTTTAAGGGTTCGTAAAACAAAATGAAACACCCGATCCAATACTCCAGCTTGTATGATAAGAGTATTTTGTTACGATGAACAAACAAAACAAACAAAGCAAAAACAAAAATAAAAAAGAAACGAAAGTTTTATTGAACTTTGCGAAGACGAAGGACTGCGAAGGGGAGAGGTAGCCTGTCGCATCTCTCATTTCAAATAAATACGTCTTAAATTTTAAGATTTCGAAACGGTAGTCCTTGAAATGTAATTAAATTAGCAGAAGGAGCATCATGTTAAATTAATAAGAAATTCAAAAAATTCCTGGTAAATGCTTACATTTCAGACTGTTTTTGTTGAATAATCATGAGATTATCAGGGGGATTATTATGCATTTCGAATAACAAGGCTTAAAAGCGTATGATTCGAATGGATTTTCCTTTGATTCAAAACCCATAATAACCCAACATAACTCACAGGCTAAGAGGATAATTTTTATTCTTTTAATTTTGAACGCACTTTTGTACTAGAGGGCATTAATAAATGTAAGAAAGTAGTAAAGTTACGGTCTAACTACGAAAGTAATTTTTGGCTGTTATAAAATTTTGCCCTGATGCGGATTGAGTGAACCCAGAGACAAGATGGCAAAGGCTCTTATTAACCACAAATCCGCACTCGAGTTCGTGCTTATCCTCATGGCAGCTGTAAAACACATTGCAAGATGCAAGCATTTTGCATCCTTGCGGTATCTATCGCATTTCCTGTGGGTGGTAGTGCCTACCCTGTGAAGGGAGCGGACGTTCCATGTGCCTATAAATAAAGCATTGTCCTGTGAACGTTTGCCGTGGTCGTCAAATTTTGATGGAATCTTTATAGGCTCTTGTGTATTGGTTTTCATTGGATTTTAGTTTTATTTTTACGTGGTTAGTCCCCAGCACAACCAAGATTTAATGTTTAGGGGATCGGACTTCGCTGCACGCATCATCCAGGAGGAGCCACATGGAGACTGCATGTCAAGTTGAATACAGCATGACAAGGATTGTCCTGGAGGTCGCCACGTTCACCACAGTCAGAAACTGTACCTTGTTTACATGTATACCATCCCTCACATTCAAATAATATTCCTCTGATAATACTGTTTTAAATGTATTTCGATTAGAATTTCTTCACTTACACGAAATAAATTTTTAAAGAAAGTAGGGATACATCTTTCACCCAAATTAACGGGCTGCACAGCACTTAAACCCTACAAAATTTGGGATACTAGATTGATGCATGCTTAACGCGGAATTTCTCGACAGAATTCGACCAATTGCATCACTCTGATATCAAATCTGCGTTTTTTTTGTCATACGAAATCATGGAACAGATGCCTGCAGAGCCTAGTCTCTAGAAGCATTGCTTTAATCATGGAAAAACTAAGGAAAATAATGGAAAATATCGGAATTAATATAATGCTTCCGGCTACCGAACCTTCTCAAGCTGAGATACGCACGAACAGAGGAAGAAGAGTCGTTGCAGAACTTTTAGTGTAAGCTGCGGCTTCTCCGTGAGGCCTATGTAAACCTTCACTTCAAAATTTTTTTATTTTTCTGAAAATTGAAATACAGACTAAAATGTTATATAAACAACTCCATTTTATTTTTAGGCTCACACTACATATGTATTTACATATGTATGTGTGTTAATGGCTGATCTGATTTACAATAAATCTGACATAAATTGATTAAAGTGTTGAATAAACACGCATTTGTGGAGGAGTTAAGGCAATTAATTAGTTAAGCTGTAATTAAAAGATATTTGAAGGTTTTATCATCATCAACTGAAACATAATAATTCATTGTGGTACAGAAAAACCAAAAAATAAGATACATATTTAATCAGACACTAATTTGTTTAATATTTTCCAAATGCGTAGGTATCTACTGTAATAATCGTTAATTAAACATTTTAATACGATTTTTTTGTGCATAAAATTTCAATGAAACAACCACGTTGCAGTGTTTAAGATGAAGAAAAAAAATCAAAATTTTTCCCGCCAAACACAAGAAACCACAACAACAACACCAACATAAAACTCATAGTAAAACTCATCAAACACAGACCTTAAAAGGTAAGGGAATGATGACTGCAATATAATAAAAACAAAAACAACAGCAAAAAAAAAGAAGGAAAAAAACCAAACTATAGACACTGCAATAAAAACAACAAAACCAGAATAAAGCAGCAGACACAACAACAATAACAACAACAATAAAATAAAATGAAACGTAAAACTACAACGGCGTGCTTAAAATACACAATATTACGTGAAAAGTCGTAGGTCGGTTACAAAAAGCACTGACACTACGTTAAACAACAGCAACAACAACCGAAAAAAAAAGGAAAATAAAACTACATGTGTATAAGTATGTGTGTAAGCATGTGTATGTGTATATGTGTTAGTGTTAGTGTTTAAAGCTTTAAACTTGGCATGATTAAATCAAAACAAACCATAAAGAAGACCAACATCAATTTCATGTACATTAAGTGCAGGGAATTTGCAAAGAGTACTCAGCTGAAGGAAAACAGAGAGTAAAATTGAAACAAGAGAACAGAGAACAGAGAACTGAGAGAAAACAAATGAAATGCACAGTCAAAGGGATGAGTGATCGACAAAATGAGACGAACTAAAATAAACAAAAACCAGACCAGACCAGGCCAGACACAGGGAGAATTTTTAAAAGCCGTTGATTTTTTATTGTTTGTTTTTGGTGTTTTTTTTTTATTTAGCAAAGCAACAACAACAATAAAACGAACTGAAACGAACCGAATTGAACTGAACTGAATTGAACTTCTATACATACATCCCCAGCAGTTAAAATAAACCAAACAATTATCCAGTCAACCATCTCAACACATTCATCTTTCTCCCTATCGGTCTGTAGTAAAAGTTATTGCCGCAACAACATCAAACTCCTTCTATGTACTCTCGTATGCTCTCAGTCTCTTGTTCTTCGAACAAATACATTCAAACATTCCTGAGCCTTTAAGTATATGTATGTGTATGTTGTGTTGTGTATGAGTTGATGTCTGTTCGGAGTAAAATCGACAAATTCGAATTTTTGTGGGCAAATAAACGAATTCCGTTCGATGTGAATGAACTTCTCCAAGGACAATGATCTATGTATGGACAACAACAATCACAAGCAGAGTAAAATAAATGTTGTTGTTTTTTTATGCTTTTGCCGCAACCACACAATCACATAATCATTGCCGGCATGAAGGTTAAATTCAAAAAGAGAAAAAGAACAACAACAACCAACAACCAACAACCAAAACAATATTAAATCGAAACCCTTGTTAATATTAAATGTTTGTAGTAAATGCGTTTAGGTGTGTATGTGTGTGAGCTCACGAGTGTATGTGTCACTCACTGTCTGTGTTTTTAATATTTTCGTTGCGTATGCATGTATATGTGTGGGTATGTATTGGAATCATGTGCTTTAAGCTTCTGTTGTGTCTGAGTTTTTTTTGTTTTTTTTCTGTTTTTTTTTCATCCTTCTTATGCCTCTCAATATTTTTGTTGTTTCTGTTGTTATTGTCTGGGATTTTTTGGGCATAAAAACTGAACTGTACACACAATCACACACTCACACATACATACATATATACATATGTTCAATACAAACGCATACCGAAAAATCATTTCATGATTACTGAGGGTTAGCTTTAAACGTGGTTCAATTGATAATTAAGCAAGTGTATCTTGGTGTGAGAAACTAGGCCGTAATCCAGACCGAAGGGTTGTAATGACCAATTATTTATGCTATGTATGCATCTTGGTCGCTGTGTTAAGTGTTATCGTAGTAATCGATAACTTCGAAGCACCTCAGCTCTGATATCTTGAAAATATATGGATTTCTTTTAGCAAATCCCTTCTCATCAGATAATCAACGAGAGAAAAAAAACTTCCCAAACCTATAGTCTTGTTTCGAACTACAGTTATCGCCGCTATTAGTAGCTAGGCACTGTAGTCAAGAATAGCTATGATTACATTGTATATTAAAATGTGTTTAGATTAGAAAGGCCATAACAACGAAGTTCTTATTTTAGATTCGAACTGCATTCAGCATGTTTTATGCTGGTCTCCCATAATAAATCGTTTTCATACTTTCCTTAAGTAATTTTCTAATTGAACTACTCCCGATGTTTATTACTCTCACTCACCGCCTTATATGATATGAGTCTATATATGTATGTATGTATTTTGATTGTTTTTATTGTAAATCCTGATGCTCCTGCTCAGCTTATTGTATTTGTTGTAGCAGCAATAATGCGTCTATTTTATATCTCCATCATATTTGTTATTAACAAACCGCCAGACAAAACAAAATAAATACTTTTCACTCTTTTTTTTTTGATTTTTATTTACCAACAACACCATTTCCAATAGTAAATAATAAATCTGAACTCAATTCTACTTTACATTTAAGAAATACAATGAACGGAATACAGAAGTACAGAAAACAATAAAGAAATCTTATGAGATTTTAAAGAAAAATTTAAAATATCAACGAAAATTCTTCATTGCTTTTGTGAAATGGTGTTACAATGTAATTTACCCACTGCTACTGATAACTGACTGACTGGCGATTTTCTGTCAAAATACGAAAAAAAAAAACAATTGCAATAAACGAAATGAGTTCCACTAATATGAACTTTATGGGTGGTTTATTGTTGTGAAATCTTCTCCACTATTTTTTTTTTGTTTTTTTTTTTATTAAAAATTCATTGAGTTTTCTGTCTGCAAATGTTAATGTGCACATGTCATAATTTTACGCCAGACTAGATGTTGCAGCATATGAAAATCATCATGGTTTGAATAAATAGCCGCTTGGTTCATTGGACCACCATACGATCAAAACTTTACAATGGAAACTTTTCAATGGAAACTCTTTGAAATACTGAGATTTGTTTCGTTGAGTGGCCGCCCAACTTTTCAACGAAAAGTATCGCTTAAAGGCTGAAATTTAAAGATTATAGATCACGACTTGCATATTTGCCTATCGCACATACTTGTAATCAAATTCAAACTTAGGACATGAGAGTACAGCAAATCTGATCGGCTGTGACCCCTAAAGGTGAATACTTAGAGTCTTTTTTGGGGTCATTTCTACACCCTCTGCTAGGCAATCATGGGAGACATATTGAACTTGATGAATACGGAAGAAACTGCATGAATAAAGGCGAGACGATTCTCCACCTGCTGGGTATATATTCAGAGTACATGTAGTTCGACGCAGTGATCTGTCGAAGAGAGACTCTCTCACATTTGTCGCCATTAATCACAGTGGCTGCTATTCGCAGTGCCCTGATAGCTGCCTTAATGATCTTATTCTCTTTGTTTACTCTTAGGATCTGCTCCTTGCGAAGATATGGCGCAGTATCTACTACATACCGTTAAACAACGGCTTCGAAAAACTGACAAAATAACTTTTTTGAGGGTACAACAAATATTTGTATTTGCACCGCCGGTTCCGATGAACATGGAACAGGAACTTGAAAGCCTTATCATTGGCGAGTGAATATCCTGTCCTTACATACACTAAGCACCCAGTTGATGTGGGCGGGAGATTATTGCCGCTCCCCCCAATAACTCCGTATTTAGAAATGCGAAATCCCATATTAAATTTGCTCAGATTACGACCAAAGATCAGCAATGAATCGTTTTTTCTCTACTCATAAGCACTCATGGAATTTTGAATATAAATGAGTCAAGAATATTGAAATTTAACTATGTACTCTGCTGATTCATTCCTACTCACTACCACAACAACGTTGATTTATAAGTACAGGTTGCAATGAGTATGCGCACAACGTTAACATCAAACTCATACCATTCGAAATATGTTTGATTCATAAGGTCACTCATTCGGATTCATAACTTTAGAAAAATACTTAGAAGTGATTCGACAACAAAAGAAAAACAACACATAATCGAAAAAGGCAGAGCAGCAAGCAGAGCAAACACACAACCTTCTAATAAGGATTTTAGTGTTCATACGCGAATCGTACTCATTTTGTGCTTCGTGTATACGTTGAGTTAAAGCAGAGTCGAAATCAATACGAAATCATACTTGTTGTCAGGTATGATGAGAATGATGAGTACTTCAAACTTTGAATATGAGTAGAAAGGTTCCATGATATAAAAATAAGTACGAATGCGTATAAGTATTAGAAATTATTTGTATGATTCTATTATACTCAACTTTTTAAATACTCATTGCTGGTCTCTGATTACGACCATCACGAAATAGTATCCTTGACGCTGATTGAAAGGAAAGTTAATCTATTAATACATTAGACAGTTTGAGTTCTCCATATTCCATAATATTTTTGAACGCAATTAGATTGTATGCCTTAACAACTGCCTCAAACTGTCCGATGTCGATTAAAGTAGCAGCTCCCATCACTCTTACTTGAAACAAGTCTAGGAAACTTTTACACGGTTTTCGTCAATAACTCCAGTGGCATCTGGGTTCTGTTGATAGACTTTTGGATTGCCTTTGGATCAGGCCTATCTTTGTAAGCCCAGACTAATATTTCTTCTGAAGATATTTCATACAAAAGTTTCTAACAAGATGCCGCGACAGACAAGACTTCTGCTGTGTAACGTTTGCCTTTTCTTATCTTGTTTCGAATAAAAGATCTTTTGTTTCCTGTGTGTAGGAATTGTTGGAGCATTAAGCTTCCCTTCATTTTTATAATTGTTATCGTTTGACTAGACCGGCGTACCGTTAGGAACCTGAAAATTTAATGACCATTTAAATCCATCCATTGTGTTATCGTTTGCCGTTGCTGTACTTATGACGCCTCTTCTTCTCATGAAATATTGTGCCACAGCACGTATGAAAAATAAAACAGACAGAGAGACAGACAGACGGACGGACAGACAGACAGACAACAGTTTCAATTATCTAAACAATAATAAAATGCGTGCGTATACATGAAAAAAAGAAAAAAAAACAGAAAACAGAAAAGGAAAAAAGCAAAAAGGATACAATAACAGTAACGAGACAGGAAACAGGAACAGTTTGTTGAACTTTCGGTTCGGTTTTCTGTTACTCTCTCTGCTCCCCTCCTTCTGTTTCTTGTAGTTTTTGACGTTTGTTGTTGTTCCTTTGAAGCTGTTTTAGACTGACTTAACGAGTATGGACGGTATTCGTTGTTATTGCTGTTTTCTTATTTCGTACAGCTACTTATGCTCTATGTGTTGTATAGTAAATGGTATAATGGTTGTTGTAATACAATATAGAAAATGAAATCCAAAAAAAAAACAAAATAAGGATACCTACACGAAGAGAAATATCGGGGATGCTCTTGGACAAGTTTCCTTCAAATTTATTTATGATATGATAGGTAGGCAGAAGTGATGGAGTCATGAGCGGACACACTTATGCCACACACAGGGCCCATTGTAATACCACTGTTTCACACATTCCCCTAGTCCAGGAACCACTCGGTGCTTCCGACGAAGCAACTCAGACTGCCAATATCCATGCATAACAGTTTATTCAGATCCTCAATGCAGTAGGCACCGAGGTTCCTCTTTCTCCAAATGGCGGGCATGTGCACAGTAAGTGAAAAACAGTCAGTCTTATCCTCCTCATCATCTCGACAGCTTCTGCAGAAATCATTTGCAAGGTGTCTAAGGCCAATACGCCTTGCATGCATTCCTATAATACAAAACCCCGATAACAATGTGAAGCCTACTTCTTTTTAGGTTAAGCAGAGCCGCCACACGCCTCTTATCCAGCCTTGGCCAGATTTTCTTCGCCGTTCTGCCCGTGCTCGAAGCTGCCCATCTGCTATTGACAAGATCCACGATTGCATTGTCAATTATAAGCTTGCAGGTACCCAAAGGGATCCCTAATGTAGAGGATTCATCAGAGAGTGCAATGATCGTGCCCTTTCTGGCGAATTCATCCGCTCTGCAGTTACCGGGAATATCCCTGTGTCCCGATAGCCATGTGATGCAAATACCATATTAACGGGATGGCGGTTAAGACATCTGCGACAGTCTTATACCGTCCTGGAGTTCATTACATTAGAATCCAATGTCCTGATAGCCGCTTGACTATCGGAAAGTATAGTGATTTTCGGCCTGTGAACATTTTAGTCCACAATAATTTTCACTGCAGCCTCAATTGCCGACACTTTCGCTTAAAAGACGCTGCAGTAATTCGGTAGCCATTGATTCAGAATAAATTTCAAACACAACGGCACCCTCCAGCTTGGAGCCATTGGTGTAATTTTGCACGGAGTGTCTTGCGTGGTGCGCAACAGCATTCCTGTAGTCCTCCCTTTCCGGAATGGATGTCTTAAAATTCATTGAGAAGCCATATCGCGGTATCCTGTCTTCTTCCGACAATCCCGAATTCTCCAAGTGTCTTCGTATGGCCAATGCCCGCTTCACGCCACTGTCCAGTCGCCCAGAGACGCTTACTAACCTTAGCTGCCACGCCCCTGCAGTAGAGGACAAGGGATAGAAGGTATAAGATTATCTCCAGAACGTGCGTAGGAGTAGTGCGCAGGGGCTGTTTTTAAGTGGCCTAAATAAAGTGGAAAAAAAATAGTGCGAAATATGAAAAAATATTTCCTCGGCGACTTCTCAGCAGATTTCTGGTAAGAACTCTGGCAACAAATAAATTGACATGAAAACTTTCTCAAAAAAATCTGTCGTTCGGAATCGACATTAAACTGTAGGTATCGCCACTCATGTATAAAATTAATACACACAACATAAGTGGTGTGAGAAACTAGGTCATAATCCTGACTAAAAGGTTGTAGTGGCCAATTATATATGTTTGTATGCATGTATAGAGTATGCCCAAATTGTTTCGTGCATTCTCCTTCTATTTTTAAGGACTGTGCTTAGTATGGGTTTCAAGTCTGCGTAATGCTTTTTGGCAACAAGAGAAATTTCTCAAACAAATTCTATTTTATGCTACAAGCACCTCCTAGGCATTTAGAGTAGCATGTGATTTCTTTCTTTAGTATTAAATCCTCATATTGTAACACTGGACTCATTTAAACATGCATAAACATTTAACGAACTGAACAATTCATTCCGAATGCAAATATCCCATAATAAGGAATAAATTTCCCATCATTTTCCAATTGTAAGGGCATTTTAAAATGTTCGACGCTGTAGCATACATGTGTATCAGATAATCGGGTGTTAATTTCTGTCGGTGTTATTTAGAACAGTGTGCGTAAGCAAAACAAAAAAAAATAAGAGAGAATAACTTATAAATACAAATACAAAAATAAAAACACAAAGAAACCCAAGTATTACGCAAAAAAAGGGGAACACTTTAACTGTCTGGGTGGTATTTAGGTTTTATTGGGAGTGAGATGCGAGGTGAGGTAATGTCTGGCGGTTTGGTAACGCAAGAGGAGTGTATTGTTCGCAAAAAAAAAAACCCACAAAGACTGAAAAATCAAGCTTCAAACTTAAAAATAAAAAAATAAACAAAAAACGTCATAATAAGGGAAGGTATTCTTGAAATGTCTGGCATATGAAGAAACGCTCTTTTTCAACTACGACCATGTTATTGTTGTTGTTATCGTTTTGAATTCTGCCGACATACATACATATAAAATCAGTCAGTCTAGTGAGCGTTTAGTTTGCAAAAAATACTTGTAATTCAAAAGGAATGCGTAAATAACAAGAAGGACTCATGGTATTAATTTTGTTTTGTTGTGTTTTTCACAAGGATCCAGTAAAACCGTAAAATAAACAACCACCACCACCAACAACAACACAACATTGCCATTACCACTGGATTTAAAGTTTAAAAGAAGAAGTTTAAATGAAGACGACGAAAGAGGAAAGAATTTTAAAATGAAGCGTAGACGACAAAAGAAAATATCATAAGAAATATGAAAACAAAGACATTAAAAGAAAGGTATGAGAGCCAAGGAAAAGGATCTTTGTACGCTTGGATGTCTTAGCATATTTACAGCACTTGATAGGTGCTGTGTTATCAAGAGCTTTTGTTTGAAATGAAGGCGAATAATAGACAGCATTAAAGATTATAATTAATCGGTTAATCGAGAACTTGTTGTATTTGATTATTCATGAGGCGAATGCTTAATGTGCTTTTGTTATAAGCAGCGATTTTTCACTGTTTAGAAGGGTTTTTGAAAGAAGTATTAGATTAGATAAGTAAGATCTTCAGTCCAGTACGAGCTGGCGATGATTTCCGCATCCAATCCAACTGTGAGCTCCTCAACGACATAGACGTTGTGCAGCATATTAACATCCTGCGGCTGTGCTGGCTCGGCCATGTCGTTTGAATGGAAGAGGATGCTCCGACAAGACGGGTATTTGATGCGGGAATCTGCGAAAGTCGACGAAGATAGCGACCTTGTTTGCCTTGGAAGCACCAAATCGAAGAAACCCTGCCATCGATTGGTGTGACCAACTGGTGTAGGCGCGCAAGAAGCAGAGGCGCCTGGAAGGATGTTTTAAGACAGGATGAAATTCGCTAATCGGATTGTTAATGGCCAATTAAAAGTGAAAGTGGATTTCAGTGAGATTGTCTTCCATCGGTAGAAATAAATGTATGGCCGAGTTTATTGATACCACTTTATGAATGATGCAATCTTACCGTTTCCCGAGCAATATCCGCATCTCAAATTACAGTACAGATCAGCTGCGATCTTCTAGCCGGTTATCGACAGTTCATGATGAAATTATTTTGGTCAAACGAACACGATGGAAAAGATCGTTTGGAACGTATTCGTATGTGTGAAACCTTGAACGGTATCATAAGGGTCGGAGAGGTCTACAACCTACGTTGATGGACCAGCAGGAGTTGCTCAATGTCATTCTGTATAATCCAACCAGTTTCGCAGGAATACCGAGTTCAGGCAATATGACAAAAAACGATTCCTTATGGGGCTATTGAAGGTTACTTTATAGTCTGCAAAAAGGTAGAGTGTGTCGTTTTGTTTTTCATAGGTATTCTATTGGGTCTGGAGGATGGTGAATTTGCGAAGTCTATAGCGGCTTTGATAAGGTCCAAACAATAAGTGATAAGTGGCTTCAGTGGTGCCCACAATACACTTGTATGCTATAGAGGGAAGGCTTGTACCCCAGTAGTTGTAGCATATCATGGGTTCTCCACTTTATAATAAGGCTAATGACCAATAAAAAAAAGTTCGCTTGTAATTCCTTTGTTTCCTTCTTTTCTCGAGTTACAAAGGCGGAATGGAGAGAATGTTTCCCTTTATAAATGTTTTTCTCATTATTTTTTTGAATGATTTTTCAAAGCAATCGCACAGACAAAGAAATTTTCATTCATTGTTACAAAGAAAATCTTGTTTCCAACCGTTTTTCCTTTCTGCCTTTGATGGTCGAGATACCAACTAAAATATGTCCTTTTTTTCTTTGTTTCTGCATGCCTCTTAGAAATGCGATTGTATTTCTAAATCCGAACCTAAAATATGATATGAAATGAAATGTTGATGTGACTCTCAACCAGAGATTTCGTTCGGCAACCTTTTGACACTTTCCTTTTAAAAACAAATTCAAACAAATTTTGCTCATTTAAAACGTTTCCTTTGAATCCTCCTACAGAAAAAACTAAAACG
Source organism: Sarcophaga variegata (assembly GCA_932273835.1). Taxonomy (NCBI): domain Eukaryota; kingdom Metazoa; phylum Arthropoda; class Insecta; order Diptera; family Sarcophagidae; genus Sarcophaga; species Sarcophaga variegata. Next base: position 113,638,158 of record OW026362.1, on the reverse strand, counting down.
ATGCCAAATGAACAAACAAATACGAGAAAATAATTCCTAGAATACTAGAAAATTCATTCCCATGCAATTCGTCTGGCCCGTTTAGTTCTTTTTGCTTTTGTTATCATCATAGTCCGTTTTGTTGGTTTGTTTTGTTAAGGATCTCTTTAGTTTTGTATTTATTTTTCTGTTCCTTTTTTAATGAAAATCCCTTACACTTTCACTTACTGTCGGCTTCTTTTTCTCCCGCATTAGAGGACTCTTAATACCTGCAGAGCGGTTTATTGTAGGCAGTTGAGATAAAATTAATCAGAAAACCAAACAAAGACGATATTTGCCTGTCAAGATCGTGCATTTCATACTTTACTTTACATCACACAGTGTATAGGCGGATGATATTGCAAATGTGACGAAGAATATCTGCTACACGAAGGCGATGTTTACAAAATATCAAAAGAGAAAAAAAAAGAGATATGAAAGGCGAAAAACATGAGAATATTAGCATTCCATATGGTACAAGGTCGAATGTATTTATTTCGGTGGCCTTTGAAAAAATAACATAAACATACAAAATGATATTTGCGGTCAGTTATTCACAGCACATAGAATGTAATTTAAGCAGGAAAACATCATCATATCAAACTACAAACTAGCTTCTCACACCATCCACGTTATGTGTGTTAATTTCATCCATGAGTGGCAGGACCTTCAGTTTAATTAAAGTCGACACCAATTGATAATTATTGAACCAAAAATCGATTAGGTTCTAACCTTTAAAAAAAAACCCTTTTGCAGCAGTTATAGCTAATGGTGTTCCATACATACATATATAATTGGTCATTACAACCCTTTAGCCATGATTACAATCTAGTTTCTCACACTCCTTACATATGTGTACGTATTAATTTTTATACATGAGTGGCGGGTCCTACAGTTTAAAGTCTACTCCGAACGATATATTTTTTTAAAAACTTGTAATGGCAATTTTATTATACTCTCAGAATTTTTGCTACAAATCTGCTGAGAGGAAGTCGCCAAAGAAATATTTTTTCATATTTCGTTTTGATGAAGTTTGAACCGTGGCCTTAATAAGCCAACATACTGCCTACTAGGCTACGGCGATTTCCTCAATGGCCCATACTTTGACTTCTTATTTTTATTGACGATACATTGTATCAATATTTTTATAATAAATATGCATTTTGCGGTAATAAACCCCAATTGAAATTGGGGGAAATTTCTAAATTGCTTCGCTCACTTACTTTACTTAATTGGCCATTAAGAACCCGATTAACGGATTTCGGCCTGCCTTAACACATCCTGCCGGGCGTCTCTGCTTCTTGCGCGTCTACACCAGTTGCCTTCCTGGATCTGGTCCTTCCAACGTACACAAGATCGTCCTCTTCGCCGACTTCCGCATATCCCCGCATCAAATACCCGTCTCGCCGGAGCATCCTGCTCCGTTCGAACGACATGACCGAGCCAGCACAGCCGCTGGATGTTAATACGCTTTATAATGTCCATGTCGTTGAGGAGCTCATACAGCTTACTGTTGTATCGGATGCTGACTGAAGATCATATATAAAGTTTTTCCTCTCGAATACTCTCAAGGTTGCTGCATCAGTTCTTAATAAAGTCCATGTCTCTGTGCCATTTAGAAGCACGGGGAAGATGAGTCTAGTAGAAAACATTTTTTCTGTGCATCTAAGAAAGATTATTTGTTTCTAGATGTCTATGGCCTGCTGTGGACAATAGGAGAACAGGTTGGCTACTGGGCTTGGATAAGGCCAGCTTAACGTCGGTTGTCTGTTTTATCACGGGGCACTGCGAGATTAAGTCGCTGTTCCAGATCCCAGCCGGACTATTGCAGGGCATGTTGCGATGAGGAGGAGTTGGAGACTATCGAACACCTCCTCTGTAGCTGCCCAGTCCTTGGTAGGTTGAGGTTGAGGACCCTTGGCAGGGTCTTATTTGAGAGTCTGAATTCTGTGTCAAGAGCCGACATCAAGGCTCTCCACAGATTCATCAGTGGCATAGGCTGGTTGAGAGGCGTATTAGTACGAGAAAGGTCTCTGTTACACAATTGCCTATTGAGACCATAGTAGCACCTGTTGGCAATAGTAATCTTGTGCTTGATCTCCAGCCTGACATCATTCCAACGATGAAGTTGTCTCACATACAAATCTGCTTTGGTAACCTTCAGTAATCTTATAGTTCGGTAATCTATTAGTTTATAGTCTAATAAAGTGAAGAGATGTCAAATGGACTGGCTGTGATGAAAAATGAAATAAGTTTTACCAGGAAACGTGAGAAGCTACAAACTGATTGATCCTCCCCCGCTTAGTAAGTTCAATAATTTATGTTGGGACTTTGATTTGTCCTACTAAGCCATACTATTTGTGATTACGCATGGAAGAAGTGATCTCATATTGTATGTATGTATGTATGTATGTATATTCCATAATCGTATGCATTTAAATAGATTCGCTTAAAATTTTATGTTGAATTGAAATCCATGCGACCCGCAATCGTTTTGTGTTGAAAAGGCAAAGAAAATCAAAATAAAAGGAGGATTTAATGCGCAATAAAAAATAAAAAAAAAAAAAAATTGCACAAATGACATTAGCAAATAAATAATAATCTTAATAACAAATAATAACAAATAAAAAAAATAAAAAATAAAAAATAAATTGAATGTTATTAATAACAATGATTTTCATGTTGTCGTTCTGTTCTCTAAATTACTAATGAATTGGGGTTTTTTTTCATCGTTTTTTTTTTATTTTCGTCTCTGGCTGTTTTGAAAACTTTAAATCTGACCCTGATAAATAAATTTATTTTTTATTTTTATTTTAATTTCAGTCTCTGCAACGATAAATACATTGACTTTTTCGATTTCCAAAGAATTCTACAATGATTTCATGAAGTCATTTCGTTTACATCGAAGATGTACGTATGCAATCAGCATTGAAAAATATTCCAATATTTTCTTCTTTTTTATTTTTATTTTTTTATTATGAATTATAAAAATTAACAATTTATTTATTATTAAAGCATTTGCTTGTATTTTTTCTAAGAAAAATATTTCGCTTTAATAATTCCATTTTAGTAGAATGAAATCAGAAGATGAAATCAAAAATACCCATCACAATATATGATACAGTGTATGATAAAAAAGTCACAAAATAATAGGAATTTAATAAAAATGTTAAACAACACTGCTACGTTTTTACCTTTTAGAAACGTTTGAAATATGAGTTCGTAGATTGAAAATAAAATAAAAATAAATTTTCTTTTCTTTATTATTCGCACAATTCTGTGTAACACTTTTTACAACTTGATGTAAACAACAACAATTCCTTTTTTTTATTCCTCTGTTTATACCCTTTCCATAAACAATAACAATTACTAGACAATTATTCGACAGATCTTTGTAACGGAGATCTTCAAACCACGATTACTCTCTTCAAACGCACCACGTTTTCACACAAGACTGACTGTGTGAAACTTTTATTGTTGTTTGTGTATTTTTGTTTACTTGTTTACCATATTTTATGCTGGTGTTTGTTGTTATATTAAGCAGTACGATAATTTGTAAATAGTTTTGTTTACTGCATTGTTTTGTTATTGTAGTTATTAAGCGATGTAAAAGCAAAACACCAGTACTTAGATTTTTCATTTTCGACACAATACATATCTACTGCTTAAGACGTATAACAGAAATACATCAAGAGACTGAATTAGGAAACTTAGGTCTGCGGCAGACATATTTCTGTGATTATGTAGGATGTCAGCTTGATCTTTACATACATTTGTAAACAGGTTTGTTTATTGCATTGTTTTGTTTTTGTAGCTCTTGTTTACAATTTTAATGTTAAGCGACGTAGAAGCAAAACACCACTGTCCTGATTCCTCATTTTCATAACAATACTACGACGAATGATTTTAAATTGAAATTATTTTCGGAGATGGTTTGAATTGCTTATACAAATGTATGGTACTTGAGAGTCATCTACGACCGCTTGTAGTGGCTAATTGTATTTCTTTTATTTTAGTTTTAAGAAAAAAAATTAATAGATTTTCAAGTGGAATAAATTCAATGCAAGTAATTGTATAAATTACAATATGTATGTACATATGTATGTATTCTTTTCACTTTGCAACAATGTTGCATGCAAGTCATATTGGCTTTCTTTCTTTGTAGTCAGATCATGCAACAAACGAACATTATATTGTATTTCATTTCAAATTATTATGATTCCATTAAAGTCTGTCTTCATCATATTTAAACAGTGACTGAAAGCAAGCGACACTTTATTTCCTCTCAAAACCAATTGCAGGATTTCTCTCGTCTGTTAAAACTATTCAATGTCACCCTGTTAAGTGGCATACTTTATCATGTACATACATACCTAATCGTGTAACCATTTAGATTGTGCAGCTCAAGTTGTTCAAAAACTCATTAAAACCTGTTGAAATTATAATCATTTTTTTTTTTTTTGCTTCTGTTTTCTGTGAAATAAATCAAAAAAATTTCACATGATTTGCTTTGTTGCACCATTTTCACCAAAATAAGAGAAAAAGAACACAAAATTTCATAAATAATTTATTATTTTTGTTTTTATTTGTATATTTCATTTCAATCCAAAAATTTAATAGAGTAACATGATATGAAGATCATAAAATTATGATACAAGATAACTAAAAATGCATTTTGAACGCCCCAAAAAAATAATTAAAAAACACAAGAAATTTAATTAAATTAAATTAAAACATGCATATATGTATGTATGTACCTATTTAATATGCTTCTCGATTAAAATATGTGTTCTCCTCCATTCAATTATTAGCTCCTTAAGCGATCGTTTGGCGATCATAGGATCATAACAACTGTTTGCCTAAAGCCAAACGATCGATTGACTTACTTAAAGATTCAGGTCAACTCCAGAAATACCTGTTTACAATGATATTTAAAGTGCTCAAGATTATCACAGATTGTATTATCGTAATTTATCATACATAGACGACTTTTCATTCAAGGATAATACACTCTTAGTCTTCTCAGAGCGCTGGAAGATCGATCTGGCATAAGACGTTGGTATCTTTTCAAAAGAGAAGAGGGCAAAACAATTATTTTTCTAATGATTGATAATGCTTTCAATAGTTTGTAGGACAAAGCACAACGTATCTTTAGAGTGATCGTTAAAAGTTTTAAAAAGATATGCATTAATAAATTACCGTTAGTTTTATTTTAAAATTATTTCATTGCCAGTTTTTAAAATTGCAACAAAAAAATTTAAAAAAAAAATTCAAAATGTTGTCAAATTTTTTCGGGTACTCTCCTTAAGTGATAAAAGTTGAGTTGAGTTAGTAGTTAAGAGAATTGTATCCTTAGTGTACAGTTTCTTTTGACGCTTACTGTACATGTGCATTCGACTACAGTTTCTCTAAGGTTTTCATTGCGATCGATAAATGGGAGACAAATGTATCAACAGTGGTTCGTCTTTTTGCCGATTCTTTATGTTTGCTACAAGGCATCATCCCGATTTTCTTATTATTTCATCGCCTTGTTTCGATACAATTAATCAAAATTATCCATTAGAGCTCTATAGTAGGTCTTATTATGATACGTTTGCAATTCATTATTGCTTAAAAACAAAAATCGATTGAATTACTTTTCGGTATTTCAATGTAGTCTTAGTAGTCTAGTATTATTAGCCGTGAACCCACGGTTCAAACCACAGGTCAGGCATTAAAACGAATTATCAAAAAATATTTCATTGGCTACTTTCTCTCAGCAGATTTCTGGCAAAAAATCTGTGAGTAAAATAAAATTGCCATAAAAAGTTTATTAAAAATATCTCGTTCGAAATCGACTTTAAACTGTAGGTCCCGTCACTCGTGTATAAAAATTAACATACATAGCAGTAATGGTGTGAGAAACTAGGTCGCAATCCTGACTGAAGGGTTGTAATGACCAATTATGTATCAGAGATCAGCAATGAATTGTTTTTTCGCTACTCATAAGCGCTCATGAAATTTTGAATATACGTGAGTGAACAATATTGAAATTTAACTATGTACTCTGATTCATTCGTACTCACTACAACGTTGATTTATAAGTACCAGGTTGCAATGAGTATGCGTAGAACGTTGACATCAAACTCATACCATTCGAAGTATGTTTGATTCATAAGCCTACCACTCCTTTAGATTCATAACTTTATAAAAATACTCTTATAATACTTATAAATGATACGAGTGATTCGACAACAAAAGAAAAAAAAACACATAAGCAAAAAAGGCCGAGCAGCAAGCAGAGCAAACACACACAACCTTGTAATAAGTATTTTAGTGCTCGGTCACAATTCATACTTATTTTGTGCTTCGTGTATATATTGAGTTATGGAGAGTCGAAATCAGTAACACCATACATGTTAAGTATGATAAGTATAATGAGTAGTTCAAACATTGTATGATTAAAATAACTATGAATACGTAGAAGCATCTGAAATTATGAGTATGATTCGATTCTACTCATCTTTTTGAATACATACTCATTGCTGATCTCTGTTATGTATGTATGTATGTTTGTATTCCAATAAAATACATACATGAGTAGAGAAGACATTCCTTAAGTGTTGGTCGAAGAATCAAAACAAATAAAAAAAAACTATTCCAGAATGAAGACCACAATTGTTGATGAGTTCTACAATTGTTATATTTTTAATTGTAATCTGTATACGATAATTTCTGTGTTACCTATAAGTCGATACATATTTGGCTTAGAAGCCTAAAAGAGAAGGAAGGATCTTTTTCGTTTAAACCGTTTGACTCCTCTAATTTTCTTACTCATTTGTATTATATTACATTACATTGTATTCCTCTACATTACATTACATTACATGACATGTATTAAAGATTTTCTACTGCATTTTTTCTGTGCCTCATTCCATATGATGAAAATCCTTTAATGAGTTCTAGTCATTATGACAAACTATTTCTAGAGACCCATTTGTCAATTTTATTACTTTAAAAACAAAAATTATTATGCATTAGACATGGCAAGGATTCAACCAGGAACCATAGATGAACACTCTGATAAAAAAAAGTACAAAAAAAAATAGATAGGGAGAGAGAGAGAGAGAGAGAGATAAGGAAAATAGAAGATGAAGTTAATTTTTAAGTGATTTGCCGCATAGTAATAATTATGAATTATGGCATCTCTGGATAAAATGGCTATACAAACTGACACAAACAAAAATGAATTATGACTGAAGATGCTGCCGTTCCGATAATAGTTCAACCAACGATGACGACGATGGTAACTTTACCCTCCCAGTTGGAGTTGAAGTTGAAGTTGAACTGTTTTGTACGGCAGTAAATAATGTTCGAAAGTTGTGTCGCTCGTATGAAAGAGATTTTCGTGTTTCGTGTACTCACTCGTATGTTTTACAACAATTACCAGGAGTAGATGATGATGGTGCACCCCACAGCATACTCTGTCATTGACTCTGTCAAAAGAATGTCTGTTTTGTTATCATCAACGTAGTTACGAAGTGTAATTATAAATTATCATAAAACTATCACACACACACACACACACACACATTATTTATGGCCGCCCCAAAATAATTACAAAGAACTTTTACTTGCTTACAACCCCCCCTCCCCCACTCCATCCAAAATTCGGTTGGTATTCTATGTGAAATAAAATTAAACTTCAAATTAGTATTTCTGTTCACAAAATCAAAATTTATTTTCGTTTTTTTTTATTTATTAAAAGACATAAATTTCGGCAATAATTATTGTTTAAAGGAGTGGCTTTTATTAGTTGAACATAAATTAGTTAATATTGTAAAAAATAGAAGTAAAAGACTAGTCTGAGTTAAAAAAAATATGTTGAAATGCGGGACAACAGCTTATAAAGCGTTCACGGAGAAGATAGCAAACCTGCCTCTGGTCGTTTCTGCACGTGTGAAAACTTTGAGCAAACAAAAGGAGAGGTCAAGCCCGTAATTTTGTATATTTTCGAATTGCTTAGGAATTATAAAGTACATATCATTTGGGTTCCGGCACACAATGATATCCCGAGCAACTGCAGAGCGGATGTACTGGCCAGACACGGCACGACCATCGAATTCTCTGACAAATTCTTAACTATTGGAATTCCTTTGGGGGCCTGCAAGCTCATGATTGACAAAGCGGTCACGGACTCCGTCAATCGCAAGTGGGTGGTCTCGGGTAAGGGCAGAACGGCGCACAAAATCTGTCCGAGCTTGGATAGAGGGCACACTGCAAGGCTGCTTAAACTTCAAAGAAGCATGTTCAGTACGGTTGACGGAGTCGTGACGGGGCATTGCATTATGAGCGGGCACGCGAAGTGCTTTTTCTGGGACACCTCGCTAATGATTTCTGTAGAAGCTGCAGGAATGATGAGGAAGGAAGGATGTATTAGGAATATGCCCGGCACTAAGTCAAAGGAGAAAGAGACATCTTGGTGATCGGTGATCTAGGTGATTTGTCGAACATTGAAATCGGCACTTTAAGACGCTTCATTGAAAACTTTAAGTGGTTACAGGACTACGGAGTAATTGACATGAACTGTGGTATTACAATGGGTCCCATATGACCTAAGTGCGCCCATTTGAATCCCTTGGGGGGACGGCTACCTATACATACCTACCTATCTAGGAATCTATTTACATTGCAAGTGATAGAAAAAACTTGTGCAAAAGCATTCCGCTCATTACTCGGCAACGAATGGATATGTTCTTCGCGACATTCTAATGCTACTTGAAAATATTTGATTCGGGAAACAATTCCCTTTAATGCACTGGCCATGAGAGTTGTACTCTATACTTGATTGCATATGTTCTGCAAATATTAAGGAGATGAGAGTCTAGCAAGTTAATGTGGCTTTCGCCTCTTTTAATATACGCTGGCTTAAAGCTTCTAACAGAGTATTTCGTCAACAAACAACTGGCATTCGTTCAATCCTTTTTAGTTTACCCTATTCAGAGATTGTCTGTGGATCAGATGTAAGTGATTCATGACCTTTGCGTAATTTGGCCAAAGCAATTGCAATTCTTTTCCTATTGAGCCAAGCTTCATCGTATAATACTATTGCGAACAATATAAGCAGGAAGAAAAAGTTCTCATATTCACATACAGAACTGGATTACGACTTAGTTTCTCACATCACTTATGTTGTGTGTGTGTTAATTTTATACATAAGTAAAGGGACCTACAATTTAAAGTCGACTTCGAACAACAGATTTTTTTTTTCGAGAAACTTTTTCATGGCAATTTTATTTTACTCTCAGAGTTTTTGCCAGAAATCTGCTGAAAGGAAGTCGTCGAAGCAATATTTTTTCATATTTCGTTTTAGTTGAAGATGTCGGACCTGACGTTTGAACCGTGACCTCATGTCGAATAAGCCAACACACTACCTACTAGACCGCGGTGACTACACATGTTCACATATTACTAAACCCACCAAACCTACAGTAAGACTTTTCTGATATCCATTTTACGATATTTCTTGGCCACGTCTTGTATTGTATGAAGCATCTCATCTGAAAAGTAGGCTATGATCAGTGGATATGAAATACTGGAATACATATGCGGCTGCCTTCCAAAATGTATCAATACAAAGTTTGTATGCAGTTCTACTACTCGTATAAAACTATGTATGTAGATATGCAAAGTAACCAAAGAATGCATCAACTATAAACCCGATTCCTGATTGCTTTTTGACTGCGTTAAAAATACACATTGACGACGTTTTGAAATGGAAAACATTGTATATATTTTGTACAGCGGCATTATGAAACACGATACTTTGTTCAAACACAAAGCAATTGTGCTTGCAAATCAACTGATTTTGTTCGATGACAATGCGGAGGCGATCCGGTGAGGCTGGTGATTAATGAAACTGAAATAAGGCAACGAATGAAAAATAAACGACAATAAAATAACGAGGAATTTTTATTTTATACGTAACATTTTTTTCTTGAACACATAACGGTAAAGGTCAGAATTCTTAACACGATATAATCAGTAGCATAAGTAGTGTGGCCAGCAGTAGGGCAGAGATCTACATATTTCAGTCAAGAACTATTATTTCATTAAATCGGTCAAGCAATTTTTAAATTTTCCTTCTCCTCCCTTTAAACGCACGCTGCTCGTGTAACAAGTTCACTCTTCTTCTTCTTCTTCTTCGTACATGTGAAATGTGAATGAATTTTTTTTTTTTTTGTACAAATATTTGATTGAAATAATTGTCACTAGTGCCGATGTCGTTGTCGTTGTTGTTGTTGTTGTTGTCGTAGTGATACAACGTGACTTTGAACACGTACTTGATGACACGCGCAATTCGTTTGAAGAGCTTAAAAGTTGAATGAACAAAATTGTTGTTGTTGTTGATTCAAATACAAATACCGACCAGCACGTGTGAACCAAATTTAAGTAAAAATGTTTGTGTGTGTGTGCTGAATTTACAACCGGATGTTAGGAAACCGAACGACCGACCAACTGGCCAGCTAGCCAACCAACCAACCAATTGTTCAACTGTCACCGGTTTTTTCTTTCTTTCTCTTTTTCATTTCCAAAACATTAAATTGTTTAAACCGATAGAATAACGAACAACAACAACAAAATTAAAAACAAAAATTAAAAACGTTTTTTTTTATGAATTGTTTATGAAAATAATCAGGTACGACCGGACCGACCGTCCAAACCGACTAAGTTTGATGAATTATGAATGAAATTTATTTTTAGTTTTGAATGAAAATCAAAAGTAAACTAAACCAACAACAACCAACAACAGCAAACATACAATATGTTCGATGCGGCTACTTTTAGTCCATACATACACACATACATACATACGTACATTTAAAGAACATGTTGAAATCATTACGAGTGTATTTGATCGTGTTGGCTCCAAAATATTAATGTCTTCTACGGGGGGTGTAAGGGTAGAGAAGAAATTTACGCCATGTTTACAACCAGATTTTACAGAAATTAATTGGAAAACCTATTAAAACATGACATGACATGAAAACAGTTAAATTCGCTTTCATGTTTTAGAAACAGAATAACAACAGATCGTAAAACCTTCTTCTTTATTAGGTGGAAATGATATTGTAATACTCATCAGGGTTTATATTATTCAAAAAATTTCAATACAACGCAGATTCTAAGCAGGTCGAAAAGCTGTTTTAATTACTAAGTTTAGAAGATTTTAAACCAGGTAAGAAAAGTTTATCAATGTATTATTGGAAATGGAAACGGTGTATCATCATTTAACATTAAAACGATAAACAAAAGCTACACAAACAAATACAACGAACTTGTTCACGCAAACCAACAACATCAGTATGAAAGAAAAGGGGATAGACAACAAGCAATGGGTACAACATACACAAACAACAATGTAGCCGCGATAGAGTTCTCGAGAAGGCGAACACATGAACATTCGACTTCAAGAACATTCATCAGACTGATGACGCAGCCATATAAAAAGGCAAGACAAAGCCGTAGGAAGAATTCAATCAGTCTTGTGTGAAGACACGTTGCGTGTGAAGAAAACAGTCGTGGTTTGAAGATCGCCGTTGAAAAGATCTGCGTTGTAAGCAAAGAAGAATATCGAACAAGCAATTATTCTTGTATTCGTCAAGTTGTAAACGGTGGCACACAAAAGCAGTGCGAACAATAAAGAGTTTAATTGAAACTAAACATCAATTTATTTTTATTTTGTTTGCAATCAACGAACTCATATTTTAAACGTTTTTAAAAAGGTAAAAACGTAACAATATTATTGGAAATGTATTCTTACATACGAGCTAAGTAGATTTACAATGTTCGTTAAAGTATCACACCACAAGAGTCACTGGTGGGAATTGAACCCACGACTCTCACGCTGAAAGTCTAGCTCTCTACCACTAGAATACCATTGAACCCATATTATTAGAAAAGTGTAGAATTTTTTATGAAAACTTATGGGTGATCTTTAGAGACCGACGATGTCTTTACGGCTTTCGTACAGGTTATTGAAGTTAGTTGAAGTCGCCGTGGTGACGTCAGGCCAACTCTAACTAAACCAAAATTAAAAATTATTTCTGCTGCAACTTGCTCTCAACAGATTTCGGGCAAAAACTCTGGGAGTAAAATAAAATTGCCATGAAAAGTTTCTCAAAAATCTGTCGTTCGGAGTCGACTTTAAACTGAAGGTCCCTTTACTCATGTATAAAAATTAACGCACACAACATAAAAGGTGCTCAGAAGCTAGGTCGCAATCCTGACTAAAGATTTGTAATGACCAATTATGTATGTATGTATTGAAGTTAGTTTTGACGTGAGGCCGTAGTGCAAACCTACGATTACTTAATAAAAATCTGTAATCCTCACATACAAAACATTTTTTGTTTTAATTTAAAAACATTCGAGCTTTAGAAAAACAGAACACAAAAAACAGAAACAAAAAAGGTACCCAAAATAAAGAATCATTCAGTATCCTTGTTTATGTGCGTTTCATTGGTCTCTGAATGAAATTGACGGCACATAACAAAAGCGAAAAGCAACAGTTCTTGGAATGTCTCAAGCGCAGACCAAAACAAAACCTTAAAGAACAATGACCAGCAGCCAGCACTTTGAAACATGATTTCTAATTAAAATGGTCAAGTTCATCGTCCTGCGGCAAGGTTAAATTCCTTTTCAGACAAACAAACAAAAAAAACGGACACCGTTTCAAAAATTCTGAAAAAAAATAAAACAAAACAAAACAACGTTAGAAAAGAGCGCCATAAACGTTTAAAACAGGCTTAAGTGTCCCTGTTTTTTTTTTTTGTATTTATTTTGCCGTTTTCTTTCGGGCGGATTAATAATTTTACGAACACCGGATACCGACACACATACACAAAAAATACTCCGCATCTATTGTTTTCAAAGCAAGACAACAACAACAAAATTTTAAAATTCATTGGAAATGCAAACTCTTGCTTCTACCAGTCATAACAACAAAAAGAAGAAGAAAAAGGTCAGCCGAAGCAAGAAGAAGAAGAAGATTTAATAACCTGAACGGTTTGTGCCAATGAACGAATAACGTTTTTAAAATGATTAAAATCGCAGAGGCTTTATAAAGCAAAACATACATACATACATACATACGAGTACATACAGGGTGGCATTATTTTTTTAAATTCCTTTTCGCCACACCTTAAAGAAGGAAATTTCGTACGAAATCTTAAAAACAACACAACACAATATATTTGAAGGATGCTTTTATTGACATTCAGTTTCCATCCCACGATGTATTGTCATTCTATTACCGTTCAATCCATGCATTATTGGCCATTAAAAAGAATCCTTTAGTCAGGATTATGCCGCAACTTCTCACAGCACCCATGTTGTGTGTGTTAATTCTTTTCCACGAGTAGCGGAACCTATAGTTTAACATTGAATTCGATTTGTGAAGCATTTTCAGAACAAGCAGTTTGTTTCTGAGGTTTTTTTGCTTTATATATCGGAAGCCGAGGTTTGAACACAGAGTTTGTGTTTAGAAGGTCAACGCTCTACCCACTAAATTGCGGCAATGACAACGTTCAACACCGAATTTAATTATAAACTGATTTCGTTGAACTTGATCTTATGTGATCCATAAAGTAAGGATATCTGCCTTTAAAATTCGACGTCTGCATGGAAGAATGAAGGAAGGAAAAAGAGAAAGAAGTGTAAAGAAATTCTCTCCAAAGCCTGTGATAGCGTGCGGGGTTTCAGATAACGCGACCGATCCCTTAATAATGTGACCTCTTCAACTTCGTCATGCAGAGTGTTCTGCGGAAGGAGTGGAGGTGCATCGCAATGGCCACTTTTTATCAAAAAAGCGTGCAGTTGCTTGCTTTTATAGGGCGCACCAAGCAAGATGTTACCGTTGCCTTTAGTGCTATTGAACGGGAGTCTATTAAGATGGGTAGTATGTCAGTAAACGAGGACAAAACGAAGTATATGTTGTCGACAAGTAGGGACATGCGGCGTATTGTGTCTCAGATTACGGCCGATAACTATACTTTCGATATATAGTCAAGAAAATTTATTTATCTTGGCTCAGCCGTTACCACCAAAAATAATGTCAGTCAGGAGATCAAGCGCAGGATAACTCTTGCCAACAGCTGCTAGTAAATAGGGCTCAATATGCAATTGAGTAGCAGAGACCTCTCTCGTACGACAAGACTAATACTCTACAGATGCCCCTCTCCCCCGTGCTTATATATGGCTTTGAGGCATGGATACTATTAAGCACTGATGCAGCTGCCTTGAGAGTATTTGAGAGAAAAATCCTACGTAATATCTTCGTTGCAGTGCGAGTTGGCGATGATTTCCGCATGCGAACCAACAGTAAGCTGTATGAGCTCCTCAGAGACATGGCCGTTGTGCAGTGTATTAATATACAGCTGCTGCGCTGGCTCGGCCATGTCGTTCGGATGGAAGAGGATGCACCGGAGAGACGGATATTTGTTGCGAGGATCTGCGGAAATTGACGCAGAAGACGGCCTTGTTCGCGTTGGTAGGACCACATCGAAGAAGCACTGTCATCGCCAAGAAGCGGAGGCGCCTTGAAGAATGTGTTAAGGCAGGCCGAAATCCTTTAATCGAGTTGTTGATGGCCAATTAAGTAAAGTAAGTAAGATTTGAAAATATTTTCGGGCCTAAATCGGGGGAACGAAGCATATGAAAAAGCAACTGGTACCCTAATTCATGGATTTTTATACGTTTGAGCATACTTTCATTGTACTTTGCATAAGAATGTATTATTTGGCCAAATATTTTTTTTATTTTTTTCAAGATCTTTATTAAATCGATCCAATCGTTTTGGGATGTTTTACTCTTCAGAATTTAGTCAGCTTTTCTGCAATTTTTTTAAACAATTCTGTTTGGGATCAAATCAAACTGAAACCGTGACACAAGTGCAATGCTACCCCAATGTTTTACAATTTCAACCCACAATCCGTTTCGCGTGTAGAGGCCATAGTCTAGTAGGTAGTGTAACTAGTTGGTAACGCATCTAGTAGGAAGTGTGTTGCCTTAGTAGATGCGAGCCCTTGATTCAACCCGACATGGATTTGACTTAAATTTAGAGGCATAGGTAATGCTGAAATACAGTTTCTTGTTTTTGCCTTCCATTTATTGCAAACCCGATAAAAAAATTTATTTTTAAAAATAAATTCTTATTAAAAAAAATTCCCTTAAACAGTTCCAATTGGCTTTTTTTAGGATTTCTTTTGAAAAAGACGAAAAAAAATCAAAATTACTCTGTTGACCGACACAAAGCTTTAATTGGTATTTATTTGAATAAATTTTCATTCATGGAAGTTTTTTAAATTTATTTCCCTCCACTTGAAGTGATTCAAGTGTCCACTTTCTGTGTAGTATCTGTCCATTCATCTGTTTTTATTTGTTTGTGTTTTTGGTTGCGTATGTGATGGAATTTTCTGCAATAAATCCGTTAACTACGCAGTCATACTCACGCTTTTGTAAATGAATCGGTCCGGCTATCTACATATCGCCGTAATTCACTCAGTCACTCAGTGAATGAAAATTGTTTTTGGGTGATTATTTTACAGAAAAGTAAAGGAATTCTATCTTATTTCAAAGTATTGTATGGAAGAAGTGTGGGAATGTCATTTCCTTTTCTTTGTTCTTTACAATGAAAACGGAGTTATAGGAATAGATCGAAAAAAGCTTATTACCTTGTTAAAAAGGATTGACTTGTTTTTTAAGTATTTTCCAATGGTAATTTAAAAAAAAAATTTATTGCTTCAAAAGAAATTAAACGCTTCGGTCTGAATATCTCCTGGTGAAGTGGTTATCGCAGGCCCTTAATTACGATATCAAATTTAAACAACTTTGATGACGTATACTGCATAAAGTTTTACAGCAGATTCTGCTAGTTTTGGCATAATAAATAATATTTATTTAACTTAGTTTGTGTTTAGATTATGCTTTTAAAATTTAAATACATATTGCTTTCCAATACAGGTAGGTAGGTAGGTTGAAGAAGAGATGTACACCTAAGCCATCATATACGCTCGTTGTGCGCTCTACTTTGGGAATACCATCCTACTTTCTATAGGAAGTCTGTATCTTGTCGCCGTAGTCTAGTAGGTAGTGTGTGAGCTTAAGGCAACGGGTCAAATCCCATGTCAGACATCAAAGCGAAATATGAAAAAATATTTCTTCGGCGACTTCCTCCCAGCAGCCTTCTGGCAAAAGCTCTGAGAGCAAATAAAATTGTCATGAAAAGTTTCTCAAGAATCTGTCGGTCGGAGTCGACTTTAAACGGCAGGTCCCGCCACTGATGTATAAAAATTAACGCACACAACATAAGTGGTGTGAAAAGCTTGCTTGTAATCCTGAATGAAGGTTTGTAATGACCAATTATGTATGGTATGTATGTATGTATGTCTGTATCTTGTACAAAATTCCTTGATTTCTTCCACTCCACTCCTCTGATACAAGTTATGTCTGGTACAGGTCATCGCCAAAATATTGGTACCCCGATCTTACGAAAGCTGGGGAATGGCACAAAAAGTGCTCCATTGTTTCAATGTGTTTATCCTATTGCCTGCATTCAACATTTACCACTACGCCGATACGGTTCAGCTGTGCATTTAAGTCGTAACGTCCAGTGAGTACGTTCATTAGCATCCCCTTATTTAGTTTTAAAATACTGATGGTTCTCTCCAATTACTCCATGATGACTAGGAATCCAATAAGAAATCCTTTTTTTTTTTTGTACAGGATTGCCTTCTTTTAAGGCTCTGCCTTAGATGTGAATGAACGTCTGTGGTGGTACGTACGGCTGTGTGTGTTAGTATTTACAAAAGAATGAAAATAACAACAACAATGCATATAATACAGAGCATTATATTTACTTTATTTACTTACATATTTACATACATATTTATTTGTATTTTATTTGTTTAATAATTTAACAACAAAACAACACAAAAAAAACTTTAAATTTTACAAAAAACCACGATCACTGAACTCAACTCTTTTTAATACCCACAACAGGGTGATTTATTGAATGCAAGCGAGTAAGAAGAAGACGACGAAGTGTTGTGTGTGTGTGATAAAAATTCAAAATTTCTTCTTTTGATCGTGTTATTGTTTTCAGTTTCAGTTTTTTTAAGATATTTTGTTGTTGATATTTTTACTAATTGTTGTTGTTGCTATTGTTGCTGTTGTTGTTGATTTTATTTTTTATTGTTATTGCTGTTACTGTCGCTGTTATTGCAGTTACTGCTGTTGACATCTTTATGTTGTTTACAACACTTTTTTGTCTTTCTGGTGAATTTTATTTCTTTTTGTTTTTATAAAATGAAAAGAAAAACAAAAACAATCAAGAGACAGACACTGTCTTGGGTTGACATAATTTTAACACCTCAACGTCGATGCTCTGTACATTCGTTCATTTATTCATTCATTCCTGCACTCCTTTATATTCATTCATTCGAATGCAACGTGCCTTGTTGTTCTGTTGTTTCATACAAAATTAATGGCGATTTTATTATCGAATAATGGAACAATAAAAAATTATCATTCAAAATATCTCATCATCATCATCATCATATTCAAAAATTATATTTAAAATGAAAAAAAAAAACAACAACAACTGAAAGTAAACAAATACTGTTGAGAGTGAAGGAATTATAATTGGTACGCATTTCATGATTCATTGTAGGAAATAAAAAAAAAAAATATTATTCATGAGAAAGATGTTACGTACCAGAGGTCAGCAATGAGTATTCATAAAGATGAATAGAATCGAATCATACTCATAATTTCTGATACTTACATATACGTATTCATATTTATTTTTCAAAGTTTGAAGTACTCATCATATTCATACTTAACAGCACGTGTGATTTCATATTGATTTCGACTCTCCATAACTCAACATATACACGAAGCACAAAACAAGTATGGATAGTGTACGAACACTAAAATGTTGTGTTTGCCCTGCTTGCTGCTCTCTCCTTTTTTGCTTACGTGTCTTTTTTCTTTTGGTGTAAATGCAACAACAACTAACATTGTAAACTTTGTAAAATGATTCGAGTCACTTGTCATCATTCATAAGTCTTACAAGTATTTTGCTAAAGTTATGAATTTAAAAGAGTAGGCGTATGAATCAAACATATTTCGAATGGTATGAGTTCGATGTCAACGTTGTACGCATATTCATTGCAACCTGTTGTTATAAATCAACGTTGCAGTGAGTATGAATGAATCAGCAGAATACATAGTTAAATTTCAATATTGTTGGCTCACTTATATTCACAATTTCATGAGTGCTTATGAGTAACAAAAAACGATTCATTGCTGATCTCGATTACATACTGAGAAATTATCAAGAGAGCAGTCAGAAGCAATTCAAGCTGCCGTTAATACACTCTGAAAGACACACTGTTTAGTGTGATTTGTGCTTCCGGCGGTATTATTGGATCAGACCTTTTCAAGAAAACGAGGCAAATGGCATCACTGCAGTCAGTGGAGTATCCGATTAATACTACACGTGAAATTGAAGCAGCCCATTGGTCGTTTAGATCAGTACGTTTGAAGCTCATATGACTACATTTCGTGGGGACAGTTAAGGTTTCCTTTATACAGGGAAAAGACCAAAAATTCAAAGGCAAATGTGAGATATTCAATAAAAACTTATATTTCATAGGACAGGAGACCAGGAAGTCAGAACACATGTTCACACAGAAATAAAATTAATGCGACGTCTTAATCCATTCACAGTAAAGGAGGAGATAACGTATAAGTGTAGAGTATGATTTTCTTTACTTACTTACTTAATTGGCCATTAACAACCCGATTAACAAATTTCAGTCTGCCTTAAAATACCCTTGAAGTCGCCGTAGTCTAGTAGGTAGGGTGTTGGCTTAATATACGTAAAGCCAGGGTTTGAGCCCCAGGCCAGGCATCAAAGCCAAAATACAAAAAGTATTTTTTCGGCGACTTCCTTCAGTAGATTTCTGGCAAAAACTCTGAGAGTAAATAAAAATTGCCATGAAAAGTTTCCCAAAAATCTGTCGTTCGGAGTCGACTTTAAACTGTAGGTCCCACCACTCATGTTTAAAATTACCATACACAACATAAGTGGTGTGAGAAACTAGGACGTTGTACAATGGGTCAATTCGACCTCCGGGTACTGTACTTGTTTAATTGACAAGTACACGTCCTCTAACCTAACCTAACCTAAAACACCCTTTCAGGCGTTTCTGCTTCTTGCGCGCCTAAGCTAGTTGGTCACAAAAATCGATGAGAGCGTTTCCTCAATCTGGTCCTGCTAACGCAAACAAGGTCGTCCTCTTTGACGGCTTTCGCAGATACATACATAACATAATTGGTCATTACAACCCTTCAGTCAGGATTACGACCTAGTTTCTCACACCACTTATGTTGTGTGTGTTAATTTTATACATGAGTGGCGGGACCTACAGTTTAAAGTCGACTCCGAACGACAGATTTTTCAGAAAATTTTCGCGGCAATTTTTTATTTACTCCCAGAGTTTTTGCCAGAAATCTGCTGAGAGGAAGTCGCCGAAAAAATACTTTTTGTATTTTATTTTGATGTCTGGCCTGGGGCTCGAACCCTGGCTTTTCGTCTAATAAGCCAACACACTACCTACTAGACCACGGCTACTTTCGCAGATTCCCGCATTAAATACCCATCTCGCCGGGGCATTATCCTCCATACGAACGACATGGCCGAGCCAGTGCAGCCGCTGGATGTTAATACACTGAACAACTTCTATGTCACTGAGGAGGCTCATACAATTCACTGTTGGATTGGATAAGGACTGAAGATCTTACTTAGGACTTTTCTCTCGAATACTCTCAAGACTGCTGCATCACTTCTTTATAAAGTCCATGCCTCTGCGCCATAATAAAGCACGGAGAGGATGGGGGTCTTGTAGAGTATTAGTTTTGTCGTACGAGTGCTACTCAATTGCCTATTGAATCCTATTTACTATCAGCTGCTGACAAGAGTAATCCTGCGCTTGATCTCCAGTCTGACATCATTTTTGCTATTAACAAAGGAGCCAAGATAAATTAATTGCTTGACTTTATCGAAAGTATAATAATTGGCCGTAATCTGAGATTCAATACTCCGCATGTCCCTACTTTGTTTTGCCCTCATTTACTGCACAATGGCGCAATGTAATGTACATATAAAAATATTTTGCAAACATTAAGCTTCCAAATGCAGAATTAGACGCGTATTAAGTGGCGTTATCAATACAATAATTATTGCGAACATAGAATGAAAAGATTTGCTTTTGATTGATTAGAAATTGAAGTTAAAAAAAATAAAAAAACATTTAAATCCGTTTCATTTATAAACGTTAATTGCTTCTTATCCCATTCACATTTTTATTAGAGACGCCGTCTGTATTTTTTCTTTTTTTTTTAGAATTAATTCCAATGAAATAAAAATTAAAATAAAAAAAGTATTTGATAAATTAGCAACAATTTGTTTTTAAATATTATTAAACAAAATAACAAACAAATTAAATAAAAAAACAAATACAAATTAATAAAGAAATTAATTATTGGTTATATTGTTTGTCTCATACAACTTATTGAGTGTGAATATCTTTTTAATGGGTCTGCTTGCCTCCTATCCTTCGTCTGGCTAAGCGCCGCATGTCTAATATGAAGGCGATTTTAGTTTAATTTTGTTGTTCTTTTTCTGTTTTCGTTTAGCATGACAATTTCTATTTAGAAAATAACACACACACACACACACACGCACACACATCCACAAACTAAAGAGAAAAACAGTGAAAATCGTAAACAACTTCTTCTTATGGTTGCTGATTTGATGATTTTCTTGTTGTTTTTAAATACATGGCATAATAAAAGACCACAACAAAAAAAAAAGCTAAAAATAAACGTAAAAAAACAAAAACAAAACCTCTCATAATGAGTGAATGAATTCCATACGCAAAATTGAAATAAAATTGTAAACAACTGTAACTGGTTTTTTATTCGTTACTATCACAATGCCCTACAGTACGTATACGTATTTATTCCAATCTTCAAGTCTTTTTCGCTACTCATAAGTCTTCATGAAATTTTAAATATAAGTGAGTCAACAATATTGAAATTTAACTATGTACTCTACTGATTCATTCCTACTCACTACAACGACGTTGATTTATATCAACAGGTTGCAATGGGTATGCGTATAACGTTGACATCAAACTCATACCATTCGAAATATGTTCGATTCATATGCCTATTCATTTCAATTCATAACTTTAGAAAAATACTCATAGTACTTATAAATGATTCGAGTCTTAGTTGTTGTTGTATTTACAACAAAAGAAAAAAGGACACATTAGCAAAACATACAGAGCAGCAAGCAGAGCAAGTACACAACCATCCAGAAATTATTTTAGCGTTCGTACGCGATTCATACTTATTTTGTGCTTCGTGTATATGTTGAGTTATGGAGAATCGAAATCAGGAACATCATACGTGTTGTTAAGTGTGAATATGATGAGTTTTCTTCGAACTTTGAATATCAGTAGAGGTTCCATGATATTAAAATAAGTATGAATGCGTATAAACGTATCAGAAATTATGAGTATGATTCGATTCTAATCATCTTTTTGAATACTCATTGCTGATCTCTGATCTGTAAACGTACATGTACAGCAAATTCCTTATTCATAGGGTGTAGAGTGTTTCGTTAATCGACCATATTAATCTCCATAATATTTTAATCGTTTGTTTATTTATTTATTTCTGGTCTCTTTACAAATAAACAACATGCAAGCAAATCAGACAAGCACCACACACATAAAGCCACACACACACACACACACATAAAAACTTTTTGGTAAATAAACTACCGAACAGTGTTTGCTTCAAAATACAATGTAAGGCGTAGAGTGAGAGAGAGAGATGATACAGGGTAAGAGAGCATGGAAAAGCAATAAATAAATAAAATTAAAGGTGAATGAATTTCACACAATTGTGGTGAAAACAAACAGACACATACGCATACACACGGAAACTACACTCTAGCCATTAACATATAAAATGTTTAATAAAAAACATCAGTTTGCTTTATAGAAAGACAACAACAACAATTTTCTTATTTTTTTTGGTAAAATGAGCATAAATAACTGAACCATTCAATCAATATAAACAATGTTGCCAATTTGGAGAATTTCATCGTATCAAATTGATTTTTTTTCAGTATTGTTTTGTTTTATTGTTGTTTGAATCACTTTACACCATAAAACAATCAGTAACTCTGCCTTATTATTTTCAATGATTTTTATATCACATCAGTTGACTTGACTTCATTTGTTTTGAATGCAGTAAGGTAGGTCATAATGTGGCGCCTACAGGGTGCGATTGGTTGCACATACATAACACACGTAATTGGTCATTACAACCCTTCAGTCAGGATTACGACCTAGCTTCTGAGCACCTCTTATGTTGTGTGTATTAATTTTTATTCATGAGTGTTGGGACCAACTGTTTAAAATCGACTGCGAACGACGGATTTTTGAGAAGCTTTTTCATGGCAAGGTTGACTAGGAAACATCTCCTGATTGTTGGTCGTATCAAAACAATGAAAATATAACGAACGTGTGATTATTCAAAAAAGAAAAAAGCCCGAGTATTTTTTATATGACCTAATATATGTCCACACACATACATACATATATGTATATACATAGAAATATATTTTTGAGTGATTTTATATATGTTTTGTTTTGTTTTGTTTATAATTCCGCTTTTGTTTTTTGTGTTTTTTTTTTTAATAAACTTTGATCAAGGTTTTCTTATGTTAGCGTTTCTTTCTCTTTTCAAATTTTGCGCTGTTTGTTTTGATTTCAATTTGTTATGCTTCTTTTCTCTTTCCTTGTTGAAACTATTTTTAGCCCGACCATAATAATATTGATTTGCTAATAAAAAAATAAAAAAAACGAAAACAAATAAATTTCAATCAAACATGCCAATCAATATTTAGCACCTCGGCGTTAATATTCGACGCAATTATTTTTCTCGCCTTTCAATTACGAACTTTGATTTCATTTCATTAACATTGTTTTGGGTGAAAATATTAAAGTATTATATACACACCCTACACTCCAGTGGCGTTTTCTTTATATCAACAGAAGCTGTTTCAAATCACAGATCAGCAGTGAATCGTTTTTTCGCTACACATAAGCACTCATGAAATTTTAAATATAAAAGTGAGTCAACAATATTGAAATTTTACTATGTACTCTGCTGATTCATTCATACTCAGTACAACGTTGATTTATAACAACAGGTTGCAATGAATATGCGTACAACGTTGACATCAAACTCATACCATTCGAAATATGTTCGATTCACAGGCCTACTCGTTTAGATTCATAACTTTAGAAAAATACTTATAAATGATGATGACGAGTGACTCGACAACAAAATAAGAAAGCCACATAAGCAAAAAAATGCAGAGCAGCAAGCAAAGCAAACACACAACCTTCTAGTAAGTATTTTAGTGTTCGATTCATACTTATTTAGTGCTTCGTGTATACGTTTGTAGAGTTATGGAAAGTCGAAGTCAATACGAAATCATACGTGTTGTTAAGTATGAATATGATGAGTACTTCAAATTTTGAATATGAGTAGAGAGGTTCCATTATATTAAAATAAGTATGACTGCGTATAAGTATCAGAAATTATGAGTATGATTCGATTCTACTCATTTTTTTGAATAATCATTGCTGATCTCTCTTTCAAATCCCAATACGAAGTTTTCATAGCAAAGCGGAAGACAAACATTTGTTAGATATATTGCAGCATGATATGAATGTGGATAAGCATCGAGAGCCGCCAGACGATTTTTAACTGAAGCAATAATTTAGTGTTGATTCCTACTCTTCTGAGATTTTCGGATTGTCGAAGGCTAATCATTTGCCACTTTCTTCGAAATCTGATTTTGTATCTTCTTCTGTTTTTTTGTATATCTTCTGCTATTCCCATTCCCGAGTGCTATTCTTATTATTAATTCACACTTCTGGCCATCGTCTTTGACCATCAAACGGGGAAATATACTTTAAAATCGCACGATAATAGCGGGTGAGTGACAACGACAACTTTAATGATGATAATCGTAGAAAATTCAATCATTTTGAAACGATAATCTTGCGCATTTTCTTTATTGTAAACTTACTTTTGATCATGCTATTGCCACCCTAAAGTGTAGCCAATTGAAAAATCGTATTTGCAACATTTAATTTTCATACACGTAGCGATACAGATTCAAATCCCACGATGGGGCATAAATCTTGTTTGACATCAAATTATATTTAAAATCGTGTCAATCCTTACAGACAAACAACAACTCGCACAACAGCGGCAAGACTGCAACAGCAACAGAGAAAACAAAAAACCAAAAAAAAAAGAAGAAGAAGAAGGAAAATTCATAAATACTGGGAGTATGTGTTAATTCACGTGAATACCTCTTTTTGCTGCCGGTTGTCTCTCAGCTCAATGGAAGACAATCATTTTCTTGTCCATCACTAGTCGTACAGAAACCCTTCACTCACTTACGGTAAACCCAAGCGAAGACGAAAAATAAATAAAAAAAAAAACAAAAAAAACTAAAAAAAAAAACGTAAAGAAATCCAAACTGTTCTCTACAATGTATTTCGAATCAATTTAACTGCCTGGCATGCTGCATGCAAGCATGCATGAGTTGATGATAACTGCAGAAGGTATATGCGTGTGACTGTTTAAAGCACTTTTAACTTCTGCATACTTCGGCATAATCTGGAACCTTTTAAAAACGAACATACATACATACATACATATGTATTTATACACTTGTTCCTGCTTCTTTAACACTTAAGTTTACTTATGGCACACATACACATGCATACATATGTATGAAATTAGTGCTCATTACAATGTTGATCATCATCTTCATCAACAACTCCGTCTGTTGATGGTGCTGTTTAAAATGAAGGTGACTGTAATTGTGTCTGTGTCTGTGTCTGTGTCTGTGCCTGTGATATTGATGATGACGATGACGTTGACGATGGCAATGCTGGAGGAGGTGGTGGTGGTGTCGGCAACGGCGTTAAACATTAATGCCGCTGATGTGTAATTTCTTGGAAAAATATGAGTCGTTGTTATTTTTTTCTTTGCTTTCTTAATATTTATTTAAAAGCAACATTGTTGCAAAAGTTAAACAATAAACAAGAATGGCAACAACAACAATAATAGCAAATTACATTTGTGTAAAGAGGTGTTCCCCTTCGGCATAATGGGCATGATGGATTGAAAGGAACACTGATGCACAATAAAATACAAAAATATTGCCTTACTTTTAAGACACTGACTGACAGATGTACACACAGACCGAAACCCTTTTAAATCAAACTGTGAAGTGCACAACTTGGTGAAACGTTTAATGTTTTAATCAAAAGTTATTAAGTCTCGAATAATTAAGGTTAGGTAGGTTTGCATTTTGAATTTAGTGATGCAGGAAATGGGTAACCAAATTAAATTAAAACTAACTTACTTACTTACTAAATTGGCGATTAAGTACCCGATTAAAGATTATTGCGTTCATAGGCGATTGAGCGCCAACGCCAGATGTTTACACCAATCGATGACAGGGCTCCCTCGATCTGGTCCTTCCAACTCAAGGTCTTCCTCTTCGCCGACTTTCGCAGATTCCCGCTTCGAATACCCGTATTGCGGGGTATGAGGCATCCTCCTCCATTTGAAGGGCATGTCCGAGCCAGCGCAGCCGCTGTATATTAATACGCTGCACAACATCCTTGTCGTTGACAGCAGACGCCTCTGCTTCTTGTGTGCCTATGCCAGTTGGTCACACCAATTTATAGCAGGGCTACCTCGATTTGGTCTTTCCAACGCAAACAAGGTCGTTCTCTTCGCAGAACCCCACATCAAATACCCGTCACGCCGCAGCATCCTCCTCCATTCGAACGACATGGCCGAGCCAGCGAAGCTGCTGGATGTTAATACGCTGCAAAACGTCGTTGAATAGCTCATACAGCTCTCTGTTGGATCGGATGCGGAAATCATCGATAACTCGTACTGGACCAAAGATCTTATGTAGGACTTTAACTCGAATACTCTCGGCTGCATCAGTGCTTAATAGTGTCGATCCAGAGATCAGAAATGAGTATTCAAAAAGATGAGTAGAACCGAATCATACTCATAATTTCTGCTACATATACGCATTCATACTTCTTTAAATATCATTGAACCTCTACTCATATTCAAAGTCTGAAGTACTCATCATATTCATACTTAACAACACGTATTATTTCGTATTGATTTCGACTCTTCATAGCTCAACATATAGACGAAGCACAAAATAAGCATGAATTGCATACGAACACTAAAGTACTCACTTAGTTTGATGTCAACATTGTACTCATACTCATTGCAACGTTGTAGTGAGTATGAATGAATCAGCAGAGTACATAGTTAAATTACAATATTGTTGAACTCACTTATATTCAAAATTTCATGAGCGCTTATGAGTAGCGAAAAAACGATTCTTTGCTGATCTCTGATGTGGACTACCAAAGCACAAATTTATGTCGAAAGTAATAATCGTTTGAAAGAGCAATAATTTTGCTATTTTTATGACTTCGACTGCGTTAATTGCAAAAGTAGAAAGAAGGCAAATATGAAAAAACAAAAACAAAAAACACACCATTTAAGTTTGTTGCAACAATGTTGCAAAATGTTATTTTTTTTTTTTATTTTGTTTGGCACACTCATGATAAAATACACAAAAAAACAACAAAACAATTCAACTTTGTTTATTTTCTTAATTTTTTGTTTTGTTTTTTTCATTCTTTTGCATTTTTTTTAAACGAATGGTATGTATTAAGCAAAATTGTATTCATCCGTCCAAGCAAGCATACATCCAACCAATCCATCTACTCATCCATCCATCCATCCATCCATCTATCCCATATGCATGTTGTATTGGTTGTTGTTGTTGTATGAAAAACATCAAATTGGTACTGCATGTGAGAATAATGATGATGAGTTTTTCTCTTCTTCTTCTGTCTTCTGTAAAAAAAAAATTAAATAAAAAGACTCGGCGACGATGACTTGAAATAGACGATGATGATGATGATCTTTTACTTATTCTATCTGTCTGTCCACCTATAACTACGCTCCTCTGTGTAAAAACTATGTATGTACGTATGTATGTATGTTTGCTAAACAATAATGTTTGTTTATCTCCGGTGTTTTTTTTTGCGTGTAAGGTTAAGTCTTTCTGCCAGTCAGAGTCTATTGTTGTTTGAGGTTGATTATGAACTGAAGCACGAGCAAAAGTTAAATGACCTTTAAAATAGATTAGCAAAAATTAAACACAACAACAACAACAACAGCAACTACATTAACAAGCAACAAAACAAACAGGAAAATCAACAGCATACTCGTAATACAAGAATCTTACTATTCTGCCTTGAAAGTGGCAGCAGAGGGTTTATTCGTTACGATAATTTGCAACATGCCATGTTGTTGTTACAACACATCAATACTTGGCTATACAGACGTCCACAATTACAATCGAACCGAATGACGTCCTCAAGTCATTAAATCATGTTCAATTTGTTCCTGCAACTCCTGCCAACAATTGAAAATTCTTCTGGAATCAACAATGTTGCTGGCATCCGTTGTCATGCCACATGAATAGTGTGCAGATAATTGATTTGAGTGTAAAAAATCCGAAAAAACAACAACAACTACCTACAGTGCAAAAATGTATGATCACCAGAGATCAGCAATGATTATTCAAAAAGATGAGTAGAATCGAATCCTACTCATAATTTTTGATACGCATTCATACTTATTTTAATATTATGGAACCTGTACTCATATTCAAAGTTTGAAGTCATCATCATATTCATACTTAACAACACGTATGATTTCGTATTGATTTCGGCTCTCCATAACTCAACATATACACGAAGCATAAAATAAGTATGAATCGCGTACGAACACCAAAATTCTTGTTAGAAGGTTGTGTGTTTGCTCTGCTTGGTGCTCTGCCTTTATTGCTTATGTGGCTTTTATCTCTTTCCACTCGAATCATTTATAAGTACTATAAGCATTTTTCTATGTTTTAGTTATGATTCTAAATGAGTAGGAGGCTTATGAATCAAACATATTTCGAATGGTATGAGTTTGATGTCAAAGTTGTATGCATACCCATTGTAACCTGTACTTATAAATCAACGTCGTGTAGTGAGTATGAATGAATCAGCAGAGTACATAGTTAAATTTCAATATTGTTGACTCACTCATGCTCAAAATTTCATGAGTGCTTATGAGTAGCGAAAAAACGATTCATTGCTGATCTCTGGTGTGGAGATTATTGATTTAAGTATAAAATTCCAAAAAAAAAACTTCTACTTCCAGTGAAAAAATATATTATCACATTACCAATGAAGCACTAGCTATCTCCCACAAGATAGCAGCAGTTATGCTTCTATAAAACCTTCTTCTATTTGCTAGAAATCTGTACGGGTTGTTGTATTTCATAACCCAGGAATGCTAACAATCGATGGTAAAACTTTTAAGTCAATATCTCCATCAACAATACTTGCAAAACTTGTGGAAAAGTCACAAGCCAAGCTAAGCTAAGTTATGCTATTAATGTGTCTAGAAATCGAGTCAGGCGCCGCTTGAATACTATGACATAACAAGTCGTATACGGCAAAAGTAATCAATTTTTATCAAAATACATACATACATACATAATTGGTCATTACAACCCTTCTGTTAGGATTACGACCTACATAGCTAGGTTCTCACACCACTGATGTTGTGTGTGTTAATTTTATACATGAGTTGGTGGACCTTCAGTTTAAAGTAGACTCCGAACGACAAATGTTTTGAGAAACTTTTCATGGCAATTTTTTATTTATTTCTCAGAGTTTTTGCCAGAAATCTGCTGAGAGAGGAAGTCGCCGAAGAAATGTTTGTTTTCATATTTTCGTTTTGATATCTGACCTGGGGTTTGAACCGTGAGCTTACGTCTCATAAGCCAACACACTACCTACTAGGCCACGGTGACATGTGAATACAACTCATATTTATTCGTTTGTACGTTTGCTGCTCTTCTATTGAAGGAAAATAGGAAAACAGTCACTGATGTTATTCAGTAATGAAGATCCATTAGAATATCGCAGACCGTAGTCTGCACTTCATTACTATGCCGACGCATCTGTTTTTATTCCTTTCTTCATGACTTTTTCCATTTGAGGTTTCTGTTTCTTCTTTTTTAATCGCAAATATTTATCTCAGATCCAAGAGAACAACTTGATTGAATTATTTCATACACCGTCTGAAGAACCCAAGTCATTTGAAGATCTTTTCTGGCTCTTGAAAAGTATTAAAAGCTACGGATATCAAAAGCTTCTCATTTCTGAATATTTACACCACCCGTATCAGAGATCAGCAACGAATCGTTTTTTCCGTACTCATAAGCACTCATGAAATTTTGAATAAAAGTGAGTCAACAATATTGAAATTTAACTACACACTCTGATTCATTCATAATCACCACACTACGTTGATTTATAACGACAGGTTGCAATGAGTATGCGTACAACGTTGACATCAAACTCATACCATTCAAAATATGTTTGATTCATAAGCCTACTCATTTTTAGATTCATAACTTTAGAAAAATACTTATAATACTTCTAAATGAGGTTCGAGTGACTCGAGTCATTCATCAAAATTTGCAGTCTTAGTTATTGTTCCACTTACAAAAAAAGAAAGCAGACACATAAGCAAACGACAGAGCAGCATGCACAGCCAACATACAACCTTCTAGTAAGTATTTTAGCGTTCGTACGCGATTCATACTTATTGTGTGCTTCGTGTATATGTTGAGTTATGGAGAGTCAAAATCAATACAATATCATACGTGTTGTTATGTTATGTTGTATGAATATGATGAGTATTTCAAACTTTGAATATGAGTAGCGGCTCCATAATATTAAATTAAGTATAAATGCGTATAACGTATCAGAAATTATGAGTATGATTCGATTCTATTCATCTTTCTGAATATTCATTGCTGATCTCTGGTCCGTAGCTAATAACTGGCGTATGATTAACATCACGCTAATGAGTAATCAAGCAACATTCACTCTTGTGTGACATATAATCGATGCTCTATTCATAGCGGAAGTAATTTATGAAATTGGAAGCACGCAGAATTTTAATAAGAAAACATGTAATTTTGTTTCAAAATTCCACCTTCTTTCTATTTGAGATGGTGTTATAGCTTGTGAGAGAACTAAGAGAACTTTATTATGGGAATATAACTTCCTAAAATCACAATTGTATCTTTCCCTCTCTCTCTGTTCAGGCGTTACAAACCACCTGTGCAATTAATCAAACCATTAAAATGACATGGAAATGTACCAGAAAAACAAGAAATATTGCTTAAGAATCACAACCCATTTATTATTGTCTATTCATGCATCGATATTCTACTGCATTTGATTTGTTTTAGTGTGACCATTTCTTCTTTTTTTTTTCTTTTATATCTACTTTGTCTTTGCCCACCAATTTAACCACGTTTCTACGCCGCCCTCCTGCGTAGCCAACAAAATAATTGTACGATTACAAATTGTTTATTAAATGTAACCGTGTTGTATTACAACAAAGTCATCGGCATAATATTTAGTTGTGCAGCCTATTTACCGCCTTCATGCCAGCCAACTGCAACAAAGTGATAAGAAAAGACACATTCATGCGACAAATTTCAATCATCAGTCATGACCGACTACATGTGTAATTACATCTGAAATAATTGGTTTCCTGAGTAAAACGCTACATTAACCCAAAGTTTGATTAATTTTAATCGCATGGCTAATATAATTTAAATGATTGCAGGCAACAGTGGTGATTGAAGACTTTCTGCCATTTTTTTTAACGATTTTCAGATAAAAGTGTGGAAATTTTCATCAAATCCACTGCATTGGTATAAAGCTACAATCGTGTAAAATCATAATTTACCGGCCGTTTAACAATTTTGAATAAAAATTTGTTGTCCCTCCTTGCTGATCTCTTATAATCAAACCCAATAGACTGTCTTACCACCAATGCTGACGTAGGGTGTGCAGAGAGCTTTTTAATTTTTCGCTTGAAAGACAGAAAATACAAAATAAAAAAAAGATTTAAGGAAAGAAAGAAAAAAAGACGTAAAATAATGGATTTCCAAGTACGAATGCACAATACATGCCACTAACGCTGCCACCCAACCAAAACTGGCACTGACTGCCTCAACAACAGCAGTCTTGTGTTATACAATTTGCAACATTGTTGCAAATAAATAGTGTAGTATTTACAATATAATTTCTTTGGTTGCACATCGTTTGTTTAGGTGTCTGGCGCACTCAATAAATACACCACAAATAGACGAATACACTGAGAGAAACAGTTTACATTCTTCTATTTACTCAACGAGTTCATTTTTTTTTGTATCTTTCCTTACGTTCTTAAATTGATTAAATGGAATTTCAGAAACAGGCCTGTATTATAATTGAATTTTAAGGGCATCTGGCGTATGCACTTTACCTATAATTGCCGTTTGCATGCCAGCGCTTTACTGGCACATTTTAAACTTTATTGGTAGCTTTTCTGGCATTCAAATCAAATGAGAATCACTGGACACCTACAGTACTAAAGAAATTACCGTGAAGTTATCCGTAGCCGAATAATGCTGACAATTTAAAAGGTTTTACAAGCAGCTGATTGAAATAAGACGCGTTCTGTTAACCGTCATTTGCATTTTGTGTTGTTTCTCTTCGAAGCTAAATAAACTCAATCTCTTCTGGTTCACTTTAAGCCGTTAAGCTTTGTGAACACACATGCATACATACATAACTGATCATTATAAACCTTCAGTCAGGATCACGACCTAGCCTCTCACACAGTAGCGCCACCTACAGTTCAATGTCGATTTCAAACGACAGATTTTTTTTGAGAAACTTTTCATGGCAATTTTATTTACTCTGAGAGTTTTTGCCAGAAATCTTTTGAGATTAAGTCACCGCGGAAATATTTTTTCATATTTTCGTTTTGATGTCTTACCGGAGGTTTTAACCAGAGATCAGCAACGAATCGTTTTTTCCGTACTCATAAGCACTCATGAAATTTTGAATAAAAGTGAGTCAACAATATTGAAATTTAACTATGTACTCTGCTGATTCATTCATACTCACTACAACGTTGATTTATAAGTACAGGTTGCAATGAGTATACATACAACGTTGACATCAAGCTCATACCATTTGAAATATGTTTGATTCATAAGCCTACTCGTTTAGATTCATAACTTTAGAAAAATACTTATAATACGTATAAATGATACGACTGACTCGACAACAAAAGAAAAAAGACAGAGTAAGGATTTTAGTGTTCGTACTCGATTCATACTTATTTTGTGCTTCGTGTATATGTTCAGTTATGTAGAGTCGAAATCAATAGGAAATCATACGTGTTGTTAAGTATGAATATGATGAGTATTTCAATCTATGAATATGAGTGGAGGGGTTCCATGATATTAAAATAAGTATGAATGCGTATAAGTATCAGAAATTATGAGTGTGATTCGATTCTACTCATCTTTTTGAATACTCATTGCTGATATCTGGTTTGAACCGAGGCCTCACGTCTAATAAGCCAACACACTACCTACTAGACCATGGCGACTGTGTAAATAATTTTTTTAATTGAGCTTTTAAATCTAATCTTCGATCATAAGTTGAACAAGCGCCTAATGAGTTTCAAAATGCTTTTAACGTTTTTTTCCCCTCCAAAGCAAAGGAAACAAAATGGGAGCATAGAATAACATATGCTGG
Organism: Sarcophaga variegata; assembly: GCA_932273835.1. Taxonomy (NCBI): domain Eukaryota; kingdom Metazoa; phylum Arthropoda; class Insecta; order Diptera; family Sarcophagidae; genus Sarcophaga; species Sarcophaga variegata. The sequence continues at coordinate 113,605,207 of OW026362.1, read as the reverse complement.
CCTTTCAATAAAATTGTTTTCTTTCAGTGCATGAAACGTACGTGTAATAGATTGTACGTTTGGGCCTTTTAGTGATCTTTTCATTAGAGCCGTTTTTGTAGTTTCTGTTCTGCTCTTGTTCATGTTGATTAACCATTTATAGTCCGTTGGACTTCTATACACTGTGTGTGTAGACAATTCTTTAGTCCACTGCAATGAATAATTAAAGATTATTCAGCCATAAAATGGAAAATGCCATGACGATATGAATTTCGTAGTAAACAAAGGCTAAATGGAAACATATATGTATGTATGACGGTTTCTAAAACTTATTGACATAATGAGTAAACATACATATGTACGTATATGTATATTAAAGAGAAAAAATTCAAAAGAATCTCATTTTAGTAACAACCGCAATTATTCTCATTAAGCATTAAATAAACGTCTTAATATTGCAAAGCCATGTAAAGAGAATGTTACAAGATCACGTTTAATAATGTGTTGCAAGTGTTCATATATGGTAGGTAGCTAGATAGAAATGGCTGTCCCCTCGGTGCAGCCAAGAACGGACACACTTAGGCCACACACAGGGCTTATTGTGATACCACAGTTTCACATTCTCCCCTAGGCCAAGAACCACTCGGAGATTTCGATGAAGCGATTCAGACTGCCAATATCCATGCATGACAGTTCATCCAGATCCTCCATGTAGTAAGCACCCAGGTGCCTCTTTCTCCTCCAACTAAGAGTATGGCGTGTGCATAATAGGTGAAGAACAGTGTCGTCCTCTTCTCATCTACACAGCTTTTGCAGAAATCATTTGCAAGACTAATGCGCCTCGCATGCGTTCGTATAATACAATGCCCAGTGATAACCCCGATAACAGTGCTGAGCCTACTTCTTTGGAGTTTAAACAGAGCCGCCGAACGCCTCTTATTCAGCCTTGGCTAGGTTTTCTCCGCCGTTCTGTCTGTGTCCGAAACTGCCCATCTACTGTTGACAACGTCCACGATTGCATTGTGAATTATAAGCTTACAGGTACCTAAAGGGATCCCTAATGTAGAGAATTCATCACAGAGCTAGATGGTCGTGCCCTTTCTGGCCAGTTTATCCGCTCTGCAGTTACCGGGAATGTCCCTATATTCCGATACCCATGTGACACAAACATCATATCGATTCGCCGCCCCATTAAGACATCTGCGACAGTCATATACCGTGCTGGAGTTCATTACATTAGAATCCAATCCAATCCTTATAGCAGCTTGGCTACCGGAAAGTATAGTGATTTTCCGCCTGTGAACATTTTTGTTCACAATAATTTTCACCGCCACCTGAATTGCGGACAATTCCGCTTGAAAGATGCTGCAGTTATTGGGTAGTCTTATAGACCGGGATATTGTGTTCATATATTGTAAATAGAAAACTAATCACCCTGTATTTGTACAGGAAATACATCATTATTGAACTCCACAGACAATGTGGGATGAAATTCATTATTTCCTAAAGGTCGCAGTGGTAGCTCTAATATCAAAAATCTCACTTGAGAATGCATAGCGGCCCGTTGTGATGACACGGGTGAACGCAGTCTCTGTACTGACCAAGTTCCACCAAAATCAGGGAAGAGGAATAAGTTGGTCAGCGCAAGGGCTGCACATCAAAATTATTTCCTAGAGATTAAATGAAATTTTATTCGATGGTAGAATACTAGGCAATGCATTAGGAAAGCGCGGACAACTAGGCTAACATAAACACCTGAGAGGCTTTTTTTAAAGAAGGAGAAGTTATTTTCCATGAATCCAAATATAGAAAACTCTTTGCAATCTGAGAATTGAATTATTCAGGTATTCTTTTTTGCGAAAACATTTCTCTCAAGCGGATTTGAACAGTTTTGCGATATTTCATGATTAATCAACGTTATGTGGCGCAGTATTTCATCTGCAACAAATGGGTTAATTGTTTCGTACAAGAAAGTAATGAAATGTAATTGATAATGCACCATCGCGTTCAATATTTATTTATTTTTTTGTTTTAATTTTTTCCTTTGAATTCTGAAAATAATTAAACTCCCCATTTTAGATATTGATTTTCAATTACAAAAATTTATGTTTATGTATCGAAAATCGATTCCTTTATTGACTTTATCGCCAACAATTGGCAGAAAATGTAATTGAAATTCGTTTGTTTCGTTTTGAAACTAAAAAATGCACATGGCGTGCCGCTGATTGAGAAAGTCGGATAAAGAATATTCGAAATTAATTGAGATATCTCGGCGAAAAGATCAAAGAGGAAAAGTTTTTTTATTTTAATTCGTGTATTAGGATGCAGTGATATGAAGTTTAAATACTAAGTGTAAGCACATTGCATAGTTTATGGTTCTATGAACGTGATCTTTAACCCCCAAATGGTATAAACATAGAACATATTGAATTGGAAAATCTTAAAAAAAGGGTCCACTAATGTAAGCATTATCGACTTTACACTGCTGTTGTGTTATACAAGCTGCATACAATTTATAAAAATTAAAGTTGACAGCAAAATAGTGCTTAAAAAACAGTGAGCATCAAAAGAAACTGCACATAATAAAAAAGATATACATTAAGAAATTACCGTTATTTTTATTTTAAAATTGTTTCATTGCCAGCTTTTGAAAATTGAAACAAAAAAAAATCGAAATATTGTGAAATTTTTTCGGACGCTCTTCTCTTAAGTGGTAAAAGTTGAGTGTGGTGATTATTAGAATTTTATCCTTAGTGTACAGTTTCTTTTGACGCCTACTGTATACCGTATTCAGTTCAGAATAAATTCTATATTTTTTTGTTTTTGCTGTTGCCTTTTTACTACTAGTAGTTCTTCACTTCTTCTGAAACTTTTTTCATTTTTTACTGATCCTTTTATGTCCTTGAAATGTTTTTTTTTTTTAATGTTTTTATCTGTAGTGAAAAGATATGCTGAGTAGCTAGGAACTTATGCTCGATGTAGAATAATAGACCACAGTCTCTGTTAGGAATTAAATCCATAACAATCACACTATTTAGTAGACCAGATCCTTACCAGTAGACTACCAAAACAACCAAGTTTATTCGAAAGTCGTAGCAGCATTTTTAGGGGATACTTATTAAAAAGATCGGATGTTGAAGGAGCCACTAGTAATTAAAGAAGCAGTGAAGTGTCCCCAAATGCTTTTATACTCCTATCTAAGATATTTTAGGTCGGAGTGGCAGCTTACTTGAGCACGCATAGCGGCCCGTTGTGATGCCACGGGTGAACGCAGTCCCTGTACTGACCAAGTTCCACCAAAATCAGGGAAGAGGAAGAAGTTGGTTAGCGCAAGGGCTGCACATACTCCTATCTAACTTCGATTCAAATTATTTCGCTTTTTCCAAAGCCCTGCAGTTTTCACTTGAGTTCAGTAGTGTCCAAGCAATTGCTTTCCTTACGTTAACAAAGTGTTGGACTTGCAGAATACAGCCTTCGGTAATGTACTGCATTTAACAGACAGAAATTTCATGTTATGGAATACAATACATCAGAAAATCTTTAAACTTTTAGTTCTTAGGTTAAGAGATGACATTAGTCCAACGTTTTACATGAGTATCGCCATGATAGCACACCCCACGGTGCTCTAAGCACGAGTGGGAACATTGTGTCTACCAACGCCTCCACACACAATGATACAACCACATGATATGCATAAGCACAGAATGGATTGCATCTCCATACTTACTTACTTAATTGGAAATTAACAACCCGATTAACGGATTTCGGAATGCCTTAACACATTAGTTCTTAATAGAGCACTTGCCTCAGCGCCGTAAAGAAGCACGGGGAGGATGAGCGTCTTGTAGAGTATCAATTTTACCGTACGTGAGATGTCTCTGCTACTCAATTGCCTATTGAGTCCTATTTTCTAGCAGCTGTTGGCAAAAGTGATCCTACGCTTGATCTCCAGACTGACATCATTGTTGATGGTAACGGCTGAGCCAAGACATCGATGTCAATGTCGTCGCCGTATCTCCATACGTGAGTACCAATTCAAAGCCAAGTATTTGGACTTGACTCCCTGCTTGGTTAGGGGTCGGAAACTATCTAAACTCCTTTGTGAGTGTTTAAGATTTGGGTATAAACCACAGCCACTACGTTGCTTCCACAAGGGGGCCGCATTAGGAGGTGACTATAATAAGTATTACACAATAGATCTGCTTTAATCGCGTCACTATTTGCGAAGTAAATAAAATGAAGCAAATAAATGAATAGTTTCAAGCCGCGCTCAAATAATTTCTAGTTAAGCCTTCTGGCCTTATGAACTACCTTAAGAACTTCATAATAAAGATTGTGATAAATTGGGGTAATTGAGATATTTTGCAAAAAAAAAACAATAATTTTTGAATAACAAATGAATTCTTCAAACAAAAATATAAGGCTTGATCGTTTGTGGTTCTTGAACTTGCTAATTAATTTTAGAAAAGCAGAAGGTCATATAGAAAGTTCATCGCATTTTCATTGTTTTGGACCTCGAAACAAAACGTCTCATTTCAGACACACCAAATACAAGGTAAATATTATTAACAAAAATTATTTAAATTGTTAGCTACACAGATAATTTGTATTTGTATGTAATTTTTATGTGTTTTTGTTTTTGTTTATTTTTTTTTTCTTTAAATAATAATTTATTTATTATTTTTATTTGTTGTAATTTCGAGGTCTGTTTAAAATTTAATTTGTTTACGCGAATGTTATGAGTGAATGGAACAAAAAAAAAATTAAAAAAAAGAATGAAAAACAGACAAAAATTTAAATTCAACAACAAAATAATTCGTTATTCACCAAAACAACACGTTGAGTGATAAATAAACAACTTCATGCAATTATTATTGATGATGATGATGATCATGATGATTACAATGATTAAAAATGACAAAACACAGTAAATATTTTTTTATTTTTGCAATTATCTCCCTTATTATTATCATTTCATTATTATTTGATTCATCGAAAACAATTTATGAAATACAAAAAGCAAGAGAAACTTTCGCAATTTAGTTAAGATCATCGAAAAAATACCCTACATATATATGTACACACCAAAGATCTGCAATGAGTATTTAAAAAGATTAGTAGAATCAATTCATACTCATAATTTTTGATACTTATACGCATTCATACTTATTTTGATCTACTCATATTCATACACAACACGTATTGATTTCGACTCTCCATAACTCAACATATACACGAAGCACAAAATAAGTTTGAATCGCCTACGAAATTAGAAAGTTGTGTGTTTGCTCTGCCTGCTGCTCTGTCTTTTCTGCTTATGTGTCTTTTGTCTCTTTTCACACGAATCGCCGTAGTCTAGTAGGTAGTGTGTTGGCTTATTAGACGTAAAGCCAGGGTTCGAGTCCCAGGCCAAACATCAAGACAAAATTAAGAAAAATATTTCTTCGGCGACTTCCTCTCAGCAGATTTCTGGCAAAAACTCTGAGAGTAAATAAAATTGCCATGAAACTGTTTCTCAAAAATCTGTCGTTCGAAGTCGACTTTAAACTGTAGGTCACACCACTCATGTATAAAATGAAGGCACACACAACATAAGTGGTGTGCGAAACTAGGACGTCGTACAATGGGTCAATTCGACCTCCGGGTACTGTACTTGTCTTAATTGACAAGTACACGTCCTCTAACCTAACATAACCTATGAATCTAAATGAGTAGGCTTATGAATCAAACATATTTCGAATGGTATGAGTTTGATGTCAACGTTGTACGCATACTGATTGCGACCTGTACTTATAAATCAACGTTGTAGTGCGTACGAATGAATCAGAGTACGTGGTTAAATTTCAATATTGTTTTCTCGCTTATATTCAAAAATTCATGAGTGCTTATGAGTAGCGAAAAAAAATTAACTGCTGATCTCTGATACGTACGTACCTCATAAATAAATATCATTTTGAAATATAATTCTGGATGATAATTTCTCAATTGTCTCATTAGCACCTATAATAGGTTTGACACAAACAAAACAGTTTTTGACTTTATCAATATTGGTTATCACTGTTGTATGAAGTACTTTAGTCTTTACTTCCAAATGAGAAGCCATTTGATCACTTCTACTTGATTATCATATGATGTCTAGTTAACTTACAATGACCAGGGGAGAAAACCCGAATGCAGGTTTTGGTCTGCCAGATCTTTGTGCAATAAAGTCCACTGTTTCATCCTCATTGTTTCACCTCTGTCAATCAGCAAGCTGCCTATGGCTTTAGTTATAGCCAGACAAGTCTCTCTAAAGCCTCTATCAATCTAATGTAAATATTCAGATGAGTTTAAAGTAATATTGTCTCTAGGCTAGCATATGTGATAGATTTTAATAATCGGTGGAAGATTGAAACCTTTTCTTTTTTGAAATATGAGTCGAACACTTCTATCGCTACACTGCAGAATATTCAATTGTCTTTGGAATAAGGAGATGTAAAAAATGTGAAAATACTTGGTCACATCTGATAATGTCAACATGCTAAAGATGAAATAGCTGGCGTACAGTTCAGTCTGAATCTAAGTATTTTATTATCAGTTTCATGTTTAGAATTTAAAAACTAGATTTTTACAACGAATTTAACATCCCCATGCTACGAGTGGAATAAATATTGGACGTAAAAACCAGCGACATTTCTGTCCACAATAATTCTATCCAATGTTTGCTGAAACCAGCATATTTTTGAAGTGAAAGGGAATAGAAATTTCATACACAGACTGTTGCTTTGAAATTCAATTTTAGCTTTCTCTATTGTATACAGGAGGGACTGGCAGTCTTGTTCAGTGGCAACATAAGATTGGCTACAACCCTCTAATAAAGAATTAGCGGGAAGGTCACGGATCTGTCACGGATTGCTTTACGAATATCTTTTACATTTAAAATCTCGTTCGTCTTACTAAAGCGGAAGACTAGATCCATTCCAACTGTTAATAACGTTAACAGCCATAGAAGAACTTGGTTCTTTTTTAAAATCTTTTCCATTCATTTAGCTAAGGTTTCGCGCTAGAAATCCTCTGAATAGTTTTGTTATCGTGTAGAGTATAGGGTGGCATTTCACTTTACAATGCATGTGTGTGGAGAAGAATTGGAAAAACAATTGTGATGCGTGTTTATAATTGTTTTGTACAAAATATCAACAACAATAACAACAACAGCAAAACAATTATTTATTATTTATTAATTATTTACCACATACTTACAGTAAATATCGTATTGAATGTATGTGCATACATATACACACAATGTGTTGATTATGTGAGCGGCATTTGTTATTACTACTTGGCATCACTGTTAATTGTTTATTTACTTTTTTTTTCTACAAAACGAATGTGGAAAATAACTGACAAAATATAATAATCAAAACAAAACATCAAAACAATAACAAAAGAAAAGAAAAGATGAAAAAAATAAACATTTTTGCTAAAAATAAAAACATTAAAAAATAACCGCAACAATATCAACCGTAAAGCAATACAAGAAAAAATAAATGAAAATAAAACAACTACTACTACCACTACTACTACAATAACACTAGCAACACACATAGTATGCATGCACATACATGTTTCACTACTGTTTATGCTTTGTAACTACGAATAAAATAAAGGCACACACCAACCACTAGCTCTACGTATACATCCATATGCATGTGTCTCCTCCAAGAAAGAGAGAGTACAAGTGTATGTGAATGAATTCGAAAAAGTGTGTGTGTGTGTGTGTGTGTGTATTAGTTTTGAATGAAAAGAAATAAAAAAAAACTTGCTCTTTGACTGACTGACTGCTTCACTGACTGACTAAATAGCTTTATTGACTGTTCACTTACAAACTTCAATGGTTGACTGGTTGGATGGGATGGTTGGTTGATTATTTTGTTTTCATGTTAAACTTGTTGGTACGACAGGCAGTTAATGTTGTTGTTGTTATTGTTTTTGTTTTTATTATTATTATCTTTGTTATGTTTTGGCTTTTATTTTATTTTATTTTTTCTTCTCCTTTCTGGCTTATTTTATTATTGTTATTATTGTTATTGTCGTATAGTAGTTGATGGCTGCCATAGAGCCGTAATATTTTTGTTTACAAACAGACACGGTAATTTTTTCGTTGTTATTGTCGTTGTTTATCGTTTCACTCATTTTCGGGTCATGTTTGTTTACATGACTAAATGTGGGTCATTGCGAATTCATATGAGTACGTTAAATACACGAATGCGAATACAATACATTGAACAACACTCAACTCTCACACATATAAATACACACACGCATACACGCAAACTTAAAACCACATTTGTTTATTTTATTTTGCAAATAACATTTTAACACTCTTTGGCGATTGTTTAAGGAAACAAACGATTCGTTCTTTGCAAAATGGCAACACCAGCATCGAACATGGTATGCAATGAAACTAAAGTCGGTTGTGTTGTGTACGTCATATCATCGTCGTATTAAAACCGTATTACTTCAAACCAAAATAAATCAGTTATACGAAGCTAATCCTTATTATCCATTTTGCTATTTTTCCTAATAAAATGGAAACAAACATTTCAGATATGTTTGTTTGCATAAAAATGCCTATTGCCGATAGAATGAAGTTCGATGGTTCATTAGATGTTGAGTTTACGCGCTACCATCCGCTCTCATCTGAACAAGAACTTGACATATCGACATAACGACCTTTTTTTATACGTTTTCTTCTGGAGTTCCACTCTTATTCCGTTCTCTGTTACAATGTTGCATTTGATTTTCTTATGAAAATTGCCTGTATTTTTCCATATTAAGATTTCCTACAGTGTAACAACCAAATTGGTTGTTAATAACTGCTACATACATACATACATATGTATGTATGAATGTGTGTGTATGTATGTATGTATAAAAAAATATCTGTACATATAGAAAACGAAATAAATGAATAAATCGAATAAAAAACCGTTTAAGTTAATGATTGAAAATGACAAAAACAATTTATAATTTCACAGTTACAACAACAGAGCAATTTTTCAATTTTCATGAAAAATCGATGATAAACACATGCACACATTTGACTTCGTTCATGCGAATATACATACTAATGATTTGGCGCATTCTTTGTTGTTGATTTTTTTTTTTTGTTTTTAACGAATAACGAATAGCAACAACAACAGTAATAATAATTTTTGCTCTTAATTGAATAATTGTTTACAAACAATGCACTTCTACTTGTACAAGATGAGGTAGGCCGTTTTCAAGGAACCGATAAATAATCAGACATAAAATGATACATAAATATTCTAATTGGGGAAAAAATCATTGAGTTTTTCTTATTCTATAACAAACAGGGGGGTATTATATCTATTAGAAGTGAAACTGTATTCAAATTGTGTTCCTTGTTTTTTAACGCAAAAGCACCAAAGATCAGCAATGAGTATCTAAAAAATATGAGTAGAAGCGAAACATACTCATAATTCAAACTTTGAAGTACTCATCATACTTATACTTAACAATACGTATGATGCGATTGATTTCGACGCTCCGTAACTTAACATATACACGAACCGCAAAATGAGTATGATAATAAGTTGTGTGTTTGTCTGCTTATGTGTCTTTGTAGGCTTATGAATTAAACATATTTCGAATAGCATGAGTTTGATGTCAACGTTGTGCGCATACACACTGCAACCTGTACTTATAAATCAACGTTGTAGTGAGTATGTATAAATCAGAGTACATACCCTGTCGTACACTCAGTTAACTTTAAATTAACTTAAAACCAACTATTTCTCAAGCAGTGGTGGTTGACACTTGGATTACTTTTATATGGAAATGACTAACTATTTTAACATTGCGATGTCCTAGGAAGTAGTCAATTGTCCGACTCTGCATTACTTTTAAATTAATTTAAAGTTAGTTACTTAGCAGTTAACTTAAAGTAAACCTATTTGTAGCTAACTATAAACTTACTACTTTTAATTGACTATAAGTTAGCTAAATTTCAGTGAATGAAAAGTCAGTTCTTTACACGTTGGCTTTAAACTCACAATAATAAGCTATAATATTAATTATTCGAAATGAAACAGTTTTTTAAAATTTATATTTTAATAGAAAACAAAAGTTTATTCATGTAAAAACAAAATAAATAAAATAAATAAATAAAAAAATTAATTAAATTAAAATAAATTCAGTTCAATACATCACAAGCAATATTTTATACATTTGTTGATTGTGTAAATAAAGATTTTTTCTAAACAAATTTATACATATGAAAAAAAATTAATAAATTCACGATTTACAAAAATATTTTGCACATTTGTTGATAAAAGAAAGATAAAGAGTTTCAAAATATAACATTTGCAAATATTTTAATTTTTTGGATTTGTGTTTTTATTTTTAATGCACTTAGCATGAATACAACGATTTTTTTTATTATTTTTAATGCGTAACGCCAGTTTCTACATCCTGAGAGCCGAGTGATCGACAGGCATCTGTTTAAAAAATATGTATATAAATTTTTACATGTTTTAAGACTTGGTTAAAACTTATAATTTCAAATTAGCACTTATGTACCTGCTAAGGCGTCATAAAAAGCAGCAAAGTCTTTTAAACGCTTTTTACCATGAACACCATCCAAGTTTATGTCCATGCACAAATTTGGTGAAAATTTCCGTAAGCTTTTTGGCAAGCGGCCCTTTAATATTGTTTCACTTCACTTCAAATAAAAACACTTCAAACCTTTCGAATTTATATATTTTTTAATTTAGTGTATTTTTTGTATTATTTTACGCAAACAATAAATTTTTAACCAAAAATATAAAGCGAAAAGATGACACGCGGTTTTGTTTATTAATCAAACGTCTAAGACGTTAGTTATCTATATCCAACGGCGTCAAGAATTGGAGTGTTTGTATACACTTTGGTTACTGTAAATTTTGCATTGCGTAGTAGTTAGCTTTAAGTTAGTCTATACAAGCAAACTTAAAGTTAGTTTTTTTTTTGTAGTTAGCTACTCATTTGACGGCGGGGTAGTTAAATTTCAATATTGTTTACTCCTTAGTGCTTATGAGTAGCGAAAACACGATATCTGCACGGCACACGCAAATTGGTGGTCTATTAAAGAAGCAAAGCCAAAAGCTTGTATAGAACACATATAAAATATTGAATAACTATTCGCGGCCTTGGTGAAAGGCAAATTGTATCTTCAAGTGTTTTGCTAAGGTTGAGCCTGTACTCCAAAGGTGTAATTAAGAAAAAATTTATACGTTTCTAAATCGCACGATGTTGGGGTCTAGAAGTCTGCGTATTCTAATAGGTAGTGTGTTGGCCTATTAGACGTGAGGCTTCGCATCAAAACGAATATATGAAAAATATTCGTTCGGTAACTTCCTCTCAGCAGATTTCTGGCTAAAACTTCAAGAGTAAATAAAAAATTGCCATGAAAAGTTTCTCAAAAAATCTGTATTTCGGAATCGACTTTAAACTGTAGGTCCCGCCACTCATGTAAAAAATTAACACGCACAACATGACCAATTATGTGTGTGTTATGTTGCTGTTATAAATTCAATTTAAATTTCCAAAAAATATTGTAAAATTAAACAGAAAATTCATTGATAAGTATTCATATGAAAACAAGTGAGTCACTTTTAAAATGAGACACAGCCGTAGATAGAAGATATTCGTTCATGATTTTCCAAGAAATGATTTTGTAAATTGAAAAGCAAAAAAACAGAAACAGAAACAGAAATAGAAATTCGAATAAATTCCAACATCTGTTTCTTATTAATTGTCTTTGGAATTCTCGAAATGCTTGAAATTATCAGAATTCTTACGAATGAAAATCATATCTTGGAATGCCTGTCCGTCCGTGCCTGCCATACTGCAGCAGTCCAGTATGGGTAATTATGATTAAAAACATTCGTTTTTTTTCTTGTAATTTGCAAAATAAATACAGAAAAAAAACGAAAAAAAAATTATAAAAGAATTACGAATTACAATAAATATTTTCCAATTTGCAATTTATAGTCAGACAAACAGACATACATACATGTATACATATGTATGCATGCATGTATGGATGTATGTATACAATCGTAATTGAGGTAAGAATTTATGTCAATGACAAATTGATATTTTGTATATCATAGTGTATGTATGTACATATGTATCTATGTGAGAGTGTATGCGAGTGTGTTTTTATATAATTTTTATAAAAAAAAATTGTTTTTATTACTTCTACAATATGATTCGTTTTTATTTATTTTCTATTTTCAATAGAAAAAATAATTTTTATTTGAATCTCTGATCAATGGAAATAGAAAAACAAAAAAAAATTTAAAAACAAACAATAATTTAAGGCTAAAAACAATTACTGGATTTTAATTATACGAATAATTCATGGAAATGAGATTTTATTTTTCAACAAAATCTTTTCATTCATTTCATTTCGTTGTAGGCAAAAATATTGGCAATCAATGTTGTACATATGTATGTATGTATGTAACAGAGATCAGCAATGCATCGTCTTTTCGGTACTCATAAGCACTCATGAAATTTTGAATATACATAAGTGAGTCAATGTAATCTGATTTATTCATACTCATTAGAACGTTGATTTATGAGTTCAGGTTGTAATGAGTATGTGTACAACGTTGACACCAAACTCATACCATTCGAAATATGTTTGAATCATAAGCCTCCTACTCATTTAGTTTCATAACTTGAGGAAAATACTTATAAATGATTCGAGTGTTGCATTTACAACAAAAGAAAAAAGACACATAAGCAAAAAAAACAGAACAGCAAGCAGAGCAAATACACAACCTTCTAGTAAGTATTGTAGTGTCCATACGCGATTCATGTTGAGTTATGGAGAGTCGAAATCAATACAAAATCATACGTGTTTTTAAGTATGATGAGTATAATGAGTACTTCAAACTTTGAATATGAGTAGAGGTTCCATGATATTAAAATAAGTATGAATGCGTATATGTAAGTATCAGAAATTATGAGTATGATTCGAATCTACTCGTTTTTCTGAATACTCATTACTGATCTCTGCTGTACATCCACATTTTATTCTTGTTAAGAACACATTTCTTGATCCATCCATTCAGTCCATCAAACAATGTTTGTTTTTTCTTGTTGTTTTTTTTTTTTTAATCAACTGCAACTCGTTTTATTACACGCGAGTATTTTGGTTTATTTTTATAGCAGAAGGTTTCAAAAGACTTTGTATTGTTGTGGCGCGGCGCATTTTATTGGATTGAATGCAACACGAGCCATTTAGTAGCAGCACGTTTCTTTTATTCCTCACTCACAGTTGTTGTTTAAGTGATCAACAGGTGCCACTGAAATTGCGACAAGACAGATGAAAAATCCATTTTTTTTTTCTTCTACTTCTTCTTCTTCTTCTTTTAACAGTACAAATAATCACCTTAGTATTGTATTGTGTGCAGTTGTTTTGTTAGCCTGTTTATTTATAATACCTGTGGCGTTATTTTTTTTTTAACCAGGGTTGCCAGATTCGAACAAAAACTGAGAAAATTCTTTCTTTTGAATGAGTTTAGTGAAATTGCTACGAATTATGAATGCCACTTAATTGATAAGCTTTTTCGAGACGGAACAGCCAGTCAGTCAGGATTACGACCTAGCTTCTCACAGCACTTATGTTGTTTGCATTTAATTTATACAAGAGTGGCGGGACCTACAGTTTAAAGTCGACTCTGAATGACAGAATTTTTGAGAAACTTTTCATGGCTAATTTTTATTTACTCTCAGAGTTTTTTCCAAAGCTCTGCTGAGAGGCAGTAGCCGAGGAAATATTTTCATATTTTTGATTTGATGTCTAACCTGGGGTTTGAACCGTGGCCTTTGCGTCCAATAAGCCAACACACTGCCTACTAGACTACGGCGATTGAATCTTTTTAACCCCAGTGATCATTTAAAACCCGTTTTTTGTATATGTTTTTAGAGAGAAATATGTAATGACGCTGTATTAGCGTTTAAAGTGTCCACTTGGAACTAGTACAGTGACTGTTGCCTGGTAAGAAGAATGCAAAATGTAATGACAGTAGTAGAATATAAAAACGATCAAATAAAGGTCCACATGTATTCACCAGTATACTACCATACTTATTTTGATAGTCGTGGCTTATGTTAACCGTTTATACCTGTATGTTGGTGTACTAAAGAAAAATAACATTAAGCCAGGATTACATGACATCTGTAGTATGTTGTTGTTGTTGTTTTACATTGTAACATTGTTGTAAAAGAAAGAAAAGAAAAATAAAATTATTCTCCCTTAGCAAGTAAGAAGTAATTTTTGGTGTATTTACAGATTAAAAAACAACAAATAAAAGCAACAAGAAAGAAAGAAAGAAAAAGTAAATAAAACGCCAGCTGTCCATAGATCCAAAAACGCGCAGACCCTTTAATACAGGCAACCTAATAAGCACAACAGCTCGAGTAAATGAAAAAAAAAAAAAACAGAAACAAAAAACACCTGTCATTGAACTCACAATACATGTGTACAGTTCAGTTGGTTCTTAAATAAGATACAACAACTGTACCCGGCAGGACTTTAAGAAACCAATGGAAAACAAAAAAGGAAGTCCTTTTCTGTTGCAAAACAACTCTTTTAGCTGGCGAAGGACTGTAAATTTAAGGATACTCATGCATTGTGAATGATATTCAGACATACATTTGCGCATTGCAAAGGACACAAATTTATTACTTCGCCTTTATTTAACTAGAAACGAATACAACATCTGGGTATTTACATCGGCAATAAAATTATTTTTGATTGAAGCTTTGTTATGTCAGACAAATATGTCACTTAAAAGTGTTTTGCATGTTGAACTCTAGCTCATCTTACACCTTGATTCTCATATGTCTGCTTGTTTATAATGCGGTATTAAGATAACTGAGGTTTCATTCTAACCCACAAACATTCTATTGGATTTAAATCTGGGCTTTGGGAAAGCTGAGGCAAACCTTTTTTTATATTTCAAAGCAACTACAGCGGTTGAGTGCTTTGCAACTCTGTCTTGCGCGAACACAAAACAAAATTGATTTCCGAAACATTTAAAGAATCATACGAAAACATTACAAGGTGTTGGAAATGATATCGTTTTGGGTCTAATGCACACAAAAAACTTATTTTTATCAAGAAAACTATGAACCAGAGATTAGCAATGAATCGTTTTTTCGCTACTCATAATCACTCGTGAAATTTTGAATATAAATGAGTCAACAATATTGAAATTTAACTATGTACTCTGCTGATTCATTCATACTCACTACAACGTTGATTTATAACAACAGGTTGCAATGAGTATGAGTACAACGTTGACATCAAACTCATACCATTCGAAATATGTTTGATTCATAAGACCACTCTTTTAAATTTAATAACTTTAGAAAAATACTCTTATAAATGATTCGAGAGACTCGACAACAAAAGAAAAAAAGACACATAAGCAAAAAAGAGACAGAGCAGCAGCAAGCAGAGCAAACACACAACCTTCTAGTGAGTATTTTAGTGTTCGTACACGATTCATACTTATTTTGTGCTTCGTGTATATGTTGAGTTATGGAGAGTTGAGAAATCAATACGAAATCATACGTGTTGTTAAGTATGAATATGATGAGTACTTCAAACTTTGATTATGAATAGAGGTTCCATGATATTAAAATAAGTATGAATGCGTATACGTATCAGAAATTATGAGTATGATTAAATTCTACTCTTCTTTTTGAATACTCATTGCCGATCTCTGCTATGAACAGAACAGATTATTTGCGCCATCCCTCGACTTAGCACACCATAACACATATGCAGCCGATCTTTATTCAACTGATAGCGACTCCACTATAACGCCTGCTGAATTGTTCATCAATCGCTTACCACTTGTTAGGATGGAGTTCACATCTAACATTTAAGCCGAAGCGTATGATGAGGAAGAAAAATTTCAGTGTCAAAACACAGCGCTGCCTAACATACATACATACGTAGTAGGTCATTACAACCCTTTAGTCAGGATTACAACCTAGCTTCTCACACCACTTATATTGCTGATCTCTGATACATACATACACAATTTGTCATTACAACTTTATCATCATTACACGTATTGTATGTGTTAATTTTATACATGAGTGGTGGGACCTACAGTTTAAAGTCGCCTCCGAACAATGGATTTTTTGAGAATCTTTTCATGGCAATTTTATTTTACTCCCAGAGTTTGTGCTAGAAATATGCTGAGAGGAAGTCGCCGAAGAAATATTGTTTTTCATATTTTCTTTCTGATGTCTAACCTGGGGTTTTAATCGTGGCCTTTACGTCTAATAAGCCAACACACTACCTACTAGACTTTCTCCCATTTCTACTTTCTTTCCTTTTTCCCTATCTCCCCTATTATCCTCTCCCCTTTAGGACGTTGTACAATGGGTCGGCTGGACCTCCGGGTACTGTATTTGTCTCAATTAGCAAGTACACGTCGGTCTAATCTAAACCTAAACCTACTAGACTAAGGCACTGCTTCACATCAGTGTTCATATCAAGTGAATCTGATAATTCACTGTCTAGTTGAATTCCGCCTATGAAATCCACATACGTGGCTCTATTTAATTAAGTACGGTTTGGGGTGACAATCTCCATCTCTCCAGTAGTATCCACAGGCAACCTTTTTAATCCTCTTGACACTTTCAGTTTCTATCATATCCTTAAAACATATCTTTAATTTTGTATGTTCAAGAAATATTCCCACACATGTGTATGTCTATGAGTACGTGCCTGTATTGCTGGCGTATTCCCAACTACAGATGATAATTGTCAGCAATTGTCCAACTGGTTGCATGGTTATACAGACGTTCAGTGTTTAATTCGGTTGGCCTTTACGTTTCGTTGTGCGTCGTTTCTGTGGTCAGCATGATTGCGCATTGTACCAGTGCTGCTGACAATATCGCATGCCTGGCGTGGCCATTTGTTACGCTGTGTCTCAATTTAAACAGAAACTGACTCATTGGGGGCGCTGGGGTAATTTACGCATTAATGTTGTTCCAAAATTAATTTTTGTTTGTATTCATTTTTTTGTTCTTTTTTTCTGTTTTTGTTGTTGATGTTGTTGTTGATGTTGTTGTTTTTTTATATTTAATTTCATCATTAATTTATTCACATTGCCGCCGTCGTTTTATGGCTTGTATTTGACTGTTTTTTGTTGTTTTTTGTTGTTTTTTTTTTGTGTTTATTTTTTGTCTCCGATTGTAAAAATCAAATTCTAAATAAATTTAAATTTCGTGTGAATTTTTTTCTGTATTTTTCTTTTGCAGTGTTTACCACAACATGTGGGTTTTTCTTGGTACAATTTGTTTGGGTTTTTGGTTCGTTTTGGAATTTTGTAAATCCGTGAGAGTGTCTGAATCGTATGAAGAAACCGAAATTGAAATTGAAAATATCGTAATGACGACAATGATATCACGGCGACAACACAACAACACACCATGATTACACATGCCTGCCTGTATGTGGTTAATGAAGAAAAAACAAAAAAAAACAATTTAAACAAAAATAAAGATAAAGATACAGGAAAGAAAGTATTCATGTAGGGTGACCCACATACATGTACATATGCAGTTTGTATAATACACTCATTTAATAAGGGGGATGAACTTCTTTACTAAGGTTAACACCACCTAAGCTCCACTGCTAAATCAAAAAATTGACAAGATACTGTACAGCTGGTGATTTAATTCAATTTAATTACATTCTCCTCCCTTTGCGCTTTGAATTCATGTAGAATGTGGCTTAGTTTACACTGCCGATTACACGGAAAATTTCTGTCGACATTTTTGTCAATGTGGATAACTCCAAATTCGTTAAATGCAGTACTAAATCATTTTTAAGCCAATAGAGCCAGATGAAGCCACATTTAGTGTAAGAGCACATGAGGTATTTGATTATTTATTTATTATGTTTATGGCGATGAAAATTTTTGTTAAGAAATTACAACAGGGTTCTGTAAACTCAAAATACACTTGCTCAGAATGGTAATCCTATCGCCAAGATGGGAACGAATCATTTGAATACATTCTTGGAACATTTGTGGAGGCGATGCTGGGCAGAAAATTCTCCTTATTGGCACCGAGCAGCATTCTGCAGTTTGCCATTGCAATATTCTTGGAGGAGACATCATAGTGTTTTGGGGGAGGCATATGATGTAGACGTATGGTCTCAGTACTGTGGCAACGCTTCCCAAGCATAACTAATAATGCTATTTGAGCATTTTATAACCGGTGCCAGTAAAACTTAACAAACTTGTGTCATCCCAATTCAAAGAAATAAAGAGGTCATAACGTTTCAAAATTTTAAAAATTATCGATAAAAATATTATCGATATGCGCTACCAAGAATTCCTTTATCTTCATATTTGGTAAAACGTGTATTGAGCGATTTAGGGTGTTGACTATAATCAACCACACCTCTTATAAATTCACTTCTTTAAATTGAAGTTTTTTTTTTTTGTTCGCTGGCATTATTAAAAATGTGTGAATTACTTTTTATTTGTATTTTTATTTATTTTTTTTTCTTTTACTTTTTTTGTACGAAAATAAAGTCAATTGCATATTTTGTTCACTCCGTGTATTTTTTTTTCATTTTTTTATTTTTATTTTGCGGTTGAGAATACGTAAACAAAGTATTTCCCAGAAAATATTCATCAAAAAAAAAACAAAAGCTGAGAATAAATACAGCAAAAATACCGTACCGCAAGGTATGACGTGAATGGAATTGTTGTTGTTGTTTTAAATCGTTAGTTTTTTTTTTATTTTTTTTTATTTATTAATTTACGCAAATTGTTTGTTTTTATGTCAGTTAAAAGAGTTAAAAATAGTTGGTTGGAGTCAGTAATAAATTAATCGTAATCGTAATCGTTTTCAAGAATGCATTTCAAATAAATTGCCATGGATCGAGTAGTTCTCATTAATAAGAGTCATAATTTAGAATTATTATGTGATTAATAAAATAAAATTCTGCGTAAATATGACATGTTCCAATATACATACATACATGCATACATACCAGAGATCAGCAACGAGTATTCAAAAAGATGAATAGAATCCAAATCATACTTCTTTAAATATCATGGAACCTCTACTCATATTCAAAGTTTGAAATTCTCATCATATTCATACTAAACAACACGTGTGATACACGAAGCACAAAATAAGTATGAATCGCGTACGAACACTGAAATACTCACTAGAAGGTTGTGTGTTTGCTCTGTTTGCTGCTCTGTCGTTTTTGCTTATGTGCCTTTTTTCTATTGTTGTCGAGTCACTCACAAGTATTTTTCGAAAGTTATGAATGTAAATGAGTACGCTTATGAATCAAACATATTTCAAATGGTATGAGTTTGATGTTAACGTTGTAAGCATACTTATTCCAACCTGTACTTATAAATCAACGTTGTAGTGAGTACGAATGAATCAGCAGAGTACTTAGTTAAATTTCAATATTGTTGATTAATTTATATTCAAAATTTCACGAATGCTTATGAGTAGCGAAAAAATGATTCATTGCTGATCTCTGACACATACATACATATAATATCAATGCTACTGAGCCATGCTATCGAAATTTCTACAACTATGGAGAAATTCAAAAGTCATAGGCATGCACATATATACATACGTGCAAGCACTTTATATATTATATTGCGATCCTTTACTTTAGCATATGACTGTCTGAGGTATTTCTCAACCGACCATACGCCCTCTTAGGTATATTCTTCGAACAAAAATTTTTTTCAAACAAAAATAAAAAAATCGTCTTAACTTCACCCTTGCCTTTCTGAAGTCATAAATGAAACCATGATACTGTCAAAGAAAAAAGTCTACATACAACGCCGTATCTACACTTTTTTCCGGTGATTTATATCAAATTGAGAAGGGTGTTATAGAATTTTTAAAGACAAAACCGAATACAAAAAAATATAGAAATTATTAGAAAAATACAAAGAAAAATTAGAAGGAAACATACACCATTGTATGTAGACTTTTTTCTGTGACTGTAAGTTAAACGGCAGCATTAAATGCCATTTTATATGTTGTATCAGGGCTTTAGTGTTGACAAAAGTGACAAGACACGCAAAGCTTCAACGTGATTTATTTATTTTCTACAATGCGTTTATTTAGGGAAACTGGTGATATTTTCAAAGTGCGAGAGTGCTGCCCCTGTGGGCTGACATCCAATTGAAACGAAAAATAAAATTTGTTTAAGGGATGTCCATGTTCTATTCAAACATTCACAAATAAGCAAATGTAACCAAGCAAGTATATAAAACTAAAGTTAAAAGACATTACTCGTATGGGACAAATGACGTCACTGTAACAGTATTTCTATTGCTTAATAATTTCCAGCAGCCATACTTTAAAGAGTAGTAGTAAATTATTATTGTTTTCTTCCAAATATTTGTAAATTTTTTATTTAAAAATTTTTAATTCTTACTAGTCTTTGTCAAGCCTATGAACACCAGAAGAATTACACGTAAGGTCTTCAACAGTTGTTTGAAATCAGTTGTTCAGTTCGAATGTGAATAGTGGAACTCAGCTTACTGGCTTTCTTATGTCAAATACTTAAGATTTTCTGCTTACAACTCATAAGTAACGTTCAGCCCTGAACACAAACCGATCAAACCGCAATCGAAGACGTAATACGAGCATAGTAGTGAAAATGCATTGCAAGTGATTTACCAACTGACAACTCCTGTTATAATTTATGTATTATCCTATCGATCTGTCGAAATTGTATTTTAGTAGACGATTTATAATATTTGCTTTCGATATTACATACGATTAGGTGTGTGCAACTTAAAATCTGTGATTTTGAAATGATAAAAGAGACCCCAAATAATGCCTCTAGAAGAGACGACATCAGCAATAAATCGTATTTTCGCTACTCATAAGCACTCAAGAAATTTTGAATATAAGTGAGTCAACAATATTGAAATTTAACTATGTACTCTGCTGATTCATTCATACTCACTACAACGTTGATTCATAACAACAGGTTGCAATGAGTATGCGTAAAACGTTGACATCAAACTCATACCATTTGAAATATGTTTGATTCATAAGCCTATACATTTAGATTCATAACTTTAGAAAAATACTTAGAAATGATTCGAGTGACTTGACAACAAAAGAAAAAAGGCACATAAGTAAAAAAGACAGAGCAGCAAGCAGAGCATACACACAACCCTCTACTGAGTACTTTAATGTTCGTACGCGATTCATACTTATTTTGTGCTTCGTGTAAATGCTGAGTTATGGAGAGTCGAAATCAATACGAAATCATACGTGTTGTTAAGTATGATGAGTATGATGAGTTCTTCAAACTTTGAATGAGAGTAGAGGTTCTATGATATTAAAATAAGTATGAATGCATACAAGTATCGGAAATTATGAGTATGATTCGATTCTCATCATCTTTTTGAATTCTCATTGCTGATCTCTAGCCTCTACAAAAAATGACTTCAATAACTGTAAAGTAGACCTTTTTCCACCGTCTGCTGTTGATCAACAATAGCGAATAACACAAAAACTGAATCTGCTTACAATTGTCGGGTTTTTTACTATTTATTTGACTTTGGGAAGCCTAATATCGTAATCGATATTCAGTTTTGAAAATTAAATTTGTTTATGTAGGGTTTTATGCAATCGATCTTGACGCATTAGCTGGTTTGGCGACTTGTTTATTGTTTTTTGAAAATTGTTTGCAAATACTGACGGAAATACGTCAACAATTTGTCATGTGACAAATTTTAAAATACAATTCCATCACCACAGAATAATGCGAAAATATTCGTATTTTTTTTTTAAGTGTTGTTTTAGAAAGCAAAATAAGCAGTGAAAAACAACGTCATCTATTGTGTTAAAAATAAAATCAACCTGTGAAGATACTTCATCATGTTTTTCATTATCAATTGCAATTTTTTTTCGATGTATGTAAGGAAAAAAGAAATTATTTTTGCAAAATTTAGAAATAAACAAATAAACAAACAATTTTTGCAAAGTATAGTAAAACAATAAAATTTATTTGGGTCAATGATGAGAAGGAAAATATTGATGACTCGAAATGCCAGGAGGAAGGCAATATTTTCTTGAAATCTTTTTTGATCTTTGAATGCCATTTAAAAACATTAAAAATGACAAATAAAAATGCTTTTTAAATAAAAATAAATTTTCTTTTAATGTTCTTGCTAATTTTGTGAACAAAACTGACAAAAAAAAAAACAAAAGAATATAAAGAAAATGTAAAATTGTTTTGCTGTCAGCCATTTATCATTCAATCGCTCGTTTGCTTACCCGCGTGCTGCGCCTTCTTCATTTTTAACTGAAATTAAAAAAATTTTGTTTTTGAAATTTATGTTTTCGATGTCAAATGGTTTTTTTAGCGCCTTCATGACAATGTTCAATATTAAATGTCGTCCAAATGTCATGATATTTCTTTGATTCACTTGGGTTAGATGATAAAAATGTATTCTATGTACATACCAGAGATTAGCAATGAGTATTCAAAAAGATGAATAGAATCGAATCATACTCATAATTTCTGATAATTATACGCATTCATACTTATTTTAATATCATGGAACTTCTACTCATATTCAATGTTTGAAGTCATCATCATATTCATACTTAACAACACGTATGATTTCATAATGATTTCGACACTCCATAACTCAACATATACACGAATCACAAAAATAAATATGATTCACGTACGAACACTAAAATACTTACTAGAAGAGGGCTGTGTGTTGGCTGTGCTCGAATCACTTGCAAGTATTTTTCTTAACTTATTAATCTAAATGTGTGGGCTTATGAATCAAATATATTTCGAATGGTATGAGTTTGATGTCAGCGTTGTACGCATACTCATTGCAACCTGTACTTATAAATCAACGCAGTGTAGTGAGTATGAATGAGTCAGTAGAGTACATAGTTAGATTTTAATATTCATGACTCACTTATATTCAAAATTGCATGAGTGTTTATGAGTAGCAAAAAAAAACATTCATTGCTGATCTCTAATATGCAGATCCTATACCCAGCACATAAGCAGCTCGTAATCAGATGACGGCAAGCAAGGCATTATACATACAAACATACAAGATATTGCATAAATTGCATGCGTACATATGGTGGATATTAAATGAAAATCCAAAGTTAAATACAGTTTTACGCTCAAGTATAGGGTATCGTACAGTCGGACTAGATCGATTTCGATCACAACTACTTTGCCATACCATGTTGTAATGTTTTGTTTTTGTATTTCGTTTATGTTCTGGAATTCTTTGTCTCTCTTAATGTTATTGACTTAAATAAATTTACATAATCATGCCTTAACATATGTATTTACATACAACATATGTATGTATACATAGCATACATAGCATATATCAGCAATGAGTCACCATACCATACCATACACTTGTTAAGCATACATACATACATATTTTCAATGAATTGAATGTAGCGTGTCCATGGAATGGAATGTATTAGGTCTGTGACGATGTTCCGTCTGTGTGTACATTTATTCACTTGTTGTCACTACAACTAAATGATCCGTTATGACAAGTGATCGGATCACACCATTTTGTTTATTTTTTTTTGTTATTATTGTTGTTGTCGTTGTATTTGTTTTGTACATGTCATGCTTTTCTTTTTCAAACATTGTTGTTAATGTGTTGTTGTTTTTATTTTTTATGTCGAAATCTAGGCCACTTATGACGCAGACACTCACTGAGTTCAACGTGAAGGCAGAAAATGACAAAAACAGAAACAAAAACTATCGTTTGTTTTGTCTTGTTTTTTATGGTTTATTGTATACAATATTGTTGTTGTTGTTCCAAATATCAAAGCATTTTCTGGTTAATAATTTTCCTCAGTCTGTTGTTGTTGTTGTTGTTCTTTTTTTAACATTCGAAAATAATATTTTTTTATTTTGATTGAAGAATTTGAATAAATGGTTGGCTTTGTTATCCATTTTCAATATTTGTTGTGTCTTCTTCTGTCTTCAAATGAGGATAGTCTGGCCCATTTGATGAAAAATTGAAAACTTTTTTATTTCCGTATTTTGTGTAGAGCGTCAATGGAGAAGTGAAGTCACCGTAGTCTAGTATGTAGTGTGTTGACTTTTTAGACCATAAGGCCACGGTACAAACCCTAGGTCAGACATCAAAAGGAAAATATGAAAAAAAAGTTTCTTTGGCAACATCCTCCCAGCAGATTTCAGGCAAGAATTCTGAGTGTAAATAGAAACTGCCATGAAAAGTTTCTCAAAAATATGTCCTTGGGAGTCGACTTTAAACTGTAGGCCCCGCCACTCATGTATAAAATGAACACACACACACAACATAAGTGGTGTGTGAAGCTAGGTCCAAAATCCTAACTAAAGGTTTGTAATGACCAATTATGTATGTATCAGAGATCAGCAATGAATCGTTTTCTCGGTACTCATGAAATTTTGAATATAAGTGAGTCAACAATATTGAAATTTAACTACGTACTCTGCTGATTCATTCATACTCACTACCACATTGATTAATAAGTACAGGTTGCAATGAGTATAAGTACAACGTTGACATCAAATTCATACTGATCGAAATATGTTGGATTCATAAGCCTACTTATTTAGATTCATAAATTTAGAAAAATACTTATAAATGATTCGAGTGACTCGACAACAAAAGAAAAAAAGACACATAAGCAAAAAAGACAGAGCAGCAAGCAGAGCAAACACGCAACCTTCTACTGAGTATTTTAGTGTTCGTACGAGATTCATACATACTTTGTGCTTCGTTCATACATGTTGAGTTATGGAGAGCCGAAATCAATACGAAATCATACGTGTTGTTAAGTATGAATATGATGAGTACTTCTGAACTTTGAATATGAGTGGAGGTTCTATGATATTAAAATGAGTCTGAATGCGTATAAGTATCAAAAATTATGAGTATGATTCGATTCCACTCATATTTTTGAATACTCATTGCTGAGCTCTGAGTGGTAGCTTTGATTACCAAAGTTCACTTGAGCATACATAGCGACCCGTTGTGGAAATACGAGTAGAAACAATTGCAATTTACTGTAAAAGTGGTGATTCAAACATGGCGACTTTTCGAGCTCGCCATAATCAACCCACTGGAAGCGTTACAAATGCAGTCAGGTCTGTACATCATCGTAATGCAGGCAACGGCAGAAATATCGCCTCTATTATAGAATAATATCAATTTCTAAATACCATTTAGGGCTTATCTTATGGGATTTGCACCTCCATTCTTATAACAAGATCAGCTAATTTTACAAGGAAGATTCTTTTTATCAATCTTTCCCATGTAGCGCCAATAACAGTGAGGCTAGCAATAGTTTGACTTACATTATCAGAAAGAGAACTTTGTTACAAGAGAGATTCGGTGGCCTAACACTTGAACCGCTCTTCACCCTCAAAGAATTATGAAAATATCGCAGAACTAATTGACTTTTTCTGAATATTCTTATATTATTTGGCCAATAAGTGAAATGCTCCACTAATTCTTCAATTCTATGAATGGAAACGTACAACATTTATTTGATTTTAACTTGTTTCATTTTATTTGAAACAACAACAACGAAAAAAAAAGTGAAAATTTGTTTAAATTTCTCCAAAATTTCTAATTAAACCGTAGCGTTACGGAATAATCAACATCTTAACAAAAAAAAAAATAAATAAAAAAGAAAACAAAAAATTAATAAAAAAAGCTAATAATTTTTTATAAAATACATTGTATAGGAAAGAGTGTGTATGTATCATTTACAAATTGTTTGTTTTATTTACTTTTTTATTTACTTTTCAGCTCTAATGTGGACTTTCTTTAAAACATTAAAAAAAAATTTTGTTTAGAATAGTTCGACTATTTCTTCCACTACATTGTTACGAATATGAAAAATCAAGATCCTGACGTTTTGCATAACATTAAAATTATAAACAAAAGCTACAATAACAAAACAATGCAGTAAACAAACCTGTTTACAAATTATCGTACTGCTTAATATAACAACAAACACCAGCATAAAAATTGGCAAACAAGTAAACAAAAATACAACAACAAACACTACAAGAATAAATGTAAACAAAATACACAAACAACACTATGTAAACAACGATGTTTACATTTATAAAGCTTTCGAGAAGGCGAAGTCATGAACATTCGCCAGACTGTTATCAGACTGTTTACCCTGGCGTATGTAAAATTTGTATCCTAATTCTAGCTTTGTTTGATCGAAATTTATGTCATATAGATTGGAGAAGGCTTTCTAAGTAAATATGGATGAATAAGATTCAAAATGACACTTTTAAGTATGCGTTGCACTGGATGTTGAAACTTGACTTTATAAATAAAAAGTTTTACTATTTTAGTGTCAATTCTTTACAATTAATTTTGGTAACGAACAAAACAAATTCGGACCTGAAAGCTAATGCACCAATTAACAAACGGATCATAGTGGAGCATTCGATGGAATTACAGTGCCTGGTATAGAATCAAGCGATCTCGAAAGCCCTTGAATCTCCTTTGCATTGAACTAATGGACGAATGAACTAATCAATCACATTCAAGCTCTGTTTCGAAAATTAACGAGACGAGCACTGCACGAGCTCTTGCTGTATTGTAACACTGCGTACAAGGTAGTTTCGAACGGAAATTGATGATGCAAAATAAATCGAAATACAATCATTTTATTTCGATCCTTTTCGTCTGGGAGGCACAGGAGTAAATATACGATATATTTAGGCCTTTAGTCGCAAGAGGAAATACGTGATATTTTTGTTATTAAAATTTATGTCATTGACATATCGGTCATATCGACGCCTCCATTCTATAACGTTCTAAGTGTACTTAGAACGTTTTTAATGTTCTGGCGTTCTCTAACTTAAATACTGTCAAAATTTGGTTAAGATGCGCCGATCCGTTCCGAAGTTATAGGGAAAAATCTACTTAGAATACGCATACAGTCGTATGTCGCGTGAGAACTTTGGGAGCTCATAACTCAAAACATACTTTTTCGACTTAGAATATTATAGAACGGAGGCGTCGATATAAACACTCTAAACTTATCAGCCTTTAGTCAGGCCTATTTTTGACAGTGTTCACTTTACTCGCAAGTGATTGGACGTGAGGCAACGGGTCAAACCCCAGGTCAGAATCAAAACTTAATATGAAAAAATTATTTCTTCGGCAACTTCCTCTCACCGGATTTCTGGCAAGAAATCTGAGAACCAATAAAATTGCCATGAAAAGTTTCTCAGAAGCCTGTTGTTCGGAGTCAACTTTAAACTGTAGGTCCCACTACTCATGTAGAAAATTAATACACGCAACATAAGTGGTGTGAGAAATTAGCACGTAATCCTAACTAAAGGGTTGTAATGACCAATTATGTATGATTGAATACGCAGTTAAAAATCGCCTCCAAACGCCAGATTTGCGCAACTTTTATTTGAGAGCTTTTTGCCAAAGGAATGCTGAGTGGACATCGTCCAGATAAACATAATTTTTTCAATATTTTACAGCTGATGTTCGAAATCTAATATAAAGGAAAACAGTTAATCGGCGTTACGGGTGCTTCATTTAAATGTAGATTTGTAATCGAAATCAAATTTTCTTTCAACGACCGATGATTCCTATCTAAACTGTCAAAATGAAGTGTTTATCTATGATTTAATGTGGTCACATACATAAATCTCATCAATATACGTCCAGACAAAAACACCTACGCTGCTGGTGTAGGGTATAATTACATAAATTTCACTGTATGAATGACTGACTTGGCTGGAGTATTATTTGCACGACGCAATAACCCCAATTTCACCATCATCTGAAATATTCATGCAAAACAAAACAGAAACAAATCGAAAATAAAAAACCAAAACAAACCAA
The DNA here is from genome assembly GCA_932273835.1 of Sarcophaga variegata. Taxonomy (NCBI): domain Eukaryota; kingdom Metazoa; phylum Arthropoda; class Insecta; order Diptera; family Sarcophagidae; genus Sarcophaga; species Sarcophaga variegata. Next base: position 113,577,242 of record OW026362.1, on the reverse strand, counting down.
AAATTGTACAAAAACAAAACAAAACAATTTGCAAAAAAAAAAAACAAGTCATAAAAAATAATACAATAACAATAAAAAAAATAATAATGACAACAACAATAACAACAGTAGAAAGAAAAAACTAACTTCTATTATTTGCACTAAATAAAGTCAAGTCAAGTAGTAGTAAATAATACAACAACAACAACTGCCGCCCAGAGAATATCGCCAGTCATTGACATCACAATTCATATGAATACAGAAGAAGAAGCCCCCACAGCATAACCAACAAAAACAACAACACGTAAATAAAATTACGTTTTATTTTTTAACGGTAATAACGGTTTAATTAGAATACAAATAAAAAAACCGAAATACGATTGCGACTTATAAAAAAAAAAGTTCTCTTAAAATGGAAGAAAAATAAAAAAAACAAAATTTTGTCTAAAAATATACACAACAAGGTCAAACAATTTATGACTGTAAATACGAATGTATGTACACGTATGTGTGCATGTATACAGTGTGTCAAAATTATGGTAATATATTTGAATTTCGTAAAATATCTACCTTCATAGGATAATCTTAAATAAGAGCGAGATTTTCGGTATTCTACACTAATTTGAGGTATTTTGTCCTTCAAATATCTGTGAGTAAGGATTGACGATCTTCGTAGCTCCAAGAGTCACTTGGTCAGAGTTACAAGCAGAAAGACAACCAACGTTTTATAGCCACTGTACCGAATGATACCAAAAGTGGATGAAACTAACCTAAGTAAGAGAGTATTCCGTTGAGGGTGGATATTGCAACACCGTGTTACAATACTGGAAACAGAAAGACTTTGTGGAAATGGCAACAAAGATAGTAAAACATTACTAATGGTCTGTGAACGTAGAAACTAATTCCACATATTGAAACATGGATTAACAAAAATTATAAAGAGGCCAACTACAACTTAATGCAGACCGTGATAGGTCATGGCGGTTACCGGAGATATCCATACAGCTTCGTGCATAGCATCTTAGGTTAGGTTGGGTTAGAGGACGTGTACTTGTCAATTAAGACAAATACAGTAACCGGAGTTCGAATTCGCCCATTGTACGTCGTCCTAGTTTCTCACACCACTTATGTTGTGTGTGTTAATTTTATACATGAGTGGCGGGACCTACAGTTGAAAGTCGACTCCGAACGACAAATTTTTTGAGAAACTTTTCATGGCAGTTTCATTTTACTCCCAGAGTTCTTGCTAGAAATCTAATGAGAGGAAGTCATAGAAGATATATTTTTTTTCATATTTTCGATTTGATGTCTGACCTGGGGTTTGAACCAGCATCTTAACAACATCTTAAATTAATGCCTGACCTTCGGCAATCCTCAAAACATACAAGACTATGGAGGTAACGCTACTGTCTTAGATGCCATGAAGAAGTTTATTAAAGCTCGTTAACGAAGCAAAAACAAATGTTAGAGGAAATCTACACCAAAATAATGTGTGACGCCGTAGTCTAGTAAGTAGTGTGGTGGCTTATTAGATATGAGGCCTCGGTTCAAACCCTAGGTCAAACTTTTCCAACAAAACGAAAATATCAAAAAATATTTCTTCTGCGACTTCCTCTCATTAGATTTCTGGCAAAAACTCTGGGAGTTAAATGAAATTGCCATGAAAAGTTTCTCAAAAAATCTGTCGTTCGGAGTCGACTTTCAACTGTAGGTCCACCTCCCCTCATGTATAAAATTAACACACACAACATAAGATCATTTAGCACTTAATTTTTTTAAAAATTCGATTTCCTAACAATTTGAACCAGAATACGCTTTACCATTCACTTTCTCAAACTGTTGTACGCTGTTATTCCCGCACTAATTGTACAATTACAATTAAAAACTGATTAAATAATGGCACACTAACTTTGTGTGCATATAATACATACATACCTATGTATGTACATTTTTGTTTCTGAGGAAAACAAAATGCATAAATCGACACAATATTTTATTGTTTACCTATCTTCGAATTTATTTGCATATCCAATCGGTTTGCTTATGGAAATAAACGCGGCAAATACTATATGAACCGCATAAATCCATCATGCAAGTGAGACAGTCTGTCTGTCTTTCCATCAGTCAATGAAATTCAATGAAATGTTGTCAGTAAGTGAGGACCTACAAGTGCAAAGTCAAGTCAGTTATTAAAACAATATTTTTTAACAACGCAATTTTCATTTTGTTTATTGCTTTTATTTATTATTACTATTACTATTATTATTATTATTATTATTATTGTTACATATATGTACATACATGCATTATACGGTATACAGGGTGAGTCGAAAGCATTTCCATAATATATTGTATTGTAATGGAAAATTGAAATACATATTTCATATTCTGTACTCAAGATGGTCTTTCAAAGGGGGGCTTGAATATGGTTCTGTAAGCAAAAATTCATAAACTTTCTGATCACAGATTTAAATTACAACCCCCTGTAATGGGTAAGTAAAGCGTTTACGACATTAAGTGGCTGCCACCCGACATGTTGACAAAACCTGCAGCTACATTAGAATGGAAATTATTTTTTGAGTAGACGACCAATAATCCCGCTTTCAATTCTTAACTCATATCTAAAATGCAGGAAAGTATACTTATATGACAATAGCATACATACATACATACATACATACATACATACATACATACATACATACATATATATACATACATACATAATTGGTAATTACAACCCCTCCAGTCAAGATTACGACCTAGCTTCTCAGCACCACTTATGTTATGTGTGTTAATTCCGATCGATTCCGAACGACAGATTTTTTTTTGAGAAACTTTTCATGACAATTTTATTTACTCTGTATATCAAATATAGATAGAATAGGCTCAGCGATTGAATTCTTTAAAGAGGTACTGAGCAGTTGGGTTCAATGTTACCTCATTTGAATAATGTTTGAAAATTTTCAATTGGAACCCAAACTAAATTTAAAAGTTTGAATGGACTAAGCATTGTTTCTAATCTGATGGCAACTGTAGATCCAATCGCAAGAGCAGCTGTAAACTTTGCATGCATACCCCATATACAGTGAGCGCAAAAAGAAACTGTACATTTAAAAAAATATACATTAATAAAATACCGTTATTTTTGTGTTAAAATTGCTTTATTTCCAAATTTTAAAATTGAAACAAACATAAAAAAATTACAATAAATTTCGAAATATTGTGAAATTTTTTCGGGCACTCTCCTTAAGTGTTAAAAGTTGAGTTGGGTGATTGTTAGAATATTATCCTTGGTGTACAGTTTCTTTTGAAGCGTACTGTACGCCATCGATGATGGTGATGGGTAGTTAAAACATTTGCTGCCGTTTTTAAACTAAATGGTGCTACATTTCTAATCCTTCATGTACGTACATGTGTACATCGGAGATGAGCAATGAGTATTCAAAAAACATGAGTAGAACCGAAACATACTCATCATGATATTTTAATATCATGGAACCTCTACTCATATTCAAAGTTTGAAGTACTCGTCATACCTTACAACACGTATGATGTTGCTGATTTCGACTCTCCATAACTCAACATATACACGAAGCACAAAATAAGTATGAATCGCGTATGAACACTAAAATACTCACTATAGGTTGTGTATTTTTTTTTTTGCTTATGTGTCTTTTTCTTTTGTTGTAAATGCAACAACAACTAAGACTGTAAATTTTGATAAATGATTCGAGTCATGCGAATCATTTATAAGTATTTTTCTAAAGTTATGAATCTAAACGAGTAGGCTTATGAATCAAACATATTTCGAATGGTACGAGTTTGATGTCAACGTCGTACGCATACTCATTGCAACCTGTACTCATAAATCAAGTGAGTGTAGTGAGTATGAATGAATCAGAGTAGCGAAAAAACGATTCATTGCTGATCTCTGATACATACACAATATGCACCATCGATGATTGCGATGCGTAAATGAAAAAGCTACATTTCTAATCATTTATGTATATACAGTGGCTCCATCGCATAATCGGACAAGCACTAGTCTGATATGTATGTGCTTAAAACTTAAAAAGAAAATATTAAATATATGTTTTTTTTTGCTTTTATTTACACTCAACATTATAGACTTTCAGATTAATAAATAAATAACAACATTTTTCATGATAACGGTAATTTTATAAAGAAAAATAAAATTAACTCAAATTTTTGAGCTCAACGCATAATCGGACAAAGAAGAGCACCATTGCTAAAAATGACGAAAGAGAACAATTAATACTTTGTGGCATATCCTTTGTTCTCAAGAACGGTCTGTAAACGTTTTGGAATTGATTTTACCGAATTGTAGCATACCTCAGGTTCTGTGGAGTTCCACGTTTCCAGTAAAGCCGCCTTAAGCTGATTCAAAGTTTTAAATTGTTGTTGGTATACTCTTCTAGCTAATTCTTCCCAAAGATGTTCAATTACGTTGAGATCTGGGCTCTGTGCAGGGGTTTCTATAAGTTTGGGGCATTTATGGATCAACCAAAGCTGTGCCACACCCAAAGTGTGCTTGGGATCATTGTCCTGGTAAAAAGCAAAGTCATTCGCATTGCCTAAGGACTAAAAATATCTTTAAAAAACAGCAGTGGAAAAGATGTTGGCTTAAATACTATTCGTAATACATTGCACAAATATAACTACCATTGTAGAGTTACCAGAAAAAAGCCATTTATTAGGCCTAAGAATAAAAACAAGAGAATCAAATTTGCTAAAGAGTATTTGCTTAAAACAGAAGATTTTTGGAATAAGGTAATTTGGTGTAAAGATATCTTAAAATACATTTGTGCTGATAGTTTTTGGTCGTTCCAAGGTTCTGTCCACTGACGAGAGCAAATTCAATTTGCATGGATCAGATGGCAAGATATTTGTGTGGCGTAAACCAAATGCAAAATTTAATCTTCAAAATACAAAAGCTACTGTTAAGCTTGGAGGATGCTCTGTTATGGTTGGGGCCTGCATGTCGAGTGGTGAGGTGGGCAATTTGCATTTTATTGATGGTAAAATGGACAAATTTGGCTACCTCAACATTTTGAAGGAAAATGTAAAGCAAAGTGCCGAGAAATTAGGCATTGCGAATGATTTTGCTTTTTACCAGGACAATGATCCCAAGCATACTTTGGGTGTGGCAAAGCTTTGGTTGATCCATAAATGCCCCAAACTTATAGAAACCCCTGCACAGAGCCCAGATCTCAACGTAATTGAACATCTTTGGGAAGAATTAGCTAGAAGAGTATACCAACAACAATTTAAAACTTTGAATCAGCTTAAGGCGGCTTTACTGGAAACGTGGAACTCTATAGAACCTGAGGTATGCTACAATTCGGTAAAATCAATTCCAAAACGTTTACAGACCGTTCTTGAGAACAAAGGATATGCCACAAAGTATTAATTGTTCTCTTTCGTCATTTTTAGCAATGGTGCTCTTCTTTGTCCGATTATGCGTTGAGCTCAGAAATTTGAGTTAATTTTATTTTTCTTTAAAAAATTACCGTTATCATGAAAAATGTTGTTATTTATTTATTAATCTGAAAGTCTATAATGTTGAGTGTAAATAAAAGCAAAAAAAAACATATATTTAATATTTTCTTTTTAAGTTTTAAGCACATACATATCAGACTAGTGCTTGTCCGATTATGCGATGGAGCCACTGTACATGTGTACATACTGAAATCCAAATATTCGATTTTAGTTTTTAACCAAAAAAGTCTCGATTTACCCTCTTTACCTTCCTTCCATACATATTAACATTAACTGACATTAAAAGCAGGTTCTATATTTCAAATCTCCTTCTCTAACTTTTCGTTCTTCTATTTCCCAGGCATACCTACATACATAAATAACAGAAATAATAACATAACCATTTAGAATGTAGTGTATAATGTAGAAACGTATAATTATAACCCACCTGTACTATAGCATATCGTTGTGGGCAATTATTTGATTCCTTGATACTTAAAATTTAATGTTATTGACACTGGCTGGATAGAAGCGATAGAAGAATAGCAACGCACGTGTGGTTTTACTAAGTAATTATTTTTGTTATCGTTTTTGGTGTTGTTGCTGTTATTATTGACAACAGAATTACAAAAAAAAAGAAAAAGGAGGAAGAAGAACAACAACAAATATTATAAACTATAAAAAAAAATGTATAAAAAAAAGCAAAAGAAGAGTAAACAGTAAACAAACTTTTTATTTCATTTCTATGGAAGAAAGCAATGATGATGACGACACGACGAGGAATTCATTGAACTTGAGCGAAGCATAACAACAAAAACAAACAAAAAAGGCAGCATAAATGGAAAATAATTAAAACAGCCACGAAGAGTTAAATACAACCCAAAAACAAAAATAGAAACAGAAACAGAAACCATTTCTAAATCATAGTTTTGATAATTTTATGGTTTGAAAAGAAGAAAACAAAAACAGCACACTCACATACATGCATGCGATTAATAATGGGAACAGTCCGCTTGAGACTGGGAAAGAAGAAGAAGACGAAACGACGGAGGACAAAGGGTAGTTGAATACACCTGCCTGCCCTCTTGTTTGGAATTATACACAGGCCAGCCCCTTTTTTCTTTTGAAACATTTATACAAATAAGACTGGGGCTCATTGGAAATTAACTGTAAAAGAAGCAGAATACAAACAAGAAAATGGAAATTTCTGTTGAAATGTAAACAGAAAAGTTTAATTTGATAACAAGCAACGTGTTTATGATGGCAGGGTTGGAACTTTTCATTGAAAACATAAAATTTTATTCAATTATAATGGAAACTTATATAAAAATTTGGGAAAATTCCGGAAATTTTTATGATATTCTTTTTTAATTTTGTTTTAATATTTCAAATTAATAAAATTGTATGAATTTTCATATTCCTAATGGGGGATAGTAATGCCTACATTTATAGCATCTTTAAATCAGAGATCAGCAATGAATCGTTTTTTCGCTACTCATAAGGACTCATGAAATTTTGAATATAAGTGAGTTCAACAATATTGATTTTTTAACACTCTTACTGCGGCGCTTTAATTCATGCTTGTGGCCTGCTGACGGTTGTTATATTTATAAGACGTTATTAATTATAATTTTTATTAAAAACAAACTCTTTTCAGAGAACGTAACTATCGGGTATTTTTTTTCGGCAGTCGAAGTGTTAAAGCTCTAGGTATTACGTATCGTCTAATAGCATGATCAATTGCGTACCACTGGTGATACACGCCGCCCGATGAGACAGTTTAGTGCGGGCTACCGGTGGAACGCGCCGCCCGATAAAGCAGTCTAGTGAGGGCCACCGGTGGTACGCGCCGGCGTGAATGTGTTAAAGAGAGATACATACTCATAATTTCTGATATTTACACGCATTCATATTTCTTTTGATATCATGGAAACTCTACTCATATCCAAAGTTTAAAGTACTCATCATATTCATACCTAACAACACGTATGATTTCGTAGCACAAAATAAGTATGAATCGCGTACGAACACTAAAATACTCACTAGAAGGTTGAGCGTTAGCTCTGTTTGCTGCTCCGTCTTTTTTCTTTTGCAACAACAGCTAAGACTGTAAATTTTGATGGATGATTCGAGTCACTCGAATGATTTATAAGTATGGCTTATGAATCAAACATATTTCGATTGGTATGAGTTTAATGTCAATGTTGTACGCATACTTATTCCCACCCGTACTTATAAATTAACGTTGTAGTGAGTATGAATGAATCAGCAGAGTACATAGTTAAATTTCAATATTCTTGACTGATTTATATTCAAAATTTTATGAGTGCTTATGAGTAGGTAAAAACGATTCATTATTGATCTCTGATACATACATATGCATGTCAACGTAATATGACAAACGATAACTTATCAATTAGCCCTCGTTACAAGACGGAAAAAGCTAATTCAGAAATGTCTTCCTCCTCTTCAAACAATATTCTTCTTTGTTATGGCCGAGACTTGTGTATGTTTTTTGTTAAATTTGTTTTCATTTTTTCATGGTTTTCTTTAATCGTTTAATTTATTTTTGTTACTCTTCTGTTACTCTGTTTTAAAAACGACTAACAACAATAGCGTCGGCCTTAGTGTTTCTTTCTTTTTTCTATTTTGTTTTGATATTTTTATTCCAAATTTTGCTTGAATGTTTTCAATTTAACTTCTGTAAGACACGAAAACAAAAAAAACAAAATAAAAAAGAGCAAATCTAGTCCGTCCTTCAGTTATAGACTAGGCGAGGAGCAAGGAAAAGAAAACCAGAAACTTAAAAACTAAAACGCTTTCTAAGTTTTGTCCAAATTTTATGTATGAAAACAAACCGACCAACCAAAAAAAAATTACGTTTTTTTCTTTCGTCTTTCTTGCTTTGTATTAAAATTTTATTTTCTGGTATTATTTTTGCGCATTTTATTTGAAAGTCAACAACCTTGCAAATTTGTTTTTTTTTTTGCTTTTTTTGTTTTTATTTTTTTTTTTTTTGTTCTTTTAAGCAAAAATTCTTTTGTCAGTCAGTTGTTGTTTTTTTCATTCATTCATTGTGATTAATAGTTTGTATTTTTATTTTTTTCTATTTTTATTTTCATTGTATTTTGAAATCTAAACATGATGTGGTCGAATATGTATTTTATTACAATCAGCCATGAAAGTGTAATGACACCGTCACAGCACACTTTTCTCAAACACACGTAGTGTTTGCGGTACTACACTAGAATTATTGTGATTCATTTCAAAATTTAATTAAATGAAATAATTAATGTACGAGTATGTATGTTTCATAATTAAAATTATTTTAATCTTAATCCCCAGTGCAATTACTTTAAGAGTTAAAGTTTAACGATTTATTTTTTTTATTGTTACTGACTGTATGTATGTATGGCACTGTAATAAAATAAAAACAATAATTTCATCATAAAAAATTAAAAGAAATTAATTACAGTAATTTCAAAAGCAAATAAAGGAGAGCTAGAGGGAAATTTGTACCGCGTTTCTGAATAAACATGTTGTGTTTTGCAAAAGTTGGTATTTGACCAACACTTAGGACTTTTGAGGACCCTACTCATGCAGTGATTTGTATTAGACAGTAAAATGGAATTTATGGATGTTAAATTTTAATCTGCTTGATACGAAAATTACGAACAACACAGCTGCAGAAAGAAAACATTTTGTAAGGAAGGCATTGTGTGATCCACTGGCAAGTCCTTTCGTTTAACTGTACTACACTTCGTTTTAGTACTGATATAACGGAGAAGCCTAGTCGCCGTAGCCTAGTAGGTAGTGTATTGGCTTATTAGACACGAGGCCTGGGTTCAAACCAAACGAAAATACGAAAGAATATTTCTTCGGCGACTTTCTTTCAACAGATTTCTGGTAAAAAATCTGGGAGTAAATAAAATTGCCTTGGATAGTTTACAAAAAAAAATCTGTCTGTAAACTGTAGGTTCCGCCACTCATGTATAAAATTAACACACACAACATAAGTGGTGTGAGACGCTAGGTCGAAATCCTGACTGAAGGGTTGCAATGACCAATTATGTATGTATGTGTATAACGTAGAAGCATAGACACATTGTCGTGGGGCTTTATTGATTTGGATATCCTGGATGTTACTTGGTGATCGATTCATTCAGAATTTTTTGATTCCTGTTTATTTGCAATTCATCTTTTAAGAGGAAAGGAATGAAAGTAGCTCACAGCATATGACATGTGATAATAAGGATAAACGAAATCAAATCAATTTGTTTCAATACAATGCAATTCCTGGTAGTTTAAATAAAACTGTGAAACAGTGCCTATCTTCGTCAAGTTCACCATACCCTTCTTTACATAGTAAAGTTGCAGCCACCTATCCGCATTCCGTGAATTCCTACATATCCTGAGATTCAGCAGAAAGTGATCCTATTTCACCCAGCCTATGTGATTCCGCCTCCCAACACAATTCTCTGCCGTACTATTCTTTAGTCAACCTCAAAGGAGCTGTGTACTCGTTTGGCGAATTGAGTGTCACATAGATTGCTATGTATCAGAGATTAGTAATGAATCGTTTTTTCGATACTCATAAGCACTCATTAAATGTTGAATATAAGTGAGTCAACAATATTGAAATTGAACTATGTACTCTGATTCATACATACTCACTACAACGTTGATTTATAACAACAGGTTGCAATCAGTATGCGTACAACGTTAACATTAAACTCCTACCATTCGAAATATGTTTGATTCATAAGCCTCACACTAATTCAGATTCATAACTTTAGAAAAATACAAAAGAAAAAAGACACATAAGCACAAAAGACAGAGCAGCAAGCAGAGCAAAGGCACAACCTTTTAGTGAGTATTTTAGTGTTCGTACGCAATTCATACTTATTTTGTGCTTCGTGTATATGTTGAATTATGGAGAGTCGAAATCAATACGGAATCGTAAGTGTCGCCTTAAGTATGAATATGATGAGCACTACAAACTTTGAATAAGAGTACAGGTTCTATGATATTAAAATAAGTATGAATGCGTAGGCTAGATTAGGTTAGAGGACGTGTACTTGTCAATTAAGACAAGTACAGTACCCGGAGGTCAAATTGAACCATTGTACAACGTCCTAGTTTCTCAGCACCACTTATGTTGTGTGTTTTAATTTTATACATGAGTGGTGGGACCTACAGTTTAAAGTCGACTCCGAACGACACATTTTTGAGAAACTTTTTCATGGCAATTTTTTATTTACTCTCAGAGTTTTTGCCAGAAATCTGCTGAGAGGAAGTCGCCGAAGAAATACTGTTTGTATTTTATCTTGATGTTTGGGCTTGGGCTCGAACCCTGGCTTTACGTCTAATAAGCCAACACACTACCTACTAGACTACGGCGACTACAATAAGCATCAAAAATTATGAGTATGATTCGATTCTACTCATCTTCTTGAATACTCATTGCTGATTTCCGCTATGTACATCCAGCTCTTTATACTTCCTGTCCATGATGAATGTAATATTTCTTTCAATGGCGTATACTTTTACAAATTTTTATTACCTTTGAAGACAGACGATTAAAATACAAGGAAAGTTACAAACAAGTTACAGTCCTGCTCGTATAATTATAAAAACTTGAGGATTTTTTTCGATACCTAAGCAAAAAAGATTCCAAGATCCTTTAGCCAAACTCGTTTGGTTATTCTCTGTAGGTCACTAAACGATACTGTCCACTCTGCAATAGGCTTGGTGTAGTACGATCAACGAAATAAAACATGACAAATATTACTGTCAACTTCGTTAAAAAAAAGTGTTATTAGAAGCAGAATTTAAAATATGAATTTAATTTTATTATTCTTTTATTTTTCTTCTTTTTGCGTATACATACACAGGTATGTATGTGTATTCATACATAATATTAATAGCAACAAACGCTTTTTGTCAAATTAAATAAATGTGTTCCATTAATTTTAGAATTTTAACTTTTTACTTGACTCTCGTATGCCATATATGTATGTATATATATATATATGACTTGTTTATATTATGAATTACATATATGTACATACATATGTATTGTAAATGCGTATAATAATTATGAGCATAATGGACTTTCATAAATTATTATCCGAGACCTTCGAACACAAATCATCTGCTTTTTTTTATTTCGTATTTATTTACGTTTTTTTGGTATTGTTGTTGTTGTTGTATTCTGTTTAACCAGTTTTTTTTTAAAAGCACAATTTAATTTGTCTACAATGTTTTGTTAATAACTTTTTGTCTTTCCTTTACTTTTTTTTTTGCCCCACCACGTTTATTTATTTGTCAATGCAACAATGTTGCATTCAACTTTTTAAATGCCACAGGTTTCTCTACTTTTTTTTTCATTTATTTTTTTTTTTGTTTTTAAATAATTATTGCCGCATTTATAATTAGTGGTGTTGTTAAATTGAAAACACAGCGCACCATGGGTGTCTTGTCGACGAGAAAACAAAAAAAACAGAAAAAAAGAAACCTTTTCTTATACTCGGTAATTAAAAATCTTGTAATTAAAAACGAATAAATAATAACGAATATTTCGGTAAAGTTCAATTATTATTATTATTATTATAAGTATGGTATGTAGATACATACATACATATGTATGTATGCTTGTACTTGACAATAATTTATGGCGATTGTTAAATTTTTTATTTTAAACTCATCATTATTGCTGTTCAAACTTCAGAGGTTTTGCTGGGGAATTCAATTTGTTTCGTTGAAAAAGAAAAAATGTCTTTGAATATAACACCAGATGTCTGTCAAAAGCTACTGCACATTGCACTAAGTTGTGCTTATTTTCTTAAGCACATCCATTATTGGTGCCTTTTACACTTTATACTTAAAGTTTAAGCCAAAGATAGTTTCGTGGCCCCCTTTATAATATAACATACATACAGAGTTGGGTCAATACATCTCTTCAGTCAGGATTACGACCAGAGATCAGCAATAAGCACTAAAAAAGATGAGTACAATCGAATCATACTCATAATTTCTAATACTTATACGCATTCATACTTATTTTATTAAACATGGAACCTCTACTCTTATTCAAAGTTTGAAGTACTCATCATATTCATCCATAACAACACATATGATTTCGTATTGTTTTCGACTCTCCATAACTCAACATATACACGAAGCACAAAACAACTTTGAATCGTGAACGAACACTAAAATACTTACTGGAAGGTTGTGTTTACTCACGTGTCTTTTATCTTTTGTTGTAAATGCAACACTCGAATCCTTTATAAGTAGTTTCCTAAAGTTATGAATCTAAATGAGTAGGCTTATGAATCAAACATATTTCGAATGGTATGAGTTTGATGTCAACGTTGTACGCATACTCATTGCAACCTGTACTTATAAATCAACGCAGTGTAGTGAGTATGTATGAATCAGAGTGCATAGTTAAATTCCATATTGTTGACACACTTATATTCAAAATTGCATGAGTGCTTATGAGTAGCGTAAAAGGTACTCATTGCTGATCTCTGTTTACGACCTAGCTTCTCACGCCACTTATGCTGTGTGCGTCTAATTTTATACATGAGTGGCAGGACGTATAGTTTAAAGTCGATTCCGGAAAGCAGATTTTTTAAGAAACTTTAGATCGCAATTTTATTTTACTCTCAGAATTTGTGCCAGAAATCTGCTGAGACGAAGTCGCCAAAGAAATATTTTTATTTTCATATTTAATCATGGCCTTACGTTTAATAAGCCTAGTAGACTACGGCGACTTTATGGCGCTTAAAAAAATCGATTAGAATTTGATGTGTTATTTGAATGCAATTTTTTTTATTTTCTACATTAATTAGCTGCAAAATTTTATTAATGAATTGATTGAATGGCGATAATATTTTACGAACAAGACATAAATTATAGAACAAGATTTTTATGAATAAAAACAATTCGCTTTTTGAGATTTATTTTTAAAGCAGTTTAATACACCCTACAACACAACACTGCCATTAAATATTCTTAAATGAAATCTAATAATATATGAGGCTTTGATGTCATTTATTTTACAAATTGTCTTAAATAAAGCTACTGGGGTATTTAAGTTCGTGACCTATTTGACAATAAGGAAAAGAAAGGAAAAAGAAAGTCGAGGCAAAGCCTTTCCTAGTCGCCGTAGTCTAGTAGGTAGTTTATTGGCTTATTAGATGTAAGGCCTCGCTTCAAAATCCTGATCACACATTAAAACAAAAATATGCAAAAATGTGTATGTCTGCGGCGACTTCCTCTCAGCAGATTTCTAGCAAAAACTCTGGAAGTAAAATAAAATTGCCAAGAAAATTTTCTCAAAAAATCTGTCGTTCGGAGTCGACTTTAAACTGTAGGTCCCGCCACTCATGTATAAAATTAACACACACAACTTGAGTGGTGTGAGAAGCTAGCCGTAATCCTCACTGAAGGGTTGTAAAACCCATTATGTATGTATTAGGGATGCCAAACGGGATCGATTTTTAAAAATCCCGGGATTCGGGATTTCGAAATCCCGATCCCGAAATCCCGGGATTTTTCGGGACAATTCGGGATCGAAAAATCTCGAAATATCCCGGGATTTCCCGAAATATCCCGGAATTTCGGGATTTTCTCTTAATAAAAAGAGCTAAAAGCAATTGTATTATTAAAATTTTTATTAATTTTTGATCTTTATCACAATACACATGTTATAAAATAAATAAAAAATAAAACAGAATAAAAAGTAACAAAAATAAAAATAATTCATATGTGTCTCCATACATACATATGAGCCGTTCAGTGCACAAATCGATTAACTCCATAAAACAAAAAGTTGAGAAATGCGATGAAATAATGTAAATTGATTTTTAAAATTCCCTTTACAATACAATTTCAAATATATATTGTAGAATACATAAATACATATATAGCTTTCATCTAATGGTGTATAAAATTAATAAGTAAAAATAGTCAAAAAAAATAATGGCAGTAATGTTATAAATTTCATGTGACTGGTGGAGTTAATCGATTTGGCAACTGAAAAAAGTAATAAAGTTAAATTAGGTATTTAAATTTTTAAGTTTTTTATTACAGAAAACGTTACAGTTAAAGTGTTTACAATGCTGTTACAATATATTATTAGTGAGTAATTTATCAGCAGTATAAATAATGTCTTCTTCATCAGAGGTACGTACAGACTCGTCATTTCTATTTGTTCTCGAATTTTTAAAATAATTGTGGTTAACAGGAGGAATGAATTTAAGCAGATCCATCATGTCTCTCCTTTTTTCCCTTGTTACAGTTCTGCCTTTTGGATATAATAAAGGCTGATCTACATTTTTCATACTGTGCGGTCTACCTGCTACAGATTTCCTTATGTTAATTTCGTTAAACTCTTCTTCGTTATAATCATATTTGAATTGAATGAGATGGGGTTTTGACCTTTCTAACTTAATGCAGCGTATTTTAAGCCAATTTACTGGAAACCCTGTAACGGTTGCTTTTCTGTTTATGATTGAGTTTTCTAAAGGTTTTGTTGAAAAAAAATCTTGGTGTGTCATTTTGATTAGATTAAATGGTGTTTTCTTTTTGCACGTTTTGATTATAGTGTACCAATCATCTGGTAAATAAATGTTTTCAATTTTTTTTGCATGTGACTCAATAATGGCAAAATCTGAGTCATTAGGTAAATAGCTGTGGCCACCTACCAAAAAGTTCATTTCAATGGACTCAGCTCTTACTTCCGTACTTTGAACAAGTTTCAATAAACTTAAGGCAGTTTTAATATTTCTATTTTGTCCGGTACACGAATCAGAATATGTTATAATTTTTTCAAATAAATTTTTCATATAAATTTCTCTTATAATAAGCTACAGATGTGGTCAATTTAGGAAAGGCTAAAGCTTTTTCTAAGTCGAAAGAAAATACGAAAATTTTTTCTGATGCTGCCATTCGATCGGCAGCCATTTGACTGTGAGCCCGTTCTGCCTCTTTTAAGTGAGTCTCCTTTAAAATTTTTACCGTCTTAATTCCCTCACCGCCTGAAGATTGAATTTTTATTTACAAAGCGTCACAAGTTTGACACGTATCTTTTGATGGTTGCTTAAAATGTAAATTAAATTTTGTAGAGAACACATTATAGTAATATTTTTCTTTCACTGGTACTATATTTTCTTTTTCACATTGTGTGACGTATAGTTCGTACATTTTCTTAATATTTAAGTCAGGATTTAAATATTGTCGTCTTGGATTATGAGCTCTGGTATAGTGACTACTGTAGGCTGGTAATGACTTTATATGTTTGATAACATTTGTGTCATCTATTTTATTGCTTGCAACACGGCCTTTGCGCTGATCAACCAAAAAAATAACTTGTTCTTTAGAACAACACTTGTATATCCGCCCGTCACTCATCTGATAAGTATCTTTAAAATATTTTTTGCAATCGGGAATATCAGTTTTGTCTTTTCGAAGGTAATATGTGCAAGAACGTGATCTTTGTTCTTTAGTTTTATTTTTTGGCCGCCTTCTTTTTATTTCTTTAACTTTAATACAGCCTCTATGTAAATTATAAAATGCCTTCATGGCAGCCTCTCTCTCATTCGAAGTAATTTTTTCGTTGCTCTTTTTACTGCATCTGCATATAATATCGACAAATGTTTTTGCAGGTATTAAATTACCTCCTCTATTCCTGTATGCCAAACGTTTTGTTCTTTTATACTTTTGTAAATTTCGTGCCCAATTTTTAGGATTACGACTTCTTTTCCTCCCGATCAATGTGTTTGTTGGAATATCTATACTATTACAATCAGATGAATCCGAGGAGAACAACAAAAGTTTTCTTGAGCCAGACTTTCTGTTGATAAATCGTATTGAAGATCGATCAGATGATTCACTGTTTTCCACATCCACTTTGTTATTAATCTCACTCATCTTGAATACAACGGTACAATATTTATTTCTTTATAATTATAGAGAAATAATTTTTTATAATAATTCGAACCAGGTAAAAAGGCACTAAAATTTGACATTATCATGAAACGCTTGCTAGTGTATTTTAGTTGGCCAAAAATTTTACAGTAACTGCAAATTGATAGCTGTTATCATTCAACGGTTGCTAGTGGTGCATTTGAAATGCGTTATTGAAACGATTTACATAAGAGTATGGAGTTAATCAAAATGTCTTCTGAAATAAATTACTTATTATTCAATGGCCCAAAAAAATTTGTCGTTTAATGCTGTTAATCTTTACTATTCACGAAAGTTATAATAAATATAAAAAGTTATGACTATCCCAAGTGCTTTGACACTTAAATTTAAGATTTTTCAAAAAGTGGAGTTAATCACTTTGTGCACTGAATGGCTCATATATAAACACTATTCAGTGTCCAAAATATACATTAATTATATTAATTGTTTTAAGTCATTTTTTAAAAAGATCAAAGACTCTAATATTTCTTGCCTTAATTTTGATGCAAACAAAAACATATTTCGCTGAAAAACATTTTTGGCAATCTACACTTGCGGGTAAAATGGTTTCAAGATATTCTGCTATATGCAGAATATAACTATTCACCTCTAACAATCAAATCTATTTCTTTAGAAAGTTGATTGTCTAAACCATCAGCTGTATTAACAGATTTTATTGGATTTCGAGGGCAACGTTTAACTTTTTAACAATGGAAGTTGGGTTCTTATTCAGTTCGATGTCGAGGGAGATAGAATATTCACTTCATTGTTGCATGATACACTTGAAAAACTACATGAGTGTTATTTAATGTAATATTAAATAAAAAACAAAAAACAATATTTTTCTTACTTTATAAAGTTTATATGTATGGATTTACAACCCCGAAAATTCCCGGGATAAGTTTTAAAAAATCCCGGGATTCGGGATTTGGAAATCCCGAAAATCCCGGGATTTTGTGATTCGGGATTTCCCGATTGAGGCAAAGCCTCCTGCCTAGTTTGCAATATTGAAAAATAATATTGAATCCGTCTGTGAGTTTGTGTGCATTTGATCAGAGTTGGATGAGTGGAAATATCAAAATGAGCTCCGTGTGTAGCGCTATTACATAATCGAGTTTACCTACAATATTTCCTTGTTCTCGTTTGTATGTCTGTTTCTGGTCGCTAATCACAACCGATTACTTGGTTATTTACCCAATGATAACTAAAGCAGAGTCAGTGATGATGAAATTTTTAAACAAATTTATTTTTTTCTCGGTTTTTGTTTATATTGTTTTTATTATTACTTTGTAGTAAATTATTTGTTGTTTTTATTACTTTTGTTTTATTTTTATTTTCTTTCATATTCTAAAAGTTCTACAAGTTCCGATGGCCTTGGCAAAGTTTATTTACCCCATTTAGAACAGAATTTTGTTTTGTTTAGTAGTGAAATGGGAATTAAACTTTTACGCTGTTCTTCTATTCACTGTTCTGTTGTAAATAGATTTGCCGCGTTTTTTCGTTTTTTTGCTTCTTCATTTGCTAACTAATATGGTTGTTGCTGTTGTCTTTCTATTACAATTTTTCTTTTTTACAAAACTAATCACAAAACTAACGTATGTACGTACCTGCTGATAAGGTTCGTGGGCACGTTTAGCGGGTCATAAAACCCCTTTTACGTGCAAAATTCAATTTTTTCGTCGTTTTTCTCGGTTTTTTTTTTGTCGTTTTCTCTACAATTGAATTAAATTTTATTTTCAACTATTTTTTTGTTTTTATTATTGTTGTTGTAGTCAAAATAAGCATTCATTAAGTACAGGCACATTAATGTCAGTGATGAGTTTTTATTTTTTTGTTTGTTTTTTATGACTTTAAAATACAACAACTAAAACAGAAACAAAAACAATAAATGAATACGTAGTAGTACATAAAAAGTGATCATAAACACAATTTTAATATGGTGGGAAAAGAAAATTTATTTTCACCACACACACAAACACACACACACACACATAGCAAATAAGTATGGAAACTATTTGAGTGTGTAATCTACACTGTATATGCATGCATGTATATGTTTATAGCATTTTCATAAACACACACACACTTACTTGTAATGAACACACAAATGATGCCCATAAAATGATTTCCTTTTAATCGTCGTATAATATTTTACAAGCTTATCTCATACAACCACCACCAGAAGATATATTAAAACACACACACACACATGATGGTTTTATATTTCAAGTAAATCTGGTCATACAGTGAAATCCACTGTAGCGACCACTTTTTTTATTGTTTTGTTGCCATAAAATTCTTTCTTTTCAGAGTAAAGCCGGCGCTTCTGCCAGGTGTTGACAGATAACGCATGCATGTATGTATGTATGTTTGTATGTGTGTGTTTTTTGTTTTTAATATAAAAATACTTGCGTTTACAACTTCCGACATCGGATAGTAAATTTTATGAGAGCCTTAAAAACATGTGTTGAAGTCAACACAGGAAATACTCTCGCATGCCATTGATCCCCTTTAAGGTAGGCAAAGAGTAACGGCACTGAATTTCTGCAAACACCAACATGCTTGGCAGCCAAATATAATATGAGATTTTTGTTTTTGACTTACAATTTCAATATTCGGGCTGGTTTTCCAGCGTGGGACAGTTGTGCTTTAAATGTACAGCTCTTGTGCTGACCAACTTCTTCTTTGCGTTCATCTATGGCGTCACAACGGGCCACTATGCGTGCTCAAGTGAGCTTTTGGTATCAAAGCTACCACTCCAACCTATCTACCTACAATTTCAAACAATTCGTTCAATATTTGTGGTGAAAGAAATACTTCTTCAAGTACTAACGTAAGTATTAACACTGAGCCAGAACAGCTGCTGGTTGATAAAGCGTTGCTAAACTTCTATTTCGTTAGGGAACACATACAGCTCATCATTAGACCAGTTGAGGAAATCATCGCCAACTAGCACTGGACCGAAGATCTTACGTAGGACTGTTCTTTCGAATACTCTCAAGGTTGCTGCATCGATGCTTAATAGGGTCCATGGTTCTGAATAGTAAAGAAGCACGGGAAGATGAGGGTCTTGTACAGTATTAGTGTTGTCGTAAGAGAGAGGTCTCTACTACTCAATTGTGTACTGAGACGTATCTAGCAGCTGAGTGATCTAATGCTTGATCTTCAGACTGACATAAATTTTTGCAGAAAACGGCGGAGCTAAGATAAACAAATTCAGTGTATAGTTATCGATCTTAACCTCTTGACAGTATATACCTCGTTTTGTCCTCATTTACTGTCAAACCTATCTCAATAGACTCCCGTTCGAAACCGCTAAATGATGTCAACGCCCAATGATGTCAACGTCGTCACCATGAGCTTTCAACATTACGATAGCCAGCCTGCCTTCCGCAGAACACTCTCCATAACCAAGTTGAAGACAGCGCATGATGGGGATCCGCCTTGTCTGAAACCTCGCACATACACATATATAATGTGTCATAACAACCCTTCAGTCAGGGTCATAACCTAGTTTCTCACACCACTTATGTGTCGGTAGTGTGTTGGGTTATTAGACGTAAGGCCACGGTTCGAACCCCAGGCCAGACATCAAAACAAAAATATGAAAAAAAAGTATTTCTTTGACGACTTCCTCTCAGCAGATTTCTGGCAAAAATAAATAAAATTGCCATGAAAAATTCTCAAAAAATCTGTCGTTCGGCAGCGACTTTAAACTGTAGGTCCCACTACATACATAATTGGTCATTGCAACCCTTCAGTCAGGATTACGACCTAGTTTCTTACACACTTATGTTGTGTGTGTTAAATTTTTATACATGAGTGGCGGGACCTACAGTTTAAAGTCGACTCCGAACGTAATTTTATTTACTCTCAGAGTTTTTGCCACAAATGTGCTGAGAGGAAGTCGCCGAAGAAATATTTTTTGTATTTTATTTTGATGTCTGACCTGTGGTTTGAACCATGGTCTCACGTCCAATAAGCCAACTCACTACTTACTAGACTACGACGACTTCAATTATTAGATCAGATACTTAAATCATGACCAAATGGCACTGGACTGAAAATCTTACGTAAGACTTTTCATTCGAATACTCTCAAGGTTCCTGGATTAGTGTTTAATAGTGTCCATGCTTCTGCACGGTAAAGAAGCATGGGGAGCATGAGCTTCTTGTAGAGAATACGTTTTGTTGTTCGATAGAAGACGCTGCTACTGAATTGCCTACTGAGTCCCACTTAGCAGCAGCTATTGGCAAGGCTGAGCCTACGCTTGATCGTCAGACTGATATCAATTTCCCTGGCAATAGCAGAGAAAAAATAAACAAATTCACTGACCATATTGCAAATATAGTTATCGGCCGCATGTCGACAACATATACTTTGTTTGCCCCATTTTTACTACCAGACCCATCTTAATAGACTCCCGTTCAATACCGCTAAAGACAACAGTAACATCTCACTTTGTATGTCCAATGATTTCAATGTCGTCAGCGTACGCGAGCAATTTTGTGGAAGATAGTCTGCCTTCCGCAGAACATGACTCATGACGAAGTAGAAGAGGGCCCATGATAACTGATTGCCTTGACTTAGAGATTATATTTTCTTTAATTGAAATACTTTTACGACTAAATTTAGATGTTATGCCGAAAGTCGCCGTGGTCTAGTAGGTTGTGTGTTGGTTTATTAAACGTAATCCCCGAGTTCAAACCCCAAGTCAGACATAAAAACAAAAATAAGAAAAAAAAATTTCTTCGGTGACTTCCTTTCAGCAGATTTCTGGCAGAAACTCCGAGAGTAAAATAAAATTGCCATGAAAAATTTTCTCAAAAATACATCGTTCGGAAGCGACTTTAAACTGTAACTCCCTTTACTGATGTATAAAATTAACACACACAACATAAGTGGTTTCAGAAGCTAGGTCGTTATCCTGAATAACGGGAGACCAATTATGTACATATGTCTGTATGTTATGATGAAAAGTGTATGACCAAATTTTTTCATGCCTACTCCTTAAATAAATAGAGAAACTTTTTGTTTTTATTTCTGCAATTTAATGTGTTACTTGCCACAATTCTCCAAATGTTTAGAGATTGTATTTTATTACTTTGTGTGTGTTATTACTTTAAAACAGATGTTAAACTTGATTCCTGACCTGATAAATACTGTGTTAGTTTATAAATAAAACCGCAGAAAACTACAATGTTTGTTTATATTCCAACAACAACAATAATAATAATAATAATCATAATAATAATCAAAATAATGAAAAATAATAATGAAAAATAAGTTAACATTTCATATTTGTTTTATATTTTATAATCATTATCTCAGACGAGACAATCTCGTGAGCTTCACAGACGTAATTTGCAAATAAAAAATAAAAAACAGGCAATAATAGCGAATAGCCAGTCAGCCAGCCAGCCAGTCAGCCAACGATTATTTATTTAAATTCAATTTAAAGTTAAAACATCCAGATGTTCAGTGTTTATTGCACAATTTTTTTTTTGTTTGTTTATTTAAGAAACCCCATTTTATCCAGTTGTCTCAATATCGAATACAACATCTTGATTATTGATTAAATAAAAAATGGATTGAATTTCTCAAAACATAACAACAACAACAACGAATAATAAATTCTTCCACGCTATTTATGGGGCGCATAACAAGTTTCACGATTTAGTTTTTGTTTTTCTGTATCTGTACCTGTATCTGTATCTGTATCTGTATCTGTATCTGTATCTGTTTCATTTGTAATTTAATGATTAATTAATGGATTTTAATCTACTAGTAAACAAATACGTATCGCCATTAAGTATCTGTACAAACGATTGCTGGCTGACTACACCTAAAAAAAAAAGGCAAAAGCAAAGATTTTGTGAATAAACTTTTCTGTTTTACTCTCTCATTAATTATTAATTACAATCATTATTTGATTTTATTTTATTTTATTTATTAAAATTAATTACACGTTCATATTTCAATTTGATTTTATGGTAAGTGTGGTTAGCAGAGAGGGTAGGGGTAGGTTATTAACCGAAAAACCTAAAGCGAAAGAATATTTTCTTCTTTACGATTCAACTATTCGCAGACAAAAATTTTTTTTAATAAGGGCTGCATGCAAAATTAATTTGGCTTACAAATGCGGAATATTTCAAGTTGTCGAGATTTATTCTATCTTTTGAAAACAAATGATCAATCATGCGTATATGACTGACTAGTACATCAAGCATGGCCATTACGACATATACACAGTGTGCCGCAAAATCGCAGTGTTCGCAGCACTTTTAATACGAATCGTAATTCTTCGATATTCGAACATCAATTGAAATGTCGTAAAAAAATGTAAACGTCAGCCGTTCTTTACATTGGTGCACATACAATACAAGTTTTTCGCGAAGCATCAAAAAGTGACAAAAGAATAGTTTTTAAAAACAAAATTCATAAAATTTCATGAATGCAATGCGGCATATTGGATCTTAGATTACGATATAGTCAGTGAATTTGCTGAAGTCGTTTAAGACTTACTTAACTATGAAACATTCAATCTTCGTTAACGATCAAATAAAATATGCTGTAGTGTCGAAGCCGCCGTAGTCTAGTAGGTAGGCTTATTAGACGTGAGGCCATGGTTCAAGCCCCAGGTCAGACATCAAAACGAAAATTTGAAAAAAAATATTTCTTCGGTGACTTCCTCTCAACAGATTTCTGGCCATGTAAGTATGTATGTTTGCAGTGCATTTATTTATTCGGGCTCCGACGTTTCCAGCAAAAATTATGCCAGTCTGGATATCAAGCGTAGGATCACTCTTGCCAATATGTGCTCTTATGATCTCAATAGTCAATTGAGAAGCAGTGATTTCCCTCGTACGACAAAACTTATACTCTATAAATCCCTCATCCTCTCTGTGCAGAAGCATGGACGTTATTAAACACCGATGCAGTAGCCTTGACAGAAAAAGTCCTACGTCAGATATTCGGTTCAGTGCGAGTTGAAGACAAATTCATAGACATGGACGTTGTGCAGCACATTAACATACAGCGGCAGCGGGAGGAATAGAATGCTCGATCGAGACTGGTATTTGATACTGGAATTAGCCGGAATCGAAGTTTATTGTGATCTGTTTAGTAATTTTATTTTCACATAGACAATCATGATTTTGTTTACTATTTTACTTGTATTGTACGTACCAGAGATCAACAATGAATCGTTTTTTTGCCACTCATAAGCACTCATGAAATTTTGAATATAAGTGAGTTCAACAATATTGAAATTTAACTATGTATTCTGCTGATTCATTCATACTCACTACACTACGTTGATTTATAAGTACAGGTTGCAATGAGTATGCATACAACGTTGACATCAAACTCATACCATTCGAAATATGTTTGATTCATAAGCCTACTCAATTTAGATTCATGACTTTAGAAGAATACTTATAATACTCATAAGTGATTAGAGTGAAAAGAGACAGAAGACATACAAGCAAAATAAGACAGAACAGCAAGCAGAGCAAACACACACCCTTCTAGTAAGTATTTTAGTATTCGTACGCGATTCATACTTATTTTGTGCTTCGTATATATGTTGAGTTATGGAGAATCGTAATCAACAATATCATACGTGTGTGTTGTTAAGTATGAATATGATGAGTACTTCAAACTTTGAATATGAGTAGAGGTTCCATGATATTAAAATAAGTATGAATGCGTATAAGTGTCAGAAATAATGAGTACGTACCAGAGACCAGCAATGAGTATTCAAAAAAAGCAATGAGTATTCGAATCACTCGAATCATTTATGAGTATTATAAGTATTCTTCTAAAGTCATGAATTTAAATGAGTAGGCTTATGAATCAAACATATTTCGAATGATATGAGTTTGATGTTAACGTTGTACTCATACGCATTGCAACCTGTACTTATAAAGCAACGTTATAGTAAGTATGAATGAATCAGCAGAGTACATAGTTGAATTTCAATATTGTTGGACTCACTTGTACTAAAATTTCATGAGTGTTTATGAGTAGCGCAAAAACGATTCATTGCTGATCTCTGGTACGTACCTCTACATTATTTACTTATTTTAAAAATATTTTAACTAAATTATGAATATTTTTTTAATGTAAAACAACATCTAAAATGATTATATTCGTATTAAAATGAATGTAAATTGTCAGGCTGTCATTTAAAATGAAAACTTTCTTAATTTGTTTAAATCAAGCAAAACAAAGACAAATGGTTTAACTGTCACTATATAATAAACAATGTAAATATGTAAATATAAAATTTATTTTAATTTTTTTATTTTTGTTTTTAATTTTATTCATTATTAATCTCATGAAAAATACATTGTATAAATACAAGGAGAAATGAAAAAAAAGAAAATTTAAAAACATATTTGAAAAGTATTCAGTAAAGATACATACATACGTATGCATTTGCAAAAAATAATCATAATTTTTATCTTAAATACGTACCAAAATGCGAAAAATGTAAATTGTTTTGTTTAATTTTCTTTGATTTTGCCTCTGCAGGACAGTAGCATCTGAATTATACGACTCCAACAGAATGACATTGCAATTTTAAATTTATGAACAGTTAGTGAGTTCAGCACAATTGTACTCTACTGTAGAATGGATAAAAACAACAGCAAAAAAGAAGATAAAAAAGACAATTATTTTTGCAAAATTTCATTTAAGAAAACGTCAAGGATTTCTCATTCAAAAAACATTAATGCGACGCAAAATAAAAAATATTTTTTTTTTAAGTTTAATGCGTTTTAGAGAAATTAATTGCTTTCAATTAATGTTTTCAAAACAAACAAAATGAAAACGATAAACAAAAACGATAAACACCAAACCATACAATGAAATGTAAAAAAATTATGAAAAAAAACCAAAAAAAAACGTCTAAAAATTCATCATCAATGCTAGCCATTGAGTGAGTACCAACAGAGCCCCAACTGCCGAACTGCCGAACTGCGTAATAATTTATGCAAAGGTGAATGTGAAGTGTTAACGTCAAATGGCAAATAAATTAAAGTCGATCTTAAATTGCATAATAAATCAACCTGGTCTAAAAGTCATAAATGATGGCATTCATAGCATCCCAGTATAATTAATAAAAGCTATGATGAATACTTTGTTTAGCACAGTGAGTGCAATAAACACCACAACAATGTTGTTGCTTACGTCTTAGAAAATCATAAATGTGTGGATGGATACAAGTATTATGAATATTTAAAATTTTTATTAACAAATTATTTTATTATACGTAAGTACATCGGGGACACAATAAATATTGTTACATGGCATTTGCAAATTTGCTTTTTCAGAGGCTAAAAAATATTTTTGAATTCCAAATTCCAAGTTATATTCCAGCATTTACGCTCATTGTGAAGCCACAATTAATTTTACCCGGGGATCAATCAATCCCTAAAAGAAACCATCCGGAATCCAAACTAAATTTGCTATTGCAGCAATCTTTAGAAGTCGCCGCAGTCCAGTAGGTAGTGTGTTGGCTTATTAGACGTAAGGCCACGGTTCAAACCCCAGGTCAGACATCAAAACGAAAATATGAAAAAATATTTCATCGGCGACTGCTTTTCAGCAGATTTCGGCAAAAACTCTGAGAGTAAAATAAAATTGCGATCTAAAGTTTCTTAAAAAATCTGTCATTCGGAGTCGACTTTAAGCTGTAGGACCCGCCACTCATGTATAAAATTAACACACACACATCATGAGTGGTGGGAGAAGCTAGGCCGTAATCCTCACTGAAGGGTTGTAATGACCAATTAGGTATGTATGTATGTATGTATTGCAGCAATCCTTATATTACAGCTCTCCATCAAACATATCAGCAGAACACTGCCACATGATGTAACAGACAGACTCACTGCCTTCTCCTCATGCCCACAGCTCATGCATGGCTTACCCACAATTATCGCCGTTGTGGGCGACTTAAGTACAAAAGTGAGTCCGTCCTCTTCTGCGTATCCATACGTAGTCAGCAGAGTCAAGCAATATTCCATGTCCTCTCCTGCTACCAACAAAATTGAGTCCCCTTGTAAAACGTATAAACAATATCCAAATTAACTGAGACAGACTACCTATGCCCTGTAACATGAGACCAAAGATTATGAGCAACATGCCGGATCTGGCCAGCTCATCAGCAATGCAATTTCCAACGATATCTCGGTATGTCTCGTAAGCCATATAAGAATTGCCTTTGAATTATACGAAATTTTTCTTAGAAATTCGCAGCTTGGCTGTCCGAGTAAATCATAAGGTTTTCAGGGAAAATCCCGACACTCAACAAGCATTGCATTCCCTGCTCGGAAAACAATGCAGTGTTCAGATAGCCTATAAGGAAGTTTAATATCAAAACCGTTAAAAAAATTACCACAGCACACCCTTACACTCAGTGTAGACTTCAAGACTTCCATCGGAAATCTACCGAAGTCCCAACTTGAATTCTAAAATCGAATGTTCTATTCAAAAAGTTATAAGAAAGAACAGCAGCAAGTCCGTAATCCAGATTGGGCCAGGACTAGACTGCATTTAGTCTCACTACCACCAGCTTATTCCTCTGCTTAAATAGAAAGTCAGAGGGGAGCCAATTAAGAGTAGCAAATAATGCCTTAGTTGGGGTGGCACTGGAGATCAGAATAGCTGATTGCCTGCGTACCCTGTCTATCAGCTGGCAATGGTATTAGAATTTGCATACAGTCTGTCAGATATGCACATCATAGAGTTGGTTCCACCACAATTCGATAGAGCCAGTATGTGATGGTTGGCCTGAGACACCAGATCTTGCCTACGATTCTTATGCAGATGGATGGAATTTCTAACTGTATTATTATTATTATTGCCCTGGCGAACCACAGTATGATGTCCGATGTCAGAATAAATTGTTGCAGTATTGGCAACCCTGTAAAATCATAAAAACTCATGATGCATCATGTGTAATTAGAATCTAACAGATACAGATGTAAACGATTCTACCAAAGAAAATTTGGTTTGTTTTTTTGTATTTTTCAAAATTCGTGTACACAGCACATTGTGCACAAATCTTTAAAGTTATTACACCCCCAGATAAGTACTTTAATTCGTTCTGGAGCAAAATATAAAAACAACAACACTTTCTTTCTTTCCTCACCTTTCCGTTACATGTTACCACCATTCTGATATCAGGCCCACTCCCAGACTCGCCTTATTCTCTTATCTATTAGGATGCCATGATCATGTTTGTTTTCATTTCATACAAAGACAAACTAAAATAAGTAAGTATTGAAAACGGCTTACAAAATTGTTTTCCAGCTGAGATGTTGTTAATAAATCACATCGGCCCACACACGTACACATGCATGCATACATACTCGTATCGAATAATTAATCGTTATTTACTTACTCTATTGAAAACACTCGATATACATACATATGTATGGTAGGCTAGCATTTGTACGTACCAGCCAGCTAACCAGCTGTTGTTATTTATTCATGTTTGATGTCAGGTCACACCTGCGTACTGCGTGCACAAAGGTGCTCTTATCAATTACAATTGAAACGAAACAGACGGTTTATGTAGTCTCTACGTGTATTAGTGCGATTATGCGATGAGGTTGTGACCCTAAGGGAAAGTATTCTATGTAATCCATGCGTGTATGCATGGATTTGTTGTTAATCGAGAGAATGTCTTACCCTTAATACCACCTGGAATAGGGATCAATATGTGGGTCACAACGTCAGCTGTCTAAGTAAAGGGAAAAATACACAATACACTGGCGAATGCATTATTTATTTATCTACGTGCCATGTAAGCCGTGTCTTCCCACTTTTCATACCCACTTACTCACGCATACGTTCATTTACAGTCATGACGATGTAAGAAATGCCACAACATTTGACTGGAGTGCGTGTCAATGTGCGTGTTTTATTCTCTTCTTCTTCTTCTTTTTTTTCTTAGGCAGGTAATCGCTTTTTGTCTTTGTCTTGTTATTGACAAAAACAAAATGTTCATATTCAAATACGATAAATGTGGCACGTAGTTTTCTATGAGTATCTTTGAATTTTAGATTGTGTGAAGAAATTTCTGTCATAATAAAAAACAAAAAAACATTTACAGCAGAGCAAGAATGACTATTTGGATACGCTATGGCACAATTACACCTTAAAGTGCCCATGCTTACATGTTGTATTAATTAATATGAGGGCATCGTACCAATAAGGACAAATTATACGCCCACAACATCAAACTGAAATTATTTTCAATGATTTGGTTGCAATGAAGGCCTAGCATATAGACAAAGGCCTCAAAAAATCGCATGAATATGAGTCCATCCTTCCTTAGAAATTCATAATGTGTACAGTGAACCATTTTCAGAATTCATCTCCAGAGGGAAAAGCTTAGTTGAAATACATACATACATACATAATTGTCCATTACAACCCTTCAGTCAGGATTACGGCCTAGCTTCTCACACCACTCATGTTGTGTGTGTCAATTTTATACATGAGTGGCGGGAGCTACAGTTTAAAGTCGACTCCGAACGACAGATTTTTAGAGAAACTTTTAGTGGCAGTTTTTTTATTCTCAGTTTTTGCCAAAAATCTGCTGAGAGGAAGTCGCCGAAGAAATATTTTTTTTCATATTTTGTTTTAATGTCTGACGTGGGATACGAACCCGGGCTTTACGTCTAATAAGCCAACACACTACCTACTAGACTACGGCGACTCACTTAGTTGAAACGATTTTATTAAATTTCCCTCAAAATAGGTACCTACCAGAGAATAATTTTTTCGCTACTCATAAGCACTTATGAAATTTCGAATATAAGTGAGTCAACAATATTGAAATTTAACCACGTACTCTGATTCATTCGTACGCACTACAACGTTGATTTATAAGTACAGGTCGCAATCAGTATGCGTACAACGTTGACATCAAACTCATACCATTCGAAATATGTTTGATTCATAAGCCTACTCACTTTATTAATCAGATTCATAACTTTAGAAAAATACTTATAAATGATACGACTGACTCGACAACAAAATAAAAAAGAAGACAGAGCAGCAAGCAGACCAAACACACGACCTTCTAGTGAGTATTTTAGTTTTCGTATGTGATTCATATTTATTGTGTGTTTCGTGTATATGTTGAGTTATGGAGAGTCGAAAACAATACGAAATCATACGTGTTGTTGAGTATTAATATGATGAGTATTTCAAACTTTGAACATGAGTACAGATTCCATGATATTAAAAGAAGTATGAATGCGTATAAGTATCAGAAATTATGAGTATAATTCGATTCTACTCATCTTTTTGAATACTCATTGCTGATCTCTAGTTCCTACACACAGTCAGTCACTGACGCGTAGTTTGTATTTCTGTATTGTACTGTGTTTTGGATGCAAGTATTACAAACTGCCACGATACTGGACATAGGTTTGCTATAATTTGTATCCATCTCTACATTGTATATTTGTCCAGGCATTCAGTCCATCCAATTTCCATTTACTTCTACCGATTTCGATACACAAATTTACAGAAAATTTAAAGGAGTAGTCTGAGTCGCCATAGTCTAGTAGGTACAGTGTTGGCTTATTAGACGTGAGGCCACGGTTCAAACCTCAGGTCAGAATTCTCCAACAAAATGAAATACGAAAAAATGTTACTTCGGCAACTCCCTCTCATCAGATTTCTGGCAAAAACTCTGGGAGTAAAATAAAATTGCCATGAAAAAGTTTATCAAAAATCTGTTGTTCGGAGTCGGCTTTAAACTGTGGGTCCCGCCAGACGTATTTAAAATGAACACACACAACATAAGTGGTGTGAGAAACTAGGTCGTAATCCTGACTAAAGGGTTGTAATGACCAATTATGTATGTATGGATGTACGTTGTAGTTTTAAAATTCTTTGCATGTTATTTGCCTTCATCTGTAGGTATACTTTTACTAGTAAGTGTATCAAATTGTTTCCCTATCGAAGACAATTTGAATTGTTTGTTATGGAGGCGGTTGTCATCAACGACAGAATTATTAATTGTTGTTAACGAAACTCTGTTAACAATTAATGGCAGTTGGTTTTCGTTTTTCACTTTTTTCTAAAAACCGGAAAACCGACATGCAAACAAACAGTTGGTAAAATTCAGGAAAGTAATTTTCGTTTGTGTTTTCATTTTCCTTTTCTTTTTTTTTTTTTTTTGAAAACTACTTTGCATTTGAATTCATTAAATTTCAATTCGTTTTCTTTGTTTTATTTTTTATAAAGTATTTCGAATAAATAAATATTTTATGGTGTGTTGCGTTTCTAAAAATTATATTTCAAGCATTCATTTCATATTGTTTTCATGTTTAATTTTCTTTTTCTTTTTGTTTCCTTTTTTTAATATTTTAATTGCTTTTAAGTTTCTTTCAAACTATTATTGTCGATGTGTTGCTGTTGTTGTTGTTGTTGTATCTGTCTTATCTATGCTGAAAATATTTTTGCAAATTATTTACTGGCTTAGCAAAACCACTACTTACCTCCAGTTGAAGGTCATTTGTGGAAACCCACAAGAAAAAAAAACAAAAAAAAACGACAACAATAAAGATAACAAAAGTATTGCAAAACTTTGGTTAAAAATATTTCACAGAAAAAAATTTAAGTTTTTTAAAACTTTTTAATATGATTTGTTATTCTGTTACACTGGTACACAGAAAAAAATAAAACCAACAATGAAAACATTTGGTATAAAATTTGATAAATTAGTTGTTGCTACTGTCCAAAAAGAACTCTCAGAACTTCTCGAAAGTAGCTAACAAATCGATGATTAACAATAGTTGAAGTCGCCTTATGCTATGTTCAGATATGCACTTTTATTGAGTCAATATTCGGTTTATTGAGTATAATATTTTAAGTGTTCAAACATAATAATATACGCAATATAATGCTTATTCAATATTCATTTGAGAGCTGGTAAACAAAACAGCTGGTTCTTTCAACAACATTGTTTTTAGTTTTTTTTTTTTTTTTTTGTTTAACAATTGAGTTGTCAAATATCAACAGAAAGTGTTCGGATAATTGTAATTTGCGCACTGAACATACTTATGACAGTGCTGCATTCTAAGTATTACTCAATATTGTAACAATTTGCGTATTTATTGCGCAATTATTAATTGAAACTTTATGTGAAATATTGAGCTCAATAATGACGTTTATTGTGATTTACGCAATAAAGGTGCATATCTGAACACCGTATTAGTCTAGTAGGTAGTGTGACGTGTGTGACGGTAGACGTAAGGCCACGGTTCAAAACCAGGTCAATCATCAAAACGAAAATATTCTTACGTTTTTATCTTTTTAAAAACGTTTAAAATATGAGTTCGTAGATTGCAAATAAAATAAAAATATTTTTGTGTTTAATTTTAATTAAAATTCTTTATTATTCGCACAATTCTGTGTGGCACCATTCACAACTTGATGTAAACAACAACAATTGCTCTTCTTTGTTATTCCTCTGTTTACACCCTTTGCATAAACAATAACAATCACTACGTCTTTATAACGGAGATCTTCAAACAAAAATTACTCTCTTCAAACACACCGCATCTTCACACTAGACTTACTGAACTTCACTCAGTCGCCTGCTTTGCCTTGCATTTTATATGGCAGAGTAAAAACCCTCATGAATGTTCTTTAAGGTGAATGCACACGACTTTGCCTTCCCGAAATTTCAACAAGTGTAAATTTCGTTGTTTACATTTTTTATAGTAGTGTTGTTTGTGTATTTTGTTTACATTTATTCTTGTAGTGTTGTTTCTGTATTTTTGTTAACTTGTTTACCATTTTTTTATGCTGGTATTTGTTGTTATATTAAGCAGTACAATAATTTGTAAACAGGTTTGTTCCCAGCATTGTTTTGTTTACAATTTTAATATTAAGTGATGTAAAAGCAAAACATAAGCATCTAGATTTTTCATTTTCGTAACAATATCATCCAAATCCTTGCATTTGGAGCACTCATTCATAATTTTACTCCATCGGAATATATATGAAGTCGCCGTAGTCTAGTAGGTAGTGTGTTAGTTTATTAGACGTGAGGCCACGGTTCAAACCATAGGTCAGACATCAAAACGAAAACCTTCGGCGACTTCTTCCCAGCAGATTTCTGGTAAAAACTCTGAGAGTAAATAAAAATTTCCATGAAAAGTTTCTCAAAACAAAATTTGTCGTTCAGAATCGATTTAAACTCTAGGTCCCGCCACTCATGTATAAAATTAACACTCACAACATAAGTGGTGTTGAAGGGTTGTAATGACCAATTATGTATTATGATCGGTAAGAACGATCCCGAAAATCTGAAATAAAGTTTCACATTTAAACAGAGTGCTGCTGATGCTTAGTCGGCTAGATTGCATCAGCAAAGTCTCAATACATGGTAGACAATAATTTGTCTCATTGTTTGTCATTGAATTTGTCAATTCATCAATATTTGCAATACTTTTGAGTTTATGTTTGTTTTTTTCTGCCTCTCACTCTGAATAAAGAAAAATAACTTAAAAATTTTTTAAAATCAAAACAAAATTTGTTTACAAAATTTCATTCATATTTATGCACACATGAACATACATATGTACACCCAGTGTTTTATTAGATTTTTCATTTTTTCACTCGACAAGGTTATGAAAATCTGTTTCAAAATTGTTGTTCTTTTACTTGATAATGTTTTAAGTGTGAGAACACAATTGAAGCGTTCGGCGACATTACAGCATACTATCCTCTACCTAGAATGCATTTAGTGCAGTTAACACTTGAGACAAAACGCTTTACTTGACATTTCATAAAAGCGAAATGTTTCTTGCTCAGCATGAGTCAATTATTGAAATATTTTTGTGCAAATCTTTGTTATGCTTATCAAATTTGCAAAATTTAAATTTAATTTGATTATTTGATTGCCCAAACAACAAAATAGTACATAGTTAAGGAAAGCACTCCTATGCAAATATTTATTACGGAAGATATGACCTTACGATCCCAATAGTAATTTGATTTTCAAAACTCTTATTAGATGTCTTAATTATTGCAATTGCAATTGGTTCGTTCAGTTGATTTCTTTGAACCGAGAACTTTGTCGAAGCTTAGATTTAAAATGTATTTGAGTTGACTTCCGTTCTTTCCGTAATGGTCCAAGTATTTGTTTTTTATATGCGATGTGTAACATTCTCTCATTAACCGCCAATTATGGTTATGATGATCGACAGATTGCAAAAAGACTGAACATTACCGAGTACCATGTGACAATGAATCGAGTTCCACGTTATTGACTGTGAACTTAGAAAGGTTTTTGTCTTCGACACTTACGTAATGTGCCTGTTCCAAGCAGACAAATTATAAATAAAAAGAGACACATCATTAGCATAGTCTAGTGCCTCCAGTTGACCACAGATAACCAATTTAATGCCTCTTTTGGTGCAGAGATCAGCAATGAATCATTTTTTCGCTACTCATAAGCACTCATGAAATTTTGAATATAAGTAAGTCCAATAATATTGAAATTTAACTATGTAATCTGCTGATTCATTCATACTCACTACAACGTTGATTTATAACAACAGGTTGCAATGAGTATGCGTACAACGTTGACATCAAACTCATACCATTTGAAATATGTTTGATTCATAAGCCTACTCATTTAGATTCATAACTTTAGAAAAATACTTATAATACTGTTACGAAAATGGAAACGGTGTATCATCGTTTAACATTAAAATGATAAACAAAAGCTACACTAACAAATACAACGAACTTGTTACGAGCAAACCAACAACATCAGTATGAAAGAAAAGGGGATAGACAAGTAATGGAGAACGCAAAAACAACCAATGTGAACAAAATACACAAACAACAATTAAGTCGCGATAGAGTTTTCGAGAAGGCGGAACCCCAAACGTTCTACTTTAAGAGCCTTTATCATACTGATTACGTGGACATATAAAAAGGCACGACAAAGCAGGCAACGAGTAGTAAGAATTCAATCAGTCTTGTGTGAAGACGAGTTACGTGTGAAGAGAACAGTCGTGGTTTAAAGATCGCCATTGAAAAGATCTGCGTTATAAGCAAAGAAGAATAGTGAGTAAGCAATTATTGTTGTATATGTCAAGTTGTAAACGGTGGCACACAAAAGTAGTGCGAACAATAAAGAGTTTAATTGAAACTAAACACCAATTTATTTTTGTTTGCAATCAACGAACTCATATTTTAAACGTTTTTAAAAAGATAAAAACGTAACAATACGTATAAATGATTGGAGTGACTCGACAATAAAAGAAAAAAGACACATAAGCATAAAAGAAGAGCAGCACGCAGAGTAAACATACAATCTTCTAGGAAGTATTTTTGTGTTCGTACGCGAATCATACTTATTTTGTGCTTCGTGTATATGTTGAGTTATGAAGAGACGAAATCAATACGAAATCATACGTGTTGTTAAGGATGATGAATATGATGAGTACTTCAAACTTTGGATAAGAGTAGAGGTTCCATGATATTAAAATAAGTATGAATGCGTATAAGTATCAGAAATTATGAGTATGATTCAATTCTACTCATCTTTTTTAGTACACATAGATGATCTCTGGTGATTACACTTCGCAGCGGCGCCAAACATAGCTCTACTAAAACCTAAACTCTTAACATAGGGTGTACAAGGAAAAACCAAAAACAAATAGTGATTGTCTGTTAATACCCACGGGCGTGAAAGGTTTTCTCGAATTTGTTTTAATTCGCCGTCATACAAACTCCAATTCCGTTTGACAACAACAACAAATTATTCATAATATTTTTAAAAAATTATGTTTGTTTTTGTCTTTTTCTTGTTAATAATATACTGTGCTCTACCCCATGCAAAAACACTACCACCTTATGGCCCGACTTTGGTTGATGGAGAAGAGAAACAAAACAACAAGAAAAAAACTTATAAGACATTGGTGGCAGCAGTCAGCAGCAATAAAACGGCAAACGGCTACGGCAACAACATCATGAGCCAAACAAACCAAAAACCGAAAAGTGATTATTATGATTGTGACCCAGTTTTGTTTCAAAACAAAAACAAAATGAAAATGAAACACACACATACATACACACACAGAGAGATACTCAACATCAAAATCTTACTTTGAATGTTGGTTGTTCCACATTTGCACAGTGGAATGTGCAACGTGATTGTACACTTTTTTTTTGTTTTTTTGTTTTTTTTTTTTTGTACGCTGTAGATAGATATACAATATGAATGTACATACATACAGATGTATGGTGGTATAATAACAATACATTTCTATATACACAGTTATAGATGTTTGTTTTTATTTTTGTTGCTATTGTTAGATGATTGTATACAGTGTTGTTTTGTTTTTATTGTACATTTGCTGTTATGTAATCAATATTTGTTCGTTTTTTGTTTTTCATTTTTTTTGTAAAATTATTATTAAAATTCCTTTTTAGTGGTATTGGATTGGATAATAAAATACTTGTTTGTAACAACAATACCATAATAATTGTTGTTTATAATTGTAAAACAAACTCAATTGAATACGATGGTTAATGTACATAGGAATGTACTTGTTTTCTATATCCTTCTGGTTAAAGTAAGAAAGAATTTCTTGCCCTAAGACCTCATCGTTTTTGGATTTAAACTCTTCGTTGCTATTGAAGTTTCATTTGAAGCCACAAAGATATGAAATTAATTTCTTTCAAATGTGGATCAGCTCCACTTGTATTTTGGCCGATTGGTTTTCATTTTACAAAGTGTATGAGTCACATGCTAACGTACCAGAGGTCAGTAATGATGAGTAGAATCGAATCATACTCATAATTTCTGATACGTTATGGCCTTCTTTCAATATCATAGAACCTCTACTCATATTCAAAGTTTGAAGTACTCATCATATTCATACTTAACAACACGTATGATTTCGTATTGATTTCGACTCTCCATAACTCAAAATACATATACACGATGCACAAAATAAGTATGAATCGCGTACGAACACTAAAATAATTACTAGGAGGCTGTATCTTTGCTGTGCTTGCTGCTCTGTATGTTTTGTTTGTGTGTCTTTTTTCTTTGGTTGTCGAGTAACTCGAATCATTTATAAGTATTTTTCTAAACTGAATCTGAGTATGAAAATGAGTAGGCTTATGAATCAAACATATTTCGAATGGTATGAGTTTGATGTCAACGTTGTACGCATACTCATTGCAACCTGTTGTTATAAATCATCGTGGTGGTGAGTACGAATGAATCAGCAGAGTACGTAGTTATATTTCAATATTGTTTACTCACTTATATTCAAAATTTTATGAGTGCTTATGAGTAGCGAAAAAACGATTCATTGCTGATGTCTGATACATACATACATACATACATGTATTTTTGTGGTTTAACTTTAGACCTTAGTAAAGAAAATCAAAGAAAATAAAATATTGGTATGTAAGCACCACTTGGACCACCCATAAACACTAGAAAATATCTTCTGTGACCTCAACTCATTGTCTAATTACAACGGAAATTCTCTCTTGGAACTTGTTCTCCAAAAACCAATCTCATGGGACACTAATGCGTATACTTTTTAATAATTCAGAAAATCTTCATTTCATTTACATCGATAGGCAGAATTTTTTCTTACTCTTGCTGAAAAAAGACAAGCAGCTATCCGCGGACGGGAACATCAAATAGCATTCAGTAGAATATAACTGAAAATCGCCACAATATGACTGAATAGCTGAATGCTAATGGCATAGTATATGTACATACTACATACATATGTTGAGTTAGTGGAAAGTCGAAATCAATACGAAATCATACGTGTTGTTAAGAATGATGAGTACCTACTTCAAACTTTGAATATGAGTAGAAGTTCCATGACGTTAAAATAGGTATGAATGCGTAGAAGTATCAGAAATAATGAGTATGATTCGATTAAACTCATCTTTTTGAATACTCATTGCTGATCTCTGGCATGTACATAGGTATATATACACACTTGAAATACCTTCAGTAACGTTGCGTAGAGTAATGTTTATAAACATATGAAACATCTTTTCAAAGGTTAATTGAACAGCAACTCAATTAAAAAAATTTTAAAATCTTTAATGGCTTTCGAATTCATAAAAGTGATCATAAAATTGTAAACTGCCATGGACTTAATTAAGATGTTCGGCCATAAAATAAAAACTAAAATAACTAAACAATCAAACTCCATGGATGTTATATTTTATGAGTATGTATGTATGTATGTATGTTATTTTTATTAGTATATATGTATGTATGTATGTATGCATGCGTGTATTGTAGTTTATTTATTATTTTTATTGTAAATCTTCAACTTCATATTATTTTATGCGGGAAATACCCGAAAATAATGAATAAAAAATGTATCCAACATTCAACGACAACAACAACAACGTCAAGAACATTAAAATGAAAACAGATTTTGAATTGCAGCAGATGCACACGTGTACGTACTAACGATCATAATAAGGGAATGCATGCACCAAAGAATACCCGAGACTTTGTTCAGATTGACGATGTAAAAAGTAATTATTACAACAACAATAAAGATAATCGTGTACAACAACAATAACAAAAGAAAATAGTTAAAAAATGTTAACAACAATTTCATGTACAGTATTCGTCAGCATTTATTGATATTTTGTGTATTTGTGTTCGGGGTTTTTCTCTCGTATGCATACACACACACACACATTTATGCATATGCATGCGTACATGCCTATGCAATAAATAAATACAATGTGAGCATAACAAAGATGACGAAAACACGCGCTAAATTGACTTATTTTTCATAAAATAACAATAACAATAACGACAACAACAACAACAGCATTCTCATCATCGTCATCCGCAACAACATTATCGCCATCATCATCTATAAAATATATTTACAACTACAACTGCCATGTTATTTTAATTATTATTTTTATTATTATTACAGCCGCTGGTGTTGTTGTTGTTGTTGTGCTTGCTTTTCTTTTCTTTTTCATTCCATTGATGATATTATTGTTTTCGTTTCTTGTTTTTGTCTGAATTTCCTCTGAATGCTTGTTCCCATTCCAATGACATACCAAACGCAACGACACAACACAACACAACACAACACAACACAAACCAACAGTAATAAAAATAAAAAATGAAAACAAAAACAAAACAACAACAAAAAAAATGAAAACATTTTAAAAATACTAACAACTGGCAGCAAATAGAAATAGAGTCGTCGTTGGTCGTATCAAAATAAACTAAAAATAAAATAAAAATGAACACAACAATAATAATAGCAACAACAACAACTACAACAACAGAGGTAACAAAACAACAACAACAACAACAACCATACATACAACGGCACAAACGACAATAATAAAAATAAATCAAGTAATCAAACAACTGTGGTGTATGCATGAGCATACTGTACATACTACAATAATCTATTCATCCATCCATCCATCCATCCATCTATGCATGCATGTATGTGTGTAGCATAATGGGTGCCAGCAATTTGGTTGTGTTATTGTTTTTTATTACATTCTATTTTGTTTCTTTACTTTCGTTAATTTCGTTGTTCTGTTTACATGTTGTGGCGTTTATTCAGTTTGTTTTGTATCCACCATTCGTTTACAACGCCATGAAAAATCGAAACCAAACGACCAGCACAAAATATAAAATAAACATATATACAATAACAACAACTACCACATAAAGCAAAACAAATGAAATACACATAAAAAAAAAATGCGGGATGAGGCGTAAAAGGTCAAATGAGTACAAACTTGATGTGTTGTTATGAAAACTGGTGTATAGACAAAAACCAGACAAAAACAGAGAATTTTTTCATAAAAAACACAGCCAAAGAGAGTGTGATACGTCGTGGAATTGAAATGGAATTGTTTAGAAACAAAATTCTCTTTAAATTTAATACAACTTTCCAGTAGCATAACATCCACAATTCATTATCCACAGCCATGCGCATTTCGAAACTCTCAATAATACTCTTAAATATCTAAGGCATGCTCTCTTAATTATGTTGATTTTGTTTACATTTTTAATTTTCTCTACACCACATACTCATGCTCTCTCTTGAGAGCAAACGTTTTTCGTTTAGCTGGCTGGAGTATTTTATGGTTTGTTTTGCTTTTGCATTCGTATGAAAACAATAAAAACTATCAAAATAAATCGTAAATTGTAAAATCCCCTTCCAACACATTCCCCCTTTTTAAATAAAATACAAACATATTTTCAATAATGTAGTTTTGTTTCCAGTTTTTGTAGTGTTGCCATATCGAAAATATTAACGTATTTTTGTATTCGATTTAAATAATGACATATGGCAAGCCAGTTATTGTTTAATTTTGTTCCTTTTATTTTTTTATAATTTCCCTGTTTTCTAGTACTTTAAAGTAATCATCTACTTAACAAACAACCCACGCTAAAAGCAATACAAACATTAACAAATAGAGGCGAGAAGAAAAACTTTGCCTGCAGAGTTCGAAATTGAATGGAACTTTATATTAACGTCGTTGTTGTTGTTGTTTATATTGTACAACTTAAAACAGGATGCAAACGTATGATCTGAACTCTGTTTGACTATTAGTTTGACGATAATGGTGACTGTGATGCCATTTTATGACTACAGAATGTGCTGGAATTGTATTCTACTTCTTAAAGCGTGGGATGAAATGGAAATTTTGTACATATGCAAACAGAACGTAATACTATGTTCAGATATGCACTTTTATTGAGTCAATATTCGCTTAATTGAATACAATATTTTAAGTGTTCAGGCCTAATAATACGCAGTTCAGCTGCTTATCCAATATTCATTTGACAGCTGGTAAACAAAACAGCTGGTTGTTCCAACAACATTGTTTTTATTTTGTTGTTTTGTTTTTTTTCACAAAAAGTGTTTGGATAATTGTAATATGTTCACCAAACACACAGTGCTGCATTTTAGGTTCTACTCAATATAATAATATAATAATTGAAACTTTATATGAAACATTGAGCTCAATAATGGTGTTTATTGCGATTTACGCAATAAAGGTGCATATCTGAACACCGTATAATGCAATGCAATAACATTACAAACATTACGAATATTTTAAGCAGAATTCACAATAATAGCACACGTTTTTCAGCAGCTCCGCTATATATAGCATCCAAGGAAATTTTAAGTTCAATAGCACATCTAGACATTTAACAAAAGTCACAGCATTTGGTTCTAGGATCTGAAAATTTTAATTTATTTTCCCTTTTCTGCTGTATCTACAGCAAAAGCACAGTTTTGTCGAGATTGGTTCTGAGCCCTTAGCTATTAACACAACTACTAAGCCCCTTCTGGAATTTCATTCATTATTGAGGAGAAAGTTTCCAAAGTAGAAATTGTCAACGTGGTCATTCGATTTCGGGCAGAGTCTCGTTTACGAGTGGAGTACTTCCCAGCTAGACTTTATCAAACACAAATTTAATTGGAATAAAATAAATGAAAAAGGACAACTCGGTCGAAGTCAGCTGTGTGTTTTTCCACGGAATTTAGCAATTGTTTTAACAGGGCTTTGGGTATTGTGGCAGGCTTAAGCTATTGTTCGAGAAAGGATTCTTCCCTGTGCCTATATTGAAACTTGAATAGGGATTCTGTTTTTTACAATGCAATTGACAACTCTGGCAAAACTGATAGTCTTGATTAATGAAAAGGCAATTGTAGAAAAGTGAATTGCATTTTGAAATTAGTTTCACCTTCTTGCACTAAACCTTCAGATAGATTCTCCTGGCAGCTTTCTTTAATTGTGCTGTTTTCCAAATAGTTATGCATAGTTTCCATGCATCAACGCATTGGACCAAATCCTCTGTCATAAATTATAAGTGTGTTACGATTTTACCGTTTAAAAACGTTTAGAAATATAAGCTCGTAGATTGCAAATAAAATAAAAATAAATTTGTGTTTAATTTTAATTAAAATTCTTTATTATTCGCACTGTTCTATGTGACACTGTTCACAACTTGATGTAAACAACAACAATTGCTCTGTTTACACTCGTTGCATAAACAATAACAATCACTAAGCAATTGTACGACAGATCTTTGTAACGGAATCTTCAAACCACGATTATTCTCATCAAACGCACCGCGTCTTCACACCAATACTGACTGAACTTCACTGACTCACTCGTCTGCTTTGCCTTGCCTTTTATACGGCAGGGTAAACAGTCTGACGAATGTTCTTAAGGGTGAATGGGGTAAACATCATTGTTTACATTTATTATCGTAGTATTGTTTGTCTATTTTTTTGCATTGTTTTTATGCTGGTTTTTGTTGTTATATTAAGCAGTACGATAATTTGTAAACAGGTGTGTTTACTGCATTGTTTTCTTTTTGTAGCTTTTGTTCATAATTTTAATGTTAAGCGATGTATCTGGATTTTTCATGTTCGTAATAGTATATTGGGCTTAACTCCTTATATAAAAGCTGCCCTATCTTAATAGAAATGTTTCAGTCCATAATAGCACCGTACGCTTCTCAATTACCCGCTTTCGTATACTGAAGTGAAAATTGTACGAAGGATTTTTCACTGGAAAATCAACACCAGTCTCTCTCTCTCTCTCATCTGTGTATTTTATTTGTGGTAGACCACTACTAAGGACTGGTGGATGCTTTTTTTTATTCGTTTAGACGTTGAACAATATTTTCTTTAATTAAAAAATATTCCAATTAAGTTAAGTTTTTCTACATAAAAAGTGTATAACGAACGTCTTATTAAAAAAATTTCCCAAATAAATTATGAATGCTGGAGCATTATTATAATAAATTTACTAAAGTACAGATACGGTGTGATAATGAGAAGGACGAAGAAAACATTCATTTCCTGCACTTTTGTTGACATTGTTGACGGACGGTAAGTTTCAGAATAAAATTTGAATATGTTTACCTATATAACACGAAGAAAGGTAAACTTTATTTAATATGTGACACATTTTTAATATTTTTCTTTCTGTTTGTCTGTTTCTTGTTTAAACAAAAAAAAAACACGTAAATTGGGACACTTGGTCTCACACAGAGAATTCCATTTTATTTTTCGTTGTCTTGTGGCTCGCCTTCCTCCTTATGATGCTTGACTTCATGTTCTATTGTTTTTAAATTAAAACATTTCCTATCAAATTGTAAATATTTTTTAAATAATGACAACAACAACAACAAACACAAAATAAAGAAAGAAAAAAACTGTATGAATAATATTAGTAACGCTTATCACAGTTTTTTTTTCTTTGTATGTCACCCTCACCACCATTTTCCTGTTTAACTGTCGTAAATCATCAGCATCCATTGTCGTCCTTTATTTAAAAAAAAAAAAAGAAGAAGAACTTGTTGTATCGTCCTTAAATATATTTTTTTCTATGCATTGTTATTGGCCTTATTACAGAATTTTTCCTATTGTTTACCGTTCTTGGAATGTTCTTATAGGGGGGACACTTTTTGAATTTTAAACAGAATTTCTGATACGAATTTATTACGAAAATAACGAATTCAATATTAAAGTTAAATTCATTGCAAGGAATTCTTTATCTGTATGAGTTTTTGACTTAACTACAGGTGACCTCATTTAAGATTTAAGGCATGAACTTAAAAACGGATTTTAAGCCGCACTTTTAAAGGAATTTATTTTTCAAAGTTTATAAACATTGAAGACATCCAAGTGACATACACCACAGTCAAGTTTCTCTCTGGGCATCTATGTATGTAGGTACCAGAGATCAGCAATGATTATTCAAAAATATGAGTAGAATCGAATCATACTCATACATAACTTCTGATGCTTATACGTTTTCATACTTATTTTAATATCATGGAACCTCTACTCTTATTCAAAGTTTGAGTACTCATCGTATTCATAATTAACAACACGTATACTTTCGTATTATTTTCGACTCTCCTTAACTCAACATACAACACGAAGCACAAAATAAGTATGAATCGCGTACGAACACTAAAATACTTATTCTAAGGTTATGTGTATGCTCTGCTTGCTGCTGATCTATCTTTATTGCTTATGTGTCTTTTTTCTTTTGTTGTCGAGTCACTCGAATCATTTATAAGTATTTTTCCAAAGGTTATGAATCTAAATGAGTATGCTTATGAATCAAACATATTTCGAATGTTATGAGTTTGATGTCAACGTTGCAAACATACTCATTGCAACCTGTTGCTATAAATCAACGTTGTAGTGAGTATGAATGAATCAGCAGAATACATAGTTAAATTTCAATATTCTTGACTCACTTACATTCAAAATTTCATGGGTGCTTATGAGCAGCGAAAAAACGATTCATTGCTGATCTGTGGTAGGTACCATTCCCCTAATCACGATCACAAAAGACACAAAGAAATCGTTAGAAATGAAAAAACCTTACTACGTACTTCATTGGCCATTAACAACTCGTTTATCAGCTTTCGGTCTGCTTTAACATGTCCTTTGCTTCTTGCACGCTTTCGCCAGTTGATCTCATCAATCAATGACAGGGCAACCTCAATTTGACAAGGTCGTCTTTCAACATAGACAGGGTCGTCCCCTACGCCGTCTTTCGATAATCCTCGCATCAAATACCAGTCTCCCCGGAACATTCTCTTCCATCCGAACTCCAAGGCCAATCCAGCGCAACCGCTTTACGTTAATACAGTCCACAACGTCCGATTTTTGACTGCTTTAACACATCCTTCCATGCGCCTCTGCTTCTTGTGCGCCTGCGCCAGTTGGTCACAAAACTCGATGAGAGCGCTTCTTCAATCTGGTACTTCTACGCAAACAAGATCGCCCTCTTAACCGAATTCCGCAGATGCCCGCATCAAATACGTCGTCTCACGGGAGCATCCATCTCCATTCGAACGACATGATCGAGCCCGCGCAACCGCTGGATGTTAATACGCTGCACAACGTTTATGTCGTTGAGGAGCTAATACAGCTCGTTATTAGCTCGGATGCCCATATTATCGCCCACTTGCCTTGGATCGAAGATCTTCCGTAGGACTTTTCTCTCAAATACACTCAAGACTGCCACTTCGATGCTTAATAGTGTCCATGCTTTTGTGCCTTAAAAAAGTACGGGGAGGATGAGCGACTTGTA
The DNA here is from genome assembly GCA_932273835.1 of Sarcophaga variegata. NCBI lineage: Eukaryota > Metazoa > Arthropoda > Insecta > Diptera > Sarcophagidae > Sarcophaga > Sarcophaga variegata. Next base: position 113,532,611 of record OW026362.1, on the reverse strand, counting down.
GAGTATAAGTTTCGTTGTATAGGAGAGTTCTGTGCAACTCAACTGTCTATTGAGACCATAATAGCACCTTTTGGCAAGAGTCATACTGCGCATGATCTCCAGACTGACATCATTTTTAGTGGTAACGGTGAAGCCAAGATATATAAATTTCCTGACTATATCGAAAGTATAGTTATCGGCCGTAATCTATGTTAAGCCGCCTGTCCGTACTTGTCGAAAAAATATATTTCGTTTTGCCCTCAGACCCATCTTGATAGGCTCCTGTACAAAAGCGCTAAAGGCTTCAGTAACATCACGCTGGGTACATATAAAAGAGCTACGATGGACGTGAAATATGATATGTACTACACGGACTATTCTTCTCAAGTACTATTTCAAATGCTACGTACCCGTTAACATATAAGTTTCGTGAAGTAATTTTAATTGACTTACAACTCAAGTCATAGATTTATGTATGTGCTCTAAGCTACAGCCAAATGACTACGTAAACTTATTGGATGTCCATTAAAAGTTCTTCTATTTATTTGCTGTACCCGGATACCAAGAAAAGTTTTGGAAGAAATACGATCTTGGAAACAATCAAAGTTGATCATGGAGATCGCTAATCGATCGAAAATCCAATCGAATACTTTACTGTGGTTGTCTAGATTGAAAAATCACAAATATTGTCCACATTCTGGCAGGCCACCCACTGTATTTGAATAAATTTACAACATTAATTAGGCTTCTCTACATACATACCACATGCTATTGATGAGAAGGACATTTGAAACCAACGTTTTGCAAATACTTTCCCTCTTCAAAATATTTTCGCAAACAGCCAATACGCCTCCATTCTCTTATCATACGTACATATGGCGTGTGTGTCTTTGAAAAGAAGGAAAAGCTAAGAAATATAATAACTTTTTGATTGTGTATTAAACAACAACAAAAACACAAAAAAAATACGAAAGAAAGGAAAGAAAAATTGTTGTTTAATCGTGTTCCACATAAAAAGAATGAAAAAAAAAAAAGAATTCCACATCTGATTATACTATATTGACATGCCATGACGTCAAAATGTTTGTATCTTGAAAGCTCAAAAACGCAAAAAGCGTATTCGGCCAAGTGATAACGGATACATCGTTACAGTTACAGCTTCTGTAACATTTTACATGACAATGGTGGCAGCAGACACTTTGCGAAACGAATTCTCTTTGCTTTCTATTCTATAATCATAGACAGAATTTCTTTGGATACAAAGGAGGAAGTCATTTAAAGAAAAAGTTTTTCAAAATTTAAAGGAAATTAAAAATACTTTTTTTTTTGCTTTTAAATCGCTTAACATTAAAAATATAAACAAAGGCTACAAAAACAAAACAATGCAGTAAACAAACCTGTTTACAAATTATCGTACTGCTTAATATAACAACAAACACCAGCATAAAATATGGTAAACAAGTAAACAAAAATACGCCAACAACACTACAAGAATAAATGTAAACAACAATGTTTACATTTATAGAGATTTCGAGAAGGCAAAGTCATGAACATTTGCCTTCAAGAACATTTATCAGACTGTTTATCCTGCCATATAAAAGGCAAGGCAAAATAGGCGACTGGGTGAGTGAAGGTCAATCAGTCTTGTGTGAAGACGCGGTGTGTTTGAAAAGAGTAATCGCGGTTTGAAGGTCTCCGTTGCAATGATCTGTCGAATAATTGTCTAGTAATTGTTATTGTTTATAAAAAGGGTGTAAACAGAGGAATAACAAAGAAAAGCAATTGTTGTTGTTTACATCAAGTTGCGAACAGCGGCACACAAAAGTGTGTAAAATAGCTGTGGGGTAGACTAATAGGGGAGTTCTTCTGTTTTTACGAAAATAATGAAGACACGTAAGGGAATAAACAAATGATTTGTGTGAATAAGAAATTAAAGTCAATTTGAATCCAATGAATTCGATAGAATGGCAATGATTAACAGCAAAAACTCTCAAGTAAAACTATTTCGGCGTTCTAATTTGGGATCATTATTTTAAAAAAAAAATCTTAAAACCAGCAGCTAGCATTCCTTCATTGAGCATATCAACAGTCTCACATTGATTATGGAGCCATACAAGGAAGTCGCCATAATCTAAAAAATTGTTGTGTCGGCTTGGAGCTTGAGGCCATGGTTCAAACCCACTCGTGTATAAAATGAACACACACAACATAAGTGGTGGATTGAAGAGGATTCCGGAAGGAGTGCATCATCCCTGGCGAGCTCGTCGGCTCTGCAGTTTCCCGGAATATTACTGTGCCCAGGGACCCAGTGAAGTGAGACACTGAAGCCCCCAGAAAGAAGGTTGAGACAGCGGCGACATTCCCTAACGATCCTGGAGTTTTTCATAACGCCCGACAGAGATCTTATGGCAGCCTGACTATCGCAGAAGATTGAGATGCGGGTGAAAGGAGCAACATTGAAGAGGTTCCATAGAGCAGCCCCGTGCAAAATAATTCTTATGTGACTATTCTTTTGTGCGTAACTGTAAGTTTATTTGTTTATTTTAAGGCAGGTTTTTATTTATTTTTATTGTCTCTCCTCTCTAATCACACAATTGAATACGAAATAATGAAATTTCATTCATAAATTTAATTCCTTTAAAAAATTTAACATTTTCAATGAAATATAATCTTATAAAACAAAAAGTTATTTTCATTTATTTTTTCCTTTTTTTTTGTTTGTTTTTTTTTTGTAAAGATAAGAAATTTTTTTTACAATTAATTTCGACACACTACGATGAGTTTTACACTCATCCATACATAAATACATACATATTGTACGGTATTGGGTTAAAAATGATAAAATATGTACTTTAACTGATACAATTGCATAAATGCATACATACATACATACATATGTGTGTACATGCATACCTGTTCAATAACCTGATGGATGATAGACCAATCCATTGCGCTTCTTGCCTCCCATTCCGGTATACACAAAAAAACAACAAAAACAAAATCAGAACAACTACTCGTTCTACTCATTGTTGTGCACTCGTACTTTAGGAAATAAACTGTACATGAGTAGAAACAGAAACAGAAAAAGAACAAGACGAACAGGCATTAATGAAAAACTTCCCGCCAAAGTAAAATGAAAATAAAAAGAAAAACAAGAAAAAATATTGTAAATTTCACTCAGGGTAGTAGTAGTAGTAGTAGTAGTAGTAGTAGTAGTAAAATTCCCAAATGCTCTCATTCTCTTTGGATTTTTCGGTTAAATGACAATAATGCTGGAGTTACCCACACGTAACGTAACGTACCGTAGAAAACGTTCTCTTTTTAGCATATGGAGAACAATGTAAACGCTTACCCAAACGTTCTCTCTCGGTTGCAAAACGGAACGATCATGACATTTGAACATAAGAGAGAAAACATGAGAGAGAGTACAGTGTTGCCACGAAAAAAAATATTGTAACCAACATTTGTGAAAAAATCACCCAATAAGGAAAAATATGATCAAAATTAAATTTGCAGTTTTTTTATTTAATTTTTTTTTTTCAAATTTAAATTATAATTGAGAAAAAGAAACAAAAAATAAGAAAAGAAAATTATAGTCTCATAATTAATTAATTTTAACAAACAAACAAAAGCAATTTTTATAAGACAAATAATAACCAAATCCGGAATAATCTACACATTGAACAAAAAACGGCAACACTGATGATGAGTATGTATACCAACTTCTATGCATTGTGTTGTGTTTGTTTGTGTGTCGCTTTGTGTTCTGTTTCGTTTTTATTTACGTTCTTCGTTGACATATGTCCCGTTTTAAAAGTTTCTATAACTACACAAACGTTTTTAAGGCTACGTACGTTACGATTTTACGTTTCTAACGCTTGGGTAACCAAGGCATAACACTGTTTCTATTTCGATGTCTGTTTTTCAATCTCTTTCGTATTTATACCCTAGGGTTGCCAGACTAAAGCATAGATACATAGAAAACAACAACAATGCATTTTTTTCATTCTGATTTTTGCAAAAGATTTTTGTGAAAAGGAACGATTAATTTCATTTAATCTCTGCATTTAATAAATATTTTTATTTGAATTAATAACAAATATTTCTACAAAAATATGGCAACACTCTTTGTAACCTAACCTCTTCCCAAATTTCGTTAACAGCAACAAACTCAATTGCATTTAAATGGATGCCATATACTTGCTTATAGAAAAGCTTTCTTTCATGTTTTTTTCCAAACTAAAGTAATTACAACAGAAACATTATGAAATTTCAATGCTTCTTCCTAGGTTCTCTATTTCTATCGTTTTTTTTTTGCTCTAGAAAGCAAATCTAATCGATAACACTACGCATTTGTAGTATTCTTCTGCAGCATATTGTTGTTGTTCTAGTCGTTGTTTTTGTACGTTTCGTTTTCACACTGTTTCAAAAGAAAAAAAAACAGAAAGATTTTTACGAAATCCAATTATTTTAATGTTATTATATAAACACACACACCCATACATAACCATATACACATACGTACAACAGAGGTAAATATTTTCGATTTACAAACATCTCTCGCACTTACACACACTCCCACACACCCTCTATGCACGCGTAAATATTATTTCGAACTCAAACACACAAAAGAAGCATAAACTGTGCTAATTTCTAATGTTTACTTAGTAAGGGAGAGAGAGAGAGAGAGTGGAAAAGAGGTATGTAGCTAAGCAAAACAGTACACGATGTAGAATTATAACGGGACCAGACAATTTTTACAAGAGTAGCCCTTTCTTAATGCTGTTGCATTACCAACAGAAATTGAAAATACGAAATATTGCAGCCATTTCTGCATTTTTTCCTGTCTAAACTGCTTTTGTAACGTTTACAGAATTTACGCATAAAGTTGTGCTAAAAGAGAAATGTAATCTTGTTTTAGGAACGAGTACATAGCGCCAATACAGCAACGGTATATCTTTTTCGAGTTGAAGAAAATTTGTGTCGATTTGGCCTATTCTCTGCACCTCGAAGGACAAATCAAAATGATATGAATGCCAAGACATTAACAGGCCTTTATATTGCTACGAAAATGAAAAATTTAGATACTGGTGTTTTACTTTTACATCGCTTAATATTAAAATTATAAACAAAAGCTACAAAAACAAAACAATGCAAGTGAACAAACCTGTTTACAAATTATCGTCCTGCTTAATATAACAACAAATACCAGTATAAAGAAAATGGTAAACGAGTAAACAAAAATACAACAAACACCAGCATAAGAAATGGAAAACAAGTAAACAAAAATCCACAAACAACACTACAAGAATAAATGTAAACAAAATACACAAACAACACTATGTAAACAACGATGTTTACATTTATAGAGCTTTCGAGAAGGCGAAGTCATGAACATTAGAAGTCGCCGTAGTTTAGTAGGTAGTGTTGTTGGCTTATTAGACATAAAGCCAGGTTTCGAGACCAGGCCAGACATAAAAAAATACAAAAACTATTTCTTCGGCGACAGCAGATTTCTGGCACAAACTCTGAGAGTAAATAAAAATTGCCATGAAAAGTTTCTCAAAAAGCTGTCGTTCGGAGTCGACTGTAGGTCCCGCCACTCATGTATAAAATTAACACACACACATCATAAGTGGTGTGAGAAACTAAGTCATAATCCTGACCGAAGGGTTGTAATGACCAATTATGCCTGTATATATGAATTCATGAACATTCGCATTCAAGAACATTCATCAGACTGTTTACCCTGTCATATAAAAGGCAAGGCAAAGCAGGAGAGTCAGTTAGTGAAGTTCAGTCAGTCTTGTGTGAAGAAGCGGTGCGTTTGAAGAGAGTAATCGAGGTTTTAAGATCTCCGTTACAAAGTTCTGTCGAATAATTGCCTAGTAATTGTTACTGTTTATGCAAAGGGACAGAGGAATAACAAAAGAAGGCAATTGTTGTTGTTTACATCAAGTTGTGAACAGTGGCACACAGAATTAAATTAAACAAATTTATTTTTATTTTATTTGCAATCTACGAGCTCACAATTTAAATCATTATTAAAAGGTAAAAACGTAACAATATTATCCAAGATAATATAAAAATAATGGCTGCCTGCAGTCGCTCAGATTTGATGATGTAGTGTTAGCTAGATAGATAGAGGTGGCTGTCAACTCAAGGAAGTCGAATAAATACACTTTGGCCACATTGGCCCCTATTGTGAAACTACAGTTTTTCCATTATCTCCTAGGCCTAGATCACTCGATGCTTCTGATGAAACGAATCAGGCTGCCAATGTCAATGCTTGACAATTCTACCTAAATTATAAATGTAATAGGCACCGAGATGGCTTTGACCTAATGTCGAACATGTTCCCAGTAGTTGAAGACCAGTTTCATCCCTTCTCGTCTCTGCAGATATCATTAGCAAGAAACCCTAGACCAATGCCTATTGCATACGTGCCTATGATGCATGCAATGCCGCGTCATGATCCCGACAATCATCATGAGCTTGCTTTCTTGGAGTCTATACAGCCTTTCCATAAGCCCTCCATCTAGCCTTGGCCACTATTTTACCCGTGTTTGGAACTCAATGTCTTAATAGGCGCCTGACTATCGGTAAGTAATGTCTGTGGCCTTCCACAACGATGTCAAATTTTTCTGTTTCTGAATTTGCGAAAAATAATGTCAAATGGCATACACACGAAATAATTTTTCTTTCAGTTTTTGTTTTTCGTTTTTCTAATTTTTTTATTTGATTTCATTTTCTACTTCGACTAGGTTGTATTGTATTCCGTTTTATTCGTGCCGTTTCGATTTCAAGTCCATTGCCCTTTTGTCTACTTTAAAGGCAAGCAGGATACACCAGAAAAGGATGCTGCGCTGCACGAGTATGTGGCACAATTCTTTCTGATGCTTCGTTATTCCCATTTTTATTGTATTTGTGGCCAAAGTTATCAAAGGCTGTGGCACAAAGAATATGTAGAAATAAGAGCATGGGGTGGTTGAGTGTAAAACTTGTTGTTTTTTTTTACTTTTTTGACCAACTCAGACACACACAAAAAAAAAGTGGTGGCAACACAGTTTGAGTTGGGTGAGAAGTTTTTCGCATGGTATATGGTGGTATATAAGTGTTGTTGCTATTGTTGTTGTCGTTTTGTGATTATTTTTGTGCAATTGTTGCTGTAAGTTTTATAAAAAGTTTTCTGTAGGATGGAGGATGGAGATGAAGAGGGAATCCATATTATTATGTGAAGAGATTTCTTTCGCTTTATACCTACCATTTCCATTTTAATAACATTTAGACGTCTTTATAGCTATTGTTGCTATTTTATGGTACTTTTGTTATTATACTAGTCTCACACACACACACACACAGACAGTGATATAGTCGTAACACAAATGCAAGGATATCTTCTATTCATATACATACACATACATACATACGTACATACCACAGTACATGTAAATAAATCAAATTCTAGGGAGTTTTTACTATATTTTTTGCCTTTTTTTTCTCTCTCTCTCTCTCTCTCTTTCCCCCCTTTCTATATCTTTCTCCATTTATTTATTTATTTTTATTCTTTTATGTTTTTATTATTTTTGCTTTTTATGCTCTGGACTAGATGATGATTACAAAAACATAAAAAAACTTTGCAATGGAAGAGTGAATATGGAGGCTATAGTGAGTTTCCATATTTATTATACGACATATTTCTAAGGACATCATCACTCATCTTAGGTACAGTGGAGAGAATTTTATTTTATTACAATACACATATAAAAAAAGAAGATTTCAGCTATAAATTGTTACTATATTTTGTTTTTATTTCTTATGATTCTCTTATGCCAGGTGTTACAGGTTTCTGGACCAAAGATCAACAATGAATCGTTTTTTCGCTACTCATAAGAACTCATGAAATTTTGAATGTGAGTGAGTCCAACAATATTGAAATTTAACTATGTACTCTGCTGATGCATTCATACTCTCTACAACGTTGATTTATAACAACAGGTTGCAATGAGTACGCATGCAACGTTGACATCAAACTCATACCATTCGAAATATGTTTGATTCATAAGCCCACACATTTATATTCATAACTTTAGAAAAATACTTAGTAACACTTATAAATGATTGATATAGTGAGTATTTTAGTGTTCGTACGCGATTCATACTTATTTTGTGTTTCGTGTATAAGTGTGTTGAGTTATGGAGAGTCGAAATCAATCGCATCATCCATGTTGTTAAGGATGATGAATATGATGAGTGCTTCAAACTTTGAATATGAGTAGAGGTTCCATGATAATAAAACACGTATGAATGCGTAAAACTATCAGAAATTATGAGTATGATTCGATTCTAGTCATTCTTTTGGAATACTTATTGGTGATCTCTGGCCTGGACTATAAGCTTAATTGAGGCACAATTTAGGTTAGATGGCGGATCCTCTTGAAGAAAGAGATTCTCCACTTGGGGATTTAGGGCCATTGTGATAGAAGAATTATTTCTACCGGGAAGTCAACCATTCCCTAAAGAAAACCGTCCAAGGACCCAAAAAAAAAGTCAGAAAACGAAAGGTCAGAAAACCTCAGACTCTTTATGATAAAAGTAGGTCACTTCCTCCTCCTACCTTCCATACGTGTCCAGCAGAGTCTAGCAATATTGCACGTAACTTTCTGCTGCCAAGGAGATTAAGTTTCCCCCTTGAATGAGTGAACAATATCCAAATTAATCGAGGCAATAGGAATACCAGCAGATTCGTGGCAAAAACTCTGAGAGTAAATAAAAAATTGCCGCAAAAAGTTTCTCAAAAATCTGTCGTTCGGAGTCGACTTTAAACTGTAGGTCCCGCCACTCATGTATAAAATTAACACACACAACATAAGTGGTGTGAGAAACTAGGTCAATAATTCTGATTGAAGGGTTGCAATGACGAATTATGTAATCGGAATGCCTGTAAAATGTCAAAGATTGCTAGTTTCATGCCGCCCTATCAGCTGTTACCTTTAAACGATCCGAAATTTTGTCGGAGAAATCCTTGGCATTCATGGACGTGGACGAACGTTGGAATTACGTTCGTTAGGGAATTAATCACAGCCTGGCTGCTAAATGAATAAATCAATCAATAAATTTTCAAGGAAGATCCTGCCACTCAACAAGCATTGCGCCGCTTTCAAAGTTGTAATGACCTCTACTTGGAAAATACTGCAGTGGGTCAGGCAGCCTATAAGTAAGTCCAGATTGGACTAAGATTTGAATGCATTGAAGGCACAAAAACTCCCGTTTTTAGCTACTGAAGCTTGGCTTCGATAGTCTATTAGCCTACAACTTTTGGATAGAAGCGGCATTAAAACTTTTTGTCTTTTGCCACTGTGCTTTTGTATAATGATGGCTTAGGATCTACCACTGACTTTCTCCACTTCTTCCTATCATGTTTATATACATACATATGTACATACGTATGTATGTATATTGTGTATTCAAACCAAGCATTTATCATATTTATTGATATTTAAATCAAACTATTGTTAAACGACAACAAAAATAATCTCAAATAGCTACAGAGATTGGTGGTGCCACAATCTGTTTTACATTTTAGGCCACCAAAAACCACGTGTCATGCTTACAAAAGCTACACCACTTTCGTTTGTATTCCTTTAAGGTAGAAAGCTGTGGTCAAAAAGGCCAAACAATTGGAATTTCGTTGATTTAGTGGCTTCAAAACTGCCAAATTTATTTCTACCTTGGTAGGGGGCCTATGGGGCCGATACTTTAAGCCTTGGCTTATAGGCGGCCGATTTTATTAAAATTAAATCACAATTTCTCAATAGTTTTCATTCTCAAAACACGAAAAGGCGCCTTTATTTGAAATTAATTTCATTTTCCTGTTGTTTCACGTTCCTGTGCTTCTTGTATGTAAAACTAGATATCAAGCATGCGTATTTGAAAAGGGCGCGGAATCATAATAATTTGAAAAAATTACGTTAAAAAAGGAGGATATCACTGAGAGATGTAATGAAAGGGCAAGATGATAAAGGCAATAACAATAAAAACATCCTGCAAAACAGCCTGTAAAGGCAACAATCTAGCAAAATTCGTTCAGGATTGAGAAAACAACGAAAATTATTTCGAAACTTATAATCATGAAAAGGTCCATGAACTGAAGTGGTTTTAATAAATAGACGAACACGCATACATACGTAATTGGTCATTACAACCCTTCAGTCAGGATTACGACCTAGTTTCTTACACAGTTTATGCAAGAAATCTGCTGAGAAGAAGTCGCCGAGAAATTTTTTTTCATATTTTCGTTTTGTTGGAGATGTCTGACCTGGAGTTTGAACCGTGGCCATACGTCTAATAAGCCAATACACTACGTACTAGACCACGGCGACTTCGTTCATTAATAATTGGGATTGTTCACTCTAAAATCTTCGCTAAATCGAAACCGAAAATCGTACGAATACTTTCAAGCCTGCGGAATAGATACTTAATAGTGCATCTGCACTATAAAGAAGGACAGGGTGAATGAGCATAAGTTTCGTCGTACGAGAGAGACTTTAGAATTGGAAAATGAAATTATCGCCGTATGAAAACTCACCCATGGAAACAACACTCGCTTTCTTTCCTATTTTTTTTCTACAGAGTTCAACAGAGTCTAAATCTATAAATTGTTTCATTCACTAATTTATTTTCACAAAAAAAAATTCATTTTAATTTTTAAGCAAAAAAAGTATTCACTTGTCTGTCTGTCTGCCTGTTTGAAAGCGACACTTGACAAAAGTTCTGAATAAATTAAGAAACAAAAACAACATTTTATCGATAAATAAACGCAATTCCTGCTCAATTGCAGTCCACATGATATTTTTAAGTAAAACAGAAAAGCAAAAAATCGTACGAAAAACAAAATAAAAATCACAGCACAACATAAATGGCAAAAATGCTTTTGTTGTTGCTGTTGTTGTTGTTGTTGTTTTAGATTTAAAATTATTATTCCATTGAAAATTAAGTTCAATAAAAATTGTCCAGACATTCGATTGGGATCTTCTATTATTTTTATGGTCTTTATGCGACGGGGCGGTCATGTTTAAATGAGTTGTGCACATACATACAAATTTAATTTTTGTTGTACTCGTAGATGTTGCTGTAATTTATTTTAAACTAAACAAACAGACACCAACACATCAACCAACACCATCAAAAGCACCATCACCATCATCACCGTCATCATCATCAGCATGATGATTGTTGGTGGCAGTCATTGCACTCGTCGTCGCAAACAATTCAAAACACAAAGAAAGGCAGAAAAAAACCCAAGAAAATATTCGCAAAACTGTTGGCCTGCCTTTGATATTGTAGCGCCACTACCGCCACCACTACACATCTCAGCCAAGGCAATAATGATGATGATGATCATCATCACCATCATCATCAGACGTGCGGATGGTTGAAATTTTAAGTGACGATCGTTTAGTGTTATAAGTGCTCAACTGCTGGATGATTTCGTCTTTCTTTTGTTTGACTCACTGAAGTTGTGATGTTTTTTATGAGTTTTGTTCCCCCTTTCATTTTTGGACAAGCAATCGGGTATTTAAAGTGTCTGTGAGAATAATAAAATTGTGTTACGAATCAGAGATCAGCAATGAGTATTCCAAAAAGATGAGTAGAATCGAATCATACTCATAATTTTTGATACTTATACGCATTCATACTTATTTTAATATCATAGAACCTCTACTCTCATTCAAAGTTTGAAGAACTCATCATACTCATCATACTTAACAACACGTATGATTTCATATTGTTTTCGACTCTCCATAACTCAACATATACACGAATCACAAAATAAGTATGATTCGCGTACGAACACTAAAATACTCACTACTCTAGTTGCTGCTCCGTCTTTTTTCTTGTGGTGTAAATGCCTAACAACTAAGACTGTAAATTTTGTTGAATGATTCGAGTTTGAGTTTGATGTTAACGTTGTAAGCATCCTCATTGCAATCTGTTGTTATAAATCAACATTGTAGTGAGTATGAATGAATCAGCAGAGTACATAGTTAAATTTCAATATTATTGGACTCACTTATATTCAAAATTTCATAGGTGCTTATGAGTAGCGAAAAACGATTCTTTGTTGATCTCTGCTCTAAGTCGCCATAGTCTAGTAGGTACAGTGTTGGCTTATTAGACATGAGGCCACGGTTCAAACCCCAGGTCAGACATTAAAACAAAAATATGAAAAATTATTTCTTCGGCGACTTCCTTTCAGCAGATTACTGGCAAGAACTCTGAGAGTAAATAAAACTGTCATGAAAAGTTTCTCAAAAATCTGTCATTCGGAAACGACTTTAAACTGTAGGTCCCGCCACATAAGTGGTGTGAGAAGCTAGGTCCTATGCATGACCAATTATGTATGTACCTATGTATGTATGTTATTCACTCTAAAATCATTGCCAAGTCTCACTGGACCGAAGATCTTACGTAGAATTTTTCGTTCGAAAAATCTGATTCGATGCTTAATAGTGTTCATGCTTTTTTTGCGCCATAAAGAAGTATGTATGTACGTGGAGAGCGAGTATAAGTTTCGTTGTAGGAAGGAGGTCTCTGCTCCTCAAGATCACAGGCTCTGCTCCTCAAGATCAACAGGCGCTACTCTGTTGGCAAGAGTGATTCTACGCTTTATCTCCACACTGACATCATTTTTGCTGTTAACAAAGGAACCAAGATAAATAAATTCACTGACTTTATCGAATGTATAGTCATTGGCTGTGATCACCGACAGTCTTTAACGATTTGTCAGACGGTTTATCGAATATTTTCTGTGTTTTAATATGCGAGTGTACTCTAGTCTGATTTGGATAAAATTTATAAATCGTGCTTAGAAGGGTCATAAGCCTCAATATTAAAACAAAAACAAGCTTTTTTAATTAAAGATACGTTTTTTTTTTCAAATTTTGTTGTCATTAAACTTCAGTTTAAAATTTTGACAATTTTTTGTTTGTGTTTTTATTTTGCAATGCTCATTGCAATTTTTTCTTCCTTTCCTTTAATTCCAATTCGAATTCGAATTTCTGATTTTTTTTTTGTGTACGTTATGAGCACCTTGTTTTTATTTAATTTTTGTTTTTGTTTTTCGGTTTTTGTTTTTGGTATTAAATCAACAATGAAAGCGAATATAAAAAAGTGAACAACAACAACAACAACAATAACAACATCAACAACATGAAATTAATTGTGAAACATAATGCGAATCGCATATTGAAAAGAGACGTAAATGAACAACGATGTTGAACGATAATGTCCTTGAGTTTTAAGTAGAAATTTTTGTTGAATTCAATGAACTTGTGCTGAACTTCTTTCCCCATGAGAGCTTTTTAAAAGCAAGTAACATCGACCATAAATTTAACAACAACAAAACCAATAACAACAATAGACAACAAACTTACTTAAGAAGTGATGAAATATGTATGCATGTTTAGGGGAAGATTCCCACAACAATTACTTGATAAAATTGAGGGATGACTTCATTAATGCAAATGTTGTTGGCACAACAAACGAGAGAACCTGTGGAAACTTAAGATACAAAGTTACCCAACAGCCAGATATAAATTAAATATGATATGAAATCAGGCCAGGACATGGAATTCATTTGAAATAAAATGGCCTTCCTTCACAATTCACTACCAATTGCAGTTTTATTGGTCATAATGTTTATAAGCCCACGATTACCTGAAAACGGAGAGTATATGCCGTAGTCTAGTAGGCAGTGTGTTGCCTTAGTTGACGTAAGGCCATGGTTCAAAACCCAGGTCAGACATCAAAACGAAAATATGAAAAAAAAAATATTTCTTCGGCGACTTCTTCTCATTAGATTTCTGGCAAGAACTCTGCGAGTAAATAAAATTGTCATGAAAAGTTTCTAAAAAAAATTTGTTGTTCGCAGTCGACTTAAAACTTTAGGTCCCGCCACTCATGTATAAAATTAAGACACACAACATAAGTGCTTTGAGAAGCTAGGTCGTAATCCTGACTAAAGGGTTGTAATGACCAATTATGTATGAATGTATGCATTGCTACGAAAATGAAAAATCCAGATACATCACTTAACATTAAAATTATAAACAAAAGCTACAAAAACAAAATAATGCAGTAAACAAACCTGTTTACAAATTATCGTACTGCTTAATACAACAACAAACATCAGCATAAAAAAGGTAAACAAGTAAACAAAAAATAGAACAACAAACACCAGCATGAATAAATGTAAACAACGATGTTTGCATTTATAGAGATTTCGAGGAGGCGAAGTCATGAACATTCGCCTTCAAGAAGATTCATCAGACTGTTTACTTTGCCATATAAAAGGCAAGGCAAAGCAGGCGAGTGAGTTATTGAAGTTCAGTCAGTCTTGTGTGAAGGCACGGTGCGTTTGAAGAGAATAATCGTGGTTTGAATATTACCGTTACAAATATATAATAATTGTCTAGCAGTTGTTATTGTTTATGCGAAGGGTGTAAACAGAGGAATAACAAACAAGGCAATTGTTGTTGTTTACATAAAGTTGTGAATAGGGTCACACAGAATTATGCGAATAATAAAGAATTTTAATTAAAATTAAACACAAATTGATTTTTATTTTATTTGCAATCTACGAGCTTATATTTCTAAACGGTTTTTTAAAGGTAATAACGTAACAGCATTAATGAAGGTGGTAGAGACCGATTGGTCCAAAACCCCCTCAGAAGTAATGTGTTCTAGGAGTGTTTGATCACAGCCATATTGTTTAGCGATCAAGGGAACCGAATGTTTTTTAGGTCACAACAAAAAATTTGTGGGGAAAAAATTTTCAACTGAATTTTTGGCAGAAAATCATTGACATTATGCTGGAAGCACGACAGCTAAACATTTCTTGGAAATTCTAAAAGTCATTGGCCTGCATTTTTTTAATATTTAATTCGTTTCTTTCTTTCTTTTTTTTTTTTTTTTAAGAAATTATCATAAACGATACGAAAAAAAATATCCCCAAAGAACAGATTATTTTTGTTTGTTTTCTTTTTTCTTTTTTGTTTTTTTGGCTTGCATTAGAACAATTAAAGGAAGTTCTTTGTACTCAATTTGAGTTCGTTTCTTTATATTTTTCGGCATTTAATTTCGAAATCATTCATTCTGCCTTTTTATTTTTCTTTATTCATGTGAATTTAGACAAAATTTATCAACAACAACAAATAACACCATCAAGGCATACATTTGTAATGAAATGACTCAATTAAAAAATAAAATCCAAAAAAAAGAAAAAAGAATCATTTTTTTTGGGTTTCAAATTTTTGCCGGGGGTTTTAAGGAAGGAAGGAGGTCATTGTCTGGCAGATAAATGACTGAAAACCTTGAAATTTTGTTTTGAAAGTGATTTTTGAAATTTCTTTGGAATTTGGCTAGACGAATGAAATCTTTATTTATTTTTAAATTTGGTTGTCTTGATAATTAATCTTATGATGATGTCTGTGATAAATTTCAGTTTCATTAAACACAAATTTTTTCTTCATGCTAAGCAGGTGATTGGTTACAGTTTGTAGGAGAAGTTACGGTGATACTAGATTCATGTGACATTGACTAGAATTAAGGTTAACTGCCAGTAGTTTTGAGACTAGAAATACGGAACTTTTACTCTTTGAGTTGTAATTTTTCCACTGGGGTGATTTTCATTGCTGATTTCATACTATCCAGGTTTGCACGAGTCAGGGAGCTTTCCAGGGTGGTCTTTCCATCACCATTTTTTGTTTGCAGATTTCTTTGATATCCATCTGTTGCTGAATTACCTACGAAAAATTCATACATTTGAAGAATATTGGCCGAAAATCGTCCTGATGAGTCACAATGCTCTTTTAAATGTTTATAAAACAGATTTAAAATTGTCCAAGCCTAGCCTTGTCGAACTACTATTTGTTAGTGTAGTGGAGAACGCTTTGAAATACATTTCAAACCAGGGTAAATATGCTTGATTCTTTCTTGGACCTAAGCGTAAAACTATCCTTTGGGGAAGTACATATATACATATGTATGTTATCGCAGTAATGCAAACTAGGTAATGACTTATTGACAGTGTTCTTAACGGCAATGATTCATAAAAGAGGCTCAATATTTAGAATAAATATCATGTTTTTAAATACATGCTCATACTACCCCGTTTTAACAACCATTTATGAGGTATTTTGTACTTTACAAAGGTTAACATGACTATTTGTGGTCCTTAATGCAAAATGTGGGTGCTCCTCCTCTGATCACTGAACTTTACAGTCTTCATGACAAAGTACACATTATTTTCGGCCCTAAAAAAGAACCACATGTTGAAGCCATCTATGTACATACATATGTACATACATACATAGTTGGCCATTACAGCCCTTTAGTCCGGTTTACGACCTAGTTTCTCACACCACTTATGTTGTGTGCGTTAATTTGTATACATGAGTGACGGGACCTACAGTTTAAAGCCGTTTCCGAAAGACAGATTTATTTTGAGAAATTTTGATTTACTCTCAGAACTTTTGCCACCAGTCTGCTGAGAGGAAGTCTCAGAAGAAATATTTTTTTCATATTTCGTTTAGTTGGAGATGGCTGACCTGGGGTTTGAAAAGAGGCTCACGTCTAAAAAGCCAATACACCACATACTAGACCACGGCGAGTCATTCATAGAAAATTAAACGGCTGTGGTCCGTGTCCCAATTTTGAATATCGAACTTGGCTGGGTTTAATGATCGCAAAACAACTGCACTTTCGAAAATGGCAAAACAAACCGGCAAAGTAGAAGTTAGTATAAGAAATCAAGAGCGAATAAAAACGGAAATATGTACCTACATTCCATAAAGCAACATCCAGAAATATGTATGTAGATATTCAAGTAAAATTGTCCACTTACCTAAGTCAACTGCTCATTTCAGCTACATTTCAAAGCAATTTACAGCACTATCGCCCGGAATACATCGATTCTAGGAGCGGAAACAATAAGAAATCATTTCCGACCACTCCCAAGGAAGACTTACTGCACTACCTACATTCACTTTCCGAAAAGATTTCCACTTCCACATGGATTTGTTATTTTTTAATTCAAAATTTTTGAGAACTTTTTTCTGTTAATAAATGAACTATTTTTGTATGAAGCGCCACACCCCGTTCCTCTAGTTGTTTTGGTTGCATTTCTTATTATTCTTCTTCTTGTTCTCTTTTTTCTTGCTCTTCTTAACACAACATATTTGAAGAACAAGTCTTGCTTTCTTTCCCGCTTTCCTTATGGAATTTTGTATCATCATCATCATCGCAACATCATTTGACATGGCGCGCATTGTTTTTTTTTTATTT
The DNA here is from genome assembly GCA_932273835.1 of Sarcophaga variegata. Classification (NCBI taxonomy): domain Eukaryota; kingdom Metazoa; phylum Arthropoda; class Insecta; order Diptera; family Sarcophagidae; genus Sarcophaga; species Sarcophaga variegata. The sequence continues at coordinate 113,515,286 of OW026362.1, read as the reverse complement.
CTTTTTAATGAAATATTTTTCCAACAAAAAATCCAACAACATCAACAACAACAAATAAAAATCGTAAATATTTTCTCTACCCGCATTTGTAAATCAAACACTTGAAAGTTGTATAGAAAACAACAAAAAAAAAAAAAACAAACCAAACGATGCAAATGCAATACAAGCAACCAGACAAACTATGCACATACATACCCACAAACATACTTATGTATGTACATAAACAATAAGAACAACAATAAAAACTTAAATATACACACTTACTCTTATTCGTACATAAAAATTTTTACTACAATTTGATACGAATGAGTATTTCTACGTAAAGCTCATTCCATTCACAAAATTTCTGTATTTACATACATAAACACACAGGCCGTATACACACATTCAAGCATGCAGACGTAACGTAAGAATACAAAAACAAAAACATCAATTGCAAACGAAAATCTACAACAAAACCAAAAAAAAAACATGCAAAAATGCTGCAATTGACATCAGAGGTCATCGTACGATTCTATACAACGGAGATGATTGGAATAACAAGAGAGCAACAACAGAGCCAAAGTGAAAAACGAAACAGCAGTGAGTATCTACTTTATATACACGAATGAGTAAGTTTGGGAAAGAGAACGAAATGTTGTTGTGGTTGCTGTTGTTGTTGGTTTTTGTGATGCTATAATACTGAAACTGGTATTGGGTTTGTTTTTTGCAGCATCAACGCAATATTAACAACAGCAACAAAATAATCGGAATCATTGCCGTCATCGTAATGGACTGATGGAATTTGAAAAATGCGCGCGCTTAAAACTGCATGTGGCTGGTTGATACAACCTAAGTACATAAACAAACTCACACATGCGCACACATGCTCGCACGCAAGTTTATACAAGAAAAGGAAATGTTATTAGAAGCATGCATACATATATATATTTTAGAGTTACCAGCTCAAACATCCTCTACAATATTTCGATGGTATTGTAAAACCATCTCCGTTGAACAATTGTCAGAAAAAGTGCTTAGAAAGTGCTCATAAAATGAGTCCAACTTCACTTAAAAGTGTGAAAAAACATTTTTATATTGAAATTGGCTTTTAAAACGGCTTGAAATGCTGAAGAGGTGCACACCATATTTTCCTATCGTTAAAAACTATGCTCCATTTACTGCAACAAACAGGTCTGGCCAACTGAATATTTGGCCATAAGTGTAGACAATACATACACGATGTAAAAAATATTTTAATCTGATACTACTACCGCTATCACTAACACCATTACATGCATTATAATACACATAATGGATATACTTTTACTATATGCACATGTACACAGATAATCTCTCTCTCTCTCTTGCTTTCTCTTCTCCCGATGACCTAAGGCATTATCGCAATCAAAGATTCCTAGGGTAACCTAAATTGCTATTAAATGGCACACAAGTGCTGCAAGAAACACAAAATATTTAAATAATCGTAACGATATAAAATGGAATTGAAACATTCCTTATACAGGCACACAACACACACACACACACAACTAAAAACTGAAAAACGAAAAACAATAACGATGAGGTGAGAAGAGATGACTCTGTATGGGTACATGTCGCTTGGCTGTGGCTGGGAGCAAGAGAGCAAATATTCTTCATTAATTGAAAATAAGAATTCTGGTGGGAAAAATTTTTGCAAATTTTTAAGCGGGTAAAATTTGTGTGTGTGTGTGTGTGTATGTGTTTGTTGTATTTTTTTAATAAGAAAATTAAATAAACATTGTTCACACATTATATGCATGCATGTATACGTTGAAGAACCTTAAATATAAAGAAAAATTTTGTAGCATTTGACCCATTTATGAAGAGTATACATATATGGATACATTTGGACGGTGTTATATACATACATACATATATATGTATAAATCGATAATGTCTTTTCATATAAAATTAATTGCTTTACAACCAATGGAATTGTTTCCGATCACCACTAACGGTAATTTTATTATTTTGTCTAGCATCATGAATAATTATGGTTTAAAATTGAATTCTGATCAATAACTGGACTATCTGTCCAGTTTCCACAATTCTCAGGGCTGTAGATCGCGGGTAATGCGGAATTTCTAAATGCTGACAGGGGCTTCAAACAGTGATAGGAAACCAGAGCTCAGAGATACGGTCTGCCATTGTTTTACAGTTGTTATGCGAAAAGATTACGTCTACCATGAGGCATGAGTTTTGCAAAAACTGATATGTTATATGAATTGTCCAACGTCATGTCATGTTAGATTAGGTTGGAGTGGTAGCTCTGATATCACAAAGCTCACTCGAGCACGCATAGCGGCACGTTGTGACGCCACAGATGAAACGCAGTCCATGTACTCACCAATCTCTACCAAAACCAGGGAAGAGGAAGAAGTTGGTCAGCGCAAGGGCTGCCCATCGAAAGCACAGCTACCCCACGCTGGAAAACCAGCCAGAAAGTTTAAAAAACGAAGCTATATCCCTGATGTCAATAGATGGATGATAGCTCCGTCAAGCTGACAAGAAATGGAGAGCCAAATAACCTACATCTGCACCTAGCAAGAGACACGTGCACTGACAGAAAAAGTGGATAACAGTCTCCTCTTCCTCAGCGGATCTGTGCCTTTCGCGTGTCGTCGCATAACACAATGACCTGTAAGCATGGCCACTCTGATCGAGATGACGTTAGGACCAAGTCCAAGTAACTGGTTGGTACGCCATCTATCCATCAGGGGCCAGGTGAGTCCTCCTCATTGATCCAGGATTGGTTGGTGTCCCGAAAGAATTTCCGCGCAATGACCAATTTGAGCGAGGCAAGTGGCATACACAATTCAAATTGAAGAGGATTCCGGAAGGAGTGCACCAGCTCTGGCGAGCTCGTCGGCACTAAAGTTTCCCGGAATGTTACTGTGCCCTGGGACCCAGACCAGTGAGACACTGAAGCGCCCAGAAAGAAAGTCGAGACAGCGGCGACATTCGTTGTCAGTAAACAGGAAAAGAACTCTCATAATTTTTTTTGTTTACTTTTTGGACAAAAGCGGATTTGGTTGGTTGGCTAGGTCACCATATCGCTCAGCTAAAAAGACGACTATCCTCATTTGCATCCCAACTGACAATGACAATCACACGAAGAATTCGCATTTGATAGGCCTAGTCATCAGTGCTAAGGGTATGTCTCTTTAATTCAAATTATATTCGGTTCTTGTCTGCCTAGGGATCATAAGACATCATTTTTTATTTAATTCCGTTAATTGCTGCTTACGAAATTGACATTATCGGGCTCTTAACAATATCCGACTTGTAACTTCTCCTACATGGAAGATTTTAAGGGCTATACCATAGCGACTACACCATAGCATGGATGTACATACATAAACAGCCACTACAACCTTTTAGCTAGGATTACGACCTAGTTTCTCACACCATTTATGTTGTGTGAGTTAATTTCATACATGAGTGGCGGGACCTACAGTTTAAAGTCGGTTTCGAACGGCAGATTTTTGAGAAACTTTTTCATGGCAATTTTTTATTTACTCTCAGAGTTTTTACCCGAAATCTGCTGAGAGGAAGTCGCCGAAGAAATATTTTTTCATATTTCGCCTTGATGTCTGACCTGGGGTTTGAACCGTGGCCTTACGTCTAATAAGCCAACACACTACCTGCTAGCCTATGCTTCTCAAATCTATCGATCGGAGTTGACGTGAGGGTGCGGTCAACGAAGGTGCAATTAACATATACTATCGTACTAACTAAAAAGGGTTACAATAGATAATATTGTATCGTCTGTATGTATCAGTTAAAGATCACAGTTACATACATTCCATATTTTCGATTTTCGCATGTCAATATCTGTCTCATGTTTCTGTTGTACATTTTTGTTGCGCATAAAATCGAAAGAATTTTTTTACTCATTAAACGATGACTCCATCCATCCATAGATGTGATGAAACCAAATTTGGATTGTTTCCCTCCCTACCATCTTCTTCTTGTTCATATTGATGCTTCCGAACTCATTATTTTACTTAAACAGACATAACGACTATTCGCAGGAGGAAAGATGCTGCAGAACCATATCACATCACCAAAACCAACACCATTGCCACTGCCAACGCTATTACGTTACGTTACACACATTCATATTCAATTCGCTTGAATAGCGTACGAATGTATTTATTGTAGTTGTTGCACTAACTACTAAACCACGTTGGATATTTTTATTTTATTTTTGTTGTTGTTGTTCTCGTACTACTATATTTGCCATATTTTTTCATATAAATACTGGAGTTGTATTTGTTGCTGGTTGTCGTAAATATTTTTTGGTGTGGTCGTTAAACCAGACTTCGTGTGGCATGCCTATATACATTTCTAGTATATTCACACATACATATCGTTCATTGTACATTATTTATTTGTTGCAGCAGAATGTACTCACTTGTACGTATGCATATACATTCATATAACCGCTCTCGTACTCGTCTCTTTCAAACTCATACACTATGTCGAGTCATTGCCTCACTCAACCAACCACCAACTCGAAGTTCCCACCAACAGAATGACTGTAAAAATGCCAGGGAATGAAGGAATGAACGAACGAACGAACGAATACACAAATGAAAACAAAATGAGAAGAGAAACGAAAAAAAAGAGAAAATTTAAAAAAGGAAGAATTCAAATAAAAAATCAATAAAACGTAGTAAAAATCTGATGCACTCTCATAAAGACACCCATACATACACATACACCTACTGTGTGTAGAAGAAGACTTGTATTGTATGCGCTGTATAGGACAATGCTAACGATGTTGAAGCTGTGTGGCTGCTGTACAGTGAGGAAAGCGTATGTACACACAACAACACTGTTGATGCTCAGTTGCATTGCGTAGTATTGGAACTCGAATAGAAGCAAAATTTAAAAATCAACAGAAACAAACAAACGAAAAAAAAAATTACAAAAAGGCCACAAACTGGAATTCTGTGTATATTTATGCAGCATGTAAGGCATGCAACAAACTTTTTCACTGGAATTCCATACCTCCGGCGTTCTTCGTTGCGCTCGTTCTCAATACACATTTCATTTGCTCGTCTCTTCGTAGTCGGTCGTAAATGAACGTAACAATGCATTGCAAAGTGTATAACGATGGTGATGATAGAATACATACGTCACTGATGGTCTCACTGGAATTTAAGGCGAGGTAGGCCATGTTTGGCGCGTAACTTTGCATATGTACTCAATCGTATACATACATGCTTACATATATAGTTGTATATTGAGTATATACTACTATATACTGCAACAGTGTTGAAAAATTCAGTAATTTTGTATTTTTTTCAGTACTTTTTCATTTCAAAAATACCGCAGTAGCCCCACCAGTACTTTTTTCCACAAATTCGTTTTTGTTCGGTCAAAAAATAAATATATTTTTTAATAAATATTATTCGCACATTCTTTTTCCGTTTCCGGGTTTATTAAGTAAAAATTACGCCCCGTTTGTTCACTGCACTCTATGGTGGTCTGTCTGTCTGTCTAATAAATATAGGTAGTTTTACAAGTTACAGTGTAAGCCTTATTAGAGAGACACTCAAAAAAGCCACTGTGTTCAAACCCCAGGTCAGGAAAACATAAAATAAATTTGTTTGTTAGAAAGGAAAAAAAAGTTAGGGTAGGTAAGTTAGTTTTAGTCTTAGAACTTATTCGGTCGCTAACCCAACCAAAAAAAAAAAACTCGCCATTCGTTTGTAAGCAAAAAGCTGGTTGGATAGAAAAAGAAAAAAATTATTTTTTTTTTCAATTAATTTTTCTTTTGAAGTGTGAAAATTCACCAGTTGTGGTGAGCTTTTTTCACAAAATGTGGTGAATTTTATCTGGTGTGGTGAATAAAATCGAAATTCACCAAAATACCGTTATTCGAAATGGATAATGTGTTACCATAAATCCATGTACTGTATATTGTGATTTGGATGGTGCGTGTCTAGAATAAGTAATTTTCACATATGTTAGTGGATGTCTGTTTGGTTACTGCATTAAAACAATGTTAAGAATTTATGGTTTTTGTCTAAAAGAAAATCGTATTCTTCTACACAGGGTGGCATATTTAGAAAATGATTAAAAACATATGGTTGTGGTGTGGGATTTATTTAGCAAATATTCTTTTTTCTTTCAATATGATTTGTGTCGTACAGCAATCGATAAACGATTAAATTTTTTATCAGGGCGAATTTATGAATTCGCCTTGATTTTGATTTCGAAAATATATTTCTTTCGTAAAAAGAAGAAGAAACAAAAATTAAACGCTAATAGGTTAACAACTCTTTGAGTTTTAGGAAAGAAAAAGTGGCATGTATTGTGTAGTGGCTTCCTGTTTCAGACGATACCTTCTTTTGGAATATAGAAGGCAAAATAAATCCTATAGTTTCCCAATACAAGATAAACGTAAGCATGATTGGATTAAGCTGGATGGAACCTAAAATTCTTCTTGCACTATATCGTAATTCCTTGAATCACTATTGTTTAAGCGTGTTCCACAGATTACACGCCTAAAGCGAAAATTTCATTAGGCTGCCGAACATTTCATTAGTTTCACTACTGATAATGCCGTAACTCCGATTAAGCGCTATTCAGGTTTCGTCAATATTGCCTCTGTGGCATAATAGACTGGAAAACTCCATACATACTCGTATGTGGACAGTGAAAGTCAAACTGTTCTACGAAAATGTCACAGAAATTGATCTAAGAACCTACGCCATAGATAAATGGAAATCAATTCGAAAGGACGCGTGATACAGTGAAATAATTTTCACCATGCCCTTCACATAATTCAGTGACCATAACATAAAAAACTCGTAAGGAAATTTAGAACTCGCGTCCGTAAAATGTCCTAATTCATGTTCACAGAGGAAATTGGTTCATTGGAAACGACAAATGACCCTCACATCATTTCAGGCATTATTACAATTCCTATGAAAATTTAATTAACGAATCTAAATCAAAGCAAAGAAATAATAAGATAAGGTAGTTGCTTTGTAGCATCCCCGATATTCCTTAGAGGCACGAAGAGAGCTAATATGTACAAGCTAACTCTCGACTATTGTCAGATATTGAAGCATATACTTCAGAATTACTGGAGTCATTTTGATTATAACAGCTCGTCAAAAAGCTGACAAATTGGTCCACCTTTGGAAAGATGGTTTGTTCGAATGTTTGTGATTCAGAGAACACTGAACGTTAATGGAAGATTGGCTGATGTCCGGCAAAAATGTAGACGCTGTCAACAAGCTCATTAGCGCATTAGCTAAGCAGCGTAAATAGCAGAATAATTTCTTAAGGCCCGCATGCGACAGAATAGCAGCTTTAGCAGGTAAGTGAAATCTTAGTAAAGTAATATAGTAGGTAGTCCATTGTCCAATGTGTTGTGTATGATCATAATCGATTTTGATTTTTATTTGCCTCCGATTTTAGATACTGGTATAATGAATTCAATTCGAATTGTTCGAAAACTTTTATAAGATGAGCAAAATTTATATGTTCTTAACACACTGACTTTCAGGACTCCATATGGTAAGACGCCTCTTGCGTGGTCCATGTTTTCTCGCAAAATGACAATGTTTTTCGTTAAGGTATGCAGTTGTACCGTAGGGTCCAATCCAAAGATCAGCAAAGAATCGTTTTTTATTGCTACTCATAAGCACTCATAAAAATTTGAGTCAACAATATTCAAATTTAACTATGTACTCTGATTCATTCATACTAACTACCACCATAACTTTGATTTAAAAGTACAGTTTGCAATGAGTATGTGTACAACGTTGACATCAAACTCATACCATTCGAAATATGTTTGATTCAAAAGCCTCCGCATTTAGATTCATAAGTTTAGAAAAATACTTAGAAATGATTCGAGTGATTCGACAACAAAAGAAAAAGACACATAAGCAAAACGACAGAGCAGCAAGTAGAGCAAACACACAACCTTCTAGTAAGTATTTAAGTATTCGTACGCGATTCATACTTATTTTGTGATTCGTGTATAAGTGTGTTGAGTTATGGAGAGTCGAAATCATTACGAAATCATCCGTGTTGTTAAGTATGAATATGATGTGTACTTCAAACTTTGAATATGAGTAGAGGTTCCATGATATTAAAATAAGTATGAATGCGTATAAGCATCAGAAATTATGAGTATGATTCGATTCTACTCATATTTTTGAATACTCATTAATGATGTCTCGTCCAAGCATATCAAAAGACTTTTCAATTTTAATTAAAATACGAAGGGCACTTTATTTATTTGGTTTGAAAAAAATTTTAATAAAATTATTAAAATTTAATTTTTTTCTTTTCTCTTATAATGTTTATAATAAATAAATACAAGGTGGATTTGTTTAATACATTCATTTTTTTTTTGCTTAATTTATAAACTTTTTTATTTTTTTAATAAAGAAAAAATTGTTTAAGATTTATTCGAAGAAATCTAAAACGGTGTCATTGGCACTGAAATCTCGGCAATATCTTCAGTTTCACTGCAAAAAAAGCGTAAGCAAATGGAAAGAAATCGAAATACACAAAAAAACAAAACAAAAAATAATTTAAAATATTGAACTTTAAACGATTTTAATTCATTGAAATCAAACGAATTATTTTTTGTATGTATTTTAAATAAAACAAACATTTTTGAAAAGTGAATTTATAAATTTGCTACATACGCTTCCTCCTCAATACGACGAAGAAAATTTTGTATTTGATTGTTTTTACCGATCAGGGCGTAAAGGGAGCCAAATCCATGGAAGGCAACTAATAAACACACCACATAGTTAATGTGCGTCTTATCGCCGCGATAATAATTAATGCCAAACGAACACATACACACCAGCCACGACATCAAAGTGTAGCCAAAGAATTTCCAAAATGATCTGAAGCTACGTATACAAAAACAAAAAAAAGAAACCTCAAAAGCATTTCAACTTATTCAAAGAAATTTTTTTATATTTTTTAATTATTCCATCTTACCGATTCTTTGAAACAACATCAATCATTTTATTAATACAGGTATCACCGCCAATACCACCCACACCGCCAGTTCCCGCAACACCTTCACTCATTCTTATTAGCGATAGCATATAGAAAATGCCACTAAATATACACGCCAATATAATTGGCACATACAAATAAGCCACAATGGAGAAATTACGCGCTGCAAAAACGAGACGGCACAAGGAATATAGGCAAGTTATTTAAGATCTAAGATAAGCGATACTTACGATCAAACCAGCACGTGTCATGACCAAAGACAGGCTTATTGTTGTAATAATCGAAGCTTACAAAGAAAGACCAGCAGGCGGCTATCAAAACAATCGGAAAGAATATGAACCAGAACATCAATTTACTCAGAATAATGCCGAAAAAGCTTAAATAAAAATTGAAGCTGATGAAGCTCAAGATATAGAATGACAGGATCAGGTAGAGTAAGGCAAAGCTGGCTGTAAACAAATGGGAAATTAAAGTTAAGTTTTTGAGTTCATGACATTCGATTTTACAGAATAAACTATTCAGTATTCAATATGACCATATGAGTTTAATGACAAAAGTTCGAGGCAAAATTTGAAAATAAAACGTATCTTTAATTAAAAAAGCTTGTTTTTGTTTTAATATTGAGTCTTATGACCCTTCTAAGCACGACTTATAAATTTTATCCAAATCAGACTAGAGTACATTCGCATATTAAAACACAGAAAATATTCGATAAACCTTCTGACAAATCTTGAAAGACTGTCGGTGATCACAGCCAATGACTATACATTCGATAAAGTCAGTGAATTTATTTATCTTTTCAGCCTGGAGATCAAGCGCAGAATCACTCTTACCAACATGTGTTACTGTGGTCTCAATAGGCAATTGAGTTGCACAGAACTCTCTCATACAATGAAACTCAACTCATCCTCTACGCATTCCTTTATGGCGCAGAAGCATGGACCAGAGATCAGCAATGAGTATTTAAAGAGATGAGTAGAACCGAATCATACTCATAATTTCTAATACTTATACGCATCTATACTTATTTTAATATCATGGAACCTCTCTCTACTTATATTCAAAGTTTGAAGTACTCATCATATTCATACTTAACAACACGTATGATTTCGTACTAATTTCGACTCTTCATACCTCAACATATGCACGAAGCACAAAATAAGTATGAATCGCGTACGAACACTGAAATACTCACTAAATGGTTGTGTGTTTGCTCTGCTTGCTGCTCTGCCTTTTTTGCTTATGCGTTTGTTTTCTTTCTTTGTAAGTGGAACAATAACTAAGACTGTAAATTTTGACGAATGATTCGTTTCACTCGAATCATTTATAAGTATTTTTCTAAAGTTATGAATCTGAATGAGTAGCCTTATGAATCAAACATATGTATTTCGAATGGCATGAGTTTGATGTCAACGTTGAACGCATACTCATTGTAACCTGTACTTATAAATCAGTGGTGTAATCAGTATGAATGAATCACAGTAATCACAGTTAAATTTCAATATTATTGACTCAATTATATTAAAAATTTCATGAGTGCTTATGAGTAGCGAAAAAACGATTCATTGCTGATCTCTGGCGTATATCCTCAAAGTTCAGAAGCAGCGTGATCGCTTGAACTGATAGTTTGAGCATGTGTAATGAGGTTCTTTTAAATGTTTTCATTTCTGAAAAATCCTGTTATGGCGCCAAACCATCGAAGAGTTACGTTACTGATAAATTTGTTTGTTTTTCTTAAATTTGATGACAAGTTTGTTAGCGGTTGTTGCCCCCATTTCAGTAAAAAGTTTACCCGTGTGTTTAGTCATCTTAATTTTTATATACCGGAATAAATGGTTCAACACATTCTTATTGAGACACCCAGTACTTACGTATTTTCGAACAGGCATATTTTGTCATATCGGCTGGATTTGTTAACGTTAAATGGGCCAACAGTGAATAACCGATAATTATGCACAAACAATACGATTTAATTGCCACTCCGTAGAAAGTATTTCTCATTTCTGTACAGAATAAGTAGACAAAGAGTATTATGATCATACAAATCACAGTTATAATCAGACCTGAAATTAAAATAAAACGATCATTAGAAATTATTAGAAAATAGAAAAACATTACAGAAAATTTATTTATTTTTATAAAAAAGCGATTTGTATATACAAATTTCGAGGATGGAAATGCAAGGAAGAGGATGTCGTGCTCACATATAGGCAAGACAATGTAAACTAGCAGACGCCGCCATGAGTAAAAGCTAGTGTGCAGTGAAAACGATGCAATACTAAAAAAGTTAAACGAGATCTTAATCTTGCCAATTACACCGCCAAAAAGGGCCAGAATGGAATTTATCTCGCACATCAGTATGTGTCTTTGCATAATCTTGTTGGAACCACATGGGACTGGAGGGTCCCAATTCGTCCAGTTCAACTATAAGCAACTTGTTGAGCCAGGCTTTCGTTTGCCTCTGACATTAGTCGTTTGGCCTACAGTGTTCTTGAAAAAATAAGATCCACTGATACTCCTAGCTCCTCCTGACAATCCTTTTGGTCGAAATTCAGTATATCTTAAGCGTAGGTTACACGAGCTTGGTGATAAAGGACTAGCTGTTAATGTACTACATAAATACATACATAATTGACCATTACAACCTTTCAGTTAGGACTACGGCCTAGCTTCTCACATCACTTATGCTGTGTGTGTTAATTTTCTACATGAGTGGTGGGACCTACAGTTTAAAACTGATTTCGAACAACAGATTTTTGAAAAACTTTTCGTGACAGTTTTTTTTTACTCACAGAGTTTTTGCCAGAAATCTGCTGAGAGGAAGTCGCCGAAGAAATATTTTTTTTTTCATATTTTCGTGTTGAACCCTGGCCTTACGTCTAATAAACCAACACACTACCTACTAGACTACGGTGAAAGCGTTTTCGAAAAAATAAGATACGCTGACACTCCTAACGTAGGTAGACCTCGCTGCTTATGACAGTTTGCGATGGAAAGTTTTATCTTCCTTTTGATCGAAATTCAGCATATCTTGAACGGAGGTTACACGAGTTTGGTGATCAACAACTAGCTGCTGACGTGCTATCTGGACTTTTTACGGGAACGTCTTCAAGTCCTTAACAAAAAGTCTCTGTAAGGATCAGCGATTGATAACCAGTCGAATGATACGTAGTTGGATCTTGACGTCACATATTAGCTACAGCGGTGACATTCTCACCAGAATGGCTTCTTCCTCTTCTACACTTAACATCGAAGGATTTGTTCAGTGTCCGATTATCGGTTTATGTACGTCTAACTTCAAATTACGCCAAGTCAGATATTTTGATAGAAAATACAAATGGAACTTAAAGATCATTTTTTTTATTATTTATTACGTACACACAGTTACTAAAGTATACATACGGTTAACAAATTTCAGAAATTTTATAACCAATCCGTTTTCGTTGAAAATCTTTATAGTTTCCTCGATTTTAAGACGGTCTTTTGCATTGGTTAAAAAATTTCTGAAATTGATCTGAAGTGTGGTCCTGCACAGGCCCACAAAAGTATACATCCGATTAAAAAATTTCACAAATTTCTGAACCAATGCAAAAGACCGTCTTAAAATCTAAGAAAGATGTCAGACAATTATAAAGATTTTCAACGAAAACGGATTGGTTAAAAAATTTCTGAAATTTGTTAACCGTATGTATACTTTTGTGGCTGAGTGTATCAACAAAAAACTGAACAAGTTTTTCTATATATTTTTTTTTAAATGTTACATTTTCTGTTCATCAATTCAATTCTATTGTATGACTAAAATGAGTGAAAGGCGAAGGCTAGTTGAATGGCCTGAATGTCTATCCAAATGGCCACTTTTTGTTTATCGAATATGAATGGTTTCGCACTTCATAAATTCATTCCGATGTCTTGCTTTTATCCGAAGCCATTAAGTGGAAATGGAAATCATTTTGATTTTATTATCGAACTTTTTTTTCCTTCGATTGTATTGGCATGAAATAAATCATTTTGGATGTCAGAATTCATCAATTTGTGGCGAGTATAGGAAAAACATGTGTATGAATATTAAATATTGTGGAAAATATCTACAAATCTACATACAATTAAAAAAAAAGTGAATAATTTTTTGAAAAATTTAAACACTTTACATGCGGCTGCTTTTTCTTGGGGAGCAGTTTTAGTGATTGATTACTGCACTGCATAATGGAGGTTATTTTTTTTTACTAATTCGATTATTTGTTCACAATTTAGTTGCACATTCCATTAACAGTAAATGAAATGAATACTTTCAACTATAAAAACCCAATTGGCATCAGAAATAGACTCAGTTTCTGGCTATCAGGGGTGATTTTCTTACATACCTACATAGCACGAGTAAAACAGTTACTCTTATTAACTAAATTTCAAAAGTTCATCACTTCATTGTTTTGATTGAATGAGGCTGCTCCTCTGTGTCTGGTTTAGGTGTGTTAATCCAATTTTTTTTTAGCGTAGACAACCACCTCTACTTAACTAAGTTCAAAAGTCATGGCCTAATAGAGTAGCTAGGGAATAAAACATAGCATAGCATGGTCGTGATTGAAGTCTCCGAATTATGAAAAATTAAAAACAATTAAAAATTCACCAGTGTTTGAACATGGAATGTTTGGATTTATAGTTAAGCTCTGTTACCATAAAGATGTACAATCCTTGATGGCAGTAGTTGGGGTCCGACGACACTTGATGTGAACGACAAGTCGACTCTTCTTTCTCATATCCACAGCTTAATATGATATTATGCGTATGAATATCGAGTCTATCGTTTTATATATAGTTATAACGGATTTTGTTATTGTCCGCCCTGACAGACATACATACATAATTGGCCATTACAACGCTTCAGGCAGGATTACGACCTAGTTTCTCAACACCACTTATGTTGCGTGTCGACTCCGAACGACAGATTTTTTTTGAGAAACTTTTCATGGTAATTTTATTTGTTCTCAGAGTTTTTGACAGAAATCTGCTGAGAGGAAGTCGCCGAAGGTATATTCTTTTTCATATTTTCGTTTCGTTGGAGATGTCTGAACTGGGGTTTGAACCGGGGCCCCGCGTATATTAAGACTACAGCGACTTTACATTTACATTCTCTTTGGCATTTGGGGCAAAAATCAACTGGTGAGATAACTATTGGCAGTAGGAGCTGGCTAATTTAAACCCGTATTCAGCAGTTACATTTGAATTATGATAGTTGATCGAATACTTGAAACCATTTTCCTATGAAAGTCCACTTATGGACTCGTCAAATATGATATGCCCAATGCCCTCATTGTTAATGTAATTGCATATGAAATTTTTAAATCCTTTTATTATTATTGCTACCTACTGCAGTATGGTAAAATGTTGCATTTAATTGCTTAAAATGAGATGACAACATCGTATTGTATGGGAACCAATGCAGCAGGTTGCACAAAAAAAAATACAATAAATTTATTAAAGCACTGCTAGCTAGTGAGTATAAAATTACATTATTTTACTCAATCATTCTCTAAATACATACATATATGTACCATACATTCGTACTGTAATATTAATGCAAGTAAAATAATTACATTTAAATAGTAAATGCACGTCAATGAAATAGCAAAAAAAATTTGTTCTTGCAACTGTTGCTTGGTAGTACAAAATAATTTTTTTTTGCTTTTTTTTATAAAATGTATACCACAATGGACTTGTGGCCTTTAGAAACAAAAAAATAGAGGGTGAGTGCTTTATTCATCATTTCAAAACTGTTTCCCCAGGACAGATTCTGATACAGAAATAGCTCTTAGTAACCATAGAAATCCTAAGTTGTATTTATTTCCTTCTAAGTAATACAAAATAAAAGAAAAATATTGTTTTAATCATATCGAAATATCCCTGTGCTTTTATCGATACGGTCAACATAACGGGCAGCTACCCCCTTGAGTTAGCCAATGAAGAAACTGACTCGGCTGCTGCTCCAGGCACACCGGTCAATATATCTTATATTTATCAATGGATGATAGTGCCACCCGAACTTATAGCCGTTTATGATTTCGTAATAGAAAACGGCGTACGCATACCCACCGAGAAGCACTTAAGGGCGTGTGTGTGCAAACTTAAGCCGTGTATACGTTTCTGTTGCCAGCAAGGCTTCTACTACGACAAGCAGCAGCGAAATTGCTTGGCAATCAACTCTAATGAACCATTTTTGAATCAAAATTCCGTTACAATACATTATCGAAATAAGACCACAGCCACAATGCCAACTTCTAAACATTTTCTAGTACATCATAGCATACCCAGTGAAAATATCCGTTTGGTGTTGAAGGACAAGAGACAAGTCAATTGGACTTTATTTGAGAATGGCACGATTGCTTATAAGAACACATTGTTCACGAACCACTACTGCTATACGGCTTTGCCGGAACGTGATAAATCTGAAAGCAATGCAAGTGTCATAACACATTGGCAATGGCAATAATTGGCTTGTGTGCCAGAACGCCTACCGTTTATATTGGGGGTAGATCCCCTAGCCAGCATAGAAAGTCCTAGCTCTATCCATTTCCGCCTAAGCAATACAAAATAAAAGAAAAATGTGGTTTGAATGTGAATAAAATGTAAAATTTTCCTTTTGAAATATGATTGACACGATAATGATAAACAATAAAATATGAAATCTTAAATGTTTATTTCATATTGGACTGGTGATTTTCACTGCCTATGTCTTAATTTAAAAGAAAAAGAAAACAAATTAAAAAAAAACGCCAACCTCTACACATTTGTTATTAAAATTAAAAAAAAAACATTTTTTTACAAATTTATTCTTTCTTTGTTAAAAAAAAATATTGAAAATATAGTGGAGGCAACTAAAAATAAATAAATTAAGCACGAAACAGACATTCCTTCCATACACAATTTATTCTTTAAATAAAATCAAAATGTTCCTTTAGAAAATTACAACAAAAGAAAAAAGAAAAACAATGTTAAAAATAAAAACAAACAGATAAATGGAAAAGCCATTAAATATGGCTTTAAATTATAAAAATAAACACAATTATGTAAATAAATTTTTATATTGAATTCGATTTTAATTTCAATTTTAAAAAAACAAAAATTCATAGTATTAGCAGCAAAAAGTTAAAATAATGAGAGTACGTACTTAAATTATCTACCATATGAGTATAAAAATTTGTATGCTAAAAACTAAATCCAATTGCATACATACACACATAATTGGTCATTACAATCCTTCAGTGAGGATAACGACCTAGCTTCTCACACCTCACTTGTATAACAGTTTAAAGTTGACTTCGAACGACAGATTTTTTGAGAAACTTTTCATGGCAATTTTATTTACTCTCAGAGTTTTTACCAGACATCTGCTGACAGGAAGTTGCCGAAAAAATATTTTTTCATATTTCGTTTTGATGTCTGACCTGTGGTTTGAACCATGGCGACTAAGAATTCCAATTAGTTGCCTAGAATAGGAGAATCGTCGATTGAAGACTGTTTACAAAATTAGGTTGAAATAATTCTTTCGGTTTTAATCTTATAAAACAAAGCTCAACGAAGTGCGAAAGAGAGTGCTACAAACACTTCTCAAGGGACATCGTACAATCTCGATAATATTTTTTTGTCATGGAGGAATTGTAACGACATTTTTGCCAGAATATGAATATAAGCCGAGTGCCTACCTTTAATACAAATATAGACTCGATATTTCTTCGCATAATGTCCTATTAGGCTGTAGATCTAAGGTTGTCGGTTGTAGTTGTAGTTGTAGTTGTCGGACCCCATCTATTGCCATGAAGGATTGTACATCTTAATAGTAACAGAGCTTAACTACAAATTCGAACATTCCATGCTCAAACACAGGAGAATTTTTAATGATTTTTTAAATCTTTATAATCCGCGACTTCAATCGCCACCATACTATGCTATGTTTTATTCCCGAACTACTCTATTAGGTCATGACTATTGAACTCAGTTAAATAGAGGTGGCTGTCTACGCTAAAAATTTAGATTGACACACCTAGACCATATCGACGCCTCCGTTCTATAACATTCTAAGTCGAAAAAGTGTGTTTTGAGTTATGAGCTCTCAAAGTTTTCGCGCGACATACGACTATATGCGTATTCGAAGTAGATTTTTCCCTATAACTTCGGAACGGATCGGCGCATCTTAACCAAATTTTGACAGTATTTAAGTAAGAGAACGTAGAATTTAAAAATGCAAGAACATTAAAAACGTTCTAAGTACACTTAGAACGTTATAGAATGGAGGCGTCGATTGAGGTGCAACCTAATTCAACCTAAACAATAAAGTGGTGAACGTTTGAAATTTGGTTAATAATAGTAACTGTTTTACTCAAAAGAAAAACGAAAAAAAGAAATCAGTTTAACCAATTTGTTAAACGTTTAATAACTGGATTGTTAATGAAATCGATTTTAAATAGGTGTTTGTTTTACTTACATATCGCATAAGTCCATTCCAGTACTCCCAATACAAACGGTAGTCGTTCTGGCACACAAGCCAATGGCTGCCAATGCCAACGCGTTATGACACTTACATTGCTTTCGGATTTATCACGTTCCGGCAAAGCCGTATAGCAGTAGTGTTTCGTGAACAATGTGTTCTTATAAGCAATCGTGCCATTCTCAAATAAAGTCCAATTGACTTGTCTCTTGTCCTTCAGCACCAAACGCATATTTTCACAGGGTGTGCCATGGTGGACTAGAAAATGTTTAGAAGTTGACACTGTGGCCGTGGTCTCATTTCGATAATGTATTGTAACGGAATTTTGATTCAAAAATGGTTCGTTAGAGTTGATTGGCAAGCAATTTCGCTGTTGCATATCGTAGTAGAAGCCTTGCTGGCAACAGAAACGTATACACGGCTTAAGTTTGCACACACACGCCCTTAAGTGCTTCTCGGTGGGTATGCGTACACCGTTCTCTATTACGAAATCATAAACGGCTATAAGTTCGGGTGGCACTATCATCCATTGATAAATATAAGATATATTGACGGGTGTGCCTGGAGCAACCGCAGAGTCAGTTTCTTCATTGGCCAACTCATGGGGATAGCTGCCCGTTATATTGACCGTATCGATAAAAGCACAGGGATATTTCGATGTTTGGGCCTGTGTAATGGCCACAAATGTTAATAAGTTGATGGTTAAAAGGAGAGACCACATGTTTTATTGTTTTTATTTAATTTATTATTTGAATACCGTTATCGATTGTTTGTGTTTATTTATTTTTGTATTCATTCGTTTTTGTTTACACCATATTTACATAAAATTTGTTGCTTTTATTTATTTATTGCTTTTGCAAACGGTTTCTTAATAAAAAAAAAAAAACTAAAATAATATTTTATTTTGTTTATATTGTCTTATGTTATTGTTATTGTTGTTTCTATTAATTTAAATTTTTTCGAATATCATTTCCTTATTCACTGAATTCTTTGAAGTATTGTTTGTATTCGATGTGCAAAAGAAAATTTCTCTACTTTTCAGGTGATTTTCATGGAAAAGAAATAAAAAACTTTTCCAACAATTAATTTGTAAATGAAAATAAATTCTCTTTTTTTTCTATTTTCAATTAAGCTACTCTCACTCTCCCACTCTCCCACTCTATCCTCATATATTCGTACAAGTATTGTTAATACAACACTCCTTCGTAAATAATTCTCACACTCACAAACGATGACGCTACCAAAGGAGAATTTTTAATGCCATGTTACTGTATTTGTTGTTTTTATTGTTGTTGTTGTTAATAATAGTGCTCATGCCAATACATTTACATATTCTATTACAAGTTATTCAAAACAAACGGTTTCATTATTATTTTCCTTATTTATCCTACCAATAAAGCAACACTCACACTCACACACACACACACACACTCATCATAGAATTGTACATTTCCAAGAGAGTGGAAAGAGAATGGGCAAAAATAACAGTAGTAA
Organism: Sarcophaga variegata; assembly: GCA_932273835.1. Lineage (NCBI taxonomy): Eukaryota > Metazoa > Arthropoda > Insecta > Diptera > Sarcophagidae > Sarcophaga > Sarcophaga variegata. The sequence goes on along the minus strand of OW026362.1, from coordinate 113,496,283 downwards.
TAGCAACACTTTGTTAATATAGTATTTGTTGTTGTTAATTTCTTTGTATTTGTTATTGCTATTGTTTAAATATTTTATTTCTCAACAAATTCTTATGATCAAGCGTTTGGCTTCTTAATTCAACCGCACCTGATGAGTATTCACAGGCAACTGAAAGAATAGAATTGAAAAAAAGTGTGGAGATCTTTAATTTCCATAGAAAACTTACTGTTTAACTGTATTATGCTGGAAAAACAACAAGGCCTTGAAAACTTTTGTTGATTAATTGAAACTCGTGTAATGATATTTTGAAAGGATTTTCAAACGCATTATTATTTATAAACGATTAATACGTACGAATAAAATTTGAACAGGAAAAAACATAATTTTGAGTCACTCAAAGTAATGCGCAGTATTTCGTGATGCGCATCAACGCATTTTATTGTAATACAAATTTTTGAGTGACAAGTCTTACGTAAGATCTCCAATCCAGTGCGTGTTGGCAATGATTTCCGCATCCGATCTAACAGTGAGCTTTATGAGCTCTTCAGCGACGTAGACGTTGTGCAGCGTATTAAGATCCAGCGGCTGAGCTGGCCATGTCGTTTGAATAAAGGAGGATGCTCCGGCGAGACGGGTATTTGATGCGGGGATCTGCAGAAGTCGGCAAATAGGGCGACCTTGTTTGCGTTGTAAGGACAGAATCGATTGGTGTGACCAAATCGCGTAGAAGAAGAAGTGCAAGAAGCAGAGGCGCCTGAAAGGAGGTGTTAAGGCAGGCCGCAATCCGTTAATCGGATTGTTAAGGACCAATTAAGAAAAAAAAAGAAGGGAAGATGCAATGTAGCTTCCCGTCAAAAATGGATACGCATTGTATGCTACATATCTGAAGCTACGGCAATTGATATGACGAATATTTTATGGAGGAAAATAGGTTAAGGTGGATTTGACAAATAGCAAACGCCACCAGAGACAAGAGACTTAACTTAATTAGAAAGAGTTCATTAAGTTCTCAGAATCGTAAAGAGTTATACCGCCGTCAATATCAATTCGACGATTTATCATTTAACTAATCAAGGTATGCAATTGAAAGCTAATATTGAAGTACTATGTGATTAAAAGTCGCTGTAGTCTATAAGGCGGTATGTTGGCTAATTAGATATGAGGCCGTGGTTCAAAACTCATCCTAGACATCTGGAACAAATAGAATTATGAAAAAATATTTCTTAGGAGACTTCTTCTCAGCAGATTTCTGACAAAATTTGTTAAATTTGTTGTTGTAGTATCCGCCGCTCATAGATATAATTAACACGCGTAACATGGGTGGTGTGAGTAGCTAGGTCGTAACCCTGAATAAATGGTGGTCACAGTTAAAATTATGTGATTAGAAAGTGACAATGCTTGCGAAAATTTGGCCGCCTTTTGAAAGGCCCTCTAACTTATTTATTTTTTGCCGGTCAGTTGCTATTGTTATTTCTTATCATATTTGTTTTTGTTCAATTGTTTATATACACGCATACAATCACACAAGTGCACATATTTTATTTACACCCAGTGAACAACACTTTTCCTCCTGGCAAATATGATACAGTCTCTGACAATTATCAATACAGTCGAGTCATTCATTATTAATTCCTTTCGTTTATTTTTCACCAAGTCAATACACCACATACATTAAAACTCATTAGCAACATGATTCAAGGCTTTTGAAATTTCTTTAGTTTAAAATTTAGGAACTTATGGGCTCCACAAATTCGATATTTGATATGATTTCGTCTATCACTCGTTATTGAAGTTTTCTTCGTTTTTGAAGGAAAATGTTCAGTGGGTTTTTAGGAAAATATTTAATTTTTAATCCATTTGCATTGAATTCGCATGTGTGTTCATGTTTTTTCCATTTCTCGATATTTTTTTACCTTTGGCTCTGTAGTTGTATTCGTTTTTTCACACAATCAGTCGTTTAAAGGAATGAATTGATTAGAAACTTGATTGAATAGTTGGAATATATTTCGAGTTGATTATAACATCGGCTACAACAAACACTAAAGAGATGTTGTATGGTTTAATCTGGAAATATCAGCTCCAAAAACATATTACTTTACATATCCATTTCTAAATAAATTTAATCCTTTCTTTCCATTGTATAAGGGCAATTTCCCTTATAATTTAAATTTATGGGACCTACAACAGGTGACATATACCAATTAATGACATACGTATACCCAACTGGTTAGTCTGAAGTGAAAATTGACAGACATGAAGCCGTAATATTCTATAATGGCCACGTTTCTCGATCAGTAAAGAATGTACTCCCCGGAATATGCTTTTCTAATGAAAAACATATGTGTGTTTAGTTTCATTAATCACGTTTCTTCAGCTATGTATTGTTATGAAAAGGAAAAATCTAGATACTGGGATTTTTTATAAAATTATAAACAAAAGCTACAAAAACAAAATAATGCAGTAAACAAACCTGTTTACAAATTATCGTACTGCTTAATATAACAACAAACACCAGCATAAAAAATGGTAAACAAGTAAACAAAAATACACCAACAACAATACAATAATAAATGTCAACGACAATGTTGATATTTATAGAAATTTCGAGTCGTGAACATTCGCCTTTAATAACATTCAGCAGACTGTTTACTTTGCCATATAAAAGGCAAGGTAAAGCAGGCGACTGAGTCAGTGCAGTTCAGTCAGTCTTGTGTGAAGACGCGGTGCGTTTGATGAGAGTAATCGTGGTTTGAAGATCTTTTTTACAAAGATCTGTCGAATAATTGCCTAGTAATTGTTACTGCTTATGCAAAGGGTATAAACAGAGCAATTATTGTTGTTTACATCAAGTTGTGAACAGTGGCACTCAGAATTGTGCGAATAATAAAGAATTTTAATTAAAATTAAACACAAATTTATTTTTATTTTATTTGAAATCTACGAGCTCACAATTTAAATCATTATTAAAAGGTAAAAATGTAACAATATTTAGGAAGTAATGGTAAAACATTTAATTTAAAAAACCAAGACTTCTGATACTTCAATACTTCAACTTCCCAATGGAAATCAGTCCTTTATTTGCTTTCTACAGAACTTCTACTCTCCTATTGTTTTAAATGATACGAATCACATTAGACGCGTGACTTTCAATGTCTATTTGTCCCTGTAGGACGAATTGTGGGGTGTTTTCATTTCATTTCATTTCATTTTGTAAATGTATTCGTTGTGTCAGCTGTTCATACAACAACTTGTTGTATCTCAACGTAAAGCCCAGTGCACAAGCACAATTTATTTGAATGGAATTCGTTTCGTTTTGTTCGTAATGTATTGGTTTTTGGCGCCATTTAGCACAGATCCCACAGGAGTCGTACCGAAGTTAATAATTAATTTTCGTATTTCATTTATCTTTTCGTCATTTTGTATCACACACTATCTATGAAAGTAGAGAGAGAGGTGAAGGTGGGTGTTGGGAGGTTATTTAATTTTTATTATTAGAAAATAAACAGAGCACAACAAAAAGGCTATTATAAGGCATGACATGGAAGTGGGTCATTTTGTAGTTTTGCCCCAAAATACAATATTGAAATACATTTATATGAAGTGAACTACCCTGTGTATTGTATTGTGTATTTTGTTTAAATGTTAATTAAACTTAGCATATGCGTAAAGCTGCTACTTTGGCAATCACAACTGTTAGGAAATATGTAATATGTAGACCGCAAGGGGACTGTCGAATAATTTTGTGTTTAAATATGTGGTTTTTTTTTAAACTAAAATGACTGATTATAGAATATAAAAAACTGTTTTGATAGATTCATAGCAGGGATAAGGGTGAGGCCACCAGGGTCAGCAAATAATTTGTATATATTTTAATAATTTGTTTAATATTTCTACATTTCTGTGGGTACAATATAAATAAAATTTAGTCGCCGTAGTCTAGTAGTTAATGTTTTGGCTTATTAGACGTAAAGTCACGGTTCAAACCCCAGGTCCGACATCAAAACGAAAATTAGAAAAAATATTTCTTCGGCGACTTCCTCTCAGCAGATTTCTGGCAAAAACTCTGAGAACAAATAAAAAATTCTCATGTAAAGTTTCTTAAAAATCTGTCGTTCGGAGTCGACTTTAAACTGCAGGTCCCGCCACTCATGTATAAAAATTAACACACACAACATGAGTGATGTGAGAAGGTAGGCCGTAATCCTGACTGAAGGGTTGTAACGGGCCAATTACGTATGTGTATGTTATTATATATATATATATTAAACCTTAATAGTGTGCTTAATTCAATTAAATTTTAGAATAATCTCGAACAAGAAATCTGGTGCCAGTGGAAGTGAACTTTTACCCATTACAAGGACAATTAATAAAAAAAATAAATGAAATGAACACATTACTCATACGACTATTCGTAATTCTTTCTGGAAAACAATCAACCACTATCCGAATCTTAAACTACAGGCTCCGGTTTTCAAGATTTCGATTGTTACCTAGACTTGTTGGTGCACTACCACTAGGCTTATAATATCATGTCATACTTCTCCTTTATTTAGTTTTCATATCCGAAAATTGCAAGTAGAATGAGTTCAAATTCATGTTCTGGATCAGAGATAAGCAATGAAGTGTTTTTTCGCTACTCATAAGCATTCATGAAATTTTTAATATAAGTAAGTCAACAAACAATTGATTCATTCATACCAGAGGCCAGCAATGAGTATTCAAAACGATGAGTAGATTCGAATCATACTTATAATTTCTGATACTTATACGCATTCATACTTATTTTAATGTCATACTCATACTACTCATACGCAAAGTTTGAAATAGACATAAGCAAACAAGACAGAGCAAACACACAACCTTCTAGTGAGTATTTTAGTGTTCGTACGCGAATCATACTTATTTTGTGCTTCGCGTATATGTTGAGTTATGGAGAGTCGAAATCAATACGAAATCATACGTGTTGTAAGTATGAATATGGTGAGTACTTCAAACTTTTAATATGAGTAGAGGTTCCATGATATTAAAATAAGTATGAATGCGTATAAGTATCAGAAATTATGTATGAGTATAATTCGATTCTACTCATCTTTTTGAATAATCATTGCTCATCTCTGTTCTGGATATTTTCCAAGTAATTAGTGCCCGCACGTACTTACAACTCTTTTTGTACGGATTCTTACAGATGTAACCTCATCAAAAGATTTTTGGACAAATTAAGGTTACCCCCATTGTTTATTTCTTATTTTCCCTGCAATATTTTCAATTTCTAATCATGTCTGCTCTCGTTGGAAGATTCAGAATTCAACATTTTTCTTAACCTGTAGCCCTCACTTTATCGCCCTAAAAAATCTCCTCCCTATTTTGAATGTAATTGGAATACTTTTGTGTACATTATCTCCAATTGTATAGCGACCTCCATCCAATCGTTCTTAGGATCTCTTTTAAGTATAATTCATCGTAAAGTTTTATGTCCTTTCATTTATTTACTTAAAATATAACCTTAAGTACTTTGTTTTTATTGAGAAACTATTTTTTGTTGTACAATTTTAAAAATGAAAATCAATTTCAGACTTTTTTTTTAGAACGAGATAAGATTAAAGTATTTCGAGTCATTGTTACAGTTCATCAGTTACCAGGGTATTCTGTATCCACGACAGTTTCTAAAAATAAACGGAAATAAATGTTAATTGAAGTAATAATTGCCGTAAAGTGATGATGGAGATGAAAGGAATATCTACCATTCTTTTTAGTATCATGAACGTGAACAACAGCAAAGCTAGGTGGCAAGGAGTAGTCATACTCTACAGGAGGTCCAGTGCTGAAAATAATGGAAAACGAAATTATTATTTAAAATATAAATTTAGATGGAGCTGTTTAGTGCCATGTAACTCATAATTACTTGATATTAGATTGTCTTTTCGAAATCTACATTTTATATATAAAGAAGCTGCTTTACTAACTAATATACTCACTCACTGACTGGCTGACTGACAGACAGACTCATAACTCATTAACTTGTGAAGCGAAAAACTTTGCACTCGATAGGTCCACCTGATGTTGTATGTTAGCGATAAATAAAATTTTTTTGAAAATCTCTGGTTTACCTGATCTATTTGGCCATATAAAAAATATGCGGATTTTTTTCACGATAAAGTGTTGATGCCTTTGATGAAACTTTACAATCAGATACGCAAACTGCCAGGAAATACTGGCATTAAACATATTTAAAGGAACTACATAAGTGAGTGGCGCATGATGGCAATTATATTGACAGAGTTACCATCGGATGCAGAAGCCTTGAAGATATTCGAGAGAAAAGTCCTACGTAGGATTTTCGGTCCAGTGCGAGTTGGCAATAATTTCCGCATTCGATCCGAACAGTGAGCTGTATGAGCTCCTCAATGGCATGAACGTTTTGCAGCGTGTTAACATCCAGCTGCTGCGCTTGCTCGGCCATGTCGTTCGAATGAAGGAGGATGCTCCGGCGAGACGGGTATTTGATGCGGAGATTTGCGGAAGTCGGCGAAGTGGACGACCTTGTTTGCATTGGAAGGATCAGAGGAAGCCCTGTCATCGATTGCTGTGACCAACTGGCGTAGGCGCGCAAAAAGCAGAGGCGCCTGGAAGGATGTGTTAAGGCAGGCCTAAATCCATTGATCGGGTTGTTAATGGCCAGTAAAGTGAGTAAGTAAGTGAGTTACCATCATTGTGCAGAAATGCAACGAAGGTAACTAAAGTTATCCACTTTCACGATAGCTTCGCCATAAAGGAGGAGATTATCAGACCATGAATATTTTTTAAAGAGAGGATATACCGCTCTGCTCTTTTTGTGGATATTTTCAAAGCATTCGAGCATTGTAGTCATGGAATAGAGTCTCTTCTCCGTAAAGTTTAGAAAAAACTTCAAACATACATAAGTATCGTAGAGGTAGTGTTGTGAAGGGGTTACATCTCTTTATTGCAAACCAGAGTAGTAAACCACTCGAGGAAGGGTAATTGCAAACCTATAAAATTAAAAGGCTTTAATATTCACTAATTAATGCAGTTAGTATGCCCACTATCTCTTGCACAGGTAGGGAATAACATCAACTACAAACATCTTTGGAAGACCAGGCAGTGAGAACCCTTGATGGAAAATGGAACTCAATTTCTAAAAATTCTTCACAACTACATCCTTACATCTTTACGTATTTGGTGATTACAACCCTTTTAGTCAGGATTACGACCTAGCTTTTCACACCGATTATGTTGTGTGTGTTAATTTTTAATACATGAATGAACGACAGACTTTTTGAGAAACTTTTCATGGCAATTTTATTTTCTCTCAGAGCTTTTGCCAGAAATCTGCTGATAGGAAGTCGCCAAAGAAATAATTTTTCATATTTCCGTTTGACCTGTGTCGTTGTCTGACCTGTAGTTTGAAGCGAGGCCTCACGTCTAATAAGCCAACACACTACCTACTAGGCTATGGCGACTTCCAACTTTATCCATAAATTTTCATAGAAGGCGTTATTTTTTAGATAACGACAGCAGAGCTTGCTATCACCTTAGAATCTGCTCAGCTGGAAGAAACTTGATAAGTGGAACTGAAACAGAGATAGAAATATTAAGAAGAGGGGGAGATGCCTAGTGACTGGCCTACGCTGCTTAAACAACAAAAAGAAATAAAAATATGTATGACGTCACCATGACTGACAATCACAAAGAAATGTTGACTATGCAGCCTTTACGCAGAATGCTTTACTTGCTTAACATTTAAGATTTTATCTGTTTTTTTCGTATTTTGAATTCATTAATAGATTGTTTACATAATTAAATTAAACGAAGATAGGATACTTACACATTAATACTCCACCAATTCCGTACGAAGATATTTCTGGTCAACAGAAATATAAAAGCAACTGCCGCAAGGCCTAAAACACAAATGCCACTCCAGTAATCAATGATAAAGAAGATTTCCCTTAGACGAGCCGAAATATAAACAATTATTTCACGCATCCATACGGAGAAGACAACCAATAAATAAATGCAGTAGGCCATGAAGCTAAAACCAAACCAAACAGTGGGCTTAAAAATTAAAACAAAAATCTATCAAAAGCAATTCCAAAACTTACTGTTTCTTGGCAGTTTTAAAATCTTTACCGCCTACATTTACGGTGTCTGCAGGCAATTTAAATATGCTGAAATAAGCTTTTATAGAACAGAATATGCTGATTGACAGCGATACTAAAATGGGCACATAGAAATACAATAAAATGCCCCATAAACGAACTGCAAAGAAAAATAAAAAAAGTTAACATTTCAAAGTCGATTTGAATTTCGTTAGAAACTTACTATCAAACCAGCAATAGTCTTCCCCTATACCAGGCTTTAAATGACGACCAATACTTGAGTCCTGAGCGTATTTTGTTAAATACTTTAAACCAAAGGCCACTGCCAGGGTGAGAGCATAACATATTTTTAAATGCCAACTTCTTATGGGTTTCAAGGAGAACATGGCCCAAAAATTGCCACTTATAATGTTTAAAATCAAAAACGATACAATTAAAAAGAAATACGCCAAGAAACCTGCAATTAAAGACAAAAGTTCAAAGTTTTACTATAAATTGTTGTTGTTTTGTTTTCGAAATATATTTGCTTAATGTGACTACACTTTAATAGTAGCAGCAGGTAAATTCTAACTCACCTATATTACGACAAGCGGTATGCGAAAGATTCATGGGGTTTTTCAATTGCAAATAGACCAGTGCTGCCAGACCAATTGTCAAAGTAAACAAATGAAATATTAAACCTTCACCATAATTACTATTCCGTACATCCTTAATGGCCACAAACATAAGAATTACAATTAAATTGATCACAATAGCCACCGAGGTACCTTAATTAAAAGAATATTGTTTTCAAAAATCTTGTCTAGACCATAGGAAATTACATTGTAGTACTTACAGATGACATAGATCCATACTTTAAGACCTCTCTGGTATCTTTCACATGTTAAGGGTGTCAGACTCCAGGTTTTTTTATTTTCCAGTGGCGTAAAACAGTATTCATCGGTGCTGTAATAACGATTTTCACGTTTCAGTGTACCATTCTATGAAAACAAAAGAAGAAATAAAAACAGTATTTAAAAATTGTTTCTAAATTTCGAATTACTTTCGAGTCAAGGTATATGTGAGCGTAACTTTGGTCAAAAAATATTTTATCATTGTAATGACTTCCCTGAAGTATGAATATTGTTACGTTTTTACCTTTTAAAAACGTTTAAAATGTGAGCTCGCAGATTGCAAATAAAATAAATATAAATCTGTGTTCAGTTTTAATTAAATTTTGTTATTATTCGCACAATTCTGTATGCCACTGTTCACAACTTTATGTAAACAACAACGATTGCTTTTCTTTGTTATTCCTCTGTTTATACCCTTTCCACAAACAATAACAATCACTAGACAATCATTCGACAGATCTTTGTAACGGAGATCTTCAAACCACGATTATTCTCTTCAAACACATCTCGATTTCATACAAAACTGACTGAACTTTTACTAACTAAGTCGCCTGCTTTGCCTTGCCTTTTATATGGCAACGTAAATAGTCTGATGAATGTTCTTGAAGGCGAATGTACGTGGCTTTGCTCCTCGAAATCTCTAAAAATGTAAACATCGCTGTTTAATTATTGTTGTATGTGTATTTTGTATTCATTTATTCTTGTAGTGTTGTTGTTGTATTTTTGTTTACGTGTTTACCATTTTTTTTTTAAAGCAGCCGTAGTCTAGTAGGTAGTGTGTTGGCTTATTAGACGTACAGCCAGGGTTCGAGCACCAGGCCAGGCATCAAGACAAAATACAATAAGCATCCAATTTATCGGACTCAATGCCGTTTTTTTTTGTTCCTGTTCCTTAGCAGGATTTATCCGTCCTTTATACTTTATACAAAGACTTTATCAAAAAACCAAAATTGACAGTTGATGCAATCCAATTTGTGAGTAAACATAATGCCTATGACGTTAAAAAATTATAACAACTCCACGGAAGGCAGAGAAACCTTATAGTATATTGAATAGAATCCTGTGTTACGTATACGACAATTGTATTGAGTCATACTTGACTACGGTAGGAGTTCCTCAAAGCTGTGGAGCTGGGATCTCTCATGTGTAGTATTATGTACGACAAAGAGATTAATTATACAGAAAGATGAAACCGCCGTGAAATGTGTTTATAATGTCGCTATAACTGTGCAAGCAAGAAGTCTGGAATATTCAGTAAGTAAACAATGAAATATTCTGGCAAAAGGTTATTTAGGGTTTTTAAACTGTGATTCGACCAAGCTTAATCTGGCATAACACAGTGGCGAAAAACACACCCGATTTGAGTAGGTAGAGGACTAAAAACTCCTCAAATTCGAAGAATATCGAATGGACGAAGAGAATTCATGTTAAGCCGGATAACAACGGTCATCTTACAATTGATGTGATGGTACTGTTCCAAGGGTTTGGGAATCCCGTTGATATCTTAATTTTGAAGACGGAGAAGAAATCCCTAAAATCATAACTTTAATGCAGATACATACATAACACACATAATTGGTCATTACAACCCCTCAGTCAGGACTAGGACCTAGCTTCTCACACCACTTATGTTGTGTGTGTTAATTTTATACATGAGTGATGGGACATACAGCTTAAAGTCGACTCCGAACGACAGATGTTTGAGAAACTTTTCATGGCAATTTTATTTTACTCCCAGAGTTATTACCAGAAATCTGCTGAGAGAAAGTCGCCGCAGAAATATTTTTTCATATTTTCGTTTTGTTGTCTGACCTGGGGTTTGAACCTATTAGACTACGGCGACTACCTTTAATGCAGATCATGTGAGATTATATATCGTTCAGTTTAAAACTTTTATTCAAATTTTTGTATATTTTGGCGAAACTTTGCATAGGATCACTATGAAATATTTTATGCCAGAGAAGGGAAAGTTATTTTTATAATAGAGGGAAACACTATAAAATCTACAAAGTAAACATAATTTTTCATCTCCATGGAAAGCATTTAAATTCAGCAATTGATTAAATTGATTATCATTTGATTGTAATTCAAACGGAAACACACCTACTTATTTATACAAATCCAAGAGGGTCTCGTGAATTTTACATTCTAACAATCAATCAAATTTTTATTGAAAAAGTGGAAAAAAAAAGTATCTAAATTGCTATCAAACTGACAAAGAAAATTTTTTTTGTTAGTTTTTAAAATTTTTTTGGAGAAAAGGAAAACCAACAAATTTGTTTATTTATCAAAAATACGTCAAAACAAAATTAATTTTTTTTTTGCAATGATTGATTTTTTTAATGGAAATAAACAAAACGGGAGACATGTATTGATAATTATAAAAACAAACATGGACAGACATCAACAGATATTTCCCGATTAGATTAATTTATTCTAATTTGAATTAAAACTTTTAATATAAATTTGACTATCGAAGGTAGTTAAAATGAATTTGAAGTAAAATTTCTGACTTTCATAATTTCAAATAATTTCAAATATTTTATTAAATACATGACCAAACAATAAATAAAACTTCTTTGTTTTATTATTATTTAAATAGATTGCTGTTTACATACATATGTATGTATGTACATATTTCCTAAGCACAGTTTCTTAAATAAAATTTCGTAATCCAAAGAAAAAAGTGCGATAAAACATGAACATTTAAAAGATTATTACACTTGAGATTAAATTAATTTTATTTATTTATGTTTCATTTGTTTATGTTTAAAAGAAGAAATCAAATTTAGGTCATTAAGTAAGAATCATTGATAAAAACAAAAACTATAATAATTGTACCAAACAAAAGAAGACAAACGTTGACGTTTTATTAGCTTAAATGCAGAATAACAATAAATTGTTCCCGCAATAATAATACATATCTATTATAAGTCACATAACATACAGTAGTGCAAGAAATAATAGGTAAGCGCAACAACTTCTTTAATTTTTCTTGTTTAGTATCTTTGCATAAACAAAATACTTTTTTTTTTTTCATGGAAATAAAAAATTTTTCGATAAAATGCCTTGTATTTGGCCTGAACAGAAGTCATTTAATTGCTGAGGAGTCTCAAGAGGCACTCTGTGTGAACTTGATCAAAATTTGACAATTCTAGTTGTCGATTAAGATTCTTTGGAGTACTTATAGCTTGCCGCAATGCTCTAACGGAGCCACCTTTAATCCTCTCCACAAGTTTGGATTTCTGTAACCCATCTTCCTTTTCTTTATTTGGGAAATTCAGCAACTTTTATCTTTGTCTGGCTTCAAAACCACACTCTAGGTGCTGATTGTCATTATCTGTTTAGTTTAGGTACTGGTATTTTGCTTTTACATCGCTTAACATTAAAATTATAAACAAAAGCTACAAAAACAAAACAATGCAGTAAACAAATCTGTTTACAAATTATCGTACTGCTTAATATAACAACAAACCCCAGAATAAAAGGAAATGGTAAACAAGTAAACAAAAATACAACAACAAATGCTATAAGAATAAATGTAAACGAGATTTCGAGAAGTCGAAGTCATGAATATTCGCCATCAAGAACATTCATCAGACCACTCTGCCATATAAAAGACAGGGAAAACAGGCGATTGGGTGAGTGAAGTTCAGTCAGTCTTGTGTGAAGAAGCGGTGTGTTTGAAAAGAGTAATCGTGGTTTGAAGATCTCCGTTACAAAGATCTGTCGAATAATTGTCTAGTAATTGTTATTGTTTATGCAAAGGGTATAAACAGAGGAATAACAAAGAGATGCAATTGTTGTTGTTTACATCAAGTTGTGAACAGTGGTACACAGAATTGTGTGCATAATAAAGAATTTTAATTAAAATTAAACACAAATTTTTTTTATTGTATTTGCAAACTACGAGCTTATATTTCAAACGTTTTTAAAAGGTAAAAACCTAACACTAACAATTGGGTATGATAAAGTTACCTTCATCTAAAGTATCTAAAACGATACTAAAAACACTCACCTCGAATAGATCCCATTTCCAAAATTCTGCCTTGTTCTTCTCGATATATTTACTCTTGCAGCCGAATTCATAGCGAACAATAAAGGCATCTTTAATGTTCACCACATCGGTGGAGCCATTCCTGAATGTCACCTCTAAGTGAGAGTGTTGTGAGTGAGATTCTTTCTCATTGGCGGTACAATTCTGTTGGGACTCATTATAATGCATTTTTGATGGACAGCAAAACGTAACGCAAGGCTTCAGCAGGCAGGCACAACCACGCATATGTTTCGGGGCATCGTATTCTATGCCATCGATAACTTTAAATTTATATTCGGCAGTTAAATTAGCTGGTATTAGAAGACCCTCAAACGAATAGGAGCCATCTTTTAAACGTAAACCATCCGTTATATTAACAGTCTGTGAGTAAGGGCAGGGATATGAACGGGCAGTGGTTGTAGGTAAATAGTTTGTAAACAAAACGAATATGAGTAATAATGACAGCATCAGAAGGCGATTGTATGACGTTGAGTATTTGATCATCATCTCTGTCTGTATGAGTCAACGAAAGTCTGCAGCAGTTAGAACAACAACAACAACAATTAAGAAAAGATTAAAATAGATTTTTTTAATTTATAAACAGAGAGCAATATAAAGAAAGTCATTGAGAGTGTATGTTATGGAAGGTTCAGAGCGAGAGAGAGCATGTAAACAACTTTCAGTGAAAGTGTCATAGGCATTAGCAGGGAAAACTGATGAGAGAGGAAAGTGAATGAATGATTTTATTTTTTTGAAGACTTTACCCACCGATCATCAATCAAGTTCTAATAAAAAAAAGAAAACTTATTTAATGTAAGAATTAATGGGATTTTAACACTTCTCAAACGATTCAATTTGCAAACTTTTTTTTGGCACAGATAAACGAATTTTAAAATTTTGAATTTGTTTTCATTTATTTTTCTTCTTTTTATTTACAACGATTTTATTAAACAAAAATTCAGTTTAGATTTTGAACACTATAAATATGTTTTTGTTGTTATTGTTTTAGCCACTACATGATCATTTAATTTTATTTCCAATCGTTAATCATAATAATTAACTTGAATGTTGAATGTGTGTTTAATTTCATCCAATTTGGCTATAAAACATTCTCCTGCATTGTTATTGCTGTTTTGTATTGTGTGGTATTGTTTGTTTGTTTGTTTTTTTCTATTTGTTCACGTTTTTAAATTTAGAAACGCTTTTTCTAACTTGTTTTTGTTGTTTCATTTGGTTTTAAACATTAAAAAAAATAATGATTCGTTGTATTAGCGTTTCACTACCGAACACGATCGTTTGCAAACAAATGCCGTGACAACGTCTTGATGGCAACAACGGCGTATAGAAACTGTTTGTGGTCATTGTCTCTCAGAGATTGGATACCACAGCCACTACCTCGCTCTCATTGAATTTAATTCATAGCTATTCCAGTCTCTGTGAAAGTAGGCCTGTGTGTGTTGGTTGCTCTCATGTGTAGTGTTGTCCGTTTTATTTAGTGCAGTCAGTAAGCCGATAACAATTTTAGAGGTGGTAGTGGTGTTATTTTCTGCTTAGTTACGTTTTAAACCAGAGAGATGGTAGTAGACGTTAAATTTAAAATAATGAAAGTGAAATGCTACAAATAATCGTAAAAGTAAATTCAGAAAAATATTCTTTAGAAGGTGTAGTAAAACTAAATCCATTATGTTTTCAATAGATATGTATGTAGTATATCTTCTTCAGTAAGAATTCGTTAAAAATAAATTAAATTTAATTGAAATTGAAAAAATTATTTGTCTACCTAAATACGACATATTTTAAGAAGCTTTTTTTAGTCAGTCTTGCGTGAAGAAGCGGTGTGTTTGAAGATCTCCGTTACAAAGATCTGTCGAATGATTGTCTAATAATTGTTATTCTTTATAATAATTGCCTTTTAAAAAAGGCAATTGTTGTTGTATACATAAAGTTGTGAACAGTGCCACACAGAGTTGTGCGAATAATAAAGAATTTTAATTAAAAAATAAATACAAATTGATTTTTATTTTATTTGCAATCTACGAGCTTATATTTCTAAAAGTTTTTTAAAAGGAAAAACCGTAACAATTACTTTGGTTTGTGGTCGAGCATTTTAAACACTACTTTACGCCACCTAACATTACAATATTCATTGTCAAAGCGTTCACTTTATATTTGCCTAGTGCCTGTCGTCTTGTGGTCGTGTGGTCGTCTAGGTTTAATTCCTTATGGATATTAGAATGATTATTACTAGAGGACACACATAATTGGTCATTACAACCCTTCAGTCAGAATTAGGAACTAGCTTCTCACATCACTTATATTATGTATGTTAATTTTATACATGTACAGAGCAGACGCAGATTGATGATGGAAATTACGGACTCTATTCTGCTTTACGGCAGTGAGACCTGGACAGAAGCGTTAAAGGCCGACTTTAAAATGAAAATTTTATCATCGGTACAATGCACAGCTGCACTTAGGGTGGCATCGGCGTATAGAACTGTAACTAAGTCAGCAGTATTGGTAATCAGTGGTATAATACCTATAGGTTTACAGGCAAGCGAGCGAAAGAGGTTGTGGGAGACTAAAAACGTGCACGGAGAGACAGAAAATGTCGACGAAATGCCAGAAAGCGAACCATACAACACTGGCAAAAGAAATGGAACACTGGAAAAAGTGGTATATGGACGGCAAAACTTCTCCCAGATATTACCCGCTGGATTGGGAGGAAATTTAGTGAGGTTAATTACTATTTAACACATCTGTTATCCAGACACGGTTATTTTTGTAAATATCTGTTTAAAACGGTGAAGATTTATGCATTTATGATGATGCGTCGATTGATGACGCTGAACACACTTTCTTTCACTGTGAGAGATGTAGTTTAGAAAGAATGAATCTAGAGCCCAAAGCCGGCGTCTGTACTGTCGAAAACTTCTGCGATATACTTCTGGACAGCAAAAAAATTGGAATAGCATAGCCAGTTATACTAAGGCCTTGTTGAAGTCAAAAAAACTTGTCTTGGATAAGAGGATTAGAATTGATGTTTAAACACGTTTTTATCTGAGAGATCAGAGATTTAGTAGGTGAGGGCCCTACACACGGGGGATAGTGATGACTACCCTTATGATGCGGTTAGGTACATTTACTCCTCCCCAGCTGAATAAAAACTACATGAGCAGCGGAACCTACAGTTTAAAGTTGACTCTGGACGACAGATTTTTTGAGAAACTTTACATGGCAATTTACTAGAGGACATAGAGATATGAAGTCGCTGTGGTCTAGTAGGTAGTGTGTTAGTTTATTAGACGAAAAGCTAGGGTTCGAGCCCCACGCCAGACATCAAAATAAAAATACAAAAAGTTTTTCTTCGGCGACTTCCTCTCAGCAGATTTCTGGCAAAAACTCTAAGAATAAATAAAAATTGCCATGAAAAGTTTCCCAAAAAAATCTGTCGTTCAGAGTCGACTTTAAACTGTAGGTCCCGCCACTCATGTATAAAAATAACACACACAACATAAGTGGTCTGAGAAACTAGGTCGTAATCCTGACTGAAGGGTTGTAATGACTAATTCTGTATGTTATGTTATGTACATAGAGATATATTCACAGAGGTCGAGATGCAGCACGCAGAAATATTTTTGTTGACCGTTACGTCTGTAACGAAATAATCCTCGTTGTATATGTTTAACATTAACGAGTTCATGGTCGTCCATATATCTGCATCCATCGACTCTCTGAAGTTCTACTAATGGAAATGTAGAAAATTCCATTGCATTGCATGCGATATTTAAAACCACTGTTGCAAATCGGTTTTCATTGTCCCGAAAGACCTTAGATCCCTTTAGTTTATGTCATGTGATTCTCTAGGTACATAAGATAGGTCATTTGTCTCTTTGTTCCCTAGGTACCCAAATAATTCTCACCGTACCATGTATATAGAAATTCTTAAACGTTTCCTTACAGTTCTCTCTGCTGTAAGAATGTTCTAATTGCCATCTGATTTCAGTAAAACTGTTCATATATTTCCGAATTAAACCTGATTGAACTTTGGGGAGTTTGGGAGAATAAATACAAAAGATTTTTACGTTTAATTTCTTTGGTTTTATTTACAACAAAAGTTTTTAAGAATTCTTTTATATTTTTTGTTCTTCTGTAAATATTTTCACAATAATAAGGCACTTAAAAACTAAATTTAAAGCTTAAGAAAATCAACATAAATGCTGCGCTTAAACGTAATATATGGCTGCCTTCCAAAATGTATCAATGCAAAGTTTGTATGCAGTTCTACTACTCTACATAAACTATGCAGATATGCAAAGTAACCAAACAATGCATCAACTATAAATCCGAAGCCTGATTGCTTTTTGTCTGCGTTAAAAATACAAATTGACGACGTTTTGAAATAGAATACATTGTATATATTTTGTACAGCGGCATTATGAAACACGATACTTTGTTCAAACACAAAGCAACTAACATTTTGGAAGGCAGCCTGTATGTTTATTAATAAAATCACTGACTAAGAGTAACTAATAGAATTAAAATAAAAATTATATTGTACAGAGCATAGTGAGAATCTTTTTAGTATTGAAACAAAAAACAAAACAAAAAATATATGCCTTAAATACGACAAATAAAATAAAATAAAATAAAAATAATAATAAAATATATTAAAATCTACATACGATACGCTCACATCAAGCAAATATTTGTTGAAAACAAAAAACGTACTCACTCTTTTTAAGAGGCTTGAGTTAAAAGAAGCTAAAACTTATTTTGTGCACTTTGCAAATATTTGCCTAATGTGACCGTATCTTTACTCTAAATTTAAAGGAATGATTATGCGAATACAACATTAAAATCATTCGATTCAAAAAGTCTTAACAAAAATATGAAACATTTTTAGCTTTTACATATACAGTTAGTGATATTATTTATGGCACACTCTTGCAGGTGTGTTTGTGTAATTCTATCTAATCATGTCTTTTTAAATGATAATTTTTAAAAAATTGGATTCAAGTACGAGAAACAAAAGAGAAGGGTAAAATGTTATTCAATGTTATTAAATATTATTATTGATTTATTATTTGGAGGGAGCTCAGGATGGTAATTCTATTGTATAGCATGTATAAAATAGTATTTTTTTCTTAACCAGTAAATACTCTGGCAATTGACCTCTGCAAGTGAATTAAAAAAATACACTTTTGTAAGGTATTTTATTTCTTTATGGCAAAACTTTATTACATGATCTAGTATAAGAACCTTAAAAGGCTATTCCTTTCAAAGAATTCGAGAATTCGTTTACTTATTTGCTTAGTACACTTCCCCTACTAGCTTCCCATCTTGATCCACTTATAGTGTTTAAGACTTAAATGCAAATGTTCTGTTGTGTTTAGTAGGTAAACTTTTTTGTAAATTCTTAAGGCCATAATTAACATTCGATAAAATATTTAAAATAACTTATAATCGCTTTAAACTACAACTTAAAGGTCATTTAAAATGGTGGTACGTTCTGGAGGTGGTTTCATGAGAGGCCTATCCGCAGGATTGCATGAATTGGGTAAAGCCAAATTACCCACACTGCTCGATGTTGTCTTCGTAGAGTATTGACTCTGACGCTGATGGCTGCTGCTATCACGTACCGAATATCTAAATACGATACGAGTTAAAAAAATAAAAAAATAAAAATTATTACAAATATGTTGCGTATAAAAATTTTAAAACACACACACAGAGAGAAATAAACATGCAAAATTTGTTAATAAAAATGAAATTAAAAACATAAAAGTTAAGTTTGATTTGATTAATTTTGTAAGGAATTGTAGTGTGGACCCCTGTTAAAATGTAGTATAGTTGGGTTATTTAGATCACTCATAATGAATTATTCCATTCCAATTCTTTCCAAATTTATTACACTATTGTTGTTGTTGTTGTTTTACCTTCTTTCTCCTTTAAAATCTTAATTTCTCTTTCATGGGCAATGAATCCACTTTCGTCTTTTGCGTCGGAACCGTTGAGTTAATGGAATTCGTTGAATTTGTGGAATTCGTATGATTGGCGCCATTACCTTTATTCCTTTTCAATATTCTTATGAAGATATTTAAATAATAAGAAAGACTTTTTGGGTATTATTAGAAAATACGATTACGGGTTTTGGTTTACTTTAAGTGCTAAAAATTATTATGATAAGTGTTAGTGAATACGATAGTGATGGTAGGATTAGTTTCGATTAGCATTGGCTCCAATATGTGAGATTTTTCTGGGATTTTTTTTTTGGGATTTTTCAGTTAAAATTTTTTCCCAAAAATACACGAAGCTCTTTGGCACTTGTTGGATTAATTATAGGTTTAGGTTAGAGGACGTGTACTTGCTAATTGAGACAAGTACAGTACCCGGAGGTCAAGTTAACCCATTGTACAACATCCTAAAGGAAAGGAAGAATAAAGAAGCAGAGGAGTTACACAGACTAACAAAACACACAAGAGAACGCGACTACGTTGTTGAAGCCCTAGCACTTCTTAACCAGCCCAAACTAATAATGAATTTAGAGAAGAGCCTTGGTACCGGCTCTCGACACAGAACTCAAACCCTCAAAGAAGCCCCTGTTAAGAGTGTTTAACCTCAACCTACTAAGGGCTGGATAGTTCGATAGTATCCAGCTCCTGATCATTGCAACATACCCTGCAATAGTCCGGCTGGGATCTGTTCCAGATCCTTGTCAGCGATCTAATCTCGCAATGCCCCGTAATAAACCCAATAATTAACCTTAAACTGACCTTATCCAAGCCCATCAGCCAACCTGTTCTTACACTGGCTATATCAGGCAAAAGACTCCTAGAAACATAACAACTCGATCCATTTCCCCAACATCACTGCTCTTCCCCTCTGACCCATTCATTGATGAGGTCGTAGAGGTGGCAGATTGGGGGATCAGGACCAACTATCAAATTGCCCTCAGAAAGTGAACCTAATCTAGGGAGAGCATCCGTCGTCTCATTACCGCGTATTCCGCTATGACGCGGAATCCAGCATAGACGGATTCGATCTGGTCCTGAACGACTCCTTGCACTCGCGAACGAGTTGTGATTTGCACCAGCCCGATGCTATGGCCCTTAGGGCAGCCTGACTGTCAACGAAGATCATATAAGATTCCGAATCTGAAGTAGACCTAACAGCTACGGCCTTGATAGGAGATTTCAAGATTGCGAAGATCTCTGCCTGAAACACGATACATCATAGTGGTCAGAATTTATGAAAAACTTATTTGAACCAAATATCGTCAACTTGCAACATGTTAAGGTTGTTTACGAAAGAAAGACCGAAATAGTTTCACTAATCTTTGGAAGACATATGGAGACAGTTATTGTTTGTCGCATAAACTTTTATGTACAGCTATGGGAAATATAATAGCAGCACTGTAGTTGTAAGAAAAATTACAAATTGGGTATCGAATTCCTTGTACTTTGGTGTTCTTATATACCATCTTATAAAAAAGAGAATAACTTTGGTTTCATCACTCTGTACAGCTTTATGGCATTTAGACAATCCGAGTAAGTTCTTTCAAAGTCGGTCGCGAACATAGACTTCTTCTTAGACTTCTTTTAAGAAAATTGTGTATTATTAGATGACGGCTGGCAGGAGTAGCGTATGGGTCTGATGTTATTACACATGCATTTTATGAGCAGACTTTAATGGGTTAATTAAACATTTTCAATACAAAGCTTAAACTGATTAAATTGCAGCAAGTTAATGCATGTTATAACAACAAAAACAGCATATTACACAGTACAACAACAACATTTTTCATTTTCGATACGCTATTTCGATTATTTCAAGCAATTTAGTCCACATTATCGATCGCACAACATCAAAAAACGCAACAATTCTTACATTTCCCAGCTGATCGAACATATTCGGAATCGTTTCGTATATTATTGTCGTTTAGAAATTATGCGTATGAATATTTTGATTATTTGAAAATGCCGCACGTATTATAATCATTTGACGTATTTGCAGTGAAACATCGAGAAATCTACGACGTACGGCAGAGTTGGCAAGTGTTGTACTGTCCGTATTGCGATAACTACGTACGCTACACGTTCTATTATAAATATTTTAATAATTAAAATTTTTTTTTAATTTTAAATAAGGAAAATAAAAGAAATTTAAAAAAAATCTAAAAAAAAATTTTAATTTATTGGTTAAGGGCTAAAGTAATTTCGAATGCTTTAGTCATAAGAAAAACTGAAATCCTTTCGCAAGGAAATCTATCGAAATTTACTTTTAACCCTTTGCCTTGGTAAAATAAAATGAGACGGCACAATATTTTCATAGGAATCCTTGTTAAATACGCACCTATTTGTGATCAACTGTTTGACCTTTTTCTTCATGACAAACAACATGAATATTAAGAAACCTTGTATCGCATTACAAATATCAGCTGCATAGAATATTTTAGACCAAGGCTTATCAGAGCCCACAAAGTAGGACATGATTTCCAAGGACCAAGTTACGCCCATAACCAAAAAAAGACGTAAAAATAAACCGAATCTAAAAGAAAGAAATGAAAACAGAAAAATTAATTAAACTCTCCATTACTACGGTATATTGAAATGCAACTTTACCTGTCTTTTTCGTTTCTTAAATTTCGTGTACTATCTTCTCGGGCCATTATGCGAGCCATTTCGCGCTGCACCTTGTGTATTTTCATGGCGGTCATGACGAACATGACAGTGTTGGCCGCAATTATGATAAGAATTGGCGTAAAGAAATACACCAAAGCCGACCATGTTAGCACTGGAAATTATATCTCAATATCAGTTTTTGCAAAATCCATCACAAGTACTTACTGTTTAACCAACAATATTCACCGCCCCCAATGCCAGGCTTCCAATCGTAGGGTATATCCACATGTTCCTGCATAAACCAAGTGGCAATGAGGAATATAACTGGTATGCCCCAGGAGTAAACGGAATACATGGCAAATCGTTTCTGTTCCTGAAAACGATTAATGCCTCGAGTTCCTCTAAAATTGTGCCACAAATCAAAACTAATTACGCTCAACCAGAAAAAGGCCGCCATAAAGAAATAATAGGTTGTATAACCTAAAAAAATAACAAAGGTTTACACGTTACACAAAACATTCTCCACAATAACTATGCGTTTTGAACTCACCTATAACTTTGCATGACAATCCCAACACATCTACATGCGATGACAGGGAATTTACGCACAACATACTGTAGCCGACAATTAGTCCAAATAAATAGCACACCAGTGATTTGCCGTGTTGATTCCGCAACTCAGGTATGGCCAAATACACAATAATAGTCAGCACCATAAATGGTATGGAGAATAACATGGCATAGGCATTTATTATTTTCATTGAGCCACCAGGACCAGAATGACAATTGGCCGGATTCAAAACGTATGTTGTATTCATGCCATTTACCATTGTAGGCAGCATACAGTATTCCAGCTTACTGAGATATACTTCATCGTCTGCGCGTAATACGGTGCCGTTCTAAAAAAGAAAATTAAAAAAAAAACAAAAATTATCATTTAACCTTGTGATAGAACAGTTCATAAACCTGTTTACAAATTATCGTACTGCTTAATATAATACAAACACCAGCATAAAAATGGTAAACAAGTAAACAAAAATACAACAACAAACGCTACACAAACACTACTACAATAATAAATGTAAACAACGATGTTTACATTTATACAGATTTCGAGAAGGCGAAGTCACGAACATTCGCCTTTAAGAACATTCATCAGTCTGTTTACCCTAAAATATAAAAGGCAAGGCAAAGCAAGCGATTGGGTGAGTAAAGTTCAGTCAGTCTTGCGTGAAGACGCGGTGTGCTTGAAGACAGTAATCGTGGTTTGAAGATCTCCGTTACAAAGATCTGTTGTATAATTGTTTAGTGATTGTTATTGTTTATGCAAAGGGTATAAACAGAGTAATAACAAATAAAAAAGGGATTTGTTATTGTTTACATAAAGTTGTGAACAGTGACACATAGAATTGTGCGAATAGTAAATAATTTTTATTAAAACTAAACTCAAATTTATATTTATTTTATTTGCAATCTACGAGAACATATTTTAAATGTTTTTAAAAGGTAAAAACGTAATAGTATGTATGCCTGAAGAGAAATTAAAAAAGATACAGTAATGGGGATTCTTAAATCAAATTGATACGTGAAATTGATTTAAACATTCAAGATCCTTCAATTGAGGTAATTTACCATTATCAGATCATGTGACATAAATATGTATGTCATATGAAATGCTTAAAATATGCATAAAAATTCTCACACTCACCGAAAATATCTTCCATTCATCATATTCTGGCTCAAGTTGTGGATTCAAGATGTACATAGTATCGCAAGGCCGGAAATGTACTACAGCATACTGTTCGAAAACGTTTACCGTCTTTAGGGAGCCATCTGACTGGGTCATATTCAGCTCTGTTGGCTGTTTAATGTCACTGGGCATATCTTCACAGGTGTAATTTAACGAGACGTACGTCTGACCAAACGGACAACAGAAATTAATACACGGCTTAATTTTACAAATACAACCGCGTAAGTGTGGTGTCACACGCACTGCTGTCGTGAGATCCGTATAAATGTAATTATACACGCCGATATATTTGTGTGGTATTATGACGCCATCATGTAAATACGAGCCATTCTCAAATCTCAGATCATCCGTTACATTAACGGTGTGAAAGAAGAAACAGGGCGTGTGCAGACCACCACGATGATAATGCTTTTCCAATGATGATGATTTTGCCCACAATTCTGGTACAAAAATGAAAATATAAATGAGTATGATAATGTGTAGGCGTCTCAGTGGTAAATATGACATTTCTGTAAACGCTCTTGCAACAATCTAAAAAGAAACAAGGAAAAAAGACAAAAATTGTGAATATATGTATATTAGCTTTCAATTCTTTATAATTTAATTAACAGTTAATATGATAACCTACTTAACATTGTCACAATTTGCGTACGCAGTTTTATTGTCAATGACCAATGCCGTAGAGGTTAAACGATATTACTTTATGACTGTGGGCTATTTTAAGAATGGTTCCACACCCTTGTTAGTCACGTTTGTCTACTTTAGAGAAAACAAACAATATTCCAAGAGCAAAACTATTAAAATTTTGTTAATATTTTTAAGTGTTCAAATCCCTTTTTATTCTGATCTAAAAAAAATCAGTTTATTTTGCAACGTATTATCGGTGGAGCTCTATATCTATACCCTCCCAGAATGTTGTCCATTGATTAAAAAAAATACGATCAACCTGACTTAATTCCAAGACAAATTCAGCTTGATCGTCTGCTGTAATATGGAGGCTACAAATTTTGTTCACGTTAACGAAACAACTTTGACCAGCGCTTGAAGTGCTCTTTCGAAGTTGTCTGCACACCTACCTTGCGAAAAGCTTTCCCATTGCCTAGTGATTATTCAAAATGTTATACCACTGAAGAGGCCTATGGTTTGCACAATCTGTGGTCGCTTCATATCGTGATTTTATTCAATTATTTCGGATAAAGAGGCCTTTACTAAACCTTCAAAGCTTCCCTTAGTCAAGCTTAGTCTTCGTTTAATCAGCATCTGAGCTTCGCTCTTTAATTTTTACTTCGGATGCATTTTTATTATTTCTTGAAAAACAAACTTAATGGCTGAATGTTGATATTTTAACGGCAGTCAACTAATGTATAACTGTTGATAGAACCAAGGTTATCACAAGTCCGTAAGAGAGATATCCTAAAATTCCTTGACTGTATCTCGAAAAGCTTGGATAAGCAGATTGCCTCCTTGAATACGACTGGAGTGAGGAAGAGTTGTCCTCAGGCTGTTCTTGATACTCTGCTCTGCCTGAATCCGCCTGATTTGTATGTCAAGCGACGTGCAGCGTGTAGTGCCATACGTCTGAGGGAATCGGGCTGCTGGAAACATCACTCGATAGGACACTACAGAATTCTGAACGTCGTCATTCCTGAGGGGAGGTACGGGCTTTGGGTAATAGCCACCGACTATATTGTGACTGAGGCTATGTTCCTGCCTGGCTTGAGGATACTTATACCGGATAGGGCACAATAGAATGGTGGGGTACTCCAGGGGCAGAAAGGTATACCCATCTTCACAGATGGGTCGAAGTTAGGTAGAGGTACAGTTGCTGGGGTTTTCTGTAGGTAACTCGGTCTTGAACTTCACTTCAGGTTAAAGGAAGACTGTAGCTTGTTTCAGGCTGAGATTTTTGCAATCTTGAAGGCTATTTAGGCTATAAGTTGTAGGCCTAGTTCGGATTCGGAATCTTATATGATCTTCGTTGACAGTCAGGCTGCCCTAAGGGCCATTGCATCGGTCTGGTAAAAATCACGGCTCGTCGCGAGTGCAAGGAGTCGTTAAGGACTTTTGGACCAGACCGAATCCGTCTATGCCGGGTTCCGGGTCATAGCGGAATACTCGGTAATGAGACGGCGGATGCTCTCGCTAGATTAGATTCACTTATTGAGGACGATTTGATAGTTGGTCCTGATCGCCCAATCTGCTAGCTCTACTGCCTCATCAATGGTTGGGTGAGAGGGGAAGAGCAGAGGCGTTGTGGGAATGGATCGGGTTGTTATGTTTCTAGGTGTCTATGGATTGCGATAGGCAGTGTAAGTAAAGGTTGACTTCTGGGCTTGGATAAGGCCAGTTTAAGGTTAATTATTGGGCTTATTTCAAGGCACTGCGAGATTAGATCGCTGACAAGGATCTGGAACAGATCCCAGCCGGACTATTGCAGGGTATGTTGCAATGAGGAGGAATTGGAGACTATCGAACACCTCATCTGTAACTGTCCAGCCTTTAGTAGGTTGAGGCTGAAGACCATTGGCAGGGGCTTCTTTGAGGGTTTGAGTTCTGTGTCGAGAGTCGACATTAAAGCTCTCCATAGATTCATTGTTAGTTTGAGCTAGTTAAGAACTACTAGGGCTTCAATAGCGTAGTCGCGCTCTCTTTTGTGTTTGTTGGTCTCCTCTTCTTTTTCCCTATTACAATGGGTCAACTTGACTTCCAGGTACTGTACTTGTCTCAATTGGCAAGTACACGTCCCCTAACCTAAACCTAAATCTTGAAAACTTCGAAGTCTAACTATCTAGTATGCAATATATTTCACTATTCGCCATGTGATAGGTTTCTTACTTACACATGAGCTTTAAAATGTTGACTTTTTTTCAAATTGACAATTAATATGTAAAGGAAATAAACAAATTAGCAAATTACACGCAAAATAAAAAACTATTTTTTTGACGACATTAGCATTTTCCAGCTGGTATTCATGTCCATTACATGTGTATGTACGAATAGAAAATTCACTTCAATTGAATTTTTTTTTCACTTGAATACGCACCCACCATCTTAAACCCTTTAATCCAAGTTAAATATTTTTTTCATTGCATGGTAAGCAGGAGTTTAATTCTAGGAAATATTAAATAAAACAACAACAGCAATTATAACAACAAGTGAAACGTGTTTCCGCATCCTTTCTTTGCCTCTTGGCCATTTTCGTTCTGCCATTGCTTATGATAATTAACATGTGAAATATTTATTGTTGTATTAATTGCGTGGCGGTATTGATAACAACACCACGTCCAAAACTGCCATTTCTCAGATAAGTAGGCACTGAGGGTAGACTCTAATGTATTGTATTAAATTCCAATTATTTTTTTCTCTCTCGTTTTCACATTTTTTTGTTGTTATTTATCTTTAATTTTTTTTTCCACAAACAAACAGATCAAATAATAATTAGGAAAAAAAATAGAACGGACAGACAGAAAGACAGACGCATGGATAAAAACAGACAGCATTACGATGTACTGACAATAGAATCCACTTGTCAGAAAAAAAAATAAAATTTAGCGAGTGGGTTACCCAATGATGTCACTCGTACGTCAAACAGTATCACATTAAAATTTTGTGAAATTAACGGTATATTACTACATACATACATAAATACATATGTATATAGTGAATAAAATTGTCAATGAAATTAAATGGCAAATGACATTTTCAAGCCGCGGATAAAGGCGTTTGAGTGGTCGTCAAAAAATAATATTTCATCCAGGACCATCATCATATGAAGGTCAGGCAGCAATGTCGCAGTAGAAAGACATGAAAATCTATTATCCCAGGAACCGCTACTGTAGACCAATCACATGCTTGGCTTGAAAAAATTTATAATTTTTTCTTACACCACAGGTTTCCGAATTATAAACCGAAAGTTTGTCAATGATCCATTAATGCGGGCTTGAGATTATAGAAAATTAACTCTGGGTGAAATAATTTGGAAACTTATAAAATACGGTTTAGGAATGTAGTTCCCAATGCTAGATTATTAGTGCAGAAGCAGAGATCTTTGGTCCAAACTAACTCAATGGAAACTATCTCTATCGCTGATTAGGAAGATAGGTAACAAAAGAATGTAGTGTGTTGGATTATTAGACGTAAGGCCACGATTCAAACCCCAGGTCAAACATCAAAACGAAAATATGAAAAATATTTCTTCGGCGACTTCCTCTCAGCAAATTGCTGGCAAAAACTCGGAGGGATATTAAAAAATTGGCATGAAAAGCTTTTTAAAAAATCTGTCGTTCGGAGTCGACTTTAAACTGTAGGTCCCGCTACTCATGTATAAAATTAACACATGACTGAGGGGTTGTAATGACCAATTATGTATGTAGGTATAGCAGGCATCTTTGGTTCAAACTAACTCAATGGAAACTATCTCTATCACTGTTGTAATTCTGATCAGAAAGATAGATAACAAATCCGGTAATTTGCTCCCTCTGATTTGGAGCTATAACTAAGCTTGTAGGAGTCGAACACGTACCTGTCGTCTACGCTTTTTTCTTGTAATGAGAAGAAAACTGATCCCTGGATTGAATTTGAATTAGTTCCTTTACAGGCATTTATGACTGAAAATAAATACTGTAAGCATGTGGTTTAATAGGCACAATTGTCTTGCGTACTGTCAGTATAAAAAAGGGGGCTATAACAAGTTTGCTTCCATTTCATTTTGTCATATGCTAAGTTTTTATTTTTGCGTATACTAGTGTTAGTTCGGTCTTCCTGTTTTCCGTCTACCATGCAAATTTAAATTCACAGCTTCATTTGGATATAATCAATCCACATACATTTAAGACACTAACTTCGAAATGCTATTGACTGTTCATATGCTATTGACTTTTCATATGCCAAAAACGGACGTAAATTCAGTTACGTTACGTGAACGTTTGGCTAATTCAGGCTTTACGCAAGTACTTCGAATCAATAGTAATTTTTTAAGGAGAAACACATTCAATACAGACGTCATACAAGCAAAGGAACTTTTCCAAATGTTTTCAACCTTAACTTTGTAATGCTTGCTATTGACCTTTTATATGCTAAAAACGAATGTAAATTCTGTTACTTTTCGTGAACGTTTGGCTAATTCAACCTTTACGTAAGTACTCAATAATTTTGTAAGGAGAAACACATTCAATACAGACGTCATACAAGCAAAGGAACTTTTCCAAATGTTATCAATTTTCTATATCATGCCATATGACATTGTCGTTGAAAAGTCTTACCACCCTCGTTCATAATAATTTTGTCGTACAGGCTTGTTTTACTCCATATACTCCATGTGGGCAGACAGGTAGTCATCATTAATCATTATCAAAATGGTCGAACATGGTCTTAAATATCAGAAATGTAATATTATGTCACATTATTAGCTCAAGAACTATTCTTTGGCAAATAAAACTTGTTGCAAAGAAATACAAAACAAATGCAATAATATTGAGGCTATGACGCCGATAATGTGACAGACTGTCTTACTGTCACTTCAAAAAATAAGGTATGTATTGAATATTGGTTACTGTGACAACGTTTTAGAGAATAAAAACTGAATTGTTATGGGTGAGGTAGAGTGCAGAGGTAGAGTGTAGAGCCCTACTAATCTTTATCTATTACAGTGTCATGTTTATAAACTATTATCAGGAGCATTAATTTTATTTTGCTGTGGATAAATGTGGTAATATTTGCAAAAAATATTATGTATTAAATTATGGATGGTAAGTAGTTGTTGATTGTTTAAGTGAAGAATAATAATAGAAAAATCATTAAATCAATAATTATCACAATTAAAGGAGATAAAAGATAAAAATAATGAATGATAAAAAGATTACATTTATGTACCGTACTATGCACAAGGTTTCAAACTCAAAAAGTTGATTACATTTCATTGAAACAATTTATTAACGTCGAACTTAATCTTTATTTGTATTAATCGGGATGCCTAGTCAATAATTTATCGTATTTTGGATTTTAAGGTAATTTTCCTCGAGTCTAAAAAACCAAATCACAGAATTTGCATAACCATACATACATAATTGGTCATTACAAATCTTCAGCCAGGATTGCGACTTAGCTTCTCACACCACTCACGTTGTGAGTGTTAATTTCATACAAGAGTGGCGGGACATACAGTTTAAAGTCGACTCCGAATGACAGAGTTTTTAGAAACTTTTCATGGCAATTTCTATCTACTTTCAGAGTTTTTGCCAGAAATCTGCTGAGAGAGGAAGTCACCGAAGAAATATTTTTTCATATTTCATTTTGATGTCTGACATGGGGTTTTAAGCGACTCCTCACGTCTAATAAGCCAACAAACTACCTACTAGACTACGGCGACTTGGATACACGAAGGAAATTATATGGCAGACGTCTATGCTATCTTTAGGCTGCAACAGGGAATTTCTGAAAGCGGAAGACAGGGAAATAGTCGTAAATGGTCGTAAGGAAATATTATAATGACACCATTGGCTATGAAAAATTTTTCCAGACAACATGTCAGGAGAGCGAACTATGATCCAGAACTAGGCAGAGTTAGCTTGAAGAGACCCTTATATATCATAATGACTGCAATGTGCTCCCGTACAAGTTGTCCGCTTTTAGTCGCTGTAGATTCTGCAATGAGGAAGGGTTGTAGTTGACGAAGCACTTGGTCATCGACTGTAGGGAATGCATTTACGTTGGTTGAACATGGCTTGTTGACAATGCCGTTGTAGTTTTTAATCCGATTTCTTGATGTACCATAATGAATACAGTTTATTTTATATCAACGAAACTCATTTCCAAATTGATTTATTTTAGGACATGTACTTGTCATTTGAGACAAATACAGTACCCGGAGGTGAAGTTGACTCATTGTACAAACGCCCTAAAGGTGAGAGGATAATAGGGGAGATAGGGAGAAAAGGTGAGGAAGTAGGAAAAGGAGAATAAGGAAGCGGAGGAATAACACAGACTAACAAGCACAAGAAGAAGCCGTAGTATAGTATGTAGTGTGTTGGCTTATTAGACGTTAAGCCAGGGTTCGAGCCCCAGGCCAGATATCAAAACAAAATACAAAAAATATTTCTTTGGTGATTTCCTCTCAGCAGATTTCTGGAAAAACTCTGAGAGTAAATAAAATTGCCATGAAAAGTTTCTCAAAAATCTGTCGTTCGGAGTCGACTTTAAACTGTAGGTCCAACCTCTCATGTATAAAATTAAAATACACAACTTAAGTGGTGTGAGAAACTAGTTCGTAATCCTGACTGAAGGGTTGTAATGACCAATTATGTATGTATGTATGTATGTAACAAGCACACAAGAGACCGTGACTACACTATTGAAGCTCTAGCACTTCTCAGTCAGCTGAAACTGAATCTATGGCGAGCCTTCCCTCACAGAAGCCCCTGCTAATAGTCTTCAACCGCAAGATGTTCGATAGTCTCCAACTCCACATCATCGCAACATACCCTACAATAGTCCGGCTAGGAACTGTTGCAGATCCCTGTCAGCGATCTAATCTCGCATTGTCCCGTAGTAAACCCAATAACTAAAATTAAACTGGCCTTATCCAAGCCCAGCAAACAACCTATTTTTACACTGTGTATAGCAGGCCATATACACCTAGAAACATAACAACCCAATCCATTTCCCCAACGTCTTCGGAAGTGCTCTAACATTTGCAAAATAGAACCTGAACCATGAACTTCAAGATTTTGCAATAATATGCTATGCTGACCAGACAAATACACTGTGAACTTAAAAGTCGTAGTGAGCTTCGCGAAAATAGTTTCTTTAATACTCTGTGTACGACAGGCAATAATTAGATGGGCGTATGATGTAGAGCTTACTAGTTTACTTAAAACTTCAACCAATCCCTACTATTTACACTTGGTCTACGTGTCATATTTAAAGTGTTTAATTCATGCAGTATGTATTTCGTAACAGACTTGCATAGAATAAAAAGAGATTTCGAATTTCGAAATTTCGAAAACTAAACAATGAGTCAATATTTTTTGTTTTTTTTTTGTTTTGTTTATTAAACAATCAATTAAGCCAGCATTTAATGAATACAACACCAATGTATTAAAAAAAAAAAATAAAATGAAAAAGCACATAATATTTAACATAATACGTGTTCAATTTAAATTTTTAGTTTTTTTTTTTTTTTGGTTACAAACGGGTGATTCGATCTAATTTATGCGCAATCGAAATAATCCCTGAAAACAAAGAAATTTAGTGGGAGACTATCAAATGAATACAAATCAAGGGGGAAGAAAATTCATCATTTTTATTATTATTTTTTTTATTTTTTTAACTATAAAAACAGAACACAACATAAGCATTTTAATTTAAATTCATTGTGACATAAAATGATACGTTTGGGGAAGTAAATTTAATTGCCATTTATTAAGCAGCTATTAAGTTTCGTTTGGGTTTGGGATTTCATTCGTTGTAAATATCTCTCACATGCCAAATTGTTTGAGTATGTCCATCTACCCCTTAAAACTATCAGAGTTTATTATGCATATTCATTATTATTATTTAATATCTTATCAATTATTAAATACTCTTCAAAATGATTAATTTATATACACTCCACTCCACTCTACTGTATGTTTTTGTTTTTTTTTTCTGTTGCACTTAGGCCTCGTTTAAAGGCGGGTAAGGAATGTAAACTACTGTTGCATCAGCCGTTCTCAACAGGGTTACACTTATAATTTAAATGACAAAGCAGTATCAATACACAGTGAGCGTCAAAAGAAACTGTACACTAAGAATAAAGAGCACCCGACAAATGTTTACAATATTTTGCAATTTTTGTAATTTTTTAATGTGCATGAAGATAAATTCGAATTTAAACACCAAAGACGCAAACCCACACTTTCAGCAGCGCAATTTCTTACCTCTAACAGGGTAAACTTTGCTATTAACAGAGCACTGTTAACTGTTTAACAGTAGCAATAGTAGATTATTCTTCTACTTTGCAATTATTGCAGATTATTGACAAAAAATATAATTCTCATTATGATCATTATTGTTATTTGTGAACAAAAGTGTTGAAATGTAAAGGATGGTTGGTGGCTATCTACCCCACTACCATGGTCCGAAAGAGTACCCTCTGGACTACCATTTGCATATAGTTTGTATGGTGTATTATTTCTTATATGTTCCAAAATGGCCGCTGATCTTCTAGAGAATTTTCCAGTAAAACATTGTTATTTTCAAAGCCAATTTTCTCAATACCATATCACTTTATATGTGACTATATTGCTGATTATATTAAGAGGCCTTGGAACCCTTGTTTGCGTATAGTATGGTACTCATAGACCTAGAGTATTCCCCAAAATTAGCTCCTAAACAAGTGGGCTTCTTGTTCAAATGGATACTGTTAAATAGCTAACAGTGCTCTGTTAAGGGCAAAGTTTGTTCTGTTAAGGTGAAATCTTGCTCTGCGTCTTGGATTTTCAAATTCGAATTTATCTTCACACACATAATTTGTTTTGTATTCCTATGTATGTATGTATGTATACATACAGTTGGCGCTCACTGTATGTATATGGAGATTCATATACATACATACATACATAGGAATACAAAATATTTACAAAATCTTTTGAATAAATCGCGTGTTCAACAAATTTAGTTGCAAGTTGCAAGTTTCTATAAGAAGAATAGTTTCGGTTGTATGAACATTTGCATGAAAGTAATTCAAAAATGTTTCTGTAATTAAGAGTTTCTAATACATCTCTCATATGTACGCTTATCTCTCAGAAACCGGAGATTAATAATTTCAAATGTTAATTTAACTCGCAACTAAACACGGGAGTAGATTTATTCAAGTGATTTTATTAACATTCTTTATATTCGTATATATGTATGTATGTATATAAGTTTCCTTGTCATAGGTTCAACAAATATGTAGATTCATGAAGTTTGAAGGGATAACTATTCTGTATTTATTGTTACGAAAATGAAAAGCCTAGGTACTGGTGTTTTACTTTTACGTCGCTTAACATTAAAATTATAAACAAAAGCTACAAAAACAAAACAATACAAGTAAACAAACTTCTTTACAAATTATCGTCATGAACATTCGCCTTCAAGAATATTCATCAGACTGTTTACTCTGCTATATAAAAGGCAACGCAAAGCAGGCGTCTGGGTGAGTGAAGTTCAGTCAGTCTAGTCTTGTGTGAAGACGCGATGTGTTTGAAGGGAGTAATCGTGGTTTGAAGACCTCCGTTACAAAGATCTGTCAAATAATTGTCTGGTAATTGTTATTGTTTATGAAAAGGGTATAAACAGAGGAATAACAAAGAAAAGCAATTTTGTTGTTGTTTACATCAAGTTGTGAACAATGGCACACAGAATTGTGCGAATAGTAAAGAATTTTAATTAAAACTAAACACGAATTTATTATTTTATTTGCTATCTACGAGCTCATATTTTAAACATTATTGAAAGGAAAAAAACGTAACAATATATATGTTTGCTAATATTGGGATGACAAAATTTAGTGGAAATTTTCAAAATGTTTTACCGTTTTAAACGAGTGTCAGATGTTTAATACTATTAGCCCGAGAACATAAATAACTGGCGTTTAAATTCGATAATTTTTATTTCTGTGGTCTTCATTAATTTCATTTACGATTTTCATTATTTTTGTTTCATTTACTTACTACTCCTTATCTTTCCACCAAAAAATTCAACGATCATTAGTTTTTATAATTTTTGTTTATTCTTTAGTGCATTTCGTTAACGATTATTTACATTTTTTTTATATGAAATGGAAATGAAAATGAAAATAAAAATGATGATAAATACTAAAATACTGCAAAAACAACACTTAAAGCCGTAATAAAACAAACAATCTAATATAAACCAACTCAATAAATTATCATAAATTATTTGGTTTTATTTCTCTTTTAATTCAATTTCGATTTCTACTTTCTTTTTGGTTTTTTCTTTTTTGATAATAAAAATTTCATTTTCATTAACTCTCCACGTTTATTACCAACATTTCATAATTCATTTGAATAATTTGTAGTCGTGTGTAGAACCCAGACTTGTGATAATAAATACAGAAGAGAACAAATAATAAATTATGGGAATTTATGTCCACATTTGTACATACAGTGAGCGTCAAAAGAAACTGTACACTAAGGATAAAATGCTAACAATAACCAAACTCAACTTTTACCACTTAAGGAGAGTGCCCGAAAAAATTTGACAATATTTTGAAATGTTTTGTAATTTTTTTTTTGTTTCAATTTTAAAACTGTGGCCATCAAGCAATGTTAAAATAAAAATAACGGTAATTTATTAATGTAAATTTTTTTTAATGTACAGCTTCTTTTGACGCTCACTGTACATACTCGTATGTATGCCGATAATAAAAGCCTCTGGAGCCCACAAATTTGGCAATGAACTTCCTCTACCATATTCATTAATTGGTTGACATTGTTCTCAAGTACATATGATTTCAAGGGTTTACAATCAACTGCTTTCAAAAATGATGATTTATGACAGTGTGTTCTAAAGAATATTTACATTCTTAAAAGAACAAAACTTTATAAATTGCCTGAACATCAATTGCATGGTTATAGCGTGTTTATAATAAGTCCTTCACCATTTTGTAGTTGTCATGTCCAATAACACACTGACTGCTGTTGGGAATAAGTTTCTTCGTAATGTAAATAACGTGTTAATTACTGGGGTAATAAACAATTGGGGATGGTTTTGTTGAATTTAAACTGTCGCAATGAAGAAATTTTCGTTTCAAGAGGATCTCACCATATCACAATAATTAATATGGAACAGAGAATATCATAACAAATCTGCTAGGCTCTAGATTTCATCAGAGAAAATGTGCCTCAAGTACCTATTACATGGCCGAACTTGGCCTGCAAACACAACCAGATGAGAGAGAGCGTTTTCCTACTGCACTATCCAGCCAAATATCAAAAATTTTTGATATTCATCAGGTCAAGTTTGCAAACACCAATTATGCCATGTTACGCGAGATGGATAGGCTCTTAAAACTCGTGAGGAAAAAAACATCCATGAACTGATCGATTAACGAAGTAATCTTGTAGGCAATTGCAACATAGTATCACGATGACGATAGAGCAATGCCATTCTACACCATCCTTATGAAGATTACTTTAAATTTTCTAGTAATAAAGTAGTTTCAATTATATTCCTTGACTATATGAAGTCTTCTTCTTTTCCTATTACATTGGAAACTCAATCACCTTAAAAATAAAAAATCCATGATTCTAAAATGCTCAAATTGCCTGTGAAAGTCCTTTTCCAGAGAGAAGGAAATTATTTTATTGCCCTTAATAACTGCCTAGAAGTTGCCGTAGTCTAGTAGGTAGGGTGTTAGCTTGTTAGACGTAAGGCCACGGCCCAGATCAGACATCAAAACGAAAATATGAAAAATATTCTGGCAAAAATTCTGAGAGTAAATAAAATTGCCATGAAAAAGGTTCTCAAAAATCTGTCGTTCGGAGTCGACTTTTAACTGTAGGTCCCAACACTCATGTATAAAATTAACACACATAACATAAGTGGTGTGAGAAACTAGGTCGTAATCCTGTCTGAAGGCTTATAATGGCCAATTATAAATATAATAACTTTCTTTTACAAACCACAATCAACTTTTATTACTACAATGCACACTGATTTGTGATTGTAAAATATCTCACCCTCACCCGAAGTCATAAGGTTTTCAACAGTTGGTAACGTTAACTTAACTTTCAGTTTTTTCCTACGATTTATAACTCCCCTCTCTGTGTTTAGCTATTTTCCTCATTGTCTCTTTACACTTCACTAAGGGCTGTGTTATGTGTTATTCAAGCACATTTTATTGCCGATTTATAGAATTGTGGGTGTCATGATGATTAAAATCACATCACATTGCCTTAATGGCCCATCATGTTTTGAAAAAGTCGTTTTTATTTATTGTCTGTCTGTCTGTCTATCCATTTATAGATTTTTTTGTATGCACTGAAAGAAATAATTGCAATTGTTGTTTTGTTCTGTTTTGTTTCGTTTTTATTAATTACAGTGCATGCCGATATTGTATTGTAATGATAGAAATTTGCATGTTAATTGTACTCTTGTCTCTTGTTATTATTATTATTGTTTCTGTTTATAGCAACAAAAAATATAAAACAATAATAATAATAATAATTAAATATTTTAATAACATTTATTTGCAAGCGTGAAGTTTTTTTTAAATAAATTTATCTTCTAATCACTTTGAGAGGAGCCAACGAAACAATTTGAATTGAATTTGAAACGTAATAGTTGAATATAAAACTGATTGCATGGCATTAAATAACAGGCAGCTTTTTTTCTTTAAATAAAGTTAGGGAAACAGAGGAGAACGGATGTGTTTATAGGTTAATTATACAACGAAGATCTTATATCGGGTCATCCATTTGATGGTTTCAAAACCGTCGGTCTGGTAAGGCTATTATATGTCTTTCATCAGAAGTGTCATCAGAAGTATTGTTTAGTAAAAGGTTTGCCATTTACGAATATGGATCTTTTAATTCACAGATTGTTTAAAAATAAGTTCCGTTAACAAAATTTAGGAGCACAGGACTTCTTCGCATTTTCAACACTACTAAGGTGGTAATTCAAAAGTGGAAACCTTTCGAACATTACGGAGTAATTATGGTCTTTACAGTTGACATAGAAGTATTATTAAAGGCATTACAGACGAAGTTAGTTCAATACATGATCGCAATATCGCTTCTGTTGTCGAATAAACAACGTTCGCAGCAATTGTGCATATTTTGCATTTGAATTTGAACTTATGTCCATAAAAAGCCAAACTCATGCAACAATTAAAGCCGGGTAACCACACAGCCGCCGTGGTCTAGTAAGTAGTGTGTTGACTTATTAGACGTAAGGCCTCGGTTGATGACTGACGTGGGGTTTGTGTTATTCATCTCCAACTAAACGAAATATTACAAAATATTCCTTCAGTCAGGATTACGACTTAGCTTCTCACACCATTTATATTGTGTACGATAATTTTATACAAAAGGGGCGGGACCTACAGTTTAAAGTCGACTCCGAACGATAGTTTTTTGAGAAATTTTTCATGGCAATTTTATTTATTCTCAGAGTTTTTACCACAAATCTGCTGAGTGAAAGACGCCAAATAAATATTTTTTTATATTTTCGTTTTGATGTCTGACCTGGGGTTTGAACCGTGACCTTACATCTAATAAGCCAACACGCTACCTACTGAACAACGGCGACATTGGGTTCGGCAACATCAGTGATAAGTATTGCTTCCATTTAAATAGCCAAGTTTTTACGTTTATATCTGGAATAACATCCAACGGATATTTCCACTTAAAAAATGGTTCTGTGAACGGATCTAAATACCAGAACACATCAGTACAGTAACTGAGGTTTTCTTGATCAGATTCGATTCCAATTTTTTTCTTACAATTATAAATAATAAAAACAAGTAAAACTCTGTATAATGATCCCTATAGTTTAATTTCTGTTAACACAAAATCATTTCTAATATCGCATATATGTACATATAAAGTATATGCCACATTAATTAATTAACTTGTGTTATTTAATACTTATTGAAACGTTAATTTTTTTATATTTTTTCTTCTCCAGCAGCTCATCTCGTATTTTCCAAAAACAAATTAGAAATTCTAATTTTGTTTGTTGGGAACTTTTATGATTTCATTTCAATTTACACTGAACGAAATGCGATATTATAGTAATTATTATATTATATTATATATATGTCGTATAATTCTTATACGATATTATAAGTGCTTTAGAAAACAAATGTTTATTTATTTACCAAATTGTTAAGAAGGTCACATTTTAATTATGTATGTTTTATCATAATTATGATAAATTTAAAATAATTAAAATTAAATTTTAAGAAAATTAATGTTCTGTGGTTTTCCTTTGTTAATAATGGGCTTTTTTATACGTGAAGTTATTATAATATTTGGCTGGTTTATCAGTTGTTTTCATTTAATTTGGAATAATTTTAATTTGATATCATGCAAGAAGTGATGATAGTGAAAGCTGAAGTATTTAAAATCCAAATTAAATGCTTCAAAAAGTGGTTATTGGAGTCTAATTGAGAATTAATTATTATTAAAAATATTTTAAAATACGATCTTCAATACGAAAAGCTATTTTCATCAGAGAGCAGCAATGAGTATTCAAAATATGAGTTGAAACGAATCATACTCATAATTTCTGATACGTTATACGCATTCATACTTATTTTAATATCATGGAACCTCTACTCATATTCAAAGTTCAGAAGTACTCATCATACTCATCATACTTAACAACACGTATGATGTTCCTGATTTCGACTCTCTATAATTCAACATACACACGAAGCATAAAATTAGTATGAATCGCGTCCGAACACTAAAATACTTACTAGAAGGTTGCGTGTTTACTCTGCTTGCTGCTCTTTCTTTTTTGCTGCTCTGTCTTTTTGCTTATGTGTCTTTGTTGTCGAGTCACTCGAGTCAATCGAATCATTTATAAGTACTTTTCTAAAGTTGTGAATCTAAATGAGCGGGCTTATCAATCAAACATATTTCGAATGGTATGAGTTTTATGTCAACGTTGTACGCATACTCATTGCAACCTGTACTTATAAATCAATGTTGTAGTGAGAATGAATGAATCAGCAGAGTACATAGTTAAATTTCAATATTGTTGACTTACTTGTATTCAAAATTTCATGAGTGCTTATGAGTACCGAAAAAACGATTCATTGCTGATCGCTGATCTTCATATTTAAACCTCGGAATTTTTCTTGTATATGAATTGCCTTTTTTGAAAGCACTGATATTTAAAAAGTGTTCATTATTTTTTAATTTTATTTCAGTTTTATTAATCAAAATATCCTGTTAACAGATGATAGATGTACATATCTACCAGATTATGGAATAATAGTGTTGCCATCTATCTGTGACAAGAAGCAACGTATTTAAACGTACATATAAATGAGTAATAAACAATTCATATTCAATGTTGTTGTTACTAAGCAACAATAAATACCAAATATTACTTTTGAGTACCTACTATAGAGGATCTATTGCCTGTTTAACATGATTAATAACATGTAACAAAGTAAGACAAACGAAAAGAAATGAGTGCTCAGACAATCTTTTCCTTGATATATTACTGGCAATTGAGTAAAACTGCATGTATAGAACTCAATTAAGTTTTGTTTAAAATCGTGCTTACCAAAGTTATTACAACAAGGAAAGGCAATTAGAATCTGAAAATAAAAAAGATACAAACAGAAAATATTAGAAAAATTTTAAAACAATTTTAATAAATCAAAAAAAATCTGTGGCCCTCAACTTAACATTCCACCTACGTACATATGCATGTATTTAACGTATAAATGATGGAATTGTTTTGAATCATTACAAAGGCTCACATTCATTCATTCATTCATTCATTCATTCATGCGTACACAGAAAACGTAAATTAAACAATAAAAAAGCAAAAAAAAAAGAATTTAAGCAGATTTAAAGAAAAAAATTATTTTCTTTAATAATTAATAAAAATTTTAATGAAGGTGTAAACGTATGTTTTATTATTTGGTACACACAAGTAATCACACATTATTTAATAACAATTTATGTATTTTGCTGTCAAATAAAGCAATTAAACAACGACAGAGTCTTGTTAAAAAGTTAAAGAAACGAAAATTTTTTTGTAAATCTTCCTCGAAATAAAAATAAAGACAATAAGGCCCGGCGTATTTGTTTAAGATTTTTATGCCAAATTCTGTGCACATATTTGTTTATTTATTTATTTATTTGAATTTGTTTATATTTTTATTGTCTATTTTTTTCTGTGGTTTTTCTGCCTTAAAACTATTTGTTTGAGTATAAACAAATGTTTTTATTGTTTCTTGGATTTTTTTTTTTAATTTTTTTCCGATTTTTTTCGTATTTGATTCATGATGTGCATTTTAAATAAAAAAAGTATTTAAGTTAAGGCGACACTTATCGGTACACTAGATTTTTAGCAAAGCAATAAATTCTAGACATTGTAATTAAACTATGACCATGGCAATGAAATTTTTCCCAATTTCTAGGCATTTGTGAGGAACATGTATACGTACTAAAAGTAAGACAGCCGAATACACCCATACCTCACTTTGCGATGTAGTTATGTTCCAAAAAAAAAAAACGACGCAAATTAAGACAACGTAAAGTGAATTATGATTTTCTATAGCAAACCAATGTAAAGATCGAAGATAGGTTCCAGGGTTATGAAAATAGTACTTTTTAATAAGAAAATTGAACAAAGTAAACATTTAAAAAGCAAAAAAATTATAGAATTTTATTACGTACATACAAAACACAAAAAAAAAAAACAATTTCAATTAAAATAAAATAAAAATTCACTTAATTTTTAACACTCTAATTGAAACTGAGCTCCAAAAATTAGAAAAACAAGGTGAAAATAAAACTGTATTATTTTCAGTTAAAAAGGGAATCGCCAAGTTTTGAAAGCATGGCGCATTTCGAAAAAAAGTCGTGCCACCTTTTAGAAAAAAATAAATTTCAAAAAATTAAAAAAAAAATAAGAATCGAACCCAAAACAACGCAACTTTGAAAATCTAACGACGCACAGTGAAAATTAGTACTAATCCAGCAGCGACGCAACGCAAAACGAAACCACGTAAAGCGAGGTGTGGATGTAATTTGAATTGCATGGTAAAAGCGTGGAAAGAAAAAAGTGCATATTCCATAAAATTGCCTTAAAAATTTGATTAAAAATGGAACATAGTGTTGAGATTTCTCGTTCCTACATGCAGTGAGATTAATTAAGCCAAATACAAACGCTTTTGATTGAAAGCATTTTGCCATTTTTTGGGTTAAAGCCATTATGCCATCAGTATAGAACGTCTGGGTTTCGTATATTTACGTTTTATATGCTTCTACGGAATATACATTTACAAAATTAAGCGAATTCCGCTCAAATCGAATCAAATAATTATTTGCAAGTACAACGCTTCGGTTATACAATGAAAGCATCATAACTTCGTGTACAAGTTCTTTCACTGACATAACATAGTTTCTGTTCTGATTGATCAAGTCCCGTCAAATTCCACCAGCTCATCAGACTTTACCTTCTTTAGTGTTAATCCTGGCATCTTAAGGTATTTTGCTTATATTATGATCGTATGTGATTCGCCTGCCCCCGTTCGTAATCATTCGTTTCGTTCCAATTTAACAATCTAACAGAAATAGAAAATGGACCAATGTCCATTAAAAAAGACCTCTTTTTTTTGAGGTCGAATACAAAGTCTAATTATACTACAGAAGGAGCAAAAAAGAAGTGCAATTTCCGTTTTCTTCCGGTTGTTCAATATCAATGTCGATTAATACACATACATAATTGGCCAATACAACCCGTCGACCTAGCTTCTCACACCACTCAAGTGTGTTAAATTTTTACATGACTGGCGGGACCTACAGCTTAAAGTCGACTCTGAACGACAGATTTTTGAAAAACCTTTCATGGCAATTTTATTAACTCTCAGAGTTTTCGCCAGAAATCTGCTGAAAGGAAGTCGCCGAAGAAATATTTTTTCAAATTCCGTTTCGATATCTGACCTGCGGTTTGAAGCGTGGCCTTACGACTAATACGCCAACACACTACCTACTAGACTAAGGCGACTTCCAATGTCGCTTAATACGTTAAGATAAACAGGAAAACTTTATTTTAAATAATTTTGTAGTGGAACAAATCTTATTGCATAATTTCGATTAATTTTAATTAAATAATTAACAACAACCGCAATTATATTTACATTCTAAGACGTAATAGGAAAGTCTTGTGACATTATTTGAAAGTATTTTCCACTAACAACAGTTCAATTATATTTCATTTTGTAATGACTTTAATGTCATCAAGAGGTATTGGAAAACATCGAAGTGTTCATATTTGAATGTTAAATTAATATTACTTGTGTTACTAACCGACGATAAATTAATTAATTGAATGCAATCAACATATAAAATTAATTGCTAAGAATTTCTATTGAAATCCGTGATTTAACTTTTTAATGTAAAATAATAAAAAAAAATATTTTAAAATACTTTACACGATCACAATAATATGTACAGCATTTATGTTAATTGAGAATGTAGATTTGAAAAGAAATATGTTGTATTATTTTTTCTAAAAGATAA
Organism: Sarcophaga variegata; assembly: GCA_932273835.1. Lineage (NCBI taxonomy): Eukaryota > Metazoa > Arthropoda > Insecta > Diptera > Sarcophagidae > Sarcophaga > Sarcophaga variegata. The sequence continues at coordinate 113,453,628 of OW026362.1, read as the reverse complement.
ATTTAGCAGTTTATAGCTAGTATTGCATACATAGTTAAATTTAAAATATTCTAGTATTGTAATAGCCACTCTACTTGGTCAAGCAAGCCTCTTTTAGGTTAATTATCGGAAGGAATAGTAGCGTTTAAAGTCCCCGTAGTCTAGTAGGTAGTCTATTGGCTTATTAGACATCAAAACGAAAACATGAAAAAATATTTCTTCGTCGACTTCCTCTCAGCAGATTTCTGGCAAAAACTCTGGGAGTAAATAAAAATTGCCATGAAAAAGTTTCTCAAAAAATCTGTCGTTCGGAATCGACTTTAAACTGTAGGTCCCGTCACTTATGTATAAAAATTAATACACACAACATGAGCGGTGTGAGAAGCTAGGTCGTAATCCTGACTGAAGGGTTGTAATAGGCTATTATGTATGTATGTATTCTGACTTTATGTGCGATATCGTGTAGTTTTAGAAATGACATTGGCGCTTCAAAATAACTAAAATTGTTTTGATGAATTTCTTTTTGTGCGTAAGATTACATGATTAATATTCTAGAAACACAAGCTGATCTCATACATATAATATTTAAATAAAAAATATTACTACGTTACGACACATTATTTTTTTGATGAATAATTTTATTAAAACATATCGAGGGATAGCCACAATGCGAATTGGTTAAGAGTTAAAAAAAAAATCCCTGGTAGTTTATCGATGCAACTGTGTGTAGGCCTATTTTCAAGATGAATTTAAACTACAATACAAAAATACTTACTTAAATATTTATTTTTAGTTTTTATTGTCTTTTTTTTTTTTTGTCAAAAACCAAGGTTATAGGTTTTTTTGTTTTTGTTGATAAATTTAAAAAAATACGTCATCACTTTATAGCAATACAAAGACATGTTTTTGGACGATTTCATTTTTCTTTAAAAGTTTGTTGTTTTTTGTTTTTTTTTATTATTAATGTTAACCTTGCTAATTAAATTCCATAAGTGCAATGCAAAAACAATCACAATAAATAATCGAAATCAAGAAAATAAGTTTTTGCTGCTGCCGGGAATACTCCACTCTATTCATTCAAGATGCTGTGACAAATTGCTTTTAACAATGAAACTGCGAATATAGACAGACAGACAGACAGACCACGCACACTTTATGTGTAATTTGTATGGAGAGCATGAATAGTTCCGGTTAACACAAAAAAAGTGTTGACTCATTATCCGAAAAGGGCAATCTTTGTTTGAAAGCATTTCAAAAGTCTTTTAAGACACGATAAAAATAAAATTTAATTTTTTTTAAATTAAAGTTGAAATATTGCCAATGAAATGAAAATGAAAACATTTCATCGTTTAACTTGACAAGTGTGTGAAGATAAATTGGAATTAAAAAACCAAAGACGCAAACCCAAACTACTAGCAGCGCCACTTCTTGCTTCTAACAGGGTAAACTTTGCTATTAACAGAGCACTGTTAACTATTTAACAGCGGTAATAAGTAGATTAGTCTTCTACTTTGCATTTATTGTAGATTATTGACATAAAATATAAGTTCTCATTATGATCATTATTATTTCCGAACAAAAGTGTTGAAATGTAAAGCGTGGTTGATGGAGGATGGAAGACAGAAATTTTCTCAACTCTCAAAATTATTCCAGATATCCCACTACCACGGTTCGAAAGAGGACCATCTGGACTACCATTTGCATATAGTCTGTATGGTGTACTATTTCTTATATGTTCAAACAATTTTCAAGCAAAAAATTGATATTTTCAAAGGACATTTTCTCAATACCATATCACTTTATATGTGACTATGTTGCTGATTATATTAAGAGGCCTTGGAACCTTTGTTTGCATATAGTATGGTACTCATAGACCTAGAGTATTCCCTAAAATTAGCTCCTAAACAAGTGGACTTGTTCAGATGGATACTGTTAAACAGCTAAAAGTGCTCAGTTCAGGGCACGTTTTGTTCTGTTAAGAGGAAATTATGCCTTGTTAACGCCAAATGTGGCGCTGCTAAAATTTATGGATTGCGTCTTGGATTTTCAAATTCGAATTTATCTTCCCACACATTAACTTGACCTCTTTCTTTTAAAATTTATTTTTTCTAAAGAAATTTTATTTAAATTAAAAAAACAACTCGAAGAACAAACTATACGCCTCATATAAAAGGAAAATAATATCAAGCGATAGATAAAATATAATACAAAATAAAAATTCCCAACACATTAAATACTATTTTTATCAAAAAATATATGTTTTTATGACAACATCATTCCAAACTAATTGACCCATTAATTATAGTAGTTTTATGGGATTATTTTTATACCATTAAATAGCGCCGTCACATATAAGAAAAAACTACAAATAAAATAAAAAATACAAAATAAATTTTTTTTTGGCCCACTGTGCGTATAGCTTTTGTAATTCCAATAGCTAAACAGTTTTCTTAAATGACTTGTTGACACCTTTTTTATTGTTAAGAAAAAAATATTTAAAATTTATCGTATACAACTGAAAGATGTTCGTTGTTTGTTGTTTTATTATTTATTTGCTTGATTAACATAATTAAATAGAAATTAAATTAAAAATTAATAATACATACTAATGTTTTCTATGAAAAATATGGAAATAAAAGATACGAGGAATTATAATTTCAATCACATAAGATTTGATTAAAAAAGCGGGCCATTATATATACTAGTGCTTTTACTTTACGCCACTGTATGTTGTGGGTATATTTAACCGTATACTTTAGTCAGATAGACTCAAAGGCTATGAAAGCTATTGATATACCTTTAATTAGATAACATAAATAATTAGTCATTACAACCCTTCAGTCAGGATTACGACCTAGCTTCTCACGCTATTTACGTTGTGTGTGTTAATTTTTAATACATGAATGACAGGACCTACAGTTTTAAGTCAAGTCCGAATAACAGATTTTTGAGAAAATTTTCATGGCAGAGTTACTTACTCTCAGAGTTTTTGCCAGAAATCTGCTTACAGGAATCGCTAAAAAATATTTTTTTATATTTTCGTTTTGATGTCTGACCGCTAATTTGATTCGTGGTCTCACGTCTAGTAAGCTAGCACATTACCTACTAGACTACTGCGACCAATTGTTACGTTTTTGATTTTAAAAGCGTTTAAAATATGAGCCCGTTGATTGTAAATAAAATAGAAATCTATTTGTGTTTAGTTTTAATTAAAATTCTTTATTATTCGCACAATTCTGAGTGCCACTGTTCACAACTTGATGTAAACGACAACAATTTCCTTTTTTGTTTGTTATTCCTCTGTTTATACCCTTTGCATAAACAATGACAATTACTAGACAATTATTCAACAGATCTTTGCAACGAATATCTTCAAACCACGATTACTCCCTTCAAACACACCGCGTCTTCACACAAGACTGACTGAACTTCACTAACTAAGTATGTAAATGGTTCCTTCAAAGCCAAATTGGAACAAGCTAAATTGGAACAATACACTATATTGATAAAAACGAAAGTTTCAGCTGAGACCCAATTATTCGATGCTTTAAATTGCTTTAAATACATTTTTTGTCTTGTATGACACAATATCTCTGCTTTATTGCGATACAGCATTGCCAAGCACTCTATTGAGTCTTCGCGACGACACTGTTCTCGTTCTATTGTGAGAAAATGGGGGACTTAATGTCCCATTTCCAAATTGACCGCCGCTAAATATAGGTTTTAGATACATTCGAGTCACAGTGGTAAGATCGAAGACAGATTACAGTGAAACTTAATTAGTAATTAATATTGCTTGGTCCAAATATCATGAAACTAACATCCATCTGTACGTCAGCGGTGCAATTTTATTAGAAAACTTAAACTATATTGATCGATATAATGAATGGAGGACGGTTGGTTTTATTGACCACATCAGCACCAACAGTTATATTCAACCACACATGTTTACATACGATTTAAAAAAAAAAACAAAATGCAGTAGAGCGCACATGATTCATTAAATTATGGACAAGCGTGGATCGTTAATATGTTGATGATTTTGTTTTCAAATCTATTAAGACGTAAACAAAACCCGATCTTTGTTTACAATTTGAAATAAAAATAAAAAAAATACATTTTGAAATAAATTTTGTTATTATTTGCAATTTGAAATTGTGAAGTTTTAAAAACACGAGTTTTAAATGTGTCGATTGAACAAGTTTTTTTTTAAGAATAAATTAATAATTGCATTCACAAGTAGATATACAGTTTACATACATATATAAATCATAATACAGGTACATCACTCTTATATTAGGATTGGGGAAAAAATCCCATACTTTTATACATTCGAAACTAGTATTATAAGAGAAAAGCTGCACAATAAGCTAAAAAAAATTCCGGAGTATGCGGCTGATAAGGGTCCAATTCGCCTGCCAATTTATGGATTTTTGAACTGTTTTTTATTCCAAAACAATTTCTATTTCGCTTCTTGATAATCGCTGCCATTCATACATACATACATAATTTGGAAATTACAACCTTTTAGTCAGAATTACGACGTAGCTTTTCACACCACTAATGTTATGTGTGTTAATTTTTATATATGAGTGGCGATTCCGAACGACAAATTTTTGAGAAACATTTCATGGCAATTTTTTATTTGCCATCGGAGTTTTTACCAGAAATCTTCTGAGAGGAAGTCGCCGAAGAAATGTTTTTTCATATTTTCATTTTAAGGTTTGACCTGATGTTTGACCCGTGGCCTCACGTCTACCTATTAGACTACCGCGACTTTTTCCAATAGTGGCGAGAAATGCATTTTAATGTCAAGAAGATTTGAAGAGATTTTTCATTGGAATTAAATATCACAAATCATTTTTCAGAAGACCACTTAAACAAATATGTTTTTTCATGATATCAATGTTGAGGTTTGAACCCTAAAGTTGTCGTCTAATAAGTGAATACTGTAGCAGTCTGCTTTTTTCACCACTTGTTTCAAATTCCCTGAAATATTTTTCTACTCACCGATAAACAGACAAATTCGAATCAAAACCAGTTTAGTCTCTACAGAAGAGCGTATAAATATATCCGTAGCTAAAGAGAAAATCGATAGTAAGACTTAAACTAGCAATGAAACTAGATTGATTAACACATTAGGCGGCAAATACTGGCTCATTCATGTTCAAGTTATTTTTAAAAATAAAATACGCACTTGAAATGCTAATTCATAATGCCTATTAACGATACAAACGTCGGCTTTTTCGTTATAATTTTCAATAACATTTCAGCATAATTGTCACTCTATCACGGAAATTTCACTCCGAACGATGCCTCAAAAGGCTGTAATTATCTCTGATTTATTTGAATAAGTAAAAGCCTTATTGACAACACAGACCGAAAAGAATTTTTCTCAAGAAAGCATTTCGTAAGATTTTTGCTGCACTGTATTAGAATCCCATCTCCGTCATCTTAGTTTCTTGAGATATCGTTCAAAACGACTTCTGTAATGACAAGGAACAACAGGAGACTATAAAAAAAAACTTCTCTGTCATTGGCCGGTACTTGGGAACCAGTGGCGAAAGCTTTTAGGCTACACAGAATTTATTGACGGAACTTGTCTCGAAAAGGCGATTTGAATAAAATCTACACCATCATAATGGTTGAGCAATGTTAGCCAGATATATGGCAAAATGGGTATAATTCTTGACCTTAGAAGACCCAATGTACCCATGCCTTAAGGCGACAGCCAATTTAACCTAACCTAACCTAACATATCATAATTTGTAACTAAATAGCTGCTACCATAATTTCATGATCAGCAACCTAAACTTCAATTAAATTCGAATTTAAAAACCATAGACGCAAACCCACACTTTTAGCAGCGCTACTTCTTGTCTCTAACAGGGTAAACTATGCTATTAACAGATCACTGTTAATTGTTTAACAGTGGCAATTGTAGATTATTCTTGTACTTTGCAATTATTGTAGACTATTGACACAAAATATAATTCTCATTATGATCATTATTATTTGTGAACAAAAGTGTTGAAATGTAAAGGATGTTTGGTGGTTAGCTATCCCACTACCACGGTTCGAAAAAGGACACTCTAGACTACCATTTGCATATAGTCTGTATGGTGTACTATTTCTGATATGTTCCAAAATGGCCACTGATTTTCTAGAGAAATTTCAATGAAAACATTGATAGTTTCAAAGTCAATTTTCAAATCTTCACAATACCGTATCACTTTATATGTGACTATGTTGCTGATTATATTAAGATGCCTTGGAACCTTCCTTTGTGTACTCATAGACCTAGTATTTATCCTAAAACTAGCTTCTAAATAAGTGACCTTATTCAGATGGATACTGTTAAATAGCCAACAGTGCTCTGTTAAGGGCAAATTTTGTTCTGTTAAGAGGAAATTTTGCTCTGTTAGCGCCAAATGTTGCGCTGCTAAAATTTATGGTTTGCGTCTTGGATTTTTAAAATTCGAATTTATCTTCATACACATCATTTCAATTTGCACTTTTATTTTTTTCAATTCCGCAAAATTTGATTGGTTTTGAGAGAATTGTTTTGCTTCTTATTTCGTATTGCAGACATGTTAGTCTGATGATGAGTGTGGTTGGCGTAGTGTACGTCATAATATTTGTGGAATTTGTGGGAAATTTCTTTGTTTCGATATTTATTTCAATGAAATGATTTCAATTTTATATTTATACAGGAATAACCAGTTTGGTTCACCATTTTATTTTAAGTCCCCAGTTGGCTAAACAAAATGTGGTTCTTTTTTTTTTTTTTTTATGAAATATAAGAAATAAAAGTATTGCGAATTCCTTTTTCAAAATTCCTTTTTAGTTCATCAGTTTATGTTGTTTTAAATACGAGTACATATTACAATATGTATTCAGGATGGAATGTATGTTGGTTGACCTGTTTTACTACATACATGTGGACATTTAAAAATTGCTCCTTATGGACATACTACATACAATGGAGTGTGGTAAGTAATTAATGACAACAATTAAATACTTTTGGGATAATAACTACGTAAATAAGTGAACTAGACTAGAGGACATAATACAAATTTGGTTTATAAGCGACTACAGCAAAACCCTACAAGCGATTTTTATATTATGAGGAAGGGGTATGTATAAATTACGGAAGGTGAACATAGGAAGTGTAATAAATTTTCTATTTGGGAAAGTTTTACCCGAGATACCACCCCAATGAGCTATGTTTCCTTGTTGAGTTGAACTACGAGTTCTTTCGGCAAGAGGTTGATTGCAACCACAGAGCATGTATTGAGCACTTGTATTGCCATGACTAGGATCACATTGCATGATTACAACCGGAGTCATAATGTGAGAATCATCAGTAACTAGTGGACTACCGGTTGTAGCTGTCGTTCAAAATAAGTACATAAGTGTCCATCACAGTTATTAAATTAATTCATAGTCGTATAGTATGAGCTACCATATGTAATCTTATTAAGGAAATGGTGTTTAAAATTGTAATAAAGGGATTGCCAATTGATGTCCCACTTAAAATCTAATCAGTCAGTCAGTCGAAAATAGCGAAGTGAAAACCGTAGTTCTAGTTCTAAGAATATACCACAAAGTTGTTTGTTTTAAATTATAATTGAGATATGACAACAAGTACTAAAAGATTATTTTTGTATTGTAAGTATTAACGTCCTCAAGTTTTTAACACAAAAATACCCCAAGAAATAAAACAAAAAGGAAATGAAAAACATGAAAAAAAATTATTTTCAATTAAAGCTGACCATTTAATACCCTACTCGTGAACAAATGCGTGATAATACTCTAGGTCTATGAGCCTCTTAATATAATCAGCAACGTAGTCACATATAAAGTGATATGGTATTGCGAAAATTGGTTTGAAACTATAAATTTTTTGCTTGAAAATTCTCTAGAAAATCAGTGGCTATTTTGGAACGTATAAGAAATAGTACACCAAACAGATTATATGCAAATGGTAGGCCAGGGGGTTCTCCTTAGGACCGGGATAGCTGGAATAATTTTGAGATTCGAGAAAATTTACCTCCTTCACCCCCACCAACCACTCTTTATATTTCAACACTATATTTCCACAAATAATAATGATTGTAATGAGAATTACATTTTGTGACAATAGTCTGCAATACTTGCAAAGTAGGAAGCTAATCTACTATTGCCACTGTTAAACAGTTAACAGTGCTCTGTTAATAGCATAGTTTACTCTGTTAGGGGCAAGAAGTGGCTCTACTAAAAGTGTTGGTTTGCGTCTTTGGTCTTTAAATTCGAATTTATCTTCACACACATCAAGGCAGTCACAATTACATCCCTGTACGATATAAAACAGTAAAAGAAAGAGATGTCTTTTGCATGCAAAGCATTTAAAGCCAACATTAATAAAGTCAGCAGGTGCCTTGCCGAAAAATATGTTTGCCCTATGGCAGGCGATCATTCGTATTGGTTTCCACAAACGCTGACATACATACACACATAATTGGCCATTACAACCCTTCAGTCAGGATTACGGCCTATCTTCTTATGTTGTGTGTTAATTTTATACATGAGTGGCAGGACCTATCGACTCCGAACGATATGTTTGTGGGAAACTTTTCATGGCAATTTTATTTGCACTCAGAGTTTTTGCCAGAAATCTGCTGAGAGAAAGTCGCCTGGGGTGTGAACCGTGGCCTTGCGTCTTATAAGCCAATACACTACCTACTAGACTACGGCGACTCTAAAGCAAAGCATTTAAGCCAACAATAATAAGTAAGCAGGTGCATTGGACTATCTTGATCTAGTAGGCCACATTGCATGAATGCAGATATCACTGACTGAAATTTTGAGGCTTCTACCTCACCATTTGATTTCATAGAAAACAAGGAAACAGCTTTGAAGGGTATAATAAAACAATTTGTTTGTTTGAATTTGATACCTCTGGCAGGGTAGGGTGTAATTAAATTAAAATTCTTTAATTATTAGTTTCTGCATTAAAATTCATGTATGTTTTGTCATCAGATTTTAATTAATGTTTGAGAAATTAAGAAATTTTCAATTTTGTTAAACCATATTTCTAATTAATTATAAATACAATTCAAATTCAATTGAATACATCCCCACCAAAAACACTATTGTTTATAATTATTTAATTAAAAAACAAACATGATATAAAATTAAATCAAATTATTTTCATTTTCATTGTTCACCCGCTTTCAAACATCACATGTTAATTTGTGACTACAAAACAAATACATACCAAATGGTTATTCAAGTGTAAACATATCAATTAATTTGAATTAGAAACGAGCGTATGTAGGTAGTCCTCCATACATTTTATACAACATTTTCCAAAGCAAAATCAGACCAAAAATACCCACAGATACTCTGGCATACTCTCTCTCTCTCGCAAATAACAAAATCATCATATACAGAGAGATCAAGATGAAATAGATTTTTTTCGTTTTCGTTTCGGAATATCCAACGAAATTTAATTATAATTATTAATAAACATAACAAAAACCCCCGAAAGAGACAGAAAAATTTTTTTTGCTTTTACAAGATTACACCAGAGACTTGATTGACTTGGCTTAAAAACATGTATTTGAGCTTGGAAAGAATTATCAGTAAAGCTGTACGACAGTTAAATTCAGGCAAACCCGTCTATGTTATGTATTGCAACTTAAGTCACTGATGTGCATGAAGATAAATTCAAATTAAACTAGCAAAGACAAAAACCAAAAATTTTAACAGAGCTAATGTTAAAGTTAACAGAGTTAAATTTCAAGTCCGATTTCTCAAGTTCCAAAATTATTTGGGATATACAACTTATTGGATTTAATTGGGGACACCTTAGGCTACAATGTGTATATAGTTGGATATCTGCAGCAAGTCCCATTTTCCACAATATCGATCATGCTATCCAGACATTTTTAAAACAAAAACATTTTTTTGTCTAAATTTTGCAATCTTTAAAAGAATTTCCATATTACCATAGCTGCTGTTCCACTCAGGAACGTGTGCAGGACAATTTTAAAGGATTTGAATAGGTATTCCATTCTCTGATATCGTATATTTGGGTGATTTCTTTCTTGGCTATATTTCGTATTTTCTGTTAACCATTTAACATTAGCTCTGTTAACTTTAACATTAGCTCTGTTAAAATTCTTGGGTTTTGTCTTTGCTATTTAAATTTTAATTTATCTTCACACACATAAGTCAATGTAGGTAGTGTGTTGGCTCATTAGATGAAAGCATGTGGTTCGGGCCCTGGCTCAGATATCTCGTACAAACCTAAATAGGAAAAAATATATCTTTCCACAATTTCCTCTTAGCATCTGCTGTCAAAAACTATAAGAGTAAAATAAAATTGCTCTGTGGTTCGGAGACGGCATTAATCAGTGGGTACTGTCACTAATGCATAAAATTAACGTACCCAACAAGGGTGATGTGAGAAGCTAGGTTATAATCCTGACTGAAGGATTGTAATGACCAATTAAGTAAGTAGGTTCATATGTAGGTTATTGCAAAAACCGATCAATTAGTTGCCATGCCCAGTTATTTACAGCCAACTTAATTATATTTTCTAAAAAGTCTTTCAAAATTGTTTTCCCACATTTCAAAAAATATTTACGTTCATGGATTACGCTAACATTACTGTAACCAATTAAAATTGGGTCCATAAAATTATATAAATTGAACGATTTTTAAGTTTGAATTCTGAAATTATAATGAAGGTTTAGCAAATTATGCTGACTAGCTGTCGAAAGCTATTTGCTAAAGTTGTCACAGTCATTTACAAATTTTAGCATAGACAAGCACCACAGAAATGGGATTCCCTTTACGGGTCTTAAGAACTCGAAAACGTATTTGGTATATACGGAAATCTTCGTTTTTGTGAACGGCATATATTATAAGCCGAAGTTGCCGTAGTCTAGTAGGTAGTGTGTTCAAACCCCAGGTCAGACATCTTCAACAAACCGAAATACGAAAAAAATATTTCTTCGGTGACTTCCTCTCAAGAGATTTCTAGCACAAACTCTGAGGGTAAATAAAATTGCCATGAAAAGTTTCTCAAAAATCTGTAGCTCGGGGACGACTTTAAACTGTAGGTTCCACTACTCATGTATAAAATTAAAACAAACACACAGTGTAAGTGGTGTGAGAAACTAGGTTGTAATCCTGACTGAAGGGTTGTAATGACCCAACTATGTTGTATGTATGTATCTATTATAAGCTAAGCATTTAATGGTGAATGTGATCGAATTAAAAATCAGCAGAAAACTTCGCAAACTATAAATGCCGTGTAGGAAAATATTATGAGAAGTTGTTCAATAAATTGATTTCATAGCGAAGCAGTTAATTTGCACTGCATTTAGCCCGTACATCCAGGCCTCGTAAAGCAATTAAGACAATTAAACAATCGTACACAATGTCTTAACAGCCAATAAGTGTTTTTCTATGTTAACGAGGAGAAAGAAAGAAAAAAAATTAAACAAAGATCTCCACTCATACAGACAACAATCAATGATTATCATAATAGAGCTACTGATCAGCCTCAGGGTATTGCCACCGCCAGCGTTGGACACATACCTCGAATAAGTATTTGAGAAAAAAATTTTCTTTTTCTTTTTTCTTTAATTGTTTTAACACATTTATTTGTTCATTTAAACAAAAATTTGCTTTGCAATGTTTTTAATCGTTTATCGATTTGTTAAAATACTTTCGAAATGTTTGATTTGAAATATTTTTGGAAAATACGAGTATTATTAAAAATATTAATCTAACGTTTTAATTGTTATTATTATTTGATTTAATATATTGAATAAAATATAAAAGTTAATTTTTATTTCAATTTATTTGTGATATTCTAGCTGGCTTATTATGCTTTGCAATTTAGAGACTCTACTGTATTATTGTATTTTAATAAAAAAAAACGTAATCGTTTGATAGAAAAAAAATGTTTACGAAAAAGTAATAAGAAATGTAGTTGTGTGACGATTATACAATAGAATACGAATAGAATACGTGTTTTTAAAAATATTAAAAATTATTATGACAGAATATTAAATAACTTTTCAATCGTGATTTTTTTTGTTCACATAGGTAAAATTTTTATAAATTCTTAAACACAATGTATGAAGCACTTCTATTTGGTCGGTTTAGTAATAAAAAAAAAACTCATGATTATCCGAAATGCTTTCTTTGTTTCATATCAAGCTGGATGGTGTTATAAAAATTGAATTCTTTACTGAAACACAATTTTAGGGTGACAGTTAAATGTGTACGAAGATAAATTCGAATTTGAAAATCCAAGACGCAATCCATAAATTTTAGCAGCACCATATTTGTTGTTAACAGAGCAAAATTCCCTCTTAACAGAACAAAATTTACACTTAACAGAGCACTGTTAGCTATTTATCAGTATCCCTATGAACAAGCCCACCTGTTAGATAGCTAATTTTGGAGAAATACTCTAGGTCTATAAGTACCATACTATATGCAAAGGAAAGATCAAAGGCTTCTTAATATAATCAGCAACATAGTCACATATAAAGTGATATGGTATTGAGAAAATTGCCTTTGAAAATATCAATTTATTGCTTGAAATTTCTATATAATATCTGTGGCCATTTTGGAACATATAAGAAATATAGTATATCATACAGAGTATATGCCAATGATAGTCCAGAGGGACTTCTTTCGAACCGCCGTAGTGGGATAGCTGGAATAATTTTGAGAGAAAATTTGTCACCTCCATCCCCACCAATCATCCTTTACATTTCAACACTTTTATTCACAAATAATAATGATTGTAATGAGAATTATATTTTATGTCAATAGTCTGCAATAATTGCAAAGTAGAAGACCAATCTACTATTGCCACTATTAAACAGTTGACAGTGCTCTGTTAATAGCAAAGTTTACCCTGTTAGAGACAAGAAGTGGCGCTGCTAAAAGTGTGGGTTTGCGTCTTTGGTTTTTAAATTCGGATTTATCTTCACAAGCGTGTCAATTGATTCCTGTCAGAATTGGTAGCAGTTTACAATGTGATTTCAGAACATAACTGAAGTATAGAATTCCATTCAAAAACATTAAAAATTCATATTACTTCTGTGGATTAAAAATCCATTGTGATATAATAGATTGTAATTATTATAAAAGGGCAAAGGTCATCACATAGTCGGAGATGAGAGTAACTGTCTTATAAATTTTCTTTTGAACGAAACATTTAATATTCCCAGGTCGTAAAATTTTATTGTTTAAACCTTCATCGAATAGAGGGGTGTAGCATTAAGAAATTCTTTAAATACTTTTAAAATAAATTTCAAAGTGTACAAATAACAAATTGTTGAAATATTTACAATAAATTAAAGAATGTGGAATTACAAAAAACACTTGTTAAATAAATAAATGAACAGTGTGAACACATTGTAAAATTAAAAAAAAAAAAGATTAAAAATAAAATTATTTATAAGCAATATGAAGTAAATTTAAACATTTATAACAGATAAAAGTTAGATCACAGTCTAAAACTCGGATATTAAACTGTAATACACACATACATACATAATTGGTCATTACAACCCTTCAGCCAGGATTACGACCTAGTTTCTCACACCACTTATGTTGTGTGTATTAATTTTATACATGAGTGGTGGGACCTACAGTTTAAAGTCCACTCCCAACGACAGATTTTGAGAAACTTTTCATGGCAATTTTTTTTGCCAGAAATCTGCTGAGAGAAAGTCGCCGAAAAATAAGACGTTTTTTCATGTTTCGTTTTGTTGGAGATGTTTGACCTGGTGTTTGAGCCGTAGCCTCATGTCTAATAAGCCAACACACTACCTACTGGACTATGGCAACTAATTGAAATACTTAACAATATTATTGATTGGGATTTCAAGCAACAATCGATCACATAGGATTTAAATCATGTATACATACATATACATATATGTACGTTTAAAATACTTACATATTTATACGTCCATATAAATAAAAGGCGTAATAAATTTACTTCTTTAAAGTATTATTCGCCTTGGACCATGAAACATTAAGAAAATAAATGTCAAACATTACTCTTATTAAAGATGCCATTTCAAAAGACAGATGTAGCATAAATATTAATTAAACTTCTAGCAATTGTGATTTGCAAAACTTTAAAAGAATGCAATCCTTTAAGTAGCCTTAATAAAATAAAATTTTTAGGACCATTATTACAAATAGCCGTTAACTATGAAGAGAGGATTTTAACGGGCAGATAAATTGTTTTTAATTATTATAAGTGGACAATAAGGTAGAAGTGAGCGTTAAGTCATACATATAGTTTATTTATCATTAGGTTGTAATAAGGAAAAGAAGTTAAAGGTCGCTTTAAAGTTCACTTTAGCTAAAGTTACCTTTAACTAAACCCAACTTTAACGACAAGTTGTAATAATGGCCCTTTAAAGTTATTGTTACAATTTAAAGCAATGTCGTTTGTTACTCAACTTAGTTCTTAGACAAACAAACAATCTTTACTTTTCTTTATTAATTCACTGCTGCAAATAATAAAGCTAAATCAGAAAGACTTCGAAAAGCTGCCTCGGAGGAAGCGACTTCTGTAACCAATCTCCAACTGGTCATTTAAATAACAATGAATGCCATTCCAAGATTTACATATGTGAGTCTCATTTAACTTTACTTTTTCCTTAGAAGTTATATGATATTCTATAATCAGATCTGTATGAATAAGGGCTTCCTTATGTTAAGACTATATTTCTTGTTTCTTTTCTTTTCTTTTGTTAATGTGAAGCAAATAAATCTTAAATTTAATTTTTCTTTATACCAGAGAAACACGATGAACGTTCATCGTTTGTATGTGTCAGAAACTTTTGATTCATTGAACTTAAAAGTAAATAAAAATATTTGTTTTTAATTTTTTTTATTTCAATTTTTATATCGTGATAGCCGGCTTATTTAGTTAGTTTCGTTATCATTTCATTAAGCACTTAACGAAAGGTAAAGAAAGAACTTTTTTGATATTATTGGTAGACCCTACACCTTACTGAATGGGTGTTGTGTCCACCGTCGAGGGGTTTGTTTTTGTGGAAAATGGAAAAAGAACTTATTTCTGAGCAAAGTAAACATAAAAGAATTAATGCTAAAAGAAAATTTTATTAAAAATGAATTTATCGTTTCCGAAAATGTCCATGGTTAATGTTATACTCTGACGAATACGAATTAGGTGACAAGTAGGATTCATAAATGAATTATTGTGCAAGAGATTCTAGTCCCATATATGAAAAAAATTATTTAGAACAATTTTTGTCATCTCCCAGATCTGGACTGCACGAGTTTTAGCATCTTAACTCCACCATTGTAAACATGAAATGACAAAATTTCTATTTAAGACAATTCCTTATTTTTTTACAGCTTTTTGTCTTGAATTCGCCGTAATCTAGTACGTTGTGTGTTGGCTTATTAGATGTAAAGCCTCTATTCAAACACCAGGTCAGATATCAAAACGAAAATAGTTTAGTTAGGTCAATAGGAGACAAATGTAATGTGACATTCATTAGGAAACATTGTGACTTAATAAATCGTATGGCTCACAGTATTACTCTTACTGTCGCCTAGACTGTACTAGTAAGCTTTATAATTTTTAAAAGTGTCTAGAAACGAGAACTCACGCTCATATTGTGAGAAATAGTTTGTTTTGCTGAATACTCTTTTAAGAGCGGGATCGTTCTGCGATATACAGATGGATTAAGTGGGATTGAATCATGCCCAGAGGGAGATATCAGAGACAATGGGAAAATTCACACGTTTACGTCGACGGAAGTTATGTATGTTCAATAAACTTGAACAGAAAGTATCGAGGAAGGGACATAGTAATATAGTAATACAATCTGATATTGAGGCAGCCGTCAAAGCATTCAGCTGCTATGTGCTTGACTCGATATAAAATTGGGAACCTCTCTGTGGAATAGTAAAACCTTCTAATCGTATGGTTATATTAAGCGAATGGAAAGCCAGTTCTCAAGTCAAATGTGTGAATGTACTCTGGACTGTTGTATTGTGGCATGGACATCCTTTCATTAAAGAACCCAAACGTCAAAATTGTTTTGAGTGATTTATTTTTAAAATGGGAAGAGCACTGCATATGAAACAAATATGAAAAATATATCTCTGGCGACTTCATCTCAACAGCTTTCTGCCATAAACTCTGTGAGCAAATAAAAAATTGACATGAAAAGTTTCTCAAAAAAAAAAAATCATGTATAACATTAACACCCACAACATAGGTGGTCGTAATTCTGAGTTGTAATGACCATGTATGTATGTATGTTTTTATCTTCAAACTAACTTTTTTCATAAAAAATATATTTTCAAAGCACTTATCATTTAAAGGAAACTATTTTTTTCAATGTTTAATTTTGAGGGTTAATGCAGAGTAGGGCTTTAGAGAAGTCGTGGTTCATATATTTATTTTATTTGCTACTTCTTTTACAACCATTTTTCTTGCTTTTTTATGTTTTTTCTTGAGATTAATAATAACTTTTTTTATTGATTGCTTAAACGACAAAAAAACTACAACAATAAACAGTAACAATAACAACAAAAGATCAACAGTATGTTGACAAACACAAAGTATCAGCCCTACAGTGTGTCACATTCATAAAAATCAAACACCAACGACAGACAACTCCCGTCAACAAAAACAAAAGCACCGTGATTAACAATTTAAAACAAGAAAAATACCAAAGAAAACTCAAAAGTTGAAGTTGTTTTGTAATTTTTTTGGGTTTTTGATTTTTAAAATTAATTTTAAGAAATTTACCTTTTTGCACAATACCTTTATTTATTCCCACAGTTTCTTTATGTTTAAAACAAAAAGGGAAGAATAAATTTTTTCTTTTGTAAAACAACACGTAATTATTTTACTTTTACGCACATTTTATTTTTTTTTTTTAAGAAAATAAATATTTTTTGTTTTGAAATAATTCTACAATAATTCCACAATTTAACCAAAAATTTTCAAAATTTGTTTATTTTATATCAACACAACACTATTCGTAATCTTCTTCACTTCTTTTGCTCCCTTTTCCCCTCTTATCTTTTTTGTTGTTTTTGTATCTTCAATTGTTATTTAAAAATAATTTTAATAATAATTCCATTTGTATTCTATCGAGAATTTTAATTTTTTATAAACAAATCGATTTATGAATCAAATTTTTTCATAAAAATTTCTTTTTTTTTCAAATGCCGATCGAACACTTTTGAATTGAAAAAAGGCAGCGTTCGCGCTAAAACTGTACAACTAAACCGCACCGTTTAAATGCTTTGCATAAACTGAAATTATAAACAAAAACAAAACACCTAAAAGCCAACAATTCAACAATTTTATTTTGTTGTTCCTGTTTTCTTTTTGTTAAACACTGAACAGAAGTAAAACTACCAACAAACATTGTTTTTGAAGATAATATGTAGTGGTGGTGGTGGTGGTGTTGGTGGTAGTGGTTTCAATCGGCACAATCGAACATTTCAAAAGTTCGTTGTTGCTCCATCAAACCAAACGACGTTCAACGACAACGGTTATAAGCAGAGATGGAAACTAAAATTTAGTATTAGTTTGTGGGGTTAAAATTGCCAACATATCGCCACAATAAGAAACATACAGAAACAAGAAGATATAATAGGTTGTATAAAAAGTAATCATGGATTTTTAGTAAATTTTTAAATTTAATTTCTTTAAATTAGAAATTGGTATTCCTATCGCTTCAGAACGTTTATTAGATAAAAACTTGATCAACTGATTTTTAACGGCCAATATTTATCATCAAAAAATGCATACACTAAAAAAAAAGAATCCCAACGACAAGACATCTCAACTGTCTAACTAAGTTGGCTTAGTTTTACGATGGGTGACCAAAAAAGTATGTCATCTGACATTTTCACAAATTCGATTAGGCGATTTTGATCAATAATTCAATACAATTCAATGTCTTTTCATTGAAGAACATCGATAAAATATCGATCGTTGTTATCGATACATCGAAATGAAAAACTCTACACAAATTCTTATATAAACACAATACATACACGATATATGCATGTACATGTAATCGACCCGTAAATGTAGTGAAACGCTTTGTAAAAACATTATTGAAAACAGCTCAGCTGGAGAGGAGTAAGAGACGGATTAGTAGAACTGTAAGCTGAAGACTCTGTTCGCCTTAATCCCAATGCATATAGGATCAAAGCTTCGAAAACTACAGTTAGGTTAATGACAGGCAAATCTCACGCGATATTCATCAGGAAACTTTATGACTTGACAATTCGAAAGGCTGACAATATCCTCCTTACAGTCGCCTAGACCGTGTTAGTAAGCTTTATAATTTTTAAAAGTTCTTCGACGTCTCAATTCTCAAACGTCAAACGGATTGGAGGCAATCTAAATTTTTTTTTAAGTAATTACAATCAAAGAGAATTGATTTGAGTGTTGCATTACACTACTGAGAAGTTGCCTGAATAATTTAACCGATTGTCGTAGACTCTAAGAGTAAATGGTTTAAAATAGGTATGAATTCAAGTCCAATATGTAGAATACTTGATGAGAAGAATGAATAACTTATAAACTGTTCGGTTTCAATGCCTCTCAGTAGGGAATACCAGGATGTTTAACCGAATAGCTTGCCGAAGTTTCAAAGTGAATTCACTTTGCACAGTTGGCGTGGACATCCTTTCTTTAAAGAATCCAAGCGTCAAAATTGTTTTGAGGGATTTGTTTTTAAAATGGGAAGAGCACTGAGCAATAATAAACAAGTAAATGTTTACATATGGTGCTTGCCATAAAACAATAATATTTATTGTAAAACATTATTTCATTTGATTAATCGTGGTTTGAAGATCTCCGTTACAAAGATCAGTCGAATAATTGCCTAGTAATTGTTATTATTTATGCAAAGGGTGGAAAAAAGGCAATTGTTGTTGTTTACATAAAGTTGTAAACAGTGGCACACAGAATTGTGCGAATAATAAAGAATTTTAATTAAAATTAAACACAAATTTATTTTTATTTTATTTGCAATCTACGAGCTTATATTTCTAAACGTTTTTTAAAAGGAAAAACCATAACAATTGGTTATTCACTTCAGTATAATGTTAAAAGCTAACAACAATCTATGTCGGTTTATTCTAAAAGATTGTTTATTACATAAGTAAAGTATATGTGATCATATTTAGCAGGTATTTGTGTATTTGTTTTATTTTTTTTTGTTTCAATAGTTGATTTACTTCGCCTAAGGGTTCAGTTAAGGCGTTTGTACCGAGGACATGGTTTGGAGTTTTGAAAAGCTTGTTTTAGTCGATGAAACACTTTGTCGGGACTTAACCGATCTAATCTTTCGAAATCTAAAAGAAAAAACGTTAATGAATACATTAAAATGAATCAATTAAAATAAAATAAAATATTACCTTTCTTTCAATAGATTCAAAACGTTGCGCTTCAACACAAATAATGCAAATATTAAGAGACCCTGTATTGCGTTTAGAATATCAGAACCTAAGAATATTAAATCCAATTGTTTATAATCACGCAGACAATACGAGAGAATATCGAATATCCATGAAACGCCCATTATCATAAACAAACGTAAGATTACTATGACGCTGAAATGAAAAGAAAGAAAAATTCATTCAATTCTAGCGATGTGTTTTAGTATGGTCCGCTTCATAATTCTGATGGTTGTTATAGATGGAGTCACCGTAGTCTAGTAGGTAATGTGTTGGTTCAAACCTTAGGTCTCCAACAAAACGAAAATATGAACAAATATTTCTTCAGCGACTTCCTCTCAGCAGATAACTCTGAGAGTAAAAAAAATTGTCATGAGAAGTTTCTCAAAAATCTGTCGTTCGGAATAGATATTAAACCGAAGGTCGCCCGACACCTGGATACACACAAAATATAGGTGATGTGAGAAGTTTGATTGTAAATGTGGTTAAAGGGTCACCGTAGTCTACTAGGTAGTATGTTAACTTATTAGACATAAGGCCACAGTTCAAAGTTCAAGAGTAAATAAAATTTGCCGTAAAAAGTTTCTCAAAAATCTGTCTGTCTTATTCCGATAGTAGATTATGAGGCAGGGTATTAAAAATATCAATTTGGAACGGCTGTAGGTAGCTGTAATTAATTGATTTGTTTCATACTTACTTTTCTTGAATGAATTTATTTCTCTGTGTCACCCTGGCCACGTCACGTTTAACCTTGTATATCCTGATAGTCAATATAATGAAAGTCACAATATTGAAGATTAAAATGATTAGGTTTGGTCCATAGAAATATATTGCGGCTGACCATTGTCTTGCTGCAATTAAATAAGAAATAAAAATCAGATTTTCTTTTTTTTTAGTATCCTATCAGTTTTAAAATCGTAATTCAATTTTTCTAAATCAAAAATATTCTTAGCAAGGCTGCTGGTAAATAATTTTGTATTAGGCAAGAAGATATATTAAAAAGGTATGAATAGTTAGGATAAGGCCGAGTACATTATTGATTTTTGTACATACCATTCAACCAGCAAAAACGTTTACCGATACCAGGCTTATAGATGTTCTCAATATATTTTGACTTCTGAATAATAAAACTGATAATGCTTGCGATACTGGCACCTAGCCAGGCATACAATGAATAGATGATAAATAGTTTTTTATTTTTATTGGCATTGAATTCAGTATTGATATCCTTGAAATTCAGCCAGATGTCATAACACAAAACGCTGAGCCATAAAAAGGCCGCCATGAAAAAGAAATAACAAGTAAAGCCTAGAGAAAGGGAAACAAAAATAAAAAAATTAATTTTCTTTCTTCTTCAAATAAAACCATTCTTGTATGTTAGTTACCCAATATCGAACAGGGTACATAACTGAATACGATTCCAGTTAAATTAATAAAACTAAGGATAATGTAGCCCATGGTTAATGATATCAGATAACAGATCAAGAGTTTGCCTCTTAAGTTGTCTCTCAATTCCTTAAACGATAAATACACCAGTATGGTGGGTATTAAAAACATTATCGATATAACCATGTCTAGAATAAGAGAACATCATTAAAAAATACACGTATGATAATGCTAAACATTGTTATAACTTACTCCAAGAGGTAAGATTCAATCTCCATTCGGGTTCAATTGTATGGGCACAGCTGTGTGGAAGTAATAGGTAATCCCCAGTGGTATTGTCCAGGACAAGCGAGAAACAATATTGCAGAGTGTCTAAAAGTATTGTGTCACCTTCGATAGATTCAAAGAAGAGTGTTCCATTCTAAATTAATGAAAAAAAAAATCAAAATTCAATTAGAAAACATAGGGCCTTTCCAATCCATGTCTTCGATCACAAACATAAATGATTTGATTTGAAGGCAGTCGAGCCAAAATTTTCCACTTATTGCAGTCTGTGTTGATATCCATGAGTTCTCACAAAACGAAGCGACATAGCAATGTTGATATATTGTTTCCATGATTGTATTAACAACTTACTCCCACATTTGAATGCATTGATAGACCTTAAAATAGCCCACCAATAGACCTATACATGCATAATTGGTCATTATAGCCATTCAGTCAGGACTACCTAGCCTAGCTTCTCACACCACTGATGCTGTGTGTGTTAATTTCATACATGAGTGGCGGTACTTACAATTTAAAGTCGTCTCCGAACGACAGATTTTTGAGAAACTTTCCATGGCAAATTTTTTTTTTTGCTCTCAGAGTTTTCGCAGAAATCTGCTGAGACGAAGTCGCCGAAGAAATATTTTTTCAAATTTCGTTTTGATGTCTGACCTGGGGTTTGAACCGTGGCCTTACGTCTAAAAAGCCAACACACTGCCTACTAGACACACTATCCAGAGTGAAGGGTTCTGATGACCAATTATGTATGTTATGTATGTAATATCGTCGGAAGAATTTCTCAAGCATAGTACGGAACACAAGAACATTTCACGCGTATCAATTATGTTCAAATTTACTGAATTAACAATTTCCCAATGGATCCGATTAGTACGATCATTTCATTGATATAAATTGGTCAATTGAGTTGGATGCCAAGTCCTACAAGCACTTATAAGGAAGCTTCAATTTTCGGAACCAGAAACTGAATTATTCATTGTGATATAAAAAAACGTATTTCTTTTGAAAATGAATGTCGAATACATACCACATTCATAAGAAATTATTTTTTACGCTGAACGCGGTTGTTCTATTTTCATTACTATTATCTCTCAAGGATTAGGCTTTTAAGACCACATTTCTTTTTCATTTTGTTATGACAGTAATGCGAATAATTATTCCGAAAATCTAATATTCGCTTCTCTGTACTTACCTCCAACAATTTCCACCGATCTTGCGAAGGATCGGCGCGCTCAAGTTGATTACAGGAAAAACCAATTTGTGTTGTGAATTTCTCTAAAATATTTATCATTTTGACGTCATTGTTCGTTTTCGAAAACTCTTGAACATCCCAGGATACACTCATGTCAGGTGTGATTTTTTCACACTTTTTGGTAATATCGCTGAGAAATTGACCTCTCGGACAGCACAATCTTACACAAGACCGCTTCATACAAGCACAGCCTCTAACATGTGTTGGAACCCTTTCCCTTTTTCCGAAAAAGTTCAATTTATAATCGATATCATCTTGGTGCTCCGGTGGTATGATTATATCATCGTAACGATAACTACCATTTTGAAATTTCTCGCGACCTGTCAAATCGACGGTATCAGCATATGGGCATTTTTCTTTTCGGGAGTCATGCTTTCCAGAGACTTGGGCCAGGCAATCAAGTAAAGAACCCACAAAAATTAACAAAAATATCTCACAATTCATTGTTTAAATCAATTTTGGAATTTTTTCTTTTATTTTTTTATTTTATTTTTATTTTTAATTCATCAGAGGTGGTTTTTATCGTAACGTTATGATTCCATTAATCGTTTTTCTAAGACTGATTTGAGTATAATTTGTGCAAGCAATTCCTGTTTTGTGTTTTATTTCTTCTGTTTAAGAAGATTTTATTTTATTTTAAAATTGAAACAAATAAATTGAAATTAAAAATCCCTTAAGAATCATATAATACGAGTATTCACCGCAAAACAACCACAGAAGGCACAACACAACAACCACGATTGCTAATATGGATACTGGACCAGTTATTCTTAAAGCGTATTACGAATACACCACCAGTGCTTTGCTTATTAAGCATGAAAGTTCAAGAAAAATTATATAAAAATACAAAAAGTGATAACAACAAATAAACTTTACTAAGGTATTTCAAATTGCCCATTCAAAGTAGTCAAGTAGGTAGTGTGTTGGCTTATTAGGCATAAGGTCATGGTTGAAACCCCATATCGGACATCGAACCAATATATGAAAAACAATATTTCTTCGGCAACTCTCTCTCAGCAGATTTCTGGTAAAAACTCTGAAAACTCAGAAAGTTAATCAAAAATCTGCCCTTCGGAGTCGACTTTAAAATGTAGGTCCCTTTACTCATGTATAAAATTAACACACACAACATAAGTGGCGTGAGAAACTAGGTTGTAATCCTGACCAAAGGTTTGTAATGACCAATTATGTCTGTATGTTATCTAAACTATGACTACAATTTAATCAGAAAACTTTTTTCTTCTGGAAATTAAATGAAAATAATTTCACAAACATATTGGGAAACACTGATTTATAACACTAACACCCAGAACTTAGGTACCATTGGGTATTAAAAGTTGTGCTGACATTTCCAATTCTTTTAGCTCCGGGATGAACTATTGCTTTCAATATAATACATATTTACTAGGGAATGCTAGGTCCCAGGGTGTTCTAACTTCGTGTGCTTGGGAGATATTAAAATACTTTGTTTTAAGTCGTGTACACAGATCTACAATATTTCATATACATTGTAGTTGAAGAGAAATTTTAAATTTCAACATATACAAACGAGAGTTTTTGTGTTTTTTGTTTTTTTTTGAATTAAAACCACAACATTCCACCAACAATGCTATGTAGCAGCGATAAGAAAATTATTTCAAACAATTTGTAGCATAAACGCATAAGAGTCTGCTACAACAAATAGTACACTTGAAACTAATTTTACGGTGTAAGCGTTAGTGTACAGTTGAGTACACTAAGGCAACACACTACGCTAAATGATAAGCACAGCACTTAGTATCACAGACATCATCCCATATATGGTGTTGCCCAAATCTTAAATATCTAATGGCCTTTCCAGCTAAGAATTTTAAACATACCCAGGCATGACACACGGTTAAAAAATCAGAGTTAAAGTTAAAACAATCACATGTAATGCCAATATTAAGCTGTAAAACAGGACACGCCAGTGCATTAGTTTTTAAATTACATACGTTATGTTTGAAGCCGCCATTAGTAGGTAGTGCGTTGGCTTATTAGACGTAAGGTCCCAGTTCAAAACCCCAGGTTAGACATCTCCAATAAAACGAAATATGAAAAACACACAAAACACGGCGACTTCCTCTCAGCAAGATATCTGGCAAAAATTTTGAAAGTAAATAAAATTGTCATGAAAAGCTTCTCAAAAAATTTGTCATTCGGAGCCGATTTTAAACTGTAGGTCTTGCCACTCATGTATAAAATTAACGCACGCAACATAAGTGGTGTAAGAAACTAGGTCGTAATCCTGACTAAAGGGTTGTAATGGCCAATTATGTATGTATTCTTCCGATGGTTGACAAGTGTTTCATGATTAATGCCTAGTTTTCTAGCAAGGTTTACATTGCTTGCGTGCCAGTCTTTCACTATCTTTTCCATGATTCTAGCGATTTTTTAGTAATTGGTCGATAAGAGCGAAATGCATTTTAGGTTTTTAAAATTATCAAATCGAACACGCACGCACCTGCTGCTGTTTCTCTAGTTACAGCATTGTCTCAATAAACTCTAAAAATATTTGCAGCAGCCTGTAATGCCTTTTTACTTACTTAACTGGCCATTAACAACCAGAATAACGGATTTCGGCCTGCTTTAACACATCCTTCCAGGCGCCTCTGCTTCGTGCGCGCTTACGCCAGTTGGTCACACTAATCGATGACAGCGCTTCCCCGATCTGGTCCTTCCAACGCAAACAACGACGTCCTCTTCGCCGACTTCCACAAATCACCCATTCAAACGACATGGCCGAGCCAGCCCAGCCGTTAGATGTTAATACGCTGCACAACGTCCATGGCGCTGAAGAGCTCATACAGCTCACTGTTCGATCGAATGCGGATATTATCTCTCACTGGACCGAAGATCTTACGGGGATCTTAATGCATTCTTAAGTGTTCTATAAAAGGAAGTAAAAATTTGTCAAATGAATTTGATTTTCTTAATTTATGTTTATTGGGGTCGGCGGGCTCAATCAAATCAAAATTCTCAAATCAAAATTATATTCTGTCTCGTCATGTGGTCTCGCCGTCTGGTGCATTTCCCTCATTCTTGTCTGACCTCTTCTGTCTAGTAGTTCCTCTTCATCCTTTATTCATTGTGAATAGTTATTTATAAACAGAGGAAGGGGAAAGGTGCTACTATCGTCTCAATAGGCAATTGAGTAGCAAAGACCTCTCTCATACGACAAAACGAGTACTCTACAAGACGCTCATCCTAACCGTGCTTCTTTATGGCGCAGAGGCATGTATCCTATTAAGCACTGATGCAGCAGCCTTGAGAGTATTCGAGAGAAAAGTTCTACGTAAGATCTTCGGTCCAGAGCGAGTTGGCGATAATTTCCGCATCGGATCCAACAGTGAGCTGTATGAGCTCCTCAACGACATAGACGTTGTGCAGCGTATTAATATCCAGCGGCTGCGCTGGCTCGGCCATGTCGTTCGAATGGAGGAGGATGCTCCGGCGAGGAGGGTATTTGATGCGGGGATCTGAGGAAGTCGGCGAAGAAGACGATTTTATTCGTTGGATGGACCAAATCGAGGAAGCCCTGTCATCGATTGGTGTGACCAACTGGCGTAGGCGCGCAAGAAGCAGAAGCGCCTGGAAGGATGTGTTGCGGCAGGACGAAATCCGTTAATCGCGTTGTTAATGGCCAATTAAGTAAGCAAGTAGTAAGGAAGGTGAAGAGGGCATGTGTAGTATGTGGCAACTGGTGTTGATTTTTTTATAACTTTACAGATTACACTACCGTGGCACCCAATTAATATTAAGATTGGTAATTACAACACTTCAGTCAGTATTATAGCCTGGCTTCTCACACCACTTATGTTGTGTGTGTTAATTTTATACATATCGACACCTCCGTCCTTAACATTGTAAGTCGAAAAAGTGTGTTCTGAGTTATGAGCTTTCAAAGTTTTCACGCGACATACGACCATATGTGTATTCTAAGAAGATTTTTCCCTATAACTTCGGAACGGATCGGCGCATCTTAACCAAATTTTTGCAGTATTTAAGTTAGAGAACGTAGAATTTAAAAATGCAAGAACATTAAAAACGTTCTAAGTACATTTAGAACGTTATAGAATGGAGGCATCGATATGTGGAGGGATCTACAATTTAAAGTCGACTCCGAACGACACATTTATCTGCCAGGCATTCCGTTACAATGCTCGTAATACTCTCAGAGTTTTTGTCAGAATTCTGGTGAGAGAAAGTTGCGGAAGAAATATTTTTTCGTTCGAGATGTGTGAACTGGAGTTTAAATCGCGGCCTCACTTCATTTAAGATTAAGATGTGACCTGTTAAGGTTAGATTTCTTGCCACTTTATTAATGAAGTAAGTAAGTATTTGCAACTACAAAACTAAATCTACTATAATATACGAGATGTGATCAAAAATTAACGTAACTTTTTGAATTTCGCTTAAATCTTAAAACAGATTTTAAGCATGTTGTCTCATGCTTTAAAGGATACACGCATCCAGATAGTTTCATCAAAAAGAAATTTTGTTACAAAATGCAAGGAGTACTCGACAACAATCATATTCTTATTCTAAGAGATTTATTTATTTATTATATAAGCAGAGTATTTGTGATAATATTTTACAGAGTATTTCTATAAGTTTTTTTTTTATTTTTTTTATTTCAAATAAAAACCAAAACAGTTGATTTCCTTTCGTGGAATCTCTATTCATCGCCTAACAGCTAAGTAGACGTTTGTACCGAGGACATGGTTTGAAGTTTTGAAAAGTTTGTTTTTGTCGATGAAACACTTTGTCGGGACTTAACCGATCTAATGTTTTGAAATCTAAAAAAAAAACAAAGTTAATGTATACATTAAAATGAATCAATTAAAATCAATAAAATATTACCTTTCTTTCAATAAATTTAAAACGTTGCGCTTCAACACAAACAATGCAAATATTAAGAGACCCTGTATTGCGTTAAGGACATCAGAAACTACGAATATTATTTCCAATTGTTTGTAGTCACGCAGACAGTATGAGAGAATATCGAATATCCATGAAACACCCATTATCATAAATAAACGTAAAATAACTACGGCGCTAAAATGAAAACAAAGAGGAATTCTTTAAAGGATGGACCTTTCGGGAGGCTGTGATAGTTTTGTACCCATGTTTTCAATACCTAAACATAAAGATAAAATATTTGAACCAATACCTTATCTTTTATTTTTTTGTAGTTAAAAGGTCAAGGTCGGCTTACTAAAAAACTAATAAGAGCTAAAAGTCTAGATTATAATTTTGTAAATAGATTTTTGTAGCTGGTCTTATAACATCCGAGCAAGTGTTGTCAATATTAAATAATACAGCTTCATGTCTTGCCTTTCGGCCAGTGCTGGCTTAACACGAATGCGTTGGGCTCGTCACTAATATGCTTTGAGCGTCAGTTCGAATTTCAGAAGTTTATAAAGGAGGAAAGCTTCTCGTTCCACCAAATGTAAAGCATTAAGATTATCGGTTACCTACTCAATCTTATTCTCTTTAAATATCTCTGAAATTCAATTCTCATGGTATCAAAGTTCTCTGCTTTTGGAAGAATCCTGCTGCTTGAAAGCGTTTGGAAATTGTAACTCTGGTAAGTCAAAATCGGTGGAACATATTGAGAATACGCTTCGGCAAATGGTGATACAAAAAAATACTTTTGACGTTTACTTACTTAACTTAATTGGTCATTACAACTTCAGTCAGGATTACGAGACCTAGTTTCTCATACAAACTATGGTGTGCGTGTTAATTTTTTATTCATAAATGGCAGGACCTACACTTTAAAGTTGGCACTAAACAACAGATTTTTGAGAAACTTTTCATGGCAATTTTATTTACTCTCAGAGTTTTTATCAGAAATCTGCTGAGAGGAAATCGCCGAAGAAATATTTTCTTTTCATATATCGTTTTGTTAGAGATGTTTGACCTCGGGTTTTGAACTGGGGCCTAACGTTTAATAACACAACACACAACTTACTAGGCCATGGCTTTACACCATTTCATTTACAGACTAAATCGATGAAATAGAAGAGCTACATATAAACTTCAATATGTCAGATAACTTATGGAGGACAAAAATCATGTGTAAGGGTTGCAGTCCTATAGCAGCTGGAGAAGCACATTGCTGTTGTACGTTATTGAAAATGTAATAAGCTGGGCAATTACAGTGCGACCTCGAATTAAAATTCTTTCCTCTATCAGGTCACATATGTATATGTATGTATGTACCATATTTTTATTACCATATCGCATATTATCAAGTAAAGTTTTGATCAAGATTACGTACATAGTTGGTGTTTACAACCCTCAGGATTACGACCTAGCTTCTCACACCACTCAATTTGTGTGTGTTAATTTTATACATGAGTGACGGGATCTACAGTTTAAAGTTGATTCCGAACGACAGATTTTGAGAAACATTTCATGGCAATTTGTTATTTAGTCTCAGAGTTTTTGCCAGAAATCTGCTGAGAGGAAGTCGCCGAAGAAATATTTTTTTTCATATTTCGTTTTGATATTTGACTTGGGATTTGACCTGTGGCCTTACGTCTAATAAGCCAATACACTACCGACTAGACTATGGCGACTTTCAACTTGACTTGATCAAGATTGGTTTCAATAATAATTTTCCAAAGACTACCATTTCAATAGTAGGTTATGGACCAGGGCAGTTGAAACAAATTGAAACAAATCTTACTTACTTTTCTTGAATGAATTTATTTTTTCGTGTCACCCTGGCCACATCACGTTTTACTTTGTATATCCTGAGAGTCAATATAGTGAAAGTCACAATATTGAAGATTAAAATGATTAGATTCGGTCCATAGAAATATATTGCGGCCGACCATTGATCCGCTGCAATTAAATTAGAAATAAAAACGAAGTTATCAACTGTAGATTAGATTTTAATTTTGCAAAATTCCTATGTATAGTACTCCAAGAACTAGAAAATCATATTTTTAATCGGTATTCTATTATTTTTTTTTCATAATTTCTAATGAGTTTAAAAATTTTATAAGGAGATAGGAAATGTTTTCTAGGATTAGAATGAGCTTTCTTGGCAGGGCTGCTAGTGAATATATGGCTGCCTTCCAAAATGTATCAATGCAAAGTTTGTATGCAGTTCTACTACTGTATATAAACTATGTATGCAAAGTAACGAAACATTGCATCAAATATAAATCCGATGCCTGATTGCTTTTTGACTGCGTTAAAAATACAAATTGACGACGTTTTGAAATAGAATACATTGTATATATTTTGTACAGCGGCATTATGAAACACGATACTTTGTTCAAACACAAAGCAACAAACATTTTGAAAGGCAGCCTATTTTTTCTGCCGAAATCTTATGTTTAATTTTAGTAGCAGCAGAATACATTAAAATTGATAAATACGAGTACATGGATGGATAGTTAGGATGCTAGGATAAGGCCGAGAACATTATTCATTTTTATACTTACTATTCAACCAACAATAAATATTTCCAATACCAGGCTTATAGATGTCATCAATACGTTTTGCTTTTTGGATAATAAAACAGATAATGGTCGCGATACTGGCACCTAGCCATACATACAATGAATAGGTGACAAATAGTTTTTTATTTTTATTTGCGTTCGTATCAGTATTGATATCCTTGAAGTTCAACCAGATGTCATAACATAAAACGCTAAGCCATAAAAAGGCCGCCATGAAAAAGAAATAACAAGTAAAGCCTAGAGGATCGACATTAAAACCGTCATTGCATGTCAGTTATGTTTTCATTCATTTTATCACTTACCCAATATCGAACAGGGTACACAACTGAATACGATTCCACTTAAATTAATAAAACTAAGGATAATGTAGCCCATGGTTAATGATATCAGATAACAGATCAAGAGTTTGCCTCTTAAATTGTCTCTCAATTCCTTAAACGATAAATACACCAGTATGGTGGGTATTAAAAACATTATCGATATAACCATGCCTAGAATAGAAGAAACATCATTAAAAAGATAAACGTATGATAATGCTAAGCATTGTTATAACTTACTCCAAGAGTTAAGATTCAATCTCCATTCATCTTCAACTGGATAGGCACAGCTGTATGGTGATAACATATAATCCTTAGTGATATTGTCCAGAACTAGCGAATAACAATATTTTAGAGAATTCAAAAGTGCTGTCTCACCATGTTTAGATTCAACTGAAAGCATTCCATTCTAAATAAATTAAAAAATTCAAGATTAAATTAGAAAACATAGGATATTTCCCTCCCATGTGGGTTTGTTGTTGTTCCAATTTAAATAATTCTGGGCCTCAAATAAATTTAAAGCGGGGAAAGTGTTTTAAAGTCGCCGTAGTCTAGTAGGTAGTGTGTTGGCTTATTAGATGTGAGACCACGGTTCAAACCCCAGGTCAGACATCAAAACGAAAATATTAAAAAAAAAATATTTCTTCGGCGACTTCCTCTCAGCAGATTTCTGGCAAAAATCTCGGTGAGTAAATAATATTGCCATGAAATATTTCTCAAAAAATCTGTCGTTCGGAGTCAACTTTAAACTGTAGGTCCTGCCGCTCACGTATAAAATTAACACACACAAGATAAGTGGTATGAGAAGCTAGGTCGTAATCCTGACTGAAGAGACCAATTATGTTATGTATGTATGAAAATTTTTGAAAGCTTCTATAACAGATGCAAATAGCAAGACTCAAATCAAATGGAAAAAACAGTTGACAATAACTTTTTAAAAAATATAGAGTCGTAGCCTGTATTACATTGTATGACTCACTGGTGTTGGTTAAAGCCTCTAAATTACTCGCACAGTCAGGTCGTAATCAAATTCCTTACAATCGTCTACTCAAACATGAATTCCTACACAAATTTCAATTGAGGGTAACTCTTATATGAGTTCCAGGATATGGGGATTTTGTAGAAAA
Organism: Sarcophaga variegata; assembly: GCA_932273835.1. Classification (NCBI taxonomy): domain Eukaryota; kingdom Metazoa; phylum Arthropoda; class Insecta; order Diptera; family Sarcophagidae; genus Sarcophaga; species Sarcophaga variegata. The sequence goes on along the minus strand of OW026362.1, from coordinate 113,422,283 downwards.
TAAAGTTGCTGATGAACTGGCCAGTGCTGGTACAAGGCATAGATGTTTCGAATACCTCACTTAAACTATTTATATTCCGGACACTTTACAAGGAGGCCAAACTATATTGGCAGCATGAGGATATGTACAGTATTGCTAAGCTTTGTAGATGAAAAGAGGTCACTGTCCTATTAGAAGATATACCGATAGACTCGCCATTCTCTTGTATGACTTCTGAAGCAGCTTTGGATCTGAGAAAGAATAGGAGGATTTTATTTCTCAGCTCACTTGCCAGTGCCCAGCTCTAGACATGATAAGACATAGGTTCTTGGCCTCTAATTTCCTGCTTTCTTTGTCTGAAACATCTCACAATAGTAAGATTTAGTTTGGAGGCAATATGGTTTCCTAGTTACTTCACTAAATTCCAAACAGATAAAGATATTTTAAATATGATAGCTTTAAAAACGGACAAAAAAGTAAGTGACAATCGATCTTTAGTCTCTTCCATCTCTTTGCTTAGCGAAATTATAAAGATTTCATAGCTGAGAACTGTATATAGTGTTTCCACATGTCTTCTAGCATATCTTTTTGATATTTTGAAATAAAAAAAGCGGATCATTAGCTTTAAAAATATACTTAAGACTATATTCTCTATACAGTTCTATTTTTATTAGCTTTGAAACCGCATCTCTTTATTCGAATACTGATACGATTCAAAAAATAAAATCTCTGTTCTGACCACAATCCAAAATAAATTTCTTTAAAACTCAATTGATTTCATAATATGAACTCCCAATGTTATCTTTACTTACTTCCATCAACTTCCACACCTCCTGAGTAGGATCCGAGATCGTGGGTTCAATACAGGGCAGACCAACTTGTACCGTAAATTTCTTTAAAATATTTTTCTCTTTGGCAGTGTCCGTTTCTGAAAAGACATCAAGCTGCCAGGATACTTTCATGTCTGCTGTGATTATTTCACATTTCTTGGTTTCATCATTGAAAAATTTGTCTCTTGGACAACACAGCCTTACACAAGGTCGATCCTTACACGCACAGCCTCTAAGATGTAATGGAACCGTTATTCTTTCACCCAAATGATTCATTCGGAAAGTGTAATTGCTTTGTTTTTCGCGTGGTATGAGTATATCATCGTAACGATAACTACCGTTATCGTTTTTCTCGCAACCTGTCAAATTGACAGTATCAGCATAATCACAGATTTCTTCATCGTTACCACTATTTCCAGAGATTTGTGGCAGGCAACAAAGTAAAGAAACAATCAAAAGTAACCAAAATATATTGCCAATCATATTTTTTTTTTAATCCACTTTGAATTTCTTTTTAATTTTAATATTTTTCTCTTTAGTTTTAATACACGAGAGATGTTTTTATCGTAATTGTGTTATTATTCCATTAATTGTATTTCAAAGACTGATTTGTACGTATAATTGTTGCAAAGCAATAGGATTCTCTGTTTGTATTTCTTTCTTTCATTGCAAATGTTCGTTTTTTTTTTCTTTTTAGATTTTATTTTAAAAGTGAAACTAATAAACAGAAATTTAAAATCCCTTAAGAATAATAAAATAGATATGCACCGCAACAACCACAGAAGACACTACCATTGCTGCTGATACATACATGATGTATACTGTACTGCAGTTGTTCTCAAAGTGTTATTACAAACAATACTCATCATATATGAATGTAGATACGAGTAGTATAAGGGGAAATAAATATTTAAATAAGAAATAAATTAAAATTAAAATAATAACAATTAATAATAGATTGCAAGCGATAAAAGTTTAATTCAATAAATGAATACTCATCAAATCAAATTGTATACTTATTACTTTACACTTTAGAAATTCAAGTACGACAACATCGTCTTACTATACAGGGTCGGATTGCATTCAAAAGATTTCTTTTTGAAGCGTTCAATAGAAATTGGAAATTAACAACCCGATTAACGGTTCGGCCTGCCTTAACACATCCTTCCAGGCGCTTCTGCATCTTGCGCGCCTACGCCAATTGGTCTCACCCATCGATGACAGGGCTTCCTCGATTTAGTCCTTCCAACGCAAACATGGTCGTCCTCTTCGCCGACTTCTGCAGATCCCCGCATCAAATACCCGTCTCGCTGGAGCATCCGCCTCCATTCGAACGACATGGCCGAGCCAGTGCAGCCGCTGGATGTTAATACGCTGCACAACGTCTATGTCGTTGAGGAGCTCATACAGCCTAGGGATAGACTTGTCTGAAAGCTTGCACGGTATCAATAGCTTCGGAGAGGTCCATTCCTACCTTGACGGAACTGCAGGAATTGCTCAAAGTCATTCTGCATAGCCTTATCAGCTTCGCAGGTATACCGAGCTCAGACATTGCAGCAAAAACACGATCCCTTATGGGGCTATCGAAGCCTTATAGTCGACAAAAAGATGGAGTGTGTCGATTTGTTTTTCTTGGGTCTTTTCCAGGATTTGACGTAGAGTGAAGGTCAGGTTTACAAAGAAGTTACTCGAATAAACTCCAATGTTATCTTTACTTACTTCCATCAACTTGCAGTTCTCCTAGGTAGGATCCGAAATCGAGGGTTCAATTCAAATAAAATATGCTGTTCTTTACAATTTCATAGAGCAAAGAGATGGAAGAGAATAAAAAGCAATTGTCACCTATTTTTGGGAAACTAGGTCGGAATCCTGACCAAAGGGTTGTAATGATCAATTATGTAATGTATGTATGTCACCTATTTTTTTGTTCGTTTTTAAAGGCATAATATAATAAAAACTCTTCATAATACTCAACATTTCGTCAAATTTTTTCCAAGATCTATATTAGAGATCAGCAATGCGTATTCAAAAAGATGAGTATAATCGAATCATACTCATAATTTCTGATACTTATACGCATTCATACTTATTTTAATATCACGGAACCTCTACTCATATTCAAAGTTTGAAGTACTCATCATATTCATATTTAACAACAGGTGCATATGATTTCGTATTGATTTCGACTCTCCATAACTCAACGTATACACGAATCACAAAACAAGTATGATTCGCGTACGAATTCTTAAATACTTACTAAAAGGTTGTGTGTTTGCTCTGCTTGCTGTTCTCTACTTTTTGGCTTATGTGTCCTTTTCTTTTTTTTATAAATGCAACAACAACTAAGACTGTAAATTCTGATGAATGATTTAAGTCACTGACAAGTATTTTTCTAAAGTTATGAATCTAAATGAGTAGGCTTATGAATCAAACATATTTCGAATGGCATGAGTTTGATGTCAACGTTGTACGCATACTTATTGCAACCTGTATTTATACATCAACGGTGTAGTGAGTATGAATGAATCAGAGTACATCGTTAAATTTCAATATTGTTGACTCGTATATTCAAAATTTAATGAGTGCTTATGTAAAAACCCTATTCATTGCTGATCTCTGGTACGTATATACATTTTTCAAATAGGTGGCCTAGAAAGCAATATCGGTCTTAGCATCCACATGATTCACTTTTGTAAAGATGTCAGTGCGTGCAAATATGTCAGAAAATATCTTCTGATTTTATACTCAAACAAACAAAACTTGCATATGCATTCCCCTCTGGAACCTAATATATTATAATGTGCTAAAGACCTTAACTTGACTCTTAACGAAGTTTATTGGAAGTCAAATTTCGTTAATGAAATATACGTTAGTGAATGAGAAGTCGCCGTTGTCTAGTAGGTAGTGTGTTAGCTTATTAGACGTAAGGCCATGGTTCAAAGCACAGGTCAGACATCAAAACTAAAATATGAACAATTATTTCTTCGACGGCTTCCTCTCAACAGATTTCTGGCAAAAACTCTGGGAGTAAATAAAATTGCCATGAGGAAGTTTCTCAAAAATCTGTCGTTTAAACTGTAGGTCCCGCCACTCATGCATAAAATTAGCGCAAACAACATAAGTGATGTGAAAAGCTAGGTCGTAATCCTGACTGAAGGATTGGAATGACGAATTATCTACATACATATGTGTATGTTAATGAATGATGAATAGCATACAATCACTTACTAGCAATGTTACTTTGAAAATTTTATTTCACAAAGATTTTGGGAAACACTGGCTTGCAACATCAAACAACAAACAGAACTTATGTAGGTACCACTGGGTATCAAAAGAAGTCCTGACATTTAAAACACTTTTAATCGAGATAAAATGGAAATTTAAGTTACTTTTAATATAATATTTACTAGGGAGTGCAATTTATTGGGGAAAACATACTTAAGACGAGTATACAAATCAACTCTCTTTCAAATATAAAGAATTTTATTTAAAGAGATGTTTTAAATTAGTATCCTTAAATGAAAACATCTGCACAGTGTAACAGCTATAAGAAAGAAAATTCTTTATAAAATAAATCCACAATATTTTTTCAGATGCTTTTGTTTTAATTGTTAATAAAAATAAAAGTTGTTGCATATTTTTAAAATTATGTTCGCATAAAAGTATGCAACAGAAAATTGTTACACTTGAAACAAACTAGACGGTACAGTTATTTGCACCAGAATAATCACGTTGTTAGACTGTACCAACAGACTACGAATGGTAAGTTAAGGACTCTCCATATGCGGTATTTGTCGACTTTAAAAAGCTTTTGAACAAGGACATTGGCAATAAATACATAAGAGCAGAAGGAGTAGTAACCAAATTAATCAATAATGAATTACCTTTCGTCGACAAAGGCAAAATCGAAGAAGAGTTTGAGGCAAACAATGGCGTGAAAAAAGATTTCTCTTTCAATTCTATTGTTCTCCGTTGAGTTCAGTGTTGCAAAACTGAAATATTGAAATGGTACCGAATTGTAACTGAAAAAGTACTTTTTTGCATTAAATAGTACTTTTGTAAAAGCTACATACATACTACAGAATTGGTCATTATAACCCTTCGATTAGGATTACGACCTATCTACATGAGTGTCAAAGTTTTTACCAGAAGGAAATAGCCGAAGAAATATTTTTTCATATTTCGTTTTGATGGAGATGTCTGGCAGTAGGTTTAAATCGTGGGCTCACGTCTAGTAAGCCAGCACTAGACTATTTATTTATTTTTAATACACATACAGAACAAAAACAGCTGCTTCGAACGTAATAAAACGTAAAAGCCCAGTTTAGTCACGTCGATGGAACGTAATGTAACATACGTTCGTTTGAAGAGCAATGAAAATGCTTACTGAAATTACATTACCGGGGCTGAAGCCTAATTCTACCTTTAGCATTGCGCTGAATGTGCATTAATAGTTGAAAAGCGCTTGAAAATGAAATATGTAATAATAAAAATGTACTGAGAGCGCAGCGGGGGGGGGGGGGGGGGGCGGTATTTTTGAAATGAAAAAGTACTGAAAAAAGTACAAAATTACGGACTTTTTCAACACTGGTTGAGTTACTATTAAAACTTTTACAAGAAAAGACACGAATTGTGTGAAATTTCCATCGCCACTTTGAAGTCTTCTCTTGCACATACATACATTCCGACAAGTCATCGTTGAATTTCTCTTCAGGAAATTTTTGTTCGTAGCTATTTTATGGCATGGGAAGATAGGTTGTTACAAATTCAAATATTGAAAGCAAAATGTATAAAAAATGTTACATTAGGTTTACTGACGACTTTTATTTCATAAAATGTATGTATTTCCCTGCCAGGTCCATTACAACAAGATGCCACTGTTTCATACAAACGTAACAACTCACAACTGCCACTCTGTTATTTTCAAGCATTTCAAAAGTTCAAAGAGCTTCTTAAATTATTCTTCAAAAAAACGAATTAAATTCTCTTTAATTTTATTTTTATTTCCTTTTACATTTCTATACAAGAAATATGATGATGGCATCAACAGGCTTATTTTTCAACCAAAAAAAAAAATTCTTAAAAATATACCCGTGACGTTTAGTTGGCCATAAAGTGCATTAAACTGTATTTTGTTACTCAAAAACCATACATGGTTGGAACAAATAAAAGATACAATAAGAACAACAGCAAAAACAACCAACAATAGCAACCAATTTTAAACCGAATGCTTTAAAGAAAATAAAATAAAACGAATGCTTTTTATGCATCAGGTATACGGTTGAGTTTTGTTTTTCTTTCGAATACTGGTCGTCGTCTTATATTCATAAACGAAGAATATGTTACGTAAAGAATAATCGCGCTTTTGAGCTCGGCTCTTGCTTGATATGTCTGAACTTTAATAATCTGAAACGGTTTAAATGCTTACGTTGAGTGCTTCTGACTTTACGTTTACGTATGGCAATTGATAAGTGAACAAAAAATCATAAGCACGAGGATAACATTAATTCGCATTCATGTTACCAATTACTTCTGTAAGATGGAAATACTTTTAGGTTTTTGGTATTTATGTAACAGAGTTCAGCAATGAATCGTTTTTTCGCTACTCATAAGCACTTATGAAATTTTGAATATAAGCGTTATTCGCACTACTTTTGTGTATCATTGTTTACAACTTGATGAATCCAACAATGATTTGCTTTATTCGTTATTATTCTTTAAGAAGTCGCCGTAGTCTAGTAGGTAGTGTGTTGGCTTATTAGACGCAAAGCCAGGGTTCGAGCCAGGCAGACATCAAAGGCAAAATACAAAAAGTATTTTTCGGCGACTGCCTCTCAGCAGATTTCTGGCAAAAACTCTGAGTGTAAAATAAAATTGCCATGAAAAATCACTCATGTATAAAATTAACACACACAACATAAGTGCTATGAGAAACTAGGACGTTTTACAATGGGTCAATTCGACCTCCGGGTACTGTACTTGTCTTAATTGACAACTACACGTCCTCTAACCTAACCTAACCTAACAACGTAAGCAATATACACAAACAACAATGAAGTAGCGATAGAGTTCTCGAGAAGGCGAAGATAGGAACATTCTTCATACTTCAAGAACCTTCATCTTCAAACCACGACTGTTTTTTTTTTTTACACGTAACGAATCTTCACACAAGGTTGACTGAATTCTTACTACTCGTTGCCTGCTTTGTCTTCCCTTTTTATATGCCCACGTAATCAGTCTGATTAACGTTCTTGAAGTCGAACGTTCGGGGTTTCGCCTTCTCGAGAACTCTATCGCGACTTCATTGTTGTTTGTGTATTTTGTTCACATTGCTTGTTGTTGCGTTCTCGCTTACTTGTCTATCCCCTTTTCTTTCATACTGATGTTGTTGGTTTACTTGTAACAAGTTCGTTGTATTTGTTTGTGTAGCTTTTGCTCATTTTAATGTTAAACGTTGTACACCGTTTCCATTTTCGTAACAGTATGAATGCGTATAAATATTAGAAATTATGAGTATGATTCGATTCTACTTATCTTTTTGAATACTCATTGATGATCCTTGGTATGTAACATTAAAGTTGCCCCGCCACACGTCAAATAATGGATCAAACTCGCCTTTTTTGTTAATGTGTTGGTAAAACTGTATTCACACGCTTAGACTGAGAAGAGTTTGAAGAATATCAAAATACTTTTGATTGAATTGTATGCAAGCTTATTCTAAAATTTTACGTATTGCAAGCACCACTATTCTCAAATGTACTACATTGTCAAAAATAATATACAATGTACAGCAAAAATTATGTAAAAGAATTGAATCACTTTGTTCATGTACATATAAAAAAATTTATAAATACTTTTTATTTTATACATATTTTTATAATTTGATACAGAATATTTATATAAAATTATAAATAGTTTATCACATTAAATGCATACAACTTACAAACAACGTTAAACGATTTAATTACAAAAAAATAAAAAAATAAAATAAAAATTATACAATATAATTTCAACTTTTCCGACATATCATTCGAATGAAAATGATATTGAGATTCTTAAAAAAAATAAATATTCTTCACACAATGGCACACAAATTGATTGTTAATCACACTGTAAGTAGCCGAAATAATATCACACACGCGTATAATTTAATTGACTGTGATACGTACTGTCTTAACGCGGAAGTAAAACATTCAATTGGGTTTTCGACAGACTCATCTGTGATGTTACGGTCCGATTATTCACTTTAATTTTGCCTTCTCGCAGAATTTGGTATCTGTAAGGAAAGGTTTGAAGAAAATGTTATTCATTGCATCAAATACATTAAATAAACGAATTTAATTCATGTGATGTTCAGTGAGATAGTTAATATTAAGGAACGGTGTAATGCAATGAAAAGTTTAAATGAAAAAAACAAAATTCAAACTACATGCCACGAAAATTAATTCCAACCTTGAAAAAAAAACTATATTTTATTAAACATATACATACATACATACATATACATACATACATACATATACATTAAATCATAATAAAAACTTAAAAGAAAAGGAAATATTTTAAATATTATTTGTATATTTTTTAAACAAACAAAAAAAATATTTTCAAAACCATCACAACTTCAACTGAAATGTTAATCACTTGCAAAGACATACCACGAAAGAATTGTTATCATATTCATATTCAAAGAAAAAGTAATAAAATATACAAAATAATTACGAAAAATAGGAGTTAAAGTTAGTATCTCTATATAATAAAAATAAAAATTTATCATTTGAATAGTAAAAAATAAGATTTGTAAAATTTCCAGGTTTGCAAAACGATGTACTCAGTCCAACGGAAATTCGGAATACATAGCCTATTTTAGAACATATAGAAAATGAACCGATATAGTCAAGGAATTTATTTATCTTGGCGCTGCCATTACCATCAAAAATGATGTCAGTTTGGAGACCAAGCGCAAGATCACTCTTGCCAACAGCTGCTACTATGGTCTTATACTCTCGTACGACATAACTTATACTCTACAAGATGCTCATCCTCCCAGTGCTCCTTTATGGCGCAGGGGCATGCAATTTATTAAGCACTAATTCAGCAGCCTTGAGAGTATTCGAGAGAAAAGTCCTACATAAGATCTACGGTCCAGTGCGAGTTGGCCCTGACTTCCGCATCCGATCAAACAGTGAACTGTATGAGCTCTTCAACGACATGGACGTTATGCAGCGTATTAACATCCAGCATTGGCTCGGCCATGTCGTTCGAGTGGAGGAGGATGCTCCGGCGAGACGGGTATTTGATGCGATGATCAGCGGAAGTCGGGAAAAGGACGACCTTGTTTGCGTTGGAAGGACCAAATCGAGGAAGCTCTGTCATCGATTGGTGTGACCAACTGGCGTAGGCGAGCAAGAAGCAGAGGCGCCTGGAAGGATGTGTTACGGCAGGCCGTTAATCGGGTTGTTAATGACCAATTAAATAATTAAGTAAGGTGCGGTGTGAGTGAAACACAAAAGTCAGCTTACTTCATTATTTCCACAAATCACTTGGTAGTTTGCTAACAATGGAAACTAATGTCGGAGGTTATTCTAATTTTGACACGCGTTAACCGACAGATGACTTTTGATAGGAGCAGTGTTGCTTTTTTCGTTAGTAGGCAGGAAAATCAAAAACTCATGGTCTTATTGACAAGCCCTAGTATTTCTTTTATAATCGTCATGTCAATTCCGTCTTCTACTCTTTGCAAGAAATTTATTGAATTATTGCGTGCAATTAATTCAAATAAACTCCAAAGAGAAATATATTTGCTGGTCTAAAGCAAGATATACCGCATTATACTATACATAGTACACCGCTTTTCTAATTCAACTGAGGAGTTCTAAACAGTGATGCTAACACTTCCCAAACTTTTTTCAGATTATTTTTGTTGGATTCTCTTGTTCCTCTTATTGTTCCGCTTAATGTTGTGTTAGTATTTTTTTTTAATTAATTAGTAATTATTTTTATAATAAATTAGTTTTTAAAACTAAAATAAATTTAAAAGCTTATAAAGAAAACATGCTGGCAAATTAAGAAACACACAACACCAAATTAAAAAAAAAATTAACAGAACGTGCTAGAATTGCCAAATTTTTTGTAATATTTTAGTGAACTTTTTTTTCGTAAATTTTTGATTAGAATAGATCTCTGTTTACCTAATTTATAAATTGTAGTGCATCATTTTTATCTCGATCTTCTAAAGCAAATTCATCATCAGAATAATCAGATTCTGTATTATCAATTGGTTCTGCTCTACCCAAGATTCTATACGATACGATACGATACATGTTTAGCAGATTTAGATTTTTATAATACATTTCAATCAATGTAAACATTTTCAATATTTTTTTCGAAATTTAAGCAAAAGTTAGAAATTTTTTTGAAAAAAATAATCCGAAAATTTATGGAGAAATTTAAAATAAAAGAAAGAATATTTTATTGAGATACCATATACAATAAATAAAACACAATTGGTACTCATTTTAGTGTTGTAGTTGAAAACATACCTTCTCTTCATTAGCTTTAGTACTTTCGGTTTTAGTACGAAACAAATAAAAATCAATAGGCCCGTCATGGCATTCATGAAATCACTGATATAATACAGGGGATTGGTAACACCAGGGTGCAGTTGATTCTCTATGTAAGAAAATATATCCAACAGCCACGTTATGCCCATTATAAGCAGCAGACGCAAAAATAGGCCGACACTAAAACGATAAGAGTTGCAGTTTTATTCTGTAGAAGAAAAATTACATTTCCTTGTTCGTACTTATTTTTGTGTAAACGTAAATTACGACTCTTATCATTGCCGCTATCGTTCATCGTAACTTTTTTGATTTCTCTTTGTATGACAAGGATCTTGTGTAGGGTCATCACAAAGAACACCGTATCCAACAATATAATGACAAGATTTATACCAAAGAAATATATCATGGCTGACCAATCATTAGCTGTAAAATACACAAAAAAAATAATTAAAACAATAATTTAACATTCAAATCAATTCTATGCGCCTGCAATATTCCATATATTCTAGTGAATATTCTATAAAATGGATTTTGAAACAAGATTTTATTGTCAAATTGTTAACTCAAGAAAAAAACATAAACTTGGAGGTTACATAGTATTTTAGGTATAAATTAAGGACAGGTAAGGGCACGGATGTTCGATACCAGGGAAAAATATTCAGGCGAAACTCGCAGGTACTTTTCAAGTGAAAGTTTATGCCATCGTAGGATGTATTTATCTCTACTTGGACTGAAAGTCCAGAGACCGATACTTAGCAATACTATCTGACTGCCAGGCCGTCAGCAGCTCCCTTTGCTCCTCAAGATTAGTAAGTCTTGGCAATCTATATAAATAAAGTATAAATCTGCGGAGTTCTAGGTAATTACAGAGAAAAAATATTTAAATCATGCATCGAACTATCTTACACGGTGATAGTTAGCGGCTTTATAACCGGCCATTGTAGAACCAAAGGACACTTATTTAGAATAGGAATCGCTTAGAGGCCTATGCGTAGATCTTGTAATGGGAATTAGGAAAGCATATGCTTTGAACATGGGCTGTGACATCTAGTTATACTTACAGAAAAGCATCTTAACTTTGTCAGGACAACAGTATTGATGATATCATATATATACATACATACATATATACATACATACATAATTGGTCATTACAACCCTTCGGTCAGGATTATGGATCTAGTTTCACACACCACTCACCCACTGTTGTGGGTGTTTTAATTTCATATATGAGTGGCGGGATCTACAGTTTAAAGTCGACTCCGAACGACAGATTTTTGAGAAACTTTTTATGGCAATTTTATTTACGCTGAGTTTTTGCCAGAAATCTTTGAGAGGAAGTCGCCGAATAATTTTTTTTCCATATTTTCATTTTAATGTCTGATTTGGGGGTTGAAACGTGGCACACTAACTACTAGACTACGACGACTTTATACTCAAGGCACCACAATATATCAACCGATTATAATACACTAGGATCTCTACCAGTGATCAGCAATGAATCGTTTTTTCGCTACTCATAAGCACTCATCAAATTTTGAATATAAGTCAGTCAAGAATATTGAAATTTAACTATGTACCCTGCTGATTCATTCGTACTCACTACAACGTTGATTGTTTAGTACAGGTTGCAATAAATATGCGTACGACGTTGACATCAAACTCATGCCATTCGAAACAAAAGAAAAAACAGCAAAAGACAACAATCATACGTGTTGTTAAGTATTAATATGATGAGTACTTCAAACTTTGAATACGTGTAGAAGTTCCATGATATTAAAATAGGTATGAATGCGTAAAGTATCAGAAATTATGAGTATGATTCGATTTTACACATCTTTTTGAATACTGATTGCTGATCTTTGAATTCAAACTTTAATTGCCAAATTTTTAATTTAAAATCTATCACAATGGATCACAGTGAATACAAAACAATTTTTAATATCGTAAAATCCGTTTAGGGAATACTCAAATTTATTTAAATTATTTGAATTTATTTCGAATATCAATTGATGTCTTTTCTACTCATCGAAATTATCACGTCTTGTCAGATTTAATTAATGGCGATGCATTTATTATAAAAAATTCTTTGAATGGCAGCGAAACAATTAAATTGTTCTGTGATGGAATTATTGTATAATTTTTTTTTTGGCAGCGACATATTTATGTGACACGTTATCATATGGGCCAATGAAAACAATGAATTATTCATTTTCTGCACATTCATACAAATGAATTTTTAAACCAAAATTATACGCTCTACTCATTATAGTATTGTTACGTATTTTATAAAATAATGAAAATAATGTTGAAAATATAAAAATTCAATATTTAGGGATTTGTACTTACTTTTCAGCCAACAATAATCATCACCAATGCCCGGCTTGTAGTAATCTTCAATGTTGGTATTCTGTATGATCATGACAATGGAAGTCAAACAAAGTGGCACACCCCACGCATATGCTGAGTACATAATGAAACGTTTTCTTTGGCCAATGCGTATGGGACCGGTAATGCGAAAATTTTGCCACAAATCGAAACTAATTACACTGAGCCAAAAGAAGGCAGCCATAAATGAGAAATAACCAATGTAGCCTATAACATATAAATTATAAAATATAAAATTTATGACATTTAATCTCCTATTTCCCGCGCAATTACACACATAGTCTGTTAAAGGCATCACCGCAACAACTTACCCAAACTGCTGCAAACGAAATTGGCAAATACGACTTCAGATAGTGAGATGGTACTCAAGATGCTGTAACCCACAGCCAGTGAAGTTAAATACGAGATTAAACATTTGCCATGTAGATTACGCAGTTCCGGTATAAAGAGGTACACAAATATGGTTAAAACTATGAATGGCACTGATATGGCCATGGCTAAGGAAAAAAACATACAAAATGAATGAACGAATGAATGTCAGCTTCATTTCAAATTTTCTCACCAATATTATTGATACGATTGGATAGTGTTTGTTCATTGGGTATGGGACAATTGGTGGGATTCAGTACATAGGTACCATTACTGACTTGATACGGCATTAAACAATAGTCCCTTTTACTTATATAAGAGCCATCAAAGTGACGATACAATGTGCCATTCTCAAATATATCCCATTTGTCATCGTCATCATCTTGCGGCAGCAATGGATAACCACCCTCACAGGGTACACCCTGTATAACAACAAAATCTCTTGTGGCATGAATTCTTGATTTGGTGCCATTCTTTAAGGTCACATCTAGATAGGGATCGTATGCTAACTCTTCATCTAGCTCATGTGGAGCACATACCCTAGACATATCCGATATCAACTCTTTGGTAGGATGACAACAGAACTTGATGCAATTTCTGTCCCTGCATACACAGCCGCGCAAATGCGGTTGCACTGCTATACGTTGCCCATCGTATAATTCCTCATAGTCATACAAGCTTACTAGGTCAGGTGGTATAATTACGTAGTCTTCATACAAGTAGGAACCATTTGTAAATTTTTTGGCATTTGTTAGATTGACGGTGTCTTCAAAGTTACAATTTGGTATCTCTGTGGTGTAGTTAATTTGGAAAATGGCATACAAAATTAATATTCCCAAGGTAGTCTTTAAATGCATTGTGTTTTGTAATACCTGGAAGAGAATTAAACAAAAAAAAGAAAACATATTAAAATAACAGTAATTTTAACACGTTAACACGCTTGTATCGGAATGTTTGTTTGATGGTAGCCAACGATAAATAACAAGAGAAGAAAAACTAAAAACGCTTTTGGCACAATGCACAACACAATGCACAACACAATGGTCTCTAACCCTTTTCAATAATAATCACTTCAAAATCACCTGGAAAAGCAATCAATTTTAGAAAAACGTGAGCTTAAGACACAGGCAAAAAACATTTTTAACTGCTTCAAGTGATTGTTAACACCCTACTGTTGTAGTGTGCAATATCAGATGAGATTTAATCCATAAGTAGAATGCTGTTAATTTTTTATTTTCTTTTTTCTTTTTTTTTTTGCACAGGATTTTTCCAACTTTGAAAATGGAATTTCAACTTAATTAAGTGGAAATATTTTCTTAAGCTTACGACCAGAGATCAGAAATGAATCGTTTTTTTCGCTACTCATAAGCACTCATGAAATTTTGAATATAAGTGAGACAACAATATTGAAATTAAACTATGTACTCTGCTGATTCATTCATACCCGCCTATAACGTTGATTTCTAAGTACAGGTTGCAATAAGTGTACGTACAACTTTGACATCAAACTCATACCATTCGTAACATGTTTGATTCATAAGCGTACACATTTAGATTCATAACTTTAGAAAAATACTTATAAATGATTCGAGTGACTCGACAACAAAAGAAAAAAACACATAAGCAAACGACAGAGCAGCAAGTAGAGCAAACACACAACCTTCTAGTAAGTATTTTAGTGTTCGTACGCGATTCATACTTATTTTGTGCTTAGTGTATATGTTGAGGTATGGAAAGTCGAAATTAATACGAAATCATACGTATTGTTAGGTATGAATATAAAGGGTGTTTTTATAGAGGTATAGAACTTTAAGTTGCAATAAAACAACGATGGATTATTCGATTGACATGAATTTTATTTATCCGAAAGATAATCTTGTGGCATTACATTTTAAATATGATCGGACGTCCAATTTTCGATGACTTTTTCCAACATTTGTGACCGTATATCGGCAATAATACGGCGAATGTTGTATTCCAAATGGTCAAGCGTTTGTGGCTTTACCGCATAGACCAATCACTTTACATAGCCCCACAGAAAGTAGTCTAGCGGTGTTAAATCACAAGATCTTGGAGGCCAATTCACAGGTCCAAAACGTGAAATTAGGCGGTCACCAAACGTGTCTTTCAATAAATCTATTGTTGCACGAGCTGTGTGACATGTTGCGCCGTCTTGTTGAAACTACATCTCCTGGACATCATGGTTATTCAATTCAGGAATGAAAAAGTTAGTAATCATGGCTCTATACCGATCACCATTGACTGTAGCGTTCTGGCCACCATCATTTTTGAAAAAGTACGGACCAATGATTCCACCAGCCCATAAAGCGCACCAAACAGTCAGTTTTTCTGGATGTAACGGTGTTTCCACATACACTAGAGGATTACCTTCACTCCAAATGCGGCAGTTTTGTTTGTTGACGTAGCAGTTCAACCAGAAGTGCGCTTCATCGCTTATGAAAATCAGGAACAACGGTAATCTCGTTTTGGGCCCATTCGACGAATCTACGCCTTACTTGATGATCGTTTAGCTTCAAATCTTGTACGATTTGGATTTTGTAAGCACGCAAACCAAGATCCTTCCGCAAAATCTTCCATAAAGTGGATGGACACAGATCCAATTCCTGTGCTCGATGGCGGATGGACTCATTCGGGTCTTCCTCAATGCTACGCTCTACAGCAGCAATAGCTTCTTCTGTACGCACCGTACAGCGTCTCTGGGGATGCGAGTTATCAATAAGAGTAAACGTGGTGCGAAAACGTTAAATGGTTAATCGAATTAACTGCTCTGATGGACGATTTTGTCGACGATAAAATGGACGTAGTTCCGCACAGAACCATTATTTTCGAAATAAAATTGCACTATTTGCAAGCGTTGTTCAGGCGTGAGTCTATTCATGATGAATTGCCAAACCAAACTGAGAATAAATCACTTGACAGCTGTTAAATCGGTCGCCATCTTGAAAAGTAATGCCAACTTAAAGTTCTATACCTCTATAAAAAAACACCCTTTACTTCAAACTTTGAATATGAGTAGAGGTTCCATGATATTAAAATAAGTATGAATGCGTATAAGTATTAGAAATTATGAGTATGATTCGATTCTACTCGTCTTTCTGAATACACATTGCTGATCTCTGGTCCATACAATCGCCTTCCTTTTAATAGCGAATAAATGTATGGAGCATAATGTAACGTATAGCAGGTTATTTATGAATTATGCTATGTAGAGACTTGTTAAAGAACATTTTAGCTGTTAAGGACATACGTTTTTCAAATTTAAAAATGTTCCTCAGAAAATATGTTAAACGTTACAAACATGTTCTTCATTTTACTTCCGTATATACATATGTATGTACATACCATATATGCAGTTGAAAAGCATTTTCAAATAGAAATTAAAAAATTATTATAAAATCTTTAAGAGATGTTTTATGTCTCTTTTAAGTGGCAGAATTGTAAAATGTCAATCTTTTATGGCCAAGCATTTGAAAAGTTCAGAGGTCTCCTATAAAAAGATTTTGCAAAAGCAAGTAAAACTGAAATTCTTTTAATTTTTTGTACATGTACTCAAATGTGTATGATGATGCCATCAAAATGTTATTTTTGTTAAATATTTTTAGCCAAAAATACATATGAAGATATACCCGTGACGTTAACTTGGCCATAAAGTTCATTAAAACGTATTTTATTACACAAAAGCGCATACACGATGGCACAATTAAACAGATACGCAGATGCGGCAAACAAATTTTTGTAACACAATGCTTTAACAGACGAAAATGAAATGATTGTGTCTGTCTGTCTGTCTGTCCATCATTTCAGTTGGCGGTTGCTGTTGTTTCGCTTGAGAAAAATACTTCAAGAATAATCGCCGTTTAAGTTCAGGTCTTTGCAATATCTGAACTTTAATAATCTGAACTTTAATAATCTGAAACATTTAAAATGTATGCGTACGTTGTTTCTCACTTTATTTGCGTGTGGCAATTGATAAGTGTCTAAAAAGCATAAAAAACGGCATAAACAACATTACAGGAAGGAAATACTTTTTTTTAGTTTTTGACAAGCAACATTAAAAAATCCAAAAATAGAAATTCTATCCTAAAAAACAAACATAAATTTAGTGTGAATTTATGCAAAAAATTTTTAAAATACCAACGATGAATATAAATTACCAAAGGCACAATGGGATGCCAACAAGCAACATGTGGTTAAAAAGTGTGTTTGGACTTTAAACAGATTTCTGTTTGTTTAGATGAAATAAAATGAGAACAATTGTGTTTTAAGAAGAAAATTAAGAATAAACATATTTCACCGTAAAAATAAACAAAAATTTTCTAAATTCTAGAATATTTATTTCTGTGAGGCATTACAAGGCTAGTGACTACCAGAGGTTAGCAATGAATTGTTTTTTCACTACTCAGAGGGACTCATTAAATTTTGAATATAAGTGAGTCAACAATATTGAAATTTAACTATGTACTCTGCTGATTCATTCATGCTCACTACAACGTTGATTTATAAGTACAGGTTGCAATGAGTGTGCGTACAAGGTTGACATCAAACTCATGCCATTCGAAATATGTTTGATTCATAAGCTTACTCTCATTTAGATTTATAACTTTAGAAAAATACTTATAATACTTATAAATGATTCGAGTGAATCGAATTTAGTTGTTATTGCATTTACAAAAAAAGAAAAAAGATACATAAGTAAACAAGACAGAGCAGCAAGCAGAGCTAACACACAACCTTCTATTAAGTATTCTAGTGTTCGTACGCGACTCATACTTATTTTGTGATTCGTGTATATGTTGAGTTATGAAGAGACGAAATCAACATCGACATCATACGTTTTGTGTATGAATATGATTAGTAGTACTTCAAACTTTGAATATGAGTAGCGGTTCGATGCTATTAAAATAAGTATGAATGCGTATAAGTCGCCGTAGTCTAGTAGGTAGTGTGTTGGCTTATTAGACGTGAAGCCAGGGTTCGAGCACCAGGCCAGACATCAAAACCAAATACAAAAAAATATTTTTTCGGCGACTTTATCTCAGCAGATTTCTGGCCAAAACTCTGGGAGTAAATAAAAATTGCCACGAAAAGTATTTCAAAAATCTGTCGTTCGGAGTCGACTTTAAACTGTAGGTCCCACCACTCATGTATAAAATTAATGCACACAACATAAGTGGTGTGAGAAACTAGGTCGTAATCCTGACTGAAGGGTTGTAATGACCAATTATGTATGTATGTATGTATGTATGTATGAATGCGTATAAGTATTAAAAATTACTACTAATATTCATATTTTTGAATTCTCATTGCTGATTTCTGTGCGATACCACTACACTACATCGAAGTTAAATGTCTTATTGTCTTATTCAGATCATAAACAATTAAAGACAACTACGCACATTTGCCAGCAAAGTGTAAACTCTGTAAAGACCACCTTTGTGCATGAATGCAATGCGAGCATGAGCACAGATTAAGAATGATAAATTTGCTTTTGAATAACATTTAATGTTTAAACTCATCATTCATAAGGACAGTAAAACTAAAAATACAAAATATTTTACGTAAAAAGGAGTTCCCATTCAGCTCTAGAGAAAGCCAGTAGCTTGCTACACTAAATGGCATACAAAAGCCACACGTTCTTAAATACAAGAATTTAAATTTATCATGACACACGTTCATCTTACTGGCGTCCAGGCATTTGTCATGTGTCATGTTTAAATAGTTTGCATAAATTGTTGAATTCTACTTTACAATCGTTAAGTCAACCAAGACTTTAATTATAAAAAAAAATTTTTTATGTTTTGTGTACTGAAAACAAATAAAATAAAATCACACTCTTCTCATATCAACATGAATTCTACATTGGAATTTAATTTTATTGTAGTTGTCGTAGAATTGATTTCCTCCCTTTCAGAATGTAAATAATTTCTTAAAAAAAAAAATGAAATGAAATGAAATTAAATAAATTGTATGCGTCATTAAACTTGTCCTGAGCTCCTCTACTTTAAACAGCAGATTAATCTTAATTTCATAATAATTCACTGCTTACTACACTTATCATTGCAGAATAATAAGACTAAAGACTAAAAAACGTATGCCATGGGTTTTGTTTTATTAAAACTTTAAATGTGGATCCCCAAACAAAAATTTCAAAAAATTCACTTTGTTAGTCAAGGTCATCCTAATGAGCCCATAATTTACTCATGTTATACTACTCCTAATAGGGTTTATCTACGATAATATTGTATTAAAGAAATTGTACAATTGACTTGAAAATATTTCGTTTAATCGAATGCGCCATTTCAGTAACGATAAGATATGGTTTGAAATGTTTAAATAATTTTGTTTTTTTTTATAACTATTCCAATACACATGTATGTACATATGTGATTACCAAACAGTCAATTTCAAGGCAATTCTATTGTTCCATTGGAACAGGAAATCAGAAATTTAATTTCATGTTAAGTATGTATGAAAATTGCACATTCATTTCCGTATATAAAGTTCAGTCAGTAAATTACGTTTCGTTTCGTTCAAAAGCATACATATATTTGTTTGCAACCAATATTTAAGGGATGGTCATTATAAGAAGTCGGCTTAATCTAGTATGTAGTGTGTTTGCTTATTAGACGTAAGGTCACGGTTCAAACCCCAGGTCAGACATCAAAACCAAAATATAAAAAAAAAAAATAAAAAGTTAGGGTGCCGTCATTATGTATCAATAGATGTCAGTCATCAAAGGTCGCCGTAGTCAAGTACGCAGTGTGTTGGCCTATTAGACATAAGGCCTCGGTTCAAACCCCGGCTGATACATCCCCAACAAAACGAAAAATTAACAAATATTTTTTCGGTAACTTTCTCTCAACAGATTTCTGGCAAAAACTCAGAGAAGAAAAAAAATTGCCTTGAAAAGATTCTCAAAAAAATCTGTCGTTCGGAATCAACTTTAAACTCTAGGTCCCGCCACTCATGTATAAAATTAACGCTTACAACATAAGTGGTGTAAGAAACTATGTCGTAATCCTGACTGAAGGGTTGTAATGACCAATTATGTATGTTGTTGGAACACAACACACGGATCAAATCGGGTTGTCGTTCGTCTACGGTTGCTGCAATCACCTGCTCCAATTGCTGACAGTATGACTAGGAATTAACATTTGGCTTCCTTATATCCAGACAAAAACACAGTAAAATTCTGACTAAAGGGCTGTAATGACCAATTATGTATGTAAGTCATCAGCGGTGCATAAATGAAATATTAAGGCAACACTTAGGCAACTTTCACAAACGATTTGGAGATGTTGTCATACAAACTTTTAATGGCCTGAAAACGTACGTCTTATAGATACAGAGGGAAAGCAGTTTTCTTTTTTCCTTGTTAAGCTGTTAAACAAGGATATTTACACACCTTACAACCTAGAAATTAAATGGAACTGCGTACATATAATCGCATAATCTCAACACCAATGAAACCCAAACCAAACATGCATTATAAATAAATATTTTTTGATTTATTATTATGATTTGTATCTTCTGTTTCTGATGAAAATACGAAAAATAAAAAGCAAAAACCTAAACAGTAAAATATCTCTCCCCCATAGCAAAATGTATTGGATTGAGGTGTGCTGTAAGGCAAAGTTTTTTTTTTTGGAAATCACTTAAAATGCAAATGCAGCACATGCAAAAATGTGTCTTTATTAAAATGCTGTGTCTTCTTTAATATTTTTTTCCAAAAAAAAAAAACAAAAAATATGAATAAAAAGTTTGTTTTTTTCCATGCATTTAATGGATACATCTTTATTATATGGTATGCCTTATTGCAATTACAAACAAATATACTCCATTCAAAAAAAAAATATGAATAAAAAAGTTGTTTTTTTTGTGTATTTTTTTTTGTGTTCAAAAAATCCATGCATTTAATGGATACATCTTTATTATATGTGTAGTATGCCTTATTGCAATTTATAAATATACTCCATTCATTCGTTGACTCATTAATTCATTTACGTTTTTTTTTCTTCTTGATTTTCGTTTTTAAGTTTTCCGTTACAAAAAAAAAGATATTAAATTTTCAATCGAATCTTTAAATGAAACTTTTCCATTTGAAAATGATTGAACATTTATTTTTTATTCTATGACATCACAGTGGCCGACAGATCGGACAGATCCATCAGATCCAGATGTTTTTCAGTTCATAGCACAAATCTGAATCTGTACAATTCATTTATTTATTTCTTTTTTAATCAATTAAATTATTCTTGTTTCATAGAAATATTCTTATTATTCTTATTAATTTTATTCTATTCGGTTCTGTTCTGTTTCTTTTGATTGCATTGTTTACTCTTTATTGTTTAATTCATTTTATTTTCTTTTTTTTTATTATTATTTTTCCTTTTTTAATTAGAGTTGAAATATTTCATATATCATCACTTTTCAAAACAATAATAACAACAACAGCAACAACAACAACCCATTAATTTTATCAAGTTTTATAAATTAAAAAAAAATAATTATAAAATATTTATTAAAAAAAAACCAAAATTAATACCCACTAGCAACAGAAATTAAATCAATTTTCATGTGTTTTTTTAATCTTTAATATTTTTTTCTAATTATTATTTATTAATTAAAACAATAACACTACATTTAAAAAAATATGCGTAAATTTTCTTTAAGGCACGTAATTATTTTTTTGTTTTTAATAAAAACTTATATTCGCTTGTTTAAACGTCTACTCATTTCGAATTCAAAACGTGAACTAAAATATGTGGAGCCGCATGCAACTGAATACCAACTGAAATTCTGAAATGAAAACTGTTATCAAATGTTAATGAAAACAATACAAAATTTTACTCTTCGTTTGCTGGTAATAATTTGTGTTGAGTAGATGGGGAAAAATGTGGCCAACAGTATGAGTTTCCAAAAAAGTACTCAAGTTATTGTTTAGTCTTTTAAAAAGAAAACAACAGAAATATTAATTAAATTTGTGACTTTTCAGTTAAATTACTAATCGTTCTTTAAAAGTCTTTAATTAGAATTACAACCCAGCTTTTCACACCACTCATGTGACTGACAAGACCTTCAGATTAATGTCGACTATGAACAAGGGATTTCAGAAACCTTCCATGACAATTTTATTTTACCCTTGCTTAAACACAAGACTATACTAATTCCTCTGTTGCCTTGAAAACTCAGTTGAAAAGATCTTGTACATCTACTGCATGGTCAGAACTTTTTCCCTCCCGTTCTTGCCTATGACGTTGGATTTTGCTACTGAAAAATATGTTTTTCTACGTTTATCGATTGTCCATGAATTATCTTAAAAACGTCTGCCAATTATTGAAAAAAAACAAAGCTTATTCGGCTTTAATGGAAGCCTTCTTACTATACTATATAAATATTCAATTGCGCCAAGCCACAATTCATCATTAAATTTGTATTTGAAACATTGATCATCATCTTAAGACACTTACATTATGGCCGAACATGAACCCATTGCATATATTTTAGCAAAAATCATGCTTTCTCTTCTTCTTCTGGTAGTGACCATCCCTTAGATACATACATACATACATAATTGGTCATTATGAGCCTTCAGTCAGGATTACGACATAGTTTCTCTCACCACTCATCTTGTGTGTGTTAATTTAAAACATAAGTGGCGGGGGACCTACAGTTTAAAGTTGACACCGAACGACAGATTATTTTGAGCAATTTTTCATGGCAATTTCGTTTTTTCCAGAAATCTGCTGTGAGGAAGTCATCGAAAAATATTTATTTTCATATTTATTTATTTTTATTTATTAGTTTTTGCCAGAAATCTGTTGAGAGGAAGTCTCCGAAGAAATTTTTTTCATGTTTTCGCTTTGATGTCTGACCTGCGGTTTGAAGCGTGGCCTTATGTCTAATAAACGAACGCACTACTTACTAGACTACGGCGACTTCGATTATCGGATAGATTTTGGAGAGCTGTTTATCTCTTTTTTCCAAACCTTCCCGCCAATAGAGTCATGTTTGAATTTTCGAATCCAAAAAACTTTCCTATACATAAGCAATTCTGGAATGGAATTTTCAGGGAAGTTATAAGGACTTGACGGGAAAGGAAATTTTTTAAATAAAATAAATTGGAAAGTATCTTTCAAGGCAAAGTGTCTTTTGACAACAAATGTTATATCTCGTCTTTAGACGATTTATATTTATATTTTTATTTTATATTTTTATCTTTAGCGATCGCCAAAGTCTTACTATATGAGAGCTCCTAGTTCAAACCACACAGTTCCTTGA
Organism: Sarcophaga variegata; assembly: GCA_932273835.1. NCBI lineage: Eukaryota > Metazoa > Arthropoda > Insecta > Diptera > Sarcophagidae > Sarcophaga > Sarcophaga variegata. The sequence continues at coordinate 113,398,852 of OW026362.1, read as the reverse complement.
AAATATGAAAAAATAATTTTCTTTCGACGATTCCTTCTCAGCAGTTTTTTGGCAGTCGCTCTGAGAGTAAATAATTGCCATGAAAAATCTTTTCAAATCTATTGGTCAGTCCCATTATTTCTACGATAAAATTAACACACACCACATGGGTAGTGTAATAAGGTAGATTGAACATTTCTTTCTTACCCAATATTTATAAAATATTTTTTTTATTCACTTTCGAATAATTTGGTACCAAAAAAAGTACCTTAAAATAATAAAATAAAAATCTCTCTTGTATTTTTTAACAAATTATTGAACACTTATCTGAAGAGAATTTTCCGTTTTGGTTTAAACATATCTCTTCCTTAAATAGAAAACACTCTTTAGCGTCATTTCGGTTGGATTCCACCAAATAATCACTCTCATGGGTTTTGGTTTTTTTTTTAAGAAGAAGAAATTTGGGATTTTTATTTTGATTTTGTTGTTATTGTTATAGTGGGTATGTTATTGTGTTGTTCCAATATAGTCGTGTCACATTTTTTACGATAATCTCCGGAATTTAAAATGTTTTACTTGGAATTGTTAACTTTGGCGTCTTGGTTTTTGTTTACTTGTCTTCTACATTCAAGTCCCCATCGATATATACTCGTACTGTGAAATAAAAGTACATTTCAAGAGACTTTAGTCTTTTAAAACAATAACAGATTTTCTGTTTTCCTCTTTTTTTTCGTGTTTCATTTTTGTTGTTGTGTGACTATTTAAATATACTTGAGGATGGATATGGATGGAACCATCGCATCCTCACCCAACCACAAATGATATATCTTTCTTGGTCTCTGTACAAAAACAAGAAGAAAAAAAAACGAAAAAAAAATGAAAATAAAGATGCGAATACAATATGTACCAAACAAGTAAGTAAATATGGAGGAGCGTGTATTAATAAGTTTTTCATGCATTTTGCAATTTGTTGATTTCATTTACGCACAGTGAGTTAGTGAGTGAGTGTAGTGAGTAAGTGAGTTCATGATTTTTATTTCAATTCGTATTGAATAGCTGCACTGAGAGAAAACGTTGAGTCATCGTTGAAATTTTAATTTTAATCAAATTTTTATTATAGAAGTACTGAATAGTATTAAAGTAAAGTAATTAAATACGTTAGCCTTTACATTCAAAGAAATTGAAATTGAAATTGAAAATACAACCAAATGTAATTATTAAACCAACGTAATTATTTGCTACGATATCTTATCAAAGTTTAAATACTCTGTACGATTTGTTAACTTAACTTATTTATAACAATGACTGATAATTGTTTAATTTCTGGTATCAAAGACATTTTTTTCTTTGTTGCTTTAGCTTACCATTTAATATGTATGAAATGAGGAAAATGTTTATTCTTTTAATGCTTTGCTAAATACTAAAATAAGACTTTGTTTTACAGGGCAAAACATTACATTTCTTTAAAAGACATTACAGAAACTAAATTGTTTTTCTCGTACTTACTTACTTCCTTACCTACTTTGTCATTAACAACCCGATTAACGGATTTCGGCCTACCTTAACACTTCCTTCCAGGCGCCTCTGCTTATTGCGCACCAGTTGGTCCCACCAATCGATGACAGGGCTTCCTCGATCTAGTCCTTCCAACTCAAACAAGGTCGTCCTCTTCGCCGACTTCCGCAAATCTCCTCATCAAATACCCGTCTCGCCGGACCAGCCTCCTCCATTCGAACCGAGCCTCCTCGGCCGAGCCAGTGCAACCGCTGGATGTTAATACGCTGCTTAACGTCCATATCGTTGAGGAGCTCACACAGTTCACTGTCAGATCGAATGAGGAAATTATCGCCAACTCGCACTGGACCGAAGATCTTACGCAGAACTTTTTTCTCGAATACTTTCAAGGCTGCTGCATCAGTGCTCCATGCCTCTGCGCCATAAAAAAGCTCGGGGAGGATGAGGGTCTTGTAGGCTAGTTTTGTCGTACGAGAGAGGTCTCTGCTACTCAATTGCCTATTGAGACCATAGTAAAATGCGCTTGATCTCCAGACTGACATTATTTTTGGTGGTAAAGGTGAAGCCGAGAATGTAAATTCCTTGACTAAATCGAAACTATAGTTATCGACCGTAATCTGAGATCCAATACGCCGCATATCCCTACTTGTCGATAACATATACCTCGTTTTGCCCTCATGTACTACAAGACCCATCTTCATAGACTCCCGTTAAATAGAATTAAAGGCAGCAGTAACATCTCACTTGGTACGCTCTATGTAAAAACCAAAATATGTTGGCAATTGAGTGAATAGTACTGTCTAGACCTTTTTATATAATTGGTCATTACAGCCCTTCAGTCAGGATTATAGACCTGGTTTCTCTGTAAGACTGCTACTGTTTATTTCTCTTTGAGCACAAGACTGTCTGTCCGTATCGTTGAGTAGTAATACCTCTCTGAACATAGTAGATCAACATTTTATCATTAACCTTCGCTTGTCGGATAATCAAAAATCTATATCCCGTAAAGATTTTTTCTATGTTTTCTATGTAATTTCATTTAATTTTAAATTGACAACGAATATTTTCTTCGAGTGCAATAACTGAGATTAGTCCAAATGAATCATATTTCAGTGGAATAAAAACGAAACAATAACAAAATTTTTATATTATATACCCTACATACACATATGCATGTTTATAGCCAGACAGACGTCTATACATAGTATATCATATACAATATATTCTTCATGTATAAAAATAAATATACTCTATATGTATACGCACATACATACATACATCTACATATACATACATATATATATATTAGGGTAATGCACCAGTATATCATATGAAGGAGAAATTCATTGTCCAAAATATTGGACATTAATCAATACAGTGGTATGAAACTCCGATTAAATTGAAATCGGAAAATGTAAATAATTCTAAAGGCAACAAATTGGGGGACTGAGGTATATGTATAGTTATAGGTTGAAGTGGTAGCTTTGATACCAAAAGCTCACTCGAGCATGCATAGCGGCCCATTGTGACGCCACAGGAAAACGCACTTCCTGTACTGACAGAGTTCCACCAAACTAGAGAAGAAGTTGGTTAGCGTAAGGACTGCACATTAAAAAGCGTGACTACCCTATGGTGGAAAACCAGCCCAAAACTTTGATAAACCAAGCTATAGCCTTGACTTCAATGGATGATAGCTCTGTCAAGCTGACAAGGATTGAAAGCCAAATAACCTAGTATGTCTGCACCTCGCAAGAGATGGACATTGGCCAAGAAAGTGGATAACAGGTTCCTCTCCTCAGCAGATCTGCACCCATGACATAAGTCGTTAGATGGGTGCTGCATTCTTTCCGCGTGTCTTCTCAAAACACAATGACCTGTAAGCATGCCCACTGTGATCGAGATGACGTTACGATGAAATCCGAGTAACTGGTTGGGGCTCTTTCTATCCATTGAGGGCCAAGTAAGTCTAGCAGTGGAGCAGAACTCCTCGTTGACCCTGGATAGGCTGGCGTGCTGAAAGAATTTCCCCGTAATGACCAATTTAACCGAGGTAAGTGGCATACCCAAGTCGATTAACGAGAATTCCGAAGTGAGTGCACCAGCTCTGTCAAGTCCGTCGGTTCTGCAGGTCCCCAGGGACCCAGACAAGTGAGATACTGGAGCGCTCAGAAAGAAGGTCAAAATAGCGGCGACACTCCCGCGACTTAGTAGATCCTGTTTTGGCCCTATTCACTCTCAGTCTATATTCGTCACACCATTCCCATATTTGATTATTTCCAATATTATGGCCGAGCCATCTTTCTCTTCTGTAGATACATATGTACGTATATTTTATAGTTTCAGTTTACAGTATGCTGCTTATCACTCTGATGCCCAGAATACACTTTACATATTCTGCAGCTGCTATATGCACCTGTTCTGCCTGCGTAGTGCAATTCTAATCATTGCAGACTGTAAATACGAATGCTCTGAATAAGCCTCAACTATTCCAAATAGAAGTCGCCGTGGTCTAGTAGGTAGTGTGTTGAGTTATTAGACTTGAGGCCTTAGTTCAATCCCCAGGTCTGACTTATAAAACGAAAATATAAAAAAAATATTTCTTCGGCGAGTTCCTCTCAACAGATTTCTGGCAAAGACTCTAAGAGTAAAAAAAAATTGGCTTAAAAAGTTTCTCAAAAAATATGTCGTTTGGAAACGGCTGTAGTTCCTTCCACTCTTATGTATAAAATTAACACACACAACACCAGTGGTGTGAGAAGCTGGGTCATAATCCTGACTAAAGGGTTGTAGTGCCCAGTTATGTATTCAAAAACAATTTAAATTTTTGCAACTGATATTGCATTGACAACAACCAGAGCCGCCTTAATGTTTATGCCAATAATTGCAGATACACACATGGAAATTTAATAAGTTTTTCCTTTTTTCATTTTTTTTGTTTTTGTTGCACTTTATGGTATGCAGACTTTTAGAACGAACTCAAATGGAATTTTATAACTGAAAATATCCACAAAGAAATTTAAAAACAATCAGGGTATGTACGAGTACATAAGTATGAATTTTGAAAAAGAGATGCACTCATGTCAATAATGGACATTGTTTTTGTGTTTTGTGTTTTTGTATTTTGTTATCGTCGTGTCACAAACGGAAAACATTCAAAACAATTGAAATTGATCCTTGAAATTTAAAACACATTCCGATACGGAGCGAGGAGCACAAAAGACCCCAAACGAACATCTGACTTCAGACAGTCAGCAACAGTCAACGAACGACATGATGTTATAAAGATTTCATTAGTACATGTGGTAATATTTTATGGAAAATGGCTTGACAATTACCAGAAATACATATTTTTTATGGCAGACATAATAATCATAAAAAGAGAATGATTGAAGCAGAGTTCGTTCGTTTTTTCTTTATTACTTCCATACTAACATGATGAGTTTCAGTTTTTGAAGAACTGAATAAAATGATTAATTTTAATTTAATTTTGAAATATTTTAACTTTTTTTTACATTTTTATAGTGAAATTATTCCGCTAATCGGATTTTAATCACTTGTGGACACACCTCTGCCTCACACCCATTAAAAGCCAAAAACATGAAGAATTGCATTCTATTTAAATTTATACATAGAAATGGAAATTCATTTATACGATGAGAAAAACGAAGCGTAGTTTTAAATGATGTTAAAACTGGTCATGAGATACCCTACACTAATAATGCATATTTAAATACCACAGCACAGTGCTGACGAATTCGAATTAAATCGATATTCGTTGAAATTGTCTACAAATTTCATATGACAAGTGAACTAGGATTAGTTGTGTAAATTTTTAGGCAAAAAGGAGAGAAAATAATGGATTTCCACCTAGCGCATAGTAGTGAAATAGACTACTAAGCGTACATGTTTCCTCAATCAGAATATAATCCAGTTCTAGGTTGATCCTGCATACGATAACGTCAGAAAGCCGATAGGCCTGCCATCGATATAAAGACCGTCTCCTAGCAAAAAACTAGCTTGGATTGGCAGAGATTGTCAGAGTGGCAGGATATCTAAACTACTACCAGGATTACACATGTACTTCGTATGACAAATATGACTTCAGAACGAAACAAGGTATTATTGAACAAAATTACAGATTTTTCATTCAGAGTTGACTGTAGTTGTCGCGTCAACATTAAACACCAGCGTAAAAATGGTAAACAAGCAAAAATGCACAAACAACACTACAAGAGTAAATGTTAACAAAATACACAAACAATACTACAATAATAAATGTAAACAACGATGTTTACATTTGTAGAGATTTCAAGAAGGCGAAGTCATGCACATTCGCCTTCAGGAACATTCATCAGACAATTTACTCTGCTATATAAAAAGCAAGGCAAAACAGACTTGTGTGAAGACTTGGTGTGTTTAAAAAGAGTAATCGTGGTATTAGGATCTCCGTGACAAAGATCTGTCGAATAATTGCCTAGTAATTGTTACTCTTTACGCAAAGGGTATAAATAGAGGAATAACAAACAAAGCAAAGTTGTTGTTTACATCAAGTTGTGAATAGCGGCACACAGAATTGTGCAAATTATAAAGAATTTTAATTAAAACTAAACAAAAATTTCTTTTTATTTTATTTGCAGTCTACGTGCTCATAATTTAAACGTTTTTAAAATGGAAGAACGTAACAATATTTCACATGAGCATCACACACAAATGGCCTATGAAAAGGTGGACTCTGTCGTCTTTATAAAGCCGGGAATCTGAAGGCATACTCCAACTAAGTTCGAAAAGTTTTTCCATTCGTTTCTCAATTCTGAACAAAATTCTTTGAAACTATAAAAAACAGTAGTTTTTAGGAAATCTAGTGTGACGTAGTGCTAGTGCTAACATCGAATGCTGAATTCCTAGCAAGGTCTCCGTTACAATAAAGTGACTATGATTCCGCTTAGTTTATGTAGAAACGAATTTGTTAGTGTTTCATTTGTTGAACAAGTAAGTTCATTAAATAATTTTAATTTATTAGTCATCACTGAGATTCAATACTAAGAAACAAATAAAAATACATTATTTTAGGCATGAATATGTACGTATGTACATTTGTTTACATTTTAAAGCAAAATTTTAAGGCAAATTTAAATTAAATTGGTAAATTTTATAGCGAGTTGTACGATATTTAGAAACATATGCCAATGAGGCAATAAATTTTAAAATATAAACATTGTAATTTTTAGAAAAAAAAACATTATTTTCCTTAAATCAGATAAATAAGCAGAAAAAAAATCATTTTATCCGCTTGCCATTTCTTCTCAATTTAACATATCATTATTAATTAATTAAACAATTAATTCCACTATTAATTTTATATTTTTTTCTTATTTTTTTGGTAAATCAATGCTCAATATTTTCTTATTAAATATGCGTCACTCGTTAAATGAGCCTTAGCTGTCCCTATTACTTTATCGTCAGACATACAGTGATTGTCAAAAGAAACTATACATTAGAAAAAAAATAACAATTAATAAATTACCGTTATTTTTATTTTAAAATTCTTTCATTTAACAGTTTTAAAAATTCAAACAAAAAAATATTACAAAAAATTTCGAAATATTTAGCAAATTTCTTGGCGCACTCTCCTTAAATAGTAAAAGTTGAGTTTGGTGATTGTTAGAATTTTATCAATAGTGTACGGTTTCTTTTGTCCCTCACTGTACATTTCTCCCGGCGTACTATAAATGATATAATCCATATTGCGGATTGTTTTTCGTTTTCTTTTATTTTTTTTCTTGTTGTTCTATTAGAAAATCATTTACAATTAAAAACATTTCAAAGAAATCAAATTAAATCTTACAAATGGAAAGTTCAAGTGCATACAACTGAATAGAAACACAAACACAACAATTAGTCAATAAACAATTTATTTCGTTTCATTTAGAATTTTTTTTTTAAATTTTTTTCTCTCATTTTAGTTCATTTCAATTCGTTTCATGTTATTCCCCCAATCATTAGTACTTAATGAATGAATATACTCGTACAGCGTATTGTTTGCCTTGTTTTCGACTTTATTCTCCATATAGTTGACGCAGTAAGGCAATGTATGAATACGATCTACTCAAAATGCCGGCAAAAGTTGGCAAAGAGAGCGCAATGTAACCACCAGCCGTAAATATGAATGGGCGCTGAGCGTTTGCCAAGAAAATCAACAATGACTGGCCATAGCGACGTCCTAAGAGATAGCAAGATGATTGAAAACCGCTCGTACTGATAATTTTACTCTGAAATGAAATGAAAAACGTTTAGATCATTAAAATAAAATGTTTGAAGTGTTGAAATGCTAGCGAAAAAAAGTTGGAACTTAGACAATTAACCCTTAAACGGAATTGCACAATTGTTTTCGCATAGAAAGTAAAATAAAAACTTGTTAAATTAAAAAACTTGGCGATTTTATTGAAGATTATGTTTTTATTTAATTTGATAGGATCAGAAATTTGATTTAAATTGATAGGAATTAATATTACAACCCCCCACATTCCAATACGGCACACTACCCAGCAAACTAGAGTGGCTTTAAAATTTTAGCTTCTTCTTAGTTTCTTGCTCGTAATATGATATTCAATAATTGAAGTACATACTCTGTTAGATCGGAATGAATGATTTGACCGAAAATGAACTGAACTCCAAGTCTTCGAGAAAGTGAGATTAGGTAGCTAGGTAGGTAGGTAGGTAGATGTGCCTGGCCATCCAAGAGAATTGGATGGACACACTTAGGCCCTATAGGGCCCATTATGTTACCACAGTTTTCCGTTATCCCCTAGTCTCGAAACCACTCGGAGCTAATGATGAAGTGATTTAAGCTGTCAATGTCAATCCTTGACAGTTCCTCCAGATCATCCATATAGTAAGCACCCAAGTACTTCTTTATCCTCTGGCAAAGAGCCGGGTATGTACCCAGCAGGTGGAGGACTGTCTCTTCCTCTTCCTCATCTCTGCAGCTTCTGAAGAAATATTTAGCAAGTTGTCCAAGGCCGATACGGCCCGCATGCGTGCCCATAACGCAATGCCCCGTAATGAACCCCAAAAACCACACTGAGCGCGCCCCTTTGGAGTTTAAACAGACCCATTGTGCGGCCTTCATCCAGCCTTGGCCAAATTCTATTAGCCGCCCATCTGTTGTTGACGAAATCGACGATCTCATTCTCAGTTAGGAGCCTACAGGTTCTCATAGCGATGCCCAGAGTCGAGAATTCATCGAAGATTTCGATGGTCGTGCCCCGCCTGGCAAGTTCATCAGATCTGGAGTTGCCCGGAAAGTCACTGCGACCCAGTACCCATATGATATGGATATCATATCGTTTCGCTATCTCGTTGAGATATCATATCGTTTCGCTATCTCGTTGAGATATCTGCGACAGCAGTACACCGCCTTGGAGTTCATCACGTTGAAACTCAGAGCCCTGATAGCAGCCTGACTATCAGAGAGTATGGTGATGTTCCGCTTGAAGACGTTTCCGTCTCCAATAATTCTCGCCGCAGCCTGTATTGCCATCACCTCCGATTGATAATGATATGATTGATAATGGAAGTTTGCATTGCGCTGATATCTTCCTTGATATCCCGGCCATATATGGACAGAAGATGTATTTGTTATCTCCATTGAAAAAAGTAAAACTCTGTTGATATATCCTGCAAAATTTTCAACTTGACAGTTGAATGTTTAGTTTCCATAGCGAACACCCTAAAATCATTATTTTTATCATTCAATCGAATTGAAATTTTAAGATTATTGCTTGACATTATGATTTTGGAGCCCCATTTTAAGAAACATGTTTTTGTGATAATTGATGAAGAAAGAACAACGACATGATTTTGTGTTCTTTATAATAAAGGCAATACGGATAAGGCATATGCCTGGCTATACAACAAAATTGCCACACAATCAAAAATAATCGTTGAAATCCTTATTTGGTAATACAAGCCAAACCCACTCTTTGTTTTTTGTCGTTAAATTACGAAAAAAAAAGAGGTGCATGAAGATTGAAATGCACTTACCTGTTCAGATACTTCATTGCCAAACCAACAATAAACGAAAAGTTGACAAAATATACAGACAATATATAAATAAATCAAAAGAGATCCTTTTGTACCGCCAGTTCTGACAGTTGCCTGAAAACCAGTCATGGCAAAAATTATCAACGACGTGAGAAATTGCCATACGAGTGGACGGCAAAATATGTCTTCCGACTCTTGACGAATACTGAAGGAAAAAAAATTTCAAAAACAAATATTCAATGCTGCTCAAGCACATACTGCCTCAATAGACAGTGTTGCTCTATAATGGCATGTAGACGTTCCAATGGATCCAGTTTGAAAGTCATCAATTTCTTTGTGTTTTTTGCATTGACTGATGCATCCATTATTAATTCTTTGAAGGATAAATTTAAAACATGCAATTGAAAACGTATGACATTGATAAAGGTGACATTTAGAAAATCGACAGCCACAATTTGCATACCGAATACTAAAACTCCCAAGCCCATGTATAATTCTTTTCAGGTCAACGGTAACCAGGCTGGCAAAATAACACGGTAGGGAAACATTTGTTCATTTTTGTCCTATTATGTATGTATGTATGTAGCGCAAGTTAAAAAGCGTAAAGTATCGTACAAAATTCTTTAAGTTTCTCTGGGTTCTCATCGGTCAGAGATACTAGTCTGACCAAATCAGATAGCAAAGCCATGTTATGACTCTGTCAAGTATAAATTCCTGAACATAGTGGCACTTAAAGAGGATATATTTGAGCTTTTAACGAAATTATTAAATGGATACGTATGGTAATTGAGATATTCCAATGGATAGCTAAGATCCCAAAGCGTAGCTTTATATGGTTAAATGCCTTCTTAGAGCAGAATATTGATTCATTGAAAGCTTAGATAGTAAAAAGACCAAAGCGATCTTAATCCGCACTTCGATAGTATGCTAGTCTCTTAGTAAAGAAATCGTTAAATCATTGTGAGAAGTTAGGTTATAAGCTTACATACGTAATTGGTTATTACATCGCTTTAGTGAGGATTACGACCTAGTTTCTCACACCACTCATGTTGTGTGTATTAATTTTATACATGAGTGGCAGGACCTACAGTTTAAAGTTGACTCCGAATGACAGATTTTTGAGAAACATTTCATGGCAATTTTATTTGCTTTCAGAGTTTTTGCCAGAAATCTGCTGAAAGGAAGTCGCCGAAGAAATATTTTTTCATATTTCGCTTTGATGTCTGACCTGGGGCTTGAACTGTGGCCTCACGACTAGTAAGCCAACATACTACCTACTAGACTACGGCGACTAAGGAAAGCTAGCCTTACGAAAACCAAGTTTAGAAGGACCACCTACTTTTTCCATTTTTAATCAAATTCTCGCACAGATTCATTTAATTATTAAACAAATATTTCTCGAATAATCAACACCAAGTCATTTTTTAAAAAACATATTAAAATGCACAGTTAATGTGTACTTAATGACTCATACTTACGTAATGAGTCTGAAATTCTCCTATAAATTATAGCTCACCTGTTTATCCGATTCAGTGTAGGTTTTAGTTACATGCTTCAACTTAGCCAGGAGATCTTTAACATCTTTTTGCCTGTAAAATATATTAATTATCTAAAAAAAAAAGAATTAAAAGAAGTGTTTCTTTAAGCTCAGCTTAAATATTTTCCACTCACTTTAAGCACACCCGAAGCATGAGTAAACGATAGGCAAATATTTTCCGTAAACCTATCCAAATCATTTAAATTTTGTAACAAATCGTTAATTTCAAAGATTGTGTAAAACAAAGTAATCGTTGTTAACACACAGATGCCATAACAAACACCGAGCAATGCGTAACTCCGCGATTCGTTTTCAAGATTCACTAAGGGCACTCCATTAATATTAGCCAACCATAAATTCAATTTAATTGAACCGATTTCACCGATATCCGTTTTGATGGAAAAATATTTCCAAAGAATCCTTTAACTTTGTTCATTGCGATGTTAACTTTGAAAGGCTACTGTCCGCTTATTGCAGTGTAGTTCGGACAATTTATGGGAAATTTTAAAGTTTACACACTTAATGGTGGGGGTGTGTAGATCTTTGAAAATAATAATTTTCATCAATTTTAATAATGGGGATGAACTTAAAGTCGCGTCAAGTCATTAGCACGTGATATCAGGTGCAAAGTGTCGTACGAGGACACTGCACAATATGCAGTCATTTTATTTGTTTGTATACCTTTTGTATCATAAGGCATTTGAAATTAAAATAATTTAAAAAACAGTTCATACAGTTGTATTGGCTTCAGAATGTTTTATCAATATGTTTTCAACTTTAAACGTGAGTAATCCTAACGCAAACCCTGGAAAAGGCCAACAAAATGTCATGGTTTACGAATTTATAAAACTAAGGGGCTAGAATATCGTTGCAATAATTCATTTGATAAGTTAGATGACAACTGTTCTCCCCAGAGATCATCAGTTGACATCAACAAGAACACCTAAGGAATATCAGGTAGTGCCGATTAACCTCGACAGATATGCCTATGCCTATGATTGGCCTACTATAAATCACCAGCTAAGTTGAAAAAGCTTGATTAATAAAACTTAACCAAAAAGTCAACGTAGTCTAGTTGGTAGTTTATATAGTCCGTGGTTCAAGCCCCAGCACAGACATTTCGAACAAAACGAAATATAAGAAAATATATTTCTCCAACGGCGTCCTCTCAGCAGATTTCTGGCAAAAACTCTGAGAGTAAAATAAAATTGCCATGAAAATGTTTTTCAAAAATCTGTCGTTCGGCGTCGACCTTTAAACTGTAGGTGCCACCACTCATGTATAAAATTAACACACACAACATAAGTGGTGCGAGAAACAAGGAATTTGTACAATGAGTCAATTCGACCTCCGGGTACTGTACTTGTCTTAATTGACAAGTACACGTCCTCTAACCTAACTTAACCTAATGATACAATATAATTGTTAAAGATAGTGCTACGTTTCTACCTTTTAAAAACGTTTAAAATATGTGCTCGTAGAATGCAAATAAAATAAAAATAAACCTGTATTTAGATTTAATTAAAATTCTTTATTATTCGCTCAATTATGTGTTCCACTGTTTACAACTTGATGTAAACAACAACAATTGCTTTTTTGTTTATTATTCCTCTGTTTACACCCTTTGCATAAACAATAACAATCACTAAACAATTGTTTGACAGACCTTTGTAATGGGGATTTTCAAATCACGATTACTCTTTTCAAACGCACCGCACAAGGCTGACTGAACTCCGATAGTGTGCTAGTCTCTTAGTAGAGAAACCGTTAGTTGATTGTGATAAGTTAGGTCATAAGCTTAGTTAGGCTTATTAGTTGTAATGGTTAATAACGTATCTATAGGTGCACTGTTCATAGTCTCCTGTAGGAAAGAACAAGCATATCTTCAAATAATATTATCTTACTTGTCTATCTGATGTTATGTAAGTTTTCGTTACGTCTTCCAGTTTTTGTATAACAAGTCACTGTATCTATAAAAGAAGTTCATCATCTGTAGCTCAAATTAAATTAAAATAAAAACTCATTTTAGCTATTGTGTATCCAAAAAATATATTTCATTTGCTTACCAACCTCAATCGCTGTTGAAAAATGTGTAAAAGATAAGCAAATATTTTGCGTTGACTTATCCAAATCAGTGATATTCACAATCAGATCATAAAATTCAATGCCAGTATAAATGAACGTTATCAGGCATGCAACTACAATGTCATGCAATAAAATTAACGCCTTTAAAAATTATGATTCCTTTTTAAGACCAATTAATGGCATCCCAGCCAAATTAGCCATCCACAGATTTAATTTAATGGAACCAATTTCATCCGTTATGGGATTAGAAATAAACTCATTGGCAAAGTGCTCTTTCAAGCGTAATAAATTCATGTTTAATATGACCTCCAGGTAAGTAATAGGTTAAGCGTTATAAACTCAAATGATTTTAAAGTTATTGCGGATGGTAGAGCAAAGGAAATAGTTTTGAATTTATGTAAATGAAAGGTGTAAATATCGTTAAAATGAAATTATAAGTTTCAAAGTTATAATTATGTGGTTAAGGGAAAACTAAAGTGTAAATGAAACCACAAATGTATATTAATGGCGAAAACTATTTAACTGTCTTCATCTACAAAAGTACTTTCCTTTTGAAATGTACAAGGTTAATCAGTTCATATTCAGTGAGGCCGACAAAGAGAGAAAAAATTTTTTGAAAACTTAACGACAGCTGTGGTAAAAGCTTTTTAGGTTTCTTCTTTCGTTCTTTAAAAAAGACTAAGAGAGTGATTTCCATTAACAATAGCAGCTTTATGAGCTATAATATGAGCTGTAAACCAATACCGTCATGATTAACAATTTTACGACATATAATGGGGCATAATAATACCCGCCTTTCTCTGCAACATTTCATGAAAAACTACATGTAAAATTATATTTTCATTTTAATATTCCAAGAGGTACACGACGCTTATGAGTTAATTACTGCCATTGCATTCAATGTGGTTTGTAGTTTATAAGAGGCTTTTAGAAAGGCTTTTAATCATTAGTAGGTTATTTATGCGGTCAATAGTCCAATATCAAATTAGGAGTCATCTTTTCGAAGATTCTTCAATCAAATATTTCAGCAATCAGATTCGCTTAACATACTACATAATTGATTATACCAACCCTTCAGGCAGGATTACGACCTAGTTTCTCGCACCACTTTTGTTGTGTGCGTTAATTCGTTAATCGACTCCGAACGACAGATTTTTGAGAATCTCTTCATGGCAATTTTATTTACTCTCAGAGTTTTTACCAGAAATCTGCTGAGAGGAAGTCGGCAAAGTAATATTTTTTCATATTTCGTTTTGATGTCTAACGTGGGGGGTTTGAACCGTGGCCTTCCGTCTAATAAGCCAACACACTACCTACTAGACTACGGTGACTTCTAATCAAATGCATTCCACGTCAATTATTGGGGTTTGTAAGAGCAATCTCCTTTACCTGCCTTTATTGTCCAGCCTCAACTGTAAAGTTTCATATTTTCTTGTGTGTAAAAGTGGTCTCCCACGTCTACTATCCTATTAAGTATTACTCGTTATTATCATCTGTCACTCTTTGTGAGTCTGTGGCCTGTCTTTATTGTGGTATCTAAATTCCTTGGTGCTGCTGCATTGATCACCTAGGAAGGATATGTATGCTCCTGCACCAATATTTGAGGAGAATCGTATACAGATATTTTTTAATGGAAGTTTATACACTTCCACGTTACCCTACCTCAGAACAAAAGGGTTTATTGTTTTTATTTTTTTGAGGGCTATCCACATAAATATTGACGTCGACCCTATCTGAATGTCTGCTAAGAAGCCCGGAGATTTGTGTATTGTGCTTAGTTCTTAACATCTGGCCAAAAAATACCTCGAGTTTTTGCTCTTAAAATAGCGAAATAAATTCGTAAATTCATCCATCGCTTTATCCATCGTTTTATCTCATGCTTTCAATGGCCGAATTTGAGTTTAGGAGATTGCTAGATTGATGTATTCTCCCACGTAATCATGGTTACAATTGCAGTATTACAGTTACAAAGTTTACAATTTTCTCTGCGGCAATAAACATCTGAAAATATTGAATGTGTATTGGACTTCCTATCTGTGCCCAGTACTTCCTTTGTACATATGCATACGCGAAGTAATTTTAAAGCCAATAACCAATATTTAACACATCAGTTGCGTCGCATGTCGCTTACATTATAATCTTATTAGGACACAGGGCGTAGGGACATGAGTGAGTATGGGTGTGATGTGAAAATGTCTTCTTACTATTTAACACACTGCTGAGCTACGCCTTCAATTAACTTAACATCACATTATGGTATGTGATTGTGTATGTGATGACATTTTCATTCATATGGTACATCTAATATATGTTTTAAATCCTATAATTTAATAAAACAGAGTTATTAACGCATTTTAATGCTTTTAAATAATTAAAAAGGGGGCGAAAAGAAAATAAAATTCAATTAAAGTTGATAAGCAGGAAATGGTTTATTAAGCAATTATAAACGAACAAAATCCTTTATTTTCAGCTGACGGTATTCATGTTTTTTAACAAATTAAAGTGCTTAACATAATAAGGGTTTTCGGTTTAAATTCTAACTTAAAGAATTGCTATTGATTTTCAGAATATTTTTGACATATCCCGGTGATACATAGAGCCGTAGTTAAAAAAATTATTTAATTTTTATTAGTTGAATATGCTTCCTGTATTGCAATTTCTGTATTCCATTGAGCTATTCTTTAACCAGTTTATCGAGCATAAAATTGACGAAGTAAAGCAATATAGGAATACGATTTACTTAGAATTCCGGCAAAACTTGGCAAAGATAGTCCCATAAAACCGCCCGCAGTAAATTGAAAAGGTATTTGAGCATTGGTCAGAAAGATTAACAGCGAGCGACCAAAGCGATTATCAAACAGATACCACGATGAGTTGAAACCACTGGTAGCAAGAGTTTTGCTCTGAAATAAAAAGAAAGGCTTACGATTAAATAGTGCAATAGAAGAAATATTCAAATATTCTTTAGTTGTTACTACAACCTATTCCATATCCCATATCTCAGATTAAGGAGATCTTCAAACCACGATTGCTTTCTTCAAACGCACTGCGTCTTCACACAAGACTGACTGAACTTCACTGAGTAGCCTGCTTTGCCTTACCTTTTATATGGCAACGTAAACAGTCTGATTAATGTTTTTGAAAGCGAATGTTCATGACTTTGCCTTCTCGAAATCTCTGCAAATGTAAACCATGGTTGTTTACATTTATTCCTGCTCATGTTTGTTATTGTATTTTTGTTTACTCGTTTACCATTTATTTTATTTCAGTGTTTGTTGTATGACAATTTGTAAACCGATTTGTTTACTGCATTGTTTTGATTCTTGTTTATAATTTCAATGTTAAGCGATGTAAAAGTAAAACACCAGTACCAGTAGATTTTTCATTTTCGTAACAATATTCTTAAGTCAGAGTTAAGTTAGGTGGTCAAATACAATATCTAAGGAAGAACTAAGCATTAAATGTATATTTTAAGGAATAAAGAAGGAGATGAAACTAAAATGGGCAAATACTGCTGCGACAGCCAAACTCAATCATTGAACAGTGACTCTAATGGAATTCACTAGGCTTTAGAGCACTAGGGAAAAGAAGAAGATCTAAATATGCAAACAAATTTCAAATTTTCAAGCAGACATCCAAGAATAATGAGTTCAAGTTTGTATAATGACAGTTATTGGCTATTGGGATAAATATTATGTAATGTATTTGGCTTTAGAGATATTAGAGAAATACATATCTATTCCAGAGAGTTTTAAAACAAAATATACCTGTTCGAATACTTCATTGC
Organism: Sarcophaga variegata; assembly: GCA_932273835.1. Taxonomy (NCBI): domain Eukaryota; kingdom Metazoa; phylum Arthropoda; class Insecta; order Diptera; family Sarcophagidae; genus Sarcophaga; species Sarcophaga variegata. The sequence goes on along the minus strand of OW026362.1, from coordinate 113,381,906 downwards.
CAAACCAACAGTAGACGAACAGCTGGCAAAATATGCAACCACAATAGAAGTAAATCAAGACATCCATATTACCGCTGTCAGTTTTGACAGTGGCCTGAAAACCGGTCATTGCAAAAATCATTAGCGATGTAAAGAATTGCAATAAAACAGGATAACAAAAGATTTCCTCAGTTTTTTGGCGAATTCTGAAAATAATAACGAAATTAAAATTTCACTTACCATATAACCTACACATTAGTGAACTTACTCCCTTAATAGGCAATGATGTTCAATGATGCTATTCAGGCGTTTCAATGGCTCCGATACATTTGTCGTTAATCTTTTATTGCCTCGATTAGATGTTACATTTACGATTAGCTTATCGAATGATAAATTTAATATAATCAATTGATAACGTATTTGATTGATGATATTAACATTTAAATAATCCACGGATACAATTTGCAGTGCCATTATAACGACACTTACTGCCATATAGACATGCTGCACGTGCAAAGGCATCCATATGGGTAATGCAACTCGAAAGGGAAATGTTTTACCCGCTATAGCATCAGGGTCTGTAACGGTAATTTATCATAAGGTTGGTTACTTAGTACAGTAGAAGTCCGATAATCCGGCACGTTCGGTACCGGCTCGGTGCAGGACTATCGAAAATTCCGGTCTATCGGGCGGTAATTATAATAACAATTAGGTTAATAATTAAACTACGAATACAGTATGCAAATACGTACAACAAAGTTTATTTTACATTTCATATGATGTATGTACACGTACTGTAAAACATATTTCATTTAGATTTAAAAAAGTCACGAATGTCTTTTTGTTTTCTTGACTATTGGCGTTTAGTATAAAATTTTATCCTAATGATACAGAAATCAATAATTTCTGAAGCACTGTAGCTAGTATCAGCCTTAGCAAAAGAGTGATTCTGCAGGTTCTGCCCAGCTGATTTTTCCTTTTCTTCCGTTTCGGCACCTGAGTCACTTTCTTCAAGATTTTGAATAGACTGGGGTTTACTACAATCTTGATAATGATGTATTTTCGTTTCTCTTCTTTTGAACTCGAAGGATTAGATTTTGAAAACATGGTCACTGTATAATTGGATGTGAAAGGACACAAGACAACAACGCACAAAAAATGGCGAAGACGATTCGTGATTAATTAAAGGATCTGCACTGCATCTTAATTTGTTGTGACAGCTGAGACTAGCCGGCCACTAATTATTTCCGAACAATACCGACCGCTTCCGGATGATCCCGAACTACCCCGAAAATTCCGAATAACTCGCGAACATTTTTATTTGCTTTAAAGCACACTTTTGGAGAAAACCAAAATTTTTACAATTTTCCAGAGCGATGCCGGACGATCGGGCATTCCATGGACTTCTACTGTAATTTAGAATTTACTGAGTTAAACTTACTAATGTACAGCATAAATACGCCCATTAAGGCTGTAAACAACACCAAACCCATATAGATGCTTAAAACAATCTTGTTTTGTAATTCTCCATACTGAAAAGTTTCAATCTGAAAGATGTTGTAGCATAAAAAAGAATAAATATAAATTTAACAGTTAATTAATTATTTAATTGGCAAATTTAATTGAAAAAAACCAAAGCTGGAGATTAATTGAAGAAAGTATTGTGATATTTGATGATAAAAATACCTGTTCAATTAATTTGAAGCCAATCTAGCCAATCACTAGAAAGAACACTAAGAAAAACTCATAAAATGATTTGCAATAACAATAGGGTACGGTAGCTAAAATGACCAGCAATATGTGTTCAAAGCAGAGATCAGCAATGAGTATTCAAAACTCATAATTTCTGATATTTATACACATTCATACTTATTAAAGTCATGGAACCTCTACTCATATTCAAAGTTTGAAGTACTCACCATATTCATACTTAACAACACGTATGATGTTGTTGATTTCGACTCTCCATAACTCAGCATATACACGAAGCACAAAATAAGTATGAATCGCGTACGAACACTAAAATACTCACTAAAAGGTTATGCTCTGCTTGCTGCTCCATCTTTTTTTTTTGTAAATACAGCAACAACTAAGACTGTAAATTTTAATGAATGATTCGAGTAGTAGTCTAGCAGGTAGAGTGTTAGCTTATTAGACCTAAGGCCTCGGTTCTAATCCCAGGTCAGCCAACAAAACTAAAATATGACCAAATACTTCTTCGGCGACTTCCTCTCAGCAGATTTCTGGCAAAAACTCTGAGAGCAAATAAAATGACTCGTTCGGAGTCGACTTTAAACTGTGGGTCCCACCATAACATAAGTGGTGTGAGAAACTACATATGTCATAATCCTGACTGACGTGTTGTAATGACCAATTATGTATGTATGTGTAGCTTTCCTTAATATTTATTGGTAAAATAGTAAAAGGAGTACATGAGTCCTTCCATCAGTAATCTTCTAAGATTTTTCTAAATCCTTCGTTGTGGTGGTCCTTCAGCAGTGTGTTGCTCAGATATAACGTAACACTAATTTTACTGCTCTATTATTATTATTTTATATTTAATTTTATTTATTAAATCTATTTAGGTTAAAACAAATAGGTTGTAAGTAAATCTGTGACTAACTTTGAAAACTTTTTCCACTTTTATTCAAACTTTCGCACAGAATCATTCGATTTTCAAACAAATATTTCTCAAATAATCAACATTAAGTTCTTTTTTTTAATATATTAAAATGTGTCTACTTAAAGATACATACGTAATGACTCTGAAATTCCCCTATAAATTATAGCTCACCTGCTTTTCCGATTTAGTATAGGTTTTAGTTACATGCTTCAACTTAGCCAGGAGATCTTTAACATCTTTTTGCCTGTACAATATATTAATTATCTAAGAAAACCAAAACAAAAAATTAATGAAATGAAGCTTTTCGCAGCTTAGCTTAAATATTTTCCACTCACTTTAAGCACACCCGAAGCATGAGTAAACGATAGGCAAATATTTTCCGTAAACCTATCCAAATCATTTAAGTTCTGTAATAAATCGTTAATTTCAAAGATTGTGTAAAACAAAGTAATCGTTGTTAACACACAGATGCCATAACAAACACTGAGCAATGCGTAACTCCGCGATTCATTCCCGAGATTCACTAACGGCACACCATTAATATTAGCCAACCATAAATTCAATTTAATTGAACCGATTTCACCGATATCCGGTTTTGATGGAAAAATATTTCCAAAGAATTCCTTTACTTTGTTCATTGCGATGTTAACTTTGAAAGGCTACTGTCGCTTATTGCAGTGTTGTTCAGCCAATTTATAGGAAATTTTAAAGTTTACACACTTAATGGTGAGGGTGTGTAGATCTTTGAAAATAATAATTTTCATCATTTTTAATAATGGGGATGAACTTAAAGTCGCGTCAAGTCATTAACACGTGATATCAGGTGGAAAGTGTCTTACGAGGACACTGCACAATATGCAAAGTCATTTTATTTGTTTGTATACCTTTTGTATCATAAGGCATTTGAAATTAAAATAATTTAAAAAGCAGTTCATACAGTTGTATTGGCTTCAGAATGTCTTATCAATATGTTTTCAACTTTAAACGTGAGTAATCCTAACGCAAAACCTGGAGAAGACTAAAAAAATATCATGGTTTTCGAATTAATAAAACTAAGAGGCTAGAATACCGTTGCAATAATTCATTTGATAACTGTTCTTCTCGGAGAACATCAGTTGACATCACATAGCGCCACCTACCTATTGATTAATCAACCCCGACAATTATGCCTACCACAGTAGGCCAATCTCCAGCTAAGCTGAAGAAACTTGATTAATAAAACTGAAACAAAACAAAGCAAATAATAAGATGACAGCGCTACGATTTCTAAATGAATGAAAAAGAATAGAGGTCACAATGCATGCGTCAAGATGATCTATTTTGCTGTTCTTAACCTGTACAGGGTTTCCCTGTAATGTCTTCTTCAACCCAATTATGCCGATGAACTTCCAGTTTGGTGTCCTTGTCTAACATTCGTATACCCTTCTGATAGTTACTAATACCCCACAGGCCTCAGTTATGTGTGAGAAGTCTACCGTAACTAGAATTTCTATGAGAGAGACAGAATTATATTGCCCTTACAAGAGACATAATTTCTTGAAAAAAAACAGAGCCCAGACCAGAGATCAGCAATGAGTATTCAAACAGATGAGTAGATTCGAATCATACTCATAATCACTAGAAGGTTGTGTGTTTGCTTGCTTGTTGTCTTTGTCTCTTCTTTCTTCCTTTTTTGTAAATGCAACAACAACTAAGACTGTAAATTTGATTAATGATTCAAATCACTCGAATCATTTATGAGTATTATAAGTATTTTTCTAAATTCATGAATTTGAATGAGTAGGCGTATGAACTTATGAATAAAACACATTTCGAATGTTATGAGTTTGTTGTCAACGTTGTCCTCATACTTATTGCAACCTGTACTTATAAATCAATGTTGTAGTGAGTACGAATGAATCAGAGTAGTTGAACTACAATACTGTTGACTCACTCATACTCAAAATTTCATGAGTACTTATGAGTAGCGAAAAAACGATTCATTGCTGAGCTTTGGCCCAGACATCTCGAACAAAGCGAAATTTAAAAAATTTCGAGGTGACTTCCTCGAAGCAGATTACCTCTGAGAGTAAATAAAATTGTAATGAAAAGTTTCTCGAAAAAATTTGTCGTTAAAATTAGCTCACACAACATAAGTGGTTCGAAAAGTTTGGTCGTAATTCTGACTGACGTTGCATATACTGTAGTTTAATTTTAAATTAACGTTACATTCTTTGAATTTAACGGTATTATTAAAATTTATGTATATTTTAAGGCGTCATTTTTATGTACGCTTATTCATAATATTACTTTTTAGTGCGAACTTAATTTATCAGAACAAAAATTTGATTTTATTTACTTTATAATAAATATGGCACAACAAATTTTTTTCAATTATTCAATTAAAATTAAAATAATAATTTGTAATAAAAATAGTTTTTGAGACTGGTGCAATACAAAATGTGCATTAATAAACATATCAAATAGTACGAAAAAATACAACCCTTTTCAACTAATATCTGTTGGCTCAATTCTTCAAATCTTTAAAAAATAAAACGCGTAATAAACTTTGTGTCGCTATTCCTATATTAATTAATTAATTTAATTTTGTGAATAAATATTTTTTTAGTTCAATTAATATTAATAAAATTCTTTAAATTGGAATTCAAAACAAAGAAAACAATTTAAATCTTTTAAAAATCTGATTTCTTGTTTTATTTAAAATGTTGGTTTTTCTAATTTTGTTTAACTAAATTTCATTGTATCTTTGTCATTTCAACTCTGTTCAAAATAGTAAGAGTGTTGCCCTTTACGTTGTTCGCCCAAAACACAGGGTTGTCAATACATTCCACAGTTACACTACTGTTTTAGCACACACACTACCAAATATAATTGCAGAATTTAGTAGCCAGTTATACACAGCCCCATACTGTAGTTTTGTTGGGTTGTTCGTTAATCAGTCAGCTCGTCAGACATAAAATCATTAATTGTCGATACTTTTTTTCTTGAGAGTTAATGGAACGCGAACAATAAATAAAATAGAATATTATTTATTTATTATTTTCTTAATGAAAGTGAAAAGAATCATTTAAATAATCAATTCTAATTAATAAATATGAATGAAAGAATTACAATTGCAAGTGAAAAATAATTGTAAATAACGAAAATAAATCTAAAAATATCGAAAAAAAAATACTTACATATGCATGAAGGAAGGAAAAAATTTTGGCAAAGAAAAATCAAGTGAAGAAGAAGTGAAAATAGATTTTTCTTTACACAAGGAAAATAAGAGAAAATTGTTTTGTTGTTGTGCATACAAAAGTTGGAAGTTTAAATAAATAAGTGAAAAGGAATTTATTTTAGTAAGGAATACTTGTAAAAATAAAAACAAAACGAAAATAATTTAGCGAAAACACAGAAATAATAATAAAAAATACATTCAATAATCGAAATTATACACAATAAAATAACAAAAACAAAAATAGAAATAGAAACAGAAACAGAATATAAAACAAAAGTAATAAATGATGTGGTAGGCAGCTGGTTCTGTCTTTAGCTTGAGAGAACAACAATAACAAACAAACAAAACCTAAATAAAAGAAGAAATATTTCCAATAATAATGAAATAGAATACAAGAACAAAAATAAAACAGCGAATGATAGCAGGAGCTAAAATAACAACAAAAGAGTGTACAGCGTAATAACATAAACAGACAAGCCAGTCAGTCAGCCTAACATAGTCCAACATAAAGTAAACAAACAACAAAGCACTCATACACACACACACACACACACACAAAACAAGTTAGTACAAGTAGTCAGTCTATCTGTCAGTCAAGTAGACCAGATACATACATACATACATATATAAAACAGATACGAAATCACAGCTTCACACATACACACACACGCGTACTAAACTCAACAGCAGTACTATGCATAATAATAGCAGTAATAATTACTCTTCTGGTGGTCGCCAGGGCAAAGAGAAACGATTCTCCATACACGATGCTTTCGAAGAAGAGACCGATGAAGCTATACGTGTCTATGGCTCAACAGTGATATCAACACCAATGCGTTCAAAACAACGTTCCACAGATGATGTTACCATACGTATACAAGATCCAAAGTGAGTTCTCATTTTCCTTTTTCTTATTCCTTTTTCTCTATTTGCGAAATGAGAAAAAAAAAACCTTTTTTCCAGGTTTGCTTTGATTTTTTTCTGTAAACTTCCTTGTGCTGCATATGCTGCAGTTTTATTCGATGTTTTTGTTCTATTTTCCTATGATGTGTTCGAAGAGTGTTAAAAAAGAGTCACAGTTGCCAGAAATGAATATTTCTCTGCATTTTGATGATTTTTTTTACCACTCAAAATACCAAAATGATGATTTGACGATTTTATAAATCAACATGAAAAAATAATAAATCATTCCCGAATTGAAAAACATTTAAAGTTTTCGAAAGTTATTGCTGAACGTCAGCAAAAAAACTGATAAATTAATTTATGTGGAGAAATTTGAACGTAAAAAAGGCGGAAATACATATAAATAGAAATTTTATTTTTTGTGGTACGCCATTTACCGTTACTGAGTGTTTAACAAGGGTATGTCAAAGTTCCCTTAGTAATTCTATTTCCTCTGCGGGTGAATTAAATAAAAACAATCAAAGTTCATATCACTTGGATATGAGTTCTGATCATATCCCATTGTTATGGATATTTAAATAAATATGGTTTGTAAAATTCAATAATTTTCTTTTTAATAAAAACAAAATACAAAAAAATTGATTTATTTAAAATTCTTTTAACTTCAAATCTCTAGTGTTTGATGATTTTGCTCTTGATATTTCTGGCAACGCTATCCACAGTACCAAGTGGTTATTTAATGTCTTAATTTTGTTGTTTTTCTCCTTCTTAGTTCATCTAATTGTTTAATCTTGAGAAAATACATGGTTTTAGTCATTCTAGCTGTTAATTATATTTTAGATTGTTATGATTCATAATTTTGGCATTTTACTGCAACATTTACTCACTGTTATTGTTATTTTAATTTTTAATTTGTATACATACATACATATATTAATTTAATTCAGAATGACTACAGAAATTAGATAATTACTGTTTTTTTCTCTTCTTTGTTTATGAATTCATTATATCCTACCTAAGCGTGGGCAATAGTAAAGACACACAAAAACAGTTTCAAATTGTATTGGAACGTAATTTAATTGGAATACCTCAAGACCAGCTGTTTGTTCCTTAAAAAATCATCGGATTAAAAGCCTTAATCTACAATATCGTTTCAATTGTTGTCCTAAAACCGCTTATATGGACTTGTTTCGTCTTGGTTTTAGAAGGAATATTTTACATCGCAATACGACAGGAAATTGTGAGAAGTATATTTGACTTTTCGCCGTGATCTTGTAGGTAGTGTGTTGGCTTATTAGGCGCGTGGCCTCGGTTCAAACACCATTTCAGGCATCTCCAACTAAATGAAATATAAAAATATATTTCTTCCTCGACTTCCTCTCAGCAGATTTCTGGCAAAAACTCTGAAAGTAAATAAAATTGCCATGAAAAGTTTCTCAAAAATCTGTCGTTCAGAGTCGACTTTAAACTGTAGGTCCCGCCACTCATGTACAAAAATTAACACACACAACATAAGCGGTTTGAGAAACTAGGTCATAATCCTGACTAAAGGGTTATAATGACCAGTTATGTATGTATGTATGTATGTAATAGAGAGATGTTCGAACTGGAGATGCTTTGGTTTGAAGTCACTCCCTATGCGACACGCCACCTAGAGATTATTAATTTTTCTTTATTGCCGACGGACAAATCCAACTCTACTGATTTCGGTTTCAATAGTTTCTTGTATAAGTATTCGCCACAGGAAGTAATTTAAAACTCATAACCCGTACAAACCATTTACTTCTTTCAATGAATCATACATTGGGAACATTGCTAGTCCCACGAACAGTTTATTGCGTTCAAATTCTTTCTTCAATATTAGCTTACGCTTAAATGCCATTGTTCGATAATCAAAAACTAAAGAATCTTGAAGTAGAATTTGTTTAAGACTAAATTGTAAAACCTTGTTTGTCAAATTTAAACCAGTACGTGAAATGTCTTCGAAAAACCCCATTTTATTCAGATTTTTTATAGCCTAATAGCACAACTTAATTAGTTCTTTTAAAAATTAAATTCTTTATATACAGTGTGAAATGAATTATTTCATAAAACATCCACCATAAGAATTTTAATATTCACAAAACCTAGTTAAAAACCTGCAATCTAACTGTCAAATTTTGTATTTCTGTTCCAATATTTTAAAGCTTTTTAATCTCTTTAATTGCAATAGAACATGTCAATATTTATTTAATTGTTGTTGTTCTTTAATAGTTGATTTCATATCTTTATCAAATTGTTTATTTATATAGATTTTGTTTAAAAAACAAATGAAATATTTTAACTCTACTCGCTTTTGTTTACCAATTTTTTTCATTCAGTTTTCTTTTACTACAACAATATTGTTGGCACTCCATGAAAAACCTGCTTTAATGTGAATGAATATGAAGTACTATTTAAATAAGACTACGTAGATACGTACATACATGTTTATTTACATACAAACTTGGGTACACTTAAGTAGTGCCAGTATCAGTAATGTCAGTATCAATGTCCAAATGTAACTAAATATTGTACGATGGTATGTTACGACTGAACATATAAACGACAGTTAGAGATACAATTGTAATGAGAATACATGCACAAATCAACCGCCGGTCGTTTAATATTTATTTAAGAAAGCGAACAAAAAAAAACTGACATATAAATTAACAGCAACAAAATGAGCAGAAAACAACAATAAAAAATGTACTTTAAACTAAAAGCAAAAAAATAGAAAAAAAAAGCAGATCAAGTACTTTTGGTTGACTCCGACTTAAGGGATACTCTAAAACTGAGTAAAAAAAATTATTAGAAACTATTATTACGTTAATTAAGATTAGTTAAGGAAGGTTATGCAAATGCTAGTTAATGTTGGTCTTGTTTATATTCCTTTTCATTGCTTTAAGGGACATAGGATTGTCGATAAGCATTTACAACTTTATTTTATTATTTCCTTGCTTAATCAAGTTTTTACATGTAAGCAGGTGATTGGGCTACTACAGCTGACCCTAAGATGATATGTTTGCCATATGTCGGTTCATAGAAAGAATATCCTTTAGTAACATATGTATGTATGTTGAGTTGATGCATGAAAAGAAATGTTCATATGTATATGGCCTTATTTTAAATCGTGAGCGTTTTTGAAATATGTATAATGAATAAATTTTATCGAATTCTATTCAATTCTATTGAAAAATGTAGTTTATACCATGCGTGTGAAGATAAATTCGAATTTAAAAATCCATGACGCAATCCATAAATTTTAGCAGTGGCACATTTGGCGTTAACAGAGCAAAATTTACCCTTAACAGAACACTGTTAGCTGTGCCGTGCTACGCTGAACCAGTCCACTTGTTTAGGAACTAATTTTAGGACATATACTAGGTCTATGAGTACCACATCCTACTCAAAGGAAGATTCCAAGGCCTCTTAATATAATCAGCAATATAGGCCCCTATAAAGTGATATAGTATTGTGAAAATTGGCTTTGAAACTATCAATATTTTAATTAAAAAATTATCTAGAAGATCAGTGGCCATTTGGGAACATATAAGAAATAAGACACCATACAGTCTATATGTAAATAGTAGTCCAGAGGGTGCTCTTTCAAACCGTGGTAGTGGAATAGATGGAATAATTTTGAGATTCGAGAAATTGAATTTTGAAAAATTTGGTTTTTGGCCAAAAACACATGAAAATTATCTAGAAGATCAGTGGCCACTTGGGAGCATATATATAAGAAATAGTACACCCACCCGACTATAAGGAAATGGTAGTCCAGAGGCTGCTCTTTCGGTGTGTGTGAAGATAAATTTGAATTTAAAAATCCAAGACGCAATCCATAATTTTAGCAGCGGCACATTTGGCGTTAACAGAGCAAAATTTACCCTTAACAGAACACTGTTAGCTGTGTCGTGCTACGCTGAACCAATCCACTTGCTTAGGAGCTAATTTTAGGACATATACTAGGTCTATGAGTACCATATCATACTCAAAGGAAGATTCCAAGGTCTCTTAATATAATCAGCAATATAGGCCCCTATAAAGTGATGTGGTATTGTGAAAATTGGCTTTGAAACTATCAATATTTTAATTAAAAAATTATCTAGAAGATCAGTGGCCATTTGGGAACATATAAGAAATAGGACACCCACCCGACTATAAGGAAATGGTAGCCCAGAGGGTCCTCTTTCGAACCGTGGTAGTGGAATAGATGGAACAATTTTAAGATTCGAGAAATTGAATTTTGAAAAAATCGATTTTTTACCAAAAATATATGAAAATTCTCTAGAAGATCAGTGGCCATTTGGGAGCATATATATAAGAAATAGTACACCTACCCGACTATATGCAAATGGTAGTCCAGAGGCTGCTCTTTCGAACCGTGGCAGTGAGATAGCTGAAATAATTCAGATTGGAGAATTTGAATTTTGAAAAATTGATTTTTAGCCCCCACCCACCATCATTTACATTTCAACACTTTTATTCACAAATAATAATGATCATAATTGGAATTAAACTGTCAATAGTCTGCAATAATTGCAAAGTAGAAGATTAATCTACTCTGTTAATAGCACATTTTGCCCTGTTAAAGGCGAAAAGTGGCGCTGCTAAAAGGCTAGGTTTGCGTCTTTGATTTTTAAATTAGAATTTATCTTCACACACATATCTATACCCTGTTTTCAGTGTTAACGTGAACTTAGTCCCACCGTACGATTCTCTAATAGATTTACGAAATAATTTTGAGTTATTCGGTCAATTAAAACTCAACTTAAAAGTTGTTTCATTTAATCAGCAAACAGCATATGTTATTCCTGTTAGCAAGTTTGCTTTTTGATACTGTAGGGTATACAAATATGTGTCATTCATTAATGAAAACAATTTGTACGTACAACTACATACCGTACATATGTGCATACATACATATGTATTAAGTTAATAGTTGTAGTTTATTTATAACTTAATATTTATATTTATGCATCTACTACCATACATGTACAAATACATACATACATACATACATGTTCATAATTACATGCTTAACATACGAGTACATACATATTTATTTCTATTTATTGTTATTATTGTTGTCAGTTTTTAACACATAACAAAAATAGTTCCATATCTTCTCATAGTTGTATAATTATCACTTATTTATTGTATTGTATTGTATTGTATTGTATATAATCATTTCTATCTTATTTTCTTTTGTGTTGTTGTTGTTGTTGAGCAATTAAGATTTAGAAAAGAAGAGTAAAAGTAAGTAAGAAAGATTTATACTCCGATGTTTAAGAAAATATTAATAAATTAACAATAAATTGTTGTTATAGTTTTCGCTTTTTTAAAATTGTTAATGTTTTTAAAAAAATCACTTTAATGTGGTTGTAATTAAAAACTCGTAATTAAACATTTCTAGGCGTAATTAATTTTAAATTCAAATAGAATCGTAAAGAAAACGAAAGTTCAAAACAACAGAAGAAATTTTTTTAACACATTGCATTGCGCCCAAATTTAAAATTTTTTTATATTTGCACGAAATGTTTTTCATTCTATTCTATGTAAAGCATTATTTGCATAAGCTTCTGTTCTAATTCTACGGTTTGTGCAATATTTTATCGAAACAGTAAGACACCGTTTTATCGACCGCTCGTTATTCAGACCTCCATTGCCAAATTGATAATAGCATAGGGTTGTTGCTAACCTTCGTACACGTATAGTTTTTTTTTAGGTTATCATAATGTGGTATTGTCACGCTTGACGAAAGTTCCGTTATATAATAGAAATAAAGAACTACACTTAGATTTCTCCTATTTTTCTAAAACCTCTATCAAAACTTTGCCTACAGATAGGTTGAAATTACAATTTTATCAATAATTATTTGATGAAAGTGGGTCCCGTAAGAATAAGGGTATTATTATTGTATTGAAAGATCAGAAGAAAAAAGTTTTCAAAAACCCATTGGAATTTTTTATTTATTGTACCTTTAATTTCGAATTTAATAAAAGAATAGCCTGTCAAATCGAAAAAATTATAAAAAAAACATTTGGACGAGTTCTACAACAATAGGAATTTAATATTACTTTTACTTCCTTTAAGCTAATGTGGCCTTAGAACCCCAAAATCTTAAGAGGAGATTTGAATTAATGCGAGCTTGGCGGTCAGCTGCTGTATATTATTTTGACTTAATGCGTTGCTATCAGTGTTGCCAGAAAATGAATTTCAAAATATGCTAGAACATGAAAAACATAATGCTAAAATGTTCTACGGAATAAAAAAAAAATGCTAAATTTTTTAAATGTAGCAAAACTATTTATTGCATATACATATTCCGAAAATAAAACTTATTTACATCAGTATATTACAATGAGTTAACAATATGTTCATATAATTAGTATTCTTTTTTTAAAAATTACAATTTATGTATATATTAATTCATAAAAATTTCTGAAAATTAATGGAAAATAAAAGGTAAATTATTTCAAAAAATTTAGTTTGAAAGATGTTTTTTTTTTAATATTTTTTTAATATTTATCGATGGCTTAATATGAAAAAGGCCTAACTCAATTTTTTTCAAAAAAAGGTTTTTTGTTTATTCTGGTAGATAAATGTCAGATGCACAAAAAAAAATTAAAATACGAATTTTAATAAGTTTTTTCCTTCTCCTGTAAAGTAACCAAAAATCGAGTTAGGCCTTTTTCATATTAAGCCATCGATATGTATGTATATGAATATTACTGTATACATATTGTACATATTACATTTTATAGTTTTTATTTTAAAAATTTAAATATTTAATTTGTTAAATAAGATTTTCATTTCAATAAATATAATATAAGAAAATTTTGTAAAAAATTATTCGAAATACATTTTACTAAAATACTGATTACACAAAATGATTAATAGAATCTAATATTTCTGATATATCTTCATATTTCTCATCATTTTTATCTTCATTTTGTTATTTTTGAGATGAGCTAATTTTGTTAGCAATTTCGTATGGTATTTTGTAAGTGTAACAGCACGCATTTTTGAATTTTTGTCCTTCTCGAATTAGTATTTTTGAACATAACAAGTCAGTTTTAATTCGATTTCGAATTTTATTTTTAATTAAAACCATTAAACTGAAAAACTTTTCGACTTCGGCGTTAGAAAATGGTAAAACGAGTAATGACAATACAAAAATGGACAAAACTTTAAATGTATTTCCTTGATTAAAAAAATTTTTTGGAGTAAAAAAAATTTTTTTTATCAAGCAAATTATGCTAAAAAGCATTTAGCATAATTTTCAAAAACTTAAATGCATTTTCACGAATCATAATGCTAAATCTAGCACTGAAAGTGCTAAAATGGCAACACTGGTTGCTATTTGAGTCAAACAATGATTTCCTCCGGTTTGATGTCTGTGTTGATTTTTTTTTAATTTATGGACGTATGATGAGCCTCGTCCTAAGCAATACTGAATGCTCGCATAGTAAATGCATCATCGGTACCTCACTAATTCTTCTAACCTGATCTGACTCCAAGCGAGTTTTATTTCAATGGTTAGATGATACCTATCCAAAACTAGAAATTTAGAAAAATACAGATTGCTAAAGTAACAACGTATTATTTTCCTTATAATTCGACACAATGAAGCAATGAAATACATAAAAGAAATTCTAAAATATCTTCATTTTCATTTTGTAAATATTAAATACGATTTTAAAAGTTCATTCCACTTAATACTAAAAGCAATTTTTACCCTCAACAACCACTGAGAACATATTGGAACCTCTACAGTATACTGCATAAAATGCATTCAATTACGACTCCTACTTGCAGTTACTGTTCTGTCGACAATAAATACCCCAAGTATTTGGTCTCAGCTCAAGTAGCAATATTCGCATATTGACTGGGTGACAAGTTAAGTTTTTATTTAAACAATTCATTTCTATTTAATGTGTACTTTGATAGCATTTTTTAGTAGTTCAAGAGTACTTTTTATTTTTTTCTTATTTGTATCGGCTTAAGTACTTTGTTACGACCATGAGAGAGTTTGCCTTATCAGTTATACCGTAGTACCATCATGTTTTTGTTTTATTATCTCCCCCCGTTTTACAAAAATGCATCACCTCGTTGGTTGTATTGAAACTCTATTCGTTTATTGTATTTCTGACATTTTCATGTTACATACGAATACTCAATCAATTTATCGATGTCATGTTGATACGATAATGGTTTGTTTATTGTTATAATTTTGTTGTACTACTTAACAAAGTTCATTCACATTTAACACTTGGCAAAAATAAAATAAAAATAATAAGTGAATACAATGAAGAACAAAAGTTACAAAAGTTGATTAAAATTCTATTCTACTATAGTATAGAAAATGGTTGGTGTTCAAACTATAACTAACAGACGTCTATCTATGTGTGTGAAGATAAATTCGAATTTAAAAACTAAAGACGCAAACCCACACTTTTAGTAGCGCCACTTCTTGCAGAGCACTGTCAACTTGTTTAACAGTGGCAATAGTAGACTAGTCTTCTACTTTGCAATTATTGCAGACTATTGACATACAATTTAATTCTCATTATAATCATTATTATTTGTGAACAAAAGTGTTGAAATATAAAGGATGATTGGTGGCTAGCTATCCGACTACCACGGTTCGAAAGAGGACCCTCTGGACTACCATTATACGCATATAATCGGGTTGGTATACTATTTCTTATGTGTTCCAAAATGGCCACCGATCTTCTAGAAAATTTTCAATCAGAACATTGATATTTTTAAAGCCAATTTTCTCAATACCATATCACTTTATATGTGATTATGTTGCAGATTATATTAAGAGTCCTTGGGACCTTTCTTTGCATACAGTATGGTACTCATAGACCTAGAGTATTTCCCAAAATTAGCTCCTAAACAAGTGGGCTTGTCCAGATAAATACTGGTAAATAGCTAACAGTGCTCTGTTAAGGGCAAATTTTGTTCTGTTAAGAGGAAATTTAGTTCTGTTAACGCTAAATGTGGCGCTGCTAAAATTTATGGATTGCATCTTGGATTTTCAGACTCGAATTTATCTTCACACACATTAGGCGTCTGCCAAAAATTTAATTTTTTTAATTCAAATTTCGCACAAACATGGCGTTACCTTCTCATATATTTCCCATATAATTTAAATAATTTAAACAGTAACATTCTCTACTATTATCAGAATTTATTTAAAACTTTATTTTGTAATACTTTTTCGCGTCACATTGTGCTTATTACGCATTCACATGTTCATGCGATTCATATCAATGGACATATTCAAATAAAGACACTGAGACTGAGACTGCGACTGCGACTGAGACAGACTGTCAGTCAGTCTTTATATTAATCACAATTCAAAAACGTCATTGTATCATTTGAAATTGTATTTTAAGAGTATTGTACTCAATTTTATGATTTTTTATGGATGCATTTCAATTTTTTTGTATGTTTGCTACTAGACACGATAGGTATACTTAATCTATGCAGATGTTTTGTGCATATAAAGCCCATTTGTATCCTCACAGCTACTTAATAAATAATTATAAAGACACTAGCCGAAGTAATTTTTTTTAAATACAATAGTATTGTGACTTATTGTAAATAAAAATAAACAATAGGAACAAAATTACAGTCTGTACAATAACTATAATTCTCATACGCTTTTAAGGGAGTACAGGGCAGTGACAGACTATCTTTTCCCCTTTCTCAATATTTCAGATTATACAGAAATTACTGGGTGAGGTGTCTAGCCAACAGGCATTCTTTCTCAGAAGGCAGTGTACCGTAAGAAAAGAGACCACGACCTCTTAGTTAAGATTCGGCTAGCACAGCCTAATTAGGAGTCAAACTAGGGTTCCCTTTTCTGCATCGAAAATGTTAGAGATGGAATGGAATTTTTCTTTAACCTCCAGTTTAATCATGGCCAAGAGGGCTACTCGTTCTGATGAATTTATCACAGCTCAGATTTCAGATATCTTATATGCTAAGGATACTAACGATCGTTAGATCTGCGAATAATCCACCACTTTTCTTTGCTACCATGCACAGCAACAGGCATTGCTGTGATAAGGTAGCCTGTACGAATGCCTGATATCATGTTACATACTTAACATCAGCCGTTTACACGTAAGGGTATATTTCTAGAGAATTGAGTTTCCATTCTTAAACACCCATACCTCGCTTTTCGTCATTTCGTTTTGCGTTTTTTCGAAGTTCCGTTGCTGCTAAACTAGTACTAATTTTCGCTGTGCGTCTGGGTTCGAGTTTTTGTTTTTTTTTAATTATTTGAATATTTTTTTAATTTCCTTTCTCTAAAAGGTGGCACGACTTTTTTTCAATAAAATTTTATATTATTCTTGTTTTTTTTAATGTTTACTTTGTTCTTTTTAAAAAGTTGCATTTTCGTAACCCTAGAACCTATCTGCTATCTTTACATAGCTTGCCATAGAAAATCATAATTCACTTTGCGTCATATCAATTTGCGTCGTGTTTTTTTTGGAACTTTACCACGACTCAAAGTTGGGTATGAGTGTATTCTTTATTTGGGGTTACCCTGTCTAAGCAGGTAGTTTTCGGGGACTTAGTACCAAGCAATAAGAGACTAAGAACACAACCTAATTACCGCAAGAAGAACCTTTCGCTCTAGGAGAATGTAGGGTCCAGAGATCAGAAATGAGTATTCAAAAAGATGCGTAGAATCGAATCATACTCATATTCAAAGTTTGAAGTACTCATCATATTCATACTTAACAACACGTATGATGTTGTTGATTTCGACTCTCCATAACGGAACATTTACAAGAATCATAAAATAAGTATGAATCAAACATATTTCGAATGGTATGAGTTTGATGTCAACGTTGTAAGCATACTCCTTGCAACCTGTACTTATAAATCAATGTTGAAGTGAGTACGAATGAATCAGCAGAGTACATAGTTAAATTTCAATATTGTTGACTCACTTATATTCACAATTTTATGAGTGCTTATGAGTAGCGGAAAAAACGATGCATTGCTGATCTCTGGTAGGGTCGCATAAAAATTTTGTCGATTGTTTTCATTTAATAATTGTTGTTGTTTTCAATTCATTTTCATTTAACGGCCAACAACAAATATTTCAACAAAAGAGCAAAAAAAACAACATCAACAACAACATATATGTCAATGACTTATTTTTGTTGTTTTTGTTTATTTTTTTAATTTAAATTTGTTGCATTTGGATTGGTTTTTGTTTTTGTTTTCAATCGAAAAATATGTAATTATGTATGTACGTATGTGAGTATGGTATACTCTTTGTTTTGTTCGCCTTTTTTACGATTTTACGATTATTGTTCGTGCTTTTAAATAAAAACAACAATTGTTTGTATTGTTCTGGGTTTTAATTTCGAAAAATGCCCTTAATTGTGTATTTTTGCGCTCCAATTTTTTTAAACAATTAAACCCAAAGCCATATGATTCCAACAAATATCCGTTCTGCTTAAATTACAAAATAAATCAACCAAAAGCGCTTTTAAATTTAAATTTTATTTGCTTATTGGTTGCCATCTCTTTAGGGTAAGTGTGGGAAAATGAAAATGTATTTTGCGAGAAAATATTCAAAAATTAAAAATATTTTAAAAACAAAACCTATGAGATTATAAAGCATCATCTTGTCAAACTTAAGAAACAAATATTTTCAATCTTAAAACAATAAGAATAACTGACCTTGACAAGAACCCTTTATAAAACATATGAAATATAAGAAAAAAAAAACGTTTATTTTCAAGTAGAACTTGTTTTTATAGCCCTGCCTGGAAAAAAGAAATAAAATAAAATAAAACAATAAAAAAAAACTTGTCATGTCTTGTAATACTCTTAAGTCTTTTAGCACCATTACAGTATAGCAAAGATTTATTCGCACAAAGCTAAACAAATTTTATACACACACATACATTGTGACTAAGCCGCTGTTTAAACGTGACTTGGCGTTGTGATGGCACATAATGACGCCCACTAAACACTGACTGCATTTGTTTGGCGCTTAACATTACTTCAACAAATCTTTGTTTATCGCAAATTTATTTATAGTGACTCAAACAATTTAATTTTTTTTTATTATAAAAATTAAAGAAAAAGTATGGTTAAGACTGATTATATCTTACCCTACTGCTAGTTTTCATTGATATTTGTGAGGTTGTATAGATCAATTAAATCAATCAAAATTAAACTGTAGGTTCCTCTAGTCACGGAGGAAAATTTTCACACACAACAGAGGTGATGCAAGTAGCGAGCTCATAATCGTTACTAAAGGATTGTAACGACCAATTAAGCGGAGCGGTCTTGACATCTACCGCCGCAAGATTGATCCTCACAAAGCTCCAAATTAAGCCAAGCATAAGTTTTATCTCAGATCGAGAATACACCGCATCCACCATAGGCTCTTATGTTAGATAAGGCAGGCGATCAAATATGAATGGGTTTACTTAGCGTTTGTCTAGCCCTGTTTCATCAAAGTCAAGTACTCTACAGTGTTCTCAAGAAAGGCTTGATGGATTTATAGTATCCCAAAATATGTTAAAATCGTGGCGTAGAAACGTACGTACTTTGCTCTGTTCTTAGACAGGAAAAGCTTGAGGACAATTTCTTGGCCGAATGAACCAACTGTGTAGCACTGCAATACAGGAATTACAGAATATATAAAAATACTTAATTAAAGAGTATCGTTTACATTCCCACCTTCCAAACAACACGAATTCGAGACAAATTAACCTCAACGATAAATTTCTTCGAGTATCAGCTCTCAGGAAGTCGCCGTGGTCTTGTAGGTAGTGTGAGGCCTCTGTTCAAACCCTAGGTCAGGCATCTCCAACTGAACGAAATATGAAAAATTACTTCTTCGGCGACATCCTCTCAGTAGATTACTGAACTCTGAGAGTAAATAAAATTGCCATGAAAAGTTTCTCAAAAATCTGTCGCTCGGAGTCGACTTTAAACTGTAGGTCCCACCACTCATGTATAAAAATGAACGCACACAACATAAGTGGTGTGAGAAACTAGGTCGTAATCCTGACTAAAAGGTTGTAATGACCAATTATTATGTATGTATGTATCAGCTCTCAATGCGTATCACCTACCAACGTTTTATGTAAAACTATCAAAAAAAATTCAATCCGCAGCATTGAATTCGTATTACAGCCCAGTTATTCTTCAGTTGTTTTTGGTTTATTATAGAAACATTTATTTGTTTCTATCTTCTGTTAAATCTCTTACACAATTTTTCAAAGGCTTTCTTCATTTTACTCTTATAAAAATAAAATTAAAAGTTATTTCACGACATTTTCTTATCGTTTTGATTTATTTCAACACGTTTTTTAAATGAAAACACCTACGCATTCGCTGCAACAGATACATAGTTTTCCACTGTGACTTGTTTTCTCGCAATTGCTGTAAGTGGTCTAAACTGAAATGAAAATAAATTTCATTTATAAGAAAGATATTTTATCTACTTAAGACGACGAGTATTATTTAAATAACCATGACTGTGTCTATTTGTTTTGTTCTTTCATTTTATATGAGTTCATACTGCTTAACATAAGCCATCAACCAGCAAGTACTCATACAAAAAAGTAAGGAAAACTAAAGAAAATATAGTGAGTTAGTGAGTGAGAAAAAAATCATGTAAAATCAATGGAAAATACTTGCAACATACTTAGACATTCAGACACTTACTAACCCCTGTCTTTGTATGTACGTATGCATGTATGTTCGTATTAATAAATAGTATTTAAGAATAAAACGCCACGTAAATTCAACCAACCATTGAATGAACAAAGGCGAATGAACAGACGGACGATTAAATAGTCAGACTTACATACATACGTATATATTATGCTTTGTAATGCAAC
The DNA here is from genome assembly GCA_932273835.1 of Sarcophaga variegata. Lineage (NCBI taxonomy): Eukaryota > Metazoa > Arthropoda > Insecta > Diptera > Sarcophagidae > Sarcophaga > Sarcophaga variegata. The sequence goes on along the minus strand of OW026362.1, from coordinate 113,361,259 downwards.
AAATATTCGCCACACGTTAAGAGGATGTTGACACTAGCTATGGAATTTTATTAGGTGAGAGAAAAACAAAGCATGGAGAACAGAAATAAAGAATTTTACAGTAGGCACTTGATAATGTTAACCTATGGAAACTATGTGTGATAAATAAAATCCAAGACACAATCCAAAAATTTTAGCAGCGCCACATTTGGCGTTAACGGAGCACTGTTAGCTGTTTAACAGTATCCCTCTGAACAAGCCCACTTACTTAGAAGCTAATTTTGGTAAATACTCTAGGTCTATGAGTACCATACTATATGCAAAGGAAGGTTTGAAGGACTCTTAATATAATCAGCAATAAGGTCACGTATAAATTGACATGGTATTGAGAAAATTGACTTTGAAAATATCAATTTTTTGCTTGAAAATTCTCTAAAAGATCAGTGGCCATTTTGGAACATATAAAAATTAGTACACCATATAGACTATATGCAAATGGTAGTCCAGAGGGCCCTCTTTCGAAACGTGGTAGTGGGATGTCTGGAATAATTTTGAGATTTGAGAAAAAGTCCGTCCTCCATTCCCACCAACCATCCCTTACATTTCAAGACTTTTATTCACAAATAATAATAGTGATCATAATGAGAATTATATTTTATGTCAATAGTCTGCAATAATTGCAAAGTAGAAGACTAATCTACTATTGCCAATGTTAAAGAGTTATCAGTGCTCTGTTAATAGCAAAGTTTATCCTGTTAGAGACAAGCAGTGGCGCTGCTAAAAGTGTGGGTTTGCGTCTTTGTTTTTTAAATTCGGATTCATCTTCACACACATATGCAAACTTTAATTTAATAAACATTTTGCGTACATACATACATACATAATTGGTCATTACAACCCTTCAGTCAGGATTACGACCTAGTTTCTCACACCACTTATGTTGTGTGCATTAATTTTATATGTAAGCGGTGGGACCTACATTTTAAAGTCGACTCCGAACGACAGATTTTTGAGAAACTTTTCATGGCAATTTTATATACTCTCAGAGTTTTTACCAGAAATCTGCTGAGAGGAAGTCGCCGAAGAAATACTTTTTGTATTTTATTTCGATGTCCGGCCTGGGGCTCGAACCCTGGCTTTTCGTCTAATAAGCCAACACACTACCTACTAGACCACGGCGACATTTTGCGTAACTAATACAAAATTTGACTTCAAATCAATAGATTTTGATTTCAAACGTTTGAAAATCTGATATACGTACAAAAATATTGTTAGAAACCTTCCGATAAGTATGTAGTAATGCTAATTTCTATCGTATGTTATCTTTTCATGGATTATTTAACATGGTTTTTAACTAGCGGGCCTTTGTTCGATCTGAAAATCGATTATCTGGAAGTTACTCTAATCTCCTTGGCCCAACTCTCATGTAGCTTGTGACAGTATTATCTAAAACTGCAGTTTTTAATTCCGACGAAATGAAATCAGTATTTCCCTCAGAACTTGGTTGTTTTTTGAAGGATACAACGCAATAAATGTCGATATCGTTGCTTTTGGCATTTTACGTTCTACAATTCCTTAACCAATACGTTGGGCATTCAGTAAAATTCTATTTGTTTTGCATTTGGGTGGTATGTTACACTTTTATAATGAGGTTTTTCATAATATTTTGGAAAACTTTAATTTCTAAATATTTTCAATATTATTTTCTTAAATACATACATAAGTAGTGTGAACATTTCAATGGGACAAGTACGATTATAAAGGAAACGATAGGAATAAATATTCGTATATGTATGTTCTTAATACAACTACTTCTACTACCTAATCGCTTGCCATAATCAATGTTCTTGTTATTGCAAGACAGACAGACAGACAGCACACAACCAGTGGCAAGCAGTTGTTGTGGCATACATTTTGCAGCTGCTGCGTACACAGAACACTTAGAACATAGCAGCTGTGAAGATACAGAAGGAGTACAATCAGTAAATTGTAGCATGAATGTAAATTAAATATTACTTACTACATACTAGCACCAGCATTAAAAGTTTCAATTCATTTCGATTCGTTGCCGATCACTTCTCTCTGTTTTCATACAGCAGTCCATTGTCGTCAGCATCATCAAAACCAGAAGAATATTCTCATTCGTCCGTCCGTTCGTTCGTTTATTCATTGTTGCATACTGTATTCGCAATAGAAGTCAGCTGTAGTTTTTTTTTAGTTTGCAAAGTGCTTATGGTTTTATAGATTTTTTTTATTTTCTTTGTTTATTTTTTCCTTTTTCTAAATATTATTGCAAATGACATGAGTCGTCTTCTCTTTGTTAATTTTCATTTCAATTGGTTACAACTCAGTGGCGTCCAAAAACAAATACAAATTCATACAAAAGTTGTGTAAATACAATAAACGAACATGAATGACGATGATATTTTTCAGTGTTTATTTTTATACGTATTTTTTTAATTTTTTTATTTTGCTTGGTTTCGTCATGATTTAAATATATTTTCTTGTAGCTTTTGCGCAAAATATATAATATTTATTGAATTATTTATATTGGTATGGGAAATCTTTTGAAAATTTGGAAATAAATTTCCAATAGTAGATGTGCTTTAAACATGTGACGGAACAGTACAATAATTATGCAAACAAAGTAAAACACTTGCTAATACACGAGTATTGCCAGAAGCATATTTCCCAGATGCTGTAAGCAAGGAAAACAAAACATTATTTTAATTGTAATCAAAGGCTTTTCAAGATAATGAATATTTTTTATTGACATCGACGTAGACAAACCACCATTCGCAGATATCACTTCCTATAGGCATAGGCCCATTTAGTTACAAATCGGAAGGAATAAAAGATTTTAATTTTCGGTTTTAAGGTCTCTCTGCGTATTTCGTTTGGGGTTCATGCCAGAGATCAGCAATGAGTATTCAAAAACATGAGAAGAATCCAGTCATACTCATAATTTCTGATACTTATACGCATTCATACTTATTTTAATATCATGGAACCTCCACTCATATTCAAAGTTTGAAGTACTCATCATATTCATACTTAACAACACGTATGATGTTGTTGATTTCGACTCATAACTCAGCATATACAAGAATCACCAAAAAAAGCACGAGCACTAAAATACTCACTAGAAGGTTGTATGTTTGCTCTGCTTTCTGCTCTGTCTTTTTTGCTTAAGTGTCTTTTTTCTTTTTTTGGAAATGCAACAATAACTAAGACTGTAAATTCTGATGAATCACTCGAATCATAAGTATTTTTCTAAAGTTATGAATCTAAATGAGTATGCTTATGAATCAAACATATTTCGAATGATATGAGTTTGATGTCAACGTTGTACTCATACTCATTGCAACCTGTAGTTATAAATCAACGTTGTAGTCAGTATGAATGAATCAGCAGAGTACATAGTTAAATTTCAATATTGTTGACTTACTTATATTCAGATTTTCATGAGTGCTTATGAGTAGCGAAATAACAATTCATTGCTGATCTCTGATGCATACATAAAACATTTCCCCTACTGTTATTGTTTGTGAAATGTTTAGCTCTTATTCAAAAAAATCAGGTCAGGCTCTACAATTTTCTTTAGTTTATCGGTTATTCGGCGCCTAAAATGTTGCCCATATTTCCATCACATACATACATACATATATACGTAATTGGTCATTACGATCCTTTAGTCAGGATTACGACCTAGTTTCTCACACCACTTATGTTGTGTGCGTCAATTTTTGTACATGAGTGGCGGCATCTGCAGTTTAAAGCCGACTCCGAATGACAGATTTTTGAGAAATTTTTCGTGGCAATTTTATTTACTCTCAGAGTTTTTGCTAGAAATCTACTGGTATGAAGTCGAAGAAGAAATATTTTTTCATATTTCGTTTAGTTGGAGATGCCTGACCTGAGGTTTAAACCGAGACCTTACGTCTAATAAGCCAAAACACTGCATACTAGACCACGGCGACTTCATCTCCACTACAAAAAAGACTTTCATTATATCGCCTGTTATTGTATTTTACCAATGAAAGAATTAAATTGAAAAATTCTTTTTTAATCAGTCTTTTTAAGAAGATCTTCTCTCTCTCTCTCTCTCCACTTAACGTAGTATTTCACAATGTATGTATTTCTTTTTTTGTTTTTTTTTTTTGAAAATTTTGCCTCCATTTAGCAATAAATATGCCCCCACACACATATTTTTAAAATTCATTGTATATCGTTGTCAGCTTGTTGCAGACAAGAGTTGCAACATGCAATCTTATCAAATAAGTCTGTTATTTCTTCTTTGTTTCATCTTTTACCATATACATACATACATACAATACGAGTATCGTTCTTCGAAACTACCAGACAACCGTCGAAGAAGAAGGCATATAAAGCTGGAAGTTTTTTTTTTAACTCATTTGATGGCATTTCACATTATTTGAAATGTCCGCCAACCAGTCTTATTATCAAAACCTTGTTATTGTTTAACATCCACTTGATCGACATCCACTGTCTATAAATAACTTCTCTCTGTCTCTGTCTCTCTCTGTTGCTGGTTTCGTGTTATAATTCTCAAGCGATAATAGTCGGCAAATGTAAGAGCTACACTAAACATGATATAAGCTAATTCAATACAATTCTTAACTTTTTATGTTTCTAAGTTTATTGTTTCGTTAATTCATTAATTTCGTGAATAAAATATGTACGTTTTCTTTCCAATTTTATAATCTTAATTTTGTACCACTTTTAAACATGTGAGAGTTTGTTTGTTTTAATTCTTTATTTTCATTTAATTTAAACATACATGCGTACATGTATATATGTATGTATGTGTACAAACATAACCATTTGTTTAAATATTTATAATAAATTAATACATGCATAAATTAATTTTAATTAATTACGGGTTTCTTTTTTTGTTTATTTCAACAACAATTGATTCGTGTAGCCTAAATGAAAACACTTCCGCATATCTTATTCACTTGAATCCACGTTGTCTTTCAATTCTTTCTCCATTAAAGCGAAGAAAAAGATCAAAGAAAAATAAAAAATTAAATTAATATCGTAAAATGAAAACAAACTGTCTTAAGTCTACTAACATGAGGCCGGTAATGCCATAGCACTTAAGCATACAATCGTATTTAGCATACAGAAGTAGCGCTTTTGAATAACTAGATTTAGAAGTTTTCAATTTTAAAAATATAGAATTAAACTTGGTTTCTCACACCACCAATGTTGTGTGTTTTAATTTTATACATGAGCGGCGGGACCTGAAGTTAAAAGTCGATTTCGAACAACAGATTTTTGAGAGACTTTTCATGGCAATTTTATTTTACTCTCAAAGCTTTTGAAAAATCTGCTGTTAGGAAGTCGCCGAAGAAATATTTTTTCAAATTTTCGTTTTGATGTCTGGACCTAGGGTTTGAACTCGGATCTTACGCCTAATACGCCAACACACTACCAACTAGACTACGACGACTTCATTTCGTTCTTGCATCTTTTAATCCAGGTTGTCCTCACACTTTTTTTAAATCGAAATAACTTTGATAAAAAAAGTTGCTTGTATCAAATGGTCGCCAATATAGTGGTGGTATAACACGACTGTTATACTATTTAAATAATAACTACGGTAATTTTTGTCTGATTTGATCACACGAAGTATCAATCTCTTCACAAAATAATGCACTTTCAGAATGTTATCACTTATTTCATATTTTTTAATTAAAGTTTGCTACTATGAACTGACAAACTTGAACAAATTTGAAAACAAATTCACATTTGTCAAGTTTACCTCATCAAACCCCGTAGCATATTAAGTCAAATAATATATGTATGTATATCGTTTTAAAGGCCCATCTCTCTTCTTTCTAATAAGGATTAAATTTTGGACGTCAGTTCAGAAATGTTTGTGCGTAAAGTAAAAACACAGTTTTTGTCAAAAAAAAAACAAGTTTGGAGAGTTCAAGAAAAATAAAAAAAGTATTTTTGAGTTCTACTCAACTAACTGATCAACTTAGACTAGGTAGTTACTGGGGTGTATTTAATTTTTTGTAGTTTGTCGCATAGTGTTATTATAATAAGGTTACTAAGCATTTGGTTTATACTGTTTGATCTGAATAATAATAACATTTATTTTAACATTCATACGCTTCATCAATTTCACTAAATTGATTTATTAATTATTATAAAATATTATAATAAAACCAAACCTAAAAATCGTTAGAATATGTCCTCCAGTCAACCTTCTCATATTACAAATAAATAACGTATATTTGCAATCGTATGTATGTATGTAAATGAGCTAGTTTCTTACCATCATAGTTCTACAATAGAATAAATTATTTTATAGTGATATGTAGTACACATAAAAAATTTGTAACAATTATAACATTTAAACGTACAAAAATCCTTACATGTGTTTCGAAAATCTTTTGAAAATAAAGCGGCATAAATATTCCCAACACCATTTTCGTGCCTTCCCCTACTACTTTCACACCAATTGAGTCTTTAGTAGGGCACGTTGCATGACATCCATATAATTTTTTTTTTTGTTTTTTTATTTTTTATATTTCTATAAATGACCAGACATTGAATTTTTTAATTTTTTTTTATTGTAACAAAATGTAGACGTTATGGTCTAGGTTGCCAGATTATAGTCGTTTATTATTACATATTGTAATTAGGATTGACGTTTTACATGGGCGTATCACATTCCATTTAAAATTACATAAATGGTTGTAATTGGTCATTACAACCCTTCAGTCAGAATTACGACCTTACTTCTCACACCACTTTTGTTGTGTGTTTTAATTTTATACATGAGTGGCAGGACCTACAGTTTAAAGTCGTCTCCGAACGTCAGATTTGTGAGAAACTTTTTCACGGCAATTTTATTTACTCTCAGATCTTTTGCCAGAAATCTGCTGAGAGTCAGTCGTCGCTATTTCGTTTTGTTGGAAATGTTTGAGCTGTGGTTTGAACCGTGGCCTCACGTCTAATAAGCCAACACACTACCTATTAAACTGCGGCGACATACCAAAATTTAAAATATAAAATAAAATCGCTCCATTAGTAACGTGCGCTTTGCTAATGCAAATATTTTTTAGGACCGCTCCAGAATGTTAAGGTGATTTGACGAATTTCTCGTTGATTTAATGTAGTCTGCAAATTTACCTTTCTTGCACTTGCACTTTTTCTTGTTCTTTTGTGAACGAATAGGATTTTTATTGGAAATGTCAACTTTTCTCTCATGTGATCCTTCTTCGATGCACAGTTTTGGAAAACCAATTTTGTAATGTAACAGAGATAGATGATTAACAAAAGCAAAGTAGCGATAACTATTTTTTTCAATCACACTAAAAGACATAAGTCTATAAGTTATCAAAATTTTGTTATGTGCACTCCTTAGTTTCGAATAATGTGTACAATTAAGTCAGCAGATCAACTTAAACAGTCACTAAACTAAATGTTTTAATTAATCTGGCATCTACATCAACGTTTCATAAAGTGTCGTGCATATGGACACGATAAGAAGGTACTCGTATTATTATTATGAGATGGTATTACAAACACGCATTTGAATTTTTTTTTACTTTCAACCATCAATTGTCATAAATTTCTTTCTGCATGTGTGTAAAAGTATTTTTAAGTCTCTTTAAAGGCATTTGTTTGCCTTATAAAACGTAAAATATTTAAACAAATATTCAGATTCATAGTCACACATATTTACATTTGACATATATACATACATACATGTACATACATACATATTGTATAAATACTATTTCTGCCTGAATGTTTTCCGGAAATAATTCATTGACTTCCATTTTACATTATTTATGCATAAAAAAACGAAATTTTGTTTCTATTTTTTCTTTCTTTATATTTTGCTGTATATTTTCTTTAGCAACTAAGCCCCCTCATTAACCCTATCAGGGTATGGTGAGAAGAGATTATCGCAGTTCTTTTTTCAGTTTTAAATTACGGGGTCTTATTGTTAGATCGATCGGCCTTAGTAGCGATCAAGGTGATATATTTTTATAATAATAGCCTTGAAATGGTGAAAGCTTTGAAAGCTTATTGTATCATAGAGGAAAAGTCCATTACAACTAAAGGGTCCGCCAAATAACTTTTTTTTTTGAAAATGCTTTAATAAAAAACACCTGATTATTTTCTCAAATTTCTTTTTTTATTTGAAAGTACAATCCTTCCGGTTAATAATGGAAAATAATTTCATTCAAATGGCTGCCTCGGCTGGCCATGCAGTAGCCTACACCAGAAGATACCGATTTTTGCAAAAAAAATCATCTTTTCAGCATACATTGCACGAAAGGCTCTGACGAATCATGGTTAAAAATGTATGGCGTCTAATGGGTGTTTCGAAAAAGTGAATAAAATATTTATTTAGGACAATAAATGAATGCCTGGCATTTGCTTTTAAGTGCTACGTCGTAACTGATTTATCCGTGAGCTCTAATGGTTCCGAGGCAACTATAATATTGTCTTCCTGGCTTGGTACAATAATCCTCTTGGCCTAGTGGAATAAATCGAATGAGATCGGTAGCTAGGTTGCATTAGCAGTTCTCAAACCATCTTTTATTTACACATGCCTACGTAATTGGTCATTACAACCCTTCAGTCAGGATTACGACCTAGCTTCTCAGACCACTTATGTTGTGTAATGTTAAATTTATACAAGAGTGGCGGGATCTACAGTTTAAAGTCAACTCCAAACGACAGATACTTCAGATTTTTGTGAAGGTTTTTATGGCAATTTTATTTACTCTCAGAGTTTTCGCCAGAAATCTATGGAGAGAAAGTCGTCAAAGAAATACATTTCTTCATATTTACGTTTTTTATGTCTGACCTGGGATTGTAAGCCCTGCCTTACGTCTAATAAGCCAACGCATTACCCACTAGACTACGGGGACTTCTTATCTTTACACCATAATCGACAATTCCGCTTGTTGGTATATCCATTAGGCAAAATTGCAGCCGTTATTACACGTTTATTTTTCACAAAGTCTTGCGATAAACAGTGTAGATGGTAGATGGTCATTAAGTAATATCGCTTAAATACGATATTATTTTAAAATTTCCTATGCAATTAACTTCCCATTTGCAAATGTAATGTTTCTTTCAGTTCGTTCGTTAAGAATAAATGAATGAATTAATGAATGAGGGAATGAATGTGATTATTATTTTGTTCCTTCAAATTTTCTTTTACTATAAATAGCATAAATAGTATTCGTTTTATAGATAAAGTAGTAGAATGTGCCATATTAATAATACTTAAAGCATATCAGAAGACTAATTATTTATGCAAGACCAGTACATACTTATGCACGACCCATGTACATAGTTGGTTGACTGAATACTCATTGACTATCAGCAGACTGTCTCGGCTAGTCAGTGTTATGTCTACTGTACATAGTACAACAACACTAATGTTAGTGTGATTGCTATTGCTATTAATATTGATATGTATGATTGTATGTTATGTTATACTCAAGTTTAATATTTTCTTCTTTCTTATCATGAATACTCCGTTAGTTCTAAGTTCATTTTAATATTTTCTAGTCATTGTTTATATGTATTTATACATACATATGTTCCAGCATCAATTTGTTTCATTTTCATCTCTGGATCATTAATATAACAGAAAGAAAAAAAATTGAAGAGAAAATGATAATAATTATGGTGGTACTACACTCATTATAAACTATACAGCAATTAAGGTCTTAAAGACTTTAAGAAGTGTTAATGGAAACGTAACAGACAAATTATGGAACTCGGTTACATAGTAATGTGTCTGAAAACAACTGAAAGAAAATGGTTGAAGGAAAAGTTTAATTGATTTTTGGCACCAAACCGAAATAGGCTACTCGACATGAATGTATGTGAAGATAAATTCGGATTTAAAAATCCAAGACGCAATCCATAAATTTTAGTACCGCATTTGGCGTTAACAGAGCAAAATTTCTTCTTAATAGAACAAAATTTGTCCTTAACCGAGCACTGTTAGCTATTTAATAGTATCTCTCTGAACAAGCCCGCTTGTTTAGGAGCTAATTTTGGAAATACTCTAGGTCTATGAGTACCGTACTATATGCAAAAGAAGGTTCCAAGGCCTCTTAATATAATCCGTCACATATAAAGTGTTATGGTATTGAGAAAATTGGCTTTGAAAATGTTATTTTTTTTGCTTGAAATTTCTCTAGAAGATGAGTGGCCATTTTGGAACATATAAGAAACAGTACACCGTACGGACTATATGCAAATGGTAGTCCAGAGGGTCCTCTTTCGAACCGTGGTAGTGGGTTAGCTGGAGAAAATTTGTCACCATCCCCGCCATCCATCCTTTTCATATCCACACATTTATTCACAAATAATAATGATCAGAATGAGAATTATATTTTGTGTCAATAGTCTGCAATAATTGCAAAGTACAAGAAAAATCCGCTATTGCCACTGTTAAACAGTTAACAGTGCTCTGTTAATAGCAAAGTTGACCCTGTTAGAGGCGAAAAGTAAAGCTGCTAAAAGTGTGGGTTTGCGTCTTTGGTTTTTAAATTCTAATTTATCTTCACACACATTCAATATGATATCCTTTATAATAGCTGAACAGACTTCTATAAGAAATTAAAATTAAAAGTAATCTAAATTAAAAGTAAAAAGAATAAAATACAACGGCCCTAGCGAAGCATAAAGGTTTTTTGATTCGATGTTTTCATGCAATGTTTCGAAAAAATTGTTTTTTTCTTGTGTATCCTTAGGTCTTGACTTGGTACTTGAAATCAAGTATCTTACAACAACAACGTAGGAAATGCACGAGATAACGAATTGAGTTTTCATTTCATACAATGTAAACTTAATTAAGGTTGTTGTCATTATTTATTCATGAAAACCAAACTAACCGCAACGCTGTCTGTGGCATGATTTCGGCTGGTAGTCTGACACTCGTGAAGACGGTCAAAAAGAGACGTATTGTACTAAATTAAAGCAAAAACTATACTTGTTTACTTATGGCTTTTTCTTGTTTTTTGTTTTTTAATTAAAAATTTACTCGTTTAACCGAAAATAATTTTTAAACCAAGTGTGTGTGTATATAAACTCATATTTAATAAAACATACAGACTACATACATGTCTGTGTAATAAAATGTAATTATAAGAGCATTTTATGGTTGGGGTTCATGCAATAATAACAACCTACTCTTTCACACAAGATTCACCACACTTATTATGAAATTGTATTATTATTCGATATGAACGAAGCCCTACAAGTTCACAAATGCATTCAATTTTAAGGTTACCAAGAACACACATACATAAATGTATGTTTATTCAAAATAAAAGGCTAAAATATTAGCCTCAAAGAAAAAAACAAAAAAAAAATAAGAACAAGTCCAACTACCTCCTCCCTTTTATGAATATAAAAAGAAATATTTTACAATCATCCACAGTACATTTCCTAAGTATTTCGTGTGTCTTTTAGTTGACTTTGGTTCATTTCCTTTAGAACCTCAATGAAATTGAACAGAAAAACATTGCATTTGTTTCTTGCCCATTTATGTTTTCTAATAATTTGTTTCTCATTTGAATGCAACGGTTATTTGAAGGTGTGACTTCCCTTTTGACAACACAACATACAAAACAACACTTATACAACATCAACCAACAACTAACAGCCATAATAATTTTTAATAACTTCCGTTTTAGTTGAAAACAAATTGTGTGATGATTTCAAATTATGTACATACTTGCGGATACTAAATGTAACTGTGCTCACAACACCAATGAAATCTAATGGTCATGTAAAGTAATCAGAAAAACAATTCGTTGTTTAGAATAGTAACGATTTTAAGGCATGATTTTCTTTTTAGGATGACAATGTATGCCAACGAAAAACGAAAAGGAAATTGCAAGATGAAATACTTTTGTTTGTTTAGTGTTTTCATCTTGAATGTGTGGTTTGAGAGAGACTCACGTCTATTACAAATCACCTAAGCAGCTATTTACTTGACATCTTACAATCCCTCTTCATATCCTTCTATTACCTAATTTTCTAACAAAAGTGAAGAGTAGGGCCTTATTTTATTTCAAATCATCAACGTCTTCTGTTTTTTATTACCTGCCAACTTTGCTCATTGAGTCTTATTCCTTTCTAAAAGGATTCGCTGCCTGATCTACAATTATCATATGGACGATTTCCATTCTGATAGATCTGAGGACTACTGAGTGTATAATTGGAAATTTTTATAATTTTTTTTTAAAATTCGAAAAAAGAAAAAAGCCATGATGAATAATTTTATTGCTTCTACTATGGTTGGGATGTAGTGAAGCACATCAGCTACTACACCAACTTAGACGCGCATAATCCGGTATCTAGAAAAACTTCTTACAAATCAGCACACCGCACCATATCCTATCAAAAATACATTGAAATTTCTAGAGCCACAGCGACTTTATCAAATCTTTCAGTTTACTAACTTGAACTTTAGATCACCACCAGAAAGACTCCTACGTTAACCGCAAAGTCAGTTGTAGACAGGATTTATATAAACTTGAAATGTGCAGAGCATATTGTTATTTGGTGGTACTTTCTAGGGATTGAAGAATTAGCAGCATAGATCAGCAATGAATCGTTTTTTCGCTACTCATAAGCACTAACGAAATTTTGAATACAAGTGAGTCAAGAATATTGAAATTTAATTATGTACTCTGATTCATTCATACTCACTACAATGTTGATTTATAAGTACGGGTTGCAATGAGTATGCGTACAACGTTGACATCAAACTCATACCATACGAAATGTTTGATTCATAAGCCTACACATTTAGATTCATAACTTTAGAAAAATACTTATAATACTCATATTTTTGAATACTCATTGCTGATCTCTGACCAGCAGTTTTCCAGAATCGATAAGGAATACCAACACGCTTTGAAACGCTATAAAGCGAGAGAGCATCGAAGATAATGTTGTTATTTAGCTTCGAATATTATTTCAAACAGCTTAGTCTCGAAATAAAGTACGTAGTATGGTTACTGAGAAGTTTCGTGAAATAAAAATTATTTTCTAATGACTCACCTAAAAGGCTAGCCTTATTAACTGTAATGAATTACACAGCCCTGCAAATTTGGACTTTTTTTGTGCAAATAAAATGGCTCCAGGTGTTTCCGAAGATATTTTGCGCGCTGAACACGAATCTGGTTTCAAAAATTCTCCATCACGTCAGGTTTTCGAGAATGAGGGGGTTGAAACCCCCTAAAAATAGCGTTTTTGGCCATTTTTGAAACACTGTAGAGCTAAACACTGACGTGCTAGAACCATCGCTATTATTAGAAATTGACAATTGATCTTTGCTCTTTAAAATGAGCCCAAAGCAAAATTGTTTGCATTCACCCTTAAAGTAGGAGGTGGGTTTATGTCAAGGGGTGCAAAAGAAAAAGAAACACATTACGGAGATCCTTAAAAATTAATCAGAATTACTTGAAAATTTGTTACTCAGGGGTTTTTGGGGTCGCTGATTACAGATCTTCATTCAGATTTAAATTTAAATTTAAAAAATTCAAAATGGCGGATCCAATATGGCGGTCAAGTAAATCTGATTAATTTTTATAAACCTCGACCGCCATATTGGATCCGCCATTTTGAATTTTTTAAATTTAAATTTAAATCTGAATGAAGATCTGTAATCAGCGACCCCAAAAACCCCTGAGTCGAATTTAAACTTTACGTCCCCCGCCATTCATGTATTAAGAATTAACACACACAACATAAGTGGCATGTGAAGCTAGGTCGTAATCCTGAGTTGTAATGATCAATTATGTTATCTATGTATGTTAAAATTGCAGGTCCCGCCACGATTGTATAAAATTAACATATAAACACAACATGGGTGACTAAGTCGTAGTTCTAACTAAAGCAGTGTAATGACCACTTCTTTTATAAACATAAGTGCCTATTGGGTAGCATTGTTTACGACTTTTTCTTTGGCAAATAAAAAATTCTTTGGAAGAAGTGAATTGTTTATTTTGCCACTTTTGCACTGTTTATCGAATTGTGAGAAAAGCAAATTATCTCTTATTCTTATTCTAGTATATATTGTTTGCCTAAACATTTATAAGTTTGCTAATAATGTTATTAAATATTAAACATACCTCACTAATTTTTCCGCAAAAAATTTGATTGACTTAGTATTTATACAATCTATGATGGTATACGAGTATATAGCAAAAGTTAAAGATCGTGAGCCATTTAAATGTTCTTAAAATCTTGAAATTTCTTATGAGTAAATTTAAATTGAATCATTAAGTAAAAATTCCAATTATCTGTGGATAATAAAACTAAGGCGTAATATTTATTTATAATTATAACTACGTGTGATCCATACATAAGTACATGGCTGTTATATTGAACTTTTAAATTTAAATTTAAATTTTCTACTTTTATCGATATCTGCGTGTCTGATATAAATAAGTGGGGTTTCACTTGCACTTTTTTAATAAATATAAATTTTCAATTCAATTACAAGTGCTATAATTAAGTAAATTGTCATCAATTCCATTTGTTCTAGAATATCATTTAAAACACAAAGAACTATTAAAAAACAACACTTTATAAATATTTTCGAGTACGCCAAGGCCTTTTAAGTAAAACGAAATATTGGCAATTTTTTTTCTCCTTTATTTTTAGACAATAAATATTGAAAAATGTCTTTGTATGAAATACAAACAAATTATGCTATCAAGTGCTTTAAAAGTAAACAAAAACACACACCTTTATTTAAGAATTTATTGCAAAAATCAGTTGCCCAAAGCTAGCTCATTATCAACGTAATTTATTTAATAAAGTCAATAAATAAAATCCTAATACCCGATAAGATATTCTATGGCTATTTTTAATTATTAAAGAATTTATTCGTTTGAATAAATAAAACGTCATTTATTTAAGTGCAGTAAGTGGCAAATTCTCCTAAATGCCAAGGGTTTTAAACCATATTCGATCCTAATCACATAACTATGCTATGCATGTGTTCATCATAAATTTGTAATGAAAAATTACTTATTTCTGCTTAGATTTTCGATTCAATGAAAATCGAGAAAGTTTTCCACGGACAAATCGGCGGATATTTCAATCATTTAATCAATCATAGTAAGAGAAGGAATTATCTGGTATATAATGCAGATAGTTAGATAGAAGCGTCTGAAGCAGAGATTAGGAATGAATCGTTTTTTCGCTACTCATAAGCACTCATGAAATTTTGAATATAAAAGAGTCAACAATATTGAAATTTAACTATGTACTCTGATCCATTCATACTCACTACACCATTGATTTATAAGTACAGGTTGCAATGAGTATGAGTACAACGTTGACATCAAACTCATACCAATCGAAATATGTTTGATTCATAAGCCTACTCATTTAGATTCATAACTTTAGAAAAATACTTATAATACTTAATAAATGATTCCAGTGACTCATCATCATTCATCAAAATTTACAGACAGAGCAGCAAGCAAAGCAAACACACAAGCTTTTAGTACGTACGCGAATCATACTTATTTTGAGATCCATATGCGAGTATATGTATGTTGAGTTACGGGGAGTCGAAATCAACAATATCAAACGTGTTGTTGAGTATGAATATGATGAGTAATATATGAGTAGAGGTTCCATGATATAAAACTAAGTATAAATGCGTATAAGTATTAGAAATTATGAGTATGCTTCGATTCTACTCATTTTTTTGAATACTCATTGCTGATCTCCGGTTTGAAGCCCAAAAAATAAACTTGCGCAACCAGTATTGCTTGCTGTACTTTCTCCTGCTATTACTAGGACCATGTAGTATTTACAATAAAACCGCTGAGTTTCCAGGTGCCTCCTTCTCCTACGACTTAATGGTCTGTAGCTTCTGTAAAAGTCATTAGCCAGATTGCCACCACCTATGTGTCTTCCGCTAGTGCCCAATAAGTAAGAGTCCAACAATGATTTCGACAAACATTATAAGCGAACTCTTTTAGAGTTTAGAACAGACTGGGTAGGATGATCGCTATGGTAGATTAATGGCACGTGCTGCAGGTATCCCAGTATACATCCACAGTATCAAGGTTTCCAAAATAGGATTCCAAAACAACCTTACGTTTGGGCGTTACTTAATGGGAGCAGAAATATAAGCGCTGAAGCTGATTGTTTTCTTCGAATGAGCAATAAAAGTGTTGGGGCTGAATCGTATAAGAAATGGACTTGTGGGAGAAATGGCTTCGGCGCCTATATATCTGGTCCCCAATAGTGGCCGACCGCAAGGCAACCTGTTTTAGAATCCTTGATACCATGGATATATAGTGGGATAGTTGGAGCAAATTCAATTTTTTCCACAATATCGATCATCTTGCTCAAGCATCGTTAAAATAAATAAATTTTTTCTGTCACAAATATTTTAATTTTCAAAACAATTTGCGATTTGCCGGAGAAGCAGTTCCACTCAGGAGAACTAAAACAAAGTTTCGACGAAACAAGTTTTCCGTGGGTTAATTCAACTCGACTCATAATTGATTTTTCATCATTTGTCTGCAGTTTTTATCAGATTATTAGCAATTATTTCAACCCGCACAATATTTATTCATTCATAATTAAAGTCTTTATACTTTTATAGCAACAGTACCGACGGTAGTTTAATGTTACAGTTTTACGAGTTCAAAGGTCGTTACGCAAATTATACAACACAAGTGTGTTTCTTTTTGTCATACTTTTTTTTTGTTGTTGTGTGAAATCTTTGATTTATGATGTAATATCATCACTTAGTTATTAACGTATGCAAAAAAAAAGTTTGCCAAACAA
The DNA here is from genome assembly GCA_932273835.1 of Sarcophaga variegata. Taxonomy (NCBI): domain Eukaryota; kingdom Metazoa; phylum Arthropoda; class Insecta; order Diptera; family Sarcophagidae; genus Sarcophaga; species Sarcophaga variegata. The sequence goes on along the minus strand of OW026362.1, from coordinate 113,344,429 downwards.
ACCTGACGTATCTTTAGTATCTGTATCATCACTTGTACCTGTAATTACATAACACTTTTATGTATGTATGTCGCACGCATATACATACATATTATATTGTATTTGTATATGAATGGGTGTAACCTACCCTGTAGAAGATAATCTCTCGTATAACTACAGTAGTTTAAATGTGGATTCACCTAAGAAAACAGCAACACAAAAACTTCAACAGCAAAAACAGAAGAAAACATCACCGCAAGCCAACTAAATACCACCGGCTCGTTTACAAACTAAAAAAGATTTCATTCCATTTCATGTTTTGTTTTTGTTTTTTCTTTTATTTGTTGTTGTAATTTCTTCCTCTTCTTCGTCTCGATTCAAGTCATTAACCTTTTCTTTATGTTTCTTTGAAATTTAACCCAATTTAAATGACACTTAAGAAACACCGATTGAATCTGAATCTTACGAGGGTGGTTATGAAAGTATTTTTAATCAAACTTTTTACGGATACGCTTTGCTTTTGGAATCTCAGCATGTTTTGAGACGAGAGAACATCGGACAAAACAATTGAGAGGCCAGTTTGGTGGGCAATTTGTTTGATTCCATTGGATTATTTTTTATGGACATATGGCTCTCGTATAATCCCCAACGGAAGACAATACCGGCTAAAAGGCTAGAAAAAGTGTGTTACGGAGGGACCATTCGCGAACATTTATACTAAATTATATTAAAACCGTAGAAGGCAAACATTTATCGCCTCAAATTAATATTTCATTCGGGTTTTGGGTTTTTTTTTATTTTTTAAACCCCAAATGTGTGAAAGATAAATTCGAATTTTAAAATCCAAGACGCAATCTATAAATTTTAGCAGTGCCACATTTGGCCTTAACAGAGCAAAATTTCCTCTTAACAGAACAAAATTTGCCCTTAACAGAGCACTGTTAGCTATTTAACAGTATCCATCTGAACAAGCCCACTTGTTTATTAAGTAATTTTAGGGCAAATACTACCTCTTAATATAATCAGCAACATAGTCACATATAAAGTTATATGGTATTAAACAATTTTTTTCTTGAAAATTCTCTAGACGATTAATGGCCATTTTGGAACATATAGGAAATAGTATACCAACCAGACTATATGGAAATGGTAGTCCAGATGGTCCTCTTTCGAACCGTGGTAGTGGAATAGCTGGAATGTAATAATAATTTTGAGAGTTGAGAAACTTTCCGTCTTCCATCCCCCACCAACCATCCTTAATATTTCAACACTTTTGTTCACAAATAATATATCGTAATGAGAATTATATTTATGTACATTTATATCTACTATTGCCACTGTTAAACAGTTAATAGTACTCTGTTAATAGCAAAGTTTACCCTGTTGGAGGCAAAAAGTGGCGCTGCTAAAAGTGTGGGTTTGCGTCTTTGGTTTTTAATTTCGAATTTTAAAAAATTTAATTTATTATAGAGTTAAAAATCCTCTGCTAATGACAACAATAAAGATAAGGGAGATTTTACATTGAATTTGACAGTGCGTCTAATAACTTGGCCAGGGACTGAAGGTGTGGCCACATAAATAATAAAAATTTTGAAAAAAATATTTGTTGACAACCCAAGAAAAAAAAAGGAAAAAAAAAACATAAAAATTTTTAAATATGTTATCGTAATCGTAGTTTTAAAATACTATATATTATATTAAGTATGTAATACACATTTTACGGATTGCTACAGAATTTAATTATTCGTTTTAAATATTTTAATTATTAAATGCATGACTATTTAAAATAAATCTTGACACACTTGACCTACGCCAACATATGTAATTCATTTATAAAATGTGTTACAGTTCAGTAACCCGTGACACTTAGGGTCCACCTGTAATTATTTATAATTTATATTTATTTATTATTATATATTGTTGTAGTAATCAATACTTCACAAATATCACTGTGTAATGCAATAACTTTTTTTTCAATTGCTGAAATTATTGCACATACACACAATATTTCTATGCGCATTTTTTTTTTTTGTACATTTAATGTTTTTGTGTAAATATTTTGTTAAAATATAAAAACAAATAACAACAACAACAAAATGAAGCATGCTGATAACTAATAAATAAATAAATAAATAAACATTATTTAGCACAACATATTGGCAACATGTAACATGTTTTTAAAAGCCCACAATAGCCGTTAAAAAATTACAAAAATTTTGTTTGTATTTATTGTTGCAATTTTGTATTTTAAATATTTTTTTTCTAAAAACCCAAACCTACATACAAAAGTTTTGCCGTCAACCATTTTTAGTAAATGGCCACAATGATTGTTAATTTTATTAAAACAAAATGAAATTCAAAACAAATTTTTATCAATGATCGATTTATGAAAGTAATTTTACGGAATTTAATTTCATTATTATGGTCTCTCTTTTTTGTACTCTTCAATCGTAAGTATGCATGCTACAATAAAATACACAGAGAGAGAGCGAGAAAGAGAGAAGATAACCCAGTTTAAAATATATTTCCCTAACTCGAATTCACTTAAGCTATTCTGGGTATAGTTTCGTAATATTCGCATAGGTATATGTACATACTTGCCATGTCATGTTAACATATTGAATCATAGTTTGAGATTTTATTCCACCTATTGACCTCTATTTTTATATCACCTAAACATGTTTCATTTGTTTTTTTTTTCTCTCTCTCTTTGAATGTTTCAACATATCTCTGCATAACATAAGAATGAAGTTAAAATGTCGTCAATTTGACCCAATTTAGTTTTATAACAGAACGATAAATATATTCGAAAAACGAAAAAAAAGAGTGTGTAAAAATAAAACCTTTCACTTTAATTGCTTTTATTTTAGAAATCCATTTCACATCAATTCACGGTGGCATATCATTTGTTTGTTGCAGAAGCTAAAAAGAGTTGAAACTTTATTTAAACTTCTCCACAATTTGATTAAAAACAAATTTATGAAATGTGTTATAACCTTCTGTGTTATAAATTAAATCCCAAACACTTCAGTGTTAGCTTGTTGAACTTGAAGAGAGATGTCGTTGTACAACATAAACATAAAATTTACTTAAAAATTTTGAACAGAGCTGTAATATATTCGTTCGTTTCTAACCTAGTATTTTCTGTGATATAACGAATTGTTTACATAATTGGTCATTACAACCCTTCAGTCAGGATTACGACCTAGTTTCTCACACCACTTATGTTGTGTATGATAATTTTATACATGAGTGGTGGAACCTACAGCTTAAAATTGACTCCGAACGACAGATTTTTTTGAGAAACTTTTCATAGCAATTTTATTTACTCTCAGAGTTTTTGCCAGAAATCTGCTGAGAGGAAGTCGCGGAAGAAATATTTTTTCAAATTTCCTTTTGATGTCTGACTTGGTGTTTGAACCGTGGCCTTACGTCTAATGAGCCAACATACTACCTACTATACTACTGCGACTTCATATTGTTTATTTCAACAAAAACCTTTTCGAAGTCTTCATATGTCAGATATAAGGTACGTATCTGCGCTCCTAGGCGATTGATGCATCTTCGATTGCGGCAAAAACCTGTCTGAGCGTTGAAACGGTTATATATGTATACATTCATGATTGGTGGTTGTTGTGTGAATTTTATACATGAGTGTGGGGACCTACAGTTTAAAGTCGATTCCGAACGACAGATTTTTTTGAGAAACTTTTCATGGCAATTTTATTTACTCTCAGAGTTTTTGTCAGAATTCTGCTGAGAGGAAGTCGCCGCAGAAATATTTTTTCATATTTCGTTATGTTGAAAATCTCTGATCTCAACAATATAGCTGAAGCGGTTATACTCTTCATAAATCTCAAGAGGAAACATAAAGTCAACCACATATTTACGGAAAAAAGGTAAAAATCCAGCCAAAATAATCGTATATACATTCCATGTTATATCACAATATTTAGGAAAAGCTTCATTTAGATCGGGGAGCCCAAATACATAACTGCATACATATTGATAAAAATTAGGAAATCTTATTGACATATCACGCCTAAAATCCAAGCATTATCATATCATTAATATCTATATATATGCATATAATTCACAAGATTTCAAATATATTTTGAGTTTCTTGCTGTTTTGTGGAAACAAAAAATATTTCTTGAATGTATTAAAATTGAAAAGAACAGCAAAAAAGGAATTGATTATCGAGAATGAAAATAACTGCTGAATCCTTAAATCTTATGGTCAATGCAGCATCATAAAAAAATAATAAAGTTAGAAAACTTAAATATGAACTCATGGGATTTACAAGCAACATTCATGAAGGGAAAAACAAAACTATACAGTATTTTTTGCGGTTGTTCGTCTAGATCTGAATGAATCTGAATCACAATCGCAAATATATCGAAAATGTAGCCTTGGATAGTTAGTTTTCTGATTTTCTGATTATCTATAAAATTTTATTCAAACAGAAACCTGTACTGAATTGTTTTCTTAAATTCCAGTGTGTAACAAAGCACCACAATATAAATTTAAATGGAAGGTAATAAACTTATAGTTTTAAAAAAATTATCAAATTTTAATATTTTATTCATTTAAGAATAGATTACGTTTGGTGATTTAAAAGTCACTATTGCAATGACTGTTAAATCACCAAAATCACATAAAATCAAATAAAATATTATTGTACGAATACACATCATCTTTATTATCTTCTAATCTGGAATTAAAATAATTACGGAATTAATTAAAAATTTTTTAAACGAGGAAATTAAAAAAACGAAATTTAAATTTTTTAATAAAACTTTCTTAACTTCCGATTATAATTTACAATTTATTTGCACAAGCTAAATGCAAACAATTCTTATTTTTTTTAATCTTATTAAGTGATGAATAAAATTAAACATTTGTACGTATGATTAAACATATTTTCCTACAATTGTTTTCTTTCATTCTGCTAATAACGAATAAAAATTGAATGTAAATATTTCCACAATCTGTTCAACTTGATTATTTGAAGAGAATATTTCAGTTTGAACTTGACACTGATGAATCAAACTCATCAGTCAGCGTGTTTGTCTGTCAGTCAGGCATTTAATCCGAGTTCGTTTTTTGTTTTTAATTACATTCAATTTTATTATGAATAAATATTGTGCCATAAAATCATTGCAAATATTTGTAGAAATAATCCAACAGTTAAGTTCATATTCCATTCGATAATATCTTTCATTATTTTCTTCCTTTTTTTATACGTTGCATATTTGTTTGCCTTAAGCTAGATTGAAATAATAATAACGTTTTATAATTAGCAATTGCGTTCAATTTCTCTTAAAAACTGCATTGAATAGTAGCAGCAAATATAGGCGAAACATACAACTTAATATGCCGGTCATACATCATCAAGCACTTGTCGCCTGTCGTCGTCTAAGCCAATATATGCAAAATTCATGAATTGCCGCCATAAGTTACACTGGAATTTATTTTTATTTATCATATATACAGACAATTTTCTGTATGTTTTATAATAATAACAACAAATGCGTTTTAATATTTAAAAAATGTTTTTATATAAAAAAACTCGTATTTAAATGAAATAAGTAATAAAAAAAATGTTATTTACTTGATACAATTTATTATTATTCATTATGGACGACCTTGAAGACTATCCAAGTTCCACTGTAATGTCAAAAAGGAAGCAGATATTTAAAGGAATGTAATAGAAAAACTGTAATTGTTGCCGTAGTCTAGTAGACGTGAGGCCACGGTTCCATTCCCGGCCGGGCATCTCCAACAAAACGAAATATGAGAAACAATTTCTTCAGCGACTGCCCCTCAGCAGATTTCTGGCAAAAACTCTGAGAGTAAAGCAAATTGCCATGAAAAAGTTTCTCAAAATCGGTCCTTCGGAGTCGACTTTACACTGCAGGTCCCGCCACTCCTGTAGGTAAAATTAACACACACAATATAAGTGGTGTGAGAAGTTAGGTTGGGATCCTGACTGAATGGTTGTAATGAACAAATATGAATGTGTGTATGTAATACAAAAAATCGGTTTTTTAATCGTCCTAAATTAAGCCCAATTCTTTCGTATTAATAAAGACAAAAGCAGCAGTAGTCTATAAAAATTTGGGAATAAAGCAATCGAAAACCTGTAGAGGATTTTATATTCTCTAATAAATATAAAATGTGTTTTTAAATCTCCAGTCTTAACCAGTAAATCCCTAAACCTGTACCCTGTGCAGGCCAATTTGAAAACTCTGTGAAAATTTAGACAAAAACTATAACTGTTGGATTGGGAATTATATTGGAATTATTGTGAGAAGCGGTACTAAATCCCATTGCTCGTTGCAATGAAACAGAATGGAGTCACGGATATGAATCGAACTCAAAACCCCAGACTCATTTCCCAATAAATACCAGGCATCCATATTTCATGTATCATCATATTTGCATTGTATTATTGAAACATTAACTTCTTTTTTGACAAATTCTGTCATTTTTTTTTTTCAATATTTAACAGCAGAAATTGTTAATAAATGATGTCAGCACAAATGTTTAACACATTCACGCCGGCGAGTACCACAGGTGGCCCACACTAGACTGCATTATCGGGCGGCGCGTACCACCGGTGGCCCGCACTAGACTGCCTCATCGGGTGGCGTATACCACCGGTGGTACGCAATTGATCATGCTATTAGACGATACGTAATATCAATTATTTAGATCTTTAACACTTCTACTGCCGAAAGTGAATTTCTGACAGTCACGTTCTCTTAAAAGCATTTATTTTTAATAGCAATTATAATTAATAACGTCTTATAAATATTATTAGCCGCCAGTAGGCGTCAAGCATGAATTAACGCGCCGGCGTGAAGGTGTTAAATAATAATTGTACTTACTGCACGTGTTTGTCATTGGGATTTGATATTTGAGGAATTTCTAAATAGTAGTCGCCGTAATCTAGTAGGTAGTGCGTTGGCTTATTAGACGTAAAGCCAGGGTTCGAGCCCCAGGCCAGACATCAAAACAAATACAAAAAATATTTTTTCGGCGACTTGCTCTCAGCAGATTTCTGGCAAAAACTCTCTGAGTAAATAGAACTGCCCTGAAAAGTTTCTCAAAAATCTGTCGTTCGAATTATGTATGTATGTATGTAACAAACACCACATAAATTACGTTTTCAGAATACGGAATATAGATAAAGGGTTGCTTTAGTTTGGAAATAAAACCTGTTGCAAACAGTTTCTTAAATGTTCAAAAATCTGTTTTTATTGAACATTAAATTCTTTTAAGGCTCTGGCATTTAACATGCAATCAAGTACTTGAAAACGGCAGGCGTATGGGTAGGATTTAAGTTTTGAATATATTTCACAAGGACGTTTTTTTTTTCCATTATCCTACAAAAGTAGGCGTTTAACAAGGCAAAATAATATTTAAATAAATTGTTTGTAATTGTTATTTGTTTATTATGTACAATTTTATTTTTAAATTTCCCTTTTGTTTCAAACTAATAATTTACTATTCTTCTGTTTGTTTATATTTATTTCTAGGGGTTACAATAAATATGCCGAAGACACAACTTCACGTGATAGTGATTCTTTGATACAAGAATACGGCAATATATCCACAGATGAAGTGAGTACATATTGTTGGCGACACCCTAAAGTACGAGAAAATTGGCGTACCGTCTTAGCAGCTGTTACCTTATTAATTGTCGGCACCGGCTTATTTGTTATGGGCACATTTGCCGTTGCTGATCCGGCAAACACATCACAGGGTGTTGTATTTTTTGTAGCCGGCCTTATATGCTTTATACCAGGCGCTTATCATGTTGTCTATATATGGCTAGCTGCCAAAGGCTATCGAGGGTTTGATTTCTATCATTTACCACTTTTTACATAAAAATCTAACAACACATGTAGATTTTTTCGATTAATTTTATACATTTTTTTTTGTTTTGTTTAGTTAAGGAAGTAAAATAATGTAAACTTTAGTTTTGTTTTTAAGATTATTACGTTTTATAGAAAGAGATTTTTTGTGGTATTTTCTTTTTACTGAATAACATAAAGAAACATTATAAAGAAAAATTATAAGTTTTTATTTTTTAGTTGTAATTTATTTTTTACTTCGTTTTTGTACAATTATGTGCCCCCACCTTTTTTTAAATGCAAAAATTATTATTGTATTAGTAAAAAGTAATATAATTAAATATAAATTTAAAGAATATAATTAAAACATAAAGAAAATTGTACCATAAAAAATTAATATTATTTGTAAAAGAAAAAAACAAAACAAAAAAGAACGAATATAACCTTTGTTTCTGTAGGGCAAGTGTTTTCAGACGATTGAAATTTGATAATGCTAAATACACAATTATTGAATTGTCTTCATTTGTCTTCACTTGTCTTACAGAAACAGAAAGGTATAATAATTTTTATTTTTATAATTGATACGAAAGACTCTATTGATAAATTCTTTTTGTTTTGTAATTTAAGGCATAGTTTTTTATATAAGCATACATATACTATATAACAAAGAACACATATTTATATTTAGTTTATTATTAAATTTAAAAATTAAAAACAAAAATTTAAAAGTTTTTTATACCTCAAATTTTTCTAACACTGGCCTAGCTAATACTGCTACTGTACGAGTATAAACAAAACAAACAGAAAACAAAAAAAAACTCTTTTTCCTTAAAATAACAAAAAGAAAATAAAATTAAATCTAAATGCTCGGCTTAGTCGAACATTTTATATTCTCCATGGTAATTAAAGAACTAATAATGAAAAATAGAAACATTTCCAGTGCACCAAGATCTCAGAATTGAATTTGCTAGACTTACTCTTGAATCCTTAACATTATGACATTGACAAACGAAAATTGCAGAGAAATTCTTTATGGCATAATTAATTATCATTTGGCACATAAGCTTGAGCCTCAGCCTACATAAGAATAGTAATAATAACCCACGTTAGCCCGATTTTATATATAAAAACTTTCGAAATAAAATATACATTTACATGTTCAATAAAATAAATTGCAATGCGACAACTTCTAGTTAAGGTTACATCCATACACAGTGATGGCCTTATAATTAGAAACGATGTTTCTGAAACAGTGTTCTCTGGAGTGACGAATCTAAGTTTAATTTGTCCCAATCTGATGGAAAAACGTATGTAAGACGTCCTCCAAACAAAGCCTTCGATCCCAGGTACACAGTGAAAACAAATTAACAAACATACATGTTGCTAAGTCGTTTCTAATTATAAGGCCACCACTGTATAAATCTACACACTATTTAATTTGCCCCACCTTGTAAGTGAACTTAAGCTATTCTTCTATGTAAACTTTTATATACGGTAGCACCATCTTCTTCTAGTGGAGAATATAAAGTGAAGTGAAAAAAAGAATTTACGAGTAACTAAAAGAACGAAATTATAATATGTTTGGTTATAAATTTAAAAACATTTTAATACGTTTAATTAGAAATAATTTTTTATTTAATTACGTTTTAACAAATAAGAAGCATGGTTGTAAAAAATAATTAAATTAATATCTATTAATTTATAAACATATTTTATATTGTACATCGTTAAATAATAACATGTAGGATTCACAGTTCACGTTATTCATTTTTAGATTTGTTTCAGCTCTATTATTATACATTTTTTTTTTTAATTTTTTGTTTTATTATAATTAAATTTATTATTATTTTTCCATTATAAATACATTAAAGATAAAGTACTTCATAACATACATACATACATAGAAAAAATATTCATTCATTTATCATTTTGTATATGTAATTACAATTGAAATTAAGCTTTCAGATACTACTTCAGACCATTAGGTATTTGGATGAAATACTGATACATCAAGTAATTATCTGTGGTGATGCCACTCAACCCGAGTAAAAACTGAACTTTAAAATTTGTATTAAAATTTAAACAAAAAAAATCTAGGGAAATTGGATAAACTTAAAGACTATCAGGCAATAAGGTGGATAACTACAATATGGCCAATACTGATACCATTTTCCTTCTTATCTACTCTTAATCATATGTTGCCATTCATCTATGTGCCCTTTCAATAACTACATACATACATAATTCGACGACTCCATTCTATAATAATATAATAATGTTCTTGCATTTTTAAATTCTACGTTCTCTAACTTAAATACTGTCAAAATTTGGTTAAGATGCACCACTCTGTTCCGAAGTTATAGGGAAAAATCTACTTAGAATACACGTATGCCGCGTGAAAACTTTGAGCTCATAACTCAAACCCCACTTTTTCGACTTAGAATATTATAGAACGGAGGCGTCGAATTGGTCATTACAACCCTTTAGTCAGGATTACGACCTAGTTTCTCACACCTCATTATGTTGTGTGTGTTAATTTTTATACATGAGTGGCAGGACCTACAGTTTAAAGAACGACTCCGAACGACTGAATTTTAATAAACTTTTCACGGCAATTTTATTTACTCTCAGAGTGTTTGCCAGAAAACTGCTGAGAGAAAGTCGCCGAACAAATATTTTGTTCATATTTCGTTTAGTTGGAGAGGCTTGAGCTGGGGTTTCAATCGAGGCCTCAGGTCTAATAAGCCAACACACTACCTACTAGACCATGGCGACTTCAATAACTTCTGGCATTGTAGATGGTCGTATCAGAAATGTACATAGAGCACTAAGGTAACCGAAGATATGCTATGTGGGACTAAATTCCTGTTAGTTCTTGAGATCTGACACATCTTTTAAAAACCTTTTGGTTCTCTTGCTAAATGAAACAAAAATTAACCTAGTAAATTTCACTAAAAATAACTAAAGGTTATAATTTCTTATAAAACTATTTCATCCAAATATGTTTATAGTCTGATCATAACTTAATATTTAAAAATAAAAATGAAATTATATATTATAAGTTGTACACATTAAGTATCGAACGCGGAATCTGTCAAATAAAATTTCGAAATAAATATAAATCGTTCATCAATTCATAAGAAAAATTGTTTCTTTTTTATATTATTTTAAATACATTTTTTTTAATTTCAAATTCTTGATTTCTTTGTTAAGTAATTTCACATTTTAATTTATAGTTCATCAAAAAATAATTGCAAATTACCGACAACACCTTTAAATTTTGACTGAATTGAATTTAGTAAATTGAAATTTCTTTAAAAGTGAAATCTTATAAATTGCAAAGATTACCCTGCGTGCATATGAATTTATTTATTGACAAGAATAGTTTATAATTTTCACGCCTATAATGCATTACAGATCAGAATCGCTTGAAACGAAATAGAGGAACACTGCGATGTGGCGATATTTGACCTACGAATTACTGTATAATGCTGGTGTATCACAGATTTTATTTAATGTTGTCACTCCTATCATGTTTTTCTTTTTTTTTTTTGTGATCTCAATTACGATCTCACAATCTCCGCACTTTCGTCTCGTCTTCAATAAAACTACGGACAGCAGTTCTTACGCATTGCATAAAGGGTAACATAAATAAAGTTCTATTCTCATATGCATATAACATGTACAACATTTAAATTATTTTACTTCAGTTCGAATTTATGTTTTCTTTTTTCATTAACTCCGTTTTAGTAACAGAAATATTTTATAAATTTATATCGAAAAACCGTCCCTAAGATTAAAACCTCTCCTTTTTCTACAAAATTTATAAAAAAAAACCTATTGGCCTACAGTAGTATATATAGTCGTTAAATCGTAATTTATTTAATGCCAATTATTAACGAAAGGTATTCACAGACCAATATTGTACTAAAATTATAAAATAAAGGTTTCAAATTGAAGTTTACTTATGCTAAAGATTTAGTTTATTTTATGACTAATAAATATAAACTTTTCTTAAAATAAAATTTGAAGAGTAGGCCCACATTTAATTAAAAAATTATTAAAATATTCAAGTAAATAATTTAAAACCTATTATTTTATCTTTTTAATATGATCTAAATTACTAACTGGGCATTATATAAACCCTTGTATGAAAGCAATTCAAAAACATATGAGTAATTATGTATATAGACGTTGCCTGAAATCGTTCGTTTTATAGAAACAGGGGGTTAATCTGTTTTTAAAAAACTTTTGCAAACTTAAGCAGTAAATCGAATAATGTTTACTTTATACCCACATTACGATTTTTTTTTGTGAATACGGCTGTAAAAAAACATGTTTTAGAAAGCATATTTCATTTTAAATACTCAAAAAAAGAAAGAAAGCGGTTAACGGATTTTTAGTTTATATTCCGAACTTAAAATTTTTACTGTCTCTCTGGAATGATATCAAACAAAAATTTTGCATGGACTTTACCACTTACATACTTACTTAATTGGCCATTAACAGCCTGAGTAACGGTTTTCGTCCGGCCGCAACACACCCTTCCAGTCGCCTCTGCTTCTTGCGTGCCTACGCCAGTTGGTCACACGAATCGATGACAGGGCTTCCTCGATTTGGTCCTTCCAACGCATACAAGGTCGTCCTCTTCGCCGTCTATCGCAGATCCCCGCAGCAAATACCTGCCTCGCCGGAGTATTCTCCTCCATTCGAACAACATGGCCGAGCCGCTGGATGTTAATACGTTGAACAACGTTTATGTCGCTGAGGAGCTCATACTTCTCACTGTTAGTTCGGTAGCGGAATGAGGATCTTACGTAAAACTTTTCTTTCGAATACTCTCAAGGCTGATGCATCAGTGCTTAATAGTGTCCATGCCTCCTCTGCGCCATATAGAAGCACAGGGAGGATGAGCGCCTTGTAGGGTATAAGTTTTGTCGTACGAGACAGGTCTCTGCTACTTAGTTGCCTATTAAGACCATAGTAGCACCTGTTGGCAAGAGTGATCCTGCGCTTGATCTCCAGACTGACATCATTTTTGGTGGTAACGGATTTTACCAAGTTTCAGTAATTTAGTAATTGTGTATCCTGTTCACAATTTTATGAACTTGAATGAATAGCAAACAAAATTTAAATTTTTTTTAAATATTTTTTATTTATTGCAATTGAATATTTTATATGATTGTATTCAACTATTAGAAAGTCTATCCTTAGAATTTCGAAGAATCATTTAATCTACATCACATATGTATGTATGTAAATATAATTTCATTATTGGCCTACTTACTCTACAAGTATATGAAAACAAAAATGTTCGTGAATGCCTTTCATGTAAAAAACATTTAAAATAATACCAAAAACCTGCATATAAAAATATAAATCATAACTAAGATGCTTTCCAATATGCTTAATAGCTTAACGTTAATTAAATCAATTAATTATTAATGTACAAATATGATACTCATAAAAAAAAAAAAAAAACAAACAAAAAATGAAAAAAACAATTGCATTACGGCACAAACACAAATGCGCATAGAAATATTATGTACTTTTCCTTTTTTTTTCTTTAAAAACATGTTAAATTAAATGGAATACACGAATTAATATTTGGAAAATTTTACCAAATACCATACATGAGTTCATATCATCATTATCATCAATAATCAAATAAAATTGGTCTGAAGTCACATCCCCCTACAAAAATAGCTCACTTGAATTGTGCCAAAAAAAATTTGTTTTCTTTTTAAGCACTCAATCACAAGAATCACAATCAATTCTTAAACACCAACATTACAAATATTTCATATTTTAATTATTATTTTTAATTTAAACATACATACATACATAAATACAGTACGAGCTTTCAAAATAGAATATTGATTTTAAGATACGTAAACATAAAAACAATTGTGTAATAAGTATGATTAAAGTAAATTTAAATCAAAATTAAATGAGCAAATAAAGGAATCCTTCAAGGAAAAGGAAAAATTAAACACAAAATGACTTTTAATTTTAATTTAAAGTGTACCTCGGTAACTTCATTAAGGTGTATTTAAATTGAATTTAATTAAAATAATTAACGCATAAATAGCCAGCATGTGTAACATCACTACGCTAATTTCAATTATTTGGATTTTAATACTTCAGTAACCCTCACACCAGTTTGAAAGATTCAAAGTTATATAGATTTACGAAGATTATCCTCTGCTGGATTATGTGGGAACTCCTGGCAATGAGCAAGCAGACGACGTTGTGAGGAAGGGAGCTTCTACTTTGCTAATGGGACCAAAACCCTTTAGAGAAATGGCAGCGAATGTTTTTGGAAAGATATGCTCTACCTGCAGTTGGTAACCGGTCGTATGACAGAACACTGTAGACTCAGAATGCTCTTATTTAGAATTGAGGATGTCTTTAGAATGAATTTTCGGAAAGCTGTGGGGCATTAATGCACTCCACGAAGAACACCATAGTAATTCAAGAAAGTTAAAACGTCTTTGTGTTAATAAGCTGTTGATACTTCCTAATTCCTTAGCGCAAGACCTACTTTCTAGCATAGATGACTCAAAAGAAGACTAATTGCATATAGTAACACTACAATATAGTATTTGAAGATTGGAAAAACTTACAATCAATTTTAGTTAGGAAAGATTCAATCAATAAATAGGGAAAAGACAAATCAACTTCTTCCTTTTCGGTAATTTCCCATTAATTTTTATGTTTAAAAAGTTACTAAAAACAAAGTCATAGGTTTTAAAACCTATGTTATCTCCGTGTGTATTCGCCGTAGTCTGGTAGACGTGAGGCCTCGGTTCAAACTCCAGGTTTGACATCAAAATGAAAATATGAAAAAATATTTCTTCGGCGATTTCCTTTCAGAAGATTTCTGGCAAAAACTCTGAGAGTAAATTAAATTGCCATGAAAAGTTTCTTAAAAAATCTGTCGTTGGGAATCGACTTTAAACTGTAGGTACCACCACTCAGGCACAAAATGAACACACACAATATGATAGGTGTGAGAAGCTAGGTCGTAATCTTGATTAAAGGTTGTAATGACCAATTATGTTATGTATGTAAAGATTCGAAAAACTTACAATCAATTTCAGTAAGGAAAGATTCAATCAATAAATAGGAAAAAAACAACTTCTTTGTCGGCATTTTTCCTAATAATTATTATGTTGAAAACAAAGTTATAGGTTTTAAAAACTTATGTCATCTACATGGTAAACATAAAATAAAATACATTACTTAGAAACATTTTAACAGTTCTGTTTTCCAACTTGGTCGTATATCCAGATCTTTGGGGTTAAAAGGAAAATTTTTGTAGAAAAAATTCCTTTCTTTATGCCCCCATTTACGCTGCAATAGCCTTGAAAATGTGAAAAACTTTGTGTATGAACAAATTACATCCTTACAAGAAAACATTTACAATATTATATCCCCCAAAATCCTCAATTCCGAACACAATTTTAAGAAAAAGTACAAACATTTTTAAACAACAACAAAAAAAGAGTACTAATACAAACATTGTTGGTTTACAACGATAAATATTTAAGGACACAGCTTATGAAAATTTTCCACAATACATTGATCAAACATAAAAATGTTATTTATTGCCTGGTAACCGTCTAACGTTTGCTATATGAAATGCACAAAAATTCACTAAACATAGAAGGATGGATGAATATAGTATGTATGGATTGATGAATGAATGAATGAATGCATCCTATAAGCCTAAAAGTAAAAAATGTCTATAAAAAAATAATAAATTCTCTAACACACAGTAGTGAATTTGAAACTAATACAGAACAGTGAAAACGGAAAGTTACAAACGGGGAATAGACAGAGAAACACGTGTTACGACAAATTCTACTTTTACTCAGCACGGGATTATAAGTTTATTAAAGAAAATAAATAAATAAATAAATGAACAAATAGTTATGGATTGATTGATATGTACATGTACGACTTAATTAAGGAAAATTTATAGACAATGAAAATAAAAATTAAATGCTGAAACAAGAAAAGTGAATAAAATAATTGTGTGGGTCTTTACACCATACAAGTTTAAAAACAATGTTTCGTAAAAGCACTAGGTCTTCAAAAAGGAGAATAGTATGTTGAAAACACGACCCAAACGAATTTTTTACACTCACAAACTATAAAAAAATTTAAATGTCAGAATAAGGTTGCATGTAAAATTGCATGGTGTAAAGATCGCATTGGTAAGGATTGTTTTTCTAAACAAACAAGCTTTCTAAGCAATAAAAAAAGTGGTGATTGTTACCAAAAGTTTGAAAATAAAATGAATAATTTATAATGGAAACTGCAAACGATCAACTACCATAAATATCATTATTAAGCCAACAAACACAGATTTTTATATTCAAAGTTTTCCAAATTCGAATTGCTTCTTCATATATAAATTAAACACATATTATGAATGGAAATTTATCATACTTCTTAATACATGCTACAGAGTCATTGGTGGGACCTAGCCCACAACTCACTTAATACATTCAACAGAGTCATTGGTGGGACCTAACCCACAAATCACTGACGGATAGGCTAGCGCACCACGCACTAGATTATCAGAGCTAATGCTAACTTATAATCAAAGGTATAGGTAAGCAGCCAAAATACATAAACAAAGCCATCTATTTAATGTTCCATCACTTTGTAATATAAATAATAATAATATATAAAATGTAATATTGTTCCACATCCGATATTGAAGAGTTTAAAACGACGATGTTATCTGATTTCACTAACTTTTACACGAATTAAACCCATAAATATATGTATATGTGTAGTACAGCCTAAGGGCAAGCTCAATATTATATACTATTTTACAGATAACATAAACACTTTTCATTAATATCTATCTAAGAGTAGGTATGTGTATCCTTCCCATGAAAAGTGTATCCTTTCGAGAAAAGCTCTACTCTAGACCTTGGAACCTACATTGAGCTAAAAGGGCACCTCAACGCCATTAGCGTTTTTCAGTATTTTAACATCCTACACCTACAGTAGCTGGGCCATGTCGTTCGGATAAAAGAGGATTCCCCCGAGATTAGTAACTGATGCGCGAAGACGTAGAAGACAATCGTGTCTAATTGGAAAGAACCAAGTTGAGAACACTTTGTCATCGATTGATGTGATCAAATGGCAAAGGATAGGAAATCAGATGCGCTTAGATCTTTGGAAATTGAGATAACATGACTTAATATTAATAACTCACCCGCATCCGCCCTGCAGTCTAATTCAGTATAATATTAACTGGAAACAGCATGTTTCCCAAATTTTTAACCAAGCATTCGAGAGAAACGATTTCTTAAGACGATGCAAAAAATACTTCACTCCATCTGATCTTTTTACACGTCTTATAACGACCGAAAATCTAATGCGATTCTTAGGTATGGGTCGGTGCCTTAAAATCTGTTTTGAGATTTCTAGTTCACTTAAAGGAGGAGTTTTAATTAATGACAGTAGAATGACATTAGAGCACCGCCACATTGGTGTTGCTACATTAACGAAATGTGCTCGAGATTAATAAAGGAACTTGTTCCCAAATTCCTCATATTTATACGTATTGCTCCTCTAACTGGTTGAGCACGTCTCTCTCAAGTAGACTGGAAAATTGATTGCACAATACATTACAGAGAGAATTCGTTTATTAGCCACACTATGCGTTTGTGGAACACTTGCAATATAAAAGATTTCAATCTCTACTCACTAATTGCTACCTTCCACAACCTATTTTCCTATTTCCAACATAATGCACTGAAGGAGTATGTTCATGTCCCTAGTGTTAATTGTAAATAAAAAAAAATCTGAATTTTCTCTTTGCATTACCAATCTAAAATAATAATTTTTTTAAATGTTTTTATTTGTTTTAAAATTACAATAAAATTGGTGTAATGAATCAGACTAAAGTTCTAGGGTGGGTAGGGAAACCATAACACTACTCGACTAGAATACTACAGTTTGCCTTAATAAAAAGTAATAAAATGGTAAATATTCCAATAAATTTAAGTAGCATTTTATCGTTGTCGTCAATCGTTGCAATTGTATTTTCGAAATGAATAAAATTTAATTTGCAAATTACATGACTGTTACAATAAGAGTTGAATAGTCAGCACGCAGTTACATTTCCAATAGAATTGAAACCTGAGACATGGCAAATGTACACGAAATCGAACAAGAATCAGACGATGATTGTGAAGTCTATTGTGAGTATTGCAAATATTTTTTTATAAAATTTCTTTAATCTAATAATTCTACATATTTTCCTTTATTTTTTTCTTGTAATAGTTTTAAAACCCGTTAACGAATACAACATAGTGGATAAAATTAAAGAGGCAAATAAGGAGCTATTCGCAAATGATGACGTTGAAGATAATGACGAATTGGTGCCAGCAGCTCAAATAAATCGTAAAGTTAGTTTTGCAGCAAATTTGGAGGAGTATGAGCCACAAAACGGTACAAATCTTAAGGAGTTACAGGAAAAATTAGGCCAAGATATTGTGGAAGATGATGAAGAAAATTCAACGAATGCAGCAGATGCTGAACAAAAACTAGAAGTTATAAACGAAGAAGACGCTCCGAATGAAGACGAAGTAAAAAACGAAATTGAATTTAATCCCCATGACGAAAATACAGAAATTGATTTGCCTGCAGAGATGAATGATAAAGAGACACCTACAGACACCTCTAATGAAACTGAAATTGAAACAGAAACTTCGGAAAAAGTTCAAAGTGTTGATGAAAATGAAATAATAGAAGAAATTTGTGAAGAAATTCAAATAATGGATATGGAAAACGATAAACCTGAAGTATGTGCAGAGAAGAAAGCCGATAGTCCTCGTGCGGTGCAACGTAAAATATTAAAACAAATAACTTTCGATTGTACCGAAGAGGATGAACCGGATAATAAAAGTCTTACAAATCTCCTAATATCTGATAATGAGATAGATTCAGGAGAGGATGACAATGAAGACGTTTATCAGGATACATACAATTGTAATGAATCTGTACACGACGAGTCAGACAATGAGGATGATAAATTTCTTTGTCAAAATGAAGAATACTATGAAGGGGATGAGGATGATGATAAACTTTCAATAATTGTAGCCTCATATTTGCCTGATGATATGGCCTGTGATAAAACATCTCTAACATCCTCATCTATGAGATGTTCACCACGTGTAACTAAAGCTCGTAAACTACCGTTTAATAAACGTTTTTCTTTTCGTCGCAAAACCAAATCTTCAAATGCAATTGCCTCCAGTTCGAATCATCATTCAACCGGTAATCGCCGTTTTATGCCACCACCCGAAGTTACCGATTTGAAGCTGCACTATAAAACCTGTTGTGACTATAAAAATGTACAATTAAAACTACCCAAATATACAGGTTACCTCTCGGAATATGGACTTTCGCAAGAGCAACTGATAGAACGTGAACGTAAATTACAACAAAAACAACATGGAAAAAAAGTACAAACTTTGAAGAGTTCAGAAGCCGAGATCCGTAAAATGCACGATAATGAGAAAGCTTTCACAACATGGCTAAAAAATAAGATGCGTTTTCCAATAAATAAAACACGCAATATGTTCGATGTCAAGCGCCCATTTGGCTTAAGGAAATGTACAAGTGTGGGTGGCAATGCATTGTTAAATGATGACTCCAAACAATCTTTAAACAGTACCACAAAATATCGTAGTATTAGTGCTAAATTTCGAAAAACTTAAGTATCAAATAATTGTAAAGTTTTTACGATTTTTAATACAATTCAATAAAGTTTACACATTCCTCAGTGAAGCAAAGGGTGTGAATTGAAGGTATAAAAGAGGTCCGAATGTATTTTGTAAGGCAATAAATCTCGCAGTAGCGTGCAGAAAAGATGTTACACAGTGTATATGGTATTTAAATGCATAAAATTTGTTCCTTTAGCTGTTATTTTTTCAATTGCATGAATTTTGAATTTGAATTCGTTGACTTTGCTTATGAAGGTCCTTACAAAGTTTTTCAAGCACTCTTATGACTAGGTTTTCGTTTGAGTTCTACTTTGTAACGCCCGATGGTACTAATTACTATCTTCATCTAAGTATTTGATCTAAGAACTGGTACGCCAACATGTCTTTGACCTCGAGGATTCCAGCCGAAACTATAATTCGCCGTCTAACTCAAACTGTAATATCACCACCGGATGGTTTCCTCAGGGACTGCTCTATCCTTCGTCACACAAAAGAGTCTGGTGCATAGAACATAAGGTGCGTTGTTTCCGATACATGACTGATTCTAGCAAATCCAAATGAAGTGTACATAAAATTAAGCTCCCATCATGGTTAAACGTACTTCAACCCGCTTTAATACCAACACGTTGATGCTTTTGTTTAAAATTCCCTTTTCCAGTAGGCGAATACATAAAAAGGGAATGACTACTTAAGCATGTCTTTAGGTAAGGTTAGGTTAGATGACGTGTACTTGTCAATTAAGACAAGTACAGTACCCGGAGGTCGAATTGACCCATTGTACAACGTCCTAGTTTCTCACACCACTTATGTTGTGTGTGTTAATTTTATACATGAGCGGTGGCACCTACAGTTGAAAGTCGACTCCGAACGACAGATTTTTGTTTACTCTCAGAGGTTTTGCGAGAAATCTGCTGAGAGGAAGTCGCCGAAGAAATATTTTTTGTATTTTGTCTTGATGTCTGGTCTGGGGCTCGAACCCTGGCTTTACGTCTAATAAGCCAACACACTACCTACTAGACTACAGCGACTACAAGCATGTCTTTAGTTTGTTTCTCCTTCTGGACTCAAAATGGATGAAAAAAGATGACCACGCCGATTTGTTAATTTTTCTCTTTTTATTCTTGATTTTTTTTTTTGTTTTTTTGTTATTTTATAATCATAAAATTGTCTTAAAAAATAATGGGGTTGATAAAGATGACAGATATAAGAGAGATGAGTGGTAAAGAATTAATAATTTCACAAAAAAAAAAAAGAAAAAAGAAAAATAAAAACACGGAATCAATTAACAATGAATTGAAAGCACATATAAATGCCTTATATAGTGTGTATGTATATTATTTTAATAATAATAAGAAAAACAAAATTTTGAGAAACGTTGCAACTTATTTTAGAAATTTAGTCGAAAATTTAGTTGGAAAAGAAAAACTGTTTGTATGGAACTCAATTGCAGCAAACAATGGAGCAAGTAAAGAAAATGAAGTTACACTGACGTTAAAACAGAAATGTTTTAAGATTTAATGACGTGATTTTTTCGATTTATGATGCCCGCCGTCTCGACTTTCATCACGTGAACGTTTGTGACTACTGCTGCTGCTGTGGTTACTGCTGTGATGATGACGGCTCTTATCGCGATCCTTATCCTTGTGTGACGAGGAATGGTGCTTATCACGACTACGATCGTGATGTTTGTCCTTGTGAGAAGATTTTGACGGGCTATTAATTTTAGAAATAAAAATATTCATTTTAATATCATAACAGTAAAATAGAAACAAAAGCTTAAGAGAATATAAAAGGGTATGGCTTTGTGTTTGTAATTTGGAGTTGTGTTTTGCCAATTGTAAAATGTTTATTTGTATGAAGAAAATAGAGAGTAGAGTGAGATTAGAGAGGATACATCATATCAAATTACACAAACCTATGTGTTGAGGCGGAAGAAGAGTTTAAATTTTTTTGTGGTTTCTTCAGCGTCGCTTTTGCTGAAGACGAAGAATGTGTTGAGGATTTATGTTTCTTATGGTTTTGTTCTTGTATCGCTCGATCTCTACGACTTTTGTGCAATAGTGAGGATAGACAAACAACAAATAGACAACATTAAAACATTTTTACAATTAAAAAGTTATTTAAAGCAGTTTTATTTTTTATAAGCAAATAATAAAATCTGTTTGCCGTCTATTTCAAAATCGATAGATCATGATAACTATATTCGCTAGATTTGTAAATGTGTTTAAAGAGACCAACAAAGTTAATAAAAGTTTTTCTCTTATAAGCGCTTTTAATACATATTAAAACCTATATTTTGGTAATTTGTTTATCAAATAATTTTCTATCCATCTTTCTTAACTAACCTAACTCTCTTATTAAACTAATCACATCTTTGGACGATTGATTTTGGCACTGACTTGACTATAATTAAACTGACTCTTATAAAAGATATGTATTTTATATAGTTTCTTAACTAAGGATTTTTAATATTCACGTAAAACCAAACACAACACAAATTTAAATGTACTTAAGAAAGTTCTAGAACTCACCTGTGTTTCGAACTCTTAGAATGTTTAGAATGATGTTTGCCATTTGATTTAGCGTCAGGAGGACCACTGTATTCATGATTACGATCTTCTTCAGCTGCTTCGCGTTCCAAATCGGACCAGTCTTTACCCGATTCTTCGTCAGAACCAAGATCTTTTTTACAGAACAAAATTTAATAATAAATTAGACAGGATTATAATCAATTCAATATTCAGTATAAAAACAAAATAATGTTTACCATCACTGTCATCACTTTCATCTTCTGATGCTTCTGAATATTCAGAATCATCATCGGATTCGAAATCCGATTCTAAATCAGTGGGTTCATAAACCTCATCTTCTTCGGATTCAGCTTCTTCATCTTCGCCTTCGCTGCCTGATTCAGGGTCTAAGAAGGACCAGCCACCTTGCTCAAAGAAACCTTCCGGATCATCGGTAATGGTTTTCATAATTTTGGCCCAATTCAAGGACTGTATACCCTCTGTATAACGTATATCGCAAGAACTGCAATTGTAAATGCATATTTTTTATTATTATTATTATTATTTAAGGAACATATCGCCACAAATTAAAAACTTACTTTAACCATTCCTTAACATGATCCAACAGATTCATAGGTATAGCATTGACCATAGCTACTTTTCGGTGGTAATCTTTAAAAACGAAAATCATGTCAAAGTTCCTTAAATGGAATTGTACACGTTCGAAATGAACTAATTCAACATCATCTAAAGTAATAACAAATGGTGGCCATTCAGTTAGATTTACTAAACTACCCGAGGTGGGTTGCAGGGTTACAGTACTGCGGAAAGGTGCACCAGGAAAGCCCAGCTCACGGAATGGTGTGTCGAACTCTACTTGCTGTTTAGTCATCGATTCAACCTTTTCACAAAAACTTTTAAATGCCGTCTTCAACTTGTGCCTTAATTCACGTTCGGCTTGCTCAGCAGCCAAATCATCGCGATCGTGCATATGCTGATGTTTACCCAAATCTGTAGTGATTTCACCCACCTCAGTGTAAAACTGAACATCGACATGCTTCTTCTTGCCAAACATTATGGCATGTTTCAGATGAAAATGTAGCAAAATTATCATTTCGTTGTCACAAGGTTGGAAGAAGGCGCTTTTGATGTTATTGTACAGAATGTCAACTTTATCGCCACGCACAGAAATGTAGCGAAAACCATTCGTGTGAGCCTCTAAGCTGCCCGTCATACGTTTCGTAACAATATTTGGACGTATATACAAATCTTTAAGCTTAGGGTTACCCTTATTTTGCGAAAGTATTAAAGTATCCTGTTTAACAAGATCCTCTTTTTCACGTTCCTCTGCTTCGCGAGTCTTAAAACGCTTCTGCACATCCTTAATAAGACGGAAAGCATTATTTAGGTTCGATGATGGCGCCACAGCTTCGCCATGATCCTTAAGATTTGAGCTTCGGTAAGTGCTGTTGAACACAAGAACAAGAGAATATTATGCCAAAACTTAACGTGTTAATTTATCATAATTTACTTACACTTCTTTTACAAATGTAGCTTCAGGATTTGGGTAGATACCACCCTCGTTGCGACCCATTGTAGCGCCAGGATGAAAGAAGTTAATACGCAAGTATGTATATTCACCCTCAACTGATTGTGATATATTTTTAATTGTCGAAATATGAAAAGGTACTGGTATACCAAAAATGGGCATAATTACAGACTCATATTTTTTGTCGACGTATAACTTTAAATCCTTAACTTCCGGTTCACGTGGCATTTGGCTCATTGATTTGTAGGAGGCAGTGTTTTTGCGAACCTTTTCAACTTCTTTAGAATCACCCTGTTTTGACAGACGTTCTTTTGCTTTTTCGTTTAACAACTGGGCCAACTCCTTTTGATGTTGTTTGCGTTTTTCTTCTGTATTCGTTTCAGTACGTAGTTTGTTTTCCAAAACTGCATTACGCTTACTTCTACCCAAAATTTCAGTACTCTTGTCCTCTTTGACTTCTTCTTTTTCATCGCCATCCTCTTCTTCGCTGTCGTCCTTGATGAAAATACCAATATTTTTGATTTTTTTCTTTGACGGTGTCATTATACTGGCCGGAGATTGATCACCCACTAAAACCGTATCACCAATGAAGAGCGCATAAGTTTTAGCCTCTTTTTCACTTGCATCTGGGTTAGAAAGATTTGATATGCCAATATTTACATTGAAAACCATATTCTTTTTAACTACTGCTTGACACTTTGGACCAATAATAATTGAGTTTTCACGAAATTCAATTCCCATAGCAAAACCAAAGTTTTTCGTAACATTGTCTAATAGCTTGGATTTTTCTTTCTTTATATAATCGACAGCATGTTGATAGATATCGCTAAGCTTAGCGCCGGGCTTAAGCATTTTTAATATTTCTTCCTGGACATTGACCAAAAAATTGTAATTTTCTTGCATTTCTTCGGTGGGATTTACCAAAAACGTACGTGATATATTTGAACAATAAGATTTATAGCGGGCACCCAGTGAACATACAATGGCGCCAAAGTGTAAATGATTTTTGTCACTCAGCGCCGAAAATTTTAAGCTGTATGTGCCTCCTGATTGTATAATTGGAGGATAACACATTTCTAATAGGGAGGCATCAACTCCGGTCACATATTTTTTATCAGTGAGAGCGGACTCTACACCTTCAGACAATTTTGCATGTTTAACTTTCTAAAATGATGTCGTTTATTAACACACAAATTGTAAAATTGATGTATTATAGCGTACCTTATCTGAATCAATAATATCCATAATTTGATCCTTTAAGTACTTATTGAATAGATCCACAGATACCAATGATGCTTTGCGTATATTATTGATTTCGGGCTCATCTTTTGGACACATTATATAAGCTATGGCTCCGCTTATATCAACATTTTCAAATGACTCTGACTTCAAAGATGACTTCCAAGATTCACAAAATTCCCCTGGAAAACCATCTCTGCTGAACACTCCCAATTTCTTACCATCCTTTGATGCTTTCATAATTTCTTTAAGTTTAACAAAATTCGCCTTATCTTTGTCATTCTGAAAAATATTGAAAAGGATTTACTCAATACATGCACATTAATTTCAGTATATTTCCATGTATATTATAAAACTTACTCTATCCCTTGTTAATAACTTAATCTCTGGCACGCCTTCAATTTTACAATTTTCGATTTGTTTTAAAAATTCGATCTTCTTTTTACCAGTAAGAAAATAAACACCATCGGCAGCAAATAATGATATGGTATCGGTCAGTTCGTAGCCTAATAGCCAGGTTTGCAATGCTGTTGATTTTGAATACACAATATCTTCATCAACACCCACCACCGACATAATACAATCCACTTTCTTGAGAGAATCATCGTGAGTTATGGCTGGATGCTGAAAAAGAGACAAACAATAACAAAAATTTCGTTTATAAGTTAAATTGTTCAAGCAATCTTCCCAATAAGGATCGATAGGATCGAAAGAAAATTATCACCTCAAAAAACGAGAAAAAATAAAACTTATGATAAATTACTTGCTCCATAGTTAATATAAAAAATATCACTATGTGAATATTGCTTTCGGCTTTACGTTGAATATCATGGTACAATATTTAAATAATCTTTAGAATTGTATTTAAAAGAGGAGGTATGACTTTATGGGATTGTGACGATTGTAGATCAGACCCTATCGATGAATGGTTGTATTGAAGTAGTTTATGTAAACATGGAATACTTGAAATGTAAATGCTGCATACATTTATGTATGTATGTATGTATGATTTGAAAAATATATACGTTCGGAAGTTTCCAGCAGTTCTACGATAATGAATTTGATATATTCAGCAACATGTAGACGCCTTTGTTTCTACGTTCTAAAGTGAACGTTCTTTTAAGTTGTTAAGGTCTTGACGTATTTTTTATATTTTCAAAATGCAAAACTTTTTAGCATCCAGTTACTGAATCTTTAGAGCCCATAAAGGCACACATTCTTACACACATATGTATGAATGTCAAATTCTATAGAAAAGTTAAATACGATATTTTTCGATAATATTTGCGGAATTTCACAATTTAATTAAATATTAGACAATAAGTATGTTTTATTAAAAGTATATTTTCAACTTACATTCCATTCGTCATAAAGACGCTTTATTCGTCGTAAAAATGTCTCCTTATCCAGTACAATGTTAGACATGTTGATGCCTGCCTGTTCACTTTTGTGTTTTCACAATATTTACTTTTTACAACCGTATTCCAAAAAAGAAAACACATAAAACAAAAGAATTTAAATGCAAAATTAAGAAAATACCCGATTTTCTTTAACTTTTGCTAAAGGGCTTAAAGCCAGTAGTATTTTAATTATTTTATAAGAAATTCTTTTGTAGACAAATTACACTCTTCTAGCAAAATTGTACGCTGATGCACACACAAAGAGAAATGGACAGAAAACGCGAATGACAGCAATAGCGTGCTTAACGCAGCTCTCACTTAGTTGTATAAAAGTAGTATTATAGGTTAAAAATTTTTAATTGTTTCAATAGTTATCAGCAATTTGCTATTATCTGTAATTAATAATATATATTTGTCACAAAGCACTGTTTCTCTTACAAATCCGGCTTTTATTTCAACGTATTTATAATAATAAAGTTAGAAAAAATTTTAAATCGCCGCGCTTAGGCAACACTTTCAAATTTGTAACAAATATGGCGAACATGCCGCATATCATTTTTGCACAACGGAATCCCGCCAAAACAAAAACAGAGAAAGATCGAAAAAGGCATAAACAAGAAAATAGTAACAAAACAAAGTCATGTCACAAAATACAGAGTGGTTCGAATTCGAATTTTTCATTAAATAACCAATAACTATTTATTAATTATAAAGAAATTCTGATATAATCTTTGACTCAAAAACATTAACAACATTGCATATCCATTACTTTACCGCCTAGATGTATTAAATGGCTAGCAATGACTCAGTATTCTCCAATTAAGTGTCGCTTCGCATAAATTTTTCAATCTTCTTTATTCTCCTACTGTATAAGGTGGATAACACAAAACTCTATTGACTTTAATTACATTTTCAGATATTTTAAATATTAATACTAAAGGCTTACATAAAAACTTAATAATTTTATCAATAAGCCCAAAAATTGCTCCATTTCAATAAGAAGTCTATAATAATATTTATTCTCGCTTTTAACACTAGTAATAACGAGATCCGTTACTTAGGAGTAGTTTAAATACTCCAAGAAAATGCAACCATGTTGTAGAGATAGAAAATTTCATACATTCTATTTTTCTCCTATTTATATTTTTCTTATTGAACCACGAAGTATGTGTTTGTTCTAATTGAAACATTTTGCAAAACAATTCATTTCTTTTAAACTTTTATTTATTTATTTAATTTTAAAGTGTCAGCACCAAAAACAAAAATCGATAAAAAAAAACAAATTTCAGTAAATAATTCTGTTCAACTTGTTAAAATTTAAGGACTAATGCGTACAGAATGTCATCAAGAGTTCTGAAAAAATTGCAAGGTGGTGATTTGGATTTGCAACCAAATGAAGAAGATGACGAAGTGCCAAGTGAGGATGAGGAAGAATTAGAGAGTCAACGTGGAAAGAAAAATAATTTTTTTGATTTGGTAAGTTGTAAAGTAAAAGTAGTTTTCATACATGTACGTAACAATTGGTAAATTATTAATGGTTTTACCAATAGTAATGGATGGGTGACTGTTTGGTTGCCTGCAGTTCAACCAGTAATAAACAGTCTTTAATGTTTTTATATTATACAGAAAAAAAAAATTGTGAAACTAGGTTAGTTACCATATGTATATACGTACATATAGGTAGATGCCTTAACTCTTATTTTTTCCGCTTTCTTCTGTACATATGTACATGTTTTTTTATTTTTTATTTACAGCTGAATCAACAAAGTCTCTCGGAAAGCGAATTCAAAGAAGATGATAATGAAACCGAACATGCTTCAGCAGCTGCAAATTTGCCACCCGGTCCATCAACATCCAAAAAGAAAAAGAAGAAACGTAAGAAGAAGAGCAAGTACACGGGAAATCATATAAGTAGTGAAGACAATGAGGTGAGTTAGAAAACAAAATAACACCGTTTGTATCGATAGGGATGAGCTAATGCACAAATATACTTTGCTAAAGAGGAATACATAAATTGCCCATGGAAAATATATACATTCATTATAGGTCTATTAGATATCGAACGTGTACACCTTTTTATCTGTAGTCGATAAAGAAACGGGGTTCAAAATTATATTATTATATTATATTAAATATAGAACTTGATCCATATTATCATACATACATACATACATAATACATAATTGGTCATTACAACCCTTCAGTCAGGATTACGACCTAGTTTCTCACACCACTTATGTTGTGTGTTAATTTTGTGCATGAGTGATGGGACCTACAGTTTAAAGTCGACTCCGAACAACAGATTTTGAGAAACTTTTCATAGCAATTTTATTTACTCTCAGAGTTTTTGCCAGAAATCTGCTGAGAGGAAGTCGCCAAATAAATACTTTTTGTATTTTGTTTTGATGTCTCGCCTGGGGCTCGAACCCTGGCTTTACGTCTAAATTTGGTTTTCAAGTTTAGCATTTTGAGTCATGGCCTAGAATCAAAACATTATTTAAAACCATTAAGAGAAATTATTAGTTTTTTTATTGTTAATTACCATTACATAATACAAAATATAGTTTTAGGATTTCATAGTAATCAGTTGTTATACCCGAGTTATATATTTGCATTACAATTTAATTGTTGAAATTTTTCTTTTTTTTTTTTCTTTTTATTTCGTCAAGCTTACCGACAAGTATATCAGTGATATTGATCCTTTACTTAATAAAGTTTGTGATGCAACTACCCAAAATCCAAAATTGACAACACCACGCATCGAGGTCGATAAATCCCTATTTGCTGTTGAGCTAAAAAATCTTAACCCGCAAAATGAAATGAGACGTACATTCGGTAAAAGGGTAGTTAAAGTTGAGTAAGTCAATAAAAACGTAACATTTTCTACATATTCGAAATATTCATGTTCAATTTAAAATACATTTTAGAAATAAACGTGGCCGTCAAAAGTTGACTTTAAAATCCACATATATGGTTACAGCTAAAGAATCTTGGCCGCCGGTAACAAAAAATATTATAACAATGAGGCCAATTGCAACGCCAGAAAATGCAGGTACCAGCCAATCAACTGGTTTCAGTGGATTCGATAAAATACAATGGTTTGCCTTCGAGCACAGTCAATACTATCAGAGTGTACAAAACTTGTTTTTAACTGCTTTGGAAAGAACCGATTCAGATTTTTTGATAAATCTTATAAGACGATGCCCCTATCATGTAGATTCCTTGGTACAATTAAGTGAATTGTGTAAGTTCTAAAAAATATTCCTTCTAAATATTTAAATTCGTTCAAGCATGATTTATTTAAAGGTAAGATGACTGAAGACTTTTCTCTGGCAAGTGAACTGATTGAGAGGGCTGTACTGGTTTTAGAATCGTCTTTACATCCCAGTTTCAGTCTTACCAATGGAAATTGTCGTTTGGATTATAAACGTCAAGAAAATCGGTCGATGTTTGTAGTTCTGTTTAAGCATGCACAATATTTAGAAGCAAGGGCCTGTTGTCGTACAGCATTTGAGATCTCTAAATTGATTTTAAGTTTAAATCCTGATGTCGATCCGTTGGCTATGGTTTTGATCATCGATTATTATGCTTTGCGTAGTAAGCAATATAATTGGTTGGTAAAATTCTATGAGGAATATGATGCCATACGAAATCTATCACAACTGCCAAATATGGCATATTCATATGCTTTGGCATTATTTTGTTTAAATGGAGGTTTGTATTTTCAAAACATTATTGAAGGCAAATACTAAAAAAATAACATTAAAATAATCCGATTTTAGAATGCGAAAAAACCGACAATGCTTTGCAATATGCATTGCTAATGTTTCCGGGTGTACTAAAACCCCTACTGGATGAATTGTCTGTACAAACGGATAAGAGAGTCTTGGGATGTTCTTATTTTAATTCAGAGGTTTCAGGAAGGTAAGTATTTGTTTTCAATTGCTGTCAATTTAAAACGATTAAACTAAACGATTAAATTATTTTTAGCCAATCCCCTGCGCTTCATCAACTTGTTTGTCTTTATATATGTCGAGCGAAGGTAGTGTGGCGTCAAAATAATATTTTACATTGGCTAGAACGCAATGTGAATACAGCCTTAGACCGCATTGATAACAAAGATGAAGCTATACAAGAATATAGTCAAAAGAGAGCCGCACGTTATGTTCAGCCACCAAGGCCCATATTGAGACATGTTATACTGTCCGATTACAAAGAAAAGGTACCCTTGGCACCATTTGTAGCTAAAGAAAAAGAAGCCATAATGATGTACGATCCATTGCCTCCTTTGGATTCGGTCAATTGTTATGAAAGGTAATTTTAATATTTAAACACGAATACGATGTTAAAGAATAATTTCGATTTCCATTTTATAGAAAATCGTCATCAAGCAGCCCAACTACTGCCACAAATCATTCAGTCTCAATGTTTTTCCAGTCCTTATTGCCATCATTTAATCTTAATAATGCTGGCGGTAATGCTAATGCCGAACAGCAGCAACAAGTAGCTGCGAATGTAGAACAAGCCGCAGCACGTATAGCCCAAGCTGGAGGTAATCGTGTCAACGATGAAGTGGCAGAGGTTGATCGCCATTTACAAGCTCTTAATATGAATTTGGAGAATGCTGCTGTCGAAGGTAAGTGATTGTAAAAGCCTCTCTATGCTATAAAAATAGTAATTTCTATCTCAGGCGCTGCTGAAGGTACCGTAGCTGGAGCTTCTTATCGTGAACTAACTCAATCGCTGACAAATATTGTTGATGCTATGCGCGATTTCTTGCAAAACTTCCGAATGGCTTCAGAACATTTGCAACCAGGTGAAAATGAAGAAAACGATACTACCGATGAGGATACTAGTGATTATTTTGATTAGAGAATGTTAATTCAAAAGAGAAAATGATATAATTTTTTAACTATTTTGCCCTTAACATATTCTTAAAGATAAGTAATGGCTTTAAATGTATTTCTATAGAATATATCAAAGTCTTTTTAAAAGATTTTGTATTTATTAGTAAACGTACATATGTATGTCTGTAACCTTAACCGTGTCCCAATTTTCTATGTAAACAGATAACGCAAAACAAACAAATCACAATTAAAGAACACAATACGTTTTTGAGCAAATTATATAAAATAAAACACTTGCAACAAATTTTTATTATTGCATATTTCTTGAACTTTTTAATAAAAAAAAACCTGAAATAAAAACATTAAAATCTACCCACAAATTTACCAAACTTAAATCTTATTATAAAAATAAAAATGAAAGAAAATTCAGAACATTTATATACAAAATTAAATAAAATTAAAACAAATATTTAAATCAAAGCATTGTAACTAAATTTTCTATATAAAATTTGTTATTAAAATTGCATTGAAATATATATTTTATGTTTCGTCTATATAGAGATTTTCTTTAAGATAAAGAGCGAAAATTATATATGCAGTCCGTTTCTATAAAAAAGAATTATTAAATAAAAAAACATTTTTAAAACTTAAGTACATGCGTGGTGTGGTAATTTAAATTAATGATAGAAACAAATGTTCGCAAAGGTTTTTAATGAGGCATATTCGTTTAATGTTATCTCTTATACGTGTACATATGTATATATCGTAGATACATACCACCTATCATGTTCCAATCGAAACACACAGAAACCATATCCGAAATTCGAAAATGTCAAAAAGTATTAAATATTAAACATTTGTTATTCTATACTGGTTTGTACAGCAAAATGATATTTTAAACCTTAAGTTAGACTATGATCTTAGCAGCCAGTATTAGAAAGTAGATCAGATGGCAACCTCGCTTACGTATTTATGTGTTGAGGGTTTATTTTATTTTTCCATACTAAGAAGGCCTGATCAATATCTGAAAATGCTGTAGAACTAAAGAATACTTTCAATTCTATATTGTTAAACTAAAACTGCGAAACTGAAACAATGTTTAGTTCTTCTAAAATTTAACTGTTAAGGGTTATGATTATAGATATCATATCTATTGTGGCATATTTCACATAAAAGCATCGTAGCTAAAAAATGCAAACATTATTCACAATGACAAATTTCTTATTCCCGTACCATCCATGTTTATAAATTAATTTAATCTATGAG
Organism: Sarcophaga variegata; assembly: GCA_932273835.1. Lineage (NCBI taxonomy): Eukaryota > Metazoa > Arthropoda > Insecta > Diptera > Sarcophagidae > Sarcophaga > Sarcophaga variegata. The sequence goes on along the minus strand of OW026362.1, from coordinate 113,312,021 downwards.
TGACGGAACCATTAGTTTAACATCGGCTACAAAAAATTTTCATGGCAGAGTTTTTTAGACAAGACTGCTGAGAGAAAGGGAATCGTCGAAAGATATATTTTCTGAAAAAAAGAAACATATCAAGCGATTCATTATTCGCGTTCCTAATTGCTGTGGTTATTTTAGTCAAAAGAATACTGTAGGTATTGTCTGTCACCTTGCTTAATGTCGCTATCCTGGAGTATGATGGATGTTCTTATTATAAAAGAAAATATTCCAAACAAATTGTTTCAATGGTTCACTTATCAATTGCAAAATGTTCATCTTTTTACAGATTTTCTACAAATCAGAATAAATCCAATCAAGATTCCAATTTTCAACAGATTACATCTGTCCGAATTTTTATTTAATATTTTTTCTTTAAACATATACCTTTTGTTAGCTTAGGATTTAAAAAAAGTTAATTGTTCAAATAATATGTTGGGAGGAAAATTTTTCATTGTTTGATAAAATTGTATTTTACTTTTGGCCGAATTAGGGCCGTTTTTTGAATGCAAGTTTAAACTCGAGATTAAGTTAATCTCCAGTTAAAGTTAATCTCCAGTTAACTCAGTTTTCATTTTTTCAATGCGAATTTAACTGGAGATTAACTTTGTAGAGCTGCCGTACTTATAAGCAAAAATGGCAACATTTTCTTCGTTTATATTGTTGTTTTTACTACTTTTTGCAAATTATTTCACAACAATTAGCTTTTGTATATAACAAAAACAAACAAACAAAAGCTGAATACTATTGATCTTTATGTAAAAAAATCATTTTCTTAAAATAATAAATAAATTAAGACTGTCTGTTGTCAATTTGTGTGTTATATAATTCATAGTTACTTAAATATTTGTCTTATTCGGCTTCCCCTCACTTAAAAGCTTTTCTAAAAAAAAAAAAATTTGTCAACTACTTGTCATAGTTAATCTCGAGTTTAAACCACCAACGTTGCTGGTTTAAACTCGAGATTAACTACTTAACCGTAAGTTTAAACTCGAGATTAAGTGAATTCAAAAACTGAAAACGGAGTTTAACTGGAGATTAACTTAATCTCGAGTTTAAACTTGCATTCAAAAAACGGCCCTTAGATGTTTAATTTTATAAATACAATACAATACAGTAAAATTATAAAAAAGAAAATACTCTTACTCAGGCTCGACTTAAAATGCTGAAAACTGTCTAAGGATAAGACAATTTCCATAGATTAGAATACAAAATATTATTGATATAAAAAGTATGACTTAAAGAAATATTAATAGAATGAAAAAACAGTTACAGTTACTCGTTTGTTTTTTGATTAAAAAATAAAAATAAATGGAAGTGTCTCTTTTCCAAACGTTAAGAAGTTGTTTTAGAAGCAGTAAATTAATCTTCAATTAATTAAATAAACCAATTAAATAGTTAAATAAATAATATTGAAAAAAGAAAAACGCGATTATGTCATGGTACCGAAAACAGGATTGTGGCGGCAAATGCCAGGTCCATATTCTTCGTAAGCAGCTTTTGTATGACAAACTTGATAAAATTCAGGCTGTAATATAAACAGTATAACATTATTAAGTATATTAGTTTCGTTGTTTAGAAAATTGTACTAACCGTTGAAGCTAACATACTGCCACCGAACCAAACAGCATAACGTTGCATATGATGGGTAATAACTTGAACATCAATTGGTTTTGGCTAAAAGAATTAAAAAATAATAATAATTTTACTTATTGGATCCAGTGTTCATGGTATGATTAACTAACCTTAATTCTTCCTTCCGATAAATTTTCACTGATACGCAAACGTGTATCAACCGAGCGTTTTATATCACGTTGCAAGCGGCGTCCAAAGTCTTTAAACATTGTCGAACCTCCACTCAATACAATATTATTATACAATGGTCGTCTCACATCAATAGGACAGTTTTGTATGACATTGTCAACAATTTCCGACAATGGTATGGTAAAATCTGGATTTGAAAACTCCGGATGAAAGAAAATTTCTGGTCCCAGAAATCGTTCATAGCCAACGTCAACGGTAAAAGGTTGTTTTGTGACCGAATTAACACCCGTATAGTTACGAATCCATTTGCCTGGCTCTGTATCATATTTAGCAAATTCTTTGGCAATATCGGGGCAAATATAACAATGTTTCTCTTTAATAGCTTTGGCAGTTTCTAAACTTTGTTCGGGTGGTATACCAACTTCACGCTCACGCAATAAGCTTTGTATGAAGGAGGTAATATTACGACCAGCAATCGGTATATGTTTAATGCAAGATCCAATAACATAACCTTCAGCCTACAATGAAAAAAGTTTTAAGATTAAGATTAAGATTAAGATTAGATAATGAAATTAGAATATAAATTACAAAAGAATTATGTAAGAAGGAGCTACCATCGATTATTTGATGTGCTCTTTTTGTCTGCAAAAATTTACTAGTGTTTTGGTAGAGTTTTGCTTTGGATGTACTTTACAATAAAGTTTAACTAGGCTATTGCTCGTAATGATAATTTCAGATAAATATAAACATTTGAAAACCTTTCTGAGCGAAATCAAGTGGAATCAATCAATAGTTTGTTTAAGAATTGATTAAAATGTTCAAATGAAAATGGAATTTTTATTCAATTTCAATCACAATTTCAATCGTATGTTTTCAGAAAAGGTTTGTGTAAGACTTGGTATAACTTTAAAACAGTAGCAAAGAACATCCAGCAGTACTTCTGGGAATATTGGAAATCAAGGTAATGCTTGGACATGATACCACGTTAAATACTTTGGTTGTATGGAGATCTTTTTTGACGTTCGAAGCACTGAGGCTAATTGTATAATAATCTTTTGGCTTTAAGCTTTGAAACAAAATATCTGTTTGTCATAAAACCCATAACTTTACGTCACCTCTTATAGAATTTTGGAAACTTACAGAACTTTGGTATTCCAAAAGCAAATTTCTTACAATTTACAACTTACCACTGGAATGACATGAGTAACACCGTCGCCACTATCAACAACTATGCCAGTGAGGGTGCGTTCCTCAACTGGTCTGGAAGCCCAACTGGCAGCCAAAGCCAAAACAGCCTTCAAAAACATAATACATAGAAATGCAGATTAATTATTTAATTATATTGGGAAAATGCTTTTTCATTAGCCTACCTGCACAGCAATATAAAGACCAGGAACATTAAAAGTCTCAAACATTATTTCAGCCGTATATTCTCGGTTCTCAGGAGTATTTAGTGGAGGTTCGGTAAGTAAAAAATGATGATCTTCAGGTTCAGCTCTTAAGTATTTAAAAATGCATTGTTCCAAAAAACGTTCCATTAAATCCCAATCCTCAACTAAACCATGGCGTACTGGATACTATTTTCCGTAAATCAATATAAAAACAAAATAAAAGGAAATATTAAATAAAAAAATTAGACCAAAACGATATCACACATAACAAAAGCAAAATGAAAAAAGAAAAAAAAAAACGAAAAACATTCAAAAGATAACAATTGATTAGTCATAATATAAAATGTACCTATCACATAAAGAATAGGAACATTGATGCTTTACCTTAACTGAGTAACCAGTGGCATCAAAGGCCTCATCACCGATGTAAAAATCTAAATCCTCAATGCCTTTTGTAATACGTCTGGTGTTGGTGTCACCCACACGGGCAGACTCTTTGATTGCGATGGCTGAGGGTATGATAAATTGTGGCTCCTTATTTCCAGCAAAACCCAATTTTGTATAGCTGTGGATATGCAGTAAATAATATGGTGTAAAAATCAATTGTAATCCAAAATACTCAAATGTTTTTTTTTCTTTGCACTGTCCCAGTTTTCATGTTTTTTACACCCCCCAGAAAATATTTTTTCCTTAGCACAATAAGTGAGAAAAAAACAGAAACGCTCTTACCCGGTGCCCACATCAATTACACATGCCGGTAATCTGTTAGCCATTATGTTTTTTACAATATACACTTAAGACTTTAGGTTTGTATTATAAACTTATTAAATAAATTTTGTTTTCTATTTAATAATTAATTGGATTTTATAAAATTTTTACAACCACACCTCGACCGAATATTGGATGTGTCACGAAAAAAACGAATTTCTACTGCTCCAACTTCGCTGCAGAAGTTTTTTATAATATAAAATGCCAAAGAAAAGAAAATTGCGAACAAATTCAAGCGAATTCAAATGTCAACATAACAGACCAGGGCTGTATTGTTTACGGATTTAACCCTAAATCCGGCTATTTTTACTCGAATTATGTTGCTATTGAACAAAACTGGTACGTTTTAGGGTGGTGTAAGAAATACTTGGGAACATAGCTTAAAAATCTCTACGAAAAATTTACAAAACTTATTTGATCTCTGTGTATGGCATGTCGTTTCTATCGGACTCTGTCAGAGTCTTCCTTTTTCCGTCGCTATCCTTCTTAAATCATTTGCAGTCGAGATAACCTCCTTTTTGTTGGAAATCAGGAGCCACAAGAATATTGGTAAAACATTCTCTGTTAATATTTTTTATATTCGTAGTGTCTTAAACGTTTAAGTGTTAAACTGTTACATATGTTAACTTAAAATTTAAAAATGTTTGTAGTCACCCGGTTATTGCAAATGCTTGTAATATCTTTGACAATTAAAGTGTAGTTAATGAACGAATGGGAATGCAAAACATAAATGCAAATAAAGAAAAAAGTAATATAATTAAACAAGTGTTGTTTTTATAAAAAAGTTGAGATAATTAACTTAATTTGTTTAACACAAAACAAGCAGGATAATTAAAGCACTAAAACATATCCATACGCAACAAAGAAAGAAAGCAAAATAAAGTGTGTAGGAAATTTGATTAAACAAGAAAAATAAAAAACGACGTCACTTTGTCGAAAGACAGACAAAAAAGAAAAAAGTTGTGCAGCACCACAAAAGGGTCGCAGTGAAAATACTTTTCGCAAGAACCCACATATTGAATGGATAAAAATACGTGTTAGACTTGAACAATTAAAAAATTCAACTAAATTGTTAGACAATATCGTTGCACTATTCTCATTATTATTGTTAATCACAGGGGCGTATGTGTATAATAAACTTGGTTTTGAAACAGCAGTATAATATAAATTGAAACGTATTCAGCCAGAAAATAGTGTATAATCGTGTTACAAGGTCTTTCTTTAAAGTGTTAAAAATATTTTTTTCTTTTTTATTTTACGGTTACTGAGCTGCCCTTTAATTTATTTAAAATAGAATTCTTTAATTGAACGAACTTTCATAAAATTACAATCAAACTGAACGCATACGAAAGCATGGATTTACAGCATTTAGAAAATGGTATAGGCGGCGGCGGTGGTGGGGGTGGAGGTTTGGGTGGGAACAGTAACACTAATGGAAATGCCAACACACAAGGTTTAAGTGAAATTGATTTCCAAAGATTGGCTCAGACCATAGCTACCAGCATACAAAAGATTTTACAAAATGGTACGTTCATGCTTCAAGATATGTATTAAAAATTTATAAGACTTTTTTGTTTGTTTTTTTGCAATAGTTTCCACAATGCAACGGATGGTTAATCAATGTAACACTCCCCAAGACTCACCGGATTTGAAAAAACAACTGTAAGTAGTTATGTTTCTCAGTTTATGTTATCATCGACTTTTTCAGTAGAAACTTTAAGAGAAGATGCTACAAGAAAGAAATAAATAAAACTGAACTACTCAAAACTAAGCAAAGAATGTCTCAACTAGGCATTTCATCTAGTGGTAATATAAAGTTAAAACGGTTGTTTAAATTGCGACAGTTCTGATTAATGATTAGAGTTGTGGTCTGTTTGGTAGGATTAAAAGGAATCATATGGTTTGAGCTGCTATATTTGGCGTTCTCAAGATTCGTCTCTCTCGACAGCAACAGCAGAGCTGTTACAACTAAAAAATTATGTTTGTAACTATTTTTTAATCGTGAACAAAGACAACAACGTCAGGTCACATAGATATATCGATAGAAACTAGCCTGAACTTGTTTATACTCGGAGCATTTGTATCTAAGAAAGTTATCACTTAACAGCAGGAAGTAACGACTTGTTTCCGAAAAAGTACTCGTGGTTTTGCATAATTTTTAAAATTTTAATAAATTATTTCTAATCAAACATTACGACAATGCAAGTTTTAAAAGAAAATACGATAAATATCTCCGAGTCCTCCTTACGTTAATTGTAACGAGTTAGAATTTAAAACTTCAAGTTGTATGAAAAACAAAAAAAGAAAGAAATCTACAAAAACATTAGGTTTTGCATTAGAGTATCATATATTTAATACTGTTTTAATATTTTTTATTCATTTATTATTCTTTTTAGCCATCAAATTATGACCTATACCCATCAGTTAGTTTCCGATACAAATAACCAACTGAAAGAAGTTGATAAGTGTAAAGAACGTCATTTGAAGATACAAAGAGATCGTTTGGTGGATGAATTTACTGCTGCTTTAACTTCATTTCAGGTTGGTATTTCATTGTTTACTTCACGAATTTTTGTTCTTTATAGCGATTAGTCATCGTAAAGAAAACAAAACAAAACAAAATTAATAGATAATATAATCACATTCACAAAACTGCTACATATTTATAATATTTTCTTTTTTTAAATAATCATAATAAATTAACAATTGTAGGAATATTTTTTTTTTGTTCAATTTGATAACATTGGCTATATGGTCAGTGCTGTAAATAAGTGAATACGGTCAACATACTGATTTGATTTTTTATTATAGTAACTTTTACAATAAAGAGACGAAATTGCTCAAAGTATGTTAATGATTTTTTTTATTTGGCAACCAAATATGATGAATGATTTTACTGTTTGCTTCTTCCCTCTGCATAAAAATTAAAAATACCTGCAATAATAATTGTTGTTGATATTTACAATAATGTTTTGGTCAAACCTAGCTTCACTAGCAACTATTAACTAGGTTAAGTATTTAAGTATAATTGCCTGGGACGACTTTAAAGGCTAAAAGAAATATTTTGTATTTAGTTTCAACCAGCCTTCTTAAAAATAAATTTTTTTTATTATAAACTCTTATAATCTTTTAGTAATTTACATTATTTATTAGTAGAATTACTGTATAATATAGCCATCTTACGTATCTCCTTCACTTTTAGGCTGTTCAACGTAAAACTGTGGATATTGAAAAAAATCAAGTGCGCCAAGCTAGAGCCAATCAATATAATATTGCAAAGCCTCCTGGTAATACAACAAATGCTTCAAATGGCAGCAATAATTCATTCTTTGAAGACAATCTCTTTGGACGTAAATCCCAACAGCAACAACAAACACAACTACAAGAAGACATTGATTTACAGGCTTTGGAAGAACAAGAAAGAGCCATTAGAGAATTAGAGGTATTCACATATTCAATATACAATTCTATTTTTATTGTAAATACTCTGAATATATTTCAACATTTCAACTGTAGGAAAACATTGTGGGCGTTAATGAAATTTATAAAAAACTGGGAGCCATGGTTTATGAACAAGGTCTAACCGTTGATTCCATAGAATCCTCTGTTGAACAAACTAGTGTTTATGTATCTCAGGGAACTGAAAATCTTCGCTTAGCTGGTTCTTATAAGGTAAATAAAAATATTACCGTGAATATTTTATTTTCATTGTCTTGCAATTTTAACTGACCCTTTACTTTACAGAATAAATTACGCAAAAAGAAACTAATATTGTTTGGCGTATTGGCTGCTGTTTTAGCAGTGATTATTTTAATTATTTGTTTGCAATTTAAAAATTAAAATGTGGTGTTAGCTCTATACATATATTTTTCTATTTTTTGGTGATTGCATATGAAAAGAACCAAGAGTTTTGGGCCTTGTTTTTAAAAAGTTTCGAAAAGGAAGCCAGAAAGTAAAATTATTTGTATTTACTAAATGTTAACAAATTGAATTAAACTAAATTACAAAACAATATATTCAAAAAAAAAAAAAGAAAAAAACGTCCTAAAATTCAATAATTGAAACAAATAAAAAGAGATCAAATTCAATATTCAACATAATTTATTACTCTTAATGAAATAATTTCTTACTCGTAATCGTATTATTTACTAACGCCAATGTATTTTTGTTAATTCTCTCTAGCGAGAAATTTAAATTTCAAAGCCTAATTCCAATATATCGCTTTAAATTTATATTTCTTGAAATTTTTGTAAATTTTTAAATTTAGTTTTCTAATTGGCTTATAAAATTGTATATCTTTGTTTTATTTAATTTAGTATGTGTATGTATTTATCTGTATTAAAATTATGATTTAAGTTTAACCATAATCTTTCTATATACATTGTATTATAAAAAAAAACGAACACAAAGTTTAAATTATTCGAGAATTGTATGCTTAAACCGATTTTGAAGACAGAAACAAAACCAATAAAATAACAATGAAACATATGAATTGTAGCAATGTATGATAGAATCATAATAATAAAACGAGGTATGTTTTACTATCACAAAACAAGTTTTTATAGTAATATAATTCTTTTATCTTTACTTTTCTTTACTGATGAAGTTTTGAGTTATTTTTTTCCTTTTTAGATATCATCTCAAAGCGTCAATATTCACAATGTGCGACTATTTTCAAAACTAATACTGTATGTATCAAGTTAAACTTTTTACATTTGCTTTTAAAATGTAGAAAATATTTCTGGTTTAGTGTTTATGTTTTGTTTACGTATACCTTTTATTCGGATTTTAATATCTTCATGATTATTTTTAAAAATAGTTTTTGTATTTATTTAGTTACAATGCAATGTCGTCATGCTCTTAAATGCGCTGCAGTTAGGTTAAAAATATACGTAGCAAAAGCATTTCCCTCGAAAAAACTAAGATAATTATTCTAAATATAAAATAGGGAAATTTAATTTTTGTTATGAAATCCGAAATGGGTTTTTTAATTGTACTTTGAATGCCTAATCAGAATATTGTCGAAGTATTTTGCTTTTCTTGTCATCACACCAAGGACAGCTTAATGTTTTGATAATGTTCGCTTAAGCAAGTTATCCACGGATGTTGTAATTGTACAAGGAATAACGGCTCGACTTATTCATTCAGAATTAAACAAAGTATCATATGAATGTGAGAACCTGGTGGGAAGGTTACACTGCAGAATCTCCAGGTTATTATAGCCTGATCTTTATAAAGTGGAAGGGCTACTAAAACTGAGTAGGAAATCTATAAGAACCATGAACCTTGATTAAATTGTGAGATGACTCTACGTCTGTGTTTTTTGCGTTGTATACATACTCTTACCGTCTTTCTGGTTTTTATTATTTTATTTCGTCTGTCTGCAATACTGAAGGTTCTCAGAATGGACTTCTCTGGTCTCACGGTGGAACTATATTTTTCACCAATCTTCACAACTTAATCTAACCACACCACCTTACCGTTTTGGGCAAATCGACATTATTCTCAATCTATATATTATAAATGTAAGCAAAATCTTATAACGGAATTTCTAGATTCCAAAACGACGATTAAATATTACACAGGATAAAGAACTGTAACAGCAGACGATCAAATTTTGAATTTAATTTGTATTTCCGCTTAAATTGATGCAGAAATTAAAGAAACTTGGCATTACTTTTACAACAAGATAACTCAAATATAAATAAAATTAACAATCAGATGTTTTCCAAATTGTCAATTTATTGTTTACAACGGTCAGTCAAACAAAATAATCAATAAACAAGGAAAATTTATTCATACATTTTTTTAAATGTCCAGACGTACACAAGATATACCCATTAGACCACGTTATGGTTTAACTGATGAAGAAATTGAAGAAGAAAGAGCAAACCGTGAGGAAGCGATTACTTCAAGATCTCGCAAAACATCAACTAATTCAGATGTGACATCATCTTACAAAGAAATACCATTTTTGGCTCAGTATGTTGGTGTCGTACCAGAAAGTGCATTAAATGACTTGACACCTACGATCAGTAAGCAAATGCCCGGAAGGGAAGAAAGTCTAGAGGACGAAGAAGATGAAGAGGATAATTCAAAAAGTAGTTCGTGTGATAACAGCAACAAAACACCAAAAAGACCACAAAGTCTGCTAAGTGACGCCATACCCTATGAATTGGAGGGCTCCGATAATGCCGACGATCAAATGAGACATTTTGTAGCGGAAAATCTTGAGGAAAAATTACGTTTAGCCAGTCCGCCAGATGTTAGAGAAGGTAATTTTTTCTAAGGCAAATTTTTCCATTTGATATATCTGACTTATGTTGCAATAGATCCTTATGGTTATGCCTCTACCACATCTCATCATAGCACTCCATCAACTACTACTGGGGGCGGCATGACAAAGCAATTTTTGCAAATGCCTCAGTTGCCACAAATAGATGCCAATGTTTTGAATGATATTGAAATTGAGGCTCAGTATTTGGCTGCCTCAGTCGATAATTTAACTGAGAATCTATGCAATTTATTACATTCTATATCTTCGATTACAGCCGACAATGTAGAGGTGCATAAAAATGCCGTCAACAAATTGACGGACAGCATGGATGCCAATATTAAATGCATGTACACGATTATGGCAAAAACAGAAGAAATTACCAAATCAATGCAACCAACGGAACAAGTGGGTGTACGCATGTGAGTATGAGTTCAAGTATTCGGTTAAAAATATTTGCACGACTAAATTACGTTCTACTTTTCCTTACAGACGAGAAATTAAACGCTTGGTAGATATGCTGGACAGCATTGTATAGGGTTCGGAAGAGCAAGAAACCATAGGTTTAATTGATAGTAAACCTTTATGTCCTTTAATATAAGTCTAATTTATTTATAACCAAAATCTCTTGAAATTTAATAAATCTAATCCAAAGATACACTATATTTTTTCAACTTTCGCCTTTAATATACCTACTCGGTCAACGGGACGATCATTTTTATCTGTTTCCACCATACCAATACGTTTGACGACCTGCATACCGGCATAGACTCTTCCAAAAATAGCATGTTTGCCATCCAGCCATTGTGTAGGAGCCAATGTTATGAAAAACTGTGAACCATTTGTATTAGGTCCTGAATTGGCCATAGACAATATACCAGCACCAGTATGCTTTAAATCTGGATGTATTTCGTCTGCAAATTCAGCACCATATATAGAACTGCCACCTCGGCCGGTTCCTGTGGGATCACCGCCTTGTATCATGAAATCTCTAATAATACGGTGAAACACAACGTTATTGTAATAACCACGTCGTGATAGTTCAGCAAAATTCCGACAAGTGTTGGGTGCATGTTTCCAGTATAATTCCACCGTAATTTCACCCATGCTGTTAATTTTTACATTCATTAGTGGGTCAATCTATTTTAGAAGTTATGTTTTTTTCAACTTACGTTGTCTCCAATGTCACGAAATTTGGTTGCCAAGACTTATCTGGTATACCGCTTGCTGTTTGTATAACATTTCCACTTGTAGCCAACATATTTAATTGAATATTCTACTTAAAACTGTGTATTCTTTATTAAAACGATGTGAAATTATAAAATGTAAACAATCTCTTGTGAGTCACAATGTACACAGTGACGACTCGGGATTTTGACATTTAACCGTATACTAAGAAAGGGACAGCAAATATTACCAAAAAGTATTTCTGTCCCTTTCTGATTGTCTGTCTGTTTTGTTTATTTATGTTTTTTTAGGTTTTGGGGTGGGTTTTTTATATTGGCGAGAGTTAATAAAAAATTTAATTTTTGTGTAAAACTATTAATAAATAATAAAAACAACTAATAACAATAACAATTTTTAACTTTTTCTTTCAAGAAATTAAAAAATATTGGCAACTTGCAGCAAGAAAAATTTTTTATGAGCAGTACGTCTTATTTTGATCTTGTAATATTTAGCTTCTTAATTACCTCTTGCGCAAGTAACTATATTCATTGTGACCGAAAATCACGCACATTTCGATTAATATTTAAATATTTAAGAATCTTTAAACTTTTCATTGAAGAAATTAAAAAATATTCCAAATTGTCCCTTTTTTAACACAAAATAAATGTTTGTTTACATTTAATTTTTCTACTTTATTCGCAAGTTTACACCCTGTATATCTGTTGCTTCTGACACATTTGATTCGCAAAACTTTTAACATTTTCTTTCTCCCTCCAAGAAAACGGTTAAGGCAGCTGATTTTAGCGTTTTTTAAACGTCACAATTGTCATCACTGGTTACATTGTGTTGTGAGTGTGAAAGCAATGCACACGGTTGTACAATAGTGTAGTTTCTAGTTGTTGTGGATTATAAGTTTGCCAATATAGCACATAGTAGCAGTAGTAGTAATAAAAAAAGTTACTGTGGATCAAAAGCCAAAGATGCAATGATGTCGGTAATACAAAAGTAAGTAAGTCCATTAGGTCCATTACTAATTATAAATACACTTAAGGGCGTAATTAAAAAATGTTAGGTTAGAAGATACCAATTGTTTTTTAATCTGAAACTGAATAGAAATTTTTAGCATTCGAACATGACTAATTTGTTGATATACATGCTTATATATATCCCCATGGGCAATCGTGCACTGAAACCAGAGGGAATGTAAAGAATAAATAGAACTCAGAACCGGACACGACATGAGAATGAACCAGTTTGTCTAGATAATACAGGCATTAACCTTGAGAAAGTATTATATGACAAACCATTGTCAGCCATACGCGCAACCAATAGGCTCTCAATTTATACGATTGATTCAGGCCTGAATGACTATCGGGAGTGGATGTAAGACCTTGGATGTTCAAAACTATACTAAGTTGGAGTTGGAGGAAGCAACTATCATTGCTTCGGAGATAAAATGTACCTGAATACTTTCTCGCAGCAGTCAGAAAAAATTTTTCGTGATTGTGTTTTACGAATCCGGAAACGGTAATGAGTTATACGTAGTAAGGATAGAAGCTCATTAAGGTTCTGTTTTAGTTGCAATATTGTGGAACGTTACGTATGACTTTGTGTTTGATTTGAAAATTCCGGAAGAAGTAGTTGTCGAATATGAATATCATAGAATTAGGCGGATTGAAATAAATCTAAAGCTGTTCTTCCAACTTGAAAACAAAAAAGGGAACAGTATGAATTCATTAAGGTTGATTATATCTAAACATTATAATATACAACCGTCTTAGCATAGAGAGTTACTTGTACTATGATTTCGGGAAGGCAGCGAAAGTTTCAAATGCATTGTCCCGAATAATGCCAAATATAGGAGAACCTAACCTGAAGAGACTGTTACTGCTACGAGGGTAATAAAATCAGTGTTAGCATAGGGTATGTACTAGATTGAGAAGAAATACTGAAAAATACAGCCGAGAGAAGTATATTATCAATTTTTAAAATTATATGTTCAAGAGTGTGTGGCGGAAATGGCATTATATATTTGAAAGCAGTTAGGATTTGTAACACAAATTATTGTTATTGTTGAAGGAAATTAAGATGCACTAAGGCAAATATACGCGTAGTGGAAATAATAATTTTATGCGAAAGTGAAAACGATGATATAGAATAGGCGGTCGGTCGTTATACTAACTACAAACGATAGCCGATGCAGAGGATATGATACTATAGTCCGAGAAGAACTAGGATGAAGAAATTGGTTAGTAACTATCCCATATGAGAAACGGCCACAAATGCAGGAAAATATAATACAATGACAATTGAGCCCTAGACTATATTTTTAGATCAGGCAATTCAAAGTATTTGTTGTGCAACTGCCATATGTAGATTTAAGTTCTTCGATCTCCATTTGTTTACTTCAAAGGAAAGAAATCACTATGTAGTTGTATGTATTAGGTTTTGTAGTGTCGGTTTTAATTAATATTGCCTTATATTTATGTTAACATAATGCTATGAAAAGACTGTGGTGTACAGTATAAAACAATTGTTTATTTAAATCGAATGGTATTTTAGAAAGTTAATCCGAAAACTAAAACGATTTTTCTTAAAAACTAAATCATGTACTCCACTTACTTACCATGCAATTCATAGTGTTCGCACTACTTTGTTTCCTTTTTTTTCTTCCAGCACCCATTTGCTGTCATTATAAATCTTTTTCAGTTAAGTTTTATTTGTTTTATTTGCTAAAATGTTAATATTGTTTTAAATAATGTTGCATGTGTAACATTTAAGCGTCTTTCGAATTTGCAACAATGAATGCAATTACATACATACATACATCCATACATATTATTGCATTTGTTGTACACCAATACAGATGTGTTATATTTGTTTTATAAAAATGTTTTACATTAACAACAACAATAACAACAAAAGAAAAATAAAATAAAATTTTCCTTTTATGATACAACAACTATTGCTTGTGGCAATAAGACAAACAACATGCTGACATTATTACTGATGTCTTCTTACAATTTATTTTAAGCTCTTAAGTTTTTGTTGCTTGCAACTTAGTTTCTGTAACAAATTTTAATGTTAAGTTCTTGTATTTACATATGTAAACTATTATGTATTATGTATGTAAATTCAATATGCATCTACTAGTGTTTGTCTTTGAACATTAAGTAAGTTTTACTTAAAAGAGTGACTAAATATTACATCTCTTAAGTAGCAAGAATAAAATCTAAATAAACTCGTAAACACAATACAACTGTTTATGCTACATGCGACGCCATCTCTGGCTGTTTGTCAAACAATCATGAAAACATTTTAGAAAATGGTTACCAATAAAAGCAAAAGAAATCGAAAAAGTGTCCAAATATGTAGATGGGTTTAGTAATCTGTTTCCGTGATCAAGGTGGCGCAAATGTCATTACCATATCAGTACTATTATTATCCATACTCCAATTAGCAGCTTAAGGTATGTAATCTACGTAAGCTTCCCAACTTAATCTATCACAAACCACTGATCTTAATTCGTTAGACGATTTGTTAGTTTCTGTTATAGAATGATTCTCCTCCAGGTTGCTTGTGGTTTGCCTCGATGTCTAGTTCTATTCTATTGCGCTACGTGTGGAACTTCTGCATAGTTTTTGCGTAAATTGTGTCCTAACCAAACATATCTGATTTTTCAGCTCCGAATTGCTGTTGAAACAGTTTTCCGATTGAATCAGCTTTCGTTGGGTTGACAATCCTAATTAATGAATTGCAATTATTGCATGTCCTAAAGTCAATTACTATCCCAGTGTACATATATCTATTTATGCATTTACCTATGGTAGATTGTAATGAACTTTTACTTTTAATTATTTTCAAACACACGAGTATTATATTAAATTTATTTCGAAAATCTTTTTCCAAATAGATTTAAAAATAATACCATCAAGTGTTCTTTAGAGCATACAGTTGCTGTCAGCATTTTAGCACCACAAGGAAGACTACACTTATTTAATTTTAAATTAAAGAAAATAAATGATTCATATGAGAAGCTAATAGTAGCTAAGATAAAAAGAAATACGGCGAGGAACACAGATTTGCGTTACTGAAAAACTGACAAGCAGTCTGACGCAAGCATTTTTGCAATTTTCCATGTAAAGTTGCGGTAGTTCTATCGCGAGTATCGTGGGTTTCTTCATGTTCTTTTCACTCTTAATTTCAATCCAGCGTTGTGTTACTATCGAGCATCCTACTGACGGTATGGTCGATCCACCTTCATTTCCTTCTTTTTTGTTTTAGTCGATTTTCCCTTTGTTTTAGTCGATGATTAAGTTCCAGGGGTCCGTGTTTCTCTTAGCCTGCTGTTCATTTATACCTGTAGTTATTGCACGGTAGTTGTAATATTAAAGCTACCACATTTAAATTGTGTTGCTATTTTCTTGACATCTGCTGTACATATAAGTATGTACATAGAAGTAAGCAAATAAAGCCTCTACATAATGCATGTGTTTTAAGAGTATTTTAAGTGCATGAATATTTAAATTTATTTACTTTTTACTGTGTGTTATTTATTTTAAACAATTTTCTTGTTAAAATAGATTTTCGGTTTTAGATATTATACGATATTTTATAGTATAAATGTATACGAATCTACGTAGTAAATATGTTTACATATCAAGTTTTGTTGGTTATAAAATATAAAACAAAAAAAAAAAAACGAAACAAAAAAATAAAAAATAAATTAAGAAAGTGAGTACCTGATTGAATTTACTCCTATGGATGCATTGAAGTCAATATGAAGAGATACGGCTAGAAATTTTACTTTCTGTACAGAGAAAGAGAGAGAGAGAGAGAGAGAAGGAGTATAGGTACAGTTTTTATTTTACCAATACACCATATTTACCTACACACGAATTATTATGCTTCATGTATACGCTATATGTATAGCAGTGAAGTGAAAAATAATATTTCATTCCATGGTAGACTGAAAAAGAAAATTTGTAATCAAAGTAAATTAATATAGCAATTAGGTATAGATGGCGAGACAACAAAAGTTACCATCGATAGCACACATAGAGCTGAACGTTTGTGGCTCATCTGGAGATGTCAGACTAGAAAAATTTTTTAAATCGTCTTTTTGTGGAATTGCACCAAATGGCAGAGTTCTTTTCCTTTTAGATTTCTTGGAAAATATTTGTTACAATTTCTTGGTAGATATAGAAAAGTAATATCTCTAGCTTGTTTAAAAGATTGGAACTTAAGCTTCAGTTGTTACATAGAAGCCATTATTCAAAGGACATTATTTTAAATAGGTTTAAAAATATGGATACGTACATAATTGGTCATTACAACTCTTTTAGTCAGGATTACGACCTAGTTTCTCACTCCATTTATGTCGTGTGCGTCAATTTTTATACATGAGACCTGCAGTTTAAAGTCGAATCCGAATTACAGATTTATTGAGAAATTTTTCATTGCAATTTTTATTTACATTTAATGTTTTTGCGAGAAATCTGCTGAGAGGAAGTCGACGAAGAAATATTTTTTCGCATTTCGTTTTGACGTCTGACCTGGGGTTTACGTCTAATAAACCAAAACACTACCTACTAGACTACGGCGATTTCTCCCATATCCATATCCAACGTAAAAATATACATACTTACGTGTAAAATTGAGTGATAATTTCGAACAGTAACGTCAACTTAGCTTTTATGTGTATGTGGATGGAGTCAGTTCGTTGTGGCCCTCTGTTCTTTTTAGGAACCAAAGGACATAAGATATAAAATTTATAACATTTAATAAATTAACTAAGTGTGTTAGGCCATTGCTATAATTTTTCCTCCGTCTGCAATAACTCATCTTAAATCAGCTTTAAATTGTTACATTCATGTACTTTACTTTCGTCTACCATGTTATGGATAATAACATGTATACCCAGCAAGTTTCTTCATTTGAAGTTGATAACAATACCTAAATGCCATATAGATTTGAACAATCGAATAGAATAAAACATTGGAGTGCAACAATCATAACAAATATAATTAAATTGTTTGTTCTCTTTCTAAGGGTCGGATACAGTCAATTGGATATTAAAAGTTTGCTCCAGTGGGTGTAAATAAGTTACGCTTAGAAGATTAAGTGACAAATGTTGCGTGAAATGTTGCAGGGTAGACATCTATAGTTTCTTATTTAAATGAAAAAAATGTTAGTATGATATCCTTACACACATACTTATATGTTTTAGCATACGTATTCATATGTACATACATACGTACATACATACATACGTATTTTTATACGTACAAATAATGATAAATTCAATTTACTAACAATTTACTAAAAAAAGGGATTTGCAAGTAGTAGTAGTAGAGACCGATAAAATAAAAGAAAATTGAAAACAAATCATGTTAAATTTAGTATGAAATAAAATCAAAATTATATTCCTTCAAAGGCAATAAATATTTTAAATAGAATCTGTGCTGTTTCTGTGAGTCTGAGTAAGGATAACATAAAAGATGACAAAAATAAAAAAGAAAAGAAAAAAAAATTAAACAGATTGTAAATAGGAAATCCTGCAAAAAGAAAAAAGAAACAAAATTTCCGAAGATAAGTAAGTTTGCTGTTTGGAAAGCAAAAGTATTAAAAAAATTTCTTTGTTTTTAAGTCTTTTATAAGCAATTGCTACGATATGTGGTCGTAATTGTTAAGCTGCTTTAGCTGAGGTTTTACAATGTGATTTGACAATATTTTATGTTACCAATACGATAACCTTATTTAAAATTTAAAATTTGTTAAGAGTATTAAACAAATTTGTATTTCTTTTTATATGTTTGATATCAGTATTAGACAAAAAAAGGCATACACGATGTAACAAAACCAATCAATTTTTCTGGGGGTTCGTGGTATCAGCCGTAATAGAGTTACTCGCTTTTTATTTGCAGTAACTAACGTTACCTAGATTTTGCTTAAATTTTAATCATTTTAAGTGCACAAACTTATTTGGTTAAAGCATAATTTTATTTTTATTTATTCGATACATCCTATATTACTCCAGTACAATATTCAACAATTTTATATGAAACCAAAACTGTATACATGTGTGTATACGCTCGCCTATCAGTGGAAATTGTTTTAAATAATCAGTTGATGAATTAATATCACTTTACATTCCATTAAATAAACAGGCTACCATCATCACCACCACTACCACCAACGTCACCATTTCAACCATAATAGTGTGTGACAATAATGGTCAATTGAAGACAGTTACACGTTTGACGCAGTGCAGTGCAGTTTTGGTGGATATGTGTTCAACTGTGAATCTAAACAACAGCGATTGAAACTAAATCTACAGACCGTGTACATGTTTTAAGCGCTGTAGTTAAAATGCAATAAATAGTGAGTGAGAGAGAGATAAATTACGCTCCAATGTTTTGTACATGTTGAAGTCAATAAACTCAATGCATCACGTCGATGATGATCATCAGAGCAATCATAGCACCAACACGAGGACATGTATGTACATGGACATGCACATGGCTGTAACTGTCATGTACGATGTGCTTATTTGATTGAGTTGTCTTCATTAAAGTACTTTATTCAACACATGCTTGTATAAAATATATACATATGCACGTAATAATACACACAAAATTATTTATTAGTACGTATCATCATGCATGCAATGTAAAATGGATTACAAATTCATTTAAAAGTACTTTATATCACATACAGCTGTTAAACTCATACCAAATAATTGATAATCTTTATAATCAAAATGATAAAATTTACTTTGAAATTTAATTTCTTTGATGAGATAGTAATTGATGGTTTTCATTTTTAGGTACATATTTCAATTTATTTTGCTTACGTACTTTTTTCCATTCCCCTTTAACGCGCAACTTAAACTTCTTGTACAGAAAAATGAGAAAAACAGTTCAAGCATGTGTCCCTATGTCCTTTTGTAAATTTCTTGCTCTTTGTTCAAGTTTGCTAGATTCTTAAGTTGGTTTAGAGTTGTTTTTAGAACCGTCCCAGCCACTTTCTATTTTTAGAGGCATTATCCCGGCGGAGGTAGCACGTTTGAGGATTTCGTCCTTGGAATGAGAACGTAATCCAGCAAGGACATCATCGGCTTTTAGTTCAATATTCGCTATACAATTGTTGGAGCCATTCGCCGTTTATATCAGATCGTTCTAATCGTCTTCAGAGCACAAAACGTCGTTTGAAATAAGGAGTGTAGCCAAAGAGAAGAGCAATGAAGGGGTCATATACAGACTAATGAAATAGATCTCGTAGGTCTAACTTCCTTGTGCGAATAGAAATATTTCTGAAACGCATATGACGACTCTTTATCTATGTTGATAGGGAATTGCCCTCAAATTTCTTAAAATTCTTTTCCTTCTTATGAGTTCTGTTCTCTGAACTATGGTGTCTAGCCATGGGGAATTCAAAGACATATTCTCTTCCACAAATTAGAAAATTTAATTGTATCATATACTTGAAGATCGCTGTATGGCATAAGAATTTTAATATAAGAGGAGTTATGTTTATCATAGTCGTCGTAGTCTAGTAGGTGTGTTGGCTTATTAGATGTAAGGCCACGGTTCAAACCCCCATGTCAGACATCTCCAACATAATCAAGTATGAAAAATTATTTCTTCAACGACTTTCTTCCAGCAGATTTTTGGCAAAAACTCTGAGAGTAAAATAAAAAAAAGCCATGAAAAGTTTCTCAAAAAATATCTGTAGTTCGGAATCGACTTCAACCTGTTGGACCTGCCACTCATGTATAAAATTAACCCACACAACACAAGTGGTGTGAGAAACTAGGTCGTAATCCTGACAAAAGGGTTGTAATGACTCTCATAATATTAGAATTTGCTTCCGTGGATTCTTCCTCTTCCTGATTCTTGCTTAATTTTCTAACGAAAATGATGAGATTCCATTCTGATTTTATTACAAAGTTTAAGTAATCAAACGTAGTTTTAACTCTGTTGTAAAAACCTCATTAAAAACTTGTTTTTATTTAAGAATTACAACAAATATTCAGAAATTAATTAACAAAACTGAATTCAATATTCAGTTTTAAAATTCTTATTTACCCGTGGTTACTGTCCGGTTTTCCTATTTGATCGTGTATGTATACAAAATAAGAATTTCTTCCGTAAAAATATACATTTTCTACAGGATATTTTATGTTTATCATATGAAAACATACAACTGCTTTCTGTTTGCAAACAAGACAAATTGAACTGTTTGGTCTGTAAATATAATATTCGGTGATAGTGAATTCAAAGTGATGGTATAAGTTGTAAGAAAAAGTGGTAAGAAAATTATGTTTTTTTTTCAAAATTAATATGTTTGTCTCAACTGCCAGTGTACCACCAAACGACTATGGGGATCAAGACATTCCACTGATAGAGCAGATAATCGATGCTGATAGTCTTACTAGATGTGTCTTAATACGGTCGCAATGTAAGGCACTATTTAAACGATTTTGCCGGACTAAAACTTTACTGCTGGCTTGCAAATACAACTCAATCAGTGAACGTGATACAATAACTTTTTTTGTGCACATACATACAGGTGTTGGTAAAAATTATCAAATACGCTGCATTTTGTTTCTGTGGTTGCCAGTGTTCTCTCTGTACGGTTTGTTTATTTATCCGGAATGAAGTAATTTTTTATTTAATTTTTCATTTTGTACAATTGAACGTGACATATTATTGTGTCCGTAAATGCACTCTCATGCTGCACGCTATACAAATAAGTTTTAACAAATGCTGTCTTCTATACATATGTATGTACATATATGTATACATACTTTAATACTTTACTTCCAAATAAAAAAAATCTTGTAAAAATTCCCAGGAAATATAAAGACAAGAATTTTTTGTTATGAATTTTAATTGGCATTAAATAAGTTCCGTAAGTAGATAAGAAGCTTTATTTGTATCGACTTAAATATGATATTTACTACGGCTATTATGAAAACAGTAAGATTGTAATTGATATGAGGAAATGAATTATTGACTGCAACAATTGAAAATGAGCGGAGGAGGCCATTAAATGGTATTGTTCAGCATAATTAGTTTTAGTAGGATAGTCGCTTTATTGCCAATATCGAATAATATTGTTTTGCTTTTACATCGCTTAACATTAAGTGAACAAAAATACAACAACAAACACCAGCATAAAAAATGGTAATCAAGTAAACAAAAATACAACAACAAACACTGCAAGAATAAATGTAAACAAAATACACAAACAACAATAAGGAAACAAAGATGTTTACATTTATAGGGATTTCATGAAGGCGAAGCCACGAACATTCGCCTTCAAGAACATTCATGAGACTGTTTACCTTGCCATGTAAAAGGCAAGGCAAGTGAGTTAGTGAAGTTCAGTCAGTCTTGTGTGAAGACGCGGTGTGTTTGAAGAGAGTAATAGTAGTTTGAAGATCTCCCTTACAAAGATCTGTCGAACAATTTCCTAGTAATTGTTATTGTCTATGCAAAGGGTGTAAAGAGAGGAATAACAAACAAAGCAATTGTTGTTGTTTACATAAAGTTGTGAATTGTGCGAAATATACAGAATTTAAATTAAAAGCTAAACACAAATTAATTTTTATTTTATTTGCAATCTACGAGCCCATATTTTAAACGTTTTTAAAAGGTGAAATCGTAACAATATTACAATCCACCATGAGTTTACACTGTGTTTAATTTATGTTAAGTTCTCATAATCTTGCTTAGTACGAACAGAAAGAAAAAGCTTCAATTTGTTCTAAGTTTGCTACTAATTTCCGTATTAATGACTACTTCTGTTAGAATATCCCTCAAGATTTGCCCTCCCATATATATGATGGAAGGCTTTTAATAGTTTCTGGCGCTAGTTTAGTCTCACTGCAGTGTTCCCAATTGTTTGTTTCGGCATCATGCCTTCTTGTTAAGCATGGTGCTTAAACGAAACAAATTTTTAAAATTTCATTTTAAATTTGTTAGAGTTGTGTGTGAGTATGAGCAATATTTATAATTAATAATACGTATACGCCTACGGGGTTTTTATATTTAAACAGGTATTTATCGTATCTGAGTTTCTTCTCTTAGGCAATCTGTTATATTCTGTTATGGGTGTAATGGGGGTAATTTTCAATAAATTTTTGTTTTCTTTTATTCGTTGCGTTTGTGTTATTTTAGATTAAGAAATTAAAAAAAAAGAAAACAAAAAAAGAAAAAAAAAATAACAAAATGAGCACAATAACAATCATTAATTTCACTTTAATGAGCGCTAAAAGTTAAATAACAAAAGCAATGAAATAAATAAAACATTCTCCATGTACTTAAATTATATGCCCAATGCACGTATGAAATTTCAATTATTGCCTCTGTGTATTTATGCACTTATACATGTGCACACGTACTCGCACACGTACACGTACATGAACATGGACATACATTTTCCATTTCGCTATGCGGTGGGTGCGTATGGACACATTCAGAGATGGACAATGTTTAACATTCAACAACATCATCATATGTTAAGCTCGAGGCAATACCGACAGACATACCGTTCGTTTTAATTTTTTTTGTTCGCTTTTCGTTTTACGTTTTTAAATTTTGTTTTGTGCATTTAAAACTGCAACTGTGGCCATTAAATATTGAAATATGCATTCAGGTATTTCACATTAAAAGTAATTAATTGATATGCTGATAATATTCATTATTTTTTTTTTTTTTGTTTCTGTTATTTTTTCTGTTATTTTTCTTTCGTTTTTTAATTTGTTATATGTGCGCGTATATTTTTGTATTTTAATTGAGGATTTAATAAAAAATAATTGAAAAAATAAAAATCTTGAATTGTATTCAATTAAAATAACAAGCAAACAAATTGTTCTGAAATTGTTCTACAGATGGAACATTGTTTAATTAAACATTTTTACACATTTTTAAATGAATATGCACGATGAATATTTCAGTTATATTTTGATGCCATAAAATAATGATTTAATTTTGATGCATAAAAATAATGAAAAAGAAAATTCTTTTAAAAATTAAATTTTGGTCCTTACTTGCTTACCCGTTCCAGGTATAAGCGAACATACAAATATAAATTTATACTGATTAGTGCAGAGTTAGCTCTCAATTTATGGCAGAAATAAAATATTATCTACACGCCATAGTTCTTTAGATTTCAAAATAAAGTGTACAATTTCCCTTCAAGTGGGAAATGATCATTTGTAGCCATTAGTCGCAAAAACTTTTGAATTTACCTGCAACTTACATACATACATACATACATAATTGATCATTACAACCCTTCAGTCAATATTACGACCTAGCTTCTCATACCACTTATGTTGTGTGCGTTAACTTTTGTCCATGAGTGGCGGGACCTACAGTTTAAAGTCGACTCCGAACGACAGATTCTTGAGAAACTTTTCATGGCAATATTATTTACTCTCAGAGCTTTGCCAGAAATATGTTGAGAGGAAGTCGCCTAAGAAATATTTTTTCATATTTCGTTTTGATGTCTCACCTGGGGTTTGAACCCAGAACTACCTACTAGACTACGGCGACTTTTACGTGCAACTTAGTTTGAGTAAGTCAAATGCTTTTAGAAAAATTTAAGAGAAAGTGTAGCCAGCTGACACAACCAATTCAGAGGTATTTAGACTCAGGTAAGCTTTGCTAGCATTCGTTGCACAATCGATGATTTGAAAAATTTTCCTATAAAAATTGTTTTGGGTTGGCATAGTTGACCTATTACTTTTCAACTTATTTGAGATTTTAGTTATGTTTGTTTTAAGAAGCCAATCTTATTAGAATGTAACTCAGCACAGTTTATTTATTCGTGCAAATGTTGTTAAGAATTTACATTTGGCTCCTTAACTTTTTATTTTTTTGAAAGTGCTATAATTTTAAACATTGCTGTCTACCCATACTTAAGATTTAAATTCACTTGTTACACTTTTTGTTCAGTTGCTTAATATTTGAAATCTTTTAACAAATTGTTTCGTGCTTTTATTTCAAAAACTTTTTTCGTAAATCCGCAAATAAAACTTTTGTAAATACAGAATCAAAAAAAAAAAAAACGTTGGAAAGAATCAAAAAAAAGGTTGAATGTATTTTGGGTTTCACAAAGTTTTAAGTTTAAGTTATTTGTATATTTAATGCAAATTATAACAGCGTTGTAGGTAAATGAATTAAAAATAATGCTCTACCTACTAGACTACAACGACTTCAAGTTGGTTTTTTTATTTCCTTCTATATCCGTATAACGGTTATTGTATAAAAATGGAGCCTGTCATTCCATTGTTTTCTTTTTCAGGTTCTTTATACCGGATTTTTTTTTTATTCAACTGAATCAGATACCATACCTCCGTCTTACAATCAATAAAAGTAGGCGACCTTTTGACACATGAACAACATGAAGTTTGTTCAATTATTGGTTTATATTAGTGTTTTTAACTTTTAACTTTTTTTGTTCTGTTTTATTTCACTAAATTTTTAAACAATTTAAAAGTGTAATAAAACTCTGTAGTTGCCAATAAAAGCAATAAATAATACCAGTTTAGCACTTAAAAAATACCCAATTGCGTCTGGCTATGTGGAATAAATATCGTAAAACTATTTGGAATATTTTAATTTAAATGTTTTTGTTGTTATTACCCTTGACTTTATTGTTTTAATAAATATTTCAATACGAAACAAATACAGTAAAATAAGTGAGAAAAATAGAAAAACTTTTTATTTAATTGATGCCAGTAAAAGATTTTGTAATCAAACATAAAGGATCAATTATCCGGTATCTACTGTAACCAGCAAACAGTTGGGTAGAGATTATTCAGGATATTAAAATAGACTAGAATATCATAATTTAATTCAAATAATTCAATTGTTGTATTTAACACGTTCACGCCATCGTGGCCCACTGGCAGCTGCACTTAGTGCTCCTCGCTCTATCGGACGAAAGCTATTATGCAGCATAGACAATCCAACAATGCAACTGTATCGTGTAAAGTTTTGTGTGAATTTTGTGCAAATTCTTAGTGAATTCGTCTCATCCTCACTGAATAATCAGAATTTTTACCGTGAAAATAGAACAGTACTCAAGTATTACGTTAGTAATTATAATTGTTAATAAAAATAACAGCTTTTAATAGGGCCTGATTCTCAAGTATTCTTTTTCGGCAGTAGAAGTGGTAAAGATCTAAATATTTGGTGTTACGTACCGTCTAAGTTGAAGTCGTCGTAGTCTAGTAGGTTGTGTGTTGGCTTATTAGACGTAAAGCCAAGGTTCGAGCCCCAGGCCATACATCAAGACAAAATACAAAAAGTATTTCTTCGGCGACTTCCTCTCGGCAGATTTCTGGCAAAAACTCTGAGAATAAATATAAATTGCCGAGAAAAAGTTTCTCAAAAATCTGTCGTTCGGAGTCGACTTTAAACTGTAGGTCCCACCACTCATGTATAAAATTAACACACACAACATAAGTGGTGTGAGAATCTAGGACGTTGTACAATGGGTCAATTCGACCTCCGGGTACTGTACTTGTCTTAATTGATAAGTACACGTCCTCTAACCTAACCTAACCTAACCGTCTAATAGCATAACCAAATGCGTACCACAGGTAGTACACGTCACCTGATGTGGCAGTCTAGTGCGGGCCACCGGTGGTACGCGCCGACGTAAACGTGTTAATTTGAAGGTATTTATGAAACGATTATGGATGGTAAAAAGGGCTACTGACAACAAATATTTAAACAACGCAACTGAGGTTCAGTTCTTGTCCATAATCGATCCATTAATCTGAAATTTGTTATTGATTTGCTTTAAGAAACAGAATCTCCCATTATTTTGTCGGCTATGGACCAAGGCATTTGTAGTCGCAAGAGGGGAGATTCTATAACCCTCAAATAATAATCGTATTTCAATGAATTGGGCTTTAAAATATTGGTATTAAAACCATAACAATTCCCAATAATAGTAATTTAAGCTTCAACAATTTCTTACAACAATATAATCAGCAAAATATTCAGAGCCAACATTATTAAGCAGCTAAACAAAATCGTTCGTGCAAATTCACAAAACAAAAAACAAAATGAATGAATGAATGAATGAATGAATGAGAAAAAAAGCCAATTCAAAGACTACAAAATATTTATAAAACAGCAACAACCAACCAAAAAAAAAAAAAGAGAAAACAAAATCAAATTGCTAAGAGTAAAAGAAAGAAAAAAACATCAACAACAAGAACAACAATATCTTACAATGTTTAGTATTCTAGGCTCTGTGCTGTGCTCTGTGTGTGTTGCATTATATTCACAGCAATAGTTCGTTTAGTAAACGAAAGAGTGAATGAATGAATGAAATATCCTTTC
Source organism: Sarcophaga variegata (assembly GCA_932273835.1). Lineage (NCBI taxonomy): Eukaryota > Metazoa > Arthropoda > Insecta > Diptera > Sarcophagidae > Sarcophaga > Sarcophaga variegata. Next base: position 113,285,262 of record OW026362.1, on the reverse strand, counting down.
GTATACAAAAACAGCATAAAGAGGAAACGGAACTTTTCACTGAACACAAATAAATCACTGCCATTTTATGGTAATAATTTTGCAAAACAATGTTGCATGTTTTTCTTCAACACTTGCAATAACAACGGCCACAACATTACACACTACAACACAAAGGCTATATGTAAGAAATTCCCTTCAATACAACTATATTTTTACACATACATACGTATGTATATGGACCCACAAACACATGCTTACTAAACACAGTGAAACTGTAAACAGTTACTTTGGTGTGTGTGTTTTTTTTCAGTTCTTATGCTTTATTTCCGGTTTTTCTCATTCCAGTCTTAAGCTTAAGATTGGGTGTGTATTTATGGTCGGTATGGCATGAGTGTGTAAAAAAAATGTAAAATGGATTTTGTACACTACAGACGGCCTTTTAAATACTTATCCGAAATGTTATCGTTCAAGAGTTCCCTCGTTTATTGACTTAAACACTATCTTTCTAATAGGCCCCAGAAATTAGTCAGATTTTAAATCCGGCAGTCTTGGTGCCCAAAATATGCACAACTTTGTGAAATTATACCACAAAATACCTTCAAAAAACTATTATGCAGCGGAATTGTGAAGACGCGATCTCAATCTTGTGGGATTGTCAAGATGCGGAAAAACAGGAATCCGGGCAATACCTTCTTATGATTGTCTCTCCTTCGATGTTTAAGAATTAAGTATCTTCACGTATGTATCTTCCATGATTTGTACTTTTCCAAGGATATCTCACTTGCAAATCTGTTTTTTACGGCCGTAATGTGGATACTGCACGACTGAACGAGGCCGCCGTAGTCTAGTTGTTAGTGTGGTTCAAACCCCTGGCTCAGACATTTCAAGCAAAACACGAAATAAAAAAAATATTTGTTTCGACGATTTCCTCTCAGCAGTGTTCTGGCAAAAACAATGAGAGTAAAAATATCCTGAAAATTTTTTCAAATCTGTCGTTCGGAGGCAACATTAAACGTTAGGTCCCACTACTCATGGATAAAATGAACACACACAATATAAGTGGTGTGAGAAACTAGGTTGTAATTCTGACTTAAGGGTTGTAATGACCAATTAAGTAAGTGTGTAAGTGGACTCATGTCTGAGGGTATTCCGACAGTTGTTGTTTGAATGAGGAAGAATAAGAATCGGTACAGCACTTTCGGTGTGAATATCTGTGTTTATTTTAATTTTCAAAAACAAAACCCTTAAAAAATCACCCGTTATTCTTCTAGACACGAAAACTGAGTTTAGTTAGGTTAGGTTAGGTCGGAGTGGTAGCTTTGGTACCAAAAGCCCACTTGAGCACGCATAGCGGCCCGTTGTGATACCACGGGTGAACGCAGTCCCTGTACTGACCAAGTTCCACCAAAATCAGGGAAGAGGAAGAAGTTGGTCAGCGCAAGGGCTGCACGACTTTATTTAGTGTTCAATATTAAATTGAAACAAAGAGAATAAAGATTCCAATGTTGTTTTCATAAATCAAAACTATAGGGTGTAATTAAAAACTGCTTCACCTAATTATTCTTAACTTGTGATGTTTCATTTAAAACGTACACAAGATGTTTAAGTGAAAATTTGAACACATTCCTTAGTGCTTATGTAACATTTAAAGGAACGTAAATGGGGTGAAAAAAATATAAATAAAAATTCCAACATAAAAGGAATGAAAAGAATGAAATCAAAAGAAAGGGCACAACTATAGATTGTGTATGGAATAGAAGAAATATGTGATAAAACTAAATTGTGGCAAAATAGTAACTAACATTTGATGTGTTTGGCAAAGTCTGTAAGAAAAAAAAAACACATACATGCAGGGATATGTTGCACAAAAATTGTATTTTCATGGTTTAACTACCGTACGATATACATATGTATGTACCCAAATACATAGCGATAATGTGATTATCTTGTGAGGTCTTCTGGAAAAGTTTGATGTTTTAAATTCCATGGTATTTTTAACAAATTAGGGATTAAAATTATGAAGCTAAACTGGCAATCATAAAGTATGTATTTTAAGCTTATATAATTTGAATTGATTGCAACGCACTAAAGATCTTAGATTATACTGCTTCTTTAAAGCTTTACGAGCTAAAGGCTGGGAATCTCCAAAATACATTGGTAGCCCGGCCTACCTAATGCGCACGATTCGCCGCAAGACTTACTCTCGGCGTGCTGAGCGCCTACGTACTAAACCCAACCTCGTTCGTTACACTTCCAACCAGTCGTCCCCCATCGGGATCACCATCAAGTATTACTTCGGGGTGAAGATTCGGCGAGTGCCGTTTTAAAATTCTGCTGACCTTGCTATCTCAGCCAATCTTTGCTGCATCAATACCTTCCTTGCGAAAACACATACTGCGTTCCAATTGTCAGATAACTACATTATCGTTACCTGGTCATCTCCAGGCAATTTCGTTGATCATCGTATCGCAGGCAAGAAAAGAAAAAATTGCTCCACCGTTTCCCTATTATTCCGGTATTCAGGGCACGCTTCATCTATGTCGTGACCATACTTATAGAGAAATGCTCTATTACATCCAAGGCCTGTTAGCAACTGTGTCAGGTGGAAGTTCATCTGGCCGTGTTTCCCTTTGGTCCATTCACCTATACTCGGTATGAGTATGTAGGTCCACCATCCCTTGGTGGAATTAGACCAGTCTTGCTGCCATCTATCCATATCATCATTCGCTAATTGAACAGAGTTCGAAAGATCTGTTCCCCTCCTTTTGTCAAGGTTTCCTGCTCTCTACGTCCAGTACTAGCTTCAGGGACATCATCCCCGCAATCACCAATGCTGGATCAGTAGACACAGTGCGAAAGGCAGAAATTATCCTGAGTGCTGATCTCTTGCAGGCCGCTTCTATTCCTGCTCTAAAGATCCTCTTATCCATAGTCTTGGAACATATAGGGGCTGCATATATAGCGATCGATGTCACTACCTTCAGCTGTAACCGTTTCTTCTCCTGTTTTCGGCTCCCTAGGCTAGGCATTATTCTGGCTCACATTTTCCACCGATGTACTTCAGGCGCTCCCTAAACGTGAGCCTGTTGTCGATCATTACTCCCAGATATTTAATTGACTGCTTTGATGTTATGTGCTGGTCGCCCAGCGATTATACTCTTTTGAAAATGTTAAAATGTAGGTCCATCAAATGACGACAAATCTAATTACAAGGACAAGCATGAATGCTTTGGCAACTTTGGATTAGAATGCTCAGTGACAAGATGAAAGTCAATCACGCAGTCAGTTTTAAACGTATCAAAGAAGGTCTTGTTCTATTTTATAACACAAATGTTTATTTCGGAAAAAAGAACAATAAAAACAAACACTAATGAAACAACCATAAATGTCCTCATGCTGACAATAACTTTTCGGATGACCGTCTGCTGCTTTCAGTTGATGTAAACAGTTTTACTGTGTGAATTGAAATTTTTTATTATTTTCTTTTTGTCTTACATACTCATTAAAATTTAACATTTCCCACAATAGTTTTCATCCTGTTGTTCTTCGGTTGTTTTAACAAGAATTTAAATTATCATTTTGCATTGTATTGCATTGTATTTCACTTTTATTTTATTTTATGGTAAATGAGTTAATTTGCAAATACATTTATAAACACAAATATTTACATTAAAATCATTAAAATAAAGTTTTAAAAATACAACAAAAAAAAAAAAAGATAAAATCTCTATGCGTAACTGCTGGCAGATAAGCAGACATTAATTTCCTTTTAAATAACTTTCATACGCTACCTATGTACCTACACTCGTCCCATTCCATCTCTGCTTTGACTCTATGCTGTGTTGTTGTTTATTTATGATAAAAAGAAAATCTTTTTTAACACAAAGCGTAGGTATACGCTTTTAAAACTTTTGCCATTCTTTTTTTTTTTTTTTTGAAAAGTAAGACTAAGAAGACTGAGAAAAATAAAAAAGAGAGGAGTAAGAGAAGAAAACTTTAAACATTATTGCAACCGTTAACAGGTAGTTGACAAACAAAGTAATTTGACTATAACAATGAGCACGGAGTGCACATCTCTGGAATACTTTTGCATTAAATTTTCATAAATACGATTAAATAAAGAGATTTTCTACAAAACAAAAGTAAAAAGAAAATAAAACGTAAAAGAATGACACATTTTTATAAACGATCAGTGATGGCAAATTACGGCAAAAATAACTTAGAAATTTACGTTTTCGGATTTATCTTCAATGACAGTTAAAATAATGTGTTTGAAATTGAACATTTGAATTTTTGTTTGCCACACTGACAGAGCCAACACACTATTTGCTAGACCATGGCGATTACCAGGAAGTTCATTTAATATTGTGATATTTATGAACGTCATGACATATATAGAACTGTTTCCAGAGGCGATATTCATACTCTGCTCAAGTAATAGCATTAATTAAAAAGAAGTTTTATCTCAGATAACCATGCATCATTATACTTCTTTGTTTTAGCTTTTATACTACACAGAGTAATTCAGAATCAGTGCTTGATGTGAATCAGAGATAAGCAATGAATCGTTTTTTTGCTACTCATAAGAACTCATGAAATTTTGAATACGAGTGAGTCAAAAATATTCAAGCTTAACTATGTACTCTGATTCATTCCTACTCACTACAACGTTGATTTATAAGTACAGATTGCAGTGAGTATGCATTCAACGTTAACATCAAACTCATACCATTCGAAATATGTTTGATTCATAAGCATACTCATTTATATTCATAACCTAAGAAAACTACTTACAAATGATTCGAGTTACTCATCAAAATTTACAGTCTTAGTTGTTCTTGCATTTACAAAAAAGAAAAAGAGACACATAAGCAAAAAAGACAGAGCAGCAGGCAGAGCAAACAGGCAACCTTTTAGTGAGGATTTTAGGGTTCGTACGCGAGTCATACTTATTTCGAGCTTCGTGTATATGTTGAGTTAAAGGAGAGTCGAAATCAACAACATCGTACGTGTTGTTAAGTATGAATATGATGAGTACTTCAAACTTTGAATATGAGTAGAGGTTCCATGATATTAAAATAAGTAAGAATGCGTATAAGTAGTTGATGTCGCCGTAGTCTAGTAGGTAGTGTGCTTTTAGATGTTAGGCCACGGTTCAAACCCCATGTCAGACATCAAAACAGCAGATTTCTGGCAAAAACTCTGAGACTAAATAAAATTGACACGAAAAGTTTCTCAAAAATCTGCCGTTCGGAGTCGACTTTAAACTGTAGGTCCCGCCACTCATGTATAAAATTAAGACACACAAATAGAATGGTGTGAGAAGCTATGTCGTAATCCTGACTGAAGGGTTGTAATGGCCAATTATGTATGTATGCATATAATTATTAGAAAGTATGATTCGTTTCTACTCATCTTTTTGGAATACCTATTACTGATCTCTGATGTGAAGTGAACGTTCCCCTCTTTTTGTTTCAAATTGTAATGATAATCCTTTGGAAATTTAATTAATATCCTGTGGAATCGAATAATCATATAAATAGTACGAATAAATAAAAATTCTTTCTTTATATTGGCATATTTGCCAGATAATGTAACATTTTCTTGCCACACATAAAATTAAAATGTTGCCCAGACAGATTTTTTCTGTTTTTTTTCGTTTTCGTTTTGGTTTCTGGTTTCTGATTTTATGTTTCAACTCAACAAAAACTCTTTAAAGTTTGTATGAGTTTCTCATGTTATTAACAAACTATTTAAAAACATTAACGTAAATGACATTTACAAGATTATCTGTGGGGGCACAAATACAGAGAAAAAAAATTAAACAAGAAGAAAAAAAAACTGAAATATTCTCTATAAAAATATATTTTAAAATAAAAACTCAAGTATGCCATACGATTAAATGCATACATACATACATACATACAGACATACATATATAAAGAGAACTCTACCACAATACGTAGAATATTTAATAAGGTTGTTACTGTATAAGTAAGAGAAAGAGAAACTTTTTGTTTCAAACTATTCTGGTATAAAAACTCTACGGGCAACAAAACTATGGAGAAATTGTTATTTCTCGTTTTCTCGTCGTCGTTTTAGATTCTTTTTTCCTATCTAAGCACTTGTGCATATACGGAACGTACATACATATAGAAAAGTTTTCTTTTCCCACTGTAATGAAACAAAAGACCACAGGATATCCAGGAATAAAGTTGTTTTTTTTAGTTTTTTGTTTCCTCTGTAATTAGTGTTTATAGTAGAAATTTAGTTTTAACTGAATATTATTGCATTCTCTATTTATATTTGAGTTCAGAGAGCAAAAATGCATAAATACATACTAGTTATATACATATATACGTATTCTAGTATACAAAGTGTACATATACATACATATGTATGTAAACAATTATAATTAAAATTGTCAAAGACATTTTCCTTATGTTGCACTCCAAAATCAAATTGACTTTTAAACAGTTGAACAGTTTCCTTCACAAGCAAAAGTTCAAAAGCAGCGGAAGCAACAAAATGTAGTTTTAATATTGAATGTTGTGTCATAAATTACAAACATAACATAATAAATTAGATACTAATCCCTCAGTGAATACTTAGATAATGTCCTTGGGAAGGTGGAATTAATTCTATTTCTTTCTTTCTTTCATTTCAGCGTTAGGAGTCGAATTTCTCTGTGACTTAATTTTATGGACATTACAAATATATTGTTATGAAAATAAAATATCAAGATACTGGTGTTTTGCTTTTACATCGCTTAACATTAATATTATAAACAAAAGCTACAAAAACAAAGCAATGCAAGTAAACAAACCTGTTTACAAATTATGGTACTGCTTAATATAACAAGAAACACCTGTATAAAAAAATGGTAAACAAGTAAACAAAACTATACCAACAACACTATAATAATGAACGTAAACAACGATGTTTACATTTCGAGAAGGCAAAGTCATGAACGTTCGCCTTTAAGAACATTCATCAGACTGTTTACCCTGCCATATAAAAGGCAAGGCAAAGCAGTCTTGTGTGAAGACGCTGTGCGTTTAAAGAGAGTAATCATGGTTTGAAGATCTCCCTTACAAAGATCTGTCGAACAATTGTTTAGTGATTGTTATTGTTTATGCAAAGGGTATAAACAGAGGAATAACAAAGAAAAGCAATTGTTGTTGTTTACATCATGTTGTGAACAGTGGCACACAGAACTGTGCGAAGAATAAAGAATTCTAATTAATACTAAACACAAATTTATTCTTATTATATTTGCAATCTTTGAGCTCATATTTTAAACGTTTTTAAAAGGTAGAAACGTAACGATTGCGTAACATAATTGGTCATTACAACACTTTAGTCAGGATTACGACCTAGTTTCTCACGCGCTTATGTTGTGTTTAATAATTTTTACACATGAGTGGCAGGACTTACAGTTTAAAGTCGACTTCGAAGTACACATTTTTGGGAAAGTTTTCATGGCAAATTCTTTTTTTACCCTCAGAGTTTTTGCCAGAAATCTGCTGAGAGAGAGTCGCGAAGAAATATTTTTTCATATTTTGTTTTAGTTAGAGTCGTCTGATCTGGGATGTCAACCGAGGACTCATGTCTAATAAGCCAACACACTACCCACTAGACTACGGCGACTACTTTCATGGACATTACATACATACATACAAAATTGGTCATTACAAACCTCCAGTCAGGATTACGACCTAACTTCTCACACCACTGATGTTGTGTTTGTTAATTTTATACATGAGTGGCGGGACATACAGTTTAAAGTCGACTCCGTACGACAGATTTTTGAGAAACTTTTCATGGCAATTTTATTTGCTCTGAGAGTTTTTGTCAGAAATCTGCTGAGAGGAAGTCGCCGAAGAAATATTTTTCATGTCTTCCTTTTGATGTCTGATATGGGGTTTGACCGGAGGGCTCACATCTAATAAGCTAACACACTACCCACTAGACTACGACGACTACTTTTATGGACATTACCACCTCAAAATTCAGTCTTTTTTATTGATTTTTTTTTTCAATATATTTTTTTATCTTTGATTTGTTTTGTTTTTAAAAATAATAACAAATTAATGTAAATATTAATATTACCGGTTACAATGATAAATTAAACAACAACAATTTTATTCTTTCATGTCGGTTTTATTTTTTCGTGTTTCATGTGACTGCAATTCGTTTGGAATTTGTGCGTTTATCTTTGCGATATGGCGTAGGAGTAACAACCGTTATTTTATCCGTTGCATTATAAATTTGTTACACAATATAAAACTTTTGATTTATTCCCAAAAAAAAAAAACTACAACAACAACAAAACAAACAAAAAATGACCGAAAAGAAGGTTTTTTTTTTGGTAGAAATTTTGCCGAGTTGACAATATGTCGCCATTGAATATGAAAAGTTTTTTTGCGAATTTCAAACAGTTGCAGTTGAAAAAGTTTGTAACGAACAAAATAACACGGAGATAAAAAATATTAAAGTAAAGTTAAATTAATATGAGTTGGAAATAAAATGTTGATAGATACTCCTCTGTACAACATCATGAAAATGTTTAAAAATGAATGTATGTAACATACAGTTATTTAAAAGTATAAATTCATTTTCCATATTTCAATGTGCTGAGTATTGTAGTATTTTAATTATAGCCTGTTAATGTATGCCATAATGACTGTTTAACGACGAGGATATTAGTCCAATGTCATACATAAGTAAATAAATTATCGATATTATTTATAAAAGTAATTTTGTTTTATTGTTTATTGTAAAGTAAGTATTTGTAATAACATTTAACAATAATTTTCGTTCTTAACATTACAAAGTAAAATATTTAATAAATCAAATTTCGAAAGGATTACGAATCAGTTGATTGATCTGTTGATTCCATATTTTGAATACTTGTAAATGTTTTTGTTGTCGGTACATTTTTTGTTTTAAACCTAAAAAATAAAACACAAAATAAACTTGTTATTAGTATAGTAAAATAATATAAAAATAATAAAAATTCTTACCTATTCTTTATTAATGTTAAAACATCGCCCTTTAACACGAATAACACAAATATCAAGAGGCCCTGTATGGCATTTAAGACATCAGAAACTATGAAAATGATTTGCCATTCCTTATAGTCTCGCAGACAATACGACAAAATATCGAATATCCATGTAAGGCCCATTATAAGGAATAAACGTAAAATAACCATAACGCTGCAATGAAAGATAACAGAAGTTAACAGATAAGATTGAAAATTGTTTAAATAGTTTTGTGGTTTGATTTGTATACATCTGCACCATAATTGTAGTTCGAGGGTTAAGAGATATTGGAATCAAAAACTTTATTTTCAATTTTCTGTATAGAATAATACACATACTGGTCAGTATAGGTAAAGTTATGTCCTGTGAGTCCTATCGCAATGCAGATTGTACCTATTTCGTTATTTATTGAAAAAAGTGGCATTTTTCTCCTCCACCTCGATAGTTTTTTGAAGGTGTGGTATTTATTTACGTCATCTATAATTAGAAAAGTTCTGTCAATAAATTCAGGGTGTGTAAAAATAATTCCTCTCTGCATAATGACAGAGAAGATTTTCTGTGGTCTTCTCTGCTTCCTCTTTATTATATTCTGCAGAAGTTATTGGGAAGTACTCCCAATCTTTGAGTGTGTTCAAGAACCACTAAATCGCTAGTTCCCCACATTCTTAAACAATCATAGATGTGGTATACACACTCTTTAGGCATTTAAGGACCGCTTTAGTGCCAGTAAATATATGTATATCCGTTTTCGACATATTTTGATACTAGTAAAATTAGTCCTATTATTGGTTCCAATTTCTTCAAATTAAATTCTTATACTTGGGATAGTGATTTAGAAAAATAATAAGTTGATAGAGCTTGTCTATCAAAATATTACATTAAGTTGGCTTAGGATCGCTGTCATGCCAACGTGTCCATGTGGTTGTGTTGGCCAACAATAACTATTATTGTCATTAAGTCAAGTTTGATAATTTTGCAAATAATAGTTTGGTTATGGTGTAGATTATAAAACATTAAAATTGCAACTTTATTTAGAATCTTTCATACTCACTCCACTTGTACCAATCTATTTCTAATAGTCATCTTGGCTAGATTACGTCTAGCCTTATAAATTCTTAGAGTCAAACGAATAAAAGTTATAAAATTGAAGAATAAAATTATGGAATTTGGTCCATAGAAGTATATTACGGCTGACCATCTATTGGCTGTAATTAAATAAGAAATAAAAAAAATGTTATCTTCTGGGAATAAGCAAAACTTCAAATGTTTTGCAATTTTATAAGACTTTTTTTGTATAAAAATATTGTAAAATGAAAAAAAAATTATTTTAGAAGGTGTAGTAAAAAGATTAATAGTTTAATTATGATAGAATAATTTCGATTTAAATTAAAAGTTCACTGTTTAGCCATTTTGAAAGTAATTTTCTTATGACTCTTTCATCGGACTTGACAGATTTAACAATATTTATTATTTTTGCGCCATATACATATGTAAGTATGTAAGTGAAAAGGCTGTCCAATGATTGCTGTCACAATTATCACAATGGATGATTGATCAGGTCTATGATTGACTGACTTGATTTGAGTATTAGAACTACAATAGTAATCAAATTTTCTGTTGACAGAATATAGTACTTACTGTTTAACCAGCACCATTCTATCCCAATATCGGGCTTGTAGATTTCGTCAATATTTACAAAGTTCTGTATGATAATAACGGCCAAGGTAGCGAGCCCGGCACATAGCCAGACATATAATGAATACTTAATAAATGGGTTTACATTGTTATTAGCACGAAAATCATTATTGGTTTCCCTGAAGTTCATCGAAATGGTATGGCACAAAACGCCGAGCCATAAAAAGGCCGACATTAAGAAGAAATAGCATGTAAAACCTCAATAATAATAAAAAAGAAAAAAAAAAAGAAAATAAAACAAATGAGTCGTTTGTTATTAATTCACTTACCCAATATAGAACATGGTATATGACTAAATATGTTACCGGATATATTAATGAAGCTAAGTATAGCATAGCCCACGGTTAATGATATCAGATAACATATTAAGATTTTGCCTCCTAGATTGCCTCTCAGTTCTTTAAAAGCCAAATACACTAGTATGGTGGGTATTAAAAATATTACCGATACAGCCATGCCTAAAAAAATCATACACTCGTATTACAATCATTGAGGAATGGGATCGATTTCATTGCTGTCATAACTTACTCCACGCATCCAGGTAAAACTTCCAGCCATATTCAACTGGATGGTAACAGCTGGAGGGCATTAGTTTATACGTATTTGTGCTGGTGTTCAGTTGTGGCGAATAACAATAGCTAAGAGAATTTAAAATTATTTTATCGCCTTCTTCAGCATCCACAGAAAGCTCACCGTTCTAAATGTAATGAAATTAAAAAGAATTAATTGCAATCGATTCGTTTCTAGTAACATAGTTTTTCAATTCAAACTAAAATAAATCAACAACATAATACACATATTAAATGGTAATCCACAATAGCCGGCATAAGTTGTCTGGAATCATGGATAGAAAAGAACCCAACAAATCAGAATTACAGTAGTTGGCACTCACAGTGCAATACCAACTTCATTCTGCAATGGTTGATGTAAGCTTGAAAATATTTATTGGGAACAATCAAAATCAATCATTTTTGTTGAGAGAATATTCTGATTAAAATGAAAATCTTTGCCGTTGAGATACAGAAGGAAATAATTGGTAAATAAGTTCAACAATTAGTTGAGCTGGTTTTTATGGTTGTATCAAATACCAAGTCGTGGATGGTACTTGAAGTACCATTTGAATGAGATTATTAGGTTAGGTTAGGTTGGAGTGGTAACTCACTTGAGCACTCATAGCGGCCCATTGTAACGCCACAGGTAAACGCAGTCTGTGTACTGGCTAAGTTCCTCCAAACCAGGGAAGCACAAGTACCCCACGCTGGAAAACCAGCCTGAAAGATTGATAAACGAAGCTATATCCTTGACATCAATGGCTGATAGTTCCGTCAAGATGACAAGGATTGGAAAGCCCAATAGCCTATATGTGCATCTTGCAAGAGATGGGCATTGACAAAGAAAGTGGATAACAGTTTCTTCTTCCTAAAGGATCTGCACCCATGGCAGAATGCGATTATTAAACTATTGAAAAAAAAGGAATACTAATTTGCATATGAGTGTGAAATATAAAGGAAATTATTAAAAGAATTCAGTAAAATAAGATTTCTCAGACAGTTTCAATTACAATTATCGCTAACCGCATATGCATTTCATTATTCTTGAAATAACTTCCTTAAAGCTAAATATGTCATGTACGTTTATTGAGTCAATAAATTTTCTTTATTGAAAGAATAATAATAATAAACCCCTTTTATTGATATTATAGAAGATTGTTAAAATATTACCGAGTCCGGAATGTAAACTCCAATTGTGTATTTACTTACTTCTTTGAGCACAAATTTATCTCGTCTAGGATCTAATGTTTCGGGTTCATCGCAGGGTAAACCAATTTGTGTGGTGAATTTCTCGAAAATATTTATATTTTTAACAGAATTCGTGTCTGAAAGGAGTTTAACATCCCAGGATACATTCATGTCTGGTGTGATCTTTTCACAGCGTTTGGTAGTTTTACTGAAAAACTGGTCCCTTGGACAGCACAGTTTGGCACATGGTCGCCTCTTACAAGCACAACCTCTTAGATGCTTAGGAACCTTTACTTTTTCCCCTTGAAATCTTAATTCATAATCGAAAAAGGCTTGCTGTGCGGGTGGTATAAGTATCTCATCGTAACCGTAAGTGCCATCAACATACATCTTGCGACCTCTCAAATCTACGGTATTAACGAAATCACAGATTTCTTTAGACGATAAACCATTTCCCGAGATTTGTGGCAGGCAATAAAATAAAGAACCAATAAATATTGACCAGAATATTTCACAATTCATTTTGTTATTCAAATCCAAGTACTTTTTATTTTTATTTCAATTTTGTTTTTATTTTATATTACACTAGAGAAGTTTTATCGCAACGTTATTAGCTGAGGAAACACTTTTAATAGACTGATTTGATTTAACTTTGGTGCCCGATTAGTTTATGTTTTATATTTTTTTCTTTTGAATTTATTTATAAAATTGAAACTCAAAATAAAGAGATTGAGAGTCTCTTAAGACCGCAACAACAACCGCAAAATAATTATATCCAGCATCAGTTGTTCTTAAAGCGTAATAACTAAAGTATTCTGTACTTCAACGTACTTTTATAAAATCACACTGAAGTAATATATGTACGTACAATATAAATGTGTGCTTCCCCTTCAACTATGGCGTCGAATGTTTATGTTAATTCATCATGAACACAGCTAAAGCAGGGATTAAAAGGTTTTCTTTCTTTCTTTCTGGGGGAAAGGCCAAAGAGAATTTTACCGATTTTTCGCCAAAATAAGACGGGCATCATATTCACTCACTCACTTGTCGGAATTTTCAATGCCAGTCTAACCAAGGCATACATATCTAAAAACTTGCGGGAAGCAAAGGTGGGTGGTTCATATCCAAACCTGCTCAAGACTATGGGACGATGAAATACCTGATAAACGATACTTACATCAAAGGAATATTACCGTAGACCGCTCTACATGCAGTCACCCGCTACATTGAGATGACGAAGTATATACTCTTACAGAATGCATTGACGTGTAGACGCCGTAGTCTAGTAGGTAGTGTGTTGGATAATTAGACCTGAGGCCATGGTTCAAACCCCAGGTCAGACATCAATACGAAAATATCAAAAATCCTCTCCTCAGATTTCTGGCAAGAACTCCGAGAGTAAATAAAATTGCCATGAAAAGTTGATCAAAAATCTGTCTTTCGGAGTCGACTTTAAGCTGTATGTTCCGCCACTCATGTATAAAATTAACACACACAACATAAGTGGTATTGAGGAACCCTGTCCAAAATCAAGACTGAAGGTTTGTTATGACCAATTATGTATGCATGTATTGACGTTAACTCCCTTAACCGATACAATAATCCTTAGACGAGTTTCAGGTGACCAAACACTAATTGACTGGATTGTCAATATGCTAAGTATAGATCGAGAAATTGCGGTGAGAGAGAAACACGTCATTGGGGCATATGATAACGCACATGATAACTATTCAATTCTCTAGAGGACATAACCGGCGAAGAACTTGAAGCAGTCTGCTACACCATCGACGTGTTATTACTTCAGAGTGTTAAGAATCCGAATCATCTATGGCATATTTATGGGGTCTAAAGGTGAACCCTGATATGACTGCAGTATGTTTATTTACAAGAAAGACGAAGTTCGCACATTATGATAGTTCCCGCTCCCGATTGAGTGGAATATCCAACCGTGTGTAATTCTTGGGTGTTATCCTGGATAGAAAATTGAGCACCGATGTAGGAAAATTATAAAAACTCTTTAGGGCTATGCCAATGAAGCGAAAAGCGCGAGCAATTTAAGACTGAATAAGCATGTCATGAGTTCGTTACATGTGCATTAAAACCGTAATGTTGAAGTTACGAAAGTTTGTACAAGATACAGACTTCCCATAGAAGGCATGGTTGGTATTCCTCAATGGTCAGCGTATAAGTTTACTTGATGACTCGGGTGTATGCCGATAGGCATGAGATCCTTGGTTGGTCTCCCCTCTCTTTCAAGATACCTAGCAGAGATCACCAATGAATCGTTTTTTCGCTACTCATAAGAATTCATGAAATTTTGATTATAAGTGGGTCAACAATATTGAAATTTAACTATGTACTCTGATTCCTTCTTACTCACTACAACATTGATTTATAAGTACTGTTTGCAATGAGTATGTGTAGAACGTTGACATCAAACTCATACCAATCGAAATATGTTTAATTCACAAGCCTACCAATTTAGATTCATAACCTAAGAAAAATACTTACAAATGATTCGAGTGACTTGAATTATTCATCAAAATTTACAGACATAAAATAGACACATAAGCAAAAACGACAGAGCAGCAAGCAGAGCAAGCACACAACCTTCTGGTGAGTATTTTAGTGTTCCTACGCGATTCATACTTATTTTGTGATTCGTGTATATGTTGAGTTATGGAGAATCGAAATTAACAACATCATACGTGTTGTTAAGTATGAACATGATGAGAACTTCAAACTTTGAATATGAGTAGAGGTTCCATGATATTAAAATAAGTATGAATGCGTACAAGTATTATAAATTATGATTATGATTCGATTCTACTCATCTTCTTGAATAATCATTGCTAATCTCTGATACCTAGCTAACAACGAATAAATAATAATAAATCGGAAGATATTATTTCACTTTTTTAGGCAACTTCAGTAATTTATTCCAAATAAAAAAAATTATAGAAATGATGCGGTAACCCTTTAAATCTTTTTGCACTCATCGCAATAGCTAGTGGACTGAACGTTTTTTAATAGATCTCAACATTTGCGTAATGTAATCTCGTAAAAGAATTCTATTTTTTTATAGATTGGTTAGTAATTAATCTATTGATTTGCAGAATAGCATCAAATAATTTTTTTTAGAAAGTGTAGTATATTTAACGTGGGTTTCATTGAAAGGTTTAATGAAAAATGTGATATTTTTCTAGGAGAAAAAAATCACGAAATAAAATACTAGTATGTTTTTAAAAAAATGATTTTCTATTGTAAAGAAAAGTATTTGTAATAATATTTAACAATGATTTGTTTTTATTTTTAATAAATTATTCGATACATAATTGCAAATTTCGTAATCTTAACTTCGACAAGATTAAGAATCAGTTGTTTGAACTGATGATGCCATGCTTTGCATTCTTGTAAAGTATGTAGTTGTTGGTATAATTCTTGTTTTAAATCTAAAAAGAAAGAAATCAGAATATAAAGTTTCCATTAAAATAGAAAAATTAAAAAATAATTAAAATTCTTACCTGTTCTTTATTAACTTCAAGACGTTGCCTTTTAACACGAATAACACAAATATCAAGAGACCCTGTATGGCATTTAAGACATCAGAAACTATGAAAATGATTTCCCATTCCTTATAGGCTCGTAGACAATACGACAAAATATCGAATATCCATGTAATGCCCATTATAAGGAATAAACGTAAAATAACCATAACGCTGCAATGAAAGATAACAGATACGATTGAAAATTGTTTAAATAGTTTTGTGGTTTGATTTGTATACATCTGCACCATAATTGTAGTTCGAGGGTTAAGAGATATTGGAATCAAAAACCCAATTTTTAATTTTCTGTATAGAAGGATGCTTATACTGCTCAGGATAGGTAAAGTTACGTCCTGGGAGCCCAGTCGTAATTGTACCTATCTCGTTGTTTATTGAAAAAACAATAATTTTATGAAGATGTTGATTTTATTTACGTCATCTATAATTCGACGAGTTCTGTCAATAAATTCAGGGTGCGTAAAAATAATTGCACTCCGCATAATGATAAAGAGAAGATTTTCTGTAGTATTCTCTGCTTCGTCATTATTATCTTCTGCAGAAATTATTTGGAAGTACTCTCAAAATGTGAGTGTGTTCGAGAACCACTAAATCGCTAGTTCCCCACATTCTTAAACAATCATAGATGTGGTATACACACTCTCTAGGGATTTAATAACCGCTTTGCTGTCAGTTAATATATGTATATCAGTTTTGGATATATTTTGATACAGAAAAATTTAGGCCTATTATTGGTTCGAATTTCTTTAAATGAAATTCTGTACTGGGGATAGTGATTTGGATACAGGTTATCTATCAAAACATTACATCAAGCTGGCTTAGGATCGGTGTCTGTTGACTATATTCATATACATGCCAACGTATTAATGTGGGATTGTTAGACAACAATAACTGTTATTAAGTCACCGTAGTCTAGTAGGTGGTGTGTTGGCTTATTAGACGTAAGACCACAGTTCAAACCCTAGGTCAGATATTAACACGCAAATATAAAAAAATATTTCTGCGGCGACTTCCTCTCAGCAGATTTCTGGCAAAAACTCTGAGAGCAAATAAAATTGACATGAAAAGTTTCTCAAAAAATCTGTCCTTCGTAGTCGACTTTAAACTGTATAAAATTAACACGCACATAATAAGTGGTGTGAAAAACTAGGTCCATAATCCTGACTGAAGAGTTGTAATGATCAATTATAATGTATATTATTCAGTCAATTTGGGTAAGCGACAATTTTTAATAACATACAAATAATAGTTTGGTTATGGTGTAGATTATAAAACAATCAAGAATTGCAACTTTATTTAGAGTCTTTCATACTCACTTTTCTTGTATGAATCTATTCTTAAGAGTCATCTTGGCTAGGTTTCGTCTAACCTTATAAATTCTTAGAGTCAAATGAGTGAAGGTTATTAAATTGAAGATTAAAATGATTAAATTTGGCCCATAGAAGTATATTGCCGCTGACCATCTATTGGCTGTAATTAAATAAGAAATAAAAAATGTTATCTTCAGGGAATAAGCAAAACTTCAAACGTCTCTTTCAACTGATTTTTCTTTGGCTTAAAAAGATAGTAAAATAAATTTTACTACAACGTTTATACTCGTCAACTATATTACTACTGGTATATATTACTAACGATTGGCCATAACAACAAAACTTTACATTCCTTTCTTAAAACTTTTAATCTGATTTCAAATGTAATTTAAACGATTTAATAATAAGAAATTGTTTAAAATTAAAAACGACGGGGCGAGGCATATACTTACTGTTTAACCAGCACCATTCTACACCAATATCCGGCTTGTAGATTTCATCGATATTTTTCGAGTTCTGTATGATAATAAGGACCAAGGTAGCGAATCCGGCACATAGCCAGGCGTATAATGAATACATAATAAATGGTTTTATATTTTTATGGGCATTGAATTCAATATTGGTTTCCTTGAAGTTCATCCAAATATCGTAGCACAGAACGCTAAGCCATAAATAGGCCGACATGAAGAAGAAATAGCATGTAAAACCTCAATAATAATAAAAAAGAAAAAAATAAATAAAATAAAACAAATGAGTCGTTTGTTATTAGTTCACTTACCCAATATAGAACATGGTATATGACTAAATATGATACCCGATATATTAATGAAGCTAAGTATAGCATAGCCGACGGTTAATGATATCAGATAACATATTAACAGTTTACCTCTTAGATTGCTTCTTAGCTCTTTAAATGCCAAATACACCAGTATGGTGGGTATTAAAAATATTACCGATATAGCCATACCTACATAAAATCATACACTCGTATTACTATCATTGAGGAATGGGATGGATTTTATTGCTGTAGTAACTTACTCCAAGCTTTGAGGTAAAACATCCAATCATTTTCAACTTCATAGGGACAGCTGTAGGGCATTAATTTATATATGTTTGTGGTGGTGTTCAGTTGTGGCGAATAACAATAGCTAAGAGAATTTAAAATTACTTTATCGCCTTCTTCAGCATCCACAGAAAGCTCGCCGTTCTAAATGTAATGAAATTAATAAGATTAAATTGATTAAATCTATTCGTTTTTAGTATTGTAAGTAAAATAAATCGGCAACATAATACATATATTAAATGGTAATCCACAACAGGCGGCATAAGTTGTCTGGAATCATGGATAGAAAAGAACACAACTAATCAGAATTACAGTAGTTGGCACTCACAGTGCAATACCAACTTCATTCTGAAATAGTTGACGTAGGCTTGGAAATATTGATTGGATAATTCCATTTGATATTTTTCGTAGTCTAGTAGTAGGTAGTGTTTTGGCTTATTAGATGTAAGGCCCGGGTTCAAACCCCAGGTCAGACATCAAAACGAAAATATGAAAAAAATATAATACTTCGATGACTTCCGCTCAGCAGATTTGTGGCAAAAAATCTGAGAGTAAATAAAATTGCCATGAAAAGTTTCTCAAAAATATGTCGATCGGAATCGACTCATGTATAAAATTAACATACACAACATGAGTGGTGTGAGAAGCTAGGCCGTAACCCTGACTGAAGGGTTGTAATGGCCAATTATGTATGTATGTATGGATGCATGTATTAATGAAATTATTAAAACAATTCAATAGAATTATATTTGTATAACAGTTTCATTGGTTCTATTTTAATCCTTATTATTATCGCTAACCGCGATTGAATTTCTTTGTTCTCAAAATAACATCTTTAGCTGAATACGTATTTCATTGAATCAATTAAATTTCTTTATTGCACGGTTAATAATAAAATTGTTGAATGATTATGCATACCATTCTCTTTATCGATTGTATTTTGTTGTTAAAATATTATCAAGTTCTGAATTTATACTTCAATAGTGTATTTACTTACTTCTTTTAGCACAAATATATCGAGACTAGGATCTGCAGCTTCAGGTTCATCGCAAGGTAAACCAATTTGCGTTGTAAATTTCTCCAAAAAATTTACATTTTTAACAGACATCGTGTCTGAAATCACTTCAACTTCCCAGGATACTTTCATGTCTGGTGTGATCTTTTCACATTGCATGGTGGTTTCACTGAAATACTGGTCCTTTGGACAGCACAGTTTGGCACAAGGTCGCTGCTTACAAGCACAACCTCTTAAATGCTTACGAACCTTTACTTTTTCTCCTTGAAATCTTAATTCATAATCGAAATACGCTTGCTGTTCGGTTGATATGAGTATATCATCATAAGCATAAGTACCATCTTTAAATCTCTCACGACCTGTCAAAT
Organism: Sarcophaga variegata; assembly: GCA_932273835.1. NCBI lineage: Eukaryota > Metazoa > Arthropoda > Insecta > Diptera > Sarcophagidae > Sarcophaga > Sarcophaga variegata. Next base: position 113,265,480 of record OW026362.1, on the reverse strand, counting down.
CTACGGTATCAACAAAGTCACAAATTTCTTTAGAGGATCCACTATTTCCCGAGATTTGTGGCAGGCAATAAAATAAAGAACCAATAAATATTGACCAGAATATTTCACAATTCATTTTGTTATTCAAATCCAAGTACTTTTTATTTTTATTTCAATTTTGTTTTTATTTTTTGTTACACTAGAAAAGTTTTATCGCAACGTTATTATTCGACTAAACGATATGAAAAGACTGATTCTATTAAACTTATGTATACGATTAATTCATGTTTTATAGTCTTTCTTTGGAATTTATTTATAACAAGTGAAACTAAAATTAAGGAATTGAAAATCTCTCTTGAGATTAATGAAAGACCACAATAACCGCAGAACAATTATATGCAGATTCAGTTGTTCTTAAAGCGTAATAAGCAAAGTATTCTGTAGTTAAAGAAGGAAAAGCAAAATAAAAAATATATTTTAACAAAGTCACATAGAACCCGTATAGAATAAGTACCACTGGAGCATATTTCCTTTCAGCTGAGGAGGTGATTGGCGTCATGTAGCAATTTCTAGGATGATATTTCTTGTAGTGATGAGGATGCTGCCCGACATACAATTTTCCATTCATAGCAAAATTAATTTATTTTTGAGTTCGATTTTCTTATAAAAATAATACAATAGTCAGTGATCAGTGATAGACGTCAACATTTGCGTCAAACTCTTATGGCAAATTGTTTATCCGCTAGTACATATATTAACACAGTTTGAATGTGACATTTAATGTGCAACAAGTATTTTTATAGATTGTTTAGTAACAAAGATTAAAATTAAAAATGTTAATTATCAATTAAACAAATGAATGAATTTGCGTAAGCCTTCAAACCATAACTCGATTGTTCAAATAGAATTCTTCTATAATTATTACAAGAAAGAATAGAAAATGAATTTGAACGTCTTATGTTCGTTGGTGCTATAAGAGCTCTGTCGAAAATTATAAACAACTTCAAGATCGTTAGCGAGTGCCGCCGCTGAGCACTTCAGTGTCTCACTTGTCTGCGTCCCTGGGCACAGTTACACTCCGACAAACTGCCGGGTCAACGAGCTCGCCAGAGCTGGTGTTTTCCTTCCGGAATGCTCGTCAATCGTCTTGGATATGCCACTTACCTCGGTTAAGTTGGCCATTGCGTGGAAATTCTTTGCAGCACAAACCTATCCTGGGACAATAAGGAGTCCTGTTTCACCGCTAGACTAACTTGGCCCTCAATGGATAAAAGGCTCACCCAGCAGTTACTCGGACTTGATCGTAACCTGATCTCGACCACAGTGGCCATGCTTACAGGTCATAGTGTTATGGGAAGATAAGCGGAAAGAATGCAGCTCCCATCTAACGACTTCTGCAGTAGGTGCAATATTAGATTTATATCAAGCCATGATAAACTCTGTGAAAACTGCATGGAAACAAAGTAGTCATAATAGCAAACAAAGAAATTTAATCTGGAAAACGTTCGTATACTTAATTCCCTATTTGCGAAATTCCAAATATTTCTTGTTGTTCTTGTTCTTTTTCAAATAATGAAATTGTTTTCATATACTGATGCTTACGAGAGGTGAGTAATAAAGAGAACCTAGTTGTGGAAATTGAAAATACTGCTGCTGACAGTGCAAAAGAATTATCATAGTTGATGCATTCAATTAAAATTTCAAATATATATCATTAATGCAGTGAATATGCTTACATTGCTTATGTATTTTGCTATGCCTCCTTTTATTTCCTGTGCTTGTTCGTATTGTAAATGTTATTTTTTGAAATTCTATTTAGGAAACCTCAAAGCAAAATACACAAAACTATACAATACAATACAAACTAACGTAGTTAAACATTTTCATTCTTCCATAACACAGATACATCAGATATATGTATGTATGTATTCGTGCAATATAAGGTATCAATTTCTCAAATTTCCCTATGCAAATATGCATTACCTTCTAACTAACTGAGGTCTGAGGGCTCTTTCAAATTTCAAATTTCATTCATTCATACATTCATTCATTAAACACAATATGAACAAAGTTCTTGTATGATTACTATTCTCTGCATTCAGGTATTTAAATTACAAAACCTTTAGACTTTTTGAGCATTACGAATATTATTGTTGCTGCAATTGTCAGTTCCGGTCAGGTCAGTTCAAATGCATTTGCATGTGTGTGGTATATTCGTATTGGCAATGCTGTTGTGAGTTCTCAAAAAATACTTGTTGGTTGCGGCATTATGTTGCACATAAAATAAACGCCGAATTTTACCGTTTAAAATTCCAATCGTTCATTGGCAGTTGGAAAAAAAATTCTTTTAGGCTCACTAAGAGCATTTTAGCTTAAATTCTCCATTACTGCGATGGTCTAAATGAAAATTTTCAAAATAAAAAAAAAAATTGTGTTTATTGGTAAAGGCTGGAAAAATTAAAAATAATTTCGGAATTACATTTTTGTAAAGGAAGCAACTCTGCATACATAATATAAAACATTTTAATTTCCTCAATTTTACAAAACATTTCTTTTATTGGTAGAATACTCATCTATTAAGGCGAACGATATTTCGAAATTTTTGAAAATGATGAGAGTTTATTTCCTCTCTAAAAAATCCCGTAACTCTCTTGAAAGTAAGAACGTAGATAAGTAGGTAGATTGGAGTGGTAGCATTGATACCAAAAGCTCACTAGAGCACGCATAGCGGCCCGTTGTGATGACTCCGGTAAACGCAGTTACCCATACTGGGCGAGTTCCATTAAACTAGGGAAGCACATTAAAAAGCATGACTACCATACACTGGGAAACCAGTCCGATAGTTTAATATACGAAGCTATGTCCTTGACATCAATGAATGATAGCTCTGTCAATCTGACAAGGATTGGAGAGCCAAATAACCTATATCTGCACCTTGCAAGAGATGGGCATTGACAAAGAAAGTCAATCCTCTGCCTCAGCGGATCGGCACCCACGGCAGAAGTCGTTAGATGGGAGCTGAATTCTTTTCGCTTGTCTTCCCATAACACAATGACCTGTAAGCATGGCCACTGTGAGCGAGATGAGGTTACGATCAAGTCTGAGTGACTGGTTGCAGCGCCTTCTATCCATCGAGGGCCAAGTGAGCCTAACGGTGGAGCAGGACTCCTCATTGATCCAGGATAAGTTAGCGTCTCGAAAAAATTTCCGCGCGATTGCCAGCTTGACCGAGGTAAGTGGCATCCCCAAGTCGATTGAAGAGGATTTCGGATTTCGTCGGCTCTGCAGTTTCTCGGAATTTTACTATGTCCGTGGACCCAGATAGGTGTGACTCGGAAGCGCTCTGAAAGAAGGTCGAGACAGCGGCAATATTCCCTGACGATGCTGGAGTTGTTCACAATGTTCGACAGAGATCTTATGGCAGCCTGACTATCAGAAAAGATCGAGATGCGGATGGAAAGAACTCCGTTAACGAGGAACCATTGAGCAGCCCAATAGATGGCCATAACCTCCGCTTGAAACATGCTACAATAATCCGGCAGTCGGAGGAAAATGGGATTCGAACCTGACTTACTCCTTGAATCACTACACAACCCCAAACGAATTGTTATTATAATCACAAATAGACTTACAAATTAGATTCGATACAATCGGACGTAATAAATTCATTTGAATTCTTCTAAATAACCTGATATAGACCTATGTACGTTACAAATTGATTTGAATGCTCTTGAATATTCCGTTACTAGCGTGTGTATAAAATTGATTGAAATTATCCTAAATAAGCTGTTACACACGGACATGCTCTTTTCCATTAAAAAATGATTATCAGACGATCGTTGTAATAAAGTTGTAACACCCAGTAAATACGGTGGTACATTACTTTAGTGTACACATTCGCTTTTATGATGAATGATGAATGGAATAGAAAATGTACATTTACAATGCATTGCTTATGTTGCAATATGTTCGTTAGATTACGAATACACACTAAATTATAAACGAATTACATACAAACAATGAACATTTCATAAAATACGGAAAATTTCAAGTTTCAGTTAAGTAAAGGCAGAAAGAGGGTCGGGAAAATACCATAGAATTTTCAATTGTAGTAAGCTTGAGCGACAGATGCAGGGACAGAGGCAGGGAAGGTATTTCGAAAAAGAGAATTTTTTAAAAATTCACTCGTTTTTAGCAATAAGCCTTCGATTTCTAAAAGATAAACAGAAAAAAAGGTTTAAAACGATAACAGTTAACAATACGTGCATGCAAGTCCAATATGACAGATGAATGAAAGATGGCTGACAGTTACGTGCTCTCCCTCATACACAAAGTAATCAATATAATCAGTCAGTGTTTGCACAAAGAACTTTTTTTTACGTTTCAATAATTGACGGTTCTTCAAATTTTAAGAATACTAAGCTAAATAGTCGCCGTAGTCTAGTAGGTAATGTGTTGGCTTATTAGACGTAAAGCCAGGGTTCAAATCCCTGGTCAGACATCAAAACGAAATACAAAAAAGTATTTCTCCTGCAACTTACTCTCAGCAGAGTAATAGTCAGGAATAGTTTCTCAAACACTCAAGTATGAAAATTAACACACACAACATAAGTGGTGTGATAAACTAGGTCCATAATGCTGACTAATGTTAGACTTGAGGCCTCGGTTCAAAACCTAGGTAAGACATCAAACGAAAATATGAAAAAATATTTCTTCGGCGACTTAATCTCAGCATATTTCTGGCAAAAACTCTGAGAGCAATTAGAAAATTAGTTTCTCAAAAATCTGTCGTTCGGAGGCGACCTTAAACTGTAGGTACCGCCACTCATGTATAAAACAAGTATTCTTTATCATTTTCACATCCGTCCTGTACAATTGGCTAAGAAAGGACTACGTTCAGAAAAAGCGTTCCCACACCCTGTGATAAGATTATTTACATTTTGTATTTACAATCCTGCATCAAATCAAAATTCCATTTGCATACTAGTTTTTAAAACATAGCACTCCCCCTCCTGTGGCGAATACTATTCCACTGTAAGCCACGAGTGCTAATTTTAAATGAATTTCTTTATCTTGTATTCCCTGGCAGCCTATTCAGTTTTGAATTCATTTTAATTATTTTTATACGTTCCACTGATTTATGACAAGTAGAAAAGGCAGCAAAAAAACGTATAAAATGATAATAATTTGGAAGCAGAATAAAAGGCCACTGGCTTGTCATATTCGTTACGTTCGTTCAAGCAGCACAAAAAAGAAAAACGACCATAATAGTGTCAGCCTTTTTTATTTTTTACGGGCCATTTTTTTTTTGTCATTTTAAAGATGTTGACACTTTTGCTTCTTTTAAATTGCAGCTCAAAGATGCTGCTTTCTTGAGTTTTTCTTCTTCTTCGTTTTTCTATTATTAATATTTCCTTATTTTCTTGTTGTATCCTTTTAAGGGAAGTTTTAGCCGGATCTGCAAGAATTTCTCATACATTTTTATTCATTTTCATAATTTTATGTACATACATATCTTAGTTGATGTTGTTGTTGTATTTTTCGCTTAAGCAAATGTTCTATTACAGTAATTTACAACAATTGTCGATGTCAACTGGCAAAGATGATGTCCTCTTTTGCTCTTCTTTCATGTCCTTATATCCTGCGCCTTATAGTCGTAGTCTTTGGGCTTTAAAGGACTTTTGCTCGTTTTTTTGTCTGTTCGTTAAGATATTTCATATTATATTTTTATTAACACGAAAGTTATTGCCACTCGTTGCAGAGTAGCAGGTAGCAGCTTCCACAACCTGTAGAAGATGTAATTTAAAAGGAAACAATTGATGAAAATATGAGATTAAGATTGACAGACTTTTTATAATTCTTTTTATTATTTTGCTTAACGTCAGACATTTTTGGAAGGAATATAAAAATTATTTAAATTAAAGCCATTGAAGGCAAGATTCTTTTAAGAAAATAAAAATTTTGTAATTAAAAACCCCCAAGAAAAAGTACAAAGCCTTGGCAGATACCTTAGTTAAAGGAGATAAGCTTTCAAGGCGACTTTCATGCCTTACAAGATAGGTTGATTAATACTATAACCTTATACAGAATACTAGAATACTTTAACGCGGGTCATACTGCTTTATCGAGTATGCTATCGAACGCTTACCACTATTGTTACAATCTCACTATTATGCGTTGTGGACGGAAACTAGCTTGTTTTATTTTTTAGTGTGGGGATTGGGCTCGTTCTAGCCCTAAGAGTAATATGAGCACAATGACCTGAATACTGGTATTTAAAAAGAGTGACTCATTCTCTTTCAACTTTTGTTGTTTCTTCTCATTTCTTATAACTATCTACAGTTGATTTTCATTTTTTTTTCTTATATATCGATTATTCAAGCTGCGTTTTTGTTTCCGTAACTCTTCGCAAATCCCCGTCGTACCTAGACTGAAATGGAAGTCCAGTTTTATTTACTTCTGCAGGCATTGGCAATATTTAGGTTGTACGGTTTACCAACATCCACCATTCTCTGTAACTGGAATTCAACGTTTTGCATCCTGCTCAGTGACGTATTTACTTTATCTGCTACTAGGTTGTGATTCGAATCTATATTGGCTGTACGGGTCTAACGCATGTGTAGTACACTTGAAGCGTGTTTTCCATCGATTACCACTTGACCAATCATTTTCTTTGTACATTAATAGGGATATAGTCGGGTTGCCCTATTTAAGCATAAAAATCCTGTAGAATAATTATAATGCCAAGTTCACAGCAGTTATTCCAAGTAGAAGCTCATAGAAAATGTACTCTTACTTTGTCCTTATCCGCCTCTAGGACCTAGTAACGAATTAAGATAAAAGTATTTTGCCTTGACACGCATTATGGCAATATGCCTCCCCCTTTCTTGATTTAAGATATTGGAAGTCGATTTGAGAACTAATAAGTAACCGATCCGGAGCCATATCCAATTAGATTTTATTAATTTCGAGATTATATAATTATATTACATTATATTGTAGCTAAGAATTGCTTTACCCTTTAGTTTGAAATGATTCCATTGATTTAAAATAAAAAATTCCTTTCTAATGCTAAGTATTTTCAAACCATTGTTGTATATCCTATTTTTCTTTTTCCTTCAGAGAAACAAACCTTAAAGAAAAATTCAATTATTAATTAAATTAAAGCTTGCCTAACCACTGTCGTCTTACTGGTTTACAAAGACTACATTTTTTACGTTTGTCTACTCCGTAAAAAATACAACCGTGCAAAACATCTGTTTAAACATACGTTCCAAATGAATGTGTGTAAAGGAAAATAAGCAAAAAGAAGAAGAGTTTTTATCATTTGTTTTACGCTCAGTCTTCGTTTAATCGTGTGGTAGTTTGGATGTAAAATACGGAATGTAGGAGGGTCGCTGGAAATGAATGAAAATTGACTTTGTCAGTCATTCAGTCTGTCGCGTTGAGCGAATGAATTGAAAATTTTTAATGTGTTTTTAATAGTTTTCGCGAGATGTGCACGCTTAAAAACGAAAGTGAAAATATTTGTAAATAAAAGAAATTATTGTAATTGGCATAAACAAAACGACGTCAATTAATTTTGAAAATTTAGAAAGTAATTTATAATAGAAGCAATCAAATACAAAAAAATTACACAAGAAAGTGTCATGTAAAAGAAACGCTGAAAGAAAGAAAAAAAAGAGAGAAAGAAAACAAAAATTGAAAGATAGTAACAGAAAGCAAAATAAACGGAGGAAGGCTACATAAGAAAATAAAAGTAAGAGAATTAAAGTACTACAGCGCGTATACGATAAACGTAAATAATTAAAATATTTCTATAAATTAGTAACAAAACTAATTAAAAACAAAGTGTTTAGACACAGAAAAAAAGCCTACAAGTTAGACAAACAGAAACAACGGAAGACAAACAACAAAACAAGCCAAAAGTATACAAAAAGGAAATCATAAAAATATTTCTTCTCAGTGTTTTTGTTTTGGAGAGTATCTATGTGTTTACAAGTGTGTTTTGTTATTGTAACATGTTTTGAAGCTAAAATATGAAATAAGCAACTGGAATTATTTTCTATACAATAATTTTTAATTAATTTTCCCTCTCCTTGAGATATTTTTTTACCAACAACAAATCTCTTAAACGAATGCGAACACATTCCTCTCTAACGGAATGAGAAAACGCATAAAAACAACAATAATATAAACAAACAATTGAAAATATTCCAATTCCATTTATTATATCTCCTTAAATTCTAAACAAATAAGAAACAAGAAAAAAAAACAAGTGACCGTGAAATTGTAGTGCACCATTGTGTTGTGTTTTAATAAATCTGCGACAAATATTTTGTTGTTCAAATTCTTAACAATATTTGTTGTAGTAATAACGATTAAAGACAGTGCAAAAGAGAAAAACAACATCCAACACATGTTTTGCAAATAAGAAAAATGCTGAAAATTCATAAAAGAAACAAAAGAATAAAGGAATTGTAAACTAGTAGGAAAAGAGAGAAACAATAGCAAAGAAGAACTAAAAAAGCAACAGAAAAACCTGCATCATTTGACATTTATCGTTTTGTTTTTGTTATTTTACCACCTACAAAACGTAGCAAGAGAGCTCAAAAAACAAAAATACAAAAACAAATATAAAAAACGCAAGCATTGAAAAATCATAGTATTTTGCTTTTGCTTATGTTCTACATTTTAACCCCAAAGTTGTCATTGTGTTTTGAAGAGACATTATGTTCCACAAACTATAAGCTAACATTCGCATATATTTTGATAACAAAAGGTAAGTTATTATTTATTTATATTATTTCTGTTTGGATTCTTAATGTTCTATGAAAATAAACAATTAATTCGATATTTTTGTTATAGGTATTGTTTTTAGGGATTAAATTTTTATAATTATCATCATTAATGCTCTGATATTTGTACTCGAACTCTACAAGAGTCAAATTAATTTATTTTGAGTCCTTTTGCAGCTTATAATAAAGAGTTATACATTCTTCAGTTCTAAGTGTAAACTTAAATAAAATACACAGAAAGCAGTGATTTCGACAAAACTTTTATTTCAAGAGTTTGATGAGATTAGGTGCTATGGCTCTCCTCTCATCACTGATAGCCTTGTCTGATCGACGCCATTGAAACCACTAAGCCTATAACTCGATAATTTTCACCGTGTATGTAATGAAGTAATAAATAAAGAAATTACAATTGGGTTCCGCTAACCTGAAAAACATACATATATACATAATTGGTCATTACAACCATTTAGTCAGGATTACGGCCTAGTTTCTCACACCACTTATGTTGTGTGTGTTAATTTTATACATGAGTGGCGTGACCTACAGTTTAAAGTCGACTCCGAACGACACATTTTTGAGAAACTTTTCACGGCAATTTTATTTACTCTCTGAGTTTTTGCCAGGAATTTGCTGAGAGGAAGTCGCCGAAGAAATACTTTTTGTATTTTATTTTGATGTCTGGCCTGGGGCTCGAACCCTGGCTTTTCGTCTAATAAGCCAACACAGAACCTACTAGACCACGGCGACTTCAACCTACCGCTAACCTGAAATATTCCAGTTAATACACTTTTTAGCACTGGTTGATTGCGGTTTAGAGATTAATAAGTTCATGCGCAACCATCGGGAAATATTATCTTCTTTTGTCGTGTCTCTATGACTAATGAAATTTAGAAGGCTATCGTTGAACATGTAATCCTACACTCTGCCGAGTAGAATATGCGAATACGCTGGCGTTCTCGAAGCATTCTGTCATTTTTGGTATTAATAGGTTTTGTGATAACACAATCAAGCTCAAGCTTGATCGCTTGATAATACACATAAATAATTGGTCATTACAACACTTCAGTCAGGATTACGTCCTAGTTTCTCATACCACTTATGTTGTGTGCGTTAATTTTTATACATGAATGGCGGGACCTACAGTTTAAAGTCGACTCTTAACGACAGATTTTTGAGAAACAGGATTTTCATTTACTCAGAGTTTTTTCCAGAAATCTGCTGAGAGTCATTCGCCGAATAAATATTTTTTCATATTTTCGTTTCGATGCCTGACCTGAGGTTTGAACCGGTGGTCACGTCTAATATACCAACACACTACCTACTAGACTACAACGACTTCACTTGATAATATGAACATTTAATGTGTTGCGGGGAGAGAGTGACCTAAAAGGCCGTGTTAAAAAACAAATTGTTACTATTTCTGGTAAAGAGTTCAATACCAGTTGAGGCTTGCGGAAATGTTATCGCATCGACAAACAACGCGGTCAAAATGTGTAAGAAAAAGATTCAAACATTATATTGAAAATTACTTTCTCTAGCTTTATTCATTTAAGTTGAAACGATAAGAATAATGTAAAGAGAGAATTTAGAACCATAGCAGAAGTATGAAGTGATGAATTTTTCAAGGTAACTCTAACGTCCCCCTAAACCATCAAATAAATTAGTCTCAGCGTACTTGGGCTGAGAAATAACAGTCTCTGACTCTTCAACATTTACCCATATCCTGCAGAAATATGGAGTCACTATGTGTCTTAAACTGTTCTTCGCCCCTAGAGCATAATACCCAGTTTATCCATTTTGTCTTAGAACGGTCTAACCATAATTGCTGTGATTTTCTGCAATCGTCCCAATTCCGTCATAAAGTGTCCACACACAAAGTTATTTTACCGTTTTTATTATTCCATTTAATGTGGCAACATTTGCTCTAATTATTTACGTGTCCAACGTTTTTATTCTTTCCTTGTCTGATTTGGTTACTTTTTAAATTCTTATCGTTCTTTTCGTTGTTATTGTTCTGAATTTTGTTGTTTTATTGTCATTTAATATGGCTGTACACATTTTCCGGTTTTCTTTATTATATTTTGTTTGTGGTTATTGTTGTTGTGCTATGCTCTGTTACTTGAAGTTGTTCGTCTTTAATTTGGCGGCTCAGAATTAATATTTGTTTGTAGGAAGGTGATTGTCTGTATGTGTTTGAGCATGCATGTATGTATGCCTTCTTGTAATAAGTTTTTATTTATTTTGTTGTTGCCGCTTAATATTCGATTGTATTGTATTGTATTCTTTTTATTGTTGTTGTGTTATTTCGTTCTTTTATTTTTGTCATCAATGCCATTGTTTATTTTCTTGTTTACAAATTTTCTTCATGTATTGTATTTGGTTTTGTTTTTATTTTATTTTCGTATTCTTGTTTTGCCCACCCACTATTTGACGAAAAAAAAAAGAAAAAACTAACAACAACAAACCGAAACAAATTGTGTTTTTATTCCTACAAAAGGAAAAAACAAAAAAAAAAACAACAAACTTGTTTGTCTACCTTTTGATATTCGTTTGCTCATTCGTTCATTTATTTCTTCGTGTATTTGTTTATGTTTTGATTATTTCAGCGAAACGTTTGTTATAGAAATACCAAAAAGAAAAAAAAAAAAACAACATGTTTTTATTCCCTACACCATCATCATTGCTAAGGATAGTGGTACATTCGATGTGTGATAGTGTATGTAATATTTTAACTACAGTCAGTGGCTTCAATTAAGGATACTCATCGGTCGGTTGTAGAACTACTTAATGAAGTAGGAGCTTTTCTTTGAAATGGTGGCATATTTCGACGATAACTTGACAAATGTTGATTTTGAAATGCTCCAACCTTAGAGGTCTTATCACGATCTTTAACATAATCCCATTATAAAGTCTAACGGCGTCAAATTGCCGACAGCAATTTGTCGTCAGAATGTAAAATTACTCCTTTTGAAAACTTCTCATGCAGTACAGTCAATATCTGTCGTAGTGTGTGGGCTTGAGACACAGTCTGTTGAAATCATATACCGTTTAGTTCTATCATACAAATATAGCGCGCAGAGAATTGACGGTAAGTTTTAAAAATTTTTTATACGTTTTTCAGTTGTTAAACAATCCACGTTCGTAAGTTGCAAACCTTTCACCCCTTTGAATTGCGATGACTACCGCCTGGTAGTCAATTCTTGCGATTTATATTGAATGTTTCAAATATTGTATCACAGGTTAAATTTTGTGATACATTAACGTCGCAATATCTCTCTTTTAACTGCTAGTCATCTGTATTAATTTCTAGATATCAGTAATATTTGGCATTCGTATTCCACTCTGGTCGTAGACCAAGCACATTGCAGATAGGACGGAAAGGTTTATTATTAATAATTCAGTCACATTTGATATGCAGTCAACCTTCTAATGGCGTCCTGTTAACATAACTCCAATTTAAGCGCAACATTAATATATGGAATCATTATTTAAGAATATATTGGGAATTTCGTGTCAATTGACCCAATTTTTAAAATCGATGTCTTCCGATTTGGATGAAAGTATGTATTATATAATAAATCTTATTCTTGAATTAAAAAATAATTTTTTTGATAGATATCCCACTCGCATCCCATTAAGCGATTATAAAGGCCTTAAAGGAAATTGTATAAGCTTTCTTTAGAGCAAAAAAGGCCACTTTTGAAAAAAAAAAATTAAAAAAAAAATTTATTTAAAAAAAAAAGATTTTTTTTAAATTAAAAAAATTATTTTTGAAAGATTGAAGAAATAGCTATCTAATATCCTTTGGAACATTTTTGCTAGGACCAATAGGTGAAAAGTTACACACATTTTAAAAAACCCTGTATGACCAAAATATCCATAGAGCTGTGTCTGGCCTACTATTCAATAGTACTAACCTTGGTGCAAATTTCATTCAAATTGGAAGACATCGATTTTAAAAATTGGGTCACTTGACACGAAATTCCCCATATGTATAACTATTGAGGCTTTAGAAGATATTGACGATTGATGTTAAAGCTCAATGCGATTTCACTGGAGTAGGTACATATGTTATTCACGTATAGAAAAATAGCCCTAAACTTGTCTTAGGTTTTTAAATATATAGACTAAATACTTTAAGACATCTGGTCTCTTTACTATTTCGATCTACTGCTGTGTAGTGCACTTGTTCCGTACAAACAGATGACAGATCGAGAGACTACCTTGAGTATATTGACGCAAGTGGTCTTTTCACAATCTGACAATACCCGATGTCACCTATTCGATATAGGTGATAACAATAAATAATAAATATGCCACCTTTAATAGGCAGCATGCAGCATAATGGAATAGCTGTGTAGCCGTAGAAACATTTTTGCTAGGCAGTAAACTATGGTGCATGTTGTTTATCCAAAACGTCTATAAGCACATAACAATGAAATCCTATTTTTCACAGACGTGAACATCAATCACAAATTTCCTAAACGATTTGATTTATTCAACTGTAGTAACGATTTTTATTGTTATCGTTAAATAAACGATAATGATGGCTTTTTTTTATTAAGGAAATACCATCATAAACACCACAACCACACATTATGCCAACGCTACGTCACTAAACGGTGAGAAAATTAAACGAGTGGGCAATGAAGAAACCACAGCGAAATATGTGTTTGAAAACAAACGCATGAGAAATTATACTTCGAAAACAATGTCGAAATAATTTTTTTTTACAGAAACAAAACAAAAAAACGCAACGAAAAAATAAATACCCACAATGGCAACTAAAAATTACACACAAAAAATAAAACGACATTCACGGAGACTGGAATTTTTCAATATTAAAGTCAATCAAAAGCAAAAGCTAAAATGGTTGTCTGCCTGTCTTTTTAGTGGTTGTGCCTGTCTGGCGGTCTGTTCCATAATTTTTATGGCCGTAGGTTTGTGCTTCTTTAACACATGTTTCAACACTTTTTTATGACACGCACAACATAATCATTGTCATCATTATGATGATATGATTATTATCTTATAATGATGATCGTCATTAGAATTGTTTATTTTGTGCATATTTTTGTGATGAGACGAAACTAAAAATTTCACGCTGCTTAAAAATAATACCAGATGGGGGCATCAGTATGTATGTTGGCAACCAAATCTCTAAAGTACTTGGGAATAAAGGGAGCTCTAAGAAAAAATGAAAGGAAAGAAAAATATGAAGAATTATTTGTAAATTTAAACTTCAACAAGAGAACAATTTTTACTATACATCGTAAAATTTAATCAAATTTGCTTAAAGAATGTAAAGCATAAGACATTAATTTCCCAACATATAATTTTTTTTTAGGATAAAATTAATATATTTTAGAGTTTGTGGGTGTACCAAGTCTATTATTAAGTCAGTAAAACGTGCAACACATATCGTGAGAAGCAATTTGGGTTTCTAAGGAAAACAAAATTATCTTTCTGCTTCGTAAATGCATACAGCAGAAGGCATTAAAACACCATCGCAATGTAGCTTTTATTTCACTGTTATGTCGTTTGTTAGAATGGACTAGACTTGTTACGCAAAATCACATAGTCCTGCCTAGGACTCATCATTCTCCTTGGGACTTATCCGCTTATAACAACACAATGACTGAGAAAAATTGTTCTCTAGCCACACAAATTTTTTTGTCACTTACAAAATAGATTCTAAATCTAAAATCCGTACATTCTGCTTCCTCTTTTCTTCCTACCACAACCTATTTTCCTAGTTCTAACATGGTGCTGTACATTGGGGGCATTCCCTCAGTGTTATTGTATTTGATGAGGGGCGTCTAAAGAAGAGCTGAATGGTATATAAGAGTCTGTCTAAACTTATTATGTGATGATAGCTAGTATTGCCTCATGAGTGTGAAGATAAATTCGAATTTGAAAATCCAAGACTTACTTACTTACTTGGTAATTACAACCCTTCAGTCAGGTTTACGACCTAGTTTCTCCCAAATCCAATATCAAATACAAGACGCAATCCATAAATTTTAGCAGCGCCACATTTGGCGTTAACAGAGCAAAAATTTCTCTTAACAGAATAAAATTCGCTTTTAACAGAGTACTGTTAACTGTTTAACAGTATACATCAGAGCCAGCGCAGATGTTTAGAAGTTAATTTTAGGACATATACTAGGTCTATGAGTACCATATCATACTCAAAGGAATGTTCCAAGCCCTCTTAATATAATCAGCAACATAGTCACATACAAAGTGATTTGGTATTAAGAAAATTGGCTTTGAAACTTTAAATTTTCTGATCGGAAATTCTCAAGAAGATCAGTGGCCATTTTTGAACATATAACAAATAGTACACCTACCCGACTATATGCAAATGATAGTCCAGAGAGTCCTCTGGAATAATTTTGAGAGTTTGGTCAACGACATATGAAAATTCTCTAGAAGATCAGTGGCCATTTGGGAACATATAAGAAATAGTAATCCTACTCGACTATATGAAAATGGTAGTCCAGAAGTTTCTCTTCCGAACCATGGTAGTGGGTCAGTTGGAAGAATTTTGAAATTCGAATTTTAAAATGGTAGTCCAGAGGATAGTGGGATAGCTGGAATAATTTTTAGATGCGTGGAATTCAATTTTGAAAGAAATCAATTTTTGCCCCCTCCATCCCCCACCAACCATCTTTTACATTTCCACACGTTTATTCACAAATAAAAATGATCATAATGAGAATTAAATTTTATGTCAATAATCAATAATACAATAATTGCAAAGTAGAAGGTTAATCTACTTTTTGACTCTGTTAAAAAGTTAACAGTAAATCTGTTAATAGCATATTTTGCAAGTCGAAAAGTGTTGGTTTGCGTCTTTGGTTTCAAAATTCGAATTTATCTGCCTTAATCGGTTGACAACATTATCATTATGCACATTTCTCTCACTTGATTTTTTGTTGCATCACGAAACTATGAATTTTATCAGTCATTTCCAATGTCGAAATTGGGCATCACTTGGAAAACAGTTTCCTATAGTGGCTGCGAAATTGAATAGGAAACGGTCAGTAGTTGCACATGATCCATAAAGCCTCAGTCAAAGCATTTTTTAGTTCTAGCCGCTGGCTGAATGTTCGCTGTGTACTTATAATCTCTCACAAAATGAAAAATATTTTTTTAATATGAATTTCTGATTAATTTATTCACTCATAACCCTGCGTTTATGCTTAAAAAGAGATTCCAATAATGCGCTGAATACTACATTCATATGTAAACATGTTGCTCTGACTGTAATTTCATTTCGTTTAATACCTTTTGGGTAAAGGTATTAGCTTAGAATACCAGGTAATAGACTTGTATGCAAATGCCCGATGATATTCTGTTTTGAAACATTTTTACGGAATTAATTACGGTTTTGCAGATGTACAATTTCTTTTTAAATGCAGGTTATTGCAATACCCGAAAACCAATATTTTTTCTCTTTTTTTTCATACAAAACGAAACAAAAGCGTGTTCATATTAAAAATATAAAAAAATAAAAGAAAATAAAAGAAAATAAAAGAAAAATGGAAAAAAATACAATAATGACTAGCAACAGAAAAACTCTCTGACTTGAATAAAATGGAAATTATATGCTTGAATAACAATAATCACAAAACATGACTAAAGATGGCAGCAGTAGCAGTGGCAGTAGCAGTAAAAGCAACAGCCAACGAAAAGGGTTGTAAGTTGCAACCAAACAACGAGTCGAGTCGGTCGGTGGAAAAACAGCCAGCCAACCATCAACTGAACATAATGAATTGGGGCACTGTGTTACAGGAAAACATAAGGAAATGCAGAAAAGTCTCTGGTAGCGTTTTTCATTTCTCTTTCTTTTTTTCTACCCCATTTTTATATTGTTGTTCACCATGTCCATGATCCTTCTTCTTCTTCTTCGTATATTTAATGGTTAAAAACAAATTTAAAAGAAGCAGAACAACAACAGCAACAACAAGAAGCAGAAACAAAAAAATACTGAATTTCGTGTAAAACCCCTACAGCCCTATGGATGGATGGATTTTTTTTATTTAAGGAAACAGAAAAAATAACAATCAAGAAGAAAAAGAGGAATCCACAATGAGTTGAAATAAATTGTACTTGCATTGTTATTGTTGTTGTTGTTGTGGTAGTAATTGTTGTAGTATTGTTGTGTAGTTAAAGCAAATTAGTTTCTACTTTCAACAAATACACTCCATGCCATTTAATTAGAAGCGGGAGAGAATATTATCCTTTGAAATTTACGTACGTATATGACATAAATCAGGAAATTTTATTGCTTAAAGCGTATGGCAATGATGCTTTGTATTATAGGTGTATTTAGGATCAGAGATCAGCAGTGAGTATTCAAAAAGATGGGTAGAATCGAATAATACTAATAATTTCTGATACTTGTATGCATTCATACTTATTATAATATCACCGAACCTCTACCAAATAAGTATGAATCGAGTACGAACACTAAAATACTCACTAGAAGGTTGTGTGTTTGCTCTATTTGCTGCTCCGTCTTTTTAGCTTGCTTGTCTTTTTTTTTTTTTTTTGTTGTCGAGTTACTCGAATCATTTATAAGTATTTTTCTAAACTTATAAATCTAAATGAAGAGGCTTATGAATCAAACATATTTCAAATGGTATGAGTTTGATGTCAACGTTCTAAGCATACTCCTTGCAACGTTGTAGCGAGTATGTATGTATCAGAGTACAGAGTTAAATTTCAATATTGTTGACTCACTTTTATTCAAAATTTCATGAGTGCTTATGAGTAGCGAAAAAACGATTCATTGCTGATCTATGATCCGTATGAATGGAGTGGATTCATGGCAATTAGTTACTCTCAAAGTTTGCTTTCCAGGAAATTGCTGATTTTGAATTTCTTTTAGTTTTCAAACTGTCGGTCACAGCTGAGATTTGAATTCGGCGTTCTCATCTAATAAGCCAACATACTCGCCGGACTACAGCGACCACAAATTGAAGTTGGTCTGGGGAAAGGCGCCACTATACTTCCTGCGATATTAGGTGGTGGAAGTTTCAACAAAATTCTTTTTAATTTAACTTGCTATGCTAAAGTGTGCAAATTCTATGTGTGTAAACAAAAATTCGAATTTAAAAACCAAAGACGCAAACCCACAGTTTTAGCAGCGCCACTTCTAGCCTCTAGAGAATTTTTAATCAAAAAATTGATATTTTCAAAGCCAATTTCCTCAATATCATATCACCTTGTATGTGACTATGTTGCTGATTATTTTAAGAGGCCTTGGAACCTTCCTTTGAGTATGATATGGTAGTCATAGATTTATTATATGTAATAAAATTAGCTCCTAAGCAAGTAGGCTGGTTCAGATAGATACTGTTAAACAAATAACAGTGCTCTGTTAAGGTTAAATTTTGTTCTGTTAAGAGAAAATTTTGCTCTGTTAACGGCAAATGTGGCGCTGCTAAAATTTATGGTTTGCGTCTTGGATTTTGAAATTCGAATTTATCTTCTTTACACACATGCAAATTCTTGGTTTAATCTACTTCCGCGTATTTTTTTAATTCTCAAAAGTTTTTTTCTTATGACCAGTGAAACAGTTTTCCGGCTAACTTCTGCAAGCTTCGGTCTCACGAAGCGAATTTTTATTGACAATTTCAATTATCCTGAAATTCTTAAATGAAAATGAAAAAATTTCGTTTTATAAAGATTGTAGGACTGTTACGCAGCATATCTAACCATCTTAGAGATTCAGTTTTGTGAATATTTTTGAAAATATTTGCTTTTAGCTAAGCAGGTAATTGGCCTACTGGTTTGCATGCGTTAAGGCTGTCCTCTCCTCGGGTGAAAATGTGTTGGTATGTTATACAGGCTGTAGTGGTGGGGAACTTTGTTGTTTCTCGAGAGAAGATGCTGCTCCATTTTCCGAAGATGTTTGTTGAAGAAGCTAGGATCTCTGGCAATGTCATTTGGAGGAGTATTTGTAACCTCGTAATTTCTGCAAATCAAAATAACTGTTCGAATCACTACGCCGTCATCTCAAGCAGGGAATTTATAGCAAAAATATGGAAGGAATATAATGATAAAAAAGTAATAGAATTTCCAACCTACAAACATAACATTACACATTCCACCTGCTTAGCATAACAACTCTTTCGTTTGCATTTTAAATTGAATTTTTATTTTCTTAGAATAAAATAGAAAAGAAGAGAAGCCTCTTCAGCAATGAATAACAAATAAAATCAATTAATTGTTATCCGTTTACAAATTGAATTGAAGTAATACCTTCAAGTATCTGTTGTAATATAGGATAAGAACCCCATACATACATATACTATTTATTATGCACAAACGTACTACGTACTATATACTCGTGTTTTCCTTTATATTTGCATAACTTACATGTACATACGTACGTACATACATACAATACATATGTATGTATATACATTGCTACTTAAAATTTTACCAACCAACCATCCATCGCAAGGAGGTACTTGTCTATATTTAGGTCGAGTATTTGATTTTGCTGCTATTTCCCCATATTTTTTGTTTGTTGTTGTTGTTCCTTGATTTCTTATTATCGCTGTTGCCTGCCCCTGCCTACTGCAGTGCTTCAGTGCTTCAGTGCTATTTGCTGATGAGCAGGGGTAACAAAAAAAAAAAAAAAAAAAGACGAAGAAAAAACGCTAAAGCAATGGAATGATAATTACCATAAAACAATGCCTTCTTATATTGGAGTACTTCAATCATTCCACAACATCATTAATGATGATGATTATGATGGCATGTAGTAGTTTTGAATACCACACATAATTGACAGATTTGCCAAGCATCTCGCTTTCCCTCTCTTTAGCTTTTATTTTGCTTTCAGGCATTCTTACTCATTCCTCTCTCTCCCTGATTACCTTTGTACATATTTATTGTATACGATATTTGAATTATTTGGGCTATGCATTGATGGTAGTTTATTATAACGTGATAGCATACCTTGAATATATGTACGTATGTATGTACACAGATATTACACAGTTAACAAGGATTAACGTTGAAATTCCAACCAACCGACTACACACAGACAATATGCAGCTGTTCGTTCATACATCCATTCATCCATCCATCCATCCGTCTATCCGTCTATGGTATTCACTCTTTTGTATGTATTTCTATACTCATAATACATATAATGTATGTATATTCATATTGTTGTAATTCATCATAAGCCAGTTTATAAATTTTTTTGTTCACATTTATTAGGCAGTTGCTAAGCCTTAAAGTGGGTTAATTGATAAGTTTTTTGTAAAAGCATTTGAATATTTTTAAAAAAGCCTACCTTTTTAAATCGAAATCTAATTGATTGATTGTTTTTATCGTTGTTGCTCAACAAAATTTTTGAGTTTTAAATTATCCACGTTAAAAAATTATTTTAAAGTACACACACACCAAAGATCAGCAATGAATCGTTTTTTCGCTACTCATAAGCACTCATGAAATTTTGGAAATAAGTGAATCAACAATATTGAAATTTAACTATGAATTCAAACCCCAGGTCAGACATCAAATCAAAATACAAAAAATATTTCTTCGACGACTTCCTCTCAACAGATTTTTGGCAAAAACTCTGAGAGTAAATAAAATTGCCATGAAAAGTTTCTCAATAATCTGTCGTTGGGAATCGACTTTAAACTGTAGGTCCCACCATTCATGTATAAAATTAACACATACAGCATGAATGGTGTGAGAAGCTAGGCTGTAATCCTGACTCACGGGTTGTAATGGCCAATTATGTATGTACGTATGTAACTATGTACTCTTATTCATTCGTACTCACTACAACGTTGATTTATAAGTACAGGTTGCAATGAGTATGCGTACAACGTTTACATCAAACTCATACCATTCGAAATATGTTTGATTCATAAGTCTACTCAGTTAGATTCATAACTTTAGAACAATACTTATAATATGTACGTACAAATGATTCGAGTGACTCGAGCGACTCGAGAGATTCATCGAAATTTACAGCCTTAGTTAGTGTTGCATTTACAAAAAAAGAATAGAGACACATAAGCAAAAAGACAGAGCAGCAAGCACAGCAAATACAAAACCTTCTAGTGAGTATTTTTAGTGTTCGTACGCGAATCATACTTATTTTGTTCTTCGTGTATATGTTGAGTTATGGAGAGTCAAAATCAACAACATCATACGTGTTGTTAAGTATGAATATGATGAGTACTTCAAACTTTGAATATGAGTTGAGGTTCCATGATATTAAAATAAGTATGAATGCGTATAAAAGTATCAGAAATTATGAGTATGATTCGATTCTACTCATCTTTTTGAATACTCATTGCTGATCTCTGACCCATACCTCGCTTTGCGTCGTTTCGTTTTGCGTTTTTTTTTTCGAAGTAATATCGCCGCTGAATTAGTACTAATTTTCTCTGTGTTCAAACATGGGGATTCCCTTTCTAACTGAAAGCAATACATTTTTTTATTTATTAATTACAATACAGTTACAAATTATATTCTAATTATATACGAGCGGAGTAACTTGACCATATACTCGGTGTAGCACGACACTCACGCTAATAGTCTAGCACAATACCCACTAGACTACCAGGGCACTCTAATGATACAATTTTATTTTCACCTTGCTCTTCGAATTTTAGAGTTCAGTTTCAATTAGTGTGTTATAAATGAAGTGCATTTTTTATTTTATTTTAATTGAATTTGTTTTTTGTTTGTAATAAAATTTTATATTATTTTTGTTTTTTAAATGTTTCCTTTGTTCTATTTTCTTTTTAAAAAGTAGCATTTTCATAACCCTGGAACCTATATTCGATCTTTACATGGTTTGCTATAGAAAATCATTGTGCAATACACACGACTTTGTATCGTGTATGTTGTATTGAATACATTTGTTTGTTTGTGAATGCTCAATGCTATGCTATATTGTGTATCTCTTTTTAAAAACATATGAAAACATATACACATTTTTTTCATTGACAAAATTTGATAGCACAATATCAGTACAACTATTAAAAACATATGAAAAAATGTGTATAAGTGTATCGGATTTTTATATGAAAAATATCAACAACAATCATACACTGTTGTATGTTCTTCCAACAATACAATGAATACAACGATACAACGGCTTGAGTGAATTGACCACATAATTCACTTTGTGTCATTTCAATTTGCGTCGTGTTTTTTTGGACCATAACCACGATGCAAAGAAATAGAATAAAAAAATTCTAGACATCATAAGCCATAAGTATCGTATTTATTTATTAATTTCAACTTTTTAATACGAATTATATGATGCAATTGGCATCCTGACACTTTGCAATCTACTCACGTATATTTCGGCTCGGATGATAATGAAAATTAATTTTACAAATTCTTTTGCTGTCATTTCAAGTGATGATACTTTACTACTACTACTACTGCTACTTCTGCTCCTTCTGCTGTTGCTGCTGATGCTGTTGTTGATGATAATGTTGTTGATAAATTTCACTTCTTTCTCTTTTTTGCGCATTTAACCGTGGAAATTCTTACAACAATTTGCTGTGTTTCACATGTGCATTCCTGTAGTACAGCAAAAAAAGAAAAAAAAAACGATTTTTGCTCTCTCAAACATTCTACACATACTTTCGTACATATGTCTGTCTAAACACGTTCATATATGCATATGAGTGAATGTATCAACATACATATGTATGTATGTGTGTGTGCATGAGTGTACAAATAAGATTTCTGTTGTCATATAGATTTAACGTCATCTTATATTATTGTAAGCCTTGGCTTTTTTTTTGACATGACAGAAACAAAATAAAACAAAAAAAAACAAAAAAAAAAAATAATAAAACAAACGAAAATCAACCAAAAAACAAAGGCAAACACAACCAAAATCCTTAGAATGTAAAACTTGTTCTCAAAAAACGAAAAACGAACACGAAAAACGAAAAAAGAAAATCTATTTTACTATTCAATAATCCACTCTTTTGTTGATGCTTTTTTTATTTTAAGTCACTTTTCATGTTGTAGTTGTAAATTTTTGCTGTTGTTGTTGTTCTTGCCTCTTTGTTATTTTAGTTCTTTTCATCTCTGTTTGGTTTGGTTTCTGTACTTGTATCTCTCACAGGAGATTTCAGTTCATGACGGGTTACTATCATATACCGTATATATGTATGTGTATACGAATAGTATAGTACAACAACAAGAACAGCAAGAAAAACTATGACAACAAAAATAATAAGTATCAACAACAAAAGGTCAAAGTTATATTCTATTCTAACAAGTTATAATAGAATGAAACTCTTCATAGAAATTGAACAAGAAAATACTCGTACACACTTGTATAACACAAGTGTACACTGGTGGTGAAATAAATAAGGACGTGTTTTAAAGAAAAGTCACTAATCGATAAACAAGGCATAAGAGAGTGAATGAAACAAACGAAATTACAAATTAAATTCTTTGAATATTTTTTTATTGTTGTTTGATTTATTACATCCAGGTGGCAACCATTTGCATGTAGAATATGCAAAAGGAAGCTTTTCTGACCTTTTTAGTAATGGCAGTATATTGGTCGAACAAACCAAAAAGTGTATTGTGACATTAAGTAGGATCGTGCCATAATGATTCTTTTTCTTTGGGGATTTTTTTCAGGGGATAGCCCCTACTTATGCAGTGCATTGCGTTGTATCTAGTTAAATAGGTTAAGGGAGCGTCGAAAGAGGGAGTAGTGTTTATGGACGTTAGATTTAAAACTACCTACGTGGCAAGAAAAACTTCTGCGGATAGAGCGTTCTACATACGAATAGTGCGACTAAAGAACGAATTTTTTCTGTAATGCATTGTGTGTTCCATTGGGCAATCGTCCACAAATGGATGTGCTCTGTGTGAATGACGCATACTACGTATGAATGTACGATTTTCGGGAATAAGTCCTCTTATCTCTTTAGACGAAAACCCGTTGTAGTAGCAATGAACTCGCCGCAGTCTCGTAGGTAATGTGTTGGCTTATTAGACGTGAGGCCTCGGTTCTAACCCCAAGTCTGACATCGAAAGGAAAATATGAAAAAAAATATTTCTTCGGCAACTTCCTCTCGGCAGATTTCTGGAAAAAACTCTGAGAGTAAATAAAATTGCCATGAAAAAGTTTCTCAAAAATCTGTCGTTCGGAGTCGACTTTAAACTGTAAGACCCGTCATTCAATTATAAAACGAACACACACAACATCAGTGGTGTGAGCAGCTAGGTCGTAATGCTAGCTAAATGACCAATTATGGTTGTAATGACCAATTATATACATATGTATGTATGTAAGTGATAGAAAAAACTTCTTGTTTATATGTGCGTTCCACTGGCCAATCGACTACCAACGGATATGCTCTGCGAGAAAGACGAGGACTACGTATGAATGTATGATTTTCGTGAATAAGTGCCTTTACATCGCTAAATTCGTTGTAGTAGCGATAGAACAGTGAAAAACATGTCACATTTTGACGATACTCTAGTGAATCAATATAATTGGATATCCTACCGTCATTAATAAGAACTTTTGACCTGTCCTGCACACGGTCAAGAAGCCTGAAAATAGACTTTGGGACACCGGCTTATACTTGAGAGTTATACTCCATTTTCGATCGGCTTCAAGTCGTATAAGTAGTAAGGAGATCAGATGGAGTAAAGAATTTCTTGCACTGCCTTAAGAAACTGAAGCAGTAAATGCTCCTTTCAACGTTTGAAGAATATGTTGATTGTAGCGAACATCACATTGAATTTTCATGGCCAGAACATCTGGTGATTCTGGGTTCTTAATATTTATATCACTGATAGCTACAGATGAAATAATATTACTGTCGCGCTTGTGTGTAAATAAATATTATTGGGTCTTTTGCGCATTAAACTATTTATAACAGCATTCTAAAGGGCTATCAGGCGTCATTTGTAGGAGAGGTGCATACTGTTAATCGTGGTCATGTATGTGTATTTCCCTGATCTTCTAGAAAATTTTGAAGCAAAAAATTTATATTTTCAAAGCCAATTTTCGTAATACCATATTACTTTAGATGCGACCTAATTGCTGATTATATTAAGAGGCCTTGGAAACTTCCTTTGAGTGTGATATGGTGCTCATAGACCTAGTATATGTCCTAAAATTAGGTACTAAACAAGTAGGCTGCTACAGATGGGTACTGTTAAACCTAACAGTACTCTGGTAACGCCAAATGTGGCGCTGCTAAATTTTGGATTGGATTGCGTCTTGGGATTTCGAATTTATCTTCACATACATCTTCCATTCTCGATACAGCTGCCATTTTTGGCATCCCAACTGCTTGTCAGAATACTGTACTCTGTTCAAGAATTTCGTGTCATGGTATTTTGACTCGCTTCAGTTTTTGTGTTGTTTGGCTTACGTGGATGTAAATGTTTTTCATTTTTCTTTTTTTGGAAGGGGGATACCACATTTACTTTTACCAAAATATTATCGATCGAATATGAATTTTTTGTTGTTCCTTTGATTCAAACAGTTCGTTCGTTTGTTTTTTTTTTTTTTTTTTTGATAAAGTTCAAATATGCCACCTTGAATTATTTAATGTGACCTTAAAAGGGATGAGTGTGCGAGTAAATGAACAGAAAAGTGAAAAGAAGGAAAGAAAATCTGAATTTTAAAACTAAACAAAAGACAAATAACCAAACCAACCGACAGTAGAAAGAAAAAAAAAGTAAAGAAAAATCAGTCAATCTCTTTAGACAGTTTAGAGAAATTCGTTTTAAATAAAATTTATTTCCCCACGAAAGAAAACTGAAAGAAAAAAAAGGGATGACAAAACACACACACACACTAAGTGCTGTTTGTAGTACAAAAAGAGTGGAAAAAAATATGCTAAAATGGTTGAATAAATTTGAATTTAATTGTGTGTGTTGTTTAACGTTTAAGGATGCTTAAAAACAATTCCATTAAAATATTTTATAAATTCTTTGTTTTATTTATTTTTATTATTGTTGTTGTATTTTGGGACAAATTAAGCTCATTATAGTCCTCAAGCAAATGCATAGGTAAAGGGTCTCCTATTTGCATAAAAATCGAAAAGTACACAAATAAAAGGATTTCAAATGCCAAGAGAATTACAAAAAATTTTATCGTATGAAAAATAAAAAAAAATATTTCTAAACTTAATAATTGCTTATCTATTTGACAATATCACTTTCATTTTAATTTCATTTCAATTAAATTTCTCTATAAAATGGCTTAAAGGGCACTGTTTGATTCTTCATCAATTGTAAAGTAACAAAAATTGCTTGAATCTTTAACAATTTTTTTTTTTTGATTTAGGTCCGGTCAACGGAAGTCATGAATAAATACAATGTCCCAAGTGGAATGAGGGTAAT
Source organism: Sarcophaga variegata (assembly GCA_932273835.1). Taxonomy (NCBI): domain Eukaryota; kingdom Metazoa; phylum Arthropoda; class Insecta; order Diptera; family Sarcophagidae; genus Sarcophaga; species Sarcophaga variegata. The sequence continues at coordinate 113,239,306 of OW026362.1, read as the reverse complement.
TTCAAATATTGCGGTCTAAGAGATTTGGATGCTCTTTCAGCTTTTTTAAATATTTTTCTGTATATTTTCTAATTTTGTTGTAACAAGTGGCACGTTAAGTACCTTGTGAGTGTTTGAATGTTTAACACATACCAAGGACCAGTAGTAGTTATCGTTGGCGGAATTTTCTTTTAGGTCCTTTGTATTCTTAATATGTTTGAAGTTAACTACGAAAGGTATTTATATTCTTTTCTTTACAGTGAATGTTAAGTTAACATATAATGTTAAGTTAACATATACTGTTAAGTTAACATAAAAGTTTGTAAAAGTATAAAAAGAACATTGATTAAGAATAACAGAAATAGAAAAAAGTTAGAAAAAAATTGAAAAAAAACGAAGGAACGAAAAAAAAACGAAAAAATATGAAAAAATCTGTTTCCTCATCAAAAATAATCAAGTTAAAGATCAGAATTTTTTCAGTATATAACCCTTCATAAATCGGGAAAAATGTGATGAAAAATATAATGGTGGGAGAAATGAACCTAGAGACCAGAGCTATAGATGACGAAGCTAAGTGGTCTCCAAATGGGTAAATAAAGTGCTCTATATAAATCGGGCAAAATTCTCGTATTGCCTTTTGAGGATGATTTGCATTTTTTGGTCGATTATTTGCGTTCTTTGGTCGATTTAGACTTGCATATTTTTGGTTGTTGTCATCATTTGTTAGTCGATGACTTAAAATTTTTGGTCTATGACTTGCATATTTTCTATTGTAGTCATCATTTGCTAGTCGATGACGTAAATTTTTTGGTCGATGACTTACATTTTTTATCGATGACTTACATTTTTATCGATGACGTGCATTTTTGGTCGATGACGTGCATTTTTTGGTCGATTACTTGCGTTTTTTGGTTGTTGTCATCTTTTGTTAGTCGATGACTTAAATTTTTTAGCCGATGACTTGCATTTATTGGTCGATTACTTGCATTTTTAGGTCGATTACTTGAATTTTTTGGTCGAAAATAGACTGCAATGGAGTTGTTATCACTACCACAACAAAGTGTAGATCCGCAGTGTGTTAAATACCTCACTGCGTTAAAGTTGAGAGATTTTATACGTTCCTTGCGATTGTTATAAAAACACAAAAAAAGTATGTTGGAGGCAGACATAAAGTTAAATTTACGAAGAACATGGAAATGTCTGTAATTAGGCGTATTTCTGGTTTAGAAAACTTCTTTGTTCTATTCTTTCTTTCTTCTGACAAAATACCTCATACGCCATATCCTTTTTGTTGAAAGTTTCAGAGATCATTTGATAGCTATTTTGTTCAACAAATATTTGCTTTAATAATCAGAATAAAATTGTGCAATTTAATTCAGTCTCTACACCCTACGTTTAAAATATTGATAAACAAAAATTATTGTATTGTTTGGCCTAAAGCGACTTGTGTAGATAATTATTGCTCGCACTGGCCATCCCGAATATTCTATCAGTGTGCACATGTTTCCTGTGGGGAAAACAATTAAATTTATTCAACAGAAAATAAAATCAAAAAAAAAAATTTAAAGCTTTCCATAAAATAAAATTATACGGAAAGAACAACTGGCCAATCATAGTGGAGGAAGAATAAAACATTTTATAACGAATTAAAAATATTTGCCTGCATAAATTCTAGACGAAAAATTAAAATCAACATAACAAATTGACTTTGAGAGAGAGAGTTCCGGCTAAAAGTAAATATTTTCATTAATAATAATAAAAAATAATGAATATTCTATTAAAATCTACTCATAAAAGAAGAACAAAAAAGTCCTTTTTTTATGGGATTTAATTTTTGTACAGGATGTTGCATGATGTTCCTGTTTCTGTCCTTTTTTTGGAGGTGGGTGCTGATGTTGTCCTTTAAAATTATTCATTAAAAATTTTATTAAGATTTTAGGATTGTTCAAAGAAGTTTATGTTATAAAAATCATAAAAATGGTATATTTAGTACTTAATTTTCTTTATATTTATATGTAGAGGTAGAGTGTATGCTCTGGAACAAGTTATTCTTCTTTCGCTAATTTCGTGTGTCTGGCTCCCTTAAAGTTCTAGACAAGCGCAATTTTTTTTTATCAAAATAATGTGATAAGTTGATCGAGCAGCGTGTTCTAATATAATTTCCAGGTTTTTAACACTTTTCGAGAGGTTCCATTGGATATCAGGAGTGGACTAGTGGTTTGAAAATATTTCTCGGTAAACAAATTTTTCAATTTTTATTTCTCTTTCCTTAAAATAATTTTGTTTTGGTTAACAAACAAATTGTTTACAATACGTGTTCATTTTACCTCCAACCATATCAAATCAATTCTGATATTTTCGTTCTTATGAATTCGTGTTAAACAAATAATGTCTTCTGTTGTTTATAAACCTTACACTGCTCAACAAAAAATAAATATACATGCATACCCGGTCAGATAATATAAAGCGTAGTGTTGTGTGCGTTAATTTTATACTTGAGTGACGGGAGCTACAGTTTAAAGACGACTCCGAACGACAAACTTTTCATGGCAATTTTATTTACTCTCAGAGTTTTTGCCAGAAATTTGGCAAAAGTCCCCGATGAAATATTTTTTTGATGTCTGAGCTGGGGTTTGAACCGTGGCCTTACGTCTAATAAGCCAACACACTACCTACTAGAATACGGCGAATTCTTAGTAAGATAATGCAATCATGACATCTCTCTTTAAGGCATTGTGCGACCTAATGAACGGAAATGTCTTACAAGAGAAGTAGTGCGTAAAAATGTGTGTTTTTCGTTAACAAATCTTTTTATTTCCCTTGATATACAAGACATATTGCAATGGTGTTCTAATAAGTCAATAAAGTTTCATACCCTACTGTCGTTAGTGGGTACTTTCACTCTCTGCTGTACGTACGTGATCAAGAAGGCACATAATGGATTACAAGTCAGATCGATACATGAGATGTCTATACTATTATCGGTTGGATATTCTTGGTAGAGTCAGATCGATACATGAGAGGTGTAGTGTACTATCGTTTGTATATGTCGCCCTAGTCTAGTAGGTAGTCTGTTGGCTTATTAGACATGAGGCCTCGTTTCAAACACCAGGTCAGACATCTCCACCAAAACGAAATATAAAAAAATATTTCTTCGGCGACTTCCTCTCAGCAGATTTCTGGCAAAAAGAACTCTGAGAGTAAATAAAATTGTCATGAAAAGTTTCTTAAAAATCTGTCGATCGGAGTCGACTTTAAACTGTAGGTCCCGCCACTCATGTATAAAATTAACAAACACAACATCAGTGGTGTGAGAAGCTAGGTCGTAATCCTGACTGAAGGGTTGTAATGGCCAATGTATGTATGTATGAATGTATTTCACCACAGATATCAGCTGCATCGTATAATTCGCATTAGAAAGAAATTATATGTACGTGGTGCGAACAATAAGAAACCCGGTCACTTGAATGCTTCTTTTAACATGTGACGAACATGCTGATTTCAGTGTATATTGCATTTAAATTTCATTAAGAGTAAGCCAAGGATGTCAAATGACTAACGATATTTATGATAATAATAAAGGATATGGCATAGTCCTCATCGTATTCATTTAACTGTAAATAACATTCTTCACGACAGTGCTGTTAATGTTTTACTTTATTTTGAACCCCTGAATTCATTTTTAATTTTTTCAAAATTATTTCTTCAAATATGTTTTAATTGGTAAAAAACTAAAAGTAACGTTTATTAACGATATTTTTAAAGTGTATAATCGCTTTTTATTTTGTCTGAAAGTGTCCGACACTTACAGTAGCCGTCAAAAGAAACTGTACATTAAAAAAATATACATTAATAAATTACTGTTATCTTTATTTCATAATAGTTTATTAACAGTTTTTAAAATTGAAAAAAAAAACAAAAAAAAATTACAAAAAAGTTCTAAATATTGTCAAATTTTTTTCGGGCACTCTCCTTATATGGTAAATTGTTTTGGTGATTGTTAGAATTTTATCCTTAGTGTACAGTTTCTTTTGACGCTTACTGTATGCATGTATGTACATATATACCATATAAATTGCAATGTACTAGAAATGTGCAATAAAAATTATTTATTTTTCTATTATTTACCAGCATAAATGGAATAGTTTTCATAAACATTTCAAATGTTTATTTTTTATTATTGTTAACGTCTGGCAGGCTATTAAAATAAAGCGAAACTCAAATAGTTTTTAAAAAATATTTTTTTACAATTCATTGTAGTGGTAAATAACAAGTAGTTTTTTTTTATTTAAACAATTAATAAACTGCAGAAGAGACTATCTTTTACAAAGACTTTATTGACAAGAAAATTGTTAAGTAATGTTAAGCCTATAAGACTGTATACATCATCCATCAAAGCTTTTCTACCGAACAGTTATTGACACAATTTTGACACAATTTTGCGCCACCTAAAGTGTAGTCGCTTTGGAACCGTTTATAGATAGAACGGTCAAGTATTCCAAATTCATTTAATTTAATGCTGAAAATTGTTTTTTTTTTTTTTCAAAACAAATTGTGGTTTGACTTTGACGTCTGGTCATCAAGTCACTGAAGATTTTTGATTTGAAGGCGAATTTTTCGAATTTGTTCATTTAATTTAATTTTCTCTGACCTGAGTTGTTTTATTCGCCGTAGTCTAGTAGGTAGTGTGTTGGCTAATTAGACGTAAGGCCACGATTCAAATCCCAGGTCAGACATCAAAACGAAAATATGAAAGAAATATTTCTTCGGCGACTTTTTTTCAGCAGATTTCTGGCAAAAACTCTGAGAGTAAATAAAATTGCCATGAAAAGCTTTTCAGAAAAATCTGTAGTTAGGAAACGACATTAAACTGTACGTACCGCCACTCATGTATAAAATTAACACACACAACATAAGTGGTGTGAGAAACTAGGTCCATAATCCTGACTGAAAGGTTGTAATGATCAATTATGTATGTATGTATGAGTTGTTTTATTTTTAATATCACTCCAATAATTAATTCTTATTCCTTTGATATGTTATAAAGGAATAGAGTGTAGACCAGAGAACAGCAATGAGTATTCAGAAAGATAAGTTGAATCGAATCATACTCATAATTTCTGCTACTTATACTCATTCATACTTATTTTAATATCATGGAACCTCTACTCATATTCAAAGTTTGAAGTACTCATCATATTCATACTTAACCACACGTATGATGCTCTTGATTTCGACTCTTCTTTAACACAACATATACACGAATCACAAAATAAGTATGATTCGCTTACGAACATTAAAATACTAACTAGAAGGTTGTGTGTTTGCTCTGCTTGCTGCTCTGTCAAACATCTTTCGAATGGTATGAGTTTGATGCAACGTTGTACGCATACTCATTGCAACTTGTTGTTATAAATTAACGTTGTAGTGAGTATGAATGAATCAGAGTACATAGTTAAATTTCAATATTGTTGACTCACTTATATATTCAAAATTTCATTAGTGCTTATGAATAGCGAAAAAACGATTCATTGCTGATCTCTGGTATGTATGTATGAGTTGTTTTATTTTTAATATCACGCAAATAATTAATTAATTATTTAGTTATGAAGGAATAGAGTGTAGACTGTTGAAGTTAATTAAGTTGAAAGCTTCCTACACAAGGCTTTGTGATATTATTGCTCCGAGTTATAACAATTTTCGTTTGTATATTTAATTTAACAAAAGTAATCTGTTATGTTCTGTAATAGTAGTGTTCTTGCCTTTACATTTAATCTTTTTCCAATCTTTTGAAAAAGTTTTCCAAAAACAAATCCTAATTCTGTTTCGTTTTTTTTGCCATTTTTAATTTCTATCAGGATCCCATTGTAATGATTTTGCTTCTAACGCTTTGCAATATCTTCCTCCTTCCTCCGTTTTCAGGCAATTATAACAAAATGTTGCCAGGCGAACATCATAAATTTTATATTTTAATTAAAGGACCATAACACTGGGCAATAATTATAAAAAATAAACGTCTGTTTTCTCTCTATTCTTGAAATATTTCTGTTCGTTTTTTGTCTCTTATTCTTCAAAATATATTTTATTTTTTCTTATAATTATGTATTGTGTTGGGTGTTGTTGTTGTTTTCCTTTTTGCCGGAATATAAATTGGGAAATAAAATTAAGAGCGGATATACAATAAATTTATGTCTCTGGACTGGAAACTACGAGTAAATGTGACAGTAATCAACGTAAATTTTAAAATCTTCATTTTACACTCTCCCTCTCTCTCATCCTTTTTTCTTTCTTCCTTACTTCATCAACGTTTTCTTCTTCATTTCTTATTTATTGTAGAGGATTATTTTGCCTGTAATTTATATCCCTTCCTTCCTTCCTTTTTGAGCAGTTTTCCTTCAGTGTTGCTTCATAATCATCTTCATGTACGCTAAGGCTTGGGTTATTTTTAAACGTTCAAGCTATTTAAGTCAAGTGTCAGAATAAAGTTCTTATACAACAGCAACAACAACAACAGCAGTAGGAATGGCATAACGAATGCCAGTCACACTAGCTGTAACAACAACAACAACAACAACAACAGAAACTAAAACACAACATCAAATATAAATACCCTAATCCCATGTCACAAAGTTTTATTGTAGCCTATTTAACTTTAGCGATTAAAAAAGAAGAGAAAACGAAACAACACAGTGTAACGATAAAATAAAACAAGTGAGAACAAAAGTTACAGTCGGCCGAAACGTTTAAATGTATACCCTATGTTATCTTAGTATGTCCTTATAGTCTGGCAAATGCGAGAAGTCATGGATAACCATTTAGTTACGATCAAATATGTTTACCTAACGGCGCTCTGAATTTGGCAAAGTGGTTGAAAGGCAAAGCCACCATGGTTGTGTGTTTGTTGGTAGTGTGTTGGCTTATTAGACGTAAGGCCGCGGTTCAAACCCCAGGTCAGACATCTCCACCAAAAGCCAAATATGAAAGAATATTTCTTCGCCGACTTTCTTTCAGCAGATTTCTGGCAAAAACTCTGAGTGTAAAAATAAAATTCCTATGAAAAGTTTCTCAAAAATCAAATGTTTGGAATCGGCTTTAAACAGTACTTCCCGTCACTCATATATAAAAATTAACGTACACCACATAAGTGGTGTTAGAAACTAGATCGTAATCCTAACTAAATGGTTGTGTTGACCAATTATGTATGTATGTATGGTTGAAAGGCATACAAGACCTTTTCAGGTCCAACTGTCTTGATTTCGACTCGTAGCAGCAGCTGCTTGTAATGAGTAATTGGCTTCCAATCTCATTTTTTGTTTAAATGATTCGCCATGTGGTTCATATCTAATACCTACGGTAACTACTGACAGCTTGCGCGCTGCTCCTTCTGCAAAAGGTGCAAAATCTCATTAACCTTCTCGGTGCGGCTTGCAAGAGCTGAAGTAAAATTACTCTGCTTAATGCCATATCGTTACATACCTCGGTTATATTGGCCATTGCGAGGAAATTCTTTCGGGACGCCAACCTATCCTGGATCAATGAGGAGTCCTACTCCACTGCTAAACTCACTTGGCTCTCGATGGATAGATGGAGTTACTCGAACTTGATCGTAACGTCATCTCGATCACAGTGGCCGTCCTTACAGGTCATTGTGTTATGGAAAGACATGCAGAAAGAAATGCAGCTCCCATCGAATAACTTTTGCAGTGGGTGCAGCTGCGCTGAGGCAGATTAAACTTTCCACTTTCTTTGTCAATGCCCATTTCTTGCGAGGTGCAGATAAAGATTATTTGGCTCTTCAATCCTTGTCAGCTTGACGGAGCTCTCATCCATTGATGCTTACGATATAGCTTCGTTTATCAAACTTTTGGGCTGGTTTTCCAGTGAAGAGTAGTCGGGTTTTTTAATGTGCAGACCTTGCGTTTACCAACTTCTTCCCTAATTTGGTGGAACTTGATCAGTACATGGACTGCGTTAACCTGTGGCGTCACAACGAGCAGCTATGTGTGCTCAAGTGAGCTTTTGGTATCAAAGCAGCCATTTCAAACTACTTAACTAAGATCATATGCATAATACAGGAGCCTTCAATTGCAAGATGCAGATTCGCTGCAGCGGCCTAATACTAACTGCATAAATTAGTCAATACTCTACACATTCTATAACATAGCATACCCCTGTCCATGTATTCGCGTTTAAGAAAGTCTTCTACCCCAAGACTGTCATATCTTTGTAACAGGAACACCTGACATTCTAACGTTGGAGTAAAACAAGACTGTTCTCATAACCTCAATTGTTTACCATGGTGCTAGATAATATTGCCAGTGTTCTTTATATAGAAGATCCGGAAGGTAAAGCCAGAATTAGCCGAACGTTCATGCAATGTAACGGAATGTATGTTCATTTATGACATACGAAAATAATACAAATGCTTTGCGAAATTATAATAACGCTTAGGTAATCGTTCCCCATTGCCTTTCATACGCTAGAAATGAATGTGTGTGAAAATAAATTCGAATGTGTAAATCTAAGACGCAATCCATAAATTTTAGCAACTCCACATTTGACGTTAACAGAGCAAAATTTCCTCTTAACAGAACAAAATTTGTCCTTTACAGAGCACTGCTTAGAAGATAATTTTAGGATAAATACAAGGTCTATGAGTACCATATCATACTCAAAGGAAGCTTCCAAGGGCTCTTAATATAATCAGCAACGTAGTCACATATAAAGTGATATGGTATTGAGAAAATTGGCTTTGAAAAGATAAATTTTTTGCTTGAAAATTCTCTAGAAGATCAGTGGCCATTTTGAAACACATAAGAAATAGCATACCAACCCGACTATATGCAAGTGATAGTCTCAAGGGTCCTCTTTCGAACCGAGTGGGATAGCTGAAATAATTATGAAATTTACTTCCTTCACTCCCACCAATCGTCCTTTACATTTCAACACTTTTGTTCACAAATAATAATGATCATAATGAGAATTAAATTATCTGCAAATAGCAAAGTAGAATACTAATCTACTATTGCCGCTGTGTAACAGTTAACAGTGCTCTGTTAATAGCAAAGTTTACCCTGTTAGAGGTAAGAAGTGATGCTGCTAAAAGTGTGGGTTTGCGTCTTTGGGTTTTAAATTGGAATTTGTCTTCACACACATCAGAAATGAAAGTAGGTTCCGTGAACGTTCGGCTAATTCTTGCTTATAATGGTAATGGGAATAAAGTATAGTCTATAACGCAAGGTTTTAAATTTCATTTAATGTTACCGTGCCTATCTCATTGCTGAAGTATTAAGACACCCTGATGCTATAAGTACTGTGTGTGTCTGCTTATTTCAATGAAATTTATTTGGGAACCACTGACGCAAAACTCAATAAATTCTGTGAAAAGTATTTAGTACAACGAGATTATTGGTTTTAAACGCATTTGAGTATGTATTTTATTTTAATCCACTTAGAAAATTCATTTCAAAATAATTACACAAATGATTTGGAAATTAATTTTGTTTCTGGCTTTTCCTCTTAATGCTGTTATTTCATTGAGGAGTTTATTCAAAAGAGATTAAATTCAATTAAATTTTAAAGTGTATTAAAGCAGGCCGTTAAAGAACTCAAATACTCGTAAGCAATTGATGTGTTCGATTGTAAACATTTTTAATTTAAAATTTAAAGAAATTTGAATTCATTTCCATGAAATTATTATTTTTGAAATGTTATTTAAATTTTATTTTTAATTTTGTTTTCTTAAATTGTACGACGAATTCTGCATTTACACTTGATTTTGAAAGTTTTTTATTCCCGCCTTGTTTGTGTCATTGTATTTGCAACCCTAAGGCGGCTTTAAACATTTTATGTCATGACTTTACGTGTTGCCTGTACTCCTTTCGTGGCATTCAAAGCGTATTTATTTGAATATCTTCAAAGGGAATGTTTTATTTGTTAAATATTCTCCTTTCAAGCTGGCTTTCTTCGTCTTTCTCTTCTTTTGCCATGAGATATTAATTAACCAGGTGAAGTTGCATGACAAACATTGTATGAGGAGTTCTGTGACAAGTCCTTAAATGGCTCTCTGTTAGGAGTTCTTGAAAATGAAAAAAAAGATGAAAGACGATTTGTTTGTTGGAAGCCATTTTATTTACTTTCTCCTTTCCGTTCCTTTTTTTATGTAATTAACAATGAAAGAAATTTAAAAATTAATTTCATAAATTTGTATTCCTTTTAAATTGAAAAGTGTATGTGTGTATTAATTAATATTGAAATTCAAACAAATTTTGCTTTTGTTTCAACAAAAATAAAAGAAGATTCTGTAAGAAGCTCGGTGAACCTGAGTAATTGAGGACTTTAATGCAATATTTTCTATATCACACGCTAAAAGGCAACGAAAATTTCAAACGTAGAAGAAAATGCTGTTTATTTTAACTCGACTGTAATTCAGTGTTACTGCACACTTCAGCAACATGGCATGGAATCCTTAAAGATAATAACAAGAGGAGTATGCTGTCAACTGCTGCAAAACGTTGTGTAGTTGATATCGGAAAGAATATTTCGTAGGGACTAATATTTTAGTTGGGTTCCGTGTATATATATAGCGGGTTAGGTTAATTCCGGTTAGGGATGTGTACACAGAATAAAAATCTCAATGCAAATGACAACGAAAATGGAAGATCACCTCTAATAGTCGGTACACCTGCTGATTAAGTTGAGATATTGAAAGATGACTTAATTATTGCTATCGATCACTGTCGTGGTGTAGTTTTTAAATTGTCATACTACAAAACCCAACAATTCTAGTCATTGCATAGCATGAGAAGCAAAATCATTAAAATGGGATCTGATGAAAATTCAAATGACAAAACGAACCAGAATTAGGATATGTTTTTGGAAAACTTTTTTTTTAAAGATTGAAAAAAGATTAAATTTAACGGCAAGAACTCTATTATTACAGAACATAACAGATTACTTTTGTTAAATTAAATATACAAACGAAAATTGTAATAACTCGGAGCAATAATATCACAAAACTTTGTGTAGGAAGCTTACAACTTAATTAACATCAGCATATCGAGTCTACACTCTATTCCTTCATAACTTATCAAAGGACAATAAGAATTACTTACTTGCGTGATATTAAAAATAAAAAAACTCATACATACATAGTTGGTTATTACAACCCTTTAGTCAGGATTACAACCCAGCTTTTCACAACACTTATGTTGCGTGCGTTAATTTTATACATGAGTGATGGGACCAACAGTTTAAAGTCGCCTCCGAACCACAGATTTTTTTGAGTAATTTCCGAGTTCTTGCCAGAAATCTATTGAGAGGAACTCACTGAAGAAATATTTTTTTCACATTTGCGTTTTGAATTCTGGTAGGGGGTTTGAACCGTGGCCTTACGTATAAAAAGCCTATACTACGGCGACTTCAGAGCATTATCAAGATATGCAAGATTGCAATTCCAGTTTTTTGACTTCCATCAATCAGTAATGATTCTTTGAAAAAATTATGTAGCATTCCGGGCATTTATAACCACATTTCAATGTGTCGCGGCTTTGAAAAGCGTAACATTTAATGTCCTTGCTTTTAGATGAGTACCATTGCTTTCAAACTGTTTCAAATTCTGGTTTGTATAATTCCAAATGAATTTCCAAAAGTTTCTCTTGAATTTTGCAACAAATTTTTATGCAACACTATAGCTACGTCCTCCATACCCCAGAGAAGTTGAAGCAATTTTTCTTAATTGTTTTTGAATTTATAAAATGAAGACAAATAATAAATTTAGAAAGTCCTCAAGAACGGATAACATCAGCAATGAAGATAGTAGCAGTGACAGGCTGCATCACCTCTTCAGGAACAGTAAAAGTCAATCGAGGCAATCCTCATCATTTCACTAAAGAACAAGTTGTTGGTGAACGACAGATGGGCCTGCTATCATCCTTATAGCGCTTGGCGACACATCAAATTTAACTGATTAAATTTGGACATGTGTTGGTAATATTTGGTTTGATTAGCACAGCAAGACATTAAAATTGAACCTTCAAACTTCATTGTATTGCTGTTGTGAAGAGGAAAAGATCGCAGATAGTTAAAATCAAAAGCATTTTGATATTCTTCAAACTCGTCTAGGTCTTAAAGGGCGAGCTTAATTCATTATTTGATGTGTGGCCGGGCAACTTTAGACCTGCAACAGTGTACTACAAACACGTGATTAGCTACAAATATACCTGATTAATGAAACTGAAAAAAAAAAATAAAGGAGCACCTATACATACTAAAAGTTATCTGACTCTGTTGGAATCCAAATCTTTTCAAAATAAATTTGCTCTTCTTCGTCTTATTACTGGATTGGTAACACTATTGTTAGCTTTAGTCAATGTTAGTCAACGTTAATAAAAGTGCTATTGCTACTGTGACCAGATGACGCACAAGTGATGAGACGCCTTTACCATCTTATCCTGACCTAAGAAATATGCCGAATAATATCATTTTTACTTCTCTATTTTCCAAATCATCTTTTGCTTATTGATCTACCCTCGTAGCATGTTAAATTCTTTTGTTGTTTTTGTTTTTTATTTCTTTTATTACACATCCCCTTTGTAAGTGTTTTGTTTTGTTTTTTTGTTGTTTTTTCAAACCCAGTTAATCTTAATAATGGCAAAAGAATATCTGGCGGCACTAGTGAAGCTAACAAATGAACACAAGTTATTATGCGTATGGAAATCCATCTACATACGGTGGCAATAACCAACTACAACCTCCAATAGACGACACATTCCAATTTCTCTTTAAAGTTATTTGTTGTTGTTAATGTCGTTGATAAATCATACCATGCCAGAGAGATATTTTATTCATTCTTCATCTGCAAAACTCATCTTTATTATCCTTATGCTCGTTCTTCGTGCTGTGTCCTGGTGTGTGTCCTCCACTTGATCGCATATGTGTATGCATGTTGTTTGTTGTTGTTGTTACATTTTCCTTTTGACACATTCCCTTTGATGTTTCAAGTGGCAAACGAATATCCCAGCAAATAGCAAAGGAACTGCTATTGTCGCAAAGTACAAAAGCAAAACAAGAAAAGACAGAGAGTGAGAGAGAGAGAAATATTTTAAAACATGAAATGCGAATGCAAAAATAACCTCAAAATATTTGTGTTTGTATTTGTATTTGTATTTGTATATGAATAAAGTCAGCTCATTGTCATGTCACATTCTCTCTTCTCTACCGTTGCCATTCGAAATCTAAAAACTTTAAAGGGAAAGCAAAATCAAAAAGGAAGAATCCTTAGAAAAAAAAGACCCTCTGTGTTTCGTTAATAAACTCTGTGTGCTTTTTGTATTTCTTGTGTTTCTTTTTTTATCTGAATTGAGACACAAAAAACAAAAAAAAATAAAACGTGATAAAAAATAATGGAGGTTATACATACAAAGCAATGATTGACGTCAGTCATGCTTGAAGGTCCTTTTTTTCTTTTTGTTCTTCGCTTGCACTATGATTAGAAAAGGAATTTTTGTGAATTTATATTCTAATTCGATTATAAATTAGTTTGTCATACAGATAGTCTGGCGTTTTAAAAAAAAAAAAGAACACAAAACTTTAAATGTTAAGACATATTCAGTCAAGTTGTTAGCAAAGAATTCTGTCAATCAATGATTTGATTTCACTGGAGACTACCTTTGCCATGGCATATCACTAGAACTTCAATGATTAACACAGGATAGTGTTTAAATATTAAATGGTTTCTGAAGTGATTTGGGTAATCCTTTACGAGAAATATGAGGACTACTTAGTGTTTCATTAGAACATATTTCTTTGTGGTGTCAATAGAACAATGAAATCATCTTCTGACTGACTGCACTGTGCTCGCAATAAGCACTTACATACATACATACATATTTCTTTGTGGTGTCAACAGAATAATGAAATCATCTTCTGACGGTGTACTGTACTCACAATAAGCACTTACATACATACATACATAATTGGTCATTACAACCCTTCAGTCAGGATTACGACCTAGTTTCTTACACCACTTATGTTGTGTATGTTAATTTTATACATAAGTGGCGGGACCTACAGTTTAAAGCCGGCTCCGAACGACAGGTTTTCGAGAAACTATTCATGGCAATTTTTATTTACTCTCAGAAGACTAATGTACTTATTTTCACTGTTAAACAGTTAACAGTGCTCTGTGAATAGCAAATTTTGTTCTGATAACTATGTGGCTCTGCTAAAATTTATAAATTGCGTCTCGGATTTTCAAATTCGTATTTATCTTCATACACATGAATACCGTTCTATAATTTTCGCAACTTCCGCTTTAAAGAAAGAGGACGGCTTTAATTTAAACCTGGATAGTGAAAAACAAAACATTCTCTCTCATCAGGTAGTGGTAATAGTCGGTTAACGTAAGAGAACTCTGCTTCGTAATACTTTTTATTGCAAGTCTGTCCTTATGAAAACGAATTATACCCGATATTTTGAATTTTGAATTGTATTAATGAACCCGATATCTGATGAATCGGCAATTGCATAAAGTCAAGTGTCACGTTAGGGAATCTTAACAGATTTTAGTATGACCTTATATGACGTTTAATATGAATATTTCTTTGGTCATCTCTGTATTTACCATCGTAGAATTATTTGTGGTGTCAAGCCAACTAACAAATGTATTTCTGTTCTTCTGTTTTCATTGTTTTCTTATGATATTTTTGTGGCAACACATGTGTACTGGATTGTTTAATTGTGATAAGTTGTCTCAAAAGTTTTCATTTCAGACTTTTTTTGTTTTTTGTTTTGTTGTTCAAATACTTAGTGTTGTTATTATTCTTGCTGTTGCTGTTCAACACTTTAATTCAGTGCACTGTGTCTGGTGGCTGGCTTTACTCGTTTTGCCACTTCCTTCCGTCACTCATTAACACTACAGCTTAACATGCCACATTCTTTTCTATTTACTCGTATTTACCTTTTTGTTTTTGTTATTGTTGTTGGTTTTCTTGTTTGTTTTCTTGCAAAATAATTGTTTTTATATGTGGACGACTGCATTCATTTGTTATCAGAAATTTAAAAGAGTAAAATCTTTAAATAGTAAAATCTAAAAGAGTAAAATGTTTATTTATATGAAGATATGTTTAAATTAAATCTATAAATTGATAAAATTCGGAAAAAATCTTATTACAGGAACACAACTGCAATGAATAATATTTTATGGGAAAGTCAGGAGGGTATGTCGTACTCTCTGTAAGGGGCATGCCAATAAAAATCCTGTTCCACTGCCGGACCACACTAGACTTATTTATTTATTTTTAAGCATTTATCTGTTATTTATTTTCGTATAGGTCTGGCTCCTATACTGCGATTACCTATTACAACTGACCAACTACGTTCAGATCTTCTTGCGGTATTTTGACACGGTGTGTTTAGTCTGCTGTCATCTGACTTTTTTATTTCACGCAGCCAATGGTCAAATCATTTTTATATCTGCCACAGAATTTCCTAGCGCTCTCTGCAGCCTACTGCAATGGATTTTTGTAGAAAATTGATCATGATAGTTGTCATATAACCTTAAGAAATACTATCAGGGCCAGTTGCCTTATCGCATTATTGGGACCAAGAAAAGGTGGAGGGTGTCCTAATATAGGAAATCCCAGAGGATGAAATATCTACACTACGTCGAGAGTTGATGATGGTGCTTTCACAAGTCTAAGGAGATCTATTAGCTTGCGTGAGAGACCTATATCGTGGATGTAAATAATATCACCAAGACGAGAAAGGCAATCAAAGAAATCCGTAATGGAATTTAATCTTCTACGGTCTTCTAATAAAGTAAAACGAAATTAAATATGATTATCGCCTATTTTCATGTAAAATATTTGATTCTATCATGTGTCTGAAGATAAATTCGAATTTGAAAATCCAATTTGGCATTAACAGAACATAATTTGCTATTCACACAGCACTGTTAACTGTTTAACAGTGACAATAAGTAGATTAGTCTTCTACTTTGCAGACTATTGACATAAGATTTAATTCCCATTATGATCATTATTATTTGTGAATCTATCCCACTACTCCGGTTCAAAAGAGGACGCGCTGGACCACCATTTGCATATAGTCTGTGTGGTGTACTATTTCTTATATGTTCCCAAGTGGCCATTGATCTTGTAGAGAATTTTAAAGCAAAATATAGATATTTTCGAAGCCAATTTTCTTAATACCATATCACTTTATATGGGACTATGTTGCTGATTATATTAAGAGGCCTTGGAACCTTCCTTTGGGTATGATATGGTACTGATAGACCTAGTGTATATCCTAAAATGAGCTACTAAACAAGTGGGCTTGTTCAGATGGATACTGTTAAACAGCTAACAGTGCTCTGTTAAGTGCAAATGTGGCGCTGCTAAAATTTATGGATTGCGTCTTGGGTTTTCAAATTCGAATTTATCTTCACGCACATGTTTCTATCGTTTGACGGAAGTACAAATGAAAGCATTCCTTTGCATAATTGAAACATATTTTTGCTTTCTAGCATTTCTAGAAAGTAAGACAAACGGCCGGCCTTTCATACCTCTTTTTTCCCATTCTATTATTTATTCACGTTTTAATTTTTATTTGTTTTTTTTTTAATAAATACTTTGGCGGCAATGTTGTTTATTGTAATTGTTTTCAGATGTTTTTTCCAAAAAATTATTTCAAATATTGTCTCGAAAGCAACAACACATTAAAATGGAAAGCAAGAAAGGAGAAGCTATAAACCAGAAACGGAGTAGATTTTCTTTTTTTTGAAATCCTATCTCCTCTCTCTCTCTAGGCGAAACAAATTTTCCAGTCAAATCCACTTAAACGTTATTTTTCTTTTCTTTTCTGTGCTGTTTTTTGTTTCAAATTCTTTTACTTCTTTTGGGTGGTTTTTTTTTGAGTGCGATAATGGCCTTTAAGTGGAAATGGCTTGAAAATTAAAATGAAATAAAGAAATGAAATGAACCGTCATTTGTGGTTAAATGACCCTCATTAAGTGCCATTTGGTTGTAATTTCTTGGTATAAAATACAATTTTTTTTTCAGAGTTTCTTTTTGTTTTTCTTTTGCTCTGGCTTTAGCCGAGTTTTAGTTAAGAAAACCGCGTTAAAGTTTGTAAATACATGGCTGTTGATTTGTCCATTTATTTTGATACAAAAAAAAAAGAAAAAAGAAAAAACCCGAACTAAGTTTAACATTAATTGTTTTTTGCTTTTATTTTCCTCTTTTTTAGTTTTCCTTTTCTGGTTATTAATTGTCACCACAAAAATAAATCTAAGTACAGATACATTACAAGCTTTTGGAAAGTAATTAAAAAAGTTTTTCAGTATTTTTCTTAGGAAATTACATTCTAATTCGATTATAAATTAGTTTCTGGCGTTTTCAGAAAAGGAACACAAAACTTTAAATGTTAAGACATATTCAGGCAAGTTGTTTGCATAAAATCCTGTCAGTCAATGATTTGATTTCACTTGAGACTACCTTTGCCATGGCCTATCATTAGAACTTCAATGCTTAACACAGGATTGTGTTTAAATATTGAATGGTTTCTGAAGTGATTTGGGTAATCCTTTACGAGAAATATAAGAACTACTTAGTGTTTCTTTAGAACATATTTTTTTTGGTGTCAATAGAACAATGAAATCATCTTCTGACTGACTGCACTGTGCTCGCAATAAGCACTTACTATTCCTTTTTTCAAAGTCTTAACATATTTTAAAGATTCAGTCAGAAGATCCGATAATAGTGTATATCGTATGTGTGTGAAGACAAATTCGAATTTGAAAACTCAAGACGCAATTCATAAATTTTAGCAGCGCTACATTTAGCGTTAACAGAACAAAATTTGCTCTTAACAGAGCACTGTTAGCTGTTTAACAGTATCCATCTGAACAGGCCCACTTGTTTAGAAGATAATTTTAAGACATATAGACCTAGTGTCTATGAGTACCACATCATACTGAAAGAAAGGTTCCAAGTTCCTCTTAATATAATCAGCAATATAGTCACATACAGAGTGATATGCTATTGAGAAAATTGGCTTTAAAACTATAAATTTTTTGGAACATATAAGAAATAGTACACCAACCCGACTATATGCAAATGATAGCCCACACATAATTTTAATTAAATTTGACCATTTAACCATATCGCTGCTAATTTCAGATTTTATTTTTATTTCTAGGACATCATTTTTCTCTGCATTTAAAAATTTTTCAATTATTAGTTGGAAATTGATTGAAATATTTGCTTATTCCAAGAGCTGAAGCTTATGGTCTTAATCTAGCTCGTAATAATAAGAGAGCAGATACTTTCCATCTATGAAGTCACCGTAGTCTAGTAGGTAGTGTGTTAGCTTATTAGACCTGAGGCCACGGGACAAACCCCAGGTCAGACATCAAAACGAAATATGAAAAAAAATATTTCTTCGGCGACTTCCTCTCAACAGACTTACAACTCCGAGAGTAAATAAAGCTGCCATGAAAAAGTTTCTCAAAAATCTGTGGTTCGCAACCGAATTTAAACTGTACGTCCCCCGCCATTCATTAATTAAAAATTAACGCACACAACATAATTGGTGTGAGAAACTAGGCCGTAATCCGTAGAGGCTTTCCATCATTCAATCTTGTTTATCATTAACTCTTCAATTCAATGTTTTTAATTTTTTTTTTTTTGTAGGAAGAAAATTCTATTTTTAGTTTGTTTTGTAATTTTTATTCTTTCATTCTTGTTTTCTTTACTGGTTTTTGGAATATTTGCCAAAAAAGAAAAACAACCATAAAGAAAAAACTAATCTCCATGTAACAATCTGCATAAAATTCGCGTTTTTGTGTGAAATTTTTCTATTCAACGATTGTCTGTTTTTTTTTTTTATCAAATAAACACAGAACTCTAAGCACTCTTGATAAATAGGATTTCATGGTTCTTTGTTTCTCGATGCTGTTCCATATGATTCCATATGATTATGATATGGCCTTCAGCTAGAGCTGTGTGTTCTATTGCAGCGATACGTACATACATATGTACACAAATGTATGTGAAGAAGTATTGATGTTTAGTTTGAAATTCTGTAATATTTATCCCATGGATTTGTTATCTGCCAAAATAATAACAATAATAATATCATATGAAAACGAAAAAAACTTTTTTAAGACGTATAAAACCATAAAGATATTTACCATGTGAAAATAAATCGCAAAAAAATCAAAATGGTATACACTCATGCAAAAATGTTCATTAAATGAGGGAATATTCTTTATACATCTCTCCTTTTTTAGTTAGTTTATAGAATAGTTCAGAAGTTTTTTTCTCATTGTTGGATAGGCAGACAACTATTTGCAGTTTTGTTGGAAAGCCAATATGTCTGCAGCAACAACAACAATATTTCTGAAACAGTTATTTAAGTACGGTATATTTTATTTATTTCATCTAAATTTTATCTAAGTTAAGAAACTTATAAGTCATCGAACTAGCGTTTGAAACCGATGTTCCTAAATAATTAAACATCCACATGCAACATTCTGAATCTGAATTGAAGTGGTCGCAAATGACCTGACTACTTAACTACACCACGGTCTCAATCTTCCTCGTTGTCATTAGACGAGAATCCCAAACCTTATCAAATCGTGCGGCCTTACAACACTTACTATACTATACATACATAACATAATTGGTCATTACAACCCTTCAGTCAGGATTACGACCTAGTTTCTCACACCACTTATGTTGTGTGTGTTAATTTTATACATGAGTGGCGGGACCTACAGTTTAAAGTCGACTCCGAACGACAAATTTTTGAGAAACTTTTCATGGCAATTTTATATACTCTCAGAGTTTTTACCAGAAATCTGCTGAGAGAAAGTCACCGAAGAAATACTTTTTGTATTTTATTTTGATGTCTGGCCTGGGGCTCGAACCCTGGCTTTTCGTCTAATAAGCCAACACACTACCTACTAGACCACGGCGACTTCAACTACTATACTATGGCTGATAATATTTGAAATGCTGTTGGTGTTATTCAGTGTTTATCTCTTTATGAAGACTCCGTACTCTAGTAGGTAGTGTGTTGGCTCATTAGACGTAAGGCCACGGTTCAAACTCCAGGTCAGATATCAAAACGAAAATATTAAAAAATATTTCTTCGGCGACTTAGTCTCTCGGAGTTTCTCAATTTGTTAATTAAGTGTAATAGTTCCATCGTAGAGTTGTTGATATACCCGCAGCGCCTTTAAGGCATCCAAATGTGATCCAATTTTCTAGCATTCGTCAGCCCTTTTAGTTTCGTGAAAGACTAAATATTCTAGTATCTAAACAACTCACACTTCGGAGCAGACTAGGTGTCTCAGTGGTTTTATATTCCTCAATATAGAGCCTTAGTATAAAGCGGTTCCACCATAATAAGCGGTCTTATTATGTTATAAATTTCTATCTGAACTAGAGATCAGAAATGAATCGTTTTTTCGCTACTCATAAGCACTCATATAATTTTGAATATAAGTGAGTCAACAATATTGAAATTTAACTATGTACTCTGATTCATTCATACTCACTTCAACGTTGATTTATAAGTACAGGTAGCAATGAGTATGCATACAATGTTGACATCAAACTCATACCATTCGAAATATGTTTGATTCATAAGCAAGAAAGACAGAGCAGCAAGCAGAGCAAACACACAACCTTCTAGTAAGTATTTTAGTGTTCGTACGCGAATCATACTTATTTTGTGCTTCGTGTATATGTTGAGTTATGGAGAGTCTCATTTCAACAACATCATACGTGTTATTAAGTATGAATATGATGAGTACTTCAAACCTTGAATATGAGCAGAGGTTCTATGATGTTAAAATAAGTATGAATAAGATTCGGTTCTATTCATCTTTTTGAATACTCATTTCTGATCTCTGGGCAAACTAGGTGTCTCAGTGATTTTATATTCCTCAATATAGGATCTTAGTGTAAGCTAGTTCCATCGACATAATATGCTGCATTATTATTCCAGTTCAAAACTTTCAGAAATAAAATTTTTTATTACTTACTGCAGTCAGGGTTTCAATCTCGTGGTAAGCATTAATACTCTGTCGTACTTCACTTAAACACAGGAAAGTGACTAAATTTTTCCTTGAGTGTATTCTTTTACTGTTCGAAAGCTAAAATCATATTGAAATTCTATAACAAAAATAATATTCGAATACTTACAGATACAGATACTTGCACACAGATATACTACTACTACTCATCGTTAGATATACTCTTCACATAAATAGAAATCTCTACAGAGAATGAGAGAAGATAATGCGTGTAAACATACTGACTGACAAATACAGAGACTTGGTAGTTTTAAGCCCATATTATTCTTCTTCTTCTCTTATTTTGGTTAGTAAGTTTGGGGGAAAAACATTTATCCGAATAAGATTGGCAATGGCAGTAGCAGCAACAGTGGCAGAAATCTTCTCTTCTTTGTTCTCTGTTTAACACAAATGTGTGTGATTCAAGAAATATTGAATTTTGTGGCTGAAAATAAATATTCGCATGCAAATATTCACACACACACACAAAATACTCTGAACTGTTTTAAATATTTTTTCTACTTTTGTTTCCGTTTGAGACGTTCTTTAAGGCAACCTAGAAATACTAAACAAATTTGACAAGAAATATTCCCTAAAGTTTAACTATTCGCCCCCTTTGCTTTTCATTACAGTTTTTAGGATATTTACATATCGGCATGGTTTTCAATATTTGAAATGTATTGGCAACATTTTGTTTAGTAAAGTTATGCTTTTAAGTTGGCTCTTTCCAAGAAGATTCTAAAATAACATAAAAAATCTTTGCTTGCAAAGGAGAATACAGTTTAAATACTCAGTATTTACAATGAAATGTTAAACTTCCATTTTAATGCCGGTTGGCATTATATTGATTCCTCGTTATCATGGAGTAATACGAACTTAGGAAGCAAGTATTCTGGCTAATAGAGCCAGTGTATTATATACTATAAGCTTAGATAATTCAATGCCTTTTCATTGCACTAAAGACCAGGCTGAGAAAGTGGCCAGAAACGTCACATCGCCTTTTGAAGAATAGTGACTCAGTAGGAAGAATTATAAAAATACTTTGAGGCGGTCCTAATAACGAGGGAAACATGATGTGTGTGAAGATAAATTCGAATTTAAAAACCAAAGACGCAAACCCACACTTTTAGCAGCGCCACTTTTCGCCTTTAACAGGGCAAAATATGCTATTGGCAGAGCACTGTTAACTGTTTAACAGCGGCAATAAGTAGATTAGTCTTCTATTTTGCAATTATTGCAGACTAT
Organism: Sarcophaga variegata; assembly: GCA_932273835.1. Taxonomy (NCBI): domain Eukaryota; kingdom Metazoa; phylum Arthropoda; class Insecta; order Diptera; family Sarcophagidae; genus Sarcophaga; species Sarcophaga variegata. The sequence goes on along the minus strand of OW026362.1, from coordinate 113,217,000 downwards.
TGACATACAATTTAATAAAGTGAAGAAAAGTGTTGAAATCTATAGGTGGTTGGTAGGATCTTTTCGAATCTTAAAATTATTTCAGCTATCTCACTACCACGGTTCGAAAGAGGACCCTCTGGACTACCATTTGCATATTGTCGGGTGGGTGTACAATTTGTTATATGTTCCCAAATGGCCACTGATCTTCTAGGGAATTTTCAATCAAAAAATTGATATTTTCAAAGCCAATTTTCTCAATACCATATCAATTTATATGTGACCCTATTACTGATTATATTAAGAAGCCTTGGAACCTGCCTTTGAGTATGATATGGTACTCATAGACCTAGTATATGTCATAAAATGAGCTCCTAAACAAGTTGGCTGCTTTATATGGAGACTGTTAAACAGCTGACAGTGCTCTGTTAAGTGCAAATCTTGTTCTGTTAAAGCCAAATGTGGCGCTGCTAAAATTTATGGATTTTCAAATTCAAATTTCATAGAAAACCATGAGTATTTGAAAATTAAAGCGTAATACTACTTTTAACCAATCGCTTGCTTAACTGGGAAAAATAGATCAATTATAATAGGAAGAGCGTAGGAGCTTTCATCTCAGATTCTGATTCGTCCTTAAAGGTGAAATAAAATATAAGAGAAGTATAATCCTCCTGTCGGCAAACAGGGTTAGATAGTACATTTAGAAATATGATGGATATTTTGAATCATAAATATGCAATAATACTGAATGAAAACCAAAAAAAGGAAGAAAAAAAAAATGAAGAAAAATCAGCAACTAACTGTCATACATACCAATGACACAGATTCATCTTCATATCAATATTACCATACAATCCATTCCATTCCATTCCATTCTATTCAATTCTACGCTGTTCATTCATATTTTTTTCTATTTTTCCTCTTTTTTTGCCTCTTTTTTCAATGTAAATTTGTTGGATTCCATAGATGATACGGATAATATTTCCACTTCTCATATCACAAGAGCACATTTCAACATTCACGATACAAAATAGTGCCATGGAATTGAGAAAGAAAAACTATTTTTTTTTGTATTTTTTGTTGTACATATTTTCATTCATATAAAAAAATCATAACGAAATCCGTTTTGCTTTTATTTTTTCTCTGTTAAATATTTTCCTCCACTTCTATTCACTTCAAAAGAATGTGTGTAATGGGTTAAGGTCATCTGAATGTAACATTCTGTTTAAGAGTCTACCGTATTATACAGTCATAGAATAGAAATTGGAACATGCTTTAATAACCGCATACCATACAGTGTTGAATTTATTTCTTTATGGGATTCGAAATTTTTTTGTTACCTTTCGTGGTACATCTCCCCACAGAATGTGGTTCACCGGATCCTTTTTGCAAATTCCCTCTAAGAGTAGTGTATAATGGCAGTAGAATATTTAGTTTTCCTATTAAAACTGTTACCTGTTATTGTAAATATTTAATATACCTAAGGTAGTGCTTACCTCTTATCCACATTATAACACTTGGCCTCTATTGATTTCAATTCTGTTTTTTTTTTCATTTCATTTCTAAACATTTTCTATGCTAAAATCCAATCAAACAAGCACAAAAACATAAAAAGGGGAATAAAATTAATTTTATGCTGAAGTAAAGAGTTCTTGTGAAATATAAAGGCAACAACATGTGCGTCTGCATACATAATAAATATTGTTAGAAGCAGGGTCATTCCATTAGTAAGAAAATATTTTTTTAAATTGTTTAAAGGTAAGGTAAGTCCTTTACATACGCACATATGTTTGAGATGAGAACAATAAATTGAAAGTCTTAGGGAAATTGAGTCCATTCACCTTTAAAGGCATAAAATATTGAGACAATTACTAGACATTGGTCATTACAACTCTTCAGTCAAGATTACGATCTAGCTCCTCACACCGCTCATGTTGTGTGTGTTAATTTTTATGCATGAGTCATGAGACCTACAGTTAAAAGTCGACTCCGAACGCCAGATTTTTTTCAGAAACTTTTCATGGCAATTTTATTTGCTCTCAGAGTTTTTGCCAGAAATCTGCTGAGAGGCAGTCGCCGAAGAAACATTTTTCATATTTGCGTTTTGATGTCTGTCCTGTGTTTTGAACCATGGCCTTACGTCTAATAAGCCAATACACTACCTACACTAGACTACGGCTACCCTTAAATCACGATTACAATCAAGCTTCTCACATCACCTATGAATGGCGTGACGTTCGGTTTGAAGTCGACTCCAAACGACAGATATTTGTGAAAGTCTTCATGACAATTTTATTTAAACTCAGAGTTTCCGCCAGAAATCTGCTGAGAGAAAGTCGAAGCAGAAATGTTTTTTCATATTTTCGTTTTGTTCGATTTGTCTGGACTGGGGTTTGAACCACAGCCTGACGTCTAATAAGCCAACACACTACCGACACTAGACTACGGCGACTATATGTTAAGATAACTTGCCTTTGTAAATTCATAGAATGAGTAGCATGGATGCTAACACTATAGTTGTGCTCTTTATACCTATTTTTAGTAGAGTGTGCAGCACTTTGGAATATCCAGCGAATGTTTGAAGGTGAATTCTGTTGAATTTTTTTATTCATTTCCATTCCTTCAAGGAAAAAGATCAACTTTTCTATTTTTTATATTTATTTGCTTTGTATTAATCAATCAACTAATCAAAATTTTTTCAGCTAAGCAGGTAAAATGATAGGGTTGCCAACTATCGTTGACTAGAGACAGCATCTTGCGGGAAAATTTATTAAGTTATTCTATAAGGCGTAGCGGTAATGATCTTCTGATTATTGCTAATCAATCTCTTGCTCTTTCATTGTATGGCATTCCGTGAACATTTTGTTATATTCTTAATTATACTGCCTGGGTTGGTCAGGGGTCAGACATATAGGGAACTACTGGATGAATTACTAGTCTTCGATAATTTGGAAATACTGAACAATTTTTCATCTCTTCTAACTTACGAACCTGGATTTATTTGGGTTGTAGGCAAGTAATTGCAGCATTGCAAATTAACTAGGTTTACTTATAATATACACTGGTATACATTTATATCATTTACATACCTACGTACCAGAGATCAGAAATGAATATTCAAAAAGAATTGAATTATATTCATAATTTCTGATACTTACATATATGCATTCATACTTATTTTAATATCATGGAACCTCTATTCATATTCAAAGTTTGAAGTACTCATCACATTCAAACTTAACAACACGTATGATGTCGATGTTGATTTCAACTCTTCATAACTCTACATATGCAAGAAAAACAAAATAAGTATGATTCGCGTACGAACATTAAAATATTTACTACGAGGTTGTGTGTTTGCTCTGCTTGCTGCTCTGTTTTTTTTTGTTTATTTGTCTCTATTCTTTCTTTGTAAATGTAACACTAACTAACTAAGACTGTAAATTTCGATGAATAACTCGAGTTACTCGAATCATTTATAAGTATTTTTCTAAAGTTATGAATCTAAATGAGTAGACTTATGAATCAAACATATTTCGAATGGTATGAGTTGGATGTTAACGTTGTATGCATACTCATTGCAACCTGTACTTATAAATCAATGTGGTAGTGAGTATGAATGAATCAGAGTACATAGTTAAATTTCAATATTGTTGACTCACTTATATTCAAAATTTCATGAGTGCTTATGAGTAGCGAAAAAACAATTAATTGCTGATCTCTGCAAATCAGAAATTGAGTTTGTTTTCACAATTCGACATCCCATTAAAACAATTTAATTTGCAATGACCCATATATCCTACTACTTTTAACAGTATTAGTGATTACATGTGTTTGTATGCATGCAAATATATATGCAAATATGTTTATATGTATGTATGTATCAGTATTGAACACTATACTTATACAATACATTGTGTTGTACATACTCGTATATTGTCTAAGCGTATGGCTTATTATCTTTTGATCAATTGATTTCCAATAATGTTATACTTTGTTATCAAACGATTTTCTAAACATCTGTACACATACTGTGAAAGGAACAAAAGAATATTTAATCCCCCATACATACATATATACAATTCAATCAATGGGTAGTACGTACGGAGTGCCTTTATTTGTTTAGGGATTTAATATACAATCTTTTGTTCCTCATTTTTTTTGTTATTTTCTAAGGACTCAATAAGTAAAACTAACACAATAACAAAACACAAGGCAAACAATTAAAAAGAGAATATTGATTGGATTTAAATCATACGATCATCATAATATTAAAAGAATTTAAATTTTAATCACGTTAAAATCCCAGAGATAAACAAGCAAACAAATACTCGACAGAAGATAATCACACTGCAGTAGGAAAATTTAGTTTTAATTCCAAAAAAAAAAGAGAAAATAAAAATAAGAAGAAGAAGAAAAAAATTTTAAAACAAAATTAAACAAAGAAAATTTGCTCAACAAAAATAAAATAAAAAAAAATATTGTAAATATATACTACATGACATACATGACATATGTATATACGTACATACACGTGGATATAGTAGTTGAAAGAAATTAAAAGCCAGCCCCAAATGGTTGTATATCCTCCCATTTTTTTTAAACTCCAGTAAGTATTCAAGCATCCAAGTATCCATTTGTCCATTTTTCATTTTTGAAGTGACTGTTTTTGGTCTATAATTGTCACATTAGAAAATCTACCAGGTCACCACAATACATATTTTCAGTTCAAAGGGGGGGGGATAAATTGTTTTTTCGTTTGGATTTCAGAGAACAAAAAAATGAAAACAACTTTCAACTGTCGAATTAAAAAGCTTCGCTTAATGCCTTGCTTTAGGAACATGGTAACCGAAAAAAATTTAATTTTTTTTTTGTTGAAGAAAAAGTTTAAAAGTATGGTTAACCGAAAGAAAGCAACAACCAACAAAAAAAATTGAAGTGAATCTGGAGGAAAGATAGAGATTTCTATGCTATTATTTAGACAGACAACAACAGTTCTTACAAACAAAAAAAAAAAAAAAAAAGAGGTGATGGAAAAAACCAAAAAACTTAAATAACTGGGGCGGAAAGCTGACATTAAATTATAAAATAGAGAAGGAAGGAAGCTGAGTTCTATGAATGGAATGTTGGTAAATCAAAAATAAATTTTCGCATTCTTTTCTAATGTCATTAAGAATCTTTTTTTTTTCTTTTTTTCGTACATAAAAAAGTTCAGGCCACATTAAAAATATTAAAGTCACACATACTTATTGAGTGTGGTTTTAGCAAAAAAATTGCAAAAAAAGGAAAAAAATATATTTTAAGCAGTGACTTGAACTTTCTTTTCAAGCAGTTTAATAGTCGATTGACAATATTTTGACATTCCTTTAAAAGTAGTCTTCTATCATATTAAGCTGCGCGCGAACATCATTCATTATAGGTGGTTGCGTAAGGTTGTTTTCGAGGACTTCAGCTACCACACGCTCTTTTTTTATTTTGCGACTTGATACAGCCATAGTTTAGTAGGTAGAGTGTTGGCTTATTAGTCGTAAGGCCTCGGTTCAAACCCCCAGGTCAGACATCAAAACGAAAATGTGAAAAAAAAATATTTCTCCGATGACTTCCTCTCAGGAGATTTCTGGCAAAAACTCTGTGTGAGTAAACGAAAAATTGCCATGAAAAAGTTTCACAAAAATCTGTCGTTCGGAGTCGACTTTAAACTGTAGTTTCTGACACTCATGTGTAAAATTACCGCACACGACATAAGTGGAGTGGGAAACTAGGTCCATAATCCTGACTGAAGGGTTGTAATGACCAATTATGTATGTATGTATTTATGTATGACTTGATACAGCATTGAGTTCATGTCGGGCTTCGAACTAAAAGTTTATCGGAAAGAATCGGAGGTTTATCGTTCCATGCTTTCGAACTCTAGACTCCACAGTTCTAATCAGATATAGCATAGCAAACAATTTTTTTGGGTGATAAAACCCATGCTTTTAAGTGTAATTTCATATTGCTTTCAGCATCTTTAATAAGAATACCACGTTTCCTACAATTCACTAAAAGATTATTTTGGTCACATTAACAGCGCACCATGTGAATATAGTCGCCTTAGCAATTTTTTTTAATTAAAAAAGTTATTAAAAACGTCCCTATTATTTCTTTCAGGGATATTTACTTGTTTATTTTCTCTTTTGCAAATAAATTCCAAATTGAAGGAAAGAATGTGAAAATCCCATTGTATTTGTCAGAATTCATTAATAAAAGTTCAGTATACAAAATGTATGACATTTTAATGTGTAAGAAGATAAATTCGAATTTGAAAATCCAAGACGCAATTCATAAATTTTAGCAGCGCCACATTTGCCGTTAACAGAACAAAGTTTTCCCTTAACAGAGCACTGTTAGCTGTTTAACAGTATCCATCTGAACTAGCCTACTTGTTTAGAAGCTAATTTTAGGACAAATACTAGGTGTATGAGTACCATACTATATGCAAAGGAAGGTTCCAAGGTCTCTTAATTTAATCAGCAAAATAGTCACACATAAAGTGATAAGGTATTGTGAAAATTGGCTTTAAAAATATAAATTTTTTGCTTGAAAATCCTCTAGAAGATCAGTGGCGATTTGGGAATATATAAGAAATAGCACACCTAACCGATTATATGCAAATGGTAGTCCAGTGGGTCCTCTTTCGAACGGTGGTAATAGGATAGCTGGAATAATTTTGAGACCAACCATCCTTTAATCCTTTATATTTCAACACTTTTATTCACAAATAATAATGATCATAATAAGAATTAAATTTTATGTCAATAGTATGCAATAATAGCAAAGTAGAAGGCGAATCTACTTATTACCACGGTTAAACAGTTAACAGTACTCCGTTAATAGCAAAGCTTAGAGGCAAGAAGTGGCGCGGAAAAAAGTGTGGGTTTGCGTCTTTGGTTTTAAAATTCGAATTTATCTTCACACACATGACTTTTTATTGCGAAGAAAGGAATTGTTTCTATTTTTTCTGTCAGTACTGTATATAGTAATTCGAATTTTTATATTATTTTAGCGCTTTAAATCAATAATTAATCAATTCCACAGAATAAACAATTAAATTCTAAGGAGAATAATGCCTTGGTAATGATTTCATATTTTTTATTGTTAATAAAACGAATAAAAAATAAAAGAAATTGAATAATACATGTCAGGTACGAAGCGAAGTAATGCATTGTCATTAATTTCAGGTGTATTGAAGAGCTTTATCAAAAAGTTTTCCTTCTTATTTGCTACTTTAGCAAAACATTTAATTGCTTTAACGAAATTCTTACGTATCCTTTAATTGCTTTAATGATTTTCATTTCTGATCAACTTTTCTATGCCATACTCGTGCCAATATATGTATGTGAGTAATCTGTTATAGTCTTACTACTGTTTTTACCTTTATTTGAAAAGACAAGTTAAAGTTTAACTAAACTTTTGCTGAGATGAGGGTTATGGAGTTATGATAGAAAAAAACAAAAAAAAACTAAAGAAAACAACCCAAAGAAAAAAACTTGAAAGCATGTATAAAGGCAACTGAAGTTTATTTGAGTGCTTGTGGTCACGCAACTTAACTTGACTGAAACTAGTCGTCATAGTCAAGCGAAAAGTTAACAATTACAAGAGCATAGACACACAGAAACTACAAAACTTTGGTTGGGCACACGAATATGTTGTGATCCATTATATGTGTGGGGTTGTGCACGACCGAGCAGTCAGTGGTATTGGGTAGCGTAGCGGTAATGATTGTCTTAAACTTTAGACAAGCCTAGGTGCGGGTGGGTGTTTATAAAAGGAAAATTTCTTAACCACTAAATATTTCTGATGGATTTAAGGATTTCATTATTTGTTTTTGAGGGGGGGGGGATAAGAAAGTAAACACAACTGAATTAATGAATGAACGACGAAATGAATGTATGAACCGAACCCCCTTAAGAACTTAAGTTTATCTTTGTGTCTGCGTGTGTGTGTGTAACATACTGTTACAATAGAGTGGCATTTATCTAAGTGTGAGTATTAGACATGTTGGTTTCCTTCACAACCGCAAAAATTACTCAACTATACATTGGAGTTCGTACCTACACATAGGCGCTACATATAGGCGCAGATAAAATCCAAAAGAGATTAGATAGGCGACACTATAGAATGTATTTTTATGCTACGAAAATAATTTTTGGTTTGACATGGGAAAATAATGGAATGAATTCCATAATTTCTGGAAGTTATTGAAATCAAATTTTATATCAATTTGCCAATAAAAATACTGCCTATATATGTAAGTCGTTATATCTAATTAAGCCTTCAAATTTATGTCACATTTCTTAAGAATTAAGCAGGAGTATAATCATATCACACTTATGCCTACATTTGACTCAGTCATTGTGTGCAAATACCTCTCTTAGGGGTCATCAGAGCTACAAGAAGTTTTCATTTACCTGCTATATGTCACAAATCGCTTGACGTCTTGAAAAGAGGGCCTACGGATGTCCTCTCACAGTGGTATAAGAAATGTAACAGACTATTATAACTGCCTTAATAAGTTTATTAAGTAGCAATTAGTATGTATTACTCTTTCATTGTGTATAAAGCTATGCGAATCTCGAAATCAACGGGAATTCATAGTTTATCCTTGCTTACGTTATTTATTCACAGAGTGCTTGAATCAACAAAGTTCGAAATTCTACTCAAAGATTGGTTCGATATTGTTCGTCCACAGTATTCTAATTTGTGTCTCTTGAATGTGTCCTTGTGCGTTCCTTGGGGTTTGAGACACTGATTGTTACTTCATCCATTTAACAGATTGTCTGTTCATATTTAAAAGAATTAACACGAACCCATTGTTATTTACTTAAACTTTTCTTTATCGGAAGTCATGATCGTACATTGTTTATAGATTGGATCCTTAAAACCCTTCTCATCTATATACATACATACATACATACATAATTGGTCATTACAACGCTTCAGCAAGGATTATGGACCCAGCTTCTTACAGCACTTATGGTTGCGTGCATTAATTTCATAAATGAGTTTCGGGACCTACAGCTTAAAGTCGACTCCGAACCACAGATTTTTAGAGAAACTTTTCATGGCAATTTTATTTACTCTCAGAGTTTTAGCCAGAAATCTGCTGAGAGGAAGTCGCCGAAGAAATATTTTTTCCTGGGGTTTGAACCGTGGCATTACATCTAATAAGCCAGCACACTACCTACTAGACTCCGTAGACTTCTTCTCATCTACTGGCCCCAAAAGTGCGATACTTTATAGCTATTTAAAGATGACAAGAGTCAATTCTGTAGATACCCTCTGGCCGACCAGAGAGAGATACATTTTATGACAATTAAACTTCCGTGGGAAAAACGACCAACTTACTTTTGGGTTCTTTTACAAATTTGAGGATATGTTTGGCAGATGTGTGTAAAGATAAATTCAAATTTAACTAGCAAAGACAAGAACCAAAAATTTTAACAGAGCTATTGTCAAAGTTAATAGAGCAATGTTAAGTGGTTAACAGAAAATACGAAAAATAGTCAAGGAAGAGAATGCAATACATATTCCATGCCTTTAAAATTATGCTCCACACGTTCTTGAGTGGAACAGCACCTGTGGTAATACGGAAATTATTTTAAAAATTGCAAAATTTAGACAAAAAAATTTATTTGTTTTAAGAATGTCTGAATAGGATGATCGATATTGTTGAAAAATTGGACTTGCTATTATATCCCACTAACGTGTCCCCAATTTCACACAATAAGGGCCATTATTACAACTTGCCGTTAACTAAAGGGAGGATTTTAACGGGCAGATAAATTGTATTTCATTATTATAAGTGATTAATGGCGATAAGGTAGAAGTGAGCGTTAAGTTAAAGGGAAGATCATCCTACTGGTAACTTTTAAAGTTAAGTTTATATCGGAACTTGTCATATTATATATTATTTTCAATACGGCAACTTCAAATGTAAACATAGTGAGGAACTACAAAAAAAAGCTCGTCGTTGCCCCTGCGTTTAAATAAAACTTCTTTAATTTGAGCAGTGTTATCGACATTGCTCCGGCACTGCCATATTTTTGAAAAAAAGAAGTTAAAGGTGGCTTTATAGTTCTCTTTAGCTAAAGGTACCTTTAACTAAACCCAAGTTTAACGGCAAGTTGTAACAATGGCCCTAAGTGGCATATCCCAAATAATTTTGGAAAGTGAGATATCGGGCTTCAAATATTCTCTATGTTAACAGTGTCTAGTTAGGATGATGGATAGTGTGGAAAAATGGAATTTGCTGCAGATATCAAACTATATATAAACTGTAGCCTAAGGTGTCCCCAATTAAACCCAATAAGTAGTATATCCCAAATAAATTTGGAACTTGAGATATTTAAAAAAATCATGTATAAAATTAACAACACACACATCATGAGTGGTGTGAGAAACTAGGTCGTAATCCTACTAAAGGGTTGTAATGACCTAATTATGTATGTATACGCTGGAAGATATACTTCTCATACGCAGATAATTTCTAATTAGTTGATAAGCACTGTTACCGCATATAACCTTAAATATTTATGTGCTCAAGTGTTTGCCTATGGTTAAGTTTTTTTTTGCATTTAAAAACAGTAAAAATATGTGAGTATTTCTGTATTGAAAATAATCCCTGGCGGTATGTAGCCAAGGGAATTGGCATAAGAAACAAACAAACAAACCAACAAGCAAGCAAGCAAGCAATCACCAAAGCATAAACGGTTCAACGACTTGTATGTACGTTTACGATGGTTTTATGATTGTTTGTTAAAAAGGCATCAATCATTTCATTCTCTCACTCACTCTGGTTAAATATCGTGCAAGATATTCTCAATTCTCAAACAACAATATCCCTCTGTATTGTGTCGATTGATGTACATACTTTCGTTCTTTCGTTGCTTGCTTCTTCAGTCGTCTGTCTGTATGATTGCCTGTCTGTCTGTCTGCTTGATTGTTTGTCTATGATGAGTCTAATGCTTGATGGATATTTCATTTGCTGAGTGCGCTTTGGTTGGTTTGATAGTGTTGACGATGATGACGATTTTATTTTAATCTGAATTAAAGAAAACACACAACAAAAAAACGGAAGAGACTAAATCCTCAAATATTTCTAACGAAACATTTAACCCCCCTGCCAATAAATTAAATGACATTAAATTCGTACAGAAAAATAAAAGTCGTTCGAAACACATCCTCCAATAGATTATTTTCTTCCAAGTTTTATTACTCTGGTGACTCTGTCTCTCTGATAGATTTGTTGGATTTTAGGATTTTAGATTTCGGTTTTTATGGCATTGTTATGTAACAGCAGTGGGATGGTTGATTGCTTTACCAAACAACTTGAAATGCTTGAATGCCACATTATGGTTGTCAGTTGCTGTTGCTGTTGTATTTATTATTCGGGATTATGGTTAAATAGTTTTCATTTCTTTCTCTCTCTCTCTCTGAATTTCTTTGCATTTTCCTTTTATCTTTTTCATAACCATTAGAAACAAGGGCTTATTGCCACAAAAAAAAAAAATAAAATTACCGCAAATCGATTAGAAACGACAATAAAATGACACGGAAATGAAAATTCATAGATTATTTGGACTTGATGGCTTACACAAGTAATTCATAAAATTCATACTGGAAAATACTGTTGAATTTTTAAAGCGAGAAAACAGTTTTATTAACAAAACGAAGTTAACGAAGCATTGTAGGCGGTTGCAAATCTAGGTTTGTGTCTGCTAGTATTGAAAGGTACATGTTCAGTAGGAGCTTGTCTAATCTGGTCAAATGATTTATACTGATCTCTGCAGCAATTCACAGAAAAATAATTAGAATAAATCAATCACCATGACAATACCAGAACATACAGATCTTTGATGACCCCTTGACTTATTCATAATTGGTCATTACAACCCTTAGGTCAGGATAACGACCTACTTCCGCACACCACTTATGTTGTGTGCGTTAATTTCAAATATATGAGGTGGACCTACATTTTAAAGTCGACTCCGAACGACAGATTTTTAAGAAACTTTCCATCCTATTTACTCTCAGAGTTTTTTCATATTTTCATTTTGATGTTTGACCTGGGGTCCGAAGCCATTCGAACGACATGGCCGAGCGAGTGCCACTGAGTGTTAATACGCTGCACAACGTCTATGTCGTTGAGAAACCCATACAGCTCACTGTTGGGTCGGATGCAGAAATCATAGCCAACTCGCACTGGACCGAAGATCTTATGTTGGACTTTTCTCTCGAATACCCTTTAGGCTGCTGCGTCTTGTAGATTATTAGTTTTGTCGTACGAGAGAGGTCTCTGCTACTCAATTGCCTATTGAGTCCTATTTACTAACAACTGTTGGCAAGAGTGATCCTTCGCTTGATCTCCAGACTGACATCATTTTTGCTGTTAACAAAGCAACCAAGATAAATAAATTCCTTGACTATATATCGAAAGTATAGTTATTGGCGGTAATCTGAGACCCAATACGCCGCACCTCTCTCTACTTATCGATAACATGTACTTTCTTTTGCCCTCATTTACTGCCAAAACCATGTTAGTAGACTCCCGTTCAATAGCACTGAAGGCAGCAGTAACATCTCGCTTGGTATGACTTATGATGTCCATGCCATCAGCGTACGCAAGAAATTGGACGCTTTTTTGGAAAATAGTGTCATTGTGATACACTCCCACCTTCCGTAGAACACTCTCCATGACTAAGATGAAGAGGTCACATGATAAGGGATTGCCTTGTCTGAAATCTCACACGGTATCAAAAGGTTCGGAGAGGTTCATTCCTACCTTGACGGAGTTGCAGGAATTGCTCAACGTCATTATGCACAGCCTTATCAGCTTCTTAGGTATACCAAGCTCAGACATTACGGAAAAAACACGATCCATTATGGGGCTATCGAAGGCTGCCTTATAGTCGACAAAAAGATGGTGTGTGTCGACTTATTTTTCGTGGGTCTTTTGCAGGATTTTACGTTGTGTGAAGATTTGGTCGATGATAGACTGAAGCCGCACTGATAAGGTCCAATCAGTTGACGAGTGGCGTCAGTCGTGCACACAATATGCTACATTAGTTTGAATTATAACTCAGAGTAGTATTCAGTATGGGGTCTTACCAATATTCATTCCTACAGTAGAGTACAGAAGATTAAAGGTACTGTACTCTCTTATGGAAATATTTTATAAACAATTTTTTTTAGTAATTTTAAGAATTTCTGCATTTTTTATTTAAAGTACGATTGCTTGTTGTTGTCTTACAAGTTACAAAAAGAACACACAGTACCTCACATTACAATTGAAAGCATTTTGAAAATCATAAATAATCTCCTTTGTTGTTTGTGTTTCTTATTGTGCAACAAACAATAAAATATTTATAAACATTTATAAGCATTTATATGAGCATTTATGAGCATTTATAAGCATTTTTATTTATTGTTATATATTTTGTTTTTTTGTTAAAAAAAATTGTGTTTTTTCCATTTCAGAATGAAAATTATATGAAATGAAGGAAATTCCATACAAAACTACAAACAACAACAAACAGCAGCCACAACAACAATTATAACAAATTTGTAAGTTTTTATCACACATTTTTTATTTTTGAATTGAATTTCATGCATTATTTGCTTATTTGTTTGAAATTTTCTTGACGTATTTATATCCAACACCACCGCTACAGGCAATAACGACGTTGTATTGTGTTTGAATAAAGAAAATGGCTCAGGGTATTGTCAGATTTCGCCAATATTTTGTATTTTTTTTAACCATAAAACTGCTTCAAATTGAACGAAAAATTAATATGCAAGCAATAAAGGAATTCTAGAAATAAATATGTTTGTGAAGATAAATTCGAATTTAAAAACCAAAGACGCAATCCCACACTTTTAGCAGCGCCACTTCTTGCCTCTAACAGGGTAAACTTTGCTATAAGCAGAACACTGTTTAACAGTGGCAATAGTAGATTAGTCTTCTATTTTACTATTATTGCAGACTATTGACATAAAATTTAATTTTCATTGTGGTCATTATTATTTGTGAATCTCAACTCTCAAAATAATTCCAGCTATCCTACTATCACTTTTCGAAAGAGGACCCTCTGGATTACCATTTGCATATAGTCGGGTCGGTGTATTATTTCTTATATGTTTCAAAATGGCCACTGATCTTCTAGAGAATTTTTAAGCAAAAAATTGATATTTTCAATGCCAATTTTCGCAATACCATATCACTTTATATGTGCCTGTGTTGCTGATTATATTAAGATGCCTTGGGGCCTTCCTTACCATATATTATGGTACTCATAGGCCTGGTATATGTCCTTAAATTAGCTCATAAACAGTGGCTTTGTCAAGATGGATACTGTTAAAGAGCTAACAGTGCTCTGTTAATGGCAAATTTTGTTCTGTTACCGCCAAATGTGGCGCTGATAAAATTTATGGATTGCGTCTTGGATTTTCAAATTCAAATTTATCTTCATGAAATAAATTTTGCTTTTTTATGGAATGCTATTATGTGGAGGGAAGTCGCCGTGGTCTAGTAGATAGTGTGTTGGCTTATTAGACGTAAAGCCAAGGTACGAGCCCCAGGCCAGACATCAAAACAAAATACAAAAAATATTTCTTCGGTGACTTCGTCTCAGCAGATTTCTGGCAAAAACTCTGAGAGTAAACAAAATTACCATGAAAAGTTTCTCAAAAATCTGCCGTTCGGAGTCGACTTTAAACTGTAGGACCCGCCACTGATGTATGAAATTAACACACACAACATAAGTGGTGTGAGAAACTAGGTCATAATCGTGACTGAAGGGTTGTAATGGCCAATTATGTATGTATGTATTATGTGGAGGTGAGAGCAGCAGTGTAGACTTCAAGAAAGTTAAGATAGGGGATTAGGTTGAACACGAGCGTTTTCAAGTATTTCTGTGATTATTTTTCAATCACAGTTTTAACTGTTGCCAGGTTGAGGAATTTCTATACGTTCAATGGGTTTGCCAAGGTGTTGCTGTAATCCGCCTTCGAGAGATAAGAGTTTACGGGCCTGAGTTTCTATAAATTCTTCTTTTCCATTGTTTGGTTAAACGGCGCATGGTATTTGGATCAATCTTTGCTTGACCACATGCTAAAATCCACTGGCCTGTTTATATCACATACTTTCAAACCTTTATGTCTTACGACATGTAGCGTGCACTCACAATAGTACATCGTTCGTGTCTATTTCTCCACTATTTTTTTTACTACTCCATAGAATTTTACTAATCCTCTCTTACTGAACTATTCAAGTTAAAAATAATTTTCAAAAATCCCTACCAGCACGGGTAGGGTCTTGACTGACTTTACTATTCTTTTCTGTTTCTATTTTTGAACAGTGAATGGCTTTTTGAAAAAATTTTCTGTCTATTCATGTGTTTAAATAAACAAAAGTTGTAACAAAATATAAAAAAAAGAAGAAGAAGAAGATTTATAAATTAAGATATTATTTGTATGTATGTGTAGTTGTTGTTCGTATTTATTTTGTAATAAATAATAAACCATGAGAGAAAATATGAAAATAATAGTTAGTGGCGGGTGGAGTGGGTGACGACGTATGGCAGGCATATAATAATGTATCGTATGTATCGTAATAATAATGGAGGAACAAACAAAAACAAAAACTAAATCTCAAATGAATAGAATAAACAAAAAAGAAAAAAATATTATTATTAATGAGAAAAAATAGCAACATCTATAAGAATAGCAACATATTTGCTATTGTTTATAAACAAAAGCTTTTAAAGCAAAAAATAGAAAAAAAAATAAAAAAAATAAAGCCCTATGGCTGCAAATAAAATTTTATGTCGCAAAATGATTTTGAAATTTGAAGAGAACTAAACAGATGCCTTGTTGTTTTTCTTTCCTCTGAAGTGAGAATTTATTAAAAATTAATTGCTAAAATTTAGAATATTTAATCAAGTAGTGCCTCAGATTTCAGCATTCACGTTGTGTAATGCATGCTTCTTATGATTTATTTTGAGGCTCACAGTACTTTTATATCTATGAAGATATATTCAAATTTGAAAACCCAAGACGCAATCCATAAATTTAAGCAGCGCCACATTTGGCGTTAACAGAGCAAAATTTTCTCTTAACAGAACACTGTTAGCTGTTTAACAGCATGCAACTGAACAAGGAGCTAATTTTACAATATACACTAGGTCTATCAGTACCATACCCTATTCAAAGGAAGGTTGCAAGCTATCTTAATATAGTCAGCAATAAGGTTCCATACAGTGGACAACAAAAGTCTTAGTATGGCAATATATTTTGACAAAAAATAGTCCCCATAAGGCTTAATACTCTTGCACAAAGTTCCAATATGACTTCAACAGAGTATTTAGGAGATTATTTGAAAGAACGGTTTCGTAATCCTTAAACCTCAAACAAAAGTCAACCGAAAAACTTGCTCATGGTGCCACCAGAAAATACTAAACAAATCGTGTACATTCAATTCCAAATGGGTTAAATGGAGTGCTTGACCTTAAGGGATATTCTACTAAATACAAATGATAACATTTTCATATATTAGCCCTTTGAATTTTAAATTTACTCAGGGTTCTCTTTGGGGGTACCTATGGAGTCATCTGAAACGTTTCTTTCTTTTTTCTCTTGTTTTATAAAAATCATTAAACAAATTTTATTTTATAATAAAACAGAAATAAATAAATAAAATAAATTCACATATAAACTATAAATTTTTATACAAACTTTTGGCTAAAATTTATGAAATTGCTAAAATATTTTGCCGTACTAAGACTTTTGTTGTCCACTGTATAAATTGGTATGGTATTGAAAAAATTGGCTATGAAACTATTAATTTTTTTTGGTTGAAATTTCTCTAGAAGATCAGTGGCCATTTGGAAACATATAAGAAATAGCACACCATACTGACTATATGCAAATGGTAGTCCAAAGGGTCCTGTTTCGAACCGTGTGGGTGGGATAGCTGGAGTAATTTTGAGATTCGAGAAATTGATTTTTGATCATCCTTTTCATATCAACATTTCTATTCACAAATAATAATGATCATAATGAGAATTAAATTGTATGTCAATAGTCTGGAATAATTGCAAAGTAGAAGACAAATCTACTTATTTACACTGTTAAACAGTTAACAGTGCTCTGCTAATAGCAAAGTTTACTATGTTAGAGGCAAGAAGTGGCGCTGCTAAAAGTGTGGGTTTGTGTCTTTGATTTTTAAATTCGAATATATCTTCACATACATAGTACTTTTCAGGTCATTTTCAGCAAAATTTATTACATAGGTATATAAAATTTTTTTGGTAGAATTTATTGCGAGTAGCAAATAAATCTGTTGTCTATTAATACTCAAGTCGCCGTAGTCTAGTAGGTAGTGTGTTGGCTTATTAGATGTAAAGCCAGGGTTCGAGCCCCAGGCCAGACATCAAGACAAAAACACAAAAAGTATTTCTTCGGCGACTTCCTCTCAGCAGATTTCTGGCAAAAACTCTGGTAGTAAATACAAATTGCCATGATAAGTTTCTCAAAAATCTGTCGTTCGGAGTCGACTTTAAACTGTAGGTCCCACCACTCATGTATAAAATTAACACACACAACATAAGTGGTGTCAGAAACTAGTTGGTAATCCTGACTGAAGGGTTGTAATGACCAATTATGTATGTATGTATGTATTAATACGCAAGTAAATTCCAAAACTAATAATTGTATGTAGACCTTTGCCATATACTTGATAGAGAAAGGGCATAACTTTCTCTATTTTAGTTAGTTTCACTATTTATTTTCTTATTTGATCCAAAATACTTTTTAACGCTTTTCTTTTGTAAAATACGGTGAGCGTCAAAAGAAACTGTACATTACAAAAAATATGTATTATTAAATTACCATTATTTTCATTTTAAAATTGTTTGTGAAAATTTTTAAAATTGAAAACAAAAAAAATTTCGAAATGTTGTTAAATTTTTTCGAGCACTCTCCTTAAGTGGTAAAAGTTGAGTTTGGTGATTGGTCGAATTTTATCCATAGTGTACAGTTTCTTTTGACACTCACTGTACATTGCAAAATTAGGTCTTTATCTAGTAATTTAATCAGTATTTTAAAGAAGGAAATTAAAAAAAACTGAAATGTTTTCTTTGCCAATTTCTCAAAATATATTTTTTAAACAAGGTCAACATTATTTATTATAAAGTCTTGCTGTTGATAGTAGGCAGCCTTGCTTTATTAAAATATTTGAAATTAAGAAAAAATTAAAAAAAATCCTCTTCTATTCAAAAGAGAACAAAAAAACAAAACTCTTGCCACTCCTTCCTGTGCCACCGTAACACATTTTTCGTTTGCTGGCTGTCGTTGTTCAACTTTCTTTTCTTTTTTTTTTAAGGATTTGTTTTCCTTTTTTTTATTATTTTTTTGGTGGCCATATGTTATTGAAACGAAACTCATTTTTCTTTCTCTTCTCAATTTTATTCGTCGTTTTTTTTCTTTGCCGTGTTTTATTTATTTAAACAAACTATTGCCAAAAGAGAAGAAAGAGAAACTGTAATAATATAAAGGTAAAACTACCAAAAACAAAAACAGAAAAAAGTCTTATTTTACTACCACTACCACTAGCACTGCTGCTACTAACGCTAATAGTTGCTAAACTAACGAGGCCGTAAAATGAATGTGTAGGTTGGTTGTTGAATTCTCTGCCAGTTTGTTTGTTTGTATATGCATGTGCATGTGCATGTGTATGTTTACTTATTTCCATAGGTTTTTCAAAAGAACCTCATTTTTTTCTTCGCTATAACAGGGTGTGTACAGCCCAATAAGGAGGTTATTGAGAGCATATGTTAACAAATTTGTTTGGATTTTAATTTTCAATGCTTGGTTTAAAATGCTTTCTTGTCGTTTCTTAATTACTGTACTTCTTTGGCCACAAACAACCCGTTTATCGGATTTTGGCCTGCTTTAAGATGTCCTTCCAGGCGCCTCTGCTTCTAACGTGCCTTCGCCAGTTGACCACGCCAGTCGATGACAGGGCTTATAGAATTTCGTCCTTCCAATGCAGATATGTGCAGAACATTAAAAATTACTTACTTACTAACTTAACTGACCATTAACAACACGATTAACACATCCTTCTAGGCGCCTCTGCTTCTTGCGCGCCTATGCCAGTTGATCACACCAATCGATGACAGGGCTTCCTCAATTTGCTCCTTCCAACACAAACAAGGTCGTACTCTTTGCCGATTTCCGCATATCCCCGCATCAGATGCTCGTATCGCCGGAGCGTGCTCATCCATTCGAACGACATGGCCGAGCCAGCACAGCCGCTGGATGTTAATACGCTGCACAACGTCCACATGGTTGAGGAGCTCATACAGCTCACTGTTGGCTCGAATGCGGAAATTATTGCCAACTCACACTGGACCGAAGATCTTACGTAGGACTTTTCTCTCAAATACTCTCAAGGCTGCTGCATCAGTGCTTAATAGTTTCCACGCTTCTGCGCCATAAACAATCACGGGAAGGATGAGCGTCTGGTAGAGTATTAGTTTTGTCGTACGAAAGAGGTCTCTGCTACTCAATTGCGTATTGAGTCCGATTTACTAGTACCTGTTGGCAAGAGTGATCCTGCGTTTGATCTCCAGACTGACATCATTTTTGGTGGTAACAAAGGAGCCAAGATAAATAAATACCTTGACTACATCGGCCATAATCTGAGATCCAATACGCATGACATGTTTGAAGCATGTCTCTACTTCTCGATAACATATACTTCGTTTTGCCCTCATTTACTGTCAGACCCATCTTAATAGCACTAAAGACAGCAGTAACACCTTGCTTCAAAAATTATCCAGGAATAAAATCTCTGAAGAGAGTATAGCGCGCATAGCGTGACTTTCAGCGATGAACTTTGTGTGGGCAACTGCATGAGAATTTAGCAGCACGGCCTGTTACAAAAGAAATTCAGACAACTTCTGCAGAAACTTAAAAGACGCGGTGGAAACGGAACACTGATTGCCTTCTCTGTCGTGTACGGCACTTGGGGGTAAAGAAATACTATTTTCCCGCACTGAAAATTTGTAAACAGAAATTATCTAGTCAGAGACCTGTTGTATAAAATTTATAATTTTGCCAAATGGCCAGCCAGGAATTATAAACCTACGGTAAAATGGACATATTTGCAGCGTGTTTTGATTGGACCATAAGATAGATTCTTAAAGTCGATATTTTTAATAATAATTTCAGACGTTCCATAAAATGTTTTGTTTTTCAAATGTTGCAGAGCTTTTGTGTAAGACTCCTCTTTAAAAGGTAATTTGGCTTTCATTTAAGTAAAGAGGAAAACTTTTATTTTATGGTACATTCTCTCTACACTTTTGAAGTCTTCACCCTGTTTGTAAGCACTGAATGGAATCCATAGCAATAAAATGATACAAGTTTTTAAAGTAAATTCTGAAAATAAAAAAAAATAACAAAAAATAGGAAGAAAACTTGTACGATTTGTATGGATGACAACAACAAGAACAACAGCAAACTTGGTCTATTAAGAGAAGCAAAAAATAAAAATTATATGGAACAGAAAGATCATATACAAGTAGTAGCGATGGTCTACATTTACTTCTTAGTAAAGCAGAGTATCAAAGGTCAGGAATATTTATGATGTTGTTGTCTGCCTGTTCGTTCGTTGCATATCTCTCTCCATGCCATTGCCATAGTGGCGGAAATTTTAGTCAAAAAAAAAAAAAAAAGAAAAAAAAAAATAAATTCGTGGGCGAACTTTTGTACATGCAAAGAAAATTGTATTGAAAACAATAAAAACAACAAGAATAATAAAGAAATGATTATGGTCTCGTGACTGATGAGCGGGCATACAAGTCAGACTGGCGTCATCAAGAAATGTTTATATTTCTTTTACACGAAGTCTTGAAAATGCTATTAACTAGCTGGGAATAGTTTTTAACTACAACTAGAAAGCTGATACAAACTATGCGGTCTCTAAACGGACCATATTTTGTAATATTTCTTGACACTACTATATGCCCTCCATGAAGTCGTCTTGGTTTAGTAGGTAGTGTGTTGGCTTATTAGACGTGAGGCCTCGGTTTAAACTCCATGTCAGTCACCACCAACAACACGAAATATGAAAAAATATTTCTTCGGCGACTTCCTCTCAGCAGATTTCTGGCAAAAACTCTGAGAGCAAATAAAAAATTGCCATGAAAAGTTTCTCAAAAATCAGTCGTTCGGAGTCTACTCTAAACTGTAGGCCCCGCCACTCATTTATAAAAATTAACGTACACTACATAAGTGGTGTGAGAAGCTAGGTCGTAATCCTGACTAAAGGGTTGTAATGACCAAATTGTTGCTGTTATTTTGGAGCTTTAGTATGTTAGAAGAAGATGTCCAGATGTCTCTTAGAGAGAGTCGTCTAATTAGCTACTAAAGAACTTTTGCTTTAAACCCTTTTGCTTTCGTTCTGAACAATCTTCCAAAACTATTGAATTCTCGTTCCATTTCATAAGAGAAGAAGATTTTAGAGTGCCCAGATGTCATTTAGAGAGAACTAAAGAACTTTTGCTTTAAACCCTTTGCTTTCGTTCTGAACAATCTTCCAAAACTATTGAATTCTCGTTCCATGTCATAAATCCATTAACTTTTTTCACAACCCTCGTAAATGTTGTGCATTATAGACTAGGAAAATGAACTCTGTGTATAGTATTTCAACTATTTTTTCTTGAATTTTTTTTTTATTTTATCTTTAAGAAGGAATTTTTCTTTTTTGCACAAACTTTGTGCCATGATTTGCACATGACTGTGCGACATTTTCTCTTACGAATGGAGTAAAAGTTGCCTTAAATAATTGCCGTGTACCGCCTGCAGTTTACAAGGATATTAAATGGGTTCCAGAGATATTCACAGTTTCTCAGTGTTTTCTCTCTCTTTCTCTTTGTATTCAATTGAGTTTTTTTCTCTTTTCCCTTTTATCTTCTACTTTCTCAATTCTTTATTGTAACAGTCGCTGGCGCTGTACGTACGGACAAGTAGAAAGAAAATAAAAAGAGTTCAAGCCAGACATTTTTAAAATCCTTTTTATGGGTTTTTTTTTTCTTTTCTTTTTCTTCTTCTTCTTCTATTTTGTTTGCCATTGATACAGTTATAATAGACTAGAGTTTCCATATCATTTTAGTTGAGAATTTTTATGTTTTCTCTCTCTCTCTCTCTCTCTCTCCATTTAAGATGCTTTAAAGATTTAAATCGATGTCGATGGTTAATTTTCGATTTTATTTGTTCACAAGATATGTATGTGATGGCCATTTCATTATTTCTTTATGTTTGGAGTATTATGGAGCTTCTTTTGAGAGTCATGTGCGGCTAAAGGCTAAGTTTAATAGACTGGATTTGGTAGTAACTCGATTGAAGGCTTATAAGATCTTATTAATACGACGATAGAAAAAGTAATTGTTGTGGTTCAAAATTTTTTAGTCTTTAGAATTGGAAACTATGTACGGCAAGCAAGCATTTCTATCTGCAGAGCATGACCAGTAGGTCAAGAGCAATTTTACAAAGGCAAATCATTGACCTTTTGAAGGAAGAGATGTCATACTCAGTCAACTAGCGCAGGGTAATAACAAAGGGAGGTCTTTTATATAGTTTTGCAGTAGTTGGAGTTCGGAGGCTTTATTCTGCTTTCTTTAAGTATTCGTTGTCGTAGTGGACAGTATGTAGGTTTATGTATGTGAAGATAAACTCGAATTTGAAAATCCAAGACGCAATCCATAAATTTTAGCAGCGCCACATTTGGCATTAACAGAGCAAAATTTCCTCTTAACAGAACAAAATTTACCCTTAACAGAGCATTCATCTGAACAAGCTTGTTTGGTAGCTAATTTTGGGAAATATTCTAGATCTGTGAGTACCATACTGTATGCAATGAAAGGTTCAAGGCCTCTTAATATAATCAGCAACATAGTTACGTATAAAGTGATATGGTATTGAGAAAATTGACTTTGAAAATATAAATTTTTTGCTCGAAAATTCTCTAGAAAATCAGTCGCCATTTTGGAACATATAAGATATAGTACACCAACCCGACTATGAGCAAATGGCAGTCCAGAGGGTTCTCTTTCGAGAATCCGTGGTAGTGGGATAGCTGGAATAATTTCGAGATTCAAGAAATTTAATTTTAAAACAATCGTATGTAATTTCTCCCCATTTGGGAACATATAAGAAATACTGCACCTACCCGACTATATGCAAATGAATAAATTTGATGTCAATAGTCTATAATCATTGCAAAGTAAAAGACTAATCTACTTATTGCCACTGTTAAACAGTTAACAGTGCTGCGTTAATAGCAAAGTTTACTCTGTTAGAGGCAAGAAGTGGCGCTGCTAAAAGTGTGGGTTTGCATCTTTGGTTTTTAAATTTGAATTTATTTTCATACACATTTTAGGTTCCATAGACGAAAGCTCCGAGTTCAAACTTTAGCTCTGACATCTTAAAAAAAGAAATAGAAATTCTTTCAACGACGTCTACCCTGCAGTTTTCCAAGGCTCTGTTAGTCCCGATCTATTTAGTCAACCTATTTAATTCCAGTTTAGGTACTCGGCTTGATAGTGCAATCGTGTCAAATTCTCATTAACAGAGTAATTTCACAATGACGCCTTAAACCACGAAGTAAAGACTTCCTAATAAGTCCTTGTTTTTTCCTTTTTTCTTTGATTTTCTTTTGTTTCTATACAAACTCTTGCACTCCACATTCATTAAAAGTTTGTACTGGATGATGACAATAACAATTAGGTCAATTTCATATTGTTTGTTGTCCTATTTTATTTGGAAGTTGTGACTTAATTTCTGTGATTTGTAGTACATTAATGATGATGACAAGAACATGAATGAACACTCACTACTAAAGTAAACTCTTGAAAGAAATGTAAGGGAAAAAAAGAAAAGAAACAATTTTTTTACAAGAATTTGAAGATGAATACAATTAGAGAGACATCTGAGTCCATTTCTCATAAATAGCGAGAAACAGTAAGGAATTTACGGGTATGTATGTCTTAATTATGCCGTGGGGCAACTAAACCGTCATTCATGCATGCTGTGCATCATTTAGGGACGAAAGCCTCAGGTATTGTGGCTGTCGACTAATTTCGTTTGACTCACAAGGCTGTAGGCAATGTTGTTTCATCCACAACATTTCCACGAACTTAATACTTAACTTTGCATTATCTCTTCTTAAAAATATTCTTATGTTTTCACCTTTTAAAAACGTTTAAAATATGAGCTCGTAGATTCCAAATAAAATAAAAATAAACCTGCGTTTAATTTTAATTAAATTTCTTTATTATTTGCACAATTCTGTGCGCTGCTGTTCACAACTTGATGTAAACAACAACAATTGCTTTGTTTGTTTTTCCTCTGTTTGCACCCTTTGCATAAACAATAACAATTACTAGGCAATTATTCGACAGATCTTTGTTAGGGAGATCGTCAAACCACGATTACTCTCTTCAAACACACCGCGTCTTCACACAAGACTGAACCACTCGCCTGCTTTGCTGTGCCTTTTAAATCGCAGGGCCTGATGAATGTTCTTGAATTCGAACGTTCATGATTTCGCCTTCTCGTAATTTCTATGGTTGTTTACATTGTTGTTTATTATTGTAGTGTTGTTGGTATATTTTTGTTTACTTGTTTACCATTTTTTATGGTGGATTTTGTTGTTGTACTTTTGTTTGCTTGCTTACCATTTTTTATGCTGGTGTTTTTTGTTATATTACTAAGTGCGGTAATTTGTAAACAAGTTCATTGCTTTGTTTTTGTAGCTTTTGTTGATAATTTTAATGTTAAACGATGTAAAACCAAAATACCAGTTTCTAGATTTGTCAATTTTCGTAACAATATCTTTCTGCGTACATATTAGGAAGGATTGGATAAAAAGGCATTCCTGTCTTATACCTTTCGATGCAGATATACGTACATATGTATGTAGGTGATATAAGCGTATACAAGTATATATATTATAAGTAAACTTAGTTCATTTTCAATGCTGCAATTAGAAAGAAATCTAAAATGTTAGTGGATTTAAAAACAGTTCATCTTGTTAGGTTGCAGGTTGCAAAGAGGTTGTCATGAGTATTTCCCGTAAAATTATAAATGAAACTTAGAACTCTTAATTCACTCTTAATTTACCGTACTCCTGCATTAAATTGCTGCTCGCAATATTCAATTTAAATGTGTTGAAATGCACTTGTAAATAATTGAACCCAAACGCCAAACGTTAAGGCGACATCATGTCATAAATTCCTGCAATCAGAAACTAACAAAAACGTCGCTCTCATCGACGAAAGTTTGAAAAATACATTTAAAAAGTTTTTATTATATTTTTTAACATTCTTTTCTGCCATAGAAATTAAAAACGTTGACAACAAAAGCAGAGAAAAAAAATAAAGGAAAAACTGAATTGTGGTATAAAAAAAATGAAAATGAAAATCATAAATTCCCTATAATCCACTTATTCATCCATGTTGCCATATGCCATTACTTACCACAAAAATTCTTTTATTTTTCACACACACATTGCAAGTGCACGTTTGAAGGCGTCATATTGTCACTAACAGGTTCCACACATTTTCGTTGAATTAAAAACAAAAGGAACGAGAGTTGTCATGAATGCATCCAGCAGCGGATACTAAAACACCAGATTACTTATGTAATCAGAACCAGACTACGACGACTTAGGCTAGTAGGTAGTATATTGGCTTATTAGACGTGAGGCCACGGTTCAAACCTCAGGTCAAACATCTTAAAACGAAAATATGCACCGCGCATGTTGTGTGTGTTAATTTTTATACATGAGTGGCGGGACGTACAGTTTAAAGTGACTCCAAACGACAGATTTTGGAGTAACTTTTCATGGCTATTTTTATTTACTTTCAGAGTTTTTTTTTGCCAGAAATCTACTGAGAGGAAGTCGCCGAAGAAATGTTTTTTTTGCATATTTCGTTATGTTCGAGGCGTCTGATCTGGGGTTTGAACCGTCGCCTCACGTCTAATAAGCCAACACACTACCTACTAGCCTACGGCGCCTTCATCTAGCAGTTACTAATCGATTTTATTCAGCCTTACTGAGTTACTCCGTCAAATAATTTTTCATTTCAATTTTTCAACATCCAAAGTATATGCAACTGCCTGCGATCTTTAAAAAATTGTGAGTTCAGCCCAAATAATACTGAAGAACAACACAGAATCTTGAATTGGTACATTCTACATAGGATCTAAACCCCTAGCAGTACATAAAGTACCAGTAATGATGAGGTGAAACGTAAACACCAAATCATAAATCAATTCTCCTCTGTAGCTACAATTCACATCAGTACCGACTTCAGAGTGCATTCGGGGCAGTCTGAATTTTCAGAATTAAAGTAAATAGAATCGTTGGCGAGCAACAGAAGTAGGACCAAACTGTGGTAACATCCTGTAATGCCGTTATTCTAGGACCCTCTCCAGGAGATTATCGTTGTTAGTGAAACTGAAACAAAACAAAAAAAAAATAAGGAAATGTAGGAACTACTTGAAGCCTTAAAAATAAATCCTCATCCCATATCTGTACTCATTAGCAAACAGTCAACATTCTTAAGCATTTCAAGGCCTGAAATGGGTTTCATTGACCCACTTTAAGTAAAAACCAATGTCGGTTACATTTTCAAATATTTCGCCTCTAACCGTTAACGCAAATTGAAGATCATTCTTCAATAACAGGGAAAGGACAAGAGAAGAAGAGAAGGAGAGAAACAGAGAGGAAAACCATTGGAAAAAAATATTGTATTGTGTGTAGAGCAAAAGAAAAAAAAATTATGAAAAATTTGAAAACATTGAAAAAAAAAGAATGAAAAAAAATAACGGAATCAAACAATATGAATTGAACTCGGGGGTGAAGTTATGTCGACAAACTGAACACATACAATATTTAACTTTGGATTTCTTCTCCTACCCCTAAACCACCAAAACGAACCAATGCTTTGAGGCAAGCAATTCAATTGCACCTCATTCAACTCCCTCACAGCCTGGTTCTTTTCAATTTTTTTTGTTTTTTTTTTGATGTCACTCCTATAAATTCTATTCTATTCAATAAAAGAGTCACTATGTTGTTGAAAAAAAAAGCCTGAACAATATTTTTTGAATCAGCGCCAAGAGGTCATATTGTAAAAAAACTGGATAATAACTTAAATTTCTTTCTTTTTTTTCCCCTCCATTTCGATTTGATGTATCAAAAAGGGGGTTTTTTTCTCTCAGCTCGTATTCAGAATTTTATAACGACACAAGTTAAACAATTGCTTAAGATAAGTTCATTTATTTGTTTCCATTTCTCCATTTTTGTTGCCATTCTTTTAAAAAAAGAAGGGAGAAAGGAAAGAAGAGATATTTTTTTATTGCAAAAAACAAAAAAAAAGAACGTAAAGTAGTTGACACAATAGGAAGTACGACGAAGATGCACTCAGCTGTAGATGATTAAACCGGAAATTCTAAAAAGGAATACAAATCGAAAATCATTGAAAAGGTTTTCAAATGAACAGGGTTACACTCTTCGAAAGGTTTCTGAGCATAAGGTATCATGCTTGGAGAGATACTGAGCTAATCTTTCAATATAAAAGCCTTATGAGAGCTTTTTACACATAAACGAATATTACATACAGTGGACAGCACAAGTCTTAGTACGGCAATATGTTTTGACAACAAAAAAGTCCCCACAATTTTAATAGTCCCGTTATGACTATAAGAGAGTATTTAGGAGATTATTTGTAAGAACGGTTACGTAATCGCTAAACCTCAAACAAAAGTCTACCGATAAACTTGCTCATGGTGCCACCCGAAAACACTGAACAAAACTTGTATATTCAATTCCAAATGTGTTAAATGGAGTGCTTGACCTTAAGGGATATTCTACTAAATACAAAGGATAACATTTTCATATATTAGGCCTTTGAATTTTAAATTTACTCAGGGCTTTCCTTGGGGGTACCTATTCAGTCATCTGAAATTTTTCCTCATTTTTCCTTTGTTTCATGAAAAACATTAAGAGATTGTTTGTTTTATAATAAAACAGAAATAAATTAATAAAATAAATACATATATAAACTATAAATTTTTATACACACTTTTGGCTAAAATTCATGAAATTGTTAAAATATATTGCCGTACTAAGACTTTTGCTGTCCACTGTATATGAAAATGCTTTGGCAGGTACTTTCAAGCCTTGAAATGCCTTTTAGCTAAGAATGTTGACTGATTTGCTAATGAGAACAGATATGGGATGAGAATTTATTCTTTAGGTCTCAGGGAGAGCTCCACCAATGCCTTAATATTTGTTTGTTTTGTTTCAGTTTCATTAACAAAAATGTTCTCCTGGAGAAGGTCCTAGAATAACAGCCTTACGGGATGTTACCGCAGTCCGACATCAACTGTCCATCTTCTATTGCTCTACAGTGATCCTATTTACTTTAATTCGGCAATTCAAGACTGCCCTGAAGTCGGTACTGATGTCAAGAAAAGGTACAGAGCAGAGATCAGCAATGGATCGTTTTTTCGCTACTCATAAGCACTCATGAAATTTTGAATATAAGTGAGTCAACAATATTGAAATTTAACTATGTACTCTGATGCATTCATATTCACTATAACGTTGATTTATTAAGTCCAAGTTGCAATGAGTATGCGTACAACGTTGACATCACACTCATACTATTCGAAATATGTTTAATTCATAAGCCTAATCATTTAGATTCATAGGCCTTTAGAAAAATACTTATAATACTTATAAATGATTCGATTCATTCTTCAAAATTTACAGTCTTAGCTATTCTTGCATTTACAAAAAAGAAGAAAACAGACACATAAGCAAAAAAGACAGGGCAGCAAGCAGAGCAAACACACAACATTCTAGTGAGTATTTTATTTATTTTTTTTTTGTTCGTACGAGATTCATACTTATTTTGTTCTTCGTTGAGTTAAGGAGAGTCGAAATCAACAACGTCATACGTGTTGTTAAGTATGAATATGATGAGTACTTCAAACTTTGAATATGAGTAGAGGTTCCATGATATTAAAATAAGTATGAATGCGTATAAGTATCAGAAATTATGAGTATGATTCGATTCTTGCTGATCTCTGATACAGAGGCCAAATGCTTTTTGATTTGGTTTTTATGTTCCCCTCATCATTGCTGGTACTTTATGTGCTGTTAGGTATTTAGATCCTATGTAGAATGCTGCAATTCAAGATTCATGTGTTGTTCTTCAACATTGTTTGGGCTGAACTCAAAATTCTTTAAAGATCGCAGGCGGTTGTATATACTTTGGATGTTGAAAAAATGAAATGGAAAATTATTTGACAGAGTAACTCAGTAAGGTTGAATAAACTCCATTAGTAACTACCAGGTCATCCGTTCATTTGGCAAATTACTCTTTATAAGTGTACACCCTATTGTTTTTTTTTTCTTTAAAGTGTCACACCAAAAGAGGTCATCACTTTAGAGTGAAGAATGACAACATTTAATACCCCAGAGAAATTATTTTAAATTGCGAAAATAATTTTTTTTTATTAATTTTTTTCCTTTGTTTTATTTCCTTTTAAAAGACTTTTTTTGTATTTTAAACAAAGAACGTGAGATGGTGGAAAGAGTATGAGGGTTAGAGTTCACTGGAATACTGTGTTTAATATTCCGCATTATGAATTAGAGAATTTACTTTCTGCCAATGCAGTTTGTGTGATTCTGAATTGTAAAATAAAAGATTCTATGAGTAACCTAATCTAATTTTTCTTCCATGGTTAAGTTAAGTTTAGTCAAGTCCGCGAACTCTGCCACAAGTTATAATATTCTTATGTTTTTACCTTTTAAAAACGTTTAAAATATGAGCTCGTAGATTGTAAATAAAATAAAAATAAATTTGTATTTAGTTTTAATTAGGATTCTTTATTATTCGCACAATTCTATGTGCCACTGTTCACAACTTGATGTAAACAACAACAATTGTTTTTCTTTGTTATTCCTCTGTTTACACCCTTTGTATAAACAATAACAATTACTAGGCAATTATTCGACAGATCTTTGTAACGGATTACTCTCTTCAAACGCACCGCGTCTTCACACAAGACTGACTGAACTTCACTATTCCGGTCGCCTGCTTTGCCTTGCCTTTTATATTGCAGAGTAAACAGTCTGATGAATGATCTTGAAGTCGAATGTTCGTGACTTCTCCTTCTCGAAATCTCTGTAAATGTAAACATCGTTGTTTACAGTTATTCATGATGGTGTTTGTTAGTGTATTTTTGTTTACATTTATTTTTGTAGTGTTCTTGGTGGATTTTTGTTTACTTGTTTACCATTTTTTATGCTGTTGTTTGTTGTTATATTAGCAGTACGATAATTCGTAAACAGGTTTGTTTACTGCATTGTTTTGTTTTGTAGTTTTTGTTTATAATTTTAATGTTAAGCGATGTAAAAGCAAAACACCAGTAAATAGATTTTTTATTTTCGAAAGCCTTGACTTCTTCGTCACAGTTTTAGACAAGAGCCAAGAGTCATATTCTTAATTGGCTCAACATTTCAGATGTTTAGATGTTCTCCAAACAACATTTAGTAAAATTTATTAAACATTTTCTAACACATTTCCTTGCTTTATGCTGCTGATCTAACTATTGCTTCCGTCTTGTCCGTCTACTGTCACTAACCTTATGAGTCATCCCTTGTAGCTGTGATTGCTTCTCAAAATTTAAAAACGTTTTTTATTTCATTTCCATTAACTACAAGACAGATTTTGGTTTTGTCTCTATGTAAACATTACACGTTTTTTTTTCTTCTTTTGCATTGTGTTATCCCAGTTGTGTAATTTCTTGTGAATTTCTCTCATTAATACCCATTTGGTCACTATGTTCCCATGTGATGGTATATTTTGCAACCTTTTAAGCAGTTGTGTCTCATAAAATTCAACAGTTTTTCTTTCCTTTCTCTTTTTCGTGTTTTTCTTCCCTCTCTCTCTCTGCTTTTCTGTGTGTTCATACTTGTCTTGTCCTGTTCATTTTAATTCTCTTCATTAATTCCCTTGTTATCCTTTTTGGTGTTGTGTTATGCTGTGTTATGTTGTGTTCGTAGTGCTAAAATATCTTCATTAAAGACGATTTTACTACCATCAACATGGAAAATGAAAATAGTTTTTCTCTTAATTGTTTTTCTTTCTTTTTCTGATTTTTCTGAATTCCATTTTGTGTTTCAACTTCGTAATAGCAAATGGCATGATTCTTATGATTCGTTCAATTAAGTTGTAACACCCAGCCCAGCCATACGATGTTGGAAGGCAGTTGGTTGTGGTGAATAGCTTTAATTGTGATAGCGAGGGGGTAGATGATTTCAATTTACAGTAATACTACAAGAAGATTTACCGTTACTTAAATCAAATATTTTTTTGGTTGGAGAAAGAACTTTCAGAAGCTATTGTGTGTGAAGATAAATTCGAATTTAAAAATCCAAGACGCAATCCATAAATTTTAGCAGCGCCACATTTGGCGTTAACAGAGTAAAATTTCCTCTTAACAGAACAAAATTTGCCCTTAACAGAGCACTGTTAGCTATTTAACAGTATCCATCTGAACAAGCCCACTTGTTTAGGAGGTAATTTTAGGACAAATACTGGATCTATGAGTACCATATCATACTCAAAGGCAGGTTCCAAGGCCTCTTAATATAATCAGCAACATAGTCCCATATAAAGTGATATGGTATTGAGAAAATTGTCTTTGAAAATATAAATTTTTTGATTGCCGGTACTTGTTAGTACAACTTTTTCTTTATTTCTTTCCACTGTATCTGCATTCTTGTATGCCTTTTTTGCTTGCATTCTTTTAATTTCTCATCTCTCCTTTTAGCGTAGTATGCCATTGTTAAATTGTTTGTTCTTCTTCTTCTTTATTTCTAGTTCAGTATTGTATTGTCCATTCCATTCTCCATTCCATTTCATTTCATTAATTCTACTTTTAGTACTTCTCTAATAGAGTGATTAACATTTCTAAGCATAATGTTTTCTGTTTCAACACTCATGCCAAACTAAATTAATTTCAGCATTGAGAGTTGGAACTATACTTGGCAGACATAAATATGCATACAATTAGAGAGAGACCTTATTAGGCGCTGAATTAATTGTAATAATACACTACAGTATAGTAGGCTGCCTTCCAAAATGTTACTTGCTTTGTATTTGAACTAAGTATCGTGTTTCATAATGCCGCTGTACAAAATATATACAATGTATTCCATTTCAAAACGTTCTCAGTGTGTATTTTTAATGCAGTCAAAAAGCAATCAGGCATCGGATTTATAAATAGTTGATGCATCGTTTGGTTACTTTGCATATCTACATAGTTTATATACAGTAGCAGAACTGCATACAAACTTTGTATTGATACATTTTGGAAGGCAGCCGTACAGTATTTAAGGTAATTTTGTATTTTTTGTAGTTTCATCAAACACTGAGGTTTGGATCTTATTACACGAAAAATTTCTTAATTTTCAGAGATTTTCATGATTTCCTGGTGATCAGGATAAGTTGAAAACCTTGCAGGCAATAATGAGTCTGTTTTGTGCAGGCCTTAAGAATTTAATTTGATTATTGAAGTATTGATTGAATACGGCCTTAAAGAAGATTTTTAGGAGTTTAAAGTGCTTGATATTATCCTTTCTAGTTCAATACAAATGTGTGTGAAGATAAATTCGACTTAAAAAACCAAAGACGCAAACCCACACTTTTAGCAGCGCCACTTTTCGCCTTTAACAGGGGAAAGCTTGCTATAAACAGAGCACTGTTAACTGTTCAACAGCGGCAATAAGTACATTAGTCTTCTACTTTGCAATTATTGCAAACTATTTATACAAAATTTGATCATTATGATCATTATTATTTGTGATGGTGGGGAATGGAGGGAGTCAAAAATCGATTTTTTCAAAATTCAATTTCTCGAGTCTCAAGTATTCCAGCTATCCCACTACCGCGTTTCGAAAGAGGACCTTCTGGACTACCATTTGCATATAGTCGGGTAGGTGTACTATTTCTTATATGTTCCAAAATGGCCGCTGATCTTCTAGAGAATTTTCAACCAAAAAATTTATTCAAAGCCAATTTTCTCAATACCATATCACTTTATATGTGTCCATGTTGTTGATTATATTAAGAGGCCTTAGAACCTGCCCTTGAGTACGATATGGTATTCATAGAGCTAGTATATGTCTTAAAATTAGCTCCTAAACATATGGACTTGTTCAGATGGATACTGTTAAACAGCTAACAGTGCTCTGTTAATTGCGAATTTTGTTCTGTGAAGATGTGGCGCTGCTAAAATTTATGGATTGCGTCTTGGATATTCAAATTCTAATTTATCTTCACACACATTCAATACAACTATGATGGAAACATGTTGATGGTTCCAAAGAAAATCGTTTAAGATTCGATGGAATAGCGATCCTTAGATTCGTGGTCCTGTTCCAATCTAAATGAAATTATATTTACAAGCCACAAAATATTTTTCGTTTACATCACAGTGATATTCATTTGCGGAATGAATGTTTTTTTTTTAATTAAATACGAATTTTTAGTCATTTTTTTAATAGCAATTCAAATAATGTGTGCATAAATTTTCAATCGTTTTAAATACAATTTTCAAGATAAATATCCGCAAAATCACTGATTTAGTAAAAATCCAAACAAATTATATTTTTGCCCGTGTTTTATTTGTACATATTTTTCTTTTGTTATTTTTTTTATTAGTATCTGGTTTATAATGATTGTATCTGAATTAGTTTGTATTCATGTTCGCATGTAATTTATTCATGCACTCATTCACTCAATCGTTTATTTATTATTATTTTGATAATTTAGTTCAATATCTGGTATGTATGTCGAGTGCTTTTAATAGTTACCTACTCTTCCAACTACTCCTGCGCTTAGGTTTGGTTGTAGGCTAAGTCAATTGTTGTTGGTTAATATCTGTAGCACTTGAGAGTTGTATTGCGGTGTTCAATGAATATTTGTAGCGTTTTTCATTAAGCGCTTCCACTATTGAATGCCATTTTGTGAGCAATATAATGTTGGACAACCGAAATGTTCAATTTTCCATGACTCGAGTGCATAAATCGGGCTGGATTTCAACGGTTATATGGTTTATGTTGGCTGTAACAACCGATGTGGTTGGTGATTTATTCACATATATAAAAGAGTTTAAAGTAAGATAACCATGCCCTCAAATTGCTCATGCCAAAGATCGAATGTGAGATCCACATGAGCTGAGTGACATATAATGCCGCTCTGTTCAAATCTCTGTTGAAGTCGCCGGAGTCTAGCAGGTAGTGAGCTAGCTTAGTAGACGTAGGGCCACGTTTAAAACCCCATGTCAGACATCAAAATGAAAATATGAAAAAAAAATATTTCTTCGGCGACTTCCTCTCCCAGCTGTCTTCTAAAAAAAATTCTGAGAGGAAAATTAAATTGCCGTGAAAAAGTTTCCCAAAAATCTGTCGTTCGGAATCGACTTCAAATTGTAGTTCCCGCCACTCATAAATATATTATATAGGTTGTAATCCTGACTGAAGGGTTGTAATAACCAGTTATGTATGTAACCATGCCATCGAATTGCTCATGCCGAATATAAAATGAAACATGAGCCGACTCACCTGTCTGGACATAAGATCATTCAATTCAGTCCAATAGAAGCTAGTAATTATCGATCATTATCGTGGTCGCCGCTGTCCTTTTTAAAGAAATATGTGGCGATAACGTAGCCAGTCGAAAATCCACACTAAACGCTGATTTGTTGTGATCAGAGATTAGCAATGAATCGTTCATGAAATTTTGTATATAAGTGAGTCAACAATATTGAAACTTAACTATGTACTCTGATTCATTCATACTCACTACCACATTGATTTATAAGTACAGGTTGCAATGAGTATGCATACAACATTGACATCAAACTCATACCATTCGAAGTATGTTTGATTCATAACTTTAGAAAAATACTTATAATACTTAATAAATGAGGTTCGAGTGACTTGAAGCATTCATTAAAATTTACAGTATTAGTTGTTGTTAGGCATTTACAACGAAAGAAAAAAGACACTTAAGCAAAAAAGGCAGAGCAGCAAGCAGAGCAAACACACAACCTTCTAGTGAGTATTTTAGTGTTCGTTCTCGATTCGATTGTGGTTCTTATATACATGTTGAGTCATGGAAAGTCGAAATAAACATCATACGTGTTGTATGACGTTTGTCGATGAGTACTTCAAACATTGAATATGAGTAGAGGTTCCATGATAGTAAAATAAATATGAAAGTAAGTATTAGAAATTATGAGTAAGATTCGATTCTATTCATCTTTCTGAATACTCATTGCTTATCTCTGGTGTCCAGATGATCCAATTCAGTCTGATAGAAGATAGTTATTATTGATATATAGTGCTCGCCACTGACAGTGATCGTTTGGCCAATGTCGTTCTTAAAGTCGCTAGTATAAAATCCACATCAAACAGTGGTTTTTTGGTATGCATTGAACGTTCTTTGGACAGAACACCCATTTTGATAAACCAATTTTATTATTTGGACGTGTTGTTATTGAATGCCGCAGCCGTGCATGGTGATTTGGGCTGTCTTCCAAAATGTATCAATACAAAGTTTGTATGCATTTCTACTACTGTATATAAATTATGTAGATGTGCAAAGTAACCAAACAATGCATCAACTATAAATCCGATGCCCGATTGCTTTTTGACTGCGTTAAAAATACACATTGACGACGTTTTGAAATAGAATACATTGTAAACATTTTGTACAGCGGCATTATGAAACACGATACTTTGTTCAAACAAAAAGCAACTAACTTTTTGGAAGGCAGCCTTGGTAAAACAGCCTGATTATATAACAATTTCGTTGAGAAATGTAGCTTCCGTTATCAACTGTCAAAATTCATACGTAACTCTCTGTTGAAGGACCCTATACATATTGTGAATATTTATTTTTCAAATATTCCATTTTCGATATTTCAATTGTCTCTCTCGCTCTCTCTCTCTCTCTCGTATCTCCATTCATTTAAACAAATTCAAGTGTGAATTGATTAGGAAATTGCTTTTACGATATGAAAATCATTTGTATTCACATGCGACTACACACACACACACATATATTTTTTCTTTATTAAATACATAGAAAAATATTCTAAAAATATTTTAATTTGTTTATTTGTACGAGTATTTTTATTTTATTTTTATATTTTTTATATTTTTACCACAGAAACAAAAATTAAACTAAACTTTTAACAAAATTTGATCATGATTTTTATGGAAATTGGAATGAAAAAAAAATATTTCAAATCGTTTATATTTTTTGATATTAAAGTGTGAAATATTGCTGGCAAGCAAACACTCTTGTGATGTATGGATAATAGTTCGGCCACAGCTTACCAGTAAAAGCAATGTTAACATTAACAGTGCGTGCTATTACAGAATGAGGTAACAATTATAATGACGATTAAATTTCTGTTTCTCCCATGGCCAGGATTATTGGTAATCCGATTATTTTTTCCA
This sequence comes from Sarcophaga variegata, assembly GCA_932273835.1. Lineage (NCBI taxonomy): Eukaryota > Metazoa > Arthropoda > Insecta > Diptera > Sarcophagidae > Sarcophaga > Sarcophaga variegata. The sequence continues at coordinate 113,180,369 of OW026362.1, read as the reverse complement.
AATTTTAATTTTGTTTTTCTGTCAAACTCAACCATATTTTGTTGCCTTTACGTTTGGTTACACTGTCATCATTTACAGTTGTTCGTACAATGAACTTTATTTGTTTTAGCCTGTTGTTGTGTTGTACACACATTCATTCAATTGTTTGTTTAAATAATTTAAAAAAATAATTTAGTTTTTCACTCATTCATTATGTTCGTTGTGATTTAAAGCTTTTCCATGTGCGAATAATCCAAATATCAAATTTAAATAAATTTTCACGCATTAAATTTTTAATTGCTGCAGTTTTAGTCATGAAATATAAAATGAATTACCCCAGCAAATAATTGTGATTCATTTGTTTTTTATTTTTAATTAAAAGAATATTTTTTTTATGAAGTTTTCTGTTGTGCTTTATCGTGTGTTCATATATACATACCAGGACCAGGTGTATCTATTATTTTTTTTAAGTTTCTATATGCTATGAATAGAGATTATCAGCAAAGTGATTGTCCTTTTATATCGGTCTTTCCGTTGTTCGGGGAGAGAACGCCATACTACAACGTCATATCAACGCCTCCGTTCTATAACATTCTAAGTCGAAAATGTGTGTTTTGAGTTATGAGCTCTCAAAGTTTTCACGCGATATACGCCTATATGTGTATTCTAAGTAAATTTTTCCCTATAACTTCGGAACGAATCGGCGCATCTTAACCAAATTTTGACAGTATTTAAGTTAGAGAACGTAGAATTTAAAAATACAAGAACATTAAAAACGTTCTAAGTACACCTGGAACGTTATAGAATGGAGGCGTCGATATAGTATTGTACGTGTGATTATTTTATGTGTGTGAATTTGAAAATTAATTTGAATTTTAAAATCCAAGACGCAATCCATAAATTTTCGCAGCGCCACATTTTGCGTTAACAGAGCAAAATTTTCTCTTAACAGAACAAAATTTGCCCTTAACAGAGCACTGTTAGCTGTTTAACAGTTTTCATAGGAATAAACCCACTTAATTAGGAGCTAATTTTTGGGCATGTACTAGGTCCATGAGTACCATATCCCACTCAAAGAAAGGTTCCAAGGCCTCTTAATATAATCACAATATAATTACATACAAAGTGATATGGTATTGAGAAAATTGGCTTTGAAGCTATCAATTTTTGCTTGGAAATTCTTTAGCAGATCAGTGGCCATTTAGGAACATATGGGAAATAGTACACCAACCCGACTATATGCGAATGGTAGTCCCGAGGGACCTCTTTCGAACGTGATAGTGGGATAGTGAGATAGCTGATAGCCAGAAAATTTACCTCCTTCCCCTCACCAACCATCCTTTACGTTCAACACTTTTATTCACAAAAAATAATGATCATAATTAGAATTAAATTTTGTGTCAATAGTCTGCAATAATTGCAAAGTGGAAGACTAATCTACTTATAATCGCTTTAGACAGTTAACAGTACTCTGTTAATGGGACATTTTGTCTTGTTAAAGACGAAAAGTGGCGTTGCTAAAAGTGTGGGTTTGTGTCTTTGGTTTTTAAATTCATACACATAAATTCCTTATAGCCCTACCGTCCTACCATCCTATATCCAATCGGCAATAGAAAATCACTTTCTATTTCTATGCTCGTAGGCTGTGTATCCTATAATCAATAATGCTGATTAATTGCAGTAAGTCCTACTTTTCTGTTTTATCGGTATTACAAAAAAATATAGAGAAGAAGTGTTGTTTCCGAATTTGTTGTCCAGTCGCACTATATGTATGTGGAATTTAATCAGATTCAAATCGTACATCCAGAGATACTACTTCCTTTTGTTAGCCTTCTACAGTCTGATCTTAAAGTCGCCGTAGTCTAGTAGGTAGTGTGTTGGCTTATTAGACGTAAAGCCAGGGTTCGAAGCCTAGGCCAGACATCAAGAGAAAATACAAAAAGTTTTTCTTCGGCGACTTCCTCTCAGCAGATTTCTGGCAAAACTCTGAGAGTAAATAAAATTGCAATGAAAAGTTTCTCAGAAATCTGTCGTTCGGAGTCGACTTTAAACTGTAGGTCCCACCACTCATGTATAAAATTAACACACACAACATAAGTGGTGTGAGAAACTAGGACGTTGTACAATGGGTCAATTCGACCTCTGGGTACTGTACTTGTCTTAATTGAAAAGTACACGTCCTCTAACCTAACCCAACAGTCTGATTTTTTTATTCTTATAATACAGCGGTCTGCATGGCTTCAGTGTTAGTCGTACCTGAAATAATTGCTGAACTGCTCGACAACTTAACCTATATTTTTCTTTTTGTATGTCTGCTACCAAGTTTTATTCATATTCGGTGACCTATTTTTATTCAAATTATTTAAAAATTCTACCCCAGATACTACAGAATATCATCATCATCATCATCATATTGATTGTTTGAATCCTTTACTGCATATATGCTATGTCTGCTTCCTCTTTCGAATACTTATTTAGCATATCCATACACTTCTGCTGCATCTATTGATGGATTTTAATAAACTTCCATGCCTGACTGCCTGCCTGCGCTGCCTGCCTTCCTCCATTGTAACCACTTTTAATAACTCTGTGTGTGTATGTGATTGTGATTTAACTCACAAGTTTGTTTGTTGTTCAATGTTTGTTGTTTTCTGAATTCTTTTGTCGTTTTGTTGTTTTGTTTTCTGTCTTTCGAGATGACATATTAAATATACGAAGGGAGGCATACAATAAATTGTTATTAAAACGTGTAGTATGATGACAATTTTAATTTTCATAAAAAACAACAACAACAATTGTGTACATACAACACTAAAACAACAATACGAAAAACAACACACAATAGATTTTAATTGAAATTCTTGTGATTGTGATTGTGACTGTGATGTGTCGTGTGAATGAGCGAGTGTCTCGAAAGCACTTTCATTTATTTCTTCATTTACTGAGTCAATCAGTCAGTTAGTCAGTGTGTCAGCTTAGCTTAGCTTAGTCTGTCACTGTGGAGGCAGTTAGTGAATCAGGCAGTCATACGTTCTTCATTCGTTCATTAATGCTTTTGTAACGTATTATATTCATAAAGTCAGTCATTTATTAAACTATTCACTCGTTGTGTTCAGTCATTTGCACATTTATGGGTTTATTTACTTACAATTAAACGAGGATTGTCTGATAAGTTTCATGCTAAGCACATTAACAGTTTTTGTCTTAAATAAAAAGGATTGGATGACTTTTGTTTTCAGGATGTTGAAATGGTTTATCAGGAATGGCGCTGATATGGTCAATGCCGCCTTATCGCAATTCGGGGTCCGCCCTCTTTTTCCTCTTGCACTGCTGTAGCATCAGATGTTAGATAATATAACCTCTGGGTATATTAGGATTGAACAGTTCCGTCAAAGCTTAAAGCATTCGATTTAATAGAGAAACTTGCCTCTTCTTGACGGCAATCACAACAGTACTTCTTTATTATCATGATAGGTCAGATATCCGCCTCTCTGATTGAATTTGCTCATGTATAAGTAGAAGGAAAGAGTGTTCTATCCATTAGCACTTATAGAAATGTGTGTGAAGATAAATTCGAATTTAAAAACCAAAGACGCAAACCCACACTTTTAGCAGCGCCACCTTTCGCCTTTAACAGGGCAAAATGTACTATTAACAGAGCGCTGTTAACTATTTAACAGAAGCAATAGCTGCAGACTATTGACATAAAATTTAATTCTCCTTACGATCATTATTATTTGAGAATAAAAGTGTTGAAATCTATGGGATGGTTGGTGGGCTAACCCAGCTATCCCACTACCACGGTTCGAAAGTGGACCCTCTGGACTACCATTTGAATATAGTCGGGTAGGTGTACTACTATATGTTCCCAAATGGCCACTGATCTTCCTGGGGATTTTTAAGCAAAAAAATTGATATTTTCAAAGGTAATATTCACAATACCAAGTCACTTTATTTGGGACTATATTGCTGATTATATTAAGAGGACTTAGAACCTTCTTTTGAGTATTATATGGTACTCATAGACCTAGTATATGTCCTAAAGTTAGCTCCTAAACAAGTGGCCTGGTTTAAATGGCAAACAGTGCTCTGTTAAGGGCAAATTTAGTTCTGTTAGAGAAAATTTTGCTCTGTTAACGCCAAATGTGGCGCTGCTAAAATTTATGGATTGCGTCTTGGATTTTCAAATTCGAATTTATCTTCACACATATTTATAGAATTTATTCTAAGAAATTTATCAAACGATTTCTCTAGAAATTGTATAATATTCATATGCGGTTAACCGCCTAAAGGGAGACACGGCCCAATGAGTCAAAAGCAAAGTATTTTGTATAAGTTCTAGAGCTTTAATATCACTTTTGATAGATATACCGGATGACTTGGATGATAAGAAGATACAATGGATTACATTTCTATCTGGCTGCAGGTCGAACTTATTGGCATCTATATTTCATCAAGTAATTGAAATGAATTCATAAATTTAATCCATTTTGGCATATCCAAGTTGCACCATCTTAATGGATTACACTGTATACATAGTCATATGCATGCAACCATGTGGCAATTTATTTAATTACGATAAGAAACTAAGCGACAGCCTTAGCAAAAACACACAATAAAAGTTTAGTTGAACAAAAGAAAGATATCCAAACAACAACAATAAAAGGCCATAAAGAGTAAAGAGTAAGAATTTTGTTAAATATTTAATTTATTTATAATGAAAAAATATTAACATTTCCACAGGAGGAGGTATTATTTTTGTTGAGTTTAGTTAGTCATTATATTCTCAACAATTAAAACACTTTACAATGGAGTGTTATAAGATGATTTCGTCTTTAATGCGAAGACAATAAATGATTGAAATTAAAATTTAATTATAGAACTCGGCTTTCAATTTAGTAGTAGAATTACTGTTTGAAGATAACAGATAATAAAAATAAAATAAGAAGCAATGTGGTTTGGAAGAGAATTTTTCTATTTCTATTCATTTCTCTTAGGAATTAAGAATAACTAGTAAAAGGTTTTCCTCATTTTCATACTTCTTCTAATTCTGTCAGTTCCATTAGTCTAGTTCGTCCACCAAGCAGATGATTAGTCCATGTTAAAAGGTTCTAGGATGATAGGGTTGCCAACCATCGTTGAAAAGGAACAAAGTTCTCTGTTGAAATGAATTGCGTTCGTCGTATTGTGTGAGTGGTAATCAAATTAGATCAGTGAGTCAGTACCAGTCTTTCGAAAGAGTTGTTGCTTTTATTCACCCTGGGGGTTCATGGGGCATCCTTGAAGGAAGGGAATCTAAGCTTTTTAATGTATGCTCGCTGCTGCAAGCGAAGTTTGAATCTAAAACACATGCTGGGATTGCACAGTGTACAGAAAACATTGCAAATGATAAGAAGACCAACAAAACGCCGATAATAACGAAAATGTCGAACCAAATAATAAGATCCAGACGATCAATACTCTGGACCTGGCATGTTTTTCGGGACATGTGAAGTAACGAAATGAAATTCTTTTCAAAACTCCCTAGTCTTTACATGAGCATTGCTTGTGTGGCTCCATTAACTTCATAACTCGTACATGGCTTTCGTGAATACTAGTTCGATCAAATGATCTCTTATGATCTCTGCCTTGTTATAGCATAGGCGGGTTTTTTTGTTTAATCTGGTGATACGTCCATGACAGACAAGCGTCCTATCGTCTGTCATTAGCTAGGTAACCTGGAACACATAAAACTTTCTAAACGGCCTAGAATACATAAAGCTTTTTAAACTGTTAAACTATCCGTAAATTAAAACTATACTCGATAATAGAATCCTCTTGACACTACAATTATGTTTCACCATGAAGCTAGTTGCATTCAGAGATCAGCAATGAATCGTTTTTTCGCTACTCATAAGCATTCATGAAATTTTGAATATAAGTGAGTCAACAATATTGAAGTTTAACTATGTACTCAGATTCATTCTTACTCACTACAACGTTGACTTATAAGCACAGGTTGCAATGAGTACAACGTAGACATCACTCTTACTATTCGAAATATGTTTGATTCATAAGCCTACTCATTCAGGTTCATAACATTAGAAAAATACTTATAAATGATTCAAGCGATTCGACAACAGAAGAAAAAGACACATAAGCAAAAACGACAGAGCAGCAGGCAGAGCAAACACACAACCTTCTAGTAAGTATTTTAGTGTTCCTACGCGATTCATACTTATTTTGTGATTCGTGTATATGTTGAGTTATGGAGAGTCGAAGTTAACAACATCATACGTGTTGTTAACTATGAATATGATGAGTACTTCAAACTTTGAATATGAGTAGAGGTTCCATGATATTAAACTAAGTATGAATGCGTATCAGCAAGTATCAGAAATTATGTGTATGATTCGATTCTACTAATCTTTTTGAATACTCATTGCTGATCTCTGGTTGCATTGTGAAGTTCTCTGATATAAATTCGAGTTCGATATCATTAAAAATCCCTCGTATAGATCACAATCTGAACGAGAGCAGTAGGAAAACGCTATGAAAACTTTCTGTAAAATTCTGTGGACCCAATAGATTGGGCCCTGAATTAATTAATAAAACATGATTACCAATTAACTTTCGTTTTATGAGAAGATTTCGTGACCTTTTTAAGGTTTTACAAAAATGGAACATCAACAGTCTCTTCCTTCACATATAATCTACGCCGGGTTTTTGTGTTGCTTACACTACAGTGTAGTAAAACTGAAATTTTGAAATGGTACTGAACTATTACTCAAAAAGTTATTTTTTTGCATAAAATGGTACTTTTTGAAAAGATACATACAGGCATACATAATTGGTCATTATAATCCTTCAATCAGGATTATGACCTAACATCTCACGCCACTTATTTTGTGTGCGTTAATTTTTTACATGAGTGGCGGGACGTACTGTTTCATATTTCGTTTTGATGGAGGTGTCTGCCATGGGGTTTAAATCGTGTATTCACGTATAATAATCCAGCACACTATCTGCTAGACTATTTATTTATTTATTTATAATTAACACACATACAGTACAAAAACAGCTGATTCGGAACGTAACAAAACGTAAAAGCCCCGTTTAGTCAAACGTCGATAGAAGGTAATGTAAGATACGTTCATTTTTAGCATATGAAGAGCAATTCAAATGCCAACTGAAATTACATTACGGTTTGGCAAGCGTTTTCATTGCTTTTCGTATTCTAAAAGCGAACGTACGTTCCGTGGACGTTTGGCTAATCGGACCTAAGACCTAATTCTACCGCTAGCATTACGTTGAACATGTTGCTAATGCATTAATAGTTAAAAAGCGCAAGAAATAAAATATGTAATAATAAAAAAGTACTGAAAGGTACCCGCAGAGGCACTGCGGTATTTTTGAAATGAAAAAGTATTGAAAAAAGTACAAAAGTACTGAATCTTTCAACGCTGTTGTACCATCAATAATAATGACGTTTTTAAAAATTTCTTTTAATTTTTAAATATTCATTCGAGTACTTAATATAAACGATCTTTTGTATTCACATGACACTTATGAACACTACTTGATTAGGTGTTATGTTATGTCACATGCACACATGCCTACTCATCCACATTAGAGTTCCGTTTGTGTTTGTGCTGCTCATTGACAATCTCTCTTCGTGGCTGGTGTTAAGTAATTTTGTTATGAAAATATTGATAAAATTTTCCTCAAAATGTCAATGAAAAAAAAAAAACATACTGAGTGACACATTAAATGTCAATTAATGCCATACCAAAGCAATCTAAGCACACATACACTTTACACACTAGTATGATATTTAATAGCATATATGTATGTATGTACCATAAGTATGTATGTAGGTATGTATGGTTATGCATACGCTATCGATTTTAAATGACTCCCAACAGGATGGCATAATGGCAAGAAGAGTGCAAAGTTGAGGTTATACTACATATTACAGTTAACTTAATCACATATGTACATATGTATACGTGAGTACAACATCTACTGGTATGTACATGTGCTCTGCTCGTTTGTAAAGCAAATGAGTTTGTGTTGGTTGGTGTTTGCCAATATTAAATACAATATAAACAATCATACACACACCAAAAACAAAATCATCCATTTAAAATGCCACCAAATATACTCTACAGGGTATTGCAAGTCAATAAACGGTTCCGTTTTGAGTGGCAATCACAGGTTGTAAGGAAACATTTTTATTTTTAATGCGAATGCGAATGCGAATGCGAACGCTGTTTCATTGTTATTTCTTTCCATAGATGGCTTTAATGATGTTATTTTTGCTGGTGGCTTGTCTTTATTGGATGTTAAAAATTTATTTTGCAATTTAGTAGGAGAAATGACTTTGCTATTGCCAAAATTCATGACCATACGGGCGCGATTTATTGGTATTTGCGATTATTTTTGCCAGAATTTCTTGCATTTCTCATCGATAATCTCTTTGAGAACCTTCAAGAGTCGGAAAATTGATAACATAGCCATGTCACTTCAAGAAACTCCATAAAAATAAATAAAAAATTTGGCGGACTTGCCTTCCAGTGAAATAACCGAAAGCAAAGGTATCACACAGAATTTTGATTATGTTAGTGAAAATAAATTGGAATTTACAAAACCAAAGACGCAACCCACACTTTTAGCAGCGCCACTTTTGGCCTTTAACAGTGCAAAATGTGCTATTAACAGAGCACTGTTAACTGTTTAACAGCGGCAATAAGTAGATTAGTCTTCTACTTTGCAATTATTACAGACTATTGTCACAAAATTTAGTTCTGATTATGATCATTATTATTTGTGGATACAAGTGTTGATCAGCTGAGCCAGCTACCCCACTACCACAATTCGAAAGAGGACCCTCTGACAACCTTTTGTATATAATCGGGTTGATATACTATTTCTTCCAAAGTGGCCACTGATCTTCTAGAGAATTTTCAATCAAAAAATTGATCTTTTCAAAGTCAATTCTCACAATACCATCAGTTTATATGGGACTATTTTGTTGATTATATAAAGAGCCTTGGAACCTTCCTTTAAATATTATATGGTGCTCATAGACCTAGATTATTTCCCAAAATTAGCTCCTAAACAAGTGGGCTGTTTCAGATGGATACTGTTAAACAGCTAACAATGCTCTGTTAAGGGCAAATTTTGTTCTGTTAACGCCAAATGTGACGCTGCTAAAATTTATGGATTGCGTCTCGGATTTTTAAATTCGAATTTATCTGCACACACATATTTTGATGGTTGAACGTAGATTTCTACTAGTGTTCGCCGTCCACGGGGTCGTGTAGTCATCAAATTTCTCTAAAAAAAAAAAAGCCTAATGACATCTCCAGTGTAATTAATGTGCTCCTCGCTAATTTTTATAACCTCGTCATCAAGAATTTTATTTATTGACGTATTCACAAAGATGGAAATGGGCTCTTCGATGAAAAGATATGTTAAAAGCTGCTTGACTATCTGAATGTATATAAATGCGGGCACAGCATATTCTTCTATGAAGCAAATTCTCCGTATATATTCCAATAGCATGAATTTCTCTCTAAAAATAGTCAAGTAGGTGCCCATTAGAAGTGATTTTCCCATTCTAAACTCATTTCCAGCTATATTTTAGGTCTGGTTACCCCACTCCGGCCTCTATAGTCATTACTCGGAAGGCCATTGTTCTTGACGCCGTTATATCATCACGGTGGCGCATCGGACTCTATATTAAGTACGACAATAAACTCAAAAATTCTCCACAATTGAAATTACAAAGCAGTGTAGACAACGTCAGACTCGCAGTGAGATTAACTTCAATATCTGGTATTAACTTGTAGGTCCTCTTATCGTTGAGGCTGGTTTCGCATCTGCGCTGCTATTTTCACAAAGGTCTTCTGTTGCCGTAGTCTAGTAGGTAGTGTATTGGCTTATTAAACGTAAGGCCACGGTTCAAACCTCCCAGGTCAGACATTATAACGAAAATATGAAAAAAAAAATTTCTTCGGTAACTTCCTCTCAGCAGATTTCTTGCAAAAACTCTGAGTGCAAATAAAAATTGCCATGAAAAGTTTCTCAAAAACTTTGTCGTTCGGAAACGACTTTAAACTGTAGATCCCCCGCCACTCATGTATAAAATGAACGCCTACAACATAAATGGTATGAGAAACTAGGTCCATAATCCTGACTAAAGGGTTGTAATGACCAATTATGTATGTACATATATATGTATGTATCTCTTCTTCTCTTAGCTGTTTGTATATATCGCGTTAAGACTTTCGGGTTTTTCTTCACTACTGTGACCATCCTTAATAGTTCACATGATACAGCAGGAAGAATTTTATTATTTTTCACATGTATGGGTATGTGTGTGTGTGTATAAGTAGAGTGTTTGTGTTTTGACAAACATAAGTAGCTTCTCTATTGCTATTCTTGATATCGTAGTTGTTGGTTTGTTGTTGTTTTTATTGTAATTATTATTATTTTTGTTTTCCTTGCGTAGACGAAAATTTGCAAATGACACCACCAACACCACTACAACTACGACTACACAACATGTGTAAATGACATTAAAAGTAGTATCTACTGTCACATCAAATTTACAGAGAATAATTGTTCAGAAAACGTCTATGAATGTATTTCAGTGGGTGTGTGTGAGTGCGAGTGTTTGTTTATTATATGCGTTTTAGACCAGCGTATGTGTAAGCAAAACCATTACAATCATTGTCATCATCATCATCAACACGAACATCATCGTTATGGCGAACACTGGCTTCGTACTACTACTACTACTACCACCACCACAATATCATTTGCCTTCAAACACCAAAACAAACATTTGGCTGTGGCTGTGGATTTTTGTGAGTGCAACTGTTAGTAGAACTGCAGAGACCCCTCGTTGTCTCTTTTTTGTTGTCCATCACCATGTGTATGTCATTTCCATGTTCCAAGAAATTGTGACACTTTTAACTTCATTTTCCATCTTTTTTTTCAACTTTTTTTCTTCGCTTTTTTTAATTTTTTTTTACAACATTATCGTGTTTCCCTCTGTTTAAACGATCATTGAATTGCTGGTTTGACTCATTTAAAGTCGTTGGTTCGTGTTGGTGTTGGTAATGGTAATGCAGGCAATAAGACAATCAGACGGACAAACATAAGAATGCATTGTGTGTTTGCTTGTACATGAATGAGGATGAAGATATGTGAGTGTTTGTGTGTAAATATGTTTGAATAGACATTAAGTGTGAATATGAATATGAATACCCTTTAGTTCGGAAGTCAAGTGGTGCTTGAGTTTCTTCTTGATTTGCTCTCCGCTTGAGAAATGTTAAAGAAGAGGAAAAGTAATGCCTCATTGTGAAATATGAGGAGTCTGTCTATAAGTTTACTGAAGAATTCAATAAAAAAAAAGTTTATTGTGGCATCATATATACAGTTGTGTGTATAAAAAGAGCACATTATGGTGAATAAAAACCGAATAAGGATTTTAGTGGCGACATTGTTGAAATCCTTCATTAATTTGAGATTTGTTCAGGCAGTTGGTTAAATACGAGCTGAATCCATGTAAGTATTGAAGCTTAGCTGCTCTTGAGTTGTTAATTCTACGGTTTTTTAATTGATTTCGAACAATGGCAATATATTGTATGATATCACCTTTTCCTTCTGTCGTATTTTCGATCATATCCTTCATAGACTAGACTGCATTATTTTATACAATTTTTGTATTATATTTCTAATGCCATGCACCACGGCCTTTGATAACTTACGTACTTACTTACTTACTTAACTGGCCATTAACAATCCAATTAACGGATTTCGGCCTGCCTTAACACATCCTTCCAGGCGCCTCTGCTTCTTGCTCGCCTATGCCAGTTGGGCACACCAATCGATGGCAGGGCTACCTCAATTTGGTCTTTCCAACTCAAACAAGGTCGTCCTCTTCGCCGACTGCCGAAGATCCCCGCATCAAATACCCGTCTCTCCAGGGCATCCTCCTCCATTCGAACGACATGGTCGAGCCAGAGCAGCCCAACGCTGCACAATGTCCGTGTCGTTGAGGAGCTCATACAGCTCACTGTTGGATTGAATGCGGAAATCATCGTCAACTATCACTGGATCTAACATATTGCGCAGGACTTTTCTCTCGAATTCTTTCAAGCCTGCTGGATCAGTTCTTAATAGTGTCCATGCCTCTGCGCCATAAAGAAGCACGGGAAGAATGAGCTTCTAGTAGAGTATTAATTTTGTCGTACGAGAGAGGTCTCTGCTACTCAATTGCCTATTGAGTCCCATTTACTAGCAGCTATTGGCAAGAGTGATCCTATACTTGATCTCCAGACTGACATCATTTTTGCTGTTAACAAAGAAACCAAGATTAATCAATTCCTTGACTATATATATATTGTAGTGGCCGTGGTCTAGTAGGTAGTGTGTTGGCTTATTAGACGAAAAGCCAGGGTTCGAGCCCCCCAGGCCAGACATCAAAATAAAATACAGAAATATTTCTTCGGCGACTTCCTCTCAGCAGATTTCTGGCAAAAACTCTGAGAGTAAATAAAATTGCCATGAAAAGTTTCTCAAAAATTTGTCGTTCGGAGTCGACTTTAAACTGTAGGTCCCACCACTCATGTATAAAAATTAACGCACACAACATAAGTGGTGTGAGAAACTAGGTCGTAATCCTGACAGAAGGGTTGTAATGACCAATTATGTATGTATGACTATATATCGAAAGTATAGTTATCGGCTGTAATCTGGGATCCAATACTATACTTCGTTTTGCCTTCATTTAACTTTGATAACTTAAGAGTTTCTTTTTTCTTTCTCTTTGGCATTCTGTTTGCTACTCCTATCGTCTCAACTGTCTGTTGCAAGTGCTTCTGCCACTATTTGTCAAATACACATTTTCCTACGACCACTTCCATCATGTTGTCTATGACCATAAATATTTATAAGAGTTTAAATGTAACGTCGTCTGCTTTAAAGAGTTGTCCGTCCACCAAGACTGTGTTGCAAACTATTTTGAAATGTCTGTATGAGTTTTCATTCCATGTCATGGCATTTTTTGTTTTGCCATTTTTTTCTGTTCTCTTTGTCCCCTTTGGCGGCCGGGGATAAGTTTGATAATGTCTCGTTGCTTGATGGGCTTCTGCTGCTGTTTGGTTGTTGTTCATTAAAAGTGGGTCACATTAATAAATGCCACAAGTATTGAATTGCTTTTTTTAAGCAGAATTTGCATTTTGGGCCGTCTCTGAAATTTGCATAATTAAGGATTTAATAGCTGCTGCTGCGGATACTTTTTTTATTTTCTATACATTCTGCAATGCTTTGTATTCAATTTGTTTTTTTCGTTTTCCTCTTTATTATTCAGTTTTTTCTTTTCGTTTTTGTTTTGTCTTTTGACTAGGAATTTTCTTTCTTATTCTCGTTTAACAATTTTTTGTATTGCTTCTGTATGCATACTTACATACATATTATTTTACTCCATTGCTCTATAAAGTGTTATAATATCTTTCAAAAAGTGTTATAATCTGTGGCATAAATATGCAAATCATCATTATTGAAAGGAAAACATATTTTTTGTGCCACTTTAAGAGTGCGAATGCAATTTTGATGTTAGGGGAGTGGAATTATGACTTGTAAGACGGGGTATTAGAACTTAAAACACAATGTCATTGAAAAATCAATCAATATTTACAAACATAAGTACACGGTTACGTGAACTAATGCGAATTTTGTTCACCTATTTATCTACGAAGTTAGGCAGCACAATTAAAGGGGAATGTATTGTCGCCTGCGTAAGAGCCACACTCACCGTTGATTCATTATACTCCACTTGTCAGCAATCTTCTTTTCTACGATATAATATTCCATGAAGATCTTAATACATTCCAGTTGAGATCGTTGCTCGATGCAAAAACGTCTAGGTAGACATCGATAACAGCCCTGCAAATTTTGACTTTTTTTGTGCAAATAAGATGGCTCCAGGTGTTTCTGAATGTATTTTTGCACTGAACACATATCTGGGTTCAAAAACTTTCCATCACGTCAGGTTTTCGAGAAAAACGCTGATTCATCCATCCAATCCGATCCAATATGGCGGTCAAATAAATCTGGTTAATTTTTATAAACCTCGACCGCCATATTGAATCCGCCATTTTGAATTTTTTAAATCTGAATGAAGATCTGTAATCAGCGGCCCCCAGATTCGTGTTCAGCGCGCAAAATGCCTTCGGAAACACCTGGAGCCATCTTATTTGCAAAACCCATACAGGGCTGCGTAGTCGAAGTTTTAAGATTTAATCCTCGAATACACCTCGCTGCTTAAAACCCGACCCTGTCCGTTGCTTTCTTCAAGCCGTTAGAAAAAATTAAGTTTTGACGTATAGAATCCTCGTGACTATCTTCTCTGGAACTTATTCCAATCCCAGGCCAAAGCTGGTGGGCCTACTTCGAATTCGCAATCTTATATGATCTTCGTTGACAGTCAGGCTGCCCTAAGGGCCATTGTGTCGGTCTGGCGCAAATCACGGCACGTACCGTTCAGACCGAATCCGTTTATGCTGGGTTCCGGGTCAGAGCGGGAATACTTGATAATGCAACAAAGGTTGTCCTCGCTATATTATGTTCACTTTCTGAGGGCGATGTGAGAGTTAGTCCTGATCGCCCAATCTGACACCTCTACGGTCTTATTAATAAATGGGTCACAGGGGGAGAGAAGAGGTATTGGGGGAATGGATCGGGTTGTTATGTTCCTCGGTGTCTATGACCTGCTATATGGATTGGATATGGCCAGCTTAAGGTTAGTTATTGGGTTTATTAAGGGGCACTGCGAGATTAGAACGGGGATTAGATTAGTCGGTCTATTGCAGGGTATGTTGCGATGAGGAGGATGTCCAACCATGAGTAGGTTAAGGTTGAAGACCATTGGCAGGGGCTTCTTTGAGGGTTTGAATTGTGTATCGAGTATCGACATAAAGGCTCTCCATAGATTCATTATTAGTTTGAGCTGGTTGAGAAGTGCTAAGGCTTCAATAGTATAGTCGCGCTCTCTTGTGTGTTTTGTTAGTCTGTGTAATTCCTCTGCTCTCTTATTCTCCTTTTCCTACTTCCTCTCCTTTTTCCCTATTTCCCTTATTATCCTCACCCCTTTAGGACATTGTACAATGGGTCAACTGGACCTCCGTGTACTGTACTTGTCTCAATTGGCAAGTACACGTCCTCTAACCTAAACCTATTGCAATCCCATACGTCGAATTTAGGTAATCCATGCTACCGTGGTCAGTGCGATAATCCATCACTCCACTTGACTTCCTGGGTTAATGTATTACGACAGTGTCAATAGATGGCGCACATTTCCCTTTTTTTTAGCGATTTGTTTGTTTCACTCCCTTATGTTAGAAAATCCATAAATTTTCTCTAAAAATTATTGAATTTTTCTTTTGTTTTGTTTTATTTTGCTGAACGCTGAATAAAATGTTATGTTTCTACACCCTGGTTTTGTGTTGTTACTCATACTCATACTCAAAAGCGAGAACAAATACAACAAATTGTCATTAAATATTAATTATTCGAAAAAAAAAATAAAAAAAAATGAAATCGAATTTGTGTTGTGTTAAAACATTGTAAACGTTGAAATTAAAATTGAATTGTAAATTTCAAACCGGAAAACACGAAACGAATTTAATTTGAATTTTATTAATCCCTAATGAAATTAAGTTGTATACGAGTAGAATTTTATTTTATTTTTTATTTTTTGTTGTATGATACCCTACGTCATCTCGTAATTGTGTTGGCGGAATAAGATGTGATTGTGAAGATGAATTCGAATTTTAAGCAGCGCCACATTTGCCATTAACAGAGCACTATTAGCTGTTTAACAGTATACATCTGAACCAGCCCACATGTTTAGGAGCTAAGTTTAGGACATATGCTAGGTTTTTGAGTGCCATATCATACTCAGAGGCAGGTTCGAAGGCCTCATAATATAATCAGCAATATAGTCACATATAAAGTGATGTGGTATTAAGAAAATTGGCTTTGAAATTCAATCAATTTTTTGCTTGAAAATTTTCTAGAAGATCTGTGGCTATTTGGGAACATATAAGAAATAGTATACCTAACCGACTATATGTAGTCTAGAGGATCCTCTTTCGAACCGTGGTAGTGGGATAGCTGGAATAATTTTTAGAAACGGGAAATTAAATTTTGAAAAAATCGATTTTTTCCCCTCCATACCCTATCAACCATTCTATAGATTTCAACACTTTTATTCACAAATAATAATGACCATAATGAGAATTAAATTTTATGTCAATAGTCTGCAATATTTGCAAAGTAGAAGACTGTTAAACAGTTAACAGTGCTCTGTTAATAGCACATTTTGCCCTGTTAAAGGCGAAAAGCAAAGCTGCTAAAAATGTGGCTTTGCGTCTTTGGTTATTAAATTGGAATTTATTTTCACACACATCGGAATTAGTGGGCTTTACACAGTGCTTTGTAACACCCTGATACATGGTAACTGATACACGGTGACTGATACTCGGTGACTGATACACGGTATTTTTTATATCTTTGTTTAATAATTTAAAAGCTTTCGGTGTATCCTTGGAAATATTTTTTCTAACAAGTGTTGGACTGTGGTCCAAGAGTTTCGCAAAATAACTTACGTGCCAATGGTCGCACAGAATAGTTTAAAGTCTAATGGGATGGATAACTTGAGTTACCTTTATGCCCTGTTACTTTACAAATACAGGCGTTTGCCCTCTCTGAATCTTTTGTGGATTAAATTATCATTTGATTCGTCTTCTAGCCACGCTCGATTATTTATTGATTTTTTGTTTTGTTTTTGTCTAATGTGATCAATTTTTCAAGCTCTTCTTTCACATGTAAATGTTTTAAAAGCTCAGCTATTGCTAGGTCAACTGACATTTGTTCAAATGTTCAAGTTTTTCAATTTCATCCATGTTCCCCATGGGCCCCTATGCTGAGAGAGCAGTTGAATACGTTTGTTACTGTATTTCTATGTTCTTCAGTTGCTTTTTGGTTAACTAGGGGCTCTATTGATAAGATTTTGAAGTCTATTGAAGCGACTGTTGATTTGCTTAAGTTTGCCTTAATGATTTTTGTGGGAATGCTAGGGGTCTAGTCATTAGATGAGCATGGAGTACGGTATCCTAGAGTCGCATTTTATCATTTTGAATTTTCTTAATTGCTTTTTTACTGTGTGTGATTATTAGTTGTTGTTTTATTTAATTTTTTTGTTTGTATTTTTTTATATACAATAAGTTAATACGACAACAGCAGTAACAATAAACAGTAGTTATTTAAATAATTAAATTTATGTCTGTCAACTTTAAAACAATTACCACCAGTGCAGTGCGTTGAGATTTAAATGACCCTCAAATTCACACATACACGCACGAGTGGGTTATTTTATTTTTATTTTATTTATTATTAATCATAGCACAACAAGATAATAATCTTATAAATGAAAGTGCTATGGGAGTACATCAAATAGGAAAAAGTAATAACAAATCGCTCATTATATGAGTAATGAATTGTTTGAAGTACAGTATAAATAAAAATGAATAAGAATAAGAACATGATTTAACCTCAGGAAATAGCAATCGATACAAAAAAATTAGGATAAGAAAATGAGTATATGTATGTAAAAAACTAAATTGGGAAAGATACAAATATAAAGAAAAATACAAACAAAGAAATATATACATATAATGAGATACAATGAAACTTAAATAATAAATTAGAAAAATGAAAATAATTAATCACTAATAAAAATGAAGAGTAAAAATGTATAAAACAATCAAAATATATTACAAACTACTTAAACAGAATGTATAGCTCCTTTTTGAACTTAGTTGCATTGCCTATGTTCTGAATATAATTAGGTAGTGCATTCCAAAGACTGATGGTGTGTATAAAGAACTGTCGTTTCGACAAAAGAGTCCTATGCCTTAATTGGATAATTTTCCTACCGCGGTTGGATCTAGCAAATCTAATCCTGCTAAATAAGTATACTGGCTGTTCTAAAGTAATATTCTTATGGAGGAGAATTAGGAGAATTATTCTGATGTAATAACAATCGATATCATCAGAGTATACGAAATGTAGAATTTTGTAAATTTAAGTACAAAGTTTACTCCCAATTAGACAGGGGAAATATTGCTACAAAAAGGAAAACCACATTGGAACATGTGTATGAAGATATATTCGAATTTAAAAATCAAAGATGCAAACCCACAGTTTTAGCAGCGCCACTTTTTGCCTTTAACAAAGCAAAATGTGCTATTAACAGAACACTGTTAACTGTTTAACAGTGGCAATAAGTAGATTAGACTTCTACTTTGCAATTATTGCAGGCTATTGACATACAATTTAATTCTCGCTATGATCATTATTATTTGTGAATAACAGTGTATTCCACTACCACAGTTCGAAAGAGGACCGTCTGGACTACCATTCGCATATAGTCGGGTAGGTGTACTATTTCTTATATGTTCCCAAATGGCCACTGATCTTCTAGAGAATTTTCAATCAAAAAATGTATATATTAAATTTTTTCAATATCATATCACTTTATAGGGGACTATATTGCTGATTATATTAAGAGGCCTTGGAATATTCCTTTGGTACTTATTGACCTAGTATATGCTTAAAAATTAGCTCCTAATTAAGTGGGCTTAGTCCGATGGATACTTTTAAACAGCTAACAGTACTCTGTTAAGGGCTAATTTTGTTCTGTTAAGAGAATATTTTGCTCTGTTAACGTCGAATTTGGCTCTGCTGAAATTTATGGATTGCGCCTTGGATTTTTAATTTCAAATTTATCTTCACACACATTAGTGCAACAGATAATCAATCCATTATTTCATTATGCGACGTACGATTGCTCTAACAGAGTACGTCTAGTGTGATTCAAGGAATTTTTGCCAGTTTTGAAACTCTCATATTGTAGACTGAGCTTCTGCTTGGAAGTCGCCGTAGTCTAGTAAGTAGTGTGTTGGATTATTAGACGTAAGGCCTCGGTTCAAACCCCAGGTCAGACATCAAAACGAAAATATGAAAGAAATATTTCTTTGGCGACTTTATATCAGCAGATTTCCGGCAAAAACTCTGTGAATAAATAAAATTTCCATGAAAAGTTTCTCAAATTTTCTGTCGTTTGGTATCGCCTTTTACTTGTAGATCCCGCCACTCATGTATAAAATTAATACACATGGGTGGTGTGAGAAGCTAGGTCGTAATCCTGACTAAAGGGTTGTAATGACCAATTATGTGTGTATGTATGATCTTCTGCTACCTTTAAGTGATCATCAATTGTATGTATATTTGAACAATCTGCATTGAATCCCAATTTTCTGTCACAATTTCTCTTTTGAGGCACATGCTTGTGTAGTTATAGTTTCTATTCCCCGGATTGTTCAATCACGATCTATCCTGAGTCATTATTTTTATTTTGTTCTTCATATCGGATTGAAAAATATTTTTCTTAATGAGATTTTTTTTTTGTTTTCTGTTTTTCTTTTCTTTTTGCATTTAAAAATAATTTCTCTCCCTTTTAAATACAATAATTGTTGTTGTGGGGTTTTCCACAACTCCTATCTCTATGTCTCTCTTCTGTGTGTGTGTTTTATTCTTTTTAATAACATTAATGTGATTTAAGAATAATAAAAAATAAAAATAAAAAAAGGTTAGAAGGGCAGGAAATAGAGACGGAAAATAGAAAATAGAGACAATAATTTATGTTAAGTGCTCTGTTCTGTTCTGTTCTGTTCGACTCTGTTCCACATCCAGCTTAACTCTATGCGGCTACCTTCTTATGCTGGAGGGGGGACTTGTGCCATCATCGTGGTGGAACATCGGTGTGAGCTGCCTTTGCTGGGGTATTAAGTTCCACTTTAGTTCTCTCTGATGTTCGTTGGTTGTCTGTTGTTTCTTTTTGTTCCGTTTTTTTTTTTTTTATAAAAGTGTTACGATAAATAAAAATGAAATTCTACGTTTTTTTTTGCTTCTTTTTTCTTGCTTTTCTCATTTACTCTAAACAGTACAGAGGCTACACAGTCGTTGGTTGGATGCTGGGGGTTTTTTTTAGGTTGGTTTATATTATTATTAAATGTAACACAGCTACCAGCAGCAAAAGCCATCCAATGAACAAGTCAGTCAGCCAGCCACAGCGTCAGATACTTAGTCTGACTGCCAGTTAGCCAACCATTCAGCCGGCAGCAGTCTCAGGCAACCCATTATAGTGTCATATTAAAACATAATCCGGAAATAAGTCATTTTAATATCTAAGTATTATAAATACATACATACGTACATTATACACACAACTCATACACAGCATATATAGAGCACACATAAATATCGTACTACTTACATATATAATCTTACATATACCCTACTCTCCTCCAATCTCTACAATACTTTCTAATATTTTATCCAGCTCTGCAGATGATTTTATAAATATTCGTTATTATATTCGTGTTTTTTTTTTTAATATTCTTTCTCTTTCTTGTTTTTGTTTTATTTTCTATAAATTTCCTGGGCTGTTTTCATTCCCTTCACAATTCACAATAGTTTCCATTTTCATAATTTCATAAGGAGTAGAGAACGAGTACACAAAGCCTTGTTGGTATAAACAATGTATGTTTGAATGTTGGTTGCATACTCCCTAACCTGGATGGAAAGTATGCACCGCTTGCCATTAGTCATAGTTTTCGTGCAAGAAAATAAATGAAAACGTTCTTCTGTGTTGAAACAATCTTTTAAGCGTGTGATAATTTTCAACATGTTTTTATTTCATTTGAAAGATAATAAAACCATGGGAAAGTGGGAAGGTAACCTAAATCTGATTTGTTAATCGTAAATCGTTCCGCAGTAGAGAAAAGTGAGATTTTTATTTCTAAACATTGATTTTAAGACTCATTTCATTTGGAATACTCTAATAGGTGCCCTTACGCTAAACGAAGTGCTTAAGAATGTCTATGCTTTGTCATACAAAACCTTGGTGGACAGCAGAAATCTCTCATGTTTGTTCGAATTGTTGAAATATGTTCTACGAAGTATGAATATGAGTGGAAGTGTGTGCAGATAAATTCGAATTTGAAAATCTAAGACGCAATCCAAAATTTAGGAACCAACACTCGAGTGGGCTATTCCGGTTTTATGACAATCAATATCATCAAAGTGTATGAAATGGAGAATTTGTAAATTCAAGTACAAAGATTACTTTCAATTGGACAGAAGAACTATTGCCACAAAAAGAAAACCGCAGTGCAACATGTGAGTGAAGATATATTCCAATTTAAAAACCAACGATGCAAACCCACACTTTTATAAGCGCCACTTTTCGCCTTTAACAAAGCAAAATGTACTATTAACAGAACACTGTTAGCTGTTTAACAGTGTCAATAAGTAGATTAATCTTCTAGCAATTATTGCGCATTATTGACATAAAATTTAATTCTCATTATGATCATAATTAGTTGTGAACAAAAGTGTTGAAATGTAAAGGATTATTCCAGCAATCCCACTACCACGGTTCGAAAGAAGACCCTCTGGACTACCATTTACATATAGTCTGTATGGTGTGGTATTTGTGATATATTCTAAATTGGCCACTGATCTTCTAGAGAATTTTCAAAGCCAATTTTCACAATACCATATCACTTTATATGTGACCTTCGCTGATTATTTCAGGAGGCCTTGGAACCTAGTGTATTGTTACGTTTTTACCTTTTTAAAAACGTTTAAATATGAGTTCCTGAATTGCAAACAAAGTAAAAACAAATATGTGTTTAATATCAGTTAAACTCTCTTCATTTTTTACACTACTTTTGTGTGCCACCATATACAACTTAACGATACAGCAATAATAATCTGTTTATTCACTTTACTAGTTCACACAATTATTCGCTTTACAACCACGACTTGTTTTGTTCACACGCAACTTCATATAAGGCTGACTGAATTCTTACTGACTGCAGCCTGCTTTGTCCAGCCCTTTTATAGTCCGGCACAACCAGCCTAACGAACATTCTTGAAGTGATCTCGCCTTCTCGAGAGCTCTATTGCTAATACATTGTTGTTTGTGTACTTTGCTTATGTTGTCTATCCCTTTTTGTCACATACATGTTGTTGTTGGTACAAGGCGCAACCAGGTTCGTCGTACATATGTGTGTGTGCAGCTTTAGATAATCAGCACGTTCATTGTATTCTTAGTGTTAGTGTGTATTTGTATCGTGTGGTTTTTGTTTATCGTGTTTGTTGTTAAACGATATTAGGTCGTTTCGATTTACGTAACAGTATATTCTAAAATTAACTCCTAAACAAGTGGGCTGTGAAAAATTTTGCTCTGTTAGTGCCAAATTTGGCGCTGCTAAAATTTATGGATCGCGTCTTGGATTTTCAAATTCGAATTTATCTTCATACACATTAAGAGTGGACTCTCAGTTCAAGTCAAGAGTCAAGTGCGAAATTAAAAACGGGTTAAAATTCTGTAGTAATAAGGACCTCCTTGCTATATATGCAGATTTCTTAAAGCAATAGATGATGAGTTAGAGAGACACAATGAAAGTACATTTTATGTTGTTATGAACACACACTTTCCCATGGGTTTTCTCTTGATTTATCGAATTTTTCCAGGTCATTCAGATTCGTTTATCTATTCTGTCCCAGTTAAAAAGAAATAATTCAAAGAAACGATTGATAGCTTTTAGCAGGATTTCTTGGCACAAGGATAAGGATTAGTTTGTGATATCTCTAAGGCCTTAGATCACAGACTAGATCCACCTCTGTCTGCGTGTCTCCCATGCTGCCACAAAGGATTTTAGACCACATCCATACGAATCCACAGGACATTCATCCTGATAAGGAAATGTCTGGCATGACAGTTGCATAGTCATACGAAATTAGACTGTGATGGATTAATTAAGTCAAGTCTAGGTCTATGCATGCACTATGCATGCCAGATATAACAGTGTTGCAACAAGGCAGAATTGGCTCTGGCCTTGCGAATGGTACTTTTGGTAGTCACTGGTTCCTGCATTATTGAAGTAATATGAGAAGATTATGTCTTCTATAGAACCTAAAAAGCATAGTGGAAGATTAGGAAATGAAACCGCACTACCTCTGTCTTTACCCAGGGTTATTAACAAATAAAATAATATTCCTATACACGAATCTATGAATCTATTGGATTCATTAGGCATTTAAATGTATGCACGTTTATATACGTTCCTTACAGATTGTGTATTAGTTATGGCGGATAATCAATCATTAACACTTTTTTTGTATTTCATGTTATTTAAACGTTTCCATCCAAAAAGTTTCAATTGAAACAATCGCAACAAATAAATCGCATCCTCTCTACCTCTTGACGGCTTTGATTGCTGCACACGCTTTATACTTCAGCGTAAATAAATACGAATACTTTTCCAATGATGGTACTCAAAATTAAGTGTTGCAAACTGCCGTATTTAAAGCCGGAACACTAATAATGTTATGATTTCCTTAAGGGAAATACGTATGTATGTATGTACAATAATATTCATTCATTCATAACATATGATACCATCACCATCGTTATGGATGTTCATGGATGTTCATTCATGCTGATAACGATTAATGAAATTCCTTCACGGATTTGTGTATTGTTTCTATGAATTCACTCACATCACATTTCAAACACATATTCTGTGATGGCAGGGGAGTGGGTATCGATTATGTAATTATTTAATAAATGATTGATTTGTAATTAAACCTCAGGTTTAGCCTTTTTGGCTTCTGACACAACAAAAAGATTTATGGCCTGGAATGTTTAGATAGAGTTGCTGTGGTTGGTTATTTCAGTTGAAGGGTACGAATGAAAGTTGGGCAATTATTTCATTCGCATTTATTATGATAATTCCCAAATTAACTTCACATCAGGCAACTAATTAGGAATTTAGGGCGAAAGAATTTTAATTAATTTTGTTTTATGGTGGTACAGAAAAATCTTGTTGGATTCGATTCCTCATTCAATTCCTGATTTATTTTACGTGCATACAGTGAGCATCAAAAGAAACTGTGTACTATGTGTATAAAATTCTAACAATCATCAAACTCAACTTTTACCACTTAAGGAGAGTGCCCAAAAAAAATTTGCCAATCTTTCGAAATTTTTTGTAAATTTTTTCGTTTCAATTTTAAAAAGCTGGCAATGAAACATATGAAAATAAAAATAATGGTAATTTATTAATGTGTACTTTTTAATGTACAGTTGCTTTTGACGTTCACTGTATATCTCAGGCATGAACACTGTGTATGCTGTAGTCTTTTTATATTTTTTTTATTTTATTCTTACTGGAATTCTTCATTAATTTTCTTTAACATCTTTTTTCTTTACAGAAAACCATTTAAAAATAAAGCCTTCAATCCAAGGTAAGTTGGAGTTGTATTTATCTAAACGTCAATTTTAGTCACAATAGAGGAGTTCTCTCCAACAGATTTTTCAGCGGTGATTTTTATATCTGATTAGACATCCTTCTAGGCACATTTATTCTATTCTACCTTCAATAAAATTTTTCATTTTGCGTATATGCTCGCCGAAGTGTTTATCCAGTCAGTTATCACCAGTTTCCACAACACAAGCAGACGTACAGTAATTTTATTACGTACATTGGGTATTACATATATACATACACATATAATTGGTCCTTCCCTGACCCTTCAGTTAGGATTACGACCTAGTTTCTCTTTCTCTCCATTTATCTTGTGTGTGTTAATTTTATACGCGAATGGCGGGACCTATAGTTTAATGTCGACTCCGAACAACAGATTTTTGAGAAACTTTTCATGGCAATTTTATTTTACTCAAAGAGTTTTTGCCAGAAATCTGCTGAGAGGAAGCTGCCGAGAAAAATATTTTTTTAAATTTTCGTTTTGACGTCTGACCTGGGGTTTGTATCCTGGCCTTACGGCTAATAAGCCAACACATTGCCACAACAACATTGAGTATTATATTGCATATCTAGAGACATAAAGCAAGGGATAAAAATAAGCCATTATTGTTCGCACTGGTACAATCACTTCATCTCAATTTGTTGGAAATCATAAGCAAATTTAGATCAACATTCCCATCAACACAATATATTCAACTGAGATGTCCTTACTGCAACAATAACGGAAGCATGGAATATTATATTTCAGCTGTCCTTATTTCAGTTTCTGCAACTGTTAACTTCATTGCTTGTATTCTGAAAATTAAGTGTCTTGCCTGTTTTTTCTTTTTGTTAAATGGACATCTGTGGCTCACAATTAATTTTTCTTTAATTGCACTGTTAAAAGTGCTTTTTAAAGGTCATCAAAGGGTTAAAATATACTTATACATACTTGCTTGTGTACTTACATATGTAAGTATGTATATCTGTATATATACTGTGTGTGTACTGTACGAATTTAAAATCAAAATTTGATTATATATTCTAATTACGCTTTAATTGCATTTCAATTTCAATTGAATGCGATTGAATTGATTCATCATGCATGCATGCATTCATTGCACTCACATTTCAAGTAGTGAGTGGGTAACGAACGAAAAAATTAATTTTAAATTAACACTGAAAACAGTTGCATTTTTTTTGTTTTTTTATTTACATACATACATACACACTGTAATAAATTATTCTCTTTATTTTGTAATGCTTTAGTGTTTTTTTTTTTTTTTTTTTTGGGGAGCCATACTATACGCACACATACATAAACACACACAAATCCATTGCTTTATTTACAGCTGTATGTTCCCCTTGTAATTTTTATGGAGAATTCGTATTAAAACAACTGAAAAAATAAACACAAGTATTCTCTTGAAATACAATGTTATTATTGCTGTTATTGTTGTTGTCCGTCCATTAAATCTCTCTTTTTCATTTTAGGGAAATAAATTTCGAAAAACAAAATGAAAACAATTTCTTATAAAAACAACCAACAACAACTGTATTAATAATATATACATATGTTTGTATTGATATACAATATATTACCGTTAGTATTAAGAGAAATGAATGCATTTATTTTTCACACATTAATCAAATTATTGTTGTTTTTATTTTATTGTGTTGTGTTCTCTCCTATGGTGTTTATTTTGTATTTGTTTTATGTGTTTTTCATGATTTGTTTGTGGTTCTCTGCCTACAATTCACTCCCTCTGTGTATAAATTAGAACTCGTAGGGAAAATAAAAACAACATGGAAAGGTGTGTGTGTGTGATAAAGAATACTGATTTATAAACATAAACAAAAAGAGAAGTGTGGGGGAGGGAGAAAAATGCCTCTAACAATACAACAAACAAACCTGGCAATAACGTAATACAATATTTGTGTTCTCCTATTATTTGTGCAGGCCGTTACCATAGAAAATAAAAACGGGAATAAAAATTGAAGCTTTGCAATGTACAGTGACTGCATCACTTAAACGGAAATTTTTTTTTGTCGAATTGTATAACATAAGGATGGATTATTTGCAGATGATTGAAGTCTTTGAATTTTTAAAAATCAAAAACTATGACAAACATTTGTTGCTTTCTATGCCACGCTGGCCAACACTGTACCTAGTATTTTTTCTACGATTATATGATAAATGCTGATATAATATGTTCTGTAAATTGAGTTTAAATGCCGTCTGTGCTATATTTTCTTCTAATTAAGTCATTTAGTATTGCAGCATGACGAATTTGAAAATTAGGTCTTCACGACTTTTTACGATTTTCAACAGAAAAAATATTCGTGTAGGATGTTATACTCTCGTAAAATCAATCAACAGGGCTTTTTATTCTTCTAAAAATATTATTTTCATTTATTTATTATTTTTTTTAAAGGAAATTCAATTTTTTTTCGAGATTTCCATGTTGATTTTCATTCATTAATTGCACTGTCATGTTCAAGAGTTTATTTCTGTATGTACTTATGCATGAATTTAGTTGTAGTTTTAATTGTCCATCATGGAGTAAATATTATACAGAAAGAGTATGTAAATATAACAAAAATACAACAATAACACTTGATAATAATAAATAAAAAAAAAATCATAAAATATCCATCAAAATGTTTATTTATTACAAATGCAATCAATCAAAACAAAAAAAAATTAAATTGGTGAAGAAAATAAGCTCCAGTTAGTAAAGGCCGACTATATGAAGACCTACAAAACATTATTTACACTTTTCTAGTCTCCATAGGGCTCCTACTAATCGTGGCTTTACTAAGATATTTGTCAACAGATTGTACATTTATAATAACGTTTGTGAGACTGTAGATGGCCTCACATATTTTTTTAAAAACTTTTAAAATAATTAATAAAGTAAAGAAAATTGTTTTTATCAATCAGTGTAGCGAGGCTTATGCCCTACACTGTATGTATAGTACATTACCATACTTAGTAATTCAAGCTGTGATGAGAGATCGTGAGTTGGTGTAATTGTTCTCAGTGTTGTTGTTGTATTTACTTTGTATGTACGTGAAAAAAGTATTTCATGCGTATATTGTTTGTTTGTTTGTGTTGTTTATTTAGTTTTCTGTTAAAAAGTAATTGTTGTTGTTTTCCTTTGTTATTCATCTCTCTTTACGTATGTAGTTGTAGTTGTTTTATACTTTTTTGGTTTTTATAGCTGATCTCCATTGTAGTTGTTGTTGTTGTTTGTTATTCATCTTCCTTTTTAATTTTTGGTATACGTTGTGTTGTGCCTTGTTTGATTTTGTTTTAGACAACAAACAATTGTTGATGTTGTTGTTGTTTTCAATTGTTGTTCTTTTTAACCGTTTGCTGTTGTTTTCATTGCATGTTTTGTTTATTTTTCCCTTTTGTAGTTGTTGTTTGTACAAAAAATATTGTATATGAATTGTTAAATCAATTCATAAATGAGTAAATAAATCAGTGAATGAGTGAATGAGCGAATGAATTCATCGATTCATTTCTATTATGTTGCTGTTGCCGTTGGTCTTTCTCTGTTTCTCTTTCTATGAATGAATTGTGCGGTTCAATGGGTTCACAGCACTTGCTTATGCCTGTTGTTGTTCTTATTGTTGCTGATGATATTTGCTTTGCATGCATGCATGCATGCATGCTTGTTTATGCATTTATTGTGTTTATGAATGCATATGAATGACTGAATGAATTCCCGTTAATTCAACAATTAAATGAGAGACCAATTGGAAAATTTCTCTTCTCTTTGTTTGTTTTTTTTCCCCAAATGAGAATTCTTTGTAATTCAAATTCATTATTAAATGGGCATTAAAAGTGCGAAAGGTTAACAATTTATTGTTGTTTGCCTACTCAACTTAAATGCAAAGGCCATTAAGCATGCTTTAACTGACTGTTATCGTTTTATAATCGTTGATATTATGATGCACATACAGACATGCACACATACATGGCGAGTTAATGTCACTTAATATACGTACGTGCAAGTATTTATTATTTTAAATAAGTGGCTCTAAACTATTATGGGATACTTGTTGTAGCTACTAGTTTCCGGAATAGTTCGTTACATTCTTAATACAAAACTGTTGGTGTAGTTTAGAAAAAATCATTCAAAAACATCACAACAATTTTAAAATGTTAATAAAATAAGAGGAAAAAAATCTAGAATCCTATACAAATTGCATGTCGAAGGTACATACATATATTGTGCCATAGGTCAGAGGTCAGGAGATATCCCAATCAAATATCTAAAATACTCCTATTGCGTTACTCTCAATTTTGGTGAGTATAATCCAAGATGAAGGAAATAAATGTTCAAAAATCTTCGCCTTTTCATGTCAAGCGCTGGGCATTTAAGCATGAAGTAAAATATAGTCTTCTCCTCCTCTTAATACTCCCCAGAACCACTTTTTGTTTAAAATTCATGTGATCAGATGTCGAGTCTATTGGATGTAAGACAGTCTGCGTGATCACACGCTTTCATGATATCTACGAAATTGATTCTTCCTGTACAAGGACTGGAATTCTGTACCAAATCATTTCATAAGTAACGTTTGCTTTGGAACCCAAGTTCCCTATGAAAGATCCGAAATTTTAATGCAAAATTCCGGACATTCAGTCAGTCTTGTGCGAAGACACGGTGTGTTTGAAGAAAATAATCGTGGTTTGAAGATCTCCGTTACAAAGGTCTGTCGAATAATTGCCTAGTAATTGTTATTGCTTATGCAAAGGGTATAAACCAAGCAATTGTTGTTGTTTACATCAAGTCGTGAACAGTGGCACACAGAATTGTACGAATAACAAAGAATTTTAATTAAAGCTAAACACAAATTTATTCTTATTTCATTTGCAATCTACATGCTCATATTTTAAACGTTTTTAAAAGGTAAAAAACGTAACAATATTGTTATGATTCTTTGCTGTTGCAGCCTGGAGCACAATTTGCAATTTTAATACTCACTGTAATAATTTTCATACATTGGTGCAAATTTTCCTCTTTCCAAGGAATTGTTTCAGCTAATCGATCCCAACATGTGTTGTGTCTCATATTTCAAGTAAAACTACGAAACGAAATGACCTGCAAACAATTGTTATTTGTCTGGCATTTGTTTGTTTGCAATTGCAATTGCAATTCAATTGAATAAATTAATTGCTTCTGAAAATAATTTATTGCGCCTTCCGCCTTCAATTGTGTTAGCCAAGCAGATCGTTTCTCTTTGCTTTTAGAAGCTGCTAATACAACAATAACAATAATGTTACAATCGTTACATGACACATACAAATATTTATGGACCGTAGTAGTTCGCAGTGAGTTCCCTTAACAATTTGAAAATCTTTATTAATTTTACCCTCCAGTCGAATCGAAGCGAACGTCTCTTCTTACCGTTTATTACTGGCAAGTTGCCGTACGAACGTGGGACATCACCCACCTGTCCACCTACAATATGCAGGAATTATTTAACATACGTTAACTCCCATCCCATCCATGTTCCATCTCTCTAACACACATGCTTGTGGCAATAAAAACATTTGCGCCCTTTCGGTTGTGTGCCACACTATCGTCGAACTTTTATTTGTTTACGATGACGACGACGACGACGACAACGAAGAAGAAGAAGAAAAAGTTCAATGGTTGAAAAAGGAGCAGCAGCACCATCATAATGTTTGCTTGTATACATGTTTGCAGGGTACCATGGCAGATTTGGCCATTTGACCACCACTAGAGAAGAGTGCAGTAAATGAAGTGAGTGTTGTAAGTGCTGCAATAACATGAGTGTGTACACAAACATTATTTTAATATTTTTCTAAATTGTAAACAGAGAGGTAAAGGTATGAATTGTTTCTAAAAAGGCTATCAAGTTCACTCTCTGAATGTTAGATGTACAGCCATTAGTTTAATAGAGGATGCAGGCGAATGTGTGCAAGGCAGAACGTCAGATAAAAATGTGTACGAAGATAAATTCGAATTTGATAATCCAAGACGCAATTCATAAATTTTAGCAGCGCCACATATGGCGTTAACAGGGCAAAATTTTCTCTTAACAGAACAAAATTCACCATTAACAGAGCACTGTTAGCTCTTTAACAGCATCCATCTGAACCAGCCTAATTGTTTAGGAGCCAATTTTAAGACATATACTAGCTCTATGAGTACCATGCTATATGCAAAGGCTGGTTCCAAGGCCTCTTAATATAATCAGCGCATAGTCCCATATAAAGTGATGTGCTATTGTGAGAATTAGCTTTAAAAATATCAATTTTTGATTAAAAATTCTCTAAAAGATCAGTGGCCATTTGGGAACATATTGACGTCTCCGTTCTAAAGGGTGTTTTTTATAGAGGTATAGAACTTTAAGTTGCAATAAAACAACGATGGATTATTCGATTGACATGAATTTTATTTATCCGAAAGATAATCTTGTGGCATTACATTTTAAATATGATTTCTGGGATATGACCGCCACGGCTGGCGCGGATGTAGTCCAATCTGGACGTCCAATTTTCGATTACTTTTTCCAACATTTGTGGCCGTATATCGGCAATAATACGGCGAATGTTGTCTTCCAAATGGTCAAGCGTTTGTGGCTTTACCGCACAGACCAATGACTTTACATAGCCCCACAGAAAGTAGTCTAGCGGTGTTAAATCACAAGATCTTGGAGGCCAATTCACAGGTCCAAAACGTGAAATTAGGCGGTCACCAAACGTGTCTTTCAATAAATCTATTGTGGCACGAGCTGTGTGACATGTTGCGCCGTCTTGTTGAAACCACATCTCCTGGACATCATGGTTATTCAATTCAGGAATGAAAAAGTTAGTAATCATGGCTCTATACCGATCACCATTGACTGTAACGTTCTGGCCACCATCGTTTTTGAAAAAGTACGGACCAATGATTCCACCAGCCCATAAAGCGCACCAAACAGTCAGTTTTTCTGGATGTAACGGTGTTTCCACATACACTAGAGGATTACCTTCACTCCAAATGCGGCAGTTTTGTTTGTTGACGTAGCCATTCAACCAGAAGTGCGCTTCATCGCTAAACAAAATTCGCTTATGAAAATCGGGAACAACGGTAATCTCGTTTTGGGCCCATTCGACGAATCTACGCCTTACTTGATGATCGTTTGGCTTCAAATCTTGCACGAGTTGGATTTTGTAAGCACGCAAACCAAGATCGTTCCACAAAATCTTCCGTAAAGTGGATGGACACAGATCCAAATCCACACACAGATCCCAATAGCTTCTTCTGTACGCACCGTACAGCGTCTCTGGGGATGCGAGTTATCAATAAGAGTAAACGTGGTGCGAAAACGTTCCATGGTTAATCGAATTAACTGCTCTGATGGACGATTTTGTCGACGATAAAATGGACGTAGTGCGCGATACGTTTTCCACACAGAACCATTATTTTCGAAATAAAATTGCACTATTTGCAAGCGTTGTTCAGGCGTGAGTCTATTCATGATGAATTGCCAAACCAAACTGAGAATAAATCACTTGACAGCTGTTAAATCGGTCGCAATCTTGAAGAGTAATGCCAACTTAAAGTTCTATACCTCTATAAAAAACACCCTTTATAACATTCTAAGTCGAAAAAGTGTGTTTTGAGTTATGAGCTCTCAAAATTCTCACGCGACACACGACTACATGTGTATTCGAAGAAGAATTTTCCCTATAACTTCTGAACGGTTCGGCGCATCTTAACCAAATTTTGACAGTATTTAAGTTAGAGAACGTAGAATTTAAAAATGCAAGAACATTAAAACGTTCTAAGTACACTTAGAACGTTATAGAATGGAGGCGTCGATATAAGAAATAGTACACCTACCCGACTATATACCATTTGCTTATGCAAATGGTAGTCCAGAAGGTCCTCCTTCGAACCGTGGTAGTGGGATAGCTGGAATAATTTTGGGATTCGGAAAGATTCCCCCACCAACCATCCTTTACATTTCAACACTTTTATTCACAAATAATAATAATCATAATGAAAATTAAATTTTATGTCAATAGTCTGCAAAGTAGAAGCCTAATCTACTTATTGCCGCTGTTAAACAGTTAACAGTGCTCTGTTAATAGCACATTTTGCTCTGTTAAATGCGATAAGTAAAGCTGCTTTGCGTCTTAGATTTTTAAATTCGAATTTATCTTCACACACGCAATAAAAAAAGAAAAAACCAATAGCAAACGATTCTATTGCCTGAAATAGGTTATCTATGTCCTATACGGTTGTGACTAGCTATTTCAATGGATGCAGCATGAACTAAGAAATCGAAGAAATCCTTAATTGGTTAACAATCTAGTTCTAAATGCATTTGGCAAATGGTTTCGTTTCGTATTAAAAGAATCGTAATCAAAGAACTAAAGATTACATTCATTGCCATACTGGTGTTAATATCTTAAAATATTTGTTTTCATTGTTGCTAATGCAACTACTTTTTCCCATTCATTGCATTCTCCTACAACAGGTTTGCAGTTTTTTTTAGTGGGTATCTCTGTCAAGTCTAAAGGTACACAATAATGGTGTGTACTTGTCTCTCAAACGTGTGACTGTTCATGGGCCAGCAGCACAGTGAGTGAGTATTGCATGCAACTTGCACTTGATACGGGGGAGAAAAAGTCAAAAGTGCTACGCGTTTAATGGGAAACAATTTGTTTTGTATCTTCGAAAGAAAAAAAAAAAAAAGAAACAAAAACCGATAACAACAACTGCATTGTTTGGAGATAAAATCAAATGAAATGAAAGAAATGTTATTGTGATCATCTTGCTTAGATTATAGAACTGAATGCTTGCAGTTGACTTAGTAGCTTTAGAAATGTTATCCTGAGAGATGGAAATAACTGGGAGTGATTTTAAAGAGTTAAATTCTCATATTACAATAAAAGGGCAATTGTACAATCATTTTATCATTAACAAGTGATATGTTAAGTGCAGAAACGAATGCAAATGAAAGCATCATACATCTAACAGAGTGTGATTGTTGTAATTACATTAAAATATCCAAAATCCCACAAAGGAAATGTCAAAATCTGTATTTAAACTAAACGATACACGATTAACTTGAACACTAAATTCACATCCATCGTTTAAATTGTATTTATCAGTACAAAAGCTTATTATTTTCTTTCTATCATCCATGGTGTGATATACATACATAACATAATTGGTCATTACAACCCTTTTGTCCAGGATTACGACTTAGTTTATCAAACCACTTATGTTGCGTGTGTTAATTTTTATACATGAGTGGGGGGACCTACAGTTTAAAGTCGACTCCAAACCACATATTTTTGAGAAATTTTTCATAGAAAATTCATTTATTCTCTAGAGTTTTTGCCAGAAATCTGCTGAGAGGAAGTTGCCGAAGAAATACTTTTTCATATTTCGTTCAGTTGGAAATGCCTGACCTGGGGTTTGAACCGTGGCCTCCCGTCTAATAAGCGAACACACTATCTACTAGACCACAGCACTTGGGGGTGATATGCAAAAGCAGTCATTGTATACACCAGAGATCGTTTTTTCGCTACTCATAAGCACTCATGAAATTTTGAATATATGTAAGTGAGTCAACAATATTGAAATTTGACTATGTACTCTGATTCATTCATACTCACTACAACGTTCATTTATGAGTACAGGTTGCAATGAGTATGTATGCGTACAACATTAACATCAATCTGATACCATTCGAAATATGTTTGATTCATAAGTCTACTCATTTAGATTCATAACTTTAGAAAAATACTTATAATACTTATAAATGAGGTTAGAGTGACTCGAATCATTCATCAAAAGTTACAACCTTCGTTGTTGGCATTTACAAAAAAACGAAAACGACACATAAGCAAAAAAGACAGAGCAGCACGCAGAGCAAACGTACAACCTTCTAGTGAGTATTTTAGTGTTCGTACGCGATTCATGCTTATTTTGTGCTGCGTGTATATGTTGAGTTAAAGGAGAGTCGAAATCAATATGAAATCATACGTGTTGTTAAGTATGAATATGATGAGTACTTCAAACTTTGAATATGAGTAGAGGTTCCATGCTATTGAAATAAGTAAGAATGCGTATTAGTATCAGAAATTATGAGTATGATTCAATTCTACTCATCTTTTTGAATACTCATTACAGACCTCTGGTATACACTTATCTTATGCGTACAATATCACTACCGATTAGCATTTAAACAATTGAAATTCACACACAGTTTTTCTGAATGCAAATGCAAGTGTATTTCCACATTGATTGTGGTGGGTGAAAATATTTTTGAAAACTCTACTTAATGTTTCCATTGAACTTATTCGCACTTCAATTTTTAAACAATATTTCCGCACGTTGTCTTACGGATTACATTGGCTTGTCTGTCGTATTGAAATTGTCATTCAATAAAATGAACGTATTAAACTTAAAAAATAAACGAAAGGGTGATAAGGAGAGGAGCAGTTCAACTGACAAAATTAAAAAGAAATGGTGGCGTTTAGTTGGGAATAAAATGAAAAGCAGTTTTATGTGCAATTTTCCATAGAATTCCTTTTTTTTTACTTAATTAAGCATTTAAAAAAAAGTTTGTGTGTGTTTTTTCTAAATGAGCCACATACAGATACATAAATACCAAGAACTAGACAAACAGATTATCGCATGAGACGCAATCCAGAATTGTAAAAAAACCCCGACTTGCTAGTAAACATATGTACATAATTGGTCATTAAAACCCTTCAGATTGGATTACGACCTAGCTGCTCGAACCACTTATATTGTGTGTGTTAATTTTCTGCATGGGTGGCGGGACTTACAGTCTAAAGTCGAAGCCGAACGTCAAATTTTTGAGACACTTTTAATGGCAATAGAAGTCGCCGTGGTCTAGTAGGTAGTGGGTTAGCTCATTAGACGAAAAGCCAGGGTTCGAGTCCCAGGGCAGACTTCATAAAATATAAAAAGTATTTCTTCGACGACTTCCTCTCAGCAGATTTCTGGCAAAAACTCTCTTGAATAAGTCGCCGCAAAAATATTTCTTTCATATTTTCGTTTTTAATATCTGACCTGGGGTTTGAACCGTGGCCTCAGGTCTAAAAAGCCAACACACTACCTACTAGCGTACGGCGAAACAGGGTACAGATGCCACTAACTCCGCCTGCCTTAAGTAGTCAGCTTAAGAGATGGTTTCAAAGCACCGAGACTTAAATCAATTAAACACGAAATCATTTTAAAAATAATTAAGGGACAACCATCCACTTGCCATTTAGTGAGTATCTTTAGTGTATAACAAGCAATTAAAGTGTTGTCTCAACATTTTTGTCGCCTGATTGTCGGTACTGGCGGAACTGTTTTGTTTTCTTTTGTTTTACTATACGTTGTTGTTGTATAAATACATACAAGTTATTTTTTGTTGTTATTCCACGTTTATGTTTTCATGATCTTTTAGATTCTAATCAGACACAAAAACACGATTGCTTTTCATTTTCTAATTATACCCTAAGCGCCGTCACATGCATTGTAGTCGCCAGATCTATAGTTGGTTCTCAGTTCCTATTCAGCTTTGTTTCAATCTGCTGCTGGGTTTAGTAATTCGTGGTTAATTTATAAAAAAAAAATAATTTTTTTCGTTTGTTTTCATGTTTGTCGTTTTTCATTAAAACAACAACAACAATAATTAACGCTTGATTTGCTTTTCAGTGTCAATATCAATTATTGAATAAAAATTCCAACACATTTACTCGTTAATATAATGACGTACATAGTACAAGAGCACATGTAATGGAGCCTAAAAAAAAAAACAAAAAAACTCAAGTAAAAATTCAAAAATAGAATAAAAATGTCACAACAAAAAAAAATTTCTATAAAAATCCATTAACGCTGTTGTAGTATTGTGTTTGCTGGTGTCGCTTTTGTTCATCATTATCAGTGGCAGTTAATGTTGCGTCGGCAGCTACAGTCACAGTCTTAGTCGCAGTCGCGGTTTCGGTGCGGCTGTCGTATTCATTTTGTTTTGTTAAATAAAAACAGTTCCTGACAAATCTCAAATGTTTAATTATTTTTTATTTATTCGTTTATTATTTATTGTGTATTAAATAATTTAATTTGTAAATGCTGAATTTAATATTGTGTGTGATAGTTTTTAATTTTTTTTTTTAGCAAATAAAATTATCTTTTTCTGTTATTGGTAAGTGTGAATTGAAATTAATATTTATTTTTAATTGAAGTGTACTTGAGATTTTTTTATATTTGTATGTAAATTGTGCTAGTGATTGAATTGAGTTTCATTTCGTATGCGCCGTGACCGAAAGAATAAATTAAAGTCGCTACTAAAAATTAGAATGCGGAAAGAAAAGAGTATGAATTACTCACTTAATTGACTATTACTTACATGCATTTCCTTTCAAAGTTTTCATCAGTATATCTAGACAGAATTCTTATGCTTTCTTTTTCTGATAATATACATAACATACATAACTGGTCATTACAACCCTTCAGTCAGGATTACGACCTAGTTTCTCACACCACTTATGTTGTGTGTGTTAATTATATACAAGAGTGGTGGGACCTACAGTTTAAAGTCGACTCCGAACGACAGATTTTTGAAAAACTTTTCATGGCAATTTTATTTTTACTCGCAGAGTTTTTGCCAAAAATCTGCTGAGAGGAAGTCGCCGAAGAAATATTTTTTGTATTTTATTTTGATGTCTGGCCTGGGGCTCGAAGTTCGAACCTCGAACACTGTCTTTACGTCTAATAAGCCAACACACTACCTACTAGACTACGGCCGCTTTATAACGTTTGATAACGTTTACTAAAAACCTTAACTTAATGAGAATTATAATGAAGTTAAATGTCAAACAGTCAGGCTGCCATAAAATATCTGTCGATGAATAACTCCAGTATCATTAGAGAATGTCGCCGCCGTCTCGATCTTCTTTCTGAGCGCTTCAGTCTCTCACTTGTCTGGGTTCCTGGGCACAGTTACATTCCGGGGAACTAAGAACCGACGGGTTCGACAGAGCTGGTGTACTCCTTCCGGAATTCCCGTCAATCGACTTGGGTATGCCACTTACATATGCATACATAATTGGTCATTAAGGGTAGTAATGATTATGTTAGGATTATGGACCTAGTTTTTCACACCACTCATGTTGTGTGTGTTAACTTTATACGTGAGCGGTGGAACCTACAGTTTAAAGTCGATTCCGAACGACAGATTTTTGAAAAACTTTTCATGGCAATTTTATTTTTACTCGCAGAGTTTTTGCCAGAAATCTGCTGATAGGAAGTCACCGAAGAAATATTTTTTTTTATATTTTCGTTTTGATGTCTGACGTCTAATAAGCCAACACACTACCAACTAGACAACGGCGACTTCGATATAATGAGAATCATAATGAAGTTAAATATCCAAACGTCAGACTGCCATAAGATCTCTGTGGAGCGTTATGAATAACTCCAGGAGAATGTCGCCTCTGTCTGGACTTTCTTTCTGAGCACTTCAGTGTCTCACTTGTCTGGGTCTCCGGGCACATTAGTCCAGGGTTTAACGTGAGTTTCGCCATGACGGCATACCCCACGGTGCTCAAAGCACGGGTGGAAACAATGCGTTTACCAACACCCCCACGCACAGTGATGCAACCACATGATATGTATGAGCATACCACTGGTCACATCACCAAGGAGTACCAATTCGAAGCCTTGCATTTGGACAAGACTATCTAAACTCCGCTTTTTACAGTGGTTGAGAGTGCAACGCCACATCGAGCTTACGTTTTTTCCGTGATTTAGGTTTAAACCACTTCCACCACGTTGCTCCCACAAGGGGGCCTCGGGTCTCGGGTCTCCGGGCACAGTAATATTCCGGGAAACTGCAGAGCCGACGTGCTCGCCAGAGCTAGTGCACTCCTTCCGAAATCCTCTTCAATCGACGTGGGTATACCACTTACCTCGGTCAAGTTGGCCATTGCGCAGAAATTTTTCTGGCCGCCAACCTATCCTGGGTCAATGACGAGTCCTGCTCCACCGCTAGACTCACTTGGCCTCCGATGGGTAGACGACGCACCAACCAGTTACTCGGACTTGATAGTAACGTCATATTGATCACAGTGGCCATGCAGATCCGCTAAGAAAGAGGAGACTGTTATCCACTTTCTTTCTCTAATGCCCATCTCTTGCGGGATGTAGATATAGGTTATTTGGCTCTCCAATTCTTGTCAGCTTGAAGGAGCTATCCTCCATTGATGTCAAGGATACGGCTTCGTTTATCAAACTTTCGGGCTGGTTTTCCAGCTTAATATTCAGCCCTTGCGTTGACCAACTTCTTCCCTAGTTTGGTGGAACTAGGTCAGTACAGGGACTGCGTTTACCAGTGGCGCAACAACGGGCCGCTATGTGTGTTCTAGTGAGCTCTAGTGAGCTTGCCTACCTAAATGTGCAACAACTCTGGCAGCTCTTGCAATAATTGCAATTTGAAGTGTGATTTGGACAACTGCTACAGATGTTATGTCGTAAAAAATTATCACAGCTCCATATCACCATAAAATTTGTTGTTGTAAAGATTGCAATAAATACTAACAAGTTCTTCTTATACAACCCTAACTAAGGCTCAGTCCATTTCTCCAAGCACCCTCAAGAGTAAATAGGATACCACCAAAGGGAATACGATTTAAAAGTTTATTTTTTTTTTTTTTGCAATTCAACTGTCATATGAGTTGTTTTGTGATGAGTGATTTTCTTTCGAAGCTTTTGTGCTACCCTAATAGTGTGTTTTAAACATTTCTGAATGCACTTCATACTTATGTAGCACACTTCAGTATCATCATTCATTGAAACTACATTCGAATTGAATGTTGTGTGTGTATGTATGTGTGTGTGTGTGTGTGTGTGTGAATAGGAGGAGACTGTGACATATTTTGATAATGATAATGACAGAAATCAATGAGTTTAAAGACACTTGACAATCGTTTCGATTGCATTTCAAGGGTTAAATATTATGGAATAGTTTCAAACATTGAAAAACAAAAAAAAAACGTAAAAATCGTAAAAAATTACTCAAATTCAGTGACACAGAATAATTTTGATTGATTTCTTTCAAATGTGAGCTACAGATAGCAGTGTTGTGCGAAGAAATGTTTACTAGCTAGGAGATGTTTCAAACCCTGCTGGTGCAAAGAGAGAAAGAGAGAGAGAGAGAGAGAGAGAACTCCTCTATGCTGTGGAGAATTAGGAAAGGTGGAAGTGTGAGTATGAGTAGTCGATGGCATCATCGGCAATTTTGAAACAGCTTTCGAGATTATTCCTGTTATTAGAGATTTTAGGTTTATCTTTCTAAGGCCCATTATTACAACTTGCCTTTAACTAAAGGAGGGATTTTAACGGGCAGATAAATTGCTTTTCAGTATTATAAGTGGACAATAAAGCAGAAGTGAGCGTTAAGCTAAAGGGAGGATCATCCTACCTTTACATATTATTTTCAATATGGCAACTTCAAATATAAACAAAATGAGCATATACAACAAAAAAATCGTTGCCGCTGCATTTAAAAAAAAACTTGTTTAAGTGAGCAATGTTAGCGACATTATTTTTGACTTTAAAGTTCACTTTTGCTAAATTTATCTTTAACTAAACCCAAAGTTATCGACATTGCTCCGGCACTGCCATATTTTTGAAAAAGTTAACTTTATTTTATTATTAAGTTATAATAACGAAAATAAGTTAAAGGTATCTTTGGCTAAAGTGAACTTTAAAGTCAAAGGTAACTTTAGCTAAAGTTAAACTTAAAATCATCTTTAACTTCTTTTCGTTATAATAACCTAATGATAAAACAAAGTTAAGTTTTTCAAAAATATGGCCGTGCCGGAGGAATGTCATTGGGTTTAGTTAAAGGCAACTTTAGCTAAAGTGAACTTAAAAGTCACCTGTAACTAAAACCAACTTTAATGGCAAATTGTAATAATGGCCCTTAGTATCTTTTAGCGCCCAACCACCAGTTTGGTATCGCAATAGAAGGAGTGGAAAATATTTAAATATATCACGCGTTTTAATATCCTTAGCTGCACGCCTTATGTGATCATAAGAATATGACGCTAATTTGGCATTAAGATCCTTCAAATATTTTCTATTTTTATTGATTCCAGGATTTCTCCGTTTTTTACATTCTGTAGGTAGGCTTTTATATGGAATGGATCTGTGCTGGTTTCATTTTCTTCTCTAGATGCTCTTGATTTTCTTGCTGATCGTTTTTAAGCGCAATTTTTTTTTTTTTTTTTTGTTTTCATTCTGCCTCATTCTCAGCTTTGAAATATTAGAGTATACGCTGCTGATAACAGCATCAATACTTTAGACTGTTATGGCTCGTTTCACTTTTTATTTCACTTTCAAAGTTTTGTTTTCTTTTGCCATTTCAATAATTATATCAGCATTTAATGGCATTGACACAGTAAGAGGCAAAAAATTATGAATTTTTATTGAAATTTTTTATTTGCCGAAGTCTAAACTGAATAAATAAAAAAATTTATTAAATCTGTTCAAGCCTTTTGAAAGCCAACGTTATCAGTTGGGGAAACAAATTTAAGAAATTTAAAAATAAAAATCAAACACAATGAATAGAAATAAAAAATAGAAAAAATAAATTAAAAAACCGCAAAAAAGAATAACAAATTTTGACATTTGATTACTTTTTTGTATTGTGCTGATAAAATTGTAAAATTTTTATTTGTTACGCACACAAAAAAAAATTCGTTTAAATTATAAAAAAATATTTGTTGACAATCTCCCAACATGGCTTTCAATTTATTTTTCATAAATTTATTGTCTGCCAAACAAAAAGAAAAAATGGTCACAGATTTTTTCCTTAATCGAAAATAAATTTAAAAAAATGAATAAAGACCCCAAAATCTGGGCCTTTATGATTAGGACCTTATGTGTGTGAAGATAAATTCGAATTTGAAGATCCAAGACGCAATCTATAAATTTTAGCAGCGCCACATTTGGCGTTAACAGAGCAAACTTTTCTCTTAACAGAGCAAAATTTACTCTTTACAGAGCACTGTTAACTGTTTAACAGTATCCCTCTGAACAAGCCCACTTGTTTAGAAGCTAATTTATGGACATATACAAGGTCTATGAGTACCATATCATACTCAAAGGAAGGTTCCAAGGCCTCTTAATATAATCAGCAATATAGTCACATATAAAGTGATATGGTATTAAGAAAATTGGCTTTGAAAACATCAATTTTTTGATTAAAAATTCTCTAGAAGATCAATTAAATTTAATTTAATTTAAATTTTATGTCAATAGTCTGCAATAATTACAAAGTAAAAGACTAATCTACTTATTGCCACTGTTAAGCAGTTAACAGAGCTCTGTTAATAGCACATTTTGCCCTGTTAAAGGCAAAAAGTGGCGCTGCTAAAAGTGTGGGTTTGCGTCTTTGGTTTTTAAATTCGAATTTATCTTCACACACATTACGACCTTTGCATAGGACAGGATTTTCCTTAAGTCCACTTTCGGATAGGTATCCGTGGTCATAACGGCATTCCCTTCTATGTATATAAGCTTAAAGGGTAACAGAGTACTTCCATAATGACCAGTACACAGTCTGTAATAACAAGCTGGCAGAGAACACCACTGTCAGAGCAATAAGAAAAAAAAAATATGCAAATATTTCCAATCAAATTTACAATATTTATTGTTATTGTTGAATAATTTTTTGTTTATTGTTGCTGTTGCTGTTGTTTTTATTATTACGTATGAGATTTTGCATGTCTTGTTTTGTAAACTATTTTTCACAGCCATTACACCACACACAGCCAAAGTAAACAAACGAAATTCAGCATAAAATTTTATTCATCGATTGTGTTCTCTCCCTTTAACAAGGGAGACGCTGGCTTTTTTTTCTTGCCAGCATCATTTTTAATAACATTTTCAAGAACAGAAAAACATTTCCAATCAAATATTGAATGGAAAGCGAAAAAGGTATTTTTCATTCCAAAGCTATTACATATTGGAGAAGCATGGAGTAAACATTGACTGGAGAAAAAAATATTTGCTGCACAAAGAAACGAAAATGTTGAAGATTATTGCGAATGATTTCATTGTGCCCTTCACAGTAGATGTCAGATTTTCGTTTATTTTACATGAGTATAAAATAAAATTGCCATGAAAAGTTTCTCAAAAATCTGTCGTTTGGAGTCGACTTAAAACTGTAGGTCCCGCCACTCATGTATAAAAGTAATACACACAGTATGGGTGGTGTGAAAACACAGGTTGTAGTCCTTACTAAATAGTTATAATAGTCGATTAAATAAATAAAAAAATATATTCTAATCAATTTAAACT
The DNA here is from genome assembly GCA_932273835.1 of Sarcophaga variegata. Classification (NCBI taxonomy): domain Eukaryota; kingdom Metazoa; phylum Arthropoda; class Insecta; order Diptera; family Sarcophagidae; genus Sarcophaga; species Sarcophaga variegata. Next base: position 113,137,594 of record OW026362.1, on the reverse strand, counting down.
GAATTTCATTGCATTTCATCCACAAAACTTATCTCCTAAATTGGAGTAATTTTTCTTCGAAATCATTTACACATTCCTTCTCAGTATTAACATTACAAACATCCGTCTCCAGATAACAAATGTGGTCAATATTTCTTAAATAATTTATTAAATTCCTTCGAATATAAAAATAAAAAATTGAAAATTTATTTTCTCTGCCCATGTAAATCAAGTATTTTGGAAAGAAAAAAAATTCATTAATTTTGTAGTAGAGATTCTGGTTACTTACAAACATACATAGGAAACAAACATATTTATCAAGGTTTAATTTATAAAAACAAAAACAAAACGAATAGAGAGAAAAAAAGGGAAAATTACCACATAAATTCATTCAATCGACCAGCAGATTTTATAAATAAAATTTTCAGTTTGAGATTCGATAAATAAAAACGTATTTTATTTAAGAAATTAAAAGAAGAAAACCAAAATAAATAATCAAATTACAGTGTCCGTCAGGACAATACTTCATGTGTACACTGCATTAGAAGTTACTTTTTGGCCTTTTTAAGTTTTGCGTATGAAAGCCGAAATGGTCTAAGTACTGCTTATATTTTAATGATAATGAATTTATTATTCTTATTATTTTTCTCAATATTCTTCATTCAGGCACAATTTCACTTGTTGTTCTTCTGGGTCTTATTTTGAACTTTGAGTACTCGAAAGTATAACAAATTATGAATAAAGTGGTCTATCATCAGCTAACCAAACCGTCTAACCCGACCTCTTTCAAACGATTGAAATTTAAATTCAAATACAATACGAAACCGCTGTAGAAAGAAATGAACCCATGACGTTGATAATAAATGAGAATCGATTTATAAGGGAATGTATCAATAAATGCCAGGAATAACTGAGTCGAGTGCACAAGGTGTCAATGGTTGAGTGACTAAATTTGTCTGCATGCACACACAAGAGAGTCTAGATACGTGCGTATCCTTTCGCCTCTGGTAGTAACATGGAAGTAAGTGCGTGTGCCATGGAGTGTGTGTATTCATTGATTATATTTTATCATTACTAAGCGTCTGTCTGTATGTATGTATGTATGTCTGCATGTCTGTCAGTTAGCAGACACAAGCATGTATGTAAGTATAGAAGAAGTTAAGAGGAGATAAATAAATGTCATGACATAAGTCCTCCATAATGAGTCTCTATTTACAAAAGTAGCCTTAAAAAAAAAGAAAGAAATTAATGGTAATAACACATACATATATACATTGCACACAAACATAATTTTTTGTAAATGTAAAGTAAAAATCGACGGAAAAGAATAAAAATAGTGGAGTTATGAATGAATTTCTTAACATTTAAATAATCGATTTTTATCACCATTTTCAATATAAAAACAGACATTTTCTAATATGTTTGGTCATTACAGGCCTTCAGTCAGCATTATGAACCTAGTTTCTTACACCACTTATATTGTGTGTGTTATTTTCTATACATGAATGGCGGGATCTACAGTTTAAAGTCGACTTCGAATGATAATTTTGGGGAAACTTTTTCATGGCAATTTTATTTACTCCCAGAGTTTTTGCAGGAAATCTGCTGAGAGGAAGTCGCCTAAGAAATATGTTTTCATATTTCATTTTGTTGGAAATGTCTTACCTGGGGTTTGAACCGAAACCTCACGTCTAATAAACCAACACACTATCTACTACACTACGGCAACTTTACTGTATTAATAAACTTAATTCAGTGAACTTAAGACAGTAGTTTACAGGACGCTTTAGTCCCCTTGCAATCTATTAAACTATTTTTTGAAACCTTACTTGGTCTTATAATCGCTGTAATATTAATGAACTTCTAGAAATGCAACTGAAATCAAAAACCTCTTGACGTTTTTAGATAGCGGAAGAGCTGAAAAGTCCCTTAAAACTTACTCTCTGTTTCTATAAGACAAGCATTATCAAACACTTGAAAATTTCTTTGGAAATCGTTTAATTTCTTAAATGTTTTCATATAAATTTTTAATCTCCTGAACTCGCTTGTCTGAATTTGAATGACATTTTCAGGCTTAAATATTATAGTGAAGATAAATTCGAATTTAAAGACCAATGATGGAAAACCACACTTTTAGCAGCGCCACTTCTTACCTCTAACATTGTAAACTTTGCACTGTTAACTGTTTAACAATGGCAATAAGCAGACTAGTCTTCTACTTTGCAATTATTGGAGCCCATTCACATAAAATTTAATTCTCATGATTTTTTGTGAATAATAGTGTTGAAATATAAAGTATGTTTGGTGGGAGTGAAGGGGGTAAATTTACTCAACTCTCAAAATTAATCCCGCTATCACAATACCACGGTTCGAAATAGGACCCTCTGGACTACCATTTGCATATAGTCAGTTCAAATGGATACTGTTAAACAGCTAACAGTGCTCTGTTAAGGGCAAATTTTGTTCTGTTAAAAGAAAATTTTGTTCTGTTAACGCCAAATGTGGCGCTGCTAAAATGTATGGATTGCGTCTTGGATTTTCAATTTCAAATTGTTCTTCACAGACATTTATAATTTTTGAATTTTTTTTACGTCCACTGTAAGCGGACGTATGTACTATATTCCTTACAGTATCATATTAAAAATATTTACTTATTCACATACTTTTTTTTAATCTCTTTACAGACTTTATGCTTCCCAGCTATAAAGAATCAGAATCATAAAGATACGCTGATGAATAAAGAAATAAATAAATAAAGAATGCATATCGTAAAATAAAGCAATAATTAAACGTATTACTTCAGTTAATAAATGCAATAAAAAAACCAAAAAATAAAAAAGAATTAAAATTGTGGTAAACAAGACAAAAAAAAAATAAAAACTCTGCGAAACTGTTGAAACAGAAAATTGTGCCAATTTTAAGAGAACTGAGAGAGAGATAAAGAGAGAAAATAAAGAGCTAAGGTTAATTACGGATAAGAAAAATAAATTAAAAATAAAAAAGAAACGAAAATACAATTTTCCATCAGAGCAGACACCCACACCAAGACATAATGGTGTGGCATGTAATTGCCATATTAAAGGCTTCTGTTGCAAATCATTTTACAACAAAGTGATGCTCCTGCAATATAATAACATGGCCATAAAGGAAACAAAAATCACCCAAAGTGTTGAATATTATAAAATTTGGAAACATATCAAGTGGCGAAAAACAAAAACAATAACAATAACAAACAAAAACAATAATAAACGGAAGTAAAAAGAAAACGAAAAAATACCAAGAAAATTACACTGAAAGAAAATTTTCATATGAAAGAAAGAAAGTGAAAGCACTGCTGTATACAATAAATTAAATGTTTAACATTGAAAAAACGGAAAACAAAAACAAATTCTAAATTCTATTGAAATACAATAATTTTTAAAAATATTCTTCATTGTTTTTTTAAAGCATTTATAAAACTCCGCCATAATTTTGTGAATTTTTTTTATTTTTTTTTTAATTTCTTTTAAGGACCCTGTACTTATTTTTTTTTTTTTTATTGAAAATCCATTTGCAATCAGTTGTGGTGTTTTTTTTATATAAAAAAACTTGGAACTACTTAAACTCTAGTTTGTAGGTGCCATATTAATTTTACGGAAATATAAGCAACAAAAAATATATCGAAACATACACACACCCTCACACACATATCTCCAGCTGCCACGCCCATTTTTTGTTGTTGTTCATTAAATTCAAAGAAGGAGGATTTTGGAACTGACCTAACAGAGAGAGAGAGAGAGAGATTTATAGAAACCACCGATATTTGCGTTTTCGTTGTTATTTCTCTTGAGTTGGGATACCTCAACTATGACAATATCCAAGAAAACACATGCCTTGCAGAGAACCATGGAAACAGAAGTTTTCCTTAAAACAGCCACCAGTCTTAACAACAACAGCAACTGCAGCACCAACTGCAACAGCAACATGGAAAACAAAGGCCTTTTAAACAACCACAAAAACAACATTAAAGACAACGTTAAAATTGTCAAAGACAATGACTGGTGGTGTGATGTGGAAAATGGTAGCAACGTTGACAATGTTGATGGCATCTGGAAGACTACAAAAATGCCTATGGCCTCTGCCTCTGCTTTAAAGAATCGCCACAAATATGACAACCGTTTGCCAAATACCATAAACTATACAAGAGCAAATGAAACCAATGGAGCCGTTAATAATATTTTCGATGATGATCATAATGATGATTATAATGATACAAACAGTACAAGTAGCAGTAGTAGTAGTAGTAGTAGTCGTGGTAGTCATAGTGGTCTTAATGGTGGGAATATACTATGGCCTAAAGCAACAGCAAGCGCTTTAACAACAAAATTAAGGCCATTAGCATCTTTAGCAACAACCGCAATATCATCAACGGCAGCAACAGTGGCGGCAGCCAGAGAGAATGCAAAAAATGTCAAAACCAGACGGCAAATGAAATTGCAACGGCTACAACCAGAGCAACAACAGCCATATGATGCTATTAAACGAAAACGTAATAGCAACATAATATCAACAACAACAACAACAAATGGTTTAAGTTGTGATACCACTGAGACCTCTAATAAACAAAATAGCGCACAAAAATTGCTTCAACTCCCGCCAAACATTATAAACAGCAAAGGCTGTAGCCATCTTAACAGTACTAGCAGTAGTAGCATAAGCAATAACAACAACAACAACAATAATAGCCATAATGATGTGCATTTTAATAATAGCAACAATTTTGGTAATGTAGATAATGGCCTTAACCAAAGTTCATGCAACAACAATAACAACGATAACAACACAAAGCCAAATTCTATAGCAACAACGACTATAACCTGCCATAATCCCTCCACCGAAGCCAACATAAGCTCAACGTTAAGTAGCTCTACAACTGTAGCAAGAAGAACACCAGCAATAATAACAGCAACAGCAACATCAGCAACAACAACAAGCCATTTATTGGCAACCTCAACAATGGCACAAGAAAATTCAATAACATTTGTTGGTACACATAATGAAGGCGACAGACGTCAAAGCAGCTTATTAGCCACATCAATAAACTCCTCCTCCTCCTCCACGATGCTAAACTCCTCGCCAGCATTAGGCACATTAACTGCCACAACGGCGAGCACAACAGCAATAGCAACATCCACATCCACATTATCATCGTACAATAATCATAGTAAATACAAAGCGGCTGCTGCTGCTGCTGTTAATAATGATGTTACACAACAAACGATGGCGGCTAATATAAATTCTTCAAATCTTTTCAGCCCTTCAAACATGTCGAATAACAATTCGAATACCATTAACACTAATACTACACCCCTATCCTCTGCTTCATCATCGTGTTCATCATTGTATCAAAATTCCAATCAATATTTACGTCAATCATTGTTACCTTCGGCGACAAATGCTTCTTCATCTTCTGCTTCTTCGTCTGCTGTTGGCAATGGTCATTTCACGTTGTCAGCTGGTGGGTCCAGTCCAAATTGTAATTGTTGTAGCAGTTTAATTGCCCGCTGTTGTTTTGGTCTGCCACATTTTAAAGCCATTAATGTGCGCCGTTGTGTTTTGGCTTTATTCGCCATTACGGTTGTCACCATTTTCTATTATACGCATTATATGGACACGGGCGTATTTGTGGGGTAAGTACCAAATAACACCAACACTAACACAACTCTTGTTAATAATTTCTTATGATGAGTTAATTTTAAGATACATACCTCCTCCTAATCCCTTTATTATGGAATGTATTTGGTTTGTAGCAAAATCAATAGAATTTCAGTCTTACCACAATTTTATTTTTTAAGAAACGTTGAGAGGGAAAGTGTTGTACGATTTTATAGTAGGCGCGTTGAGCTCTTACTTACTTAATTGGCCTTTAACAACCCGATTAACGGATTTCGGCCTGCGGTAACACATCCTTCCAGGCGCCTCTGCTTCTTGCGCGCCTACGCCAGTTGGTCACACCAATCGATGACAGAGCTTTTTCGATTTGGTCCTTCCAACGCCAACATGGTTGTCCTATTCGCCGACATCCGCAGTTCCCCGCATCAATTTCCCGTCTCGTCGAAATGTCCTCCTCCATTCGATCGACACGGCTGGTCCAGCGTAGCCGCTGTATATTAATACGCTGCACAACGTCCATGTCGTTGAAGAACCCATGCAGCTCAAGGTTACATCGGAAGCGGAAATCATCGCCAACTCATACTGGACCGACTTTTCCCTCGACTACTCTCAAGGCTATTGCATCGGCGCTTAATAGGGTCCATGTATCTGCGCCATAAATAAGCATGGGGAGGATGAGTGCCTTGTAGAGTATTAGTTTTGTCATACGACAGAGGTCTCTGCTACTCAAATGAGCTCTTGCCCATGGAAATGGGGTCTCAAAACAGCTAATTTTGATCAGTTCATAAATTAGGCTATCTTGGCAACCATAACAAGGTTCAATAAATAAGAATTTATTAGATTATGTCCACGTTAGTTACACAAATCAATACGTAAGTGAGGTGGCTAGCAAAGTCCTCTCCTTATGATTTGGTAGAACCTCGAATTCGATTTTAAGAAATTCTTTGGAGTAATGCCACTCTGGCAACCCTTAACTTTTAACCTAAGTTTCGAATTAATCGGCAATCTTATCAATGAAACACCAATCACTTTTACCTTGAATTTGAGATGTGTGTGAAGATAAATTCGAATTTAAAAACCAAAGACGCAAACCCACTCTTTTAGCAGCGGCACTTTACGCCTTTAACATTGCAAAATGTACTATTAACAGAGCACTGTTAACTGTGTAACAGTGGCACTAACAGATTAGTCTTCTACTTTACAATTATTACAGACTATTGACATAAAATTTAATTCTCATTATAATCATTATTATTTGTGAACAAAAGTGTTAAAATACAAAAAATGGTTGGTGGGGGGAAGGGGGCTAATTTTCTGGAATCTTAAAATTATTCCAGCTATCCCACTACCACAGTTCGAAAGAGGACCCTCTGACTACCTTTTGTATACAGTCGAGTTGGAGTGCTATTTCTTATATGTTCCCAAATGGCCACTGATCTAGAGAATTTTCAATCAAAAAATTGATATTTTCAAAGGTAATTTCCTCAATACCATATCACTTTATGTGGGACTATTTTGCTGATTATATCAAGAGGCCTTGGAACCTTTCTTTGCATATAGCATGGTACTCATAAACCTAGTATTTGTCCTAAAATTAGCTTCTAAACAAGTGGGCTTCTTCAGATAGATACTGTTGAACAGCTAATAGTGCTCTGTTAAGGTCATATTTTGTTCTGTTAAGAGAAAATTTTTGCTCTGTTAGTGCCAAACGTGGCGCTGCTAAAATTTATGGATTGCGTCTTGAATTTTCAAATTCGAATTTATCTTCACACACATGAATTCGAGAAAGAACGCTATAATGATTTGAAAGGTACTGGTACTAGCAATGTCCATCGGTAGGATGGTCAATTCACAAAATCTGAATGTCCCGATTCTCTTAATTTTCCTCTCGAGAGGTCAATTTAATTGAGCGTATATAGACCGTAATGCTACTCTTCCTCATCTCACTTTGAAGTGTAGTATTTAAAATCTGTCACCATATTATTACTACGTATGGTTATAATTTTTTTCAGAATGTTTATTTGATACTTTTTTTGATATTGTTTTTGTTTTTTTCATGTTTTATGACAACACAATTAATTTTAATCCATTTACATGTGTTTGTTGCTGTTGCCGCAGGATGGTGTAAACAAAAGAACTCAATTAATTTATTGTCCGTTTTGAAAGTGTGCTACAACAGTCAATAAATATTGATTGTCATACAAAAGTTTTTACATAAATTGTATTGACTTTTAAAATGTTGTTGGACAACAGACAGACAGACAGACAAACCAAATATCGATGCTTTACAGTAGCAAAGTGTGTGACGATTAATTTAAATTGTAATTAATAATACACTATAACGACGCTATTGGATTCAATATTTTTTTAAACAGAATAAAGTGAAAAGCATTAAAAAAAATGTTTAAAAATGTTAACATAATTGGTTATTACAACCCTTCAGGATTACGACCTAGTTGGACCCACAGTTTAAAATCGACTCCGAATGACAGATTTTTCTGAAAAAGTTTTCATGGCAATTTTCTTTACTCTCAGAGAGTTTTTGCCAGAAATCTGCTGAGAAGTCACCGAAAAAATATTTTTTCATATTTTGCATTTTGATGTCTGACTTGGGGTTTGAACAGTGGCCTTACGTCTAATAAGCCAACACACTAACTACTAGACTACGGCTCTGTTATTATACGTATGCTATTGGGTAGGTAGGTAGGTTGGAGTGGTAGCTTTGATACCAAAAGCTTACTTGAGCGGCCCGTTCTGATGTCGCAGTCCCTGTACTGACCGAGTTCCACCAAATTAGGGAAGAATTTTGTTAGCCTGTATATTAAAAAGCCGGACAATCGTACGCTGAAAAACCAGCCCGAAAGTTTGATACACTAAGCTATCATACTTGACATCAATGGATGATAACTCCGTCAAGCTGACAAGGATTGGAGGGCCAAAATTACATATATCTGCATCTCGCAAGAGATGGTCATTGACAAAGAAAGTGGTTAGGTTAGGTTACAGGACGTTTACTTGCCAATTAAGACAAGTGCAGTACCCGGAGGTCGAATTGAACCATTGTACAACGTCCTAGTTTTTCACACCACTTATGTTGTGTGTGTTAATTTTATACATGAGTGGCGGGACCTACAGTTTACAGTCGACTCCGAACAACAGATTTTTGAAAAACTTTTCATGGCAATTTTATTTTCTCTCAGAGTTTTTGCCAGAAATCTGCTGAGAGGAAGTCGCCGAAGAAATACTTTTTTTATTTTGTCTTGATGTCTGGTCTGGGGCTCGAACCCTCGCTTTACGTCTAATAATCCAACACACTACCTACTAGACTACGGCGACTTCAAGAAAGTGAATAACAGTCTCCTCTTCCTCAGCGGATGCTGTTGTCGATGCACGATTCATTTGGTCTAAAATTGGCTTGCCTCTCAAGATAATCTTTAAACCTATGTACCTCGGATTACATTGCTAACGATTTGCGTTAATACAGATTCAGATTTCTGATGCATCGTTCCATTTAAAAGCTTCTGCTGTTTCCAATTTCCTCACTACGAGGACTTATCTCGATATTTAATGATTTTGTTTCAAACACTTATCACTTACGACTGCATATAATAAGTCACTTCCTCTGTTCATATTCAATAAGAAATTCTAATCGGCAAAGTGAAAAAGTTTAGAAGATTTTTCCTTTTACAATAAAAATTCTCTACAAATTTTCCAACTCTGTAGACTTTTTGATGTTTGCCTGGCAATTGGAAAGTTTTTTTTTTTGTGCCAAAGGACCTCTTTTATAAATTTATGATTTTGTATTTGAGTTGTTTTTCTCCCTGTCTCTCTACCATATCTCCCTTATATTCCGCTCTTTACATAACCTATTAAAGGTGGGCAAACCAAAGAAAAAAAAAAAAAAATGATGGAAAAAAGGATGGAAAACCTGATTCTGTTTGTTTTTGTTTTTTTTTTACAAATTCTTCATTGCATTTATTGTAAACGGAATTTATTTAAACTAAAACCATAACTGTTGGGATAAATAAGAAAAGAAAAGAATTCGTTGCACGTAAAACTTTTATAAGAGGATTTTTTATTATAATTTCTGCTGTTTTTGCTCAATAGCGCCAAAGGTAAATGCACAAACCAATATTAAATGGGAGTTTCCTTTTTATTTTCCTTCAAATATTTTCTTTTTCTCTCCGGTAGTTTTCTATTAAGGAATTCCTTGTTTGAAAGCCAACATATACAATCAAAATCAAAATAAAATAAAAAAAGGAAAAAAAAAAATAAAGAAACGGAAAGAAACTTTATGACTGAGTCTGTGCTGCACTGGAGTATTTTCGTTTCGTTTCGTTGAGTTTTTTTATTTTCCGTAATGGCATGCAAATTATAATCAGCTCAGGTAAAATAATCATAATAATCGTGCATAAATGTGGTGGTTGGTGGTGGTACTCGAAAAGTGCTTCAAATAAAGTTTTCCTTTATTTCTAATTGAAAAGAAGATGCGGCGTGAAAATTTGAGATTTTAAGAGATTAGACGGTATAAGGCAACTTTGAAACAGAATGGATCTATGACGCCATCGTATGTGTACAACTAAAACATACGAAAAAATTCAATTTTCTTTGTGTGGTGCTAAATTGCTTAAAAATATATTGAATGCCATACATAATTGGCCATTACAACCCTTCAGTCAGAATTACGACCTAGCTTCTCACACCAGTTATGTTGGGTGTGTTAACTTTATACATACGTGAGTGGCGGGACCTAAAGTTTAATGTCGACTCCAAACGACAGATTTTTGAGAAACTTTTCACGGCATTTTTTTTACTCTCAGAGTTTTGACCAGAAATCTGCTGAGACGAAGTCGACAAAGAAATATTTTTTAATTTTTTTAGTTGGAGATGTCTGACCTGGGGTTTGAACCGTGGCCTTAGGTCTAATAAGCCAACCCACTACAAATTAGACAACGGCATACAAAATAATGGCATCCTAAGGACAATGACATCATAACCTGAACATAACCTGAAATTAAACTTGAACGAATCATTTTATAAATCTAATTGGTGGCCTACTGATCAGCTGAGAAGTATTGCTTTTGGTGTGGCAAAAGATATTCCCAAGAGAAATGATAACAGACAACTTATCCACAGAAATTATTCATTGTAATCTTTAGAAAAACGTTTCTCTGACTGATTGGAATATACAACATATGTCAGTACATATTGCAACTTAAATTTACCTGACATAATGGCAACATTAGACCCGGAAGACTGTTTTAACGGATTCATTGTAATTGAGTTCATGCTACAGAGTTTTATTTCCACATTACGACGCATTTCGAATGGCAAGGACTACGAGACTTAATTGACATTACCAATCAGAAACCAGTGTTCTGTAGCAAGTCGCCGTAGTCTAGAACGTAGTGTGTTGGCTAGCCTAACTAATAGAGCAAGATGTTGTTGACTTTTATGATTCGGCACAATATTTTTTTTTTAAAGCACAGCAGTGTTATTCTTATTTGTCAATGCTTAGCCATAATGGATGCAATTTTCATTGTCAATAATAATTCAATGCATCATCTCTTTGGCTACTCAATTTTCTTGTTTTTGGACGAAATCTGCTGGTTGCCAACATTTTGAAATTGGAGCTGAAGTGCCAGGCAACGATTCTGCAAATTTGGAATTTTAACTTTTTAGACTGACCACGTTAACGTTGAAATAAAGTCATCGTAGTCTAGTAAGGAGTGTGCAGGCTTATTAGATGTATGGCCTCGGTTCAAACCCCCAGGTCAAATATAAAAACGAAGATATGAAAAAAATATTTCTTCGCAAACTTTCTCTCAGGGAAAACTCTGAGAGTAAATAAAATTTGTCATGAAAAGCTGCTCAAAAGAAACTGTCGTTCGAAATCGACTTTTAATTCTAGGTCCCACTGCTCATGTACAAAAATTAACACACACAACATAGGTAGGGTGTAAGAAACTAGGTTTTAATCCTGGGGTTATATGACCAATTATGCATGTATGTAATCAGAAAGCTTTCACTACTGAGAGAGTATAACGCAAGATTTCTCGCTACTACATGCACTATAAAAATCGAACACATTTTCACTGTGAACGTTGTATCTTACCATTGGCAGATGGCAACCCTATTATCCTAGAAGTGGCTGTACGTGACCGCCTGCTTAGCTCAGCAACTAAAACAATGTAAAACATTAAATTAAAGATAAAGGAGTTTCCTATGTTCGCTATGTGTGTTCAAAAGTGGTATCTATCCCTTATCTACACATTATCGTTGCACCTCACGGTCTATGGGTCTTGGTTTAAGTTTATTTATGATTTCAATTTTAAATCATTTTTGTCAAAATCTAAGTATATTCTAGGCCTCAGCTTTAGAATATTGAAAAAAAAAAGAAAAAAATATAACGACGACCTCATCTTAACAGTCTTCGGGCAAAATCTTTGAGAACCCTGAACAAGCTGCCAAAGTCATCCAGAGTGGAATTTTAGCTTCAGAATAGGTATCCTTACTCTTAGATTGAGTTGTAATGGAAATTTTCTCGTATTTGTATTTCAGATTGGCTTTGCCTTCCTTTATTGTAATAGAAAATGTTTACCATGCAAATAAATATAAAAGTTGTTATGTGTTGGCTGACTTCCAAAATGTATCAATACAAAGTTTGTATGCAGTTCTACTACGGTATATAAATTTTGTACATATGGAGAGTTACCAAACAATGCATCAACTATAAATCCGATGCCTGACTGCTTTTTGACTGCGTTAAAAATACACATTGACCACGTTTTGAAATAGAATACATTGTAAACATTTTGTACAGCGGCTTTATGAAACACTATACTTTGTTCAAACACAAAGCAACTAACATTTTGGAAGTCAGCCATACTTTAATCGAATTCGATTTGATATTTTCATACTCTAGGCATTTCTGAGTGTGGAACTTTTGACTTCTAGAATCTGCACTTGAATCATCATCACTTACAATCTCAAAACATCCTCAAACAATTCTTACTCAAAGAATTCCACAATTATTATGAAAAGTTTTATGGATTTTTTTCTTTTGAAATTTGATTGCAAATGTAACAAGATATTCAAATCAAATAGAAAAAATATGTTTTATTTTGTAATCAGGATTAGTTATAGAACGAACATAAACAATGTTACGTTACCATGAATGAAATGTGTTTCTCTTGTTGTTGCTGCTGTGCAAAATTTATGGCATCTTAAACATCAGTTTAAAATCTTATGGGAAAAATTAGTTTTTGAAATGCATTCCATAGACCATACAATGCACACGCACACACAAGATACTAACTTAACATGCAACACTTACAATTTAAATTATCAACCATAAGATGCACACACTAACGCTCACATGTTTACGAATAAATTTCGGATAAACGTTTAAAGATTTGGATGTACATACAGTGAGAGTCTTAGCACAAGTAAAATATCGTAGTACTGCCATTATTAAGTTCATGATTTTTTTCTGTTAAATTTTATAAAAATTATGTACGGACACTTTTGTAACCCACTGTATCTCAGAGTGCATTCAAATAAACATAAAACAAAACAAGGATTATTAGAATAACTTGTTATTGCTTGCTTGCATTCTCTCTCTATCTCTCTCTCTTTCCTTTCAGTGTTTGGATGTCTGTAATACACTTTAGTAGATAGAGAGGAGAGGAGTGAGTGTATGCGTATGTAGTCTCGAACAAAGTTATTTTAGTTGTTGGGAAAATGTATCTGAAGGGCCATCTGGTATGATAATAATATTGTTGCCATTACTTGCCTGCATTTTGGATATCTCCGTGTGTGTGTGTGTGTGTGCAACGAATAGTATCTGTTTTGTTTAAGATAAAGTGCCCATAAAATAATATACACAACACCACACTCCTCGTTCCAATACGTATGTACAGTGGAGGCCTTATAATTAGAAACGATGTTTCTGGAACAGAGTTCTCTGGAGTGACGAATCCAAGTTTAATTTGTCCCAATCTGATGGAAAAACGTATGTATGCAAGACGTCCTCCAAACAAAGCCTTTGATCCCAGGTACACAGTGAAAACCGTAAAACAAATTAACAAACATACATGTTGCTAAGTCGTTTCTAATTATAAGGCCACCACTGTATGTATATTTATTTGCCCAACATTATTGGCAACATTTTTGTTTTCTATTTTCAAATTTAAATTTTTTTTTGTTTCTGTTTTTGGTTACATTGTGGGATTCGCCAACAACTTTTTTGTTGTGCATGCTCATGCAAAACTGTTTTAAGAGAAGAAGCCTTTAGAGTTTACAAATTAAAGGAATTTTTTTTAACGATTTAAAAAAAAAGTTGTTTTAGATTACGCTGTTAGCCTAGGCTAAACATCAACGCTTTATATTGAGTCTCATACGTGAATTAAAAAATTCCTACTAAAATCCAACTCATGAATTCAGACTTTCAATAGGCACTAGTCCTAAGCTATCCGTCTGAACCGCGTTCCAACTAGGCGATACTTTATACATACAATTTACTGTTGTCAGCTATCTACTGTTGAGTTCATTATGGCAAGGCGATCTTTATCACATAAATTTGCCACCATAAAACGGAGATCAGGGTTAACATTATTGGGTGTACAGCAGATGACGTATGCCTCTGTCAGTTGTTCAATGAACGATGTAATGGAGACAACAAAGTTTTTTGCCGAAAATAGCAAACGCTGATCTCACAAATCATTGTTTTCGGCAATTCATTGGAAATTGACATTGATTGCTCAAGGTTAACTTGATCAGCCTAAAGCGTCAAATTTGCAGAATCGTTACCTGGCACTCTAACCCCAATTTCAAAATGTTGCCAACCAGCAGATTTTGTCCAAAAGCAAGGAATATGAATATCCAGGAGATGAAAGTGAGTTTCATTGAAAAACTGCTTTTTCATGACAATGAAAATTGCATCCATTATGGCAAAGCGATGCAGAACATAATTCGGTCATTACAACCCTTCAGTCAGGATTATAGACCTGGTTTCCTGCACCACTTTTGTTGTGTGTGTTAATTTTATACATGAGTGGCTGGGGACCTACAGTTTAAACTCGAAACGAAGAAATATTTTTTCGTATTTCATTATGTTCGAGATATCTGACCCTAGTAGACTACGATAACTTTATTTTAACGTTAACTAGGTCTGCCTAAAAAGTTAAAATTTCAAATTTGCAAATTTCCAAAAAATTCCAAATTTGTGGGGCAGGCACTCTAGCCACAATTTCAAAATGTTGTCAACCAGCAGATTTCGTCCAAAAGTAAGGAAATTTAATATCCCAAGAGATGATGCATTGAATTATAATTGACAATGAAAATTGCATCCATTATAGCAAATCTTGGACTAATAATAATACCACAAGCTTGCTTTTAAAAAATATCAATTCAATAAGGATTTTTGAACCAATTTTTACAAACAAATTCTTGCGTAGATAGTTAGGCTAGATCGGCAGCTAAAGTTTGCTCCTTGTGCTCAATTGGATGAAAATCGAACCCAGGTGTTGTATAAAATTTAAATAAATTTTCGGTAAAGACGTTAGTCAAGGAATTTTCAAAAATAATGTGTTTGAAGATTAAATCAAA
This sequence comes from Sarcophaga variegata, assembly GCA_932273835.1. Taxonomy (NCBI): domain Eukaryota; kingdom Metazoa; phylum Arthropoda; class Insecta; order Diptera; family Sarcophagidae; genus Sarcophaga; species Sarcophaga variegata. The sequence goes on along the minus strand of OW026362.1, from coordinate 113,122,354 downwards.
TTTGAAAATCCAAGACGCAATCCATAAATTTTAGCAGCGCCACATTTGGCATTGACAGAACAAAATTTTCTCTTAACAGAGCACTGTTAGCTGTTTAACAGTATACATCTGAACAAGCCCACATGTCTGGAAGCTAGTTTTAGGACAAATACTAGGTCTATAAGTACCGTATCACACTCAAAGGAAAGTTCCAAGCCTTCTTAATATAATCAGCAATAAGGTCACATATAAAGTAATATCGTATTAAGAAAATTGGCTTTTTTGATTGAAAATTTTCTAAAAGATCAGTGGCCATTTTGGAACATATAAGAAATAGTACACCAATCCGACTATATGCGAATGGTAGTCCAGAGGGGCCTCTTTCGAACCGTGGTAGTGGGATAGCTAGAATAATTTTGAGACTTCTTTTACATTTCACCACTTTTATTCACAAGAATTAAACTTTGTATGTCAATAGTCTGCAATAATTGAAAAGTAGAAGATTAATCTACTTATTGCCACTGTTAAACAGTTAACAGTGCTCTGTTAGTAGCACATTTTGCCCTGTTAAAGGCGAAAAGTGGCGCTGCTAAAAGTGTGGGTTTGCATCTTTGGTTTTTAAATTTGAATTTATCTTCACACGCATAATAAAATGTCGCATCACAATATTTTATTTCTCTTTTCATCCAAATATTTGAATTTAATCTCTGCTCATTAATAGCTATGACCCTTGACATAAGTTCCTTTAAACTCCTGGCTATTATTGTTCATTTTTACTCTAGAATGCCGTACGTACGCACATATCCACACGCACACACCCTGTTTATTATTTTCTAGGAAATTAATAACAATTATGAACTCCCAAGGATAACAGCACAGAGAGATAGAAAGACAATTTTTTTTTCCTGTTTTTGTTTGCTTGTTTGTTTGTTCAAGTTAATCCTTTAAGAGTATCTTTTAAGTAAATGGATGATGATAAAAACACCAAACGATACCAAATACTCAGGCAGACAAGAGACACGCACCATACAACCTACCATTCATACATATGAATGGACGGACGTTCTATCCCTGGCAGCACAGTAAAATACAGAAGGAAAAAAAACGGAGTGAATGCCTGCAGTCCAACAAAACATGATGTCGAGGAGTTGTTTTTCCAGAGTTTATTTCATATGTTTTTGGGGGCAAAAAATGCATTTACCAGGATTATGTTGTACAACAATTGTGTGAAATTGTTGCTTTTTGTTATTTGTTAGTGTTGCTACTGCTACTGCTGCTGCTGTTGAGGCTGTTGGTGCAACATATTATCATTATAACGACAATTGTAACATTACGTTCCTATTGCATACACATTCTTTGATAATTTTTCTGGGCTTTTTGTTTCTGTTTTCGGTTTTGGTTTCGTTTTTTTTTGTTCTTGGAACCAAGACCAACCAGCATTCCAGCAGCTTATGCCAGCAGTATTATGTTGCTGTATATGCAGTTCAGGATAACTGTGTGTTCGGGTGGCGAACTAGTTTTGTTTTCCTTTCTTTTTTTTCTACTTGTGCTCGTTCTCTCTTTCACTCTGTGTGTGTGCGTGTGTGTGTGCATATTTTTATTGCCATTTGGCATCTCTTGACAGTCTATCTATAGTGTCAGTGTCAGTGTCTGTCTCAGTCCCTACCATTTCCCCTTGTATTCTCAAAATTGTTTGTGTCCTGTTTTCCCCCAGCTCTACTGTTTTAGTTTCGTTTTTGGAGAGAGTGTATGTATCATCCAATAAAACAAGAAAATATTTCTTGTTGCATAAATTCACACCAAATACATCCTTTTTGTCGGTCATGGCACATAAAAATCTCTGAAACAAGACACAAAAAAAAAACAAAAACAAAACAACAGCAACAGCAACAAAACAAAAACTATCAAGGACTCGAAAAGAATTTCACCATTTTTGTTTAGTTTTTGGCTTTTAAGAGGAGACTTGTTTTCATTCTATTTTTCTTTCCCTTGTTTTCTGACCTCTACTGTATTTATATCATGGGCTACGAGAACTCCAGCTTTGACAATCGCTTCTCTATCAGGAGAAGTTTTTGTTTTTGTTTTTGTTTTGTCTGTCTAGAGTTTTTTTGGTGTGAATAACAAAAACAAAAAGGAAGCAGAAGAAGAAGAGAATCACTGGTCATGTTTATCTTAAAAGTGTAAACGATGGAATAGAAAACCTTAAATGGTTTGTCTACTTGAAAGTATTTCCATTTGCTGTTTGTGTTTGATGGGAATTTATCCCTCCTCCAGGGGATTTTAAAGGATTTTTAAAAGAAATTCGGATTTTCAAAATAAATTCTCTCAAAAATATAATGCTTATGAGCAGCAGACTTAAATACTTATGCAGCAAAGTTTATGTATGTATGTGAGGCAAAAAAAAAAAAAGGAATTTTTCTTTTCAATTTACAATGACAGTAAAAAAAAACCAAACAAAAAAAATTCTATCAAATGGTAAGAGGGTATAGTGAGAAGTTAATGGTTTTGACAGTAAAGTATGCTAATGAATTATCATATAAAAGGGTCAATTACAAGAAGTGAGAGTACACATTCCATTGACGCAATGATATCCAAATCTAAGCCCACAGAACATCAGTAAACCGCATTGAATTTTGCCTAGGATACTCATCAACATAAAAAATCTTTTCTACTTTTGCATACTTTCTCATGTTCCATGTCACACAACATATTCTCTTATCTTCTTATTATTTTTTGTTTAGTTTCAGTTTCATTGAATAAGTTTTTCCATTGAAAATGGTCTATTGTTGCAGAAACTGGAATAATAGAGTTGCCAGCTGTGTTGCCAAGAAATCGTTTTTAAATGATTTAAGTATTATTCAATAACGCAACTAATTATTACCTCGAATCAAAACTGAGAAATTTCTAACCTTTTTTCGCAAGCGCTACACTCAACAAGACTGTGAGATGAGATTTCGCCTATCAGGGCCAGCATTACAGTTCGATGTATATTCGATTTACAATGACTTAATCATGAACTCCTCGTGACTTTTTTTATCCACCTATTTGGAATCAACTTGTATATCCATCAGTAATTTATATAGTCCTTCAAAAGATATGCTGCGATATTCAGTAACTGCTCCTTTGCCGTTTGTTTGAAAATGTATTTTCAAACATCTTTTTCCAACATGTGTGTGAGGATAAATTCGAATTCAAAAACCAAAGACGCAAACCCATACTTTTAGCAGCGCCAATTCTTGCCTCTAACAGGGTAAACTTTGCTATTAACAGAGCACTGTTAACTGTTTAACAGTGGCAATAGTAGATTAGTCTTCTACTTTGCAATTATTGCAGGCTATTGACATACAATTTAATTCTTATTATGAACATTATTATTTGTGAACACACACATACATACATAATTGGTCATTACAACCCTTCAGTCAGGATTTCGACCTAGTATATCACACCACTTATGTTGTGTGGGTTAATTTTATACATGAGTGGTGGGACCTACAGTTTGAAGTCGACTCCGAACGACAGATTTTTGAGAAACTTTTCATGGCAATTTGTTATTTAGTCTCAGAGTTTTTGCCACAAATCTGCTGAGAGGAAGTCGCCGAAGAAATATTTTTTGTATTTTGTTTTAATGTCTGGCCTGGGGCTCGACCCCTGGCTTTACGTCTAATAAGCCAACACACTACCTACTAGACTACGGCGACTTCTAATTATTTGTGAACAAAAGTGTTGAAATGTATGGTGGGATGGTTGGTGGGTGTGGAGGGCTCTTAATTTTTCTCAATTCTCAAAATTATTCCAGCTATTCCTCTACCACAGTTCGAAAGAGGACCTTCTGGACTGCCATTTGCATGTAGTAGGTGTACTATTTCTTATATGTTCCCAAATGGCCACTGATCCTCTAGAGAATTTTAAATAAAAAAATTTATGTTTCAAAGCCAATTTTCTCAATACCATATCACTTTTTATGTGACTGTGTTGCTGATTGTATTAAGAGGCCTTGAAACTTTCCTTTGCATATAGTCTGGTACTCATAGACCTGGAGTATTTCCCCAAATCAGCTCCTAAACAAGTAGGCTTGTTCAGATCGACACTGTTAAATAGCTAACAGTGCTCTGTTAAGGCCAAATTTAGTTCCGTTAAGAGCAAATTTTTTCTCTGTTAACGCCAAATGTGGCGCTGCTAAAATTTATGGATTGCGTCTTGGATTTTCAAATTCGAATTTATCTTCACATATATTTTTCGAACTGGTGACTAAATTTGATTTTAATGCCGCACACTAATAACACTTTACTTTGATTTCTTTGATATTCTTGAAAAGCATTTGAAATTTTTACCTCCTATCATCGTGTACCTTCTGAGTTTTTGTTCGATTTGTTAGAAATGTGATCAGGATGCCAATCTAAATATAAAGAAGAGTTGATACGAACACCTTAAAACCAGCAAAACTTAGGGAACAGTTTAGTCCAACAAAAAGAAAAAAATATTCGTGGTAGAAACGAGCACGGTGGACCTGGTAAGGCGATATATTCAAAATTAAGAAGCAGAGTACTTCGTTGGCAGAAAGACCAATTAAAACTCCGTACGTTCAATGGAAGGTTACATCATAGACGAATATCCCGATAACATTTCAATGTAATTCATCTCTGGTGGGAAGAAAAGAAAAATACAAATAAAAATTGATTATGGATTGTATTTCAGAAAAAGTTCAATCAATCCAGGCAAATATATTCACACAATAAAACACAGTCGTAAATCATTGTCATCATTTTTGTTTATTTTGCTCAACACAATACAGGATATTAGACAGTGGGTGTGCTGGTGCTGGTGGTGGTGATGGTATTGCGATAATAATTTTCATTCAGTAGAAAATGTAAAGAAAACTAAATTTCTGGTAGTTTCCTCTCTTTGGACTGATATTTACGTCCTTTGTTTGTCTACAAACAAGAAAATATTTGCCTCTCTGGCTGGTGTATGTAAATTTAAGCCAACGTCAAGATGTTACGAAAAATACTGGACATAAATTGTTTTCTTGCTTTTACATTTTGCAGCAGCAGCAACAGTAGAAACAGCATTTAAAACATTTCAAGATTTTTTTATTTTCATTCTTTCCTTCATTATTTTTCTAATTTTTTCGGCATTTTCTTTCGTTTATTCTATTTCTAGTGCAACAAACAATTCCTTTTATGCAGGCAACAACAAAAAACAGAAGGCTTTGCTAGTAAAAAAACTGAAATGGCCATTTGAAAAAGACTCTGAGAATTTATTTCTTAACATGAGATTTCCTGTTTTAACATTTTGAAAAGATCCAATTAACAAATTGGGGGAAAATGTGTAAAACACTGTTGGAAAGAAAAAACGAAAACGAAAAACATATGGCCCAGTTAAGTAATTTATGTGTGTGGTTAACATTCAAATTTAAATTCTTTTGAAAAATCCAAACAAATTGAGAATTGTTTTCGACATAGTTTTTGCCAAAAGAAAAGGCAATTTAATATTAAAGAAGCTTATTTGAGTTTTAAAGGATCAGTTATTTACGAATAAAATGTTAAAATTGGAAGTCAAACTTGTATTAAAATCTACGGAGTATTAAAAATAAATTTAATTTCTTGATTAAAAATTTGATTATTTTTGAATGTGTGTGAGGATAAAATCGAATTTGAAAAACCAAAGACGCAAACCCACACTTTTAGCAGCGCCACTTCTTGCCTCTAACAGGGTAAACTTTGCTATTAACAGAGCACTGTTAACTGTTTAAAAGTGGCAATAAGTAGATTAGTCTTCTACTTTGCAATTATTGCAGACTATTGACATAAAATATAATTCTTATTATATCCGACTACCACCGTTCGAAAGAGGACCCTCTGGACTACCATTGTACGCATATAATCGGGTTGATGTACCATTTCTTATATGTTCCCAAAATGGCCATTGATCTTCTAGAGAATTTTCCATCAAACAAATTTATATTTTCAAAGGCAATTTCCTCAATAACATATCACTTTATATGTGACTATGTTGCTGATATTTAAATAGGCCTTGGAACCTTCCTTTGCATATAGTATGGTACTCATAAACCTAGTATATGTCCTAAAATTCGCTGCTAAACATGTGGACTTGTTCAGAGGGATACTGTTAAATAGCTAACAGTGCTCTGTTAAGAGAAAATTTTGCTATGTTAACGCCAAATGTGGCGCTGCTAAAGTTTATGAATTGAGTCTTGGATTTTCAAATTCGAATTTAAATTTCTACGTGAAAAGAGAAATAAAGTATTGCCTTATAGGTTTACATAAGGTAGAGAAACATGCGATAATAAATTTTCTTTTATTTTTGAATATTCTGTTGGTCGTCAGCATTGATCGGCTGGCAATTTTACGCTCCACTTTTAAACAAATCTTTATACTACAATACAAATCTATGGTAATATACCCTTAAAATTAACAGTGCTGCCAGCATATTCTGACATCATTCCCTTTATTTATGGTAACGCCTGTTCTAATTTCTAAACCATAAAATTTTATTGACGTTCACTTGCATGAATATTCTGCATAACGTTGTGGAAATTTCATAACAATTTTAACTCGGATATCGTTTTTCCATTTCATTTTTTAATTGCTGCACTTAATTCTTGTGTAAAATAAAATTTTACTGCCAAATACAAAAGCGCTTTTCATTAAAAAATGAAAATTTTTTCATCATAAAAAAAATCCAATTATTGTTCGCGCCCAAACATGTAACTCGTAACTCCAACTGAAAGTTGAATATTAAAATCGAATTAGAAATTCAAAAGAAAAACTCTAAAAATCAAAATAGAAAGAACAGAAGAAAAAAATAGAAAAGGGGGGGGGGACCCCAACACAAATGTGTGTTAACTTTTCAATTAATAAAGCGAGATTCGTAAGAAAGAAAGAAAAAAAACAGAGAAAAAACAGAACAGAAATCTATACAATCATGCTCTTATTTGCTGCCATGCCACCGTATACATATTTCTCAGTTTAAACGGCGATATAGACAATCAATTCACATAGTTTTGCAATGAAAAACTTATGGCACGAAATATCCATCCATGGAAGTAAAAAAAAAGAAACTGAAACTGAAACTGAAAAAAAGTGTGTTTTTTCTAAAAAGAAAAGAAGAAAAACAAAAAAACTCAGAATGCAAGTTGAAAAACGATTGTACAACAGTGTTTGCAATGAATGCAAATTTACTGAAAACAATGTATGGAATGGCATGGGAATGATGGCTACGAATACAAATCGCAATAGAATATGGATTCGAAAGAAATACACAAAAACAAAATACGAAATAGAAATGCGGGAACTTAAATTCAGCACAACATATTCGCATAAATTCTTAATATTTGTTAAAGAGAATCACAAAACGACATACGTGGGTGGTTTGTTAAAGTACTTAGGCATTGCTGTTCAAATCTTTGTCTCAAGCTAATCCGAGCTTACACTGGCTACTCGCTCTTTCTATGGTAAGACATATACTGGACACACATACATACATAATTGGTCATTACGACCCTTCAGTCAGGATTACGACCTAGGTTCTTACACCACTCATGTTGTAGGCGTTAATTTTATACATGAGTAGCGGGACCCACAGTTTAAAGTCGATTCCGAACGACAGATTTTTTTGAGAAACTTTTTATGGCAATTTTATTTACTCTCAGAATTTTTGCCAGAAATCTGCGGAGCAGGAATTGCCGAAGAAATATTTTCTTATTTTCGTTGTGATGTCTCACCTGGGGTTTGAAATGTGACCTTACGTCTAATAAGCCGCCATACTAGACTACGGCGACTTCAGACTACTGGACACACATACACTGTTGTTATGTCGAATGAGCATAAGACCATAAATAATATTCGTAGAGAACAGAGACTTGTCTGCCTCGGTGTAGCTGAGGCAATGAATTTTATCGTGCCTTTATTACTCCAGCGGCTTTGAAGGCCATGATTGGTTTAACAGCACTAAGTAGATGAGTATTCCGTCTGAAATCTTTTTCGGCAAAGTCCTAGAGTCGAAGAGTTTGGACACACTATGCATCATTTCCGATAACTCTAATTCAGTCCTGGATTACATACTCTTAGTGCTGCTGTTCATCGTCCGATTGATTCCACTGGGAAACTCATTGAGTCATAGTCAAGATGGTAAGCTCGATCTGGGCCACGTATACAGAGAAAATATGGCGACTATACTTGCTGGCACAAGATGCTTCGAAACGGAATTTAGGCGTAGTGGGCCTCAATTGAAGATATTTCCTTTTATAGGCAGAAACATTTTACTGTATTATGACGAGTATACTCGTCTTCACTGGAAAATAATCAAGCAGCTAGAAAAACAAAATTACCCGGTTGAAGGGATTATAATAAAGGTTAATAATAAGCTCTGGTCACCTAATAATTGGTGAATTCGGAATTCAAATTTTAGTGAACGTCTCTTGTAGGCTAAATCTGGTTAAGATTACCTTTTCTGTTTGAATCTAGGGACTGGAAAATTTGATTCTGTAGGTCAACGTCCATTTTGAGACCGCCACATAAAATCTCAGATGAAGAAGCTGTAAGTTTTGTATCATTTTTATACTGTTTCTCCACTAAAAGCGAAATTGCAAACAAAACTTTTAAACAAGTAAAGAACGTTTATGTTCCGACAACTCTACAGCCAATCATAAGCAATTTTAAATGCAGCTTTTCCCCAATTCCCATAATATTGAATTGCTAGAGCCTTTCTATGGAAATACTTTGAAGTGAATCGTTTCCCTCTGTATCCCCAAGTAAGAATTTCTAAATAAAAAAATATTTTTTTTTTAATTTTTTCGATTCATAATTGCCTACCCGTCCACGTACCAGTAAATTGCTGTTGTAGTACGAGTACGAGAGTACGAGTAGTATTAGCAGCCGTAATAAAATAACAAGAAAAATATTTCGATAACACTTTACAAAAGAATGCATTTAAGAGTGTACAACAACGTACTGCTCGCAAAACTAAATAAATACGACGAGTGCTGAATGGGAAAACGAAGAATTTGAAAATAAAAGTGAAAATAAAATCCGAATAACTGAAATGAATATCGAAACATTAAAAATTCCTAACACTTTAACCACTGAATGAGAATGAATGCGAAAGAATAAGAAAGTTTTAAGCGACAACACGAATTATATGATACCCTACATTCCTACCCTATTGTCAGAATAATAAGATTATTAACTGGCAACAGCTTTGCATCGTATCCATCGTAAACGAACTTCGTTTAAGTAGCAAATGGACAGCTTCGTGTTTCATTCCTTTTAAGGATAAGACAGCCGTTTTATTAAGATTCTCTTCGATTCCATTTCTGTTATTATTTCTTTGAATTTCAGTTCAGTCTCAGGCTAAGCTGTCTACTGTGGCAGGTTCAAGGTTTCATCTGTTTCTGGTGGCTAACCACGCTTTCTGTGAAAGCCTTTTGTTTTTGTTGTCGTATTGGACAGATTATGAAGTTGTCGTAGTCTAGTAGGCAGTGCGATGGCTTATTAGACATAAGGCCACGCTTCAAATCCCAGATCAGACATCAAAACGAAAATTTGAAAAAATATATTCCTTCACCGACTTCCTCTCAGCAGATTTCTGGTTAACTACTCTAAGAGTAAATAAGAATCGACTTTAAACTGTAAGTCCCAACATTCATGTATAAAACTGACGCACACAACATAAGTGGTATGAGAAGCTAGGTTGTAAACCTGACTGACGGATTTTAATGATCCATTATGTATGTAGTAATCATCTTTGTGAAGGGCTTCATGATCATTAAATTTAGTTTGTTAGCCTTAGTAAACATCTGTGCGAATATAAATTCGAATTTAAAAACCAAAGACTCAAACCCCCACTTTTAGCAGCGCCACTGCTTGCCTCTAACAGGGTAAACTTTGCTAATAACAGAGCACCGTTAACTGTATAACAGCGGCAATAAGTAGATTAGTCCGCTACTTTGCAGACTATTGATATAAAATATAATTCTCATTATGATTATTATTTGTGAATAAGAGTATTGAAATGTAAAGGATAGTTGGGGGCTAGCTATCCCACTACCACGGTTCGAAAGAGGACCCTCTGGACTACCATTTATAGTCTTTATGGTTTGATCTTCTAGAGAATTTTCAAGCAAAAAATTGATATTTTCAAAGCTAATTTTCTCAATACCATATCAATTTATATGTGACTATGTTGCTCTGATTATATTAAGAGGCCTTGGAACCTTCCTTTGAGTATGATATGGTACTCATAGACCTAGAGTATTTCGCCAAATTAGCTCCTAAACAAGTGGATTTGTTCTGAGGGATACTGTTAAAAAGCTAACAGCGCTCTGTTAAGGGCACATTTTGTTCTGTTAAGAGAAAATTTAGCTCTGTTAACGCCAAATGTGGCGCTGCTAAAATTTATGGATTGCGTCTTGGATTTTCAAATTCAAATTTATCTTCACACACATTTAGTAAACGGCGTACTAGCCATGTAAGCCATTTTAAGCGCTTTTTGAAATTTTATTTCATGTTTTTAAAAACTTTTCTTGGTAGCCACAACAGCTATCAGCTACCACTGACACCAGCGAAAGGAAAATAAAAATAATTTAAATTTGAAAAGCAATTGCGTACCGTGTTCTTAGTGCCGCTAGTGCACATTACCCTTCTTCCATCTCTCTCTCTTTCGAACTGTCCGTTGTAGTTGCAATGAATAAATTGTGTTATAAACACCGATTGTTGTTATCGAAAATGAACAGAACAAAAAAAAAGAACTCAAAGTACGAATGCACGAAGAATAAAAGTTAAAAATTATTGCGTAATGCGAACGTACATACGTACATACTTACTCTCATTCACTCGTCTATTCATTTTCCGCATATAAATGGACACTTTTGAGAAATTGCTTATACTTCCTTCTCCCCCGCCCCCCTCTGCCTCTGACGTAAGAATGTTTTTCAATTACTATTTATTGGTTTGCGTTTAAATGCCAGACTTACTGGCACTCGACGCATTGTTGGCTACTTGACTTGCAAACTGATGGCATATTTTCATTTCAAAAGTATTCTACAAGAGCAGACGGAGAGAGAGAGAGAGCGAGAGCAGATAGTGGTGCTGGTAGGGCCAGTCTGTAATGCTTGCTTGAGAAAGAAAAATAATTGCAAAGAATTATTAAGACTTGACAAAAGCCACGAGTGGTGCGTTGTTGTTGAAATGGTGGAAAAAACAATCGCTTAAACAAGGATAAGTACCGGAAATAGTATCACTCTATAACAACAAATGTTACTGCAAAACACAGTAGAAATAGTAACAACGACAACGACGACGTCGATGACAACGATGACGATGAAGATGACAACAAATAATTGCAATGTTTGCTACTGACAACCATATTTTTCTTAAGGACTTTTCTTATGTATTTTGTTTTACGTTTACTTCTGCTATTTGCCTCTTGACAAATAATTTCATTGAGTCTCTAATGGCAGTTATTTTCCTCAGAGCGTTTGTTTATTATTTTACTTGTAATTTAATGGGTCGTCATAAGTCGTTTTTCAATTAGAAGCGATTTTATTTAAATTTTAATGCCCCTCCAAACTATCGTTCATCGTTGGTAATTCCACATGAAAACGAATTGAGACAAACAGTATATCCAGGAAGGGTTTCAGCCCACTTTCATAATATCAGTTTCATAATATTGACGTGCATATTGTTTAACACAGTAATAGAACTCTCGAGTTTTAGTTTTCATTGACACAATTTGTGGACACATTTCGGTGAGTATGTTGACAAAAAAAAAAATACAAAGTGCAGGAAATGCATTTTGATTTAAACATCTAAAGGGTCCGTCAAATGACTTTTTTTTTAAATGCTTTAAAAAGAAAACTACTGAATATTTTCTCAAATTTCTTTTTGTATTTGAAAATACAATCCTTCCGGTTAATAATGGAAAATACTTTTATTCAAATGGCTGCCTCGGCTGGCCATGCAGTAGCCTACACGATCGGTTCAATTTTTAAACACATTATCGATTGTGTACAGCTGTATTTCAACAATGGCTTCACGAATATTGTCCTTTAAAGCGTTAATTGTCTCTGGCTTGTCGGCGTAACACTTATCTTTGACGGCATCCCACAAATAACATTCCAACGGTGTCAAATCGCAGCTACGAGGTGGCCAAACGATATCAGCTCTGCGGCTGATTATGCAATCTTTAAAAACAGGGCGCAAAACATCGAAGCTTCGACTGTGTGGCACGTAGCGCCGTCTTGTTGAAACAAAATGTTGCCAATATCCTCCTCTTCAATTTTTCTGAACAAAAATTCTTTCAACATGTCACGATAACGATCGCCATTGACTGTAACGACCACACCTTGCTCATTTTCGAAGAAAAATGGCCCAATTATGCCTCTGGACCAAAATCCGCACCAAACAGTGACTCGTTTTGGGTGCGTCGGCTTTTCAATGTATGTGTTCTTGTTTTCTGTGCCCCAAATGCGACAATTTTGCTTGTTTACATACCCGCCAAGATCAAAATGAGCTTCATCTGAAAAGATGATTTTTTTTTTTTGCCAAAATCGGCATCTTTCTGTAAGTCGATCGCAGGCCCACTTAGCGAAGCGAAAACGCATTGGATGGTCCACATTCGTTCAGCGGAAGGATAAAACTAATTATCTGGCAAATCAGACATGAGCTAAGTGTTACCATTCACGAAAGAAGCACTAGTTGAAAAAAGAAACGTAAGATGGCGGACCCGATATTTCCTTAAAAGGCTTCAACAGTCCTAACCCTCCACTCAATTGTCTATCTCCTCACGGTGGAATTTGTCAAACACTGTAACAAAAAAATGTCAAATTAAAGTGAATCACACTTAACATCGTGCTTTATGGTTCGATCACTCCTTTTAGAAAAAAGAAAAAACATTAAAAATTTATATGAAAATCCAGCATGCAATCGATAAATTTTAGCAGCGGCACATTTTTCTCTTAACATAACAAAATTTGCCCTTAACAGAGCACTGTTAGCTGTTTAACACAGGATATGCTAACAGTATTCAGTAAACATTCCTGTTGGAATTCATCGCTATTTTCTGCCATAACCTTATAAAATAGAGACTTACTGAAAACGGTATCCTTCTTAATATAGACAGGATGTGAGAAAAAAATGGGAAGAAGTGGAATGTGGACACTGAAATAAGCCCTCGAGATGTACTTAAATATTGCACAATAGAATCGAGGAAAATTTTTCTTAATATGGTCAGGGTATGTACACCATTTACACAAACCACGTGAAAATTAATGAGCTCTACAAAAATGCTGAAATTACAGTTCGTTTTTCATTTTCAATAAAGCGACACGACATGTAGTCGCCGTAGTCTAGTTGGTAGTGTGTAGGGTTATTAGAAGTGAGGCCTCGGTTCAAACCCCATGTTAGACATTAAAACGAAAATATGAAAAAAATAATACTCCCTCCTGTTTAATTTATTTCACGTTATTGTTTGGCGATGTGAAGTACTCTACTTAAGTTTATCCATTGTCTGTCTGAAGACATGAACCCAGAGTAGACTGTTTTACTGCCTTCTGTTAAACAAAGAAATTCTAAAATTTTAATAATTTTTATAACGTATTGATGTTCCATATTTCCGAATGTTCTATTGCCTCTATAAACCCGCCATTAACAAATTTAAATTAATAAACTGGCCCTTATAGTAACACAGTCCAATACTCTGTTCTTTGTTTTCTTTTCATACGAATCTCCAAATGAAAAGGCCACATCATAAAACTGAAACAAAAACAGAAAAAAAAATTATTTTCACATTTCGTATTCGTATTATTTGCTGTCAAACAATTGAGGTCACATAAATTTTGTATCTTAAATATTGACTCTCTGTATTGTATTGTATTGTATTTGTATTGTGTGTGTGTTTGCTTTTGTGTATCTGTGGTTCTAGTTTGTAACCATGAGAATATGTATCTAATGTGTTACGCTATATTTGTTTTTGTTTTTATTGTTTTTGTTCTGGTTATTCTTATTATTATTACTCCATTTATAGTGTAATTTATTGCCAAATTTATTGTATTTATTATTATCGTGTTGTATGTATAAACAATACATAGTTGAAAAAAAATACTTTCCATATGCATAAGCTTGTTTATGAAAACCGTAACCAATTGGTGGCATAGTTATTACCATTAGAATAATAATAACGAGGGTGATTGCATACGTATAGCGAATTAATGGAAACAATCTATATTACAATACAAAAATATTTATTTTTATATTTGAACGAGCCTCTATACATCTCTGCTATGTGACACGGTTGGGGGTATGTATACCCATTTGCCAGTTATAAGGTTTTCCCGAAATTAGTCACTCTGTATAGAATATTTCGTTTGCCAATAAAATATTTCATAATTAACAAAAAAAAAAAAAAAACAAAAACCAGTAATCATTTCCGTTTGATTTAATAAATTATACAAAAATATTTTATTGAAACCAAAATTACATTCAATTTATTTACAAAAGGTAGCCGGCAATGTATTTATTTCGAGCAGATGTTTGCAACGACCAGTGGCGAGTTGTCGCCTGTTTAAAGTTCAAAGTAGTTTACCAATATACCTCTAATAGAATAGATTTAGCGGCACAATTGAAAATTTATAACTGCACACCAAGTATTGTTGCATAACCTAACTTTATTGATTTAAAGAAAAAAGCACACACGTTTGGTTTGCCTCCGATCTCCCATATTTTATCATTTTGCTTTGAATATAATAAAACCTGTCAACATCTTCCATGTCATGTCTGTTTATTGAAATTGCAAAATGGACCGTAATTCCCCCATTTCTGTAGAGCCCATACATACATACATAATAGGTCATTACAAGCCTTCAGTCCGGATTAAGACCTAGCTTTGCATACCATCCATGTTGTGTTGGTGCTAATTTTATACATGAGTGCCGGGACCTACAGTTTAAAGTCGACTCCAAATGACAGGATTTTTGAGAAACTTTTCATATCAAATTTATTTTTACTTGCAGAGGTTTTGCCAGAAATCTGCTGAGAGGCACACACCGAAGAAATATTTTTTTCATATTTGCGTTTTGATGTCTGACCTGGGGCTCGAACCGTGGCCTTTACGTCTAATAAGCCAACACGCTACCTACTAGACTACGGCGACTACATGTCATGTCCATTTATTGAAAATGAAAAACGAACTGTAATTTCAGCATTTTTGTAGAGCTTATTCATTTTCATGCGGTTTGTGTGAACGATTGCCTTGACCATATTAAGAAGAATATTCCTCTATTCTATTGCGCAATATTTAAGTACATCTCGAGGTTTTACTCTATTGCCCACATCCCACTTCTTCCCATTTTCTTCTTACATCCTGTCTATATTAAGAAGAATACTGCTTTCCGTAAGTCTCTATTTTATAAGGTTATGGCAGTAAATAGCGATGAATTCCGACTGGAATGCTTACAGAATACTGTTAGCATATCCTGACATGCTAAATTCGAATTTAAAAAGCAAAAACGCAAACTCACACTTTTAGCAGCGCCACTTCTTGCCTCCAACAGAGTAAACTTTGCTATTAACAGAGCACTTGTTTAACAGTGGCAATAGCCTTCTACTTTGCAATTATTGCAGACTATTGACATAAAATTTAATTCTCATTATGAGCATTATTATTTGTGAACAAAAGTGTTGAAATGTAAAGGATGGTTGGCGGGGATGGAGGACTGTAAATCAACTCTCGTAATTATTTCAGCTATTTTACTACCACGGTTCGCAAGAGGACCCTCTGGACTACTATTTGCATATAGCCTGTATGGTGTATTATTTCTTATATGTTCCAAAATAGCCACTGATCTTCTTGACAATTTTCAGTCAAAAAATTGACATTTTCAAAGGCAATTTTCACAATACCATATCACTTTATATGTGGCAATGTTACTGATTATATTAAGAAGCCTTGGAACCTTCCTTTCCATATAGTATGGTACTCATAGACCTAGAGTATTTCCCAAAATAAGCTCCTAAACAAGTGGGCTTGTTCAGAGGATTACTGTTAAATATCTGACAGTGCTCTGTTAATGGCAAAATGTGTTCTGTTAAGAGAAAATGTTTCTCTGTTAACGCCAAATGTGGCGCTGCTAAAATTTGTGGATTGCGCCTTGGATTTTCAAATTCGAATATATCTTCACACACAATCCCCCAACCACGTTAGGAAGAGTTTAATTCTGAATAGAATTCTAATTTTATTTTTTTCTTGTATGTAATGGAATTTTATTTTGCTTGACACTTTGATATCCTGGGGGATATATACACATAAGTAAGCAATTTCATCGTATACAGCGGTTTGTCCTTTATTTTCTTTATTCACATACATATACACATACATAATTGGTCATTACAACCCTTCAGTCAAGATTGCGACCTAGCTTCTCACACCACTTGTGTTGTGTGCATTAACTTCATACTTGAATGGCGGGACCTACAGTTTAAAGTCGATTCCGAACGACAAATTTTTGAGAAACATTTCATGGCAATTTTATTTTTACTCTCAGATTTTTTGCCAGAAATCTGCTGACAGGCAGACGCCGGGATTTGAACCGTGGCCTTACGTCTAATAAGCTAACACACTACCTACCAGACTACGGCGGCGTCATTCCTTTATTCATCTGTCGAAAATCCGGCATTAAGGCATTGAACTTTAAACAAAAAGCCTTACAATTCCATCCAATGTTAACTTCCACTTCCACTTTGTTTTGACTTTAAAAGTTTTGAATCAGAATCGTGCTTGATCCGCAGTTTATCAAACTAACTATGACAACCCAAGTAATATAACGCTCTAAACAACTGGATATTAGCTTTGATTGTAGCTTTTATAAGAACTCCAGGTTAGAATCCGTAAAAAGATATAAAATTAGCAACAGCTAGTTAGCTTGGCTAAGATGGCAATTGTTGAAAGATGGCTTTAAGCCTAACTACACTAAATAATAAATATCGTGCTGTAGGTTCTTATTTAGTCGTCCATTGCTTAGTTTATTTGCATTTCATTTGTGTCTCTTTTTTTTAATTATTATTTTATTACAATTTTATTACCTGTTTATTATTATTTTTATTATATTGTTGTATTTGTATTGTTGTTATTGTTAATTATATTTTCATTATTATTATTGTCGTTTTTTTGTTTGTTTGTTTCCAGCTTAATACAACGTGATACGAGACCCACACCCATCATCAATTGCCGCATGAGCAGTGGGAAACATACAAGAAATGCTTCACCAGCACCTGATCACCGTACAGAGGCACGTTTACGTATCGATCCAAAAGTGTTGGTATTCGTTGAGACCACATATTCGGGATTGGGACGTGATATTGCAGAATTACTTGTTTACAATCGAATAAAGTGAGTACATAAACGCCAATTTTACAAAATTACAATAACAATTATAAAGTAAAACAAAAACAAAACCCACAAAAACAAAACGGAAATAAACAATCGTAATTAAAATGAAAAGTTTTTATTTTACTTTTTCTTTCTTTTGTTGTTTTTGTTTTTATTATAATTACCACAGTGTGTGTGAGTGTTTATAAGAACTTTATTTAAGGCAAATAATATTTGAAGTTAATAGTGTTTTCACACCAAAATTTAAAACCTGATTTTAGCATTAAAACCATAAACAGCTGATTTTGCGTTCACACTGCAAGTTTTATTAAAATTGGTTTTAAATTCATGACATTTATGACTGCGAGAAAAAAAATTTATGAGCAATATGCCTTATTTCATCTTGATATATTTAGCTTCTGACTTACCTTTCGCACAAGAAACTATATTCATTGTGACCAGAAACAACACACATTTCGATTAATAATTAAATATTTACAAATTTTTAAAATTTTCATTGAAGAAATTAAAAATATTCCAAATTTTTCCTTTTTTAATAGAAAATAAATGATTATTTACATTTATTTATTTATTTACATTTGTTTTTGTTTTTATCAGCTGTTTTCAGGTTTTCAGAGCTGGTAGCTCTGATTTAGTACATTTAGTACATCAAAACAAGGTTGTATTTCATAAAACCAACTTAAAACCAATTCAAAAAAGGTTTTATTTTGGTTTTAACACAATAATTTTGTATGGTAAAATCAGGTTTTATTTTTGGTTTTAACGTTAAAACCAACTTTTGCGTTAAAACCACTCGGTGTGAAAACACTATAAAGTCGTGATTTTTTGTCAGCTTATGGCTTTATCTGGTAGCTTAATTGGTCAACAAAGGTTGTGTTTTTTTTTTCTAATAAAGCTCTTTGAAGGCCATGTAGTAGTTTGAACGGAAATAAACTTCGATAATTATTTGCGATTACAGATAAGCAGTTATTGGCACGCCATAGTCGACATAATCTAATAGGTAGTGTGTTAGACAAATCCCTGGTCAGATATCAAAACGAAATATGAAAAAATATTTCTTCTCTCAGCAGATTTCTGACAAAAACTCTGTGAGTAAATAAAACTGCCATGAAAATTTTTTGAAAAAAGTTTCTCACAAATCTGCCGTTCGGAATCAACGTTAAACTGTAGATTCCGCCACTCATGTATGAAATTAAATTAAATGACTAAAGGGTTATAATAGAAATACTGTTTTCATATTTTTGTTTTGATGTCTGACCGGGGGTTTGAACCGTGGCCTTACGTCTAATAAGCCAAGACACTACCTTCTAGACTACGGCGGCCACTTAAAGTCATTAGTAACTTAGTTGTGGTAAAGAGTCGGCAGAAACTTCTTTCCGCGATAATATCATGTGTGTCCTTTGGACTTACAACTCTCTTTTTGAAGCTAGTTGTGTGAATGTGTGCGAAGACAAATTCGAATTTGAAAATCCAAGACGCAATCCATAAATTTTAGCAGAGCCACATTTTGCGTTAACAGAGAAAAATTTTCTCTTAACAGAGCACTGTTAGCTGTTTAACAGCATCCGTCTAAACAAGCCCACTTGTTTAGAAACTAATTTTAGGAGAAATACTAGGTCTATGAGTACCATACAAAAGAAGCTTTCAAGGCTTTAAGGCTTAATATAATCAGCAAAGAAGTCCCATATAAAGTGATATGGTATTGTGAAAATTGGCTTTGAAACTAAAAATTTATTGATTGAAAATTCTTTAGAAAATCACTGGTCTTTGGGAACATATAAGGTAGTCCAGAGGGTCCTCTTTCGAACCGTGATAGTCAGATAGCTGGAATAATTCCGTCCTCCATCCGCACCAACCCTCCTTTCAACACTTTTGTTCACTAATAATAATGATCATAGTGAGAATTAAATTTTGTCAATAGTCTGCAATAATTGCAAAGTAGAATAATCCACTATTACCACTGTTAAATAGTTGACAGTGCTCTCTTAATTGCAAACTCTACCCTGTTAGAGGCAAGAATTGGCGCTGCTAAAAGTGTGAGTTTGTGTCTTTGGTTTTTAAATTCGAATTTATCTTCACACACATGTTATATGAAAAGCATATCTTGCAATGTGCCGTCTGACACCATAAATGGTTGGAAGACCTTAAAACGCGTATTCACAAATGCATTTCTTATGCGTATGTACAAGTTAATGTTCTATTGCATACGCATTAGGCTTTACAATAACTTCCCTTATCCCTTCCAGATGAATGATTATTAGAATCCTATGTGAGGCGTTATTATAACAAGACTTGACGGTCTCGGTTAAAAGTATTGAACTTTTGTTTAACTTTTATCAATGTTTAGTTATCGTTAATTTGAGTTGTTTCACTCATTAATTTAAAATTAAAACTTTTTAACTGATTTGAGTTTCAATTGCGGTTTAGATTTACAAATGAAATGAAAATGGAATTTCAAAGGATTTGTGTTCGTGTTTGTACAATTTGTATCATTTGTTGTTGGTGTGGGGCAAATATCAACCTCAAAGGAATTTCACCTCAAAGTAGCGGTTGTCTTGATGTGTTTGTTTGTTTCTTTAATACGGTGGTTAAAATTTATTTACACAGCAACACATACATTTTATGCTGGCTGGCTGACTATAAATTGCGTAATGAAAACTAAATGTGACGCAGACAAATAACTCTCAAGAACCGAAATCATAATTTAAAAAATTTCCTTTTTTTTAGAAAACATCCTTTTAAACTTTATTTTCGAAAGCAAAAGTGAATCGTTATAAATTTCTATCATTCTCTTCTGTTGTGGTTACGCAATTTGTATACAATTTTGTTGATAGCAGCTCCACATTAACCTTTTCTAATGACTGTATTTGGTCTCATCAATTTTACCGTCCCCTTCCTAAGTGCCTCTTGTGGTTAGCATTGTACTTTTTTCAACCTCAACCCTGTTTTTAATCGCTAAAATTAACTCGTGTAATAAAAAGAAGGAGGGGAGGGTAAACCAACTTTTAAAATTAAAAAAAATATTTCACTTTGAAAAGGAACCCAAAAAAAAAAACAAAAAGAGAGAAAGGAAATGGAAGCCAATAGCTGGAAGCAAAAAAAAATTTTATCACATGTAACTGAATACTGTATGTGTGTATGTGTATGTGTGATGGATTAAATTTCCCGGTCCAGACTCATAATGCTACACATAATTAACAGGTGCAATTACAATGATATGGTTTTTAACATTTTTTACAACTCCTGTAACAGACGTTGCCATGACTTCATAAAAAGAAAACGTGTTGCTTGCTTTACATTTCTAATATATGTACAGCGTTTAGAGGAGCGTAATTAAAAATAAAAAAATAAAAATTATTATTCACTTCCTTTATCAACGATTTCTTTTAATAACACTGTGGGATATGACCCTAACGATTAGGGATGTACCCAAGTAAAGCACCTAAAGGCAGGACTATTTTTGAAAATGATTTATGATTCGTTACAGCAGATTAACAAGGTATAGCAAGCATTGGGTCTCGATCAAAATATATATAAAGCTAAGGGAATGCCTGCAAAACGTTCTATTAGAAGGGCTTTATGTTCCATACTATGTTGAACACATGCAGGAGTCGCCGTAATCTAGTGGGTAGTGTATTGGCTTATTAGACGTAAGGCCCCGCTTCAAACCCCAGTTCAGATACCAAAACGAAAATATAAAAAAAAAATATTTCTTCGACGACTGCCTCTCAGTAGATTTCTGGCAAAAACTCTGAGAGTAAATAAAATTGCCATTAAAATTTTCGCAAAAAATCTGTCCTTCGCAGTCGACGTTAAACTATAGGTCCCGCCACTCATGTATAAAATTGTTACGTTTTTTACCTTTTTAAAAACGTTTATAATATGAGTTCACTGATTGCAAACAAAATAAAAATAAATATGTGTTCAGTTTCAATTAAATTCCTTATTGTTCGCACTACTTTTGTGTGCCACCGTTTACAACTTAACGAATACAACAATAGTTGCTTGTTTGGTATTCTTCTTTGGTTACAATGCAGATCTTTTCAACGGCGATATTCAAACCACGACTGTTCCCTTCAGACGCAACGCGTCTTTAGACAATACTAACTGAATTCTTACTACTCGTTGCCTGCTTTGTCTTGCCTTCTTATATGCCCACATAATCAGTCTGAGGAAAGTTCTTGAAGTCCAACGTTTGGGATTTCGCCTTCTCGACAACCCTATCGCGACTTTATTGTTGTTAGAGTACTTGTCTATCCCCTTTCCTTTCACACTGATGTTGTTGGTTTACTAGTAACGAGTTCGTTGTATTTGTTTGTGTCGCTTTTGCTCATTTTAATGTTAAACGATGTACACCGTTTCCATTTTCGTAACAAAATTAACGCACACAACATAAGTGGGTCGAGAAACTAGATTGACTGAAGGATTGTAAAGACCAATTATGTACATATGTATGTATGTAATTTAATGCATGGACTTCCAACCATTTATACTGTCCATCAGCGTAGTTGTTGTTTCAAAAGCAGACTTTCAAGGCGAAAGGACGCATATGATATTCTTTTTTATCGCGGAAAGCAGTTTTTCTAAAATCTTTGTCACAACGAATGTATGTAAAAACGTTCTATTCGAAGGGCTTTAAATTTCATTGGGTATTGAACAAAAAACACCAGATCTCGACCGATAGCTAAAGGCTTCGATCTACGAATTCTAATGTACAACCCCTCTGTTGAACATCCAAGTTCATTAGTTCACTGGTTTCTAATTCTCATATTGCTGTTGTGCGATCTATTGGGGAGATTTCCGAGTACCACGTATTACAATTTAATGTTTGCAACACTTTGATCCTCCTTCTTGCTGCGCGTTATGATACAAAAGGCGAATCAAGTCGAGTAAAATTAATCATTTTCCTTGTGCTCTTTATCAAACAAATACTCCTCAAATTAAGCCCTTAATTACACCAATTTTTAGTCCTTTTTGTGATAACTTTGATGCTGGCAAATTTTCATAAAATTTTCTCTTATTTTTCGTGTTGATTTCATAATTGAAAGAGAGCGCGCGAATGAATGAATGATTGCATGAATTTTCATCGTACTTGTGCGAAACAACGTTTGTTCGTTTATTTAAACGTACGTAAGAGTTTAATAAATACATTTTGTGTGTGTGTATTGACTTTATGTATTTACATCTATCTCTCTGAGTGTGTGTAAAGTATGCATATGTATAATCATATGTACTTATGTGTGTGTGTCTATGCGTATATTTTTCCAGTACGTTTCTGTATAATTAGGTTGCCATGTTGCATTTTACATTTTAATTAGGCAAATTAGTTAAAAGCATTTGACTTTTATATACCCCTGCAACCTACACTGCTCCTCCCCCTACCTCTCCTTACCACAACAACAACAACAACAGTTTCCTTTCCTTTCGATGTTATAATAATTTTCACTTTGTTTTGCGTTTTGTAATAGCTTTGTGATCTTTTTTGTATTTTTTTGTTTTGTTTTTCTGGGTCGGAAAATATGAATTTTCTTGTTGGTTGACTTCCTATTTTTGTAGGAAAATTGCTGAGGTTTTTTTGTTTTTTTCTTTTTCTAGCAAATATTTGCTGCCTGCAATTTCTTCTTCTGCCGTTTACTGCATACCATACACAAGCGCAATGCTTGCAAACGCCAGTAGAGTTTACACAATGACAGCAAATATTGTTGTTGCCCCCTGTTATGGTAAAGGAGGCTGCGGTTGTTTTCCTCTCCTCCCTCTCTTTAAAAATACAATTTTAAATTGGAAATGTGTTGTTCATGACTACTTCTTTGTTCTGTTCGGTTCTGTTCAGTTCTGTTCGGTTACTTTTGAGCTTTTATGACTTCTTTTAGATTTCGTAACAACGATGTTAATTGAACTGTGTGTGTGTGGTGGTACTGCTGCTAAATAAATGTGGGAAAAAAACAATTTTTTCGTACTCTTTAATCAATAAATTATGGTACAACTATGTTCAAAAGTATTCATTTTGATCACTGGCAGAGTTCGAAGGATTATTATTATTATACTATGTACTCTGATTCTTTCATACTCACTGCAAAGTTGATTTATAAGTATGGGTTGCAATGAGTATGCGTACAACGTTGACATCAAACTCATACCATTCGAAATATGTTTGATTCATAAGCCTACTCATTTAGATTCATAACTTTAGAAAAATACTTATAATACCTAGAAATGATTTGAGTCACAGCCTTAGTTGTGAGGCATTTCCAACAAAAGAAACATAAGCAAAAAAGACAGAGCAGCAAGCAGAGCAAACACACAACCTTCTAGTGAGTATTCTAGTGTTCGTACGCGATTCATACGTATTTTGTGATTCGTGTATATGTTGAGTTATGGAGAGTCAAAGTCAACACCATCATGCGTGTTGTTAAGTATGAATATGATGAGTACTTCAAACTTTGAATATGAGTAGAGGTTCCATGATATTAAAATAAGTATGAATGCGTATAAGTATCAGAAATTATGAGTATAATTCGATTCTACTCATTTTTTTGAATACTCATTGCTGATCTCTGATACATACAACAAGTAGTAGCGGTTATTATGATGATTTGCTGTCATAAGATTGGATTTAGAGACTGTACAATGTGTTTTTTGGCCTACTTACAGTATGAAGACAGACCTCTTTACACTTAATTTAACGATTACTTAAATGTTTTGCTTCTTCTCTTCCTTCCTGCAAGATTAAGCTCGATCAAAATAGATTTGTTTGTAATTCTATTGTGGGTGACAGCAATAAACGGAAACTGAAGTCGCCGAAGTCTAGTAGGTAGTGTGTTGGCTTATTAGACGTAAAGCCACGGTTCTATCCCCAACATCAAAACGAGCCCCAGGCAAGATAAAATACAAAAAGTATGAAATCGACTACATTCTCTCAGCAGATTTCTGGCATAAGCTCTGAGAGTAAATAAAATTGCGATGAAAAGTTTCTCAAAAATCTGTCGTTCGGAGTCGACTTTAAACTGTAGGTCCCACCACTCATGTATAAAATTAACACACACAACATTAGTGGTGTGAGAAAGTAGGTCGTAAAACTGACTGAAGGGTTGTAATGACCAATTATGTATGTATGTAAACGGACACTTGGGGTTGGCTCCACTGAAGAGGGCAAATGATTTAGCAATTCGAAATCTAATTCATGGATTTCGGTTACTTTTTCACGAAATTCTGTTTCTTTCAGTTTCTTCTCCAATCACGCAAAACAAACGCGTTGCAGGAATATGTCAACAGGACCAGTAATGTTCTTTCTATTAAGGAAGAAAGAAGTTACCATAGTCTAGTAGGTAGTATGTTGGCTTATTAGACGTATGGCCACCGTTCTATCGCCAACACCAAAACGAAAATATGAAAAAATATTTCTTCGGCGACTGACTTCCTCTCAGCAGATTTCTAGCAAGAACTCTGTGAATAAATAAAATTTCCATGGAAATTTTCTCGAAAAAAATCTGTCTTGTCTTCTCAACATAAGTGGTGTGAGTAGCTATTTCGTAATCCTGACTGAAGGCTTGTAATGACCAATTATTTCATGAATTAAGAGAAGGAAAAAATATTTAAAAAAAATTTACCAAAAAATTATTGAAACAACGTCGTACATTTCTTTTCTAAAACGTATAAAATATCCATTAAAATACAAAGAAATTCATTAAACAGCCTTAAAAATATATTCAAGAATGATATTAAATTGCGTTAAAATATATAAAAATATTAAAACAGTTTAAAACGTAACAATAATTTAAAACCGGTCCTTAAACTCGTTGCTACAATCCTTGCAAACCCTCCACTTGCAGTGCCTTAACATACTTAACATGCCTAAGTAAATTACATCATGGCTTGTGTTACTTGTGTTGCTGTCTTATCTTCTCATCGTATCACATTGAAGAAGACGAACATTTTGCTGCCAATAACTTGCCTTAAGAGCAGGAGGGCAAAGCTAAAACAAACGAGTTGTGAAAACTCTTAAGAAAATTCAATTTCCTTTTATATTCCTTTTCAAGATAAAATTGAAAAGCGTTAAAATGTCATTTAGAGTGCAAAATATTGCTGCTGATATGAAAGTCATAAAAGTAATAAAATAAAGCAAACAAAAAAAGAAAAAAAAAGAGTTCATAAGAAAATTTCAGGGGGATAAACGGTTGCCACCTTCAATGTATTGCTGCCATCATTATTGCTCGCTGCTCCCGCTGATTATCGTCAATTTCAATGGCAGCAATAATAAGGGAAAATTGTATCAAATTGATTAGCTGACAGACAAGCCACGCAACACGCAACGCAACTCATTTAATCACATTTTTTGGCCAAAAGCAATAAAAATTGAATAATATTGCTGGCATACGATGCTTGTTTAAAACATACATACACGTTTACTCCCTCTCTCTCTCTCTATCTCTATCTCTCTCTCTCTCTCATCTATGTGTGTGTGTAGCTGACATGAGAAAAATGAAACAAAATAGTTTAACTGACGTACTGTTTAGTGTTTGGAAATGAAACCCCATAGGAAATTCAAGTTAGAAAATAATGGCACTTAAAACATTTGCATTCTAACCTAATAGGTTGATATGGGTGTCCCGTTCCTTCCTGTCCTTGATAAGTAAATTTATTTGCAGATTAAAGATCAGCAATGAGTATTCAAAAAGATGAGTAAAATCGAATCATACTCATAATTTTTGATACTTATACGCATTCATACTTATTTTAATATAATGGAACCTCTACTCATATTCAAAGCTTGAAGTACTCATCATATTCATGCTTAACAACACGTACGATGTTGTCGATTTCGACTCTCCATAGCTCAACATATACACGAAGCACAAAATATGTATGAGTCGCGTACGAACACAAAAATACTTATCATGAGGTTGTGTGTTTGCTCTGCATGCTGCTCTGTCTTTTTTGCCTGTGTGTCTCTTTTCTATTTTTGCAAATGCAACAACAACTAAGACTGTAGATTTCGATGAATGATTCGAGTCACTCGAATGTTATGAGTTTGATGTCAACGTTGTACGCATACTCGTTGCAACCTGTAGTTCTAAATCAACGTTGTAGTGAGTATGAATGAATCAAAGTACGTAGTTAAATTTCAATATTGTTGACTCACTTACTATTCAAAATTTCATGAGTGCTTATGAGTAGCGATAGAACGATTCATTGCTGATCTCTGAAGTGGATCATCGGTCTTTTATAGGGCCTGGGATATTTTCTCTTCTATCTGGAAACAAATGAATTTCACATGAGACGAATTGTGAGGTTTTCCTGCAGAAATTTTTTGCCTTAGATTCAGCTTCTAATTTCTTTTTTTTTTTTGTTTGTTTGCCTCACACGTTTCGTTCGAATTTGTAAAAATATTCTTGCCAAACATGTGCTTAAAGTTTTGTTTCTTTATAAGAAAATCAACAAACTTTTCACCCAAAAACCAAAGCATGTTACGCATGTACATGTACATGTCTTAGAAATTTTTTTAATTTTAACTAAAACAACAATAACAACGTTCTTCGGTACTAATTAAATTAATTTTTCTCAAAACTGAAAAGTTTCAATAGACGTCCTTCGCTTCATTAATATTCCTATTGGGTGGTGGTCTTCTACTAATTCTAGTGCCAAAGTAACTTTAAGGAAGAAAAACACACGTAAATTCTGTTACATTTTGACTCTAAAACTCATGCAACATAACCATACATACCATATACAACACACACACACACATTTACTACAACACCGCTTCATACTTGTCTTGGGCGCACAAGTATGTGTAAAACTTTTATTATAAGCCATCGGAAATGTATGTGTTTGAGTGTGTCCCCGGTTAAAAAAGAGAAGAAGAAAAATCTAAAAATTTGGTTAAACACTGTCACAAACAATAAAAACAAGTGAAAAAGTCAACTTTAATTTACAACGACTGCTAAGATACCCTACATGATAGGACAATATACTCTTCGAAGGAGTGGGGTTTTAATTAATGCTTGCTACGAAATAATTTATTATTGCTGATCGAATTGTTTAATTTAACTTCTTAAACCAGCTTCGTGTTAGAGAAAGGCTAAGCCCATCCTCTCCTAATACTTTGCAGCCAGAAGACTTACAGGAAAATTTAGGGGATATGCTGCTATTGATGGTCAGATTCATTACGATCTAAGAAGCCATTGTATTGACAGCCAGGACGCGCTTAAAAACTGCTCAAGTGGAGTTCTAAAGGATACAAAGACTGGCATGCCTTGGCATAACAGGGTCAATTACGAGCTGCCGTCAACTAGACAGGGAAAATAGGGTTTCTCTCTGCTGTAAGAGATTTAGGGGCATTATTTACAACTTGCCGTTAACTAAAGGGAGGATTTTAACGGGCAAATAAATTGTTTTTGATTTCTATATGTGGACAATAAGATAGAAGTAGGCGTTAAGTTAAAGGGAAGATCGTCCTACCAGTAACTTTTAAAGTAAAATTTGTGTCGGAACTTGCCATACATAAATGTATATTATTTTCAATGTGGCAACTTCAAATATAAACCAAATGAGCAAATACAACAAAAAACAGAAGCCCGTCGTTGCCACTGCGTTTAGAAAAACAACTTGTTAGGTTAGAGGACGTGTACTTGTCAATTAAGACAAGTAAAGCACATGGAGGTCGAATTAACCCATTGTACAACAACTTGTTTAATTGAGCAATGTTATCGACATTGCTCCGGCACTATCATATTTTTGAAAAAGTTAACTTTATTTTATCTGTATGTTGTAATAATGAAAAGAAATTAAAGTTGACTTTAAAGTTCACTTTAGCTAAAGTTACCTTTAACTAAATTCAACTTTAACGGCAAGTTGTAATAATGGCCATTGGAAAAATGAATACAATTGAATCGAAACCATTCTGTGGAGTGGGAAGAGATGCTTAGAAAGGTGTATGCAGCTAGTTGGGATTGATAAAATCTAAATTTCTGCTGTTAAACTATAGTAGGAAAGCTATTGAAGTCGGTTGAGTCTTGTGGGTGTTGGCTTATTAGACGTGGGGTAATGGGTCAAACTTCAGCACAGTCTTCTCGAAATATTTCTTCGGCGACTTCCTCTCAGCAGTCTTCTGGCAAAAATAGTTGGAGTAAATAAAATTTGCCACGAAAGTTTCTTAAAAAATTGACGTTCAGAGTCGACTTTAGACTGTATGTCCTGCCAGTCATGGACAAAGTTAACACTTACAACATGTAATCATGACAAAAGGGCTGTAATGACCAATTTAGTAAGTAAGTCAGAGATTTTGTCTTACATCAGACTACTCGGCCTGGCACTCTGGCATTCTGAAGTACCAACCAAATTCGAAATCAAACTGATGTTGTGAGATAACTATGCTATTATTTGCATGGCGAAATATTTCAGTTGAATAGTTATCGATAACTGTGTACCATACAACATCGTCCACCTACATTGCTAGTGTAGGGTATCGAAATAAAGAAACGAACTTTGAACGAAAACATGAATATATTCATGGATAGAAGAAAGCGATATAAAAAAAAAATTTTGAAATGAAAAACGAAGAAAAAAAGTGAAACAAATTGTGAAAATTGTGGAAATTGTGATTGCTTTATTGGGTGGAAAATTGTAAGCTGGCAACAAATTTTACTACGATTTTCTTTCATTCTTTACCAATTTTTTTTTTGTGTGCCATAACCATTGCTTCTGATATAAAAGAAAAAAAAATGAAAATAATAGCAAAGCAAATCCATGTGTGTGTGTAAGTCGTCACATGGTTTGTGTCACACATACATTTTAAATTGTAATCGTTTATACAGCCATCAAAACCAATCAAACCCCTGCTAAGCAGAAATTCCTGTGGCACAAAAAAGGGTTTTTTTTAACATTAAAAAAAATAAAAAAGAATAAAAAATAAAATAAATAAAAATAATGAATATGAGACTTCAATGTATCGCTTGTAATTTGTATTGACACACGTATGATGTCATGGACAGTCAGACAAACATGTAACAAAAAAAAGTTTTAAAGTTTTTCTGTCAAATTCCAATTTTTTTCTGTCCTAAAGCCCTGACTATGGAATTGTCGAGATTACAGGCGCATCTGAATTGGCAGCTTTTAAATTGGCATTCCATTTTTTTAAGCCCACCACCAATTAGTTGTAAATACTTTGTCGCAATTGTTGTGGATATGGCAGCTTTATAAGCGATTTTAAATTCCTGTAGACAACCATGATTTAAAATGTCATGTTAGTACGCGTGTCAAACGTAATACTTTGACTTCATTGTCAGAAAATTCAACTTTATGAAGTGTTCTTAAATTGTTAGTTTCACTTCATCCTTACGATTTTACCAAAAAGAACAAAAGCTTTCTAGTTTTTGGTTGAAATTTCTCCTGCAACAGGATTACGTACATACGTTAGCCATTACAACCCTTCAGATAGGATTACGACCTAGCTGCTCACACCACTTATTTTGTGTGTGTTAATTTTATCCATAAGTGGCGGGACCTACAGTATAAAGTCGACTGTGAACGACAGATTTTTTGAGAAACTTTTCATGGCAATTTTATTTTACTCTCAGAGTTTTCGGCAGAAATCTGTTGCTAGGACGTAGCCGAAGAAATATTTTTTTCATATATCGGTTTGATGTCTGCCCTGGGATTTGAACTGTGGCCTCACGATTAATAAGCCAACACAATACCTACTAGACTACGACTTCTTTATGAAGTGAACGTAATGAAGTGATCTTTAATTGTTAGTTTCTTTTGTAGAAGTATTCTTTCTGTTCCTCAAGATTGAGATTTACGTAAATCTAAGTATGTCCGAATTTTTTGCTTTAAAAACGTTTCAAAATGCTCATGATGTGTTTAGTATATGAGTCTTAAATGAAGCTTGTTATTCAAGCTATAAACTGCTTTGTGAACTCTGCATGGTTATGCTCAACACAATCTGAAGTTAAACTGGAGCCATTTAAACCTCCGCAATTCTATAATAACTCCAAGGGTTTAAGCAGTGCTATTGAATGGGAGTATAATGAGATGGGTTTGGCAGTTAGTGATCACTGATCACTCTTGCCAATAGCTGCTAGGCTATTGAGTAGCAGAGACCTCTCTCGTACGACGAAACTAATACTCAACAAGACGCTCATCGTTTCCGTGCTTCTTTATGGCGTAGAGGCATGAACACTATTAAGCACTGATGCAGCAGTCTTGAGAGTATTCAAGAGAAAAGTCGTACATAAGAACTTCGGTCCAGTGCAAGTTGGCAATGATTTCCGCATCCGATCCAACAGTGAGCTGTATGAGCTACTCAACGACATGAACGTTGTGCAGCTTATTAACATCCATTTGCCTACAAAATGATTCCGTCATTAGGTTGCGTCAATCACTGTCAGTTTATCGACGATTATATCACTCACTTCTGCTTCAATTCATGTGTAAACTGATCTCCGGATAGTAGAAGCACCTTAAAATTAAGTCACTCCAAAGGATGTACAATGTTAACTTAAAAAGCTTTTGCTGATTCCTACACCTTTATAGCATGTGGGATTCCAGTACATGGCAATTCTGGTTGATTTTCCTCACTTAAGGAAGCATATTCCTATCATCAAAACAGTTTGCTACACAATAGTATAGAGCGCGTAATTATTTTCTTTGTAATACGTAAACACCAAACGTTTCGCAATATCCTTTGTTAACATGGTTTGGGGCTTTTAAATATTCAGACCTTAGTTCCGGTGAAGTGTTATCTTTTCCAGTCTATTTTTGATGTTCTGACACAATCCACCTTTCCGCGAACCTACAGAGCCCAGTTATTTAAAATTTCATACGTCTTGCAGAGCATCATATCGGGCAA
Organism: Sarcophaga variegata; assembly: GCA_932273835.1. Taxonomy (NCBI): domain Eukaryota; kingdom Metazoa; phylum Arthropoda; class Insecta; order Diptera; family Sarcophagidae; genus Sarcophaga; species Sarcophaga variegata. Next base: position 113,091,120 of record OW026362.1, on the reverse strand, counting down.
CATAAAAGGTTGTGTGGTTTCTGAATTGATATTCATTGTTTTTATTTTGCCTGAGGTTAATTTCAATCCCAACTTCCTGAGTAAAAACAGATGTCCTCTCGTATTGTTCAGTTCTTCCAAGTGGTTATGAGACCCAAATGCCTCTAAACATCAGACTTTCTCCAATCCAATAATGCAAGTCCAGATCAAAATGCATATTCAATAGTTTAATTCTGTAATTAAAAATAAAATAAAAAAAACAAAAATTAAATCAATTTTGTTATGTTTCAAGGCAAAACTTTAATTCCCTAAAAATATTTCCTTTTTCTCTACAAAAAGTTTTTGGTAACGACCTCCACAACACATTGTTGGTGTTGTTGGATAAATATTTATATCTGCCGCATATGAATGAATATTCATACACATGCATACTAAAACAAAACATATCTACAATTAGAATTGCTTAATTTTAAGGCATTTTGCCTTTGGACGACTTCCGTTTCCGCTGTTTCTTAATTACTTTTTAGTTTTGCAGGCGTACCACATCCAAACATAAATGCCAAATAAAAATGTGCAATAGTATGTGTACGTACGCTCGCCTATGTACATATTCTTATAGGATATGTATGACTGTATATATGTATGTATGTATGTATGTAGATAAAGACTAATTATGGTATACATTTGTAAGTTCATTTACATGTAAATGCAATGGCACATGCATGTACACATGTACACATGATTGTATGCATGAATGTGCAAGTTCTCACACACTTGTGGTTTTCTTTGAATTTTAATTTCTATTGTCCTTGTGTAGGTGGGGGGATCTGTCATTTGTTTGCATGCAAAACGCCTCAACTAATAATTGCGGTTGTGTGCACACATTTTGTTTTATAATGTTTACATACACATGCATAATTATTTACAGAGTATGATGACTCAAGTATTGGCGTTTAGAAGCCCTCAATCGCCTTTAAATATTTCGTTTAAATTTCCTTCTTATCAAACAAAGTTTGTTGTTTTGTTTCTCTGTCTACAGCCGATTGTTATCGTTCTTTTTATAAGGCTTTGGGGTTTTTCTTTAAAATGATGTTTGCTTATTAGAATAATAACAGGCCCGAGGATAATGTTTATTTATTATTATTGTTTATTACGAAATTATTTATTTTATCCGGGGTTAAATTGTTTTTGTTTTCATTTATGTAATTCAACTAAAATTAGTATGATGAGGGATTTATTTAACTTAAAGAGTGACAATACTGCAGAGCCAGAAGGGGCACGACCATCGAACTCTCTGATGAATTCTCTACATTGGGGATCCCTTTCGATACCTGCAGGCTTATAATTGACAATGCAATCGTGGACCTTGTCAGCAGCAGGTGGGCAGAATGGCGCAAAAAATCTGGCCAAGGCTGGATAGGAAGCGCACGGCGACTCTGCTTAAACTCCAAAGAAGCAGGCTCAGCGCTGTTATCGGGGTTATTACGGGGCATTGTATTATAGGAACACATGCGACGCGTATTGGTCTTGGACACCTCGCGAATGTTTTCTGCAGAAGCTGTGGAGATGAGGAGGAGGATGAAACTATTCTTCACCTACTGTGCACATGCCCGGCACTTGGTCAGAGGAGAAAGAGACACCAGGGTGCCTATTACATGGAGGACCTAGATGAACTATCATACATGGATATTGGCAGTCTGAGTTGCTTCATGGGAAGCTCAGAGTTGTTCCTGGAATAGGGGAGAATGTGAAACTGTGGTATCACAATGGGCCCTGTGTGCGGCCTAAGTGTGTCCGCTCATGACTCCATTGAGGGGACAGCCACTTCCACCTACCTAATGAGGGACAATCAATTTATTTCTTATAAATTTTAAATTTTCGTTATTATATTCCAGAGTTAATTCGAAAACCAAAAGTGTTCGAAAATAATTGCAATTATACTTCTAAACCACCTTATAATGTATATGGAATCAAACACAATTCAAAACGCAGGAAGACATGTAGTGCATCGCATTCCCTAATGGTTCGCTGTTTCCCAACAGTCATGTCCGTATAAAATATTCTCCTTTTGCCCCTTGAAACTTATTACAGTCATTCAAAAGACTTTACAGTCCTTACTAAAGACCATAGCTAGTGATGCTATATATTGTCCGTCAAGATAAGAAAGCAGAGTTCAATTCTTATCGGTTTTCTTATTAAAAACTTTATCTGTAGCCCCCAATTTTTTTGCCTATTTGCAGACAGCTATCAAGTTCTTTCTAAACACTTTCCAGTGTATGGAACTTCAATCAGAAATAGTTGGCATCTTAGTGATATTGGATCCGAGTGAATCCTCTATTTGTTTATTTATTTATTAATTACAATACAATTACAATTTATATTCTAATTATATACGAGCGGAGTAACTTGACCGTATGCTCGGTGTAGTGTCACAGACCAGGGTCTCTGGTGGGAATAGAACCCACGACCCTCACGCTAATAGTCTAGCACACTACCCACTAGACTACCAGCGCACCCAATCCTCTATTTATATATATATATATATTTTTTTTTCAATCATAAGCAGTATTAATTATGATTGGGACTCGGAGAGAGTGAACTACATACATAATTGGTCATTACAACTTTTTAGTCAGGATTACGACCTAGTTTCTCACACCACTTATGTTGTATGTGTTAATTTTATACATGAGTGCCGGGGCACCTAAAGTTTGAAGTCGACTTCGAACGACAGATTTTTGAGAAACTTTTCATGGTAATTTTATTTTACTCTCAGAGTTTTTGCCAGAAATCTGCTGAGAGGAAGTCGCGAAGAAATACATTTTGTACTTTGTTTTGATGTCTGGCCTGGGGCTCGAACTCTGGCTTTACGTCCAATAAGCCAACACACTGCCTACTAGGTTACGGCGACTTCGAATTAAACGCTCTAATACCTGAATTTATTTATGTGTGTGAAGATAAATTCGAATTTGAAAATCCAAAACGCAATCCATAAATTTTAACGACGTCACATTTGGCGATAACAGAGCAAAGTTTTCACTTAACAGAACAAAAATTGCCCTAACAAGAGCACTGTTAGCTGTTTAACAGTATCCATCTGAACAAGCCCATTTGTTTAGAAGCTAATTTTAGGACATACACTAGGTCCTATGAGTACTATATCATACTCAAAAGAAAGTTACAACGCCTCTTAATATAATCAGCAATATAGTCACATAGAAAGTGATATCGTATTGAGAAAATTGGCTTTGAAAATATTAATTTTTTACTTGAAAATTCCCTGGAAGATCAGTGGCCATTTTGGAACATATAAGAAATGGTATACCTATCCTATATCCTATATGCAAATGGTAGTCCAGAATGTCCTCTTTCGAACCGTGGTAGTGGGATTTAGAGATTCGAGAAATTGAATTTTGAAAACATTTTTGACCCCTCCATCCCCCATCTAACCATCCTATAGGTTTCAACACTTTTATTCATAAATAATAATGATCTTAATGAGAATTAAATTTTATGTCAATAGTCTGCAATAATTGCAACGTAGAAGACTAATATACTTATTGCCGCTGTTAAACAGTTAACAGTGCTGTGTTAATAGCAAAGTTTGCCATGTTAAAGGCGAAAAGTGGCGCTGCTAAAAGTTTTGGTTTGCGTCTTTGGTTTTTAAATTCGAATTTATCTTCACACACATAATTTATTTGAAGGGGCTTAACGGTATATTTCTCTGATACTGATATTTTATAGTGCTGATCATATTAAATCTCTTTTTATATATTAAACTACCTCTCGAAATCAACGAAAATAATGAAAATTTATCAATTAAATTCCACCGACTGCTCCAGGATTGATTATTAGCAGCATGTTGGTTGATGTTGTCTACGATTGAGCGGGGTAATCTTAAGTTATTCTGTTTATAGATGGTTGCTGACATTCGACTCCAACTCTGTGCAGCATTCTTATACCTTAATTTTAATTGTTTTGGAAATCAATTCTAAAGCTTTCTGTATAATAACTGAACATAAGTAAGAACATTTGATTTTTATTACGTCAAGTAAAAAATTTAAACTACTTCTCACGCCTTCAAGTAGGCTCATTTAACAGATAAGAAACAAATATCCCCTACATAAAGTAAACAAATGAATTAAATTTTGTTTGTGCTTTGTTTTCACTGACATTTGAACCTTCTTTCGCTGAAAGCAGGCTGTGCTACATGCTGCTGTAGCCTTAATTGATTCGTTAACTGTATAGCACAGCTGTAACTGTTGCTGTCACAATTTTTTTCGTTTCTTTTTTTTGCGTGAAATTAATTTTCTTAATATTTTCATAAATTTTTTTTTCTTTCTTTCTTTTTTTTTTTGTTTCAAATATTCATAAATGTACTCGAAAATATGCAACAAAAAAAAACAGAAAATGCTTACAATGCCAGTGCAATAATACTGAAACTAGTGCATACAGTGAAATATTATGAAAATTCCAACACATAAATGGGAAAACAAACGTAAAACAGATCCACAAAAAAAAAGAGAGAACCTTGGTGTGTCGTTCCTTTTTTTCTGTTTCCATTTGTGTTACTTCTTGAAAAGTTTTATATGCTGATTTTCGACATAATAATACCAAAAAAGTAGAAAAAATATTGTTGCATACAGTTGGGCGACAACAAGTAAAATAACAACAACAAAAAAATTTAACATATACACTGCATATTTTAAGGCAGCAAGAGAAAATACATAAATTTTGCATATAAACTGGCGCACACACACACATACGAAAAAAAGCTTCAGCAGAAATAAACGTTTGCTTAAGTTGTAGCGTATAGTAGTTATGCGTTAAAAAAGACCAATATTTACTACACTGCATATTTCAAGGGAGAGAAAAAAACAACAGAAAAACAACAAACACATAAACTTTGCATATGAACTGGCATACACCCGCAGAAATGCATTGCGTAAAAAGTGCTCCCCACAGTAATAGTTTTGCATGAAAGCAAGGAATGTAATATTTAATGGTAGGATATTTCAGTATATTTTTAGGAGCGATAAAGATTGTTAATACTGCGTTCCATACAATCAAAGACAAGCCTTGGTAGAAATAAATGTTTGCTTAAGTTTATAGGCACAGTGAAGAAGATAAGAAGTACAACATTCGGCGATAAAAAATAAAAAATATTCAATATATATGCAGCATATTTTAAGGAGCAATTGTTTACTTAAAATATTGCATGTTTGTATATGCGGATAATAGGTTTAAAGCATAATTTTGGGAACAAGATACTGCGTGTTTATAACAGCATACACTTAAAAAAACTGTAAGCAAGTGTGCCATTCAATTTGTACGATTATATTTCCGTGCTACGGTGTCGTAGTGTAGTGGTTAAATTTCTGCACTAGAAACCCATGCATGACCGGTTCAAACATGATTGCTCTTCGTAGTTTTTTTTAAGTTTAATTTATCCCGAAGCCTACTGAATAAACACCTGCAAATATCTTGAGGAGGTCATCTCCGGCTCTTAGAAAAAAGCACGACTCAGGGATTAAGGTTGTTCCTCACCATTGAACTCAATAAAACAACTCTGCTTTCATTGGCATTAAAAGAATACAGAGATCGATTGAGTAAATGACGACGTTGTACGCCTAATAATAAAACTAATAATTTGAATAAATTCGTATTGAATTGTTTAATTTTTTTTTCTTTGAGTGTAACTGCATAAAATATAAAATGTTTCTGCATGTGAATCCATAAAAAGCAAAATATATTGTGTTGCGTAACTTTTATAGACGGAGAGAAAAAAAGGGAGGGGATATGGTATATAAAATATATTCCTCCACCCATTATTGCAACATGTCTTTTACTTTGAATTTTTTTTAAAGATTTGTTTTTATTCTTGCCATTACAAAACGAAAAAAACTGGGAGGGCTCTTTGAAAATTTATAAAATATTTCCCTATGTAAACAACATAAATTAGGAAGAAGAAAGCTGTGTGAAAAAAAAGAGGAGGTAGGATAGGATGTCTCTGGCATTCGGTTCGTTTGAAATATTAATTTAAAATATAGTCGAGAATAAGGCGTAAATGGTGATCGTAAATAGACATTGCGAGTGTTTTATCGTTTTTGGATTACGAATGCATAAGAAATTTTCGAAAATCCAAAAAAGAAATATTTTGAAAGATAAACTTTGTTGCTATTAAATGGTTGTTTGTTTAGTTCAATTGAATCAACTTAAAAAAACTTATGACATTCCTACAGCAAATTAAAAAACAATCTTCAGCCTTCCCCTTTGGGAAAACAATCATTAAAAAATCTTGCTGAGGCCATCAACAAAAGATTAACTTTTAACTGCCTGCACAAATGGAAGTTGTCGTAGCCTAGTATGTAGTGTAGAGACTTATTAGACATGAGGCCTTGAGTCAAACCCCAGGTCAGACATAAAACGAAATATGAAATAAAATATTTCTTTGGCGACTTCCTCTTAGCAGATTTCTGGCCAATACTCTGCGAGTAAAGAAAAAAATTGCCATGAGAAGTTTCTCAAAAAATCTGTTGTTCGGAGTCGACTTTAGACTGTAGGTCCCACCACTCATGTAAAAAATTAACACACACAACATAAATAGTGTACACAGCTAGGTCGTAATCCTATCTCAAGGGTTGTAACGACCAATTACTTATGTATGTCTGTATACAAATCGCTGATGAGAATTAAGTTTTAAATCTCATCTCTGCCTTTACCTTGTTATAAATATGAATTCATTTTTTACTTTTGTAGGCAACTGTAGCTTTGTGTAATGTAAGCGTTCCTATCGTTTTTTTTTTGTGAGTACTTCCAGGATAATGAAAAATATTTAAGGGAAGGAATGTTTTTTCTCTTCTTTTTTTTCTCTTCTTCATTGCATTTCATTTCATTTTTACAACTCACCAGTAACATTTGCCGTTGACAAATTGCAATAAATTTGTTACAAAAATATAAAATATGTTGTCGTTTCAATATTGTACTCGACTCGATTTGAGAGAGAACAAAAAAAAACCCCCGAAAAATGAATGGAAAATTGTTTGAATTGTTTGGGCATATTAAAGTTCTGGCATTTCCCTTTAGGTGATTGGACTCTGAGAATACATACATACATACGTACGTCAGTAGCATATTGTGGTTGTTGTTGTTGTAGACAGTTTGAAATTGCATAAAAGATTGGCTTTATTAAAAGATTTTTGTTGGTAGACAAACACACATACACACAAACATTGCTTAAAATGGAATACATTGCTTAGGGCCAATTTGCAATATTTTTTTTTTCGTGAAAAACGGCATAGTTATGCGCTATTGATGCAATTTTCAGATGCTGGCTATCCAGAAATGCTCGGTACTTCCAATGCCTCGTCTGAATCATTATTAGAATATCATCTCGACATATTTAAGAATGTTATTTTTAATAAATTAAACAAAAAAAAAAACGTTTCTTAAAAAGTTTAAAAGAAGAACTATTTCTATACTCATAATTTCATACTCATAATTTCTAACAACTAAGACTAAATTTTGCTGAATGATTCGAGTCACTCGTCATCATCATTTATAAGTATTGGAAGTATTTTTGTAAAGTTATGAATCTAAATGAGTAGACTTATGAATCAAACATATTTCGAATGGTATGAGTTTGATGTCAATGTTGTAAGCATACTCATTGCAACCTGTACTTATAAATCAATGTTGTAGTGAGGAGTAGGAATGAATCAGAGTAAATAGTTAAATTTTAATATTGTTGACTCACGTATAGTCAAAATTTCATGAGTGCTCATGAGTAGCGAAAAAACCATTCATAGCTGATATCTGGTACCAACCACAGTCAGGATTATGACCTAACTTCTCCCACCACCAACATATGTTGTGTGCGTTAATTTTATCCATAAGTAGCAGGATCTACAATTTATTGCTTCGAGTGACTCGAATCATTCATCAAAATTGACAATCTTCGTTGTTGTTGCAAAAAAATAGAAAAGGCAACCAAGCTAAAAAGGAGAGAGTAGCAGCAGAGCAAACACACAACCTTCTAGGAAGTGTTCGTACGCGATTCATAATTATTTTGTGCTTCGTTTATTTGTTGAGTTATATAGAGTCGAAACCAACAACATCATACGTGTTGTTAAGTATGAATATGATGAGTACTTCAAACTTTGAATATGAGTAGTGGTTCCATGATATTAAAATAAGTATGAATGCGTATAAATATCAGAAATTATGAGTGTAATTCGATTCTACTCATTTTTTTGAATGCTCATTGCTGATCTATGGTTGTAACCTTGTTCTCTTCTTCTATTTCTTTCTCCATTGTGTGTTGTTTTTTTTTGCATTTTTGCAAAGAAGTTACAAGGTGGCCCACTTGAAAACACAATTTCTCTTAATGATTTTGTTTATTTTTATTATTCTATGAGTCGCTTTGTTATCAAGTTGCATATTGAAATGCCGAAATGAACAACAACAACAATAAAAATAACAAAAATATGTCCTTTTTTGTTGACATTGTTGTTGTTATGTTGGTGGTTATTGTCATGTTATATTGTTATGTTATGCATTTGAAAATAAAGAAAGAATGAAAAAAAGAATGAAAGAAATTATTTTTATTATTGTAATTGACATGTAGACACTGTTATGAGCATATGTTGCACTTATGTACGCTTGTTATAAAACGAGTGTAACTTGTAAGAGTACTAAACGAAAAAAAAAACTACAACAGTAAGCAAAACTGTTGTCGCAGCACACTCAGCGTAATTTGAACAGTTATGAAGCCATACCCTACCATACCATACCATGTGAATCCCACATATCAAATCATTATGTGTGAGAAGATAAATTCGAATTTGAAAATCCAAGACGCAATCCATAAATTTTAGCAGCGCCACATTTGGCGTTAACATAGCAAAATTTCTCCTTAACAGAACAAAATTTTCCATTAACAGAGCACTGTTAGCTGTTTAGCAGTATCCATCTGAACAAGTCCAGTTGTTTAGGTGCTAATTTTAGGGCATATACTAGGTCAATGAGTACCATACTATATGCAAAGGAAGGTTCCAAGGCCTCTTAATATAATCAACAACATAGTCACATATAAAGTGATATCGTGTTGAGAAAATTGGGTTTGAAAATATTAATTTTTTACTTGAAAATTCTCTAGAAGATCAGTGGCAATTTAGGAACATACATATATGAAGTAGTACACCTACCCGACTATATGCAAATGGTAGTCCATAGGGTCCTCTTTCGAAACGTGGTAGCGAGATAGCTGGAATAATTTTGATATTCGAAAAATCCTATAGATTTCGACACTATTATTCACAAACAATAATGATAGTAATGAGAATTAAATTTTGTGGCAATAGTCTGCAATAATTGCAAAGTAGAAGATTAATCTACTTATAGCCACTGTTAAGCAGCTAACAGTGCTCTGTTAATAGCATATTTTGCCCTGTTAAAGGCAAGAAGTGGCGCTGCTTAAAGTGTGGGTTTGCGTCTTTGGTTTTTAAATGCGAATTTTTCTTCCCACACATAATTTCGATAATTATATCGCATGATAGTAAACATTTATTATATAATAAGTTTGAAATATCTTATGGAATATCGTACCATAGTTCTGAACTACAATGCTTTAGATAAGTCCAAGTGTTTTGTCAAAAGTTTTATTCTGATAACGAGATTTTCGTTTTAACAATAAAAGTTCAGTGCACGCTTAGAAGCCTGAGTGTATTCAATAAATGTAAGCAAATGCATGCATATGTACGATATTGTACGAGTATGTGTGAATGTATAAAGTATTCGTAAGGCTTTGTGCGTCTGATTTCAATACGTAACTGTATTAATGTATCTACATTTTCATTGTACATGTAACACATACAATAACAAGTTAAGATTTCCGGTTACAAGATTATTTTAAGAGCTTAAACTGCACACATGCAAGCACACACACACAGAGAGAGAGAGAGAGAGAGATAGAAGAAACAGGTGGAAATTCCGACATACATATGTTAACCCATATCTTTATTATTGTTTTCTGGCTGTACTCCCTACTCTCCCTGCTCATGCTCACCTTTTGCCTGAGCACGTTGCCCATGTTGCTGATGTTCATGTTATGTGTGCCTCTGTAGTAAATTTTATGACATTGGTTGGTTGATACTACAAAAATCGTTTCTTATCGCTTTGGGGCATACTTACATACTATTGTTATTGTTATTGTGACTGTGCCAACCTAGCTGAAAGTGTTGTATGCATGTATGTGTGCGTGTCTGTTGCATATGTATTTAGTATGCTTCACAAAACTCTTAATGGATTTAATAATAATTTGTTAAAAGGGTTTTCGTTACTTTTCTATGGGAATTTTCGTTTATTTTTCAATTTTTATACACAGAAGTTAAGGCTTCTTGTTATTATTTTCCAAAACTACTGAGCCCTGGTATTAGTTTGTAGGTGTATTTGTTTCTACAATTCCTAGGGTAACAATTGATATTTTTTAAATGCTTTTAGTTCATGTGTTTCATGTGGGAAAAGAGGAAAAGTGTATTCAGTTTAATGGAATTTTGTTTGGTAGTTATTTTTGTTTTTTATATATTTTTAATTTATTAATTATTATTTTCATAAATATGTTGTGATTTTAATTAATATTTAATTAAACGAATACTTAAATGTTATTTATCCTCATAGCTATTGTTGTTTCTTTATTATTATTCCTTTAGTTCCCTTAAGCAAAAAACACATATTCTTCACTGAATAAAAAAATAATGGTAAATGAGTTCGACAGATTACCAATTCAAGGATACCATATCGTCATAAATTCTCTGATTTTACTGGATTAAAGAAGACGCCATCGTCTAATAGGTAGTGTAATGGTTTATTAGATTTAAGGCCACGGTTCAAACCTCATGTCAGATATCAAAACGAAAAAGTAAAAAAAATATTTCTTCGGCCACTTCCTCTCAGCAGATCAGCAGACAAAAACCCTTAGTGCAAATAAACTGCCATGAAAAAATCTAAAAAATCTGTCATTCGGAGGCGTTTTTACACTGTATGTCCCGCCACTCATGTATAAAATTAACACACACAACAAAAGTGGTATGAGAAACTAGGTCGTAATCCTAACTGAAGGGTTGGGGTTAGGCGAAGTGATTGAAAGCAAAAGTTGCCGTAGTCTCTAGGTAGTGTATCGGCGCTTATAAGACGTGAAACCGTTGTTCAAACCCGAGCTCAGACATTTCAAACGAAACAATATACATATATTTCATCGGTTGCTTTCTCTCAGCAGATCTCTGAAAATAAAATAAAACTTTCATGAAAAATTTCTCAAGATTTTGTCGATCCTAAACGACTTTAATCTGTAGATGCCACCATATGGTGGTATGAGAAGCTAGATAGTAATCCTGACTGAAGGATTGGAATGGCCAATTACGTACATATGTAAGTAAGATAAATTCGAATTTGAAAATCCAAGGCGCAATCCATTAAATTTAGCAGCGCCACATTTGGCGCTAATAGAGCAAAATTTGTTCTTAACAGAAAAAAATTTGCCCTTAACAGAGCACTGTTAGCTATTTAACCGTACCCATCTGAAGCAACTCACTTGTTTAGGAGCTACTTTTGGGATATATTCTAGTTCTATGAGTACCATATCCTACTCAAAGGAAGGTTCCAATGCCTCTTAATAATAATCAGCGATAAGGTCACATATAAAGTGATTGTGAAAATAGTCTTTGAAAATATAAATTTTTTGATTGCAAATTCTCTAGAAGATCAATGGCCATTTGGGAACATATAAGAAATAGTATACCAACCCGACTATATGCAAATGGTAGTCTAGAGGGTCCTCTTTTGAACCATGGTAGTAGGATAGCTGGAAGAATTTTGAGACCAACCATCCTTTATATTTCAACACTATTATTCACAAAAAATAATGATCATAATGAGAATTAAATTGTATGTCAATAGTCTGCAATAATTGCAAAGCTGTAGACTAATCTACTTATTGCCACTGTTAAGCAGTTAACAGTGCTCTGTTAATAGCAAAGTTTGCCATGTTAGAGGCAAGGAGTGGCTCTGCTAAAACTGTGGTTTTGCGTCTTTGGTTTTTAAATTCGAATTTATCTTCACACGCATATCATTTTATTGAGAAGAAAGGAATTGGTTATATTTTTCTGTCAGTAGTGGTAGTGGGATAGCCGGAATATTTTTGAGATTCGGAAATTGAATTTAAAAAAAAAATCAATTTTTGGCCTCCTTTGATTTTTAGGTTAGGTTAGGTTAGAGGACGTGCACTTGTCAATTAAGACCCGGAGGTCGAATTGACCCATTGTAGAACGTCCTAGTTTCTTACACCACTTATGTTGTTTGTGTTAATTTTATACATGAGTGGTGGGACCTACAGTTTAAAGTCGACTCCGAACGACAGATTTTTTTGAGAAACTTTCTCATGGCAATTTTATTTACTCTCAGAGTTTTTGCCAGAAATCTGCTGAGAGGAAGTCGCCGAAAAATACTTTTTTTGTATTTTGTTTTTGATGTCTCGCCTGGGGCTCGAACCCTGGCTTTGCGTCTAATAATTTTTAAATTCGAATTTATCTTCATACACACGCGGAATCGGATGTATTTAAAATCTGAATCGGACTTTTTTACAAATCCGCTTCCAAGCTTAACATTACATTGTTAACTTCCCAAAAATAGATTTAATGTGAAAGTATTTAGAGCAGCATGTAAATGGTCATTGGCAGATATTTATTGAAAATAATACATAGCAGCTAATGTTAGAGGCCTACAGCTGTTTTATAATTCTGTTAAGATAATACAAAGTTTTTTTCTCTTTAACGCTTAACAAATATTGGCTGTGATCCAAACATTACTTTCATGGCCTGCCAATAATTTTTTTTTGTTTTACACCACAAACAATAAAATAATAACAATAACAAAAACAATAATAAAAAAATGTTTTGCTAAAAACTCATGTATTTGCATAATAAAGTAACAAATCAAACATTTTCGGTTGTGGAGTCCTAAATCTAATCCTTTAAGCTGTGGTTGAGTGAGGTGGCGGCTATATACGATAAAAATATCGACAAAAAAATTAGGAATAAAAAAAACAACAAATATTTTTATGGCACATAAAAGAGGAGCATTTTAAAAACAACATGTTCACATATCCGTTTGCAGTCGCGTGATAATAAAAAAAAAGAAAAAGAAAAATAACATTCATACTACATTTCCATATTATTGTTGCAACAACATTTACACCAGTTAGTAGCAGCAGCAGCAACAGCAGCATCAGCAGCAGCCACCACATTTGTAAACAACATGCAGATGTCATAATTTTCGTTTATTTATTCGTATTTATTTTTTTAAGGATTTTTTGCTGTTTTTGACAACATTTCAAATGAAATAACAACACCAACCATAGAAAATGGTTTGTTGGTAGGTAGTAGGGCGAGAGGCTTTGTGATATTTTCATTGTTATTGTTTTTTGTTGTTGTTGTTTTAAATTTCCATAAATAAATACGGAAATATTTTATTTAAAAAAATTTGTTAGCATTGCTGTTATTATTATTGCTGGCTGCCAATGTTAGTTCTGTTGATGCTGTTGTCTTTCTTTTTTTTCTGTTCTGATCTGTCAGCAATATTACGTTTGTGTTTTTTCTGTTGCTCCAAACAATAGAACATAACAAATAAAACAAATCAATTTTAAAAACCTATAAAAAGGAACGACGAAAGTGTATTGCTGAGTACAGACAATTTTTTAATGCAGCAACTAATAGGCAAACTTTAATATTTACACGACGTGTTCGAAGGGTCGAAGTCGCCGTAGTCTAGTAGGTAGTGTGTTGACTTATTAGACATGAGATCTCAAGTCAAACCAAAGGTCAGACATGTCCAACAAAACGAAAATACGAAAAAATTATTTCTTCGGCGACATCCTTGTCAGCAGATTTCTGCTGAAAACTCTGAGTATAAAATAAAATTGCCATGGAAAGTTTCCTAAAAAAATCCAATGTTCAGGGTCGCCTTTAAACTGTCACTCATGTACAAGTATCACTCATGTAAACCGCCGCTCATGTATCGGGTCCGCCATTTAACGTTTTTTTTCAACCAGTGCTTATTTCGTGAATGGTAACACTTAGCTCATGTCCGATTTGACAGATAATTAGTTTTATCCTTCCGCTGAACGAATATGGACCATCCAATGCGTTTTCGCTTCGCTAAGTGGTCCTGCGATCGACTTACAGAAGACGCCGATTTTGGCAAAAAAAAAATCATATTTTCAGATGAAGCTCATTTTGATCTTGGCGGGTATGTAAACAAGCAAAATTGCCGCATTCGGGGCACAGAAAACCCGCACGCATGCATTGAAAAACCGACGCACCCAAAACGAGTCACTGTTTTCTGCGGATTTTGGTCCAGAAGCATAATTGGGCCATTTTTCTTCGAAAATGAGCAAGGAGTGGCCGTTACAGTCAATGGCGATCGTTATCGGACCACGTTGAACGAATTTTTTTTTTTTTTTCACAAAAATTGATGAGGAGGATATTGGCAACATTTGGTTTCAACAGGACGGCGTTACGTGCCACACACCCAAAGCTACACTCGATGTTTTGCGCATTATCAGCCGCAGAGCTGATGTCGTTTGGCCACCTCGGAGCTGCGATTTGACACCGTTGGACTATTATTTGTGGGGTGCCGTCAAAGATAAGTGTTACGCCGACAAGCCAGAGGCAATTAACGCTTTAAAGGACAATATTCGTGAAGCCATTGGTGAAATACAGCTGCACACAATCGATAATGTGCTTAAAAATTGGACCGATCGTGTAGGCTACTGCATGGCCAGCCGAGGCAGCCATTTGAATGAAATTATTTGCCATTATTAACCGGAAGGATTGTACTTTCAAATAAAAAAAAAGAAATTTGAGAAAACATTCAGTAGTTTTTTTTTTAAAGAATTTTCAAATATTGGCGTACCCTTTATAAAAAAATGTCAAAGCACACAACATAAGTGGTGTGAGTGTAATGGTGTAATGACAAATTATGTATGTAATGTCGGTGATCTGTACAGAATTTGGAAATAGAAAATCAAAGTCTCGAACGTATGTATTCTGTTAACAAATTTAATCCAAACAATAATAGTTGATGACTACAATTTCAAAAGGTTTTGATGCCAAAATCCAAGGACATACTGAATTTTTTTATAGGGCCATCCACTAGTTTTATTTTATTTACGCTTCTAAATAATCCACTGACAGTAAATTTAGATAGGTTAGGTTATGTTAGGTTAGAGGACGTGTATTTGTTAATTAAGCCAGGTACAGTACCCGGAGGTCGAATTGACCCATTGTACAACGTGCTAGTTTCTCACACCCCTTATGTTGTGTCTGTTAATTCTCGTATATTTAGATAAATTCCATGAAATTTAATTCACATAAAATTTAATAATTCAAATTATAATTAAAATTTACAGAAAAAAGGAGTTCATGACTTGTTTTTATTACGTTGGCAATAATTTTTAAATGTTTTTTGTATAACAAACAGAAACAAAAAATATAATATGTTTTCATATTAAAATCATGAATTAATCACTTGACTGGCTAATTTCATCAAAAAAAAAAAAAATTCTTAACAAAATACTCTGTGGCACATTTAAGAGGGGGTTCGTATAAAATTTGCACAGAAAAACATAATTTTGCGGTGATTATTAACGTTTTATTTGCAAATTTCATTTCATATTTATGCCACCAGTTGTTCTATTTGTACAAAATATTTCAATGTTTGCCATTTTGTTCGTAGCAATGGAAAGGGTTTTCATTTGAAAGAATTTCCATTTTTATTAAGAAAAAATTTGTAAATTAAAGCTTATCAGGTATTATGCAAGACTGCTGTTTACATCTACATAACATACATAATTGGTCATTACCACCCTTCAGTCAGGATTACTACCTAGTTTCTTACACCACTTTATGTTGTGTGCGTTAAATTCATACATGAGTGGCGGGGGACCAACAGTTTAAAGTCGAATCCGACCAACACATTTTTTGAGAAACTTTTCATGGCAATTTTATTTACTCTCAGAATTTTTGCCAGAAAGAGAGGAAGTCGTCGAAGAAATAATTTTTAAATTTTTCTTTTTGTTTGCGATGTATGGAACGGGGGTTCGAACAACGGCCTCATATCTAATGAGCCAACACTCTGCTTACTAAAATACGGCTACTTTAAGTCGAAAGTCATTCCTTATACTGGATTTCTTATAAGTTTTCTCATATTAGAGTCATAGATTAGCGTCTGAGGGTTCCAATTTAATTTGCCAAATTCTGTATCAAATCTACGACTGTGAAGAAATATTTTTTCATATTTCTGTTTTTAAACCTTAGCCAATAAGCCAACACACTACCTACTAGACTACGGCGACTTTACATTTATTTCAGCACATTACACCATAAGGAATATACTACGGTCTTCTTATGGCTATATCCTGTCTGGATGATCAAGAATGGGCATTTGGAAGAATTCGAAAACTATGTTGCAAATTGTTTTGCTATCACCCGCATTAGAATTGGAATTGCTCGGATTTTCAGTCAATCATTTTAACCACTAAACAATTATGAGTATATCCTTTGCTATGAGTATTCAAAAAGATGAGTAGAATCGAAGCATACTCATAATTTCTGATGCTAATACGCATTCATACTTATTTTAATATCAGGGAACCTCTATTCATATTCAAAGTTTGAAGTACTCATCGCACTCATACTTAAAAATATGTATGAAGTTGTTGACTGCGACTCTCCATGACTCAACATTTACAAGAATCACAAAATGTAATGTAGTTAATGTAGTTTGTTAATGCAACAACAACTGAGACTGTAAATGATGATGAATTATTCGAGTCACTCGAATCATTTATAAGTATTATAAGTATTTTTCTAAAGGCTTATGAATCTAAATGAGTAGACTTATGAATCAAACATATTTCGAATGGTATGAGTTTGATGTCAACGTTGTACGCATACTCATTGCAACCTGTACTTATAAATCAATGTTGTAGTGAGTACGAATGAATCAGAGTACATAGTTAAATTTCAATATTGTTGACTCATTTATATTCGAAATT
Organism: Sarcophaga variegata; assembly: GCA_932273835.1. Taxonomy (NCBI): domain Eukaryota; kingdom Metazoa; phylum Arthropoda; class Insecta; order Diptera; family Sarcophagidae; genus Sarcophaga; species Sarcophaga variegata. The sequence goes on along the minus strand of OW026362.1, from coordinate 113,074,031 downwards.
TTATGAGTGCTTATGAGTAGCGAAAAAACGATTCATTGCTGATCTCTGGCATGTAGTAATAGAAATTCTTTTCAAACCATACCCTGTATTTAAAAAATACTTTGAATTTGTAAACTTTTATGAGATTTATTTTTATTTTTCATTGCAAATGAATGTCCAGACTATAAAATAAATGCTTGTTTATAAACAAAATGGTACCAATAGTACTCAAAAAAAGAAAAAGGACCAAATGAATGAATGAATGAACGACTGAATACAATAATTTTTGGTTGTGCTCTAATTTTAGAACTGCGACACCAACAGCAACATCAATAGCAACAATACAACGCCATTGAATATTTACCAAAAACTGAAACGTTGCTCTCTTTTCATGTTTCGTGTTATTTTTCTGTTTTTGTGGTTACAACAACTATTTGTCTGTCCATTTAGCGAATTATTTAGTTTTAGTTTTTGAATTCGGTGTGTTCATTTTACTGTGTTTTGTTGCCGCCGTTGTGTGCACCAGTGTATTTTGAGGGCGGAAATAGGCGACACAATTGTATCCGGTGTCACATTCAAAAGGTATCCCCCAATAAAGTTGTTTTGATTGCAGCAACTACATCCTAACAAACTGTAGTTGAAGTTATAATAACAGCAGCAAAAAAATTGCAAGTTCCAAATCAGACCGGACCAGACCAGTCCAATAACATCAAATGAAATAAAATTCACGCCATGACATGAATATTTCTATTGTCTGTAGAGGAAGGTAACGTTTGTCTGGTTTTTTTCATTCTTTATTGGTATTTTTCTGGTCTAATCTTTTAGTATTTTTGATTAAAAAACAAACAAATATTTCTATAAAAAAATAATACTGGGAGGGAGGCAGCATATAAAAAGTGTAACTCGAACATCAGTTTTTTTTGACTAAAAGTTTATGGAAAATAAAATGTCACAGAAAATAACGTCAATTCTAAAAACAAATACAACAAAAAACATGAAATACAAATGAAATGTAATTGTAGGGATTAAATGACAACGGGTGTTAAGGATTTAAAACTATTGAAATAACAACCCAGGTGTCTCGCTAAAAAAACAACAGAAACAATTTCAAACGAATTCACCATTAAATGTTTGTTATTGGATGAGAGAAATATGAAATTTCTTATGTGTATGAAGATAAATTCGAATTTAAAAACCAAAGACGCATATCCACGCTTTTATCAAAGCCACTTCTTGCTTCTAACAGAGTAAACTTTGATATTAACAGAGCACTGTTAACTGTTTAACAGTGGCAATAAGTACATTAGTCTTCTACTTTGCAATAATTATTGCAGACTATTGACATACAATTTAATTCTCATTATGATCATTATTATTTGTAAACAAAAGTGCTGAAATATAAAGAAAGGTTGGTAAATTGTAGCCATGCCACTACCACGGTTCGAAAGAGGACCCTCTGGACTACCATTTGCATATAGTCGGGTAGGTGTACTATGTCTTTTAGGTTCCCAAATGGCCTCTGATCATCTTGAGAATTTCAAGCAAAAAATTGATATTTTCAAAGCCAATTTCCTCGATACTATATCACTTTATATGTGACTATGTTGCTGATGGAGGCCTTGGAACCTTCCTTTGCTTATAGTATGGTACTCATAGACCTAGAGCATTTCCCAAAATTAGCTCCTAAACAAGTGGGCTTGATCAGATGGATACTGTTAAATAGCTAACGGTGCTCTGTTAAGGGAAAATGTTGTTCTGTTAAGAGAAAATTTTGCTCGTTAACGCCAAATGTGGCGCTGCTAAAATTTATGGATTGCGCCTTGGATTTTCAAATTCGAATTTATCTTCACACTCATTTTAAATTTCTTTACATACGTAAACAAACATTATTTTGATTTGATATATGCACGCATATCTGTATATACATAAATACTTACTTAGCTAAACTTATTTATTAACATTTGGGGAGTACTTAACCGGCATTTGTTATAAATGAAGAAACCCCACATGGCGTAAATAGCTAGAATGCGAAAACAACGTCATTGTTGCGTTTTTTACGGATATAACAACTGTTTTTCAGTAAAAGGTTTCCATATAAGATGGATCCATAACTTGGGGCCTACCACATAATGCTTTTAGTAAAAAAGAAGTGGAAATATTTTTGATAGGGTCGTCTTCAGTATCTCTTCTGGCAAATGTTTAACAATTCCGACTATCGTAACAATTGTTACTAGATTGGTTCTATTGCCTCCCGATATTGTGTTCAAGATCATACACTTCAGACTGCCGGCTATACTGTTTACCAAATTTGTTATCAATTAATATTAAAGAGCCTACCTTTAAATACTCACGTTAAAGAAACGGTTTTTAGAGATTTTCAAGACCTTTATTTTCGTCCAAGGCTTGTATGTACCAGAGATCAGCAATGAATCGCTTTTTCGATACTCATAAGTACTCATGAAACTTTGAGTATGAGTGAGTCAACAGTATTGAAATCCAACTACTCTGATTCATTCGTACTCAGTACAACGTTGATTTATAACTACAAGTTGCAATGAGTATGAGTACAACGTTGACATCAAACTCATACCATTCGAAATTTGTTTGATTCATACGCCTGCTCATTCAGGTTCATAAATTTAGAAAAATACTTATAAATGATTCGAGTGATTCGAATCAATCGTCAAAATTTACAGTCTTAGTTGTTGTTGCATTTACAAAGAAAGAAGAAAGACACATAAACAAAAAAGAAAAAGACAGCAAGCAGAGCAAATACACAACCTTCATGTGAGTATTGTAGTGTTCGTACGCGAATCATACTTATTTTGTGATTCGTGTATACGATGAGTCGCGGAGAGTCGAAATCAACAACATCATACGTGTTGTTAAGTACGAGTATCATGAGTATTTCAAACTTTGAGTATGAGTAGTATGAGTATGACATTAAAACAAGTATGAATGCGTATAAGTGTCAGAAATTATTAGTATGATTCGAATCTACTCATCGTTTTGAATACTCATTGCTGACCTCTGGTATGTACCTTGTATTGATACTTGGGCACAAATGGGAACGCCAGGATATCTTATCTTCTCTTGCGTTGTAAAATTTCGCCTTTTTCATGTTTTTATTTTCAAATACATCACGACATTTATCACAACTTCATTATAATTTTGAAGTTTATCAATTTCTTTACTCAAAGAAACCTTCGTTTCATCTCAAACCTGTTCTCTCTATTTATCACAATGAAACTTTAAGCATATTTTAGTTCCACTAACTTAGCAAATGCTCTAAGGAGAATAATTTATAACATCTTTCTGGCAACTCTTAATAGATGCTGTTGTGTAAACAATATGTTGGAGTTTATAAGGAGCACAACACACAAATAAAAACAAAAACAAAAACAGAAATAAAAATGAAATAGAAACTTGGCAAAAGGTAAGGTATTGTAGTGGTATTGTGTGGAAAACAGCAAGAAGAAAAGCAAAAATTATGAAATTCATAAGTCATAAAGTAGCTCCCACTCATCTGTACATACTACTCGTACATGCATGGCAGCCGTATAGTATATACTGATGCTCACGTGGCAATATGGTTGTCTTGTTGCAACATCAGCAAATTATCATGATTGCCATGACGATATAATGTTGCTGGCAATGAAGATGATGACGATGACGACCTCTGTTATTGCCGTTGTTGCAAAAACATCTGTAGAACATAATTCCCTTCGTAGCATTTATTAATGACTGTTTATTGTATGTTATGATACGGGGTTATCCCTTCCAATTCTCTAACACACAGACACATATTGAATTACTACATACTGTTTTGGCAACGAAAGTGTGGAATAATCAGAAAGAAGTTTTAAGTCTTCTTTATGATTTTTGGAGGAAGAATAAAAAAATATTTTCTTTATTTTCAATTTATTTATTATGGTATTGGTGTAGGATACTTTTTTGTTTCCTATTCTTTCTTTAAAAAAATTAAATGCAAACGGGTCCTTTACTTTTATTAGCCATTATAAGGGTCTTCATGAATCGTCTCAAGAACTGCAGAAACGTTTTTGGCATTTAAAGGTTGTAAACACAAAAGTACTACGTTCGAAAGGGAAACATATGTATATCTTCGTTTGAATAGCGTCTCAGCACTAGCATATAAAATATTTTCGTATTCACCAGAGGTCAGCAATGAATCGTTTTTTCGCTACTCATAAGCACTCATGAAACTTTGAATATAAGTGAGTCAACAATATTGAAATTTAACTATGTACTCTGATTCATTCGTACTCACTACAATGTTGATTTATAAGCACAGGTTGCAATAAGTATGCTTACAACATTGACATCAAACTCATACTATTCGAAATATGTTTGATTCATAAGCCTACTCATTCAGATTCATAACTTTAGAGAAATACTTTATAAGTATTATAAATGATTCGAGCGACTCGATCGTGCTTCGTGTATGAGTCATGGAGATTCGACTTCGGGACTGTATGTCCCCCTCCACTCATGTATAAAATTAACACACACAACATAAGTGGTGTGAGAAACTAGGTTGTAATCCTGACTGAAGGGTAGTAATGACCAATTGTGTATGTTTTACTATGCAACTCGTCCTAAATAGTGTTGTACTATCCAGTCAAGGTAAACTGCTCGAGTGACTCGAATCATTCATCAAAATTTACAAAAAAAGATAAAAGACACATAAGCAAAAAAGACAGAGCATCATGCAGAGCATGCACACAACCTTCTAGTGAGTATTTTAATGTTCGCACGCGGTTCATTCTTATTTTGGGATTCGTGTATATGTTAAGTTATGGAGAGTCGAAATCAAGAACATCATATGTGTTGTTATGTATGAATATGATGAGTATTTCAAACTTTGAATATGAGTACAGGTTCCATGATATTAAACTAAGTATGAATGCGTATAAGCATCAGAAATTATGAGTATGATTCGATTCTACTCATCATTTTGAATACTCATGGCTGATCTCTGGTTTGAACCACACTACCTACTACAAAACTAAGCCGACTTCAAGTCGAAGGAAGATAAATTGGGTTTTTCATCCCTTTTATTGGATTTCGTATAAGTTGTCTCATATTGGAGCCTAGATTTTATACGCTATAACCTATGATAGACAAATAGACTAACGTCTGGGAATTTCAATTTAATTTTCTAAATTCTGTTTTAAAACTAGGACTGTTTTTGATTTAAATTTTATTAGTTTTTCTGGTCATTTTTTAATTAAGTGTTCCAGATTTAATTTAAATTTTTTTGTTTTGTTTTTGTTGTAGATTCTGTTCTATTTGCCAGGATAATTTTACTTCTGCTGGTGCATATACTACGCTTCATACTTTGCTGCCGTTTTGCCTTTCTATTTTCATATTTTTCTCACTTTCCAAATGAATCTAAAACACAAACATCATGATTCGTTGGTTATGGGTTTTAATTTCTTCTTCCTTTTTTTTTTTTTGGGGTTCATATTAAAATGTTCCTCCTATTTAAGTTTGTTTTTTTTTCTTGTTGTTGTGTGTTCTGTGTTACCAACTTTTAACACACGTTGCAGCTGTTTTCACTGTTTCTGCATTGGCCGTTGCAATAAACCTGACAAAAACTGACTTAAAAATAAATCGCTGTATACATGGCCATTGATGTGAGAAAAAATTTTATATGAAATTTAAAGTGTTCACTCGTCGTTATTAACACAATCCTTCTGCTCCTCCTCCTCTCTATAAAACGACATAAAGCCTTTGAATTTACTTCAACCCACACATCCTGCATCAGCCATATCGCAAATGCTTCTTGTTGCCAATGCTCTGTAGCGAATTGGGTTGATGTTGACGATGCCTGGTTGGATTTGCTTGTTGTTTGGCTGTTTTATATGGATATCCCAGTGTAAGGCAAAGAAAAAAAAAATAGGCGGCTTTATAATTTACACACACTGCCTGCCTCATATTCCATAGACATCAATTTCTTTAGAGGCATATTCGAATCACTTGTACCCCACTGACTGACTGACTGTGGGGTGGTGGCATAAGGGACATCATATCGCTATAAATTTCATACCCAAAACATCATGTTTTTAATTGCCGAATATTGGCTTACAGTACTGTTTTCGGAGGTCTAAAAACAGATATTTTTTGGAATAAAAACAAAGTAACTCCCCTTTTAGATGTTCGTCGTGTGATTAATTTTTTTTTTTTTTCAAACATCAGAATTTAGTGACCTACTCTAATTTGTGTGAAGATATGTACATAAATTCGAATTTGAAAATCCAAGACGCAATCCATAAATTTTAGCAGCGTCACATTTGGCGTTAACAGAGCAAAATTTCCTCTTAACAGAACAAAATTTGTCCTTAACAGAGCACTGTTAACTATTTAACAGTATCCATCTGAACAAGCCCACTTGTTTAGGAACTAATTTGGGAAATACGTTAGGTCTATGAGTACCATACTATAAGTAAAGGAAGGTTCCAAGGCCTCTTAATATAATCAGCAACATAGTCACATATAAAATGATATGGTATTAAGAAAATTGGCTTTGAAAATATCAATTTTTTGCTGGAAAATTCTCTAGAAGAATATTTTGAAACATATAAGAAATAGTAAACCTACCCGAGTATATGCAAATGGTAGTCCAGAGGGCCCTCTTTCCAACCGTGGTAGTGGATAGAGCTGAGAAAGTTAACCCCCTCCATCTGCTACCAACAGTCCTTTATATTTCAACATTTTTGTTCACAAATTAAAAATGATCAGAATGAGAATTAAATTTTATGTCAATAGCCTGCAATAATAGCAAAGTAGGAGAATAATCTACTATTGCCACTGTTAAACGATTAACAGTGCTCTGTTAATAGCAAAGTTTATCCTGTTAGAGGCAAGAAGTGGCACTGCTAAAAGTGTGGGTTTGCGACTTTGGTTTTTAAATTCGTATTTATCTTCACACACATTATTTTTTTGGAACAAAGTAACTCCCCTTTTAGATATTCGTCGTGTGATTTTTTTTCCCCTCTTTTCAAACATCAGACTTTAGTGACCCACTGTAGCATGTACAATCGTAATTTATAAGCACCAGAAATCTAGAAAAAAAAAAGAAAGCAAAATCATGGAAGTGATGTGATCGTCATAGATTTTATTATTACCATTGACAGCTTCAGAAATATTTCATGCAGAAAATTGTGCAAAAATATTTAAAAAGTTTCAATAAAAACGTTTCAACGTTTCTGACTGCTGAACGAACGTTTTACTACATACATATGTATGTATGTATACAAGAAGCATGTGTTTTATTTATAATTTTATGTTTTTTTAATATTTTTCACAATTATTCATAACAGCCGCCCTTTTTGCAAAGATAAATGAATTCAAAGTTGGTTGAACGCCTGAAACAAGCAAAGCAAACTCACTGACTATCTAGCGACTGAGTGACTTGTTTGTTGAATGATAGTTTTACTTTGGCATTAAAACTGAACGTTAACGAATCAAAAAAGTATTTACTTTTGCCTTTAACAATTGCAATTAAATTATAACTTTTTGTTAGAAATTAAAAAAAAAGTTATAAAAATACTGCTCATTTTCCAATATACATACAGTGAGAAACTGTACACGAAGCGTAAAATTCTAACAATCACCAAACTCAACTTTTACCATTTAAGGCGAGTGCCCGAAAAAATTTCACAATATTTCGAAATTTTTTTCTTTTGTTTCAAATTTAAAGAGTGGCAATGAAACAATTTTAAATTAAAAATAACGGTATTTTATTAATATATTTTTTTAATGTACAGTGTCTTTTGACGCTCACTGTACGTCACTACATAAGAATTTACGATTTTACCTTCTAAAAACGTTTAAAATATGTGCTCGTAGATTGCAAATAAAATAAAAATAAATATGTGTTTAGTTTTAACTAATTCTTTATTATTCGCACAGTTCTGTGTGCCACTGTTCACAAATTTATGTAAACAACAACAATTACTTCTTTTTGTTATTCCTCTGTTCATACCCTTTGCATAAACAATAACAATTGCTAGACAATTACTCGACAGGTCTTTGTCTTCAAACTACGATTACTTTCTTCAAACACAGTCTTCTTACGAGACTGACTGAACTTCACTACTCCGGTCGCCTGCTTTGCCTTGTCTTTTATATGGCAGAGTAAACAGTCTGAAATAATATTCTTGAAGGCGAACATCGTTGTTTAAATTTATTATTGTAGTGTTGTTGGTGTATTTTTGTTTACTTGTTTACCATTTTTTTATGCTGGTGTTTGTTGTTATATTAAGCCGTGCGATAATTTGTAAACAGGTTTGTTTACTGCATTGTTTTGTTTTTGTAAATTTTGCTTATTTTCTTAATGTTAAGCGATGTAAAAGATTTTTCATTTTCATAACAGTATGTTAATAATAAGTACCAATGTTAGAAAATGTTAAGAAGTACCAGTTCTTAGTACTTTTGAAAAGGTTTGGAAATAATTTGAACTTTTAAATTCCTTAAAGAGTTCTATTCAATATTTAATGGTACTTTGTATACTTAAGCTTCTAAAACCAAGATCGTCTTAAAGTATCGCTCACTTGAGGACATATAAGACCCCGTAGTAGACTCTATTAAACGTATTTTTTTTTTTGTGCCGCTATAACTACGATTTTCTCTATGTATGTTTCAAATACTTTAACCTTTAAAGACGTTTTTATTTTTGTTTTTTGCGTACTAACATTTCCTTCTCTTTATTTTATTTCGTCTCTTTTAAGGTACAAAATTGAAGTTGCCGGCAAAAGTCTTCCCTCCCTTACGAATTTGGATAAGGGCCGTTATGGTGTAATCGTCTTTGAGAATCTTGACAAGTATCTGCATATGGACAAATGGAATCGTGAGCTATTGGACAAATACTGCCGGGAATATTCGGTGGGCATTGTGGGCTTTGTAAGTCCCAGCGAAGAGACACTGGTGGCTGCGCAACTGAAAGGATTTCCATTGTTTGTACATACAAATTTAAGATTACGAGATGCCAGTTTAAATCCAGCCTCACCCGTGCTGCGTTTAACGCGGTCTGGCGAAACAGCCTGGGGTGCCTTACCGGGTGATGATTGGACCGTGTTTCAACATAATCATTCCACCTATGAACCCATAGAATGGGCTCAACGTAATAGCCAGGATTATCCCTCGGATGCGGGTGGTCAAGTGCATTTACCGCTGACCACCGTACTGCAGGATCATGGTCAATATGATGGCATAAAGCGCATATTCTTTGGCAGCAGTTTAAAATTCTGGCTGCATCGTTTACTGTTCCTCGATGCTCTATCCTATCTGAGTCATGGCCAATTAAGTTTGAATTTGGAACGCATGATTCTGGTGGATATCGACGATATATTTGTGGGTGAAAAAGGCACACGCCTGCGACCGGATGATGTCAGAGCGTTAATAGCCACACAAAGAATTATTGCCGGCATGGTGCCTGGTTTTCGTTTTAATCTGGGTTTCTCAGGGAAATACTATCATCATGGCACCAGAGAAGAAAATCTTGGCGATGATTTTCTGTTGCAAAATGTCCAAGAATTTAATTGGTTTTCACACATGTGGAAGCATCAACAGCCGCATTTGTACGAAAACGTTACACTGCTAATGTCAGAAATGCAATTGAATCACGGCTTTGCCGTGGATCATCATATACCAACGGACTCTGGTTATTCTATTTCGCCTCATCATTCTGGTGTTTATCCTGCCCATGAAATACTGTACGAGGCCTGGAAAAAGGTGTGGAATATTAAGGTCACCTCCACTGAAGAATATCCCCATTTAAGGCCGGCTCGTTTACGAAGAGGCTTTATACACCGCAACATAATGGTGCTGCCAAGACAAACCTGTGGCCTCTTCACACATACCATGTATATAGATCGTTATCCTGGCGGCCGTGATAAGCTAGATGAGTCCATACAAGGTGGCGAACTATTCCAAACAATTGTTTACAATCCAATAAATATTTTCATGACCCATATGTCTAACTACGGGTCCGATCGTTTGGCTTTGTACACGTTCCAGTCGGTTATAAAATTCCTACAATGTTGGACGAATCTTAAGTTAGCCTCTGCTCCGCCCATACAACTGGCTGAAATGTACTTTCGCTTACATCCGGAAGAAGTTGATCCCATTTGGGGTAATCCTTGCGATGATCCACGCCATCGTAAAATCTGGTCAAAAACCAAGAGCTGTGACTCTTTACCAAAGTTCTTGGTAATAGGACCACAAAAAACAGGCACCACCGCCTTATATACATTCCTATCAATGCATTCGGGTATTGTAAGTAACATACCCAGTCCGGATACCTACGAAGAGGTGCAATTCTTCAATGGCAACAACTACTATAAGGGTTTGGATTGGTACATGGATTTCTTTCCCGCCGAAGTGAATACCACAATAGCACCCAACTCCAGTCCCCGCTACATATTCGAGAAGAGCGCCACCTATTTTGATGGCGAAATGGTACCGAAAAGGGCTCATGCTCTACTGCCACATTCGAAAATCGTTACAATCTTAATATCGCCGGCCAAAAGAGCCTACTCTTGGTATCAGCATCAGAGGGCGCATGGTGAAACAATGGCAAATAATTATAGTTTTTATCAGGTATGTTTATTTGTTAATGTGTGTGTATGTGTGTGAGTATGTGTATGGGTGTATGGGTTTGGTAGAGAGACACCACAAATAAAATCACTTTGACCAACACTTGACAAAATGCTACAAATTTAATTGGACACTTTAGTTAAAGGACGAAAACACACAAAGAAAGAAAAATATAAAAAAGGATTCATTACCACACAGAGAGAGAGACAGAGAGAGAGAATATAAAAGGAGAAGCAAAGAAAATCACATTTTAATTACTTGAAATACGTTTTCATTCCTGTTTTACAACCGAATGATAATTGACAGAATAAATATTTACGAAATGGTTTCCAAAATAAGACAATCAGACGGACAGACAGACAGAGACACACACACACAGAGAGAGAGAGAATAATACAACCAGGATGTTGAAAAACAAAAACTTACGAAAACAAACATGAAAAAACCTTTAACAAGAAGAAAAAACATTCCAAGAGAAAGAGTTGAGTAAAAGTGCATATTCGTATGCAAAAAAAAAAGAATAAGAAATAGAGTGAGTAACAGTTACGAAACAGATTCTAAATTAATGAACTCAACTCATTTAGGAAATTTTAAAACATGAAAGAAAATTTTTAGTTTGGTTATACAAACTGTGGAAAATTCGACACTTGTTTTTAAGAAAAAAATAAAGTGAACAGCAAGCGTAAACCAATCAAACGCTTTAAAGTGATTAAACTTTACGTGCAGTTTGTTTGAATGAAATTCCATTACAATTTACTACTGTTTGGGATGCTAGAGTTAAAGAACATTGGTGTCGCAATTCCATTTGATCTTCAGTATCTTCAGAAAAGTAGGTAATAGGATGATAGCGTTGCCTATCCCCCACTGATTTTAAATCCATTCCGCCAGAAGTCGTGTAACTAGCCTACGACTACTCATTATAAATTCCACAGAAAATACACTGTCTGTGCTGCAATCTTTACATAAAACTTTGTCAGAGGCGAATCTACAGCAGGCATCCGTAAAACACTTTAGGTTTAGGTTAGCGGACGTGTACTTGCCATTTGTGACAAGTACAGTACCCGGAGGTCCAATTGACCCATTTTACAATGTCGTAAAGGGGAGAGGATAATAGGGGAGATGGGGAAAAGGAGAGGAAGTAGGAAAACGAGATTAAAAAAGCTACTAAGCGCTGGACATTCACAGAGGAGGTGTTCGATAGTCTCCAACTCCTCCTCATCGCAACATATCCTGCAATAGTCCGGCTGGGATCTGTTCCAGATTCTTGTCAGCGATTTAATCTCGCAGTCTCTCGTAATAAACCCAATAACTGTCCTTAAGCTGGCCTTATGCAACCCCAGCAGCCAACCTGTCCTTACACTGTCTATAGCAAGCCATACCTAGAAACATAACAACATGATCCATACCCCCAATGCCTCTGCTCTTCCCCCTGATCCATCCATTGATGAGACCGTAGAGGTGGCAGACAGAGGGATCAGGACTAACTATCACATAGCCCTCAGAAAGTGAACCTAATCTAGCGAGAGCATCCGCCGTCTCATTACCGAGTATTCCGCTATGACCCGGAAACCAGCATAGACGGTCCAAAAGTCCTTAACGATTCCTTGCACTCGCGTGCGAGCCGTGATTTGCGCCAGACCGATGCAATGGGCCTTAGAGCAGCCTGGCTGTCAACGAAGATCATATAAGATTCCGAATCCGAAGTAGGCCTACCAGCTATGGCCCCGATAGCCATCAAGATTGCCAAGATCTCTGCCTGTAACACGCTACAGTCATCCTTTAACCTGAAGTAAAGTTCAACACCGAGTTCCCTACAGAAAGCCCCAGGACCTGTACCTTCACCTAACTTCGACCCGTTTGTGAAGATTTGTATACCTTTCTACCCCTGGAGTCCCGCACCATTCCATTGTGCCCTATCCGGTATAAGTATCCTCAAAGCAGGCAGGAACATAGCATCAGGCACAATATAGTCGGAGGCTTTTTCCGAAACTCCGTACCTCCGCTCAGGAAAGACGACGTTCAGAACTCTGGAGTGCCGTGTCGAGCGCTGTTTCCAGCAGCCCTATTCCGTCAGACGTATGGCACTGCGCGCTGCACACTGCTTGACATACGAATCAAGCGGAGTCAGGCAAAGCATAGTATCAAGAGCAGCCTGAGGGCAACTCCTTCTCACTCCAGTGATACTTAAGGAGGCAATCCTCTGAACCTTATCCAAGATTTTCCAGGGCACTCCACCAAACAACACAACCATTAGTAATAACCGGTCTAAGAATCGCCAGATATATCCAGCGAATGCAGTTCCTACACTGCTAGAGAGCATTCAGTCCCATCTTCATTCTTTCCTCGGTGTTTCTTTTCCAGTTCAGCTTGCTGTGTCTTTCCGTAAAACTTTCATTGGCATCCTGTCCTGGCATAAACTGTCCATTTCTTAACATTGCCTTTCATTTTTGAAGTGCATTTGGTTGTGGGAGAGGGAATGGGAGAGGAAGGATCGTGTATATATATTGTAGAGATGCAATTTATTAAGTGTTTTATACAATCAATTCAGTTGTAATTAATTTACTTCACAGGCAAGAAGAGATCTTCTCTTATGTGGCTGTTGTTTTGGCCACTCATGCAATTTTAATTGAATAGAAATTCTTGCCACAATTTTGTGGTATAATTGAGAAAACTTTGCTGCAACAACCTCAGTTACAACAACAACAACGATAATAAGACAAGACAAGAGTTTCAACAACAGCAGTTTCCACTTTAGCTAACCAAAAACACAAAAAAAAAGGTGTCGAAAAACAAACGCAAAACAAACGTTTGGAATAAAATAGAGAACATGGTCAAGAGTCTAACACTTTCCATGAATAATCATACAATCTGGGCCTCTCTACAAAGGTGGGAGTTTGACAAGAATATTGTTTATCTGTCTCTCGTTTGTTTTTTCTTCTTTTCTTTTCGTCTTGTCTTCAAGGACTTAGTGTAACATGATATGTTGTTGTGTGGCAAAGTGTTACAAAATGTCCCTGCAAAACTGAATGACATTTAATGAAGGACTGAATATGTAATGCCTGCGGTAGATAGTTGCTTACAGCGTTTCACGTAACACGTTTCTGTTTTAGAGAATGAATTTCTCTGTTGAGGTGCACAGCAATAGCAAGCAAAATATACTTGCATATGAGGAAAAACGGAAACTATAAACACAACATGTTGCTGGTATTACGAAATCTCTCGTAGTTTATTTCAAATATTAAACTGCATAACTGCGAGGTTAGCCTACCTAGTACTTCAAAATTAAAGAAAGGTATTTGAGAGAAATATTCACCTTATGTTTGAGGAATTTTTATTAAATTTTACAAAGTCAATCAAATTTAAGTTTAAAAGCCACGCAACTCGCAATTTAATTCCACTGCTTTCGAATCACTGCAATTTTGTATTCTTCGATCATTTGTTAATACGAAACTAATATTCGCTATGTGTGTGAAGATAAATTCGAATTTCAAAATCCAAGACACAATCCATAAATTTTAGCAGCGCCACATTTGGCGTTAACAGAACAAAATTTCCTCTTAACAGAACAAAAATTGCCCTTAACAGAGCACTGTTAGCTATTTAACAGTATCCATCTGAACAAGCCCACTTGTTTAGGAGCTAATTTTAGGGCATATACTAGGCCTACGAGTACCATATCATACTCAAAGGAAGGTTCCAAGGCTTCTTAATATAATCAACAATATAGGCCTTTATAAAGTGATATGGTATTGAGAAAATTGGCTTTGAAAATATTAATTTTTTGCTTGAAAATTCTCTAGAAGATCAGTGGCCATTTTGCAACATATAACAAATAGTACACCATACAGACTATATGCAAATGGGTCCCCTTTCGAACCCTGGTAGTGGGATAGGTGGAATAATTTTGAGTTAAGAGTTGAGAAAAATTACAAGCCCTCCACCCACACCAACCATTCTTTATATTTCAACACTATTATTCGCAAATAATAACGATCATAATGAGAATCAAATTTTATGTGAATAGTAGAGTGTGAATAGTAGAGAGCAAAGTAGGAGACTAATCTACTTATAGCCACTGTTAAACGGTTAACAGTGCTCTGTTAATAGCAAAGTTTACCCTGTTACAGGCAAGAAGTGGCGCTGCTAAAAGCTTGGATTTGCGCCTTCGGTTTTTAAATTCGAATTTGTCTTTATACTCGTCTGAAAATTTAATTTCATTGCTTTCGCATTTCTGCGATCATTTGTTTAGTACGATACTAATATTCGATTGGGCCCATATACTACATCCAGTCTTTAACAGCAACATTTAAAAGTTAACAAGAGTGTAACGATATGACACCCAGTTCTATTATAAACTCCTCAATGTATGCTACACAAACCAAACAATAGAGACAAGAGTTCAATGAATACAATCCTTGTTAAGAGACTGGCTTTTATTTCAAGTCATAATACATTACTCTCTGGTCAAGACTTCTTTTTGTTTTTCTTCCTTTTTCATGTTTATACAGCAATGGACAAGGCCACAGAACACACACCCCCACACACACCCACACATGTTGCTTGTCTGTCTATCTATCTACTCCCCCCCACATGTCCTTTGTTAATGATTTTGTGCAAAATTGTATTCATTGCCACACAAAACTTCATCTCATGATGAAGAATGTCAGTGTTGCTTATGCAAATGATGATGATGATGATGATCATAATGATGATGATGATTTTGTCAATGATTTATAACAGGATTTAAAAACTCTTATAAGAGAGAGTGTGTGTGTATTGTTTGGAAAATGTTTCACTTGTTTCTTTCACCATTTTTTTTTTTGCATCTCTGGTTTATTTATGCAGTTGTATGCAGAAAATTTAAACATTTTTAAAACAGTTACCGAAATAGTTGAAGTGTTAAAATGTATAAATAATGAAACGAAAACTTTATAAATAAAAATCATGCAAATAAATAAATTTTCGAAAATTTAAAACGACACCTAAATAACCCATCTTGAATACGTACATACATACATACATAATTGGTCATTACAACCCTTCAGTCAGGATTACGACCTAGTTCTCCCATCTTGAATACTTTGTACAATACATACTTACTGTAGTAAGTACATGGAATATGTGGGTAACATCTCTATGACTTGATTTTAGAAGATCTGTGCAACAAAAAATTCAATCGTCTTTCAAATAATTCCAACTCCAATAAGGCAATTGAAAACATGACCAAAGGAAGTTCATACTGTGCCACTTTTTAAGGAAGTAAATTTCACAATAAGCATCTTCTTCTTAAAATCTTAGTATTGACTTAGGTTCCACGGTCTTTTTCTATACATCAAGACTTTCTAATGGAGCCAAATCGATGGCTCAATGTCTAAGCCAGTGGTTGAACCACAACCTCTCATCTAATAATCAGAAACACTACATATTAGACTACAGCGACTTACCTATATCTTGTCCAGAATAAAGAGATGTGATCTTCGGATTCACATACTACAACCACAACCCTTCAGTCAGGATTACGACCTTGCTTCTCACAACACTGATGTTATGTGTGTTAATATTTTACATGAGTTTTTTCGAAACTTTTCATGGCAATTTTATTTTACTCTCAGAGTTTTGGCCAGAAATCTGCTCTATGAAAGTCGCCGAAGAAATATGTTTTCATATTGTTACGTTTTCACCTTTTTTAAAAACGTTTAAATATCAGTTCGTTAATTGCAAACAAAGTAAAAACAAATATGTGTTTAATATCAGTTAAACTCTCTTTATTCTTTACACTACTTTTGTATGCCACCGTATACAACTTAACGATACAACAATCATAATCTGTTTGTTCACTTTACTAGTTCACACAATTATTCGCTTTACAACCTCGACTTGTTTTGTTCACGCGCAACTTCACACAAGGCTGACTGAATTCTTACTGACTGCTGCCTGCTTTGTCCAGCCCTTTTATAGTCCGACACAACCAGTCTAACGAACATTCTTGAAGTGGAAGGTTCGTGATCTCGCCTTCTCGAGAGCTCTATTGCTAATACATTGTTGTTTGTGTACTTTGCTTATGTTGTCTATCCCTTTTTGTCACATACATGTTGTTGTTGGTACCAGGCGCAACTAGGTTCGTTTTACATATGTGTGTGTGCAGCTTTAGATAATCAACATGTTCATTGTATTCTAAGTGTTAGTGTGTATTTGTGTCGTGTGGCTTTTGTTTATCGTTTCTGTTGTTAAACGATATTAGGTCGTTTTGATGTCTGACCCGGGGATTTGAACCGTGGCCTTATGTCTAATAAGCCAACAGACTACTTACTAGACCACGGCGCCTTCAAATCAGATACTCAGATACATTTGAATTTTGCGACGAAACCTAGAATATTGTTACGTTTTTACCTTTTTAAAAACGTTTAAATATGAGTTCGTTAATTGCAAACAAACTAAAAACAAATATGTGTTTAATTTCAGTTAAACTCTTTATTGCCCGCACTATCTTATGTGCCACTGTTCGAACTTGTACCACGTATATAACAATAACTACAACAATTATCGGTTTATTCGTTATTCTTATCACACAACTATTCGTAACGGCGGTCTTCAAACCACGACTTCGTGTCTTCACACAAGACTGACTGGATTATAACTAACTGACTGCTGGCCTTGTCTTGCCCTTTTATATACGCACGTAATCAGTATGATGAACGTTCTCGATGTGGAAGGTTCCGTATTGTTGTTTGTGTATTTTGCACACTTGTCCATTCCTTTTTCTCTCATGCTTGTTGTTGATGGTTTTCTTTCATTTCATGTTGTTGTTGGTATATGCAACCAGGTTCGTTGTACATACATATGTGTGTGTGCAGCTTTTGCTTGTCGTTAATGTTAAACGATGTTTTCATGTGACATGATATTAGGCCGTTTCCATTTGCGTAACAATATGAAGACAATTTGCCAATAATTTACATCTCCTGCATAAAAATATCCAAGACTTAAAGCTTATTTTACAATCAATCACTATGGCCACCACGACAAATTTAAACCAACCAATAACAACAACAAAATAATGCCATCATAACTATTCTTTAGCACGAGATAACTTTGTAATACGTTGATAATAACATTGTAAAATCGTAAATTTTGTTGAAATTAATTAAAGAAATTAAACCACAATATGGCCACAAAATGTTTCTTTTTTTGCTTCGTATATTTACCACCAGAATGTGGTACGAAGGGAAAATATTTGCCAATTATTGGTGGTGAAGATGTGTAAAGTCAAACGACTGCAGCTTATTTTGTAACAAAATAAAGCAAAACAAAGTCTCAATATTTTGCGGTTGCATTGAGAGACCATTTAACTTGGCTTTGGAATAAATTAAATGACCACAAATAAATTGTTTCATAATACAAAAATAATGGTTATGGCCTAAAGGACAATGTGATGTATGATACTGTACAGTAATCCCTCGATTTACGTCGCAGTTGATTCCAAAAAAAGGCGACGTAAATCGAAACGACGTAAATCGAATTTCATATTGCTCATACGACCAAATAGTATGTTTTTAATAAGGAACTTAAAAAAGTTACAGTAATCCCTCGATATAAGTCGCAGTTGATTCCAAAAAAAGGCGACGTAAATCGAATGACGATGCAAATTGAAGTTAGAGGGAACAAAAAATTTGACGACGTAATTCGAAACAACGTTAATCGAGGCGACAAAAAACGAAGGAATACTGTACTGTACTGTATTATCTTCTCTGACTTGCTTGCTAATTATTGTAGCTTAAATATGGAAAAAAAGGAAATGTTTGGCATTCATGCAGAATAACCACAACAGCCAGCACAGTCTAGTTGCATAAGAAATTTATTTCCAAAAATGCATTCATTTGTTATGAGACACGGTCAACAGATTTAAATCCTTAGCCATGAGACCAACCTTGTGTGGTAAATAAATTGCCAACTAATTAGTTGATGTCCTCATGTAGTGCCTGCCTATTTAGTTTTCTTTCCTTCTACCGTGTGGAAAAAATTGTCAGTAAAAAATACTAGGGATTAACAGTGCATTTGAACTTGAACCTCTCTAATGGTGTAGTTAATGCTAAGCAGGTCTCTAAAAACAATTGAAAGTGTTGTAAACTCCGTTTTTTTTTTTTTCTTGTTTGCAGCAGATTAAATTACGTTAAATCCGTCATGAAAAACACTTTAAAAAAACTTTGCAAAATGAAAAGAAAGCCTGTAGTAAAGCAGAAGAGAAAAACAACGCCAAAGAATACGTAGTGAAAAGTCGCACTTAACTTTTCTGTAAAACTATTATAATTTGTTTTTGTTATTTTTTTTTTTTTTTGTTTCATTTTTTTTGTTTTTGTTTCTAGTGTTTCTAGTCTTCCCATATATTTTATGAACTTCAACAAGTTAATCTTTGAAACATTTTTCACTCGTTTGCAAGCCATCGGGTTGCTGTTGCTTCTCTGTTTACCCAGCTATGTACCTGCGCTACTCTTGTTTCTTTTGTTTTGAAAAGAAGTTTCGTTTCTTACTTACATACACACGTTTTAATGGAATTTTTGTTTTTGTTTTGTTTTTGTTTTTCGTTTCAGGTCATAACGGCATCTGATTCAGCACCAAAAGCACTCAGGGATTTACGTAATCGCTGCCTGAATCCTGGTAAATATGCACAACACCTGGAACGTTGGCTCTCATATTATCCTGCCCAACAGTTGCACATCATTGATGGCGAACAATTGCGTCTCAATCCCGTTGATGTAATGAATGATTTGCAACGCTTTTTGAAAATTCAACCGGCCTTTGACTACTCCAATCAATTGCGTTACGATGTAAAGAAGGGTTTCTTTTGTCAAGTGGTCAACGAGAAACGCAATAAATGTTTGGGCAAATCAAAGGGTCGTCAATATCCGCCCATGGATGAACGCAGTGCGAAACTGCTACAAAGGTAAGTTCCTTATAAGTGATTACACTCTTACATTACATGGGGAGTATAGAGAATGTAAGGCACTTCACTTTCATTTGAAAGTTTCATTAAAATGATGTGTTGAAAACAGCAAAATGTTACAAGAAAAATAGAAATTTTTCATCGTTTAACGGCTGGTTGGTTGGTGGTGACGGTAACGGTGTTGCCATGACTCTTTTTTCTTTTACTTCTTCTACTACTACCATCGTTATAAACACCACCACCACCACTATTTAATCTACTTTCACATCATAAAATGTGGGTATTTGTGTTACTTGTACGACGATATAATGTTGATGCCACATTTTCATTTCGCTTTTTGCTGCGGATTTTTTTTTGCTATTTTGCTTTGCTTTTGCTTTGTTCAATTCAGTCGAGTTGAGTTGAGCTTGAGCTTCGCAAACTAACGCCACATTATGTCACGTCATGTCAGTCATTCAGACTGTCTGCCTGTGTTTTGTCTGTCAAGCAGCCAGTCAAACTCCCTGACAGTCTTGGCATTGCTTGCCTGTTTGCTTAACAGTTTTGTAGAACGCATCCAAAAATGATGGATGTGATGTGTCTACACTTTCTTTTCTTTTTCTTTTTCTTTTTCTTTTTTTTTAATGAGATTTCTCTTCTCATTTTTTTATTCCATCCTTTTTTGTAAAACTTTCAGGTTTTCCCATTTTCCCCACGTTTTTTTTTATTTTTCCCCAATTTGCTGGTTAAACTTTTTCTTTATTTTGCTTTCACCAAAGGAATGTTACATTTATCATTACACTCGAAAGTTATGGTTGGTGCAGGGGGAAGGGGGTAGGTAGTAGTAGTTTGTAGAAACGGTAGGGAAGTTTGTAAATGATTTCGGTTTTTGTATTTTGTTTTC
The DNA here is from genome assembly GCA_932273835.1 of Sarcophaga variegata. Taxonomy (NCBI): domain Eukaryota; kingdom Metazoa; phylum Arthropoda; class Insecta; order Diptera; family Sarcophagidae; genus Sarcophaga; species Sarcophaga variegata. Next base: position 113,053,611 of record OW026362.1, on the reverse strand, counting down.
ATTAACAAAAGAATCTCTAGAATGTATGCCAGTGATAAACATTAAAACGGTTTTCAGAATATTTTCAAATTTATTCTGCGTGCCTTACAACGTGATGGTGACGGCTGAGATTGAGCAGCTTTAACTAGATTTTTATCAAGCGTGTTATATGACCTGTTAATTGATCCAAAGCAATAAATGTATTTCTTTTATAAGATTGTGTGTGTTATTGATCTTAATCGGCGCGATGTAAATTATTTATTAAAGCTTAACACAGTGGAGGATTAAACAAGCATCCCTTAAAACAGAAAAGGACATATAAAATCCGCTAAATATTGTTACGTTTTTACCTTTTAAAAAACGTTTAATATATGAGCTCGTAGATTGTAAATAAAATAAAAATAAATTTGTGTTCAGTTTTAATCAAAATTCTTTATTATTTGCACAATTCTGTGTGCATACCATTTGCATAAACAATAACAATTACTAGACAATTATTCGACAGATCTCTGTAACGGAGATCTTCAAACCACGATTGCTATTTTCAAACACCACACCGCGTCTTCACACAAGACTGAACTTCACTAACTCAGTCGCCTGCTTTGCTTTGCCTTTTATATGGCAGAGTAAACAGTCTGATGAATGTTCTTGAAGGCGAATGTTTATGACTTCGCCTTCTCGAAATCTCTATAAATCTAAACATAGTTGTTTACATTTATTCTTGTAGTGTTGTTTGAGGATTTTTGTTTACTTGTTCACCATTTTTTATGCTGGTGAGTGTTGTTATATTAAGCAGTACGATAATTTTTAAACAGGTTTGTTTACTGTATTGTTTTGTTTTTGTAGCTTTTGCTTATTTTCTTAATGTTAAGCGATGTAAAAGCAAAACATCAGTATCTAAATTTTTCACTTTCGTAACAATATATTTGAAACAGTAGAACCAGTCAAATACACTGAAATATGTTTTAAATTTTAACGAAATCGCCGTATTCTAGTAGGTAGTGTGTTGGCTCATTAGAAGTAATTTTATCATTCATGGCAATTTTATTTACTCTCAGAGTTTTTGCCAGAAATCTGCTGAGAGGAAGTCTCCGATTTCATATTTTCGTTTTGACGTCTGACCTGAGGCTTTAACCGGGGCCTTATGTCTAATAAACCAACACACTACCTACTACACTACGACGACTTCCTCTTTTAGTATTCTTAATTCGAACCACCGTTTCGTAAAACACTATTAATTAACTGTTCGGATCAGTCTATATAGTCCATACAACTGAAGAGATTTCTATTTAAGTTTGTTTCTTCAAAAACCCAGAACCACTATGACTTAACTTAGATATGAATTGTAAATATTACTATCCAAAGTGCATTTTTATAAAACTCAGTGATTTATTATACCATGACTTGCTGTGAAAACTGATTGTTATAATTCTTCTTCTCATCTACTTTGCATTTTCCATTATTCCCTCTAAATTTGATATCCTCTATTTAACTGGTGTTTTTCTTCTTTTTTTTTGTATTGTTTCCCCATATTTTACCTTTCTTTCTTTTACGTAAATGTCGTTTTCATTCACATGCTTGCTCGCTCGTGTATAGAAACTGACTGACTGACTGCTCCAAAGATAAATTTGCATTTTTTTTTTGTTCACCGTTCATCTCATTATTGTAGTTGACATCATTGTCGTCATTATCTTCATCTGGTGGCAGTTGGGTTTTTGTTCTTTTTAGTCAAAATTTTTCCTTTCTCTCACCAATGTTTCTATTTCGTATACAATTTTTTTGTTTTGTTTTGTTTTTTGATTGCTTTCACTGAGAAAATGTTCAACGTCCTTTAAAACTGTTTCAATCAGTTGACCACATTGTATGTGTGTTCTGACATTATACAGCGTAAAACAAAAACAAAAACAACAACAGCATCACCACCACATTTAAAAACAAAGTGTCCTCTTTAGTTTTTTTCTATATTAAGCGGTACTTTATTGTTGGTTGGCCCCTTTGTAAAAATAAATATTGGCCTCTGCATTGGGGTAAAATTATTTGAACACCTCGAAAAAACGTTTAAAACCGTTAAAAAGTTTTTAAACAAATCTTTTATTTTTTATAAATTTTAAAAAAAAAAACGAATTAAAAAAAGTTTACTTGCGCCATAAATCATTATCGTCGTTCAAAAGTTACGAGTACATCTGACATGTCAATAGTTGATGATGAGTTTTGAAAAGTGCGAACTCGTGTCAGAATGCCTGACATCAGACAATAATTTTTGCTCTGACACGCAAGGCAAAAGCACAAAAATGTTCATTTTCATTTACGACCCCCCCCCCACTCTCTCTCTTTCTCCCTCTCTATTTTTTTGATTTCATTTCTGTTGAGTTTAGGAAAACTTTTGATTTTCCAATTGTAGGATGCATTCGTTCAGTCATTCATTCATTCATTTTGTTGGTTGGTTTATTAAAAGCAAACTTATGTAAATTGAAACTTTAAAAAATTGCGGATACGAAGAACAACAAGAATAAAAATAAAAACATTTTCAATACGTACATATTTACGTTTGCAGGTTCTAACACAACACAAAATAGAAATGTTGTAACAACAACATTGCATTACAATAAAGAATAACCAAATTTGTCACAATTTGAAAGGTCTGAGGCTGAAGGTATGAAGTTAATAAAAGAATATTTAGTTTGAAGCTGTTTGTACCAGAGATCAGCAATGAGTATTGAAAAAGATGTTTAGGATCGAATCATACTCATAATTTCTGATACTTACACGCATTCATACTTAGTTTAATATCATGGAACCTCTACTCATAATCAAAGTTTGAAGTATTCATCATATTCATACTTAACAACACGTACGATGGTGTTGACTTTGACTCTCCATAACTCAACATATACTACACGAATCACAAAGTAAATATGAATCGCTCCCGTGAACATCGACTATCTCCCTGCTGAATATTGTCTCAACAGGGTTTTCCACTTTCTGATTCCGAGTAGGGACGACTGGAATCATAATGCGGTTGTCCCCCCGGAAGTACTGGATATATATACCGACGGCTCTAAACTCGATAATGGGGTTAGAAGCGGTGTCTACTCTGGGAAACTGGACCTAAACATTTCTCTCCGTCTGCCGGACTACTGCAGCGTGTTTCAGGCGGAGGTGACGGCAATTTACCGGGCCGCTCAATGGGTCCTCGTCAACGGTGCTCCTTTCACTCACGTCTCTGTGTTTTCTGATAGTCAGGCTGCGATGAGATCGCTATCGGGTTTCGTGAATAATTCTAGGATCGTTAGGGAATGTCGCCCCTGTCTCGACCTTCTTTCTGGGCGCTTCACCAGTGTCTCACTGGTGTGGGTCCCCGGGCACAGTAACATTCCGGGAAACTGTAGTGCCGACGAGCTCGCTAGAGCTGGTGCACTCCTTCCGGAATACTCTTCAATTGAATTGGGTATGCCACTTGCGCGGAAATTCTTTCGGGACGCCAACCTATCCTGGGTCAATGAGGAGTCCTGCTCCACCGTTAGACTCACCTGGCCCTTGATGGATAGAAGGCGTACCACCCAATTACTTGGTCTTGGTCGTGACGTCAGCTCAACCACAGTGGCCATGCTTACAGGTCATTGCGTTATGGGTAGACACGCGGAAAGAATGAGACTCCCATTTAACGACTTCTGGCGTGAATGCCGATCCGCTGAGGAAGAGGAGACTGTTATCCACTTTCTTTGTCAGTGCCCGTCTCTTGCTAGGTGTAGATATAGGTTATTTGGCTCTACATTCCTTATCAGCTTGACTGAGCTATCATCTATTAATATCAAGAATATAGCCTTGTTCATCAAACTTTCTGGCTGGTTTTCCAGTGTATGGTAGTCATGCTTTTGATGGGCAGCCCTTGCGCTGACCAACTTCTTCCTCTTCCCTGATTATGGCGGAACTTGGTCCGTATAGGGACTGCGTTCACCCGTGAATATCACAACGGGCCGCTATGAGTGCTTATGAGTAGCAAAAAAACCATTCATTGCTGATCTCTACTTGGGTACAGAAACAATCGAACTAATAATTACAACATCACAGAACGAAATTTAGAGAGCTGTCATAACATCATGACAATACTTAGGTTGGTTTAACCTTCTCAACAACAATACAATGAACTCCAAGTTAATAACAGACTATCTATCCTCTGTCATCGATCTTTAAGAGTAAATTTCTTTACAAATTAGAAAATACAAATACAAAGAAGATTCAGATGATAAAAATGCAACATTTTCAATGCGTTATTGACTTGGTTTGATTGCACTTCAGCTTAAATTTGTTTAACGCTTTTAGAAATTGCTGTCAGTGTTAAGACGAAGCACTTGGTAGAGCGAACAATACAACCGCTTGTACTGCCTTTCGCCTCTAATTAAGGCCCCCAAAGACGTATAAGTAATACATGCTGATAAGCTATTAAAATATTAAGTATACGCCATGAAATAAGCGGCATAAAGAATTCTTTTTTTTTCTTCTTTTCTAATAAAAACAAATCAAATAATGTGTGATTATTAATAGAAATTCCGCCTCTTATCTTTTAAAAAATCTCAGGAATTTTTCCTTTTTTCTTGTTCTTCTTCCACTTATTTTTTTATATTAATAACATGTGGATTGAAGCGAAGCAATGGAAAACAGAAATCTTATTATTTATAATCACAGAATATAAGAAAAAAAATAAACAAAGTGGATTGAGATTGTATAATAATAAGCACGTTTTGTTGTTGTAGACTAACGGAATTGACTTGACTTGACTTAACTTGACTGTATAATGAATAAATAATGTTGAGCCTCTTTAAAGTTTTATTTCTATTGTTTTGATTGTCTATGCGTTGAATAAACAAGTACAGCCAAGTGGGGTTCGGAAGGTTTGATTGTATGAATCCGAGCGTAATAGTTCAACATTAGAAGCAGCAAACACTTGATAGGGCAACTATTACAAGTAGCAGCAATACTTGTTAATAAAAATTTTATTTCTTTTTTATTTCTTTTTATTTGTATTTTTTTCTATCTTAAGCCATTGAAATAAATATTAATGGGTTAAATGTCATTGTTTCTCTATACCATAGACGTTACGCTACGTTAATAAGCTTATTTGCTGTTGTTGTAAAGAAATCTTTAAAACTGTAAAATTCAATTTAAATTATTCATAAATTCTACCTTAAGTATCGATAGTAAAAGGAATAGATTCCGTTATATGATTTGTTTTCAATTGTAGTTCATTTTTTATTATTACATACATACACACATAAATGTTCACTAAAACCCTTCAGTCAGGATTACGATCTAGTTTCTCACACCACTTATGTTGTGTGTGTTAATTTTATACATGAGTGGCGGGACCTCCAGTTTAAAGTCGACTCCGAACGATAGAATTTTGTTTGAGAAACTTTTCATGGCAATTTTATTTTACTCTCAGAATTTTTGCCAGAAATCTGCTGAGAGGAAGTCACCGAAGAAATTTTTTTCTCAAATTTTCATTTTGTTGGAGACATCTGACCTGGGGTTTGACTCAAGGCCTCATTATTAGACATGACCAGCACATTACCTACTAGACTACGGCGACTTCGTTCAATTTTTTATTGCTAATTGCAATGCGGCGCAGTGCTCTAAAGCCACTAATGTGCACGTGTAATTCATTGGTTGGAGATATGCCATCCAATATAATGAGTTCAATAATCTTTAGATCTTTATATTTAACAGCGTTATACCTCTCCACTTATGACATTCACTAAGGTGGTCACAAAAATATAATAAGCCAGGGCTGGAACAACTTTATAAATTTCTGATAGAATGCCGTCGCTTCGTGGTGCCGTATTTCAATTTTGTTATCTCACTTTTGATTTCAACGAGTTTATATGCCTTCTTGAGAATGCTATGAACTCCTCATTTTCAGGAGTTGATTCTCTACAGTTTTCTAGCAGCGCAGAGATAGCCAATGTTATCTTCGGAATTTTTCGGAAATATTTGGAAAGTTCAAATTCAAATTTGCAATGGCGGTATAAGTAGTAGGGCACCTGTGAAATATAATCAGCGATCACATACATAATTGGTCATTACAACCTTTCAGTCAGGGTTAGGATCTAGCTTCACACACCACTTATATTGTGTGTGTTAATTTCATACATGAGCGACGGGAAAAACTTTTTTCATGGAAATTTTTTTATTTATTCTCAGATTTTTTGCCACAAATCTGCTGTTTTCATATTTCGTTTTGTTGGAAATGTCTGACCCTTGTCTTCAACCATGGCCTCACATCTAATAAGCCAATACACTACCTACTAGAATACGGCTGCTATAATCAGCGATCAGAGTGAGCTATTTTATATTTACCAACAAGTCGCCTAATAATCATTCCTGAACGTCCTGTATTGTCCGACTCCACTTCTGTATTCAGTATCCCTTTTATCATTGAAACAGTCCTATCCTGGTTTGAAGCAGTCGTGTGTTGCTTAAAGACATGAAAACGATTAAAAAAATTTTCTAAAAAACTATCCCCTGTACATTAAAAACAAGTTTAACGTGGACATATAAAAATGCTTGGAAGCAAATATGCTTTAAACCATTACTTGCTTTACTTAATTGATCTTAACAACCCTTTAGTCAGGTTTACAACCCAGCTTCTCACACCATTTTATGTTGCGTAGGTTAATTTTATCCATGAGCGGCGGAATATACAGTTTAAAGTCGATTACGAACGTATGACTTTTTCGTTTCAATTTTATTTATTCACTGAATTCTTGCAAGAAGACTACTGAGGGGAAGTCGCCGAAGAAATTATTTAGTTTTTACATTTCGTTTTATTGATGATCTGAGCTGATGTTTGAACCATGGCCATGCATCTAATAAGCCAGCACACTACCTATTAGACTACGACTACAACTTTACACCATTTAATCTTAATTAAATGTATTGGTCATCAACACATATATATGTATGTCCGATTTATGTTCATGGGTTTTATTTTATTACTCTATCCTATCCAAGTCCAATTGAGTATATCCTTCTTCTTTTTTTTAATTTCCTAACAAAGTCGTCGTAATTTCTTATAATTTTTCTCCATTTTAATGAGAATTCTTTTCGAATACATTTTTTTATCCTTCTTTCATTCTTTCTTGTCTATTTACAGATATTATTTAAGTCATAATACAGCTTTAGTGAAACTATTAAAGAAACTTGGTGCACGTCCTATTCCGCAGTGGCTTAAGGATGACCTGTCAACGGGCACGTGATAGCAACAGCACAAGTTACGTAAATTGCGTGCAAGATTAAGAAAACAATTGCAACGATTGTTAATCTTTAAGCCAACATTACAACAATTGCAACAAAAACAACAAAAACAACAACAACAAGTACAACATGAACAACAGCATGAAAAAGTAAAAGAAATCCATCATCAAAAGTCACACAATTACCACAACATAAACCGCCAGCGTCATTTGTATCATCATCACGACGACGACGACGGACAGCGTGAGGAGGAAAAACTTAGCAAAAGTCATCATCTTCAACAACAACAACAGCAGCAGCAGGTACAAAGAGAACATCATAAACAACAACCTGAACAGCATTTTAATGACTTGTTGTTGTCGTCGCCAACACTGACGCCACTGTCACCTGGCCAACTGGCAAAAATGAAAATGTCGATGATGATGTTTATGCTGTTGCCAATACAACCAACACCCACAATAATAAAAGCCAAAGCGGTCACAACACCTTCATTGGGAACCAACAGCATCATCCACCAACAAATGCCGTCGCCAACTTTAGAACAACACCAAGAACCTGTAATTTATCGACGACATCACAAACGAAACAATAAAAACAGTCAACATTATTATTATACAGGATATACGACACTCTTTTAGCAGGAATTATAGACGAAGTAACTTTATATTATTATGTTGTGTTCTTGAACAATATAAAAACAACAATACAACAACAACAAAAATAAGTATATTTTAACTGTTTTTATTGTCTGTATAAAAACAATAATTTTTATTTCAAGAAAAGAAAGAAGATGAAAATAAAAACAAAAAAACGTATTTAATTGGTGTGGTGTGACTAAATTTAATGAAAACTTTTTAACTTTGAGTAAAAATTTCTTTTCTTTGTTATTAATAATGCTCTCCATTTTCCTTAATTCAAACTAATTAATTTACTTGATTATATATAATAATTTCTAAATAATAATATTATAATTTCTAAATAAATCAAATAACTTGTATGTAATTTAAAGTAATTTTCCTTTTTTTTATTTTGTAATTTTTTTAATAACTTTTTTAATAATTTTGTTTTTTAAGTAAATATTAGTGAAATTTATTTTTATTATTATTATAACTGTAAATGTATGTGTAATTTGAATTGATAATTTAATTTGTTTTTTTTTTAATATATAGACTCGTGTATATGTATGTACAATTGCTAATATTTAATATAATAAAATTATAATTAATTATGTAAACAATTTATATACGCATAATAAATTAAAATAAAAATTCATTAATAGGAAGAAATTTTCGTTTCTTTTTTTTACTTTAAACCTGTTTTTATTTTTAATTTGTTTACTATTTAACCAAAAAGCCGGACTCTGTAACAGGGATCAGCAATGAGTATTCAAAAAGATGAGTAGAATCGAATCATACTCATAATTTCTCATACTCATACGCATTCATACTTATTTTAATATCATCAAACCTCCACTCATATTCAATATTTGAAGTACTCATCATATTCATACTTAACAACACGTATGATTTCGTATTGATTTCGACTCTCCACAACTCAACATATACACGAACAGCAAAATAAGTATGAATCTCTTACGAACACTAAAATACTCACTAAAAGTTTGTGTGGTTGCTCTGCTTGCTGCTCTGCCTTTTTTTTTCTTATGTGTCTTTTTTCTTTTGTTGTAAATGCAACAATAACTAGGACTGTAAATTTTATTGAATGATTCGAGTCACTCGACCCTCATTTCTAAATATTAGAAGTATTTTTCTAAAGTTATGAATCCAAATGAGTAGGCTTATGAATCAAACATATTTCGAATGGTATGAGTTGGATGTCAATGTTGTACGCATACTCATTGCAACCTGTACTTATAAATCAACGTTGTAGTGAGGAGTATGAATGAATCAGAGTACATAGTTAAATTTCAATATTGTTCACTCACTTATATTCAAAATTTCATGAGTGCTTATGAGTAGCGAAAAACGATTCATTGCTGATCTCTGCTCTGTAACCATAGTATAGGAATTTTTTTTTAATTTTTTATATTCTGCGAATAGAGTCGTGGCCTTAGAAATTTTTTGAATATATTGTTTCCCAGCGTTGTCAGGAAGACAAGTATGATTATTGCTGCATACATTTCGAAATCATTTGGTAGAGTATGGAATTATGGTCATTTCACGGCTATTATTGGTTCGTTTCTCTTCTCGAAGTATATAATCGTGCTAACTTTGAAATTGTTTATATTATTGTGCAGATATCTGTTAATCAATATCTAAAGTTGCTTAGCTAGCTTAGCACGAAGTCAAAAAGCCACATACCGTATTTATGCTTATAGCATATGACGTCCACACACATTACAATAGAACAACAATATTATCTGAACTGGCAACGTTTTGCAGTAGAAGCGAATGTTATTAACGCGCCTTTTAAAGTAATTCAAGTTAAATCGACTTTCAGAAACTAGGACGTTGTACAATGGATCAATTCGACCTCCGCGTACTGTACTTGTCTTAATTGATAAGTAAACGTCCTCTAACCTAACCTAAATTGACTTTTGTGGCTCGGTTGCACTTGACTTCTGCTTGGTAATAATTCTATTCAATTCGATTCAAATTTCAATATTTGGGGTCTAAGACAAAAAACTTGATACGATCCCACATTATCTATAAGCTATTTTGGCTCAAAATCATGACATTCATGAAATCATGTACCTACGAATTGTATACATAAATAGTGGATATACAGAAGCCATTGATCTATGAAGTAATTACAGTCCTAGAGACATTATTGCTGGATGTTGGAAATATTTAAACTAATCAGCAACTATTTTCACTGAAAATCTATTACAGTTACAAGTGCAGACCACTACTTTGGAGTCTATTTTAGAGCTTGCCAACTTCTTACAGGAAAAAGTAGAAAAAAGTTTATGAAGTCATAAGAAAAACATGGAAATGTAGGTTGTGTTTCAATGTTTCAAAAAAACATTACAGTGCAAAGGGAAAAAATTGTGCCAAGATCAAAAAAAATTTAAAGTAGTACTCGACACATTTTATTTACGGTCTTTGGAAATCGAATAGCACAAGACATTACATTATTGCTTGGATGAAATATTCAGAAACAGCACTTTTGTTTCTGTAGAAATCCATGTAATCTGTCAATCGAATATCCATGTACGCTATATTTTTCGATCCAACACAATGGTTAGAATTCTGCTTTATTGATGGTCAACATTTAATTTTATAACGAACTGTAGTGAGCGCCCTATAGTGCCCGGTTTAGTTGACTTCTGATTTAAATTTTCTACACAATCTTTTTATCAGATTTTCCGAGTTCTGCGAAGCAGTTGTAAAAATTTAGAATTAAAAAAACAACAGTTTGATTGAAATAAAGCGTATCACAATTTGATACCTTATTCTCTCACTTGTCTATAGAAGGTGTAAATATTTTCTTTAATTAAATTTGATTTTTTTGGTTTTATTTGAATATTTAAAACGTATTTAATTAGAAAACTTAAAATAATTCTGAATTATGCAAGAAAATTTATTATTTCAACAGGAAACTCTACAAATTCCCTAAAAGCATTAAAAAAGGAAGAGACTCATAATTTATTCACAAATAGAAATTTAAGCACGCACACATACACACACACACACACACCCAATTAACACAAATACAAAAATTCTCACCCAAAAATGTATTTATTTCATCCAAATAAGACAAGAGACGGTCAAGTTCGACTAGCAGATACACTTCATTTCTAATAATAATACTTTCGTATGTATATGTATCAGTTCACAATGGAGGCTATTTGAAAATAGATGCAATCCGACTAATAGTACTCCTTCATGAGTTCAATTTTTGGGAACAAATAATCGTTCCGTTTTTGTCTATTCAATGCAGAATTTCTAATTTAACTGCAGCTTTTCTCTGACTAGGCAACTTCGTTATCGACCAGTCTCCTCCAGGTCTGAGCGGGACTTTCTCTTCGGTAGTGACTGAATATATCGGTCTCTTTCTTATTTCTTATGTTAAATAAAGAATTATATTGTTCGGAATCCGATAGTGGAACAATACTCCTATTAAGCAACTTGGGCGTTGAAGTCACCTTTTGCCATATAAATGTCGCCTTTGTTTGCAGATCTAGCAGGAGAGTAAAGGCAAATTTCGTTTCGTTTCGTTCGTAGTTGCCACTCGATTTATGCCTTATTGGGTCCCTGGGGAAGAGAAAACTTATTCCGCTGTAGTAAGGTCTGATAAAATTCAAGCTGGTGGGCGAGCTATGAAAGTTCCGAAAATGTCCTAACATTCCAGTTTACAATTCTAATCCGTGTTTTCATGTCGAGTACCGTCACAATTCGGCTTCGGATTCGTTAATTGATGGTTTTTAAGATGGATGGATGCCGGAATGAATGAAGTCACCGTAGTCTAGTTTGTTGGCTTAGTAGACGTGAGGCCACGATTCAAACCCCAGGTCAGACAACAAAACGAAAATATGAAAATAATATTTCTTCTTTCTCTCAGGAGATTTCTGACAGTAAATAAAATTGCCATGGAATATATAAAATTAACACACACAACATCAGGGGTGTGAGAAGCTAGATAGTAATCCAGACTAAAGAGCTGTTATGACCAATTATGTATGTATGGTTGCCGGAATGGAATGTTTAAAAATCAAGACTATTGTTCTCAGAGAAACACAAGCTTTTGGTCGCTTCTCGCAGGATTTCAGACGCTTGGACGCATTGTTAATCTATTGTGAGCCACTCCACTAGGCATATGTATGTTTACCTATTTAGTTGCTTTACCGAAGTCAACATTCAGCATTATTGATGTTCATTGGCGGTTTCAGCCCATGATACAAATCTCCACGCCCATACTAGGTTTTCGCCGTTCATCTAAAACTGTTTATTAACGTTTACTCCCCGCTATCTGGGACCCGTCCGATGACTGTACACCTAACAGACTTACTCAAACAGAACAATTATGCAACACACATATACCATAAAATGTAAAAAATTAAATTTAAATAAATGAAAGAGAAGAGAGTATTTAAATAAATAATTGTTCTAGATTTAGTTTAGTTTATTATAACTCATACTCGTATACCCATTAAGAAATTGCCTCATTTGAAATCCCTATTAAAAGCTTTTACACGGTATCCCCTTTCCCTTTTCTAACCAAACGGCAACTATAAATAAAGCACACACTCTCTCTCTTTATATCTATGTAAACATGATGTTGGTCCTTTTTCTCATCTCTAACTCGCTCTATACGTATGTAAATTAATTGAAATAAAAAAAATAAAGAAACACTTAAATAACTACAAAACAACAAAACAATAACAACAAATGATTAATGTAATTATAATTCTGTGTGTGTATGTATGAATAAAATGTATGTGTACAATAAAAATATGAATACAACAATAATAATAATAATAATAATAATGAAAATAAAATTAAAAACAGTTATTATAAGGCAAACACAAAAAAAACAAGAAATGACACTAACTAACTAACAATTACACAAACAATACAAATACAACAACTACAACCATAAGTTATAATTTAAAAATAAAAAAATATGAAATTTCAAAAAAATGCTTAAAAAATGTTTAAAGGATTATAAACACAAACAAAAAAGGCGTAAAATTAAAATAAATAAAAAAACACGTAAAAACACAGAAAAAAACACACGAATATAAAGTTTAAGTAAATATGTATTGTAGATTAAAATGCTTGTAAATAGTATGAGAAAATGTAGCATAATATAGAACAGCAACAATAAAAACATAAAGAAAGAAAGAAATAAACAGAAAACATTTAAATTAACAACAAAAATTATTAAATATAAGAGAAGTAAAGAGAGAAATGAACAAAAAACCAAAAAAAATACACAAGAAGATAAACAACAATAAGAGAAACAACGGCAAATATATGAATGCAAATAAAATCATAGAATTGTATATGTATGTGTGTATATACAGTTATTTTTACTGGTGTAAGTAAATTGAATGAAACGTAAGTATAGTGCAACATTCTGTTAAATCAGGTTTTTCAAAAACGACGGTTTTTGACAAGCTTGCGAACTGTTAAACATCTTCCATCTCAAGTAACAGTTATTTAGTCAGGGTTTGCCTTGTACGCTTATGGATCGTAGAGCAACCGATGAATACGTAAAAATTTTAAAAAATTACCCCAAAAATTGTGATAAAAAGGTGAGTACTTTTCTGGTACACTGCAGAGATCAGCAATGAGTATTCAAAAAGATGAGTAGATCCGAATCATACTCATAATTTCTGATACTTATACGCATTCATACTTATTTTAATATCATGGAACCTCTACTCATATTCAAAGTTTGAAGTACTCATTATATTCATACTTAACAACACGTATGATGGTGTTGACCTCAACTCTCCATAACTCAACATATACACGAATCACAAAATAAGTATGATTCGCTTACGAACACTAAAATACTGACTAAAAGGTTGTGTGTTTGCTCTGCTTGCTGCTCTGTCTTTATTGCTTATGTGTCGTTTTTCTTTTATTATCGAGTCACTCGAATCATTTATAAGTATTTTTCTAAAGTTATGAATCTAAATGAGTAGGCTTATGAATCAAACATATTTTGTATGGTATGAGTTTGTTGTCAACGTTGTACTCATTGCAACCTGTACTCATAAATGAACGTTGTAGTGAGTATGAATGAATCGGCAGAGTACATAGTTAAATTTCAATATTGTTGACTCATTTGTATTCAAAATTTCTTGAGTGCTTATGAGTAGCGAAAAAACGATTAATTGCTGATATCTGGCTACTATACATCTCACATCTGCAGTAAGAGTTATTTAGTCAGGAGTTGCCGTGTACGATTACAAATCGTAGAGCAGCTGAAGACCTAGCTTCAGCCACCACTGACGTTATGTGTGTTAGTTTTATATATGAATAGCAGGGAACCTACAGTTTAAAGTCGACTCCGAACTACAGATTTTGTGTTTGAGAAACTTTTAATGACAGTTTTATTTACTCACAGAGTTCTTGCCAGAAATCTCCTGAGAGGAAGTCATCGGAGAAATCTTTTTTCATATTTTCGTTTTGATGTCTGACCTGGAATTTGAACCGAGGCCTCACGTCTAATAAGCTAACACATTACCTACTAGACTACGGCGACTTCACATACCTTTCAAAAGGGCATATCATTTGAAACGAATTACTCCAACTAGTTCTGCTTATCGTAAGAAGCCATGTTGTAAGCCTGACTAAAGGATTGCAATGGCCAATTAAGTAAGTAAGTTCTGGTTATCGAAAAGGTTCCAACCAGAGATTAGCAATAAATCGTTTTTTCACTACTCATAAGCACTCATGAAATTTTTGAATATAAGAAAGTCAACAACATTGAAATTTAACTATGTGCTCTGCCGTTTCATTCATACTCACTACAACGTTGATTTATAAGTACATGTTGCAATGAGTATGCGTACAACGTTGACATCAAACTCATACCATTCGCAAAATGTTTGATTCATATTCATATTCAATGCTTAGAATACTTTTAGTGTTGAGACCTTTATCTAAATTTACATTCTAGTTATTCATGTTCATGTTTAATGTTGTGGTTGTAATTCGTTGTCAGTTCAAATATTTTCAATTACAACGATTATAAAGCAGGACAGCGGACATTTTCAAATGCAACAACATGGAAATGTAAATTGAATGTCATTGCAGTCAAATAAATTTTTTTTGTTTTTTATTTTGTTTTCATTAATTTAAAAATGTATTACAAATAATTTGTGTGTATTATTTATGTGTATAATTTAATAAAAACAAATAATAGAATATTTAAATACAGGTACAACGTTGTAAATACCTCCCTTGGGGCATATTTTTGTAATATTTTGCCTTTTTTACACTAGTCCGGGTATATTTTAAATAATTAAGTTCAGATAATTGTATTTAAATTAATTTCAAGTACACTGAGAAAAACGTACGAAAATAAGAAAATTTGGAAACTTTATAAATTTTTAAAAGTAAAGTTTATTGTTTAAAAAAAATATTTTATAAAATAAAGACCATGTTTTTAAATTTCTATTACTTTACAATTTTTTAAAGAATTTCTCTCTGTGTTGCTGATGAGTTCATTTACAATTACAATTACAAATACGAATACAAATGAATAAATAAATAAATTGAATAATATTTTATCCTTTCGATTTGTTTGTTGTTTTTATTTCTGATTTTTTATTTATTTATGCCATACAATAACAATTTGTGTATGGTTAGAGTTTTTCCAAAAAAGAGGAAAATTAAAATAATAAAAATAAATTATTTTAATAATTATAAAATCAATAAACAACAACAAAACACACGACTAATATGAACTCATCACATTCTGATTGCATTTTTTTTATAATTATTTTACTGCAGGAGAGCTAAAACACCAGTGGCAGTCACTTTAGCATATTATTTCTACCTTAAGACTTGCAGACTCTAAATGATAATGAACAGTGGTTTCTTCAATCAAATAGAAATAATTGGTTATTACGACACGTCCTAAATTTTTCTACTGTATCGGATTTAAAAAACTTAACCATATCCTCAGAGCGTTCGATCGCAGTCGCCATAGTATAGTAGGTTGCGCGTTATTATACGTAAGGCCACCTTTCAAACCCGAGGTCAGACATCAAATCGAAATATGAAAAATATTTCTTCGGCAACTTCCTCTCAGCAGATTTCTGACAAAAACTGTCGTACGGAGTCGACTTTAAACTGTAGATCCCGTCACTCATGTATAAAATTAACACACAAAACATAAGTGGTGTAAGAAACTCGGTCGTAATCCTGACTAAAGTGTAGTAATCGTAAGGCCTATGTAAAATTCAGCATTGAAACTGTTGGTGCAGGGATGCCAAAGTATTTATTAAGCTATGTCTTAGTTTAAGAGATATTTTTTCCGCAAAAATCATGTTTAATGCAACACCATTTTATTCTCAAACCATAGGGTAGTCTGCTATAAATGACTGTCAAACACAAACAACAGACAGAAGTCTCTAGATAGGAGCAAACTAAGAGGCTTTCAATTCCTCTTGATCCTCTTTGGTATAATTACATGTATTGGATTTAAAATTTCAAAACAATCATTCATTATGGCACGAACACATTACATTGTTTACATAGCAGAGATCAGCAATGAGTATTCAAAAAGATGAGTAGAATCGAATCATACTAATAATTTCTGATACTTATACGCATTCATACTTATTTTAATATCATGGATCTTCTACTCATATTCAAAGTTTGAAGTACTCATCATATTCATGCTTAACAATACGTATGATGTTGTTGACTTCGACTCTCAATAACTCAAGATTTACAAGAACCACAAAATACGTACGAACACTAGAAGAAGGTTGTGTGTTCGCTCTGCTTGCTGTTCTGTCTTTTTTGCTTACTTGTCTTTTTTCTTTTTTGTAAGTGCAACAACAACTAAGACTGTAAATTTTGATGAATGATTCGAGTCACTCGAATCATTTATAAGTATTTTTCTAAACTTTGAATCTAAATGACTAGGCTTATGAATCAAACATATTTCGAATGGTATCAGATTGATGTTAACGTTGTACGCATACATACTCATTGCAACCTGTACTTATAAATCAACGTTGTAGTGAATATGAATGAATCAGAGTACAGAGTTAAATTTCAATATTGTTGACTCACTTATATTCAAAATTTCATGAGTGCTTATGAGTAGCGAAAAAACGATTCATCGCTGATCTCTGATCCGTAGACAGGCTTTAAATTCAAGAGGCCGCGTATGATCCGCTTTGGTATAATTACATGGGTTAGAATTAAAATGTCAAAATAATCATCCATTATGGCACGAACACATTACATTGTATATTGTATACATAGCTAAAGAAATTGCTCATGTTAACGAACATTAAATACTTTGTAAAATTTATTATTTAACGTGCTAAGTTTAAAATTAAAATATCTGTCATTGGAATTGTAATAAAAAAATTATATTTTTAATAATAAAAACCAATAACAACAATCCTGCAACAAGAGAAAGGCATTCTGTTACAACTTAATAGAGTCGCTTCATTTCAATCATTTAATGGCCATCAATTGCTGTCTCAATTAAATATTTACGAAAGAAACAAAAAAATAGGATTTTCCAAATTTTCCAAATGCTTAATCCTTATGTTATTTAAATAATAAAAATAAAGTTATTAACAATTATTATTATTGTTATGTGAGGAAGAGCACACATACAACATACATATTTTTAGATATGCAAACCAAAAATATACAGAAAAAAATTATAATTGAGACAGACTGTACTGTCTGTCCATCTATTTGTTCGATTTGTTTTAATAGACAGACAGACAGGCAGTTCATTCATTCATTAAATTTTAATTAAATAATCTATGAATTCATTGTGTTTATTTGTTTAGTTTATTTATTGTTTTTGTTTTTCTTTTTTATAACAACAAAAATTTGTATCAATTTCCACAGGCAAAAAGAAAAAAATGAAAGGAATTAAACAAATAAAAATATTAACAACTCCAGTGATTTATCGATAGGATTGTTTAATTAAATTCAAACAAATGTTTAGTCACTAATAATGGACATGTACAGTGGGCTATGAAAAGTTTTTACACTATTTAGGGTTTAAAAGCAAAATCTTACTGCATTTTCAGCACAGGTTAAAGATTTGATGAAGAAGTATTATACGCTTCAATTGCCCATATCCATCTCTGGTTTAATGCCGCGTTCCTTCACCATTTCTCGATAGTCTAACGAAGCTTTCATTACTTGATGTCAAATCGATCACTATGGTTTTGAAACTTTCAGTCTAGTTTCTGATTTGTTTCAAATAAAAGAATTCTTTAATGCCAGTCCATGATGAGGATTGTCAAAACCGGTTAATCATAACTTGTCACTTAGCAACTGGGGCATCGATTGTTGTGATATCTTAATGAAACTCCAAATCTCTCCTTTCCTACTCTTCAAAGAAAGGTCTCTATTTTCTCAGCAATACTAGATATCCAACAGTTACAGGCTCTGCTACTTTATTGCTAGTATAACTTTTACTATTTGGGAAGACTGAAATTAAAAAATCAGCTGAGTGGGCTAAATTTAGAACTTTGCTGCAAAAAGTTAGCATTTTGGGCCCATATGATTGTACCTAAAAATATGGATACGAGATTCCCAAATACACTGTGGTCATTACAACCCTTCAGTCAAGATAACGACCTAGTTTCTCACACCACTTATGCTGTGTGTGTTAATTTTATACATGAGTTGCGGGGGAGCTACAGTGTAAATGTTGACTTCGAACGACAGATTGTTCGAGAAAAATTTTTCATGGCAATTTTGTATTTACTTCTCAGAGTTTTTGCCAGAAATCTGCTGAGAGGAAGTCGCCGAAGAAAAAAATTTTCATATTTCTTTTAGTTTTAGATGCCTGGACTAGGATTCCAACCATGTCCAATAAGCTAACACTTTACCTGCGACCTTCGGCGACTAGAAATACCAAATACTTTCCAATAAATTAAAGTCATACTGAAAGCCTTAGTAAAGTTATCTTCCCTAATGAAGGTACTTGTAGGAAATTATTGCGTAAAAAAGCTTGAAAGAGGAAATCTCTTTAAATATCCTGGCCCGTAAACAAAACTAAAATTCAGATTCACCATTTTTGTTCCGTGCTTAAGATGAAAAATGTCTTAAGTACTGCCATGTTAATTTTTACTTCATGGGGAATATTGAATATTGAAACCCTTTTCTTTACATGGCAACACTGGTTGTGCCGTTGGCAGGAATATAATTTTGGAATTCTTTTACAATAATATTCACTGGCTTGGTTTAAAAAAAAAAAAAAAAAAAAAAAAAAAAAAAAAAAAAAACTTTTCTTAAAGAAAACCTTTGTCACTGTGTTCGTTTAACAAAACAATTTTATACGAACTCACCTTCACGCCCCGAAATGGTTGTTTTATGCGCAAGAAACGAAAAATGAAATATTTTACGAAATGGTTGTAAGCTTTACTAATATTAAATTTATTTCACAATAGCAAGATTGTTACCAGCGTATCGAGTTGCCAGAGGTTTCTCATACTCCCTAGTCATCAAGGGTCCTTCTTTCTATTTATGATGGATTTCCATTGAATCGACTATATAAAGTAAAATCCCGGACAATCGTCATACATACTGCATATGAACAATCTATTCAAGGTTAATGTATATGATAAATAAAAAGACAGCGTAGATTTCCACCCACTATAAAATTCACATTCCAATTTATAGGCGGTGACTCCACTAATCAAGGAGAAAGTCATTTATTACGGACACAAACCTCACAATTCATCATTAGTAGTACAGTTAGAATATGTTAGAAGTGCTATGTCGGCAATGCAGTAAACTGTACAAAAACCGTCTATAGTGAATTTCAATTTTACTCACCACATCAAAGAAACTAACCACTATTACCAAAACTCATTTTTTCAAAAACTCACAACAAGGAAATTCACCACATTAAAATTAGTTTTGCCTCTTGGTGTGGCTGAGAGATCAGGAGTGGAAAACGTCGGTGGTAATGTCTGCTGCTGATAGTCTTTCTTTCCCCCAAACCACACCAGATAACAAACAGAATAGGGGAGAAAAAGAAAGAAACTCATACACTCACTATGCACACCACAATGGAAGAAGAAGAAACTTAATTATTACAGATACGAAAAACAAAACACGCGCTCGAAGGGTTACATACATAAAGAAACTCCGTGCTAGACCTTCGTCAAATTTTCCATAAAAATTTATTATTTTTACAAACTTAATACGAAAAAACAAATGTACGTGGTGTGTGGTATTTTTTAATGAACAAACAATCTTTCTATTTCTTCAACTAACTTGGCAACACTCTAAATGGTGAAGAATAAGACATCTCTGTTTTTATGTAGAAACGAATAGAGTGTATGGCACAAATATAAATTATTTGACATTTTATTTTGTTGTGCTGTTTTTATTTTGCTGGTGGCTGTCAGTCATCTGTCAAAATTGCAATGTTTTTGTTTTTGTTACAGTTTTCCTTTACTATATTCATTGGGAGGCTGAATGTCAAATGTAGTGTATTATGGACATGAACTTGTTGTTTGTATCATATTTGTTTGTACCTTCTTGTACTTGTTGTTGCTTTGGCTAATAAAAAGAGTGTATCGCTTGCGCCGTGAGAATAAAAAAACACCAAAATTCCTACGAACAAGCGAAATATTTTGTTAAGAATTTTCACTCACGCAGTTGGTAGTTTTAAGTGCTAGAGAGTAAGAAGAACAAGATGAAAATCACACGCTTTTAGTACCGATAGATATTGAAAGAATTGGGGAAAATTCAGTGCTTGTCTAGTAGTTCGTTGGTGCAAACGCTGTTGTCGTGTGTGCCAAAGTTCGAACGTATCGTATTGTACCGTACCGTCTTGGCGTTTCTTCTTCTTTTACTAGTTTTTTTTTTCTTCTCCTGGGTCCTAGTGCCATACCGTGCCGTTCTGTTTTATTTTATAAAAGTTTTAAAAGAAGTGTGTTCTCGAGGCAAATTTGTGTGAATAGTTTTTATTGTAATTAATAAAATAAGCAAAAGATTTACAGTGAAAAAAAGAAGAAAAAATAAAACAACAACACAATATTGTAGAAGAAGAAAAAAACGGTAAACGGTACCACTTGTTTAACAAAATTTTGTCTCCAACAGTGGAATTCATTTGCAGATAAGCCGCTCAATGCTTAGAATAAATGTGTATATAAAATAGCAACAAATTGAATAGAAAATCATTAAAAAAGCTTGTATAAAAATTTAAAAAGAAAATTAAAATATATTCCCCCCAAAAAAAGAAAGAAAATCTTGCCCATACACGTTTTTTTTTCTAAAGAAAAAAGAGCAAAAAGTTAAGTTGTCTCCCCCGCCCTGTGTGAAGTCAACATTTTACGCAACAACAACAGCACAAATAAAATAAAAAAACAAGTGCGTGACGGAGCTTAGAATATATGTATGTACATACATACGTGTGCGTGTGTTGTGTGAGAGAGTGTTTTTTTTTGTTTAGCATTGCTGTTAAAAGTTAAAGAAGTGGTTTAATACGATATTTAACCTTATGTTGGCATTGCTATCCTGGTTTTATTCTGTTCTTTTTTATTAATAAAGAATATCCAAATTTAACCAAAAATATAAATTGAAAAAAAAAAAATTAAAGAAAATAAAATTTTTTAGGTGCGGTGTGTTGTTTTATTATTTATCTAAGATATGAAACATATTTAATGAAATTTTTAAACTTACCAAATAAATAAATAAAATACACCAGGAAATTATATCAGCTTTGAATCAACAGTGTCAAAACAATAAAAAAAAAAATAGAAAGAAAGAAAACAACAACCCAACACCTACTACTCATCACTTTTCATTATCATTAAAATCAAAGTAAATAACTGCTTACGCCCGTCTGTAGAACCGCGTTGATACTCTAAAGACAGCAGCAGCAGTAAAGCAGCGCGACCGCAAGTAAATAAAAACAATAACAAACTAGTATTCATTCATTCAAGCAAACAGGAATTCAGGGAGTCAAACCGCAACAAAGTCAACAACAACAACAAAGACAACGATAATACTACAACAATTGTAACAATGGCAGCGGCAGTATGTGCAGGCACTAGTTTTCGTTTGTTAATGCGGCATACAAGGGATTATACTCACTATACGCGTCGCAGTATGGGTCTGCGAATTATGCCCATATCAACTATTGGAGTGGTAAGTTTTTGTTTTTAGTTTTCCATATCTAGTGTGTGGGTGTGTTGTGTGTATACAACTACACTTATTTTACGTTAATTTGTTTTTTTTTTTGATTGTGTATATGGAGAGAGGCAATAATATTGTAAAACACATGTTTCTTTCACTAAATTTCCTTCAAAGTAATTATTCCAAACTTTTACATACAGTCAGCGTCAAATGAAAATATACACCATATTTTCATATTTTATTAATAATTGTAGAAAGATTTTTAAAACAATTTTATCAATTTTAATGTAATTAATTTTACTCTCAAAATTAGAATCAAATAACAAATTGCATTTCTTAGATTTCACACGTTTTTAGAAATATAATCCACATGTTTTTCAAATAATGTGTGTTGTTTTGATGCTCACTGTATGCTTACAATGAGGAACTTGAACTTCAAGTGTGTTTCTTCATATTCAAGCAAGGCAGTCAAGTACAAAACTTCTTGCCGCATTTATTAAGTGAAGGGATTGCCATTTACGAATATGGATAGTTTAACTACCGAAGAACGCGTAAATATATATGAAACTGACTACAAAAATTGTGTGATACAAACACAAGCACTTTTCTACTATCACAGAAGGATGAATATGTTTGCCTTCATCGACTAGGCTAGGTCAGGTCGCCTCTATAAGGTCCCATTGTAACAGCGATATTACATATTCCGTCAGATAAATACAGCTTCTGGTTGATATCTCTCAACCCAGAACGCTTGTGAGGGTGAGGATTTTTCTCAAATCGACATATTTTCTCACTAAATTCCAGAATCCATCTAATAATGACAGAGGAGATGTTCTGTGGTCTCTTCTTCGTCGTTGCAACATCTGCAGAAATCGTTATGTGATATTCCCAGTTGCCGAACCTGTAAAACCATTACCATACTATTCGTTATCTTTGTTGTAAAACCAGAATTGAAAGTAGGTTCAGGTATTGTGCAGTCGATAGATGCATTCAGACCAACAATACACAGGATTTTACTATGACCGTAGCTTCTGTATTTCCAAGCTCTTATGGGGCTCAGTCTCATTGCTGCGTTCACAAGCTACTTGTTTCGCCAACACGTCTGGTGGTAGCCAGTTAAGAGTAGTAAACAATGTCTTGCATGATGTAATCCTAAGGGCACCTTCTATCATGTTCGCCACCAGAGATCAGAAATGAGTGTTTAAAACGATGAGTAGAATCGAATCATACTCATAATTTCTGATACTTATACGCATTCATACTTATTTTAATATCATGGAGCTTCTACTCATATTTAAAGTTTGAAGTACTCATCATATTCATACTTAACAACACGTATGATTTCGTATTGATTTCGACTCTCCATAACTCAACTCAACATATGTATACACGAAGCACAAAATAAGTAATAATTGCGTACGAACACTACAATACTCACTAGAAGGTTGTGCGTTTGCTCTGCTTGCTGCTCTGTCTTTTTTGCTTATGTGTCTTTTTTCTTTTTTTCACTCGAATCATTTCTAAGTATTATAAGTATTTTTCTAAAATTATAAATCTGAAGGAGTAGGCTTCTGAATCAAACATATTTCGAATGGTATGAGTTTGATGCCAACATTGTACTCATACTCATTGCAACCTGTACTTATAAATCAACATTGTAGTGAGTACAAATGAATCAGATTGTGTAGTTAAATTTCAATATTATTGACTCACTCAAAATTTCATGTGTGTTTATGAGTAGCAAAAAAACGATTCATTGCTGATCTCTGATCGCCACCACTCTTCATCAAACCAAAGTTTGATTCATGCTCAAGCCGGATTTGATAATTAATTTCCTCTACAGCAACCAAAACGCCCCATTGCTCTCTTACTGCAATAAAGAGCAGTATTCGCTGTAGTGTTTCTGGATTCTGGATGATCACGTGATATTTGAATTAATTTGAATATTTTTCTGTTTATAACCTCATGGGCAATAGCATTGTCTGTCTGTCTAAGCCTGTGAAACATTCTTATGGTACGTCAAAGAACCATTTTTTGATCAGTTTACTCTTTAGATTATAAAGTTCCATTGTGTTATGCATGTACATACATACATACATATTCTTTCATATAAAATATTGTGTGACATAAGTTTTCAACATATACTACACACAGTTTGACTACCTACATATTTAAGTGAAAAGTTTTAATAACGAAAAGCTTTCTCATGTTTGACAAATAAAAAACAAAAACAAAAAAAATTTGTTCCTACTCGACATTAATTTATTCTGTTCGATGTTTCTTATTTGAATACTAAAAGTTTATTTTTATTTTAAAATTATTTTTATTTTTTGTTTTGTTTTTGTTTTATTAAAAGAAAAATATTGAAAAAAGCATGAAATTTTTAACAAATTTTTTTATTTTTTTGAGTCAAACGTTTATTTTTTTTAATATTTTTTCCTTTTTTGTTTTGTTATTTTGTTACGCATGTTTAACTGGTTTTTTTTTAACAATTTCTTTACATTTCTTTTCTATTTCTATATTTTTGTTGTTGTTGTTTATTAATCAGTTTTTGAATATCAATTAAAGTCTGTTATTTATAAACATGATGCCACTGATCTGTGGGTCATTGAATAGAAAATGTTTTTTTAATTAAAAAATTTCAACTTTAAACAACAATAAACAGTAAATAACTTTATTCTTGCACTTGTACTTGTGGTTGCAAAGCGCATACGAACGAAATAATATTTTATTTGAAATGAATTTAAAGTTTTAAAATTAAAAACCTCTTCAAATGCTAAAGAATTTTTAATTTCATGTATTGTTGGTTTTTTTGTGTTTTTTGTTTGTTTGTTTCGTATCTGTAGTATTTATTGGGTTGGAGAAAAAGTAATTTCCTTATTAAGTGCAATATAATTCTGAAAATAATTGTTCTTTTCCTTTATAATAAGTAAAAATAGGGAACACAACATTTTATTTCATCAAATGCCTTGCAATTCAATCAAAAGCATCTTTTGGGATTAAAAAGATTTTTTTTAATAATTCAAAAGAGTCCACATTTTCTTTAACACAAGTTATAATTTTAATAGCACTCTTCCTAATTTTAACAAATCCATGCACAATAAGTCGATTTTGATCACCATATTCTCCTAATAATGCTCGAAAACCGACCACGACTCTGGCTTGTCAGCGTAACACTTATCTTTGACGGCACCCCACAAATAATAGTCCAACGGTTTCATTCCCGCAGTTCTGAGTTGGCCAAACGACATCAGCTCTGCGGCTGATAATGCGATCTTCAAAAACAGGGTGCAAAACATGGAGTGTAGCTTCGGCAGTGTGGAACGTAGCGAAGTCCTGTTGAAACCAAATGTTGCCAATATCCTCCTCTTAAATTTTTGTGAACAAAAATTCGTTCAACATGGCCCGATAACGATCGTCATTGACTGTAACGGCCACACCTTGCTCATTTTCGAAGAAAAATGGCCCAATTATGCCTCTGGACCAAAATCCGCACCAAACAGTGACTCGTTTTGGGAGAGTCGGCATTTCAACGTATGCGTGCGGGTTTTCTATGCCCCAAAGGCGACAATTTTGCTTGTTTACATACCCGCCAAGATCAAAATGAGCTTCATCTGAAAAGATGGTTTTTTTTGCCAAAATCGGCATCTTCTGGTGCATACTGCCTACTGCATGGCCAGCCGAGGCAGCCATTTGAATGAAATTATTTTCCATTATTAACGGGAAGGATTGTACTTTCAAATAAAAAAAGAAATTTGAGAAAATATTCAGTAGTTTTTTTTAAAGTATTTTCAAAAAAAAAGTTATTTGGCGGACCCTTTATTTCTTATATGTTCCAAAAAGGCCTCTGATCTTCTAGAGAATTTTCAATCAAAAAATGTATCTTTTCAAAGAAAATTTTCTCAATATTATATCACTTTATATGTGACTATGTTGCTGATTATATTTGTAAGACGCCTTGGAATCTTCCTTTGAGTATGATAGGGTACTTATAGATTTAGTATATGTCCCAAAATTAGCTCCTAACCAAGTGGGCTGCTTCTGATGGATACTGTTCAATAGCTAACAGTGCTCTGTTAAGGGCAATTTTTGTTCTGTTAAGAAGAAATTTTGCTCTGTTAATGTGGCGCTGCTAAAATTTATGGTTGCGTCTTGAATTTTCAAATTCGAATTTATGTATGTATCTTCACACTCATGTTTGGATCAGTACTTTTGTAATAAATTTTAAATTAATGACTCTTTAGACGAAAGACATTTGCCGATCGGCTATTTTGAGATCTTTTTTTCGAAGGTCGTCAGGAAATTGTAAAATTCCTGCCACATATTTATCCCTTATAGAAACGTAATAAGGTTTATAAAATATTCTAATCTAAGACGCTGTCTACAACATTTAAAAATAATTGAAAGAAATAACACTTTCTCACGCTCCAATATGTTTATGCTACAACAATACACTCCCTATACATACAATTATGGTTGGCCAAATGCCAACAAAACCTAACTACCTACTATTTTATATATTTTTAAATAAATTTTCTGTTTATTTTTACCACCAGGAGGGCTGTCTTTGTTTTTGACTTTTGCCCACTTCTTCTTCTTCTTATACAGTATTAAAATCCATTTGATTCCATAATGTTAACTACATGCACAATTTATGGAAAGTGCCGAGGAGGACCCCCTTAATAATTTTGTTACTGGATTTTATTGTGTTCCAAAATTAAATCATTATTGGCTCGTAGACAAATTTTAAGGATTTATTTTTGTGTGTTTCCTTTTTAAAATTTTTTTTTCATATTTTTAATGGCAAATAAGAACTTGAAAGCCAAATAAGTTTGAAATAAATTATTATTTTGGATACAAGGATAGTTTACGAAGTCAATGAATTATTTTGTGATGATTTTATAATTTAACTAATGCCAACAGCTAAAAAGGGGTAATAATCCTTTTAGATTTATTCTGTCTAAACATATGGGAAGCATGCCTCAAAAATTTTGTGAAACATTTCATAGTGATGGCATTGTAGCCTTTACTACAGAATGTCATTGCTTTTGGGATTGGTTTTCAGGGATGAGTGGTGGTGATCTTGCCAGTCGCCTTTGTTTAAATTCAGGGATAATCTAAGCCTCTGCCTTGCTCACGGCTGACCTATAAACAATCCCAAGTGAACACTGATTGATTTTAATTTACTCATGAAACTGTTGTTCACAACTACACTCAGCCACAAAAGTATACATACGGATAACAAATTTCAGAAATTTTTTAACCAATCCGTTTTCGTTGAAAATATTTATAATTGTCTGACATCTTTCTTCGAGTTTAAGACGGTCTTTTGCATTGGTTCAGAAATTTGTGAAATTTGTAAATCGGATGCATACCTTTGTGGGCCTGTGCAGGGCCACAATTCAGTTCAATTTCAGAAATTTTTTAACCAATGAAAAAGACCGTCTTAACATCAAGGAAATTATAAAGATTTTCAACGAAAACGGATTGTTTAAAAAATTTCTGAAATTTGTTATCCGTATGTATAATTTAGTAACTGTGTGTATGTACGTGTACATTTACCTCATACTTCTATATGATTACGATGATCCCTGAGGCCTATCTAAAAATAATAGCCGGCAATCTTTTTTAATCAATTTTAATACAAATTAAGTCTCCATAGTCTAGTAGGTAGTGTGTCGGCTTATTAGACGTGCGATCAGGGTTCAAACCCCAGGCCAGACATCTGCAACAAAACGAAATTTGAATATTTCTTCGGCGATTTCCTCTTAGCAGATGACTGGCTAAAACTATGAGAGTAAATACAAAATTGCCATGAAAAGCTTCTCAAAAACACACACAACATGAGGGGTGTGAGAAACTAGGTCGTAATCCTGGCAAAAGGGTTGCTATGACCCATTATGTATGTACATAGCTGACACATTTCCGAATTTGACTTCATTTTTTGAAAAACAAACAAATAATATTCTGAACACTTTAATAATTCGCTAAGAAACGTTTGTTGTAGAAGATGAGACTAATCTGGTTTATTATGGATATATGAGGGGCATGATTTACACTTAATCAACCCAGAATTCAACTTAGGGACAATGGCTCCTACATACAGACTCAAATAATATTTTTTTATTGAAATTGTTAGCTCCTGGGCTTATAAGTCGCCGTAGTCTAGTAGGTAGTATGTTGGCTTATTAGACGTAAAGCCAGGGTTCGAGCCCCAGGCCAAACATCAAGACAAAATACAAAAAGTATTTCTTCGGCGACTTCCTCTCAGCAGATTTCTGGCAAAAACTCTGAGAAGTAAATAAAATTGCCATGAAAAAGTTTCTCAAAAATCTGTCGTTCGGAATCGACTTTAAACTGTACTTAGGTCCCACCACTCATGTATAAAATTAACACACACAACATAAGTGATGTGAGAAACTAGGACGTTGTACAATGGGTCAATTTGACTTCCGAGTACTGTACATGTCTTAATTGACAAGTACACGGCCTGTAACCTAACCTAACCTAGCTTATATGATCGATCTTGACTGATTAAATTATTTTATCGACGATTTAACAATTGGCCCGCCTCACTGCACTAATATCGAAATTGTAAAACAACATACATACATAAATAAATGGAAAAAAATTAATTTTCTCTTATACATACATACTCAATAAAAGATAACCACTCTTCTCACAACAACAACAACACTGTGACTGAATTATTTTATTTCCCTTCAAAAAAAATTGGTTTTGATTTTTTCCGTACCACTTTGAATAAGTGCGTGCCGCCTAGTCTATTTAAAAAAAAACTACCCTGCCTGCACCATTATAAAATATATGTATGTATGTTTTAAGTGAGTAGTGTTGTGTACGTACATATGTACATATATGATTAGATATTAAAAAGAGCAATTAAAAGATAATTTGCAAAAATTGTTTAAATGCCAAATAATTTATTGCAGTGTTTATTGTTTGACATGAATTATTAATTTTTCATTTTATTGCTCAATTATAAAATTAATACAAGAGGATATAAAATCGACCACCATACCCAGTGATTTTTATTGACATTCATACACAATTGTTAACTGAGTGTTGATGGTCCATAAATACGTATGTAATTCGTAACTCATCAGTGAAAACAAATGATGACAGATGACAGATGAAAATGTTATTGTTATTGTTATTGTTATGGCTGTGACCGATTGATATACATAACGGATGTATGTAAATGACACTTGTCTGTCACTGGTTTTATAATATTTCCTGTTAAAAAGGAAAAGAAAATATTTTTGAAAATTAAAAAAAAAATGTTGCACAATTTAAATGTAAATATGAAATTATAAAACATAACAGTTTAGTTATATATCGACAATTTCCTTTAGTCCTACACTATGCTTTTAAGCTTTTAAAAAATGTAAAAAAACGACTTTTATTGCAGTTATCACGAAATACGGCGACGGCATTCCTCCAATTCTATTGTCTTTTGAAATGAATTTCTAGGTTACAACGAGTCGTCTGTTACACAAATTAAGTTCTTTCCATTTTGTTTATACTTTTGGAGCATTTCCATAATTTTTATTTCCCCATTTGTATTCAAGTGAGTTTTGTTTTGTTTTATTTTTGCAATTAAATTTCAACGAAAACGAGGAAAACATACTTTTTAAAAGAAAATCATTTCTTGGCAAAAGAAAAACGCATACTTTTTTTCAATGTCTTCTTTAATGGAGCTCAAGTCTCTTTT
Source organism: Sarcophaga variegata (assembly GCA_932273835.1). NCBI lineage: Eukaryota > Metazoa > Arthropoda > Insecta > Diptera > Sarcophagidae > Sarcophaga > Sarcophaga variegata. Next base: position 113,023,863 of record OW026362.1, on the reverse strand, counting down.
TTGTTTTTTCAGTATTGTATTCTAATGACTTCATTTAGTCATACATACATACATAACAGAATTGGTCATTACAACCTTTCAGTCAGGATTACGACCTAGTTTCTCACACCACTTCTGTTGTGTGTGTTAATTTTATACATGAGTGGCGGGACCTACAGTTTAATGTCGACTCCGAACGACAGATTTTTTTAAGAAACTTTTCATGGCAATTTTATTTACTCCCAGAGTTTTTGCCAGAAATCTGCTGAGAGGAAGTCGCCGAAGAAATATTTTTTATATTTTTGTCTTGATGTGTGGCCTGGGGCTAGAACCCTGGCTTTACGTCTAATAAGCCAACACACTACCTACTAGACTACGGCGACTTCATTTGGTCATCTTGCATTAATACGGACTGTATTGTAAAAAACCTTTTGGAAATTTGAAATTTTATGATCTGACAGCTTAAGATATGTCCCCTACGCAAGCTGTAGTAAAGGGGTTAAAAGAAGTTTTGTTTCTGGGCATCAGATTATACACCGTCAGAGATAGTACGCATTCTTTCTCATGTGCATGAAGATAAATTCGAATTTGAAAATCCAAGACGCAATTCATACATTTTAGCAGCGCCGCATTTGGCGTTAACAGAGTAAAATTTTCTCTTAACAGAACAAAATTTGCCCTTAACAGATCACTGTTAGCTGTTTAACAGTATCCATCAGAACAAGCTCACTTGTTTAGAAGTTAATTTTAATACATATGCTAGGTTTATGAGTATCATATCATACTCAAAGGAAGGTTCCATATGAGTGATGTGGTATTGAGAAAATTGGCTGTGAAAGGATCAACTTTTTGCTAGAAAATCTAGAAGATCAGGGGCCATTTGGGATCATATAAGTAATAGTACACCTACCCGACTATATGCAAATGGTAGTCCAAAGAGTCCGCTTTCGAAACGTGGTAGTGGGATAGTTTGAATAATTTTGAGACTCGAGGAAACCTCCTATGTATTTTAACACATTCATACATACATATGTACATAATCGACCATTTCATCCCTTTAATCAGGATTACGACCTAGTTTCTTACACCACTTATGTTGTGTGTGTTAATTTTATACATGAGTAGCGGGACCTACAGTCGAGGCCACACGTCTAATAAGCCAACACACCACGGCGACTTCATATTTCAACACTTTCATTCACAAATAATAACGACCATAATGAGAATTAAATTGAATGCCAATAGTCTGCAATAATTGCAAAATAGAAGACTAATTTACTTATTGCCACTGTTAAACAGTTAACAGTGCTCTGTTAATAGCACATTTTGTCCTGTTAAAGGCGAAAAGTGGCGCTGCTAAAAGTGAGGGTTTGTGTCTTTGGTTTTTAATTTCGAATTTATCTTCACGCACATAGAATACGATGATCGCGTAATTGATAAAGAAGGAAATCTATATCAATAGTTCCAAGTACCATGCGGCGATATTGATTTATAACTCTGCCAGACATTTATTATTTCAAATCACAATTTTAGTTTACAGTGTAATAATGTCAGATCGCTTATTCCTTTCTTTTTCTATTGGTTTTAAAGTGCCTTCTATGTATTTTAGTAGATTTATCTTCATTGTTTCTTTCCCATCTTGGCCAGTCTTATTATGTTTAACAACATTTCTGCTGAAGGCCTTAACCCAATTAAAATTTCATCAATCAACAAAAACAAAAGAAAAAAACGAAAAAAAGAAACAATTCTTCTTAAATGTTTTTAAAGCACATTTTCCAGCACTGTAAATATTTATTTTATAGAAGTACCATACTTATGTATGTACATATGTATGTATACATTGTGTACATGTATAGTTAACATGTTTTATTTATTTATTTTTTTTTTGTTTCCTTTTCTTCTATTCTTTCTGTAGATGTTTTTCTTTCTGTAGATGTCTTAACAAATTTGTTAACTTTCGTCTTTTGATTTGTTGAGTATTTGTTTATAAACTTTTCAAGTATCTCTTCTACTACAATTTCAAACAAAAAACGAGGAGAATAAAAAAAAGAACTCTTAAAAAATCATAAATTTAAGAATTTTTTTTTAAGATAATATTGTATGTGTTGGTTTTCACCCGCATTAGTGAAGTGAGTTTATTCTTGACATTGATGATGTGAAATTTTATTTCAAATGAACTGATGATTCACTAACCATTAGAGAAAGTCAACTGGAATTACTGATCAACTGTGTGGTATTGGAACGTTAATAGACCAGCAACAATGCAATAATTTTATTATGATTCATACTTGTATGTGCATATGACTTTGTGTTGCCTTAGTGGAGCATGAATTTATGCCGTATCATTTCTAAAAATACTTGTCGTTTAGTATTATTCACATTCAGATTATATTCTCCGATATATTAATAAAAAATACTGTAGACTTTAACCGAATACTATTGTGTTTAGAAATGTTTGTCGTGTTGAAATGTTGAGTAACATTTTTGCCTTAATTTCCATTGTAATAACATTTTTGTTTTGTTTATTTCAAGCAGTAATTTCTTAGTTTTCCATGTGTGTGAAGATAAATTCAAATTTAGATACCAAAGATGCAAACCCACACTTTTAGCAGCGCCAATTCTTGCCTCTAACAGAGCACTGTTAACTGTTTAACAGTGGCAATATGTAGATTAGTCTTCTACTTTGCAATTATTGCAGACTATTGACATAAAATTTAATTCGCATTATGATAATTATTATTTGTGAATAAAAGTGTTAAAATCTATACAATGGTTGGTGGGGGATAGGTTAGGTTAGGTTAGAGGACGTGTACTTGTCAATTAAGACAAGTACAGTACTCGGAGGTCGAATTGACCCATTGTACAACGTCCTAGTTTCTCACACCACTTATGTTGTGTGTGTTAATTTTATACATGAGTGGTGGGACCTACAGTTTAAAGTCGACTCTGAACGACAGATTTTTTTTTTTTTTTTGAGAAACTTTTTCATGGCAATTTTATTTACTCTCAGAGTTTTTGCCAGAAATCTGCTGAGAGGAAGTCGCCGAAAAATACATTTCATATTTTGACTTTGATGTCTGGCCTGGGGCTCGAACCCTGGCTTTGCGTCTAATAAGCCAACGCACTACCTACTAGACTACGGCGATTTCAATTGGTAGGGGATGGAGGTGCTCAAAAATCAATTTTTTCAAAATTAAATTTCTCAAATCTCAAAATTATTCCAGCTATCCCACTACCACATATACTCGGGTTGGTGTACTATTTCTAATATGTTCCAAAATGGCCACCGATCTTCTAGAGAATTTTCAAGCAAAAAATTGATAGTTTCAGAGCTAATTTTCTCCATACCATGTCACTTTATATGTGACTATGTTGCTGATTATATTAAGAGGCTTTGGAACCTACCTTTGCATATAGCATGGTACTCATAGACCTAGAGTATTTCCCAAAATTAGCTTCTAAACAAGTGGGCTTCTTCAGATTTATGCTGTTAAATAGCTAACAGTGCTATGTTCAGGGCAAATTTTGTTCTGTTAAGAGGAAATTTTGCTCTGTTAACGCCAAATGTGGCGCTGCTAAAGTTTATGGATTGCGTCTTGGATTTTCAAATTCGAATTTTTCTTCACACACATGTATTTTCCTGGTGCTAAGTGTAGTCCATTTCAAAATAGAAATCATGAACCTAAAGAGCATACTTCCGATGATATCTGAGACCTAGTATGGGAAAAAACAAGTTCGCGTACAAAATTCGCTTAAAATGATAAAATAATCATACACTTTTGAAAAAGAGAATGAAATTATACAGCAGCGCTAATAAAAAACGAAAATTTTTCTTTTTGAATTTGCTTACAAACTCAACAAAATTTTCCTGTTTTCTTAATGAAAAGAAGAAAGAAAACGAAAATTGTCTGGAAGACAATTTAATTTTGGCCTTCAAGGCCTTTAAGATTGTAAATTTTAGGTGTTCATTTAAATATAAAACAAAAGAGTAAATATGTATGTATGTGAATAAAAAATATGGCCAATTATAAATAAACAATAAGGGTAACGGATATGCCATGTTTAATTAATTGAATGCCTACAAAATACTACGAAAATTTATATTTTAATTAATGTTCTGTATACGAGGGCTGTTTGTTATAAACATATGATATTTAGGTTTTTAAAGAAAGTGTATGAAAGTTTTGTGTGAAATTTAATTTTGAATTTAAAGCAATTTAACTTTGCTAAGTTTGTGAAGCTTCCAATGTAATGGCTGATCAAATCAGATCAGACTAATTGCGTCACTCTTAATCCTAATTAGAATTCTCTAAGGTTAACAGTACTAAGATCATTTTTTATGTATGCGTCCCTTTGGAATAGAAATCATAGGACTGTAATTTCGACATTCTGATCTATTCGATGCAGGGTTTTCAATTTCATATTAACTTTTCCTCTTAATCTGTCTTTTATCCTTGTACTCAAAATACTCTCGCTTGCGGTTACCTCAAGTATCCCATTTGATTGCTGTACACTCTATGTTTGCATGCATTTTTGCCTACCTATCTCGAGGTCTATTAGAATCTATGTGATGGTCAGCTTTATTCGTTTTTTATACAGACTTATGCTACAGATTAATAAACATAATAATGGAGTTGAAGTCGACGTGGTCTAGTAGGTAGTGTGTTGGCTTGTTAGATATGAGGCCACGGTTCAAACCCCAGGTCAGGCATCTCCTAATAAATGAAATATGACAAAATATTTCTTTGGTGACTTCCTCTCAACAGATTTCTGGCAAAAACTCTGAGAGTAAAATAAAATTGCCATGAAAAGTTTCTCAAAATTACTTTAAACTCTAGGTCGCCCGCCATTCATGTATTAAAAATTAACGCACACAACATAAGTGGTGTGAGAAACTAGGTCGTAATCATGACTAAAGGGTTGTAATGACCTATTATGTATGTATGTATGTGTGACATAGTATTGAAAAAAATTAAAAGATTTATTAAATAATTAAGACTAACAGTAGATATGAACTGATCTATTGGTCGAAGTCATATTTCACTAAAAAAAACTGTGAAAACTGTGTTAAAAACATCAGACTTACTCATTAGATTAAAAGGAACAACAAAAGCAGATAATTTATAACAATCTATTTGTGTGTATGTATGTGTGTGGCAAGTATGTCAAACATTCTTAATGAAAACTACTCAACTCAGCATTCTTCAAGAATGAAATGAAAAAAAAATGATTATCTTATCAGACAGTGTTTGTATACAATTTAATTAAAATTAATTTCAATTGTTTATAATTAAAATAGAGTGTTACTCATTAGACATATTAATAAATCATGTTTTATACACATATACATATATATGGCAGAGATTAAATAAAATAAAATTTTCTAAAGCTAAGCGGCTTAATTCTTAAAAGGCCAAGAAATATAAAATTTTTTTTGAACATAAATTTCCACGGAATTTTATAATTTCTTATAAACGATGAGTTGAGAACATAAGAAATACCATCGTGACACCTTGAATTTCCTAGTATTTACAACGAGCGTTAAAAGAACCTGTACACTATGTGGATAAAATTCTAACAATCACCAAACTCAACTTTTACCACTTAAGAAGAGTTCGCGAAAAAAATTTGACAACATTTCGATATTTTTTTGTAATTTTTCTTTTTGTTTCAATTTTAAAAACTGGCCATGAAATAATTTTAAAATAAAAATAATGGTAATTTGTTAACGTACATTTTTTAATGTACAGTTTCTTTTGACGCTCACTGTATTAATGGCACTTGGAAATGTGTATTCCTAATAATAATTCTGGCAACTTCAGAAATTAAACAAATTTAAATTTTCTAAAATAAAATGAATAAAAATGAATAAAAAGGTTAAAACAGTCCATCCATAAATAGCAAACTTGTTCCAGAGCGTTTCAAATATTTACAGCTTTTCATTTAAAGTTTTCTGTAGCAAGGAGTCCCTTCAACAATACAGTCTTTACCTCCAGAGTCCCTTCAAATAGTCCATTCATCGTAGGATACCTGCGGCAAGTCCCATTTTTCCACAATATCGATCTTCCTATCCAGATATTCTTAAAACAAATACATTTTTTGATTTAAATTTTTCAATTTTCAATAGAATTACCAGAGCAGCTGTTCCACTCAGGAACGTGTGAGCACAATTTTAAAGGAATAGAATAGGTATTCCATTCTTTGAATTCGTATATTTGACTGTTTTCTCCTTTGACTATTTTTTTTTCTGTTAACCACTTTACATTGCTCTGTTAACTTTAACATTAGCTCTGTTAAAATTTTTTGGTTTTTGTCTTTGCTAGTTAAATTCGAATTTATCTTCACACTCATCATGTTACATCATTTTCCTTTCATTTCCCTTGCGTAATTACGTCTCAAATGCATTAACAAAAAATAATAAAAAATGCTGAAGGTTATGTTCCATTCTAATATACATTCGATATTCAAAATGTTATAAAATATTATCTACAAAATCGATTAGCGATAAAAAAAACACATTCATGAATAATCAATTTTTAAGTAAAAAAAAAACCACGAAGTAAAAAAGAATACATTTCGAACTGAGTTACATTGAGGCTTTCTATAAAAATATTTCAATTTTAAAGATAAAAAAAATGATTTTGTAATGAAAACATTTTACTGATAAAAGTAATACGAATTCATTCATTCATTCATTCAATGTCACGGTGAGTGAAACCAACAAATTCTAGTTGCTGATACATTTTGCTTCTCTTAAACATTAGCCGCCTTCATTCAACTCACAACAGTTGTTTAATCAACTACGTGTTCTTCTTATCAATTGTTAGTGAGGGAGTGACACATATATTGACAAAATTGTTTGTTTCCCATACTCATACAGTATAAGCGAATGGTATGTATACATGAATGGCAATAAACTACAGACAAATAAACAGAGAAATCCCGAAACCTGAAATAGAACAAGAAAAAAATTGTAACAAAACAAACTAAATTAAGGCTCCAGTTAAGTTTGAACACCTGCATCATGTGCAACAATAGTAGCAATCGAACACATTTTTGCCGCAGCACAGCAAATAGTGGACAAATTGCAACCAGAAAACTGCAGGATTAACCGTTTGATACTGGAAGAGCACTCATCACTTGCACACACACGCTTGCATTAAAGCATTTGAACAATAAACAACCCTTTCGAACTGTTTTTGGTTTCTTTTTTATCCACTTCACTGTTACAAGTTGACACTCAAAAGTACTTTCAAACTTCAATGGGTATTAAGTGATCGAAGCAGATAGTGAAGTGGTTTTCATATTTAAAAAAAAAAATATTTTTACAGGGCATTACAATAGTAAATCAATGATTAAAAAAACAATAGAGTTCCACAAAAAGCGAACTTAACTTTTCAATCAATTGAAATTCAATTCAAGACTATAGATGTGTGTGAAGATAAATTTTAATTTGAATATCCAAGACGCAATCCATATATTTTAGCAGCGCCACATATGCGTTAACAGAGCAAAATTTTCTCTTAACAGAACAAAATTTACCCTGAACAGAGCACTGTTAGCTGTTTAGGAACATCCTCCCACTTGTTTGGGAGTTAATTTTAAGACATATACTAGGTTTATGAGTATCATATCATACTCAAATGAAGGTTCCAAGCTCTCTTAATATAAAATCAACAATATAGTCACATATAAAGTGATATGGTATTGAGAAAATTGGCGCTGAAACTATAAATTTTTTGATTGAAAATTCTCTAGAAGATCAGTGGCCATTTTGGAACATATAAGAAATAGTATGCCAACCATACTATATGTAAATGGTAATCCAGAGGGTCATCTTTCGAACCGTGGTAGTGGGATAGCTGGAATAATTTTGAGAGCAGAGAAAATTTCCGTCTTCAATGCCCACCAACCATCTTTTACATTTCCACACTTTTACACACACAAATAATAATGATCATAGGTAGGTAGGTAGGTAGAGGTGGCTGCCCATCCAAGAAAAATTCTTGGATGGACACACTTAGGCCGCATTGGGCCCATTGTGCTACCACAGTCATCCGTTATCCCCTAGTCTCGAAACCATTCGGAGCTCCTGATGAAGCGATTTAGGCTGCCAATGTCAATCCCTGACAGTTCCTCCAGATCATCCATGTAGTAAGTACCCAAGTACTTCCTTCTCCTTTGGCATAGAGCCGGGCATGTACCAGCAGATGAGGGACAGTCTTCTCTTCTTCCTCATTTCTGCAGCTTCTGAAAGCTTTGAGAACATATAAGATATAGTACACTAACCCAACTATATGCAAATGGTAGTCTAGAGCGTCCTCTTTCGAACCGCGGGATAGTAGTGGGATAGCTAAAATAATTTTGAGATTCGAGAAAATTTGCCCCCTCCATTCCTCACCAACACTTTCTTTTACAAATAATAATGACCAGAATTAAATTTTATGTCAATAGTCTGCAATAATTGCATAGTAGAAGACTAATCTACTTGTAGCCACTGTTAAACAGTTAACAGTGTTCTGTTAATAGCAAAGTTTACACTTTTAGAGGCAAGAAGTGGCGCTGCTAAAAGCGTGGGTTTGCGTCTTTGGTTTTTAAATTCGAATTTCTCTTCACACACACGTAAATTATAGGGACATACCAAGTTTTAAAGCTTTTTATTATGAAGACTAAATTTAATGCAATTGTGGAGTCGTCCTCGTACATCAATGGCGTCGTTCTCCCCGTCGTTGCCTTTAAATTTATGGCATTGGAACGTGGAGCCCAAAAAAGTATGTGTAATCTCCAATGTAGACACACATACCTACTTATACATATGTATACATATTGTATGTATATTTAACCTAATTTAGGCAATTATTCAGTATCCTTTTCATAAGATTCCATAGCGAATATTATCATTTCACTACTCGTAAATTTATCGTAAAGATAAGTTCATTGTTATCGATGCTATCGTTTCTCTATTATTATTAAGTTTCGTTCTTTCTTTTTGCTTGCATATGCTTTATAAAAATAATTCAAATGAAATTTAAGAAAAACAAAATTAAGAATTAGAAAAAAACGAATAATGTCTACGATAAAATGCTTTAAAATAGGATTTTTTTCCATTCGCTTGTAATAGTTTTCGTAGTTCTCGTAGAATATTAAAATTTCTATCATTATTTCATTCTTCGTTCTTTTCAACGTTCTTTCTTAATGAATTACTTCAATTTCGCTTTTATGACGTTCTTAATTTTCCTTTAACATTTGCTCAGTTCTCATACGTTGTGCATCATCATCTTGGAATATTTCGCGTTCGGGCAAGGAGAACATTTTGTTGGAAAAAAAAAATTCTGTCTAATGGGAGACAAACAACAAACAGCGCCATAAAAATTCAAAGGTAATGACAACGACAGCGATGCAATGAAATAGAGCAGCTTAATGGAATTTTTTAAACAGAACAACTAGTTTTTAGTTGCCAGAATTCTATGAATTGCTTAACTGAATTGCTCGTTACCGATACTCTCAGACGCCTTAGTGCGACTACTAGACGGTGACTTATTAAGTGTTTCTATATTCTTTCGACTAGCAGCTGCTGCAGAAATCGTGCGGGTGAGAACCTAGCCAATGAACATACAGAAGCATTCCATAAGGTAGACTCATAACTGGTCATTACAACCTTTCAGTTAGGATTACGACCTAGTTTCTCACACCACTTATGTTGTGTGCGTTAATTTTATATATGAGTGGCGGGACCTACAGTTTAAAGTCGATTCTAAACAACAGATTTTTTGGGAAACCTTCTTGAGGATTAGGATTTGAACAGCTCAACATAGCGGCAGAGCAGGTTCTCTTTTCTACCAAGAATTTATTTCTAATTTCCTAATCTCCTGGCTAAGAGAACTTTTGAGGATGGTTCACATAGGGGATTGTGTAGTTTAATACGCATTCATCTGCAATACAGGTTTCAAATGATATTGAGCTTCAAAAAATTTGCCTTCTCCTAAAGTAATAGGAAACATGCATTGGACATTCTCGGGCGTCGATTTGACATTCGCCAAGACTGGCTGTTCGAGGAGATCCCAGAATTATCTGGGAATACTTTCCTACTGAGCTGTCACTTGATCGCTTTGAGTTAAGTCATCCGCTCGAAACTTACTGCAATGATACTAGAACTCGATCATTTCTAAGTATGGACCCCAAAGCATATTCTTCGAGCAATCCGATTCTTGAGAGTTTAGAAATGATTCTGGGATCACGTTTCATTAACCTTGGAATAAAGGTGCCTAACAGGCTGTTTAAATTGTTATAGGAGACATAATAATCGAGGAGTAAAGTTGTATTAAGCTCAAGTAACTTCTTGGGCTAGTAGTTTGACAAGTTCAGCCTAATCGCCGTAAGAGTTGATAGGAAATGCTTGATAAATTTAACAAGGCTTATGTAAATTGTAGACGCCGTAGTCTAGTAGGTAGTGTGTTGGCTTACTAGATATAAAGTCCCGGTTCAAACCCCGGGTCAGACATCAAAACGAAAATATGAAAATATTTCTTCGGCAACTTCCTCTCAGCAGATTTCCGGCAACAACTCTGTGAGTAAATAAAAAATTGCCATGAAAAGATTGTCAAAAAAAAATGTGTCGTTCGTAGTCGACTCAGTACAACAACTACATCTTAACATTCAAGTATCCATAAATAAAGAAATTTTTTCCCAGTTGGTGTGCTATCATTCTGAACTTCATTACACTCTGAGTCTCTATCCTTTTAAGGACATGAATTTTTATACATGCATGTGTATGATGATGATGTTATAAGGATATGTTTTTTCGTTTTTTGTTGAAGATAAGAGTAGAAGGAATTGCTACAGTTTCTCTCCCCTTAATATTCATGTTCATTCATGTTACTACCTTCATACTGCTTTAGTTTTTATTGCATAGCAGAACGCAAAGATGTACTGAACGATGACGGGATGAATAAGTTAATCGTGAATATCGTTAGGGAAAGTCAAGATAATTATAATGGAATGGAATTTGTGTACAAGGGTGGGTATGGGGTAATGTATTCGACTAAGTATATATTGTATTCAATGCACACCTTTTGAATTTATCGTGTTATAAATTCAAGCATAAATTAATATGACACGAATACAATATCGCAGGTTGTCTGTTAAAGTGAAAACGATAAAAAATAATGAAGAAAAACAATTAAGCGATAATATGGGTAATAATGATAAGCGTTGAACACTAACTGAGTTTGAAAAGAATTTAAAAAAAAGAAACTTCAGCTATTCGCCGTTGACAAAGTTACGAATGCTAATGTGTGTGAAGATAAATTCGAATTTGAAAATCCAAGATGCAATCCATAAATTTTAGCAGCGCCACATTTGGCGTCAACAGAACAAAATTTTCTCTTAACAGAGCACTGTTAGCTGTTTAACAGTATCCATCTGAAGCAGCCCACTTGTTTAGAAGCTAATTTTAGGTCATATACTTAGTCTATCAGTACCATACCATATTCAAAGGAAGGTTCCAACGCCTCTTAATATAATTTGCAATATAGTCACATACAAAGTGACATGTTATTAAGAAAATTGGCTCTGAGGATATCAATTTTTTGCTTGAAAATTCTATAGAAGATCAGTGGCCATTTGGGAACATATAAGATATAGTACACCAACCCAACTATATGCAAATGGTAGTCCAGAGGGGGATAGCTGGATAGCAAAATTGAGATTCGAGAAATTGAATTTTGAAAAAATTGATTTTTTGATAATAATGATCATAATGAGAATGAAAGTTTATGTCAATAATCTGCAGTAATTGCAAAGTAGGAGACAAATCTACTTATTGCCGCTGTTAAACAGTTAACAGTATTCTATTAATAGCACATTTTGCCTTGTTAAAGGCAAAAAGTGGCGCTGCTTAAAGTATGGGTTTGTGTCTTCGGTTTTAGAATTCGAATATATTTTTGCACACGTTTGGAAATGAAGTTCTAAGCCGAACAAATCTGATTGGAATACATTTTTGAAGGTCCTGTATTTCTTCGTCTTTTATCACTAATCTTTCGTATGATGTTTGAAAAGTGGCGCTGCTAAAAGTAAGGGTTTGTGTCTTTGCATCTTCGAATTTATCTTCACACACATACGAATGCTAAACGCTGGAAGATAATTTCTAGTCTGCTTTTATTGCACTAAGATGCAACAAATTCTGTGTGTATGAGTTTAGAACCTATTTTAAAGAAAAGTTCTAATGCCAAAGACTAAATATGCCTCTCGTGTGTACCTCAAACTTGAGAATGAAAGCCAGATGGAGTCCGGGAATCGTTACTCCCTCGATATGATATCGAATCCTTCCATCAATCTTAATATGTAACACAAGCAGCGTCAAGAATACAACGCACAAGAATGATATGTAATGACGTGAAACCAGGTTAAGAACGTTTAATTGTTGACATTAACCTCAAATGTGAACTTCAAACGTATGTTGGATACCAAATTCATGTTGCTTATATCACAAGGGAAACATTCATTAATTCATTCATTAAAAAAAGGGGACAATAAAGTTCAGACATAAAGGTGTACAACACACACTTCAAATTGGGATATCAATACCAAGCAAGAGCTTTAACTTTTAAATGAAATTGTTATGGAATCCTGAACAAGTCATAAATCTTCATTTTATTTTTTATAATTTCTGTTGAATAAGTTTGTTTTCTTCTTTTGTTTCGTATGTTAAAAATAGTCTAAAGTAGGGTATTTTTTATCTCTCTCTCTCACTCTCTCTTTCCAGCACAGGTAATGCAATGGCATGAACATCCTTACGATACAAACAAAGAAAAAAAAGGACAACAGAGTTAGTTCTTCTGACTGACAGCGGAAAATAACGTATTTTTTGTAAAACTTGAACGTTTAATTTAAAACGAATACGAAGTGAAAGAAACTTCACATGAAATAAAGTTTTCAACCATAAATTTCGTTCTTTGTTTCCGTGTTCTCTTGGTTTTGAAGCCTGAACAGGAAGGTATTGTTCATATGTTACGGCTAATGGTGATGGCGGTGATGATGATGATGAGGATGATGCCGATGTTTTAGTTTCATTTCTGTTTCAGTTTCCTTTTATATCCTGCTGCCTCACTGCTGTTTAGTGTCTGTACCGTTCGTTTTTTTTTTTTTTTGCTTTCAAAGACGACCCTGGCGTCTTACAGTCTGTGTTTTTGATGCTGTCTGTATATGTTTTTTAAAAGCAGGCCAGAAACAAAAGCACACAAAAAAAAACAACATTCGCAAATATTTAGCAACGAATTTTCTTTCTTTTCCAGTCTTCTTCCTTCCCCATTATGCTGTTTAAATATTGATTTTTCTCTTTGTCTTTATGTTTGCGACCCATGTACCACCATCAACCATAGGAATTTATCCTTCAGCTGTTGTATCGTACAGTGGTGGTCCAATTGCCTTGTCCATTCATTCACTCATTCATTCAGTCATTCGCGCAATCATTCATTCATTGCCCAATTGCTTAAAAACGGCCGGCCTGCAACATTTAATTGCATTCCACGCGTATTTTTTTAAGATTTTTTTCTTCTCGTTGTTTTCTTTCTTAATCTGCTGCTGGTGGTAAAATATTTCAAAAATGGAAAATAAATCCATGAATGGCAAGAATTATTATGTTTTTGAGTGGCCTTATGACTGTGATTTCATGTTCCTTTTTTTTTTTGACTGAAAGAGAATAAAATTTCTTATGGGATTCTTAAACTCATTAAATCACAATGTTTACGCATCTTTTACATGTGAAATGTGGAAAATATAAATGAAACGAATACATTTTTTTCATATGGAAATTACCGAAAGCGTCAAATTTATTTAATATTGAAAGAATATTGCTGAGTCACAGCACATACAGGACTTGTAACATAACTATGTAATGAACAAAAGATTGAAGAGGCACCTTTTCAAACAATTAAATCATAAAAATGGAATTCAATATTTTACAAAGAATTGGAACACGAATCAGCCTGGATAGTACTTTTTGCCTCTACTTACCAGAGATCAGCAATGAGTATTCAAAAAATCATGCTCATACTCATGCATACTTATTTAAATATCATGGAACCTCTACTCATATTCAAAGTTTGAAGTACTCATCATATTCATACTTAACAACACGTATGATGTTGTTGACTTCGACTTTCTACAACTCAACATATACACGAAGCACAAAATAAGTATGAATCGCGTACGAACACTAAAATACTCACTAGAAGGTTGTGTGCTTGCTCTACTTGCTGCTCTCTCTTTTATGCTTAAGTGTCTTATTTTGTAAATGCAACAACAACTAAAACTCTAAATTTTGATGAAAGATTCCGAGTCGCTCGAATCATTTATAAGTATTACAAGTATTTTTCTAAAGTTATGAATCTAAATGAGTAGGCTTATGAATCAAACATATTTCGAATGGTATGAGTTTGATGCCAACGCTGTACTCATGCTCATTGCAACCTGTACTTATAAATCATCATTGTAGTGAGGAGTATGAATGAATCAGAGTGTGTAGTTAAATGTCAATATTGTTGACTCACTTAAAAACTCAAAATTTCATGAGTGCTTATGAGTAGCGAAAAAACGATTAATTGCTGATCTCTGGAGGCTATGGCACGCCAAGGGAGGAGATCATCATCCCAACGGTTTAACGGCTTGCACCTTCGCCATCGCATCGAATTATTACCTATGCGAAATACCGACCACATAAATTTATTTAGGAAATCTGTGTCTTAAAATGGATCACATTTTAACGCACTATTTGTCCTGCCACCCTCTGCTGATATACTTTAGCTTGTATATCCTTATCCGAATGCATTTGCTTGTGTTGCATGTATTTACATGCCATATTGCCTATTTGGCTTGTCATGCACAAACATAAAACTCGAGTACGTAAAATATGAAAGGAACAAGGACTTCTTTTCCTTTCCATAATGTTTCTTTTGGTTAGAAATGAAATTTCTAAATTTTATTTTCTCTCATTCTCCTCGAAAAAATTTGTTTATTTTTACAACTGCATGCAGAAGTGTATGTCGAGAAAACATGACCTCAAAGACATTATTTGCCAAAGTAGCCTTAAGGTAGTAAATCTCTCTGTCTCTTGCTCTCTCTCTCTTGCTCTTTCTCTCTGTGTATCTTTCTTGTTGTTGTTTTATGTTCTTTGTACGGATTTCGGTACATCAAGCACAAGAGTATTTGAAATATGAATGTTTTCTTGAAATAAATTGAAATTCATTGAAATACAATGAAAAATTCTTCTTGTAGCATAAGGAATATTAAACATATTTTTTTTGCTTTGCTACATACATAGCTGTATGGAAAATGATTGAAATATTTTAGGCTTTAAAACATATTCGTTTATAAATTGTTTTTTGATGAAGATGATTTAAATGTTTAAAAATTAAATTTTTAAACTCTTCTTAAATCGCATACATACTTACTACAACCCTTCAGTCAGTATTACGACCTAACTTATCACACCACTTATATTGCGTGGGTTAATTTTTATACGTGGGAGATGGGACCTACAATTTAAATTCGACTGCGAACAACAGATTTTTGATAAACTTTTGGCAATTTTATATTTATTCTCAGGGTTTTTGCCTGAAATCTGCTGGGAGGAAGTCGCCGAAAAAATATTTTTCTTTTCATATTTTCGTTTTGATGTCTGGCCTCGGGTTTGAACCGAGGCCTTATGTCTAATAAGCCAACACACACAACGCGACTTCAAGTACGATTTCTGGAAATCAAGTACCAGTAATAGAGTGTCTTTACTAATGGTCGAATACTTCTCTGGTGGGGTCTCTAACATTTCTGTCAACACTGTAAGTACAGTGGTGGCCTTATAATTAGAAACGATGTTTCTGGAACAGAGTTCTCTGGAGTGACGAATCTAAGTTTAATTTGTCCCAATCTGATGGAAAAACGTACGTAAGACGTCCTCCAAACAAAGCCTTTTATCCAAGGTACACAGTAAAAACTGTAAAACAGATTAACAAACATACGTGTTGCTAATTATAAGGCCACTACTGTATATTTCATATGTCCAAATTTCACCTCTCCTCTCCAATCAATCAATCAATTCAAAAATAATTTTAATTTTATTAAACCTTATAAAATATAAAATCCTGGATCTCTGCATACACTATTTATTTCCACGTATTTGCTGGTCTAAATTCTTTGTGTCTACCTTGCACGTTCCAATCAAGTACCGTGCGCCAATAAGACTTTCTAACACTGCAGACAAGGCTTCTAAAACTTTTGGTTGTTGTCATGTCTCTCGTTTTAAAGAGATTCGTTGGTAATTAAATGCTGTCAGAAGATGCAATTTCTCATCAAATGATCTTAACTATTTCGCCAGCATTTTTTACAAAGGAGTGCGCACGAAAAAATTTGGCCATAAGCTTCTCTTCATAAAAACTGAACTTATTCATAAAATTACTTTAGTTTTTAATTGAATTCAAATACATATTGTTTTAAATCTAATTCTTAAAAACGTTTCAAGTCTATAACAGTTTCAAATAAATTATTTTTTGTGGAATTCATTTAAATTTTTCACTCCACAGTTTTTGTGACTTTAAAATGTCCAAAACCTCTCGAAAGCACCGAGTTCTACTCAATTTAAGGGATTGGATATGCATGTTCATATAAACAATATTATTTAACAGCCTCTCAAATGCTTTTTTCTAAAGTGAGAAGTATGAAACCCTGCCCGGGCAAATGGTAGCAGCTTCTTTTTAAGAGGAAAAGAATTATTTTTCAAATCACAACAAAAAATATAAACATTAAAGTATGCCTAATTTTTTTGCGCCCACTCCTTATTTATCTAAACTCTAATGCTGCAACCATTTAAAAATTATTGATTTTATCTGTTCTCCACCCCCCCACCCCCATCAACACGAGTGTTTTCATGGAAATATTTTGATGATTGCTTGTAAACAGCGTACCAGTTAAAATAGGCCATCAAAAAACTTTTAAGCCTCCATTATAAATGTTTCATTTACAAACTTGAAAGAAAAAAAGTCCACTTTTCATCTCCTTTTAATTTAGAAAAACATTGAAAACTAAAATAAGATAAAAAAGAAGAGAACGAAACACCGTGTTGGAAAATCTTCAAAAGGTCAAGGGAAAAATGTCAAATTTGTGCTGTGTTGTATCCTTCAGAATGTTTATTAGATTTTTTTGGGTAAGAACTAAGGCAACAACAACAACAAAGTGTTATTGAATGGGAAAAATAAGTAGAATAGCGGTTTATCGTTGTTTTTCATAAATTTGTCCTTCAATTATGTTTTCATCTGCAATTTGAAGACAGTGAAAGAGTAAAGTTTCCGGACTTTTTTTTGGAATTGCCTTCAAAATCAATTGAAAGAATATTTTGTGAGCACACATTATAATTATTATTATTATTTCGAGGTAATCTTCAATACACAATTAAAATTCCTTTTGATTGATATTTACCATACACATACTTTTATCACTTACTGTACAGACTACGGTCGCCATAGTATTTAGTTACATGGCTTGCAGTTATTTATGTAACCTGTTTACATAGCCAGAGACGCGTAACAAATATTATTACATTATAATTAAAATAATTATAAATAAATTCAGTCTAATTAACAAAATGAAAACATAATTAATTACTCACTCACATAGTCTTAGTATGATTAATTATTTCTTTTCTTTAGGAATTCTTAATATGTACGTACGTTTGTGAAACGTTTGTTTTAGACAACTTATTTGTGGAGAATATTCTTAAGGAAATAAAATAATTTTTTATTACAAGTAAATTATGACATCGTATGTACATACATATATACGTATGTACGTTGTGTAAATTGTGCTTTTCGACGTTCATGTTTGCTTATTTTAAGACAAGAAATTGCCACTTTGTGTGACTTGTGTTGATACTGTCTCGTGGTCTATTGGATTGTGGATTGCATAACGATAAAAAGTCGCCGTAGGTAGTGTGTTGGATTATTAGACGTAAAGACAGGGTTCGAGCCCCAGGCCAGACATCAAAACAAAATACAAAAAGTATTTCTTCGGCGACTTCCTCTCAGCAGATTTCTGGCAAAAACTCTGAGAGTAAATAAAATTTCCAGGAAAAGTTTCTCAAAAATCTGTCGTTCGGAGTCGACTTTAAATTATAGGTCCAGCCACTCATGTATAAAATTAACACACACAATATAAGTGGTGTGAGAAGCTAGTTCGTAATCCATACTGAAGGGTTGTAATGACCAATTATGTATGTATGTATAAATGTACATATGTCTTGCATAACGATTTCGTGCAGCAGTTATTTCAGTCACTTGCAACGTAAACATATTGTTACCTTTTTACCTTTCAAAAAACGTTTAAAATTTGAGCTCGTAGATTGCAAATAAAATAAAAATAAAAATGTTGTTTGGTTTTAATTAAAATTCTTTATTATTCGCACAATTCTGTGTGCCACTGTTCACAACTTGATGTAAGCAACAACAATTGCTTTTCTTTGTTATTTCTCTGTTTATACCCTTTGCATAAACAATAACAATTACTAGGCAATTATTCGACAGATCTTTGTCTTCAAATCACGATTACTCTCTTCAAACGCACCGCGTCTTAACACAAGACTGACTGAACTTCACTGACTCACACGCCTGCTTTGCCTTTCCTTTTATATGGCAGGGTAAACAGTCTGATGGATGTTTTTGAAGGCGAACGCTCATGACTTCTCCTTCCCGAAATCTCTATAATTGTATACATCGTTGTTTACGTTTATTTTTGTAGTGTTGTTTGTGTATTTTCTTTACATTTATTCTTGTAGTGTTGTTTGTGGATTTTTGTTTCCTTATTTACCATTTTTTATGCTGGTGTTTGTTGTTATATTAAGCAGTACGATAATTTGTAAACAGGTTTGTTTACTTGCATTGTTTTGTTTTTGTAGCTTTTGTTTATAATTTTAATGTTAAGCGATGTAAATGCAAAACACCAGCAACTAGATTTTTCATTTTCGCAACAATATTAAAGCTAATACTCGGTCTAACGATATCATTCTCAAAGGAAGGTTCTAAGGCCTCTTAGTATAATTAGCAACATAGTCACATACAAAGTGATATGGTATTGTGTAATTTGGCCTTAAAAATATGATTTTTTGAATGAAAATCCTCTAGAAGTTCAGTGGCCATTTTGGAACATATAAGAAATAGAGCACCTACCCGACTGAATGCAGATGGTAGTCCAGAGATCCTCTTTCGAACCGTGGTAGTGGGATAGCTGGAATAATATTGAGAATTGAGAAAATTTCCGTTCTCCATCCCCACCAACTATCATTTACCTTTCAACACTTTTGTTTACAAATAATAATGATCATAATGAGAATTAAATTTTATGTCAATAGTTTGAAATAATTGCACCATAGAAGACTAATCAATATAATATTGCCACTGTTAAGCAGTTAACAGTACTCTGTTAATAGCAAAGTTTACCCTGTTAGAGGCAAGAAGTGGCGCAGCTAAAAGTGTGGGTTTGTGTCTTTGGTTTTTAAATTCGAATTTATTTTCACACACATAAATGCTTCATGCGTTGAATTTTATGCAAACAATTCTTTATTTTATAAAATAGCAGCCTTTATCACCGTGATTTTAATTTTTTCTGGAAATACTTTCAATTGAAATTTTTAATTCATAATGCCTGACGCAAATGCGAAATAAGTGTCAAAACACATGCAATTGTTTTAATTTGAAAACGGCGATTATAATTAAATTTTAATTTCTATATTCTTGTAATGTAAACAGGTACATAGGCAAAATTTAAATACATTTAATACAACGTAGTTAAATTTCTAAATTATAAAAAAGCGGTTACGACAGGTACAGTTTAGCACCCGAAAAAATAAATTTTTTTATTTTATAAACTGATTACTACGGGTTGCATCGTTGCGAAACCTCAGCAAATGAGTTTCAGTCTGGTGACCATTTATTGCTGTTGTTTGGTTTGGTTTGGTTCGGTTTAAAACAATTCGCACCGTATTTACCACATGGCTAGTTCGGAGTGCAGAGGCGGTGAGATAGACAGCGGACGATTACCCATATATTTCACCCTTGGCTAATTTTTTACATGCCAGTTGCCAGTTTATTCTGTTGCTGTTGCTGTTCTTTCTGTCTGCCTGTGCTACTATTTGCTGTTGTGTTAGTGCCATTACTGCAACCACCACTCTTTATAATATAATGCTGGGTTGAGTTGTTTTCATTTTACTTTCAATCTTTTTATGGTTTCTCCTTTTTTATTATTTTTATTTTATTTTTTAATTTTTCCTAATTCCATGTAGAAATTGTCTCCCCCTGTGCTATAATCTTAGTTTCGATTTTTAAATAACATTTTATGGGGAATTGAATTTTAATTTCCATCCAAAAATTTTCAAGACATTTTTAAGACTCAAAAAGCCTGCCTGAATTTATAACCACAATATGTGGTTTTCTAAACTTTGGTATTTCATATGATGGACAGGGATTTACCACAAACATTAAATGGGGATTTATGAATACATAGCATAATAAAGACAAAAGGAAAATTATATTTTGTAAAAGAGATAAGACTACATACATACATGCAGTTGGCTGGAATGGCTAAGAAGATTATTTATTCTTTCCAAAAAAATTGAATCCTTTATTCAGCTTAATTGTAATGTTTCCATGCAGTACGTAATTCTGGCAAAAAAAAAACTGGAAAATTAATGTTTTACAAGCAAAATCATTCCATGTAGGCACCGAAAATATTCACTTGATGTCAATTCTGGTTTATAGAAGGTAGAAGCATAAGAAAAACAACTCTTTTAACCAAGCTCAAGCTTTGGGTTGTTCATTTCCAATGTACTAGATTGTCGCTATGCAGGTGTAACGCAATTTTTCTCTTAACTGCACTGGTTATTGCTTCCTGCAGCTTCGAATGAAGACTTTGGTCATCGATTTTGCTCTTACAGTAAAATACGCGGGGCTGGAAAAATAAAGTATACTCCTCTACCACTCCATCAGCAAGACAACGGCTTTCTGAATGATCAGCCGGCTTTAATTGTCGCATAAGTTGAACTTTATATGGAGAGGAGAGTAAAACGAAATTTAAATACTCTAAAACGGACGATAAAAGAGGCTCAATTGTTGAATAGGTCGTGGAATCAACAAATTCGAATTAGCCGCTATACTTTCCCAGAGAGAAGCGATATTTTCAATGCTGCGTACGTTTCTATGATGCAAAGATTTGCTCACACCTCTAATGCCATCACTCTCTTCAAATTTCTTTATTACTTTACCAATCCTTACACAGTAGATCGATTATAACGACCTTATAATCATCCAACTTTCATTTACTTTTACGTGCTCTTCGGTTCTTAAACAATCCACATTCGTGATTGACAAGCCTTTCGCTAAATAAAGGACACTTTAAATTAACAACTGACAGTCTTACCAGGCCGTGGTTTCTTGCTTGCTTGCTTAGTTGCCCATTAACAACCCGATTAATGGATTTCGTTATGCCACTAACACTTCCACACAATAGTGTCCATGCCTCTGAGCCATAAAGAAGCACGGGGAGGATGAGCGTCTTGTAGAGTATTAGTTTTGTCGTACGGTAGAGGTCTCTGCTAAAAGCACACACTTTTTTAAATAAACTCTTTTACAATCGATAAGTTTTTTATCTTCATTTTGTATTTTAGCAAGCCAATTAACCTTCAGACAATGTTAAGTATTTTATTTATGGTTGTATGCTATGTTGTTAAAATGTTTTCGGGTCTATGCTGATGCCGCCTCATGCGTATATTGTAATAAAGACCTTTTAATTCCCATTTAATTTGTATTTCGTTTATTTTCTCCTTTTTGTGTTTTCGTCCTTATCCGTATTGTTCTCAGGCGCTTAAGAGAGAAAAAGGTTTTAAATTTAAATTTTATTTGAAACGAAACCATCAAACTATGCTCAAATTAATATTCATGCAAGGAAGATAATATTTTTCCTTAAAAATAAAACAATGGGGATTGTCCCAAAGGAACTCCAGATAATGACAACTCTTTAAAGCAGCTACACAAAGTCAACGTATATACTACTCCATTTAAGTTTCCTAAAAAATATTTAAATTTCAAACCACCAGAGCCTAGGGAGGCTCTGAATCTAATAAGATTTGTATTTCATTTTATTTTTATTTTTTTTAATGACTTTCTTTTTTTTATTCTCTAACAACAGCTTTTTGTCTCTACCTCCTCCCTCTACTATCAGCAGCATCTTTTGTTTTTACTATTTACGAGCATTTATTAATGTTGTACGAGCAGTTTTGTATTCCTCCTTAGCATTTCCATCTATAAAATTGTAATCTCGAACAATTTTAATTTAGTTTCCACCATAATCTTATTTAAAGAAAGCTGCTGAGACAATGGAGAACAAGAAAAACATGAAAACGAATTAAATTATGAAGCGACTTAAGACTTTATCTGCTCACGATGTAATCAACTCAACTCAAGAAAAGTTTGTGACTTTAATTTGCTCACTTTTTTTTAATAGTATTTAACGTATAAGAAGTATTTGATGTTTAAAACATAAAAATCATACGAAAGATATACAATTTAAACTCTTACCATTCGATTAAGAGCGTAACATTTTGGTTCATATGAATTTCTACGAAATAAAGCCAAGAAACAAAAACAGAATGGAAGATGCTTTTTAGCAGGCGTTTGAAGATAAATTCGAATTTAAAACCAAAAACGCAAACCTACACTTTTAGCAGCGTCACTTTTTGCCTTTAACAGGGCAAAATGTGCTATTAACAGAGCACTGTTAATCGTTGTTGGGGAATGGAGGGAGCAAATTTTCTCGAATATCAAAATTATTCCAGCTATCCCACTACTGCGGTTCGAAAGATGACCCTCTGGACTACCATTTGCATATACTACTACTATTTCTTATATTTTCCAAAATGGCCACTGATCTTCTAGAGAATTTTCAATAAAAAAAATTAATATTTTCAAAGCCAAGTTTCTCAATACCTTATCACTTTATAAGGGCCTATATTGCTGGTTATATTAAGAGGCCATGGAACTTTCCTTTGAGTATGATATGGTACTCAAAGACGTAGTATTTGTCCTAAAATTAGCTTCTAAACAAGTGAGCTTGTCCAGATGGATACTGTTAAATAGATAACAGTGCTCTGTTAGCTGCATATTTTGTTCTGTTAAGAGACAATTTTGCTCTGTTAACGGCAAATGTGGCGCTGCTAAAATTTATGGATTGCGTCTTGGATTTTCAAAGTCGAATCACACACATTGGGAAGGATTTTAATGATTCAATGTGTTCTAGGGCTCAAAAACTTATTCAGTTTGAATATAGTTATCTTTCAGATAGACAAAGTCTTTAACTATCTGATGGCCGCAAGTAGCGTTTAAATACCACTCCAATTTCCGAACTAAATTCCATTTTTCGAAAGTGTAACACTGCCTCACTGGCTAAAAATGATGTCAATTTGTTTTCAACGACAATAAATCCTTCTGTCAACGCATTAAAATGCAGAAAGAACTCGCAAAACTTTTTCTTTTCGTCTCTTGGACAATTTCAATGCGTTGACATAACCCCTGGTAAAAAAAAGTGTTGTAAGTGCCGCTAAGACATTAATAAAGACGGGGCTTTAAAGAGTGTTATAAAGTTGCAGCAATTATTCTGTCTGTCTGCCAGCAGTTGATTACAATTTGGTTGGCGGAAAGAGAAAAACTTGAAAAAAAACGACGAAAACGACATTTAGCTTCAACAACAAAGAAAATGTTGCAACACAGAATTGTGGTTGGCAAAGCAGAAAAGAAATGCAAAACAAAAGAAGCAAATTTTATAAACGAATTTAATGTGTGTTTCACTCTGAATTTTAAATATTTTTCTTTGCATTTTATGTAAAACGTAGCAGTGAAGCAGATGCTTGTATTCATTTTAGTTGTGCAACATATTGTGGAGGGAAATAAAAGAAAATATGCTACAAGGAAAGGCAGGCAGGTGCGACAAAATTTCACTCGAATAATATGTTGAAGAAGGTTTTTAAAAGTAAGCAGCGACTTTCAGAAAATAGTAGCATTAATTTACATTTTTACAGTTCTGACAACGCTGTTACTTTTTGGAATGTTTCTTAAAATTTCACTCAAAAACGTTTGTCCTTCAAACACTTAATTTTTATGAAATACAACAGAATGAAGTCGCCTTAGTCTAGTAGGTAGTGTGTTGGCTTATTAGACGTGAGGCCGCGGTTTAAACCGCAGCACAGACATCTCCAACGAAACGGGAATATGAAAAAATATTTCTTCGGCGACTTTCTCTCAGCAGAATTCTGGCAAAAACTGTGAGAGTAACTAAAAACTGTCATGAAAAGTTTCTCAAAAAAATCTGTCGTTCAGAATCGACTTTAAACTGTAGCTCACGCCATTCATGTATAAAATTAACACAATATAGGTAGTATGGCAAACTAGGTCGTAATCCTGACTGACCAATTATATATGTTTGTATGATTACCACCACTTAACATTCATGTGTGTGAAGATAAATTCGAATTTAAAAATCAAAGACGCACACCCACACTTTTAGCAGCGCTACTTCTTGCCTCTGACAGGGTAAACTTTGCTATTAACAGAGTACTGTTAACTATTTAACAGTGGCAAACAGTACAGTTATTGCAGACTATTGACATAAAATATAATTCTCATTATAATCACTACTTTTTGTGAACAAAAGTGTTGGAATGTAAACATTTCCAGCTATCCCACTACCACGGTTCGAAAGAAGACCCTCTGGACTACCATTTCCATATAGTCAGGTACTATTTCTATATGTTCCCATATGGCCACCGATCTTCTAGAGAATTTTTAAGCAAACAATTGATATTTTCAAATACAATTTCCTCAATACCATATCACTTAATATGTGACTATATTGCTGATTATGCTAAGAGGCCTAGGAACCTTCCTTTGAGTACGATATGGTACTCATAGACCTAGTATATGTCTTAAAATTAGCTCCTAAACAAGTGGTCTACTTCAAATGGATGTTGTTAAACAGCTAACAGTGCTCTGTTATGGGCAACTTTTGCTCTGTTAGCGCCAAATATGGCGCTGCTGAAATTAATGGATTGCGTCTTGGATTTTCAAATTTAAATTTATCTTCAGACACATTTAACATTCACAAATTGTACAGGGCAATTTAGTTTGCTCTCTCTTATGTCTTTATATATGGAACATCACCTGACAGCATTCATTCAATGGCTGCAAACATTTTCTAATTTTGAAAAAATATTCGTATGAGGGCGCCTACCAAATGTTATAAAATCTGTTTTGATATCAAAAACATTCCAGCATTTGTGTTCGAATTCAGTAAAAATCTAAATTCGAGAAAAAAAATTAAAAATTATTTACAAAAATACAAGCTACAGGCTGCTAAAAGCAAATTTATCTGAATTTATTTGCTTATTTCGGTTTTGGGTGTCAAGTCATAAATTTAAGAAAAAAAGAAAAATAAATTACACACACTGCGTTATTGTCCAACCGGCTGTCTGTCTGTCTGTATATCTTTTCGTTTGTCTGTTGTTCTAAAATAAAACGCGAAAAGAAATTTTGTCATCTCCTCCGAGATCGTCAAAAGTTGGCAAAATGACAAAAAAAACTTGATTCGCCCATCATATTTGCGACGCATACTCGTGTTCTCGTCAGCATCAGCATCAGCGTTTTACCAGGATTTTTTCTTCTTTATTTTGTGTGAATTTGTGTTTATGGCCGTATTTGATTTGTTTTTGTTTTTATTTTTATATTTCAAAATGAATATGATGCTGTTGGTGTTTTATGGCCGTTGAAAGAATGAAAGAGAAAGTGTTGTGCTAAATGTTTGTGCTCGTTTTTCACATCAACGCACAAATTTTCTAATTGAAATGGACTGCAAACGCAAAAATAGGGAAAACAATTGACAACAACTTGACAGCACATCTAGTCGCACTAGGTGACATCCTACTGTAAGGGAAAGAATATTAATTTTGTATGATGGCTTGGCAGGCCTTCGGATTCCTCGCTTTTATTTGATAGGCTTCTTTGCCAGGTAGCATAAGGAATCAAACATTTAAACATTTTGTCTTCTACATGTGTTTATAGGCATTGTTTTGGTTGTATCGATTAGAGGTCAGCGATGAGTATGCAAAAAGATGAGTAGAATCGAATCATACTCATAAGTTCTGATACTTATACGCATTCATACTTATTTTAATATCATGGAACGAACCTCTACTCATATCCAAAGTTTGAAGTACTCATCATATTCATAATTAACAACACGTATGATGCTGTTGATTTCGACACTCCATAACTCAACATATACACGAAGCACAAAATAAGTATGAATCGCGTGCGAACACTAAAATACTCACTAAAAGGTTGTGTGTTTGCTCTGCCTGTTGCCTTGTCTTTTTTCTTTTTTTTTGGTATGAGTTTGATGTCAACGTTGTACGCATACTCATTGCAACCTGTACTTATAAATCAACGTTGTAGTGAGTATGAATGAATCAGAGTACATAGTTAAATTTCAATAATGTTGACTCACTTATATTTAGAATTTCATGAGTGCTTATGAGCAGCGAAAAAACGATTCATAGCTGATCTGTGGTATCTATGTTTAACATCAAACCAATCTGCCATGTAACTTCCTGGATCCGTTTGATCTTGGTTTGTAATGTAATGTAAGCTAATGTCGTCTTTACAGTCAAAGCCCCTCTGTAGATCCTATTAACTTATTAACTTGTATGAAACATTTTTGCATTCTAATGTGTTCCATATGAGTGTAAGGTTCAGGACGTCAAAAGCCATCTTGAGTGTCAAATACAAAAGGAGATAAGCTGCAGTAGGGTAAAGTAAATAAAACAAAGTAAAGACAGAACGAACAATTTATAATAGAAACCCACAAAAATATTATTTGCATAGCATAGAATAGAAATACATACATACATACACACGTACATAAGAATATAAAAATATAATCATAAATTATTCACAATTTTCACATTTTATTGCCTTTTTTATTCTTTTTCATTACTTGACAAAAACAAAATTGAATAGAAGAGGAATGTGATAAAAATTTTATTTGCATTCTTCGTTTGAAAAATATTTGTCTGCCAGAAATTCGATTGAAGATAATAAAACAATAATTGGCAGCCAACTTACAGGAATTTGTTCTGTAAATGCTCTTAGTATCAGAATTAAATTTCTACTTCAGACATCAAGGCATCGACAGTCAGTCAACCAAGTGTTCTTATGCGGATATGTGTGAAGATAAATTTGAATTTGAAAATCCAAGACGCAATCCATAAATTTTAGCAGCGCCACATTTGGCGTTAACAAGGTAAAATTTGCTCTTAACAGAACAAAAATTTTACTTAACAGAGCACTGTTAGTTATATACAGTATCCATCTGAACAAGCCCATTTAATTAGGAGCTAATTTTTAGGACATATACTAGGTTTATGAGTACCATATCATACTCAAAGGAAGGTTCCAAGGCCTCTTAATATAATCAGCAACATATTCACATAGAAAGTGATATGGTATTGAGAAAATTGGCTTTGAAACTAAAAAAATTTTGATTGAAAATTCTCTAGAAAATCAGTGGCCATTTTGGAATATATAAGAAATAGTACACCAAAATTGTATGTCAATAGTCTGCAATAGTTGCAAAGCAGGCGAGTAATCTACCATTGCCGCTGTTAAACTGGTAACAGTGCTCTGTTAATAGCACATTTTGCCCTGTTATAGGCGAAAAGTGGCACTGGTAAAAATGTGGGTTTGCGTCTTTGGTTTTTAAATTCGAATATCTTATGCGGCATTGTATTCAAAGTTCTCTTTGTCTGATGGAAGTTGGCATGCATAAATGACTACATATATATGTACATACATATGTATTCCCTGTTTTATTTTTATTATGAATTTAAATTCTAAACAAACAATAAACACATCTATTTGTTATTCTTGTTTTTGTTTTCCAAAAATATTTGCCAAATTAATGTCAGAAAATATTTTTGGCCACACTTTGTAATGGTCGGTCAGGGGCCACATAGGTCTCCCCCACAAAAAAATTTAAATTTTACAATTATTGTCGTGTTACATGCTTTAATTTTGTGGTCATTTGAATCTCCAATGATAAAATATTCGTATTTCCATATTTATTGGAAATAAAATAAAATATTTACAGCACAAACGTCCTGTGCAACGTATTGTAATTTTATTTGTTTTATTCTTAAAAATTTTACAGAAACACAGATTTTTCTGAATTACTTTTGGGAAATTCATTCTTTAATGCTCAAAGCTAAGCAAACCTGCTTTGCCATACTCTGACAAATTTTCGAATGAAATATTAATTTTAACTCCCAGCTCTGTATGTTTAAACAAGAATTTGCTTGTGATTAAAAGACAAGAGAAGACAAGACATGCTACATGTAACTGTTGTCTTGTGGCCTTGAATAATAGATTTTCAGTTGCTTTGATGAATAAAACTTTGGGCAAAGACATCTTTTGCAATTGAAAACAACAGCAATAATCTCTGTAATCAACACATGTTCGTACCACACATACAGACAATTAAACTTTTTGTAAGTTTTGTTGCACATACAACATACATGTATGTATGGTGGCAGATGCAGGCACACTTTGCAACATAATTTCAATCAGCACAATGTCTCCAAAGATATAACCCAGCGGAAGTTTTGAGTTTTCACAATTTTTGTTGAGATTGTATTTAAAGCATCATTCAATTGTAGTTATAATATGAGGATGGCTTCCTTTGTTGTAGTTCCAACAGGATGATACTAAGTGCCACATACATACATACATAATTGATCATTACAACACTTCAGTCAGGATTTCGGCCTAGCTTCTCACACCACTCATGTTGTGGGTGTTAATTTCATAAATGAGTGGCGGGACCTACAGTTTAAAGTCCACTCCGAACGAGAGATTTTGGGAGAAACTTTACA
The DNA here is from genome assembly GCA_932273835.1 of Sarcophaga variegata. Taxonomy (NCBI): domain Eukaryota; kingdom Metazoa; phylum Arthropoda; class Insecta; order Diptera; family Sarcophagidae; genus Sarcophaga; species Sarcophaga variegata. Next base: position 112,994,876 of record OW026362.1, on the reverse strand, counting down.
TGACAGTTTTATTTGCCCTCGGAGTTTTTGCTTGAAATTTGCTGAGAGGAAGTCGCGGAGAAATATTTTTTTTTATATTTTCGTTTTGATGCTTGACCTGGGGTTTGAACCGTGGCCTCACAATGTGGCCCTCAGAAATGAATTCTTTTTTTCGCTACTCATATGCACTCACGTGATATTTTGAATATAAATGAGTCAACAATATTGAAATTTAACTATGTACTCTGATTCATTCCTAATCCTCACTACAACGTTGATTTATAAGCACAGGTTGCAATGAGTATGAGTAGAACGTTGACATCAAACTCATACCATTCGAAATATGTTTGATTCATAAGCCTACTCATTTAGATTCACAAGCCTTTAGAAAAATACTTATAATATGTACTTCTAAATGAGGGTCGAGTGACTCGAGAGCAGCAAGCAGAGCAAACACACAACCTTTTGGTGAGCATTTTAGTGTTCGTACCCGATTAATACTTATTTTGTGCTTCGTGCATATGCTGAGTTACGGAGATTCGAACTCATACGTGTTGTTAAGTTTGAATATGATGAGTAATACTTTAAACTTTGAATATGATATTAATTATATGACATGATATTAAAATAAGTATGAATGCATATAAGTATCACAAATAATGAGTATGATTTGATTCTACTCATCTTTTTGAGTACACAATGCTGATCTCTGATACGGATACGGTCATTAATCGTAAAAGAAAAATAAAAAATTGTTTATGAAAACTTTAAAAATTATTATTAATTTTATTGTCATTTGAACACAGTGCCTTGACGTATTTTATGCAATACGTATGTACATATGTGTCTGTATATTTGTATACATATATTGATTATCCTTTTTATCAAAAATGTCACACCATTTTCCTTTTGCCATTAAGGGGGAATATAAAATCGAACATAAAATCGATTTTAATTTTTATTTCATAAACTACTCAACATGGCAATAATAAACCAAGGCTGGCTACTACTGTAGATGTTATTAAGGTACCATATTTTGTACATCACTTTAATGGCCATCATCTGTAGCTGGTTCAAAAGGAAACTGCAATAATACCAGCTTTTTTCATTTTAAAAGCCTTGATAAAAGCATACAAACATGTTTTTTCTTTATTGGTTAATCCATAAAAACCATAAAAACTGTTATGTGGCGTAACAAGAAGAGCAAAACATTGGAATCATAAAAACGTTTATGATCGGCGAACAAAAAATATCCATCATTTGATTTAAATTTTGCATGAAACGTGCTCTTCTAACACACTTGTCGCCCGAACTATAATAAAAACTAAGAAAAAAAACATAAAAATTATGAAAAACATTCATAAAAATCAGCACGTGACGACATGTAAGGCTGCAGTTCTTCTGCTTCTTCTCTGGCCATTTACAGGGACTCCATAGCCTCTGATGCCTTAAAGAAATATGAAATCTATACGGACGTAGAACAAGTAAACTTTTGAACAATAAAATCGATTCAGTTGGACTTTTTCTGTGTAATGTAGATTCTATTTTCACTATTTTTTCCAAAAGTCCAATCAGTGGGTGTGCCGAATTCTTACCTGCTAAAAACAAACTTTGTGAGTAGCACCACACTGTTTGCAACTACTGTGCGGTATTACTCAGAGGTTGTGGGGCCGCCCAGCAGCCTGTTCTCCTTTACACGGCCTGTAGTTCGATAATATCCTTTCTTATTCCGTTTGTCATTCGCACTGACTCGAATCTTGCCGATCATGAATTTCAGTTTTGAACACAACAATTTTTACACTTTCGCCTTTGTTTCGGTATTTAGGACATTTCTTGCTAAGATGTTGTGCAAGAAGCGATGCAAGGTAGACTGATAGGTGCCCAGTCAGAAATTTGGTTAAAACGTACATGACGTTTTCGTTTCATTTCCTACCTTATTTTGAAGGCTTCGCAGAGATATAAGTTACCTTTGAATGGTCCGACATTTCCCTGAGAAACCAGCGACATTCAGTCCTTTCAAATGTCCTCCATTTGTTGTGTTGTGAGACATGACGTAGGGTGTTCTTTTGGGACACTATTTAGTTCCTTTCTTTTGCTACCAATTGCCAGTTAATATTTACATTTTACTTTTCCCTTTAGAGGAGAGAGAGAGAGAGAGAGAGTGGGGGAGCAAATGGCAACTTTACTCAACTTATCGTCTAAAAGTGTAAAATGGAATTTTAATAACAACAACATCATTCAACATGCAAACATGCAACAACAATGTTTCGTGCAGATTTAAATTTAAATTGTTTTGTAAACAATAACAATGAAAAAAATTTTTTTTATTGTTTTTATTTCTGGGTGTTCTTTGCAAAAGACTGTATTTTTCTCTTTTAAATGAATATAAATTAAATTTTTTAATGCAAAGCCTCCTGAGGTTATACCTTTTGCTTTATATTCATCATCAAAGAGGTTCACTATATTCCGTTTGGCAAAGTACACCATTTCTAATGAAATTTTAATTTAATACCTTAGAAGGTTATTCAGTATGCACATTATGGAACAGACATTAATTTTATTTTGCGACCCCTTATTCCTCCTGACTCTCTAGAGAGGATAACGCATCATCGGAAGGTCAGGAAGAGACATCTATTTGGAAAGAATAGTTCATATGAGCAAATTTCCTTTCCCCAACATACTGACTTAATTCTCAACTCTCAAAATTATTCCAGCTATCCCACTACCACGGCTCGAAAGGGGACCCTCTGGACTACTATTTGAATATAGTCGGCTAGGTGTACTATTTCTTATATGTTCCCAAATGACTACTGATCTTCTAGAGAAGTCAAAGCCAATTTTCTCAATACCATATCATTTTATATGTGACTTTATTGCTGATTATAATAAGAGAGCTTGGAATCTTCCTTGGCATATAGTATGGTACTTATGGACCTAGTATTTGTCCTAAAATTAGCTCATAAACAAGTGGGCTTGTTCAGATGAATACTTTTAAACAGCTAACAGTGCTCTGTTAAGGGCAAATTTTTTTCTGTTAAGAGCAAATTTTGCTCTGTTAGCACCAAATGTGGTGCTACTAAAATTTATGGATTGCGTCTTGGGTTTTCGAATTCGAATTTATATTCACGCACATAGCTGGTAACCCTATCTTAATATTACACCCATTTGCTTTGCTTAAATACAGAGCAGTAAATATGTCAAGCAAATTATAAATTCTGTAGAGCACAACATTAAGATTGAAATATTTTTGTTAATAATTTTGCTTTTAATAACCTTGGTTGCAACAATTAAAAAATTCTGCAGTCAATTTATTTATTTTCTCTGTTTTCATTATTATTTGTTACCATAATTTCATTTCTTTTATGTTGAACAATAATTTTAATCATAAAAATTTTTAATGCTTCACTTGAGCATCGTATTTAAGCTTTAACACTGTTTTTCAATATATGTTTAACGCTTGCAAATGACAACTTTTAAGCTAAACTGAACTGAACTGAACGTAACAATACAACACTTAATTTATTTGTGACTTGGCTTTGACTGCAATTATAAATTATTTCTTTCTATTTACAACAATGAGAGTGCATTACATTTGTATGTGTGTGTGTGTGTGTAAAAAATTTCTCCCTTTACTCTCATAAAACCAGCTTTTCTTATGGTTTATTTGCGGTACATTTTTGTTGTTATTACGGGTTTAATATTTTTATTTTTACTCATTCGGATGGCATTAAACAGCAACAAACGAAATAAAACCGAACCAAAACAAACAAACAAACAAACAACACCAACAATAATACAAGCAATATAAAGAGCAATTTTAACAGGCCACCATATTCCTATTGTACGCAAAAGAAATAAACAATTCATACATTTACACATACACACATCCATTCGTACAATTGTACGCAAAAACATAAACAATACTTATACACACATAACGTACATACGTATGTCGTACACAGTCACATTTTTTTAAATGCTCTTGTGTTCTTTCTCTCTTTGTTTTCCTACAGCTTTATTACAAAGATTTTTGTTGTTATTGCCATGGTTGTTGCTGCCAAACATGTTGTTGTTGCTGCTATTGTTGTTTCGGCTTTTGTTTGAAAGTCACTAAAGTGTGTATCCTTTTGTTCTGTATTTTATTCTCTCTTATTCAGACTCTACTGAATTGCTTTGACATCAAACGGTACTTTTGGATGTGTTTGTTTTGTGTGTTGGTTTGTTTTGTCTCTCTTTTACGATTGTGTTTTGTTTGTGAATTTCTTGCATACTTTAGGGCGTAGGTAGTCGATATATAATGGTATTCGCATAAGTATGAGCCCTTCTAACATGTAAGCAATAATTTGTTTAAAAAAAAATGCGTATATAACGGTACTATTGTAAACGTGTGAGTATGTGAGTGGATTTTTCTTTATTTTCAAGGACTTATTTTCCTCATTTGGATTAAATTTTGCGTAAACGATAAAGAATTTCAAGCTAAGAACGTGAATACCCTAGTTTCACTTAAATAGCTACTCATCTCTGTTGAATGTTGAAGAGATTTTCACAAGAAAATCATTACATATCTGTTGTTGCTGTTGTTGTTGTTCTTAATCTTAATAGTTAATAAGGATAATAAGCTAAATAGTATGGCAACATAGCAGAGATTATACATACAGAGGGAGAGGGGTTGGTTTTATGTAATTGTGTAAAGTATTTAAATGAATATGTCTTTAAGTCTAGTACGACCATATAATACCCTACACTTAATGCAGTTTTTTTCTAATGGTTCAACTAATATGGTTCCTTCTAAAGAAAGAATCTATGCAAGGATAAGAATTAAGAATATTTTGGCAATCAATTGAAGGAAAATGTAATGAAATTTAAATAAGATAGCGGTGGACCCAAAACAAACTGTTGCTTAGTAATCAGTTTTGATGTATTTTGCATCTGCTTGGTAATCACTTTGAGGTGGTATGCTGTAGTGGTTACATTGCAGCAATACAAATTCGAATAATACGGATTCAAATCCCAGATAACTTGAGATGATCATGTTTATAAAACTGAACGATTTCAATTCTGTCCAAATCAATCTGGAAAGATATTCCCATTCTTTTGGGGTGATTATTACAAGCACAATCCTGAGCAAATCAACTCGATCCGTCTGTTGGGGTATAGGTCTGCCATCTCATTTCCCTCGTTGCTTGAATGCTAAGACAAAAGTCATTCACTTTTCAGTCGCCAGTAATGCCTGGACAAACATCTGGTTTGTGTACCAAATATGTCCTTCCAGCAATACATATGAATGCAATTTTCTTTTCATTCTTTGCTGACTAACAATATGTTCATTTTGTTTCTTTTTTAAGTTTTTGGGTTTTTAAAGACGAAACCAAATTGAATTGGTTTTCTCATGCTTGTTGTATTCTTTACGAGAATTTTTATTTCGATTTCTGTTGTATTGAGTGGCATTTCATGCAGAATATATTTTCGAAATATATAAGTACCACTCAGTAGTAGTCTTGTGTTAAGATTGATTTTGTTTTAGCAATTAATTGAACAAATTAAAGTCACATATTTGGGAAGACAATTCTTGATTGGTTGCAAAAGACAAAAACCAGCAACATTTTTAAACTTTTGTATTTTTTACATGCAAAGAAATCCTATTTATTTTGGCTAATTTAGTCTTAATATAAAATGTGTGTGAAGATAAATTCGAATTTTAAAAACCAAAGGCGCAAACCCATACTTTTAGCAGCGCCTCTCCTTGCCTCTAACAGGGTTAACTTTGCTATAAACAGAGCACTGTTAACTGTTTATAGTATGGTACTCATAGACAGCTAAACAGCTAACAGTGGTCTGTTAAAGCCAAATTTTGTTCTGTTAACGCCAAATGTGGCTCTGCTAAAATTTATGGATTGCTTCTTGGATTTTCAAATTCGAATTTATCTTCACACACATTTTATATTTGTCATCTTTTAACATGTATACATACAATACTCTATGTGTTCCTATTGCAATTCTTATAATTGACTGTCTAAATAGGTGTTTAATTGACAAACTTTTCGGCCAATCTTAGAACGATAAACTCTTCGAATAAAATAAACAATTTTTAAATGTTCTACAAGAACATTTTCAAAATCTTGACTGGGTTATTCACTTTATCCAATTTACACAGACTCCCACTTGAATATTTTTTGACAAAACTGCAACTGAATCTGTAGTTTGTTGTTGCTTTTAAAATTTGTTTTTTAAACAAATCTCATGTTTGTTTCATTGGTGACTTGGAAACAATATTTACCATTGCCGTTCCATTCTCTCTCTCTCTCTCTGTTTCTCTTTATGTATACCTCTAGTATTGCCAAATATTTTTGGTAGCAAAACATCAACGGCAACAATGTGAATCAGACCGACAGATAAATCTAATCGAACTGAATCGTTTCGCATCTCGTAACGTCTACACTTCAATACACTTGTTTGAATACATACATGACATGGTACTTGATGTAGAACTTAAATAAAAATTCTTAGTTGTTGCTGTTGTTATAATTGCAGATTGTAACATTTAAAATTTAATTGAATCAGCAAACATTCTATCGTTTCGTTACACTTGAATCATGCTTCTCTCCACTTTGCAATGTTTAACGATAATTGAACAGGAAATGTGAGAAAAATGTATCGAAAATTCTCAAAAAATAAAAGAAATGGTAGAGGCATTAAAGTGTTAACAAGGAAAACGGAAAGGAATCTTGTTAAATAAGAAAATAAAGAAAAAAAAACAAGAAAAATAATTAAATACTTAGAACGCTTGATTTAATGGCTTAATAACGATCGATATTTGAAGGAGAGTATAAATTAAAGTGATCTGTTTAAATATTATCTCGCACAATATACATATGTGAAGTTAGCTGTGAGAGTTATATTCTTTTTTTAAAGTGAATGTTATATTAACAGTGACTGTTAAGTTAACATAGTAGTAAAATTTTTAAAAATGTAAGAAAAAATCTTAAATAATCACGAAAATAATAATGTGTGTGAAAATAAAATCGAATTTGAAAATCCAAGATGCAATCCATAAATTCTAGCAGCGACACATTTGGCGTCAACAGAGCAAAATTTGCTCTTAACGGAGCATTGTTAGCTATTTAACAATATCCATTTGAACAATCCCACTTGTTTAGGAGCTAATTTTAAGAAATAATCTAGGTCTATCAGTACCATATCATACTCAAAGGCAGGTTTCAAGGCCTCTTAATATAATCAGCAACAAAGTCACATAAAAAGTGATATGGTATTAAGAAAATTGGCTCTAAAAATATCAAATAGTACACCATACAGTGTAGTGGTAGTCCAGAGGGTCCTCTTTCGAACTGTGGTAGGAATAATTTTGAGAGTTTAGAAAATTTCCGTCCTCCAACCCCACCAACCATCCTATACATTTCAGTGTTTATATTCACAAATAATAATGATCATAATGAGAATTAAATTGTATGTCAATAGCCTGTAATAATCCAAAGTAGAAGACTTATGTACTTATTGCCACAGTTAAACATTTAACAGGGTATGTAATGGCAAATTTTACTCTGTTAACGCCTATACAAGTGGGCTTGTTCAAAGGGATGCTGTTGAATAGCTAACAGTGCTCTGTTAACGCTCTGTTAATGTGGCGCTGCTAAAATTTATGGATTGCGTCTTGGATTTTCAAATTCGAATTTCCCTTCACACACAGGCTCTTATCGAGAATATTTCAAGAAAGGTCAAGCGAGGCCCAATGCTACGTAGAAGGTTTGCAGTGGAATATTGGGTTTACAACATTAACATTACAAGTTAATCTTTTTAAGATGCCGAAAGTAATTATTCTGTAGCGGCAAGTTCAGATAGTTTTTATATAATTAATTTAGGCACACTTAAGTGTGGGTATGATTTTTAACCATGAAAAAGCTTTTAAGGTCTCCAGATTCCTCCATTCATGGATAAGCATACATAATATTGGTGGTAAGTAATAGGGCATCTTTCACGTATTACATGCGTATGCTGTTTACTGTGATGTAAACAACCCAAATCAAACTATCTGATCAATTAATAAATCAAAACATACACACTCCATTACTTGTGGCTTTCTGCATAATTAAACACGAAAGAATTTTCTTTCATTTTAAAGCAGCAGCAGAGATGGCTCTTTAAAATTTTATTATTTTGTGACATCAGCAGTTTTCTGTCAGTGAAAGACAATATGGATGATGGATGATACAAGATGGAAGATTTTTATTACAACAATAAAATAATACAGAAATACAAACAACAACAACTATGAATATGAAGAAAAAAAGGACAATGACTGCCTATTAGAAAAGCAAAACAAAACATTTTTATTTTTGTAATCCCAATTCCTTTTGAACACAATAAACATTCAGCATTCAGCAGCCCAAAAACAGATTCTAAAAGGAAAACCTATTAACAGTAAATCATAAAAGAAAAGAAAAGACAAGAAAAACTTTGATTTCAAAACCAAAAAACTTGTCGGTCAGCAACTTCTTCAGACACATTGTTTATGTTGTGTGGTGTGCTTATCTCTTAATGGCCACCAGAGGCAAAGCCATGTTGAAATATTGAAGGAGAAGAAGAAGACATGAATAAATGATTGATTAAATGCATGAATAAATGATTATTCTGACTAATGTTAATAAAATGGCATACACGTACTCTACTCTCCTCTATCTACATACTAAGTAACTATTTTGTTTATTTAGGATATCCTCTACAAATCGTTATTTAACCTCACATTTTAAAGGACATAATTGATGGGATTTAGTTTGTATTGCTCTCTTGTAGGGGAGTGGATGGATGATGACTACAAAAGCCTAATAAACGATTGTCATTAAAGGGGCAGTCAATGATTTAATAAAACAAAAAAAAAAAATTGTGAAATGAATAGACAGTTTAACTTACAAATGTATAAATGGCCATCCGCCCAGTTTCAATTGTTCATCGATTTCAAAAAAAGCGCCCAATACCCTCACATCATTGTAATGTCATATGAAAAGGCCCACATTAAATATAAAAAATTGATTTGAATAGGTCATACCATCAAGAGAAACCCAGACATTATCGCAAGGTTAACGCTTAAATGGAATCATCGCGGCTTAAGCAGCCGTAATCCATCAATGTAAAATGAAAATATTTTATGGTAATCGTGTGCTCCTAGAGGAATATGAAAGAAGAAGAAAAAAACACTATTTCGCTTAAGGACAAGGAACTGATAGTTTTTCTACATGAGCAACACGATTTGATTTCATCTATTCATTCCTAACGCTGCACTTTTACGCTACAGTTTAAGAAAAAATTTATTTGGGAAGAAATGTGTATGAAGTTAGCTACGAAAGTTAGAAGTTTTTTTATAGTGAACGCTATGTTAACAGAGACTGCTAAGTTAACATAGAGGTCTTCCTTTCACTCTTTCTTAAATTTATCTCGAGTTTATTATTTTACCTGTGTGAAGATAAATTGGAATTTAAAAACCAAAGACGCAAACCCACACTTTTAGCAGCGCCACTTCTTGCTCTAACAGTGTAAACTTTGCTATTAATAGAGCTCTGTTAGCTGTTTAACAGTGGCAATAGCAGATTAGTCTTCTACTTTTCAATTATTGCTGACTATTGACATAAAATATAATTATCAATATAATTAATTATTATTATATACATACGGATATATTCCATTTACATATAGTCTGCATGGTGTACTATTTCTTATTTGCTCCAAAGTGGCGACTGATCTTCTAGAAAATTTTCATATGTTTTTGGGCAAAAATCTGTTTAAAAAATTCAAAATCTCCACTCTCAAACTTATTCCAGCTATCCCACTACCACGGTTCGTAAAAGGACCATCTAGACCACCATTTACATATAGTCTGGTAGGTGTACTCTTTCTTATATTTTCCCAAATAGCCACTGATCTTCTAGAGAATTTTAAAGTAAAAATTTGATATTTTCAGAACCAATTTCCTCAATACCATATCATTTTATATGTCACTCTCATTGCTCATTATATTAAGAGGCCTTGGAACCTTTTTTTGAATATGGTATGGTACTCATAGGCCTAGTATATGTCCTAAAATTAGCTCCTAAACAAGTGGGCTGTTTCAGACGGATACTTTTAATCAGCTAACAGTGCTCTGTTAAGGGCAAATTTTGTTCTGTTAACGCAAAATGTTGCGCTGCTAAAAGTTATGGATTGCGTCTTGGATTTTCAAATTTGAATTTATCTTCAGACACATAAATTATTTCAATATTTCGTTGTTCTTGTGATAAGACCTTATGCATTTCAGGAACCTATTTAAGTCTTTGGTTTCACGTTGTAAGTTGTTGTGAGTAGGATAAAAAAAAGAAATACTTCCTATGAACTTTTCAATTTCAATTATGGGGCGAGGCAAAGAATTTCCAAATAACAGGCTTTAAACGGTAAAAAGTTTAAAGCCTTCAAAAAAAAAAAATGGGTGGAGTCCATGGGTTTTTTATAGTAAATATGTGATAAAAATAATGTTCTGTTGAACGGAAGTCGACATAAGTGAAATATTTTTATTATTGCTTTAAACTCGAGTAAAAATTGAAAACATAAGCTGCTTAATAGCCACATTCCTTGCATTTTATGGTGCTTATTTAATACAATTCTTACTTATATACTGTTTTTGTTGATATTTTATTTTCATCTCTCCTTTTTTTCTTCTTTATCCTTTCTACAGAATTCATGGTGCTTTGGAGGACGACAAAGTTATTGCACAAACAAATCTGAAGACTTAAACTCAGGTAAGTGTATACCTAGAAATTGTACTTACTTCTGGGATAGAACGCAACTAAATCTGTAAATATTATAACAACACTGCCGCACAGCAATAAAAAAATAGTCCAGAGAAACTATTTTATAGTGCTGCTGCTGGCTGCTGTTGCTTATGTTTCCTATTAAACTGAAGTGTACGTGAAGTGAAGTGGAGGGTGGTTAAACAGCAATTTGTTTGTAAATGCTTACAACAACTAAACTAAACTGTAACTCAAGTGTTGATTCTGGACTGTATTTTATTTATTTTTATTATTATTACTTGATTTCTCTCTCCACAACTTCACTTTAATTTAAGAATCTCTCGCTTTCTCTCTCACTCTCACTCTGCCAGCCAAGAAGAAACAAACAGCCTGGCATAGATAACAGTTATCCTTGTCAAGTTGGATGTTGTATGTTGGACGAAAGTAGGATGTTTTTAAGTTTATTGTTTCAGTCCTCTCTCTGCTCATTATCAAATTATAAAAAAAACATACATACGTAAGGCGTATGAAAAAAACTGTGTAATATTGTAGACAACTTTAGTGTTATTGTTGGATTTTCTTTTACACAAGTTTTCTTTTTCTGATCAACAATAAAAATTGTTTTCTCGTACAAATTGGAAAATCATAAAACAAAAATTGTTCAAATTATCAGCAAAAAAATATCATGAAATACTTAATTAAAGATTCTAAAACACAAGTATGTATGATTTGAAATTATTTGAATTTCATTTCAAGAATTAGTTCCTTAAGGCTTTCGTTTGAATTAAAATTCCATTTTGGTGTCTTATATAAATCCTTAGCTTTTGTTAATTTTGAAACAAAATTAGGTTTCCAATTTCCATAAGCCTTGAATTTGTTTTCTCAGAAATTAAGACACCAACTCTGTCATTGACTACATCCTATTCCATCCTAAGAAGGTCATGGGGGAATTCCGCCCAGTGCTCCAGTTATCTATTGTCTGCTGTGCTAATCATATACAAAGAAAATTCCAATTGAAATCCAAATCCATATTTTTGCATAAAAATCGAGATAGATAGGCTCACTAATAGACGGTATCTCAGCGATAGCTTAACGAAATGTTAATGAAATGTTAAATACGGCCCAATCACGCCTCCAGACCTTAATACACAGCCAACAGTCGCTTTTAACGGACGCATAAGCCTTGCCATAAACCCTTTTGGGTTCTCCCAGCCTCATAAGCGAAAAAAACCTTATCGCCGAAGAATTGTTTTTAATTGTTGCGCGAATTGGACTTTATGTAGTGGGAGGAACAAATCTAATTTACTAAGAAATCCGTAAGTCACCGTGGACTAGTAGGTAGTAGCTTATTAACCGTAAAGCCAGGGTTCGAGCCCCAGACCACACATCAAAACAAAATACAAAAAATATTTCTTCGGCGACTTCCTCTCAGCAGATTTCTGGCAAAAACTCTCAGAGTAAAAATAAAATTGCCATGAGAAGTTTCTCAAAAATATCTGTCGTTCGAAGTTGACTTTATTAAACTGTAGGTCCCACCACTCATGTATAAAATTAACTTATGCAACATAAGTGGTGTGAGAAACTAGATCGTAATCCTGACTGAAGGGTTGTAATGACCAATTTTGTATGTATGTAGGAATCCGTAATGCCGTAGAATCGAGAAATTTCGATTATCCAACCGAAGACATATTTTCGAAATTGTCTATATTGGGGTGATGCACAGACTTGTGCCACATTTTCGAAACGTCCAGTATCTTCAAATTTTCGTTATACGGTTGTTAAATGATATGCATGCGTAAGTGGGAAACTTTTCATTAAATAATTGACACTTTAGTCTTATCGGCAGTTTTGAAACCACTAAACGGAACAGTCAGGACTGTGTAAATAAAGTCGTATGAAGAAAAATTTGACTGAATTAGCTTGTATGTTTCAATTTCAATTTAGTCCTCTCCGATCATCTGATATCGTCAATCCATAATATTGTTACGTTTTTACCTTTTAAAAACATTTAAAATATGAGTTCGTAGATTGCAAATAAACTAAAAATAAATTTGGTGTTTAGTTTTAATTAAAATTCTTTATTATTCGCACAATTCTGTGTGCCACTGTTCGCAACTTGATGTCAACAACAACAACAATTGCTTTTTTGTTATTCTTCTGTTTATACCCTTTGCATAAACAATAACAATTACTAGACAATTATTCGACAGATCTTTGCAACGGAGATCTTCAAACCACGATTACTCTCTTCAAACACACTGTGTCTTCACACAAGACTGACTTAACTTCACTAACGCCTTGCCTTTTATATGGCAGAGTAAACAGTCTGATGAATGTTCTTGAAGGCGAATGTTCATGACTTCTATAAATGTAAACATCATTGTTTACATTTATTATTGTAGTGTTGTTGGTGTATTTTTGTTTACTTTCTTAGCATTGTTTTTATGCTGGTGTTTGTTGTTATATTAAGCAGTACGATAATTTGTAAACAGGTTTGTTAACTTGTATTGTTTTGTTTTTGTAACTTTTGTTTATAATTTTAATGTTAAGCGATTTAAGAGCAAAACACCAGTATCTAGATTTTTCATTCTCGTTACAATATTTAAATTCAAATTGACATTTATGAAATAAACAGATTCATAATACGAGCAAGAATAACGCGTATTTGTTTGAACATATGACAAAGGACTTCGGAGTATCCAAACTTGAAATATTCAACTTGAAGAAGTTCCCTTCCAAATCTAAGTTAATGCCTCAGCTACTAGCCTTGAATATTTCACTAGAAATATTTTTCCATTCGATTTTTACACACTTTCTAAAGTTTATCTAACTTTGGAGGCACTCTATTGGTTACTCCCAATCCCCTCATCAGTACAGAGCACTAATCTATCATAGAATTGTGACCGGGAGTTCAATTCTTATTCAATAATTTGGGGTTACCTGTATTAGTTAAAGGATCCAGATACACAAGTAATACCGTCTTTATAAACAAAAGTATATCGGTAAGACTAACAAATCGAAGTCTAGTAGGTAGCGTGTTAGCTTATTAGACGTAAAGCCAGGACAAAATACAAAAAGTATTTCTTTGGCGACTTCCTCTCAGCAGATTTCTGGCAAAAACTCTAAAAGTAAATAAAATTGCCAAGAAAAAGTTTCTCCAAAAATCTGTCGTTCGAAGTCGACTTTAAACTGTAGGTCCCACCACTCATGTATAAAATTAACACACACAACATAAGTGGTGTGAGAAACTAGGATGTTGTACAATGGGTCAATTCGACCTCCGGGTACTGTACTTGTCTTAACCTAACCTAACCTAACCTAACCTAACAAATCGAACTAACTGGTTAAATGTTTTTTTTTATGTTTTTATAATTTATTTTTATTATTTTTTTTTATTTATAAATATAACATGTTTTTTTTTATTATTTTATAAATAATTTCTTAAGTTTACTAGTTTTACCGTTGCTAAGAATAAAAATATTCAACAAAGTTTTCCAATATTTCGTCTTTGCCAAACAACTGAGCAAAAAAAAATTTCATAAAAGCATACATAAATAATAGTACAGTACATACATATATGTATGTATGTATATATATGTAAATATGTATAGTATATTAGAAACTTAGATACATGATTAAATAATAATAAAATAATAAATTTATTAAAACTATTAAAAAAATTTTTAAATCCCTACACCATCATCATCTCATCATCATAGAATTCTACTCAAGGATTAAATCGTTGCACCAAGTTGAAAATTTTTTTTCTTTCTCTTTCTCTGTCTGTCTGTCTATCTGGGAATTTATCATATAATTTTCTAATATGATTGAAAACCGATACAAACTTAATAAAATAAAATTAAAACGAAAGAAAAACAAAAAAAAATTGTTGGTTATTGATATCCATCTCTGCTTTAAACCACCACACCGTTTCCCTTCAAACAGTCATTGTAGGAGAGGTAAACGAAAGGAGGCTGGTTTGGCATTCTGTTTCTTATAATTTATCATCGAGACTATCATAGCAATCAGTTTCTGTTTCCGTTGTAGATGCCATCGTTGTCTGTTGACTTTTACTCGTGCCCACTGATGATGATGATGTTGACGTTGACATTGACGATGTTGTGGAGCACAGTGTAGAATGTTGCTGCTGCTGTTGGTCTATTAGACAGCTGCCAGAGTCAATGTTGGTATTGAAAGTGGCATTCGTATTACTGCTGCTGCTGATGTCCGGATTATTACGTTTTTGTTCTTCTTCAATTAACTTTTCAAAGTCTTTGGTTGGATCATAAATTTCAAATTCTTCAAATTCAATGTCATCATATTTACGCTTCTCATAGATGCTCTTGTCATTCGCCACATAATATTTGACAACCGTTTGGTCTATAACGGATGTAACACTTGATGTGCCGCTTAATGTCTGAAATGGTTTCTCCATTGCCATCTCCATTGTCTTAGTATTGCAAGGTTTTGAATTTTTACTTTCCTTTGGGGTTTGATTATTATCATCCGTACGATGTATTTCAATGGGCACAACAAATTGTGGTGTACTACAGATGGATTTGCTGTCGCTGCTTTCATTAACTTTTGTATCCTTTGTTGACTGCATATTCCTTACATTTGTTGTCGCTGTTATTGTGGGCAGCAGTGTATTCTCATATGTTGTCAATTTTCTTAGAGTGGTGTTGGTGGTGATGTCATTATCTTGTATGGGATTATTTGGTTTGTTTTTATTGTTATTGTTATTCATTGTTGTTGTAGTTTGTTTTCCAATATGTGTTGTGTTATTTTTGATAATTTCGACAGTGTTGATCCCAGGGGATTTTGTTGTCGTTGTTGTTGCTGTTGCTGTTGTTGTTGGTTGTTTAATAAAAGTAAATGCCAAATCGACATTTTTATTACGGCATATTTTCTTACATGCTGTTCCCCCATTCAAATCCTTTTTATTACCGCCATTGCCATTGCCACCTCCTCCATTGTTATCCAAATAAATGTCTTTGGCTTCGGTTTGATACATTTTCTCATCATCTTTCTTGAGAATTATTTCCTCATTCTCATCATGCTTGCTGCTGGTGGCTGTTGGTTTATTCATATCCTTTATTTGTAGCAAATCTTTTGCTGTTGTTGTTGATTTTTTAGTTGACTCTGTTGAATTTCCTTTAGCAATATTGATGTGATTATTTACAGTTACCAGCTTAATGCCACAATCGTGATATTTTTCATCAATGACCTGCGAATGAGGCCGCCCAACCACCATCATCCTTGTATCATCTGCTTTCGAATGAAGTTGATGTTCATTATCTCGACAACAGCCAGCGCTATTAAATGCTGCTGTTGTTGTTGTTGTCTGATTATTTATGGTTAATGTTGTCTCATTGCTGCTACTGACTGGTGGTTGCTTCATTGCTGACGCTTCAAAGTGATGCACCATTTTGCGTACAACTTCCGTTTCTTCGGCTTCTTCTTGGTCGTCAATTTCTGTGGCACCAGCCAACTCTAAACGGCTGCTACAACTATTCGATTTAACCAGTTTAAATGTTATGCCGCCATCTGCTAAAGCAAAAGAATACAAGAGGAGAACATTTTTTTAATATAAACGTTTAAATATTTTTTTTAAAAACTAGTATTGGTGAGAGGAAAAGTAATTTCCAATGATAAGTTTTTATTGGCAAACTTGTTATTTAGTGGCCTAGTGATCCAATCTAAGTTCAAAGTTTTCTAGAAACGCTCCTTATATTTATTTCCCCAATCGTTTTTACTGTAATTTTTCCTGAGGCATTTTGGTTTCGTCTCTCTCACGGACTACAAACAATACTTATTGATTGCCTCGTATGACTAAGGTATAATGTTTCTATGATGACTTGTTTCAGAATTTACTTGGAAGTGCCTCTGGGCAATCAATACAAGGTCATGTATGTGAATATAAATTCGAATTTGAAAATCCAAGACGGAAACCATAAATTTCAGCAGCGCTCCATTTGTCATTAACAGAGCGCTGTTAACTGTTTAACAGTGTCATTAACAGAAGATTAGTTTGCCAACTTTGCACACTATTGCCATAAAATTTAATTCTCATTGTGATCATAATTATTTGTGAACAAAAGTGTTGAAATATTAAAGGATGGAAATTTTTTCAACTCTCAAAATTATTCCCACTACCACGGTTCGAAACAGGACCCTCTGGACTACCATTTGCACATAGTCTGTATGGTGTACTATTTCTTATATGTTCCAAAATGGCCACTGATCTTCTAGAGAATTTTCAAGCAAAAAATTGATATTTTCCGAGCCAATTTCCTCGACACCATATCACTTTATATGTGATTATGTTGCTGATTATATTAACAGGCCTTGAAAGTTTCTTTTGAATATGGCATGGTACTATAATTAGCTCCTAAGCAAGTGGGCTTGTCCAGATGGATTCTGTTAAACAGCTCTGTTAAGGGCAAATTTTGTTCTGTTAAGAGAAAATATTGCTCTGTTAGCGCCAAATGTGGCCCGGCTAATATTTATGGATTGCGTCTTGGATTTTTAAATTCGAATTTATCTTTACACACTTTACAAGGCCCTCTAACAGATCATATTGCTTATATTGTAGATCAGATTGATATTTCTTTGGAAAACGATGATCACACATCTACGCCACTGCCATTTCATAGCTAACCTATCAAATTATGCGTGTTTTTTAAACTGTAAGTTATTAGTCAGGGATAAATACCAAGAAAGTTTTACAAAATGAATATTTTTGATATTTTGGAGCGTCAAAAGAAACTGTACATTAAAAACAAATATACATTAATAAATTACCGTTATTTTCATTTTAAAATTGTTTCATTAACAGTTCTTAAAATTGAAACAAAAAGAAAAATTATAAAAAATTTCGAAATATATTCAAATTTTTTTCGGGAACTCTCCTTAAGTGGTAAAAGTTGAGTTTGGTGATTGTTAGAATTTTATCCACATAGTGTACAGTTTCTTTTGACGCTCACTATATATTATTATAAAATATTTTCAGTTAAATTCTTAAAACTTTTTTGATGTTTAAATTGCATGCCGCATTAAAATTAAATTATTCTTCAGTTTGGTAAACTTTATTAAAAGTTTAAGCCGCCATTTTTTGTTCATCTAACTGGCAACAACAACAATAAAATGTTTCCCATTTTGCAAACAATTAAACACAAAATATATTCACAACTCTTACCTCTATTGTAATCTGCTGCTGGCCTATTGCCTCCTTTAAATCCTTGAGCTTTATGTTTCCTTTCAACATCAACATCACCATCACCTACATCATCGCCATCATTACCGTCATTGTCATCATTATGTTTATGGTTGCGTTCATCCAGTGTTCGTTCGCCATCATTGTTGTTCTCCTCCGCCTCATCATTATTGTTCTTTATTAAGTGAAATTTCTTTTGTTCAAATTGTTTCCCATGGAAATGGCATTCATTATTGGCAGTTGTTAAGGCTTTTGCTGCTGCTGTTTTACAACAAGTTTCAATTTCACGAACCCTGGCCCTCGTTTGAGTCTGTGTCATCATTGTGGGATTTTTTAAAGCCATCATTGCATTGTTGCCAACATTATTATTTACAGTGTGTCCATTGTTATTACCGCAGCCATAAGTTTCAAGTGGATTTGTTGCAGCAGCAGTCGCACCACCACCACCACCACCACCGAGCTTGGTGGATGATGTTTGCACTACGCGTCCACCATAGTATGTAACGGAAGAGCCACATTCTCGTATTTTACGCAAAACGTCCTGCCATTAAAACGGTAATGTTGGGAAAGGTGGAAGGGGGAGGGAGAAAGCAAACAATATGTTCAAATAAAAACTTTTTTGGGCGAAAGCAATTCTTAAACATAAACAAACTATGTATAGATCCTTTGTAAAGGATTACAATAATCACAACAATGAGAAGAAAAACACTAGAAAATATACAATAATATGGCGCAAGAACAATTGAAAGCTTATTAGTCGTGAATATTTATGAAACGCCAAACTTTTCATGACGTTCTGTAATGGCTATGATGACCTCCTTTTCAAAATGTTTAAAAAAAAGAGTTTAAATTAATGAATTTCAGCATTTTAAGCATTTTAATTAAACATGCGAAAAACTTTTATAAGTTCTTTAAAGAAACTGAACTGAATAAATTAATTTCGATTATTTTTGAATTTGGAACACAGATCAGCAATGAGTATTCAAAAAGATGAGTAGAATCGAATCAATACTAATAATTTCTGATACTTAAATGCATTCATACGTATTTTAATATCATGGAACCTCTATTCACATTCAAAGTTTGAAGTACTCATCAGAGATCAGCAATGAATCGTTTTTTCGCTACTCATAAGTACTCATGAAATTTTGAGTATGAGTGAGTCAACAGTATTGAAATTCAACTATGTACTCTGATTCATTCGTACTCCCTACAACATTGATTTATAAGTACAGGCGGTTGCAATGAGTATGACAATGAGTATGATCTCCGGTACTCATCATATTCATGCTTAACAACACATATGATTTCGTATTGATTTCGAATCTTCATAAGTCAACATTTACTACAATCACAAAATAAGTATGATTTGTGTACGAACACTAAAATACTCACTAAAAGGTTGTGATTTTGCTTTGCTTTGAAGTCGCCGTAGTCTAGTAGGTAGTTTGTTGGCTTATTAGACGTAAAGCCAGGGTTCGAGCACCAGGCCAGACATCAAGTCGAAACACAAAAAGTATTTCTTCGGCGACTTCTGCTAAACAGATTTCTGGCGAAAACTCTGATAGTAAATAAAATTGCCATGAAAAGTTTCCCAAAAATCTGTCGTTCGGAGTCGACTTTAAACTGTAGGTCCCACCACTCATGTATAAAATTAACACACACAACATACATAAGTGGTGTGAGAAACTAGGACGTTGTACAATGGGTCAATTCGACCTCCGCGTACTGTACTTGTCTTAATTGACAATACACGTCCTCTAACCTAACCTAACCTAACCTTGCTCTACCAGCTGCTCTGTATTTTTTGCTTATGTGTCTTTTTTCTTTTGTTGTAAATCGAGTTATTCGAATCATTTATAAGTATTGGAAGTATTTTTCTAAAGTTATGAAATCTAATGAGTAGGCTTATGAAACAAACATATTTCGTATGGTATGAGTTTGATGTCAATGTTGTAAGCATACTCATTGCAACCACCTGTACTTATAAATCAATGTTGTAGTGAGTACGAATGAATCAGAATACAGAGTTACATTTCAATATTGTTGACTCACTTATATTCAAAATTTCATGAGTGCTTATGAGTAGCGAAAAAAATTATTCATTGCTAATCTCTGATTTGAAATGAAAAAACAGGAGATAATTAAAGTACTTACATTGCTTACATAGTACGTATCACACAGCTCATCACCGTCATCGTCAATATCACCAAACAAATCATTATCATTGTCATCGTCATCATCATCGTTATCATTATCACCTTCATCACCTGCCTCATGATCAGAATCGTGGAAGCCATGTTTGATGTGATATTCATAAATGTCACGATAATTACTTGACTTGTTGCTGCTATTATGTAACGAACCATAGATAGCACTGCGTGGACGTATACCTGAATTACGCACCGGTATTCCATAAGCCGACGAACGGGTTTTCTTAACCGCCGAAGTACTACTATGGCTGCTGTTATGTCTTCTAACCATATCCTGGACATGAACAGTTTGTTCGGACTGGTCATCGACAGTGGTTGTAAGGTTTTCCTTGTTCTTATTGGCTTTGTTGGAGGAGGATTTTTCATTGTCATTGCATTCACATGGCGATGACAAGTCACCACTTGAGATACCACTTGACATACTGGCCGTATCCCATTTACGCGTTTGATTATTAGAATCAGTTGTTGTTGCCGTTGTTCTATTATTGTTGTTGGCATTGTTAGATGTTGAAGAAGATGTAGTAGCGGCATGGCCATACGAGGTATCAATGGTAAGGTAACGATATTTTCTGGCTCTACGTGATTTTGGACTGTTTTGTTTGTTGACGCCTTTGCTTTCTGTTGTTCTACTTGTTGTTGTTAATAGACCTTGACCCGGTGTTGGCAGTATGTGTTCCTCAAAAAATTTTCTTACATTACGCACTGTATCCGGATTTGGTAATTCCTCTTCATACAACTCACGATTTACACGCACGGGTTGATAGAAGAAATGACGTTTTATGCCACCACCACCACTGGCACCACCGGCACCACCACTACCACCGGCACCCGAATTTCGTTGTATTTTTTGTTTGTTTTGCTCTGTTTGTGCCCCAGATTTTGTTGCTGCTGCTGCATTATCCTTTGTCTGCCTATTTGTTTTTGTTTTGTTTAGAGCCGCCGGTCGTTCAATTTTAGTGCGAACTGGCTCCACAATGACTACGTTATTGTTGGATAGCAGTTCTTGGAAACTGTATTCCTGCAAATATTGTATGAGGCCATCAAACTGGGCCTCCTTTTTATTGCGTGCCAAAACATTGCTTCGCAACAATTGTTGAGATTTCAAAACCTTGTAACGTATATGATCGAACTGTGGCTCACTGGCGTCACTGGCCGCATTACTCTCCCTTTCCGTTTGTGAAGATGTCGGTGATGCTGGCATCGCACTGACAATTGTGGCCGTTTTGTCGCCATCTAACTCAACTATTTCGATGGAAGGCATAAAACTACAGTAGTCATCTTGTGAGTAGTGCTGATGCTGCTCCCCTATATTACCTGATGACGTCAAATTGAAATTTTTGGGTTGTTTTTGATTGTCAACTTCATCGTAAGTTTTTTGAAGTTTTTGTTCTTGTTGCAGTTGTTGCTGTTGTTGTTGTTGTTGGGCTCCCAATATAAAATGTCTTTTCTCTTGGTATTTTTCACGATGCTGTTGTTGTTGTTGAGATTCATACAAATTTTCCGTATCATTTGTTTTCTTTGATTGCTGTTGTTGTTGTTGTTGTTGTTGTTGTTGTTCTTCTTCTTCTTCTGCTACGTGTTCTCCTTGTATTGGTTTCATGCAAGACTTTTGGTTTTTCTCATGTGACTGCTGCTGAGACTGCAGTTGTTGTTCGTTTTTCTTTTCGTTGTTTTTCTCTTTGGCCGCCTCCCCTGTTTCTGTTTTCAATGTGTGTTCGATTTGTTGTTGCTCTTCACTGTTTACCAATTTGGACCAGTAACAGCGCACAGCATCGACCTTTTTCAAATATTCGTTTTCCACTTGACTGCCGTTGCCGTTGCTGTTGCCGTTGCCTTCGCCATCATTTTTATTATTTTGGCATATTTGGTTGGCATTAAATATGGCTGCGGCTGTATTGCCTGTGGCTGCTGCCAAAGCAGTTTCTAATTTACGCTTGTTATCGATTACTTGCAGGATTTGAGGTCGCGACATTTTGTTGCTTTGATGCTTGACTTTGTTGCGGCGAAATGAATCGCTACTTGTGGTAGTAGTTGTAGTTGTAGTGGTAGTTATAACCTTAACCGGACGAGCACGATAAATTTGATTGCTCAAGACACGTCTTTCCTTCGACTTGGGTGAGAGCAAAAGTTTCTTGGTCTCCGACAAACTTAAATGTTGACTTGGACTGACAGCTGTTGTAGCCGCTGTGGGATACTGTTGCCGCTTATGTCTCGATGGCACTCGTTTAAGAGAACCACTTGTATTGTTCCTACTGTCCTTGATGCGTTCTTTAGAAAACTTGACCATTAACAAGTCATCACTATTCTCCAAACGATTCACTTTCTTTTGCTGATTAAAACAATAATTTTCCTTTTGCTCTTCTCTAGTTTCCTTTCTAAGACTATCTATTGAATCCTCTTCAATGATATTATTTTGGGCATCTGTTACCACAATCCGAAACAGAGAATTTTTATTTGTCTGCTTAACTTTATAATCTTTGGTTTCGTCTGTCTCTTCGTACGTTTCTAAAGTATTTTCCAAACGAAATTTGGCTCGATTGGCGAATTCAATTTGTTGCAGTTGAGTACGTCGTCCACTTGCTCGTATTTCTTTGGCTCTACGCTCTATTTGTTGACTGAAATTTTCTATTTCTACTCCAGGCGCGTCTTTTGGTTTTTCCAGACTATCGTAGTTGGATTGCGGTGAATACGATTCGGGGGTTTGCGTGTACGTCGTACTATCGAAACTTTGTTCTGGTGTTGGTGCCTTATTGAAGATTTCTTGACTTCGTTCTTTGGGAATAATGGGGTCTTCTAAAGGCTTTATGAGAAGAGCTTCTTCTTCTTTATTTTCCTCGGTTTCCTTGTTTGATTTGATTTGAGTTGTGGATTTATCTGAAACACAGAGAGAGAGAGAGATTTTAAAACAAATTTAGTTGCTGTGTGAGAAGATAAATTCGAATTTAAAAACCAAAGACACAAACCCACACTTTTAGCAGCGCCATTTCTTGTCTCTAACAGGGTAAACTTTGCTATTAACAGAGCACTGTTAACTGTTTAACAGTGATTAGTCTTCTACTTTGCAATTATTACAGACTATTTGCATATAGTATGGTACTCATAGACCTAATATATGCCCAAAAATTAGTTCCTAATTAAGTGGGCTTATTCCGATGGATACTCCTAAACAGCTAACAGTGCTCTGTTAAGGGCAAATTTTGTTCTGTTAAGAGGAAATTTTGCTCTGTTAACGCCAAATATGGCGCTGCTAAAATTTATGGATTGCGTGTTGGATTTTCAAATTCGAATTTATCTTCACACACATAGTTTAGTTGAGATCTTTAATTTGTGAATCAAGTCTCTGAAGTCTTATGGCATAAACTTTTTACCGATTAATTAAAGTCATATTTACCGTGAATGTTATGAATTTAAAGAAGGAATATTTCGATTTCAACTCACCTGTTTCCACTTCCAATGATGATTCAGCACTCCAGCTGTCTATGTGATCGTCACAATGACGTTTTTCTTCTTCTTCTTCTTTTATTATCTGTTGCTTGTCGTAGCCTTTGATTTGTTTTTCTCTAAACTTCTGATGAGCTTTGCCGAAACGTTTTATGGAGTCATAAATTTCTTCAGGCGTTACAACTTCCTGTTCATGTGACTGACAGATGTGACTGCCCAGATTATCGCAACTGTTGCTTGTGCTTTTGCTATTGTTCTGATGATGATTGTCAAGTGAATCTAATGCGTTCGCTGTTTGTGCTGTTGTGTTGTCGTGCTGTTGTAACTCGCAGTCGTCGACTATATTATCGCTATCGTTACCGTTAACGTCACTGTCATCCAACGAACAATAATTATCTAAATTGTATGATGACCTTAGTTGCGCATCAATGCTTTCGGAGACCTTAAGACTTTGACCGATATTGACGTCAGGCAGACTGTGATACTGATTATCGTTGAGATTCGTTTTAAGCGGTATGTACAGTGGTTCAGCCACTTGACGTTTCAAATGATTCGACAACGTATACGATGAGGCTGAGGATGAATCTGTTGCGGGCGGTGTCAGTAGACCTTTTTCAGAAGAATCACTAACATTAGAGGAATAGGCAGAGTCAGAGTAACGCTTTAGTTTACGTTTCTCAACTACCGATAATATCTTTGGCTTACTAGCTGCACTAGAGGTTACACCTGCTGTGGGTATGGAAGCAGAATGTTGTTGTTGTTGTTGTTGTTGCACAATATTCGCGCAGGGCGTATGTTCGATTTTCAAGATTTGTGTGTAAATCGGTTTAATGTCATCCGCATTTAATGCTGCTTCACAATGATCCAAGATTTCAATTTTTGTATTAACCGTCTCCACAAAACTCAGAGTAGTCTCTGAGGGGGGCGGCCGTAATTTAGAATTGCTTTCAAACTTATGTTGCTTGGCCTGAGGCTCGTAAATAGCGTCTTCTATGGAAATGTGTAGCAAAGTTTCTACCTCATCTATGCAGGTACAAATACTGGCTACCTCTAGGGATGTGTCACAGGCATCCACATCAATTAAAGTGCTATCGGAACTTTCCTCAGAGGACAGATACACCGAGTCGTAGGCAATGATCTTTTGTAAATTATCACTTACTGCTCGGGCCCTTTTGAGAGTGCCCTCGATTTCAGTATCAGTGGTCGTGTGTCTATTCGAATCTTCAGTATCGTTTGCTTCTTCTTCTTCTTCCTCTTCGTCTTGCCTCGAATGATCATCCGAATTGTTTAAAACTCTATGACGATTAATTGGCTCTTCCTCGACCAAGCAGTCAAGTTCATGCTCGTATTCGCATTCGTGTTCTTGTTCACGTTCACGTTGCCGCTCGTTTCTTTTGCTAAGACGATGAGATTCGTCTTGATCTTCTGCTTCGTCTTCGGTTGTTTCGAAACGTGTACGTGTCGTAGTGGTTAAACTAATAATTTCGTAGCTTTCCTCATTACCTTCGATTTGGGTTTTTTGAAATATTTCCTCGATCTTGGTTAAATCGTACTCTTGCTCCGACAGGGAAGCGCTGTCCGTTTGATCATCCGAATTGCTGGTGGTAGTTTCTGGAAATAAACTGCTTTGACTAGTTTCCGGGCAAGATTCACCACCACTGGCCGGTGTGGAAGGGGATAATTTCTGGGATTTGTCTACAGCACTGGAACGTTTTTGTCTTCTTGACTGATAAATACGGGGTTTCTCTTGGTGAACGCCTTGCTCTAGTGACTCAAATTCTGAATGTTGCTGCTGGGCATGCAGATGATGAGTATGTTGCTGTTGAAACTGCTGCTGCTGTTGTTGTTGTTGTTGTTTCAAATCGTTTGACTGATGCAAAGAGTTTTTGAAATAATCGGAATTTAAACTTTCCAAATCGCTTTTATCATTATGCCAGGGATGAAATTGTTCCGTGACCAGGCCCAATGCTAACTTATCCAAACGCTTTAAATGTTCATAATAATCGTTGCTAGTGTTGTTGGCTATTGCTGATGCCGGATGATTATCATGATAGTGGGGATGATGATGATGATAATGTAAGTGTGGTGACAAGTGTTGATGCTGCTTTGGATGTTGCTGATGCTGTTGCTGTTGTAATAACTGATGCTGCTGCTGCTGATGTGACTCACAAGTATCGGCTAAACTTTCATTACTTTGCACGTCTGGATCTTGGCAGTAACAAGCGTTGATGTTGTTTACCCCAGTGGCTGTTGTTGAACTGTTGCAGCCACTATTGTTGCAATTGCAATTTGTTAGTTTTTCTCTCGATGTCTGATGATAATGATGATGTTTATTGTTGCCACAAATTAATCTATTGGGAAACGTAACGACAGAAAATAGTTTGAAAAGAATGAAAAAAATAAGAAGAAAAAATATGATTTTTATTTAGAAAATGCTGTCAATCACATTGAGACTGAGATTGAGTAATGGTGGGAGGTAGTGTTACATTTGAGTAACCGCCAAGACCTTGTTTAATCAAAAGGCATTCAATTCAAAACAAATTCGAATCTCGAACATTTAATCATTATGTGGCATGTAATTAATTATGCAAATACCATTGGATTGTTATTCAATAATTATTACTTCAACAGCAAATAGAAAAAGAAAGAAAAATATGGCATGAGAAACAAATCATTCGAGCGGAAAAAATCTTTATCATTTAAAGTATTACTGAACCCAACTCTAAGGTTTTCCATTCTCTTTCCATTTGAACAACAATTGAATTTTTATTTAAAATAAACCTTCATTTTAAGTGTGATTCCCATTGTGTTAATTAAATCAGCAGCGTCATTAATAAATCAGAAAATATTGACAGGGTTTTTCTCTCTTTGCTGGAATAATAATAAATTGCGACCTTTTTCGTCGCTTATTTCTATGAATCTCAGATGAAATGTTGAGTTATATTCGCTAAACTCTTCAATTAAGCCATGTTCAGTGCATATATGTATGCCGTATGCGTCTTCGATTAGCGAGAAAACTTGCTTGTGTATTCAGTATTCGAGATCAAACCTGCAACCCTTGCGCTTATAGTTTAGCCTACTACCCTGGACACTGACTCATAAGAATATTCAGGTGGTAGGTAGAGTGTTGGCTTATTCGATGTGAGGCTACGGTTGAAACCCCAAGTCAGATTTCTCCAACAAAACGAAATATGAAAAAATATTTCTTCGGCGACTTCCTCTCGGCAGATTTCTGACAAAAACTTTGATTTCTGAAACTAAAAACTGCCATAAAAAGTTTCTCGAGAAAAATCTATCGTTCGGAATCGACTTTAAGCTGTAGGTCCCCCGCCACTCTTGTATAAAATTAACACACTCAACATAAGTAGTGTGAGAAACTAGGTCGTAATCCTGACTAAAGGGTTGTAATGACCAATTATGTTACGTATTACGAGCTGAGTAACTCAGACCTTATGCTTGGTAAGGTGCAACAGACCAAAGCCACGCTCTTTGCACTAATAGCTTAGCCTACTACCCACTAAACTACCAGGGCACCACTCGTAAGAATAATCAGGTGAAGTAAATAGTCAAAATCATTGCCAATTATTTTTGTTTTTCTAGCTCCCTGATTAGAATTGATTAATTTCAGTCACACGAAAATTTATCAGAGGCACTACTCTCAAAGAGTGAAAGTAGAGTCTAGGTGCTAGTTTCTCTATGTATACACATAACATACAGAATTTGTCATTACAACCCTTCAGTCAGGATTACGACCTAGCTTTTCACACCACTTATGTTGCGTTGTTGTTTTATACATGAGTGGTGGGACCTACAATTTAAAGTCGACTCCGAACGACAGATTTTTTGAGAAACTTTTCATGGCAATTTTATTTACTCTCAGAGAGTTTTTGCCAGAAATCTGCTGAGAGGAAGTCGCCGCTGAAATATTTTTTTCGTATTTCATTATGTTTGAGATGTCTGATAATAAGCCAATAGACTACCTATTAAACTACCACGACTTCCCCAAGGCCACTCACATGAAGTAACTAGACAGCAACTTTGCCAATTATTTCTCTTTTTCCATCTCCCTTCTTTCGAACTTTAACTGGAATTGATTGCTTGCACTCACATGGAAATTGACCAGAAGTACAAATGAAAATAGATGATGGGGTGCTATTTTCTTGATGTACACCATGACGCATTCCACAAGAATGCCATTGTGGCCAGATGGTGTTCCAGATTTAATAGCGTAAAGAGCTTCTTTGAATTTCGCTCAGACTCAGAAATGTTTATAATTGTGTTCACCCGTGATTGTATTTAAAATGTATATAATTTATATGTACATATGTATGTATGTATATCGTATTTATTTAGTAATAATATAACGTCACAACTGTTTTCTCTGAACTCAAAAAAGTACCATTTTAAACCGGCTCTGGGGAGATGGGACGCAAAAGTTTAACTTCATATTGAATTACTAAAAATCACGTGAAATAAAATTAAAACTTTTTTTCGCTTGACAATATGTATGCAACAAATGAAAATGAAAAGTTCATGATTTTAAAATTAATTTTGTTTTGTTGTTTGTTGTTGTGATATAATTAACATGCAATGAAAAATTGTTATTAATTTGATAATTCCCGAAAGTTTGGCTTTTTATATGCCATTATTGTGTTTGGCAATTTTTGTTTATTAAAGTTTATCCTACATTTTCTTTACGCAAGTCAATTAAAAAGAATTTTTTTTAATTTTTTTACTTACAAATTGGACTCCTTTACATTTGCGGTTCTATGAACTCGATACAAATACTGACAGTTTTCAAACCACACATCAATTTTTTAATGTCACCAAATCCAATTGTAACACAAATTGAAAGAGAGCGAGAGAGAGAGAGAGAGAGCGAAAATCACACAAAAACATTTGATTAATTGCCAACAGTACCAGTATCGGGGGATTGCATGAATTGTTTGTTGTATGCACTGCACTGGTTTGTTTGAAATGAATTGTTGTAATACGAGTGCAATCTCCACTGCCAGTTTTTTGAACTTTTTTACGTTCCTTTTTTCTTTTTGTATGTATTTTTAACGATTTTTTTTATTGTGCATGTGACAATAACTCGATTGAAGCTGTGCTTTGGTAGAACTTTAAACACTTCAACGTCAATAGCAACTGAATCTTAAATTTCAATCAACATTTTTAACAACCTGTAGATTTCACCACACACTTGTTTTGTTTTTGTTTTTTATTTTTTTTTTTCAACACAATACAATACCTCAACTCAACTTCCCCCAACAAAAACAACCAATAACGAAAAAGTAAATAAAACTGAAAAAAAAACCATTTTTAACTGAAAATAAAAACATGAAACACTGAAAATCAACGAAAAATTCTGCTCATCGCGTCAGTGGATTGTGCGTCATCATGGTAAACAAGAGCACGCGATATTTTTTTTCCATCACCATCAGCGTCTGTTTTATTTGTTAAAAAACAATTTTTTTTGTTTTTTTTTTTTGAAATTTAAATAAAATTTCCTCCCTTGTTTGTCTATCTTAAGCTGTGTTTTAAACTTTTTTTCTGTTTTGTTCCATTTGCAAATAAAACCTAAATAAAGTAAAAACGTACTGAATTGTTAACTTAAATGTTAATAGTTTAAGGCAACAACAATTTGCCATACATTTTAAAGGAGATAAAAAAAAACATTGTATCAATTCATCGAGATCTGCTAATTACCAAACACGTTCATACAATGCCAAATTACAAATAAAATTTGATACAATATTATGCAAATAGAGTTACAAGTTCAATCACTGAGATATTTTACGATGTATCGGAAGTCAGTTAAAAATGTTTCAATATTTGTTTAAATAATTAAGTTTTTAAAATTAAATTTAATTGAAATTTTTCCATGGAAAATTGCTTATCGATTATAGAAAATCTCATAAAAATATTGTTCAACAAAAACTGTAATCGATAACAAAAATAGAAACACTCTTGTTCCATCCATTTCAACCTGCAAAGGATAGTTGTACGATTCAGAAATTACATTCTCCAAAAAGTTGGTTGTCAAACACAAAAAAAAATTGTCTAATCATTAAGACCCAATCAAACAGCTGCTAATAGTATAGTCATCACAAACGAATCCAAGATGGCATCTGGTGAAGAGAATGTTTTCTCAGCATCCGATTACTTTGCACCATCCTATAAACTTTTAGCATTTAAACAAATTTTTGTGATTTTGCAGTTGAATAAAATGTTGAAGGATTGGTGTTCTGTAGACAGAATACAAATTTTTGCTGGTAGTTAAGCTCCTGTCGGGGCCCTCGACTCTCTTAATAACAACTCAACTAGTCTCGATATGTGTGGAGTCTTTCATTTGCTACGCTAAGACTATCATCTTCGGTGACTTCCTCTTAGTAGATTTCTAGCAAAAACTCTGAGAAGTAAATAAAATTGCAATGTAAAGTTTCACAAAAAATCTGTCGTTCGGAGTCGACTTTAAACTGTAGGTCCCGCCACTCATGTATAAAATTAACCCACACAACATGGTCCGAGAAGCTGGGTCGTAATCCGGACTGAAGGGTTGTAAAGATCAATTGCGTACGTGCCATCGGAAATATACAGATTATTACAGGTTACAGAAGAAGCGTTGTTTCATCTACTCTTATTGTATTACAAAGGCATCTGACATTGTATGACAAAGAAACTACTACAAATCTAATCAGGATGGATTAGTTGAAGCCGATTGACATAAGCAAACAATTTTGCTTGACTAGGCGGAACCCGAAACATAAGCAATCTTTTTAAAATCTAGTTAATGTTCAATGCTCATGAAGTCGCCGTAGCCTAGTAGGTAGTATGTTGGCTTATTAGACGTCAAGCCACGGATCAAACCCCAGGTCAGACATCAAAACGAAATATGGAAAAATATTTCTTCGGCGACTTCCTCTCATCAGATTTCTAGCAAAAACTCTGAGAATAAATAAAATTGCCATGAAAAGTTTCTCACAAAACTGTAGGACCCGTCACTCATGTATAAAATTAACACACACAACATAAGTGGTCTGAGAAGCTAGGTCGTAAGCCTGACTGAAGGGTTGTAATGACCAATTATGTATGTACGAGTATGTAATGTTCAATTAGTATCACTAAAACTCAAGAAGTCGTGGTTCAATCTCCAGAGAAGACACAAAATGCTAATAATCATGGTCTTTGAAATTATAAAATTATGAGGCTTCAACCCTCTTTGACTATATCCTGATGTTTAAAGGAAATTATATACTTATACCCGAATCTATAAGCGGAAATTAAGCAAATATTTTTTAAATGTTTAATACATACTCGACAGTCTTGTTTTTATTTCTCTCTGTTTTGATATTTTTACTAACAAACATAATCAATTTATATTGGATTATAAATGATTCGAAATGTGTTATTTTTCTTTTTTTTTGCAATTTGTCACAGTTAATTTTATTAATTAATAAAAATAATGAAAACAGAAAAACAAAACATCTTTTTTTCTCGCATTTGCTTCATAAACAATACTGGCTAAAACCAAATCCACCACCAAGTAATTCCAATTTCAGAAGAAGAAAAAAAATAAACTTCACTTACCTTTCACGTTCTCGAAAATAGCCGCGATTCACTAGACGAGCACGCGGTATCAGTTGTGATCGTCTACTACCGTTTGACGAACTGATTTGCAGGTCGCTAAACGTTTCCTCACGTATAACTGCTAAACTGCGCGATCTTCTCAAACTACACGAATCGCTGGCGAATTCAAACGGAGCTGGTGGCGCTGGTGGTGGTGGTGGTGGTGCGGCTGGTAATTGTATTGAGCCGTTCGCTTGATGTTGTTGTAGATTTTGTTGACGTGTTTGAAGATGTTGTTGTTGCTGTTGTTGTTGCTGCTGCTGCTGCAATTGTTGCTGATGTTGTAGTTGTTGTGATGATTGATAAATATTATTTGTAGAATGATGATAATTTTCATCAGCTGTTTGTTAACGAATCAAAGATAAATAACGAATAACAAGACAAAACGAAACGAAACAAAAAAAAAACGAGTTTAACTTAAATTATATTTCACTTTAATTTTTCGATTTTTTTATTGTTTTGTGAATAAATTTGTAAAGATGAAGTTAAAAGATAATGTTTAAATGCTGCTGTAATACGAATATTGTAGTGCCCTATTTGAATAATGTTTCAACTACTTCGCCGTGGTCTATTAGGTAGTGTTTTGGCTTACTAGACGTAACCGTGGTTCATACCAGAGATCAGCAATGAATCGTTTTTTCGCTACTCATAAGCACTCATGAAATTTTGAACATAATGGAGTCAACAATATTGAAATTTAACTATGCACTCTGATTCATTCCTACTCTTCACTACAACGTTAATTTATAAGTACAGGGTGCAATGAGTATGCTTACAACGTTGGCATCAAACTTATACCATTCGAAATATGTTCGATTCATAAGCCTACTCATTTAAATTCATAACTTTAGAAAAATACTTATACATGCAGAGCAGCAAGCAAGCACATAACCTTCCAGTGAGTATTTTAGGGTTCGTACGCGAATCATACTTATTTTGTAATTCTTGTAAATGTTGAGTTATGGAGAGTCGAAATTAACAACATCATACATGTTGTAAATGTATGTATATTGTGTGAATATGATGAGTACTTCAAACTTTGAATATGATGTAGAGGTTCGATGATATTAAAATAACTATGAATGCGTATAAGTATCAATAATTCTGAGTATGATTCGATTCTACTCATTTTTTTGAATGCTTAGTGCTGATCTCAGGTTCATACCCGAGGTAAGACAGCTCGAACAAAACAAAATATGAAAAAAATTATTTCTTCGGCAACTTTCTCTCAACATATAATATTGCCATGAAAAGCTTCTTAAAAATCAGTCGTTCGGAGTCAACTTTAAACTGTAGGTTGCACAATTCATGTATAAAATTAACACACTCAACATAAATGGTATGAGAAGCTAGGTCGTAATCCTGACTGAAGGGTTGTAATGACCAGTTACGTACGTACATCGAACTAAGGAATGCGAACGACAAAAAGCAGTAGCATCTGTAACACTTCCACTCTTTTCAAGTTTCTTTATAATTCTGTCAATTCCTTGCACCGTAAATAACGTTTATGATCGCTTGTTAAACGATTCATATTCGTACACAAGGCTTCAGTGAAAAATATTTAACGTCATCGCAAAGCCTACGCTTTTGAAGCCATGTTTAATTCTTGATCCCATTGTGCAAAGAACCTCAGTTTTAGATGAGCCTTCTATTGCATAATAATTTTAAGTGTATTATTCATTAAAAATGTTTTACTTTCAAGACAACTTTATAATGAAACCGAGTGTATGGTGCTTCACAATAAACCGCAGAAACACTAGAACACTTGAATAAACAAAAAACACTTAATTTTGTTTACAATCAAGTTTGTTTTTTTCTCAAATCAAATCTGGTTTTACGATGTATTTTGCAAATGAAGAAAAAAAAAAGTTAATTTAATTGAAGTTTCATACAATACAAATCCAATCGCAATTGTACATCAAATCTTCAAACGAATAGAATTTTTAATGTTCAATTTGTATTATTCGTAGCCTTCATTAAAGTAATTCATTAAAATGAAATTAAAAATCATAAAAAAAAATAAAATTTATATTTCAATAGTTTTTTTTAAATTAAAACGCGGACATTTTTCTTTTAAATTTTTCCTCCTGACTGACTCACACTCACCACACTTGAAGTCTCTATAATGTTGTGTCAAATGATGTTCACTAACGTATTTCAATTGTTGTTGTTGTTGTTGCTGCTGCTGTTGCTGTTGTTGTTGTTGTTCCGGTTCTATAATTTCCTCTTCATCTTCATCATAAATATCCGGTTCGGGCTCTACGCGCCAATAATATTCGGCAATATCCAGTGCATCTTTACAACGATCGATATGGTTATAGTCCAACGAACGCGAATGACGCAACTGATGATGACGCGTCTGATGTGACGACGACCAGTGATTTAAACCAGCAGCTGCACTGTGACAGCTTGTGGCCAAATCAAGATGTGATACGGATTTATTATGTCGCCAACCAGAGCCACGCGATGGACACTTGTAATCGGGAAAAGAACTTTCGGCAAAACGTACCCGATCTACGTAATTGTAGATGTATTCTTTAGATTTTCTGTAAAATGGAAACAACAGAGAAAGAAAGAAATTAAAATCCCCTTGAAATTTAATGATTGATTTTAAAAAAATCTATTAAAAGCAGTTGGTTTTATGTGTGGCCATA
Organism: Sarcophaga variegata; assembly: GCA_932273835.1. Classification (NCBI taxonomy): domain Eukaryota; kingdom Metazoa; phylum Arthropoda; class Insecta; order Diptera; family Sarcophagidae; genus Sarcophaga; species Sarcophaga variegata. The sequence continues at coordinate 112,960,972 of OW026362.1, read as the reverse complement.
CATGTTGTTTTCGATTGGGTTTAATGAACAATTGCAGTGCGAGGGTAGAGACAGAAGTTGTGATTGTAAAATATTGTTACGTTTTTACCTTTTAAAAACGTTTAAAATATGAGCTCTTAGATTGCAAATAAAATAAAAATAAAAATGATGTTTGGTTTTAATTAAAATTCTTTATTGTTTGCACAATTCTGTGTGCCACTGTTCACAATTAGATGTAAACAACAACAATTGCTTTTCTTTATTATTCCTCTGTTTATACCCTTTGCATAAACAATAACAATTACTAGACAATTATTCGACAGATCTTTGTAACGGAGATCTTCAAACCACTATTACTCTCTTCAAACACACCGCGTTTTTACACACAACTAACTGAACTTCACTAACTCACTCGCCAGCTTTGCCTAGCCTTTTATATAGCAGGCTAAACAGTCTGATGAATGTTCTTCTAGCCGAATGTTTGTGACTGCGCCTTCTCGAAATCTCTATAAATGTAAACACCGTGGTTTACATTCATTATTGTTGTTTGTGTATTTTGTTTACATTTGTTCTTGTAGTGTTGTTTGTGGATTTTTATTTACTTGTTTACCATTTTTTTATGCTGGTGTTTGTTGTTATATTAAACAGTACGATACCTTGTAAACAGGTTTGTTTACTGCATTGTTTTGTTTTTGTAACTTATGTTTATAATTTTAATGTTAAGTGATGTAAAAGCAAAACACCAGCATCTAAATTCTTCATTTTCGATTAAGAACAAAATTTTTGTAGAACGTCACAAATGTGTTTCCATACCATTCACTGTTTTCATTATTTTCCACTTTGACCTGATAATTTACCCTACGTACGTAGTATACAATATTTTGACTTGATTGCTCTTAAGTTAAGCGTACGTGTAACCATTTCTGTTCAATCATTTTGTAATAAAAAAAAACGTACCAACAAAATCTTTTAAATGTTGATTGGTTTCTGTTCCGGCAAAATATATTTTTTTTTTCTTTCTTTCTTTCCTTCATTTCTTTATTGCATTTCTTAAGTTTTCCAAAATCGAGAACTTTATTTTGATTGTTTTCTGTTCCACAAAAATTACAGTTTAAAGGAACGAAAATCATCTTCATTATCATCAGGCATGCATGTCTTTGTAATTGAATTACGAAACGAACACGATTTTTTATTTTAAAATATGAAAATTCGACCATACACTGAGAGAAAATCAATTATCAAATCATTTTCAAATGATATTTTCTAGAATTTGTTTAGATTTTCTGACGATCTATCAATCGATACAAAAGAAATCTTTTAGAAAACTTAAATCTGTATGATTCTTTAAATCTTCATATAATGTTCGTTTTGTAACAACTTCCAATAGAAATTTTCTTTGAGTGTACTTTTATTCGAATTGTTTACAAAGTTTCGATAGTCTCCTCTATACCATTGTAAATCAACTTTATTTTCAGTCACGTTTGAACTCAAGTCACATACGATTATTGTGTGTTTCCATGCGGAATATAATAAAAATTTGAATGGAACAACAAAACAGTATTGATTTTTATTCCATTTATTCTTCTTTATATTTTTATATTCTTCTTATCTGTCGTCTACAGGCAACAACAAATAAAGAAATTAATCCTTCATAAATATAAGGATGATCCTGCTTAAAATGCAGAATAAAAAGTTCTCAAAAACACTTGAATAACTAACACCTGATAGAATACAAGGTAAAGGCATGTTAAGTAAATAAAATACAAAATGCTGGAAATATTTGAATACAGACGGCAATATCGTATTGAATTGTGCGAAGTATTTTTAAGAATACATTATACAGTAGGACCTTGATTGTCCGTGATTCGATTATCCGGCAACATCAATTATCCGGGATGGAAAAAGAAAATTTTTGGCACCGACTTCATTTTAGTTTGGATCGACTTAAATTTTTCTGCATCGTTTAACCGTGATTACCTCTATTATCCGTGATTATAAGCAAAAAAAATTTTCTATTATTTTGGACAAACAAGCGAAAAAGGTTGATTTCCTTTTTACTATACGATGAGACAGAAGCATACATGTAAACCTGTTTAGTTTAATTTAGAAATTTGAGAAGTGCGGTTTTTTATATATTTTTGAAACACGTATGTATATAAAATCCTTGAATTATTTAGTTCTTATATAAATATGTACATATTCATTTTTTAAATAATAAAAATATCTATTAAAAAACTAGCCAAAATTGGTACTCAATTAACCGGGAAAATCGATTATTCGGAATGCTTCCGGTCTTACTGTACTTCAAAGTACTTACTGTACTTCAATGTATGTCAAGATAAATTCGAATTTAGAAAGCAAATACGCAAACCCACACTTTTAGCAGAGCCACTTTTTGCCTCTAACAGGGTAAACTTTGCTATTAACAGAGCACTGTTAACTGTTTAACAGTGGTAATAGTAGTTTTGTCTTCTACTTTGCAATTATTACAGACTATTAACATAAAAGATAATTCTTCGTTCGGAGTCGACTTTAAACTGTAGGTCCCGCCGCTCATGTATAAAATTAACACGTAACAACATAAGTGGTGTGAGAAACTGAAGGGTTGTAATCCTGACTGAAGGGTTGTAATGACCAATTATGTATGCATGTATGCATATTATACTTCACAGACATCTAAGCCATCCACTTCGTCTCTTGTGTCCCGTGGTTGTGCAATTAAAAGATACGTACCATGTGATATTCATAGAAAATCTAGAAATCTAGTGACCGATGTCCTTTTCACATGCATTGCATAAGTTCTTATTTGTGTGCCTATGCATGTTAAATGCATCCGTATATCCCAGTACTCCTATCATTATTCCTATCACCAGACCTATCATCTATGTGGCTAACCTACATCTGGATTGCTTCAGAATGCTCTAGTAATTCTACCCTTTGTACAATTTTAGCCCATTTTTAGATCTTGAACTCTCCAGATATGATAGCTAAATCGTCTCGTCACTCGTCACTCGTCTCTTCATCCAAAAAAACATCTAGTTGAGAAGGTACCCAAATAATTCGCACTGTACCACATAAAAGACGCAAAAGAGAGCCTGTGTCCTGAACACACTATCGATGGTTTAGCTCAGTAAATTTTTTTTTTTTCATATAAATATGTACGACAACCAAAGCTACGTTATTATGGAGCAGTTTCCATTAGACTCTCATAGGGGTGAGAAGAGCTTGACTGTTACCAAGCCTGCCTTAAGTGAGCTTAATTGGAAATGGTGTATCATATGTTCATGCGAATACATACATGTACGTGTGTGTATAATATTTTAAAACATTAAAAAAATCATAAAATTTTATTTTTTTCCTTTTTAAAACCTATAAATACAGTAATTAAGTCATATTATTTTATTGTTGTTTTTTGGTTTTATTACAGGTAAAAATAAATTTAATTAAAATCATAAGCTTGATAGCAGAACGTAAACGTTACAGCGGCGTGCATTTCGATATTTTGAATTACATACGTGTTTAATACGTTACATTCAGTTAGCATTTCACGTGTATACTCGTATTTAAGTTTTCAATGTTTACATCATGTAAAATACGTTGAAAATGTATTGTAAACATTATCATACACATGTTATTATAATATGTGATGTGCGTGTATGTATGAATGTGTGTTTGTGTACATGTAGAGTTTGTAGTTGAGCGTTTAATTTAAACGATAATTATCAACAACAACAACAACAATAGCAACAACATCGTAATTATCATGGCTCATTGACATTTTATCACTTCAGTTTTAATGTCGACTTGAAAATGAAATTGAAAAAGGAAGAGAAGAGAAAAAAAAGGTAAAGTAAACAAACGCAGTAAAAAAAGAAAAAAATTTAAAGATTGTTATCTAAAGCACTAGTAATACTCTACACAGATTATGCTTAACGTCAGAGGGATGTATGTATGTATGAAGCACTTTTGTGTTAAGTTGACTTAAAACATTGATTTAAAATCGAATGTTTTGCTAGAGTAAAACTCTATTAATTGTTTGAAATTTAAATTTAGATTCCAACATCAGGTATTTGGAGCAAATTGTTTAAAAATATCCTGAAAAAATCTGAAACCGTAAGAAGGAAGATGAGTGTGGTTGCTAAAATTAGAATGCTAGCTTACTAAAGTCAAAAATACAGAAATGTTTACCGAATACATGGGACAATAAAAACCGTATTATCGCCTACTTCTATGTTCTAATCGGATTTCTTAATAAACAAAAGTTGTGCTTATGACTTATGACATCTGGACCCTAATTTAAATACATTGAGCGAGGTTGTCTCACTGTCCAACTCAGTCATCCTTAAAGATTTATTACGAGTAGTTGATGAGTTGCATTATGCCATTCACACATTCTCCTTCTACCTGAATTGGTTGTCCTTCCTTTAGACATTACAGTACTGTGTCACGTAGTCAATGTTTCCGAAAATTACCAATTCATGGGACCAAGTACTACCACTTTTGTACCCCTACTGAGCCTGACGGAATTCCCATATTTAAGTATCGAATTTCTTAGACTATTAATGTCAAGTCGCCTTAGTCTAGTGGGTAGTGTGTTGGCTAATTAGACGTAAGGCCACGGTTCAAACCCCAGGTCAGACATCATAACGAAATTTTAGAAATATTTCTTCGGCGACTTCCTCTCAGCAGATTTCTGGCAAAAACTCTGAGGGTAAATAAATAAAAAATTGCCATGAATAGTTTCTTAAAAAAATCTGTCGTTCAGAGTGGACTTTAAACTGTAGGTCCCGCCACTCATGTATGAATTTAACGCACACAACAAAAGTGGTGTAAGAAACTAGGTCTTAATCCTGACTGAAGGGTTGTAATGAGCAATTATGTATGTTATGTATGTATGTATGTATGTGTTAACGTCAATCAAGCTCTAAAATCAATAAAATTAATTTTATCTTAAGCTTTGGACACCACGAAACCAATTTCTGAAATTAAAATTTTTCATTACAGCCTTTAGATTTTACAAACTTCTTTATAACCTCACTTATTTTCGAAATTATTACAACTAATTGAAATAGGATTCGTAATTTTATTACTTTGTCAAAAAAGGGCTACTTTTTGAATTATTACTTCATAAGTATCATAGCACCCACTGCCTGTGCATGCCCCGTGTAGGGCATTTATTTAAAAGGCAAATATTTACCACACAGCAAATTGTATGTACGTATGTATGCATGTAATGTACATAACTGAGTAGCAGGGTTTCATAGTTGACTCAATTACAGAAAAACCTAACGACTAGAGCACTGTTGCAATTTGTATAAGTGAGGGGTGCTTGAAAAAAGAAAAAAATGGAAAAAATTGAAAAAAATAGACCAACAAACAGCTGTGAGGCATGGAAATGAGCCGGAATAGTATAACTCTTGCATTCTTGTAAATGTGTAAACGCGTATAAAAATTTAAATTTTTTTCTATGAGTTTGTAATACGTGTATGGGTGTACGTGTATGTATGTATACATATTTATGAAATGCTAAATGTTTTGTAAAAAGGAAAATTATTTAAATTTTTTTCATTTTTTTCTTTTGTTTTTTTATTCTTTCCCTCTTTAATTTATTCTATTAAAACATAATGTAAATGAAAGAAGAAAAAGAAAATGTGTTGTTTTTTTTGCTCTGCCCTTATTATAGGCTACCAAAGTGTTTTAATTAATTTGTTGTTGTAAATAAATTTTAAAGACGTGAATGTTAATTTTCTATCTTCAGGCAATTAAATTTTTAATACTCTACGCAATCCATTTCATCTGTCATGGTTCTTAACACATTTTCTTTCAATATTCAGCAATAAAACGAAATGAATCATCAAACTTTGTAAAAAGCAAGTTCGGGGATTGTAAGGAGGTGGATTATTGCCTTTAAAAGAAAATGCAAAACACTTACGGCCGCCAAAAGCCAAAACCGCCTTTAGAGGGTTAATCGTAAATTAACCACGATTTAATTGTGTTTATGCCTGTTGATCATTTTTACAAGTAATTTGCCTGTCATGCTGTTCAAATGAAACCAAAATAATTTTCTTTTAAACCCTAAAAATGAGAATCTCTGTAGCAAAATGCGGAAAACCTTTATTTTGTTGAAGATACATTCATAGTAAAGCGATTGTATTTTGATTTGTGGATTTTATCCTTCACATGATTCCATTGGTCATGATTAATTTATGTTGCACAACCAACCGAACCCAACTCAAGTTAAACGCAAAAAATGTATTTAAAATAAGCAGAGTATTTAGACGAAGAAGATTCAGATGAAGTGTCCGTATTCTAGTAGGTAGTATGTTGGCTTATTAGACGTAAGGTTTAAAACCCAGGTCAGACATTAAAAACGAAAAAATGAAAAAAAAAATATTTCTGCGGCGACTTCCTCTCAGATTACAAATATTATACGTTAAAGGTAGGTTATACGTAGAGGTCGCGTATTCTAATAGGAAGGGTGTTAGCTTCAAACCCAAGGTCAGACATCTTCAACTAAACGAAATATCAAGAAATATTTCTTCGTCTACATTCTCTCAGCAGATTTCCAGCAAAAAATCTGAGAGCAATTAAAAAATTTCCGTGAAAAGTTTTTCAAAAATTTGTTGTTCGGAGTCGACTTTAAACTGGAGGTCCCGCCACTCATGTATAAAATTAACACACATAACACAAGTGGTGTGAGAAACTAGGCCGTAATCCTGACTAAAGGGTTGTAATGACCCTGATGATGTATGTACGTATGCTTATGCAACCAAGAACCTATTCGGTTAAATTTTCCCTTAACAATTTGAGTGAACAGGAGTTTTTTGTGATCAGTTTGTGGAGCCTATTGCTTACGGTATCGATTTAACATCAGATATTTAATTTCAAGGAAATTACTGATATGTGCAGTTCACTACATAATTTCTTACTGAATCTATATACTGATTAAACGTGTTTAAACTTCACATTCATATAAAATATCAGCATATTTTAGTGCCGGTTATAAAAACGTATTTTAATTACAATTAAAAAAATGAAAAGAATTTTATATTTCATATTTTGTAGCACATTTCAACATCCTGTGTTCTTCCTTCCCTAACATTGTTGCCAGATATTGTAACTAATGATGCTTCCTTTACTACGTTTTGAAATTTAAATATTCAAGCATTTGCCATACAAAACATTCCACAAACGAAACATTCCACAAGGAAAAAAAACAATGTGGAAAACCAACAACTGAACCAAAATATTAAATATTTACATAAGCACTTGTGCCATACATGTGTATGTATGTACAAGAGCATATGCATTTTATATGTAATTATAGCTCTTGGGGGAGTTAGCATATGCATACATACGTTTGTTCGTTCATACATACATATTTATGACAAAATTGTTGTATGTGTTAATATTTGGATAGAAGAAGTTTATGTGTGTGAAGAATTTCTAATTCGAATTTGAAAATCCAAGACTCAATCCATAAATTTTAGCAACGCCACATTTGGCCTTAACAGAGCAAAATTTCCTCTTATAAGAACAAAGTTTGGACTTAACAGAGCACTGTTAGCTATTTAACCGTATCCATCTGAACAAGCCCACTTGTTTAGGAGCTAATTTTAGGAAATATTCTAGGTCCATGAGTACCATACTATACGCAAAGGAAGGTTCCATGGTCTCTTAATATAATCAGCAATATAGGCCCTTATAAAGTGATATGCTATTGAGAAAATTGGCTTCGAAAAGATCACTTTTTTGATTGAAAATTCTCTAGAAGATCAGTGGCCATTTGGGAACATACATATAAGAAATAGTATACCAACCGACTATATGCAAATGGTAGTCAAGAGGGTTCTCTTTCGAACCGTAGCAGTTGGATAGCTGGAATAATTTTGAGATTTGAGAAAATGTATCCCGTCCATCCCCCACCAACCATATTATACTGAGACATAAATTGTATGTCAATAGTCTGCAATAATTGCAAAGTAGTACACTAATCTACTATTGCCGCCGTTAAACGGCTAACAGTAGTCTGTTAATAGCACATTTTGCCCTATTAAAGGCGAAAAGTGGCACTGCTCAAAGTATGGGTTTGTGTCTTCGGTTTTAGAATTCGAATTTATCTTTACACACATTCTTATGCGGTATTGTATTCAAAGTTCTCTTTGTCTGATGGAATTTGGCATGCACAAATGACTACAAATAAGTGTCGAAAATATCAATTTTTTGCTTGAAAATTCTCTAGAAGATCAGTGGCCATTTTGGTATATATAAGAAATAGTACACCTACCCGACTATATGGAAATGGTAGTCCCCTTTCGAACCGTACTAGTGGGATAAATAGTCTGCAATAATTGCAATGTAGAAGACTAATCTACTTATTACCCCTGTTAAACAGTTAACAGAGCTCTCTTAATAGCAAAGTTTACCCTGTTAGAGGCAAGAAGTGGCGCTGCTAAAAGTATGGGTTTGCATCTTTGGTTTTTAAATTCGAATTTATCTTCACACACATAAGAAATTTCCATATTCATGTTGCTCGGTGTGTAGTTTTCCACAAAATATTTTTGTTTCCCCAGAACAAATACAATTTAATGAATATATTTACGTATATATTAGTATCTCTGGCATTTGATACAAAATATCTTGTGTTGTAGTTTTGTATGTTCATTTAATGATTTTCTGTTTTTATATGTATTTTTATTTGAGGCAAACGGAATGGCATTTATTTCATAAATAAATAGTTTTTAATGGCAAAAGAAAGATATTTTAAGCACTTATGTATATGTGAGCACTTATCTACTTATTTATACAAGAGTTCGTTTACATTACACTGAAGGGGGAATCACCTGTCCTATGGAAATAATTTCTGCATTTCTTTAGAGAAATTAATTTAATATTGTTAATTTAGCTACCTATGTACATACATACCTAGTATATGTACATAGATATGATACAAGTATTATTACTTAGACGTTATTATAAATAATAAATCGATTTTAATTTAAATCTCTTGTAAGAAATGTGGCAAATATTGCATGTCATTGTCATTATATTATATGCCTTTACATACATACATATAACAGACATTATCTATTAAAGTGAAAACAACATACATACATACATACATATCTCTTGTCAATAATGTATTGAAAATCAAATAAAATATTTGCATTAGAGTTCAAAGCAAACAAGAATGTCTAAATGGGATCCATAAGTGGCATAAGATTGGACAAATTTTAATTAAGAAGAAGAGTTCATTGATTTTTAGCATTTAATTCACATCAATTCAAGGTTTAATGTTTATGAAAGTGAAGAAGAAGTTTCGTATTTAATTGGAATGTAAACAAATCTAATCGAACTTCTTATAATTCTGCAAATGAAAAGCTTCAGATAAATTTGATTTTATTTCAATAACTACAAGTCGCCCTGGTCTAGTAGGTAGTGTGTTGGCTTATTAGACGTGAGGCCCCTGTTCAAACCCCTGGTCAAGTATCTCCTACTAAACGAAATATGAAAAAAATATTTCTTCGAAGACTTCCTCTCAGCAGACTTGTGGCAAAAACTCTGAGAGTAAATAAAATTGCCATGTAAAGTTTCTCAAAAACCTGTCGTTTGGAGTCGAGTTTAAACAGTAGACCCCGCCATTCATGTATAAAAATTAACGCTTACAACATAAGTGGTGTGAGAAACTAGGTCGTAATCCTCATTAAAAATTTCTGAGAAACTTTTTTTGGCAATTTTATTTACTCTCAGTACCTTTCCCAGAAGCCTGCTGAGAGGAAGTTGCCGAGAGAAATATTTGTTCATATTTCCTTTAGTTTAAGATGTCTGGGCTAGGGTTTGCACCACAGGCTTGCGTGTAATAAGCCAACACATTACCTGCTACCTACGGCGACTTTGTAAATAAATAACTTTGCTTAAATAACCTCCACAACTCTGTGGTTCTTTTTAACAACAATTATTCAAATCTTCAACTTTACTTTTTTATAAAATAATTGCAAGCCTTTTTTAGTCCTTTTTTTCTTTACCACGGGTCACCTTAAAATTATTTTTAATATTTTCAACAATTATTGCTTTTATTTACCTCCCCCAAAAAAACAAAAAAAGAAGAACAAACATAATTAGAATTATAATGAAATGCTAATTTTGTTTTTATTTTCGTAACCCAAAATAACTTCCACCAAAAATACTTAAGCAAAAAAAAAGAGGAAAAAAAGTTTTGTCATCGCTGTCTGATGACAGTTAATGTGATTCTAAATAAATAAATATTTTGTTTTTGGCGAAATTTAATTTTAGGCCAGCAATGTTGTTGGCGTAAGGCTTTAGTTTGAATGACAAATATAATGATAATTAACTCGTTTTCTCGATGCTCGAAAGTCTTATTAATAATTCTTGTATACTTTGTGCCATTTGCAGTAAGAGTACGTACACAATTTCATAAAAAATTTGTGGGGGTGGGTAGTGCTCCATTTAATTCATTTGTGGATTGTTGTGTAAATACCATAAACGGAGTGGTCTTTAACTGCAATGACAAACAAATCTTTAATTGTGATATTTTGCCTCAATAAGAGAAAATCTTTGTTTTACTGATGCTGTTTGAAATGCCTTATTATGGTAGGTAGGTAGGTTGAAGCGGTCGCTTTGATACCAAAAACTCACCTGAGCACGCATAACGGACCGTTGTGACGTCACAGGTAAACGCAGTTCCTGTACTGACCGAGTTCCAACAAACTAGGGGAGAAGTTAAGAAGCTTAATGGCTGCTCAGGAGACGAGGGAGGGATTTAGTGGGTGAGGGCCCCACACACGGAGGATGTGACGACTTCCTCTATGGTGCGGTTAGGTACATTTACCCCTCCTCGGCGTAGAAAAAAAGGCTACAAAAAGGCCTACGCTGGAAAATTAGCCGGAAAGTTTGATAAACCAAACTATATCCTTGACAATTTTATTTACTCTCAGAGTTTTTGCCAGAAATCTGATGAGAGGAAGTCACCGAAGAAATATATTTTTTTATATTTTCGTTTTTGATGTCTGACCTGTAGTTTGAACCGTGGCCTTACGTCTAATAAGCCAACACACTACTTACTAGACTACGGCTAGTTCAAGATTAAACCAAAGCCAGAATTAACAAGTGTGCAATGATGTTTTCTTTGAAATCGGCACTCGGGTACTAATAGTACTGAGTTCATCTATGGTCCATTGACTGAACCCAAACAACCTAACCTCACTTAGAATATATTGAAACGAAAAAATTTACTTTCAGTATCACACTACATTATATTAGTTGATTAGTTCTCTAGCAGGACTGTGGGGAACTTGCTCTGCAAGCTTAATGGTATACACCATAGCGCACCATATTTCCAAACTTTTTTCTTTATTCTGTAACTTGTTTCCTTAAAAATATCATCTTATTTTTTTTGTTGGTTGCGTTTTATCAATACCTAGTTATAGAGTTTGTATGTGAAAAGAATGGAAAAATAAAAACCAAATCTCATGCAATAATTTTTTGTTTTTAAATGTCAACCAAGTTGGAAATTTTTTTTGTTTTAATTTTTCTGTTTCCTTTTTTGCTGTTTTTGGCAAAAGAAGTTAAATTTTGTGTAACTTTTTTCGTTTGAAATTGAATTTATTATGATGGAACTGAACTTAAAACCCGGCATCATAAATTATAAATATTTTTTGTAAGTTTCACGAGCGAATCTTTTTATGCAGAAAATCTGATAAAAGCATTAAAATTTTAATTTGTTTTGTTTTGTTTTTGCCAAACAAATTGCGAGAAGCCATTATTATTTGCTTTCCAAATACGTATGTATTATATGAGCACCATACAAATGCTTATAAGCATTGGTCATTGGCCTTTATGAAATTGTTTAAAATTTTATTTTATTTTGTAGTTGTTGTTGGTCGCATTAAAATAATTAAACCGATTAAAAGTGAAAATGCATTAGTTTGTAATCATTTAATTATAATTATGTATTTATGAAAAAAAAAAATCCATTTAACTAATGAATAATGAATAATAATAATGATAATGAATAAACAAACAAATTGTAATTTTTCTGATTTAATTTGTCCATTCAAGCATTTATTTATTCACACCCATATTGGTAACAAATGAAAAATAATTTTCATTTTCGCTTTCATTTAAAAATAAAAATCAATAACAATTTATGAAATGATAATTTAATTTTAATTCATACATTATGCCTATTAAACACAAACAAACAAATCTCACAATATTTTCTTTAATAAAAGATCATTGAATTTCATTTAATTCATTGCCTGATTATACGAGTATTGCGGAATTGTTTTAATTTTTTTATGATTTGTGCATACATTTGAAATGAATTTCAATTAATTTGAAAATGAATTGGCCTCAAAATTAGCTGCAGCCACTAAAAGCAATTAAATCTCAGACGAATATTCCTATTGTATAATAAAAAATTTAAAACAAAAATTTTGTTTCTATGTTTTGAATTCAAAAAATCAAATTAAAATATTAAAATATTCATGGCATAGTTAGTTAAGTTGGCAGGTTAGCAGCGGTTTATTATGTGCTACAATTAATTAAACAATATTTAGTTAAATAGCTGACATTGCAGTTAAAGTGTTTAAATACAAACCCCCAAGCACAACAGATTCGAATACTGCAGGAGTTAAACAATTATTTATCAATCGAATTCTAAAATATTAAGAGACTTCATTTACCTGCTCATAGAATCATTGGAAGTCAGTGCTTTATTAGCAAAGTTTCTCACCAATCTACTGAATGCAATAATCATACATTTTCGGAGAGTTTACTGATCGCTACTAATAAGGACTCATGAAATTTTGAATATAAGTGAGTCAACAATATTTAGATTTAACTATGTATTCTGATTCATACGTACTCCTCACTACAACGTTGATTTATAAGTACAGGTTGCTATGAGTATGCGTACAACGTTGACATCAAACTCATACCATTCGAAATATGTTTGATTCATAAGCCTACTCATTTAGATTCATAACTTTAGAAAAATACTTAGAATACTTATAATCAAATCATTCAAGCAAGCAAAGAAAACACTCAACCTTCTAGTAAGTATTTTAGTGTTCGTACGCGAATCATACTTAATTGTGCTTCGTGTATATGTTGAGTTAAAGGAGAGTCGAAATCAACATCATACATGTTGTTAAGTATGAACATGATGAGTACTTCAAACTTTGAATATGAGTAGAGGTTCCGTGATACTAAAATAAGTATGAATGCGTATAAGTATTGGAAATTATGAGTATGATTCGATTCTACTCATCTTTTTGAATACTCATTGCTAATCTCTGTTACTGGCTCTAGGCAAAGCTAGCATCGTAGGTCTTGCCTAATTGCATTCTTAGCTCAGATATCAACCTAGTGTTATGTAAAGGAACTTAAAGAGAACAAATAAAAGAACCATAATTAGTGTTAATCTACAACTGCTTGGCTATTGAGCGAATGATAATAGGAGGTCTTAGTTCATCTATATTGCATGGCATTGCTTATCCATTCCTAACTGGCTTGTGAGAAAACAAGCAACTGTGAATACTGCAATGAGACTACACGCTTCTAAAGTTTACTACTACAGGAGCTATGAAGTTGCCAAACCCTACATAAATCCGCATTCTATCCGGGTTTTATAGCAAAAATACTATAAAGATTCTATTTTGACAACGATCTACATCTTCCACAGAATATCATCAAAGTATTTACTGATTAATTAAGGTCATAAACCTTGTCCCTTGTTTTTCAATGTTGTGTCTGTATGGATGACTATTGTTTTTCGATGAATATTGGGAATCACTGATCTTGTTTTGAATAATAACAACTCAATTGAGCTGCACAGCCCTAAATGTAAAAAGGAAAACAAATGTTTGAAAGCTTTTCGAACTCAATAAGTAAACAAAGCTTGTATCAAAGAAATATTTATTGTAGAAGATGGCATAATTGATCGTTGACTGATGAGATCTTAAGTTTGTTATGTAGTTTTTTTTTTTTTGGTAATGATCACTGAATCTTTTAAGATACAAGAACTAAAATCACTTTGTATGATGATTGATGTTTTTGAGATGATTAAGACCCATATACAGTGAGCCTCAAAAGTGACTGTACACTAAGGACAAAATTCTAACAATTACCAAACTCAAATTTTACCACTTAAGAAGAGTGCCCGAAAAAATTTTACAATATTTCGAAATTTTTTGTAATTTTTTTTGTTTCAATTTTAAAAACTGCTAATGAAACAATTTTAAAACCAAAATAAAGTTAATTTATTAATGTATATTTTTTCTTTTAATGTACATTTTCTTTTGATGCTCACTGTATTTGTTTTGCATTTGTTTATATTATTTATAGTTTTCCATGTTCATGTCATTTTTTTTTAATTATTTAATTTAAATTTAATTATTTTAATTTTTTTTTATTGGTTCATTGAAATATTCGTTTGCTAAACACTTTCTCGGCCACATAGGCCTTTGACTCCTATGACATTCAAATTTATTACAATTTTAATTAAAGAAAAAAACAATAATTTTTCTAATTTTTTAAACAGAAAGAAAGTCCAGATGGTAAATGATTCTTTCTTTTGTAAAGTAAGTACGCGAAGTAAAACTTATTCAAGACTGGTTTGTTTTAATGACGGATTATAAAACTTTTGTTTTTAACCCACTTTAATAGGATTACACGTTTTCTTTCTTTTATTTTTTCTCTTTAAAAATGACAACAATTAAATGAGGTTTATTGCTTTGACTTCACTTAATTAAATTATTTATTAAAACGTGAACATTTCAAAAAAAATTTATTTTTAATTCAATTGGAAGAGAATAAAATTATTTTTTGCAATTTTTCTTTCACTTGCAATCAAATAAATATTTTTTTATAATGATTTATAAAGAATAATTAATTTTGTTTTGTTTTTAAAAAATTTTAATATTTTTCATAATTTTAATTGAATTTTTTTTAATAATTTTACACTACACACCGTAAACACAGGAAATTCTAAACTGGGTAGACAGACAGACAATGATATAATTTTTTACGCCACTTGATTACCAGACCACACTATACAGTAAAAAAAAAGCAGAACCAAAAAGGGTAACAATGCAAAGCACTCTACATGAACGATTTAAATATTTGTGATACAAACAAAGTGGTGGTCAAAAAATGTATTGTTTTAAATTTTTTTTTGTTTTATTTTCATAGAAGAAAATCAAATTTTGTTGTTAACCCGTTCGAGTTTCAGTTTAAACTGAAATTCATATGCGCCGGTAACCGAATGCCATGAATGAGTGAGTAAATACCATGTATAAGTGAATGAATAAAAAGAGTGGTTGACTATTTGGCTTTTGAAACTGAATGATGATGGCTGGTTAAAGTGTTATGGTCTCTTATTTAGATGGTTGGCTAGCTAGCTATCTGGCATGGATGATGATTGTTTCATGAGACTGATTTATTTGAATATCATTTTGTGTTTTTAATATTGAACACTCTGTTTTACACGGCTAATGGATTTTCTATTTAAAAATATGTAAATGTATGTTACCAGCATAGATTTTCATTACTAAATGTATTCGTCATTAATCTTGCTGTACAACATCATTATTATGATCAACATCCACTGTCTCTATCATTTTTATTTCTTCTTGCTCATATCCCTGGTGACTGAAAATGCATCCACAATATTAATATTTGTCTCTGTGTCTGCTGTAGCTGTCATCACCGAAGCTAGTGGTTTGCAAAAAGACAACAACAGCAGCACCAACAATAATAGCAAAAAGAATATATTTTTTGGTTTACATTTCAAACAAAAAACCAAACTGCCGAAAATATACGAAAGAAAAACCACAAATATATACACATGCACACACACACACATGTTTGTTGCACCAGAACTGTGGTTAAAACATAATTCTGTGGTAAATTTTACACTCAAATATTTTAAGTTACATATTGCAATAGAATTGTTGTTGTGTGATGATAAATTCGAATTTGAAAATCCAAGACGCAATCCATATATTTAAGCAGCACCACGTTTGGCGTTAACAGAGCAAAAATTTCCTCTTAACAGAACAAAATTTGCCCTTAACAGAGCACTGTTAGCTATTTAACAGTATCCATCTGAACAAACCCACTTGTTTAGGAGCTAATTTTGTCAAATACTGTGGCTACCATACTATATGCAAAGGAAGGTGCCAAGCCCTCTTAATATAATCAGCAATATAGTCACATATTAATTGATATGGCTTTCAAAATATCAATTTTTTGCTAGAAAATTCTCTAGAAGTTCAGTAGCCATTTTGGAACATATAAGAAATAGTACACAATACAGACTATATGCAAATGGTAGTCCAGAGGTCCACTTTCAAAGCGTGGTAGTGGGATAGCTGGAGTAGCCCATCAACCATCACCAACACTGTTATTCACCAAAAATAATGTCCATAATGAAAATTATATTTTATGTCAATAGTCTGCAATAATTATTGCAAAGTAGAACACTAATCTACTTATTGCCACTGTTAAACAGTTAACAGTGCTCTATTAATAGCAAAGTTTACGCTGTTAGATGCAAGAAGTGGCTTTGCTAGAAGTGTGGGTTTGCGTCTTTGGTTTTTAAATTCGAATTTATCTTCACACACATATAGAATTCCCCGAAATTTTAATTCAATTTCTTACATAATGTATATTTCTTACATTCGTTTAACATATAATAACAGTAAGGGTTTAATAATACAGGGTGTTTGTTAGGAAAGTCTTCATGATGGCATGTTTTCTGTCATAGCTTTTAAGAACTTATCGTCTTTTAATTTATGTCGTGCTAGTATAGTCGTTGTGGACCCCAAGAAGAAAACCTAAGGTTTCATAAATATTTTCAAAAACCTCTTTGTATTTAAATGATAAAAGCTTGGTTTTATAGTCCAGCACTTTAACTACTATCCCGCGCTATATTTAATAACAGTCCATAAAATACTAATATTTTATTTTCGAGTGTAACATTGCACTGTCGCATGAATTAAATAAAGTTTGCATCAAATCCTATTAGCACTGTATGCGAACCCATTCCCTACATTTGTTTATCACTCTTACGACTCATATTGGTTTACGAATTTTAAAACTTTGCTACTTTAGGTATTGGCGTTCCATTGTGTTTATCTGACTGTTTGTAACATAAACCATAAACGCAATTTAAATACGATTTGAGTTCACAAACAAAAAGTATTCCCTTGGCCCGGTGTAGCAGGCGATACTAGCATTATAAGTTCAAATCCGAGACAGCAAAAAACCATTTTCATAAAGATTTCTGCATTTCAAAAGTTATGAAGGTTTAACCCATGAAAGACCTCATTTTTATTTACGACCAACACTTACGGGATTTCACCTACTCATTGTGTATTTTGTTTGAACTAGGAAAATAGATTATGGGAGGGAAGAAAGATTGAGTAGTATTTGTGAATATTAGATTTGAATCTGTGTGTAAGGAGAAAGAATTCTGCAGAAATAGAGTTCCTCATATAGATAATTCAAATAAAACGCGATCTTCTGACCAATTCAACACGACCGGATGTACACTACTTGTTAGATTTATTAATACGCAGTGTTCGGGACACATATATAACAGATTTGGCCATTACAACCCTTCAGTCAAGATTACGACCTAGCTTCTCGCACCACTTATGTTGTATGCGTTAATTTTTATACATGAGTGGTGGAACCTACAGTTTAAATTCGACTCTGAACGACAGATTTTCAAGAAACCTTTCATGGCAATTTTATTTACTCTTAGAGTTTTAGCCAGAAATCTGCTGAGAGGAAGTCGCCAAAGAAATATTTTTCATATTTCGTTTTATTGGAGATGTCTGACACGGGGTTTAAACCGTAACCTAACGTCTACGACGTCTTCGTTTATTTCACCAAAGTATACTTCGCTCAAGTAACGATAAAAAAGCGTAAATGAAGCGTCGGTATTCTAATGAATCAATAGAGTTAGATACCTTCTCTATTGATTCACAAGTCTTGATATTTTGTTGCGTATATAATTACTTGTACACGTTGAATGAAGTGTAAAACAACTTTGCGAGTATATCACGAGACTTTGCAAAGTAAACTTTAAATGTTCAAACTGTCATTAATAAGCACCATCGCCTTCTCCTTTACGAAGTCGAACAGATCAAAAATGGACTTCGAATTACAGAAAGAAAATCATTAAGAACTAGCCTTGTATTATTGGAAAGAAATTACTTTCGAGAATATGTTCTGATGTAGAGTGTTATGTTGTACGATGTGAATGGATGGACCCTTGTGTTTTTATTTATAATTTTGTTGTTGTTGCAGTTGCAATTGCTTTCCGTTATTATTATACAATTTTAAAGTTCAAATTTGTTTCAGTTTTGGAAAAAAAAAACAAAAAATAAATAAAGAAATGATGACGATGTGTAGTAGTGGTGGTGGTGTGGTGGTGGAGGTTGTTTATCAAACTTCATCATTTGAAAACAACATTCATTCATCACTCATTCGTTCATTGTTCATGGCTTGTGTTTTAGTTCGTTTGAAACAGAGAGAAAAACAAAACGTAAGAGTTCAGTGTTGGCTCCTCTGTGTTATAATCATTATTATCATCGTCATCATCATTATCATTGTTATTGTTATTGCCATAATGATGTTTTGTCTATTCATTGTAGATTTCGTCAACTATGTATGTGTATATACATATGTACATATGTAATGTGTGTATTATTGTATAATAGCTGTACAAAAAATGAAAAAATCTATGTATTTATGTTTGTATTTTGTATGCTCATTGTTGTTGTTATTTTGGTTTGTTTTGTTTTATTTGTATTTCAATGATTAGATGTTGTAAAAAAAAAGTCAAAGTGCAAATATTTGTTGCCATCTTTTTGTCCTTTTTTAGTTTATTTTTTGAAAAAAAAATTTGAAAAAAATAATAATTTTTTATGTTTCTATTTTAATTGAAAACAAAAAAGAGAATTTATTGTCCTTTGTGTTTTAATTGTTAAGGCAAACAAAAGAAATTTATTTTCAAAAGAGTTCCTTTTGTTGGGAAAAATATTTAATTTGCAAACATGCAGTGTTGATACATACACATTTTTTAAGGACCAGTTATGTGACAATATTTTACAACCAGCATGTTAAAACTACTTCAAGAGCTTTAAAATATTCTACATTTTATTATTTCCCATATTTTTGACATTAAAAGCTTTTAAAATAACTCTTTTTGAATAGAATAAACGAAAAATAAAATTAAAATGGATTGTAGAAAAGTATTCAAGAGTTTCTGGCCGACATTACAAGTGAACGATTAGGGTATCACATTAATGAAAACCAATACATTATTTATGTATATAATATATGTACATACCAGAGGTCAGCAATGAATCGTTTTTTCGCTACTCATAAGCACTCATATAATTTTGAATATAAGTGAGTCAACAATATTGAAATTTAACTATGTACTCTGATTCATTCATACTCACTACAGCGTTGATTTATAAGTGCAGGTTGCAATGAGTATGCGTACAACGTTGACATCAAACTCATACCATTCGAAATATGTTTGATTCATAAGCCTACTCATTTAGATTCATAACTTTAGAAAAATACTTATAATATGTACTTATAAATGATTCGAGTGACTCGAATAATTCATCAAAATTTACATTCTTGGTTGTTGTTGTTGCAATTACAAAAAAAGAAAAAGACAAAAGACAGAGCAAAAAGACAGAGCAAATACACAACCTTCTAGTGAGTATTTTAGTGTTCGTACGCGAATCATACTTATTTTGTGCTTCGTGTATATGTTGAGTTATGAAGAGTCGAAATCAATAACATCACACGTGTTCTTAAGTATGAATTGATGAGTATGAACTAACTAACTAACTTTGAATATAAGTAGAGGTTCCATGATGTTAAAATAAGTATGAATGCGTATAAGTATCAGAAATTATTAGTATGATTCGATTCTACTCATTTTTTGAATACTCTTTACTGATCTCTAATACATACATATTGAATGCTAATTTGTCTAAACATATGTGTCAGCGGTTCAAATTTTATTGAAATTAAATTCTAATTCTAATAGGTAAACGTTAAAAAGATTTTCTCTTTGCTTTTAAAGATTTTTAAAATTTTTCTGCTGTTCTCTCTTCACCTGTAAATAACATCAGTGACCTCCGGCACATAACTTCTATCCTATCCTATCAATTTTTTCATTTTAAGATTATTGAATGGCTTTTTTTCGCTTTTTTCTCGCTTTTTTATTTCAATTTACCTGATGCTTTTAAAGCCAACAACAATATCAGCAAAAAAGAAAATGCACAAGTCATAGTCAAGCCATCCATAGCCATAGACAAAATTGACCCGAATTCATTCACTTATACAGTCTTTAGTTTTATTTTAACTTGGCTTATGTGCCAATTACCCTTTAGTTTTATTGTTTTTGTTTTTTTTACTTTTTTATTTGCCTGGGTTTCTACTTCCGTTTTTGTACTTATTCCCAGTTGCACGTTTAACAATTATTTTGTATGAAGAAATGGACGTGTGAGCAGCAGCAGCAGCAGCAGCATCAGCAATAGTTTGGTCCGTACCGATACCGGGGCATCAACAAACATAAGTTTGCAAACATGTCTTTATGGCCATTTTCAATTTACAAACATCATTTCACCGGGTATTTTATATGAGTGTTTTCTGTTTATCTTGACGTAATATCATAGCATCTGCAATTGATGATCAACCCCATGGCGGTACATTGGATATGGATATTATCAGTCAATTGAACTGTTGATAATAACACTTATCAGCGAAGATAGTTGAAGTCATATCACGTCAAATAGTCTTTTAACAAAATTTCTATCCTAGGGCCACAAATTTTACTCGTTGAAATTAATCAAACATTCACTGAATATTCGAATAAGACGTACATAACATACATAATTGGTCACTACAACCCTTTTGTCAGGATTACGATCTAGTTTCTAACACCATTTATGTTGTGCGCGTTAGTTTTTATACATGAATGACGGGGGACCTACAGTTTAAAGTCGACTCCGAAGGACAGATTTTTTTTGAGAAACTTTTCATGGCAATTTTTGAATTGTTCTCAGATTTTTTGCCGGAAATCTGCTAAGAGGAAGCCGTCGTATACATTTTTTTTTATATTTCGTTTCGTTGGAGATGTCTGATCTGAGGTTCGAACCGAGGCCTACCTCTAATAAGCCAACACAGTACCTACTAGACTACGGCGATTTCTATTCGTATAAGACTTACTTACTTACTTACTTACTTAATTGGCCATAACAACCCGTTTAACGGATTTCGGCCTGCCGCAACACATCCTTCCAGGCGCCTCTGCTTCGTGCGCTCCTACGCCAGTTGGTCACACCAATCGATGACAGGGCGTCCTCGATTTGTTCCTTCCAACGGATGCAAGGTCGTCCTCTTCGCCGACTTCCGCAGATTCGCGCATCAAATACCCGTCTCGCCGGAGCATCCTCCTCCATTCGAACGACATGGCCGAGCCAGCGCAGCCGCTGGATATTAATACGCTGTACAACGTCTATGTCGTTGAGGAGCTCATACAGCACACTGTTGTATCGGATACGGAAATCATCGCCAACTCGCACTGGACCGAAGATATTGCGTAGTACTTTTCTCTCGAACACTCTTAATACTTAATAGGGTCCATGCCTCTGCGCCATAAAGAAGCACGGGTAGGATAAGTGTCTTGTAAAGTGTTAGTTTCGTATAAGAACTTGGTTGAATTCAAGGGTAATAGATGAATGATTAAATAACTTAAATTTACACTGCAAACCTAACCGAAGACATAATTTGACACTTGTCAAGAACGTAGTCGACAATAAGACGGAGGGAGTTTGCTGCTTTACTGCGGACCTTAGTCGGTCTTTGCTATCGGATTACATTCCTCTCAGAACAATATATTATGCACTATTTAAGGTAAATAAAAGTTCTGTTATTGTTTACACTGCTGTTAGAAACCTTAGGTAAAGATATTGTGGGGCAATATCGTATAGGCTGAGATGGGTTTGAAGGATATCATAATACTTTTGCTTTATTCTTCACAACAACAATACAATGCAGTTTAAAGGTGCCAATTTTGATGTGTTGCTGTGCTAAGCAAAATAAATATTACCAACACATATGCAAATTTGATCAGTTAAATTTGATGTATCGCCTTGCGCCATTAGGTTTTTAGACATCTCGTTTGATTTTATGATTGGCTGTAGCTCTATAAGGTATTTCAACAGTCGTCTTTATCACATGCATTATTCAATAGTTTTCTGTTATTTTTTTGCTTTTATTTACATTTCTTTAACCGCCGCAAGTGTTACATTTTTCACTTTTGACTTCACTTCACTTCTCTTTGGCTCAGTTTTTTTGTTGTTAAACGTCTTTCAGTTTTCTGTTTTAAAACTTTCGTTTGACATCAACTTTATTCATATGTATCTCGCCCCCTTTTAGTATTGTTTGTTTGTCCATTTTATTATCTTAAATATTATAGTTGTTGTTGTTGTTGTTGTTGTTGTTATTGCCACACTTAAATAAAGAGACGATGGACGTTATAACCCGGTTTTATTGTAAACAACAAAAATAAACTCGATGTTGTGCTCGTACAATATTAAGTGTATCATAACCCCTCTTCATAAGCAATAATGTTTTGACATTTTAAAATATGTACACACACACATACATACATATGGTATTTTTTTATTATTATTTCTATTTTCTATTTGTCTGTTTGTTTCCTTTTAAGTTTTTATTTTCAATTTTTTGTTTTATAATTCTCTTCGTACTTAAAATATGCATTGCCTCACACACATAAGCTCAGGGGCTTCTCCAAGGAGTCTGTCTTCAAATAAAAGTGAAAACGATGTGTCAAATGTCAGAATAGCTGTAATTGAAGTTAAACTAAATATTTCACAAACACATTACCCACTTGAAGATGTACTTTCGGTCATGTTTGGCTTTGTAATGCTTTGTACTACAAAATGAATTTCTTAAAGTATGAGTACATATCAGAGGTTAGCAATGATTATTCAAAAAGATGACAAGAATCGAATCATACTCATAATTCCTGATACTTATAAGCATTCATACTTATTTTAATATCATGGAACCTCTACTCATATTCAAAGTTTGAAGTACTCATCCATCATATTCATACTTAACAACACGTATGATTTCGTATTGATTTCGACTCTCCATAACAAATACACGATTTACATTTATAGTACATATAAAGTATTTTTCTAAAGTTATGAATCTAAATGAGTAGGCTTATGAATCAAACATATTTCAAATGGTATGAGTTTGATGTCAACGTTGTACTCATACTCATTGCAACCTGTACTTATAAATCAACGTTTAAGTGAGTATGAATGAATCGAAGCAATCAGAGTTAAATTTCAATATTGTTGACTCACTCACTTATATTCAAAATTTCATGAGTACCTATGAGTAGCGAAAAAACGATTAATTGCTTATCTCTGGTACATATGTTGCGTTTACTTTGTCATTCGATAACACTGGATTTGATTAGTTGCATTACATTTGTCCAGAATATCTTTATGATTCTTCACAGAAATCCAGAGAACTATTATGAAAACCTTCTGTATTTTTAACCCAGAATATTTTTTGTTTGTTCCTTTAAGGACGATTGGACTGTCAAAAACAGCTCCCCTATATACTCATTATTTTTTCAAATTACTTCATGATGAAAATAGCATTTTCATTTCATTGCCTAGAAACAATATCCGCCGTCAATACCTATTGACTGTTGTGATAGGGAACTATTGCTCATTGATTTCTGCTCCTTCTCAAGACATGAAGCAAACTAACTTTCTGATGTTCATTGTTGATGTTATCCTCTCTGGAATAGTGTGGTTTCAAGAATGCATTATGTAAACGGAATTGTAGTCTCTTAATTTGTATAATTCGAAAACCATGAACAGGTTAGGCTAAACTGGCTTCTGTCTCAGTGAACACAGCTTAAGGTACCGTTGTAACAGCGATAGACCCAATTTATCAATTTAACTTCAAAGTAAGTTCCCGAGATAATGATGGAAACAATCATTTCGGGTCCTACATTCGTGACTAAAGTGGGACACAAAAGATAAATCAATGCAATAATAATAAGGACAGGCATGCACATATTTTTTATTTAACAACTGAAGAGAAGCCAGAGTTCCCCTGGTCAAGTAAGTAGTGTGTTAGCTTATTAGATATGAGGCCTCGATTCAAACCCCAGGTCAGGCATCTCCAACCAAACGAAATATAAAAATATGTTTCTTCGGCGACTTCCTCTCAGCAGATTTCTGGCAAAAACTCTGAGAGTTAATTAAAATTGCCATGGAAAGCTTCTCAATAAATAAAAATCTGTCGTTCGGAGTCGACTTTAAACTGTAGGTCCCACCACTCATGTATAGAAATAAACGTAATCGTGACTAAAGAGTTGTAATGACCCATTATGTACTACGTATGTTCGTATTGTACTGAGGATTCAAACGCCATACAAGCAAAGAATAGTTGACCATGTATAATACCTAGAATGGGTGCGTTCACTAATTGACATTATGCTGACAGAATAGGCGCCTTAAAGAGGGTTGGATCGGCAGTAATTTTATCACTTAATATGTTAAAATTTGATAACTTTTTGTATTTGTCTTATTTCGATAACCTTTCGAATAAGAAAACTATAATAATCGTTCGACTGAGAATGAAATTCCATGGGATTTGTCTATGTATTCAAACGCTTAAAAGAATATTTAAAAATTTATCGCCAAAAGAAAAAAAAAACTGTTTTATTCAAATCGAATTGCAACATGTATGGTATAATCAGTCATAAAAAAAAAGTGAAATGAAATGAATTCGAAGTTCGCTGCGATTAACAATGGCTGGCGGAAGTGCGTTTAGTTGAGTCACAGTTACACACGTAAAATTTGAAAAATATTGAATCACGTGTTCATTCACTATTCGTGTGTTAATGGTAGCCTAGAAGTTATTCATTCGTTTCTTTGTTTATACTTTATGAGCTGGTTTCGGAAATTCAGAACAAAGAAACAAACTTTTTTTGTTTTGTAGATGAGAATAAAAATCCGGAAGTTGAATCAGTCACATGTGAATGTTGTGTAAAACATAAAAGTTTTCATTAAAACATATGTATGGTATTCAAAGAATATTTCTTCAATCATAATTGTTGTGAAACTAATAAAAAATATTTTTTTTTTAAATTTATTTGCATTGAATATCGCTGTATTCGAAGGTATTACTAAAATGTGGATGATTTTCAAATAGTTTTAGGCGTGCAAAGGTTTGCAAAAGTAGCTCAAAAGTGGCTTAAAAATAGATTGTACGTAGAGGTCGCCGTAGTCTAGTAGGTAGTGTGTTGGCTTATTAGACGTAAGGCCACGGTTCAAACTCCAGGTCAGACATCAAAACGAAAATATGAACAAATATTTCTTCGTCGACATACTCTCAGCAGGTTTGTTCTGGAACAATTAAAAAAATGCCATGAAAAGTGTCTCAAAAATCTGGCGTTCGGAGTAGACTTTAAACTGTAGGTCCCACCACTCATGCATAAAAATTAACACATACAACATAAGTGGTGTGAGAAGCTATGTCGTAATCCTGACTAGAGGGTTGCAATGACGTTTTTACCTTTTAAACACGTTTAAACTATGTGCTCGTAGATTGCAAATAAAATAAAAATAAATTTGTGTTTAGTTTTAATTAAAATTCTTTATTATTCGCACAATTCTGTGTGCCACTGTTCACAACTTGGTGTAAACAACAACAATTGCTCTTCTTTGTTATTCCTCTGTTTACACCCTTTGCATAAACAATAACAATTAGTAGACAATTGTTCGACAGATTTCTGTAACGGAGACTTTAAAACCACGATTATTCTCTTCACACACACCGCGTCTTTACACAAGACTAAGTGAATTTCAGTAACTCACTCGCCTGCTTTGCCTTACCTTTTATATGGCAGAGTAAACAATGTGATGAATGTTCCTGAAGGCCAAGGTTCGTGACTTCGCCTTCTCGAAATCTCTATAAATGTAAACATCGTTGTTTCCATTCATTATTGCTGTTTGTGTATTTCGTTTACATTTATTCTTGTAAAGTTGTTTGTGGATTTTTGTTTACTTGTTTACCATTTTCTTATGCTGGTATTTGTTGTTACATCAAGCAGTACGATAATTTGTAAACAGGTTTGTTTACTGCATTGCTTTGTTTTTGTAGCTTTTGTTTATAATTTTAATGTTAAGCGATGTAAAAGCAAAACACCAGCAACTAGATTTTTAATTTTCGTAACTGTATGTATGTATGTCTGTATATATCTTTGAGATGACGTGGTAAAAGAAAGAATTTTTTACGTTACGTAAATTTTGTTGTGAAGTCTTCAATCCCATGACCTTGCAAACGAATACCATCTACGAGATTATCCAGATCAGTCAACCATAAAAAT
This sequence comes from Sarcophaga variegata, assembly GCA_932273835.1. Lineage (NCBI taxonomy): Eukaryota > Metazoa > Arthropoda > Insecta > Diptera > Sarcophagidae > Sarcophaga > Sarcophaga variegata. Next base: position 112,934,484 of record OW026362.1, on the reverse strand, counting down.
TTTCGAAGCATAAAAACTGTTTAATTTATAAGAGACGATTACAAAACTCCTCTTAAATTTACCAACCTGTTGTTAGATGTTAACAATTTCAGTGTGATTAATTACTTGGACGTGGGTAACAGGAATAAATCAATGACAGGAAACAATTTTATAACAAATCGTACAAAAAACTTTTGATTGTAATTAAAAATTATTTGCCAACAATCAGCATTGGCAACTGAGGGCAGTTGGTTGGTTTCTAATGGATTGTCGTCCATATGGACACACAGAAATTTTATGCTCTTTGTGTTGTTAAGCCTACATAAACTTTACGCTTCAGTGCTACTCCACACTGTGAGTATCATTTCAAGCATTTTATATGTTTTTGGCTTGTGGTACTAAATGGGGAATTTTTTTTTTGTTTGCTTTTCCCTAATTTGGGGGGGACTATAAAGAATTTGAGGTTTTTTCATTTGTGTTGTTGTGCTGTTTTTGCTTGCCATCTACATATTCTACTTCAGGTTTTTTTTTTTTTTTTTGTGGTCGGCATTTGCGGTTTATTGCACACAAACAAACAATTCTGAAGGAATTGTAAATGGAATGCGAAAAATAAAGAAAAAGCTTTTAAGGTTGAATATTTGTTCGCATTAACATTTGTTGCTGACAGAAAAGAAATCCTTTATTTTCTTTCTTTTTTGGTGAATTAAAGTTACAATTCGTATGTTTTTTCGTTCGTTTCCTTTCGTTTTTCTACTCGTCATCTTTTATTTCTAATTCTCTGTGCATGAATTTGTTGGCCAATGTTGTGTGTTGTGCGTGTGTGTCCAGGCTTTTGACTTCCAATTGAATTGAAAGAATCCCAATGGCTTTTTAACTATTCAGCCAAATGCTGCTGGTCGTGTAGTTGGCTTTATTTGCTGTATGGCCACAGCACAACATGTTAAACATCATGAAGTGAAGTGGGATCATTTTCATTTCATTTCACTTTTCCTTCTTTTTTTTACTCTTTTTTTCATGTCAATAATTTATGAATGAAACATTTTAACTTTGGAGTACGTACGTACGTATACTGTGACGATTTTTTTCTACCACAGTTTTTCCTTTTTTCTCTCTTACAAATTAAATGAGTTCATCATTTAAAGTTACATCTTCCTTGTAAAGGTATTTTTTTTTTTTTCAAACAGACATGGATTTCATTAGTTTAATTACTTTTAATGGGTCAATGATTTTTACTGGAGATGTCTTTGCTTGAAGTAAAGACGTGGACACGTGAAATTAGAGTTCCTTTATGTAAATATTTCATTTCCTTAAAAGATTAATTTAAAAAACAAGACAGAATTCATAATTCATAAGAAAAGTAGTCAAATTGGTTCAACGTTAATGATCTTTTCAGCAACGGAGTAAAATATTGTTACGAAAATGAAAAATCCAGATACTGGTGTTTTGCTTTTACATCGCTTAACATTAAAATTATAAATAAAAGCTACAAAAACGTAAGAATGCAGCAAACAAACCTGTTTACAAATTATCGTCCTGCTTAATATAACAACAAACACCAGCATAAAAAATGATAAACAAATAAACAAAGATCCAAAAACAGCACTACAAGAATAAATATAAACAAAATACACAAACAACTATAATGAATGGAAGCAACGATGTTTATATTTATAGAGATTTCGAGAAGGCGAAGTCCTACACATTCGCCTTGAAGAACATTCATCAGACTTTTTACTCTGCCATATAAAAGACAAGGCAAAGCAGGCGACTGAGTTAGTGAAGTTCAGTCAGTCGTGTATGAACACGCGGTGTGTGTGAAGAGAGTAATCTTGGTTTGAAGATCTCCGTTACAAAGTTCTGTCGAATAATTGTCTAGCAATTGTTATTGTTTATGTAAATAGTAGTTGTTTACACCAAGTTGTGAACAGTGGCACACAGAATTGTGCGAATAATAAAGAATTTTAATTAAAACTAAACACAAATTTGTTTTTATTTTATTTGCAATCTACGAACTCATATTTTAAACATTTTTAAAAGTTAAAAACGTAACAATATTAATTAAAAAGCAGTACAGAATTCATAATTCATTATAAGGGTAGGCAACAGAGTAAAATATTTTCAATATTCAGTTACGTTAACCTCCTCTGCATAAAACTTTTATTAAAAATATTCACCATTTCAATCGAAATCATTGAATGAATAGCAGCGAGTATTATTTGGTTGTATTGTATTGCATTAAATCTCTAAAATTATTTTATTTTTCCAATATAATTATAATTTAAATTTTCCTACAACATCATATCATATCATGACCGCACATACTTGTTATTGTTATTGGGGAAAATTATAAATTTTCAAAACACACGCATCATGCATTCTGTCAGAATGGCAGGCAGTTTGCAATTCATTTAATTTCGAAAACGAACGAACAAAAAAACATGCAATTTTACCGCTACACACCATCAAAATGAGATAAAAATCAAAATTGTGAATTCAATTTTATTGGAAAATTTATTATGATAGTTGAAACTAAAAAAAGAAAAAACTGGAAAATAGAAGTCCAGATGCTGCAAGACCGACTATATTATACTCTACAATATACACCTTTTTCTTAGGACGTTGTGTTTATTTGTCTGGGCTATGAATGTCTCCCTCAAATCGATACTGAGTGTCAGAAATGTAGTTGATGTGCTGTGCACCATCGATCTGGATAGAAGGCCATATTGGTGGACTTGAAACAAATCTCATGGAATACAAAACATATCACCGATAGTGGTCCTTAATAAGCCATTCGATGTATGTTATTCTATGTATGTCCTCCAGCAATGGTTTGTTTAGAAGCTTTTCTATGAGATAAAATGCTCATTCAGGTTTTATACAGAGGGATTGAAGATTTGAAAATGCATACGAAACACGGTTTCCGAACAGAGATCAACAATTAATCATTTTTTCGCTACTCATAAGCACTCATGAAATTTTGAATATAAGTGAGTCAACAATATTAAAATTTAACTACACACTCTGATTCATTCATACTCCTCACTACAACATTGATTTATATGTGCAGGTTGCAATGAGTATGCGAACAACGTTGACATCAAACTCATACCATTCGAAATATGTTTGATTCGTAAGCCCTTAGACGTGCTCATTTAGATTCATAGCTTTAGAAAAATACTTATAAATGAGGTTCGAATGACTCGAATCATTCATCATAATTTACAGTCTTAGTTGTTGTTGTATTTACAAAAAAAGAAAAGCAAGCAGAGCAAACACACAACCTTCTAGTGAGTATTTTAGTGTTCGTATGCGATTCATACCTATTTTGTGATTCGTGTATATGTTGAGTTATGGAGAGTCGCATTTCAACAACATCATACGTGTTGTTAAGTATGAATATGATGAGTATTTCAAACTTTGAATATGAATAGAGGTTCCATGATATTATAATAAGTATGAATGCGTATGAGTATCAGAAATTATGGGTATGATTCGATTCTACTCATCTTTTTGAATACTCATTGCTGATATCTGATATGTACATATTTTCATACGTATTGTAATAGAAGCGTCTTAGTCTACATCGTTTGTCTTTGGATTATTTTCTATAATGTTACAAACATCAGCTTAAACCCAACATGCCTTATCCATCTATAATGGTTTTGGTGCAGGGTGTCATTATATAAAGCGTGATATTAACGATTGAATGCGTTTTTGTTGCATTCAGTGATTGCTAGTGCCGTAGAAAAAATAGGTGCAGTGCGTTAAATACAATATTATGAACAAGAGAAAATGCTGCATTTAATTAAACATTAAATGGAGATAATGATGATGATGATTATAAAGAGAGGGAGGCCAAATAGCATAACAGTTTATATTAAAAAAAACTCAATTGCAGCTATGATTTGTTAAGAAGGATTTTAAATAAATATTTTAGACCGTAGACAACAAAGAGAATATGATATTATCTATTTTTTTTAAATCTTTTAAAACATATTTTAGGTAGGTACATAGGTAGTTTGAAGAAGAGGGGACAAAGGGTCTATGGGTTCATGCTCAAGTAGGCTTGTACTTTATTAAAATTGTATTCAGAATTTTTTATAAAAAATTTATAATATTGGAGATCAAATAAGGATTAATTTCTGTATGTTATTTAATTATTATTTTTAAGTTGTTTTTATGTGTGTGAAGATAAATTCAAATTTGAAAATCCAAGACGCAATTTATAAGTTTTAGCAGCGCCACATTTGGCGTTAGCAGAGCAAAATTTTCACTTAACAGAACAAAATTTGCCCTTAACAGAGTACTGTTAGCTATTTAACAGTATCCATCTGAACAAGATGACTTGTTTAGGAGCTAATTGTGGGAAATGCTCTAGGTCTATGAGTACCATATTATATGCAAAGGAAGGTTCCAAGGCCCCTTAATATAATCAGCAACATAGTCACAAGAAAATTGGCTTTGAAAAGATCACTTTTTTGATTAAAAATTCTCTAGAAGATCAGTGGCCGTATAAGAAATAGTATACCAACCCGACTATATGCAAATGGTAGTCCAGAGTGTCCTCTTTCGAGCTGTGGTAGTGGGACAGCTGGAATAATTCCGTCCTCCATCCCCACCAACCATTCTATAGACTCAACACATTTATTCACAAATAATAATGACCAGAATGAGAAGAATTAAATTTTATGTCAATAATATGCAATAATTGCAAAGGAGTAGAATAATCCATTATTGCCACTGTTAAACAGTTAACAATGCTCTGTTAATAGCAAAGTTTACCCTGTTAGAGGCAAGAAGTGGCTTTGCTAAAAATGTGGGTTTGGGTCATTGGTTTTTAAATTCGAATTTATCTTCACACACATGTTGTTTTTAAACTCTAATACCACTGATACTGAGTCACTTCCTAAGTTCTATGTCACTTTAACCAACGTCTGTGTGTAAAAAGTCTTTGTATTTGTTTTTCAATCATTTTACTGGATTAGATTTTAATATGTTTTATCAGCAAAGAATCCTTGTCAGAACTTATATTTTGTGGTGATAAAATTTTTAACTTTTTGTATTTAAAATAGTTTTGTTGCCTGCCATGCCACTTCAATGTGGCATCATGTGCCATGTGACACACATGCTTACACTTGCATCTATACATAGTTAGTGTTAAAGTTTTAGTTTTCAGTTTGTTATAGAACATTAATTTCATCATGTAATCAATATTAACATCCATATAAATATTTTACGCACGTTCTCTGCAGTTAAAGCCATAAAAATTGTTGGCCCTTATTTCCAATTCCACGTCAGCATAACTAATATACAATGGAGTGGCCTTTTAAAAAAAATACGTGTGTATATATATATACATTTAAGAATATAAAAAGGAGTTCAATTTTAGTTCGCCAGTAGTTTAAGAAATTTTAAAAATTAACTCTTGGCACATGGTATCCTTATAGGATCGATGCAAACAATTTATACATGCTCATATAAGGTGTCTTTAATAGTTTTTTTTTTTATAAAATTTAATTTAAATCGGAGTAATTGTTGAACAATTTTCGAATAAAATAGTTTAGCAGTCCTCGTATACCTACTTAATTGGTCTTTACAGCCTTTTACTAAGGGTTACGACCTAGCTTCTCACACTACACAAGTGTGGTGAGTTAATTTTATCGGTAAGTAACGGAACTTACAGATGTTTGGGCAACTTTTCATGACGTTTTTTTACTCTGGAAATTTTTGCCAGAAGTCTGCTGAGAAGAAGTTACCGAAAGAAATGTTTTTTCCATATTTGAACTACTGGCTCGTCTAATAAGCCAGCACACTACCTGCCAAACTACGGCGCCTGGCAATCATTGTATATTCAAGCAGAATGGTATGCATTTTACCTTTAAACAATTGTGAATGTTCATTAACTATAAGTTGTACAATGGGTCAAATCGACCTCCGGGTACTGTACTTGTCTAAATTGACAAGTACACGTCCTCTAACCTAACCTAACTGTAAGTTAGGTCTGCACCAGAGATCAGCAATGATTTTATGTGATCGTTGTATTGCTTCGTCTAAGCGAAGAACGTTTCCCTCAATTCGATACTTAGAGTCAGGGATGTAGCTGCACCATCGATCTGAACAATAGACCATATTGGACTTGAAACATATGTCATGGATTACAATACATATCAGAGATCAGCAATGAATCGTTTTTTCACTGCTCATAAGCACTCATGAAATTTTAAATATAAATGAGTCAACAATATTAAATTTTTACAAAGTACTCTGATTCATTCATACTCGCTACAACGTTGATTTATAAGTAAAGGTTGCAATGAGTATGCGTACAACATTGACATCAAACTCATACCATTCGAAATATATTCGATTCAAAAGCCTACTCATTTAGATTCATAATTTTAGAGAAATACTTATAATATGTACATACTTATAAATTATTCAAGTGACTCGAATCATTCATCAATATTTACAGTAAAAAAGCCCGAGCATGAGTAAAGGTTCCATGATATTAAAATAAATATGAATGCGTATACGTGTCAGAAATTATGAGTATGATTCAATTCTACTCATCTTTTTGAATACTCATTGCTGATCTCTGGTCTGCACTTAAGTTATTTAATAGAAAATAACAAATAAAATTAACCAAATTTAAGGATAATGTGTAGGAATTTGTAGAAGAATTTCATAAAATTTCAATTTTGTACACATACGGGTGTCATAAAATTAAATTAAAATGAATGAAAATATTCAACAATAGAGAGTTACGTAGTTAATGTCATGCCATAACATAATAATAGAAATGTCGACATAAACATGTAAATATCCTTTAAGTGTATTAAAACTGTGTGGAAAGGAAACAAAAAGAGAAAAATTAAGGATATTAAATACTTGTAACATATTTTGTTCATTGTGACATATTGTTGCCATACAATAACAATATTTTCTACTAAACCAAATGAAACGAGAGAGAGAAAAAGAGAAGAAAAATTATGTATCGACTTTATTACCAACACACACACAGACAGACAGAGAGACCAGCATACCAGCAGAGTATAATGTCTGTAATGTTTTCGTTGTGTATTGTGTGCTAAATTGTATTGTATTTGTATTGTATGGTACAACCAAATGCCATTATCGTTAGCATCACCCAACCAGCCTTATATCGTACGTGTATGATTGGTGATGTTGCATTGTACTCGGCATTCATTGTATCAGTTTCCTCTTTTTGGAAAATATACAAAAGAATTCATTTTCTCTTTGTTGTTGTTATTGCAAGAAATTCCTTTTTTTTTAATAACAAGTTGAAGAATATCTTAAGTGTGGCTCTTATAGTTTGCTTTTCAACTTAGTATAACTACTCGATTCATGAATATTGTTGTTGTTACAGAAATATTGATGCAAACAAACAAAAAAAAAGAAAACAGAAAAGAAAATAAAAACCTTTTGGTTGAGATTAAATAAACACTTTAGAAATCGAAAAACAATCAAAAGAATGGCGGAGGGAAGAAGAACTAAAATTCGCCATTGTTATTGGCAAATTTAAAAGCATTTCTAAACTAAAAAATCATTGCAATTGTGAAACATTTTAAATTTTTAATCAAACATTATTTGTGGTATTTCATGGCGAAATATTTGTTTCTTTTATGGAACATCAATTGACAAGTAATAATAATAAGACTACAATGTCTTCTATAATCCATAAATTTTCAATGCAACAAGACACTTATTATGCCTGTCCAGATAAAATAAAGATTACCAATACTATATGTACAGTAACGAAAGTTAATGCAGAACTGCCTTAATTTATATCTACAAGTTCCCCTTACTGGTATAAGGTACATAGAAATTGTGGAATGATATGAATACCTTTAATTGAACATACATACATAATTTGGTCCTTGCAAAACTTTAGTCAGTATTACGACCTAGCTTCTCACAGCACTTATGTTGTGTGTGTTAATTTTATACATGAGTTGTGTGGCCTACAGTTTAAAGTCGACTCGAACGCAATTTTTCATGGCAATTTTATTTACTTTCAGAGTTTTTGCATGGGTTTCTGCTGAGAGGAAGTTGCCGACGAAATATTCCTTCATATTTCGTTCTGTTGTATATGTCAGACCTGTGGTTAGAACCGAAACCTCATTTCTAATAAGCTAACACACAGCCTACTAGACTACGGAGAGTTGAACATTCTTATTGTAAAATACGTTGATAATTATGTTGACCTCCAAACATTCATCACTATCTCTTGTTGCTATTGAAGGGCTTCCCTTAGGAATATGTCCAGAACAATACTAAAGAGCAGTATCAACATAACACAGGCTAAGATCACCCGTCATGTTTACGAAACTTCTTTCTATTCGATCCATTATGTCATTAAGCTCCTATGTATGCGTCATTCGACTAATAGCTGAACAACTAAATTTAAAAACTTTTTAACTTCAGCTTCGAACGATGAATTTGGGAAGATTAACTTTTGGCAGAAGGCTTCTAAGAAATGGTCGTCGAAAGAAGGTTGAAGTCGAGGCATTTGGCTAGTAAGCCAAGACAATGCCCACCTGCCAACAACATTCCCTTCAGTCAGGATTAGTTTCTCTCGCCACTTATGTTGTGTGTGTTAATTTTATCCATAAGTGGCGAGACCTACAGTTTAAAGTCGACTCCGAACGACAGATTTTTGAGAAACTTTTCATGGCAATTTTCTATTTACCCTCAGAGTTTTTGCCAGAAAACTGCCGCCGAAGAAATATTTTTTCATATTTCGTTTTGATGAAAAGTCTGACCAGAGGTTTGAACCGTGGCCTCACGTCTAATAAGCCAACGCACTACCTCCTAGACTACAATGACCAACCGACCTGCCAACAGAGGCTACACAAATTCTTAACAAATTGGGTAGATTTGCCTACATTGAGAGATTTTAAGAAAAGCCAAGCATATATGAAATAAAGTTTTTAAAAATCGATCTCCCTTGGTAGTCCTTTATAGCCGTTCGGCAAAAGAATATGTTTAGTTATAGAACACTACACCTAAAATACCCCCTAGCATTTATGACGGTGTAGGATAAAAGCTTTTCACACATACATTGCAAAAACACCTGTTCCTTGTATATTTTTTTTTCTTTCTAATGCGAGTTTATTTTTTTTTATTTCATTGCTAGTCTTCATATTTTTTCTCTTCACAATTTTTCCAAATCACTAGAGAACATCATCAGCTATTTTACGATTATTTGACAGACACACTCTTGAAATATTACTGTGCGTTACAATGGCATAAAAGTGTAACGCAGCGTAATGCTTATGTTCAATTTACTATGAATTCTGTTGAGTTTACTGCCAAACCCAACAAGTCATTGTTAATTCATATGTTTTATGCATTACGAGTAGAATTTAGCAGATACACGTACATACATACGTACATATGTGCAAACATATTTACACTTAAACGTCAGGCGTTAATGGTGCTGCATTGTTGTGGAAGTGTAAAGAGACGACATGGATTACATCGTACAATAAACGCTAAAGTTCACTAATGTATTTCGCTGTAATATTCGAAATGGAAATTCGAAATTTTATCATTGACAGACAATACAAAGAATGCACATGAGTTGAGGATGGATTGGATGTTCAAATTCAATTTCGTTTATTCTGATACAAATGCATATCAATTGTAACAGCAATATTTAGGACGACATTTAAATTTGTCAAAGCAGATACGTGTCCTCCATAAAATTTGAGTAATTTGATTATTTATTACTGTAGCCTTGGTTCCCTTACATTTATCGTCTCTGTTTGGCTACATAAAGAATTTGGATGCGTGTGAAGATAAATTCGAATTTGAAAATCCAAGACGCAATCCATAAATTTTAGCAGCGCCACATTTAGCGTTAACAGTGCAAAATTTTCTCTTAACAGAGTAAAATTTGCCCTTGACAGAGCACTGTTAACTGTTTAGCAGTATCCATCTGAACAAGCTAACTTGTTTAGGAGCTAATTTTGGGAAATATTCTAGGTCTATTAGTACCGTACGATATTCCAAAGCCTCTTAATATAAACAACAAAATAGTCCCATATACAGTGATATGGTATCGAGAAAACTGGCTTTGAAGCTCTCAATTTTTTGACTGAAAATTCTCTAGAAGATCAGTGGCCATTTTGGAACATATAAGAAGTAGTACACAGACTATATGCAAATGGTAGTCCAGAGGGTCCCCTTTCGAACCGTGGTAGTGGGATTAATTTTGATAGTTGATTAAATTTGCCCCCTTCACTCCCACCAACCATCCTTTATATTTTAACACTTTTATTCACAAATAACAATGATCATAATGAGAACTAAATTGTATGTCAATAGTCTTCAATAATTCCAAAGTAGAAGGCTAATATACTTATTGCCACGGTGCTCTCTTAATAGCAAAGTTTACCCTGTTATAGGCAAGCGGTGGCGCTTCTAAAATTGTGGGTTTGCGTCTTTGGTTTTTAAGTTCGAATTTATCTTCACACACATAGAATTTGTGATATTCACCGATAATCGATTTTATATACCACAAAATTGTATACAATAGAGCATCCTAAACACATGCATACATACATACATTATAGGTCATTATAACTCTTCAGTCAGGATTGCGACCTAGCTTCTCACACCACTGATGTGTTATGTGTATTAATTTTATACATGAATGGTGCGACCTACAGTTTAAAGTCGACTCCGAACGATAGAAAATTGAGAATCTTTTCATTACAATTTTGTTTATTCTCAGAGTTTTTGCTAATATTCGTTTTGTTGTCTGACCTGGGATTTGAACCATGGCCTTGCGTCTAATAAGCCTATCTACTAGACTATGGTGATCAGGAGGATCCTGAATACGTTTCATTAAAACGAAGAAGAGAAGAGTGTCTGGTAGGAATTGAACTTTCAAACCCCACCGTCTGAGACTTGTATGGTACTTTCAAGTGTGAATTTATTTAAAGCAATCGAATCGAATGTTGCTTTATAAATAGGCATTAAGGCCACCTAATAATGATTAGATTGCCTTATTCTTTGTTCGAAATTTTCTCTCCCCCTTGTAAATAATCGTCGAAATACAAGTTCATTTTAATGCCATTTGTAAACATTTGTAGCCCTTTTAAAAAAATTACAATTCATTCGTTTAACACTGTAATAATCTCACGAATTTAAATTGAATTCTTATTTGATTAGTTGAACAATATCGTTTCGTCAATGATTTTTCTTTTGTTCTTTAAACTTTTCATTCGTTTGTTTTTTATGAACAGCCTGTGTTAGATTTAAAATTTCTTTTCTCAATGTCCCACCACCTAATAAAAGAACAATTCAAAAGAATAGAAAACATATTTCAAATTGCCGTCTACAGATTGAAGAAATGAAATTAAAACAAAAAAGAAAAACGACTGAAAATTATTGCAAAACATAGCATAAAAGAGAAAATTTCTTTAAAAGCAGCTCCAACTCAATGAAAATCTCATTTGTCAACTTAAATTTTTTATTTTTGTTTTCAGTTTTTTATCTTGTTTTTAAAATGGAAAAAGTTTCAACTCCTTGTACACGTACTTCGAGTACACAGTACATAGACTTAAATGAAAAACTGTTTAGACGTACATACGTACGTATTAAATTACTTTTGTTCATACACGTCAAAGCCAAATACTACCTACCGACTACTACTGGCAGCAGGTGATTTTATTTGAATTACCAAGTAAAACAAACATTCCATTGGAATAAGAAATTTGTTTCTTTTATGCTTAATTAAGTTATAAAATAAAATTTAATTCGAGTAATTTTCAAACTTTTTAATGAGGGGGGAAGGATTTATTTGTAACCAACTCCTGAGTAATGTAGGCATTATTTTACTTGAAAGTTGTTTGCAACAGTTTCCTGGACATGCTTTTTTCGAAATTATTAAATGAAACACAGTTTATATACTCAAGTTAATGAATACGTCTGCATAGTTGTTGCTACAAAAGATTTTAGAATTATAAGATGAAAAATTATGAGGTTGCAACCAGAAATCAGCAATACTCGTGAAATTTTTATAATATAAGTGAGTCATCAATATTGAATATTGTACACTGATTCATTCATACTGATTAAAACGTTGGCTTATAACTACAGGTTGCAATGAGTATGCCTAAAATGTTGACATCAAACTCATACCATTCGAAATATGTTTGATTCATAAGTCTACTCATTTAGATTCATAATTTTAGAAAAATTCAGAGCAAACACACAATCTTCTAGTGAGTATATTAGTGTTCGTACGCGAATCATACTTATTTTGTGCTTCGTGTATATGTTGAGTTATGGAGAATCGCCTTTCAACAACATCATACGTGTTGTTAAGTATGAATATCATGAGTACTTCAAACTTTGAATATGAGAAGAAGTTCCATGATATTAAAATAAGAATAAATGCGTATGAATATTAGAAATTATGAGTATGATTCGATTCTACTCATCTTTTTGAATACTCATTACTCTGATCTCTGGTTGCAATTTCTCTGTTTTACATACACCTTTACTTAATTCTGGACATGCTGTCAATCAATATCTATAATGACAAGATATGTTTTTTCAAAAAGGAAATCAAGTATTAATTAATGTTGTAGAGTTTAATTGCGGAAAATTTAAAAAAAAAATTTTGGTAGAAATTAATTTCTATGAGTGAAGTTTAAATTCAGAAAAATCTTTCAAGTTTAAAAGTTGGAATAATCGATTCCGATAGGAAACAAAAAATTTACATCATGAACCAATTAAAAAAAAATAAAAATAAAGAGCAAGAGCCTCAACACTGCATCCGAGACAACAGAGATATTTCTAAACAAAGAGAAATGGCAACCCTGTCATACTAGAAAATTTTCTAGTAGACCAATCGCCTGCCTACCTGAATTAATACAACTGAAGCACATTAAAAAGAAGAAAAACAACCAGAATTGAATAAGACCGACCTATGTTCCTTAAATATTCCAGAGAGAGTATTATCCTATTGCGCTGTGACCACGATATTTGCTATCTAAGTGTGTAATATTGCATACATACGTAATTGGTCATTACAACCCTTTAGTCAGGATTACGACCTAGTTTCTCATACCACTTATGTTATGTGATTTAATTTGTATATATGAGTGGCGGGGGATATACAATTTAAAGTCGATTCCGAATAGCAATTTTATTTACTCTCACAGTTTTCGCCAGAAATCTGGTTGGAGATGTCTGACCTGGGGTTTGAACCGAAATAAGCCAACACACTACCTACTAGACCATGGCGACGACCGATCCATCGTACTAAAATCGAAGAGACTTCGCTGCTAAGGGATCATCTAGTGCAGTGACATAAATTCCCTTTAGTTGCGATCTACATAGACGAATGGTTCTTCCTTATTACCTCCTTTTAGGTACCAGCATATTCTTCTGGGATATTTATTAATATAACTGTAGTTACTGTATATTTAATATTTCACTACCAAGATCCCAATTTTTCGGATTAGCCTTGCCAACTTACCTTTTTTATACTTCTGGTTATTGAATATAATATTTTTATTATATTTTAAACCTGTGACATTTCTCAAATAAGCTTATAAAATAGGAAGCAGATCAAATATAATCAAATTCTTTATTACTTTTAGGGTATTTTTTGTTTGTTTTTGTTTTCACCAGATACAGTGAATCCCATTGATTGACAGCGATTTATTTTCATTTTGTTTTTCAATTTCATTTTATTTACTTGCCTTTAAATTTTAATGTATTCAACATTGATTTTCCGTTATTCATTTAAATTTTTTTTGTTTTTCCTATCTTTCCAGGTAAATAATATGAAAACAAAAATAAAAACGAAAAAAAATACCTTCGAACACAGCAGATGTGCCCCGTTAAAGGATGATTGAATATTAAAATATTCGATTTTTGAAAATAACGGTCCATAATCAATGCCGTCAATACTATCATACAGTCTTATTTCCTGTATATGTAGCAGTATATGTATGTGGCTTTTTTTAAATGTATATGTATGTGTTATGTGAATAAGTCTGTCTGATTCAATATGGGTGAAGTTATAGCACACCCGTGGTATTAACGAGTGAGTAACGCTTCTTCTTCTTTGATTATATCGTAAGTAATGCGATATAAATTTTGATGTTTTATTTTCTATTTTCATTTATTTTCACAATCGATTTAAAATGTGTGTTGAAATGTCTTAATATATGTGGCACATTTAGCAAATATTTGGTGAAGAGAAATCTATATAATGCGAACAAACATTTTTGTTAACTTGTAAATGTGGAATTTTTTATAAATGTTCAGAAATAGTTGTGACAAAAAGCATTTGAAGTTTTAATTTTACGCCAATTGAATGTTTAGAGAGAGGGTTATGTTTAGTTTAGCAAATATTTGTGTAGTGTGACCGCATAAATTGAAGCCCAATTTAAGGATTTGACATACGAATACAATGAATTTAAGGCACTTGAAAAAAAGTTTGGTTTCATAATATGCCGAGCCGTTCTTACTCTGTTTTGAAACGTTTGCTACGACTGAAGAAATCTATGAATAGATTTAAGTTTGCTATGGAGCTCTACTTAAGCAAATTAAAAATTTATTTCTTTTTATGATAATTAATTATGAACTGTCAGAATGAGAAACTATAATTGATTACTTAACATTATTTTGAATAATTTTCTTAAAAGAGTAATTGAAAGAAAAACTAAAAGCGATAATACATAGACAGACTAAGTGCCATTTTTACAACTTGCTGTTAAATAAAGGCGGGATTTTAACCGGTAGAAAAATTGTTTTTCATTATTATAAGCGGACGATAAGGTAGAAGTGAGCTTTAAGTTAAAGGTAACATCATCCTACTGGTAACTTTTAAAGTTAAGTTTATGTTTGAATTTGCCGTATGATGTATTATTTTCAATACTACAACTTCAAATATAAACAAAGTGAGCAAAAAAAAGCCCGTCGTTGCCACTGCGTCTAAATAAAACTTGTTTAATTTGAGCAGTGTTATCGACATTGCTCCGCCACTGCCTTATTTTTGAAAAAGTTAACTTTATTTTATCATTAAGTTGTAATAACGAAAAGAAGACAGACTACACTCGATTTAGGAACATTATTACAACTTGCCGTTAAACTCGGGTTCAGTTAAAGGTGACTTTAAAGTTCACTTTAGCTAAAGTTACTCTTAACTAAACCAAGTTACCAAGGGTAACTTTAGCTAAAGTGAACTTTAAAGTCACCTTTAACTAAACCCAAGTTTAATGGCAAGTTGTAATAATGGTCCTAAATCGAGTGTAGTTTGTATATTTTCGGAATTTAAATTTGAAATTTGTTTAATTGTTAGTAAAACGGCTATAAATATTCAATACCAAATACAATCTATTGAAGCAACACTTTTGATAGAAACAAAAGTTCATTTTTATTTAAATATTTCGAGGATATTTTCTTTTGTTTTTTTTTTTTGACGTTTAAATAAAACAACAATGATTGAAAAGTTGACATTTGTGTGCAAAATCTACAGTTCAATCAGAAAAAAGTATTCAAAGTATTGTGTAGCATCAAATCAAATGGAAATTCAAAACAAAAACAAAAACATGAAGAAAAATCCTTTAAATTGAAACAGCAAATGGATAACTAAACGAATGGTAAGGTAAAGATTTTTTTATTTTATTTCAAATAAAAAGTGAAAACAACACACTACCATGATATACAATCAAGCAACCAATCGTACTGTCGATTTAAAAAACAAGGATTTCATATAAAATGGAAATAAAAAGTCACATAGCATGTGTATGTGTATTTTTACAAATACATACTCAACAAAAAAAAAACAAAGAAAAAAGAATAATACAATACGTACGTACGTATTTGTTCGTTTTCGATTTCAACCAAGAAAAATTGAACGCAAGTGTGCAAGTCAATTTTTCACTTCAACAACATCAGTGATAATCACAAACAGAGCTGTGACATATTTTTACTGTCGTTGTTTTTTATTTTTACACCTTTTTACTGTCTGTCCATTCCCACAGACGGTATGTGTTTAATGGCAAAATGAAGGAAACTCAAGTTATTAGAACTAACAAAGGGGCCTTTTAGAACTCCTTATTCGTTGTTATGCAGAAGGCCGACCCTCTTTACAAAAAGAACGTTTTCCAAAACATCTCGAACATTTTAGTTTTTATTAAAAATCCAGTAAAAATTTAAATAATTTTGACTCAAACGTTTCATTCTTTAGCTGTCAAGGCTAAAGAGCCTTACTATTCTTACAGCCTACCATAGAATATGTTACTTTGCATGTGTGTATGAATCAGAGATCAGCAGTAGGGATGTAACTACAAGGCAACGCCACTGATAGGTTTCAACTTGGTGAAGCCTGGGGCTATCCTTGCAAATGCATGCTAAGTAGCTCACAGCCTCCGTATCTTAGATCAGGCGCTCCATGGTTACTGGTACTCAGCATCCGCTGGGTACTTGCTAATGTGAGAAGGCGAGATTGGCGATTCGGCACGACCTTGACTGTGTATGGAAAACCGATTTTGAAGATGACGCAAGTGGGCTGACGTTTGTTGCATTCTGTTACCTGAGTACATCGAATGAAAACTGGTCGAAATGGCTTTCAGGCTAATGTTGCAGACGCCTCCGTTCCGTTAAATCCGTGGCAGGGCTTCAGGTATGTTCGATTATCGTCGCCATTTAAATGGTGATGCAAGTTTAGTTGAGATGACTCCTAATTAGTGTCCGACCTGACTCTGAACGCAAATTCCCATGAAGATTTGCGTCAATCCTCGCGAGAACCTCACTGATTACCATAGGCACCTTCTGGGTCTTTAAAGGACAACTGCATAGTCGATATGAGATATCCGCTTGAAGATGAAACCCGAAAGAAAAAATGAATAAAAGAATATTGGATGTGGAAGAGATGATGCAGGGTGAGGTTGCCTTTATGAGCAGCCCAAAAAGCAGGCGATCACCGGTGACAAAATCCCAGACAACGGCGAACTCTCAGAGCACATCTGCGAGGAACACTGGGATTGAGAAGGGTGGTACGACACCAAAATCTGCGCAGAAGGGTGTGCAATCGCATGCACCGCAACCAGTGCATGGTGGAACAGGGAAATCGCTTTTGAGTTCATATGCAAGATGAGAAACTCAGAGGAGGAGACCTTTACTAACTGCCAAAGTGTTATCCGGAGGATTAGAGTGGCAATGACGAGGGCAAGGGACATCAGCATGGAAGTTCAGAGCGGAGTACCAGAATTAGAGGAGCTCATCGATATAATGAAGAGCTACAGGGAAAACTGGAAGGCTGAAGAATAGGAAAAGGAAGCGAGTAAGGCTCTTGAGATTACCAGGAATAACAGGTAATTCGAGTCACTCGAATCATTTTATAAGTATTATAAGTATTTTTCTAAAGGCTTATGAATCAAACATATTTCGAATGGTATGAGTTTGATGTCAACGTTGTGCACACACTCATTGCAACCTGTACTTATAAATCAACGTTCTAGTGAGTATGAATGAATCAGAGTACATAGTTAAATTTCAATAATGTTGAGTAGCGAAAAAACGATTCTCTGGTATGCATATATCAAAGTGTAAGTAAACTTAAACCCCCCCAACGACAACAACAACAACAATGCATTGCAATATCATATGACAAGGGATTTCAATGTGAAATTGAATGTGTGTGTTGTGTGTTGTGTGTTTATGCAATTATCTACTCACATCCTTGTTTAAACGAATGTATTTGCACATGAGGTTTTTTACGTTTTATAGGCGCCACAAACAAACATTTCCGTTTCCGTTTGACAACCGTCATTTAAAACTTGTTACAAATCCACTATTTTAAAGAGAACACAAACACATTCACATGTACATACATACATATGAACGTATAGTATGTCGCCTGTCAAATCGGAAGGAAGTTGTTTAACATTGCATTTCCAACACTACAAACATTATACCACGTACCAATCTAGTGGGTGGGGCACTCACTATAAAACCAGCTAACGACACAATTCGTTACTCGTTAATCGTTCGTCTTAATCCACCAACACAATTGCCACTACATTTCGCTATAAAAGGCCGTTTAATACGGGTTGCTGGTACAATACAACAAGACAAGCAAAGACGATTTTCTTAATGACAATAAAGTTTACGACGGCAAACACTACATAAAATTAAGAAACAAAATCCATTTTGTATTTAAAAAAAGAAATAAAAATTAATTTAATTAGAGCAGCCGCTATAAGGAAATAAAGAAAAGATTTTAAAAGTCTTTTAAAGAAAAAGTTAAAAATACTTTCTTTCTTTCATTTTCTTTTTTATAAGGGGAGGTTTAAAGTTGAGCAATAAAAACAATTTTTTTCTACGGAATATTTAAATCTTTAACGATATGTTCTTAGTACTCAAGAACATGATATTGATACTTACATATGTATTGAGCTTGTCTTTATGTAGCGATTGTATTCGGATTTCGACCTACATTGTCTACATTTATAAAATAGATTGAAATTCTCTAAGGCTAAGGCCTTGGCTGCTCGTATTTATATATAGAGAAACGCCTACATACATACATACATACATAATTGGTCTTTACAGCCCTTCAGACAGGATTACGACCCAACTTCTCACACTACTTATGTTGTGGGCTTTAATTTTATACATGACTGGCGGGATCTACAGTTTAAAGTCGATTTTGAACGACAGATTTTTGAGAAGCTTTTCACTCTCAGAGTTTTTGCCAGAAATATGCTGAGAGGATGTCGCCGAAGAAATATTTTTCATATTTCGTTCAGTTGGAGATGCCTGACCTGGGGTTTGAACCGTGGCCTTACGTCTAATAAGCCAACACACTACCTACTAGACTATGGTGATCAGGAGGATCCTGAATACCCTTCATTAAAAAGAATAAGTGAAGAGTCTCTGATAGAAATCGAACTTATAACCCCCGTTTGTGTGGCATACTTAAGTGGGTTTTTTTTTTTTTTTTTTTTTTTTTTTTTTTTTTTTTTTAAACCAGCACTCAGGGGATGGCCCCTACTCATGCAGTGCATTGTGCAGGTTTAGGAAAATAGGTTATAGGAAGGTGGAAAGAGGGAGTAGTGTTTGTGGACATTTAATTTAAACTGGTGACTATATAATGGCCAGTGCTATACCTTCACCATTAGACAGTCTACAGCAATCGTCCCCAAGAAGCTAGCATCTTAAGGTTATTTGAATTTAAAGCAATCGAATTAGTGTTCCTCGATAAATAGGCATTAAGGCCACCTTTTAACGATTAGAATACCTTATTCTCTGTTCAAGATTTCATCTAATCAGCCATAACGCTACCTACTAGACTACAGCGACTTCTAGAGAAACTTCTAATATAAGTAAAATTTCGAATGTAAAATCGGTGGACCTTTTCGTTGTTGCCAAGCCCAAAAATCCCAAAAATCATTGAAACAGTTTAGTCATAGAAGAATAGATCAGAATGTTTGTTGTTGACATTATCTTTTCTGAATGGGCCATGAGACTTTCTAGATTTATTATTTGATGGCCTTTTATTTTTATAAATTCGAAGCATTTTCGCCTTCTCCACAGTTTAAACCTGGAATAACTGGATTTGAAGTCTATTATCACTACACCAAGTAACCTGACAATAAACCTCCATCTTCTCTAGAAAGAAAGAACTATTCGACGTAAAACGTAATGTAAAATTTATATACACTATGATGCTTTAAACTGTATGCCAAGGATGGGTCAATGCATGGCTTGTGTTCATAATTTTTTCTTCTTACTTATGCACTGACAGACAGCAGTTGTTGTCGATAATCTTGTAGTCATGCAGAAGTTACCAAAACCTAATTTTGTACTGCATGAGTGAGTGTACTGCTTACGGGGGGAGTGTAATTATGATTCTAACGCCTGAAGATTTTAAATTTTGGAATTTTTAAGATTGCTTTTAAGTTCAAATGTATGAGAATGCATTGAAATGTTACATTTTTTTTTAACATTTAGTCGAATGCCAATAAGAAGTTCAAATAGCACTTCATAATATTGTTTAAAGTTTATTTTTTTTCTTTCGTTTTGTGTAAATAATTCTAATATTTTCAAATGTATTCTATAATAAATAAAAATATGGATGTATGTACAGTAGGCGTCAAAAGAAACCGGACATTAAATGAATTAATAAATTGTTAAAATTGCCAGTTTTTAAATTTGAAACAAAAAAAATGTCGAAATATTGTCAATTTTTTTTCGTTTACTCTCCTTAAGTGGTAAAAGTTGAGTTTGGTGATTGTTAGAATTTTATCCACAGTGTACAGTTTCGTTTGATGCTCACTGTACATATGTATAGTAATTGGTGATTTTTTAAGAGCTATGGGAAAATTTCTCAAAAAAAAAAACATGAAATTCAGAAAAATGCATGAAATCTTTATTTGAATCGATAGTACGTTCCATATAATTTAATGTTTGAAGATTATTTCATGCAAATGTTGACCGCGACTGCGCCTCAAATGGTCCATCCGCTTAGTCCAATTTTGGCATACTCTTTCCAACATTTCGGCCAGTATCTCACGAATAAATGCTTCAATGTTGTCTTCCAATGCGTCAATTGAAGCGGGCTTGTCTGTATAGACATGAGCTTTAACATAGCTCCACAAAAAATAGTCTAAAGGCATTAAATCGCACGATCTAGACGGCCAATTGACCGGTCTCGAACGTGAAATAAATGTTCACCGAACTCGCCTCTCAATAAGTCCATTGTTACGCGTGCTGTGTGGCATGTGGCACCGTCTTTTTGAAACCACATGTCAAGCTCTTGCATTTTGGGAAAAAAAAAGTTGGATATCATCTCACGGTAGCGCTCACCATTCACAGTTACGTTACGATTCGCAGCATCTTTGAAGAAGTACGGTCCAATGATGCCACCAGCCCATAAACCGCACCAAACTGTGACTTTTCCTGGATGCATTGGTAGCTTTTGCAATGCTTCTGGCTGATCTTCACTCCAAAATCGACAATTCTGCCTATTTACGTGTCCATTGAGCCAAAAATGAGCTTCGGCGCTGAACACAATTTTTCGATAAAGAAGTGGATCTTCCGCCAACTTTCCAAGAGCCCATTTACCAAAAATTCTGCGCTGCGGTAGGTCGTTCGGCTTCAATTCTTGCACCAGCTGTATTTTGAAAGGCTTCACACCTAAATCCTTCCGCAAAATTTTCCACGTTGTTGAGTAACAGAGGCCCAATTGCTGCGAACGGCGACGAATCGATAATTGATGGTCATCATTAACACTGACCGATACAGCTGCGATATTTTCTTCAGTTCGCACTCTACGTAAGCGTGTTGTAAATTTGGTGCGAAATTTAGTCACAATAGCCCGAATAGCCGCTTCAGTGGGTCGATTAAACTGACCATAAAATAGAAGAAGCGCGCGATGAGCTTTCTTAACCGAGCACGCATTTTGATAATAAAATTCAACGATTTGCAAGCGTTGTTCGTTTGTAAGACGATTCATGGTTCAATTATACACCAAACTGAAGATATTTGACAGTGAAACAAAACACGAAACGTGCGTGAGCTGTTTGAACCAGTGTCGCCAAAAAGATAACAGCTAAAAAATCACCCGTTATATGGTATAATTTTCTATATGCATTCACTATATACATACCATATAATAATATATGCACATTTGTATGGCATTATGCCAAATATGTCATACTTATGCCTTTATACATACGAGTACATATGTATGTATGGACATATGAGTATATTGCATGTACTTATGTATGTAAAGAATATAAAATATATTTCTAAATATTATTCATACAACAACTTATTGTTGTTGCTTGTTGTACATACTTATTTAAGATCAAGATGTTTAACATGATTTATAGCGACATTTAATGCAAAATCTAATAATATTCGCAAAAAGAAACACAAAAGAAATTGGAAAGTTTTCTTAAGTATTCAGTCTATTAGATAACATATATGCAAAAAAGCTTTTTATTTGTTTTTCAACTTGAATATTGAAATATTTCCTTAAACTATTGAAAACAAAAAATTGCAATAAAATAAGCCACAAATAATTTGACGTTCTTTACATACCCCAAACAAAAAAGGGAAAAAATATGAAAACTTACCGTTTATTATCCCTGCTGCGTGTTTGTGACGTTCGAATGTAGCCGTTGCCGTTGCCCAGAGTGCCGCCATTGCAAAAACTATGACTTTGACCGGATCCTATTTTGGCAACGCTTCTAAATAGGCCACACTGTAAATGAATTCAAATGTTGTAACACCAGCCAGCAGCAGCAGCAAAAATGAAATAAAATTTTTCTCTTTTTTTTTGAATTCGTGGCAGACTGTTTGGCGTTTGTCTAACGAAGGGATTGGTTGCTGGTGTAGCCAATGTAAACAATCTGAAATTAAATGAATGAAAGACCATTTGAAATTCAAATTAGTGATAGAATCGAAAGTAGGAATGATTGAATGTTCTTCAATTTTAACGTTGCCTGCTGCTGTTGCTTATTGCAACTTAAATTGAAAATATTTTTGTTATTGAAATCCTTGATGTTTAGCAGGCATAATGGTTTCCATTTAAGCCTTGAAATATCTTGAAATTTAAGTTGAACTTTACATTATTATTTTCAGCTGTAAAATTTAAATGATTAATTGATGAGTTTTAACAATTAATTACAATACAATTATGTAAACTTAGATGTGTGTGAAGATAAATTGGAATTTAAAAATCAAAGACGCGAACCCACTCTTTTAGCAGCGCCACTTCTTGCCTCTATCAGGACAAACTTTGCTATTAACAGACTACTGTTAACTATTTACCAGTGTCAATAAGTAGATTAGTCTTCTACTTTGCAACTATTGCAGACTATTGACATACAATTTAATTCTATTATGAACATTTGTGAACAAAAACGTTGAAATGTAAAGGATGGTTGGTAGAGGTGGAGTGGGCTAATTCCCTTAACTCTCAAAATTATTCCAACTGTCCCACAACCACGGTTCGAAAGAAGACCCTCTGGACTACCATTTGCATATAGTCGGATTGGTGTGCTATTTCTTATATGTATGTTCCAAAATGGCCACTGATCTTCTAGAGAATTTGCAAGAAAAAAAATTGATATTTTTAAAGCCAATTTTTTCAATACCATATCATTTTATATATGACTATGATGCTGATTATATTAAGAGGACTTGGAACCTTCTTTTGCATATAGTATGGTACTCATAGACCTAGAGTATTTCCCAAAAATTAGCTCCTAAGCAAGTGGGCTTGTTCAGATGGATGTTGTTAAACAGCTAACAGTGCTCTGTTAAGGGCAAATTTTGTTCTGTTAAGAGGAAATTTTGCTCTGTTAACGCCAAATGTGGCGGTGCTAAAATTTATAGATAGCGTCTTGGATTTTCAAATTCGAATTTATATTGTTTAGATCAAGATATATAGTCAAACTCTACTTTTTTAAGTTCTATTTCTTTAAATTTGTTTATTTTTCATTCTTAGAATTTGTTTATTTCAGAATTCAAATTTTTTATTACAATAAAAAATGTCTCAAGGTTTTTTCTGTTAGCAAATGTTTTCCAACTTCTCTCACAAACATCCTTCACACATATTTTTCTCTGAGTGTAACTGCTGGGACATTTCATTATAGTTATTAAAACACTTACGATGATATTATAGCCACTTAAAGTTATTTGTTCTAACGTCCCCAAGCACTACACACATTTTTTCCACATTACGCCCTCTAGTTTTAAGTTGAAAGAAGAAAAAGAAAAATTTTTTTGCAAAAAGTTTTGAAAAGTATGCACAAAACATCATCATCAGTGTCTGCAGATGTTTATGTTTATGCTGTCATGTGAAATAATGTATGCGAATGCAAGAGTGAATGAATATTGTTGTGTTGTTGTTCTTTTTCATTTCAAGTCACTTACAGAATTCAGATGCATGCTCTTGTTTTTTTACGAAAGTTAATGTCGAAACTTTTATGATTTGAACTTAGGAATTATGTTAGCTGTTGTAAAAGCCACCTCAGTTTAGATTTAAATACGAAGTCTTTAAGTTAATATTAAGAAAGAAAAAATCATGCGTTTTGAGAAATATACATACGTAGAATATAATGTCCGATAATTAACCAATGTACAGATCTGAGATCAGCAATGAATCGTTTTTTCGCTACTCATAAGTACTCATGAAATTTTGAATATAAGTGAGTCAACAATATTGAAATTTAACTATGTACTCTGATTCATTCATCATACTCAGTACAACGTTGATTTATAAGTACAGGTTGCAATGAGTATGCTTATGAGTATATAATGTTGACATCAGACTCATACCATTCGAAATATGTTTGATTCATAAGCCTACTCATTTAGATTCATAATTTTAGAAAAATACTTATAATACTTATAAACGATTCGAGTGACTCGAAAGAGAAAAGACACATAAGCAAAAAAGACAGAGGAGCAATCAGAGCAAACACACAACCTTTTGTGAGTATTTTAGTATTCGTACCTTGTAATTCCTGTATATGTTGAGTTATGAAGACTCGAAATCAACAACATCATACGTGTTGTTAAGTTAGAATATGATGAGTACTTGAAACATTGAATATGAGTAGAGGTTCCATGATATTAAAATAAGTATGAATGCGTATAAGTATGCGAAATTATGAGTATGATTCGATTCTACTCATAGTTTTAAATAATCATTGCTGATCTTTGGTACAGATTGACCCGCCTTCGAAAACTATTGTTCGCTTTTATCGGGATTGGAATCTGTATTGTTCAGGTTTTTAGTCAAGTATTTTTATCACTACAACTCGTCACCAATCAGTCTAGAAAATAATTCAATGGAAATTGCCTTTGTTATACGAGGATGGGTGAATAAGCACGAGATTTTTGGAACGAAACATACATATGTACATACATAATTGTTCATTACAACCCTTCAGTCAGGATTACAACCTAGCTTCTCCTACCACTTATGTTGTGTGTGTTAATTTGTATACATGAGTGGCGGGACCTACAGTTTAAAGTCGACTCCGAACGACAGTTTTTTTGAGACTCTTTTCATGGCAATTTTATTTACTCGCAGAGTTTTTTCCAAAAATCTGCTGAGAGGAAGACACGGAAGAAATATTTTTTTGTATTTCATTTTGATTTTTGACCTGGAGTTTGGACCGCGGCCTTACGTCTAATAAGCCAACACACTACCAACTAGACTACGGCGACAATTGCGGATTAATAGTTTAGATAAATATACGTAGAATATACTGTCCAATAATTAAACGATGTACAGATTGACATGACTTCGAAAAAAATGATGAAAATTTGTTTGCCTTTATAGGGGGTTTGAATCAGGATTGTTTAGGTTTCTGGTCAAGCATCACCATTTAGTCAATGGAAATTGTCTTCTTATAAGAGGACAGATCAATAAGTTCATGATTTTTTCAATGAACAACAATCTTCTTTAAGATTGTTGTGTGACTTGATCCTTAATTTTTCCGAAACTATCTTAATGTTTGAATTCTTTGCCAAATATGTACGTGTGCTTTTAAATTATGTCCAACCCCCACCCCCTAAACTTTGCAAGTGTGAATACATGCCGGTAGATGCACCGGCAAGTGCTTTAACTTTTGTTTGCTCGTTACTCTGTGGCTCAAATGAATAAAAAATTTCTGTACTTTTTTATGGTTTTGTGTTGGATTCTGTTTTCTGTCATATTTACCACCTTCTTTACTTCTTTTTTTTTTTTTTTTTTGTTTATGTATGTGAAAAACATACACTACCCATCATATGTATGTAAGTGAATAAGAATGTCCCATTCATTATGTAAAACTCTGGGTGGTACTACAATTGTATGGTATTAGTCGTATTAGTCATTATATAACACTTTACATAGGAGTTTCTCTTGAATATTTTCATTTAAGTTTTCTACTTTTTCTAGCAAATAAAAACAAAAATAACTTTAAGTCTAGTTTTTTTTTCTTTTAATTCAATTGTTATCGATTATTTCTCTTCGAAATATTTAACATTGATAATACCGCCTAAGTTTGTCGTCAATTATTTACGATTTTATGTTATTTTTCTCATTTCTTTGTTAAAAACTTCCACAAACTGACTTTAAAAAGACTACTTTATGCTGTAGAAAGTTTGCTTGTTAAAGTGACTTCTTGTTTTTTTCTAAATCTAAAAGGATTTCCGTAAGTTTTTTAATGGACTCGAAGAGTTTTTCTACGAGTCTCTTTTGTAAAAGTCAAGAAATATGACAATTTTATATGCAATTATCTTAACTATTTTAATGAGGTAAAGAAGAGAAAGAGAGAGAGAGAGAGAAGTTCATTTTTTTTAGTTGCAGGACTGCAATATTGACTCCATAGGGTCGGTAACAGAGATCAGCAATGAATCGTTTTTGCGCTCCTCATAAGCACTCATGAAATTTTGAATATAAGTGAGTCAACAATATTGATATTTAACTATGTACTCTGACACACACTCACACTCACTACAACGTTGATTTATAAGTACAGGTTGCAATGAGTATGCGTACAACGTTGACATCAAACTCATACCATTCGAAATATGTTTGATTTATAAGCCTACTCATTTAGAATCATAACTTCAGAAAAATACTTCGAGTGACTCGAATCATTCATCAAAATTTACAGACTTAGTTATTGTTGCATTTACAACAAAAGAAAAAAGACACTTAAGCAAAAAAGGCAGAGCAGCAAGCAGAACAAACACACAACCTTTTAGTGAGTATTTTAGCGTCCGTACGCGAATCATACTTATTTTATGATTCGTGTATATGTTGAGTTATGGAGAGTCGAAATCAATAAGAAATCATACATGTTATTTAGTATGAATATGATGAGTACTTCGAACTTTGAATATGAGTAGAGGTTCCATGATATTAAAATAAGTATGAATGCGTATAAGTATCAGAAATTATGAGCATGATTCGATTCTATTCATCTTTTTGAATACTCATTGCTGATCTCTGGTCGGTAAACAGATCTCCAATTGAGAAGAGCTACAGACAAATTTAAGGAATTCTTAATGGGAGCTTATAAATATTTTTGGGAATGATCTAAAACAGTTTTCTGAAAGAAAATTGTTCTAAGAAAATTATTAAAATTTTAATAATACTGAGAAGGGGTCACTGATCTGATCGCTTTAGTATTTTAATTTTTATTTTTGAATAGAGTTGAATAAGAAGTCGTCGTAGTCTAATAGGTAGTGTGTTGACTTATTAGACTTAAAAGTTACGTTTCAATTCCCCAGGTCAGACATTCGGTGACATCCTCTCAGCAGATTTCTGGCAAAAACTCTGAGAATAAAATAAAATTGCCATGAAAAGTTTCTCAAAAAATCTGTCGCTCGGAGTCTACTTTAAACTGTAGGTCACGCCACTCATGTATAAAATTAACTTATACAACATAAGTTGCATGAGAAACTATGTCGTAATGACCAAATTATGTTATGTTGTGTAAGAATAAACAAAAAAATTTCTTCAGACAATTACAATTCCATGAATTTTAATTTTGTACGATCTAAGCACTTAGAAAAGGTATTTTGTTTTCATGTACAAAAACATTCATTTTGAAAAAATGCATTCTGCCGAATGATTAATTTAATTAAATTGCTCATACGCTACCAGGCATTTTTAGATAGGAAAATTACAAGAAATCTTGAATAATTATTATTTTTAATCCTTTTTCTACGTCATTTAATTTCGGAAACGCTAAACCGATTCATACTTTATTTTGTACAATAGATCGGTTCATAAATCGATTCATTATTTTATTGACTATCAACACCCTTGTAATTATATTGTTCTTTTATAAAAGAAAGCTTCTGATTCTTGCAGTTTAAGTACATTAACCAAGTGATCAAGCAAAAAGTTTTGATCATACATTTTCGCATTTAATTGACGTTTCGACTGCCAAACCATTCAGCTATGAAATTTAGTCAATAGAAACTGCAGGTAATTTTTCATTTTAATACAGCTTCATTTGCTAATATTTTGGAGTTTAACAAACGAGCAAAAAGTTTTATTTGGATCTTTCATTTAAAGCTTGTGGGTCGGCCTAATCCTATAGTAATTATGGAGTTACTTTTTTAGTTTAGTATCTATAAAAGCCACCTTTTTTCTTAAAAAGTTAATAAACGGAAAAGTGTAAGAAATTTAAGGAGAACTACAACAGCATTTTTACTACCTGGCAAATTATTCCTTTTGCAAAAAATCTATTCGTTTGGTAATGGAACTAACATCGGAATGCTTGGAAAAGGTGGTACAACCTATAATTTAAAGAGAAGTCTTCTGCAGAAGCTGAACGTTCGAGGAGAAAGTGGAAACCTCGAAACATCATTTCCGTATTTGTCAAGTAACTGAAGCTAAAGACAGAACTTGTTTAGCTACAATTTATTTGGATAAAAAGCACTTTCATAAAGCTATCGAGATGATTTAGAAACGCCAAATTCCCTTCGGGAGAGATAATATCAACAAAGAACTTTTTGAACGATTTTATAAAGCTATTACTCTTGATTTTCATTGTTGTCTTTAGTATGGTACAGTTCTTGGTCAATTGGCTACAGTTAGCTCAACAGAGACATTAATTGTGTGTGATGAAAATTTCTTGTTGTAGTCCTTGTTGAATTGAACCTAATGAAAACAAAAAAACTCAACTCGTACGATCAAATATCGGTTCTTATATCACAAAATGACGCTGTTATCTAAACAGAGAGGTTTTTCATTCTATGGCTTGTTCGTTTTAAAATGATCTTTCATTGTTAATAATAAAAGGTTTAACACTTAATCGAAGAATATGTAATCAGCAGGCCATAATTATTTTGGCATTTGTAAAGCATAAACCACAAACCACTGAAACTATTTGGCCGAGATTTCGGCAGCACCTAAAATAAACGATTAATTTTGAATAAAAGTGATCGAATTAATCTTTTACCATCTTTTTCTACAAATAATCATAAAAAATACAACCGTACATATATGCATTAAATTTTTTTTATTAAATGACATTAAAGCCTTTAAAAATTGGGCAAAAAAAAATAAGTAAAAAAAATTATTTTAATTATTAAGAGTGTTTCATATACGCATACTTTTGTAAGGTTATTAAACATAATCATGATAAATTACACACATTCAATAAAGTTTCAAAATATTTACACTAAATAAACGTAATGAACGCTCATTTCTCTTTTGCCTGAATTTTTTGTGCTTTTACTTTAAGGTCTTAGTTCCCAAACTGTCTTTGCAAAATATGAATTCTAATATAAATATGTATATAATATGATGACGAATTAAAATAACATATTGGAATCAAATTTACCGCAGATGGGTTAACAAATGAACCAATTAATTGGAACATATTAAATGAAAAATGAAAAATATTAATTTACAATTTGAGAACCTCTTTTCCATGCAATTCAACGTTGTTTTATGTTGTTGGTATTAGTTTCAACGTTTGTATGTTGCCCTGAAAAATCAAAATCTAACTAGAAATATTCGGCCCACTTTTAAACGACATACACTCAGGGAAAAAAGTTTATTTTCCAATAGCAAATACAGTAGGTTGGTATTAATTACCACAACTTAATACCTAGCTACACGTTATCAATTCCAATAGAAATCTTAGCACAACTTCTGAAAAAATTATTAGAATTAAATCGAATAATACGCAGTATTTTTGTAACATAGGCTGACTTCCAAAATGTTAGTTGCTTTGTGTTTGACAAAAGTATAGTGTTTCATAGAGCCGCTGTACAAAATATGTACAATGTATACTATTTCAAAACGTCGTCCAGGTGTATTTTTAATGCAGTTAAAAAGCAATCAGGCATCGGGTTTATATATGTAGTTGGTGCATTGTTTGGTAACTTTGCGTATCTACATAATTTATATACCGTAGTAAAACTGCATACAAACTTTGTATTGATACATTTTGAAAGTCAGCCATATTTCTTGATTACATTTTCTTATACAGCTGCCATCCTGACAAATTTGTGAGATATTGATTTGGAAACGACCATATTTGATTCACCTACAGCGCCAATCAGCCATTCAGTCATTTGTTCTATAGTGTACGTATGTATGTACAGTGAGCGTCAAAAGAAACTGTACAATAGGGATACAATTTTTACCACTTAAGGAGAGTGCCCGAAAAAATTTGTCAACATCTCGAAATTTTTTGTAATTTTTTTTTAATTTTAAAAACTGCCAATGAAAAAATTTAAAAATAAAAATAATGGTAATTTATTAATGTATAATTTTTTTTAATGTACACTTTCTTTTGATGCTCACTTTATATGCCACCTACATGAATACCATACATTCAGACACACACGTGGAGTCTGATTATGTTTTCATCGACCAAACTTTTTTGTTGTACCTGCCTGAAGGCTTTCTATTAGTTTTCTATGCGGCTTCCTCTCATACATTCTTTCTTTTCATTAAACCATCAATCAATTAATACTCGAGCGCTGCAGTATCGATCAAAGTCATGCTTAAAATGGGAATTTCGCTTCGTTTTTTTCTTTTCATCCTTTTGCACACATTATGCTTTCAACATTGATATGTTTTAGGATTTGGATTAGTTGCTGCTGCTGATGCTGTTCCTATAGTTTGAATAACCCTTAAGCATAAAGTGAGGCAATTTCAATCACATTTCTTGTGTGTATTTTAAAGGGAATTTAGACTACAAAGTGTTATTGTCAATCTTTAAAACTCTTTACATTTTTATGGCAAATTTAAACACTTTTTTTATTTTTTTGATTTTCAATTAAAATTTTTAATATCATTCAAGATTCATTATCGTTTTATGAAGTAAATATGATTTACGAAGTCGACATTCAGCGGAAATGAATAAATGGTTGTCATTTGCAAATGAAATTATTTTTCCAAAAATGTTCATCCTAAAACAAGCATATTAGTTGGCATGCATTTGAACATAAAATTAAATCCCGCCGGCATCATCATCCGTTGTTCAGCAATATTATGTGCTGCAAACGATGGCATATGAACAACAACCAACAACTCATATACTAAACAAAATTAATTTCGTTCGTATAGATTCTAACAAGTTGCGATAAAAAATGTGTCATCATTTTTATAATTATTTGCCATTGTTGCTATTCCCTGCAGCATTAAATTGTTTTGTTTTTTAAATTTTTACATTTTTTCTATTTATTTTTTGTATTTCAATAAAAATTGTTTTTAAAAATGTTTTAAAATAAGATTAAAATGCGTAATAATGTGTTATGTACAGTCATATCATGTCATTTGTATTACAAAAATGGTGAATTATTTTTGACTAATTCCTTTACTCATCGTGTTCGGATTGATGAAATCTAATAATAACCATAAGTTTCCATTATCTGCCTAATAGTCATGCAATTTAAGTGATTGAAATAAAGAAGAAAATGTGTATGAAGATAAATTCGAATCTAAAAACCAAAGATGCAAACCCACTCTCTTAGCAACGCCACATCTTGCCTCTAACAGGGTAATCTTTCCTATTAACAGAGCACTGTTAACTGTTTAACAGTTAACTACTTTGCAATTATTGCACACTATTGACATAAAATATAATTCTCATTATTATTTGTGAACAAAACTGTTGAAATGTTAGGGATGGTTGGTAATCTCAAAATTATGGACACTCTGGACTAGCATTTGCATATAGTCCGTATGGCGTACTACTTCTTATATATTCCAAAATGGCCACTGATCTTCTAGAGGATTTTCAAGCAAAAAATTGATATTTTCAAAGCCAATTTCCCCAATACCATATCAATTTATATATGACTATGGCGATGATTATATTACGATGCCTTGGAACCTTCCTTTGCATATAGTATGGTACTTATGGACCTAGTATTTGTCCTAAAATTAGCTCATAAACAAGTGGACTTGTTCAGATGGATACTGTTAAATAGCTAACAGTGCTCTGTTAAAGGCAAATTTTGTTCTGTTAAGAGGAAATTTTGCTCTGTTAATGCCAAATATGCCACTGCTAAAATTTATGGATTGCGTTTTGGATTTTCAAATTTAAATTTATCTTCACACAGAAAAAACGTAACAAATATCTTTGATTGTCTTCATGGCTCTTTGGAATTCCTATCAATAGGTAGGCCGCTTGATGAGAATCTTCTTCTATGCTTATTAAGGAATTGTGATATATGTCTTCGCGTACCCTTAAAACAAAACCACCAAAGCCTAGGTCTGGTCTCCTTTGTCTCCTGTGTGAAGTGATGGTCCCGCGAATTGCCTACACTATCGAATCGGTGCAAACACTGAGCTTGATTGCATTTTAATGTCGACAAACACTCTTTATAATGCTGTTTTTGTTCTACTGTGAACAAACCGCAGCAAACATTTTCTCATATTGAAATATTTGGTCAATTTATGGCGTGCAACGAAATGATTTGACATGTCATTTATTATCAGCTAATTCTGGACTTTCGGTGAACGATAACTCAATACCATTTTGGGAATTTTCTTAATAACTTCCAGCGGGAAAACCTCCATCGGCATATCCACATATGCCAGAAGATGTTTGCCTGACAGCTCGTCCGATTTTGTTTGATTTCTGTCACGCAATATTTTATAATCATAAACAGAGGCACAGACTCGCATACAATATAATCTGGTTCAGCTTTAATATCGCTTGGACTAAGGTCTCTCCAATGAAAGTATAGAAATGCATAAAAGTAACTAGTTTTTCTAGATGTGAGGCGACGGTTCAAACCTCAGATCAGACATCAAAACGAAAATATAAAAAATTCGCTTCAACGACTTCCTCGCAGCATATTTTTGGCAAAAACTCTGACAGTAAAATAGAATTTTCCATGAAAAGTTTCTCAAAAATCCTGTCATTCGGAGTCGATTTTAAACTGTATGTCCAACCAATCATGTATAAAAATTAACACACACAACATAAGTGGTGTGAGAAGCTAGGTAGTAATACTGACTAAAGGGTTATAATGACTAATTCTGTGTGTGTATAACAGTGACTAGAATTTGTTTTTACAAACTCACTGAAATCGTTTAATTTCGATCTACAAAGCAACGTGGCGCCATCTATACCTTAGGACGGCTAATTTTGAAAGCTCCCTTACATTTTAATATGTACAGTCGTCGTATGTATGAAAGAGTGTAAATTTCATTAGCAGCCACCAACTACCATACTCTCATTACTCATATCTTTTCAAAATCTTTCTGGCATATTTTATTCATTAAATTTTTTGTTTTTTGTTTAAACCCCTTAACGTTTTTATTGTTTATGGGTAAATACATATATATTTTAATTTTCCAAATGCATTTTAACCATTCATGTTTATTTTCCTGACGTGCCTTGCGCTCTACTTTTAATATTTCATTGGGATTCTGTTTTACTACACAGGCTTTAAGTTTTTTTTTTGCTTTTATTCATTCATTGCTTTGCTTTGCTTTGCTTTTGTGTTAAAAGGTGTTTTTAAGTGTTTTCTCCTTTCATTTCTTTTTTTCCTTTTTCTTTGCCTTTTTCTCAAAATAATTTTCATTTCTTCTATTTTTGGTTAAAACAACAAAATTTCTTTTTTGCTTTTTTTCTTTTCTTTTTTTTTTTTGTTTTTTAAGGCAACACTACTACAGCAACTAGTGCCTCACCCATTGTCATTCATAAAAAGAAAATGGCTTCGTCAATTGCTGCCACAACTGCCACTTCAGAAAAAACTGTGAATAATTCTTCCATTTCTAATGAATTAAATTTAACAG
This sequence comes from Sarcophaga variegata, assembly GCA_932273835.1. Taxonomy (NCBI): domain Eukaryota; kingdom Metazoa; phylum Arthropoda; class Insecta; order Diptera; family Sarcophagidae; genus Sarcophaga; species Sarcophaga variegata. The sequence goes on along the minus strand of OW026362.1, from coordinate 112,900,718 downwards.
GTATCCGTATCCGTCCGTATCCCTTTAGAAAATCATCGTTTGCATGGCTTCCCAATAGCATTTTCCACCATTTTCATTTCGTTAATAAGCTTGCGTTTCTATTTTAATCCGCATTGTTTTTAATTTGATTTTCATTTCCGTTCATTTTTCGTTTTCCTTTTATTTTTCCTGACCAAAAATACGATTTGAATCGAATAGAATTGAATTTAAAGCAAATGAAGCTGACAGAATTGAAATCATTGTGTCGCAGTTATGGCCTCACGGCTAATGGTAAAAAATCCGTATTAATTAAGCGTTTGCAAGATTACCATGAACAACAACAACAGCAAAAGGAACTGCAACCACATGAACAGAAAAACAAAATCGAATCTAAAGCTTCTGAAGTACAGCAGTCATCCATCACTAACACAATGTCAACAACACTGTTGATAGCTACACCCTCGTCGCAAATACACGATACTTATGATACTACTTCGGACGTTTTTCGGCAAACGGGAGTTTGTCAAGATGTTTGTCATTCTTCATCTTCTCAATGTGACACTCATACTGTTAATGATGATGTTAATGATTATGATGTTAACGTTACACATAATAACAGTGGTATGTATGTATTAATATCAATTATATCCTCTAGCAAACAACAGTTTGTAGATAACATGAAATGAGTGTAATTAATATAGAAAATTAGGGTGTATTGAACACTTTTTAGTCTCCTGCTGTGTACTAAACTCTAACAAAAGATGCGTGATAGTGAAGTCAGATGAAAATAATATCCTTCGTTAAGTAATTTAAATAGTTTTGGTTGTTAATTTTAAAAATTTTTTTCACATAACAATTTGAATTGAAATTATTTTTGTTAAACTTTTAGCTTAAAGTTATTATATCTTTGCCCGAAAATATTTCAGAATTACTTGGATATAATAGATAACTATTATTAGGGCTTTACATATACCTATCAATTGAAAATCAATTCACATCTGATTCACCTATGTGTCCATCTAAATCTAGTAGACTACGGGCTGGATTACTAGCTGATAAAATAAATAAAATGTAAACAAATAAATACATACATAATTGGTCATTACAACCCTTCAGTCAGTATTACGACCTAGTTTCTCACACCACTTATGTTGTGTGTGTTTATTTTATACATGAGTGGTTGGACCTACAGTTTAAAGTCGACTCCGAACGACAGGTTTTTGAGAAACTTTTCATGGCAATTTTATTTGCACTCAGAGTTTTTGCCAGAAATCTGCTGAGAGGAAGTCGCCGAAGAAATACTTTTTGTATTTAATTTTGATGTCTGGCCTGGGGCTCGAACCTTGGCTTTTCGTTTAATAAGCCAACACATTACCTACTAGACCACGGCGGCTTCAAGGAAGAATTGATAAGATACAATTGTTGAATTCCACAAACAATGAGAGTAGACTACTGTAACACTGTACCTAAAAAACAAGTCTCTATCCTAAAACAGTGCAATATATTCTCGACGATTATTCCTTTTTGTAGGACGTAGTAACATATTCTTACGAACTTATACTTTTAGATCGTATAACATTAAAATTAATAACAAAAGCTACAGAAACAAAACAATGCAGTAAACAAACTTGTTTACAAATTATCGTACTGCATAAAATAACAACAAACACCAACATAATGAAAATGATAAGCAAGTAAACAAAAATCCACAAACAACACAACAAGAATAAATATAAACAAAATACACAATAATAAATGTATACAACGATGTTTACATTTATACAGATTTCGAAAAGGCGAAGTCAAGAACGTTCGCAGTCAAGAACATTCATCAGACTGTCTACTTTGCCATATAAAAGGCAAGCCAAAGCAGGCATTCTAGTGTGAAGATGCGGTGCATTTGAAGAGAGTAGTCGTGGTTTGAAGATCTGCGTTACAAAGATCTGTCGAATAATTGTCTAGTAATTGTTATTGTTTATACAAAGGGTGTAAACAGAGGAATAACAACTAAAGCAGTTGTTGTTGTTTACATCAAGTTGTGAACATTGGCACACAGAATTGTGCGAATAATAAAGAATCTTAAATAAAACTAAACACAAATTTATTTTCATTTTATTTGCAATCCACGAGCTCATATCTTAAACGTTTTTAAAAGGTAAAAACGTAAATTATTTGTGATCAATAATTAGTTGAGTCGTACAGCGCCTAATTACATTGTAAACTAGAGTACGTATTAAAAAATTTAAAACCCCTGAACGATTAACAAATTAAACGCCTATTCTTTTAAAGTAACACGCTTATAACGTAATAAGAGTTTTACAAAATTGCATTTTCTAGTTTTTAATTTGAATTTTCTAACTAAGCACTTCGATAAACTATTCTTGCAGTGACTTAATTAAAAAGAACAAATTTTACGAAATTATATTGCATGCGTGCGCTTTTAAATCAACACGCGTTTGACACCCTTGCATAATAAGTTGATTTGACACGTGACATCAAATACAATAAAATGGAAATTTTCTACCTGCTCCTGTGAAATATTTCCAACATTGTGGTGAGAGGTTTTACCAAGGACATGATGGCATAACAAAACGTCACTCACTCGTAGACATTTATTTGCCCCTCCCCCCTTCCCCCTGTTAAACACAAATTGACCCAATTTTTAATTGCTTTTGCGGTTTAAAGGGTAACTTAAGTAAAATGTAGTAAAAGTGTGAATTATTAATTAATAAGTAAAGGAGGACAGTTACACTTGAACACTTTTGTTGTTTTCTTGTTGTTGTTGTTGTTTTCTTATTTTCTTTTAAAACTTTCTACATTATGTAAATCCAATGCGAAAGTAACATGGCCACGTATATGGGGTATAGTTGTAAGCATATTTAAAGGAAGTAACCAACCGCTGGCATAAACTCTGCCATTTACTTGGTCTTCTTTGTTTCTTATTGTTTTTTGTTCTGTTGTACTTTCCTACAAAACTCGTAAGAAGTGTTACACGCATTCATGCACTCCAGATTACTTGGACTCAAGTGCAGCTACAGCTCAAAGTTGTTGGAATAGGGAAAGGTTATCACAAAAGATGGTGGTATTTGGTTTTAAGAAAACACCTCAAATAGCTTTGGTCAATAGATTATCAACAATAGTTCACTATTAAACGTAGAAAAGTATCATCATTTTTGGCAATACTCTGTTAACCTGTCCACGTTAAATAAGTTGAAAAAAAAGAAAACATTCGTGTGACTGAATGTAATTCCATTTGCTCACTTCTGTGTGCAGTTCAAAAACAAAAAGAATTTTTTTTTTAACAAAAAAAAACTTACAAAAGTCCTTACAATTCCACTCTGACGTCTTTATACAGTTGCTGTAACACTTTGTAATTGTAAAATTTGTTAGTCAGTTTTTGTTTTTACAAGATTGCTGATATGCACCTTAAAGCATTTCGACTTTAGGTTGATAAAGATGAGTGTTTTCGTCTTAAAGTCACTTAAAAAGTATTTGTTCAGGAATCTAGAGGATATTATTTTAAAGTATTAAGTGACACGAGTTGTTAAATAATGTGAAAATACATAGAAATTGTGTCGTTTCTCTTATAAGGGTGATGAAAGTCACAAAAAGTGGGTGTTTTTGTTCTATTGGGTTTAAATGTGGAACTATTTAGGGCACAGTGCTCTCATTTACATTCAGCATGGATATTTACGAATTTTTGAAATGCATATCAATTCAGATAGATGGCACATCTTTAGCTGACGATCATATAATACCATGCAGTGTGGAGATTTTAATTGATTCACTTATTCAGTTTGACAGCTCTGCCCCCCCCCATATTACAGACACGGCTTCAACTTTGTTTGGTGTGAGACTTTTGAACTTAAAGTATAGCATTACATAACGTTCACCAATTGTTTTGTGTTTTCAAATTTTTTCAAACCATTGATGTTGACGGCATCAAAAAAATCATAAGCAATGTTATGCCTTAAAACTGGAAGCCTACGTACATACATACATAATTGGTCATTACAACCTATCGGTCAGGATTACGACCTAGCTTCTTACACTAACGATGTGGTGTGTGTCAATTTTTTATACATGAGTGGCGAGACCTACAATTTAAAGTCGACACCGAACGACAGATTTTTGAGAAAATTTTTCATGAGTTGGAGATGTCGGACCTGGGGTTTGAACCAATGAGTATTCAAAAAGATGATACTCATAATTTCTGATACTTCAGAATGAATGAATGATACGCATTCATACTTATTTTAATATCATGGACTGGACCCTCTACTCATATTCTAAGTTTAAAATACTCATCATATTCATACTTAACAACGCGTATGAAAACGTTGATTTCGACTCTCCATAACTCAACATATACACGAATCACAAAATAAGTATGATTCGTGTACGAATACTAAAATACTCACGAAAAGGTTGTGTGTTTGCTCTGCCTTTTTAGTTTATGTGTCTTTTTTCTTTTGTTGTCGAGTCGCTCGGATCATTTATACATAAGTATTTATCTAAAGTTATGAAACTAAATGAGTAGGCTTATGAATCGAACATATTTCGAATGGTATGAGTTTGATGTCAACGTTGTACACACACTCATTGCAACCTGTACTTATAAATCAACGTTGTAGTGAGTATGAATGAATCAGAGTATGTAGTTAAATTTTAATATTGTTGACTCACTTATATTCAAAATTTCATGAGTGCTTATGAGTAGCGAAAAAACGATTCATTGTTGATGTCTGGTTTGAACCGAGGCACTACCTAGTAAACTACGACCGGCGACTTCCAAAACTTGAAGTCTATGTTTCGAAAATTTTACGCTTTTCAACAGAATACTGTTTTTTTAGACTACTGTCGCTATGTATCCGTTGTTAATAATCTAATCATGATTATTATGATTAATTTTCCGGAACAACTTAACTAAGAAAGTATTACAAAAAAAAATTAGAAAATTTCAATTTAATATTCATTTTCGTTAATAATCTCTCCTACTCACACAATTACTTTGCCTCAATCTGTCTTTAGGATATGAAATATTTGCTTAAAAAATCTTTTTAAAGAAAATTGCATTCAACCGAAATGGCCATTTTATGTTAATTTTCTTGTACACAATTTCATTAGCATTTCGTGATAAACACTGACTCTCTTTTCATAAAATTTATTTTCTTTTCATTCATTTCAACTCTTTCTTTCTTTCAATTTCTTTATTATTCTATTCGATGTTTTTATTATCATTCGTCTGTACGAGTTATACACATTCTAAGAATTGTATAAAAAAAAGTGTTTTCTTTTGATAATCTCTTCTCTCTTTCGCACAATCTGTACTGTAAGCACACATGCATACAGATGTATTTGAAAAAGATACTCAGGCATGGTATTCAGTTTCCGAGTTGGCCTACAATTTCAGTAGATTGTATACATATGACGCAGCCAGTTTGCAGTTCCTTTCATGCATTCTATTTGCACAGGGGATTTATTTTTTGTACAAACAAAATAGAAGAAGCTTTTCAAATGGAAAACAGAAATCTCTCTATTAATACCTAATGAAAATGCTCCTATGCATGCATGCATGCATGCAGATGCCCAATTCACCATTCTCACTAGGTTTTCATCATTCATTTACTGGTTAGTTTGCATTAGTTAAACACGAATGAAAAACAGAGGACGTAAATACTTACGCTCCGATGAGGACATTTAATATTTAACGTATGAATACATAACAGGGTGTCTCTTAATTATATCCGATGGAAATAGATTCATTATATTTATCGACGGAACTAGCTGCATGACTGTTTAGCCCAAAGATGTTGTGAAATCTGACTAGCTCCTTTATGATCCCAAAAATAAACTAATGTGTGTTAAGATAAATTCGAATTTAAAAACCAAAGACGCAAACCTACACTTTTAGCAGCGCCACTTTTTGCCTTTAACAGAGTAAACTTTGCTACTAACTGTTAACTGTTTAACAGTCTGCTACTTTTCAATTATTGCAGACTATTGACATACAATTTAATTCCCATTATGATCATTATTATTAGTGAACAAAAGTGTTGAAATATAAAGTATGATTGGTGCCTGGCTATCATACTATCGCGGTTCGAAAGAGGACCCTCTGGACTACCATTTGTGTATAGTTGGGTAGGTGTACTATTTCTTATATGTTCCAAAATGTCCACTGATCTTCTCGAGAATTTTCAAGCAAAATATTGATATTTTCAAAGCCAATTTTCTCAATACCATATCACTTTATATGTGACTATGTTGCTGATTATATTAAAAGGCCTTGGAATCTTTCTTTGCATATAGTATGGTACTCGTAGACTTAGAGTATTTCCCAAAATTAGCTCTTAAACAAGTGGGCTAGTTCAGATGGACACTATTATAGAGCTAACAGTGGTCTGTTAAGGCAAATTTTGTTCTTTTAAGAGAAAATTTTGCTCTGTTAACGCCAAATGTGGCGCTGCTAAAATTTATGGATTGCGTCTTAGATTTTCAAATTCGAATTTATCTTCACACACATGAAAAAATAATCTTAGATGTGATAAATTGTTTATTATTTATTCGTTAGGTATTCTAAATAATCAATATTATTCCAATGGAATAATCATTTAAATATCAATATTCTCCTTAAAGGGAAACCCTTGCTTTAATGGAAAAGTAAAAATAAACACAAATATAGTGGAGTGCCTTTTAATTCCTTTTCATACCATTAACCATACATGTCTGTATTTTTAAGTAAAAACACACATGTCCTTAAGCAACACATACTGTATATGTATGTATTCGGTATGTCCTTATGGTACACATTGTAAATATTTTCAATTTCTTTGTGCAATTTTTCTTTCTTTCTTTTTTGCTTTAAGCTGTCCACACAGTTTTCTGCGGTTGACCAAATTATTTACCAGGAACTTTTTTATTTTTATTTTCAAAATTAATTTTTTTTAAGATTTTAATAACATTGTATTAAATGCTGAGTAAATGACATTCCGTGGATGGAAAACGTCAATTGTAATGAATATTATAGTAGTGGAAATTATGACTGAGATTTTTGTATCTTTCAAATTTTCATTTCTAACCATTTAAGGTGGTTAAAGCAGAGTTCTGGTCAATTTGGTGGATTTGTTTGCTTAGGCACATAAATAACGCTATTCGCAGAGTACCAGTCAGTTCTTTTTATTGTGGTAAAGTATCAGCAACAATACTTAATACATTAAGGGCCATTATATCAATTAAAGTCCCGTTAAAATTGGGTTTAGTTAAAGGTAACTTTAGCTAAAGTGAACTTTAAAGTCACCTTTAACTTCTTTTCGTTATTACAACTTAATGATAAAATAAAGTTAACTTGTTCAAAAATATGGCAGTGCCGGAGCAAAGTCGATAACACTGCTCAATTAAACAAGTTTTTGTTAAACGCAGTAGCAACGGCGGGCTTCGTTTTTTTTTTTTTTTTTTTTTTTTTTTTTTTTTTTGTTGTATATGCTTATTTTGTTTATATTTGAAGTTGCCATATTGTAAATAATATATAATATGGGAAGTTCAAACATAAACTTAACTTTAAAAGTTACCGGTAGGATGATGCTCTATTTAGCTTAAAGCTCACTTCTACCTTATTGTCCACTTATAGTAATAAAAAAAAAATTTATCTGCCCGTTAAAATCTTCCCGTTAGTTAACGGCAAGTTGTAATAATGGCCCTAAGTATTAATGTTAAAAGAGTTCATATATATCTAAACGTTAATAAGTCATCTGAAACCGATAGCATTCCAGCCAAAATCCTGAAGTAATTCTCTTCCACGCTTGTTAGTTCACAAACTAACCTATTAAGTTCTTTATAAAATGAAATATGAAAATATGAAAATAATATTTCTTCGGCGACTTCCTCTCAGCAGATTTCTGTCAAAAACTCTGGGAGTAAATAAAATTGCCATAAAAAGATTCTCAAAAATCAGTCTTTCGGAGTCGACTTTAAACTGTAGGTTCCGCCACTCATATATAAAATTGCTACACACAACATAAGTGGTCTGAGAAGCTAGGTTGTAATCCTCACTGAAGGATTGTAATGACCCATTATGAATGTACATGATCCGTTCAACAGGTGACTCTAATTCCTGAAAGATCTAACCGGTACATCCGAACATTTAGTGTGATCAGGATTGTGGCTCTATTATGGTAGAGGGGTTTCTATTCTTCTGTTTGGTTTCCAACTGTAAGTTGCTGTATGGAGAGATGATAATTAATTTGAACTGCATTAATTACCCAAATATCAAAGAGTCTTTTGGACTCTAATAATGTATTTTAAGTAAGAATTTGTCCGTTAGGGGACTAAAAAGTCGTGGTTACTTCTCGTTGAAATGGTAAAAATTATTTTCGCTGTTTGAATTTCTTCAAATATGTTTTTCAGCGGTTGACAAAACTGTGATAACACTTCGTGTGCTTTTGCATTATTATCGTCATGCATGCACATTACATTCCGGACCTGGAACCAAATGGTTATCACCTCTTTCTTCCTATGTCGAGTAATTATGTAATAATTTCGTCGCACTATAAACTTCGTCTATACACCATAACTTCAGTTTTTTTCCCTATAGAAATGAGTGTATCTACGTGAGATAGTTATTCATCGAATAAAAAGGCAGATATTTGTGTAAGAAAAGTCTTCAATTTTATAGAAAAATAATGAATTTCAATACATACATACATACATACATACATAATTGGTCAGTACAACCCTTTAGTCAGGATTACGACCTTGTTTCTCACACCACTTATGTTGTGTGTTTACACATGAGTGGCGGGACCTACAGTTTAAAGTCGACTTCGAACGACAGATTTTTGAGAAATTGTTCATGGAAATTTCATTTTTACTCTCAGAGTTTTTGCCAGAAATCTGCTGAGTGGAAGTCGCCAAAGAAATATTTTTTCATATTTTATTCAGTTGGAGATGCCTGACCTGGGGTTTGACCCGAGGCCTCACGTTTAATAAGCCACTGCCTACTAGACTACGACGACTGAAGATCCATTACTTCAGTTTTTTTTTTTGCTACAGAAACGAGAGTATCTGCCTGAGAGATGTATTTATCGAACAAAATGGCAGATATTTTGATGCGTAAGAAAAATCTTCAATTTTATAAAAAAAAATTCAATACATTTTAACAAAATTAACATCTTCAATGCTATTGATCTGAAAAGTATTGTGAATTGGTAATGAATGGTTAAGTAATGTGTTTGCAATATTTTATTGGTTGCGACCCATAGTGCAAATAACTCATTTCGAAACTTGCATTTCGTCAATGTTATATACTAAAGGGACACTACTACTACTACTACTAGAAGTAATTTTATTAGTTTTATGCCACATTTTTACATTATATTGTCTAATATTAAATACTTTAAATTCTATTGTACTTATTCCTTTTTACAATTTTTAATTTCAATGTTTTTTTCTGTTTTTTTTTTTGTATTATTTATCCTTTTGCTTTAATAGCCAGATGTTTAAGAGTGTAGGAGAGTTGAACTGGCATAATAAATACGATGTCATAGAAAACAGCTGCTCCAACATACACTAGTAGACACACAAAATATATTTGATTTGAAAAATTTCATTTAGAAACACATGATTTATTTAAATATACAAAATTCTTTTTGTTTCATACATAAGTATATTTTTTTTTTCTTAATTTTTTTTTTTTTTTTTTTTTTTTTTTTTAAATTACAAACAGCACCAGCATTTGTCAATGTTTTGAAAAAGTGAAAAGAAAAACACAAACACAAAACCAACTAAAGTGAACTTGAATGTCGTCACATTTCTGACAAGGTTTTTGGGAAAGCTCTTGTTTGAATTATAATTTATATACATATATGGGGAGACATTGTATGCCCCCGCGTTTAGAGACCTTGACAACTTTTGCCGCACAATAAAATTTAAAAATTCACTGAACATAACATTTTGGAAAACAGACACTTGAAAACTTTTTTGTTAAATTTCTAACACACAAGGCGACCACTTTTATTTTTCTTCTTTTCTTAGCTTTTATCTTGACTTGTTTGTTTTAAGCGTAAGAAAGAAAAAACTTTGATTGTAAAGTTTTTAATTTTTTTTTTCTTTATTAGTTTGTTTATTTTGTTTTATAGGAAAAAGAGAGCACTTTGTTGGATTTAAGTAAATTACCGTTAAATTTAAATTTTTCTTAATTTTTCTTTTTTTTAGAAAATTTCCAAAGTTTTCTTTATTTTATTTTGTAATTTAACCGGAATTTAAAACGATGGTGGAAGTTGTTTCATAAAAAAACGTCTTTAAACGCGAAAATCAGAAAGTTAACTGAAAATGAAATAAAAATATTTTCTTTTAATTTCGAAATTATTTTATTTGTGATGAGTATCCATTTTTTTGTTTTTTTTTTTGTACGTTTTTGTGGTGCTGGCTACCATATCAGAAATAGCAAAATTAAAAGAAGTAATGAAAACAAACATAAAAAAGAGAAATAAGTTTTTTCTAATTTTTTATTGTTGTAGTTTCTTCTTAAATCCCAAAAAATCAAAATGCATGAAAATATTAATTACTCAGTAACTAAACTAACTAAACTAAACACACTTAAATGCAACAGTACCAGGCGCATACCATCTACACTCACATTTATGACCATACACACAAAAACACTCACACACACATATACACACTTGCTTGCTAATGATAATCACATTAACTACTTACCCACATTCCCAGTTTTATGAAGAAGAAGATTCAACAAGCAACTCTGCCAGTTCGCCGCCAACCAGTCAACCAGCCAACCGTCTTATTAAACCAGCCATTCACTTGTCTTACTACACATGCGAAATACGTTTAAAAAAAATAATTTAAAAAAAAGGAGATTTTTTTTTCAAACTTTTTATTTTCAAAGTCAAATTTTTCTAATATTTTTTTCCTTTTTGTTTTGTTTTTTCCAACACCTTAACTTGTACTTGATTTTAAACGTAATGCAATAATGAATAACAATTTATTTTTATACTAAAAAAATTAATTAAAATTGTTATAGAAACTCTGAAATTCATTGGTGATTTATACTTTTCTAACATTCTGAGTTAACATTCTATGAAAAATAATCAATCCATAAATTTTAGCGGCGTGGCGTTAACAGAGCAAAATTTGCTCTTAACAGAACAAAATTTGCCCTTTACAGATCCATCTGAACAAGCCCACTTGTTTAGGAACTAATTTTGGGAAATACTTTAGGTTTATGAGTACCAAAGTCACTTAATATAATCAGCAACATAGTCAAATACAAAGTGATATGGTATTGACAAAATTGGCTTTGAAACTATCAATTTTTTGCTTGATAATTCTCTAAAAGATCAGTGGCCATTTTGGAATATATAAGAACTAGTACACCATACAGACTATATTGTAATTGGGGATAAATGAGGGTCCTCTTTCGAACCATGGTAGTGGGATAGCTGGAATAATTTTGAGACACTGTTAAACAGTTAACAGTGCTCTGTTAATAGCATAGTTTACCCTGTTAGAGGCAAGAAGTGGCGCTGCTAAAAGTTTTGGTTTGCGTCTTTGGTTTTTAAATTCGAATTTATCTTTACACACATTAATTTATTTCATTAATTTAATGAAATATATGTATTAATGAATTCCGCCCTTTCATATACGATAATGATTTGATGTACTCCCATAGCACTTTCATTTATAAGATTATTATCTTGTTGTGCTATGACTAATAATAAATAAATAAAATAAATAAAGTCCAAAAGTTTATGGCTTAAGTACCCATAAGGAAGTATTCATTTGTATGCAGTTATTTCATTGACCAGCCGATTTATTGTGAAGCTCATCAAGCCAATTGCAAAATATCACTAAAATTCTCTACAGTTCACCGCCTTATCAATCATGTCTATGGTCTGTATCTCCTATAGATTAACTCAGCACTTCTAAAACCCCTAATATGCTCACTACTCTTGAGATTCTGCAATAAATGGTTGCTTAAGTACGATATATTTTGTGGAAAATTTAAGAACAAATTTATCGACACCATGTTGTTTTAGTCGTCGTTGATCCACCACATAATACGGTGTAGTAAAAAGACATCCATTTATTATGTAATGCTTAGTACTTTGGCAATGTAATCAGAACTTACGTGCCGCTTAGACGCGACGATTGTCATTATTATTAAAGCTGTGTATGCTAGTATTATCATTGCCATTTCTGTTGATCACTTCTAGTCGTTTTAATTGAATCTCTTGCTTCAGATTCAGAAATTCTGGACGAGAGAGGCTAAAGTCAAGCATTTAACCAGGTTGTAGAAGCTCACATTGATCACTTTTCTTTAAAACCCACAAGACCCACAACATGACGTCCTTTTGTGCCAATCCTGGCTTTGACACTGCCTTGCCTTGCTATGTCCATTCTCTTTTTCATGCATTAGTACGTGATCCATTGTTCATTGCCTATATTCATTCACTTCTGATCAGATGAGATCGCATGCGGTTCCTAAACAAAAGGTCAACTAATAAACTCTATAATTCTGTTAAATACTTCGCAAAGAGACTTATTAGAAAATGTGAATACAGTAATCTGGAGGTTACGCAGGTGTTTAAAAGGAGGGACCAATCTGCGATTTGCATACAGCTTGAGGACAGATATTTGGACAAGGATGTGGTCTTTTATTCCCAGAGTGAAATATTCCAAGCCGTAGCTGAAGACACGGGTATCTTCCAAATAGAAGTCTACCGTATCGAAAGTGCTCAGTTTAACTTAAAGCGTACAGAAGACAGGACAAACAATACTATTTGGCAGTCAGACCGCCATACAAGCAATCGACTCTTATGGAGTTAACTCGAAAATAGTATGGAACTGTGGGGGGAAGCTAAATTTGCTAGGTAAGGGAAATAGCATTGAGCATGTAAATGAGCTTGCCGAAAATTTTCTACGGTATGCAGAGGGAAGCGATGTTTGAAAGAGTATACTCGGCACAAAAGCGAACTATTCCCAGAACAAATGGGTTTACGGCCATTGAGTAATTACAATACGAGGAGATTTGAGTCATACATCAGATTATACAGGAACAAGTTTTTGAGAATGGGAATCACCTAGAACCCAATATTTAGATTCTGTTATGATGATAATGAATCATCATTACAAGTACTTGGAACTTGTGACGTATTAAACATCTGGGTGCTTGTCAGGTGGTGTGTAGGGTTTTGTTCTTATTAACACAGAGCAGCATACATACATACATACATAATTGGTCATTACAACACTGCAGTCAGGATTACAACCTAGCTTCTCACACCACATATGTTGTGTGTGTTAATTTTATGCATGAGTGGCAGGACCTACAGAGTGGCGGACGACAGACACTTAAAAACTGCTTTTTTGCAGGCTTATTACTGAAAATTATTAAAACATTTACCAGCTCATCGCTAAGAATGTTAAATACGATGAATAACATTTGAAAGTATTTTCTAACCACACAATATAATTGGCAGCACTAGCACAACAATTTTAAATAGTTTGTGTATTTCATGTTTAAAAAAAATTTAATGTTGATTAGAAATATAAATTTAATTAAACATGTTGTTTATTAAATCAAAACTAGCACCTCCCCTATCAAGTAATTTTTTGTTTTTTCTCTTTCATTTCATATTTATTTTTTTTTATTTTCTTTTTTATTTTTTTAGAGTGAAAATTTATTTTTAAAATAAATTCGTTTGTTTTTTCAATAGCAGCACAAGTTGTTTTTTCTAAATTTTTTATTAATTTGTAAATAAAAAATAATAATGTTCTCTACAGTTTAATGCAGTTTTTATTTCTTTTTTATTTTTATTTTTTTATTTTTTGTTTTTTACTGTTTTGTTTCAATAGAAAAAAACTGAAGAAGGTAAAAAAAACGCTGTTTTTATGTTTTTGACCGATTTATTTCGATACGCCTGATGACAGCGTAACAGTCCCAGCACGAACATTGAAATTTTCAGTTGTTGTTGCTGCTTCTGTTTGCTGGTTTTTTCAAATTTTTCATTTTATTGTTAAAGTACAATTATTTGCACGGTGGAAAAGAGATAAACAAAGTTTAATGAAATAAAATAAAGAAATGTAAACAATTTTTGTCTGTATATCGCGACTTTACAATACGCTACACGACTTACATTTGTGGTGAGCAAACGGGAGTGAGTCAATAAATACATGACTTATCCTTTTCGCAAGCATTTGTCAAATAACTCCTGTCCTGTGTTTGGCTTCATTCAAACACAATATGGAAGAGTTCTTCCGCGGTGTCGTAACCGTGATGAAACGTGGATCCACAAATATACATGTGTATGAATATAAATTCGAATTTGAAAATTCAAAAAACAATCCATAAAATTTAGCAGCGCCACTTTTGGCGTTAACAGAGTAAAATTTCCTCTTAACAGATCAAAATTTGCCCTTAACAGAGCACTGTTAGCAATTTAACAGTATCCATCTGAACAAGCCCACTTCTTTAGAAGCTAATTTTGGGAAATAATCTAGGTTTATGAGTACCGTACCATATGCAAAAGAAGGTTCCAATGCCTCTTAATATAATCGACAACATAGTCACTTATAAAGTGATATGGTATTGAGAAAATTGTCTTTGAAAATATAAATTTTTTTGCTTGAAAATTCTCTAGAAGATCAATGGCAATTTGGGAACATATAAAAAATAGTATGCCATACAGACTATATGCAAATGGTAGTCCAGAGGGTCCTCTTTCGAAACGTGGTAGTGGGATAGCTGTAATAATTTTAAGAGTTGGGAAAATTTCCGTCCCCATCAACTATCGTATAAATTTCAACACTTTTTTTTACAAATAATAATGATCATAATGAGAATTAAATTGTATGTCAATAGTCTGCAATAATTGCAAAGTAGAAGAATAATCTGCTATTGCCACTGTTAAACAGTTAACAGTGCTCTGTTAATAGCAAAGAAGTGGCGCTGCTAAAAGGGTGGGATTGCGTCTTTGGTTTTTAAATTCGAATTTATCTTCACATACATCAAAAATACACTGGAGATCATAAATTAGTTTCTCGGCAGTTTTTCTTATTAGCTAATGTAGTAATGCCGGCTAGTTTTGATTGCTTCGATTTCATAAGGATTTGAGAGAAAAAGCAACCGCATTTGAACAAGGAAAATGTTCAAATGAATCAGAAATAATTTAAGCTTTTAAAAACAATGCTTTTATATACGTATTATCGCCTTATAGTAAATAAGCTCATTAACCTTTTATGGGTTAATGTTCTCTTAGCAAAGATTCTCTAAATAAAGAGATAGGGAGAGAGTGAGCGTCCACTGTATTTTCTATGTACTCATCTATTAATTTATAGTTGAAATTGAATGATTCGCTCTAATTAATCATTCAGCTGATGATCTGCTTTTCTTTGTAAATTATTATTTTTCTTTTAATTTGTTTTTTCTTTTTTTTTTTTATACAAATAATATTTATTTTAAAGTTTTTTTTAAACCACCATCACTGCCATGAAGTCATTCATTATCACTGCATTTAAAATAATTATTTTAAATACTTTTTAATAAAATAATAAAATGTTTATGGAAGCATTTGTTGATTCTATATTTTTTTTCTGGGAGGTTAGAAATGATCCTTTGCCGTTGTCACGAAAAATTTAACGTAATACTCTATAAAATCTATAAGTTTAAATTTGTATTTTCTGACTACGTCAACACTAGAAAAAATATAACTCCGATATGAGTTCTTTTCTTTAGAAAGGCAGTAACTCTATGCTAACGTAATTGGGAGCTACGTCCTATGCAATAGCATAGGAAATTACAGAATTAAAGATTATTGTCGTATATGCTTTGAAACTGGGAATTCTTTTGGGGGCTGCTCTAAAAAAGTTAAGTATTTGATATGAACGAAGCTATCTTGATTTGGGTAAAAGTGAGAATGAATTCTTCACTAGAAATTTTAGGTTAAGATTACTAATTCTACACAATCAAGAGATTAAGTTTCAGGCCTTTATATACTCGATACATTAGTTCATTTTATTTTATAATGTGACGCAACTATCCACAACTCTCTTGAAAAGAGATCTTGGCAAAAGTGCTGTGATCGTTTGCGCTTCTTGTTATAGGCTCTCTTGAGAAAACTCCCAAGCGTGTCAATTGATTTTAGATTCACTACTTATTGTGTAATTAAAAGTTCGGCCAGCATATAGTATGACTACGCCTGCATTAGAGATCAGCAATAAGTATTCAAAAAGATGAGTAGAATCGAATCGTACTCATAATTTCTGATACTTATACGCATTCGTACATATTTTAATATCATGGAACCTCTACTCATATTCAAAGTTTGAAGTACTCATCATATTCATACTTAACAACACGTATGAATCTAAATGAGTAGGCTTATGAATCAAACATATTTCGTATGGTATGAGTTTGGTGTCAACGTTGTACGCATACTCATTGCAACCTGTACTTATAAATCAACGTTGTAGTGAGTATGAATGAATCAGAGTATTCAAATTTCAATATTGTTTACTCACTTATATCCAAAATTTCATGAGTGCTTATGAGGATCGCAAAAACGATTCATTGCTGAAATATGCCTTCTAATACTCACTTTTAATCAAAGTTTTACATCATATTGTATTTGATTGGATTGGATCTAAGATAAAACATGGAATTGATTGTGGTTTTTTCTTTGAAGGACCGTATAAAAAAATATCGTTTAGATCACGGCTTTTGATATGTATAGGTTTATAGGGCTAGGTTAGGTTAGGTTAGAGGACGTGTACTTGTCAATTGACCCATTGTACAACGCCCTAGTTTCTCACACCACTTATGTTGTGTGTGTTAGTTTTATACATGCTGGTGTAAAGTCGACTCCGAACGACAGATTTTTGAGAAATTGTTCATGGCAATTTCAATTTTTACTCTCAGAGTTTTTGCCAGAAATCTGCTGAGAGGAAGTCCGCGAAGAAATACTTTTTGTATTTTATCTTGATGTCTGGCCTGGGGCTCTGACCCTGGCTTTACATCTAATAAGCCAACACACTACCTATTAGACTACAGCGACTTCAAACTGGCTAAAATATAGTAGAGTGTTCAGCGACACTCAAATCTTAAATATTTGAAATTGGTTGAACCGTGATTGAGTGTTAATGGTGAGTGGCTAGTAGTTAACTGTACGATGTATGAGCTTTTAGTGCTTCTAAGATTTTCAAATTGCTTCAGGAGTAGTTAAACTATATTTCAGGAGCAGTTAAACTATACTATTCAACGGCCTGGTATTGATAAGTAATTTTGTTTCATATGGACATCACAGTGTAATCAATTTTATACGCCCAGAATTAAATTTTTGCTATAAGATATCTCATATCCGTATTTATATGACTTTATTGTTATTGTTGTTTTCTTAAAATTTTCTCTTGTACTTTAATTCCAAATTATGAATCCTTTTACACTCGTATTAATACAATAACGAAAAAAAGTTTTTCTTTTTACTTTTGGTTTGCATTCCGATTTTTGTATGATTGAATGTAAAAAATGTGTTTTTTATTTTTATTTGTATTATTTTTTATCGATATATTCTTTTGTGCTGCTTTTAATTGGAATTGGAATTATTTGTAACAAACGAATATGAAATTCATAGTAAATCATGTAAATTGTGCATCCTTTGTTAGGTAAAGGAAATTTATCATGTTCTAAAAAGTAATAAAAAAATTTTTTTTTATAAAATTCTGAGTGTGTAAATGAAAACAAACGATATAATCGATAACTTTTTCAAAAATTGTTTAATGCGATTAGAATCAAATTTAAACTGTATGTGATGATTTATTAAAGTCACACCTTTTAAGCAGTTTAGTAAGTTCTTGTGGGGATCTGTTTATGGATCGATTGTTATACTATAATTAAATCGAAAGTAACACGATTTCTTTATAGTTAGAATAATATCCGTAGAATTAAATATACGAGTATGTCTGTTAAATAAATATATAAATAAGTAGTAGTATTTGAATAAAACACTTCGAATAACCGATTTTTCTTATTCCTTCTCAAATAATAAGATTTATCGTTAAATATTGTTACGAAAATGAAAAATCTAGATACTGGTTTTGCTTTTACATCGCTTAACATTAAAATTATAAACAAAAGCTACAAAAACAAAAAAATGCAGTAAACAAACCTGTTTACAAATTATCGTAAACAAAAATATACCAGCCAACACTACAATAATAAATGTAAACAACGATGTTTATAGAGATTTCGAGAAGGCGAAGTCATGAACATTCGAACTACGAGAACATTCATCAGACTGCTTACTCTGCCATATAAAAGGCAAGGCAGAGCAGGCGACTGAGTTAGTGAAGTTCAGTCAGTCTTGTGTGAAGACACGGTGTGTCTCCGTTACAAAAATCTGTCGAATAATTGCCTAGTAATTGTTATTGTTTATGCAAAGGCTAAAAACAGAGGAATAAAAAAAGCCAATTGTTGTTGTTTACATAAAGTTGCGAACAGTGGCACACAGTATTGTGCGAATAATAAAAAATTTTAATTAAAACTAAACACAGATTTATTTTTATTTTAATTACAATCTACGAGATCATATTTTAAACGTTTTTAAAAGGTAAAAATGTAACAAATATAAATAAGCAGTAAAATATTTGAATAAAATACTTTGAATAACCGATTTTTCTTATTCCTTCTCCAATAATAAGATTTGTCATTAAATATGTTTGCTTGCGAGATGGTTGACGTTAAATCCCCTTTCGTTTAGCCTTTTCTTCATGTTTTAAAACCTAAAGGATAGAACATGCCATTATGAAACACGCTCTAAAAGCTGCAGCCATGCAAATTTCCAATATTAGATAGAACTTTATCGGAGCCAGACGAAGAGACGTATTATTACTCAACTATAATTTACCTTATCACTGAAGAGTGACAAACTAGCAGAGAGAGTTTTAAAAGTTTTAAGGCATCATATGACTTATGAATTGATTCTTAACTTTTTCTCATAACTATTTCAAGGCTTTCTTTTGTAAACTAGAATGTATTTTAACCCTTTAATATTGTTTACATACACTTCTATTACGAAAAATACTATTAAGTACTCTGCAATTAGAAAGAAGAGACGATACTCTATATTTGAATTGCAAAATATTTTTGCTTTTCACACATATTATCACGCAAATACAATTGTGATGTGCAGTATTTATTTGTCTATGAGGAGATAGGTTTGTTGAAAGTTTTCTGAATTCATTGCTGCAGTTACTCAGCTGCATCGTTAGTACTTATATTGACTGTATAACAGTTTTGTTTTTTAAATGTGTATGCATGAAAATAATTCTGCTATAGAAACGTTTAATAACCAACCAAAAAGTTATTTATTTGTTCAGAACTCAAAAATGTTTGTTAACACACACAGGACTGCAGAATCACACCAATACCACCAAGCCACCACCAATACCAATGGAACAGTAGAATTCTCTTATAAAGGTTTTCGAAGAGAAAAATACCAACACAATTATAAGGTCATACAATTAAGGCCAATCTAAGGAGGTATCACTTTATGGAAAAGTTGAAAATAGTTTACACTCAATATAGTATGCTATTCATACATACATACATACATACGTACATTATGGTATATACTATTATATGTACATGTATTGAACAAGAGAGGGGGTTACTTTATGAAAAAACACCATTACAATGGAGTATGCGAATGCGAATGCAATTTACACAGATAAAAAGTTTTCTTTTTTAATTTTTTATTTATTATTAAAAATAAATTTTTAACTTGTTTTTCCGCTCAAAACATAGTATTTTTTATTCTTTTTGCTTTTCTTTTTGTTGTAAATTGACCTTGTTTATTTAATTTTTTTTTTTTGTTTTTTTCCACTCGTGTTCTACTTGTTTAATTAGTTTTTAATGTAATAGAATGTGTTTTTAAAATGTTATTTTATTTTTTTCTTATTTACAGGAGATGTATCCGTAGAATATATTCACGGTTTGCCTCATCTTACCATACCGCTTCCTAGTAGAAACGAAAAATGCCGTTTTGCTTTAAAGCCCGTTTCACATAGGGTTGGCGATCTTATAGACATGCTTAAAACCGAAGATCGTGGCATTGATCGTGCCACCATATTAAATACTAACGGTGTCAGAATAGCCTCAACATGTAACATAGAAAGTCTAATGGATGAACCATTTTGGTAAGTATTATATGAACAAGTAGCACAAAAGTAATGTCATAAAATAAATGTGGTCTTATGGTTTGGAAATAGCCATCAAATATTAAATAGCCAAACTAAGCTATTTTTGAGACGACGGAAGTGAAACAAACTTGGTTAAAGATGGCTATAAATATAGCATGGCTAAGCTTGTAAAGCAACAGTTATCATGAAGCTCATAAAAATTGGAAAATGTTCGTATTTAAAACACCTTCTGAGGAACATTAAGTACAGGTTGTTTCAAACAATACTCCTTGTGCCAAGCAGACAGACAACATGGTAGTGGCAGAAAGGATATATCCTAACTTTAAAACAGATTTGGCACAGCTTTGAGACAAGAATGTCATGCTCTGTTAAATTTTATGCAAAATAGAATAATTTTTGTCTTCTAAAGAAGATCATTTCCAGTTAAATTATGTAAGAAGAACCAATGTGTATGAAGATAAATTCGATTTTGAAAATCCAAGACGCAAACCATAAATTTCAGCAACGCCACATTTGGCGTTAACAGAGCACAATTTGCCCTTAACAGACCACTGTTAGCTATTTAACAGTATCCATCTGAACAAGCCCTCTCGTGTAGAAGCTAATTGTAGAACAAATACTAGATCTGTGAGTACCATATCCTACTGAAAGGAAGGTTCCAAGGCCTCTGAATATAATCAGCAAAAAAGTCCCATATAAAGTGATATGGTATTGAGAAAACTGGCTTTGAAAATATCAATTTTTTGATTGAAAATTCTCTAGAAGATCAGTGGCCATTTTGGAACATATAACAAATAGCACATCTACCCGACAATATGCAAATGGTAGTCCAGAGGGTCCTTTTGCGAACCGGAGTGGTGTGGTAGCTGGAATAATTTTTGAATTTGAGAAATTGAATTTTGAAAATCCCTATCCATACCCCACCAACCATCCTATAAATTCAACACATTTATTCACTAATAATAATGATCATAAGGATAATTATTTTTTATGTCAATAGTCTGCAATAATCGCAAATGACTACTACTGCCACTGTTAAATAGTTAACAGTAGTCTGTTAATAGCAAAATTTACTTTGTTAGAAACAAGAAGAGGCGCTGCTAAAAGTGAGGGTTTGCGTCTTTGGTTTTTAAATTCACACGCATATCTCATTTACACTTAAATTATGTAAGAAGAACCATTGTATTCCCTAAAACAAATCAATTTTTAAACACGCCCCTAGAACTACAATGAAAGTTACTAGGGAGCATAACAGGCTGTTAAACGAATTGCACCTCTAGTATCATTGTTAAGAAAATGGCAGCCAATTCACATTTTAACATAACTTTTGTGCCCCACTGTGTTAATAGATTTACACATTTTTTTTCTTATTTTAATGCCTTATTGTTCCCCTTTCAGGATACACATCAATGACCAAAAATATAAAGTAGTTCCTCCCAAACGGGAAAGAATGCAAGCACAGGATTTAAAAAAATTAGACGACATTAAAGCATTAGTATCTCAAGTGAGTTAAAAACTTTTCGATTTATCTAAAAAGTATGTATATTTAATTACAAATTTTGAAAATTTTCAATTTATTTCACAGTTATACGAAGCCTTACATGTGGGCGAATACCATATAGAAAAAGAGCTAGAATTGACAACTAAATTAGAAGATTTAAAATATAAAATATCACCACTAGAAAGAGTAAGTTGAAGCAAAACTTAATTATAACAGTTCTTTTATGACAGTTTTTCTTACCAATAATATTCTATTTTGTTTTTTAATTATTGTTTAAGGAAAAATCGGAATTAAGTGCACAAGCGGAACGTAAAACAAACATTATGACCTGGGTAGGCTTGGGCTTAATGTCTGTACAATTTGGCATTTTAGCAAGACTGACATGGTGGGAATATTCTTGGGATATTATGGAACCAGTTACGTATTTTGTTACCTATGGCACGGCTATGGCCATGTATGCTTATTATTGCATAACAAAAACTGTAAGTAATTTGTGATGAAATGTAAATGAAAATTGTTTAATGCGTTAATTTGAATTATTTGTCTACAGGAATATAATATGCCTGAAGTTAAAGACCGCCATTACCTCATTACTTTGTATAAACGTGCCAAAAAGAAGAATTTCGATGTTGACACCTACAATCAATTGAAACGTCAAATTGCTGAAATCGAATATGATTTGAGACGTCTACGTGATCCTTTGAATTTGCAACTGCCACCACATGTTGATCGTTCACAACAAAATCCACCTCTGAATGCTGTTCCACCGGCGCCCAGTGCCAGTGAAATCTCGCCAGCAACTGTCAAAAAGTCTGGCTTCAAAATACCGTTTCTGGATTCGAAAAATTAAAATTTGAACTCGAAGCTCAAGAGGCATAATAAATAAATAAGAAAGAGTTCTATGTGAAAACAAAAGGAACAACAACAACAACTAATTCATAGTATAATTTATTTTCTGCTTTTTGTTTTCATTTACTTTATTTTATTTTATTTTATTTTATTTGTTTATTTCATATTTTATTTACATACTTATCTCGTCGTTTACCTCACTTTATAAGAAAAAAAACCAGCTGTGTTAATCGATTAAAATTAGAGCACAAACAATTGTTTTTAACTCAGTCTTAAAGAAATTGAATTTGAAAGAAATTCTTATTATTATGATTATGCTATAAAACAATCAATCAATCAATTGTGGTACATTATGCATACATACATACATACATATATAGAGAATATACACATGTATGTTAGATATGTATTTATTTAAAATGTATATTTGTATATTTATATATGTATTTATTATTATCTAACTAACTAAAGTTATAATTATCATTGTTTGTTTTATTTAATTGATTAGCAAAACTTTATTATCACAATTAGTTCGTTTAATAATTAAGTTCTTAAAAGTTTTACCATAACAATCAACACACTAATTTGGTTTATAAGTTACAAAATTGTGTTTCTTTTTAATTCTATTGACAATATATTTGTGAAATAATATTTATGTTTAAATATCGAAACGTATACCATATTAATACATAAGCGTAATTCTTTTATTTTTGATTTCTTTCATTATTTTTTATTTAAATTAAGCTTATTATTTACAAATTGTGTTTCATGTACTTCATTAGTTAGTTTCTTTACTGCATTTAACTTTTGACCTTTTTGAAAAACGAAACTATTAAAACATAAAAAATTTTATTATAATTTAAAGTTAATTTAATTTAAAAGTTAAATGGTTTCATTAATAAATATAATTTTTTCTTATTAAATATATTTGTTTGTTTTTATTTTGTTTTTTATTTGTAAATTTAAAAAAAAAAATTTGTGTAAACACATTGTTTTATTTTAATCGTGAATACTTTTTAATTTCTTTTTTTATAACCTATTATTTATTCCTTAAATACTACGCTTAAATTACCTTTTTACATAAATACATATACTACACCCATACCTCTCTGCGTCATTTCGTTTTGCGTTTTTTCGAAGTACCGTCGCTGCTGAATTAGTATTAACATTCACTATGCGTCGTTAGATTTTCGGAATTACTTTGTTTTGGGTTCGAGGTATTAATTTTTTGAGTTTTCCTTTTTTTTCTAAAAGTTGGCACGACTTTTGTTTCTAATTGTGTCGTGCTATCAAAACTTGGGAATTCCATTTCTAACTGAAAATAAAACCGTTTTATTTTCACCTTGTTTTTCTAATTTTAGAGTTCAGTTTTAATTAGTGTGTTATAAATTAACTGAAAATTGTTTTGTTTTTTGTATGTACATATGTAATAAATTTTTATATAACTTTTGGTTTTTAAATGTTTACTTTGTACAATTTTCTTTTAAAAAATAGTATTTTTGTAACCCTGCAATCTATCTTCGAACTTTACATGTTTCAATTTGTATAGGAAGAATTGTGTAAAGGAAGAAAACATAGACGTTAACAGTCCACATTCATATTCCCATGCTCAGGTGGCGCTCATTATTATACGTTACTCATTAGACATATTAAGGAACACTTTCTTTTAACGTTTTTGGACTAATATTCCCGATTAGCGGTGGTCATATAATGAAACCATTCATTAGTAAATAATGCTATACGTTTTATTTTCCATATACGATATTAAAAGGTTATATTTTGATAAAATTTAAGATTGCAAGCCTTAATATGTGTCCTTCAAAATAATATCACATATGTTTTATACAAAAATAAAACACAAAAAATTATAACCCGTTGGATGTATAACTATTCCTTTAATTATTCTAATAACTTTTAAATTTCAGTGTAATAGTTTTATTTTTCATATTTAATAGATTGGCTGAAATGAAGTGGAAATAGCTTCCCCAAAAACTCTGTGTATCCTTTATTTCATTTAAGAGAATGTTGTATATTTAATATAATTGATGTCGCCGCGATCTAGTAGGTAGGTGTTTGGCTTATTAGACGTGAGGCCTCGGTACAAACCCCAGGTCAAGCATCTCCAACTAAACGAAATATGAAAAAATATGTCTTCGGCGACTTCCTCTCAGCAGATTTCTGGCAAAAACTCTGAGAGTAAATAAAATTGCCATGAATAGTTTCTCAAAAATCAGTCGGTCAGAGTCGACTTTAAATTATATGTCCCGCCACTCATATATAAAAATTAACGCACACAACATAAGTTTTGTGAGAAACTAGGTCGTAATCCTGACTAAAGGGTTGTAAAGACCAATTATGAATGTATGTGTAAATTTAATAAGAGTAATATCCTTAGCAATTCAAACAACAATTTAAATTTTTATTAGAAGATTTTCAATATTGCCGAATCCAAGTACAATCCAAGAACGGCATCCCTTTGTGCGACTCTTAGAAAGTGTTCCCAACTGCCTGCTCATAATCTGACTTATGTATGTCTAGTTAATTATCACCTTATGCCAAATAATTTCCCTAAAATACACATGCTATTATCTCATGTAATACCTCAACTGTCAGTAGGACAATAGGACGCCAATCATGTAATAGATATCGGAATGGATAATAGACTAGCTTATCGGTGACACCCAAAGATCAAAAGTATATGGCCCTTAGACTGAAGCTTATCTTCTTATCGATTTAGATTTATTCGCCTATGATATCTTTTTGATATTTCGCGTTTTGAGATTAGTAGAATGCTCATTACAGATATCGATAGAGAATTTATTATCAACCATAAGAGTAATAGCCTATAACCATAGTGAGTAGCAGTCTACATTGCCGATATATTAATTTGTGTGGGGTCACATTCCAACGTTACTAAAACGCACTATTTCCGCAAACTTTTTCTGTTATCCAGATGCTTGCCACGTTCGATAACATTAATTTCATTTGCGGTGATTTATAGCTGATTTATTATGATTATACACCACCCTGTAGAATTATACTTTCTGCCGAAATCGACATCTTGTCATTCTTTATACAACATATACGACGTTCATTGTACATGATTGATGTTATGGGACATGGCGACGTATCAAATTTAACTGAACAAATTTGCGTGTGTGTTGGTAATAATTATTTGTTTTACTTAGCACAGCAATACATCAAAATTGAACCTTCAAACTGCATTGTATTGTTGTTGTGAAGAAGAAGAAAAGAACACATGATTTATGCAACGCAGGTAAAGAAAATCAAACGTATTTTGATTCTTCTTCTCAGCCTATACGTGTGAGTACAGCTTTACCAACACATTAAAAAAACGCGAGTTTAATCCATTATTTGATGCGTGGCCGAGCAACTTTAGAGCATTAGAACCATAGGCTGTATTTTTAAATTTAATTTTATTTAAGAAAAGTTTTATCAAAAGTCGCATATTTTATTTACTAAACCATCATCTGAATTTTTAGGAAAGATTTTTTGTTAATTTCACTATTATTGACTGAGAAAAAGTCAAACAATAGGTCACTGAAAACCTGACGGTTTTATTTTAAAATCTAACTCTCAAAAGATTTTTTCGATTTTTTTCTTTTTTAATTCTTTTTTTTTAAATTGTTTACTTTTAAATTTAGAGCTGAGAACATTTTAATAATGGTTTAAGAATAGAATGCCGAATAAATGCATTACGAATATTTTTGTATTTTTTTAATTGTTTTATTTTTTGAATTTTCTTTAAACTTTAGAAACAAATGTTGTATATATTAAAAAAAACACTCGCACCAATTAGTCATAATAAATAATAAACGTTACAAATAAAATATAAAAAAATAAATAAAAAAAACAATTGAAATTATATTTTAAATAAAATTTGTTTTATAATTGATTATAACAACAAAAGAAAAAAACAAAAACCAAACGAAACGAGTAGATAGACTCATATTTAGTACATTATTTATAATAAACAATTAAAATAAAAAATAAATAAATGTTTTTGTACATAAAAAAGAAAAAATCCAATATAAATTAAAAAAGAAAACAAATCCAAAGCAAATATTGTGTTTCGTGACAACGTAATTAATAATAAAAATAATAATAAAATTCAATAAAATAAATAAAATATACACGTTATAATACAAAACCATTTAAACTGTGCATCA
Source organism: Sarcophaga variegata (assembly GCA_932273835.1). Classification (NCBI taxonomy): domain Eukaryota; kingdom Metazoa; phylum Arthropoda; class Insecta; order Diptera; family Sarcophagidae; genus Sarcophaga; species Sarcophaga variegata. Next base: position 112,873,988 of record OW026362.1, on the reverse strand, counting down.
TACATAATATTCTACGACTATTAGAATATTTATAAACTATAGCAAATGCTAGAATACATTTCTTGTAGAATTTAATATCGAAATTTATCGTGAGCAAAACAATAATTTTCTTCTTCCATCGTGTTTAACGCCACGTTTTTTGATTAAGTTTCGATGTCATTTATACCACTCTTAAGTAAAGAAAATTGTTTTTTATTTTTATTTAAAATTTTTCTTAGAGATCTATTAGGTGATCAGGGAGGGAATCGAATTCCACAATATCCACTACACCGAAAGGTCCTTTAAAGCGCCATTATGTTTTGAGGATAAAGGCCAGTTTATTGGCCATAGACACCTCTCCTTTCTTCATGGTTTTCCAGGCGGGATTGTGGAAAAATGTTACTTACATGGATGTATGAACATTATATAAAAAATGCAGGAATGTTTCAATAATGTATACTACCTATGAAACCCCGCGTTAATAAGTTATGAATGCTTAAGAAAGCTCATAAATAGATGAAAAAATTCAATTATTTCTGTTCATATCGAGCTATTTATGTCACTGAGGTGATATCCATAATCCGAGAGGATATCTAAACAAAATAATTTTGTAGATTTCGATTACTCGATATACTATATACTTGATATACCATGAATACTTACATACATATCGTGAACGTTAAAAGAAACTGTACTTAATATGTATTAATAAATTACCGTTATTTTTATTTAAAAATCTTTAAAATTGAAAAAAAAAATTACAAAACATTACGAAATATTGTCAAATTTTTCAGGTACTCTCCTTAAGTGGTAAAAGTTGAGTTTAGAGAATGTTAGAATTTTATCATTAGTGTACAGTTTCTTTTGACGCTCACTATACATTGTATGTACTTAAGTATAAATTGATTTTCTTTTCAAACTTAATGCAGTAAATAATAAAAAAATTTGCCTAAATCGATAATTTGATAACAAGTATCAAAAATAGCCGATTAAAAATGGTGTTTGCCACGATAAATTTTGAAATATCTAGTATCTATACATATTATGTATGCTTAGAATTTAATAATGGTTGTGTTGTTTCAAAAAAAAATAGTTGAAATGTATTGCTAATAAATTTAAAAAAAAATTGTAAATAAAATGCTAAATGTTCTTAAATTAATAAACAACAACTAATTGTTTAAATAATTGACTTGATAAAATATCTAAAGTTAGCAAGTGAATTATAGAGAAATCTAAATTTTAACTTAAAACGAAAGCTTTTCCATATTTTATATGCAACTATGTATCAACAAATTATTAATAATATTAATATTGATAACAAAAACATGTCATTGTACTATATATTTAATTTACATTTATTTTTCTAAATAAAAAAAAAACAAAATGAAAAACATTTTTAAACATTTTTTTCACTTCAAACATTTGCCTGTATGTAATACAAAAACAAAAAATTAAAGTAAAAAATTATAAAAAAAACATTAAATTTCTAATAATTGTAATTTAAAAGAACATTTTAAGCGAAATTATAAATTTAAAAATGAAAACTGCACCAAAGATCAATAATCTACACAAATCACTACTATTTACACTAATTGCTCAGAAAAAAAAGAAAAAATTAATAAAAAACAAAAACAAAACAAAAACTATTTTAAATATTTAAACAAACAAAAAATTAAAAAAACTTTAAACAACTAACAGAAATTCATTGTTAACACTATTATTAATGAAAAAAGAAAAGAAATGAAAATAAATTTATTTTATCCCCTTTAACTTGATTGATATTTATTAAACAATTTAATCTTTTTGAAAAGTCTATACAATATTCAATTCAAATTTATCCAAACAGTTATAACTACGTATACAAATATTATCTCCACAGTATTTCAAGGCCAAATTTTTAGAAAAAAAACTTAACTCTTTTAACTCCCCTTTATGTTTTCATCTTTTTTGTATAAGAAAAAATAATTACAATTATTAATTTTATTTAAAAATGTAATTCAGCACCTCGACAATCATTTTAGATTTTGCTTGTAATGTTTAGAATTACAAAGAAAATAATGATTTGATCATTATGCAACAAAACATTCGGTGATAGCGAAGGGCATTTTATTCAATGGCAGTATCGCATGCCCTGTTATTTGCTTTCAGAAGACTTCCCTGGAATCTAACCTGCCCGCCTTGTATTATTTTATTTGCTTTAATTCAATGTGACCAGATCCTAAGAACATTGTTCCACTACCATAATGCCCTGGTCAGAAATGTATACCTACTAAAAAACAGATTAACTCACCAAAAGTATTTTAATTACTATACTACTTGTATGTGTGCCGGATAGTATTGCGTAGAGTTCTGTCCGGAACATTATATTTTTTTTATTCTTTATTTGTCTGAATTTCAAATCATTATTGAATTTTTATACTTATGGATTTAGACACTTTTGGAATGAAGATACGATTTATTAAAATTAAATTGTTACGTTTTTACGTTTTAAAAACGCTCGTAGCTTGTAGATTTCAAATAAAATAAAAAAAATTCGTCTTTAGTTTTAATTAAAATTCTTTATTATTCGCACAAGTCTGTGTGCCACTATTCACAACTTGATGTAAACAACAACAATTGCTTTATTTGGTAGTCCTCTGTTTACACCCTTTGCATAAACAATAACAATTACTAGACAATTGTTTGACAGATCTTTGTAACGGAGATCTTCAAACCACAATTACTCTCTTCATGCACATCGCGTCTTCACATAAGACTGACTGAACTTTACGCACTCACGCGCCTGCTTTGCCTTGCCTTTCATATGGCAGGATAAACAGTCTGATGAATGTTCTTGACGGCAAATTTTCGTATCTTCGCCTTCTAGAAATCTCTAGAAATGTAAATTTATTTGCCATTCAACTTCCTTGAAAAACAATTCCATTGTTTAATGCAATATTAGAAATGTCTGTCGAGCTGCTGAATAACTAAACTTAGATTTGAAACGAATTTAAACGAAATTAAAAATTAACAAACCAAAAAAACAAATTAAATTCTTCTACTTAAAAACAAAACAAAACAAATGTCTTAGAAAAAAAGGTTGCAATACTACTACTATACCATTAAAATGAAAACCTGAACATTTTTCCATAACATTTAAGTGCTTTAATCCTTAACTTAACTTGACTTGACTTAACTAATACTAAACTAGTACATATATAATTGAGTTTTCCTTTTTAATAATAAATTAAATAATTTTTTTATACCTGGCTAAATAAAAATAGAAAAAAATTAATATTTATATGAATGCGTATGTATGTAATATGATTAGAATAAATAGTTTAAATTAAATTAAGAATAGACAAAAAAAAATTAAATAAACAAACAATCATCCAAAATGTAATAATTTGTTATGAAAGCCTATAATAATGATTAAATTTCATAAAATAAATTTCATAAAATTTAAACTAAAAAAATCTACAAACAATCTAATCTAGTCATCAAATCTAAAAATTATTTTATATTGTTTTAAACAACTCAAATTTGTATTTAACTAACTAAACAAATTGTTTTACTTTAAAACAAATCATACAATATTATTATTATTATTATTAACAAATTTCAAACACAAAGTAAAACTCTCCTATAAATTTTAAAATCTGTTATAAATATTTATAAAAACAAAACAACATATTTATTGAAAATTAAAATGAAAATTATATATTTTGTTTTCTTTTTTTGGTTTTTGTTAAAACCTCTTCTTAACTTACTTTTAAAGTAATAAAAACTAATAAAATGAAAATTTCATAATATTAAAAGAAATTCAATTGAAATTGTTTTTATATTTTTCTTTTGGGAATAAGGACAGGTAAGAACTTTATAATTATACAAGCTCGTCTTGTTTGCAATAAACACGAACTTACTACGATAAAATTTTAATCAAATTCATAAAATGACAATTTCAGCGCTAACTCCAACTTAATCCCACTTGATACACAACATAATTTTATACTTATATCTGCAGGATCTCTTGCTGCAATCAAGTCTTTTCCTATTAGATGATACGATCGCCAATTATCGTCGTCTAGAAACCACGTCCTCCATGAATATATTGTTATAAAAATGAAAATTCTAGATTCTGGTGTTTTGCTTTTATATCGCTTAACATTAAAATTATAAACAAAAGCTACAAAAACAAAACAATGCAGTAAACAAACCTACTTACAAATTATCGTACTGCTTAATGAAACAACAAACACCAGCATAAAAGAATGGTAAACAAGTAAACAAAAATACACAAAGAACGCTACAAGAATAAATGTAAATAAAATACACAAACAACAATAAAGAATATAAAGAACGAAGTTTACATTTATAAAGATTTCGAGAAGACGAAGTCACGAACATTCGTCCTTCAAGAACATTCATCAGACTGTTTACCCTGCCATATAAAAAGCAAGACAAGGCAGTCGAGTGAAGTGAAATGAAGTTCAATCAGTCTTGTGTGAAGGCACGGTGTGTCTGAAGAAAGTAATTGTGGTTTGAAAATCTCCGCGACAAAGTCGAATAATTATCTAATAATTGTTATTGTTTATGCAGAGGGTATAAACAGAGGAATAACAAAGAAAGGCAATTGTTGTTGTTTACATCAATTGGTGAACAGTGTGCGAATAATCAAGAATTTTAATTAAAACTACACAAATTTATTTTTAATTTATTTGCAATGCACGAGCTCATATTTTAAACGTTTTTAAAAGGTAAAAATGGAACAATATAATCGGTTTTTTATTGGATGTGAAAGCAAACTCTGCTCATTGAAACTTACTCTTTTCCAACATGCGATCTTATCTGATCCTGCTAAAAATTTCATTGGTCATGATTTACGCTTACGAGCAAGCAAATAGACGTGTGAAGTTCTCAACCATATGAACGGTATTCAGCGCATTAACAGACAATGTCTAAGCCTTGTTTACGTTGAAAATACCAAATTAAGGAAACCCTGTAACCGATTAGTATATGCAACTTGTGCGCGTTAAACAGATGTACCTGGAAGGAAGTGCTAGAACAGGCCGAAATTCGATAAACAGGTTGTCAAACTAATACGCAAAGCTGGGGTTATATTATTAAGGTTGTTATGGTTTTGTTTGCTAAGGAAATGGATCTTTTACAGGGCGGCAAACTTAAGTACTTTTCTAATTGAACTAATAAATAAAATACAATTAAGGGTGCCCTGGTAGTCTAGTGGGTCGTGTGCTAGACTATTAGCGTGAGGGTCGTGGGTTCGATTCCCACCAGAGACTCTGGTCTGTGACACTACACCGAGCATATGGCCGAGTTACTCCGCTCGTATATAATTAGAATATAGATTATAATTGTATTGGAATTAATAAATATATAAATAAATAAAATACAATTAATAACTTTTATTCAAGCAATAGAATACATTTTTTAACCTGAAGCAAAGCGTTTAAAAAAAGTGAAAAAAACAACGAAGTCGCCGTGGTCTAGTAGGTAGTGTGTTGGCTTATTAGACGAAAAGCCAGGGTTCGAGCTCCAGGCCAGACATCAAAATAAAATACAAAAAGTATTTCTTCGGCGACTTCTTCTCAGCAGATTTCTGGCAAAAACTCTGAGAGTATATAAAATTGCCATGAAAAGTTTCTCAAAAATCTGTCGTTCGGAGTCGACTTTAAACTGTAGGTCCCGCCACTCATGTATAAAAATAACACACACAACATAAGTGGTATGAGAAAGTAGGTCGTAATCCTGACTGAAGGGTTGTAATGACCAATTATGTATGTATGTTATGAAAAAAGCAACTATATGTGTGAAAGTATTTCAAGAAAAGCAACAGAAAAATAGACAATACATATGTACATGCATTCTTATATCACTTTACTCTCAGTTAAATATTTAGCCAACGATATTCTTAGCTGTTCCAGGATTCGTCATTCGTACAAACCATATAGTTTTTCCGATTGTATTAGTGTTCACAAAAAGATCTCCCAACAATTGTTTATTACATAAAAAATTATACAAAAATTTCCTTAAACTTAATATTGTACAATAATTTAAAAATGTTCACAATTAGGATTTCTTAAGTATTTTTTTCTATTAGGAACATTTAATCTCTAACCTTAAACAGTTTTCCGAGTCGGTTGTATTCCAATATACTAGTTCCGCAATAGGTCGGCTGGGTTTAACAAACAGCGTTAATTCTTGATTTAAAAGTAATTGTGAAAATTTCGTTTTTATAACAGCCTTGGTTGCAGAACGATATTTTCCTAATAGTGTAGCATTACTAAACGAACGACCACGCATATCTGGCGCCTCTTTTGTGTCAATAACTTCATTAAGGGCATCATCAATCAGGCGATAACTAGGCTGACGATAGGGATTATAACCTAATTTTCGACATATTTGACGCACTTCTGACATATCGGGTGGCGTTGATTTCGGAAAGCATTTTGTATGCCAAATGCCATATGTTTGTTCCATAACCTGGCCGTATGAGGGTTTACGTAAATGGTATCTACTGAAAATATTTTTATAAATACATTCATACACATTTTATCATATTTTAATTAATTAAAAGTATTTACTTTTGTGGATAATCATCATTTTTGAGCAAAGGCTGCTCTAGGCCATAACAATAACGTTCATCTTCTCCATTTGGACAATCTATTTCCTTGTCACAAACAAATTCGCGGGGAATGCATTCATCAGACGATCTAGTAACAAAAAAAGAAAATTTTATCAAATATTTCGAGTTTTTCTTTTTGTTATCAGTTAACTTACCGACTACATTGGAAACGATCATCGGTACAATTGCATAACACAGGACTTTCATCGCTTTTATCCCAACAATTGCGTATGCCATCACAAATTTTTGAAGGATCGGTAGCTCTGGAATTAAAGACATTTTTATCATTTTAATTGTTATCGGGTACTCTAATCGGGTGCAAATGGAGGAATTTGAACAGAAACAATCGTACATGGATTCAACATTCCGTATGTAATACCTGCTTTTATATCGTATAAATCTAACCTTAAATATGTAAAACATGAACATATAGTGGGTTCATCCGTAAGATCTTCACAGTCTGCAATGTGATCACAAAATTTGGTTTTTGGCAAACATCTATCCGTAGTGCGACATTTCATTTCAGAAGGGCTACAGGCTAATAAAAAGAAAAGAAGACATTTGTGTGAATATTTTTCATAAAAACTACAATTTTTTGTTTTTTACTTTTATTAAGTTTTTGGCAAATTTTTGTATCCTCGTCGCTGGCATCATGGCAATCAATACGTCCATCACAAACTTGTGTTGCATTAAGACACAAACCCAAAGGACATCGAAAATCAGAACACAAGGGGGCATCGTAAGCAAAACTACACTGGGTATTATCTGTAATCGATAACGATAATAAAGTACGATAAACGATATTTAATAATTTTCTTTTTTGCTTAATTTCACATCTTACCCAACTTTTTATGTAAAACACTGTAAGCTTTGTCCAATGTCCTTAAGGCAAATGCATGCTTAAAGCTTTGACAATCGCTATTGTTATATGAAAACAAGGCATTTGGATACCAGCCTGTATTATAACTTCGACAAACCAAGATGCCCTGATCAATTGGTTCCAAAATTGATGTATTTTTATGGCTGTTCCCAAACTGTTTACAGCTAATGTGTTTGGTTAGCACTTGATTTTCTTCAGAACTGTCTGAATCATGGAATGTGTTGAAATCTTCAGGACTATCATTCCTTTCACGTAGCAATTTCAGAGAGGGATTTCTTTCCAGCAAACGATAGCAACTTGCAGATTTACTACGGCACTGTTTTTCATCATTTTGTTCTTCAATGGAAACGGTTTTAACACGACCATAAACATTATCATGCAAAACGGCAATGCATTCGAGCTTAGAAGGCGGAGAGCTGTTGTAAAATTAATAACAAAATAACATAATTAATGGGTTAATTGTATTCCTGAGAATCTAATCTATTGTGTTAAACAAAAATATTAAAACGTTAATTTTTTGCTTACCCATCTGGCAGAAATGTCGGTAAAATATGATGCGAGAAATCTACAGGCCTTTCCAAATGCATTAGCAAAACATCACTATTTGGCACTGCTTCCGTGCAGTCTATACGATGGATTTTTTCATGATTACTTTTATGCAAAGCATGTTTAGTTTTGCCACCACCAAATAGGGCCACCACATAGTCTTGATTTAATCTGAAAATTTTGTTTCCCAAAACTTCTTACGTTAATATCAATCAAAAAACAATGCAACAAATGCTTACCTTAAACCAAAATTACAAGTTTCATGCACCATTATCCAATATTTATCCATTAATACGCCCAAACACCAAAGCTTACCATTTGCAAATACATCCACCAGCCAGGGCCAATGTAGTTCCTCTATACCATCGTGCAGTTTATCGTTAACCAGAATGCTAATATTTTTCTTTTTATCGATAACTTTATCCAATTTATCTAAAATATCTTCTTTCTTCGGCTTTACTATTAAATGCATTTGGGGCATTTGAGGTTTAATAAACACATTCGGTATATTATGGGTTTCTATGGCTGGCTTAATCGGCTGTAATTTCGTATCTTGTTGTGGTTTTTGTTTTCCTGCACTTAAGGTCTTGAAGGGTTGTGTTCGATTCAATTTAGCATTACACTCTATATAGAGACCCAAACAGGCTTCTCTTGACTGCTCAATGCGTATTGATCTCGAATTGGAGGTCAAATTTTTAAGGAGTACATTTTTAATATGCGAATAATTAAAATTATCACTGATAACTGATAGAACTTCTATATCAAATTGGGATTTCGTGGCCTGTAGTTCTGGGCTAATGGGAACAATCTGCTTATCTTCAGTTGATTTAGTGGTGTTGTAGAAATTAACGCCATTGAAGCCCAATAAGGCACATACATCTGCAGCGGTTTTGGCATTATGCTCGTTAAATGTTGTCTCACGAGTACAGACTATCCGCCAAATGCCGTTAACATTATGGGAAAATATACCAGCACTTTGCAGCAAAGGACGTTTATTAAAATCCAATTGGATTTCTTTGCCATTCGTTAAAGCAACTAAGAGAACGGAAATAATAGATTATCGTATGTAAATACACAATAAGGGCCATTATTACAACTTGCCGTTAACTAAAGGCAGGCTTTTAACGCACAGATAACTTGATTTTCATAATTATGAGTATACAATAAGATAAAAGTGAGCGTTAAACTAAAGGGAAGATCATCCTACTTTCAACTTTTAAAGTTCACTTTAGCATTGAACTTGTTTTATTATATATATGTCTTATTATATAGATATGGCAACTTTAAATATAAACATGAAAAATAACCGTTAATATAAGAATAGTTTTTCAAATCCAAATCGATATTGGCGCATTCATTATATTTATTTTAAAACAAAAAACACAACAATAAAAAAGCTAAAACCTCAGCACACAAATGTTATAAACAAAATGAATAAACATAACAAATAAGAAGGCACGTCGTTGCCACTGTGTTTTTAAAACACTTGTTTAATTGAGCAGAGTTATTGACATTGCTTCGGCACTGCCATATTTTTGTTAAAGTTAACTTTATTTTATCTTTAGGTTGTTATAACGAAAAGAAGCTAAAGGTGACTTTAAAGTTCACTTTAGCCAAAGTTCCCTTTAACTAAACTCAACATTAACGGCACGTTGGTTCGGCGAAGAGATCATCAAAATTGCTTATTTTTACTGAGCTTACTTTGGTTTTTACAACTTGCCATAAACTCTCAATCGGGTTGAGATCTGGACTGCATGAAAGCCAATCAAGTACAGCTACCGAATTGTTTAAAAACCATTGTTTGATGTGATGAGCCGTATGCTTCGGGTCATTATCTTGTTGAAATGTCCATGTTACTGGCATATTCTCGTCAGTATACGGCTTCATTGCATCGCTTAGGATTCTTACATATTGGAACTTGTCCATGTTTCCATCAATTTTGTGCAGCGGCCCAACACCGCATGACGACATAGCACCCCAAAGCATAATATAACCTCCTCCATGCTTTAAAGTGGCCCGGGTGTATCTTGGATCAAATTCTTTTAACTTTGGCCGGCGAACATATTGTTTTCCATCGGGAGAGACTCTATTAATTTTTGTTTCGTCCGAAAATAACACTCTTTTCCATTCCACAGTGGTCCAATGGCGGTATTTTTTGCGAACTCTATTCGCTTCTTCCGGTTACGCTCAGACAAAAATGGTTTCATTCTGGAAACTCTTCCAAAGAGACCAGCTGCTCGCAATCGACGTTTTACTGTGTCTACAGATGGTTTTGCTCCGTTTTCACCAAAGACTGCTATCCGAATATAATTTGCTGATTTATGCGGATTATTTTTCGACTCGCGGACAAACAGTGCATCTTCACGAACTGTCGTAATTCGGCTTCTTTGTTTACGAGGCAGCTTTTCAGCTTTCGAATGTCTTCTGAAATATTGAACCGCTTATGGCAAGTTGTAAAAACCAAAGTAAGCTCAGTAAAAATAAGCAATTTTGATGATCTCTTCGCCGAAACAAAGAAAGCTTGGGAGGCCATTCCAACCAGTGTATATGAAAGTCTTGTTACCTCGATGCCTCGGAAATGTCAAGCTGTTATCGACAACAATGGTTTTGCAACAAAATATTGATTTTTTTTCTAATAAATACATGTTTTTCATAAAATTTACGGTGTGTCCTTAATTATATGCACGACTGAAATCAATATTCTTTAAAAAAATGGCTCACAGCTTTAAAAATAATAATTTATTTGACACAATAAGTAGTTATTTTCTACGACTAACAGTTTAATTAACTAAACTTGGACAAATTTTGACAATATCATACAACCATTTTTATTTTTTGCTTCAAGCTCACATGCAAGCTTCGTGTCCTTAATTAGTTGCACGCAGCTGTATGTTTATTTTAATGCAGCTTTAAAGAAAACGTTTAGTGTTGTAGCAACACTATGTGTCTCCTTATATCGAACAGACATTAAACCTCAATTCATTTCTAGAGCCTGGGTACGAATTATTGAATATAGTTAGAGTAGCTTTCTAATTCCATTCGGTGTCGTTTTACAAACATCTAACCCCAGCATAATATACATCACATACCCAAATCTGGGAGAATATAAGTAACAATCATTCGTTCTGATAAAATACTCACAGCAATCCTGTTCATCTTCTTTAAATTTACAGTCGATTATGTTATCACAACGTTTTGTTAGCGGCAAACATTTTTTCGTTAATGGACACAAAAATTCATCTTTGCTGCAGTTACCTGAATAGGAAAGTAATGAATGTGATAATAATACAAAAGCAATGGGATATACTTACCACAATCATCCTCATCGGTTAAGTCTTCACAATCCGTTTTACCATCACAAATCAAAATACTAAGTTGATCCTAAAAAGTATTGTTAGAAGTAAGTGTCATTGGCCATAATATTATTGGCTAGATATGGTGGGATTTACAGGTATATAAAATGTTTACCTTCAAATAATCCCGGCAGTTGCAACCTTCTTCGTCTGTACCATCTTCACAGTCTATAAAACGATCACAACGATGGGAGATATCAATTATTTGAGATATTCTGTGGAAATTAAAGAGAAAAAATTTTAATTGTGTCTCACATATTGTAATTGGTCATTACAACCCTTCAGTCGGGATTACGACCTAGTTTCTCACACCACTTATGTTTATACATAAGTTTGCAAGAAATCTGCTGAGAGGAAGTCGCCGAAGAAATATTTTTTCATATTTCGTTTAAATGTCTAACATGAGGTTTGAATCGAGGCCTCACGTCTAATAAGCCAACATACTACCTACTAGACCACGGCGACTTAATTATCTCTTACCATGTACATATTCTCGTATGTGTTTGGACATTAAAATTTTTTAAATTATGAATTTGGATTTAGTTTTGTGGAAATATTCTGTAATTTTATTTGAGGTTATGTTTTACTTCTGACACAATTTCGATTTAAATCTGATTTACTTTAAAAAAATTCTTTAGTAGCTATCGGCTGAGTTCGCTTCCTACTTATCCTAGTATAAACTTCTGCTTACTGTCTATCTTTAGCATTCACGAATAATAAATTTTGTTTTAAATACTTACTTAGTGCATATAAATTTATTTGGCGGTTTCGTTGATATTCCTGGCTCTAAAGTGGTACTTAAAGTCTCTTCAGTGGTAGTGGAAGGCGCCTCTGTAGTTATTAAAGTGCTTAACATATGATTTGTTTCACTTGAACTGACTGTTGTAGAGTAAGTAGCGAGCATAGTACTATCGGTTGTACTATCATCTTCTGTATCAGTTTTTATTTGCAAAGTACTTTCATTTTCCCCATCAGTTAAAGTTGTACTTTCACTTGAAGTACCACTCGATGTGGTACTTTCCAATAATTCCTCTACCAATGTGGTAAATTTATTGAAATCAACAATAGAACTAGAAACTACGGTGGTAATATCATCAACAGCTTCTGTAGTAGTAGTAGTAGTAGTGAACAATTCAGTTGTTGTCATGCTTTCGGTCGTTGTCAGAGTAGATTCTGTTAGTTCGGTTGTCATTTCAGTACTTGGGTATGAAGTTTTTAAGCCAGATGTTGTCAAGTCGTTAAGCTTTGTGGTAGAATCAAAGTTATCTAATGTACCAGAAACTGTTGTAGGCTCAGTCGCATCTACAAGTAGGCCTTCCCGTTCATTTTTTGATAAACTTATAGGCGTTGTATCTAGTATATCATCTTCTAGATTAAAGTCACTGATCGTAGTTGTTGAATTCCTTGAACTTCCTAAATCGGGTATGAAGTTATAAATACAACCTACTTCATCTTCACCGCCCAAACAGTTTACAATACGATCGCAACGTGCTCTTCGCGGTATACAACGTTTACCACCCCAGACACAAACATAACCGGGACACATTTGAAGAGGCTGTCTACGTGGCAAAAATTCATCGCGTGATGCGAATTTAATCCAGTCCACGTACACTGCTACTCTGGTGTATACACCAAATTCGTTTGGTCTAGCACATCCATTTCCATGACTAACAATGCCCGCTAAATACCATTCATTAAAATTGTTCACAGCACGACAGAAAAGTGGGCCACCAGAATCTCCCTGACAAGCATCACGACCACCTTCTTCATCACCAGCACAGATAGCGCCAGCCTCACGGTCATCTTTGTCGGTACAAGCCTTGCGGATGGGTAATGAAACTTGGCGTAAGGAATCACCTGGAGAAAAACAAAAATGGATTTGTATGCATAACACAATATTCACATGCATAATACAATACTTACTTCCAGGTCCTTTTTCTCTTATAGCACCCCAACCTACAGCTACGCATAATGTATTTTCCACTGGCCCCCACATCCAGTCGCCGTCGGCCGTTGAACGCCCTACATCTGGCAAGCAGATGGGTTTAACCCATCTATTGAACAGTAAAGGTTTCTCCAATCGTAATATTGATAAATCGTTACGCATCGTACGACGCTCAAAAGCGTGATGGATAACAATGTGTGAAACTTTTTGAATTTGTGTGGACAGAGAAAAGCTCGTGCGCCTTAGAAGGCCACCTCTAACTTCATAGTAATATTTTTGATAATTGAAAACACAATGAGCAGCAGTTATAACCTAAAAATTTTAATGCTTCTTCAGTTTATGACTCAAATAAATACGGAATTGAATTTCATACCCATTGTTCTGAATATATAGTGCCACCACAATGGAAATATCCATTTCTATAGACAGCCACTACAAATGGCCATTCCATGGGTTTGGTAAATGTGCCACCCACAATACGCCCTTCCTCATTCTCAATCTGTCGTTTATTTTTAAGTTCTACGGCTGCTTGTATTTTTGCAAATCGTTTAGATTTACGAGCCTTTATGCTCGTCGAACTGCTTTTAATGATACCGCACTTGGCTGGTGCACAACGAACATAAGCTGCATGATCAGTTAAGACATAAGCACTATCTCGCTTCTGGCATGATTGGGGAAAATAAGCACGACCAACGTGAGTGGGTTCTATAAATGGTCCAGGCAGTGTAAGCGGTTTAAATGTTATGTTTGGTCTTCCATAGTGACCACCCTCATTTTGACAGGCTTCCTGAGCCCAGTGTTCGCCATTATTACAAACGGGATACCATTCACCACGATAATTGTGATACAGATAACCCTCAGAGGCTGAAGCAGAATGAGACTGCATTGAAAGAAGCACGTTAATTGAAGATACAAAATTATTTTTTATTTAATTTCATAAGTTTACTTACCATATGATGTGTTATATCGTTGGCTATTAAACTGCATTCCATTTCATCTCTGCCATTCAAACAGTTGATATAACCATCACATTTCTCCATAGCACTGTAGCACATGGACACTGTCGATCTATTGTAAAACTCATACTCATAAGGATGTTCATAGCAAGAGTACATGTACTCGCTGCAACCAAAGCAACCGGTCTCATCTTCGGCCATTGGACAATCGGGATAACCGTCACATATGCGATCTTCGATAATGCGTTGACGGCAAGTACAGGCTGCCTCATCACTGCCATCCGAACAGTCAACGGCACCATCACACCAAGAAGCCTCTTTAATGCACTCGTTGCCACCGTAACAGGCCATGTGTCCATGTATTTCACACTTGACATGGTTTTCTCTGCCTAAATGTTCTGGTATATCGACATACGAAGCATAAACAATATCAGAAGATGAAGAATTATTAGAATGGCCTGAACGCAATTTGAAATTTGCATTTGAGAAACCAGGTCCACTAACACCAGCGCCACCCAGACTGCCAAAACTACCAGAATTACCATGGTTTGGCATGTACGCGCAAAACAATTGTTTTTGCTGATTTTGTTGCTGCTGTTGCTGCTGTTGGTGCTGTTGCTGCTGATATTGTTGTTGTTGTTTTTGTGGTGAGGCATTTTTCGAAAATATAATGGGTATATTACTCTGTGGTCTGAAATGCATTGAATATACATACTTCGGTTGCTTTAAAAACAATCAGGTTTCAAAAATGTTTGCCTACCCTTGTGCTGTACCACTTGTATGACCAAAGAAATTACCAGTTGTACCGAAATTTTGTGGTACAAAAACTATACCACCTGATCCACCACCTCCACCGCCGATAAAACCACCGGATGAGCCAGCAAAACCTCCCGGCATACCAAAATAGGATGGCGTCCACATGGGCGCTTGATTTATCATACGAACGTTAGCCGGCGATGCATAAAAGCACACCGGTATTGTGGGCCTACCGAAATTGGGATTAAACAGGAATTGTGCCGACGCTTTCATACTTTCGCCCGTTACTGGAAACCCACCAACCGGGCCGCGACTGGTAAATTGTACTGCCGATGATTGTGTATTTGATTCTGGTTCAGGTTCGGATTGAGGTTTTACCTGTGGCTTCAGACCTGTATATGAGATTCCCTTATCGCGCATATATTTAGCCATGCCTTCGCAAAGTGTCATAAATTGACTATCGACTGAAAAAGAGTTTGATTACAAAACGTGTCTATTTAATTACAATATTCAACTGAACGAAAATCCCATAAATTTTCTCGATTCGATTACACACTGCATAGATGCCGTGAACATATGAATCTAGGCAGGACGTATTGTCTATTGCTCGGCAATAAATTAACACTTCATTTAATGTTTACTTACCTTTATTTGGATTGACTGGATTTAATTTGGGTCCAAATTTACCCATGTTTTTAGCATCGAATTCTCCGAAGGTATCCAATATTTCCTGCTGATTATTTAAAATGGCCTTTTGAAATTTCTTTTCCCAATCTTTGCGATCTACCGAATCAAATGTTTTATTAAGTTTATCTGATTCTACTGGAATACGTTCTAAGCTCTCTAACATGTTTTCTAAACTGCTTGGATTATCTAGGGGATGATCTTCATTCGTAGAAACTCTCGAATTTTTCTCCGACGGCATAAGCTGACAAGAATTTTCTCCTGAAGAGCTGCTTTTGCATTTGTCGCTTTCCGTAGTTATTCCACTATCAATGGCTATGGCTGTTAAAGGTCTTGCGGTGCTGGAATGCGCTTCAGCACTATTTACATCGCTGTCGATATTCCAGCTAAACATAATAGGTTTAGGTTTAGTAGAATATTGAGTGGAGGGCGTTGTTTTTATAGAAGTTTCCGTTGTTGAACTAGTACTACTGTATGCTTCAGTTATTTCGGCTGTTGGTTCTTCACCGTCTAAGATCCAAACTAATTGTGATTTACGTTGGAAATCCAATTGATCCTTCTTTACATTTTCACTTATTGCTATAGAAGGGAATGCATTAGTGGATACAGCAGCTGTTCTAATTGCACTTGTTGTCGTCGTCTGAAGTTTAGTTTTTAAAGCGACATCTTCAAAATAATCATGGGTAATAACAAATTTTTCCGAACTATCCACGCCGTCCAAAATCCAACTGATTTTATCGGATTTGCTTTCCTTTGCCTTTTGAGTTGGTGTCGGCGAAGAGCTTTCGACTATTTTTGGTTTTAATTCATCCAGGGAAACATTCTCTAGCGAAATATTTTCAATGCTTTCGATTATTTCCGTAGTTGTACTCGTTGGCGAAGTGGTTGCTTTTAAAGTTTCCGCAGTTGAAGTTTCAGCAGTTGTGGCTTCTGCTGTAGTCGCATTATTTATTTCAGCATCTGGCATTATTGCAAATTCTTCGTGAGAACTTTTATCATCATTGCCATCTAAAATCCAACTAAATTTACTGGGTTCGATTTTTTCAACATTTTTCAGCATTCCGCTTATGCTACTGTCGTTGCTAATAATTCGGTCCACTAAAGTCGTAGATATCGTAGAAGTTGTGGAAGTTGTTGCCTCAGTACTTTGCTCTTTCGATTCAGTACTGCTCGAAGTAGAATTTGTCTGCAACAGTGTTTCGCTGTCTTTGAAAATAGCTCGCATTTTTTCCATTTTCTCGTTAATCTCTCGTGCCAAGTTATACATGCGCATAAAGACTACCATGCAATCCTGATTGCTGCCGGACTCTTTTTTACAACGTTTATATTCCTTTTCCAATTTATTAATGGCCTGTTTAGTGCGTTTATTTCTCACCTTTGCATAGAGACTTTTTAAATCCAAAGAATTCTCTTGTAACTTTATTGGATCCATAGAATCGTCTTTAATATTTGCTCGTCTCAATCTTCGCTTTAAAATGCGAAATTTTTTATGTTGTATACGTAAACTTCTGCCATCATTATCGCTAATATCAAAATCATGTACAAGTTCCACGTTATTTAATTGAGAATCGCTTAACAGCTGTAAGTGATGTGGCAGCTTTAAGTCTACATTCGTGGGACTCTTCATTCGATAATGATGTTTCATATTTAAGGTCATAATTTGCCTTAATTTGTCTGCATATTGGAAACAATTGTCAGGTAATATTTTTCATAGTTTCGAATGTAAAAAATCATACTTACCCATGCGCTCCAAGACTATCCCATGGTATACAATTGAAGTGAGTATAATAAGGAATACCGTTATCGATAGGGCAAACATTCTAGTCAATATTAGGCGACTACATTTTCGATGCAATCTAGGACGTGAGATTTCGGCCTCTAAAAAGATATCACAATTATTCAATATACAAATTTAAATTCTGAAATGAAATATAAATTCAGAACTTAGGACAGCCACATCGGCCTGGAGATATTCAAGCTGGCACATTGAATGGATTGGCGTCATTTGAAAACCGTACTAGCAGTCACCTGTAAATGACTTGATATGATTCCAACTTTTTTTTACAATTTGACAGTTGACGTCTTCCATAACTTTGTGTAGAATAAATTGTTCATCAATACTTTAGGACATTAATGATCCTATTAATCATCCTTTTTAATTCAATAAAATATTCCGTAAGAGGATTTACATTGAAAAGAAATGAAAACCGTTATGGTTTACGAATTATCTGGAATCTAACATGACTTGATCAACTAGTTGCAAACACAGAATATATATATGTATACATATGTATCTGTGGTTGCAAAAGAGATTCGAGTCACTCGAATCATTTATAAGTATTATAAGTATTTTTTCTAAAATTATGAATCTAAATGAGTAGGCTTATATATCAAACATGTTTCGAATGGTATGAGTTTGATATCAACGTTGTACGCATACTCATTGCAACCTGTACTTATAAATCAAAGTTGAAGTGAGTATGAATGAATCAGAGTCCAGAGTTACATTTCAATATTGTTGACTCAATTATATTGAAAATTTCATGAGTGCTTATGAGTAGCAAAAAAAAAATTCATTGCTGATCTCTGATACATGCGGACATACTTAAATTACTGTTTATTACAACCATTTAGTCAGGATCAATTCAGTCAGTCAGTCCAATTTTTCACTATCCACCAGGAATAGTAATACGCGTTGTTACGATGGATAACATTCTGTTCACAGTTACCGCAGAGGTATTTGTGGGTTGAGAAGGCTTCTGATCTATTTTTAATATTTCTTAATGGTGTTCACTGTTTAAACTGTAACCTTTTCTACTATTCTGCAACGTTTGCCAGAAATATTCCTTCATGAGTTCAGCCACTTCAAAATATATAAGTATGATACAATCATATCTGATCTACAGAAAATCTTCGGGAAGGATTAATTTTTAGGCAGCATAAATTATGTGTATCTGTTATGCCGGGTAGTAAAATATTTGAGGTCAGAAGCTTCTGATGTTCTAGATTTTAATATTCGGTCCATAATTTCTAGGTGTAAATCGCAACATTATATAGGACATTTGTTAACGCTGCAAAGAACCTAATATGGACTCCTTACTTCAATCGTAAACAAAATATAACTCTCATGGACCAGAGTCTTAAAGTCTATTTTTAGTCCTTTTGACTGCACAGAGGAGAAGTGGAAAATAATAATAATTATTATAGAGTATTCAACTCTATTGATTCGTAATATGGCCGACATTACAAAGTTCGACTTTAAAATTTAGTCACAATGGTCACTAATTTTTTTTTTTTTATTTTATCTTGATTATTATCACTCTTGCCATTAAATAACAATTTATTGTGTTATATATTCTAAATTGATTGTAAATTTAACAAATATGTATTTGGTACACTACATAACTGGTCATTACAACACATTATATCAACTTTCACACATGAGCGGAGTCGACTCCGAACGAAAGATTTTTGAGAAATTTTTCATGGCAATTTTATTTACTTCTCAGAGTTTTTGCCAGAAATCTACTGAGAGGAAGTCGCCAAAGAAATATTTTTTCATATTTCGTTTTTGTTGGATATGTCTGACATGGGGTTTGAACCGAGGCCTCATGTCTAATAAGCCAACACACCACCTACTAGACTACGGCTACCATTTGGTATACTAAAGGATTTCTGAACCACGAAATAAACTTTTTAAGTCAACATTTTGTTTCTTTTTAAGTAAAATGTTTACTGTTTTAACGTTTTATTCTAAATTTGTATTTTTATTTATTGTTGTTGTCGATTCTAAACAAGGAGTTGAACACAATTTTTTTAAGTCAAAATTTTTTAAGTCGTTATCCTTTTTTAAGGCCGTATGAATTAATATTTGACACTTCACTTATAGATTATGTTGATAATAGTTTTTTAGCTTCTGTTTAAATAAATTCCATAATTATTCTTTATTTATTATATTGCTGTAGTTTATTGCTCGTTTGATCCGAAAGTTATTTTTTTTAAAAAATTTTGTTCAATCACATATTAAGTATTATGTTACTGTATTGTCAGGACACTAAGGACACTTAAGTTTTTAATATTTTAATTTTGTATTTATTATGATACTTTTATATACTATATTTAATTGTTTTTACCGTATATATTTAATTAATGAGTAAAAATTTAAAATTATTTACCATCACTTGCTATTTTTAATTGAGTTGACATATTTTTTTATTCTCTTTATTATTTTTTTTTTTTTTTTAATTAAATTTTTATTTTAATAATTATCCTGGAAGTATAATTTTATTAGCACATTCTTAAATCGTATTGGATGTAAATATATTTCACTTGTTTTCACAATTTTTATTTATCGTTAGAAATATATCCTTGCTTCCTTTTGGTAATCCATAAAAAGGGCCATTTATTAATCCATTATGTGGTGTTAAGTTAGTAATTTTTTTAAATTATTTTCTCTTAATTTTGTATTTTTCTTTTTTATTGTGCACACTTTTCTTGATTCGAATATCACTTCCGTTCGCGTAATAGCATGTCGGTAAACTGAACCTGTTGATGGCCAAATGCCCGGCTTATTAAGCATTTCAAAAGTGGAACGTCATGGTAATTATTGTTGCATTTCTATACAAAAATTATCGCATAAAAATATGCTAACAAATCAATCGACCCAAATAATAACATTAAATTTGCAATTAATTTTAATGCTGTTCTAAGTATTATTTGTCACATTTAACAAAAAAAATATACCATAGATATACATACATATTAAATATATTAATGAAATATTATTGCTGACCTCAAAGGCTTTTAAAATTTTTGGTAAAGTAAGTTAGCAGTTTTTTTTTTTTCTTTTCTCGTTTTTAAGTAAAGTCAAGTATAAGGTAAACACTTTAATAGCGGGTGATTTTTCAACCATTTGAAGTTTTTTAAATTGAAAAACAAAATACAGAACTTTTGCAAAAATGGATGAAATATTGAATTTAAATAAATGCCTGATATTTATTATTTAAATATTATTTAATTCAAATATGGCCCAATGCTACGCCTTAGTTAGTTTATTCGTGAGCTACTGTTTTGGCAGATGCAATATAAAATATAATATAAAATGTAAGGTAAAATACAGGCTTACATTAACACAAATAGTAGTCTGACGAGGCCTTCTGGGCAAGGAAGTCTGTAATCATCGTGCGGTACCTTGCTAAAATGACTATAACTTAAAGAAATGCGGTTCAATAATGCCCTTGTTCCACAAACCACACCCAACAGTACATTTTTCAAATTCTATTAGTAGACATACCCATTGAGACAGAAATTGGTTTCGTCGCTGAGGATGATTATTCGATTTATAGTCCAAATTTCTCACAGAGCATGAATTTTGAATAAAGAATACTTTTTTCTGATCTGCAATCATTGTTCATTCTAATCCTGGTGGGAAATTGTAAACCTTCCTGAGCATATTTTGCTCTGCCACATGTCAGAATCCTTTTTTATATGCTGAAAGAATTTACATACATTGAAAAACCAAATAGCAAAAGAATTACCCGTTGTTATTGCTGTATGATACATACTCGTATATATGAGGGAATTCGCAGATGATTGAAATAAGGTCAATCAACTTAAAAATATTTTCCGAGTATACAAATTTCAATTTAAAAGAGTACTGAACTTTGATTTAAAGTTTCTATAATTCTATATTTCTAAATCCAAATTGGGGTATGAAATAAAGTCAAGAAAAATTTTTTTTTTCTTTTTACTAATTTCATTATGAATTATTTTCTTTATTAATTTTAAATCCAAAAATTATTCTGCCGACATTTGTTAACACTATAAAATTTATAATAACTATTTAAGAAATAAAATAAATTGTATTTATATACGAGAAAATCAAATTTTTATTTTCATTATACAAAAATAAATAATTCACTGGAAACAGTTGAATTCAAAAATATATATATGTTCACAATTTTATAGCATTTAATATAATAATTTATAAAAATAAAAGTAATTCATAATATGACAGTCGATTTTAAAGCAAATTTCATAAATTTAGAAGCGACTTCGCGGACAAATTCAGTGTAAATTTTTTTAAAATATACAACGAGAGCATTAAAGTAAACATAATATTTCTAATTTAGCGTACGTTAAAACACGTATTCCATAATGCGTTAATTTCTATACTTAAAGCCATTTTACAACTTATTAATCTATTCAATTATAGGAATTGATCGTTAATTAGTACGTAGTCTTTTTCAAAATAATTTCATTTTGTAGCAATTATAATTGCAAGGCACATCTAATGTAAATCTAATATGTATGGTGAGAGGAGGATTAATCAAACATTAAAACTCATAGTTTTTTTATGATTTCGATTCTCATAAAGTTCCTTCATTACGTCACGAAACAGAATGGGATTTATATTCGAGCTGACTTTAAAAAGGACAAACCAATCACTATACGTCATTCCTTCAATGACACTTCTTACATGAGCTTTAGGCATTACACGTAATTTTGTATACAACAGTTGCAAACGAAATGCTTTATTAAACAACAACATACCGCGATATATTAAATTTAATCCGGCCAATATGCAGATTATTAGGAACCAACACCAAAGGAAAGCAAACAATTTCTCATTGAGTATATTCAGTGGCAATATGCAGAGTATATCCATTGATGTAATTGAACCGGAAGCACCATATTTAACCATATGACATTTGGCAATTTTGGGGAAAACTCGTGAAGTCAAAACATTCCATCGGGTCCAATCATATTGTGGTATTGCTGCTACAGCTTGTATATACTTTGACCAAAATCCGTTAAGAAATACTTCCAATACTAAAATATTAACTACACTAATGGCGAAATTTAATGTTTCACACAATAAGTAGCGGGCATTATAGCAGAAATGTATGTCCCTGTAATCGGTGGTGAAATATTTAACCAACAATTTAGTTCTCGATACGTATGTTTCTTCTGGTACTAAGGCATCACCTGCAAAATGGTATGGAATTTAATATTTCCTTAGAAATTCTTTGTTAATCTAAAAAGTGAAAACATTTACCAACTTCTGAACACAATTGCTTCAGGCGCTCACCCTCCCAAACTTTCCACAAAAATGAGGGAATATAAAATACTAAAGCTTGCAAAAGTAAAACCAATATAATCCACTGATAATAACGCAAATATACGCGTTCAGTTAAACCCGATATTTCAGGACCAACACCTAGAACAGAAAAAAAATTTAAATAATGAAAGATTTAACATTTAAATGCAATTTTGGGTGATCACAAGGAAATGAAATTGTATAAATATTAAAACGCTGGTATCTTTCATATTCTGCTAGGGATATAAAGATTTTCACAACGTACTTGATTAAAATGCTACAATTTGATACAATAGAAACCTCTCTGAGTCTGCATCCAAAATTATGCACAAGCAATTTGATTGTTTTGTGATTTGGTGACAATGGCCCTAATACAGTAATAGTCAATCGTATACAAATTTGGGGTAGTCAATTCCATGCCGATAATTTTAGTGAGTTGAAAATGCTCCTCATTCTGAGCCAATAGCCAATGAAACGGCTATAAAGGATAAAACGCGTTTTATCGGGACAACCTCAGCCTGCAAACAATAGCCTCGTGAAAACTCCTTTAGCTCCGTTTGAAGATTCCTATACATACATTTCGCACCTGTGACCAAATTATTACCACCGTCGCTGTTTATTCCGAATTTTATTGGTGAAAAATTTTTAGTCAATAAAATGCTGAGAAAACTGATTCTCTAATAGGGTTTTGGGTTATACGGCAGTTGCCAATATAATGGATCTACCCTCGGTATGGTATACGGTATATAAAATTATTATTGATTAACAATAATTAAAACCAAAGGTATCTAACTAATATTGATAATGCAATACAAGCTTACCTTCTGATATCGCATTACCCAGATCCCGTACTCTGCTATCGTGACTTCGCGTCATATTTTTAACTTTACTTATTTGTAAATTCAAATCATAATAATTTAAAATGTATGTTCCTAAAGTCCAGCAGTAGGAATTAACATATTCAATATTTTTTTCGTCACCAATGCACATGATGGGATCTCCGAAATATTGTTTGGCCGACAGAAGGAACGAACACGTCAATAGAATTACCACAGTGCATTTCGAATGGACAGTAAAGATGAGATCATAAATACGCACTGATTTAAATCGCAAATATTTTGATAATGGCTTGACTGCTGCGTACATGTTGATATCTTCTTCTTCTTCTTGAAATAAAAAATATAATTCCAAAACCTTATTGATCGCCTTCTGAATTTTGCGGTTCTTTTAACACTAGTTTTTCAAAAATTGTTCATAGCTCTCGTTTAAATTTTTCTTTTATTTATTTTTCTGTATAGTTTATCGTTGCTGTTCCTATTTTTTATTTTAAACGGAAGCAAATCTTTAAATAAAGATGGAATAAAACAAAAAAACGTGTTTTGGTTCTTAAATTTTTCTATCATGCTTGATTTGTTTTTATAAAATTATGACAACAAAAACTTCACAATCATAACGGTATGTCTGCAAAAAAGCCATTAAAAATTACATACCACCCTAAAGTATGCTATTATTTAGGAAGATCAAATCAAATGCTTGAAGGGAATGACTCACAATTAATTATTTAAAACAATTTGTGCTGCTACAACGCTCTCAATACAATCATAAAATTCCCTCCTGGCAGCACTGGCGAAAAATTCGTTTTTGTCGCCCAAAAAAATAAACGTTTTCAATTCGCACATTCTTTTTCCGTTTCCGGTAAGTAAGTAATATTAAAGCCCCGTTTGTTTAATGAACATTAATGGTCTCTCTGTCTAGCAGGAGGTAGTTGTGTTTAGTAGCTTATTAGAAGACGCACAAAGGCCACGGTTCAACCCCAGGTGGGAGGGAGACATTAGAAAGAAAACATAAAAATATTGTTGTTTGTTTGGGTTTGTGTGTGTGTTCACCGCTGCTGCTTGGTATGTGTAGAAAAGGGAAGGGGAGGAATGAGCGTGTTGGAGTTTTGGGTTCCATATACGAGACGGAGAAGGGGAAAATTTAACTTTTAATTTTTGAAGTGTGGTGAATTTTGTTGTGGTGTTGAGTTTCCAGTGTGGTGAGTTTTTACAAAGTGTGGTGAATAAAATCGAAACTCACCAAACTGACAATATTATAAATGGTACTGTATTATCATAAATCAATGTACTGTATATAGTGTATAGGGCGGTGTATGTCTGGAATAAGTACTTTTCACATCTGGTAGTAGAAGCATTCACCGGCATGTCCACCCATATGCACTGTACTACCAACTGTGTGGTTTGTGTTTGGATTAAGGATAATTAATCTAGATTTTAGTGAAACACTGAATAAAAGGAAATACACTCAACGGACGAGTGTTGCCAATGTATCATTTTATTTAAAATTCTAAAAAAATAAAATTAAACAAATAACTAAATTTAAATTATTTTGTAAACGAATTCTTGAAAAAAATTCTTTCTTTTATACTTTATCCAAAATGCTTGCAAAAAAGCTACAAATTAGAAATTTTCTTTGTCGAAATATGTATCAATTTTTGTGCTTTTTCGAAAAGCACATTGAATGTAAATTTAAAGTAGTACTTTTCCATTTCAAAACTACATTTTCAAAACTACTTACAGATTTTATGGTTTCCGCTTTTCAACTATTAAATAAAGGTCTTTAGCCCCGTTTAGCCCACCGTCCATGCAACGTATGTTCGTTTTTCGAATACGAAAAGCAATGAGAACAGTTGCCGAAATAAACGTGCATTTATTTTGTTACGTTCCATCGATATTGGACTAAACGGGAGGGACTTTTACGTTTCGAAATCAACTGTTTTTATTTGTATATGAGAAACATTATATTATAAGTATATGTTTTTATAAAAGTACCATTTGATGCAAAAATGCACTCTTTCGGTTATAGTTCAAAACTATATCAAAATTTCAATTTTGCAACACTGTGTCATTATCTTAGTTATATTAAAAAAAGAATTTAAAATTTAGAAACTTAGGTGGGTGCACTATTTTACAGTATTATTTATTTTTATCACATATGTTTCGATTGTTTAACAAGCCGCTAAAGAAATTTTGATTTTTTTTAATATGAGCTACTCTGTTTTATAGTGCTTCAGTCTTCCCATAATAATCATTGTCAATGTTGCCAGAAAATACAAAATGTTGTTACCAACTCCTCAGAAAGAAACCACCAAATAGGGAAAATAACCAAATTTATTTTGATTTTTGGGAATTTTTTTTTTGAAGATTACTTATTCTAGACACACACTGATTAATTTACCACTGAGGGTACAGTGATCTATGGTAATACAGAATAACGGCACTTTTGCAAAAACTCAATGCCTTGGAAACTCACCAACTTTCCAAAACCCTCCACCCTGGAAACTCATCACACCGACAACAACCAACCCCGTTTTTACCCGACGAAAGTCACACAAATTCGATGGGAAAGAAGAAAGACGCACAAACAAACATTTTTTCATTTATACAAATTGGACATGGATAAATAAAGCGTGAATTAATTAATATTCAAAGTTTGTTCTTGAACGAACAAGTATGTTTCCAACCACCAGCGTTGCCAGAAAGGAAAAAGTTTGTAATCGACTCCTGAAAAAATAATCACTAAAATTGAAAAAATATACAAATTTATATTCATACTTTTTGTGTTTTATCAAAATTAAATTATGGTTATTTACAATAATTAATTAGATCAAATTTTTTAACAACAAAAACCAGAAAAAGCTATACATCATCTACACTATAAACAAAAAATTACCAGTTTTGGTTATAAAAAATGAAAAGCGGCAACACTGATTGATCATTGTTTTGAAAAATTTTAACGGCTGTGAACAACAAGCCTGTCCGCTTTGAAAATAAATTTCAGTGTTTTTTAATCTATTTGTTAACTTTTAAAGATGATTGGCGCGGCAAAACCTTTAGCCAACTACATAAAATTAAAAAACATCAGCATCTATGATAGCATTTTCGTTTTACATTCAAAATGTACTGTAATAATTTTACTTTCATTCACGTTGTTGCTGTCGGCTAAACAATATTTCGGCGTTCCAATTGAATGTATGGGCGATTTGAAGTTTCTGGACTTTGTTCATTCCTACTGCTGGACATTTGGAACTTTTTCCTTGCTAACAGTGAGTGATCGAAGTTCGATAGCCGTGGGTGTAGGACCAGGTACCACAGAACATTTAACTTTGCGCTACTATCAGTGGGTTGTAATAGTTTTACTAATTGAAGCGTGTGTGTTCTATTTACCGGCTTTCCTTTGGAAGTTGTGGGAAGGCAAACGATTGGAACAATTATGTTCTCCTGTGGGTAAGTTAAATACAGATAATATAAGAATATCATTAATTTGTTTCACTTTCTAGTGGAGGCAATTATACCCCAGGATAAAAATAGAGAACATTGCCATGCCGTAGTTGGTTATTTCAACAACAACAATATAATATTACATAGAAGTTATGTTATAAAGTATTTCGCCTGTGAGTTAATGAATCTTAGCATCAGTGTAAGTATAAAAAGACTACTAACTTTACTAATAATTTGTCGTCATCGGCATTCGTGCGATTTCATATTTACACGCAGAATTTTGGGCTGAAAAGCACAAAATAATATAATATTATTAAATTAACAAGATCGTTTACAAAGGTCTCTAGTTAAAATCTATGCTCTTTATTTCCAAAATGTGTATTTTGTTTTTTCCATCCTTTGAGTTCTTACAGTTACCAAGATTAAATTGTCCGCTCACAGTATATTTTTTTTTATAAATTACTTAAAATATTGAAAATCTAAAGCATTTGATATATAATAATTAATATATATATAGTGAATGGCTTTTAAAAAAACTAAAAATTATTTTTTCAGATTTTGAATATTTTATTTTTGGAGAACTTCCTTAATGGTTATTGGACGCGTTATTGGCATGTCTTGTCGACAGTATCGCTTTACAATTGGGATATTTGGAATTATCATACATCTCAAATTTTTCCAAAATTGGCAAAATGTACAGTTTTTACCTATGGCATGGGTGGTTCAATTAACAACAACGATGCCTTATGTATGTTGCCACTGAATATCCTCAATGAGAAAATATTTGCATTTCTTTGGCTTTGGTTTATTTTAATCACTCTATTGGCTGCTACAAAAATTTTATTTAACTTATGCTTGATATTTTCGTCGAAATTGCGTATCCAAATGTTGCGTATGCGTGTCAGTGATATATCTTATTATCAAGTGCGTACGATATTAATGGGTCGCAGTTTTGCCGATTGGTTTCTATTGTATAAGATGAGTTTAAACGTTAACCCTTTATTTTTTCGCAATTTGTTGCTGGAACTTCATGATACTACTTCTTATAAGCCAAGATATTCATCCATATAATAATCATAAAGTAGTTTAAGATTTATTGTTCAGTAATTGGAGTTCATCCTTTTTTGTTTTGTTTTTTTTTATCAAATTGAATTAAATTTTAATTTTAATATTTATGTTTGTAGTTTAAAACTTATTTGTTTATAGGACTGAAGTTGCTACATTTTTTGTTTTCTTTGTAAAATGTATTAATTCTTTAATTACAAAATATTAACCTCATAAATAAATGGTTCCAATATACTCTCTTTTTTATACTATTTTTTGTATAGCATGAAAAATTAACATTTAAAGAACAATCTTGTAAAGAATACCAATATCAATATTAAAGAAATTTGTTTATATATAAATAGGTTACCAAATAGAAAGATAGAAATGTCTGAACGTAGGACCGTGGTCGCAATATTTAGTCATAATTACGATGTTAACCCAGCAATCTTGAGTAGTTGTTTGTCATAAAGGAAGTTCTTGGTGTTTTGTTTTAACTTAACTATTACATTTTACATTCATAGTTTGCAAAGTTTTCTTAAAATAATTTAATTTAATATTAGATGTAACGTTTTCATCTATTTTTTTCATTACTAAACGCTTAATTTGAAGTATACAACTCTGTTGTGTGCTCGAATATACAACACTGTAAGTATTAAATGCAATGCAACAACACTTGTCTCGTGCATCCATTATTCTACATTCTGTCATTGCCTACGGTTTTGCCAAAAAAAAAAAAGAGAAGAAAAAGTGCGAATTTAATTGGGTTTTATTTTATTAGTTATAATAATAGGATTTTATCACCTTGATTATACAAAAATAATGTTAACAATATCACCGTAATATCATTTAAAATATATTAACTTTAAAAATAAAACGCTATAAGAACATATTAAACAATAAAATTTGTGTGTAACGCAAAATCTAAAACGAAAAAAGGCAGTAGAAGAAGAATCAATTTCATGTGAATTTTGAAAAATTTATATATAATGGAAATTGTAATTTAATTCGTGCGTGGTATAGTGCTTTTCTTTTAATTCCTTATATTTCTGTGAATTAAAAATCTATAGAAAAAAATTAAATTAATACGTGTTAAATGAAAAGCCTTATATAGAGTAACTGCGACAACACAACAACTACAACATTAGCAAATAAAAAAAAAAGAAATAACAAAAGCAACAAGAACAACTTTAACTTAAAACTACAAAAGCAATAAATATAACAATATTTGTGTTAAAATAACTGCACACTGCTTTACTAGATCGGCATTTAGCCAAAAAAGAAAGAAAGCAAAAGAAAAAAAAACAAGAAAACAAAAAAGTAAAGAAGATATTAGTTTTTGTTTTTATATATATGTTTTGTTGTTCCAAAGTAACTTTAAAGTACGGACACACACAACACGTTTACATAGATATATAAAATATATTGTACATACACTTTGATTCTGAAGTGGCAATGACTTCTACTTCAAATTCGAATACATCATCATCTTCTACAACATCATCATCAACGTCATCATCATCATCCACATCGGCTGGAGTAAGTGATACAAATAGTACAGATTTTAGTAACAGTTCCACAAATCGTGCGTTCAAAATGTCTGGTGATGGCAATAGCAACGACACCCCTACAACAGAATCGCCCAATAACATTGAATTGGAATATCAAAAAATCACAAAAGATCGAAACGGTTGGCAGCGTCTATATCAGGTAATTTATTGGAATATACATACATATACATATGTGAATATATCTTCAGAAATTATACAAATTCAGTGGTTGAAAAAAAAAATTCATAATTTACTGTTAACTGTATTGTACATACAATAAAAACTAACAAGGCATTATCTTTTACGACTAAAAAGGCTTTAGTAGGTGACACAACATAAACAGTTAATCTATTCAAAGTCTGTTAGCGCGCAAAAAGAATGCAACATAGGAAAGTATGCCAAGTTTTCTAAAAATCGAAGAATCGCTCTTAACATAGGAAGTATGCATCGACATAGACTAATGCTAATACTAATCTTCTTTAACACAAATATATTGATTGACAAATGTACAATATTACGTATGTATTAACTTATTCATCCTAACATTACAAAAACATTTTTATTTACTTTGTTGATTGTAGAAAACCTACCTCTGTTGCATTTAAGTCGAAAATTAATCATAACGTAAAAGCCCACTTTCGTAAAAGGTTTAGACCCAGATAATGATGTTGTATTACAATATTATAGTTAAAATGGACTCTGGCAAGTTTACGCCCTATTTTCTTTGTAGTTACATAGGGTTTCTGATTAGGTCGTCCACTGAAATGTTTTTAAATCGACCTCTTATTTCTGGGTAAATGAGAATAATTCTTTTGGTTCTTAAAATTTTTTTTTGTTTTTAACAAATTTGAATTTAAAACAAAACAAATTGGGGGAAAAAACACTATTGTTACGATACATTAATTTTTTTGATATTAATTCTTTCAATATATTGAAATCTCTTAGTCCAAAACTGATTGGAAATGTAATAATAAAAATTTATATTTGCTTCGTAATATCTATCCATTATTCAAATATTAAATGGTACAGTGTGTATAAGTTTAGCATAAATTTTGAATATTTTTTGTTTATTGAGTATCAACCTGTTTGTCTGTTTGTGAGTTGGCTTGGTTTTTGTTCCTTTCTTTAAATAAGTTTAATTTCCAAGAAAATCTGATGACTGCGCAAATAAAGGCATCACAAAAAAATCATGTCGACACTTTGTTTTTATAACCTTTTATACTCAACCAAAAAAAAAAACAGCGAAATTAAATATTTAGCATGAAATCGTCTCTACTTAAATTTTGTGATAGCTTATTTGAGTCCTTTGAAGAAAATGTTGTAAATAAATATTAAATGTTGTATATAACCAACAACATCATGCAACGTAGGTTTGTTATAAACTAGTTGTAAACCTAGTTGTAAGACATTACTTCGTCATTATTAAAAAAAATATATATTAAATAAATAATAAAATAAAGTCCTTTATTTCATTTAAAACATTTCTATGTTAAATTTTATATACTAAATTTCTTTATTTTGGTACTGAAACTGAATGAAAGAATAAAAGTTATTTAATTTAAAGTTTTTGGACGTCATCTTTGGTTTGAAAAGTTTAGATAAAAGTTGTTCTATTTTATTGTCCACTACTGTCGGTATATCGCTTCTCCTTGAACATTATTCATCGTTTCGTCTCCGATGATGTTATAGATCCACCACTCTGGTGCTCAGAACTGTTTCGATTTTACTGGCGCTAAGCTTTAGTCTATAAACGCTTGGTGAGATTGTTAGAAAATAATCTACTAGGAGATTTGTAATACAAACTGCGTACGCTTTATTTGAAAATTTACTCGCACAAATTGGCTGTCTGTCGCGTCTGTTATGAACAATTTTCTTGGTAAAATATCAGCTCTGGGTTTCTACGACAGACGAATAATAGCATTACCTTCCAAATGCCAAATTGTTGCGGAACAAAATGCTGCATATTTTATTTAAATGTATATTTATTACTACGAAAGTTCAATGAAGCCTTCAATATCATGCAAAAATAATGGATTTATATTTCCAACAACTTATACTTTAAATGCATATTAGTTATGCTTAAAATTATGCAGATGAATACTGCAGTGCATCCCTATAAATTAATACATATCTAAGACCGTTTTAAACTGTTTATTTCTTTATAAACTTAAAATGTGTATGCGGAATTTTTTAAGTTGATGCAATTGAACGGTTTTAAATGAATTATTTTATAAACAATATTTTTCTCATTGCACGCTAAATAGTAATAATTGCAGTTTAACATACCATATACAGTTATATTCATTAAATTTCTATTTGAAAACATAAGTATAATAGTATTTATTAAAACGTAACATAATTAGTTATTATATTCTATAAAGATTGAATATTAAAATAATGTTTTGTTTCTGTCTTCCTATGTTGTTGAATTCTAATTTTTATGTTTGTTTTTTCACTAGCATAAAATATATTTTGATTTTTTATTTAAAGTAAATTTGAATAAGTTTATCTAAAAATCGTATACTATTTCTTTCATTAAATTCTTTCTCCACTATTTACTTCAATTTCATGACGTTATAAAGTGTACACGAGGAAAAAGTCACCTTATTAACTATGAAGCATGAAGCAAGACAAAAATAAAATAATATTTTTATAATGTTGCATTATGAATTAACATTTATGTATTAAACTACTTACATGTACACTGAACAGCAAAAAAAAATTAAAATTTTTTTATAAATTTATTTGAGTTAAAGAATTGCTATTAATAAGAGAAACCATCGTCAAAAGTATTACTTACTGTAAGTGGGTTGCAAGAGTATGTACATATATATTACAATATCTGAATATATTATTTACTTTTACGATCTACTGTGGATTATGTGGTCATAACAAATTAGTATCTTAATTCTTTATCTGCCTTCTCCTAACATGGGCTCCCTGTGGATTCCACTCTGCAACAGCTCACGTGTCCATCTAACTATACGCAGTCGAATTTCTGTTTTTCAGATGGAGTCATTGAAGTTGTCGCTGGCCAGAATATTTTTAAAATTGATGTATGATGTTGATGCACATTTTACGATTTGCAGCTAAACGAAATCATAGACCCAAGTATAAGTATACTGGTTTTTGTCCTCATCTTGATATGCATACGTGGATCGCTGTATGTGATTCAGACAACCAAAGGCCTTACTCTGTTTACTTATTTTCCTCTAGATGTTTGTACTAGGTATACTGAACGTAGTGGTTTTTAATTGTGGTACGCATTTTTTAGAACAGCTTTGTGTGCCTCTGCATGTCTCTAATCTTTTGTTAAGTACCAAGTTTATATGTCTTGTAGATAGATAAAGTCAAGGACGATATTGAAAGGCAATGGCGAGAATGTTCTTAACACGTTACCCAGAGTTAACAATTTCCTAGGGATCCCATTGCAAACCAATATACAATTTCAAATAGCCGAGTATGATAGTCTGTCAAAAATCTCATAGAAATCTATAAATTCAAGTTAAAATGAAAAATGGCTCGAACTGAATAGAGAATTTTTTGCATATTTTGAAACATATTTTTAGTGCATAATTTAAAAAAAAATATATTTTAAAAAAACTAAAACTAGTTAAAATCTGCTAAAATATACTGCATATTTAAGACAATTAAAAAATTTAGTAAAAAAAATATTTTTTTTTTAATAATTTCTAATATTTTTAGGAAATTCGAGAAAGATGTGAGCGCGAAGCAAATGAAAAACATTTTGGCACTATTGAATCGGAAAAGCCACATAATCGTTGCCTAAACAGATACCGCGATGTAAATCCGTATGATCACTCAAGAATTATCATTCACAGAGGTGGCGTGGATTACATTAATGCCAACTTAGTTAAGGTAAACTTCAAAATATAATTATTGTTAATCAATCGTATTAATAGAAGTACTAAAATGTAAATTATTGATCTTATACTCATTAAGTCGGAGCGAGCCGATCGAAAATATATATTAACACAAGGACCTCTCGGTGACACAGTCGGCCATTTTTGGCTAATGGTTTGGGAACAGAAAACAAAAGCTATAATGATGTTGAATAAATTAATGGAAAAGAAACAAGTTAAATGTCATTTATATTGGCCAGAAAGAAAAGGTTTAGATTATGCTCTCAAACTGAATGATGTTAAATTGACCATAGAATTTTTGCGTTGTGAAGAGTACAAAAACTTTTGTGTCCGATGGTTTAAGTATGTGTTTTTAATGGTTAATTGTGAATAATAAATAAGGAAAAATAATTAATTTTTAGATTAACTGATAATGAGTCAAATCAAAGTCGCGAAATAATACAATTCCACTATACAACATGGCCAGATTTTGGCATCCCAAGTTCACCAGTTGCTTTTTTGCAATTTCTTAAGCAAGTGCGTGATTCGGGAGCCTTAGATCCTGATGTTGGTCCAGCTGTTGTACACTGCAGCGCTGGTATTGGTCGTTCGGGTACATTCTGTTTGGTAGATTGTTGTCTAGTTTTGGTAAGTTCAGTTCAGTTTAATCCACGGTATTATTGGTTTTATTGTAGATTTTTTTTAATCAATTAAGGTCGACAAGGAGGGTGTTCAAAATGTATCTGTGCAAGACGTTTTATACGAGCTTCGTAGATACCGTATGGGTTTAATACAAACCGCCGATCAATTATATTTTTCATATCAAGCCATTATTGAGGGCATAAAATTACTTAAGGATCCGGTATGTATAGAAGTTTGATTATATTGTATTGTAATATACAAAAACGACATTAAACTATTTTATTGAATTTTATTTTAAAATTAAAAAATAATTTCTTTTTTTGTTTTTTAAGAAATTCATTGATTACAATGAATCACCCATTGTTACCAGTGATGACAGTCAACATCTAGAGAAGTATATTATAGACGAAACTCCACCGCCTTTACCACCGCGCACTCATTCCCTTTTACCTATGGCAGGAAGTGGAGCTGATGGTACATTAAGGCTGAATTTAGCTGGTTCTCATGGCAAACCTCTACCTAAAATACCAGCTAGTGTTAGTTTTAATGATGACCTCTATGCGCCTGACAATGATAACACCAACAAAGATGCTTTGAACAACTTCATAAACAATGAGAAAAGTTCAGAAAATAACACGAGCATGACAAATCGACCACTTCCACCACTGCCAACACAGAACAATTCATTAAATCGTGTGCACGAATCAGAAAGCGATGAAAATGAATATTTCGAAAACGATGATAGTGACGAAGATGATATTGACGATGTCGAAGAGGATAACAATGGAGAAGAGGATCAGCATAATGCCAACTATAACACGCCAAGAAATAATCACCAGCAACACAACAATGTAACAACGAACGAACAGGTTACAGAAAATGATTCTATGAAATTAAATGGCATTGAGACTGCAAACAGTGACCCTACAAGGTAAGAGAAATAACCCAATTTTATCATATACATACATCATATAAATCGTATAAAGTATAACGAATTTCAATATCTTTTATCTTATAGTCCTGACAATGAGCTACGGCGTAGAAAACGTGCTGAACGTCAAGCGAATATTGAGCAGAAAGTTAATGAAATCAAGAGAAAACAACGGGAAAGTGAAGAGAACAAACAGGCGGCGAAAAAACGAAGGTCAATAATTACTTATATAACAGCAGGTGTTATTGTGGGTGTTATCTGTGTCTATGCCTATTCAAAGTGGGCTTAAATTGTTCATTACTTTATAGCCGCGTAAACAATTTTCTCTCTACTTTTGAAATTACAATTTTGCAGATCACATTTTTAATTTTGTGTGTTCGAATAGAAAATGCATAGCTTAAATTATCTGAATGAACAAAAATTAAAACACAAAACAAACACATACAAATGAGAACATAGAAGAGTGAGAATATGGTAACGAACAATCAAATGTTTATGTTTTTGCTACGATCATAAATCGAATTTTTTTTTATTCTTTCATTTTTTTGTCGATAAATGACAGACTTTTTTGATTTTAATTTCTGTTAATAATCAATACAAATGAATACATAGTTTGAAAACAGAGTAAAGTAATTATTTTGTTTTTGAAAAGAAAATATTAAATCTAATGTTTAGTTATATTTGTAAAAACCTAGTTTTTGCATAAACAAATTTAATATCATTAATTATTAAGAGAAACGCACACAACAAAGCTCTTATCATTAAAAAAATATACAATTTGGATATAATAACTACTAAAAGCGCTTGCAAAAAAGAGGAGAATTTTTTTAATACAAAATATTATCTTTTTTTCTTTTATTGTTTTCTTCTGAAACTTTTGTTTCAAAAAAAAAAAAGATTTTTTTATAAAATGTTATTTTTATTGTATGCAATTTTTAATAACACACGCATATTATGATTTTCAAAATATAAAATAAAAAAAACACGATTCGTAATGTCGCAATATGGCTATTTAAACA
Organism: Sarcophaga variegata; assembly: GCA_932273835.1. Classification (NCBI taxonomy): domain Eukaryota; kingdom Metazoa; phylum Arthropoda; class Insecta; order Diptera; family Sarcophagidae; genus Sarcophaga; species Sarcophaga variegata. The sequence continues at coordinate 112,837,842 of OW026362.1, read as the reverse complement.
TTTCCTTGTGAAGTCTATATTAAGGTAGTTATTCCATAGAATATAATTATATTATACAATACGAAAGTAAATTAATACACTCTCTCTATATCTCTCTGTCACATATATACAAAACACAAACATGGACATAGACTAACACTTGTAAGAAACACACTGTTATTATTTTTATTTTTTTTTATTTCATTTTATATTTTATAATTTTTCTTTTATGTATTTAATTTTGTTTTTATTTTTAATATAGTTTAGAAATAATAATAATTATAATGATTAATAGATTTTTTCTTTTATGCTATTCTAATTTAAACAAAATAATCATTTTAACAAACAAATCCAATTCTTATCATTACAACAAATTATGGTATTTTTCTATCCAATAATTTCGACTCAATTTAAACAACAACAAAAAATTTAATTCCAATTTTTTGGTTCGTTATTGAGTTGAATATAGACTAGACAGAAAGTTTTCAACAACTTCAATATATGTTTTGAAAATATTTTTTCATTGATCTGCAATAGACTGATTGAATACAAGTTTTTTACATATTAATTAATACAAAATCGAAAGGAACAAAATAATCTTAATTGCAAAACATTTTTATTGTATTTATAGGAAAAATATTGTAAACAAAATTATTAGCCTAATATTATTCCAAAATAGACCAGCGATTTTTAAATATGTATGTATGTCATGTATCTATTCTAATATTATTTTATTGGATATAACTACTGGCAAACCTATATTTAGGAAAATTTCTTTAACAATTAAATATAATATTCATTCATCCATCTGTTCATATGATTAACTTTTTATACTGCATATTTTTTTAAAAATAAAAATCGTTTTATTAATAATTTGTATCTTAAAAGAAATGTGTGGCTTCGAATTGTAATTATTCATTTATTTTGTGTTCTTGAATTATATCCTCTGTGTTGTTTCAGCCACTCTTCACTTTAATTTTATAGGTTTAGTTCAATTTATGTTTGAATTTGAAATACTTGATTACTTGCTTAGGTTTTTTTTTATTTCAAGCAAATATGTTTTCTTTTCAATGGACTTAATTCGAGAGCAAACGTAATAAATTCTTAAAACTTACTGCTACATTTTCTTTATACTTTTGTATATTCTACATAGTATTTCTGCTTAAGCACTTCTGTTCAATTTTTATACACCGAAAGACTTGATATAGTAAAATTTATTTATTTTTCGAAATATTTTCTTTAAAATATTATTGTTTATTTTATTTCTAATATTTTTTTTTTTATAATTCTTTTTAGTGTGGATTATGCAACAATTTTCTTAATTTTTAATTGTGAATATCCACATTTAAAGACAGAACAAAAATACATATTTCAATACAATATTTAATCCCTATTTTGGATAATCATGAAGTATATAATAAGAGATAAAAATAAATACAAAAAATTTATTTTTATAATTGTATCCTTATACATATTAAAAACATATATTAAACGCTAATACTCAAAATCCAATCAAAACTAAACAAAAAAAAAAAAGAAAAAGAAATTAAAATAAAACAAAATTAAGCCCATTATTCCTATTATACGAATTCATACATATACAAGCTAAGATACAATACAGACTAAAATTTTAGAAAGTTTTTTTTATGTAGATCATATATAAACAAAATGATATACATATGTACTAAAGTAATAACAATAATAATAAAAAAAATTAAAGAAACCAAGCATATGTACTTTTATTTTTCATTTAATGAAGTGACCTTTAAATGTACATACGAAAACAAGACTTTATTTTTGAAATATAAAAGTTTTTACGCTTATTTAAGGTGTTCAAGTGTATATAGCAAGAAATATTGAAAAAACCTTTACTGTTTATTTTTTTAACCACTGTACAGATGTAAAAATTTTAAACGGTAACAAAACTATTCATGTAATCGTATACCTTTTGCAATCTAGACTGTAGACACTTAAAAACGGTTGGGTATTAAGTAAAACAAATACGACATATTCTTAAAAACTAGAAAAACATTGTTTAAGTAAATTTTTCACTTCTTCCTTAGTCTTTAGTCCTCTAATAAAAGATTTATTTTTTTTTTCATATTTCCTTGCAGACGTACCAAGAAATTTAAATAATTGTGAGTAAACGCGACCTCTACACACAATTCAATCATCCAATTCATGCCTATAACTCAAGAAAGCCAATAAAACTATTGGCTTCAACTTCAAACCCATACATATTACCACTACCGCTACTACTACCACCACTTTTGCCACTACTACCTTTGGTCAATCACGAGCCAATCTCAAGCAATTAAATATAAATCGGTTAACTTTATATACTTATGTATAGACTTACTTGCCTTTTTATTTTATAATAACCTTACTAATTAATTAATAACGTACTAATTAATAACTATCTTAAAACAATAGAATAAAAATGTTTATGTTACTTGTACAAAATTAAACCATGACAATTGAATAAAATTTCACTCAAATTCCTTAATTTTAACATTATCATTCACATTTAATTTGTATTTTTGATTTATTTGTTTATTTTTTTTAACATCAAACACCTTCATTCAATTTGATAGTTTACTAACAGAGCTCGGTGAGCAAGAGAATTTGAATTTATTTATTTACCATCTCAGTTCCAGTAGACACCATTTTGTGTGGCAAATTGTTTTCACTTTGATTGCATTCTATTCCATTAGCAGGCTTGACAATCGAATCATTCATTAATAAAATTATTCCCACCGGATATATGACGATATGAAAGGCAAAATTAACTAATTTGAGTTTGACTTTTTCGTCATCAGGCTTCTTTGACCGACACTAGACTAAAGCAAATGTTTCTGAATACACCCCGTGGTGTAGTGGTATTCAATTAGAGTAATAACAATACAATGGTTTTTGACCAAACCGATAAGTTAGAGAGTCTAGATTGAAATTCAGAAGATATTTTTTTATGTCAGAAGCGAAAGCCCAACAACATAATATATTATTCCAAATACCACCGCGAAAGACGTTAAAGTTTAATGTTTATAGGAAGTAACATTACAAATGAGCTCATTTGATTTATTTATCATTAGTTTATGTTCGGACCTTGTGTGACTGTACTTGCCATCACAGCGGTGGACTTCCTCAAACCAACCAACCAACCATACATTAACAGATATGTGTCTGATCATATCCCAACTTTTTTAAGCTACTAGTTAACTGTTATGTAAACGTATTTAGTGAGTTAGAAAAAAATTTAATTCAGCAAATTTTTATACATACATTTTGGCCGTGTAGATCTAAATCAATATCCTATATTCCTCTCTAAAAAGTTTAGAATCGAAAACAATTTCTTGATTGAAAAAGATGGTCACCTCTGCAATAATTTTGAGATGAATGATTACTTCTCTTTTGCATAGTTCAAACTTTATTAGTAAGTCTGCCAGTCTGGCAACATTTTTTGAAAACAACTGTTTATCAAATTACTCATCGAAGAAAAAGAAACGTCAAAAAGTCATTAAGGCTAACGAAAAAATAATTTCTGAGGAAAAGTGATTATAATTATTTATAAAAAATAATCTGAGTGCATATTATACAAATACGCAGTATAAAAATAAAAATAATTAACTTATAAACGTATTCTTAAACAACGTTAAAAATAAAAAATGATAAGAAGTGGAGATGAAGCAAGAATCACCAAATTACTATCAAAGGTAAGGAAGCCAAGCAGCAGCAAATGAACACAAAGAAAAGGCTTTCGATAAAGACAAAACAAAGAAGAATAGTATTGAATATATCTTGGCCACATATTTGGCGTATTAATTATTAATTTACTATTCTTTTCACATTTGCAGTATAAACATGTTGCTCACACTAAAAAGGAAATTCTTGATGTTATAACAAATTATCGCGGCTTAGTATATAAATTGGAAAATTTTTGTAAGTAAAAAAATAGTGTGTGTGTTATTTTATTTTTGCATTTACAGTTATTGCCTGTTTAAAAATATTTTCAGATTTCAATGATGGCAAAAGCAAGGAATTGCTCTGTTTGCAAGGCACAATACCGGTGGTTTATAAAAGTAATAATCTGTTAAATTTTGTGAAATCCCATACTGACTCATAAGCTTTATTAAATATCTGTGATAATTTTTTTTGTTAATTTACAGACTCCACTTACAACATTCCTATTTGTATTTGGTTAATGGATACACATCCCATGAATGCACCCATGTGTTTTGTAAAACCTACATCAACCATGGTGGTTAAGGTATCTATGTATGTGGATAGTACTGGGAGAATCTATTTGCCATATTTGCACGATTGGAATCCTGTATGTTAAATAGTATATCAATTGTCCATATATTTTTTAATACTTAAAATATATTGAAACTTTTGCTAGAATACGAGTGATTTACTATCATTAATACAAATAATGAGTGCTATATTTGGAGAACGACCACCTGTCTATTCAGTACGCAGTCAACAGGCAACAGCAGGTCCAACGAATTGTAAGTAACTACATACTTAATAAGCATAGGTCGCATATTTTTATTTATTCACAAACTAACCAAGAAAATCTTGTATTGGTGCTGTGAAGTTGTAAATGTATTCAAATATTGATTTTGTGCAAATTCAAACGTAGTGAAATTTTTATTAACATTAATCTTAAAGTTAATAAATTTCCTTCTTTATCTGCTTTTAGCATATATGCCACAACCCGGTGCCACTAGTACTCCTAACACTTCAGCAGCATCAAGTGGTTCATTTAATTTACCCTATCCAACTACGGGAGGCGCGTTTCCTCCTTATCCACCCCCAAATAATAGCTTTAATAATTTTCCACCCTATCCCCCTACGGGAAATGTTATGCCAGCTGCAAATTCAATGGGTGGTACTGGTTATCCACCGTATATGAATTATCCTCCAGCTCCTGGTTACAACTCAGGATACGTAAGTAAAATGTGTTAATGTTAAGATTTGAGTTAAACTAACATTTATTTATGAATTTTCTAATAGAATCCTTCAAATCCAAGTTCAACTGGTACCATAACTGAAGAACATATTAAGGCCTCGTTAATAAGCGCAGTTGAAGATAAATTACGACGTCGTCTACAAGAGAAAGTTAATCAGTATCAAGCTGAAATAGATACACTTAATCGTACCAAACAGGAACTGGTAGAAGGTAGCACTAAAATCGATTCAATCATTGTACGTTTGCAGAAAGAGGAGGTAATATCTATGACATACAAGTTTTTGTTAAAATTGTAATTTTATTTTGTGTATAAAACAACTTTTAGGTTGATTTACAAAAGAATATTAATATATTACGTGATAAAGAACAGGAATTAGAAAAAAGTCTAGAATCTTTAGAAAGTTCGGAGGGTATTGATCCAGACGAAGCTGTAACAACAACAGCACCGCTATATAGACAGTAAGCTTTGATTGATTTTGTTCTTGTTCTACAATAAGAGATTCATGTACATATAAACACGTATTTCTTTGTGTTTTTTAGATTACTTAACGCCTACTCTGAGGAAGCAGCAATGGAAGATGCCATCTACTATCTGGGTGAAGCCTTGCGTAGTGGTGTAATTGATTTAGAAACATTTCTGAAACATGTACGTCAGTTATCACGCAAACAGTTTATGTTGCGTGCTATAATGCAAAAGTGCAGACAAAAGGCTGGTCTAGCTGGTTAATGAGGTAGCTTAGAGAACAAAATAAAAATCTTTAACGATTTAATGTTGTCATTGCCGTTACTTTCGTAAAATATATAAAATTTTATAAACGTTAAAAGAAAACGCTGAAAATCACAAAACATAAGAAGAGAAAGCGATAAAGATATTTAATTATAGTACGTAATAATAATCAAATTATATATTCTAAATCAATGTTATTACATCATTTCACAATGAAACAAGATTAATACAATACAAAACACCAGCAAGTATAGAAAATAAACAACCACAGTATCACGAGACGCATAATTTAAGTCAGATTTAGTATATCATCAGCAATAAGTTTTTGACCATACTTTTGTCGTCCCTTATGGTGCTGATGCCATCGTTTTATTGTATTTATTTTCTATTTGATATTCACAAATTTCTAAAATAAAAAGTTGATTTTTAATTTTTTTGTTGTAAGCAGACTACTATTATCAGTTGTATCATTGTAACATGGTATACATTTTATTCTTATAACTTATAACTTATGTCCCCTATATCCCTATTGCATTTAAAATTTTAAATCGTGAACTATTATTCAAATGTTTTTCTTTTATATCAATTGGGGGAAAACACAAGTACAAAAGTGTAAAATACGAAACAAATTTAGAATTTCTTTATGGGTATACGGTAGTAAAATTGCTTTGCTGCGATAGTAACATGTAACAAATTACATTCCCTTTGGCGTGAGTGAGTTTATATTTCATGTCTGCTGTTCGAAATAAAGTGTTTAAGTGGATAATATATTCATAGGTGGACTATTTCGCCCATACTTATCGTAATATCATAAGCAAGAACAAGTGGTCGCTTCTTTGATTGTTATGAATATTATAAATATGACCTGTAAAGTAATCAATTATAAATTAAAGGAAAGCGAAAAGAAGATAGGAGTGAAATGCTGTGACAGTCCCGCGTTTCTTAAAATCAGAAAGGACTTCAATAATCAATTCCAAAGCTAAATAACATATAATATGGTTTTGTTTAAATAATTATTTTATTTAATTAAAAATTGGAATTAAAAAATTATTATGCAGAATGTTTGCGCCAATTAGTTTTCTTAATTAACTCTTTTTATCGATATTACATATATATATATATATAAATACGAACTGTTTTAACGACGATAGGTTTCATATTATATCCTTCATTTAAATATAAATACCCACTGCCAACATTAAAAACATAATACCGAATCCCAAAAATACCGATGCACATAAACTAATGGCTAATTCCTTGAAAAGTGTCTTCTCTTTAGTGTTCTTTGGTCTAGACACAACATAAATAAAGAACCAGGCGGTAAAGAAAGTACCAATTATAAGCAATACTGTGGCCAAGTGAGGGAATACAGCCGGATTAATGGGCGAAACATAACGTTGCATTGTGGTCTCCATTCTATAATAAACAAAAATTCTTAACAAAAGCCTTTCATTCACTACATAAATTACTTACTTAATATTAATAAATAATTGTTTATTTCGGTTATTTTATTGAAAATTAGTAATTTCTACGTGGCCCGGCTTGTTTAAAGAAAAAACACAATAATTTTTGACAACCAATTGTCAAAAGTGCTAGAATCAAATAGAATTAAAAAAAATTAAGTTACCAGATCTTAAATCTGTGTTAACCATTACAGGATGCTTCAAACTTAAAGGCGGAAAAATTATTTTCTAATATCCCTGTAAATTCTTAATTTAACAATCTATATGAAAATAATTTTACATGTTGTTGTTTTTGGATAAATTCTGTGTATTTTTTCTATTCAACGTTTTTGTTAAATTCTAAATCGCAATTAATATAGTGTTCCTATTTTGAAAATTTCTTTAGAGTATGACTAACATTGAACAATTATTAAGAATGTTTTTTGGTCGTTCCGTTATGGATTATTAACATGACTTTAATTTACAAATACCAACTTAATTAGTTTCCTTTGTTCTTGCATTAGGATTTTAGATCTAGGAAGTATTTAAATTCAGGAATTTGGTCTATTTATTTTCCTCAAAATGTAAAAAGCTATATCCGTGCATTAAGCTCTGGCATCACTGTAATAAAACCACATGAGAGCTAAATATAAAGGAATTTACTGAGTATTGCGGAGAACAGAATTACAATTTCTTTGTGACATCTTTTGTTAAAGAAAAACAATATAATTTTATAAAAAATTTGCATTCAATAATTCAATGTAAATTCAATAAAACGTAAAATGGACGAAGTAAGTAAAACGATAATAAATATTGCACTTTACGAGGCAATCAAAGTGTAAACAATATAAAAATTATGAACATTTTTCAGGTCGATATTGACAATGTGGAAGATCTTAATGAATTGGAGGCACGTTTGTATGCCCAAATCCACCATGAGGCAACAGACGTGCCAATTGTTGAACATATAGACAAAACTCAAACATCCGATAACCAGCAAGTACAGGACTCTACAAATTCTTCAAACAATAACACAGATATTGGGTCGAACTATGAAACATCGGTTTACACTAATAAAGTATTGTCCAGACGTTATTGGTCTAGTGGAGAAAACGCTTTACTACAGCGGGCCCAGCATTATCAACAAAACAATAAACATCGGCTCATACGTAATCCCTTCAAAACATCGGATCAAGTAAATACTCAAGAAACGAGTAATAGTACACCTTCAACTTTGAATAAATCTGGAAATCAAACGCAGCAATCAAAACAAATGCAAATTGAGACTGCAAATGATAATGATACTTTAACAACAAATGAAAATTTCAAAACAAAACAAGATAACACCAGTAAAATAAATACAGGTAAGTGCGATATTTGTCACATATCGTGGGAAAATCTACTAATTGTCAACAAAACGTATTACGTGAATAGTGTAGTCATTTACTATCTGTGCTCCCATATAAAGTACTTTATTAGTAGGAAAATATATTTTTCGGTAATAACCTAGCAATTACGCCACTCAACACAAAGAAGCTACTGAGTTAAATATTCAGACTCCCTTTAAATTTGAAATAATAAGTGTTGTCCCAAATTATAAATATTGTCAGTCATTCGGGAAATATCACAACATTAAATTTTCGCCGTATTTCAAAAATTAAATTTAACGCAAAAACATTACGTTTGAAAAAATTTAAATCTCCAATAAAAAATCATATAAAAATCATGTTATATAAAGAAAAAAATATACCAGCAACTATTCAATGTGTTAAGAGCTAATATTGAAATATAATATCTGTTTAAGCATTAAAACCATTTGATTAACATGAGTTCAAATAAATTCTGTAAACGGTGTCAAATGCATGGAAAACAAAACAATCAGATTTCTTTCCGTTACATTGAAGCATAGTTTTACAATAATTGAGGCTTAAAGACATTTTTTATTTTGATTAGTTATCAAATAAACATTTTTTCCTAGTCAAACTCCCTTTTGTATTCCTCATGCAATATATAATCTGACTTTTTGGACTTGCGAGTCGTTTTTATTAAAACCCAACGTCGAAATTCTATGTATTTAGTACATAAGTATTTACACATTTAATGTTTCTGTGGCCACTGGGATTTTAATTAACTTTCGTCTACTTGTTTATATTTTCTATATTCATAATAATGTTAATTTACTTACAGAAATAAAAAATACAGACAATATTGTCAAGACTTCAACTGCAACGTTATCTGTAGCATGTACAATACAAGAGAATGTCACAACAACAGCAATATACAAGGAAAATAAAACAAATAAAAATGTTCATAGTAAAGTTGACCAGCCTGCAAAACAAAATTTGGAGATAGTCCCAGCAATTGAAAAATCGAATTTAAAATTAAATCCAGTAGCTGATTGGATGAAAAGAAATAAACAACAATTGACTAAAAAATCGGGTAATAACATTAAAGGAAACGGCAAAAGTTTACAAAATAATAATTCGAATACGAGAAATTTAAAAGATGGTCCATTTGGAAAGCAGCAACAAAAATTACAAAAAGCTAAACGTCTAGAAGAGAAGAAACAAAAATCTAAAAAGGCTAAGAATACTGCCAAAGCAATTGCCAATAAAATAAAACCCACAGAAATAATTGATTTGGATACGGACAATGAGTCTGATAATAGTGATGTTATATTGGTTCCAGTAGCACCGCCACCTACATTTACTGTGGAAGACAGCGGCTCTGAAGATGATAAACGTAATGTACCAATAATTTTGGAGCACGAGGAGAATGCTATAGACTCAACGGATGTTCAGATGTCGTCTACATTATCGACTTTCATAAAACCCCAACAGATATTGTCACAGTCGTCAGAAACTGTAGAAGGAGGCGATAGACGTTATGAGAATTCATCACGTTGCACCTCCCCTTGTTCCATACAATCTTCAGATGACTTTATAGGACAAAATGATCGTAGTCGTTTATTAACTGCTGCTAGTGGTATGGCCGACGATGAAGACCTTCTGTTGTTAACATCTGATATAAATAGCTTATTAGAGGCTCCTCAACCCCTAAAACAAAATGTTGACAATGAAAATAATTCCGACAAAGAAATTAATCAACAGGAGTCTACTGTTGAAGAACCGGATCAAGATAAAGAAGCAAGTGATTCTTTAAATTTTGCAACCCCCATAATTTCAAGTGCAGAACAGCCAACAAAAGACTATCGTGTTGACCAAACTCAGTTTAGAGCACTCGATGTTTATGAAAGCGAATCTGATATAACGGATAGCGTCTATTCTAAGGGCGCTAGCAAGCCTACGGTAATAAGGCAAATTGACACCAGTTCAGATGAGGTTGAAGACATAGGCAGCAGTAGTCAAAGGACCAAACGTCTACGTAAACGTCGAGCCTCCAGCAGCAACAAAGAATCTGATGCTGCCAATGACATTTCTATCAATAGTACTGATGATGAGGATGAAGTAGACGATGCTGCAGACGATGATAATAAATTACTGCGCACTCCCATACCGTTTATTGCACGCGGACCAGCAGTGGAACGCTGTAAGCCACGTAAACGTAGCAGAACTCTTTCCTCTTGTTCTCCCATTTTGCAAAAGAAGAAATTTGCTAAGAGTACAGTTTCACCCGGTCATATGTCGGATACAGAATTTATTGCCACTTTAAATACTTTAATCCAAGGTCAAGAAGAAGAGGGCGATCAGGATGGGGAAGATAATGAAAGCGAAACTGAGAATATTCCCACAGCTCGTGATATCGCTGAAAAGATCTTAACTAAACATACAAGAGATGAAAACGCAAATAAATCCCTAGATGACGATGTTGCTGTACCTGAAGAGATTTTAAAAGATTTGGACAAAGTGTTCGATGCCATTGATAAAATGGATAAATGCATTGAAGATAGAAGCCAATACTCGACTCCTGATAATGCAGTTAACATTTCAGATTCATCTGATAGTGATATAGAAAAGCATTTAATATACAAATCGACGCCCTACGATAATGACACGCAAATTATTGCCATTTCGCCCAAGTATTCAAAACCGGATAATGATACTCCATTAAAAGCAAACAAAGAAAATGATTCTCCTGTTTATAACGTAATATATAGCCGTGGCCTAAGAAAACCAGGTGGATTGGGTTGGAATGATGAAATGCGTAAATTTTATAATGATTCTTGGAATGGAGAGAATTTCACATTGAGTAAAGTTCTGCAGAAAATGAATCGTGAGTATTATGAATGTAAACAAAATCGAAAATTTATTGAAAATTATTTAAAAAAAATTATTTTAAAGCCGATAAAAATTTATGGAAAATCTATACGGAAGATCGTTTTAATATTAAATCGAATAGACGTCACAACAATTTAAAGTGCACAAATTGCTGTGAGTTTGGACATATGCGATCCAAATGTAAAAGGCCGAGAAAACCTAAGATCTGTTACATGTGTGGTGAGAGCGGTCATAATGAGCCACGGTGTCCTAATACCATTTGTTTAAGGGTAAGATTTCTATAGACTTCAATCTGTTATATGTAGAAATTTCTTAATTTTTTTTTTGTTCTCTACAGTGTGGTAGAAAAACACAAGTGTTTACTAAAAGCTGTAATTCTTGCACCTATCAAAATCGCCTTACGTGCCCAATCTGTAAAATACGTGGCCATTCTTTGGATTATTGTCCCGATAAATGGCGTAGATATCATTCGACGGTGAGTTGTGTTTTTAACATATTTATGTAAGGATATGTAAACATAATTTATAATTAATAATTTTTCAGACGGAACCAAATGTTAATCCTAATAATAGTATTAATTATAATCCACGTAAATATTGTTGCATTTGTGGTGCCCGTGGTCATTTATCAGATAACTGCCGTAGTGCGGTACGTTTTATGGAATATCCCATCATTCTTAGTACGGTTAAGTCCCATCAAAAGTCATATGGTGATATACCGCTTAAAATACCACACAACGGCATTGGTCTTAATCTCTTGTATGAACCATGTCAAGAATATAACTTTGATTTAGTTGCACGTACTTCGTTAGATAAATATTATGGTAGATTTTTGGAAGCTGTAGGCTTGGAATTTCTCTTACGACGCAATGAACGACAGATCTCAGTGAACAGAGAGCTAGCAGATACTACAGCTAAGAGGAACGAGTGTTTTTCTAATAAGTATGTGGCAAATCCTTATTCAAAAATTGGTACAGCAAACCAACAAAATATTGAATCAATACAAGATGCTCCGCAACAGGTATGTTTTCTTTTATAGTTAAAAACATACAAAGAAAATATTTAGACGTAATTTTTAGGTTTACGCAATAATTTTTAAACTGTTTCTCGAATATAATATAATTTGTCTTTAACAGGTCCAAGAAATAACAGAAAGTGGAAATTGTACAGATGATCAAAATGATGATGAACCAAGCGCCATAGATGAAGTTATTAATGTAGACGACAATTCTGTCGACATTGAGACCGTCGATAATAATACTGATATGATTGGCAGTACAGTGAACGATGATGGTATGGACAACATTCAATTAAATACAGTTAACGAAAGACCCATAGTAGTAGAAGAAAGCGAAGAAGGAAATTTTAAATCACCTAAAAATATTTCTTCTACTATTGATACAACTTCGAAATCTTCCACAGAGCCTCCAGTTGTCTTGGACTCTGACTCGAATTATAGTTTTTCTGAACACTTTGACATACCTTCGAAATCGGTTGATGTAGATGCAGAAGTAGATAGTCAAGTTGTACCGTCAGAGGTCGAATCTATATTATTGAATAGTTCAAGGCCAAAGCCCAGAGCTATGGAGACTTTACCAGATTTTATTCCCTTATTTGATTCAAGTAGAGAAGAAAGAAATGTAACTGATAACGGGATAGAAACTTCATTGAGCGGCATTTCTAGAAGATTCGTAGCTGCTGAAACCGATGAAGAGATGGAATGTGATGAAAATCGCGAAAGGGATGATCCATTACCTGAGCTGCCATGTGAGGCAAAAATATATCTGACCCATGTCCATAGCAAATATCTGCTATCACCAATGGGCAATGCCTTTTTAATTAAAATGTCCAAATCTCATAAATTAAAAGCACGTCTGGATTTTACTTCCGTGGGCCATGTATTGGTAATTTTCGGCTTACCTAGCAATCAAGACAAATTCCAAAGGGAACTACTTTTAAAATATCGTGAACTTGTTGAAGAGAATAATCAAAAACAATGTCAGAATAACCTAAATGTGCCCAAACGTGCGGATGTCCTAATTAGATTTTTACGTGACAATATTACGCAACTTCTTAATAATTTAGGTAATGTCAATCATTTATTAAAACGTTTGCAATTCCTTGAAAGACAACAATCGAAGTCTGGCAATAAATTAGCTGAAAAAGTGAGAAGATCGTTAAATATGATACTTGTGGGGCAAGCTGGTTTGAAAGATGGCACTATGCATTTAGATAAGCTCTTAAGAAGCCTGAAAACACTTATAAACGATTACAGCAATGATGAGGTTACATCACCACAATTGCGTTCCGAAATTACTGATCACTGGAAAGTAATCTTTTCGCCTTATCGTCATGAAAACTATCAGCAATTAGTAGGCGCATATAATAAATTAATATCAAAGAATCGTGTGCCGAAATTGATTATAGATCCCCTATTATTGGGCCAAAAAGTTTTAGACACCAGCCTTACTGAAGAACAAAAACAAAAATTGGAGCAACCTAGGTTGTCTCTTACAATAAACGAGATCACTGATGCAGAGCCAGGAAAGCAAATTGTACCTAATCCGTTGAATGAAAAGACTGCAAAGATGACAAAACGTAAACATAATACCTGTGTACCAAACACTTCATCTTCTCCTTCACCTAGCGTACAGCCTTCAGTAAATAAAGTAAAAACCCCAACATCCCGACCTGTCTCCCCAAGCAAGGTTTTGCAAAACAACTTATCACGAACGGATAATTCTGGTTCTCCCACAAATTACAAAGCTAAGACTACTGCAACATCGAATTGCACTACTCCTGGGCCGTCAACACCACTTAAGACAAAGATTCCAGGTAACACAAGTACGCCGATAAAAACAAAGACGCCTATTTCCGCAACATCTGCTACAAATAAATCTAAGCCGACTACAAATCCTACTACGCCCACCACAACATTATCTGCGAAGAAGCAAGCACAGAAAGTAATGCCTCCACCGCCTTTTGCTAATCCGGAAAAACGTTCTGGTGTAGGCAACACAATACAAAAAGTGTCGGATAAATGGAAGAGTACCTGCGATACCCTGCTAATGGAAATAAGCTGTGACAAGCTCGACAAAAATGTCAATGGCGGTAGACTACGTGAAACTAAACTACCGTCCACATTTTGGTCCCGTGAATCAATGCGTTATTTGGACGATTGTGTTCGTTTAGCTTCTGCCAGATCGGATGTTTTAGAAAAACTTAAACGCGTACAAAATAAATCAAAGAATGGGCAACTCTCATATAATGACTACCTCGCAGTAATAAAACTTCACACTGCTCTATGTGGAAAATGAAACACTAAAAATATTTTTAAGAGACACATACATATTCCCAACAAATCTGTAAATAGAGAATATGCATACATATATATATATATATATGTATACTAGATATGTTATAATGAGGCGATATACAATTTTGATATATCAAAGCAACTAACAAATCTTATATTTTACAATTGTACAAATTTATATTTTGTACTGCCTGCAAAAAAAAAGAGAAACAAAAAACAGAAAACTTTAGTTCATTTAAATAATGAAGTGTGTAAATAAAAGAAATTTATCATTTTGACAAAAAGAAAATAAATAAAATGTAATTACTTTGTATTATATAACTATTTGTGGGTATACAAACTCTGAAATTAACTTAATTTTACATTTGAATGTTACTTACCGTATAACGTTAACGTTTCCATAAAATAGTAAATATGTTTCTTCATTTTAAAGTTTGCATTAAAATCTATATTTTTTCTTTTTGAAAACATAAAAAGCTACAAACGAAAATAAATACTTATCAATAAATATGCATTGGCATATAAATAAGTATAAAATATGACTTAAAACTGTCATATTTTAATATTTCCTTTCAGCCGTTAATATCGAAATCAGTCCATAATACTGTGTTTAAACTGGGTCAGTTCGCCATGAGTTCACATTGTGTTAATCATTTGCCAGGTGTAGAAATAGGTCGTCAACATTACGATGTCAATTATTATACTATATATGTACAATACCTTAACTTAGTTTTTATAATATTATAATTCTACTAAAATTAAAATGAGATATTTATTATAATAATTTTTTGTTTATGCTGCTGTAGTCTGCTGTTGGTTTTGTTCCGGCTGTTGTGTTGTACTGCCTGTTGAAGCCGTACTTGTTGTTTCTGGAGCTTTTTCATTTATGGCCAGCCATGGCAGACGCTTTTGCAACTCCAAACGATATTTCGGATGACTTATGGCATAAACAAATGGATCTATGCAGGCTACCATTTTACAGGTGCATGCCGGTATCATTGTTACACCAGGTGTTAGTAAACTTTTGTCGCCAAACGCACCTATTAGCGACATTACTCCGTATGGTGTCCAAGACACAAAGAACAGAAAACATATTGTTATAGCTGCCTTGGCTATACGAATTTCGGCTGTATCTTTGCTTTTGTCAACATTCGAACGTAGTGATTCGACATTCATTTTTTTGGCTTGTTCTCTCAAAGCCTTTTCATGACTGAAGACATGTCCGACAATTTGACTGTAATAATAGATAATCATTGTAGTGGGACACACGAAGCTAAAGAAGAATATAGTGCCAACAAATAGACGTGTATCGAAATTATCGGTGAGATAATCAAATGTACAAGACGTCAAATAGCCCTCTGAAATATTAAAAAATAAAATTAAATAAACTTTTCATATCGTAAAAAAGCATTAAAATTAAAGTTCCTATCTGTGTCTAAAGTAAAATTTTTTGAATTTATATCTACCGCAACGTTTTTCGAAAGCTTATTCTGTTGCATGCCTAACAAATATTTTAGAAGAAGGAGAGACTAGATGTCAGTATGGTATGGTAGAAGTAGGTCTGTTCTAGAAAGTAAAAATCTTGATGATTTATTTAAATTGTTCTAGAATAGATAGAAGATTTGGGTGAACAATCTATGCCATCATACTATTTTACATTACACAGAAATAAGTCACTATTTCAGCCTTGGAAAACGTCAAATATGTAATCCAGCTAGAAATGTAGTAAATATAAATTTTAGCGTTTTTAATTCTATTAACAGTATAGCCTGACGGCGTTCAGTTTAGACTGGCTACGTAAATTTCCAAAACCTAACGGCGTACCAACGCCGCTACTTGTTAGTCAGTAACATTGATTTAATATTGCAACTTCGAACATATTTTTTTGTAGATAAAAAGTCAAACTATTTAAAAGGAAAAATTCATTTACTTGGTACTGAAATAAAATAATTAAAACGTATCACATTTAATCAATATTAAATAGAAAATAGTGCTTCGATTGATAAAAGTTAAAGTGTTTTGTAACATTTGTAGTTATGAAAACAATCTGTAATGACCACCAACATTAACACGATTAACTGCGACAGCCATATACAAAAACGACGAAAATAGAAATATTAAAAGAAAAATTCATCAAAAAAAGTGGATATAATTAGTGGAATCGAAGAGAATTTGTAATAAAATTGTAATTTAAGAAAGATAATAAATATATCGCATTTACAGAATATTAGAGATTTTGAAAATAGTTACAGACTACGCTTCTAAATTATTAATTCATTAAAAAAGTTATTGTTGAAAAGAACAAAAAAAAATTCTGCTGCTGCTATTAAAGTAAAAGCAGCGACGTTGACTTTTTTGTACACTACCAAAAAAGAAAATGACAACAACTACAATGTTATCACCACCATAAATAAAGAAAAGGAAAAGAACAGGCAAAAAGAAATACAAAATTGTTAAAGCAATAACAACAACACACAGTACATAATAAAACGCGAGCGTAAAACAGATGATGAAAATGATGACGACTGTATATGTATGATGCTAGTGAAAAAGTTTTTTATTTTGTAAATTGTTATTCTTCCAGAGTCGTACGTGTTTATGAAAATGAAAATAAAGTAAACGAGTCGAAAACTGAGTGATTGATAAAAAAAAGTTAATAATTTTCTTTCAGTGAAATTCATTATCAATTAGACGCCTTTTGCACGTTGAAATTTGTTTCGAAACAAGTTTCAAAAACTTTTTTGCATTTTCTTTTAAAATTTCTTTCGCTTTTGCACGTAAAAAATTAATTTCAGAAATTTTGTTTTCTTTTATCGCGTCATTCTGCTGTTTCTGACAGTTATAACTTTATTTGGCATTGTGATTTAGGTTCAAACAACGCCAGACAATTCTTTAAAAATGAACATTATATGAATATTATATTTTTTTTATAATATTATAATATATTATACATATATTTATGAATGTATTATTATTTTTTAATATATTTACCTTATTTATTGATTTTTATAAATTAAAAAATTAAATTATATTCTTTTTGATTTCAAACACAAAATAAACGAAAAGTAATGACTGCCCACTACGAGATAATTCATAGTTGGCTCCCTAGAACGGAACGCAATCTACGAGTTATCTCGTACTCATTAAACCACTTTTTCTCCTAAAAAACATAATTTTTATTTTTGATGATACCTACGATCTAAAAATAGAGTTTTTTAAGTAATATAATGTAAAAAAAATCAAATTGTAATTTTTGGCCAGTTTTTTGAAAATTGCCGCGGCAGTCAGCATGTTAACTTCACTATGCGAAACAAAAAATAAAAGAAAATGTGAAATCAAATACAACTCTGTGTATATACGAATAAAGAACAAAGCAAGTTTCGCGAGTACATGAAATTGTGAAATCACCCCCGCTCGTTTTTCCCCCCTCTCCTACAAACTCAAGAGTGTTGAAATTTGTTTCGAAACAAATTTCAACGTGCAAAAGGCGTCTTATATTCATACGTATGCGTACAGAAAATTTGAATTGTATTAACTGCTTGCTTACATTTACATTCAATACATACACACATAATATATATATACATATACAAAAAGGTCAGTCACAACGTGTGTTGTGTTTGTGGCTTGTATTTAGTTCCCCTACCGTTAACCGATTCAATCATTATTCAAAATAAAGAAAAAAACGTAATACGCACAAACATATGCATTTGTATGTGCACTA
Source organism: Sarcophaga variegata (assembly GCA_932273835.1). Lineage (NCBI taxonomy): Eukaryota > Metazoa > Arthropoda > Insecta > Diptera > Sarcophagidae > Sarcophaga > Sarcophaga variegata. The sequence continues at coordinate 112,819,445 of OW026362.1, read as the reverse complement.
ATACATATGCAAATATAAAAAACTCTGCATGCTTGCATACGAGCGTAATAACTTATTACCGTTGTTTTTTCGTTTTCGTTTTTGTTTTCATTTTTTAATTGAACAGGGTGAAGAAGACAGTCACACCGAGTACGAAATACTACACAATACAACAACATTCAACTGTAAAAAGAAAAACAAAGATTAACCATTCGTGTATTGCTTTGCAACCACCTGAATTCCATGAAAATAAATAATAAACGAAAATAACGAATCATACAAACAAATCAACCCAGCCAGCCAGCCAGTCAGTCAACAACAATAATGTAAGTTTTCATATATTTTTTTATTTTATTTTCTAGTCACTTCAATATAAAAATTAAGTAAAAAACCATCATTAACATTTTAGTTGTTATTATTGTTTTTTTCTTTTTAAAGTTTTGTGATGTACAGTGGCTGGCATAATTAAATTGATGCTCTTTACACATAATTTTTTGTATTAGGTGCACTAAAAAGAAATAGTTTTATTTTTCCAACTGACAGCATTAGTAATGTTTATTTTGTGTAAGTGCCTAACGATTCTGAAAGGTGTCTTTGAAAAGATAAGGTTTTCTTTAATAGTTTTACGGTACAGGGTATTATTTAATCATGCATAAAAATAATATCCTAAAAGTTTTAGAGTTTATTTTTTCTTTTCGTTCATACATACATATGTATGTACACGTGTATGTATATTGCGACATAAATATAATTATGTAAAACTAAAATGAAAAAAATTTGAACATAACATTCTGGCAGTGGACACAGATTACGTTTGCATGGGCGTTCATTCTGTGTGAGTCTTGTCCCAATCTGTGGACTCAACAATTTGTTATCTAGTGCTGCTTATTAAATATATTCTAAATATTTATGTATGTAATGCTGAGAGGTGAATAGAGAATATTCAATGAATTTATTTTATTTAAAATATTCTGAATAACAACTTATATTGGTGGAAATATCTAAAAATATTTATACTTGTGTTTTTAATGAACGTATGTATTATTAACATAATAGGTATTGTGTTTTGTATTAAAAATAAAACTCCTTATTATAAAGTTATTGATTAATATTTTTAATTTAAAATGTTTAATGACACTATTTCACTAGTAGTACTAATATGTCTGTTAATCTTGATCAATATGTTTACTAAGCAATGCCTTCTACTGTATATGTAAACATTGCACGTATTTAGTATGCACAACTATGTAATCGTCGTATACATATGTATGTGTACATATGTTATTTTGTTTTATTTTGGATTTTATCTGTTTTTCCCTTAAAATTAAATTTGCAAAAAGAAGAAAAAGAAAAGAATAAAGAAATTTAATTTAGTAGAAAAAAATTATTCATTCGGGTGTTATGCATACCTTTGCAATGTTACCGAAAAATGTTTAGTTAATAAAACTAATTGCTACGCTTGTGGCAAGTGTTTAAAAATGTTTAACTGCCTGATATTATAGCGATAATTTGATAATGGTCCCTGTGTGTTTTGCAAACTTTGTTTTTGACGAAACGATTTGTTTCGTGTTAATGTTCATCAGCAAATTTTTTGCTTAGTCTATTGCAAACTTAGTTTTATATCGTATTTACTTGCTTTAGTTACAACTAGCTTTCGGACCGAGTACGATAATATTAAAACGTGCGTTTTAAAATAAGCCTACATATATCGACGTTAATTCTCATTAAAAGTGATTTATTAAAATAATGAAATTATTTTTTTCCGAAAAATTTTAAATTTGCAGGTACTGTTTGTTGTGTTTTTATTAATTTGATAACGAATTCGAACTAATATTAATTTTGTTTGTATGTTTGCGTATGAAAACGTTTACACATCGCAGAAAGTTGGGCAAATTTTACCTTTTTCCACTTACAAAATACTTTGTCAAGTACCTATCAGCTGTTTTTTTTGTTTAGTTTCTTTAATTTTTTTTTGTGATTTGAAAGAAAAAAAAAAAAAAAACAAAAACAAAAAGAGAAAAAAGTGCAACCGTGCATCACTTCAATATTGTGAAGATGGTTTTTATAAAGAAAAATTATAATTAAAAGAAAATTATTATTTAATTGTATCGAACTCAATTTAAAACACTTAAATCAATAAATTTTCAAAACAATTTTGTTTACAAAAGCATACAAAAGAAAAATGAATCAGCTGTTCCGTCATTATGGCATACACATGCATTCACTGCGTTCCTGCATTTGACAAAAAAATTATGCATTACGGATGTGTCAAAACAAAAAATTTTTTTTGCTTCAAAAGTAACAAATTTTTTACCTACAAAAAATAATTTGTAATACATACATATATTTAAAGTATGACGACTATATTTGTGCTAACAATGCGTGAGACCACGCCAATTACGAATATATTCATTTTTGGTAGTGAATGATGTGTTAATTTTCAGATTTTATTATGTTCATTCATACTCGTACATTACACATTAGTAAAAATGCCTATTAGATTGATAATAGCGTTTATATCCTTTATGTGTGCTTTTTCTGTTTATCTTACAGCAATTATTTAATCGATAACATTTACAATTTCATGTTTTGTTTTCTTCTTTTATTACAGATTATACTAAAATTTATTTGTAAAAGCAAAATAAGACTTTATGATTAGTTAACAACGTGTTTCGTATTTTTGTATTTGCTTTGCCATTATCCGATCTCCTCGTACCAGCAACCTTTTTCAAATTAATGGTTTTAAAAACTGCCACAAATATTGTGTTGGAAATATTTTAACAAACACAACAAGTATTACGTACATAAATAGTTGTATAGAAAACAAATCGAAACGGAAAATTCACAAAATTGTAGAAAAATAAAATTTACAATAAACATCAAAGTCCAATGTCTAGTAAAATAAATCCAAAACGACGAGAAACTCCAACTGGTACTGCTACAGGGAACACAAGTACTAGCAATACCTCAGCAAATACATCCTCATCGTCCAGTTCATCACTATCGTCGGCCGGAGGCGGTGATGTCGGTATGTCTACCGATCTAACATCATTATTTGAATGTCCGGTGTGTTTTGACTATGTACTACCACCAATTCTACAATGCTCCAGCGGCCACTTGGTGTGTGTATCATGTCGATCCAAGCTTACCTGCTGTCCAACATGCCGCGGCCCATTGGCCAACATACGCAATTTGGCTATGGAAAAGGTAGCTTCAAATGTGAAATTTCCCTGTAAACATTCAGGCTACGGCTGTACAGCTTCACTGCTATACACAGAAAAAACAGAACATGAAGAGACCTGCGAATGTCGACCCTACTTGTGTCCTTGCCCAGGTGCCTCCTGCAAATGGCAAGGGCCACTTGATCTAGTCATGCAGCACTTAATGATGTCACACAAAAGCATAACAACCCTACAAGGGGAGGATATAGTTTTCTTGGCCACAGACATCAATTTACCCGGTGCAGTTGATTGGGTTATGATGCAGTCATGCTTTGGTCATCATTTTATGTTGGTGCTAGAGAAACAAGAGAAATATGATGGCCATCAGCAATTTTTTGCCATCGTTCAACTTATTGGTTCCCGCAAGGAAGCTGAAAATTTTGTCTATCGCTTAGAATTAAATGGTAATCGAAGACGTTTGACCTGGGAAGCTATGCCACGTTCCATACATGAAGGTGTCGCCTCTGCCATTCACAATTCCGACTGTTTGGTATTTGATACATCGATTGCTCAGTTATTTGCCGACAATGGCAATTTAGGCATCAATGTAACTATTTCAATTGTATAATAGCATACGAGTGATTATGGAAAAATTTAATAAATTATCCAAAACTTGGAGAGAGATAAATGAGAAGTATATGTAATAAAATAAATTATAATAATATATACATACATACAAACACCCTATATATTTCATGCTTCGGCCGTGGATGACTTAAGACACATTAATGAAACAGAATTTTGCAAATGATTCAATATGAATACATATAAGGAAAAAAAAAAAAACAAAAACAAAAACAATCATTTTATGTATGATAAAGGCGAAAAGAGAAAGATATAAGAAATCTTTTGATTATTTAAGGTAAAAGTAAGGGGTTTTAAAAACTTTTCTTAACTTTTAATTATTTTGTTTTGTGTTAATTTCTTCGTATATATATATATATTTTTTTTTTTTGATTAATTTCATGTGTCTATCTATTGTAAAATGAATTAATTGATTCACAAATTAAGGGAAATTCATAGAAAATACCATTCATATATTTAATGAGAATCTAATTTAAATCTAAAGAAAAAAGCTGTATTAATTTGTAAGACCTCATAAAAAAAAAACAATTATTTTTTACTGTTATTACATTGCACTGAAATATAATTTTGGCTATTAGTTAGTTTTTTTTTTGTTATTAGTTTGCTTTTCACTTTCATGTTTTGCTTTTCTTTAATATGTTTTTATTAAAAAAAATTATTAATTTAGGTTTGAGTTTAAAATTGTAGAAAATATTGATGGAATCAGTAACAAGTAAATTGTTTGCTAGGATTTCTAAGGTTCATATAATTTTAGAACTTTCTGGGAATATTCCATAAAGTTTAAGAATTTTTTCTGTTGCTTGTGAGGATAGTAACAACCTGCACATATTGAAAATATTTGTTACTTAACTGCCACTTTCTTTGATTATAGAAAATATTATTTATTTAAGCACAATTTTATATATTATTGCTTTCATTTTTATTATTTTAATTTTAAGCTTAGAAAAACATATGCTGATATTTCAATAAAATATTCATAAAAATATATTTAAAATAATATTTTTAGTTTCAGCATACCCACAATATTTGAAAACTGCTTAAAAAATTTGTCTTTAAATTATTTTTAATTTGCTTTTTTATTACTATTAATTCATAACATAACTACTTTTTAGGTGAATTTATTTTATTTAGTGGCTGGCACTAAAAGCATTTTATTCTTGCCTATCTATACAAATTTTTTGAATTTTGCCAGTCTGTAGTTCTTAAAATTGTTTAAATGAAATTCTTTCTATAATAAACTCTCGGTTGTTGGTAAACATTTGAATTTTGCTAAATTAAAAGCAAAATTCTTATGGTTTTAAATATTTCTATGTTTGGAATGCAATACAATAATCATTTGACTATTTAACATTCGTAAAGCTGCTAACTATTTATATAATACTTTCATTCGTTACTCAATATGTTATAAGAGTTATGTGGAACGTATCTGTTATTAAACAAAACTTAATAAGTAATAATACATTACAATCGAAAACCAGATAAATTGATAAATTGGATTTAAACCTTTGCTCGATTTCGAAAAGGGTGACATGGCTATTTTCTACAATAATTAATTAAGATTCACAACTTTGACCTGAAAAACTTTTCTGCATTCTTTCGCTTGAGACTTGACTAAAGACCCTCAAATACAGTATAAAGAAAATTACGTATGCTTGATGTCAGTTTGACGAAAATCTAAATACTTTTGATGTGACTATCTAAATTACACATATATATTCGAAGCCGATTTAATGCATCAAAGCATTTCACTTCATTAAATTTCAAGCCTGGTGCTTTTCAAAAACTAATTTGTAACAAATGATTAATATTTTACGAAATATTGCAATAAAACAATACATAAAGTGGTGGCCTTCTAATTAGAATCGACTTAGCAACATGTATGTTTGTTAATTGGTTTTACAGTTTCCACTGTGTACTTGGGATCAAAGGCTTTGTTTGGAGGACGTCTTACATACATACGTTTTTCCATCAGATTGGGATAAATTAAACTTAGATTCGTCACTCCAGAGAACTCTGTGCCAGAAACAACGTTTCTAATTATAAGGCCACCACTGTAGTTAAACTTAATTAGGCAATTTGATATATGCCACATCGTTTATATCCGTTTTTTTTATTGAAACGATTCGGTTCGTTGTTTGAGTTTTTTATATTTAAAGTGGAACTTATATGATCCAAATGTATTCGATGGTCCTTTAAGGAACTCTTCAAAATTGAATTTGATTAAGTTTCATTTCTATGATTGATTTTAACGATCTAAATTGCTTTAATTCTTTATAAGCGGAAAAAACCAAACGTTTTTAAAACGTATTGTGATATTTTGTAAATTCTTAATGAAATTTATATCGTAAATATTCTTCTAAACAAAGTCAAATGAAAGAATGTTTCAGACCTAACTTTTTACGATACAAAGGATCCTTCAAAGCAGACATATTATTTTATATTTCATGTAATAGCAATAAATTTGTATTTATTTAAATAAAATTAAATCACTTTGTTCCAAATTGCTTCCGTAATTCAAATTGAATCTGCATACATACATATTTCGAACATAATTTTTTATTTGAAACCAAAAAAAAAAAACATTGACTTTTTGAATATTTTACATAGTCTTGCTATGTGAAAAGTTTTGTATTTTTTTTTAGCAAATTTAATTCTATTTATGTTCAATAATTACACATCATTATTTATAATTATAGTATAAATACTATTCATTTGATTAATTTAAATATTAACATGCTCGAATATACGAAAATTTCTACTCTATACTACTTATGGATTAATTATTTTTATTTTTTAATTGATGTTTTGAAAATAAATACTTTGTTTCAAAAACAAATTTTTAAAACTTCAATTTGTAATTTAATTTAATTTTTTATATATTATAAATAAATAATATAAATAAGAGATAGGAAAGCAAAAAAAAAAAAAATACATTCATGATTGATTTAAATTATAATTAATTTAAAAATTATATAAAAAAAAATTAAAAGATTACAAAAAATTATATGATAATTATATATTTCAAACTAAAAGATGATATGATGGTACATAAGATAAGAAATGGTATGAATACAAGAAAATTTAAAATGAAATTATAATAATAAAATATATATTTTACATAGGTTAGTTGATCTCTATATAATAACAGGATAATTGAAAATAAATAATAATAAATTAAAAACAAAAGAAATAAAACAAGAAATCGATTTATTTTTTTAAAATCTCACTGTCAACTGAGAAGGACTTTCTCTTCTTATATAGCTTACAATAGCTTACAATTTTTACAATTTCGTAATTTTGTATACAGTACTTACCTGGCACAAATCTTCCCCAACTTTCGGTAACACATGCTACAACAAATGGTGTCGCATACATATAAATGAATATAATCATTAATATAGCTTTGCCGTGTGTCATCTTTCCTTCCAAGGGACGTGTAATGACATTGAAACGATCGTAGGCAATGAAAGCATTTGTCGTAGAAGCACCAATTCCCGTGTACGAGCCCACAATACCGAATATCTGACAACCCAAATTGCCAAGAGCGAAGCCACGTTTAAAACTGTTGTAAATAAATATGGGAGTTTTCGCCATCATAAAGAAATCACACAAAGCTAAATTGATCACCAACATATTGGACGGTGTACGCAACGATTTGGCTCTAAAATGATTGGAAATATTTTTTTTTCTTTTAATAAATTTTTTTTTTATGTACGATTACATATACTCAACGTACGCTGTAAATACCCAGATGACGAGACCATTTCCTGTTAGTGACATGATGGTAAAGAATATGTATAACATGGCTAAAAGAAAATGCATCGATTCAGGAGGCTCTTGAAATTGCAGCCAATGTTCTGGTATGTGAGATATTTCCTCTGGTGGCACATTCCAACCCAATAAACGTCCTTCGGCCGAAAGCCTTAAATTATAACATACATACATATGTATATATTTAATGTTCATACAGAAGTTCAATACAGGAGTACAGAATTGAATATAAACCGAAAGTTTCTCACAATTCCTTAGAATAATGCTAAATTTTTTTCATGAAATTCATTGAATCAAATTACAGGTTAAAAAAGTGAAGGCTTTATTCAGAAGAGGAAGCCTCCAAATAGCCAGATGTACCAAGATTAAAATACTCAAAACACATGTAAAGTCTACTCTGCTGTGCGCTAAAGAAAACCGGTTAGTATAGACTACGTAAACTACAGTTATTCCAAAAGTTGACCTCAGAGATTCTTAGCCTGTCTAAGGGATATAAGGGGTATAAGGTATAAGAGAGAAGTTCTGTAAGATTTGAGTTCAATTCATGGATCATTTCTTTAATATAATTTGCTTGAGATTCATCTGTTTGCCTGTTTTAATTTCTAAAGTCGGGAAAAAGCTTTATAGATGCGGAACTGAAAAATACGTTTAGAGTTCTCCGACAATGCATACATGCATGTGCATAGCAGCTCTTTGGATATTTGAATCGAATATACGACTTTTTGAAGAAGGTTAATACGCTTACTATACCGATGCTTTGATGGTGAATTATCCCTACGAGGGGCCATTCGATTTCTCATATTGAATCTGCCGATAAAGTGGGGACCCACACGCGTACACTACGCACTCGATTACATCTTTTTCGAATGAGAAAATTTATTTAAAATCGCTTCAAACGTGATTAAGCCAATATTTTGTAACATATCCGTAATTTACTAGAAATTCAGCAACTTTGTTCAGTAAAATATCACAAAATCTGTTGTTAATTATTCAATCGTTCTCATTGTGATGAGAATGTCCTCAGAAAGGATCTGCTTATGGGTATATAATCAGAATTTGTTTCAAATACTACTGTTGATCAAGCAATTTGATTTTTCATGTTGCACTTAATGTGACGTACACTTTTTTGTTCCACTTTAATTATGTGTTGAGATTTCTAATAACAATGTTTAGTTGTTGTTGTTTGCAGAAATAACTTTTTATCGTACACATTATGAAGTCTATCAGGCTCTTGAATCTCACAAAACATTGCGTTAACGTTTAAACATATATATATATATACAGTGCTTGACAAAACAATGGAAACTTTTTCAAAAATGTACTTAATCGGACGAAAATTTAACATGTTTTTTAAAAATCGGCAAAACATTTGTGGAGTTTATTAATATGCACTGTTATTAACGTTTCTGTATATTAAAATTATGTATAAAAATGAATTATATAATTCAAAAATTAAAAAAGTTTCCAAAGTTTCCAATGTTTTGTCAACATCAAATATGTGAATAGAATTATTTTTTTTTAATTACTGAATTATATAGTCTTTTTATATATTTTTTAAAATACATTAATGTTAATAACAGTGCATATTAATAAAAGGCATTAATATTTTGCCGATTTCTTAAAAAGATTTTTAAATTTTCGTCCGATTGTAACACATAAATAAATTTTTGAAAAAGTTTCCATTGTTTTGTCATGCACTGTATATATAAAGAAATATAGGTACTCACCTGGGTTCTGGTCGCAATACAGTCGAAACATTTCTATACGGATTTGTTGGAAATGTTATATTTTCCATAATTTAAATATCAACACTCGCGCTAAATTTTTAGCGTAATTTCTTAAGCTCTACCTCGTACCATTGGCCATTTAAGACAAATTGCTATGAATACGGACCGAAGCTTTTATACTTTCATTTGTTTGATGAGATTTTGTTTTTTTCTATTGAATTACTATTTGACGTAGGAGAGAAGCAAATAATAGCATAGGATTAGCAAGGGATTAACCATCGATTCTAAATGTTTAACATTGAATTTTCTAAAGGATTAAAGCAAATAGACTTTGATTTTCTCTTTCGATTTCATTAGATTTGTATTGTTTTTAGCTTTTAGGTTGATGGAGGTGTACTTGTACTAGTTTTAGCATATACTGAGACGTAGAGTGTTGAGGGCAATATAGTCACGACGTTATTCTAACCTCAACAGATACGGATAAACTATTAAATCCGCATAATAAAAAATTCTAAATACCACATCAAAACACAAAATTTTGGACATTACGACAAACATTTCTGGAGATGCCAATATCGAGGGCTAATGGAAAAGAAAACTGTATAATAAACATGTTTGGCTTTAATCATCGATGACTATAGGAATCTGAAGACTGCACTGATAACAAAAACAGATAAAAATGCCTAGTGTCTGATGAATGTGAAAAGTTAGGCATGCCACAAGCTAACCATGACGGCGATATAATGAAGACTGGCGATTCCCCATCGTTATTTGTTTCAAGCCTGTTTGCTATGTCGCTTTCTTAGGAAAGTTTATCATTGATATCTTGAACTGTTAAATTGAATACGACACTTTACTTTTGGAATACACCTTATGTACTTGTGTTTTTTCCTTCTTTAATCAAACGACTCTGCTTAAAGAATTTAAATGAAAATCTTAATCAGATTAAAAATTTAAATGTCAATCTCAGTACTAAACTGTTCTGCTAAACTGCCGATGATATATTCTTTGTTTACCCTACACTTTTACGAACTTAGTATAGATGGTATATGGTATTTACTCTAAGTTATCCTATCATGAAATCGTTTTCTAATTTCTTAAATAGTCAAGTTCAGTGGCCCTAGGAGTACCAGATAGAAAACTAACATTGAGGGAAGATTACGGGGAGATTAGGTCGCTGACAAGGATCTGGAACAGATCCCAGCCGGACTATTACAGGGTATGTTGCGATGACAAGGAGTTGGATACTATCGAACACCTCCTCTGTAGGTTGAGGGTGAAGACCCTTGGCAGGGGCTTCTTTGAGCGTTTGAATTATTTGTCGACTGCCGATATTAAAGCTCTCTCTAGATGCATTAGTTTGAGTTGGATGAGAAGTGCTAGGGCTTCAATAGTGTAGTCGCGCTCTCTTGTGTGTTTTGTTAATCTGTGTAATTCCTCTACTTCCTTATTCTCCCTTTCCTACTTCCCTTCCATTTTCCCTACCTCCTCTATTATGCTCTCCCCTTTAGGACGTTGTACCTCCGGGTACTGTACTTGTGTCAATTGACAAGTACACGTCCTCTAACCTCAACCTAGACCTTGAGGGAAGATGAGTTTTTCAATTTAATGAAAAGCTTGAAGAGAAAAAATAGTCAACAGTCAAGAAGGTAGCTAGTAGTTCTGTTAGCCAATTATGCTACAAAAGAAATTGATTCGAATTTCGAACGTTTTCGAAATCCTTGAAAATCTTAAACAAATAACAAAACATTTTAAGGAAAGCCTGCTTTTCTAAGTGGTAACTCAATATAAAGTTGTTTCCAGCCGTAACTTTTTGTTCAGTTTTTTTTTCGTATATTGAATACACAAACATTTATGTATTTTACACTTTTATTTATCATTAATTACACTGTATACTCTCACATTGTATTTGTGTTCGTATTCGCGTCACACTTTTACAGGCACACTCGTATTTTTTTTTTTTATTAACTTTTCCTTCTGTTTGGTTGTTTTATTTGCTCTTTTTTTTCTAGGTTTCCTTCACATGATAACCTGTTGACTGCCATTGGGTATTACTCATTGGCATTCGTGCAATTCGTATGAAACTACCACTGGCCAAACACGATTTGGTAACAAAAAGAAAGAAAAAAAACAAAAGAATCGTTATCACGTATGAAACAGTTTCAGGCACTCAGCCATTGAAATCTCCAACAATTGTTTCACAATTATTCTGTTGAAATTGCAACGATTATTCAGTTTAAAATAGAACAGACAATGCAATACAGGAAAATTAATTCACACTTCTATGCCAGACAGTAGCAGCATAAAATATTTTGTGTAGATCCATAACTGCAAGCAGGTTACATTCTACTGTTAATCGAATTTAATGCAGAAACTCTAGTTTGATTTTGCTAAACTGTTGGTTACTCTGCAATCGGACAGCATATAAGATGTTAAGCTGTCTTCAACATCAACCCCTGAATTATATTCAAAATGGTAACTAGTTATCGCTGTGCGTACGGAAGCCCTGGTATTTTATATACTGATGTAGGAAGCATAAACTGCTCATGATCAAATTTAGCTTATATAACCTCTAATTTCGATAGTCCCTATCGATTTGAAAACTTCTTGAGTATTTTGTACGACTATGTAACGGTGGACTCCGAACAACAGATTTAATACTTTTTAATGACAATTATTTACACTCAGAACTAGTGCCAAAAGACAGCTGAGAGGTTGCCGAAAGAAATATTTTTTTGTTTATTCTTTTGTCTTCAAGGTTGGTTGTCGGTTTTATCACGGGGCACTGCGAGATTAGGTCGCTGACGGACTATTGCAGGGCATATTGCGAGGAGTTGGAGACTATCGAACACCTCCTCTGTACCTGCCCAGCTCTTGGTAGGTTGAGGTTGAGGACCCTTGGCAGGGCCTTCTTTGAGAGTTTGAATTCTGTGTCGAGAGCCGACATCAAGGCTCTCCACAGATTCATTAGTGGCTTGGGCTGGTTGAGAGGTTCTTGGGCTTCATCAGTGTAGTCGCGCTCTCTCTTTTTGTCTGGTCTGTGTAATTCCTCCGCTAAACATTCTCCCCTTTCCTACATCCTCTCCTTTTTATCCTATTCCCTCTATTATCCTTCCCTCTTTAAGGACGTTGTACAAAGGGTCAATTCGACCTCCGGGTACTGTACTTGTCTTAATTGGCAAGTACACGTCCTCTAACCTAACCTAAGGTGTCAGAGCAAAAGTTTGAAGACGGCGCTCTCGCCTAGCATCTTAGTCAAGAAATTTTCACGTTCCACACGTACAACTATTCTGAAGTTTCCTCTCTCTCTCTCTCTCACTCTTTTATTTTAAATTATACAAATCATAAGACGTAACCAATACTACCTTTAACAAGTGTAGAGCAGTTTAAAATGTTCAAGTCATTCTGGCTGTTGTAATACTTTTTCATGAACCGGTTCTTTTCACGCTATACCCTCTATTCATATTCATTTCGTTCTCATTCCAAAACGTTTGTGGTATCAATGCAAAGTCACATGTTGTTGTTCTTTTTTTCTTTCTTTCTTGGAGTCTATTGTTTCCAAGCATCCAATAAATATTTGTTGAGTTTGTTTGTTTTGGCGACAGCGATAATTTTTAAGACGAAAAACAGTCAATTCGAATTCAATACAAAAGCAGAAACAGAATAACCAGGAATCGAATAGAATCCAATACAAAGTGACATCATCTGCATAACAACGAGTTTTTTACCTGCTGCCTAAAAAGAAATTCAAACAGTAAAAAAAGAATCAAAGTGTATGGATAATAAGATAACAAACAACTAAACTGAGCCGTCATGCAAACATAATCCATTCTCTGTGCCAATGTAACTCTACCATTTGATGTCCATCCACTGAACGCAACACCTGAATGCGGATAGCCAACCCAGCTAGTTAGCTAGCTAGTTAAGCAAGAGTTAAAGTTTCAAATCAAATGCAATTTATTTCTATTTTTTATATCTTTTATTGCATATTTTATGTCCTTTTGAGAGAGTTTATTTACATATATTCATTTACGTGGATGTGTGTGTGCGTGTGTTTACTCTGCAACAAAATCAACAACATCGCCACGCTCTCTCACTCACTTTTTATTGTTATTGTTGTCATCACTAACTATTTCTAAATGGTTTGAAATTAAAAAATTCTTTGTGTGTTGTGTTGTTGTTATTTTGCCTGTTTATATCGTTTTGTTGTGTTTACTCAAGAGTTTTCTTCTTTTTATTGTTCGTTTGCTGGTATTTGTTAAGAGAAAAATTTAAACACGCTTTCTTGGTTGACTCTCTTTAATGTGGTTAAACTAAGTTTTGCCGGTTGCCAGTTATCACAAGAATGAAATTTATGCTGTTTTTTTTTAAATGTAAATTTTTTCTATTTCTTATAAAATTAACACAATTTTTACAACTTTTTAGAAAACAATAATATTTTCTTCAATAATCAATTTATTTTTGGAATGGCGGAATTGAAACTGTGTGGAATACAAAATCAACTATCTGAAACGTTTTAGTATATCGTAACTGAAGAGAAGTTCAAATAGAGTACGAGAACGGGAGGGGCATAATTCCACTTTATATAGAGAATAATCGTGTCGCTGCTGTTCCGGACGAGAGCAAGATGTGTAGAATCATACCAGTATCATCAGAGTAATCGTTGAGTATCTCTAGGTTGTTGCTTTCATGAGAACTTTTAATACACCTCAAAGTTCCTGAAATGATTCAAAGATTCACAAAGAATTATAAAACAGTATTAAAAAACATATTAAAACATAAAACAGTGTGCTATTGTGCAACAAGTTAATGCTTTGAAATAAATACTGGCGTTCTTCAAGGATGCGTTCGATTACCATTATTATATAAGACGTTTATTATTTTTGTTACCTTTTGGCCGTTCTTTATTCTATTAAATAAAATTACGAAAATCTTTCTTTTCTAATGGTTGTAGGAAGCCTGGCAACACTTAGTACCGGCTTTTTCATTTTACTACTCTCTAAAATCTGTACTTCAACAGAGAACACATATGTAGGTGTATATGTGTGCGTCCAGCTAATTTGAAGAGAAATTTATTTTTGTTCTCAGCAGTAACTAAATCATAGTTTACCATTTCATAGCACAGTTGTGCAAAGAGAACTCACACGCATTCTTGTGTTTTTTCATTTAGTTGTCGATCAGACTGCGACAAGAACACATGTGTGGCGGATGCTTTATCGTTTTATTTCAGCATAACACTCAAAAAATATTTTATGTTAAAAATGTTCTATGTTATTACCTAGGCGTATTTCATTTTTTTTATTTTGTCGCATAGTATAATTTTTTTTTAAATGCTTTAGAATGTTAGCTTTTTTTTAATAAAAAGCGGGGTTTTTATTCTTTTTATTTTTATTATTCTAAAAAACATGGTCTAATTTGTAAGCCAAAGATGGATAGCTTTGTGTTCTTTTAATAAAAAATGTATTTTTTATTTTGTTTTTATTTATCGATAGCTTTACATACGTATGTTGATGAAATGAAAATAAAAATAGCGTATATTACTAACACTTTTCTATGGCTGTAAATAAATAAATTCTCTTAACTTATTTTCTCTCTCTTACTCACTAACACATAACCAAAAATTTTTTGACGAACCCTGAACTAAATCCACCCTATAATATATTTTAGGCCATGTAACATTGTCTGTCAAAGTTCAGTTGATTGCAAACCTTGGACCAAAACTGTAAAAATATTTTTAATAACATGAAGCATCAATATTTCGGTAATACAGAAATATTGTGAAATCATTAATCCCTAGTATGTATTTTTATAAAATTTTAAAGAATTTATATATATTAATATTAGTAGCACTGTTTTAAATCGGTTTAAACGAAGTCTTTATATTAAATCATAAGATTATGCTCTTAAAATGCTTTTCTTCTCTTTGGGAATAATCAAGTTTCATTAAAATGTGGCTTAGCTACACAGAAATAAAAAGTAAACAAACAAGAATTGAAAGAAAACACCGGTTTCTGTAAAAGGAGTGTTAACGATAGCAGCGCCGTTAACGCTGCACAGTGCGGCATTTCATACTGAGTTTCATTAAATTTCATTTCCTTTCCCAAAAATTTTATGTATTAAAAATCAAATTTTAAACCAAAGTATTAAATTATTCGAAAACCATTTTATCTTCCTACTTACTTTGGAAGAATTTATTCCATAAATACATACATATTTTTTTAAAAACTGAAAACGTATTAAGAATTAGGATTACTTTCAGAATAATATTTATTTGAACTCAAATTAAAAATCAAATAATTAGTGATCGTTAATTGAGTTTTCCTGCATTGTTAAATATCATCTTATGTAAATGAATTGAATTAATTTGTATTTCCAACATAATTTTTTTTCTTATAAATAACACTTAAAATCAATATATTTATTTCAATATTTAGCTCGAATTTTAACACTGTGCAATATATAAGCACCAATAACAAGAGTAACAACTATTGTATGTGGCTATTAAGTTGGCCTTAAATTTTCTTGTTATTGGAGCTGCTGCTGCTGCTGCTGCTACGACCAATGCTATTGGTGATGTTGCTGTCAGCATTGCCGATAAATAACAGTGTTATCTGTTTGTACTCGTGCTTTTGTTTGCGAGAGTACATTTCGTTGTTGTTGGTAAAGTCAACGATGATGATGTTGGTGGGGATGTTGACGACAACGATTACGTTGTGTTTGTTTTCGGCTGTTCTCTTTTACGTTTGTGTTTGTTGTTGTTGCTGCTGCTGCTTTTTTGATTTTACAATTTGTATTTCTTTCTTTAGCAAAACAACTTCAGTCATACGGAAGCAATACGACCGACCGGCAACTTGACGCAAGTATTCTTACTTTTTCGATTGTAATTAAGAGCGTGAAAAAAACACACAAACTAGAAAATTACGCATAAAAACAAAAGCGCGAATCTTGGCAAATTATTTTTCGGTTTTTAACTATTTTTTGTTATTAATTAAACGCATACGAAAGTGTTTTAAAGTTTATTGAAAATCAATCATTAATTTATGAAGAAGGAGAAAAAAGAGAAAAGTAATCTTTAATTATTTTTGTTTTCTAAAGTGATAATTGAAAGTGACTTAAAAGTAGAAGCAACAAAACGAAAGAAGAAGCAGAAGATAATAATAAAAGTTATTACAGCAAGCAAACCGCCATTAAGAGAAAGAAAATAAAAAAATAACCTGTTTTAGAGCTTCTAAATGTTGTTTGTTTCGTTTTGTTTTAAAGAAAAATAAAATCCCTGCCAAACAACGAAACAAAGTTTTTTTGTTCTTCTGTTTTATTTGAAATTAATTTTCTGCAATTCTAAACCATTTTAAAAGAGAAAATCCATAAAAGCAGAAGAGAGAGAAAAAAGAAAGAAAGAAAACAGAGCCTTAATTTTTAGCCTCAGTTAAAATTGTTTTAAAGTGTAAGTGTTTTTATGTGTTTTGTTGTTAGTTTTAATTTTTTATTATTGTTATTGTTGTTTGTTCGTCTTTATTAAACTGTTTTTTGGTTTTTTTTGTTAACAAATGGCCTTAAGATTTATGACAATTTGAATCCCTCTACTAAATCATTTTAACTCTCTTAAACACACACACACACATACTTGCATGCAGACCCATTCGTTTTATGTTGCTGTTCCTAAAGCGGCTGCTGCAATGTCGTTTGACAACAAAAGCGTCTTCATCATTATGTTCTTCATAATTATCATTATGCTTATGGGTTAACTAGTATACAAGGGAGTGTGTGTGTGGTTACGTGCATAAGTGAAATTATGAGTGCTCTTTGTCTTGTTTTTTTTTTTTTGTGAAAGAATGAGTAGTTCATTGAATTGATGAAATTATGTTTGTTGGGTTATGTTTTTACAAGAGACTGCATGTTTAATTTCAATAATTGTGGGCAATCGTACAAGTTATTCTTGTATTATTTCGCAATAGTGGCAACAGTTGAAAAAGATAAACGATTAAAGATATTTCAGCCAAGATAACTTTGTGAAAAATAGAGTGGCGAAGCTATTCTCCGGTTCTCTAAATCTAGTATAGAAAGCGGTCCATTTATCTAGGAAAACAAAAATAAATGTATTTAACTCCAGCATCAAGTCAACACCGTCGCCGTGGTCTAATAGGTAGTGTGTTGGCTTATTAGACGCAAGGCCTCGGTTCAAACCCCAGGTCAGACATCATAACGAAAATATAAAAAAAATATTTCTTCCGTGACTTCCTCTCAGCAGATTTCTGGCAAAAACTTTGAAAGTAAATAAAATTACCATGAAAAGTTTCTCAAAAATCTGTTGTTCGGAATCGACTTTAAACTGTAGGTTCCGCCACTCATGTATAAAATTAACACACACTACATCAGTGGTGTGAGAAGCTAAGTCATAATCCTAACTAAAAGGGTTGTAATGACCAATTATGTATGTATGTATGTCCATACATATGTATGTGTGTCTGTACCAAGTCAACCATATTCTATGGATGTGATATGAGGAACTTAGCAGCCTGCAATACAAATGCGTTTACATGGCCATACTTGATAGTCTATATCTACCATTAGATAGTTACAAATCAAGTTCCATCGGGGCTGTGATCGAACACGATCAGCCATTGAGTGGAATCCACAAGATATCAGACGAAGAGTAACGTCTGCACACACGTACTTGAGATAAATGGGTTGTGAAGTGGTAGTGACGAAGCAGATCTGAAATTAAATAAAATGAGTAGTTTGTGGTAAATCTGAATAAGATACTTGTTTGAATAGCTTAGCTAGTCGGAGTCTAATGCTCAATCCGAGGAAACCACTTTAGCCTTAATATATAGCCCGAAGATATTTGAATGAAACCTTCTACTTTCATTACGTTGTTTTGCTTCCTTTTGTTGGCTAATCGGTCAGTTCTTTTATTAGCAATATGGCTCCTCGTATAACCACGAAATCAATTAATTACAATACAATTGTGACTTTCATTTACGTGAAGAGTTATTATATAACATTTGTTCTGTTGTTGAAACAGAATTAAGGCTCCCGAAAGGCACTGCTGACTAGGTAGCAATTTGTTGCCTCTTATTATTAACGTCACTGTCCTTCAAATGCATTTCTATCAAATATTAAGACGCTATAAACAGCTGGCAAAACATAAAAAAAAACTCAAAAACTCTTCTTATGAAAATTTTTAAAATCTGTTGCGCATGCTCTCCATTAAATCAAATTATTGAAACGATAACAAAACAAATCATTATTATATTGAGAGCTTTTACGAAATGATTTTGTTTCCGATCATTATTCATTATAATGTTATTTTTGTTGTTGTTGTTATTATTGCTGAATTTGCTGAAATTAAGACGTATTGCGATTCTTCTTCTTCTTTATTTATCGTGTATTTTATTGTTTCAAAGATGGAGAAACATGTTTTTATTTCTTTATGTTCATTGCCATGCGTTTTAAATAATAAAAGCCAAGAATTTCAGTTAAGTTCGCCTCATATGAGAAAACGTGCTTTAACGATTGCACCCAATTTGATTGCGCACTTGATACTGGAGTGTGAGCAATGGTGTACTGTTTTGCAAAAATAACTGTCATTCATCTACCAGAGTGGTGAACAGTAATGGTATGCATGTATGTATGTATGTGCGGTAAGGATTTTTGTTATTGTGATCGGTTATGGAAAAAATAGATTTGCAAGCTGTTACCAATTATGGCAGTTGCTAAGGAATTTCGTTGAGTGGCGTTTATGTTTTAATGACAACGCTGAACTCTAAATTGCATTGTCATAAACTTGTTCACGTGCTTTTGTGAATTTTTGTAAAGCAGAAAAAGTCAACATTCATGTACATATTTGAGTGTGTACATTAATAATTTTGAAAGGACTCAACAGATCTTTATAGGCATAGCTAAAGCATAGCATAGCTCTAAGCATAGATAATTAATAATATTTCAGATAAAACATTAAAATTAAAATGGCTTAAGCGTTTGAGATTTCAGGGTTACAACGTCTTTCATGTTACTGAAATGCCAGCAGTCGCCGTAGTCTAGTAGTTAGTGTGTTGGCTTATTAGACGTAAAGCGACGGTTCAAACCCCAGGTCAGACATCAAAACAAAATAAAAAAAGTATTTCTTCGCCGACTTCCTCTCAGCAGATTCCGGGCTTTAAACTGTAGATCCCACCACTTATGGATAAAATTAACACACACACAGCATAAATGGTGTGAGAAGCTAGGTTGTAATCTTGACTAAAGGGTTGTAATGAAAAATTTTTTGTGTACATATGTACATATGTTAGCAGGGTGTCCTTTAAAAAGAAAGAATTCAGAATTGATACTTTTGGTGTACTTGGTACACGCATAAAGAAATATAGTAGGCATCTATAAAAACTCCGAGCGATTGGAATAGCAATTCATTTAAGAGAAAAATATTTTAATGACAGTCAAAAGTAAGTGCTGAAGACAGATGATTGAAACAATTTGGGTATACACATCTTTTAAGACCATTTAGTTTATTAATGTACTTCTTGCAAAGTATGGAAAAGGCAGGCTTATTGGAACCTAATGACAGGTCTTTAGGTTTTTAAGGTACCAGAGTACAAGATTATGATTTTACCAATAATGAAAAGAAGGTTCTTGCAACGAAACTTGATCTTTATCAAAAACTGACAGGATTCCTGTACAGCTGAACTGACAAAAATCAACATTTTCGCAGACTCCATTTACATTCAATTCCTTCAGTTGGCTTTAGCTTGAAACTAGAAACATTTGAACTGGTTCCGTTCATTAAAGGAATGTACCATACGTACGAACGCACGTTCGTACATTGAAAAAGTTGTAGTAGAAATATGGTAGTGCCGTAGCTACATACATACATACGTATGTATGTAAGTTTCTATTGTGACTCAAATACAATTTTCCCGTTTCTCTAGTTTCTCTGGAGCAGTGTTCTCTGCTCACACAGCATTCTATGACACATTTCAACATTTTTCAACACTTCGTCCCTTCTCCCGGTTCAAGTTTTTCTTTTTGTTTTTTTTGCTTTCTTTCCATCTGACAACGAACAATAAATGTGGTCGATGATTTAGTTATGTTTTGTTGGTTGTGTTTGTATGGTTGTGTCCATACTGACTGACCAACGTCAAAAACAACCGGCCGGCATTCCAGTTTAACTTTTTATTTATTTAACTTTTATTATTATTATTGCTGTTGTTTTTGTTGTTGTTGCAGTTGTTGCTATTGTTGGCGGTAGTGTATGGTTAAGACTTGCCATGTGTAGAAAGCAGGCATGCAATACACAGCATGCAACTTGCTTTGTCATCTCTTCAAAATGTTTGTGGTTTCTATCACAAACACTGGCTGGCAGTTTTTTTTCTTTTTTCTTTATTTTCGTTTCTGGTTTATATGTATGAACATGCATTAGATTGGTACAGGTTGAACTCGATTTAATGGCTCTCTAAACGAGAATGAATAAATGAAAGCCACATTTAGAAAGTGTAGAAGAAAAACAGTTGAGGCACACTCCAAAAGCATAAACCAATTGAAAGCATTGAAACTTTTGGTGTTGGATGTTACAGGAGCTGTATTCAATAAGTGTTGCAAGGATACACATTCTGAACATAGAGAGAAAGATAAGCTTAATCTACCAGATTACAAGATATTTTTGGTATTCCAGCCTCCTTTGTACTTATTTTTAAAGATGCTCCGCAATCATTACTAACAAGTCCTTAACTGCATAAGCCACACTGGATTTCATTTAGTAGGTGTAGT
This sequence comes from Sarcophaga variegata, assembly GCA_932273835.1. NCBI lineage: Eukaryota > Metazoa > Arthropoda > Insecta > Diptera > Sarcophagidae > Sarcophaga > Sarcophaga variegata. Next base: position 112,798,399 of record OW026362.1, on the reverse strand, counting down.
AGTTATATTGTACTGGGAGGACAAATTGAAAAAGAAAAATCAACACTTTCATGTCGCTATCAACGGGATTCTTCTGTATGCGATTCATAGTTTTCTTATTGCCTTTTACTGAGTTTAAGTACGTTGAGTTAAATGTGCAACATTTCAGCGATATATGGCCATTGAAATGGTGTTTAGGAAAAAATCCTTTAACCATGCAACGTATGAATTTTGAATTTTTTTTAACTGTTACTACAGGTCAAATAACCGCTTTCCATGGAAAGTTGAAACGAACCAAAAATTTCCACAACTTCACATACAAAAAAAAAAAAAGGAAAAAACCTGAAACTCAACAAATATGTTGGAAATCCAGTAAAACAAAAAGCAGCCAAAAGAAAAATAGAGATTTTCTTAAACCAAAAGATTTATTTGCACTTAAATTTCAAATAAATGTCTGCAGAAAACTACCAGTAAACTATTGCTGTTGCGTCTCAAAGTTAACATATTAGTCATTAGCCAGCCATATTTACCATTTTGTTTAGTAAATAAAGTATGATTCTTATCTGATAAGGGGAAACAACAAAACAAATAAAAACAGAAACCAAAAAATAATCGAATAATCTTGTTTGGTTACCGATTTGCAATATTTTCTGCTTCTGCTACGGCTACACTTTGAATTGTTTTTGTACTTTGTACACCCAATTCTCATGGTTCGAATATTTACGGTTATGATCATGAATACCTGTACAATGTTTATCTGATGGCAGTAGTGACTGTTTATATGAAATTGTTTTAATTTTATATCTGAGTGAATATTATTTCGATTTTCTGGCTGCCCGATAAATTTATGTACATACAACATATGTGTGTGAAGATAAATTCAAATTTAACCAGCAAAGACAAAAACCAAACATTTTAACAGAGCCAGTGGTAAAGTTAACAGAGGAATGTTAAATGGTCATGGAAGAAATCACCCAAATATACGATATCGAAGAATCCTTAAAAATAATACACCACAAGCTCATGAGTGGAACAAACAGCTTCTTTTATACTGATACGCTGATATATCCCTGGTCCCAAGTAACGCCCGACCGTAAGGAAACCTGTTTTGGAATCCTAGATATCATGGCTATACAGCCCACTACATCCATACCCCAACAAGTCCATTTATTTATCCTAATTAGTTCCATTTACGCAGAATACTTTTCTTTTACTGATTTGCAGAAAACAATTAGCTTCGTCGCCTACATCTCTGTCCTAAGTAAGGCCTGACTGTAAGGAAACCTGTTTTGGAATCCTAGATATCGTGGCTATCCAGCCCATTAGGTCCATTTCACCCACAAGTCCATTTTTTATCCGATGTAGTTCCATTTACGCAGTATTCTTTTCTTTTACTCATTTGAAGAAAACAATTAGCTTCGTCGCCTATATCTCTGGTCGCAAGTAACGCCTGAAATCCTTGAAATCCTTAAGTCCCATTTTGTCACTATATCGATCATACTAACGAGACACTGTTTAAAGAAATAAATTGTTTATGTTTTTCAATTTTCAAAACCACTTGCAAAGTATCAAAAAAGCTGTTTGTTGCTCTTCCTAAACTTGGTTGCATTAGAATTCTTCAATCAAATGCAATGACAAACCAAGGAAACGCAACAAAACCGTCAACTTTGAGAGTTTTTCCCTCCATATAGTTTTTAAAGAAATAGTTTGGCAACCCATTTTTCATTTACCGGTATTGCTGGTTGCTGTTTCAAATTGTTGGTGCTGCAAGAAATGCTTTCAACGAATGCGTGCCTACTGTTGGCATTCTGGTACATATGCTTACAAATATAAATATGTCTGTATGGCGGTATGGTTGTATGGGTGAATTGATATCAGATTTTAAAAAAATGTCTACGCTTTTGGCCAAAGGGTGATTAAATTTCTAAAAATAATTGTAGAAAAAAACAAAAACAAAAGCAAAATAGTAAAGAAATAACATTTTGAAAAATAAATAAAAATAAACGGTTTGTTGTTACTGTTCTTTTTTATTTTTTTTGCGGCCACAACTTGTTTCGTTTTGTTTTCGTTACTCTTCTCTCTATTTAGACTTTTTGTTTTCATTTTTTAAGCATGTGTGTGTGTTGTTTAAATGGTTCTAAACCAATAACTTTAATAGTAACAAAAAATAACAACAACAATTACCAATGATACCAATTGTTGTAATAGTTAATATCTATTTTCATTAACTGTCTGTCTTCTCTTCTTTTTGTTCTCTGGCTTCTACTCACAACCGTGTATTGTTATCGTTATCGTCTATACTGCACACTCAATTTATTTAAGTTTGGGTTACAACATCGTATGTATGCACATGTATGTGTGTGTATATCTATTAAAAGTACTATGACAGAACATCAACATTAGTAGCAAAAATATTAAGTAAAATAGTACAACTGAAATAGAGAACCAAGCAAAAACAACAACAAAATCGTCAAAAAATTGTAACATGTTTTGCACAGTACGTAATAATTGTAAACACATCTGATAAGTGATACAAACTAATAATACACAGAAGAATTTCAAAAGAAGTGTAAGAAAGAGAGAATGGAAGATAACAAATACGATAAAAATGTCTCTGTCAACACTTAAACTATTGCCATCAAATACCCCCAAAGTTCCCACTGCCAATACCAACGCATACCCCACCTACCATACACTTAAAGTGGCGTTTTAATTAACATTCATTCATTGATTCATACAATTATAGTGGTGCGGGTACACTGAGAAAACGTTCACAGTGGGAATTTATGAAATATTCCGGGAAAAACGCTAGTTTTACTGCTTCACAGTTGATCTTTCCATCATCAGAACTACATACACATATATTTGTAAGTGGTCATTACAACCCTTTAGTCAGGATTACGACCCTAATGATGTTGTATGTGTTAATTTTATACGTGAGTGGCGAGACCTACAGTTTAAAGTCGATTCCGAACGACGAATTTTTGAGAAACTTTTCTTGGCAATTTTATTTACTTCTCAGAGTTTTTGCCAGAAATCTGCTGAGAGGAAGTCGCGGAAGAATTATTTTTTCATATTTTTGTTTTGATGTCTGACCTGGGGTTTGAACACGTCTAAAAAGCCAACACACTACCTACTAGACTACGGCGATCAGAACTCTCAGATTTTCTCAACAGTTGCCGTTTCATATTAACAGTGGAGTTAGGCAAGACTGTACAGCTCCTCCGTGTATTGCTCATGAACTAAGTCTGTTCAGAGAGAAGGCGAACTGCAAAGAATCTCTCCTGTCAAACTCGAAGATATTGAGATATTATTCTTCTCTTACACAAGTAAAACTAAAGAATCTGAGAAGAACAGCGAGTAGTAATGCACTTGAGATAAATTTCAATAATAAACTGTCAAAACGCTGCCAATCATAACCCTTATAGAACACCATCTATTTTTTAATTTAAATTTTTATACAAAAAGATAATTAAAAATTAAGATAATTTTTTTAAGTATATTTGTTAAGAAGAAAATCTTGAAAACGTTTAAGTTGTTAATTATTAATGTCACTATTTGACTTTATTGTTTAATTTTTTTGTTGAATATGTTAAAAAAATGTTTTTAATTTTATTTATTTTTTATATTCATTTTCGTTTATTTTTACAGGTCTTTTATAAAGAAAAAAAAAAAAAAAACCAACGTTCAGTGCAACATTCCGAAAAACAGTTTCCCGCCCTAAAAAGTTTTACTATTGTGTTCTATTTAAGTTAGTTTCAATCAACAATAATAACAACTAAATAATAAAAAAAAGGAATTAAATATAGTGCAGAATGTCACCAACGAAGGAAAACATGAATCATTTGAATAATTCGCATACAACACTGTCGAGACGTTCACGTGATGAATTTTCGGAAACGGTGAGTTTCAATTCAATTTGAATATATTATACGTTTTACTATTCCATTACCGTATATGAATCGATAATAATTTGTTAACTATTTAATTTAATTTCATTTAATTAGCTTTCAATTAAATCATTGAAATCTATTTGACAGAATCTCTGTGTACATATTTTGTAATGATTTATGGAATGAAAAGCAAATTTGAATTGAAATTTTTATATTCTTGACTTGTCACTTGAACAACGAAATAATAATAAAGTTGTCAGTCAGTTTGTGACTAACGTTTTCATAGCTCGAATTATTATTTAATTTTACTTTTGTCTGAGCACTCTACGCTCAGTAGGAACTACATTTTTGTTTAACCACTGCATGGGCAACTTTGGTAAAAAAAAAAATAAAAATATTTCAAGTAAAATTTGAATGAGAAGGAAGGTGAGGTTCTTCCCGAATGACCGACGTCTACGTCACTATTAAGATTGCGTTAGACTCCACTAACATTGACAAAAGCCATCTTTTCTCAATTCCAGGTACGCCAATATTCATACAAGCCTGCGATTTATCTTCTCAATGTAAAAGCCAACTATTGTCAAATGGTTTCTTATCAAACACATTACGCGAGGCTACGTTAGCGCCCCCTGTGAAGTCATCACATAGCTACCACTTTCTGCCTCCATATATCGCTTCATACCATATTCTGTCTTCGATTGTGCGCGCGTATCAGTATCGTTTGGATCATATTTGTTGTTGATGTTATCCTTTCTCGAAGACTTTTTGGGAAACTTTCTAGACCCTAGTCTAGCTTCCTAGATAGAATATTCGGAGGCAAGAATAATGTCTCTTAACATTTGAAAAAAGCGTAAGCCGACCGGCAGCTATTGATTTTCATTTAAATTTATCGTTTTATTTCTCATAGTGTTTGAAGTCGCAGTAGTCTAGTAGGTAGTGTGTTGGCTTATTAGACGTAAAGCCAGGGTTCGAGCCCTAGGCCAGACATCAAGACAAAATACAAAAAGTATTTCTTCGGCGACTTCCTCTCAGCAGATTTCTGGCAAAAACTCTGAGAGTAAATAAAATTGCCATGAAAAGCTTCTCAAACATCTGTCGTTCGGAGTCGACTTTAAACTGTAGGTCCCGCCACTCACGTATGAAAGTAACACACACAACATGAGTGGTGTGAGGAGCTAGGTCGTAATCTTGACTGAAGGGTTGTTATGACCAATTATGTATGTATGTATACAGTACTTTGTATTATAAATTGTTACCATCTCATTGTAACTTTCGTTCCTATTCAGGGTGTCAGTTCATGGCAGTTACAGTTCTGCAGGGCTTTCGTGTGTCCTATCCAACTTCATTTGCATTGGGTACTATTTTGGGACATTTTTAGTAAAACTTTGAAGTGCTTATGCTATAGTTTTCGATGTAGGCCCAGTATAATTTGTATACAGGAGCGTGGACCTTACGCATGAATTCAGGCAACTGAACTAAATCGGATTCGCTTTCTTCAGTCGAATCGATGTATTCACATCTTCATCCACAGTTTAGGTAACAGAAATCGGATTTAGAAATTATCGACTATGAATGTATTATCGATAGGGTTGTTTATGCGCATTGCAAATTTTTGTCTTTACCAATATTTACCTTCGGACCAGAGATCAGCAATGAATCGCTTTTTCGCTACTCATCAGCACTTATGAAATTTTGAATAGAAGTGAGTCATAAATATTGAAATTTAACTATGTACTCTGATTCATTCATACTCACTACAACGTTGATTTAAGTACAGGTTGCAATGAGTATGCGTCGTACAACGTTGACATCAAACTCATACCATTCGAAATATGTTTGATTCATAAGCATAGTCATTTAGATTCATATTTTTAGAAAAATACTTATAAATGATTCGAGTCACTCGAATCATTCGAATCATTCATCCAAATTTGCAGTCTTAGTTATTGTTGCATTTACAAGAAGACACATAAGCAAAAAAGGAGAGAGCAGCAAGCAGAGCAAACACACAGCCTTTTAGTGAGTATTTTAGTGTTCGTACGCGAATCATACTTATTTTGTGCTTCGTGTATATGTTGAGTTATGGAGAGTCGAAATCAATAACATCATACGTGTTGTTAAGTATGAATATGATGAGTAAATGTTTGAAATGTTTATTTATTTGTTTATTCAATTCCTGTACAACAAGATTTAATCTTATATTTAAAGTACAAGAAAGAAGTGTTCATAAACAACATTTGGAGATCAAACTTTTCTATTGATTAAAGTAAAAGAGAAAAAATATAATAATAATAATAATAATAATAATAATAATAATAATAATAATAATAATAATAGTAATAAATTAAATTATGCAAATTATAAAAATTGTATTCTACTACGGTGCAAAATAATTAAATAAAAATTTCCTAAAACTGATTGCGTTGCTATTAAGTTGCTGAGAATGTGGAAGCCAATTCCAAAGCCGTGCACCATGAATAAAGAAATGCCATTCAGATACAAGGTAACGATGTAGTGGAATTATGATCCTTTTACCTCTAAGTGATCTAGCAAATCTTATTTTATCCCTAAGATATCCCGGAGACTCTGAATAAATGATCTTATGCAGAAGTAATAATACACGGATGCTCAAAAGATTGTCAAACGATACACCATAAAGCTTCAATTTAAAAAGGGACACATGGTCATATCTCCTTAAACCATAAACATATCTCACAATATTATTGTAGAGGACGTTGAGCTTCTCCCTGCTAACGGAATCGCAACTTGCAAAAAGTTCACAACCGTACATTAAACCAGGAAGAAGATAACATTTCGCAATCAACTGTCTTATGTTCAAAGGCGTAAAGTATTGTGTCGACCAAAGACACCTCAATTTCATATAAGTTTGACCCACGAGTGTGTTAACATGATTTGTCCATGTAAGATTGTCATTGAAAGTCAACCCAAGATTTTTGGCAGCATCCACAATCTTGATCTTCTCCCCGTTCATCAAAATATTAAGACCGATATTGGAATCAAGCGTCCTCCTACGAATAATCATGCACTTGGACTTATGAGGGTTTAAACGAAGGCCATTTGCCTTGGCCCAATGATATATTCGATCCAAGTCATCATTGAGTCTTTTTACATTCGCACTAATAGATAACACAGGACTACTCAAATGTAACTGTACATCATCTGCGTACATATGAATTCTGCAGTGCTGAAGTTGGTTTGGCAAATCGTTGATATACAATGCGAAAAGAAGTGGTCCAAGAATAGAACCTTGAGGCACGCCTCTAGATACGTTCAAGGCAGAAGACTGGGCATTTACTGAATGAAGAAATTGTGAACGGTTTGAAAGATATGATGATAAAAGCCGTGTCGAAGCTCCAGAAAAGTTAAAAAAGTGCACAAGCTTCATAGAAAGCATGCCGTGATCAACCGTGTCGAAAGCCTTTGAATGATCAAGGAGGACCAAGAAATTGAACTTTCCTTCATCCAATTCATGCCGTATATTTTCAGATACATCCAAAAGCGCAGAAACACAACTATGGTTCTTGCGAAAACCTGATTGTTTCTCAGTTAAGAACTTATTAGCATCAATATATGATGTAATTTGAGAGTTAAGAATTCTCTCCAGGACCTTGGATAGGTAGCACAGAATAGCTATTGGTCTGAATTCGGAACTATTCTTCGGTATTGGCAATATTTTCGCGCATTTCCACCGTAATGGAAAAGTACTAGTAGTAATTATGCTATTGAATAAATGTGTTATATATGGCAGAAGTACAGGCAGCAATATTCTTACAAATCTCGGGTGCATATTGTCACAGCCTACCGCATTCGACCTAATTAAATTGAAACATAAAAGGACATCAGACTGATTCACACAAGAGAATTGAAAATTACCAGTATCAATATCATTAGAACCCAAGTTTGAAAACCTGTAGAAACTATTATCGACTGGCACCATGGGTAAGTTCAAGAAATCCCTGTTGATCTCCTCAACATCCAACTGATGGCTTCCCGTATCCGTTCTACCAATACCAATTTCCTTAATGTATTTCCATGTTTGTCTAGAATCAACGGCAGTACTAAAACGCCTAGCATAGTACTCAGTCTTTGCAGTCCTGATACTGACATTCACATTTCTTCTAGCAGTTCTAAATTCTGCTTTCAGCTCTGGGGTTCTAAAACGCTTCCACCTAGAATACGCAATATCTCTCTTACGAATAAGGGATTTTATACGAGCGGAAAACCATGGTTTTGTCCCAGGAAGTATTGTTCTCGATCTCATAGGAACTGCCAAATCATAAAGGCACTGTACATTATTCTCAAGAAATGATACCTGCGCATCAACAGAAGTCATGTAATACATACTAGCCCAATCAATAAGAGAAATATTCTCTTGAAGGACTCTGTAATTAATATTTTTAAAATCACGATAGCGAACTGAAATTTGTGATGAAGAAACATTAAAACAGTATGTCAAATAGATCAAGTCATGCCTGGAAAAACAAGGGGCAGATATTTGGTCATATAACAATATGTTTGAAACATCTGCTACAAAGAAAATATCAAGCAGAGTTCTATTGGTTGACGTATGATGTGTTGGATTAACTGTATTTGTAGGGGTTAGTCCAAGAGACAACATATTGTCAATTAGTAGGTTTTCCACTAGTATATTCGAGTTAAAGTCACCCGATATTATAACATCATCATACACTGTGACCAATGTCTTAAGAGTCAGCAAAAAACTAGATAAGTCAATCCTCCTATTCGGTCTGTATACACAACCCACTAATAATTTCCTACCACCAGAATTCAACTCGACAAAAATATATTCAATTCTCTCCCCACTATGCGAGATGTCAGTTGAAGATTTCAAACGAACTTTGCAAGATATGTTCTCCTTCACAAAAATAGCCACTCCGCCAGCATTGCCCAATCTATCCTGTCTAAATACCTTGTAACCACTGAGGCAGAAAAAACTATCCGGTGTATCAGGTGAGAGCCATGTCTCTGAAATGCACACGATGTCAACGTCTGAATTCTCAAAAACGTATCTAAACTCGTCGACTTTATTGTTCAGACTTTGAGCATTTATATGGATCACTTTAAGACCCCTTTTTTGCCTAGCCAAAATTCTCACCATATTCATCGTCACGACTTTGGAACCGTCTCTTGCAGAAAATATGCTATCCAATACCATACCCAACGAAAAAATAAAAAAATAAAAGATCCTTAATAGCAACGCAAAAAATAAATAATACATAATAATAAAGATGAGCTCGTAATATTGCAAACAGAAACAAAAACAAAAATGGGCATACAATTAATAAATAGAAAGGACTTAAAAAATACTCAAAAAGTTTATAGACAATGACAACAATAACCAAACAATTCCTGGCTAGACATGTTAAATAGATCCTAAGTACGAAAAAATTGACTTAATTGATCGGTAAAGTTAATCTTTATGGGATCATCCTCATCCGATGGCTTAATATAAACAACTCCACGCTTCGTGAAAGCAGCTTTCAACCGGTTTTCTTTCCTCAAGCCTAACGCTGTTTTTAAAATACCATGATTATACGAAGTTAAATTCTCATTGATAAAAAATGGCTTGTTGCTTTCAAATCCTGCATCATTTAAACGTAGTGGTGATTTGCGATTTCGCCGATAGCCAGCAACATTTCTCAGAAAGAGGTTTTTCTCGTAAGGAGAGTTCATTTTTATTACAATTGGAGGGTCACTGATATCGCGGCCGTGCTTGGAGTGCTTTACCCTAAAAATCGCCTTGTGAGGGGGTACACATATATCTAACGTACCACAAATTTTTTCAAAAATATGAGACAAATTTTCATTATCATGAGAAGGAACACCAGTTATTCTTACATCAGATGCAACAAGTGAATTATCATATTCAAGAATTTTTAAATTTAAATTGTGTACATCATTTTTTAATTTGTCAATTTCTTTATTGGCAGCCTCTAACTTATTTACTCTTTCATGTAGTTTATTAATTTCATCTTTTACATCACTTAGTATTTCATTTTTTAAATCACCCAACTTTTTTTCAATTTCAAGTATAAGGCAACTCTTATTGTTTTCAATCATGTCTCTTATTAAGTCCGATTGCTCTTTAATGTACTCATTTTGTTTCGTAAACTTTGTATCCAGCCAGCTCCACAAACGTGTACGTATAGCCAAATCATTTGAGTTCGAAAATAAGAGATCAGATATTTCAGAGTTTACTGATGACACATCGTTTGATTCGGTTTCCCGCGCAACATTTTTTGCTTTTGACTCTCTTAACCTCTTGGCAGACGATTCACTTCTTGTATACATTTTAATGTTTATGTAAAAAATTGAAAATATTTATAAACGAGATACAGAGAATTAGTTGTGTTTAATTTGTTATTGTAGTTTAACTGTGCAAATTTAGTTGTTGTTTTTAAATATGAGATTTGTTCAAGGTCTTTTGTTTATTGCTTTGTCACAAAAGATTGTTTACTTATTATTGTTATTTGTTGTTTTATTTTGGTGTAAAAGTGATTTTTGTTTTCGCACTGTATATTATTGTTGTCTGTTTAATAATTTCAACACAATGAAGAATGTTTTTGTATATTATGGTTTATGGTTTATTATTGTTTTTGTTTAGTATTGTTTTTATTTCTGTTTTGTTTGGATTTTTGGTTTGTTTATATTTTTGATTGTTTTCTTTTAATAAACAATTATAACTTGTTATTTTTTTTTTTAAATTTGCTCAAATATATTTATGTTCTGTTTTATAAAATTTTTAAACATCACAATCAAACATCAGTAGCATTGAGATTGAACAATTTATTAAGAGTGTGTAGAAAACACGTCTGTTCGCTTTCGATTTCACATTTAATCAAAAAATGAAAAAATGAAAAATGATGAGTACTTCAAACTTTGAATATGAGTAGAGGTTCCATGATATTAAAATAAGTATGAATGCCTTTAAGTATCAGAAATTATGAGTATGATTCAATTCTACTCATCTTTTTGAATACTCATTGCTGACCTCTGCTTCGGACCAATTTCATTTCCGATTATTGGGTTTGGTTTGACTGTCTTTTCAACGTTTCCAAACAACATTTTTGTTCAAATTTTAAATGCATCCCAACAGTAAAAAAATTTGTGAATTTATTAAAAAAAATGTGGTGTGTGCTGTATACATTTGTTTAATTTTTTTTGTATTGTTTTTATTGTTTTTTTTTTGCAATGTTAATTGTTTGTTTATCATTGACTTTATTGTGTTCGTTGCTGCAGTAGCAGTAGCTGTAGCATGACGTAATTCAGACGGCTCTGAATAGCAGAAGATAAAAAGTATTAAAAACAAGAAACAAAATACCTTTGAATTCAGTTTATAAAAAAAAAACAAAAAAAAACGAAAACAAAATAATACGTTTTGGAAGACGACAAATATGAAACGTTTTCATTTTTGTACTTGAATACAAAATTATTTCGTCAACTCTTCTTTTTGTTTTTCGTTTTTGGATTTGTTTGTTAAGAATTTCATTGAATATTATGATTAATAATATGCCCATAAAATTTAAATATGTACACTGAGAAAAAATTATAAAAAATCATTGATAGAAGCTACTTCCAAGTCATGATTATTTTGCTCCAATATTTTCTGCCAGTGCTATGCATTTAGTATGCGTGATTGACTTTTTTTATTATTATTTAATATTATTTTTTAATATTCTTTTTCACACTTTTAGCAACAATAAATAAAAAGTATATTTTGGTATTTAATTGATAGAATGCGCAAAAAAAAAATTCGACGCCATCACATATTTTAATCTGAAAATTTGTTGTGAACCAAAAAAAAAAAAAAAAACAAAAAAACAAACTGAAATTGCAATGATAAGCAGTGTGAATTATTATTAAATATTATTTATTATTAATTTAGCGATAAAAAAGTGTTAAACAAATAAGAAAATATACAAGAACTCTGAACAATTTTTGTTTATAAATATTTTTAAATGGTGAAGTAATACAATTCAATTGAAAAACGATAACAAAAAACGAACTTTTCTTTAAACAACGAAAATGTTAATATTTTTTTCTAAATATTGCTTACTTTTCTGTGTACATAATTAGCCTCATTACAGCTGCCGATTAGTAGAATAATAGTAACAGTTTTGTAATAGATTAAAGAAAAATGTTTCTATTGTCTTCAGTATATTGCATAGAGAGCACATTCGTCTACCACGTTCTATACATTCATAACATACCTAACTGGTCATTACAACCCTTCAGTCAGGATTACGACCTAGCTTTACACACCACTTATGTTGCGTGCGTTAATTTTATATGTGATTGGTGGGACCTACAGCTTAAAGTCGACTCCGAACGTTATATTTTTGAGAAATTTTTCATGGCAATTTTACTTGCTCTCAGAGTTTTTGCCAGAAATCTGCTGGAAGGAAGTCGCCGAAGAAATATTTACATATTTTCGTTTTGATGTCTGGCCTGCGGTTTGAACCGTGGCTTTACGTCTAAAGCCAACACAACCTACTAGACTACGGTGACACGCTCTATAAAGACTGATAATCGAGTCTTGCGTAGCCTGTGCACTTATTTTTAACACGTTCTCGCCGGTGAGTACCATCGGTGGCCCGCACTAAACTGGCTTATCGGGCGACGCGTAGCATTGGTGACCCGCACTAGGCAGTCTCATCTGGCGGTGCGTACCACCCGTGGCCTGCATTAGACTGCCACATCGGGTGACGTGTATTACCTGTGGTACGCATTTGCTTATGCTATTAGACGGTACGTAAGTAACACCAAATATTTAGATCTTTCTATTGCCGAAAAAGAATACTTGAGGGTCAGGCTCTATTAAAAGCATTTATTTTTAATAACAATTATAATTACTAACGTAATAATTGAGTTCTGTACTATTTTCACGGTAAAAATTCCGAATATTTAGTGAGAATGAAACGAATTCACGAAGAATTCGCACAAAATTCACACAAAACTTTACACTATACCGTTGTATTGTTGGATTGCCTATGTTGCATAATAGCTGCCGTTCGATAGAGCTAAAAGTACTATGTCTAGTCACCTGTGGGCGACAAGCATGAATTACAAGGCCGGCGTGAACGTGTTAAACTTAGTAAAACGTATTATAGTTATACATCACTTTAGTGCAATACTCTACTCAACAGAACCAATTGAATTTGTTCTTTAAAACTACTGAGTTTGTGTATTTACTGACTTAATTGGCCATAGCGGATTTTCTCGATTAAAGAAGAGCACTTTGAGTTGGAGTCGCCCTAGTCTAATAGGTAGTGTGTTGTGTCAAGTCAGACATAAAAAACGAAAATATTAAAAATATTTCTTTGGCGACTTCCTCTCAGCAGATTTCTGACATAAACTCTGAGAGTAAATAAATTTTGCCATGAAAAGTTTCTCAAAAGATCTGTCGTTCGGCATCGACTTTAAACTGCAGGTCCCGCCACTCTTGTAGAAAGTTAACACACACAACATAAGTGGTGTGAGAAGCTAGGTCGTACTCCTGACTGAAGGGTTGTAATGACCAATTATGTATGTATTTATGTACTTTATATTGAAGTAACTTTTTGCCAATCAAATTTACTATTATGATAGATTCTCAATTTGGTTCATTAAGCAAGTGAACAAATAGGACACAATTAGTTGACTGTATGATGAAATCCTCCTTTGCGAAGGAGACACAATAATACCACGACTTCTTAATTCCCCCTCTTAGCAGTTTCCTGCCAGCAACTAATTGAAAGCAACTAATTGGCCATGAACAGGCCAAAATTCATATTTCAAAGCTGAATGGAAGATACCAGCTGTAATAAATATTGGCGTGGCATATTAACTGTTCAAACTTCAAAATAGCACTTTAATTATGTTATTGTAAAGAGCATAGTTTTCTTTTTCCCCCACCCCCTATTGAAACTCCAACCCTTATGCCTTCTTCCTATATGTATGCATAGCTAGCTGGCAAGCTTTTAATAAAATTAAACATTTGCTAACGTCATGCCTTTTTATTTATCGGTTAATTGGTGGAGTATAAATATTTTGGGGAGTTTTTATTTTTTATTATTTTTTTTTGTGGCAATTTTACAATACAAATAAATATAACAGAAAAAAAAAGAATTTTTATTTATTGTTATTGCTGTTGTTGTGCGGCGCTGTATTGCGGTTGGCGCACAGCATTAAATAGATAAATAACGACGCGTGTGGCAAATCGATTGAACCGCGATCAAATATTATTTTGCTACTCTTGGTTTTATTATTTTCAAAAATTTTTTTGTTATTAATTTTTTATTATTTTTTTTGTTAATTTTTGCTACTGTTGGTTTTATTTTACAACTTTACATGAATTTGAAGTATTTAACCATTTTGACCGCCGTTTAAAACTTGTTTACGAGCTATAATAAAAGAAAATATTTATGCAAATACGTGTGCTAAAATTGAAACACCTTTGATTATCCTTTTCTAAAGGGAAGTGTAGTTCGGAGAAAGCAATCAACTTACTATTAAGGCGAAATGTCAGGTTACATATTCAAAGTTTTTTACGGTGAATGTTCATTTCAAATAAATCAGATACATATCAGTCGGTATAGGCTTCCTGTTATTGTCTGGCCCAATTTCAGCAGCTCATAAATATTGGGATCCTTCAGACCCCATACAAAGTGAGCTTAGCAGAGCTTAGCAATGAATCGTTTTTTTCGCTACTCATAAGCACTCATGAAATTTTGAATATAAGTGAGTCAACAATATTGAAAATTAACTATGTACTCTGATTCATTCGTACTCACTACAACGAAGAAAATAGGCACACGAGCATAAAAGACAGAGCAGCAAGCAGAGCAAACACGCAACCTTCTAGTGAGTATTTTAGAGTTCGTACGCGAATCATACTTATTTTGTGATTCTTGTAAATGCTGAGTTATGAAGAGTCGAAATCAACAACATCATATGTGTTGTTAAAGCCTACTTTACTCCCACAAGTAATATGATCTGTCAAAATTTTGTGTAGAAGAGTACGGATGTGATCGTCTAAACGTACTATGTAATGAAACCATCACACATTGAGAGAAAATACGGATGAAAAGTTTGACAGTCGTATGGCTCTCTTTATTTTTTGAAATGATTCAAAAAACAAGCAAGTCGCATTAGATCAGGGATGTATTTTTATGTATACACAGAGAAGAAAAGTGTAACAGCTGTTTTCATTTTATTTTGTTATTGCCTTATACCGATCATGTAAACGCAAAAAAAATAAATCATACGACTTTTATTCTCTTTTTCGTCATACGGATGGAATTTCATTTTACTTTTTATTAGACTTTGCGTACGTAAAGTATTACCGTGTGAAGTGGGCTTAAGTATGAATGGCTGCCTTCCAAAATGTTATTTGCTTTGTGTTTGAACAAAGTATCGTGTTTCATAATGCCGCTGTACAAAATATATACAATGTATTCTATTTCAAAACGTCGTCAATGTGTATTTTTAACGCAGTCAAAAAGCAATCAGGCATCGGATTTATAGTTGATGCATTGTTTGGTTCCTCTACATAGTTTATATACAGTAGTAGAACTGCATACAAATTTTGTATTGATACATTTTGGAAGGCAGCCAATATGACGAGTACTTCAAACTTTGAATATGAGTAGAGGTTCCATGATATTAAAATAAATATGAATGCGTATAAGTATCAGAAATTATGAATATGATTCGATTCTGCTCATATTTTTGAATACTCATTGCTGAGCTCTGATGTGGATATTCTGACTCCTAACTCGAGTAATCAAGGTGCGATTGCCATTATGGTGTTTGAATTTGTAAAAATTAAGAGGCTTTAATTTCTCTCTAAATAATCCATCAAGGAAGCCAATTGACCTTTAACCTCCTTGAGAGGATAATATATTCCATAAATCTAACGAACATCACAATTTAAGAACATTTGTACACAACGACAAATGGCAGGCTCATCATTCTGGGACCTGCCACAGCTGAAAATCTTTGATCAAAGAGGCTTTAATATCTCTTTAAATATTCCATAAAGAAAACCAATTGACCTTTAACCTCTTTGAAAATCACGAATATGATAGGAATATCAGGAAGAACATTTGTAGACAACAATAGGTGGCAACCTCATCATTCTAGGACTTGCCACAGCTGAAAAATCCTTAATTAAAGAAGCTGAAACTAGGCAAAGGAAAAAAAATCAGAAAACTCTAAATTGGAGGTCCTTCTTTGAAAGCCCTATGCTGCTTAAAGGAAGCAGAAATATTAAAACAGAAATGGAATTTTTTTTTACTTGTATTTTATGTTTTCCTGGTTCCTTTTTGTTTGAAGCAAAAATATCTGTAGGCCATCAAACTAGGTCGGCTATTTACGAAATTTTTTCGCTTATGTTTGATGGTTTGGTTTATCTTGTGCAGAGAGTTAAAATACTTTTTGAATATTTTCACATTTGGGGATGATTGGTCCAATCTTATGTATCATTTTGGCCATTTACTCTTAGCAAAAAAAAGGGGAATTAAAATGCTGAGCATTTAAAGCTTCTCATTCCTTTCGGTTTTTATTTTTGTTTTTATTTGCTGCTACAAAATTTCATGATGCAATCGCCGGCTGGCTGCCCTGATGAGATCATCATCGTACACTGATATCAAATATTGTATAAAAATAAATAAAAAAATAAAAAAGCGTAACATACATTTCAGAACTTTAAAAACGAAGAAAAAAAAAGGAAAAAAAAAACAATAAGAAAATAAAAGAAAAGAATGAAAACCAGAACAACAAAAGCATTGCAAATGTAAAAACGCCAATCCATTGGAAATGTTAAAAAAACATAAAAAAGAGAATTTTTTATTTTCTTTTTTTTTTAAATAAATAAAATAAACAATTTAACATCACAATAAATAAATGAATGGATGAATATGTGTCGGTTAGTCGGTCGTTCTTCTTTTTGTTATTACAGTAGAAAGAAAAAAAAATAAAAGAAAATATTGTATATTCAAATCACCCAAGACTTAAAAATACATTTCCTAGGATTATTTGTTTATAATTGCAGTTTAAAAAAATAAAAGAAAAAAAAACAAAATATAATAATATGCTGATTTTAATTATAAAAAAATATAAATAATAATAAAAAAACAAATTATGATAATAATAATGAAATGATGGCAAAATGGAAAGAAATGTAAAACAAAATTGTGTAATGAAATGAATTGAAACGAAAACGAAAATAATGTTGAATAAAATGAACACTTTGTTGAGACGTAAAACGTGTTTCAATTTAAAGTTTTTCACTGTTCAACTGGCAATGTGCGAATAATGAAAATTTTATTGCTTCTTTAACCTCTTTTTTAACACTTCATTCATGACATTCACATTGCCTTTCATCTTTAGAGGAACATTTAAATGAAACCTACATTAAGGCACATAAGAGAAGTGTGCACAAAAAATTTATGCAACTTTTTTGGGTAAAATTTTTTAAATTCTTCAAAGAATTGTGTGTGAATAGAAAGCGAAAGTACTTTCATAAACAAAAAACTATGTACTTTACATGGCTAAATGAAAAATATTACAGAAAATTTTTCTTTTATTTTTCAAATACATTTCCAAGAAGAATTTCTAATTACAGATTTTTTCAAAGGTTATCTTCAAAAAAGTATGAAAAATTTAAAAAATTTGTATCAGCAGTCATGTCCAAATTAAGAAGCTTGTATCAGACAATCTAAAAGTAGTCTTAGGATAATATATGACCATGTGAAAGGGTACTGTAGACTCTTAAAAGAAGTGCAAATAGAAAGCGAAAGTACTTTTATATGATTTATTAAATGATCACCAAAAATATTTCAAAATTATTTCAAAGTGCAGTTAAAAATATATTCCTGGAAGGATTAGTTGATTACAGATTTTTTTCAGAGAATATTTTGAAAAAAGTATGAAAATATTCAAAAATTTTGTTTCAACAGTCATGTCCAAATTAAGGACCTTGTATCAGACAATCTAAAACTGGTCTTAGGATAATATATGACCATCTGAAAGGGTACTGTAGACTCTTAAAAGAAGTGCAAGTAGTAAGTACTTTTATATTAAAAAAACATTTCCAAAATTTACTTCTAAGGACTAAATGATCACCAAAAATATTTCAAAATTCTTTCAAAGTGCAGTTAAAAAATATTTCCAGGAAGAATTACGTGATTACAGATTTTTTCCAGCGAATATTTTCAAAAAAGTATGAAAATATTCAAAAATTTTGATTCAGCAGTCATGTCCAAGATATAAACTAAAGTGCATGTATCAGATTATCTAAAAGCAATCTTAGTAGGATTAATATATGACCTTCTGAACGGGTAGCGTAGACTCGAAGAACCTTGTTCAGAATATCTATCACTTGTTCAGAATTGAATTGCTTTAAGCCCATTATCTATTTTTCGGCGACAGATTTCTGGCAAAAAATCTGAGAGTAAATAAAAATGCCATGAAAAGTTTTTCAAAAAATCTGTCGTTCGGAATCGACCTTAAATTGTAGGCCCGCCTCTCATGTATAAAATTAACACACACAGCATGAGTGGTGTGAGAAGCTAGGTCGTAATCTTGACTGAAGGGTTATAATGACCAATTTTACATACTTAACGTAAATAGACTTAAGATAACAAGTCATCACTAAACGTCTAGTTTCAACTATAAATATGCGATCGACAGGACAAAAGTAGAGCTTAGAGTATTCTCTTCAGTATTCTCTCCGTCAAAATAGGAACAACTTAGTTTATATGATTTATAAACATCAAGAATACAACGCCGAAGGCTGACAGGGTGAATAGAGTCATAAGAAAACAATACCTACGAAGCAATGGGTCATGCAACATGACGACGGTATCCTACAACTACATTGAGTCGGAAAATCAAAGGAAAATCATGATTGTTAGCAATTAATCAGCTATAATAGAGATACATATATCAACAGTATGGAACATGGCAATTCATTTATGAATGGATTTGTGATCGGCATTTTTATATTACTTTATTTTTTTCGTAATTCTTTTATATATTTAATCTTCAATTTCAAATTGCAGGACATTTAACTTTCCATGAGTGGCTTCCATATGATTGAAATCATTTTCAAACATTAATTAGTTTAAATATAAATTTAAAATTATGTATGCTGATCCTTTAAAAGTCAAATTCTTTAACAAGCCAAAGAATCTATATATAAGCGTTATGCATTTGAATATAATTTACTTTCAACTTTTCCTAAAAAAAATTTATTTTAACTTTCACAACCAGTTTTCCCTCAAAATTTTCATTTTTTTTCGTCGTTTTTTCCTTTTTTGTTTTTGTCTATCTATTATACACAAATCATTGTTTCCATCTCTATGAATTTTTCATTAAAACAAAAAAAAAAAAACAACAACAACAAAAGTATTAAATTTCATTCGCACAAGTGTTTAAGATATTTTTCACCACAATTTTCCGTTTTATTTAAAATTATTTCAATACAGGCTGCTTATCCATGGAGAAGATATTTAAATGCTTTGAGTATTTATTGTGCAAAAAAGTGTCAGACAATTCTGTGTGTTTTTGTTTTTTGTTTGTTTTTGGTATTGTATCATGAGTTAATTTAACACTTTTGGTATTTAAACCGATAAAACCGCAAACAAATTTGTCACTGGAAATATATTTTCTTTTCCTTCTTCTCATTTGCCTCTCTTTTTGTATCTGCATTATGTCGGTATGTGTATAACCACTAGCAAGCAATGATGACGTAAAAAAGATTTTTTATTTTTTGATGTAATGCGGGGGTAAAAAAAAAAATTAAATAAAAATATTAAACGAAACATTAAAGGAATTAAAAATAGTAAAAAAGTCTTTATCAGTTAAAGACTGAACAGATTTTTTGTACAATTGCTACCAGCCAACTGATCAAAATCGATGTAGGCATTAACGTACGTACGTATTAATATCCTAGACTTCAACTTGTCCTTTATAAATAAAAAATTCACAACAAATACTCGTGTCTAGAAGAAAATCGCTTCAGATTTATAACCATCTATTGTATTACTACCAAGATATTTAGAGTATTCACTTCTATAACAAACATAAAGGGTCCGCCAAATAACTTTTTTTTTGAAAATGCTTTAAAAAAAAACTGCTGAATATTGGAAAATAATTTCATTCAAATTGTTGCCTCGGCTGGCCATGCAGTAGCCTACACGATCGGTCCAATTTTTAAGCATATTATCGATTGTGTGCAGCTGTATTTCACCAATGGCTTCACGAATGTTGTCCTTTAAAGCGTCAATTGTCTCTGGCTTGTCGGCGTAACACTTATTTTTGACGGCACCCCACAAATAATAGTCCAACGGTGTCAAATCGGAGCTCCGAGGTGGCCAAACGACATCAGCTCTGCGGCTGATAATGCGATCTTCAAAAACAGGTTGCAAAACATCGAGTGTAGCGCCGTCCTGTTGAAACCAAATGTTGCCAATATCCTCCTCTTCAATTTTTGTGAACAAAAATACGTTCAACATAGCCCGATAACGATCGCCATTGACTGTAACGGCCACTCCTTGTTTATTTTCGAAGAAAATGGCCCAATTATGCCTCTGGACCAAAATCCGCACCAAACAGTGACTCGTTTTGGGTGCATCGGCTTTTCAATGTATGCGTGCGGGTTCTCTGTGCCCCAAATGCGACAATTTTGCTTATTTACATACCCACGAAGATGAAAATGAGCTTCATCTGAAAAGATGATTTTTTTTTGCCAAAATCGGCATCTTCTGTAAGTCGATCGCAGGCCCACTTAGCGAAGCGAAAACGCATTGATTTATCCATATTCGTTCAGCGGAAGAATAAAACTAATTATCTGTCAAATCAGACATGAGCTAAGCACTAGTTGAAAAAAAAAAACGTTAGATGGCGGACCCGATAGCATACACAATTGGTCATTATAACCCTTCAATCACGATTATGACGTAACTTCTCACACCACTTATTTTGTGTTTGTTAATTTTATACATGAGTGGCGGATCCTACTGTTTAAAGTCGATTCCGAGCCACAACATTTTTTTGAGAAACTTTTCATGGCAATTTCGTTTACTCTCAGAGTTTTTGCCAAAAAATTGCTGAGAGGAAGTCGGCGAAAAAATAAGTTTTTATATTTCGTTTTGCTGGAGATATCTGAAGTTAAGTATAATGTAAAGTTAATATCTGGTCAATAGTGCATATACGGCATGATTTAAGCCTTCTAATAAGGTACCAGAAAAGCTTCAAGTTCTTTTAAATAAAAATGCTTTTTAAAGATGTTTAAACAAACTCAAATCATAAAAGTTTTTTTATATTTAGAAGACTTAGACATCAGAAAAAAAACCGGTTGTATAGTTTATGTGCAGAGAGAATCGAAGACTTTCATTTTTCCCTACTTTATAGAGAAACAAATTTGAATTTGATTACCACTTTAAATGCCATTGTGCGGTTAAGGGGTTAATGAACCGAAAAAATCAACACAAATTAATATTGAATTATTCTTTCTACATATACATCGATTTGTATACAATTAATTACAGAAAATCTTATTTCTTTTAAGTATAAAGTTAATTACTAATAAAAAAAATACAATTTTTTCTTCTTCTTCTTGTATTTTGTGGTTGTTGATAAAATGAAAATAAACACAAAACTTTGGAAATAAAAATAGAAACTGAAAAATAAAAAAACCGAAAAGAAAAAAGAAAAATCATAAACAATTATTTCCTCAATATAAATTTTGCTGCTTCATTACGAATCGTATATAAAAATGAACCAAAAAAATAAAAAAATTAAAATAAAGAAATTTATTTAAAATAAACATTTCAATTTCAAAAATATCATATTTTAATGCTAATGCCTACTATGCAGCCCTGAAGCAAGTTTAGTCTCAGGCGATTTGGTATAATTTATAATACAAATTTATCTGATGAAATTTTAACTTAAAAAAAAAATAAAAAAAAATCTCAATATGTTGTAAACCATAATTAAGGGTAATTGACTTAAAAATCTAATCGATTTGGATTCATAATGTCTGCAAAAATGAAATGAAAGATAAAGACATAAGCCAGTCTTATATTGTTTTAAAAACTGGGATCATTTAAGAATGCCTTTAAACAAGTGAGAAGATATTCGATGTTTAAGATACGGCATTGTTTGCATTCACTGTCTCGACAGATTCTGCAATGAAGGTAAATGGCGGAAGATGACGGTGGATTTTTGGATTTTTGACAGTGGATTTTTGCCCTTCCATGTAAAAATCTGCAGAATATTCGCCTTCGCCAACAACAAATATTCGAGCAAAATATGACAGATTCCACATCCATGAAGGTCATTCCAGCAAGTCCATTTCTGTTCACTCATTTCCAACATTATGCTGGTACACCGCCAAACACATTGCGAAAGAAGTTCATTCTCTCCTCATGTCAGAGAACGTAAGTGGAATTTCTTTGTAGACAACACAAGCACCCTGACATACATAATTGGTCATTACAACCCTTCAGTCAGGCTTACGACCTGGCTTCTCACATCACTCATGTTGTGTGTGTTAATTTTATACATGTGTGGTGGGGTCTACAGTTTAAAGTCGACTTCGAACGACAGATTTTTTGAGAAACTTTTCACGCCAAATTTATTTGCTCTCAGAGTTTTTGCCAGAAATCTGCTGAGAGTAAGTCGCCGAAGATATATTTTTTCATTATTCGTTCTGTTGAAGAAGTCTGACCCTGATTATCGTGAAAATTCTAATAATACCAGCACGATATCGATTGCCATATTGCCAGATTCAGAGAAAACATCAGCCCCCACATTAATTACCATATTGGACCCATAGAAATCCTATCCCTTCTCAATTATACCAGGGAATATACAAAAGACTAGGTCTGTGCCCAATTCAAAATGGTGCTTCAACATGCTAGATATAAAAGCAATGCAGGCCGCTTCCAATGAAGTCAATACGAATGTCACAACTAGACTTGTTACTCATTGTAATGATTGCTTATTTAATCTTTCCATTCAAACCTAGAGGTCGTATCTATGAGCCAAGCACCAAGTCTACCTTAAGCGTCTTCCAAGATTTAACTGGGAGTTTGGCATCTTAGGCTTCTGTGAGGTTGAATAGTGTGTGGTGGATTTTTTCATTTCTTTAATCAAGTATTCTCAGTTAAGCAAGTGATTGGTCTTTATAATGATAGAGCTGCCACCTGTCGTTGCCTAGAACAACGCCTTTTATTAGAATATATCTTGTCTTTGTATTAAAGGAATTTTTCCCACAGGAAGCTACTATTTCTCAAGAGAGAAACCTTCGTAACCGCCTAACCTTCTTATGATGTTATCTCTTGATATTATTTGCTCCCAATTCTGAATCAATTCATAATATTCCTTAACTCTGTTTTAAATTTTGATTTTAATTTAAATTTTTCGTTTCTTTTGTTTTATAGCTACAAGCGATTTTATTTATGTATGTTTTTTAGAGAATAAAATTTTATTGTCTACGTCATACATTTTTAAAAACATTTCATTTATCCAACTCTGCCATAGAAAAAGTCTATTTTTGTTTGTTTGTTTGTATCATAAAACACACCTTGAATGTGGACAACGTTATCGAACTGTTAATAATTATTACGAATACCGTGCTAATGGCAACGTATTTAACCGGTAAGCTGTTAAAACTTATTGTGAGAGTGTTAGAAGGGCAAAATGAAAAAAAAAGTGTTGAATATTGAACCGAAATAAATATAAAAAACGCAGAACTTAACGGGCATATAATGATGGCATACGGGCTATTTCAAATAGAAATATTTTTTAACAAATTATGGAAAATCGTGGCTTTAATATCGGAGATCTTCCTTTCTAATTGTCATTGTCATTTAGCAACGTTTAAATTTAATGTAGCATAGTGTATCAATCGGATTCTGGAGTTCGACCTTTCTTGATTACTTAATTCAAACGATCAAATTCTTTACATTCGGGTGTCGTTCTGATAGTTTCTTGTCATTAATTTTCCCAATTCTAAAAACATTTTTACAGCCAGAGTGGTTAAAGATGTGCTTGACTAGAGGTTCATTCACCAAGGTTTTTAAATTTTAAAATGATTAATTGTCATTATTACAACTTGCCGTTAACTAAACGGAGAATTTTAACGGACAGATAAATTGTTTTACATTATTGTAAGTGGACAATAAGGTGGAAGTGAGCGTTAAGCTAAATGGAGGATCATCCTACCGGTAACTTTTAAAGTTAAGTTTATGTTTGAACTTGTCATATTATACATTATTTTCAATATGGCAACTTCAAATATTAACAAACTGAGCAAATAAAACAAAAACAAAAAGTCCGCCGTTGCCACTGTGTTTAAATAAAAACTTTTTTAATTGGGCAGTGTTATCGTCATTGCTCCGGCACTGCTACCTTACTACCTGAACTACATTACTACATACATACATAATTGGCCATTACAACCCTTCAGTCAGGATTACAGTCTAGCTTCTCGTACCATTTATGTTGTGCGTGTTGATTTTATACATGAGTGGCGGGAACTACAGTTCGAAGCGATATATTTTTGAGAAACTCTTCATGGCAATTTTATTTACTCCTCGGAGTTTTTCCAGAAATCTGCTGTGAGGACAGGAGGACGCCGAAGAATTATTTTTTTCAAATTTTCGTTTTGATGCCTGACCTGGGGTTTGAACCGTGGCCTTACGTCTAATAAGCCAACACACTACCTATAAGACTACGGCACCAATTACAATACTACGGACTGGAAATGATATATTTTGCTCTGTTAACACTTCATTTATTTTTGGTCTGACAACATCTGGATCCTTGTGATTGATATGTTGTTATTATCCTTTTCTCTACTTCTTGATTTTGTTATTGCAATTCGATCTCTATTTATTGCGCTGGCCTTGGGGTTTGCTTTTAAGAAATTTCTTAATTTTTTGTTAATTTTTCAGTTCAAAGTTTTACAAAAACTGCCTCTAGAACGCCGAATATTAAAAAGATCGGGAACAAATATTATTTGAATATTTATTTTAAAAGTACAATCAAATTTCTAGTTTTGCATTGGCGTCATCCTAAAAAACCGCAAACTTTGCCACACCTCCTGTACAGATATCTGTTGTGCTCGAATTTAAATGTGGTGGTTGGTCATATTTGCTAAAGACAAACCTTAAAAAATTGATTTTTATCTTTGACCTGGCGTACGTTTGTTGCTTTTGTGGTTGCCATTGTTGATAGTGCTGCACGAATACTTCACTCAATTCCAATGGACATTCCTAAAATATACACACACAAACATGCATACATACTTACGTAGAACTACGGGATATATTTTTAAAGTGTTACAGAAATGAAGGATAATATCACGTGAATACGTGCAATAAATGTTTTTAATAAAACACTTCCTTAATAATCACTTCCCTATTAAAAAAAAAAAATAAAATAAAAGCACTCACTCACCCACTTAAATACGTATTTCTTTTCTTGTGGATTTTAATAAAAATTACTCAACATTTGTTTTTTTTTTGTTTTTCTTTGGGAATGTAAGGGAGCCGTTAGCAGTTATTGGCCCTGAATATGTTTGTGACACACACAAAAAATAAAATCATGGAATTGGATTTATTAATCATAATATTTTTACGTTGAAATTAATGTTGATTTAAGTCTTAAATGTTTTTTATTTTTTTCTTTTTTTTTAAATATGTTTTCTTAAATTGAGGTTTTGATGAATCATTTGAATGGTGATAAAATAATTCTTAAACATTTTTAAGTGTTTTTAAATTTGAAAACACAATAAAGGCGGCAAACGATAATTGAAGTTACTTTTACATCTCTTGACACAAGGCTTAACAGATACAGTGGTGGTCTTATAATTAGAAACGATGTTTCTGGAACAGAGTTATCTGGAGTGACGAATCTAAGTTTAATTTGTCCCAACCTGATGGAAAAACGTATGTAAGAAGTCCTCCAAACAAAGCCTTTGATCCCAGGTACTCAGTGAAAACTGTAAAACAAATTGACAAACATACATATTGCTAAGTCGTTTCTAATTATAAGGCCACCACTGTATGCATATCTTTATGATTGTGTACGATAGTGTACCTTCTGAAGGCCAAAATGAAACAGTCATATAAGTGTCTGATAACACTGTAAGAAAGAAGATTCTCGGCAAGATTTATAGACCTTTATGTGTTGAAAATGTATTCCAATTTAGAATGTTAAAGTAGTGTAATAAGAATAAGCATTGGCTTGGGCAAACTAGCTCATTAGGCATAGGATTCAGAGATCAGCAATGAATCGTTTTTATGCTACTCATAATCAATAATTTTGAATATAAGTGAGTCAACAATGGCTGCCTTCCAAAATGTTAGTTGCTTTGTGTTTGAACAAAGTATTGTGTTTCATAATGCCGCTGTACAAAATGTATACAATGTATTCTATTTCAAAACGTCGTCAGTGTGTATTTTTAACGTAGTCAAAAAGCAATCGGGCATCGGATTTATAGTTGTTGCATTGTTTGGTTACTTTGCATATCTACATAGTTTATATACGGTAGTAGAACTGCATACAAACTTTGTATTGATACATTTTGGAAGGTAGCCAATATTGAAATTTAACAATGTACTCTGATTCATTCATACTCCTCACTACAGCATTGATTTATAAGTACAGGTTGCAATGAGTACGCGTACAACGTTGACATCAAACTCATACCATTCGAAATATGTTTGATTCATAAGCCTACTCATTTGGGTTCATAACTTTAGAAAAATACTTATAATTCTTGTAAATTATTCGAGTGACTCGTATCATTTATCAAAATTTACAGTCTTAGTTGTTGATGTAGCATTTACAAAAAAAAAAAAAAAAAAAAAAAAAAAAAAACACATAAGCAGAGTAAACACACAACCATTTAGTGAGTATTTTAGTGTTCGTATGCGAATCATACTTATTTTATGATTCGTGTACGAGTATATGTTGAGCTATGGAGAGTCGAAATCAATAACATCATGCGTGTTGTTAAGTATGAATATGATGAGTACTTCAAACTTTGAATATGAGTAGAGGCTCCATGATATTAAAATAAGTATGAATGCGTATAATTATCAGAAATTAAGAGTTCGATCTATTCATCTGTTGAATACTCATTGCTGATCTCTTAGATAGGAATATTATATTTAAATTACTACTGTCATCATATTAACTAATTATGAAATCACCCTCGTATAAACAATTCCTTTCTAATTCTTTGATGGTTCTTGGCAATTTGCTCATTCAAATAAATAGATTAGCATGGTGCTTGTACTATAATATAGCATACATAAATAGCAGTTTAGCATAATAAATAAAATGTACGTTGAATTCTCGCATTAGCAATCAATTAATAAATTCACGCTTCATTAGAAAACATGTCTATCTATTGCCTAACCACACCACGCTTGCTTGTAGATTTCATTGTTATTATCCATTAATCGGCATGTCCGATATATATTAGATTTTCGTTAAATATTCATACATAATGACAATAATTAATGCATAAATTTGTTCAAATTTCAAAAACAAGCTTTTGTTGATCCATTGTTATCGTTAGCTCAACGCCATGCGCAAGGCAAAGCAAGGCAAGGCTTAACATTTCGAATTAAGAAGTTATTAGAGAATAATGATGATGTTTATAATAACGATTATTGTGTTGTGTTGACCTGTTTATCTTTTGATTAAAATACGTTTCTATCCACCTTTTTAACTAAACGAGTATTTGTTTTTGTTTAGTTGTTATTTATTTATAATTTTTGTGGTTTTTTGTTTGCTTTTGTTTAACGCCAACTTGAAAAAATAGTTGCTGTCACTTCGTAATTGTGATGTTTTTGAATTTTTTTTTACTCAAAAATATTTGAATTTAATTGATCTTTCTAGTGTACGTAAATAGTTCCCAGTACTTTTTTTCAATATCAATCCAATTTGCTTTTGAAAAGATTTTTAAAATTCATGTCTTGTGGGGAGGACAGTTAAATTATCTGAAAAGAAAAAAAAAAGTTTTTTCTTTGACAGTGCTGCACCATAAAAATAACTCCGCA
This sequence comes from Sarcophaga variegata, assembly GCA_932273835.1. Taxonomy (NCBI): domain Eukaryota; kingdom Metazoa; phylum Arthropoda; class Insecta; order Diptera; family Sarcophagidae; genus Sarcophaga; species Sarcophaga variegata. Next base: position 112,770,420 of record OW026362.1, on the reverse strand, counting down.
AATGACACAAATTCGTTTCATTATTTTATTTAAAATTTGTTCTTATTTTTTTTATTCTCAGAACTTATGACGTCATCCTATATACCACCTTTACTAGTCTATACTTTTGAAAATCTGTTTTCTTAGAAAATGATAACTGGTAACTACTAAGAAGACTTAGTGATTAATTAATAAACAAGCTTCTGTTTTATTTTACTTCCACTCATTAATTAGTAAAGCTGCATTATATAGAACATTTAAAAAATATATCGTATCAACAACGTTGTTTCCTAAAATTCAACTTTATTTAAATATAAATAAATAAATAAAACAAGGCTGGTATTTAATTTTTAGCTTATTGCACACAGTTTTAAAGGCTAGTTCAAGCAAAAACATTATTTGAATAAAATTTTTCGTTAAACTTTAAGGAACTCCTATTTAACACGTTCACACGCCAGCCCTGTAATTCATGCATGTCGCCCACTGACGGCTGCATTTAGTGCTCTTAGCTCTATCGGACGGCAGCTATTTTGCAGCACAGTCGACAATCCAACAATGCGACGGCACCGTGTAAAGTTTTGAATGAATTTTGTGCGAATTCTTCGTGAATTTGTCTCATTCTCACTAAATATTTTGGAATTTTTAACTTGAAAATAGAACAGAATTCAATTATTACGTTAGTAATTATAATTGTTATTAAAAATAAATGCTTTTAAGAGAGCCTTACTCTCAAGTATTCTTTTTCGGCAGTAGAAGTGTTAAAGATCTAAATGTTTGGTGTTACGTACCGTCTAATAGCATAATCAAATGCGTACCACCGGTTGTACACGTCACCCGATGTGGGAGTCTAGTGCAGGCCACCGGTGGTACACGCCCCTCGATAAGGCATTATAGTGCGGGCCAGCGTTGGTACGCGTCACCCGATTAGACAGTCTAGTGCGGGCCACCAACGGTACGCGCCGGCGTGAACGTATTAATTTCACTTGTTTGTCTGTTGTCTTGAAACGTCCTGTGACCGTCGCATGGAAGTTTGCGGACAGTTGGATACTGGAGAAATTATTGTTATTGTCTGTGCTTTTTGTTGCGAAATTGTTTACGTGCCCCTATGAAAATACTTCTATTGATCTGAAAAAAGGCTACAAACTCAATGGCGACAAATGTAGCTATAATCTAGGTAATGAGGTTCCGAATTACAGGTATGTAGACACCTGGTTGAAGTCACTTCAAGTGATGTTAGACTATTCATTGGCTTAATGGCGAAAAAGTGTTGTTAAATTCACGCCTTTGAGGATGGGTTTTTTCATCCTTTACGTCTTTTGAATTTACCGCTTGAATCTTGGACCATTTTTTTATTTTTGCGTCTGATCATTTGACATCGCACTGTCCCCATTTTTGTTTACAGGTGGTCTTAAGCCATCCAGGATATTTGAGCTTTAGGGCTTAGAGCCCAATTCTTGTTATACTCACAGTGTTTAATTGTCCAAGCTGTATTAGCTTGAGGCTTGAAGTCGTCGTAGTCTAAGTAGGCGGTGTGTTGGCTTATTAGACGTAAAGCCTCGGCTCAAACCCCTCAAAACGAAAATATTAAAAAAATATATCTTCGGCGACTTCCTCTCAGCAGATTTTCGGAAACTCTGAGAGTAAATAAAATTGCCATGAAAAGTTTCTCAAAAAATCTATCGTTCGGAATCGACTTTAAACTGTAGGTCCCGCTACTCATGTATAAAATTAACACACACAACATGTGTGGTGTGAGAAACTAGGCCGTATTCGCTTGATGGTAATCTAATTGCTGGCGGGGTAGCACTAAATTACCTGCTAAGGATATTGCGTACATAACTGGTGATTGATTTGCAAAAGTTAAGTTGTATAAGATCTTCTGTACCGACCAGTACATAAAGTAGCCTCCCTATTCTTGGTCATTGATTTAACAGAGAAAGACTGATATTCCAAATAAGAACTCCAGAAGAAATAACGATAATGAAGAGAACAATTAAACAATTTTGATCTTTTATAGACAAGGTTTGATACTTAAAAGATGTTGATGGAAATAAAATTTCTTAAAATTTTAAGAGAACATCGTTAATTTTTTAAAAATGTTGCGACATTTTTTTTATAAAACTCTCCACGTAGCAATTTTAGTTTCAAAAAAAAAAAAAAAAAAAAAAAAAAAAAAAAAAAAAAAAAAAAAAAAAAAAAAAAAAAAAAAAAACACTACAAACTTAAATTCAACTTAACTGATATAAAACTGGAAAGTTTTTTCTAATCCTCTACAGACATCATGCATTCCCGCCATGAAACAATTTCAAAAATTTTTATCTTAAATTTTCGGCTACTTGCGTGGGTTTCAAAATAATTATTTTGTTGCTTGATTTTCGTTTAAAATCCCCTTTTTCCAACAAATTGCTTTAATTATGTATTGAACTGACAGCGAGCATTACTTACTTCACCGGTTCGCTCTTGTGTAGCCCTGGAACCGTTGGTTACTTTCAAATGAAATTATGTGTCAGCAGAGTAAATCTAAAGAAATCTCACTGAAGGAAACACGATCGCCCACTTTAAATCTATGAATGGGTAAATTAACGTTTTTTTCTTTCTTTCTTTCTTTTTTGTTTTTTTTTTTGTATAAATTATATGGGTCTACAAACAAAACAAAAACAATAATGACAACAACAACGACTACAACCAACATTATGTATGTATGTATGTATATGAAGTTGTTGTACATAGATTTATACATGAATTTATTTATTTGTAATAACAATAATGAACAAAAAAAAATTGTTAATGAAAGTACTCAGCGTTTTTTTTTTTTATCGTTTTATACATTTGACTGAAAATGACACAGAGTCTATAAATAAAATTTGTAGAAAAATTATTTTTCAAATCTGGTTTATGAATCGTATTTTACGCTTGCGTGTACCGTCAGTCAGACAGACATTTAAAGTCAGTCAATGGAGATACAATAAAGCTGAGAAATTTTACTGTTTTTGTTTAGGTTTTTCAATAAAAAAATTGTTGTTTTTTTTCTGTATAAAAGACCACGTGTAGGCAAAATATAGAATCGATCAAACAGAGTTTTGTAATGCCCTACTTTTTAATAAAAATTTAATTTTTCTTTTACTTAACAATTCAATTTTCCAAATACTGTCAAATTCTAATGGCCAATAAACAAAAAGTATTCAGATGTGGTGGTTCGCTCTGTACTTTGAAAACTATAAAATAATAAAAAAAATCATTAAAACTTTTACCAGCACTCTCTCTCCTACAGCACAAAGTGCTTTTAAATGTCTCTGAATCCATTTGCCCTCTTTTATGATTTCTTTTTATCAGGGAAATAACAATTAAATTTTGGTCTATAGCCAGATCCACTAAATTTTAATATCTTTGGTCTACAACAACAACAACAACAACAATACTTTTTTTAGTTGTTAAGTCATTTAGAACAGATGTGTTGTTTTTGTTAGAAAAAATACAAGTAACTGCTATTGTCATGTCTTTGTTGTTGTTAAAAAAAAAGGAAAATTGCCACTAATAGTGTTAAAATAATAAAAAAATAATAATACAATAAACATATAATTTTAAACACTTCCGTTAATTATAAATACATTTTGTTGTTCTTATTGCTGTAACATTATAATTAAAATAAATTTTTTTCTTTAAAACTTTTGCTGACTTTATTGAAACGTATTTTTTTTTTCTTTTTCTGTACGAAAAATGTTTCTTTCGTTTCATAAATTCAGTTAAGCTTTATGGACCATATTTCCATATTTCTTGCAAAGATGGATGGATGGATACAACACACTAAACAGGCAAAATCAAATATTAACACGTTCACGCCGGCGCGTACCACCCGGTGACCTGCACTAGACTGTCTCATCGGGTGACGTATACCACCGGTGATACGCAATTGATCATTCTATTAGACGATACGTAATACTAAATATTTAGGTCTTTAAAAGTTCGACTGCCGAAAAAAATACCAATCTCTTAAAAGTATTTAAACAAAAATACACGAATTCGAAAATAATTCAGCACTGTTCTATTTTCACTGTAAAAATCCAAAAGACGATGAGACGAATTCACGAAGAAAAACACAAAACTTTACACGATACAGTTGTATTGATGCAATTAGCACAGCCGCCAGTAGGCGACAAGCATGAATTAAAGTGCCGGCGTGAACGTGTTAAACGAAATAGCTGACTGACTATCGCATCTGCGTTTGTCCGTCTGTCTGTCAGAGCTGTGCCTCTTTAGCATTTAAGGGTTGTTGTTTTTATTTTTCAGTCAGCCTTACGTTTAATTTATTTAATTTATTTTTTTATTTTAATTCATTTTGCCAGTCAGTCACTTTCTTTTATGAGATAATATTTTGGCGTCCGTCCGTTGTTTTGTTTGTTTGCCCCAACTTCCTTCACATTATTTATTTATTTTTGTTTTTTTTTTCTTTCTTTTTTGCAAAAAATTCTTTCTCTATCTAAAAAATTTGATAGAGACGTTAAGCGTACTTTTAGGCTTAAGCCAAAAAACGCAAAATTTTACATGCAGCAAAATTATTTTGTGCTGCACAGTAAAAAATGTTGCATTAATTTTGCTGTTTTTCGATGAATGTAATTCTGTAAGCGAAAAAATTAAGGCATGCTTTTAGGCATTTTAATAATTGTGACTAAACAGTTCCATACAAAATTTTAAATCATATATTTGTAAATCATTTTGTACATATACGAGGGTGGATTTATAAATTACTAAAGATTAATTTTTTTCTTTATACAAATATACAAAGAAACCCAATATTGTGATAGAGTATACGAATATCATCTTAAAAGACTTATGAATCGAATGGAATTGAATCTAGGCAATTTAATACAAAATATACTTTGTGATAGATGCTCTAACTTCCTATGCCTAAGCACTTTTTAAGCTTAAAATTATGATACTGTAGGGTGTATATCAATAAAATATTTTAAACTCTCGCAGTATTTCTCACAGTTAGTGTCAATAAAATAATTATTTGTCATAAATAGACTTACTTAGTTGGCCATTAACAACCCGATTAACGGATTTCGGTCTGCCTTAATACATGCTCCCAGGCGCTTCTGCTTCTTGCGAGCCTATGCCATTTGGTCATTTGAGGAGCTTATACTGCTCACTGTTGGATCGGATGCGGAAATCATCATTCTCTCGAATACTCTCAAGGCTGCTGCATCAGTGCTTAATAGTGTCCGTGCCTCTGCGTCGTAAAGAAGCACGGGAAAGACGAGCGTCTTGTAGTCTCTGCTACTCAATTGGCATGAGTAATCCTCCGCTTGATCTCCAGACTGACATCATTTTCGGTGGTAACGACGGAGCCAAGATAAATTAATTCCTTGACTATATCGAAAGTATAGTTATCGGTCGTTATCTGACATGCAATACGCCGCACGTCTCTACTTGTCGATAACATATATATACTTCGGCAGCAGTAACATCTCGCTTGGTACGCAGTATGATGTCAGCGTAAGCAAGCAACTGGACTCTTTTTTGAAAAATAATGCCATTGCGATGCACTGCTCTCTTCCGCAGAACACTCTCCATGACGAAGTTAAAAAAGTCGCATGATAAGGGATCGCCTTGTCTGAAACCTCGCACGGTATCAAAAGGTTCGGAGAAATAGAATGGAGAAATAAAATAGAATAAATAGAATGAATTAAAAAAAGTTTACATCTAGAAACAATGTTTATTACATATTTAGATACGTAGTTTGAGAATTTATGGAATTTAGGTAACAATGTCAGTCAAACGTTAATCAAACCTTTGATGGTACGCATTTAATTAATAAAATTTGTTATTACGATAGAGGAAGATACAGATACGTAGTTTGAGAATTTATGGAATTTAGGTAATAATGTCAGTCAAACGTTAATCAAACCTTTGATGGTACGCATTTAATTAATAAAATTTGTTATTACGATAGAGGAAGATACAGTTCGTGACAGGTGACATTTCCGAACAGATAGCTTCTAGGAAGTCCTTTAGTACTATTACTACTGTTCCAACTACTACAACACCTACTTCTACCAGTACTACTAGTGTTACGACTACAGCTACTATACTAAGAGTTTAAAACAGAATTCATTGAAGATAATTTCATGTCACCTTTTTCAGGAAGATTTTCATTAAATCGTTGTATTGGATGTATTGGATGTCTGTGATTTTGTTCTCTCCTGCTGAAATATTTGTATTTGTTTGAATCTGAATCATTTGAAGACTTTTTTATTCTTTAGTCTGCTTTATCTTCGTATATGATGAGAATACATTTTTCATTTGTTAATTCAGTTTTATTACAGAAGTTTTTTTTTTTTTTTTTTTTTTTTTTTTTTTTTTTTTTTTTTTTTTTATATAAGCAGGTTACTGTGTCCAATACTTTATAAAAATATGGTGTTATTCACTATTTTTCGTGTCATCCTTGCGTAGGCTTCATGTTTATTGCCTCTGCACCGATTCTCTTCAGAGAATTTTATATTTCAGACAAGAAATTGTAAAAACCGTCAACTGTTCTCAATTATATTTTAATCTGTTTTTATATAGATTGGGTAGCCTCCTAAAGTACAAAATATGCTACTAATTTTACATTTATAAATTCAAATTGCGTGTTAGAAAATATCAAAAGTGCAGCAATGTGTATCACTGGAACCATGTCGTTGTGAGCTGCTCTTTCTCTTGAAGTTGCAGTCGTATTCTGTTCTTACACTTAACGGAGTCTTAAAAGTAATCTCCGATTTTATTTTTTTGTTTTCTACCTCTTTCAAATTTTAATTAAATAATTTGCTTGAAAATAATAAAACCAAACCATTATTAGGTATTATTTTATTACCACAACAACAAAAACTGAAACCAAAAAAAAGTGTTTTCACTTCATAAAACACTTCTTTACCAACAGCCACTTGAAAAGTATTTGCCATCAACAATTATTTTGATGGCCGAAAATGGAGTCAAATTTTAGCGGCATCGGAAGTGGAGAGAAAAAAATAAAAGAAGTCTCTTCATTTTAAATGTTTTCAAAAATACTAAAAATAGTATTAGAGTTTGTAGTTAAAAAAAACGATTGCATGTAAGAAAGTGCTTCACTTAAGCCGCCTGATTTGGCTAGACTCTGGAGTGGTATAATAAATTGGTTATTAACAATTTATTTGGCGAGAAGATATTGATGATGCTAATGGCAATAACAAAACAATCGAATACAATACAATAACACGAAATAAAACAAAATGAAATTATAAAAATAAATACATTTTATGGCTACAAAAACAAAAAATTGATTTGTTTTTATAAAGACAGAAATACTACCTACTAGAGATGCGATTTTTGCTTTCAAGATGATGGCAAATGATGCAGTAGACTACTGGTATAATGTCTAATAATGCCCATCGATTTAAAAATAGCCATGATGAATGATGTTGAAATATTATTTCAAAACTTGTCTTGTGCATTTTATGCATTATCCAATGGCAAATGTTTATTTGTTACGGTTCTAATGTTTATTTCATCATTTGTAAAGAAGAGCCGGACTTAAATTAGCTGTAAGCTGACAAAATCATTGAAATCTATTTGCCATCTTCACATTTCCTAGTATTATCCATAGATCACAGCAGTTTGCAGATGACTGACTTGTAAATTGTATGTTTAATTACAGATTAAATTAGTTTTTCCAATGCACTTGGAACTTTTGAATTTTTCTATGGCTTATGATGTGAACAAATTCTAGTCAAAAGTTACCAAAAATATTACTTACAAGATATTTTATTTTGCCTTAATACAATTCCTTACATGACTAGGGTTTATTCTCTGAGTTATAATTGAAGAAACAAAAAAAAAAATATGAAAAATAAGCTAAAAAAATATGCCTTCATAATTAAAGAAAACTATTTCGCATATTTTAAATGCCTTTGTGCCGAATTTAATCAAAAATGGGCTTGAAACTTTGTGATGAAATTTGTTAACAAAAAAGAAAAAAAGATTTGAATATTAAAACTCCCCCTCAGAAATTATCGCAACGTTTTTTATATTTTTTGCTTAATTTTTCGTTTAAAAATATTTAAAGAAATAAAATTTAAAATTGAGACAGAAAAACTTAAATGAGGCATCAGCTGTTGTAGTCGCTGGTTAACGCAATAAAAATATTTTTTTTTGCCAATTTATACTACGTTTACAAAGATTTGGCGTTTTTTTTTATAATAAAATTTTTTTATGGTCTATAAAGTGTGTGGAGGCGTAAATTTTTGATCACTCTGTATGACTAAAATCAACAAGTGATTTAATGCTGTTTTTTTCTGTACATTTCCATCTGTTGGCAGTTGTTTTTGCAAAAAAGTTCATAATCATTATGTTAAGGAATATAAAATAAGCAAAAAAAAAAAAAAAGATTGTATACCCTACAGCATGTATGCAAATACATCTGTATTTTACAAGAAAATGAATTTTGTTGAGAGCTTTTTTAACTTCCACATGGTACGCATACAACTCAAATCCTTTTCTTCGTGCCAAAAGTTGTTAATTGTTGAGATTTTCTTGTCCTCCACATTGTACGCATAATCCAAGATACAATTCTTATTCTTTACTTCGTACCTAAAGGTGTTAACGAGATTTTGAATTTGCATTCGTCATGGCTTGAGTGATCGCTGTATCTTCAGAAGGAATGATAACTGGTTTACAGCCACCACTCTGGTTTGTTAAAGATTAGGAAAATTATATGCAACTAGACCATTATACAGGAAACATCGCTGGTACAACAGTGGCCTTCTTATGAGTGCTTAACTATGGGTTGTTGAAACAGAACTTTATGCTTTCCGTCAAGGCAAAGCAAGGACATTTTCATTACCCTTTTTGGGACTATGCTTCCAATTTGTTAATCTTATGTTGTTCCAGCTAAGCAGGTACTTAGTCTGCAGTAGCAGGTCCTACGATATTGGGGCTGCCATCTATCGTTGCTTAAAAACAACGCCCTCCGAGTATTTGCTGTAAGCAAGGACTTTCTTACTTACTAGTGGAGTCGCCGTGGTCTAGTAGGTAGTGTGTTGCCTTATTAGACGTGAGGCCACGTTTCAAACCCCTGGTCAGACATCAAAATGAAAATTTGAAAAAGAATATTTCTTCGGCGACTTCCCCTCAACAGATTTCTGGCAAAAAGTCTGAGAGTAAATAAAATTTCCATGAAAAGTTTCTCAAAAATCTGTCGTTTGAAATCAACTTTAAACTGTAGATCCCGCCACTTATAGATAAAATTAACACACACAACATCGGTGGTGTGAGAAGCTAGCTATGTATGTATGTATGTTCCAGCAAATGAGGTAATTGGTCTGCTGTAGCAGGTTCTAGGATATTCTATCATTGCTTAGAAACAACACCCTCCGAGTACTTGGTGTAAGTAAGGTCTTACGAGCGGTTATTTTTACTACCTTACTCTACATTTACAAAGTAACTAAAGAAGTGTTCCCGTAGGGGCAGCGAAGACTTTCAGCTTATAGGCGGCATGTTCACTGCAATTTTCAAAAAGTTGTATTTCGTAGTCACAAAACTTAGATTGGATATGCATACATACTTACCTCTGCATTAAATTATGAATGGCGGTGTCCTGGTATTCTATCCGCTAGAATACACTGTGTTAGGACTCTCAGCGACTCTCATCTGTTATTATACTACACCGAGCATAAAGTCCAAGTTACTCAAGTCGGGTAATAATTATAATGTTACATTATAAATACATTTAGAATAGGCAGGTTCTGCGATGTTATCAACCAATAGTAGGGTATAACGTAGAATATAAAAATAAACATTTTTTTTTTAAATAAAAGATCATAAAAATAGAATGAAACAATTGATTTAAATTCAAGCAAAGAGTAACGTATTATTATTATAAATCCGATTGGTGACAAGTCATCGTATGGCTCCACACAATAGATGGGTTTGATAAACTTCTTTTATTGACTTTAATAATAAAAATAAAAATTAAGAAACGAAATTAAAAAAGAGTTATAATTATTTCAATTATTTCCAAATTGCAAAAATATATGTCCGTAGGAAAAATATCACGACAATTAATTTTTTATTTTGGGCCTACGGGCTTATAAATGTATTACTAAACGTCTGTTATAAATAATTATAATTACAATAACAATAATAGCATTTTCTAACCATAACTGTAACTAACTGTTAATTAGTTGATTTGATGGAAATTTTATTTGGTATTTTACAAATAAATCATTTGAATCAATAAATCATTTGAATCAATAAATCAAAATATTTGAATCATATGTTAATGTTTATAACAATTATATTAGCCATTTGGACCTTGAGACATTACAAAAATTTAACTGTACCATAACATATTTAAGATAACACGCAGGCAATGAACATATTTTTTAAAAGATTCAATGTTTTCTAAAGTGGTCAACTCTTAATCTTGGTTAGGAATAAACCTTTTCGTTGGAACAGATGTTTTGGGTATGAGATACAACCAACTAATAGCTTACAGCATAGCTGGTATCTCTTAATATTTTTCGTATGCCATAAAACGAAATAGCTCAGGTGATGTTGGCATGCGTTGATGTAAGCAGGACAATAAGCAAAAATAAGGTTAGAATGAATTCGCCGTAGTCTAGTAGGTAGTGTGTTGGCTTATTAGCTTATTAGACGTAAGGTCACGGTTCAAATCCCAGGTCATACATCAAAACAAAATTTGAAAAAATATTTTATAGCGACTTCCTCTCAGCAGATTTCTGGCAAAAACTCTGAGTGTAAAAATAAAATTGCCATGAAAAGTTTCTCAAAAATCTGTCGTTCGGAGTCGACTTTAAACTGTAGGTTCTACCACTCATGAATAAAAATTAATGCACACAACATTAGTGGTGTGAGAAACTAGCTCGTAATCCTGGCTGAAGGTTTGTAATGGCCAATTATGTATGTAAGGTTAGAATGATGAATCATGACCTGACTGATCTAGTATCTGACTGCTTCCTCTCTTCCTCCTGTACTCTAGACATAATCAGTAAGCTCTATTATTTTGAAAAATGCTTTGAATCGAAACTGAGTAATAAAAGTGAATGCAGCACTCTTCTTTGGCTGTGCCCTATCACAGCTATATACACGAGCTATAAATCGCTACTTGAGAAGCTACAAATACCTCTGTTCTACGAACCAGGTTGTGACATTTTCTGTTTTGTTTTTCTTTCTAGTTTACAATACTCAAATACGAGTGAATGAAGGCGAGTGTAAATGCATTTCTCAAATGGTTTTTGATTTCACTTTAATTGGATTCTTCTATTCATCTTAGACAAGAAGTACAGAAAATAGAACGTAGGACTGGCTAAGAAGTTTGTACTAGTTAGACAAAGGAAATACGGTTACCCGTTGCTGTAAGAATTCTGGGCAATGAGCAGTCTGCGGAACTTTTGGTAGAAGTACCGCTGTTGGGATCATAAACTTTTTAAATAGTGAGAAATAATAAGAGCTGAAATAATCTAAATTTATGATGTAATTATAGTGCGAGGACATTTGAGTCTTGAATCATACCATCTAGCAACAACCTGACAATTATTAGCGGCCTTTTGGTCCGGTATTGTTGTGTTTTTACCTTTTAAAAACGTTTAATTATGAGCTCGCAGATTGCAAATAAAATAAAAATAAATTTGTGGTTAGTTTTAATTAAGATTCTTTATTATTCGGACAATTCCGTGTGCCACTGTTCACAACGTGATGTAAACAACAACAACTCTTTTTCTTTGTTATTCATCTGTTTATACCCTTTGCATAAACAATAACAATTACTAGGCAATTATTCGACAGATCTTTGTAACTGAGATCTTCAAACCAAGATTACTCTCTTCAAACACCACATGGGTATTTATCAAGAACTTGTCAGGGAGATATCCTTACTGACTCCGAACGTTATCCTGAGATTTGTGAGAGAAGTAAAATAGTTCGTAGTACTTTAGTACCTACGTTAATCACATTATGGCCATATTTTCTATCGTGTGTAATAATAAGCAAAGTGAACAAAAATGTTGTAAAAGCCTTTCAATGCTGCAATGGAGCTTTACATCTAATAAGGCAATTGCAATTGAATAGAGACAGAGAGATGTAAAGTTAACGTGAATTTAAAAATCAATTTTGGAAAATTTTCTTTTGTAATCTCTGGCGCAGTCATTTGCCATTTGCTTGCTGTTGACCTTAGTGGGATGAAGGGGAAAAAAGAAAATTTTAAAAAATGTTAAACTTTCCTATGAGATATGGTGGTTACGTATGTATCTTTGTATTTAAATTATTTTTTTCTGTTTATTTAATTACGCAAAATATAACAAGAAAAACAAATAAAAAACAAACCAAAAATAAAAATAAACACTGACACTGTAGAAGTGAAGTTCAAGCTGTAAATGGTCAAAACAACATGCCGGTATTGAAGAGAGAAAAACACCAAAAAAGCTTTCGTTTGTCTTCTACAATGAAAAAAAAAACTTCTAAAAAAAGTTCAACTTCTAGCTGCAAATTAACACGCTTTAAACTCATACACTCACTCATATGCCAACCAGACTATTTTGTAGAGACAATCTCAGTTTCAGTTTCAGTTTCAATTTAGACTTCAGCTTTAACTCCGTCTGTAATAACATTTTCAGTTGGTTGCAAACGCTTGAACTGAGCAGTAGAAAAGAACGGCTTAAAACGGCTTTTTAAATCGAAACGACGAATACGATGATTATTTCATTTGTTTTTCTACTCTTTTAACAATTCGCCGATACATGTTAGCATTCAATTGAATTTACATATTTAGTGTTAACAATACTGTGTTATTCTTGTTGTTGTTTTTGGAAAAACAACAAACCCTAAATGGGTGCACGTTATGAAAAAAAAAAATAATTTGTTATTTACCTGAAACGTAGTTTATAAAACAAAAAAACAAAAAAAAGTGATCATTAAAGTCATTAACTTAAGATACGAACGAAGGTTAATTGCTGCACGCAAAGTGTTACAGTGTTTAGACGAAAAGCTTTGAATTGAAAGAAAAATTCAAAACAAAAAAAGTGTGTTATTCAAGCGTATTGTTTATGTGCTTAACGCAAAGAGCCCTCACCTTAAGAGAATGTCATTCTTTCGTAATCTGCGCTCATCTATAACGCGCGGTCGTTCTTCATCACGCGATACCACTCCTGTACGCACTTCTAGACCCGGCAGTGTTGTTAGTTCGCTTAATAGCAGCAACGGCAATGGCAAACGTCGTGATTCTTTAGATTCACGCAACGAGTCATCTTTATTGAATCGCAGCGATACTTTTATTCTGGATGAGAGCGATGCTACCACACCCAATCATTCGAATTGTTCGACTCTGGAGAAAAAGTCTAAGAAATCTAAAGTTCTAGAGAAGTTTAGTACTTTTACGAAACGTAAAAAGACACCAGCCCGCCTAGAAGCCTCTACCTTTGAACATCATCCCAGTGATAATGCCACCAATACCTATTACAAATGGCAGGCTGAAGGCGGTGGCAATAGTTTGGACTATGATACCCAAAATGATCCGTTTAATTTCCTTTACGAACAACAATCCTCTTTGAAGACTTTACAGCAGAACGGCGACAACACGAAATACATGGGTACTCCTCCTGCTTCTGCCCAAGTGTTTGACTCCTCTACTTACCGCAAAGGTAAGGTGCCCAGTGATTTAAAGAAGCAGTTGAAAATTTTAAGAGACCAGGACTTACCAACCAAAAAGGAAACCGAAAAAGTCGAAGAACAGCAGGAACAGGAAGAAGAGGAAGATTTCCAAAACACTTTTAGTGAAGCTGATAAATATAGAACCGTGACTTTAAATAGTTTTCGCAAATCTTTTCGCGATAAGTTTTTGCAACAGCAAAAAGAGGCCGCCCATAATCCAGCCTGGTTCGTAGAAGTAGATCCTGCCGAAGCAGACAAAATTAAAAGAGAAGAAAGAGACTCGTTCAAGGAAAATCGTAGAGATTTGTTGGTTTTTGAAAATGATAACTATAGGCCTGGATCACGCTCTCCCATACGAGACTTAAGTAATCGAAAACCTTTGCGTTCTCCCACACGCTCGCCAGTTAAACGTAATGATACCTTTAAAGTGGATCGTGTTAGCCGCATTGACTATTTAAGCAAACCGAAAATGGAACAAAATAATGCTGCCTCTATACGTATAGAATTTAAAAACTCCATTACACCCCATATGCCGGGACGTATGGTGCCCGTCGGTGTAGCCAAACCCATGCCAGTGCAATATGCCAAAGCTGAACCTCAAATGAATACCCCGTACGCCATAAAAACGGCAGGTACTACCACCACTACCCGCTTAAATCATCACTCACCAGTACGTTCGAATTGGAATAAAACGCAATCGCCTGCTAGGGCCCCTATAACAACACCCACACCACCACCACGTGCAACACGCTATCAGACTTTGGTGCAAATCAAGAATGATAAAATTAATCAAAAAGCTTGCCCAGTAAACCAGCGCAATAGCAGACAATCGACACGCGTGCAATTAAATAATGGCATGGCTGCAGACCACAACCGCCGCCGTTCACCTTCATTTGGCAAACGCTACAATGCCGCGAATATACAGTTCAACTCAAATTCAAATAGTAAAGCACCACCAGCCTTGAAACAAACCTATTTTGGGGATTCTCAACATACAGCCAGAATGCCACACACTACGGTGGTAGACTTGAAAACATTGTCATCATCGTCACCGTCATCGAATCGAATACCTGTGTATACCGGCTATAAATATCACACTCCATCATCACCCCAATTTGCCACGGCTACAACGCTGTCAGCAACAGCATCAACAGCTTCATCAGTGCGCACAACGCCTTCACATTCTGTTCTGAATAGCAACAGTAGCAGTCATAACAATCTATCGCAACTGAAATATCACAGTTACTATCAGAACCATACGTCTCAACCGCGTATCATTGTACCGGCGCAGAGGCGTTCACGTTCTCCAATTAAAATACCCTGGCGGTAGGCGTTGGAAGTATGTAGTCAGCAGCGCTGTTTTTCTAGTTTTGCGTAATTTTCTCTTTTTTTTTAAATTTATTTTGAAAGACAAAATAGAATTTTTATAAGAATTATTTAAATTTTACGTGTTTTCGAATTTTGTTTCTTATTTTGTTTATTAATTTGAAATCAAAATGAAATTCAAATATGGGGCGTATTAGTTAGTCATGCTGTTATTTTGTTGTTGCTTTTTTTTAATATGAAACAAGCTTAAGATTTGCCAAGTAAGCATGGAAAAGATAGATTTGGAATTGGAAAAATCTTTACGATTTATTTTATATGAAATTAATCGTAGAGTTGCCATGAGTCTAGAAGGTAGTGTGACCAAAATGAAATATGAAAAAAGTATTTATTCAGCGACTTCCTTTCAGCAGATTTCTGGCAAAAATCTTGACAGTGAATAAAATTTGCCATGAGAAGTTTCTCAAACGGTCGACTTTAAATTGAAGGTCTGCGCTACTCATGGATCAAATTAACATACAAGACATGGGTGGTGAGAGAAACTTGACTGAAAGCTTGTAATGATTTGTAATAAAACATATATACATATATAATTAGCCATTACAACCCTTCAGTCAGGATTACGGCCTAGCTTCTCACATCACACATGTTGTGTGTGTTAATTTTATACAAGAGTGCCGGAAACTACAGTTTAACGTCAACTCCGAACGACAGGGTTTTGAGAAACTTTTCATAGCAAATTTTATTTACACTCTAGAGTTTTTGCCAGAAATCTGCTGAGAGGAAGTCACCGAAGAAATACTTTTTCATATTTCGTTTTGTTGGAGATGTCTTACTTGGAGTTTGAACCGTGGTCACACGTTTAATAAGCCAACACACTAGCTACTAGACTACGGCGACTTGTGATAAAAAGTTGGATTAAAAAATTTTGATGGCAGCAGTCTACGCTTTTCGTTTTCGAAACTAACTTTGTTTTGCAAACCACAAAGCCTATCCGTTTAAGCGTATATACTGTGGGTCTAACAATTCATAAATAAAGTCAAGAAAACTTATTTATTTTACAACCATGAAGATACTGGTGTGCTTAATTTTAAAGTTGTTAAAACGTGTACTTTCCCGCTTAATTCCCCTAAGTTTTGAAGCACATTAAACACTTGGCAATCCTTAAAAAAAAGTTCGTGTTGTTTGTTTGCTATTAAAATCTGCTATTAAAATCTCAATAATAAAAGCCCAATTATTGTCTCGCTGTGAATCATCGACGTATAGATCATAACAGATGTAGTGATTTGGAGGGGGATTTCCATTTAAGTATCGTTGTTGTTGCACTTGGACTGTATTAATTTTAAGTTTAAACAAAAAAGAGAGTGTAAAATTAATGCAAAAATTATACTTTTAAACAGGTTATTAATGTAAATACAGTGAATAACAAAATTAAATGGTGATTTCATAAAATTTCTAAGAAATGGTTTATTTATTAAAGAAAAAAAAAAAAAACTAAATAGAAGTAAAAATAGTTTGTGTTATAATTATTGTTCTTAATTTTTAAAATTATTTTTCTTAAATTTTTATTTAATATAACGTACGTTTTTTACTGTACGATACTGTATGTATATTCTATAGAGTCTGACATTGTAAGCAATTTCTTTATAAGGACCATGTGAATTAAATACAATAATTTAAGTATTTTATTAACAACAACAACATTATGTATTTTAAAGTTAACAAAACTTTTTGCGTAACTTTAAATTGATTAATTTTATATAAAAAAAAAAATAAAAACGAAAAAAAGAAACAAAACAATACAATGAAAAAAATTTACATTTCATGTGTTTTTTTTCTCTTCGTTTTTCATAGAATTTTTCTAAGCTGTTTACAGGTATTTTATGAGAGTATTTTTTGCCATTCATTTTTGAGATCATAAAAGTGTTAAAAAAAAAAAATATCACGACTAAATAAAAGCAACAAGTCTACGTGCCAAAGTTCCTAAATTAGCAGTGTTAGGACGAAACCATTTAAAAACATTTTATTTCGGATTTTGTTTTTGCAAGTTTTTTAAATGAAATCACTTTTTATTTATAAAAAAATACAGTTTCTTAGTTTCTTCCGTTTTCATTTCATTCATTACTTACTAATTGGTCATTACAGCTCCTTAGCTAAGATCATGACTTTGCTTCACACATCACCTAAGTGCGAAACCTACAGTTCAAAGTCGAGTCCGAATGACAAATTTTTGAGAAACTTCTCATGGCAATTTACTCTGAAGAGAGAGGACGGCGTCGAAGAAATATTTTTTCATGTTTCGTTTTGGTCAAGATATTTGTACTGGGGTTTGGACCAGAGATCAGCAATGAGTATTTAAAAACATGAGTAGAATCGATTCATACTCATAATTTTTGATACTTATACGCATTCGTACTTAATTTAATACTAACGGAAGAGAAGAGTATCTACTCATATTCAAAGTTTGAAGTACTCTTCATATTCATACTTAACAACACGTATGATGTTGTTGACTCTCCATTACTCAACATATACACGAAGCACAAAATAAGTATGAATCGCGTACGAACACTAAAATACTCACTAGAAGGTTGTGTTTTTGCCCTGCTTGATGCTTTGTCTTTTTTGCTTATGTGCTTTTTTTCTTTTGTTGTAAATGCCTCACAACTAAGACTGTAAATTTTGATGAATGATTCGAGTCACTCGAATCATTTCTAAGTATTTTTCTAAAGTTATGAATCTAAATGAGTAGGCAAACATATTCAAACATATTTCGAATGGTATGAGTTTGATGACAACCTTGTACGCATACTTGTTGCAACCTGTACTTATAAATCAACGTTTGTAGTGAGTATGAATGAATCAGAGTACATAGTTAAATTTCATTATTGTTGACAACACTTATTTTCAAAATTTCATGAGTGCTTATGAGTAGCAAAAAAACGATTAATGGCTGATCTCTGGTCAAGATCACGACCTAGCTTCGCACATCACCTAAGTGCGGAACCTACAGTTGAAAGTCGATTCCAAATGACAAATTTTTAAGAAACTTCGCATGACAAATTTTAGTTACTCTCAGAGTTTTTGCCAGAAGACTGCTGAGAAGAATTATTTTTTCATATTTTGTTTTGGTCGAGATGTCTAGACTGGTGTTTATCCCTTGGTCTCACATCTAATAAGCCAATACACTCACTACCTATTAGACTACGGTGAATTCCCCTAACAACAATTACAATTTTTTCTTGCTGTGTTTTTGTTATTTGCTTGGCCATTAAAATTGAAAGAATTTTAAAGATTTTTTAACTTTTTCATGGTAGTTTTTTTGTATAAATTACGATTGCCATCGTTTAGCCGTTTAATGTCAGTGCCAATTAAGTCATTAACTATAATACAAGATCATAGTTAGATATTAAAGTCACAATATGTATGTATTATAACAAGTGTATCTATCTGTATGGCTTAAAAGAATTAATATCAAGTGGTTTTCTGGTCCAAAATGAAACACAAATAATTTGAGGTTATTATTAAAGAATAAAACTTAATAAAGCCTTTAGATCTAAAGCAGAGATACATACTCAAAAATTATATAGAAAATGATTTAAATTGTGTTAATTATTTAATTTCGTTGTTTTTTTTTTTTTTTTAAATTTTTTTTTTGTATTTTATTTGATTCTTTTCGGCTGCTACATAATATTTTTGTTTGTAGTTTTTTTGGCTTGAAGCAATTTGGGTTTTAACAATAAGCGTTTGTTGTTGCTTTCGTTAACGATTTAAGATTTTAACAACAATGTGAATTACTTGAAGGCAATATTCTCATAAAAGAGTTT
Source organism: Sarcophaga variegata (assembly GCA_932273835.1). Taxonomy (NCBI): domain Eukaryota; kingdom Metazoa; phylum Arthropoda; class Insecta; order Diptera; family Sarcophagidae; genus Sarcophaga; species Sarcophaga variegata. Next base: position 112,751,611 of record OW026362.1, on the reverse strand, counting down.
TTATAAAGCAACAACAGCAACAAAACCAAAATAAGAAAAAACAAAGCAAAAAAGAGGCCAAGTCTATGAAATTTAAAACCACATTAAAACCAAAAAGTATGAATAAATAAATGAATTGAAGAATTGAAGAGAAGCAAAATAACAAAATAACACAAAAAGTACCAACTTCTGTTGAACAAGAACCTCAAAGTATTTGGTAACTGGCACGGTTTTATATACAAACGTACAACTGCAAAACTTGACTAAACGACTGACTGATTGTCAGACTGACTGACTACTGGTGATTTTGTAACCGAATGCAAAATAAAAAGACAAAAAAGACACAACAAAAGTACTTGAAATTTTCTTTGTACAATTCTTAATTTTTTAATTGTTATTGTTTTTTTATTTTTTAATTCTTTTATGGTTTTTTCCTATAAACCCAACACAAAACAACACTTCAAGTGTAATTCTTTGTTAGAATTTCATTAGAATTAGAAAAGTAATAGAGTTAGAGATAAAGCAACAACAATCAAACAACATTTAGAACAACATATTCAAAGTAATTTTTGTTGATTGTCAAAGTATAAAACCAGATTTAAAAACAACACTTAAAAACGGTTTACCGTCAACTATTTCAAACGCCAGAAGCAACTTTATAGAGGCTGCCCACATAGAAATTGCAAGAGACACTGTTATTATGTAGACGTGAACATACAATTTAAAAAATAAATAAAAATAAAACTTAAACGTTTGAGAACTTTTTGTAAATTAAAATCACAAATTCAGTTTTAATAGGAGTTCTACATGGCAAGCTAAACTTTAAGTTTATTTTGTGGAATTAGTTGTACATTTCATTCAGCCATTACTGTGCCTGATTGTCCAACAATTGCATGGCTTTTTACGCTTTTTTCAAGTTAAGTTTTCTTGGCTTTCCTTTTATTATTCCACCAACGGCCTTCAGCAATGTCCTTCCATCGAGCGTTATCTGATGCCAGCGAACTGTTCGCCATGTATGGCTGATAGGTTTTAAGTAATCTGGAACGAAGAGCATCAAAGGTCGAACAGTGTGCAGTGTGAACTCCATTCGATCAGAAATCTGCAAAGTACGTGAGCCATCCAACTCCACTTCATCCAGCAAATTGCCGCAAGAAGGCAGACACTTTCTAATAAATATTTACAATTTCCATGATATGTTGACATTTATTGGCCATGATCATGGACAAAGCTTTTTAAAAGCCATTATGTACGAAATGACGGTTGATGGCAGCAAGCGATCATCTTAAGCTAGTTTTCGTTTTACACTTTCTCCAAAAGAAGTTATATTTTCGGAAGTGCATATATTGGAGTCGCCGTAGTCTACTACGTAGTGTGTTGGCTTATTAGATGTAAGGCCACGGTTCAAACCACAAGTCAGACATCAAAACGAAATATGAAAAATATTTCTTAGGCGACTTCCTCTCAGCAAATTTCTGGCAAAAATTCTGAGAGTAAATAAAATTGCCATGAAAAGTTTCTCAAAAATCTGTCGTTCGGAGTCGATTTTAAAACTGTAGGTCCCGCCACTCATATATAAAAGTAACACACACAACATAAATGGCGTGAGAAACTAGGTCGTAGTTCTGACTGAAGGGTTGCAATGGCCAAATTATGTATATTTACTCTATGGCAAGTTAGCAAAGAAACACCAACAGGGGAAGTAAGAGAGTCACCGGACACCGGTAGTATCTTTTCAAATTTTGTTACTTTCGTAGAAAAAAAAATTTTTTTTTTTGCTAAAAACAAGATTTATTTTCTCAAGGAATAAAAAGTTAAAATAAAAAAAATTACTGGCAACGCTGCCTGTAACGCTTGAAGTCTCCTGAAATTTCTGTATAATCTTGTCAATTATTTTGTCAAAATATTTTTAAGCGTTTTTCGATTTTTAAACGTTCCATATTCGTGAATGGCAAGCCTTTTCACTAAATAAATGCAATGCCACATAAAATATTGATTTTGAAACCATTCAATGGATAACCCGACACGAAAAAAAATATTGAAAAAAATCTGAAAATAAACAATGTTTGTCGATATTTCGTTGAAAAAGCAGTTGGCATTACTTTTAAATTTGTTTTTATGCAAATTAGAGTCAATAAATCTTGAATTTATTCAAACAAAATCGCTGCTATAGGCACATTTATAAAAATAAACAAAATTTACTTTTTCAAATATTAATCGTTAAAAATCATGTGTAGGTTTTGTATCGATTAAACTGTGTCATAGGTTTTACAAATTTATTATTAAATTTTTTTTTTTATTAATTTCTTGCATATTCTGTTAATTTATAGTGTGATGCAGCATGACACAGTGTACAAAGAAGCAAATCTATTCAATCAATATTTCATTTACCATATAATTTTTGAACAATTATTTGCGATTTGTTTTTATAGAAATTATTATTATGAAGTCATTCCAAGAAATAGATTTTTTGGGATTTTTGTTTTCTTCATAATTTTTTTGTTGTTGTTTTATGAACATATCATTTATAATTTGTCTCGAAATGGTCTTATAGAGAAGAAATAAAACGAAAACATTGTTGACGTTTCATGTTTAATTATTTGTATATATTTTTTATTTCTTTTATTTTTTTATTCCTTCTTTTTTAAAATTATAATATTCAATAAAACAAAACGAAATAATAATACAATAACAATTTCTTGTATCATTTTTTGATATGCGAATTTTTAATTTATTGCGGTGGTCGCATCAGTGTTAATGAGAAGTGAAGCTGAAAACCACAAACTTTCGCCAAAAACATCAAATTTGCACATAATTTGGTAGAGACATTAAAAGAATTTCTTTCTTCAAATGAGGAGTAAGAATCCAATCAAATATTCGAAGTCGCTGTAGTCTAGTAGGTAGTGTGTTGGCTTACTAGACGTGAGGCCAGGGTTCAAACCCCAGTTCAGACATATGAAAACATATATGAAATATGAAAACATATTTCTTCGGAGACTTCCACTCAGCAGATTTCTGGCAAAAATTCTGGGAGTAAATAAAATTGCCATTAAAAGTTTCTCAACAAATCTGTTATTCGCAATCGACTTTAAACTGTAGGTCCCGCCACTCACGTATAACATTAACACACACAAGGTAAGGTTAGGTTAGGTTAGAGGACGTGTACTTGTCAATTAAGACAAGTACAGTACCCGGAGGTCGAATTGATCCATTGTACATAACGTCCTTAAAAAGGAAGGATAATAGAAGGAATATGAAACGAAAAGGAGAGGAAGTAGGAAAGGGGAGAATGGGAAGCGGAGGAGTTATACAGACCAAAAACAAAACAAAAAGGGAAGCGCGACTACACTAATGAACCCCTAGCACTTCTCAATCAGCTCAAGCCTCTAATGAATCAGTGGAGAGCCATGATGTCGGTTCCCGACACAGAATTCAAACCCCCTAAGAAGCCCCTGCCTCAACCTACCAAGGGCTAGGCAGTTGCAGAGGAGGTGCTCGACAGTCTGCAACTCCTCATCGCAACATACCCTGCAATAGTCCGGCTGGGATCTGTTCCAGATCTTCGTCAGCGACCTAATCTCGCAGTGCCCCGTGATAAATCCGATAACTAACCTTAATCTGGCCTTATCCAAGCCCAGCAACCTACCTGTTCTCACACTGTCTATAGCAGGCCATAAACATCTAGAAACATAACAAGCCGATCTGTTCCCCCAACGCCTCTGCTCTTCCACTTGACCATTCCATCGATTAGACCGTAGAGGTGGCAGATTGGGGGGTCAGGACCAACTATTAAATCGAACTCAGAAAGCGAACCTAACCTAGCGAGAGCATCCGCCGTCTCATTGCCCAGTATTCCGCTATGACCCGGAACCTACCATAGACGGATACTGTCTGGTCCAAAAGTCCTTAACGACTTCTTGCGCTCGCAAACGAGCAAACACAACGTAAGTGGTGTGAGAAGCTAGGTCGTATAAGTAAGGTATAAGTATTTTTCTAAAGTTATGAATCTAAATGAGTAGGCTCATGAATCAAACATATTTCGAATGGTATGAGTTTAATGTCAACGCTGTAAGCATATTCATAGCAACCTGTACTTATAAATCAACGTTGCAGTGAGCATGAATGCAACAGAATACATGGTTATATTTCAGTATTGTTGACTCACTTATATTCAAAATTTCATGAGTGCTTATGAGTAGCGAAAAACCGATTCATTGCTGATCTCTGGTCTTCTAAGCGCCCATTCAGCTAAAAATATTATGTTCGTTAACTCTACCCTCTACGCTTAAACATTTTATGACAATCTACGCATTCATTATATTTTTACTACACCTTATATCATCACACAGTAGCTTATTTTGTACATACTGCAGAACATTTTCATTTTCTAAATCAAAAATTTTATGTTCATATACGTATCAAATATCAATTAAATCTCCGCCTATTCATCTTGCAACTATTCCGGTCAACATGCAATTATTTTCTCATTTTTAAAACACTAAAAACCTTTGGCATTTAGAAAAAAAATTTATTCTGCTTCAATACATTTTTAAATGCCGTCTATTAGTTACAAAAAACCAACCGCATTTTAAGACTGTAATTAAAAACTAATGGCATTTACTACACTGTTTCCCCTAGCAAAAATAAAATAACAGAATAGGAAATTGGAATATAAGGCAATAATGTTTATATATAAAGTTTTATATCGCATTATGCAGAGTATTGTGATTTAGAAACCCTAGTAAAGCTGAAAAGAGAGTAGAAGTAGAGTAAGATGTAGGAAATTCTGAAATTGCTACATGAAATGCAATCATTAATATGTCCGAGAGCTACTTAGCTGTCCATTACAAATGTTGGGTAATGACCCATAGCAGCCATAATGTTTTTTTTAAAGAATTTAAATTAATGCGTCTGATCCGTAATAAAGAAAAAACGCTTCACTTTTTTAATGGTCTTTTTAAATTCTTGATTTTGAGTCACTGAGTAGAAACTGTGAATGTTTCTTGCGATGGCTTCTCTCTTGCTTTGTACATGTCCTTTACACTGCCTTCATCTTTTGCATTTGTATTGTTTTAAAAAGTTTTATGGTAAATGGTGTAGTAAATGTGTATCACTCTCATAGAATGCCATCTAAATATTGTCGTTAATAGTATACGTATGCTAGCATAAGGCAAATTGTGCGCATTTGTGTGTAATTTTTTAATGGCCAATTTGGTCAAATTTAATTGCTTTTCAATATTTTATAATTAAACTGTAGAAAAGGGTTCAATTTTTTTTTTATAAAAGAAAATTCTACTACAACAGTAGTAGGATTCAGTTGGATTTCTTTGGCAAAAAAAAAAAAAAAATAAGAAATTTAAAGAATGTTCTTTTCTCTGTTTACAAGGTTTTCTTAGTTCAACAGTTGTTTTCCATTTAAAAGCTTTTCCTATGCAAAAGCTATGGAGCTAGTCGTGAGTTTTTTCGTATTTACGAGTTCTTGAAGGTAATTACTTCGTCCAAGTTTTTTTTACTTGTAAGTGCTTGAAATTGTAAATAATTCTCATGCTTTTATAAGTTTTTCTCAACTTAAGTTATTTTTTTTACCTTTTTTCTCCTGAGTTTTCTTTTTTATATTTAGAACCGCTCTATGGATTTAAAACCCCGTAGCCGGCGTAGTCTAGTAGGTAGTGTGTTAGCTTATTAGACGTAAGGCCACGGTTCAAAGCCCAGGTCAGACTTCAAAACGAAATTTGAAAAAATATTTCTTCGGCGACTTCCTCTCACCAGATTTCTGGCAAAAACTCTGAGAGCAAATAAAATTGCCATGAAAAGTTTCTCCAAAATTTGACGTTCGGACTCGACTTTAAACTGTAGCTGCCGCCACTCATGTATGAAATTAAAGCAAACAACACAAGTGGTTTGAGAAGGTAGTAATCCTGACTGAAGGGTTGTAATGACCAATTATGTATGTATGTAAGTTTTTCTCAACTCAAATTATTTTTTTTTACTCTTTTTTTTTTTATCTATTTTTTGTCGTATTTTAAAACGCTCTTTGAATTTACAAAACTCTGTAGTATTTGAATTTTTCGTGGAAAATTGTTACCACCTTAATGTTTTAATTGCGGCCTACAAGCTATTTATTTAAAATCGTTTTTTTTTTCACATATTCATTAAAAAATATTGAAACGCATGTGTTTATAAGCAATTATTTTTTTGGAGCCCAAATTGTTACCCAAAAAATTTCATATCGAATGGATTTCATTTTCATCTTTTAAACCATTTCGAATCGCAATGGGTTTTCAACTGCATTTGGCTTGCAGCCAAAAAATTTTTTTGTATAAATTGTTAAAACCGAAATAAAAACTGAAAAAAAAAGAATAATAATCGTGAAAATTGGGCACCTAAAAATATATGTATGTATGAATGTAATCTTGTACGGTAGTAGTTGTTGTAGTTGTATATGACATACATATGTATGTACATACTTTTACAACAAACTGTACAGTACAATATAGTTTATTTTAAGTACTTGCATGCTTTTGTTTAAAAACTTTGTGTAGATCTCCTGCAGCAGCATTGGAGCCATAACAAACAGCAGTAGCAGTAGCAACAGCAACAACAGCAGCAGCAGGAAAAAAGTTTTTAATCTAAACGCTCTCTAAAGTGTGCCTTACATTTTGGTAAATGGGCGGAATTTTTCGCAACTATTGAAGCACACTAAAATATTCATTATCATTGTTGCTCTATTTATGGATAACAATTTCGACAATAGCTTCTGTTCACAAGAAAGAAAAAAGAAAAAAATTCTATTTTTTTTGCCTCACTTGTGTTTTTTTTTTCTCTTTTCTCGAGTAATGGCACTTATGTACAACAGATTGTAAAAAAGGATGGATGTTCCGTTCTTAACGGTATCATACATGAAAACATAATTTATTTGTCGTACAATTGAGTGTCCTCCTTTGCGCAAAACTACTTTAGAAGTACATAATTAAGGCTTGTTATTAAAAAAGTACGTAGAGTGGGCGATAAGTTTAAGCAGTACATTTGCTTTACTTATACTCTTCTGTACGATCTGGTTGTTCAAAAATATATAATCGAACGAGAATTCTTTGGTGGGAAATTGAAGAACTATTGTTACGAAAATGAAAAATCTAGATACTGGTATTTTGCTTTTACATTGCTTAACATTAAAATTATAAACAAAAGCTACAAAAACAAAAACAACGAAGTAAACAAAAATATAACAACAAAAACCAGCATTAAAAAATGATAAACAAGTAAATAAAAAATATACCAACAACACTACAATAATAAATGTAAACAACGATGTTTACATTTATAGAGATTTCGAGAAGGCGCAGTCGTGAACATTCGCCTTCGAGAACATTCATCAGACAGTTTATTTCGCCATATAAAAGGCAAGGCAAAACAGGCGATAGAGTCAGTGAAGTTCAGTCAGTCTTGTGTGAAGACGCGGTGTGTTTGAAGAGAGTAATCGTGGTTTGAAGATCTCCTTTACAAAGATCTGTCGAATAATTGTCTAGAATTGTTGTTGTTTATGCAAAGGGTATAAACAGAGGAATAACGAAGAAGAGCAATTGTTGTTGTTTACACCAAGTTGTGAACAGTGACACACAAAATTATGCGAATAATAAAGAATTTTAATTAAAACTAAATACAAATTTATTTTTATTTTATTTGCAATCTACGAGCTCATATTTTAAACATTTTTAAAACGTAAAAACGTAACACTATTGTGCTTAACATTCGCATTGAAAACATGTCCACAATAGTCTTCGAATAAGCCTGTGGGTTTCGTGTTATAAAATTCATCCAGATAAACATGCTCATTAAGATGACGCTTGCATTTTTCTGACTTACACTCAGCCACAAAAGTATATATACGGTTAATAAATTTCAGAAATTTTTTAACCAATACGTTTTCGTTGAAAATCTTTATAATTGTCTGTCATCTTTCTTCGATTTTAATACGGTCTTTTGCATTGGTTCAGAAATTTGTGAAATTTGTTAATCGGATGTATACTTTTGTGGACCTGTGCAGGGCCACAATTCAGTTCAATTTCAGAAATTTTTTAACCAATGCTAAAGACCGTCTTAAAATCGAGGAAACTATAAAGATTTTCAACGAAAACGGATTGGTTAAAAAATTTCAGAAATTTGTTAACCGTATGTATACTTTAGTAACTGTGTGTATCTTTCGTAGAAGTGAGAATAAATGGACTTTAAAAATAATAAAGAATCAGTTGAAGAACAAAAATGTAAACAGATTATAAATATAAACCCCAATCCTACAAACGGCAAACTTCCTTTTATACTTCCGTGCACAAACAAACATCACAGCCTCTATGATTCTTGACATCAAATGTGTCTTATGAACTGAATCTCTGCCATATAATTAGATTTTCTCGTGTCGTTGCTGCAAAAAAAGTGAAAACATACCAACGGAAATAATTGCATTTGAGTCACGTTTTCCCACGTTGACTGCTGACTGCTTGCTGCCTTTGCATCATTCATATGGTATGTTAGATTTTCTAATTTTCCAAATTAAAATGTCAATTCCAAATGTAGTCCTTTTTAAAGGAATTTTTTTTTTTAATAATAATAAGCGAAGCAATTTTTTTTAATATTCTGTAGTCGCATGACTTGAAAATGACACTTCTTCCGTTGTTTGTTGTTTCTGCCCGAGATTTTTAACTTTTGATAGAAGACCAGGCGGATAATTCTGGCATAGAAAATCTGGTTTTAAACTTTTTGTTGTTTTTGTGTTTTTCTTTTACAAGTTTTTATATTTAGAATGGAAGTAGTAGGGTGGTTCTAATTTTAAGGAGCATTTTATCTTTTCAATTTGTTTCAAGCAGACAGCGTATGACCATCTGCCTGCGGTAGTGTATCAAACTAGTGTTTTCTGGAGCATTAATTGGTTTAATTTTATTACAATCGAAATTGTTCAGAAGAATATCTGAAAACAAATAATTACTTCATTAATTTCTTCCAATTGTAAGAAATTTAAATATTTGAAATATATACCAAGCGAATTTGACTTGGTTGGATTGGCTAGAAAGACATCCATAAGGCCGGAACTTTCACATTCTTTTTCACTTCAACACTCTTTTACCATAAAAGTTATTTTAATTGTAGGGGTGGGCTTTGACTTCAATCTGAAAGGAATGGTTCCCTTAAAAACAAATTCACACGAATTCTTATTCTTTACATTCACGTCCATTTCGTTCGCGAACCTATACAGGACTAGGGTGGTGCTATGTTTACAGATGATCGTTTTTTTTAATAAAATCTTTAGAAATAAATGGTTGTTAGGACTCGATTGTGATTAGTTAGCTCAACTAATTAATCCGAATTGCAAAGTTTATCTTCTAGATTTTTTAAAATGGCATTCGGGTTTGCTATTCATATGAGGATAGGAACTTCCCTAATATTTAAAAATATTCTCACGTTTTAACAGAAGTTTATCTAAATTTTTGCAGAACAGTGTTGCCAGATTTCCTGAATTTTTTGTCATTCAGTCGGACTGTTATTGAGAATCAGAACAAAAGTTTAAAAAAACTCTGAGACTTCAGCCTAACTTTCTCCTTAAGCGCTCTAGAGGTAGAAAACTATGTGGAAAGTAGCATAGACTCTTTTGGTTTAGTGTAGTAAACCAAGGAATGATATTGTTACCTAAAAGCAAGGCCCTCTGTGAAAATATATTGAATGCTCTGGTGAGTAACTTTGCTCATCATCCACCTGCCGTAATTTTGTTCCCAAAACATGGTTAATATTAATAGATTTCTGATTATAAAACTCTGTAATGCCACCATCATGACGGTGTATTTAGTTTCGAATTCATTAAAAATCCGTTCAATAAGTTCTGCCTGATTAATCGCAATTCAAAGTGATTTCTCATTTAATTTGAATGTTGTAGCAATGAAGTCGCCGTGGTCTAGTAGGTAGTGTGTTGGCTTATTAGACGTGAGACCTCGGTTCAGACCCCAGGTCAGGCATCTCCAACTGAACGAAATATGAAAAAATATTTCTACGGCGACTTCCTCTCCGCAGATTTCTGGCAAAACTCTGAGAGTAAATAAAATTGCCGTGAAAGGTTTCTTGAAAATTTGTCGTTCGGAGTCGAATTTAAACTGTAGGTCCCACTACTCATGTATAAAAATTAACGAACACAAAATAAGTGGTGTAAGAAACTAGGTCGTAATCCTGGCTAAAGGGTTGTAATGACCAATTATGTCAATAGTCTGGCATCACAATTATAATAAAATCGTTATTTATGAATGCATTGTTTACGTGTGTATATACATACATGCATAATAAAATAGTGTATGTGCGTGTCAGTGTATTCATGCCTTTATCATGCACATTGACGGCATTATTTCCGTTCAAAGTTCATGCTAAAAATCGATGACCTACATCCGGTTAAATGGTTGACAATAAACGGAGCCGCTTAAAACATGAACAGCAATAGCAATAACAACACAGCAGTGGCGGCAAAAAAAGGAAAAACATGCTGTTGTCGTCTTTCCTTTTAATTTTGTGTTAAAATAATAGAAAAAGGAGAAGAAAAGAATTAAAAGAATAACATTGTCTAGATGGGAGAAGAAGAGCCCCAGTTGCAGTACCTCAGTATCAGTTGCAGTACCTCAATGCCTTGTATTTTTATTTTTTTCATTTTTTTTTTACTTTAAACAACTACAAGTACAAGTACAACTAATACATGTACAAGACAAGTACGTTTCTAAAGACACTCTAAATTTTCTTTTATTCGTTGGCTTTTTTTTTTGATAGAAAATCGGTTTCTGTTTTTGTTTTCTTTTTAAAGAAAGAAAGGAAAAACACGAAATATTTTGAACAATTTTCCAATAGAAACATCACAGTGTTGTAGTTGTAGTTGCTGCTCTTGTTGTTGCTCATTTTAGACATTTCGTCTTTGGCATTGAATATTGGCAGAGAATATCGTTGTTACGCTAGTGATTTTAGCCGCACTTAATAATGAATCGTTAAAATCATGAAATAAAACATGAAAGAAACAGACAAAAAAATTGAAATAAAAATCAGAGATATACAGACAACAAAAGCCAAGGAAACATAAACGAAAAAAATGTAAAGAAAAAAACATTGAAAAGATTTTTAACGAATACTCTTAGAATAACAAGAACTTATTTGTATTGAAGGTTTTTTAGGTGCATTTCTTAATTTTCTTATTTTTTAACTTTTCCTTTGAAAGCAAACTTTTATAGGCTTTTTCAAAGCAATATTGTTTGAAAAGGTTGCAGTCGAATTCTGGACAATTACTGACTTTAAACTACAGCTTGAGTTAATTAGATGATGATTTCATCAAATTACAGCACTGAGACAAAAGATGTTACAAGACTTATCAAAGTCCAACTTGTAGACAACAACAATGTTATGGGTGCCGGTATTCGCTTTTTAGTGTTTACGCTTCGCAGCTACACTGAGCGCCAAAAGTAAGTAAACACCCCGAAATTATTCATTTTCTTAGGATAGCGAGAAAAGTAAATGAGAATAGTCGAATAAATTTCCAAAAATAAACACGTTTATTTATTACTTATAAAATGTTAAAACAAAAACAACAATTCATGATAAAGTAACTTTTTTATACTTAAGAACAAAACTGTTTTATACTTAAGAACAAAAGTGTTGTCTCACTTATGGCGCTCAGTGTATATGTTCGAATGAGGCTCATTTCTAATTTAAGTTTTACTTCAGCTGGTATGTTTCTCGTTTTGTTGCACTCTATCTGTGCATAAAATAATTTTGCCGCATATTTTATGCTTCCTCTTCTACACAGAGTGCAATCGTTAACAGCATGTACTTAATAAGCTCATTCGTATGAAGCTATCAACTGTTTCAGGTTGCAATTTCTTAAGCTTATTACAGCTCTAAACCATGTCATCCGGATTTGAATCCAAGCAATTATAGCATTGGTTTTCCAAAAGTAATTGACTGTCACCAGAGATCAGCAATGAATCGTTTTTCGCTACTCAGAAGCACTCATGAAATTTTGAATATACGTGTGTCAACAATATTGAAATTTAACTATGTACTCGGATTCATTCATACTCCTCACTACAACGTTGATTTATAAGTACAGGTTGACATCAAACTCATACCATTCGAAATATGTTTGATTCATAAGCCCTTAGACCTGTTCATTTAGATTCATAACTTTAGAAAAATGCTTATAATACTTATAATCGAATCATTCAAGCAAGCAAAGAAAACACACAACCTTCTAGTGAGTATTTTAGTGTTCGAACGCGAATCATATTTATTTTGTGATTCTTGTAAATGTTGAACTATGGAGAGTCGAAATCAGTTGTTGTTAAGTATGAATATGATGAGTACTTCAAACTTTGAATATGAATAGAAGAGGTTCCAAGATATTAAAATAAGTATGAATGCGTATAAATATCAGAAATTATGAGTATGATTCGATTCTACTTATCTTTTTGAATACGCATTGCTGATCTCTGATTGTCACCATCGCAGTCACCTTGCCTTACACCGGAGTTAGTTTGCAAGGTTTAAGTTTTCATTTTAACCTCTTACTAACGCTTGTTTATAAATTATACAGAGTCAGGGCGATTGCATTTCTCTAATATTTATTTATTTGCGGAACTAAGCTCTGTATTTACAGATGTGTAGCCAGACTGGTAGAGTAATTCACAATGTTTCAATTTAATGGCTATATGTAATGTTGAACAGCAAAATAACTCTGGCTATTTTTGCAATGGGATTATGACTACTATTCTCTATCGCCCTATTTTTTTTTCATTTTTTATTCATTCATCCATCCATTCATAATTGGTCATTACAACTCTTCAATCATGGATTATGGACCTAGTTTCTCATACCCCTTATGTTGTGTGTGTTAATTTTATACATGAGTGGCGGGACTTACAGTTTAAAGTCGACTCCGAACGAAAAATTTTTTTTGGAGAAACTTTTCATGACAATTTCATTTACTCTCCGAGTTTTTGCCAGACATTTGTTGAGAGGAAGCCGCCGAATAAATATTATTTCACATATTTTCGTTTTGATGTCTAACCGAACCCTTACAGTCTAATAAGCCAACACACTACCTACTAGACTACGGTGACAACATATTTTTTTTTTATTCATTAGAGAATTTAATGGAATTCAGCATGTACTTCATTCACAACTGCTTCATTCATAACTACTTACTCTGAAAAACATTTTTAATATAATTTTTAATAAAATTAAGATTCTTTATTTTATTTGGCTACCATAATGACTCCACTCATTCTTTTTTTTTTTTTGTTACGTGGTTGCAAAATTAATTTCACAGCGGGTTATTAAATTGAACCAGTTAATCCAAACCCACTGATGTAGCTTATTTTAGATTTCCTTCTTTACATCTTTATCGCCGATTATGATTATTCATTAGCTTCAGGTATTATTCATAAGTGGATAGGAATTTATCGTAATTAAATTGTGATATCAATTGCGTTTGAACTCTTTAAAGACGTTATTAAATTACAAGTAATAAAATAGCGTGGGAAACTCTCTTTTCTCATTTTCATGCATCAGCTAATGACTGTACAACAGGATATTTATAAGCGTTTCCTATTGCAACATTGTTGCCATTACTGCCATAACAGTGTTGTCATGACAAGACAACATTTAACATAACATTGTTAAAATATAATTTAATTTTCTTGTTTTAATTACTTGAGTTTATTTTTGTATCTTTTTTTTATTTGTTTTTTTCTTCATAATTATTTTAAAAAATTTTCTTTTTCTCTTCCGTTCTTTTTTTTCTTCATATTCATAAAGACAAAGCAAACAATTAATTAAAATGTACTTAAAGGACTAAGAATAACATCAAGAGTGTGGGGGTGGGGTACCTGTGTGAGTACTCGTAGGATTTTATTTATGAATAATTCAATTTTATTTTGTTGTTGTTGTTTTATTTTATTTTTCTTCTTGTCTTTACAGGGTGTCATCATACGTGAAGTGGAGGATGGTGTTCGCTGTGAACAATGCAAGACAAATTGTTCTGGATTTGCTGCGCACGATTGGAGGTAAATTAGTATAGTTTAAGTGGGTGGTTAGGTGTGGGCGGTTTATTAATTTCTGCTACGACCATCTCGTAAATAATTTTCAATAAATGTAACGACACATTGTCTGTCATTGCAAAGGTGGTAGGTAGCCTGTACAAAAGTTAACTTGGCTTACATTGTATACGTACGTACGTATTTAGTATAAGAACCCCAAGCGTTTAAACGTTACACAACAGCCATACGATTTCCCTTTAGCCATTATATTCAATTACTGTTGTTGTGTTACCTTTGTGTTAAATAATAATTACATTATATTGTACGTAATTTTTTAAAATTATTCCAAGTAATTGAATTAATAACTGCGAAAGTCTTCCATGCATCCATGGTGTGGGGGGTTCATAATCAAATTTTGAAAATTTTGAAGCACTTAAAAAATGATAAGAATTGATATTAAAGTACGATGGGATGAAATATAAACCTTATTTGTCAAAAAGAGGAGTAGAATCGAATAATACACATAATTTCTGATACTTATACGTATTCATACTTATTTTAATATCATGGAACCTCTACTCATATTCAAAGTTTAAAGTACTCATCATATTCATACTTAACAACACGTTTGATGTTGTGGATTTCGACTCTCCGTAACTCAACATATACACGAATAACAAAATAAGTATGATTTGCGTACGAACACTAAAATACTCACTAGAAGGTTGTGTGTTTGCTCTGCTTGCTTGAATAAGTATTCTTTCTAAAGTTATGAATCTGAATGAGTAGGCTTATGATTCAAACATATTTCGAATGGTATGAGTTTGATATCAACGTTGTACACACACTCATAGCAACCTGTATTTATAAATCAACGTTGTAGTGAGTACGAATGAATCAGAGTACATAGTTAAATTTCAATATCGTTGCCTTATTTGTATTCAAAATTTCATAAGTGCTTATGAGTAGGGAAAAAACGATTCATTGCTGATCTCTGATAGGAACCAAAGGACGAAATCTAATCCAATCTCAATGAAATTTGAAAACCTAAGGCCTTATTTATCCTAAGTTCTTAGTGAGTTCTCTATAAAACTTAAAACACTACAAGTTTTATTGTAAATACTGCACCTATGTCACTGTCACTAGACCAAATATAAAGCCAAGAGTGAATAAAGAGAATATAACAATGAAATTCATATGAATTGCATTCGGCCTTATTGAAATCGAAGATTGTTTCTTCTATAGCGAGCTGTATATTTCAATTCAGGCGTTACCATGCTTCAGCTTTGGAACCTAACCAAAACGAATTGCATGTTGCCCATCTCTTTGGAAAATGTGTGGCCTAGTGAACCGTACTTCCTAAAAAGTAAAAGTAAAGTAACTTTCAATGTTGCATGTTACATGCCTATAAGGATATAAATTTCTATTAATTTTAATACAATATATTAATCGCATTGTAAAAATATTTTTTACAGGAAAAACAAATTTTTTGAAAGTTAATTTCAAGGACAATAAAAGTTTTTTTTGATCTTTTTTTATTACAAATAAAGGCCGAAAAAAGTAAAAAAGATACTGAATTTAACCTTGCTTGTAACAATTTTACAACTTCAAATAAAAAAATAAAATAATCTCGTGTTGATTCCTTTGATTAAAAGTTTTAAAAATAAAATCAAAATTTAAAAAAAAATGTTGTATTAAATATCATTGAAACTTTTGGTTCAATTCAATCCTTTGCTTTGGCTTTCTTTATTCCCTTAAATATGTACATATTATTTTCATATTCGGTTAAACATCAACAAAGTCAAAGGAAATTATAATAAAAGTTTTATTATTACTGGATCGTTTATTTTTGCCTTATAAAATAAATTGGAAAGAAAGAAAAATTATTTTTTTCCAAATATTTCTAGCATTTTTTGTCTTTATAAAAATCAATTATCAAAAAATGAAGACTGCACAGCACAGATTGAGAAGGGTCTGCATTATAAGCTTTATAACATTGTAGCCATTTTCGATATTGAAAAAACATTCAATAATGTCCCGAACGAGGCTATCAGAGAGGAGCTGTTCGATGTTGGCGCCCATGCTGAGATATAGGATAACCAATTCGGGGCTAGACGAGACTTACTCGAGAAAATCGGTATCCAGGAATACTTCTCAGAATTACTTTCACTTCGAAGCTGAAAAAAGGAAGATTGTTTGCTACGCTAATGAGATGGGGAAATCATTACCAGCCATTATTGACCTAATATAGTCCGCACTCAAGAAACATCTAAACATGTGGAATGGGTTCTGCTAAGATGTAGTTGGTTCTCTTCCGCTGGCAATATTAAGGGAGAACGAGATGTGATGCTGGTCTCTAGATAGCTCTCTCCCGTTTCTCTCTAGGCAGTTTCTTTTTGGAAAGGATACAATCCTGGAAGGAGAATACATACATAATTTGTCATTATAACCCTTCAGTCAGGATTATAGACCTAGCTTACCAGATATAGCACCAATTATGTTGTGTAAGTTAAAGTTTAAAGTCGACTCCGAACGACAACATAACGAACATAGTCACCTCAGAAGCTTGACAGGGGCTAATTGGAAAGACAATAGGGTACAATTCTTCATTTCCCCTTTCACGACCCACTTCAGCTTCCCTGGACTATGACCTCATTTTCTGCTTGTGGCCTCTTGACTCTATAGCACGCATTAACTCTCTTTTTACTTATACTAACGTATTCTCCTTCCTTTTTCTTGAAGTCGGAGTAGTCTAGTAGGTACTGTGTTGGCTTATTAGACGTAAGGCCACGGTTCAAACCCCAGGTCAGACATCAGAACGTGATATGAAAAAATATTTCTTCGGCGACTTCCTCCCAGCAACAACTCTGAGAGTAAATAAAATTGACATGAAAGCTTTCTCAAAAATTGTCGTTCGTTCTTCCTTTTTTACATCGTTCTTCACTTTTGGATAACCTTATTCTTCGTTTCTGTTTCTTCCCTTTCTTCCTAGTGTATTTTATATTTATAGTGTACTCTATATCTGGGTTAGGTCCGCTAGTTTTAGGACAGTCCCCGTATGCGTAGTCGACGTGGCCTAGGAGATAGTGTGTTGGCTTATTAGACAAGAGGCCAGTGTTCAAGCGCCAGGTCAGACATCTGCATCAAATCGAAAATATAAAAAAATATTTCTTCGGTTCCTTCCTCTCTGCAGAATTCTGGCAAAAACTCTGAGTGCAAATAAAATTGCCATGAAAAGTTTTTCAAAAATCTGTCGTTCGGAGTCGACTTTAACTGTAGGTCCCGCCACTTACATATGTATAAAAGTAACACACACAACATAAGTGGTGTGAGAAACTAGGTCGTAATCCTGACTAAAGGGTTGTAGTGACCAATTATGTATGTATGTGCCCTCGTAAGCAAAAGTGTAACATTGGCGATTAGAAAAAATCGTTAAAAAAGAGTTTGACAGAATCACATACAAATGTAGGACACAAGAGGGGCAAACACTTCACTTACGAGCACACAACTAACACCATGTCTAGGAGTTTGGAACCGATTAATAAAACGAAAGAATGTATTCTTCCGTTACATTTGAAATTGTTGCCAACTTAATATGAGTTTGAATTCATGTTTTTAAAAAAGCTTTTTTTTTTAACATGCCTCTGTTATTGAATATGAAAAAGCTTTCACGCTGTCTGCCTTTATTATCAAACAATAGATGGCTCTGGTAATGATTTCTATTCTGTTGTTGGTTGTTAAATAAATGAAAAGAAGAAATTTAATTGATTTATTTTTGCTTTTGCTTTTGTCTAATGTGTTCATAATAAATAAAATTATTAAGAAAACTATAAAAAGTGAACAGATTTCTGTATGGATTTATTTTTTTATAACCACAGCCATTACCATTATTTGGTTATTTATACGATATTACTATGTGTTCCTTACCGAGGGGACTTTTATGAGCATTTATTACACTTTCTTTCCTAAACACACAATTAATTTTTATTTATTTTCATTTTAAATTTTGTGTTGTCTTGTCCAAAACCTATAAAAATTTATTTCATAGTTGTTCATATATTCCCTCAATTTATGGCAAAAACTTGTTTGTTTTTTTTTTTGGGCCATAAAGTGAACAATTATGAAAATGTTATGCCACTAGGTATTGTTTTTAATTATATTTTATACTTTTTCCGCTTTTAATTTATACTATACACTATTACTAGAGGTTGAAGTATATTCTGTTCGTGCTAAAGTTTGCTAAAACTTAAAAGGTTGAGTTCTAAAAACATATTCTAACATGAATAAAGCTTGTTTACCTATCCATTTATTGGTTTTGAACTAATTTTGGATTTTTATAAACAGAGCCTGGCAACTTTGAAGGCCTTAGATTTAGATTTAAACATAATGCATTCTGATTAAAGAGCACGGGTAATACTTTTCTATTGAACATGCAGTCATTGAAGGCGATCTAGTAGCTAATAGGATAGGTTATAATGGACACTGGCAACTCGATCGATGACCCACTAATCTGGCTTAATGTATAGAATAGCAGCGCAATTACATACATAACTGATCCTGACAAACCTTCAGTCAGGATTACGACCTAGCTTCTCACATAGCTTCTTACGTCTAATAAGCCAAAACACTAAATTTAAATAAGTGCCTCGGCGGTCTAATGTTATTTAATCTCTTAATTTGGGTTGTAGATTCGATTTCCGCCAGGCACTTTAGTCTGCTACACTTAGTTACCTGCAATCTGATCTGATGTATACGGTCATTCCAGAGTCTAACTTACCTCATTTCGCATTTTCTTTAAATGAAATCAAAGTGTACACATGGTTTTTAACGGAAAGAAAAAAAAATTCGAAAATAAATAACAAAATTAAAACGAGGCAATAAATAAATTTAATTTCTGGTTATTCAACAATAGTACGAATTAAAAATAAAAATTATTTTGAATGAATTTTAGGTTTTTGTTCAATTTTAAATTGTAAATTGTGAGTGTTTTTATGAAGTCGCCGTAGTCTAGTAGGTAGTGTGTTGGTTTATTAGACGTAAAAGCCAGGGTTCAAGCCCCAGGCCAGACATCAAAATAAAATACAAAAAATATATCTTCGGCTACTGCCTCTCAACAGATTTCTGGCAAAAACTCTGAGAGTAAATAAAATTGCCATGAAAAAGTTTCTCAAAAATCTGTCGTTCGAAGTCGTCTTTAAAGTGGAGATCCTGCCACTCACGTGTGAAATTAACACACAACAGAAGTGGTGCGAGAAGCTAGGTCGTAATCCTGACTGAAGAGTTGTAATCAGTGATCAGCAATGAGTATTCAAAAAGATGAGTAGAATCGAATCGTACTCATAATTTATGTGATTTATTTAATTACTTCAGTAGTGAGTTTGGTGGAAATGCATGCTTTAGCATATGGATTCAAACTTCCAAGTAAATATTTATAATTTTTTTTCGTTTTTCCTGGCAATTTTTTTATTTTCCATAATTCCATTCGATTTCCTTTATTTTTCCTGTTTAACGAAAATAATAAAAAAAAATTCTATTTAAAAGGTAAATAAGTAGAACAAAAATATTTTCTTTTGCCATATTTAAGGTGGGTTTTTTTAATTTCAATTTCATTTTATTTTTTCAAACAGAATTTAACAACAAAAAAATTGTTTTTTCTTCTGCGAATTGTAAATTTTCGTTTTTCGTATTTTGATGGTGTTTATATAAAATTAAACAGATTAAAAACAAAAACAAAAAAAAAGAATAAAACTAAAGAAAATAAATCAAGCCAATGGAAAACCACCCAAATTAAAATTTAAGCAGCAAACAACGCAAAAAAATTAATTTTATTTTGTTTTTTAAACAAATTTTGTTTTTGTTTTCTTGATCTTTTCTATTTAATAATGACGTTAATAGTGCATTTTTATTGATATTGAAAATTAGTTTCAATTTTAATTTCGTTTTGTTCTTTATGTTCCTTATGTTTTTATTATTATTTTTCTTTTGTGTAATGTTTTCTTGTCAGTGTTTTGTTTTTATGATTATTTTGGTCAATTAAATTGCCATAAATTGGCGGGAATACAAAAAAACATTTAATTTATGGTTTAATATTCAAATAATTTCCATAAAATCAGTTGGATATGTGTGTGTGTTTTTCCGTAATTGAAAGAAAATTTATTTCATTTGTTTTTTCTTTTTTCATTTCTTGAGTTTATTATTGGGTGGTAAATTTTTGATTTTTCGATTTTAGTACTCGTTTAAGATGTCAGTGACATTGACACCTTTTTTGATTGGAAGCTAAACAACGCTTAACTGGGCAATAATTTAAAATTTCAATACATAATATACTTGACCTTGTAAATTTCTTAAGAAAATAATTCCTAGTGGACGACTGTCGTTCTAAAAATGTATTTCAAAGTATTTAAAAAACATACATAAAAAATCTGCCGGGCTAGGGTCAGGCAAAACAATTCTCAATCCCTAACTGGGGTATTTCAGATAATCATTTTTAAATAGGACTGTCACAAAGCACCTCCGCATATTCTTATTATGTTCTTTGCTCCGTTCCACCTTCACTCTGTAAACAATTCTACTACAGGAGGCTTCCTTAAAAGGAAACAGACTTAAGTCTTTTAACGGAGTGATATTTTCACTTCTTTTAAGTTCTCTTCGGTTGTGTTGAGGTGCTGAAACATTCGAGCAGGGTTCTTCATTTTTTATCTTATTATTAATAAGTTTACAGAAGTCGCCGTAGTCTAGTAGATAGTGTGTTGGCTTATTAGATGTAAGGCCACGGTTCAAACCCCAGTTCAGACATCAAAAAAACGAAAGTATGATAAAATTTTTTTCGGCGACTTCCTCTCAGCAGATTTCTGGCAAAGGCAAGACAATGAATAAAATTGCCATGAACGGTTTCTCAAAAAATTTGTCGTTCGGAGTTGACTTAAAACTGTAGGTCCCGCCACTCATGCATGAAATTAACACACACAACATGAGTGATGTGAGAAGCTAGGCTGTAATCCTGCCTGCAGGGTTGTAATGGCCAATGTAGGTATGTATTAATATTTTTACAGGCTCTAAGTATTTCAAGCATTTTGTGGTTACTTAAGGAACAAAGAATTCAAATCGGAGCATTGGTTTAAACATTTGAATACACTTCGTATATTAACTCCTATTAGTTCTTTATTCTTGGTAGAAGTTGTTGATTTAGATTAAAACTTAATTTTGAAAAATTCATAGTCATACCCGTCTTCAGATATTTTTTTGATCTGAGTCCACTGTTGTTTATGGCTTCTCTTATTTAAAAATTTGTATTCGTCCATCATTGTAGTAATTAATCGGGTTAAACTATCATCAAACTAACAGTAAATTTCTTAAACAAATCAATAATAGGAAAAATTCTTTCCGAGCAGATCTGTTTATTTATATTGTCGGCAAAAAAATTGGACGAATAACTCAGCCAAACACAGTTGAGATTAACACCGGTTATTAAAATAAAAAGTAAAAAACATGAATACTTATACAGATAACTTGCTCCACAGTGCTAACAATTTCAATTCGTATTAAATATATTACAAAATCGACGTAATAAAATATTTTAACAATATTACAGTGTAATATTCCCCAGACTACGTCACTGGCACATTTTAATTCACCCCATCTGCTGATCGACGCAAGCAAAGCATTTACGAATGTTTGCCGCGATTGTGACCAGCATATAAATTAAGCGCTTGCGGTAGATTTCATAGATCAGCGACGGCATGTTTTTTTTTTTCGAGTTGTTTATGGACGATATTTTGTTCCCCCTTTTAACTTTTTTATTTATTTATTTTCTTTTATTAATCGTTAATATTATTGTAGTTTTTGTAGTCGTATGTATGTTGTGCGGTAAAATTTAAATTATGCAATGACCTTGACTCAATTCGAAACAAATATTGTTTTTTTATATTGTATGTGTATGGAAGTGTTATGATCATTTGCAATTAAAAACATGAAATAATTTAAACATAAAATTTAAATGAAACAATTATTAAGCAGATTAATATTCATATGTTTTTCTAAACTTAATATCACGATTAATTTTGGTATTGTATTCCACATTGTAAACTTTTAATCAAGCTTTCTTTACAACTCAATATTAGAATGGAATTAATTTAATGTGTTACAATGTGCACAAAACAATTCCATTATTTTACCAAAACGATTTCATCCTAAAAATAAGCTTATTTAATAAGTCAGTCTATTGAATTTAAAATTACATACTGATACGAAAATGAAGAATCTAGATACCGGTGTTTTGCTTTTACATCACTTAACATTAAAATTATAAGCAAAAACTAAAAAAAAAAACAATACAATAAACAAACCTGTTTACAAATTATCGTACTGCTTAATAAAACAACAAATACAAGCATACAAAAATGGTAAACAAATAAACAAAAATACACCAACAACACTACTAGAATAAATGTAAACAAAATACTCAAACAACCCTACAATAATAAATGTAAATAACGATGTTTAAATTTATAAGGATTTCCAGAAGACGAAGTCATAAACCTTCGCCTTCAAGAACATTCATCACACCGTTTACTTTGCCATATAAAAGACAATGCAAAGCAGGCGACTGAGTGAGTGAAATTCAGTCAGTCTTGTGTGAAGACGCGAGGCGTTTGAAGAGAATAATCATGGTTTGAAGATCTCCGTTACAAAGGTCTGTCGAATAATTGTCTAGAAATTGTTAGTGTTTATGCAAAGGTATAAATAGCGCAATAACAAAGAAGAGGAATTGTTGTTGTTTACATCAAGTTGTGAACAGTGACACACAGAATTGTGTGAATAATAAAGAGTCTTAAATAAAACTAAACACAAATTTATTTTCATTTTATTTGCAATGTACGAGCTCATACTTCTAACGTTTTTAAAAGGTAAAAATGTAACAATATTAAATGACTCGCTAATTTCATAGATTTTTCCAGATCAACAATTTTATTTTATTTATTTAACGAGTGTATAGTACATGAGGACACCAGTAGAACTACGGTAATTTCCTTTACCAAGTAATCCACTTAAATCGACTGCAACTTTTTTTAGTCGTTGAAATTTACATTCTGTTTCCTTTTGTTGCATTTTATATTTTAAGCTCATCTGAAATTAACTTTTTTATCTGTTCATTGATATGCTGTTATTAACCTTTCTTCTCAATTAAACCATCAAATATATTGAAAATTATTATTTTTATTTGAATCGCGTTACAAAGTCCATTTCCGTTTGTTGCCTCTCCATTTACAATCTCACAATCGTTGTGCTTTTCAACTGATATTCGTGTACTCACGTTTAACCTCCTTGTAAAAAGACTCTTTCATTTTATGTTTTTTGTTACTTTTTTTTATTACATTTCATTATTTCATATTTCGTTTTGAAATGATTTGTTTATTATGTTTTGTTTATTCTTTCTTTTAATTTCATTTCATTTAATTTCATTGTTATTTCTTTTTGCTTTTTATTTTTAATTTTTTTATTGTTTGTTTTTATTGATTGTACATTGTACTCGTACTTGAGAATTCAGCTTAAATTTAAATATTTATTCAAATGTATTTAAAACATAATAATTTTCATTTAAATTTTGTATTTGACGATTTATGAAAGACATTTACCTGCATACATATGTACATATGTCTGTCAACGTGGCTGTCAATTATATAATTTCAAAGTAAAGCTTAAAATGAAAATGAAATAAAATTGTAGACCACATGTCCATGTATTGAGCTACTCAGTAGAAAATTTTATGGCGATAAGAGAACTACAAAATCTACATATACTCGTATGTATACCAGAGATCAGCAATGAGTATTCAAAAAGATGAGTAGAATCGAATCTTACTGATAATTTCTGATACTTATACGCATTCATACTTATTTTAATATCATGGAACCCTTACTCATATTCAAAGTTTGAAGTAATCATATTCATACTTAACAACACGTATGATGTTGTTGATTTCGACTCTCAATAACTCAACATATACACGAAGCACAAATAAGTATGACTAAATGAGTAGACTTATGAATCAAACATATTTCGAATGGTATGAGTTTGATGTCAATGTTGTACGACGCATACTCATTGCAACCCGTACTTATAAATCAACGTTGTAGTGAGTATGAATGAATCAGAGTACATAGTTAAATGTCAATATTGTTGGCTCACTTATATTCAAAATTTCATGAGTGCTTATGAGTAGCGAAAAAACGATTCATTGTTGATCTCTGTTGTACACAACATACCCATGTATTGAGCTACCCAGTAGAAAAATTTATGTGTGCCTTTTCTCTTCGAAATATTCAAAAAATTTCTACATTATCAGACACCAGTTTATTTCAGTATCACTTTTTTATATCATAGATATTCATTGAGAGGCCTACTAAATCCGTATACTATGTGTAGGGTGTATATAACATAGGCAATTATACGAGCACTGATTCTCATGTGAGCGTGTTTCGATTGAAATGAGAGTGAATATGAATATTTTTCCCCCATCAGAGAACAGCTTGCATTTGTTTTTTTTTTGTTCGTAAACTGCTGTCGGTTTTAAATTCAGTTTTAAAAATTAAATAACAGTTGTGATTAGACATTTGTGCGGTTATTATCAAAGTGTGTGTATGTGATTTTTATTTTTAAAATTTTAAAATTTTTCTAACAAAACAAAAATAAAAAACAAAGAGTGTCGTAAACAGAGCCTATAATTTGTCTTAGTCATGAGTTGTGAATATAATAAAAAAACAGATTTCAGAAATTGAATAAATTACTTAAAAAAGGCAAATACGTGTCTGTGATACCTTATTCAATAAAGTAAAAAAAATATTTCAGTTAATAAGAAAAAATTAAAAAAAAGCCATTTTCAATAATTTAAAATAAATTCAAAAATTATTTATAAAATTTACAAGAAACGAGGATGTTTAGATGTTTACTTTAAATTTAAAATATTTTATAACAAATATAGTGAAAGAAAAATAAAATGTTAAATATTAAATTGTAAATACAAATTAAATTTTTTAGAATAATTTAAAATAATAGCCACTGACTTGCCGTAGTCAATATAAATAATAATTAATTAATAAAAATTAATAACAGCTAAACACGTACATTTAATAAAAACGTAGAAATAATTTTGCTTTGTGTTCTATCAAGCGTAAAAACCGCACTTAGAAACAAATAAGAAAGTTATGATCGCTCAAGCTCAGATATCTACTACCCTACACTAAGGTCAAGGTGAAATTTGTACTTATTGGAAGGGGCTTGTGGAAGGGGCAACACATGCTTCTGAGTTTAAGCAAGTTAGCAAGAGATTATATTACAATGTACGCTATAGCCAGCCCATTATCTGGTTATGAAGAAATCATTAAAGTGTGGCACAGTTTTTTTTTGAAAACAGTGTTAGATATACTTGAAGTCGCCTTAGTCTGGTAGGTAGTGTGTTGGCTCATTAGACCTGAGACCATGATTCAAATCCCAGGCCAGACATCAAAACGAAATATGAAAAAATTATTTCTTCGGCGATTTCTGACAAAAACTCTGAGAGTAAATTTAAATGCCATGTAAACGCGTAATCTCAACCAAAATTACTTATTGAAACGACTTCCGCTGTTGTTTCAACAACTGCGTAATTTTTCTTTCGAAAAGTTTCTCAAAAATCTGTAGTTCAGAGTCGATTTTAAACTGTAGGTCCCGCCACTCATGTGTGAAAATTAACGCACACAACATAAATTATGTGAGAAGCTAGGTCGTAATTCTGACTGAAGGGTTGTAAGAACTTTAGATATACTTGACTTAATTTAATTTCGAGGCTCAGTTCGTTCCCAGTTTGTTTGTATTCAAAAAGTTAAACAGGCAACACTTCCAATACAATTTTAATATTTAAAGTACATTCGAGATTCCTGAAGTATTCATTTCCTAGTATTTTCCACCTGTTTTTCGAAATTGTTTTTAGAATTATCACCTATTCTCGAATAGATATGCTTCATACTTTTTAAAAAATTATTATGAAGTGATGGCTGCTAAGCGTGATATGATTACTCTCCAGGTTAAATTGCATTGTAAATTACATTTATATGGCTACCCTGTGTGAGCGATTCACATCAGAGTTGCCCATATTAGACTTGTGAATTAGAAAACTAAAATCAAAAAGAGTTGCCAGATGTGTTTGCTTAAGAAAAAAAAATGATGCGTAAATTTTTTGTAAATTCTTATCTTATCATTCAAAAATCAATTGATTTTGCTTAAGCAACGTAAAATTTTTATCACGTTTTATTAAAATAAAACACAAGCACACAAATTTGCTGATAAGGTGACAATGTCAACGATTGGGGTGTGTGTCATTTTAATAAAAATAAAAAAGAATTCTGATTATAAAAAAAAAATTGAAATAAAATTCAAAATTATAAATTAATAAACAAACCAAAATAAAACAATTTATTATACTTTCTTATCTTTCGAATAGAATGTAATAGTAGTTGTTGTTGGTTTTAATAAACAAACGCATTGACAAAGTCTTCATTTAAAGATCGTCTGAAAGCAATAATTTCAGTGTGATTTAAAACGTGTCTAAGCATTGAAGTGAATTCAATTACAGCTTGCATTGGTAAAGACTTAAAGACTTATTTAATAAAAAAAGAAAAAAACCAAATAAATAAATTTAAAAAAATAAAATTAAAATAAAAATGCGCACCAAAGAGCTTAAAAATGATCGTTTATCACAATCAAGTTTACTTACAATTATTGATGAAATGAATGTGAATTTGTGTAACGATTATGAAGTGCAACCGGTTTTTATACATAAACATCCGAAATTTCCAACGCGGGAACGCCATTTGGCCATAAGACGCCGGAAGACAAATGCTCTACTTTGCTGTGGATTGTGTGATAAGTGAGTATAGTTTCTCTCTCTAAAAATATGTAAACTTTTAAATCTGAATAGGAAATGAAATATAAGTTGCTTTGGATATATCAGTTTGAATATAATGCCAAGCATTAGGAATTGTAAGCGCGTTACATGTAGATGTTATTCGGCCTGAGTACCCTCGGCCGAAAATATTAGCGAAAGTGTTTCACTTTTATTTATTCATTTATAATTTTTTTGTTTTTGTTTAGTTTATTGTTATTAACGAAAGAGTTGTT
Source organism: Sarcophaga variegata (assembly GCA_932273835.1). NCBI lineage: Eukaryota > Metazoa > Arthropoda > Insecta > Diptera > Sarcophagidae > Sarcophaga > Sarcophaga variegata. Next base: position 112,724,432 of record OW026362.1, on the reverse strand, counting down.
CCTCTTTATTAATAAATTTAAAATGTTGACATTCTTAATTTAGGATACCTTCCCATTATAATTAATTCTTCTTTGGCATCATTAATGAATTAAATATGAATTTTTAACATTATTTTAAATATTTTTGTAAATTGTGCCAATTTCATTAATAATTTTGCAAAATATTTAAATTTGTTTAATAAACAATAAAAAGCAACATTGAAAACAGCAATAACCACATTTGTTTTAATTATAAATTATTGCAACAACAAATCATAGCAATAATATAAATTACGAAAAATATAATTATTGTTGGCAATAATTTATAAGAATTTTAAAACCAAAATGACATAAATTGGTTAAGGAAACCGAAAAAAGGAAACTTTTCACACAGTCACGAGAGCTGTTAAGCGAATGATTAAATATGTTTATAACAAATTGTAAAATAAATTATAATGAATATATGTACACATGTATGTATGTACGTAAGTGTATATAAATAAAGATATGTTTGTTTGCTTGTTTGAAAATAATCGCGTCGATCTGCCTAAAATATTCAGAGTATTTTACTATCATGTGGTGCTGTACAGTGTACATATCACATTGCAACTGCAGCAACCTGGAGAATTACAGTCTCCATTATATCTGACTCACTGTTAACTTGACAAAGATATTTTTTTTAGAGCATTCGGTAGATTGGATATGCAGACAATAAAATAATTCAAAGTATTCACTTAACCTAAACTCCTAACCTCATTAAATTTTGTTCCAATACTTTGAAAAATACTTGGAGTTGCGTGAAAGTTACTGGAATTGTATTTGAAATATAGTAAAGCAACCTTTTTTACACTCTTCTGGAAAATGCTTATGTCATTGAAAGATATTGTTACGTTTTTACCTTTTAAAAACGTTTAAAATATGAGCTCATAGATTTTAAATAAAATAAAAATAAATTTATGTTTAGTTTTAATTAAAGTTCTTTATTATTCGCAAAATTCTGTGTGCCAATGTTCACAACTTTATGTAAACAACAACAATTACTTTGTTTGTTATTCCATGTTTATACCCTTTGCATAAACAATAACAATTACAAGACAATTGTTCCATAGATCTTTGTAAAGGAGATTTTCAAACCACGATTACTCTCTTCAAGCACACCGCGTATTCACACAAGACTAACTGAACTTCACTAAGATAGCCGCCTGCTTTGGCTTACCTTTTATATGGCAGTTTGATAAATGTTCTTGAAGGCGAATGTTCATGACTTCACCGAAATCTCTACAAATGTAAACATTGTTGTTTACGTTTATTATTGTAATCTTATTGGTATATTTTTGTTTACTTGTTTACCATTTTTTATGCTGATGTTTGTTGTTATATTAAGCAGTACGATAATTTGTAATCCGGTTTGTTTCCCTTTTGTTTTGTTTTTGTAGCTTTAATAATATAATTTTAATGCTAAACGATGTAAATTTTTCATTTTCGTAACAATATTAAACGGCCATCATAAGCCTTAATAAATCGATTCAGTTATTTACCACCGTGGTCGCCGTGGTCTAGTAGGTAGTGTGTTGGCTTATTAGACGAAAAGGCAGAGTGCGAGCCCCAGGCCAGACAGCAAAATAAAATACAAAAAGTATTTCTTCGACGACTTCCTCTCAGCAGATTTCTGGCAAAAACTCAGAGAATAAAATAAAATTGCCATGAAAAGTTTCTCAAAAATCTGTCGTTCGGAGTCGACTTTAAACTGTAGGTCCCGCCATTCATGTACAAAATTAACGCACACAACATAAGTGATGTGAGAAACTAGGTCGTAATCCTGACTGAAGGGTTGTAATGACCAATTATGTATGTATGTATGTATTTACCACCGTAATTAAGCCATTCCGTGCACTTGATAATGAAACCAATTCAGTATGTTTGATAGTAAATAAAAAAATGCATGCTCTTCCACAAGTCCCCGAAATAGATTCATTAATCATTGTGGGGGGTTCATGTAACGTTGAAGTGGTTAAGAATTTCGTTTACTTAGGAGGTTCGGAACAACATTAAACAAATACGGAACTTCTGAAATCAAGAGATTTTCTAAGTCTTGATATTTCAAGTCAATAGATTTGAAACTTTTGTTGTTTTTTTTAAGCAATATTCTTAGGACATTTTCAATCCATTAAGGGATAACAGTGAGAAGAAAATCCGGTACAATCGAGAGCTAGAAATCTGTGCAAACACACAGATATTGGTGTAAAAGATCTCGACTAAATGTCTTCAAATTGATTGCAATATTGTTGTTAAAAAAGTATTATCGACTTACGCAGCTGTTGACAGAACATCGGAAGTCGAATGAGTATGTAAGTTTGGTTTGAGATGACGCAAGAAACGTAATAAGTAAATCAATTATAATGGAGATAGCGAAACACAACGGGCTTGTTGGATCTGTTTATATTTATAAATAATTTGATAAATATTGTATAAAACGTAGGTGTATTTATTTATAAATATATTTAAAAAAGAAATTAAAAGAAAAAATTAAATATTTTATTCACCTTTTCATTGTAATTTCGAATTTATAAACACAACGTCAGAATATCGTTAAAAAATTTTTATTTCTTAATTTTTGGTTTTTTGGTTTTAATTTTTTTTTTTTTGTTAAATATAAGAAAAACAATGAATGAAATGTTATCGAATCCAAGAAAATACATAAATAAAGTTATAATGTGCGAAAATAAATATGTTGAAACCACAATATGTTGTTTGTTGGTGGTGGCGTTGATGTTCTTTTTTTAATGTTTTTTTTTGTGGAGCTTAAATTTCTTTTTCATATGCTTTATAAAATTTATTATCATCATCGTTTATTTCATTCTTGTAAAAATGTTTTTGTTTTTTCTGTTTTTATTTTGTTTTTATTAATAAAAGTTCAGTCACTCACTCATTCGATTTTATATGGTTTTTTTGGCTTTCACTATAAACACGATAAAAACGTTTTGCATTCGCTTGAAGTCAACAACACTTTTTCGAAAAATTATTCAATTCCAGACTGTTGCGCTATTAGTGGAGGGTAATAGCAATATTCTTGATTGGGTTTGATGGAAGAAAGTTAAAAGAAGACAAGCAAAATTAATGAAATTCGAAAATAAGCAAGAAAGCTGTAGAGACTTTATTCGTTCTCGTAATAATTCATTAAGAAGTCCCCGGACGTCCAGAGAGGATAACAACAATCATGGAAGGGACAGGCAAAATAGTCTCTTGACAGAAAGTACGGCTCAAAGTGGCCTTAGCTGTCGATGTTGTCCTCTCTTGGCACTTAGGATGCAAGAAAAATTATTTACTTTGCTTTGTATTCCCTGGCTTTGTAGTCCAGTAGTAATCTACGGATTTCAAGGTTATAAAATCCTTTTTTTTAATCAACAAATTTTATATTCATTTCATAGTTTTATATTCATTAAAGAGCTTTACTTTGTTTTTTGTTTTTGTTAAACGTTGCCATTAAGTCTTTGCTTTCCCCTAAAAAGAAAGCCATTAGACTTTGCCAACCTCCTCTTTTTATATTGCCGTACTTAAGGTTTCATTGTTTTCGGCAATAAATTACTTCGCTTACCTGTGGCTTGTCTTTTTGACTTGTTTACTGACAATGAAACCACATTAAAATAACTGGCAACATGCAAAACTCAACAGGTCTGATAAATGACTGTTTATTTTCCTTTTAATTCGTTTTTATTTTCTTTAACTTATTATCAGGGCACTACTTTTTTCCTGACACTCTCCTTTTTGTTGTAGAATAACATGCTGATTGCTGCAAAGTTGCCACAACCTTTTAATGACATTTGAAAATGTCTTACCAGTGTAAACAGGTTGACTGACAAACATTAAAATCGTGCTGTAATAACTTTATTCACTCACTCACTCAGAAAATAGCGAAATGTCATGAAATGAGCAAGAGAAACATGAAAAAACGTCGCTCTTTGAACTTGAAAATGTTAGTGTGTCACAAAACTCAGTCATGTCCTCTCTTCTACTTACGTTTTCCATTAACAAGAGTGGCGTAAAAAAGAAGGGCGGAGTGCATATAAAAATTGTGTGCAAAAAGTAAGTAAAGTTTCCTATATGGTAACAGTGTTAATGGGCTTATTAGTGTGGCTGTTTGTGCCTTAGTATTTCAGAAATTATTAAACATACGATAGTGTCTCCTACATCATCAGGCGATAAGGAGACAGTGATCGTGTTCAGAATGGTTCTCAGAAAAATCGGAATTTCAGAAAATTTTAAACGATAAGGTCGAATTAAGGAAGTCACCATAGTCTAGTAGGTAATATGTTGGCTTATTAGACGTAAAGCCAGGGTTCGAGCCCGAAACCAGACATCAAAACAAAATACAAAAAATATTTCTTCGGCGACTTCCTCTCAGCAGATTTCTGGCAAGAACTCTGAGTGCAAATAAAAATTGCCATGAAAAGTAAGGTCAAAATAAATTGAGTATATTAGTGGTCTAGTAGGTAGTGTGTAAGCTTATTAAATGTGATACCTCGGTTCAAACTCCAGGTCAGACATTTCCACCAAAAACGAAATATGAAACAAATATTTCTTCGGCGACTTCCTCTCAGCAGATTTGTAGCAAAAACTCTGAGAAGTAAATAAAATTGCTATGAAAAGTTTCTTCCAAAAAAGTCTGTCATTCGGAGTCGACTTTAAACTGTAGATCCCCCCGCCGCTCATGTATAAAAAATTAACGCTTATCAACATAAGTGGTGTGAGAAACTAGGTCGTAATCCTGACTAAAGGGTTGTAATGACCAATTATGTATGTATGTATGTACATATGTATGTATACCATTAGCTTTTCTGGCATTGCTTAACATTGCATCATAAATTCACAAACAGTTTATTAAGGCTTCTATAAAATTCTGGCAAGAAACACCAAGTATGCTGACGATATTCGATCAAATTATGCCAGTCTTTTAGAAATCCTTCTATTCGAACTGTTATAAATGTCATCTCATCAGATAACGTTTGGGAATGGAATAGTGAGAAAATGAGCGATTTTAATACGATAAAGGCTCTAATGTCGTTTGTTAAGCCTGACATAATTGATGCGTTATCAGCAGCTGTAGGTATCTTCCTAATGATGAGGAGACAGTAGCCGATGGAGCATCACAGGAGACCATGTTGAAGAATAAAATAATTTTTTTTAATCCAAATCCTGTGCTTCATATAAAACATCTGTGACTTATTGATCCACCTACGTTAGCTTATCTAACCGCATTGATTTTAATCCTCTTTCTTGTTGATAAAATAAAGTAATTTTTTGATCATTTAGCCCAGTGATTCGTATAAGACATTTCAAATGTAATAAGTTTTCGAGGAAAAGTCTTGAACGGGGAACACTTTTCTAATGAATCTCTTTATTACAATGTAAACAATGTAAATAAATACGTGTCATTCCCTGCGTGGTTGTTTAAAATAAAATGAAAACTCCACATTTAAATAAATTAAAACCCTTTTTGTCGTACTCTTTATTACAAAAAAAATTTATGCGTATATGTTGAATGAAAAATAAAAATTATATGCTAATAATCCTCTTGTATTCTTTTCCAGAATATTCTTATAAAATATTAAGAAATAAAATAAAAAACTTTTTCACAATTGTTATAATTTTCTGGTGGTGTCATCTTTATCACATAATAGGAAAATGCTGTTTTAATTAAAAACGTTTTCACCTTCTAGATTTTCTTGTATTTTTTAATTAAATATCTCTCCATACCCTTGATTCTGTAATTATTTTTTTAATACTAAATTCATTTGCAGAATTTAATTGGGTTACTTTGTAGCCTAAAATCGTTGAAAATAATGGTTTTTTGCCAGAGACGTTAAAAACATAATAATTCACAATGCTTCCTTGTTTTCACATGGGGATTATTAAAATTATTAAAGCCATCATAAAATATTTATGGCCAAATATAATGCTACACTAAAGCAAAAAGAAACTTTTGGAACTGAGATTTGAACAACGGCCTCAAGTTGTATATGCCAACCAGAGACCAGCAATGAATCGTTTTTTCGCTACTCAATAAGCACTCATGAAATTTCGAATATAAGTGAGTCAACAATATTGAAACTTAACTATGTACTCTGATTCATTCATACTCACTACAACGTTGATTTATAAGTACAGGTTGCAATGACTATGCTTGCAACGTTGACATCAAACTCATACCATTCGAAATATGTTTGATTCATAAGCCTACTCATTCAGATACAAAGAAAAATATTTATAATAGAAAATAGAAAAATACTGGCAATACTTATAAATGATTCTCGTGACTCGAATCATTCATCAAAATTTACAGTCTTAGTTGTTGCTGCATTTACAAAAAAAGAAATAAGAATAAGCAAAAAAGACAGAACAGCAAGCCGAGCAAACACACAACATTTTAGTGAGTATTTTAGTGTTCGTACGCGAATCATACTTATTTTGTGCTTCGTGTAAATGTTGAGTCATGGAGAGTCGAAATCAACAAAATCATACGTGTTGTTAAGTATGAATATCAAGAGTACTTCAAACTGTAAATATGAGTAGATGTTCCATGATATTAAAATAAGTATGAATGCGTATAAGTATCAGAAATTATGAGTATGATTCGATTCTACTCATCTTTTTAAATACTCATTGTCGATGTCTGATTCCAACACACTATTTATTTTATTTTCTTTCTTTGCTTAAGTATATTTACCTAAAACTACTTTTTATTTATTATTTTTACTTTTAGTGGTACTTTTCTAATCAAAAACATTTTGTTTCTTGCAGGTATGTACATATAATTGATTAGAAACTCCTGTGATACAATATGGTAACGTATAAAATTTTAATATTTAAACTATTGTATTGCAATACATTGGTATGCATTTGTAGATCAATGCTATGCTAAAAAATAATAGGCAATGACACTTTGATAAGCAAATATATTCAAAAAATACAAGTGATTGGCAAAAGCCGCTATCAGCTTTTAGTAGTCATTATGAACTAAAGTGAGCTTTTAATACAGTTGATACCCAGAGTTTAGTTACCAGTTGCAGACTTTAAAGATTATAAATTAGGAATCTGTGTTACATATATACATACATAAATGGCCATAGCTTCTCACACCGCTTACGTTCTGTGTGTTAATTTTATACATGAGCAGCGGGGCCTACAGTTTAAAGTCGAATCCGAATAACAGATTTTTGAGAAACTTTTTATGGCAATTTTATTTGCCCTCAGAGTTTTTGCCAGAAATCTGCTGAGTGGAAGTCGCCGAAGAAATATTTCTTTCATATTTTCGTTTCGATGTCTGACCTGGAGATTGAACCGAGGCCTCACGTCTAATAAGCCAAGACACTACCTACTAGACCAAGGCGCCTTTTAATAAATATCTTTTTCCGTATTGACAGTTTTATTTGAATAAATTCTGTATATTTGGAAATGAATTTCTTATTGAATTATAAAAAATGTGAACGTCAATAACTTATTAATAATCGATTAGCAATTTGCTGCACAATACTTCCTCTTTTCCTTTCCGTACCTCCTCTGTGGCAAATTCCTGAATAAAATTCAACTGCATAAGTGGGGGCTATCACCAGAGTATTGCTCGCAGATAAACAAATTCTTAAAGTGTTTATTTTTATTTTTTTCTTAGTAAAGTCCGCATCTACTAACACCACTTGAAGTGTTAAAGACTACCTTTAAGCAATTTCTGCAATTCAAATTATTCTGTATGACATGCTCGATACAATGAGAATATAACTCGTAGATGAGACAGGCGGTCAAATATAGAGAAAGACATGAAGACAGATTGTATATACACAGAATGTAAATTAATAGTTAGAAAGATAGATAGATAAACCGCTAGACTGACATACATATAGCCAGACAGACACCCACATTTTGGTTAACGAACGAGTATGCCGCAGCAATTGTTAAAACATTGAACTTGTGTTGGAGAAAAACAAAAAAACAAAAAACAACAAAAAAATATTCAACTTTTAATTATTCGCTATGAATTATTGAATTGTTTTGTGTATAACAACAACAAAAACAAAACAAAAAATACTGAATCTAACCCGCAGAAAAATATTCAAAAAATTAAATGAAAAAAAAAGAAAAAAAAACTCGTATAAAAATTAATATTTATAAATAAATAGCGAATATAAACACTTGGATATCAATTTTTGTTAGACAACACCCTGTTAATTTCATACTCAAACTGTTTAAATAAATACGATTTTTGTAAATATTTTAAATTTTGTTGTTTTTGTTATTTTTTTTTTTGTTCTTTTTTAATTTAAATTTTTATGGTTTATGGTTTATTTGTTCTTAAACGAAATTAATTACTTTTTTTTCTTCTAATAATTGTTAGTTAAAAAAGTTATTAAAACGCGTCTTATTGACGACAAGAGGCTATTAATCACTTTTGCGGCCGTTTCAGAAGAGAAACTTTCTTTTATTCTATGAATTAATAGCCATAACCCGTTAAGTTTCGCTAAACCTTTTTTAGTTTCAATGAACGGAATATCTGAAGTCGCCGTAGTCCAGTAGGTAGTGTGTTGGCTTATTAGACGTAAGGCCACGGTTCAAACCCCAGGTCAGACATCAAAACGAAAATATAAAAAAAATATTTCTTCTCAAAAAATCTATCATTCGGAGTCGACTTTAAACTTTAAAAATAACACACACAACATAAGTGGTGAGAGAAACTAGGTCGTAATTCTGACTGAAGGGTTGTAATGACCAATTATGTGTCTGTATGTATGAACTGAATGTTTAGCACCAACTATTTAAATATCGAATCTACTGTTGTTCCTTAGATAGTATATAACAATAACGGAAGTTACTGCGCTTATTATGCTATTTCTGGTGCAGTTTTTCATTTTGCTCAGATTCATTCACTTGATTTTGCTATAAACCGTAAATATTCTATTGATTGAGAAAAATGTTCATCAAATAATAGCAAACATATTTGCCTATTATGATTTCAACTCAAGTAACGGACTTGCCCACACACAATCTCAAAATCCTAACTGTTGCATTCTTGTAGATTTTCCAAGATGCTATTGCCTCTTGTCGTGGTTGAAAAGTGAAAGTTTTAACGCCAGGAATTTTTCGGTTAGCTGGCTAGTATAGCTAGCATAGGTGGCTAGCTGGCTAGTACAACTAGTTTAATCGATTAGCTAGCTAATATAGGTGGCTAGCTGGCTAGTATAGGTGGCTAGCTGGCTAGTATAGGTGGCTAGCTGGCTAGTATAGGTGGCTAGCTGGCTAGTATAGGTGGCTAGCTGGCTAGTATAGGTGGCTAGCTGCCAAGTATAGTGGCTAGCTGCCAAGTATAGTGGCTAGCTGGCTAGTATAGCTAGTATAGGTGGCTAGCTGGCTAGTATATCTAGTATAGGTGGCTAGCTGGCTAGTATAGCTAGTATAGGTGGCTAGCTGGCTAGTATAGGTCGCTAGCTGGCTAGTATAGCTAGTATAGGTGGCTAGCTGGCTAGTATAGCTAGTATAGGTGGCTAGCTGGCTAGTATAGGTCGCTAGCTGGCTAGTATAGCTAGTATAGGTGGCTAGCTGGCTGGTATAGGTCGCTAGCTGGCTAGTATAGCTAGTATAGGTGGCTAGCTGGCTAGTATAGCTAGTATAGGTGGCTAGCATAGGTCGCTAGCTGGCTAGTATAGCTAGTATAGCTGGCTAATATAGCTAGTATAGCTGGCTAGTATAGCTAGTATAGCTGACTAGTATAGCTAGTATAGCTGACTAGTATAGCTAGTATAGCTGACTAGTATAGCTAGTATAGCTGACTAGTATAGCTAGTATAGTTGGCTAGTATAGCTAGTACAGCTGGCAATTATAAGTCCGCAAATTTTTATTTTTTACTTTATGGCTTTACATTGAAGTCATTCAGGCATAATTTTGAGTTCTTGTCGTTCCAATTCCGCTGTTCGAAAGATTGTAGTTAAAGGTTCAAACATGTATTCATAAGAAGGTCAAGCAGTTTCAGCTTTTAAGACGACATCTAATACAACAAAAAATATATCTTTTTACGGACGTTGTTTCAAGGCAACTTTATCATCTTTGGATTCGCTTTAGAAACTGAGATAAAGAAATAAATGATAAGAAGAACTGATGTCAGAAAGGCAGCCCTAGTAAGTCTCTTAAGGAAAAGGAAGCGATATGGGACCGAACTTCACATAATTGTGCCTTCTTCATATTCTTTAATTGTGAATTATTTTCATAAATCATCTTATTAAGCTGATTTTATTTTCATTTTTACAAACAGGCGGTTATCAATTATTCTTGAAGCGGCTGGCCTAAATTTGACCTTAACATCACACAAAACTTAATTATTTTTTCAATTTTTTTTTTTTTTAAATTTTGTTTATTTTCATTTGGACGTTACACGCGTAAATATTCCCTTTCTGTATACTTGTAGTTGTTTTTTTTTAATTTTATTTCTACTATTCCAAATCATTTTAATGTGGATTTCACTTTTTTTTTGTTCTGGATTCGTATTTTACTATTTCGATAGGAATCTGCAAAATTGAAAATATTTTTTTTTGTTGACCAAACCAAAAAAAAAAAGAGTAAACAGCAATAAATTTATTTTGTACGTAAATAAACAACAATAAACATTATTATCATTATGTATTATTTTTTTTAATTGTTTTTGTTTTTCATTTTCTGTTTTGCTATTAAAAAATAATACAGTAGAACATCTATAATTTGAACTTCCATAAATCCATGGAATGAATTCTACGACTTCTTTGTCACCGCTTTCAGTAAAGCTACCATCGTACCCCATTAGGGACAACAATTGAATTAAAAAATATTTTAAAAACTTTCCGAATCTTAAATGTTCTTAAAGTCGAAGGACATGCACACGTAGGAAATTTTTAAAACATGTTAACCAAAGCATTTAGGAAAGGTTTAAATATTGTATCGCTAGAAACGATTTTAGTTTCTGAAGAAAGCTTTTCTTTATTTTACTTTTTATCATTGATAGCGTCAAAAATATACAAAAAAAAATACTTTTCGTTAACAACTTCGTTCATTCATTCATTCTTTGACAAAAAAGTTTTCATTTCTTGTCAGTTTTTTTTTTTTCATTTTTTTCGTTTCATTTTTCTCTTTTCTCTCGTACGAAACCTATGCAGCATTGAATTGATTGTACTCGAGAGGACCATTAAAATGTTTTGCAGAGTTACGAAATCATTTTTACACGAAAATCCATCGTAAATCAAGTTGTGAAATATAAATTACAAAACGGGAAACATATAAATATTGTATGTACATACATATGTATGTTCGTATTACTTATTTCTTCTAAAAGCGTCTTTGTTAATATTTCATTTAAAAAATACACACGGTATTAGACTTTGGGCAACCTTTTGGCAATATAAGTGGTTCTGTTGCTTTTATTACGTTCATCAAACGTTGATTTTTCAGTTCAAAGTCAATGCCAGAAAAATGAGGCAAAATATACGAAAAAGTGAAGAAGAAAAAAACAGATTCAATTATTAAAGCAGATGCTTTTAAAAACATATTTTAGGTTGTAATACGATTTTAAATAGAATTTTATTTTTATTGTTAAACAATTAGAAAATTGTACAACCCAGTAAACATTTTCGTAGTCTATACATCAGAGATGAGCAATGAGTATTTAAAAAGATGAGTAGAATCGAATCATACTCATAATTTCTGATACTTATACGCATTCATACTTATTTTAATATCATGGAACCTCTACTCATATTCAAAGTTTAAAGTACTCATACTTATTTCAAACATATTCATACTTAACAACACGTATGATAACTCAACATATATACGAAGCACAAAATAAGTATGAATCGCGTACGAACATTAAAATACTCACTAGAAGGTCGTGTGGTTGCTCTGGTTGCTGCTCGTTTTTTTTTTTTTTTTTTTGCTTATGAGTCTTTTTTTTTTTTTGTTGTAAATGCAACGACAACTAAGACTGTAAATTTTGATGAATGATTCGAGTCATTACGAATGAATCAGAGTACATAGTTTAATTTCAATATTCTATACTCACTTTTTTTCAAAATTTCATGAGTGCTTATGAGTAGGGAAAAACGATTATAATTAATTTGTTATAATTATATATTTGTTATAATTTGAAAAATTTCGAATAATCTAGTTTCGAATCCGGAAGAAGCAAAAAGAATATTCAGTAAAATTTTGGAATTCTTAAAATTTAAAGAGCTCCTATCACTCTCCAAATAAAAAATCTCCTTGAAAACCAAAGAAAGTTTAACATCAACAATGGACATAACAGGACCGCCACCTCTTGAATAAAAGTAGAGATCAATAGACAAAATTTCTAGACAACAATCCACTACAGTTCCACACAGGTCGTTGCTTTTAACCATCGTCAGATCTTATGACCTGCCTGAGAGAGTAGTGCAATCAATGGCTTACACACAATTATAGCCGGAGAAGATTTGATTCTTGCATGATACTCTCCAGAAATAGGGAATAGTAAGCGACCTCCTGTCGCCGTAGTCTAGTAGGTAGTATGATGGCGTATTAGACGTGAGGCTACGGTTCAAACCCCAGGTCAGACATCTCGAACTAAACGAATTACGAACAAATATTTCTTCTGTGACTTCCTCTCAGCAGATTTCTGTCAAAAACTCTGAGAGTAAATAAAATTATCATGAAAAGTTTCTCAAAAATCTGTCGTTCGGAGTCGACTTTAAGCTGTAGGTCCGGTCGCGCCACTCATGTATAAAAAATTAACACACACAGCATAAGGGGCGAGAGACGCTAGGTCGTAATCTTTACTTAAGGGTTGTAATGACCAATTATGCACGTAAGCAACCTGCTGATCGGGTATGCGAACACGAAGAGCTTTTGTTTAGAACAGTTTTAAGCCCAAAATGTAGATTCTGTTATGATAAAAGCAAATCAACAGATTACGTGCTTGGAAGCTATGGGGGCGTTAATGCATTTCACAGGAGAAAACCCCTGTCTGTCTACTTCTAATATACTAGGCATGCAGTCATAATATTTGGACAGTACAATAGATCATCTGGTCTTCGATCATTAAAGCCTCTATCTGGCAACAACAATAAGAGTTATTCTTGATACTGTTTTAAATGTTTTGGCATATACTTCGATTGATAATGTCCCATTATAACTGCTGAGTTCTCAATTCCTTTCGTCCAACATATAACAAATACTTCTTTAATTAACCCACAACATTCGAAGACCTAAGACCTATAAAAAGGGCGTATAATGCTGAATAGCTGTTGACATAATCTGTCACTACCCAATAAGCCCCTGTTTCACTAGAGCTAGAGCCATCTTAGCAACACCACGACTTTAGATTCCATCGTGCAGACAAACGAAACTTACAATGCCAAGAAAGAGATTCATTCTCGAACCCCTTTTGCTAAGTCAGAATTGGAATACAATATCATATGGAGTAGGCAAGAAACTATTTTGAGCAATTAAACGCAACAAATGTTATGTTTGCTTCATAGTTCATTAAATACATCTGTTTTTGGATAAATTGATCCATAAAAACTAGTATCAATCTGCTCAATTAAAAAAGATTTTCTAGGAAATTTATTTAAAAACAAGAAAAAGATGATCTCATATGAAGCTTCATACGTCATATGCTGTAAACTGAGAATAGACATCACAACCGTGCTGATATATGTTACAAAACAGTTGTTAATCAAAATTACCCTAAAGCCCTGGTGTTTCTTAAATTGTCACTGGTTGATGACAGCTAAAAAAACTATGCGTTAAAGCCAGCAAAGTACATAATTAAAGAAACTAAGCGCACAGCTATTCAATTGCCTCTAAGCGTTATTTCTCTCCACAGTATAAACAGCTGAAATTTTTTATAGTATATTGAATACTTAATTTAACAAAAAGAGAAAAAATTCTTACTTAAAGACTTAAGACATTCTGTAGCCATCTCAGCCTTATTAAGGAAAAACAAAAAATTCTGTCTGGATTACCTAAGCAATTTCTAAATAAATTTCAAATTCAAGTTAAAAATAATATTTTTGCTCAGCTGACATCACAAGATATGAATATTGATGTTGTATGTAAAGTAAAATCTGTTCTATTTCATTGATTCTATTTCTATTCCCTGTGGCAAAGATACATTTCTGTTGCATTTCTAAATTCATCATGATGACATCAAGACATATTAATCTTGTAATTCTAATTCGATTTCCTAAAATTTTTGTGTTTTAATGGAAATGTTGGACAGCAAAATAAATAAAAACAAACAAAACAAGAAATGGAATAAAGAAGGCAACTATTTATTCAACACTACATTAGTTTGCACTATTTAAGCAAAATTAAAAAGAATTACAATATAATTGCAAAGAAATAACGTCGAATTCTGCTGGCCTTAACTCAAACTTGTACATATAACCTAGTAAATAGTATGGAAAACTAAGATTATTTCAAATAATGCCTCACGCATCTCTATCAACACTAAGCAATGAAGACATACAGTGCTTGACAAAACAATGGAAACTTTTTCAAAAATGTACTTAATCGGACGAAAATTTAACATGTTTTTAAAAAATCAGCAAAACATTTGTGGAGTTTATTAATATGCACTGTTATTAACGTTTCTGTATATTAAAATTATGTATAAAAATGAATTATATAATTCAAAAATTAAAAAAGTTTCCAAAGTTTCCAATGTTTTGTCAACGTCAAATATGTGAATAGAATTATTTTTTTTTTAATTACTGAATTATATAGTCTTTTTATATATTTTTTAAAATACAGAAATGTTAATAACAGTGCATATTAATAAAAGGCATTAATATTTTGCCGATTTCTTAAAAAGATTTTTAAATTTTCGTCCGATTGTAACACATAAATAAATTTTTGAAAAAGTTTCCATTGTTTTGTCATGCACTGTATAATCAGCTTTGGATAGTTTACATAACATAATTGGCCATTACAACCCTTTAGTCAGGATTGCAACCTATCTTCTCACACCACTCATGTTGTGTGTGTTAATTTTTTATACATGAGTGGCGGGACCGGACCTACAGCTTAAAGTCGACTCCGAACGACAGAGTTTTTGAGAAACTTTTCATGGTAATTTTATTTCGTCTGCTGAGAGGAAGTCGTCGAAGAAATATTTTTTCATATTTTCCTTTTGATGTCTGACCTGGGGTCTGAACTCGGACCTTACGTCTACTAAGGCAACACACTACCTACTAGACTACGACATCGGATAGTTTTTAACGCAAGAAGTTAGTTACGCACAAAACTTTTGCCAGTATACAGCTGAGAGGAGCTCATCGAATGAAATATTTTTCTCATGGTCTACAAGTCGAGGTTTTTACTCGCAGCTTTCGTCTAATCAGCCAACACTAAACCGCCGTTTAACTATGGTGACCTGGAGGAGAAATAGTGAGTATGGAATGTAGGATTCCGATATCTTGTAAGCGTAGCATCATAATGCCATCAGACCCTAATCAAAACTACAGTTCTTGGTCTACTATACACATTAAAATAATCAAAAAGTATGTGATTCATTCTAATTCCCGCTTAAAACGAGAATAAGCCTCCTGTCGAGTGTTCTTAGCTTAAACACAAGGCAAGTTATTTCAAAACCAGTGGTTCTCAATCATATTCTTTCGATAATGTACATCATCTTTTGTCGATTTGACAGTTTAGGTAAGCCATTTCGAAATTTTATGCTGGTTACACGAAATTCGGGCGCCTCTTACGCCATTATCAAGAAACTAGATCAGTAATTATAAATCTATTCGATTTAGGTGTTCCTATTAATCAATCCTCATTATCCACACTCTAAGTTTGATGCACCTTGAACGCACATTACGTCACATTTGTTATTACAAAATTACAAAAAAGTTGTTTTTAAAACTATTTTTTTAGGGTGTGTTAAAAATATCTGCATGAACACAATGCAGCGATAGCCGGCCGCTGCTGCCTACTACAATGTAGGGCATAATAAATGTGTATCAATTTATAAAAATAAATCACTTGCCTCCTCCGAGTATTAAAAATGACTCGGAAAGCGAACACATTTAGATCATATTCCAACGAAGAAAAAAAGGCCTGAAATCCTTTTGCATTCAATAAATAAAATTGATACACAATAGTACACTCCCCCCTCACTCTCTCCGTGAACAAATTGCACAATGTTCCAGAAATGAATACGAATACAATACAGCACTGGTGCAGAGCAGAACAGCACATGTGTTGTGTATATGAAATACATCATATCGTATTAAAATGTTTGACACATTTGTTTTTGTTGTCTTTCTTATTATTGTTATTGGTGTTGTAGTTCATTGTAAATGTCAGGCTGACACATTGACATATTTGTCTCTTGCTGTTTCCCAACAGAGGCATGTGTAAGTGTGTGTGGAGCTCAAACGAAATTAATGTATTCATGAGCAGCAACAACAATAACAATGAAAACAAATATTATTTAGCATTCTCGCTGTATGTTGTTGTTGTTTGTGGTTGTTGTTGCCATCCAACCAGCATTTATTGATGTGTGCAACCTGTTGCAGATAAATATGCATACAAAACATTTTAAACAACAGAAACAAACTGTTATACACTGATACTCTCGTACACGTACATACATAAATACATTTGTATGTAAATATGGATACGCGTAGCATACAGTGAGCGCCAAAAGAAACTGTACACTTAAGGAGAGTGCCTGAAAAAATATTTCGAAATTTTTTGTAATTTTATTTGTTTCAATTTTAAAAACTGGCAATGAAACGGTAATTTATTAATGTATGTTATTTTTTAATGTACAGTTTCTTTTGACGCTCACTGTATGTATACTTTATTAAAATCTCTAAAGAGAACTGAGTAAAGATTGCCATGTTTAGTGTTTATGTTGATAATTATTGGGGGTCATCAACAATAAGACCCCACACTTCCCTATCTTTTTTTCGAAGTAAATTTTATATTGAAATTTACCAAGTGGAACTTTGTGAATTTACTACAGTTAATACTTCTTTTCAAGGGAGCTTTCTCATTAAAAAGCGTGTAATTTAATGCTAAAAGAAATTTCACGTTCAGCCGAAAACCGCTTAAAATTTCGAGCTAACAATTAGTGCCAAGAAAATCCAATGGATACGTATTTTCACTAATCTAATCACTAATAAAATAAAGACTATAATTTGTACGTGGATATCATGGAGTGAATAAACAACGCAAGAACTGTTTTTTTTTTACAAATTTAGAACCGATTTGACTTAAAGCTCATGAATACAATTTTTACTTGATTCCACTTAAGGCTGAACACGCATTTTTCTCTCCATGTGCATTTTTTTATGCAATAATAACTAAGAAATATTTTTCAAAATTCACAGGGAAAACCTTTTTTCAATTTGTTCTTTCCATTTAAATCTTTTATGATATTATAAAGACATTTAAATTTGGCACACTTACATGCACACCACTTAACTTATCACCCAATCGCATATATTATTTCACATTGTAAATCTTGTGAGAGAATAATAAAAACGTCCATCAATTAAAAATCAGTGCAGCACGTGGAAGAAAGCTGAATAAAGTTACAATACAGTCACAAAAACAACAACAACAGCAAACACAAAGCATAACAATACGAGTAACTGTAAATATCAAAATAAACAGAGAGTAACTCAATAATAAATTGAATTGACTTATCAGCTGTTTCTTTAGTTAAGCTTTAACAGTGAGACAATTATACACTTGCTTTTCTATTTGTTTATTGTTTTTGTTGGTATTTTTGTGTTTGTTTTTCTTTATAACACATTCAACTAAAACGATAACAAACCCTAAATGAAAAAAGGGGATTGTTTGTGAATGACGCTAAACCCTAAAAATATACACACCCCACGATGATTTAAACACTGAAATAAAGGATTTGCTACAGTTTCCATTAAAAATATTTGTCGTCATCACTTTTTTTGTTGGTGTTATTTTTTTGTTAGTGTTATTTTTTGTGTGTGTGTGCGTGTATTAATCTCTTAACTCTCCCTTTCACGCAAAAGAGCAGAAAGTAAAGCAAAAACGTTGAAATAAAAGTCATTTAATATAGGATTGATAAGTTTTATCACTCTCTTGTGGTCTGTTTACAAAAACAAACACACACACATACGCACAAGCAGATTTATTTGTAACCCAATGTTTATGAATACTGGCGATTGCTACCCATTAACTAATAATCGTAACGTTTCTCTAGTCACTTCTCTAGTTATGAACTGGCTACCACAGACCAGTTGTTATTTTTATTGTAGCACGAGAAAATTATCAAAATCATTGTCTATCCCACCATTAGATTGATAAATTTTCCAATAGGGCAGCTATTCCCATCACCATCTTCAGGGAATGTTTACACTGTGATTGTGTGTGTTTTTAAAAATTATAAGAATAATTTGGTAATGGTGTGGGTGTACTCCTACTCTTATGTATGTGTGGGTTGGCATTGTTTTTTCTCTCTCTTTTTGCTCCATATTTTCACTTTTACCTTTTGAATTTATCAAATCAACCTCTTTATGGCTTTTGCTATAGACGTTGCCGTTGCTACTACTACTACTACTGCTGCTGCTACGTCAGTTGCTTTTTGCTTTCCTCCTCCTTTTATGATTTCCTACTCAGCCAGTCCGTTTCGTTTGTATTTCGCAGCCATAATAATAAACAAAACAACGGTGTTTTTATTTTGTTTTCTCTCATTTCTGTTTTGCCTGTATTGTGTTTGATTAAATTCAATAGAACAGTTTGAATTTGAAAGTTGAACTGATCACAACGGTGCTGGGTTATCATCGTTCATCGTCATCTGTCTCTATTTTTGTTATTCTTTTATCGTCACTAGTGGCGTATAAGTGCTGTGTTTGAATATTTTAAGTCGAATTCAATTTACGCGCGCTTTAACCCTCATTACAATAAAAGCAACAAAATACGGGCGTATATTGTAGCGATTTTATGTTTATCAGAGCAAATATTATTAACGGTAACAGTGTAAAATTGAACAGTCTATCATTGTAATAAAATTATTCCTGCTGATTATCGTATATGTCAAGAAGTGCAAAAAAGAAACGTAGACAAATAAAATAAAAATATGTGTGTCAATTATTGAAAAATTAAAATAAATGATATAGTATAACAACAACAACCAACAAACAAGAAAAACAACAACTGTAAAGAATTATACAAGATAATAAATTGAATTTAATAAACGTGTTGACATAAATTTGATTAATTGTGCACTTTTATTAGTTTTCATGTAATTATTGTTGCTGTAATATTCTGGTGAATTTAAAAATAAATTCTTAGTGTTCTGTTTTATTATTTTTGTTTTTACTTTTTTTTTTGCTGTGTCGCGTAAATTTTCATTTTAAAATTTTCATAATTGCAAACGAAATAAAACAAAATTAAAATGAATTTCTAATATAATTAAATTTGAAAATAATGTTTATTGTGTGCGTCTCAGGTATTTGTTTGAATTTTCTCTTGTTTATTTTATATAAGAAATGAAATTTTTAAAATCCTTTATATTTGGCTAACTTGGTAAGGATGAGATCATAATAAAAACTAATGACTTTACTTTAAAAAGTTTCTAAATAAATACGGAAGTAGACTTTTAAATATTATAATCATTTTTGGTCAATCGAGCTTAAATATCAAATAAAATTTTTGCTTTGCTTTAAACGTACTTAATCGATAAAAAAATTTCTATCATTGTCTTGAAACTAGCAGCTTTAAAAATATTTCGATATTTAATAATTCATCAAAAGTGCGTTTAATAAAAACTGCCTATAGATCTTAGCTCCGGTATCAAATCGAGTAACGTTTATTATGAAAATAATATTTTTTTCTCTGAGGATAACTATCGTATTATGAAATTTAGCCTCCTTTAACCCTTCCATGCCCGATGTTGCCTATAGGCAACATTGTACATTTTTGTTCATAAATTGCGTAATTTTTAATTTTTTGAAAAGATTTTTTTTGCAAACAGCTTGGTTAAAAACGTGTAAAACCAGAATACGTAGGACTCTGAATTTAATATCACTTCATATTTAGGCCATGACTAACAAACACATGTCCTTAAAAAAATTTTAGCTCTGGCCCAAAAAATTCGGGCATGAAAGGGTTAAATAAAAATTAATTAAAAAGTACTATGAAACTATTTTTTTTCTCCTTGGGAATAGCAATCTTATTTTAATATGTAAACTTCTTTAAATAAAAATTATTTAAATAAAGAACACAGAGTAAATGTTTCATTACTTTCAATTATTCACTGGTGAACGTTTAGATTATTTAGAAAATAAACTTTTTCAACTGATGTTGTCGGATCTGGATAGGTATTTATCAATAATTACCATTCCCTTCTGAAAAGAGTCAATTTTATTACGGTTCGATTCTCAGATGAAAAGGAACCCTAAAGAAAAACTATAGCGAATCTGTCTTGTTAGTTTTTCAAATACAATTTTCAATTTTTTGCTACGAATCCTAAGACCTCTTGCAGACCTTAACGTGCAGGAACCACGTTAAAATCTTTTTCTAAACTCTCCGCAACCTTGTTGAAATTAGATTTTAGGTCCATTTATCATTCTTTTTTCCATAAAATCTTTCAGTTTTGTGTAAAGTTCTCATTAGATGATGTAGATCTAATTAAAAATACAACATGTATGTACGTATGTACTTGAAAATAATTTCAGTTACGGTTCTAAACCTTCCGAAGATATATCGCGATATATACTGCATAGTCATTAAGCATCTGTATTATTCATAATAGTTTCATACAATATAATTTTGGTTTCGCCACCATGCGTATAAATAATTGCCCCCTCGTGTATTAAGTGCCCATAATTATTTGTTATTTGTTTATCACAAACACAATGATTTCAATCATAAATTATTCCACTTAAAATCTCTCTACGAATTTCAAATATTTCAAGTACTTGTCAACCAGCTTGAAGTGGGAAATCACATACAATATATCGTATTTAAATTGTATGCAAATACGGTTATTTACCTTTAAGCGATGGCAACACTAATCATTGCACTTTATTGTGATGGCCGTTGCTGTTGCTGTTGCTGTTGTTGCCTTTGTGATCACTGTTGCATACATGATTTACTTGATTAACAATAATAAACACCGGGGTAATGAATGATAAAGCAGTTTTTATTTCTTCTTTAACAGCGTTTTTTATTTTTGTTTTTGTTTTTGTCGCTATTGTTTGTTTGTGTTTTTGTTTTTATTGTTTTTGTTTTTATGGGTTTCATGATTGTAATATAGCGGTTAATCTCATTACGTTAATTAATCTGTTATACAAGTTTTTGATAAACAATAGGAGACAGACCGGTTTAATTGTTACTGAACTATGAGTGCTGCACTTGCATATTTGATGCAAATGGAGAAAGAGGAAACAACAGAGTGATGGTCAGGCATAGTGGATTTATTTGTTTTTGTAATTGAAATTTTTTAAATAAGTCCCTATAAGAGAATAGCAAATAATTCAATAGTAAATGGTATAAAATGAAAGTGAATGCGATGGTAACTAATGCTTTAACATAAACTTTACAGAGAGTATAGCAAAGTTGTCAGATGGTTAAAATGATAAACCTATAATAAAATTAAATTTAATTTAAATTTTTTTAAGAAAATGTGTCAAAAAGAGGTCGAAAAGGATCGGCTGCTGGAACCAATCCAGAGGCGATGGTTTAAATGACGTTGGCAAGCTCCAAACATTACAACTAAAAAGGCTTTTTATCGAAACATAGCCTAGACTTTTGAACTCCTGTAAATAAATATGTTTAGCAGTTTATCGATAACAGCATTGTTAACATTTAATTTTATATTTTATTATAAACGTAACAGAAAGATATTTTAATTTCTATGACATACACGTACATTTGACAGTTTGTTTTCGAAGACAGTGTGTTGACAATTCAATGTTATAACATTGATAGCGATTTTTAAATTCAATTTATATACTCTTCTTTAAAATATAAATTAAAATCTTTAAAATTTATTCAAATTAAATTAAATTAAATGGAAATTAAATTTTTTTTCTCCTGTCATAACTTTTCTTCTGTTATTCAATTTGTCAGAAATATAAACAAAACAAACTTATTTGTCTGTTAAAGAATAAACAAACAAATCAAATGTTTGTAATTAGACAATAAAAAAAATTCAAATGCTATTATTCGTTTTGATTTTCTGGAAGTAGTTTTTTTATTTCTTTATTTACTTGGGGCATTTATTTTAATGAGTTGCAGTGGGACTCGAGAAAAAGTATCAGAAAAAAGTATATCTTGACAAAAAAAAAAGCTACAAAAAGGCAGAAAGCAAAAAAATCTCTGGTAATTTATAGTGCCACACATGCCGCACTTGTATTCTCGTAATTTATTTTGACTTCGAAAATATATTCAAAGAAACGAAAGCCGCAACCATTTCATCTATGTATGTATATTGGATTAATCGATTTGTTAGCAGGCGTGTGCGTGAAACGCATTCAATTGCAATTTGTCACCAGAGAAATTGGGTGGTGTATCCAATAAAGCAAAATATTGTGTAGCAAATTGCCAGATATTTTTCCTTATGGATGATTTCACTTTCTACTTTAGGGTGCAATGATATGAATCGCAAATACGTTTTAACATCACATTCTGTGTTCTCGTAAAGCCGACTACAATAGCAAACAGGATTAAATGAAGATAAAAGGGGCATAAGCCCACTGCCAGCCTTTCCTTAACAACCAATCCAATCGATTTGATATATTATTGCCATTTTTCTATATTACAATAGCACAGATTTGTGTTGCGTTTCAATCATTTCTTAGTATTAAGTCTAGGTCATCTTTATCAATCTTAATAACTCTGGTGTCGTCTTCAATATTTAACACTTAAATTGAAACTGCTGAACATAATATCCAACCAACCACTCAAATTCTTTAAAATTGTTTAGATTTTTTATTATGAGTGACTCGACACACTTTAATATGCTACACATACATAAATAGCAAGCAAGTGCCACTAATAAATCGTCACTTAAAGTTGTTAGATTGCTAGATTGTGTAGCCTTATTTCCACCCTCAATACTTTAATGCTGATTGCTGGTGGTGACCCCCTTATCATGCTGTAGCAATTTGCAGTTTCATTTCATAGATACGCTTTCGCTTCATAATGACACTTGGCGTTTAAAGTGATTTTCTTTTCTCTTTTTTCTGTTTTTCCGTTTTTTTTCTTTTAAATATTTTCCTGTGAATCTAATATCTTCACCACCACTTGCTGATGCAGCTGTTTTCAAAGTAAATTATACAATTTGCTGTCTTAGTTTCCTTCATCTCTTGCTCTCTATCTGTCGTCTCTATTTCATATTAAATTTGCATTATTAGGTTTTAGCTGTGCAGCTTTGTCTTTTTTTTATTGAAGTAAATTAGCTGGAAAGTAATTTATTGATGGCGATTTGATTGATTTGAAGCATACAAGTTGTAGACTTCAATATACCGCTACTCAAACGCTAAATAATCTTTATATAGGACCTTTAGTTTAAGACGAATTAATATTAATTAAAGACCATAGGTGACTACCAAATAGAACTGTCTCAATATAAAAACAATTCTACCAGGAAATTTACTTGTCAGAAACTTAAATCAGTGACAATTATCGAAAGAAGAGCCAATTAGTCTTATATGGGCTTTAAATTGTTTCCTTGTTAGAATAACCAGAGAAGTTTAGGGGAAGAGGTTTTCCAAAGTTACGCTGGAATGTCTTATATGGACATATCCTCGAAATCAGCTGCTATGTAAAGGTAGAATTCAATTGACTTTGTAATTATAAAGCAAATGGTCAACTTGGAAATTTTATTTTACAATTTGGCATTACGCGTACACCGAGGCCTAGGCTATTATCCGCAACCAGAACATTTCTTTTTAATTATTCCTTTCCGTCATATTAAAAAGCCAAGGGATGTTACAAAGCACCATTTACCATCAGGTGATTCGTTCTTTACTTTGTTTGAGTTTCATAAATCAAGTTTTACAATTTAAGACGGTGTTTACTCTACTTTAATAGGTCCAAGAATAACAAAGTTGTCATCTCTAATGGGTTAGAATGAACACCCCTCTGTAAAAACCAGAGATCAGGAATAAATTGTTTTTTCAGTACTCATAAGCACTCATGAAATTTTTAATATAAGTAAGTCAACAATATTGAAATTTAACTATGTACTCTGATTCATTCATACCCACTACAACGTTGATTTATAAGTACAGGTTGCAAAGAGTATGCGTACAACATAAATACATACATAATTTGCCATTACAACCCTTCAGTCAGGATTACGGCCTAGCTTCTCACACCACTCATGTTGTGTATGTTAATTTTTATACATGGTGAGACCTAGAGTTTAAAGTCGCTTCCGAACGACAGATTTTTGAGAAATTTTTCATGGCAATTTTATTCACTCTCAGAGTTTTTGCCAGAAATCTGCTGAGAGGAAGTCCCCGAAGAAATATTTTTTTTATATTTCGTTTTGATGTCTGACCTGGGGTTTGAACCTTGCCCTTACATCTAATAAGCCAACGCACTACCTACTAGACTACGGCGACTTCTACAACGTACAACGTTGACATCAAACTCATAACATTCGAAATATGTTTGATTCACAAGCCTAAATGAGTAGTACTTATAAAACTTTTCTTTAAACTTTCGAGTAACTCGAATCATTCATCAAAATTTACAGTCTTAGAAAAACAGACACATAAGCAGAAAAGACAGAGCAGCAGGCAGAGCAAACACACAACAATTTAGTGAGTATTGTAGTATTCGTACGTGAATCATACTTATTTTGTGATTCGTGGATATGTTGAGTTATGGAGAGTCGAAGTCAACAACATCATACGTGTTCTTAAGGATGAATATGATGAATACTTCAAACTTTGAATATGAGTACAGGTTCCATGATATTAAAATAAGTATGAATGAATTATAAGTATCAGAAATTATGAGTACGATTCGATTCTACTCATCTTCTTGAATATTCATTGCTGATCTCTGGTAAAAACCAATCGATTCGTCGCATTGGAGGTACAGGTTAGAAAACAATTTGCTTACTGAATCACGCTGTCTCAAAGATGGCACTGCATGGCTTCCTGAATGGATTATTTACGGGAGGATTTATGGTAGAAGATAATTGTTAAAATTTAAAAACCATGAAGAAAAATTGGGAAGCTATGCTGTAATCCTGACTGAAGGGTTGTAAT
Source organism: Sarcophaga variegata (assembly GCA_932273835.1). Taxonomy (NCBI): domain Eukaryota; kingdom Metazoa; phylum Arthropoda; class Insecta; order Diptera; family Sarcophagidae; genus Sarcophaga; species Sarcophaga variegata. Next base: position 112,699,182 of record OW026362.1, on the reverse strand, counting down.
GGCCAATTATGTATGTATGAAGAAAATTTCCGCCTTCGCCCGAATTTATTGCCTATGTTAACAAGAAGTAACAGTGGGTCACCGAAGTTTTCCAATCTAATAAAAGTACATTCTTTATTATCTTAAAGAGACCTTGCGACCAAAGTTGCCAAGTAAAATTTTTTAAATTAAATTAAAGCAAAAGTGAAAACATTTTTCTGTTTTTAATTTCGCAGCACAGTGTAATTATTAATTCTTATCTTTTTTTGCGTATAGAAATGGAAGAAGAAAATAAAATAGAAATTAGAAAACGTGTCACAAAAACGCCTTTAAATAAAATTAAAACCCAAAAAAATATTGTAAATGGCCCTACCACGGGGACCCTTTTTTGTAATATTTTAAATAATGGAATTGTGTGGCACCCAATAAATATTTACCGTTTTGTCTGTTTGCTAAACTGAGACGGTATTTGTAATACATTTTCTATCAATTTAAATATTTACACTTGCAAATACAAACAAACAAACACAAAAACAGTGAAACAGTGAAATATGCCCAAGAAAGAGAACAAAAAATCTCTCTCTTTCTCTCAATGTAATATGATAAGTTTATACAGTTAGATTTAGAATTGCCAGATTTGATTGTATTTGTACACAAGAAGGAAACAAAAAAGAGACACGACAATATAAGAGCGGGTGGTAATGTTTAAATGGCTGTGATTTAATATAACGAGTTTCTGTTTTATTCTGCTTTTTTGCCATTTAAATACAGAATTTATTAATGTTTTAGCATTTCAATATTCAACAAGAATTCATATATATTCACATTGAGGTTTATGACGCCAAGATCAACGTTCAGTAATGAGTCACCTACGCTACTTTGTTGCTAAAGTTACTGTGTTACTGTTACAATTGGCAATTGACTTTACTCTATGTATGTATATACATATACATACACATTTATGAGTGTATTGTAGATTACTTCTCCTTTCAGCATTTAATTAAGTGTGAAGATTTAATTAAAAGGACGACTTCCGCTCTTCACACCCGCTAACATAAATTTTCATGTTACAACACGTTGAATGTACGATGCGGTGCATACGTTTTGTGGCTAAACGGTTTTAATTACCAGTTTATGGTTCAAAGGGTACTTGTTTAAGCAATTCTTTAGAGTTAGGAGTACTGTATTAATTTTCCTCATAAGTGGCAGGTCTTACAATGTATTCGACTTCCATTTAGGAATTTAAAAAACTTTTTAGTAGCAATTATTTACTAGCAAAACTTTTCTAAGGCTCCTTACAGGGCCTTATCAAAAAGAAAAATATACTTTGTTTAAGACTTCGGTGTTCTTTTTTTTGGGAAGTAACACAGCACACTAAGCAGCAGAATACGATAGGCTCTACTGAGTTAATATCATATACCATTTAGGCAATTCACACGACTTTGTAACGTGTATATTGTATTGGATACACTTTTAGGTTGTGAACACTGAATGTTATGTTGTATTGTGTATTTCGCATTCCAAACGTCAAAAAGCGATAAGAAGAAGAATATCATTATTCACAATTTGATTTTCAAGCAACAAAATGAAATATTACGTAAAAAAGTTAATTAATTAATTATCTGTACAAACAATATAATTTTGAAATGTCAATTGTTGACTCAAGTTACACAGAAAATATTTTGTATTTTTTATTCTTCTTCTTGATTACTGGCATTTAAAAAACATATGAAAAAAATTTGTATAAATGTAACGGATTTTTATATGAAAATTATCAACAACAAGCATACACTGTTGTATTTTCGTCCAACAATACAACAATACACGAAATACAACGATACAAGGGCTTGTGTGAATTGCTCAATAATGTTAAAATAAGTCTGGAATTGTAATAAATTTCTCATGCAAAAATTCAGAAATTTTATCGTTTATCTTATTAAGTCGTCCATATTAAAAAGGCTTAGAGACTGTACAACCAACTCTGTCTGGGCCCACTTGCAAATACACTTTTGTATCTTTGAAATTTTCGTAAACTATTCATCTTCTTATATATTCAGTGGTCAGTTTATTTCTATTCTATTCTATTTCTATATTTCCGATATTCAAAACAAGTAGTCTTAGTCAGCATACGCTGATTAAATGAAAAAAAAATATAAATTTTCGATTCAAAAATCCTTTGTTTATTTGCTTCGATTTGGTTGAAGTCATTAATTTATATGCCCAGTCAATATTAATTATTATCAATTATTTGCAAAGTGTTATTATTAATTTATTATAATTAAAAATTAATTTCAAATAAATGCTTATTTGCATATACAGACACATTTATTTATTTATTATTACGTGTAGTTTTTGTTTTTCTGTATATTTTCAATTACAATTTTATTCGTCACCTAGAAAACAAGTCAATTAACAAAATGTTGTATTCAATTAATATCAGCAGACATTATATGCACTCAGCCAGTGATGTCGTGTCGTCAAACCGGAAATGAAATTAACAAAATCACAGTCAATGATTCATGTGATTAAAAAAATTCATCGATATAATGTAACGTCACATTTGTTAATTTACATATACATACATACATACATATGGATGTGTACATAGTACAATACGTGTATAAATAAACAGTTGGCGGGACGTTAAGACGCCAGTTAATAAATCACATTTCAAAACCACAAAATTGTTAAATTATTAACATTAAATAAACGTAATGAACTTGAATAAAATTAATACAGAAAATGTAAAATTAAATCTATTGACATTTAAATGTAAATATTTAACACACACACATATACACACACACGCTATTGAAAGTACAACAACTGAATAAAGTATTTTTAAGAACTTATTTTTTTATAACAGGGTGTTGATAAAGCAGATAACATTTAATCAATTTCGAAAAAGTTTTTCCCTTTTTTAAACACTTTTGAAAACATTTAACATTAAAGGGTCTAGTAGGTAGGGTATTTGCTTATTAGACATAAGGGCTCGGTTCAAGCCAGAGATCAGCAATGGGAACTAAAATAATGAATATAAACGAAACATACTTATAATTTCTGATACTTATACGCATTCATACTTATTTTAATATCATGGAACCTCTGCTCATACTCAAAGTTTGAAGTACTCATCATATTCGTACTTAACAACACGTATGATGTTGTTGACTTCGACTCTCCATAGCTCAAAATATACACGAAGCACAAAATAAGTATGATTCGCGTATGAACACTAAAATACTTACTAAAAGGTTGTGTGTTTGCTCCGCTTGCTGCTCTGTCTTTTTTGCTTATGTGTCTTTTTTCTTTTGTTGTAAATGCAACAATAACTAAGACTGTAAATTTTGGCGAATGATTCGAGTCACTCGTATCATTTATAAGTATTATAAATATTTTTCTATTTTATATTATAAGTATTTTTCTTTGTATCTGTATGAGTAGACTTATGAATCAAACATATTTCGAATGGTAGGAGTTTGATATCAACTTTGTACGACGCAACTCATTGCAACCTGTACTTATAAATCAACGTTGTAGTGAGTACGAATGAATCAGAGTACATGGTTCAATTTCAATATTATTGACTCACTTATATTCAAAATTTCATGAGTGCTTAGGAGTAGCGAAAAAACGATTCATTGCTGAACTCTAGTTCTAACCCCAGGTCTGACATCTACAACAAAACGCAATATGATCACCTCTCAGAAGGTTTCTGGCAAAAACTCTGAGATTAAATAAAATTGTCAAGAAAGTTTCTCAAAAATCTGTCGTTCGGAATTGACTTTAAACTGTAGGTCCCACCACCGCTCATATATAAAATTAACACACGCAACGTAAGTGGGTTGAGAATCTAGGTCGTAATCCTTACTGAAGGGTTGTAATGACCAATTATGAATGTGTACATATACATACGGGCAATTTCGTGTCAAGTGACCCAATTTTTAAAATCGATGTCTTCCGATTTGGATGAAATTTGCACCAAGGCCAGTACTATTGGATAGTAGGCCAGACACAAACTTAGTTGCTGAGCATGGGATTCATACACTTCCAAACGAGAAGAAGGGAAAAACTTTAGCGCGTGCGAAACTGAAGCTCTAATAACTCAATTTTATCATAAAATATTGAAATAATATTGAGAAATCTTATTCTTGAGTTAAAAAATAATTTTTTTGATTTTTTTTGATTTGATAGATATCCCACTCGCATCCCATTAAGCGATTATAAAGGCCTTAAAGGAAATTGTATAAGCTTTCTTTTGAGCAAAAAATAATATAAAAAAAAAATTAAAAAAAATTTTAAAAAATTAAAAAAATTATTTTTGGAAAGATTGAAGAAATAGCTATCTAATATCCTAGGATATTATTGCTAGGACCAATAGGTGAAAAGTTATACACATTTTAAAAAAACCCTGTATGACGAAAATGTCGAACTTTGGCCCCCTCTAACTCCAGCAGTTCTTGACTGATAGAGCTGAAAATTTGTGTCTGGCCTACTATCCAATAGTACTAACTTTGGGACAAATCGGAAGACATCGATTTTAAAAATTGGGTCACTTGATACGAAATTGCCCATATATGTATTCTGTAATTTTTTTTGTAATAATAATTACATTTTAAATGCTTAATTTATGTAATATATTCCCTTTGAAACTATTTGGTGTAAATATTTTAAATTTCTTCAACCTGATTTACTTATCAACTTCATATTTTGAAAATTCTTAAACAAAAATGTTTATTTGCTTGATTTAAACAAATCAATGTCGTGTTTCAAAACAAATAAATTCAAATATTATCTCAATAATACGGGATGGGCTGACCATACCGACTGGTATTAACTGCCGCCGGTCAGCCATCAAATAAATACAAATAAAATAAATTTTTTCATATAAATATACAGTGAAAACAAAACAAAAAAACAACAAATGTTATCAAATACCAGAAACCAATTCGAATTAATATGTTTCTGGATAAATAAATTGGAATTGAATAAAATATGTTTTATCTTGTTGTCTAACCTTGATAGCAATAGAAAAATGTATCACATTAAACATCTGCTGGGTATAAAGGAATTCTAATCAAATATATACGAACATGCATTGTGTTTCATGATAACAAATCACTGTCAGCCGAGAAGCAGCCAAATTGAATTCACTTAATAACTGATAGAACTGAATAGAAGTTATTTTGATTAAAAACAAAAAAAGTAATGTAAGATTCAGTAATACACTATGAATCCTCAGTAATAAATATTGTATCGATAAAAATGACGCCATTAATGCGTAAAAAAAAGCAAAGTAAGAAAGAAAATTGAAATCGATCAGGTTTAAGCATATGCTACCTGCCCTATACCCCACACCGCAATATTATAATTGCATCAATATGTTTTATACATACGACTTTAATTACTTTGCTATCGGTTCACCTTTCTTCTCTAAGTTGTTACAAACTACATCACGTGCCCAGTTTATGTCGACTATCTATCTAAACTACTGTAGAGTGGGAAAAATGTTGTGTGATAATTGATAATTGATTGGTTGGTGAGAAGGTCTAGTACATAATTAAATATTTACTTTTATTTGTAGATAATTTTATTAAATTTAATTGAAAAATATAATAAAATTAGATAAACGGCTTTTTCTTTCTCTTATTGAAAGACGTCGCCGAGGTCTAGTAGGTAGTGTATTGGCTTATTAGACATGTGGCCTCGGTTCAAACCCCAGGTTTCCACCAAAAACTCGATTAGATAATGTAAAGGAAATTGAAAGCCCCTAGGGTTTAAAATTCAAAATCTGTGACGAATTTAGTTTTTGATTTCTCCGAGTTTTAAGCGTGGGCACCGAGATGGTAAGTTTAGATGCACCTACTGTATTACCCGTACTTTTTGCGTGAACGTTTGCAAAATAGTAGTCGCCGTGGTCTAGCAGATCAGACATGAGGCCTCGGTTCCAACCCCAGGTCTGACATCTCCACCAAAAACGAAATATTGAAAAAAGTATTTCTTCGGCGACTTCCTTTGAGCAAATTTCTTGCAAAAACTGTGAGTGTAAAAATAAAATTGCCATGAAAAGTTTCTCAAAAATCTGCCGTTCGGGGTCGACTTTAAACTGTAGGTCCCGCTACTCATGTATAAAAAATTAACGCACACAACGTACATAAGTGGTGTGAGAAGCTAGGTCGTAATCCTGACTGGAGGGTTGTAATGACCAATTATGTATGTATGCCTTATTAGAAGAAAAATTGAAAAAAATGCATATAAAGTAGGATCTTAGGTTAGGTTAGGTTGAATGGCGTGTACTTGTCATTGGGGCAATTACAATAACCAGAGGTCAAAATGATCCATTGTAATAGGTCCTAAAAGAGAGGGAGAGAGAGAGAGAGAGAGAGAGAGAGAGAGAGAGAGGATTGTAAAGGAGATAGAGAAATTGAAAAAGGAGGGAAGGAAATAGAGGAAGGATAAAGAGATGGAGGAAGTGTGATTTTTTAGTTTTACAATTTTAAAAGCCAATGTATTTAACCCATTCGTTTTAAAGACTTAGGAGCATACAATTTTATTCGTCTGAAATATGAAATATAAACAAAATATTTCTTCGGCAACTTCCTCTCAGCAGATTTCTGGCAAAAACTCTGAGAGCAAATAAAATTGCCATGAAAAGTTTCTCAAAAATCGGTCTTTCGGAATCGACTTTAAACTGTAGGTGCCGCCACTCATGTATAAAGCTAACATACACAATATGAGTGGTGTGAGAAGCTAGGCCGTAATCCTGATTGAAGGGTTAAAGGGTTGAAAAGGAGAAGAGGTGGGAAGGGGAGAATAAAAAGACGGAGGAAGTGTGATCTTTTTTCGGCAACTTTTTTGTAGTTTTACAATTTTAAAAGCCAATTGGTTATACAATTCGTTTTAAAGTCTTAAGGGCAAACAATTTCATTCGTCTCCATTTTGTCGATCTCCCCTTTTCTTAAGAGACAAAAGTTTCTAAGAAGGATGAAATTCTATGCTTCTAACTAGCCAACTATGCTCAATGAAGACTTCAATTTCAATGGATTTCTTTAACTAAATTCTTGAGAGTCGAACGTACTTAAATATCGTAATATCGTGCCTAACCATACGTTAAATTACAATTCTTTGTACATGTGCGCTTCGAATGATTGCATTCGAAATGATTGAATCATGTTCAAGGAACAATAACATTTAAAATTATTTCTTATTGTACTCGTAATAATGTACGATTAGAAATTCATAGAAATTTAAACTTAATAAGAAAACAAAAATTTATTAACTTTTAACAACAATTTGTTTTGTCGAGGTGTTGAAACAGATTCTTTATAAAAGAAAAATTTATCTTCTTGCCCACTTCTTTCTTTTGTTTGTTTAATTACTTGAATATCAAAAATAGGGTTTTTATAAAATAATTGTATCATTTAAAAAGAAAAATTCTATTTTTAGAATATTCTGTGTAAATATTTTCTTATTCTTTATACTCATATGCATGTATACGTTCTATTATAAATAGAAATCATTCACTTATTATTATATCGTATTTAAAGTACAATAATAATGATAATGAGAATGACTAATCTTGAAAAAAAAAAACAATCCAAACATGGTAGTACTTTAAACATCTATTAACGAATACCTTCTTTTAAATAAATGTAGCATGACACGTTGATAATGAAATGAAAATTAAATTTCTAATAATAATAATAAACACAGCATATCAAACGGTGGTTAACCTCTACTACAAAAACAAATAACACTTACAATCATTGTTATTTGTTCTTTGACAAACTCTTCGTAATATTTAGGTATTCTTTCTAATGCCTCAACCACTTCTATTTCTGTCAAATCTTTATTGCTGATTTTTATGGCACAGTTTTCCTAAAGAAAAAAAAGAATCCGTTTATCACGTTTTTCAAAGGCTTCTTCATCGTTTGAAATAATATTTTATGACTATTGACAAAAATCCACTTAATAATGACATCAAAACCCTAACAAAACACATACACACATAAGAATAATACAAATGGATTCATACCTTTCCGTATCTACATATATTTCCTTTCATTTTATTCACAGTAAGTGAATGAAACCGAAACGAATCTACGGAACGGAATTGTTTTCGACATACCAAAAAGTCTACTCACCACCTTCTTTTTATGGCTTTTTAATCTTATCAGAAACGAAACGAAACAAAAACAAATAAAAAAATTGCAAACAAAAAAAGTAAAGAAACCTTAATTTTATTACATACTCAAGCATAATTTTTTTAAGAATTTAAACAGAAACACAGAAGCACTCATCCATTTGCGGCATATACAGTGTATCTCTCTATCAGTTTTTTTGTTGTTTGTTTGTTTGCTTTTTAAGTGATAATACATTTAACACAATAATAATAACCCATCAAACCTTTACAGCATCATTAGAATCTGAATATCACACATTTTCTGAATTTGAATTTCGTGGAAATCTGCCCAAATCATCTCAGATAGCCTCGAGGCGTTACTTCATGTTTTTAAACCTAAAGCAATGGCTCTGCGCAATGAGATTAAATTTTATCTGTAAAGTCATCTCACATTATATTGATTTTTACTGTCAATCTCGGTACTAATACCGAAAAATTAAAATGCACAAATTATTTAATCAGAAAAGCTAGGTGTTAATCAGAGATCAGCAATGAGTATTCAAAAAGATGATTAGAATCGAATCGTGCATACGTAACGTACGTAATTGGTAATTTCAACCCTTCAGTCAGGATGACGACCTAGTTTCTCACAGAATCTTCTAGAATCGAATCATGCTCAGAAATTCTGATACTTGAACCTCTACTCATATTCAAAGTTTGAAGTACTCATCATATTTATCTTAACAACACATATGATGTTGTTTATTTCGACTCTCCATAACTCAACATATACACGAATCGCAAAATAAGTATGATTCGCTTACGAACACTAAAATACTCATTAGAAAGTTGTGTGTTTGCTCTGCTTGCTGCTCTGTCTTTTTTTTTTTTTTTGCAAATGCAACAATAACGAACACTGTCTAAATGAGTAGTCTTATGAATCAAACATATTTCGAATGGTATGAGTTTGATGTCAACGTTGTACGCATACTCATTGCAACCTGTACTTATAAATCATCGTTGTAGTGAGTACGAATGAATCAGAGTACATAGTTACTTTTCAATATTATTGACTCACTTATATTCAAAATTTCATTAGTGCTTATGAGTAGCGAAAAAACGATTCATTGCTGATCTCTGGTCTTAATCTTCATTAATGTAATAGAAGTAATTAGTCAAGCAATGAATTCTGGGTTATACCACATAATTGACACGGTACGGAAAATTAAATGGGATTTCTGGCGAGTTCATTAAGTTTGATTAGGGATTTTCGCTTGTTCAAACTTTAATATATCACAGCGGAAACATGCTTATAGACACGACAGGTTAACACTGTAACCTCTTAATTAAGAGGCGAGAAATTCAAAAACCCGTGGACTTATTGATCTCGGTTCGTTTTTCTAACTAAACAGTTTAAGGAAAACTCAATATTCTTGAGTAGACGATAAGGAAAAATTAAAGTGAAATTTTACATACATACATAATTGGCCATTACAACCCTTCAGTCACGATTACGACCTAGTTTCTCACACCGTTCATGTTGTGTGTGTTAGTTTTATGCATGAGTGGCGGGACCTACAGTTTAAAGTCGATTCCGAACGACAGATTTTTGAGAAACTTTTCCATGGCAATTTTATTTACTAAGAGTTTTTGCTAGAAATCTGCTGAGAGGAATTCGCCGAAGAATTATTTTGTCATATTTCGTTTAGTTGGAGATGTCTGAACTTGGGTTTCAACCGAGGCCTCACGTCTAATAAGCCAACACACTACCTACTAGACCACGACGACCTCTATACTATAACCTCTATTACTTTAGACAATTCCTTTACCGCTCCTATTCTTACCTAATAAATACAAATGTTTTCAAACTATTATTATTGAACCTCATATTATTACGTTTTTATTGTATTTATTTTAATTAATTTATCTGTTTTCGGTAATGATATCTGAATTCAATTGAAAGACTATTTGCGAGAAAATATTAGTCGTGTAAAGGATCGTTTTGTTTTGCTTAACATAAACGGAATTAATGTTTGCTGGGTAAGAGACTCCATTATATTTAATAACGGCACATGCTACCGTACTTACGTTCTATATTCTTTTATAACACTTATTTTGCACGAAAAAAATTTCTAATTTTTTTTTTGTTTTTCTAAACAATAAAATATTTTAAAGAGATTGTGTTCTTTTTATTTGATTGCCTATTTAAAACACTTGCAGTATTAAAAAGTTTTTCTTCCATCTTTTTTATTTTCTTTTATCAATATTAAGATGTTCTATTCAGATATTCTTTTTTTTTTTTTTTGCAAACATTTTAAAGAAAATTGGAAAATTTTTCTCTCTGTAGCTATTGATTGTTTCTGAAGTGGTATTTAACAGGAATGTTCAGCAGAAACAAATCAATTTTAAATCAATTGAAATGAATTTTATTTTATAAATCGTAGAAGCATTATATGTTAATTAATTGCAACAGTGGTTAAGAAGAAAAGTAATTGGAATAAATTTTTTCAAAAATTAGTATGATAGGAATGAATAGTAAATATGAAGGAATGAATAGTAAGAAAGTAAAAAACCAATCACAACCCCCGACAAATGCTATTAGATTCGACAATAATATTTTTCACAGACAGCCTACATACAAACATACCTAATTGGCCATTTCAACCCTTGTGTGTGTGCGTTAATTTTCTACATGAGTGGCGGAACCTACAGTTTAAAGTCGACTCCGAACTACAGATGTTTGAGAAATTTTTGTATGGCAATTTTATTTACTATCAAAGTTTTTGCCACAGCAGATTTGAGGAAGTCGCCGCTGAAATATTTTTTCGTATTTCATTTTATTGAATATGTTTAACCTGGGGTTTGAATCCTGGCCTCACGTCAAACAAGCCAACACACTACCTACTAGACTACGGCGACTTCCCAGGATGATATGAATCTGTCTCTTGAATCTTTCTTTTCTCTTAATCGAAACATCTTCTATTATACAATAGTCGCAGTGTAGATCGATCATATGATTTATACATACGTCTAGCCATACGGTGTCCACAGTGTGAATATTGTCTAAGAGGCGACATCAGACCTCTTGTTTCGTTTACATTTCGCGAAATTTTTATAACGGAAATGCGTTCCACGTAGTTGTTGCAAAAACCAACTTAGAAAGTTCAAAGAAATTTAAAATCCCGTAGAGCAAGACAGGCAAATGTTGTTGTATCGATTACGCCTCTTCTTCATCTTAGTTCTACTCCTAATAAGGGAAAATAACATGTTGAAAAATACCACTATCTTTACAGTGCCTAGTAATGAAAAAATTCTGTCTTCCAGTCACCATTAAGTGAAAAACCTTAATTTTTCCCTGCAGAAAATAATTTGTTAAGGCTTTTGATTAAATACTGATTTTTTCTTCCAAATCTGTCAAGTGAATTTCATTTCTACTAAACGTGTAATCCGAACTTTGTCTACAACAGTACAAACACTATTTTTGAAACGATATAAACATTTACTCTCAAAGGCCTATCGTACTATAACGAACAAAAAACTGAAAGCTCGTCTAATAGTACGTAATGTAGTTGAATTGTAGTTCACTTGCTATTCTCTTCGAAACCACTGTGCTGCTAAAATTCTCATGCACACACACACACACACGATCAGCAATTGTTTGTTTTTCTTCCTCATCATCGTCATCAACATCATCATTTGAAAATAGCCAGAAGTGAAGTGGATCGTTAAAACGAAAGAAAGAACGAATGAATCTCTCTTTGTACTGAGCGCTACGGTGGTGATGATGAAAATCTTAATGATGATAACAATGATGAGGTGGTGATAGTGGGTGGCGTGTAGATGTTCGTTGCCCATCTAAACAAATTGAATATTCATAATTGTTTTATTGTTATTGTTTTCATTTGTTGTTTTTATTTTTGTTTTTCCCTTTCCAAACACATGTTTAATAAATTTTTAAATGTTTTTCAATATAAGGCAGTGAAAATATTTTTTTTTTTATTTTTATTTTCATAACCAACTGGACCTTAGAATTACGTATAGTTTCTGTTGAGTTTATTTGATTTTCCGCTGAAATGTCATTTTACGATGTCTTATTTTAATGTCTATTATTTTATGGCTTTAAAGAAAACTTTATAAAAAACACAATTCGTTATAACAAACCAAGAGAATTTTCAAACAAATACCACAACATTTAAGCAAAAAAAAAATAATGATAAAAATAATTTATAATTAAGTTCTTAATGAATTTATAGTTCAAAGGAATATTACGTGTTTATTTCTAATTTAAAACCAGCAAAATTAACAAAAATTCATTCATAATTAAGTCAAGTACTGTTGATATAAAGTCAGTCTTTCCATGTGAATACTTTTTGAAATTATCAACGATAATTTAGAAAATGGTGAAAATGCTTGACATGGATCGTCATGCTGATTGCCCTCTATGGGAGGCATTAGCATCCAAAGAAGTTCCTTGGACTGGCATGCGTTATGCCTGTCTTAATGTTTTACATGCCTACTGTAAAGTATTCGATAAGAAAGAAATCTATGATCTCATTGTAAGGTGAGTAATAATAAACCATTTTATTATAAGTTTTTTCTACCTTCTTTCCCCCCTTCTGAAAGAGGCCAACTTTTGTAATCATTTCTATTTTTGTATGGGCTGCACTCAATATTTGTACAAATTTTGTAATCGAGACAATTTTATTTATTTGTATCACCATAGTAATTATAGTTCAAAAGCTCAGGTTACACCAACATACATACATAATTGGTCATTACAAACCTTCAGTCAGGATTACGACCTAGTTTCTCACCAACGCTGTTCACTTATTTCTGTTCGGAGAGAAGGGAGATACTTAGCGTTTTATAAGTCAAACTTGAGAACTGCAATATGCGAATGACAATTGTCTACTCTTGCACCAGATGAATAAAAGAAAAGATCTGGAAGGACTAAAATATCATGGAAACCAAAACCATCCAAACAAAATCATCAAGCCACCAATCGAATACGTAAATTGCCTCAGCTATCTGTTCATACATACATACATACATACATACATAATTGGCCATTACAACCTTTCAGTCAGGATTATGGACCTAGTTTCTCATCTCACCTATGTTGTGTGTGTTAATTTTTTATACATGAGTGGTCGACTCCGATCGACAAATTTTTTGAGAAACTTTCCATGACAACTTTATTTACTCTCAGAGTTTTTGCCAAAAATCTGCTGAGAGGAAGTCGCCGAAGAAATATTTTTCCATATTTTCGTTTTGAGGTCTGACATTGGGTTTGAACCGATGCCTCTAGCGCTGTCTGTTTGTCAAAACGCTGCCGATCATAATCCTTATAGAACGCGAGTTATAGATTACGCCTCATAAGCTAACACACTACCTACTAGACTACAGCGACTTCTGTTCATTACAGCGAAAAAATCAAGTCAAGCTTAGAATATTCAAGAAATACGTAAAGTCTACTTTGTTTTACAAAGTGAAACCTGGCTGACATAAAGCAGCATCATAGAAAAACAAGAGCTGTTTATCAACATAAGCGACTCGGAGGCAGCAACATGGATACCCGGAACATAAGTGAAGAGAAACTTAAACTCTTAGCAAATTTGTTATGTGAATTGAAGTTCATATCTAACCATATATATATGTACATATGTATGTTTTTATATATTTGTGAAAAAGGATTTTATTTCAATTCAATTCAATTCTGCGTGTTGATAGTTTGTTCCTCCTTTGTTGAACGCTTGATTAGCATTTTTCTCTCATCTTTTAGACGTACTATTTTGCAATAGATTACTTTAGCTACCAGAGATCGGCAATGAGTATTCAAAAAGATGAGTAGAATCAAATCATACTCATAATTTCTGATACATATACGCATTCATACTTCTTTTAATATCATGGAGTCTCTACTACTCATATTCAAAGTTTGAAGTACTCATCATATTCATACTTAACAACACGTATTATGTTGTTGATTTCGACTCTCCATAACTCAATATTTCAACGAAACACAAAATAAGTATGAATCGCGTACGAACACTAAAATACTCACCAGAAGGTTGTGTGTTTGCTCTGCTTGCTGCTCTGCTCGAATCATTTATAAGTATTTTTCTAAAGTTATGGATCTAAATGAGTAGGGTAATGTATCAAACATATTTCGAATGATATGAGTTTGATGTCAACGTTGTACTCTTACTCGTTGCAACCTGTACTTATAAATCAACGTTGTAGTGAGTACGAATGAATCAGATACATAGTTAGATTTCAATATTGTTGACTCACTTATATTCAAAATTTCATGAGTGCTCATGGGTAGCGAAAAAACGATTCATTCCTAATCTCTGATAGCTACACATGTAACATATAGACCCAAGTACTTTTTTAATTATACTCGTTGGGTACTTTAGATAGTCAAAGACAAATATACTCTAATATCGATAATATTCAATGATTTTCATTGAATTTGGAATGATATTTTTTTCTAGTTCGTTCAATACTCTGTTACAAATCTTGTATTGAACTTGTAGATATTTTTCTAATTACTATACCCAATGAAAATAAACACGAATAATTTTAAAAATAATTTTGCGTAACGTATTTCTTGCTATGGAAAAGCTTTTATTTATATCTTTCTCAAATACAACATGGAATAAAGCTTTCCGATATACTATACTGTACGAAAAAAGCTTTATTTCCTGTTAAACATTTAACATACTCTGCTAACATACTCCGTATGATTTTCCGTATCTGACTAGAGGAGCGTATGAGTAATAAACAATTTTGAATGAAAAATTACAAAATATTAAAGAAAAAAACAATTATTTTCTATCTTTCTAGAAAAACTTGCCAATCCTGCAAATGTCCCCGCGAAGCTCATGCCATATATCAACAACAAACCACATCCGTACATGAACGTTTGGGTTTTAAAGTTGTTTCGCCAGCCGAATCGGGTGTAGAGCCACGCGATTTGGGCTACACTTGGGTGCCGCCAGGCATACGAGTATCGTCACGCATCAATCGTTACTTTGAACAATTGCCTGCTGAAAAAGTGCCAAAAATCGGTAGTGAGGGTGCGCGATATCGTGAGCAGCAGATCTCATATCAATTGCCGAAACAAGATCTTTCGCTGGAGCATTGCAAACACTTGGAGGAATTGCATGAGGCCTCGTATGAAGATTTTGTAACGGCACGCAATGAAATTGCTTTGGATATAGGTGAGCGTATTACAACACAAGTAAAGTTTTTTAATAATTTTATTTCAAATTTCTTAAACATTTGCAGGTTATGTTAAAGATGCCCCATATGATGAGCATTGTGCCCATTGCGATGGCGAAATAAGTGTAGGCGAAATGGTAGTGGCTGCTCCTAAATTTGTGGAGAGCGTTATGTGGCATCCACGCTGTTTTACTTGCAATACTTGCAATGAACTGCTGGTCGATTTAACGTACTGTGTTCACGAGGATAAAATATACTGTGAACGTCATTATGCTGAACTATTAAAACCTCGTTGTGCAGGCTGTGATGAGGTAAATTTTTTCAATTTTTCTAATTCTTTAAAAGCTATTACAAATTATTTCTTTTTAAATATCAAATGAAATTATTGAGAACATAGTAACTAATACAGTGTAAACAAAATAATAGAAAATCACGCGATTTTCACAAAAAGAAAAAACAACAAAAATGAAAATGAAAAAACAGGGGGCGAAACTATTAAAATTTATTAGTTTTAGAATTTCTTCCTTTTTTTCTGTTTTCCTTCAAAGGAAATTATTATCGAACTTATCATGCAATTTGTGTGTAGAGAAGAGAACTTAAGTGAATGAAATTCAAGGATTATCTCATGCTATGAAAGATTACCAAGGAAATCTAAATTTCTTTTTATCAAATGCAATTTCTTTTTTGCTAATTTTAAACATGAAATTCGCTTAACTTTAGTTAGGAGTGGCCCTAAAGCTTTTAACACTCACATTTTTTTTTATTTCAATTTTTTATTTTTATTTTTTTTTCCTTTTTATTATTATTTTGACATTGAACTTTGATTACTTTAAATACAATTAATGTTAAGGCGGACTCTTACTATTTCTCTTTTTACTTTCTTTTTATTTACGAAACGGAAATGAATATATTCCGGAAATAGACCACAGTCCGTAAAGTTGGTTCATTCAATCATGTATAGTTGTTGTGTACAGTTCAGAAAAGTAATTGCTGCTGTTGTTTGTTGAAATTTTATATTTTTTTTTTGTACACAAAATGTGCGACTATTGTTACTGTAAGTGATACTGTTTTTTAAAAAAATTGTGACTTATATTCTAAAATTTAATAATTGCTCTGAAGAATTTCAGTTTCAATCATTTTAAGAATTTCATTTAAAATTTTACAAAGCGAGAGAAATATAGATTTTGAAAATTGAAAAAATGTTCCTCCGTCTTCACTTCGTTAGAAAGTCTTAGAAAGTATATTCGTAAGGTTAACAGTTGTCAGATTTCAACAAAAACTACCATATACCACCATTCCCAGGATCTATGTACACTACTTCCAGGTACTGATAACTTTCTATCATTTATGTATAGCCGAATAGTGAAAACATATTTTGGTGGAATTAGAATTTAGACTATATAATCAAATTATATAGAAACAATGTGTATGGCTGCCTTCCAAAATGTATCAATACAAAGTTTGTATGCAGTTTTACTACTGTATATAAACTATGTAGATATGCAAAGTAACCAAACAGTGCATCAACTATAAATCCGATGCCTGATTGCTTTTTGACTGCATTAAAAATACACATTGATGACGTTTTGAAATAGAATACGTTGTATATATTTTGTACAGCGGCATTATGAAACACCATACTCTGTTCCAACACAAAGCAACTAACATTTTGGAGGCAGCCTATATGTCACTAGATGGCGTTGATGTAATAAATTTTTGTAGTTGCCGTTTTTGTCTAATTCTGTGCCAGCAAAGCATCATCTGTGGAGCAGAGATCAGCAATGAATCGGTTCTTCGCTACTCATAAGCACTTATGATATTTTTAATATAAGTTAGTCAACTATATGGAAATTTCATTCACTCATACTCACTACAACGTTGATTTTTAAGTGCAGGTTGCAATGAGTTTGCGTACAACGTTGATATCAAACTCATACCATTCGAAATATTTTTGATTCATAAGCTAACTCATTTAGATTCATAACTTTAGAAAAATACTTATAAATGATTCGAGAGACTCACATAAGCAAAAAAAAAACAGAGCAGCAAGCAGGGTAAACACACAACCTTCTAGTAAGTATTTTAGGGTTCGTACGCGATTGATACTTATTTTGTGCTTCGTGTATATGTTGAGCCATGGAGAGTCGAAATCAATCAAACTTTGAATATGAGTAGTAGAGACTCCATGATATTAAAATAAGTACGAATACGTATAAGTATCAGAAATTATGAATATTATTCGATTCTACTCATCTTTTTAAATACTCAAGATGATCAATCGTAGGCATTATTTGTCAAAGTTAAGAAGAATTTGCCCAATATCTGGGAGCTGATCAAGCTTCAAGAAGTTGAATACAAAAACAATAAAAAAAAACTGGAACGTGTTTGGTAAAAATACATGCGTAAATTAGTTCGATAATTTTAAAAATACAAAGTAGATGAAAAAATATCGTTTTAATTTAGTAGATAGTATGTTCGCTTACTAGACGTAAGACCACGGTTCAGGTCAGACATCAAAATGAAAATATGAAAAAATATTTTTTCGGTGAATTCCTCTCAGTAGATTTCTGCCAAAAACTCTGAGTGTAAAAATAAAATTGCCATTAAAAGTTTCTCAAAAATGTGTCGTTCGGAGTCGACTTTAAAATCTAGGTCACGCCACTCATGTAGAAAATTAACGCACACAACATGAATGGTGTGAGAAGCTAGGAAGTAAGCCTGACTGAAGGGTAGTAATGGCCAATTATGTTATGTATGTAGATGAAAAAATTTATTTAAAAATATTCATACTATTTTTACAAAAAAATGTTAATTGTTCCACATGCCATTAATGAAATAATTAAGAAAACATTCTTGGAATTTATTCATTTTACAATCCTCAACAGACAAATAAATTCTATTAAGTTTTACTAACAAATTTGCCCGCCTTAAAACAAAGTCAGAAACTCTATAAAGCTTACCTATAGAAGAAATTGTTGTACTTTTAAAAATAAAACCAAAACCAACAACAAAAAATTTCAATACATTTTTTAAATGTGTACATATTTTAAGTATTTTTTTGTTTAATTTCGTTTATTTATTTATTTTTAAATAAAAATTAATGATGACATCGAAAAAAAACTTAAAAAATCATAACATTTAGACAAAATAGAAGCACAACGATGATCACGAATAGCGAAAATTAAATTTGAATGTCAAAATAATGCAAAAAGAAATCAAAAAAAGAAAGAAAAAATGCAAACACAAGAAACTGTGAAATATTTTAAAATTAATTAACAAATGTTTAAACAAATTTTATTAATAAATTAATGAATGATACACTATAAATAAACGACACACAGTGAGTGTTATAAGCAATCAACGAAATTAAATCGGAAACTCACCACCACACCCAATTAACCAAGCCAAGAGAAAATGAAATGAAATCAATTCAAGAAATCTTTGTAATTATCGTTTAACGAAACGAATGCATTTCGAATATCACACAGGGAAATCTCAAAACGTATGAATCGATTTGATGTCATTATCGACGAAATGTGTGAAAACGAAAACAAAAACAAAACCAAAAACAAACACAAAATCAATTCAAATGGAAAACGATTTGAGGAATTTACTTTACGCGTGTTTAAGGTCAGTTATCGTAGTGGACGTGTGCTCATCTCCTCGGTTTTGCTTCTGCAAGTGAATTTGAATATTGAAAACAAAAATTTTGGTGTTGCTGTTGTTGTTGTTTGTTTGTTAAAAAGTTCTTAAAGAAAATGCTACGAACACTAACGAAATAATGCAAAGAAAATAAAGCAACAAACAAAAGAAACTAATATTGGGTAGGGGAAGTAATTAAATTTTATTTTAAACATTCAAAAAATTCAAAAATTTTTTAAAATTGCGACATATTGGACGACAGTTGATAAGTAATGTGGATTAACCAGAAATATTGGATTCCCTTGGGGGCAGGGGTCTTGACAGGACTCAAAATTGGGCCTGTAATGTAAAGTCGATCTGCTTTCATTGCTATATTATATACATACATACTTAATTGGGCATTACAACCCTTCGGTCAGGATTACAACCTAGCTTCTCATACCACTTATGTTGTGTGTATTAATTTTATACATGAGTGGCAGGACCTACATTTTAAAGTCAACTCCGAACGACAGATTTTTGGGAAACTTTTCATGGCAATTTTATTTACTCTCAGAGTTTTTACAAGAAATCTGCTGAGAGGAAATCGCCGAAGAAATAATTTTTCATATTTTCGTTTTGATGTCTGACCTGGGGTTTGAACCGTGGCCTCACGTCTAATAAGCCACTCTACCTAGTCGACTACGGCGATTTTATATTTGTTCACATTTCGGCATATCGGTCAGCAGGTGATAAGTAATTTGGATTAACCAGAAATATTGTATCCCCTTGCCTTGTAAAGTCGATCTGCTTTCATTTCTAGATTATATCCAAATATCATTGAAATGTATGAAATTTATGTCATTGCAAAGCAATTTTGTTGAACACTTTTTAAATGTCTCTTGCAGGCTAATTCGTGGTTTTCTTAGTAAGGTTTTGAGTTTCGATGTTAACTCACTCTTCATAAAGCAAAATGTTTTAAAACTGACGGTTTAAATTACCGTTGATTAACGGCATGAGACTTTAGTTATACGACAGTAACAGATATTGGACAGTGGTACACTGGAATGGGCTAGTTTTTCCAAGTAGTAATATTGGGAGCCTTTACTTTTATTTTATGACATCAGCATGAATCTAAAAATGACTTCGAAGTGCCGAGCCCTTTAAAAAGTGATCTTGTAGGCGACGGGAATTCTGTGATGATGTTATTTACAAGTATCGATCGCTCTCTCTTTCTCTCTTAAAAAGTTACAAGATATAGGGAATGGAATAGTTAGCAAAGCCAATAGTCTAATTTAAAATTGACTTGTAAACTTTATTAGACCTCGAGGTATTTTTTTTCTTTTATTACTTTTCTTTCGTTTTTGCAATAAGAAATAAATTCAGTTGACTAATATACATTCAATGTAAATAGATTTCCCATTAGAAGTCCAACTAATTAGTTTTTGAAAGCATTTGTCATTTGGTGGCTAATCATAAAAAAGATTTAAAAATAGATTCAATTAATTTGAACGTTTTTTCAAACGTTTTTCAGTTAAAATTTTTGTTGCAATTGGCATTTGCCAAAAACGAAACTATGAAAACTAAACAGTAGTGTGTTTATGGGGTTTCTAGGGCACTTACTCCATACAAAATTTGGCGCATGCCTACGCTACAGTCGGTAGTGTCGGTTAGTCGATAGGTTTGTAACATGTAATATGAAAATTTATGTACGAATGTTTGGACGAACAGAATGAGTGTGTGTGTAACATGTAATGTGTATGATCGTGTTTTTAATAATAAATTCATGGCACGTTTTAGTCCTTATGATTTTTGTTTTTGTTTACAGAATGTACACCTGTATGATTGTTGTGTGTTTTTTTTTATTTTTTTGTATGATTTAATTAGAAGGATCTTTAATTTTAAATGTGATAAGAAAGGATAGGTTGGTTGTGCGGTTGTTTTTTATTTTTTGTATATTTAATTAGAAGGATGTTTAATTTTAAATGTGATAAGAAAGGGTAGGTTGGTTGTGCGGTTGTTTTTTATTTTTGTGTGATTTAATTAGAAGGATCTGCAATTTTAAATTGATAAGAAATTCTTGTCACGTACTGCTCATGATAAAATGTAGAAGAAATTGTAAACGGATGTGCACCTGCATGATAGTTTTCTGGGAATAATAGATTCTTATCGCAGTTTAGTGTATACAGGATGAACACCTGCATCATCGTTTTCTATGAATAATAGTTTCTTATCGCGGTTTAGTGTATACCTGCATAATAAATTCTTGTCACGTACTGCTCATGATCAAATGTAGAAAAAATAGAAATACAAACTGATAAGAAAGGGTAGTTTGGTTGTGCATGTTCTTTTTTTGTAAACAGGATCACCTGCGTGCTAGTTTTTTTATATACCTAAATAGAAACATGATTGTGCATGTTCAGTTTAATATTTTTTAACATTTCCTTTAGAACAGCTCTTGTCTTTACAAGATCTTCTAACATTTTAGTATGGTAATTTCTAGACATTGTGATAATTTTCTCATATTAATTTTGATCTGCTTTGTATCTGTTCCCGATCTGCTTTATATCTGGACACGATCTGCTATGTATCTGATCACGATCTGCTTCGTATCTGCTCACGATCTGCTTTATGTCTGGTCACGATCTGCTTTGTATCTGCTCACGATCTGATTTATACCTGATCACGATCTGCTTGATGTCTTATGTCTATATCTTTTGAATTTGGGTACGCTATATCGTGCTTTCTACAAGCTGCGTCCAATAAATTTATTCCTTTGCCTCCTCTTGCTAATCGTTTTTGAAGTTTTGTATCAGGTCCACAAAACTGATAACCAGGTGGATGTAATTCAACATATAATTTGTTTATTAAGTTGTCTACAAATCTTCTTCCAATCTTACACTGATTAGGTGTTTTTCTTTTGACTGTAGTTTATAACCATTTTTTTTTTCATTACTTTCATACCTCTTCGCATGAAACACTACACCAGCTATACCTGCTATACTAGCAAGCTGTACTAGCTATACTAGCAAGCTGTACAATCTGTACTAGCTATACTAGCAAGCTGTACTAGCTATACTAGCAAGCTATACCTGCTATATCAGCTATACCTGCTATACCTGATATACCAGCTATATCAGCTATACCTGCTATACCAGCTATACCTGCTATACCAGCTATACCTGCTATACCAGCTATACCTGCTATACCAGCTATACCAGCTATATCAGCTATACCAGCTATACCTGCTATACCTGCTATATCAGCTATACCAGCTATACCTGCTATACCAGCTATATCAGCTATACCTGCTATACCAGCTATACCTGCTATATCAGCTATACCTGCTATACCTGCTATACCTGCTATACCTGCTATATCAGCTATACCTGCTATATCAGCTATACCAGCTATACCAGCTATACCTGCTATACCTGCTATATCAGCTATACCAGCTATACCAGCTATACCTGCTATACCAGCTATATCAGCTATACCTGCTATACCTGCTATACCAGCTATACCAGCTATACCAGCTATACCAGCTATACCTGCTATACCTGCAGGTATACCTGCTATACCTGCAGGTATAGCTGGTATATAGCAGGTATACCTGTTATAGCAGGTATAGCAGGTATAGCTGGTATAGCTGATATAGCAGGTATAGCAGGTATAGCTGGTATAGCTGATATAGCTGGTATAGCAGGTATAGCTGGTATAGCTGGTATAGCAGGTATAGCTGGTATAGCTGATATAGCAGGTATAGCAGGTATAGCTGGTATAGCTGGTATAGCTGATATAGCAGGTATAGCTGATATAGCAGGTATAGCAGGTATAGCAGGTATAGCAGGTATAGCTGATATAGCAGGTATAGCTGGTATAGCAGGTATAGCTGATATAGCTGGTATAGCAGGTATAGCTGGTATAGCTGATATAGCAGGTATAGCAGGTATAGCAGGTATAGCAGGTATAGCTGGTATAGCTGATATAGCAGGTATAGCAGGTATAGCTGGTATAGCTGGTATACCAGCTATATATATATAGCTGGTATAGCTGATATAGCTGGTATAGCTGATATAGCTGGTATAGCTGATATAGCAGGTATAGCAGGTATAGCAGGTATAGCAGGTATAGCAGGTATAGCTGGTATAGCTGATATAGCAGGTATAGCAGGTATAGCTGGTATAGCTGATATAGCTGGTATAGCTGGTATAGCAGGTATAGCTGGTATAGCAGGTATAGCTGATATAGCTGGTATAGCAGGTATAGCTGGTATAGCTGATATAGCAGGTATAGCAGGTATAGCTGGTATAGCTGATATAGCTGGTATAGCTGGTATAGCAGGTATAGCTGGTATAGCAGGTATAGCTGGTATAGCAGGTATAGCTGGTATAGCAGGTATAGCTGGTATAGCAGGTATAGCTGATATAGCTGGTATATCAGGTATAGCTGGTATAGCTGGTATAGCTGATATAGCAGGTATAGCTGGTGTAGTGTTTCATGCGAAGAGGTATGAAAGTAATGAAAAAAAAAATGGTTATAAACTACAGTCAAAAGAAAAACACCTAATCAGTGTAAGATTGGAAGAAGATTTGTAGACAACTTAATAAACAAATTATATGTTGAATTACATCCACCTGGTTATCAGTTTTGTGGACCTGATACAAAACTTCAAAAACGATTAGCAAGAGGAGGCAAAGGAATAAATTTATTGGACGCAGCTTGTAGAAAGCACGATATAGCGTACCCAAATTCAAAAGATATAGACATAAGACATCAAGCAGATCGTGATCAGGTATAAATCAGATCGTGAGCAGATACAAAGCAGATCGTGACCAGACATAAAGCAGATCGTGAGCAGATACGAAGCAGATCGTGATCAGATACATAGCAGATCGTGTCCAGATATAAAGCAGATCGGGAACAGATACAAAGCAGATCAAAATTAATATGAGAAAATTATCACAATGTCTAGAAATTACCATACTAAAATGTTAGAAGATCTTGTAAAGACAAGAGCTGTTCTAAAGGAAATGTTAAAAAATATTAAACTGAACATGCACAATCATGTTTCTATTTAGGTATATAAAAAAACTAGCACGCAGGTGATCCTGTTTACAAAAAAAGAACATGCACAACCAAACTACCCTTTCTTATCAGTTTGTATTTCTATTTTTTCTACATTTGATCATGAGCAGTACGTGACAAGAATTTATTATGCAGGTATACACTAAACCGCGATAAGAAACTATTATTCATAGAAAACGATGATGCAGGTGTTCATCCTGTATACACTAAACTGCGATAAGAATCTATTATTCCCAGAAAACTATCATGCAGGTGCACATCCGTTTACAATTTCTTCTACATTTTATCATGAGCAGTACGTGACAAGAATTTCTTATCAATTTAAAATTGCAGATCCTTCTAATTAAATCACACAAAAATAAAAAACAACCGCACAACCAACCTACCCTTTCTTATCACATTTAAAATTAAACATCCTTCTAATTAAATCATACAAAAAAATAAAAAAAAACACACAACAATCATACAGGTGTACATTCTGTAAACAAAAACAAAAATCATAAGGACTAAAACGTGCCATGAATTTATTATTAAAAACACGATCATACACATTACATGTTACACACACACTCATTCTGTTCGTCCAAACATTCGTACATAAATTTTCATATTACATGTTACAAACCTATCGACTAACCGACACTACCGACTGTAGCGTAGGCATGCGCCAAATTTTGTATGGAGTAAGTGCCCTAGAAACCCCATAAACACACTACTCTAAACAACCTTTTTTATTTTATTTATTTACTTATTTGATTTCCCATATGTCAACAATTGATAAAATGCCGTCAAATTTCTTAAAAGCTCTGACTAAACGTTTAAAATTTCAAATGAAAAAAAACAATTAAATTTTTGAGATAATTTCAATTAAAAGAAGACGTTGTACGGTTAAGGGAAGAGTATTTTCATTATTTAGGGGGAAACTTAAATACGTTTTTTATGATAATACTTGTATGAATTGTATTAAAAAATAGTAAATTTGTTTACGTTTTAAAAAAGGATTTTACTTATACCCCTCACTAATATTGTCTGCAAACAGACGTAAACAATTTAGTTTTTTTTGAAAAATACCCCCAATGAAATGACGTTTTTTGGCCATCTGAATATTTTTTTTAATAATGGGGCCAATATTAAATTTTTGGTTTTATTTAATATATGTATGTATGTATGCATAGGCGTGTGTGAAAATTATTAAATCTATTTTATATTTCTTTTATAAATACTAAATATTTATAACAGAACCTATATACATATGTGAGTTTCTTATTTGTGTTATTATTGTTAATGAGATTTTCTTAAAGTCATCAACAAAAAAAAAAACGAAAAAATAAACAAATTTTGACTTTTGCAGACAAATAAAAATGAAAATAGAAAAATAAAAGAAAATCTCACGAAAATAAGGTGCAGCCGAGAAAATATTGTTTCTATTTGAAAATACATTCTGTGGCATTTGTTAGCGAGTAAACACAGTGTTTATACCTTGAAAATTTTCAATGCGGTACGCGCGCGGTGTTAATTTTAAAATTTTTATTTTTATTTGAAAATACCAAAAAAACAAAAAAAAAAACAAATCGACAAATGAAACGAAACAAATTTTTTATTTATTTTATCACTCAATTACTCTATTAATTGCTTGCAATAATTGACAAATTTAAAGAATTAAATTAAAAGAACGACCGGTTTCAGCGATTCACTACGTGATTCATTTATTTAGACCGATGCCGCATTATTTTTTTCATTTACGTTAAATTTTTTATTCTTTCGAAAGTGTTCTAAATTTCTAAAAACACAATTAAAACGTTTAGAAAACGAATTCCTATTTGTTTCTGGCGATTTTTCAACGATTTGATTAGTTGCAAATCGATCGATAAATACGAAACATCTTCGAATTTCTCATTTCATTTCATACAATCCGTTATTAAATAAGAATTAAACGCAAAGTGGTCGTCGTCGTCTTCAGCCAGCAAATCCAATCAAATTAATTTCGCCAATTTATTCAGTGTTTGAGTAGCTGCTATCAAAATCTCTTGAAAAAAAAACAACAAAAATTCTCTCAAATAAATTCTCCAAATTCTCCAGAAAGAAAGAAAAACTAAAAAAAAAAAACAAAGTATTATTCTTTGCTAGTGTATTAGAATCAAAAGTACCGTTAAGTGTTCAGTATTCAAAAATGCAAAGTGTTAAATAAAATTTTATTTCTGGTGAATTACACAATCGTGGTGAATTTTATATAAGTATTTATATTTATACAAAAAAAAACAAAAGAAATAAAAATTAAAAACCTCGGAATAAAGAAATAAAATATTAAAAAAAAATATTAAAAAACATTTAATGCCCAAAATGCATTTTGAAACGCTTTAACAACGCTTTAACGGTTAATTTGTGCACCAAAAAAAGAAAAAAAGCAGAAAATATCTGAAAAAATTCACGATTACGCAAGTTGTGAACATTTTTGCTTGATACGCGTTAAATAAATTTTTTTTTATCAAATTAAGTAGCAAAAACAAACAAAAAAGAAAACAAAACCGAAAAAGAAATTTTTCTAAATCTTAAAAGCAAGGCGAAACAGACAATAACAACATCAAAATGGGTGAATTATTTGCAGAAATTGGTGATTTAATATTTTCACTCGTCATTGGCTATATGAGTGCCATTGAATTTTTATATGTCGTACGTCATCTATATCACTACTCATGCAATCATGACGCTCAAGCGTCGTCTGAAAATCAGGGCGATAATATAACACAGCTGCAGGACAGTTTGCGGCGACAGCTGGCCGATGCTAAGAATAAAGAGGCCTTGGCTGGAACACAGGTAATGAAGGATGGTGTTCCTTATAAGGATGGTTTTCGCATTGAATCGCAACAGGCCTTAATTGATCAGCTGAAGGAGCAGTTAAAAAATAAAGAGTTATCAGACTTGAGACGCAAGGAATTGGAAAAGGAATTGGCCAAGCAAATGAAAATAGCAGAACAATTGCGTAAAGAGTTGGCCGAAGCTGAGGCAAAATACGCTCGCCAATTAAAGCAGCAGGAAGAAGAGGAGGCCAAAAAACGTAGAGAAGAGCAACGTAAACATGAAGAAGAAGAGAAGGCCAAAAAAGAGGCAGCAGAGATAGCCGAGAAATTAAAACAAAAGCAAAAAGATGCCGAGGAACGTGCTAAAAAAGAGGCCGAAGATAATGCTCGTAAATTGGCAGAGGCCGAAAAGCAAAGAGAGGAAGAGCAAAAACGGCAAGAACTGGCAGAAGCTGAACGCCGCAAACGTGAGGAAGAAGAACAAGCAAGAGCACGTCAAGAGGCGGAAGAAAATGCTCGCAAATTGGCAGAGGCCGAAAAGCAAAGAGAGGAAGAGCAAAAACGGCAAGAACTGGAACAAGAACAGGCTCGACAAAAGGCAGAAGCTGAACGGCGCAAACGTGAGGAAGAAGAAGAGCAAGCAAGAGCTCGCCAAGAGGCAGAAGAAAATGCTAAAAGGCTATTGGAAGCCGAAAAGCAAAGAGAGGAAGAGCAAAAAAAGCTAGAACTTGAACAAGAACAGAAAGCAGAAGCCGAACGACGTAAACTTGAGGCAGAAGAGCAAGAAAGAGCTCGCCAGGAAGCTGAAGAAGCTGCTCGCAAACTCTTGGAAGCAGAAAAACAAAGAGAAGCAGAACAACGCCAACGAGAAGAAGAGGAAGAACGAGAACGCTTAGAAGCCGAAGACAATGCCCGTCAACTTGCTGAACTTGAAAAAGCCCGCGAGGAACAACAAGCTCTCGACGAAGAACGTCAACGACGGGCAGAAGCGGAAGCGGCAGCTGAACAAAATCTTCTCGAAATAGAAAAACGCTTAGAGGAACAATTACGAGCAGCTGAACAAGAAGCAGAACTTACCGAAAAGGAACGTCAACTTATTGAGAGCATTAAAAAGCAAAATCTACCCTCTACCGAAGGTACTGAACAACGTGATGCAGAGCTTTTAAGGAAAATTTTAGAGGCCCGTGAACAATTGGGTGAAGAATCAGAAGAAGAACAAAGCCTACGCCTATTAGAGCGTGAAAGAGACCAGGAGGCTAAACAAAAGCGTATAGACGAAAATGCTTTACTCTTTTTGGAAGCCGAAAAAGAAATGGCCGAATTGCAGGCCAAAATGCTAGATGTTGTGGAAAAAAAGGAGTTTACCTCAGGTCTAGATAGTGCTCCCCAGACGCCCATAGTAGAAGCGCCTTGCATAAAAAAAACATTTTCACCGCTTCTAGGTGGCGAATCTTCACCACCCAAAGCCCATACTGTTAAAACACAATTGGCACAGGATTTGGATAAACCGTATTCGGTAAGCACTAAGCCATTGCTTTTCCCAGGCGTATCGGATGATGCCTCTTCTATAGATCCTGCTTCAAGTCAACAGTCCTCATTTAGCACCCAACCCTCGGAAGAGATAACCACAGGCACAGAATCCCAATACCCACAGCATGAACGGCAAGAACCTGATGGCGAGGATAC
This sequence comes from Sarcophaga variegata, assembly GCA_932273835.1. NCBI lineage: Eukaryota > Metazoa > Arthropoda > Insecta > Diptera > Sarcophagidae > Sarcophaga > Sarcophaga variegata. The sequence continues at coordinate 112,670,661 of OW026362.1, read as the reverse complement.
TGCTCTTAGCCACCAATACTCTGACGACTATTTACGTTCTCTCGATGGCATTAAATCAAGACCACTTGTGCGTGAAGATGGCTCTGGACGGCGACGGGCCTTCAAAAAACGTCGTTCTAGCAACAGTTCAAATTCATCACGCGAATCTCGTCACTCACGTGATGAAGAATTGAAAATGTTCACCTCCTTGGAGGAAGAAGAAATGAAAGATACCGCGGATTCCGATTTTACACCCATACGTTACACTAGTGAACCCACTCTTAAGGTCAAGGGTCATCACAGACGTCACAAAAGAAGTCCAGCCAAAGATATGCGTCACAGTGAAGAGAGTTTACGCAGTTCCCTAGAACGTTTAGGTGAAGAAGAATCATCAAATCCCTGGGGCGAAGTTAAACCGGAACATTATAAAAATACTGAATTCTGGAAACGAGAGAAAACTTTATCGATAGATGAGGAAATGGAATTCGAAAAACCACCTTCGAGTGAAGAAGTGTCCTACGATACAGCCACAAATATGCCAAGTGCTTCATCGTTTGAGGAAGCTACTCAAATACAGAATGAAGAGGCTTTAACAGCATTAAGTAAACAAGCCACTAAGCAGGACATTAAGGTGAGTAAAGTTTTGTTTTTAAATACTTATTAAGGATTTAATAATATTGGACACGTGTAATTTTTCCTTATAGAAGAAAATGGAACATACGGACAAGGATCATACTGCTACTGAGGAATCGGCCAGAAGTGACAATACAAATGTAAGTTTAATTTATGAAATGGGCTAAGTAATGTTTTGGAAAGTTTTATAAAAAAATATCATACGATATGGCCTAGCCATTGCTATCCATAATCTGCCAAAACAACTTGTTTAGCATTTTGCTGGGTATTGTTCATTCCATTCGGACTCTTATGCGCATTACTGTCGAACATAACATTACATTACATTTACATAAGCTTTCATCCACTCTACCTTTGCTTTTCCTGCAATATCATGTAACTCTAATGCTTTTTTATTATTTGTATGCGCTCTGCTTCATTGCTTTCTCAACCCATCATCATTGCTTAGCTTCAAACTTCCCAAAACGCGGAAAATGAAGCAGCTTCACCTGCACGATCCTCTGCGTCACCACGCTTACGACGTAGTCCTCGTTTAAAAGAAATCAATCAGTATGACGAACGTTGGACGGAAACCAACCTCTACTCGCCTAACGCAGCATCCGATGTTAGTACACCGTCTATAAATGTTCAAACACCTTTGGACTTTGGACCATGGCGAGATCAATATGGTCTCCTAATGGAAGGCATTAGTGACTTTTACGACTTTACGGCTTCGGTTAATCCCTCTCGCTCTAGATCGACATCCAGAAATCCTTCTCCAGCTAATACTGCACCCAATACTCCATTGCCAAAGGATGTTTCTTTTAACTTGAGCAACGCCAACGAAGAAGAAGTCCAAAATCCTCTGGTTGAGGTATACGATGACACAGAAAACTTGGAGAATAGTGAGTTGAAAAAAGAAAACATTATCAAGTTCATTGACTCTCTTAATGGGAGTGAGGAAAGTGAAGTTGTTCAAGATACAGAAGAGCCTCTGAAGAGCACAGAAAATTTCATCCATCCTAACATACAATTAGTGGCCGATGATCCTACTAAAATGCCTGCAGAATCACTAATTCCTTTGCCAATGGTTAATATAATCACAGAAACTGAAGTAACTCATGCCCAAGAAAACGAATTTGCTGATGAAAGCATGAATAGCTTGGTAAACAGTTTGAGATCACAGCGTTCGGATAGATCACGTTCACGTTCCAAGTCCCCGTTGCCTACACCCGATAACTTGCAACGTAGTTTAGAAAACCGACGCTTTAAAATGATAAAACACAATGAGGATATTTTGGAGAAGCTTATCGAATCTAAATTACTACCTGAGCTAACACCCGCAGAAGAACCTGAGCAGTCCAATTCGGACCAGCAACCAACTACTCCAACGCCCTTAGAAGATAATGATTCTGCTCAACCAATGGATACTCTGGCACAGTCCTTACACGTGGATAGAAATCGTGGTCGCTCTAAAAGTCCAATGCGCCTACCAACTGCGGAAAATTTTAGTAAAGGCTTAGAAAAGCGTCGTAGCAAGTTAATAGAACGCAACGATGAATTTTTTAAGCAACTAGAAGAACGATCCCAGACACCCGAGTCGCCACGCATAACAGTAGAATATGTGTACGAAGTTGAGTCAAGTAATCTTGAAAGTTCTCAAGCCGCTTCTGCTATATCCGTCGAAACATCCGAGATAAGACCACAAGCGCCTACACCTGAAAATGAGGATGAGGAATGTTCTCGCGAAAATATGGAATTGCTAGTACAATCGTTGCGTGTAGCACAAAGCAGATCCAGATCAAAAAGTCCGATGCGTCTACCAGCAGCAACTGAAAGTATCGAACAAACCGCTGTTCACTATACATTTCAGCACACAGAGCAAGTAGAAATTCAAGAACGAACTCATCATTCAAATGAATACGTAAATACTCCCACCATATCGATTGAGTTTGCCGACTCCGAAAGCAATGCTTCAGCAAAGCCAAACGACGAAGATTGTTCACGTGAAGATATGGATAAATTGATTCAATCTTTGCGTGTAGCTCGAAGTAGATCAAGATCAAAGAGTCCCATGCGCTTACCAACAGATGAAAACCTAAATAAAAGTGTAGACTCTAGACGTAATAAGTTAATCGAATATAACGATGAGCTGTTACAGCACATGGAGGAGAGGGCAAAAACTCCCGAGCCCGCATCTGATCTTTCGGTTGAGTATGTCTATGAATTTGAGCATTCAGATGAAGCAACTGAAAGCAGCAGATCTAGACATTCTAGATCCAAGTCACCCTCACGTTCTCACTCAGTTTCGCCCTCCCATTCCATCGAAGATCGGGTTATTTATCGTTCTCATACTCCCTCTAGGTCTACTTCGCCCAAGAGTGAACACTATAACGAGTTCCATATTATGCTTAACTTGGAAGGTTCTGAAAATAAAACCCTCGTCATTAGAACGGAAGAACAAGAATCTCTAAATATAGCCAATCGTCAAAGACAATTAGATGAAGAAGCTTTGGAGAAATTGAAAAACGCTTCAGAGGAAACTGAGCTCAGAACATTGTCTCCGTTGGTCCTGGATAAGGATGAATTAAATGAACAGCAAAGCCATGACCTTTTGGCAGATTTACCCATTACTGAGAAGGTAAAACTTCTTAGAAAATCACCAACTACACCCGAATATGATCGCACGATATCGGAGGAAATGCGCGATGTTGAACGTATTAAACAGGAAAGGCTTGAAAAAGGTTTCAAACGCTCCACCTATGTTGGTGAGTCTATGGATTTAGGCAGTGAATTTGAATCCCTAAGGAGAGAAACAGCACATTTCGATCGCTCAAGAAGCCCTTCACCCTCATTCTCATTCATAGATGCCAAACTAGCCAAACAGACGGCTGAAGAGAATCGTAAACTGCAGGAACAAATTTTACAACAGTTGACTGCCGGTAGTAGCCAAGACTCCAAAGAAACTAAAAGTACAGGGGCAATTCCAAAAAGCGATCGTCGATATTCCTACGAAATTGAACTCACTCTAACCAATGAAATGAACGACACCACGCGAATTAAAGACGAGATGTTTAGAAGCGATTTTCAACAGTCCTCTTACGTGGAAGAATCTGTGGATAAAACCATGGAATATGAGGTAATGCGTCGCAAAAATGCTGAATTTCGAAGATCGGGAAGTGCAAGCCGTTCGCCTTTGAACGAAGTGCAACGTAAAGAATTGGCCGGCATAGAAAAAGAGGCAGCAAAACGTGAACTGCATGATAGGATTCTCGATGAAGTCTCGTGTACCCCTTTGAATTTTCAAGAATTTTCACGCCACTTAAACACTGATTTTTTTGATAACGACCGTCGAGCTTCAGATTCGGCTCTGATAAGAAAACCTGATATTTTAGTGAGCCCACAGGACGCAGACCATGGTTACGTAGATCCCGATGAATATCATCATTTTCGCAGGTTTTCTTTGGCCCAAGAGGAGCCTGTAGAAGAATATCCCAACGATGATTATATTTACATTGAGAAGGTAGAGGTTAGAACTAGAAGTGGTTCTAGAACTTGGTTAAAAGAAGATTTCTACAGTGAAGAAGTCGATGAGTTTTTTGCGAAAAATGAAAATGATTCAGAAAGCTCGGTGGAAAGAGAACCTGCTCAAGATATAGAACAGCCGCAAAATGTACAAGCTGTAGCTGAAGATGATGAAGAATATTCCAATAACAGTGATGATGATCGTCAAACAGTAGTGGAAGTGGACGATGAAATCGATGAAGATATTACGGATTTTAATGAACGTGGTCCTGCTGAGGAATCACACCATGAAACATCTGAATGTGAAGAAGCTGAACGCGAAATGGATCGCTATGCTGGGCGTGCAGCCAGCGATTGGAATAGACTTATAGACGGGGAAGATATTTTAACCAACGAAAATCCGCATAGAGACAATTCCAATAGCGAGGATGAAGGCGCTGTAGGTGGTTTAAGCAGTTCGCCTTATGACTCAGATTCTTTTGCCATCGATCAAATCTACGATGAAGCCATTAAGAACCGGAAACAATCAGGCATTTTGAGAGAGTACGATAGCATACTTATGCAAATGTCTTCGGGCAGCGAGATCGATGAGCAATATTTGTTGTGGTCCAAAACCCAAAGCAAAAAGAAACCCAAAAACATAGAATTCAATACGCAATTCATTGACAACGAACGCAAGGAAAGCGAAATGCGTTATTTAGGCGATGCCAATGTAACGGCCAGGCAGTCGACTCGCTTACGTTCTCGCTATGGTTACAATCCGGTTTTACAAACCAAATGTTTAGAAGATGACCTAGAAGTGGACTTGAATTACAAACCAAAACGAGAATACAATTGGCGTAAAAATTTCAAATTGGATGAAGAAAGTCCACGGGAAGATAAGGAGATAACAATGGAGGAAATAAAACAACAACAACAGGATGAGCATAATGAGGAGTATAATAACGATGAGCATAAATGGGAGGATGTCAATGGCAATACGGGAATAGATTTGCGTAAGTTTAGTTTGGGTGGTGAGAGTGTCACACTTTTTAGCCAAAGTCCAGAAAAGCAAGTAAAGCCAGAGGAATATGTGGATATGATAGACAATACTAATGAAGGTGAAATCAAAGAGGAAATTAAAGAGGAAAAACCTGAAAAACCAAAGAAAAAGAAAACCAAAAAGAAACTTCACAAGGAGGCTAAAAGCAGTCTGGAGGAGTCAATGAATAGAGAAGATGAAGAAGCCTATGATAGCCAGATGAAAACACGCCGCAGCAGTAGTATACAAATGGATACAGATTCCCCCAAACGCAAATCACGTTCTAGACGCAGCTCCAAAAGTAGTGTTACAAATGAAGACACTGTAGGAATGTTTTCACCACGCAGCAGTGTTGGCTATGCCGAACCCATAACTGACATCATGGAGGAATACACCGATATGGTGAAAGAGACGACCAGACCTAAGAAAATGAAGAAACGTAAGAAAGTTAAAGAAACTATGGCCAATGTCAGTGAAACTCCTTTAGAAAGTAAAGAAGAAGAAAGCCAATATCACATTGAACTCTTAAAGGAAATACCAAACGTATCGGCAGCCGTAACTCCAGAATCCTCCAAACGCAATATACTATCCACACTTAGTCCACAAAACAGTGTATGCACTACACCGATTTCTATAGACTTGGATGCTAGCGTTTCCGTGGAAGAATTAAGCGAGAACTCAAAGGAAACAGCCAGTTCTTCTACAACTACAAGTAGTCCCAGCTCTAATATTTCAAGAACTTCATCGATAACAACGCCAGTGGATACGTTCGATATACTAAAAGATGCCAATTTCTATCCTCTCTTCTAAAGAAAAAAGAAGTAAATCCAGTAAACGTAAGACACTTTGTGTGTGAGTCTCCGTCTTTGTATGTGTCTACGTCTACGTTACGTTGCTTACGTTGTTTTCCGTTTTTTTTTTCTTTTAATTATTATTTCATGTTTATTTTTATATTGTACTGTTGTATTGTTTGATTATATGTAATGCTTAAATATTTTTATTAATTTTTTGTTTTCATTTCTTTTTTCTTTTCGTTTATTTTTTTTATTTTTTAGACATGTTCATGAAATTCAAAACAATTAGAATATGAAATGATAAAATAATAATCCCAAGTAGCAAAATGCATACATTATTCTCTCTAGATATATATGTTACATACATATATACATATATATTTGCTCCCCCGACTGTCCCAACTTGCCTGAACGCCCGCCCGCCCATCAGCATTGTGCCATCAGCATTTGCACTTGAGACTGTATATAAATATAAAAAAAAACTACATATTGAAAACGACATCAGCTAAAACACCAACAACGACAACCACAACAACAATAATAAGAACAAGTGCTACACGACACACTGCTTTTCGAAAACGAAAATCATACCAAAAGAAAAAAACAGAAAAGACACGCCGAATTATCAAAAAAGCAAAAATGTTTTCAAGTGTGGAACCAAACAAGCGTCAAGGTTTTCTTCTCTTGAAACCATTGGCAGCACTTTGTTGCCAACAAAATGAAGAGAAAGAGAACAGAACGAAAGAAAGAAGAAGACTATTTTTGTAAAATAATTTATGAATGAATATGAGTTGAATTCATGTTTATTATATCATATAATAACGGATTGTTTGTAGTGTAATAGAGCTTTAGTTTAATTTATTAGTATTTTAATTTTATTTTAAATAATATTTTGTTTTTGCAAATTTTCTAAAAATAAATAATTTTTATGATCAAAAAAAAGAAACTTCTTCCTTTTTTTTTTTGCTTTCATTCCAACAACAATTCGATTGTATTCTTGCAGGGCCTATCACTAATTTACCGCTATGCCTTGTATTGAAGTTTGTTTATTTCGTTTGTATTTATAAAGTGTGGAATGCGGACATGCTAGTGAAATTATTTTACGTGTTTTCCATTTTTTCCACACACAGACAAAGGGAAATTCCCAAACCAATTAAGAAGAAGAAGACAATTTGGCATTCAACAATAATTTCTTCCAATTGTTTTAATTTTAGATGCAATTCTTTGAAAAGGGGAAGGTATGCCCACCTATCAGTATAGATAATGCTTATACAGCAATTTAAAAAAATCGGAAAAAAACATATTTTTCATATAATTTAAATGATTTGGAGCGTACCATTTACGTTTTAAAGATTATTTCATTTAAATATTGTACGCCATAGATACTATATACACTCAGCCACAAAAGTATACGTACGGTTAACAAATTTCAGAAATTTTTTAATCAATCCGTTTTTGTTGAAAATCTTTATAATTGTCCGACATCTTCCTTCGATTTAAAAACGGTCTTTTGTATTGGTTCAGAAATTTGTTAATCGGAGGTATACTTTTGTGGGCCTGTGCAGGGCCATAATTCAGTGCGATTTTAGAAATTTTTTAACCAAAGCAAAAGACCGTCTTAAAATCGAGGAAAATTTCTGAAATTTGTTAACCGTATGTATACTTTAGTAACTGTGTGTAAATGAGCTATAACTTTGGCATACTTATTTCATCAGTTTAGTCGATTAGCATGATCTCGACGGGCAAAACCAAGATTAACTTTTAAGCTCTACTTCAATCATGTCCAATGCTTCCATTTTGAGCAAAAATGTCAGTAATCATTGCTGGGCACCTTGTTTTAGGACTGTAACGTTGTGATTTATAACAAGGTAAAGCGTTTTTCCAAAAATTATCAGGGCATGGAGTAACAACAGAACAATTTCTTGTCTGTGCTCGAGATACAGTGCTGCCAATATATTTAATAATGTGCACATTACAATCTTGATAACGCATTTTAGGTCTCATCGTCTCATGAAGTCGCCGTAGTCTAGTAGGTAGTGTGTTGGCTTATTAGATGTAAGGCCACTGTTCAAACCCCAGATCAGACATCAAAGTAAAAATATGAAAAAATATTTCTTCGGTGACTTCCTTTCTCTCAGCAGATTTCTAGCCAAAACTCTGAGAGCAAAATAAAATTGTCATGAAAAGTTTCTCAAAAAAATCTGTCGTTCATGTATAAAATTAACACACACAACATAAGTCGTGTGAGAAGCTAGGTTCATAATCCTGACTGAAGGGTTGTAATGACCAATTATGTAAAAAATTATGTATGTAGGTCTCGTCGTGACCACATTTTGCGAATTATATCGCTGAAGAAATTCTGTTTCCATAAAAATTAAATCATACTAGCACACCTTTTTATCTTAAGGAATAATAATACGAATAATATTCTCACATCGGATAGTGTCTGAGTGGATAAAATTGTAAATGTGTTCAATCACATTCCTCACATAACTTCTAGACAATCACATAGTAAAAAAAATGCTTTAAAAAATTATGAATTTTTTATGAACTAATGCGGAAAGCAATTCTTAAGTCATAACAATTGTTACGCTGTGTGGTATGAAAATTTCTTTCTTTTTTAAATCAGTTACATGACCTTAAATACAACTCTTTTATTAAAGCTTTGGCTTAAAACACTGGTTTAAAGTTTTTATTTTAATTGTAAACAATACAATACTCAATATAGAGAATTTACATAAATTTATATAATAATCACATATTTTTAGAATATATAAATTCTGTGGAGCTGATATTAAATTTTAAATCAATTTTAAATTAAAAAATAAATAAAATAATAAAAATGTAATACTCACAGTATAAATCAAACTGTTATCACAATATCAGTTCACTCTGTTACATTTTATAAGCGAGCCTGAAAGTATGCAAAATATTTAAATTATTAAAAGCAAAGCACATGCATAAGTTTATACACTTAAAAAAATGTTAACAGAATTAAAACAAACAAAAATCTCGTTTTGCACACCTAAAACTAAAACAGACAGTAAGTATTGTTTGCTTTTTCTGCTATATTCCTACACATACATACATACATAAATTAATATAAACAAATTAAAAAATAAAATTTAATTTCTTGTTTCTTGAAAATTATTTTTTTCTCGTATATTTCTTGTCATATTTCATAGAATCGTTGCCAAAAAGTCAAATTCGAAAATAGAAACAAAAAAACGAAGTCTTCAATCATTTTTAATACTTGGTGACCAAAGCTATAGCATCAATCCATTCATACGTTTTGCATATTAAAACAATTAGAAAAAAAGTCTTAAAAAATAAAGGGAATATAAGTATACACATATGTATGTACATAAATATTAAAAAACAAGCGATTTTGATTTTGTTTTTTTTTTTTTTTAAATCATAATTTTGCTGAAAAAGAAATTTTTAAATAATAATTGACATTGAACAAACAAAGTGTGTCAACGAAAATAATTTATAACCACTCGCAGAGTGACAACCAAGCAAACAACAAAAGACTCTTTTTTTTTCTTGAAATATTTTATTTTTGCCTGTCTTCAATTGAAATGAAATGATTTTTTTTGTATTTTTTGTACTAAAAATGTGTTTCTTATATAATTTCTACTTTGAAATTATTCTGACTTGTGTTTTGACTTTATAAACTTTTATTTTGATAATTACTCTAGTTTAATGGCCAATAATTATTACAACTTGCCGTTAACTAAAGGAAGGATTTTAACGGGCAGATAAATTTTTTTCATTATTATAAGTGGACGATAAGGTAGAAGTGAGCGTTAAGTTAAAGGGAGGATCATCCTACCTTTAACTTTTAAAGTTAAGTTTATGTTTGAACTTGCCATATTATACTTTATTTTCAATACGGCAACTTCAAATAGCAAATACCAATAAAAAGAAGACCGTCTTTGCCACTGCGTTAAAAAAAAACTTTTTAAAATGTGCAGTGTTATCGACATTGCTCTGGCACTGGCATATTTTTGAAAAAGTTAACTTTATTTTGCCTGTAGGTTGCAATAACGAAAAGAAGTTAAAGGTGACTTTAAAGTTCATTTTAGCTAAAGTTACCTTTAACTAAACCCAACTTTAACGGCAAAATATAACTTTCAAGTTTAAAACTTTCAACATAGAACGATCCAAAGACTTATATAAAAATTCCTTGGGTCGACGCTCAGTGTTGCCAGTTCAAAATACTGTATTCCTTGGAATCTTAGCTTTAGTAGGGTGATAGTAATTCTGATAAGCGAGCTTAATTTGACTGAATGCCTTTGCATTCGACTGTTTTCCAGCGGATTGGTAATAAGTTCACAATGTTCAATAGTAAGATAGAAGTTCTCTGCACGGAATCCTGCGATGATATACGTTACAACCTTATTTACCATTGTCCGAAGGGTAAGTCGAGTTCGACAAGTTTTCTACTTTCGACATTTTAGCAATAATGTCGTCTTTAAGCTCAGCCTGCAGTCTTTCAATTCTCAAAAAACATCTATTATGCAGCGACTAATCGCACGCTGATGCTGTCATCTGTTTTCAATATTTCTGTCGCGATTTCGTCAGATCCTGATGTTTCGTTGCTTTATAACGCCTCAATAGTATTGGCAACTTCAGATCTTACTGCTTGGGTGACTGATTTTATGATGCGTTGAAGAACGTTTTCCTTATTATTTATTTATGGAAGTTATTTTTGTTGATCAAGAGAGTACTGACATCTTGAAAAAGAAAAATAAATATGAAAAAGTATTTTTTTTTGGCGTTCTAGGTCTCTCAGCAGTTTTCTCGCCAAAGATCTTAAAGTGAACTAATTGCCATGAAAAAGATTCGCAATTCAATCGTTAAGAGTCGATGCTTCACTGTAAGTCTCGGAACTTATGATTAAAAATAACGCACACAACATGTGTATGTACATATATATTTCGATTCAATTATCAGTCTTTTTCGAGTTGAATTATTGATAGGCCTGCTGTATACCTATTTATGATTTTAAGGATGTTTACTGTGTTTGTTTAGAAACAATGAAAAACCGTTCTTGTTATTTTTAACGTACTTTTCAAGTTTCAAAGTTTTCCTTAGCCTCTGTTTTTCTTAAATTTTTTAACTGTTCAAACGCGACTATAAAAAATTTAGACTTTCGATCATATTATGAAAGTTTTCGTTCAGAAAATCTTAGTTCATTGGTGGTCTCTCAAAAATTAGAATAAAATTCAAGGGAAATATCAATTAGAAAACTTTTATAATGTAAATTCCAAATTTTATGGATTTCAGATAGCATGTATCTGGAATTTAGGTTGCCAAAACTATACGCAAATTTTTATTCAAACATCCACGTAAACTATACCATATATTCGTATTCATTTGTATTTTAAAATAAATATAGAATTTATTTTTGATTTATTACTTAATTTCTGACGAATTGCGTCTGTTTCACAAAAAAAATTAAAAAAAATATAACAACGAACTGATCATTACGATTTCCATTCTTGTACCCTACAATCAAATTATACTAAACGAATGAATATATTTCTTCATAACCTTTATAACCATTTCACTCAGCATTAATTAGTACATAATTTACTTTAGTTTAAAAAATTAACAGTTTGGGCTTGAAAAATACAAAAAAAAAAACATAGAATTTGCTATTTGGGGCGATAAAAAACTGCGACACTTTTATTCTTTATTACCCATGACTGCCAGCAATGAGTATTCAAAAAGATGAATAGAATCGAATCATGCTCATAATTTCTGATATTTATATGCATTCATACCTATTTTAATATCATGGAACCTCTACTCATATTCAAAGTTTAAACTACTCATCATATTCATCCTTAACAACACATATGAAATTGTTGATTTCGACTCTCCTTTAACTCAACATATACACGAATTACAAAATAAGTATGATCCGCGTACGAACATAAAAAATACTCACTAGAAGGTTGTGTTTTTGCCCTGCTTGATGCTTTGTCTTTTTTGCTTATGTGTCTTTTTTCTTTTGTTGTAAATGTAACAACAACTAAGACTGTAAATTTTGATGAATGATTCGAATCAATCGAATCATTTATAAGTGTTTTTCTAAAGTTATGAATCTAAATGAGTAGGCTTATGAATCAAACATATTTCGAATGCTATGAGTTTGATGTCAACGTTGTAAGCATACTCATTGTAACCTCGACTTATAAATCAACGTTGTAGTGAGTATGAATGAATCAGAGTACATAGTAAAATTTCAATATTGTTGACTCACTTACAGTCACACAGATAATTATACGTACCTCCTAAAAATCATTTTTTTTAAATGATAATATATGGACAAGTCAACTGATTTTTGCGCCAAATTTTTTGTTTTCCGGCACAGCCGAACAAATTATATTATTGGGCGAAACCAATCGTGGCTTTTTTCTCGGCACTCGGCTGAGGAAACCGTTCTTTTCCAAAACACTTCGAACTGTTTCGAAATGCACAATAACACTGTGATCACTTTCCGCGGTATTTCGTATTTCTACGGCTGTAGTCCTAGGATTTTTATCCACAAAACATTTTATATACCGTGCTACCCTTGGTGAAATTTTATACGAAATATACGTCGTACGTATAATTTTCTGTGGTGCCATATTTGTTTTAAGCAAACTGCAGTCACAAATTCATAGATTTTGGGAATCTTTTTTCTTTATTTAAGTAAATGTGTCGTTACAGACGCTAATGTAAAGAAATTTTAGATTAGAAGTTCATTACTTTTTAAAAAAATGATTTTTAGGGGGGGACGTATAATTATCTGTGTGACTGTATATTCAAAATTTCATGAGTGCTTATGAGTAGCGAAAAAACGATTCATTATTGATCTCCGATGCCTACGCTGCCGTAGGTGATACATCCATTTTGGTGTTTTTCTTATTTCTTGTTTCCATACTTTATTTTTCTTTTCAACTCAATATGTAACACTAAGAAAAGAATATACGAAAATCCAATAGTTTTCATAATTAATCTTGAACTTAAAGTGATTATTAGAGTTTAAATGAGTAGGTTTAATCATTTGTAAGGTATTCCCTAAATCGACTTTATTTGTTTCGTAAATTTTTGTTCTTTTTATTCTTCTCTATTGTTAAGCATTAATAAAAATAAAAAAATTCTTATTTTTAGCATTTGTTAAATGTGAAAATGTGTTCATCGCATTTTTCGCATGAATTTCTCGATTAATTTATGACAAATCCATTTGAAGGCGACAACAATTTGGACGATTTCATTTCATTTCTATTCGTATTTAATTTAGACAAATTTATTTGTCCTGTATGTATTGTTTGTGGAGGTAAAGCAAACATTTTACTTTATTTTTTAAATATTTTATTATGCCGATTACCGACCGGCAAGACAGGCAGCATCTTCTTTGGCCTGGTCGTGTGCAAAGCCTTTATGACTACAGAAAAAAGCACATCAACTGAATCTATTTTTTCTTTTGCAGATTTTTTATTATTTTTGGAAGAAGAAAAAACTTGCTTTAATTAATTTGTTTTCTGGTTGTTTCGATTATTAACACTTTGAAATTATTAATAAAAACGTATAACAAAAATAATTAACAAAAAAATTTTGCGTAAATCGGTAGCTAAAGCGACCATAAATACTCTTCGCACTTTATTTTGTCTCTAAGAACAGGCCACCCATAGAAAGTCTCATTGATTAATGCTGTTCATTTTTCGTTTTCTTACAAATTAAGATTTATCGGCACGTTTTAAATAAAATCCACTTCAATTTTAATATGTTCTTAGTATGTATTTGTAATCACGGAAAAAGAAAGAAAATACATATTATGTACGTCATTAAAATATTTTAATTGAGAATAAAAAAAATTTTCAGCAAATTTTATAGGCGGTGGGTGTTCAATGAACTTTTAGGTGTTTTTTCTTTTCATAATTGGAATTTCCATGCACGAAAATTTTCAGATGGTATTTGAGGGCCTTAAAAATCTACATTTAAAGAAAATTAATTTTGAAAGTTCTAGCAACAAGCAAACAAGGGTGTTGAAAGTATGGTTAAGTGAAAAAAGGATCTGTATAATTTTTCATCTGCAGTAATAATAAATGCAAAAATTATTGATTAGCACTTGTAATTAGTCACCGTAGTCTAGGAGGTAGCAGAGATCAGCAATGAATCAACAGTATTCAAATCCAACTACTCTGATTCATTCGTACTCAGTACTACATTGATTTATAAGTACAAGTTGCAATGAGTATGAGTACAACGTTGACATCAAACTCATAACATTCGAAATATGTTTCCTACTCATTTAGATTCATAACTTTAGAAAAATACTTATAAAATACTTATAAATGATTCGAGTGATTCGAATCATTCGTCAACATTTACAGTCTTAATTGTTGTTGCATTTACAAGGAAAGAAGAAAGACACATAAACAAAAAAGACAAAGACAGCAAGCAGCGCAAACACACAACCTTCTTGTTAGTATGTAGTGTTCGTACGCGAATCATACTTATTTTGTGATTCGTGTATACGATGAGTCATGGAGAGTCGAAATCAATAACATCATGCGTATTGTTAAGTATGAGTACCATGAGTATTTCAAACTTTGAATATGCGTAGTATAAGTATGACATTAAAATAAGTATGAATGCGTATAAGTATCAGAAATTATAAGTATGATTCGAATCTACTCATCGTTTTGAATACTCATTGCTGACCTCTGGTAGGTAGTGTATTGGCTTATTAGACGTAAGGCCACGGTTCAAGCCCCAGGTCAGAAAACAAAACGAAAATATGAAAAAAAAAATATTTCTTTGGCGGCTTCCTCTCAGCAGATTTCTGGCAAAAATTCTGGGAGTAAATAAAATTGCCATGAAAAGTTTCTCAAAAAATCTATCGTTCGGAGTCGACTTTAAACTGCATTTCCCGCCACTAATGTATAAAATTAGCACATACAACATAAGTGGTATGAGAAACTAGGTCCATAAACCTGACTAAAGGTTTGTACTGATCAATTATGTACGTATGAATTGCCATTAGTTGGTATCACACATCTCCCTCCCTGCCAGCATGAACGGTATACATACATAATTGGTTATTACAACCCTTCAGTCAGGATTACGACCTAGCTTCTTACACCACCTATGTTGTATGCTTTAATTTCATGCAGGAGTGGCGGGACCTACAGTTTAAAGCCGACTCTGAACGACAGGTTTTTGAGAAAGTTTATTTTTACTCTCAGAAATTTAATTAATTAACTAAGCACACGCCACGTTGGGTGAGAAGAAGCCTCATTGTGAAGTAAAAATAATAAAATTTGTTTTCAGAACTCCAGTTTTAAAGCTTCTCAAAAATAATCACTGCCCAAAGCGGATACTCTTATATCCTGTTTTGTAAGACGAATGGACATTAACAGAACGAAAGAATACTCATAAACAAAAACTGTAAGTCGTCGGAGATACAGTTAACCGTAATTCATCCATCGAAGTCGCCGTGGTGTAGTAGGTAGTGTGTTGGCTTACTATTCGTAAAGCCCGGGTTCGTATCCCAGGTCAGACATCAAAAATGAAATATGAAAAAAAAATATTTCTTCGGCGACTTCCTCTCAGCAGATTTCTGGCAAAAACTCTGAGAGTAAAATAAACTGCCATGAAAAAGTTTCTCAAAATTCTGTCGTTCGGAGTCGACGTTAAACTGTAGGTCCCGCCACTCACGTATAAAATTAACGCACACAACATGAGTGGTGTGAGAAGCTAGACCGTAATCCTGACTGAAGGGTTGTAATGGCCAATTATGTATGTATGTATGTATGTAATTCATCCATGGGGTAAAGGTTAATTGTTCTTTGTCACGCTCTTAAGGCTCTTGATGCTTAATATTTTATTTTAGAATGGTTATCTCAAGCGTTAGAAAATGTCTGAGTGCAAATTCAATCATATTTTGAATAATTAAACATAAAAAATATTTGAAATCTTATAGAAAATTATTTGGCAAGTGTTAGAAAATTAAAAATAATATTTTATTGTGGATATATTTTCTTTTCTATAAAATAGCATGCATTTCCCGTTAATTTGTGTGAAAATTATATGAACAAAATTTTAATTAATTTAATTATTTTTCCCCTCCTATCTTTTATCAATTTAAAATATTTATTTGTTTTTCTGCCCTGTTTTTGCACGAAATTATTTCGTATTCCTGTAGATTCAGTGATTCACACTTTGTACCCCAAAAAAAAAGAAAAGCAAGGAAAATAAGAAAAACAGAAAAAGTCTCACAAAATAAATTTTGAAATAGAATTCATAATATTTTGTTCGAACAATTTAAAACTTTTAAATCAAATAATTAATGATTCGATCATTTTTTTATACAGGCAGGCAGGCCGTTAATGAAATGTTTTCTTTCCCATGAGCAATTATTTATGAGACCGTTTATTAAATACGAGGGCTGCTCTTCTGTTTTTGCAAAATTAATAGAAATAAATTTCTTAAAGTGTTTCAATCGACAGCAGGCAACAAAGGTGTGTTTTAATTAAAAAGAGATTTTAGCAAACCTCGCATACTTTTTATGCAATTTAATTCATTTAAAACTATGAATCACATTGAATATATGACACTTAATGTAACGAAAAATTCAACAGATGGGAAAGGAAATTTAAAATACAAAATTAATATATGAGACCTTTAAGAAAAATATGGCGAATATTAATTGTTGGGGCAGTTATATTAAATTCTTAGGTAATTGGCTTCAAATAAATTATAATTTGTATCAAGACATAGCACTCTTTTCTTTTTTAATTGCTTGTGATGACTATTAAGTGGGCCATTTAATAAGTATTTACGGTTTTATTACTATATGTTTATGCAGCAACGATACGGCAAAAGTTGGTCGAAGAATTTGTTAAGTGTGTTATGAGTACACTGTACATAATTGAATACCGAATCTAGGGGTTTTTGCTCAATTCCATTTTGAAAATTAAAGTGAGAAGCTAAGCCATAATCCAGATTATATTCACGTTGCCAACAGACAACACATAATTGCAATCCTTCAGACAGGATTATGGACCTAGTTTCTCACACCACTTATGTTGTGTGTGCTAATTTTATACATGAGCGGCGTTGCCTACAGTTTAAAGTCGACTTCTAACCACGACAGATTTTTGAGAAACTTTTCATGGCAATTTTCATTTACTCTTAGAGTTTTTGCTAGAAATCTGCTGAGAGGAAGTCGCCAAAGAAATATTTTTTCATATTTCGTTTAGTTGGACATGTCTGACCTTCTGTTTGAACCGAGGCCTCACGTCTAATACGCCAACACACTACCTTCTAGACCACGGCAACTATTATTTGACAAACGTTCAAGCAAAAAGTACGGGTGCATCTAAATTTACCAGCTCAGTTCCTACGCTTAAATCTTGCAAATAGCAAAAAACTTTTATTCGTCACAGTTTTCGAATTTTAAAACTCTAGGAGCTTTCAATTTTCTTGAGATTATCTAATCAAGACAGTTTATACAGACTTTGGCGTCATTTAATTCAAAATCGTTCGTTTAGTTCGTTCGCCAGCCTTGAAATATTTCTTATTTAATATGCCCATAATTTATATATTCATCGTAATAACAAAACCGCTTAAAAACACCATGTCCTGAAAGTTTCGAATTATCGCTTTAGGGAGTAAACACCGTTTCATTAATCATGCCATGTTTACACCAGAGATCAGCAATGAATCGTTTTTACGCTCTCATAAGCACTCATGAAATAAAAAATAAAAAAAATAAGTGAGTCAATAATATTGAAATTTAACTATGTACTCTGATTCATTCATACTCACTACAACGTTGATTTATAAGTACAGGTTGCAATGAGTATGCGTACAACATTGACATCAAACTCATACTATTCGAAATATGTTTGATTCATAAGCCTATTCATTCAGATTCATAACTTTAGAAAAATACTTATAAATCATTCGAGTGACTCGAGTAACTCATCAACAGTTACAGTTTTTGTTGTTGTTGCATTTAAAGAAAATTAATAAAGACAGAGCAGCAAGCAGATCAGACACACAACCTTCTAATGAGTATTTTAGGGTTCGTATGCGAATCATGCCTACTTTGTGATTCACGTATATGTTGAGTTATGGAGAGTCGAAATCAATAACATCATGCGTATTGTTAAGTATGAGTACCATGAGTATTTCAAACTTTGAATATGCGTAGTATAAGTATGACATTAAAATAAGTATGAATGCGTATAAGTATCAGAAATTATAAGTATGATTCGAATCTACTCATCGTTTTGAATACTCATTGCTGACCTCTGGTAGGTAGTGTATTGGCTTATTAGACGTAAGGCCACGGTTCAAGCCCCAGGTCAGAAAACAAAACGAAAATATGAAAAAAAAAATATTTCTTTGGCGGCTTCCTCTCAGCAGATTTCTGGCAAAAACTCTGAGAGCAAATAAAATTGCCATGAAGTTTCTCAAAAAATCTATCGTTTGGAGTCGACTTTAATCTGCATTTCTCGCCACTCATGTATTAAATTAACATACACAACATAAGTGGTATGAGAAACTAGGTCCATAAACCTGAACGAAGGTTTGTAATGACCAATTATGTACGTATGAATTGACATTAGTTGGTATCACACATCTCCCTCCCTGTCAGCATGAACCGTATACATACATAATTGGTTGTTACAACCCTTCAGTCAGGATTACGACCTAGCTTCTCACACCACCTATGTTGTGTGCTTTAATTTCATGCATGAGTGGCGGCACCTATAGTTTAAAGTCGACTCCGAACGACAGGTTTTTGAGAAAGTTTATTTTTACTGACAGAATTTTTGCCAGAAATCTGCTGAGAGGAAGTCGCCGAAGACATATTTTTTCATATTTCGCTTTGATGTCTAAGGGGATGTATGGTAATAATTCTTTATTTCTTCCAAAATTAACTAAGCACAAGCCACGTTGAGTGAGAAGAAGCCTTATTGTGAAGTAAAAATAACAAAATTTGTTTTCAGAACTTCAGTTTTAAAGCTTCTCAAAAAAAATCACTGCCCAAATCGGATACTTTTATATCCTGTTTCTGTAAGACGAATGGACATTAACAGAAGCAAAGAAATCTCATAAACAAAAACTGTAGGCCCTTGGAGATACAATTAACCGTAATTTACCCATGGGGTAAAGCTTAATTGTTCTTTGTCACGCTCTTAAGACTTTTGAGACTTAATATTTTATTTTAGAATGGTCATCTCAAGCGTTAGAAAACGTCTCTGATTAATAACTGAGTGCAAATTCAATCATATTTTGAATAATTAAACATAAAAAAATATTTGAATTCTTATAGAAAAAAACTATTTGGCAAGTGTTAGAAAATTAAAAATAATATTTTATTGTGGATATATTTTCTTTTCTATAAAATAGCATGCATTTCCCGTTAATTTGTGTGAAAATTATATGAACAAAATTTTAATTAATTTAATTATTTTTCCCCTCCTATCTTTTATCAATTTAAAATATTTATTTGTTTTTCTGCCCTGTTTTTTCACGAAATTATTTCGTATTCCTTTAGATTTAGTGATTCACACTTTGTACCACAAAGCAAAGAAAATAAGAAAAACAGAAAATATCTCACACAATAATTTTTGAAATAGAATTCATAATATTTTGTTCGAACAATTTAAAACTTTTAAATCAAATAATTAATGATTCGATCATTTTTTTATACAGGCAGGCAGGCCGTTAATGAAATGTTTTCTTTCCCATGAGCAATTATTTATGAGACCATTTATTAAATACGAGGGCTGCTCTTCTGTTTTTGCAAAATTAATAGAAATAAATTTCTTAAAGTATTTAAATCGACAGAAGGGAAGAAAGGTGTGTTTTAATTAAAAAGAGATTTTAGCAAACCTCGCATACTTTTTATGCAATTTAATTCATTTAAAACTATGAATCACATTGAATATATGACACTTAATGTAATGAAAAATTCAACAGATGGGGAAAGGAAATTTAAAATACAAAATTAATATATGAGACCTTTAAGAAAATAAGGCGCATATTAATTGTTGAGGCAGTTATATTAAATTCTTGGGTAATTGGCTTCAAATAAATTATAATTTGTATCAAGACATAGCACTCTTTTCTTTTTTAATTGCTTGTGATGACTATTAAGTGGGTTATTTAATAAGTCTTTATGTTTCTATTACTATATGGTGGTGCTGCAACAACACTGCAAAAGTTGGTCAAAGAATTTGTTAAGTTTGTTATGAGTACACTGTACATAATTGAATACCAAACCTAGGGGTTTTTGCTCAATTCCATTTTGAAAATTAAAGTGAGAAGCTAAGCCATAATCCAGATTATATACACGTTGCCAACAGTCAACACATTATTGCAACCCTTCAGACAGGATTATGGATTTAGTTTCTCACACCACTTATGTTGTGTGTGCTAATTTTATACATGAGCGGCGTTGCCTACAGTTTAAAGTCGACTTCGAACCACGACAGATTTTTGAGAAACTTTTCATGGCAATTTTCATTTACTCTTAGAGTTTTTGCTAGAAATCTGCTGAGAGGAAGTCGCCAAAGAAATATTTTTTCATATTTCGTTTAGTTGGGCATGTCTGACCTTCTGTTTGAACCGAGGCCTCACGTCTAATAAGCCAACACACTACCTACTAGACCACGGCAACTATTATTTTGCAAACGTTCAAGCAAAAAGTACGGGTAATACAGTAAGTGCAGTGCATCTGACCTGAGCTTTCAATTTCATTTACATTATCTAATCAAAACAGTTTATACAAACTTTGCCGTCATTGCATTCAAAATCGTTCGTTTAGTTCGTTGACCAGCCTCGAAACAGTTCTTGTTCTTGTATACCCATATTTTACATATTCATCGTAATAACAAAATCGTTTAAAAACACCATGTCCTGAAAGTTTCGAATTGTCGCTTCAATTCAGTAAACACCTTTTCATTCATCATGCCATGTTCACACCAGAGATCATCAGCAATGAATCGTTTTTTCGCTTCTCATAAGTACCCATGAAATCTTGAATATAAGTGAGTCAACAATATTGAACTCTGATTCATTCGTACTCACTACAACGTTGATTTATAAGTACAGGTTGCAATGAGTATGCGTAGAACGTTGACATTAAACTCATACCATTCGAAATATGTTTGATTCATATGCCTACTCATTTAGATTCATAACTTTAGAAAAATACTCTTATAATACTTATAAATAGTTCGAGTGACTCAAATCATTCATCAAAATTTAAAGTCTTAGTAATTATCGAATTTACAAAAAAAGAAAAAAAGACAGAGCAGCAAGCAGTGCAAACACTCAACCTTCTAACGAATATTTTCGTGTTCGTACGCGAATCATTCATATTTTGTGATTCTTGTATATGTTGATTTATGGAGAGTCGAAATTGATAACATGATACGTGTTGTTAAGTATGAATATGATGAGTACTTCAAACTTTGAATATGAGTAGAGGTTCCATGATATTAAAATAAGTATGAATGAGTATAAGTATCAGAAATTATGAGTATGATTCGATACTACTCATCTTTTTGAATACTCATTACTGATCTCTAGTACACACTCTGATTTACTTTATAACTTTATAACGTATCCACCGTGCGCTAAGGAAAGTTTTTTCTTTAAATTCATATTCAGAAAAATCTACAATATAGAATTTATGAGAGACAAGCCACTTGGAAAGAGGTTAGGCAGCTTTCAGATTACCGTGTTACAAAGTATTTCATAGATTTTAAAATTTAAAATAAAAAAAAAATTAATAAGAAATCTTAACAAATTGCTACTATGGTAGGAACTTGTTCATTTCTTTATATATTATTTTTACTTAAATAAACACATGCATACATTGTAGGATTTCTTAAGATTAACGAAAAAATCCATTTAAAACCTATTTAATCCTTCATTAATAACGAGTGCAAAAAAAAGAAATTTTTCAAAAACCATGCAACAAAGTTCACAACAATTTTAATCTTTTGAAATATGCTTTCATATTAATTTTTTTAAATATTCATTTTAAAAAAAAAGTATTTTTAGAAAATGATGCTAAACGCAAATAGTTTTCTGCGAGTATTTGCAACGTGTTGCAACACACACACAAAAATCATATTCTCTATTAATTTTTTATTTTTATTTTTAATATTATTATTCATAA
Source organism: Sarcophaga variegata (assembly GCA_932273835.1). Classification (NCBI taxonomy): domain Eukaryota; kingdom Metazoa; phylum Arthropoda; class Insecta; order Diptera; family Sarcophagidae; genus Sarcophaga; species Sarcophaga variegata. Next base: position 112,648,526 of record OW026362.1, on the reverse strand, counting down.
TGCATAATAAAATGTATAGCGCGCACTACTTGTTCTAGATTTTTAAATATTTTTTTCCTTTTTTTTTATAAAAAAATTATAGTGTGTAGATGAAAAGGCATCAAAAAATTAAAAAAAAATATTGGACGAGAAAACATCATTTGAACAAAATTTTTGAAAAACATTTAGACAGTTTGCCAAAAGAAAAAAACAACAACAAAAAAGACATGAAAATATTTAATCATATTTGATGATTTCAGAGGAATTCTACAATGATATTTTGTAAAAAATTAGTTTTTATATTCTATTTGATTATAATTTCTCTACATTATATAATATTTAAGAATATTAAAACAAAAATTCAATTGTCTATACACTACTATTATATTACTATTAAGGTAGGAATTGAACCTAAAACGCTTTAAGTTTGTATACATTAAACAAAAAATATTATTCGTATATCTTCACCGTAGATGGAACAAATTGTTTGTAGACTGAAGAGAAAAGATTTAATATAAATAACAACTCACATTCGCTTCTGGCCTATGGGCAATCTGCAAAGGGAATCGGGTAAATCGATTAGTGGTATATGGTTTGAGGATATAAATATGGAGAATCAGAAGCTTAAGTCATTAAGCTCTCAGACTTTCAGACGAGTTACGTTTGATCTTTTCTGGATGCTCTCGCTAGATTAGGTTCACTTTCTGAGGACGATCCCCCAATTTGCCACCTCGACGGCATCACCAATGGATGGGGCAGGGGGGAAGAGCAGAGGCGTTGGGGGAATGAATCAGGTTGTTAAGTTCCTAGGTGTATATGGCCTGCTATACACAGTATAAGAACAGGTTGGCAGCTGGGCTTGGATAAGGCCAGCTTAAGTTTAGTTATTAGGTTTATTACGGGTTTATCCCAGCCGGACTATTGCAGGGTACGTTGCGATGAGGAGGAATTGGAGACTATCGAACACCTCCTCTGTAACTGCCCAGCCCTTAGTAGGTTGAGATTGAGGGTTTGAATTCTGTGTCGACAGTCTAGATAAAGGTTTTCCATAGATTCATTATTAGTTTGAAATGCTTTCAGTCGGTGTAATTCCTCTGCTTGAAGTCGCCGTAGTGTAGTAGGTAGTGCGTTGGCTTATTAGACGTAAAGCCAGGGTTCGAGCCCCCGGCCAGACATCAAAACAAAATACAAAAAGTATTTCTTCAGCGACTTCCTCTCGGCAGATTTCTGGCAAAAACTCTGAGAGTAAATAAAATTGCCATGAAAAGTTTCTCAAGAGTCTGTCGTTCGGAGTCGACTTAAAACTGTAGGTCCCACCTCTCATGCATAAAAATTAACACACACAACATAAGTGGTGGGAGAAACTAGGTCGTAATCCTGACTGAAGGGTTGGTTGTAACGACCAATTGTGTATGTATGTACATATGTATTAGGTTTCTTACGGATTTATCCCAGCCGGACTATTGCAGTGTTTATTGCGATGAGGAGGAATTAGAGACTATTGAACACCTCCTCTGTAACTGTCCAGCCCTTAGTAGGTTGAGATTGAAGACCCTTGGCAAGGGCTTCTTTGAGGCTTTGAATTGTGTGTCGACAGCGTATATAAAGGCTCTCCATAGATTCATTATTAGTTTGAAATGGTTGAGAAGTGATAGGGCTTTAATAGTGTAGTCAGGCTCTCTTGTGTGTTTTTTTAGTCGGTGTAATGCATACATAACATACATATTTGGTCAGTACAACCCTTCAGTCAGGATTACGACCTAGTTTCTCACACCACTTATGTTGTGTGCGTTTATTTCATACATGAGTAGCGGGACCTATAGTTTAAAGTCGACACCGAACGACAGATTTTTGAGAAACTTTTCGTGGCTATTTTATATACTCTCAGAGATTTTGCCAGAAATCTGCTGAGAGGAAGTCGCAGGAGAAATACTTTTTGTATTTTATTTTGATGTCTGGCCTGTGGCTCGAACAATGGCTTTTTCGTCTAATAAGCCAACACACTACCTACTAGACCACGGCGACTTCAAGTGTCGGTGTAATTCCTCTGCTTAGTCTCCCTTTCCTACTTCTTCTGCTTTTTGCCTATCTCCCCTATTATCCTCACCCCTTTAGGACGTTTTACAATGGGTCAACTACACCTCCGGGTACTGTACTTGTCTCAATTGGCAATTACACGTCCTCGAACCTAAATCTAAACCTACATTTGATTTGTGTCATCTGGTGATATCCTGATTTAACTCAAAAAGAGATCTTCAAACACATAGAGAGTTATTTAAAGAGATCTCGTGACATTCTAAACTATGGCCGCTATGCTCGCTTAAAGAGTATATGCATTAGTACTTAACATAGGGTATCACTTAATTGTTGCCGATCGATTGTAATATTTTTTTCTTGGTTTATTTTATAGTACCCACACAAAATCATCGCCATGTAAATACTTTTATTTCTGTTTAAATTTTTCGTGTCAAGAAAATTAATATGAAAAAAAAACAAATTAAATAAACAAATTTTGTAAAAATAACAACAATTTACCTTAATTCGTTTCATTTTAAAAGAGTCAAGGTTTCATTGTGCCACTTAACAGAAGGAGTCCTTAGAGACAAAAAAATTCTCGTTTTTTTTTGTTTGTTTTTTCATAAATATTTGCAGTTCACATAATTAACGTTTATTGGTTTTTAGTTTTTATTAACAAGCAAAAATAATGAAAAATATTTATTATTTATTTTAAATAATAACGCTTAATTATGTTTAAATAATATTCGTGTTTTTTTTTTGCAAATACCTGCGTTCTCAGGTTTTCAGCCTTGAACCAACAATTGCCCCCCCCCCCCATTTGTAGAGAAAATACCACAAGAACTTTGTTCTTGTTCTTTTTCATTTTTTTATATAAATTTTCCTTATACTTATGGTTTATTATAGTTTTTAATGATTAAGCATATCGAATAAGCGAAATATTTTCCTTAATGATGTGAAATATTTTTTGATTTGTTTTTTTTTATTCTTTTTAAAATATTCCTTTTTTTCAAAATTATAAATTATTATATAATGAGGCATAAATGAATTGTGCACGATAATAATTAGTTTTAATTAAATTCAATTAATCTGTAAATGAACACAAAGTGTAAGTAGACATCATTTATTTTTAAATATGAAAAATAAAATTCTCTTATTTTAACCCATTGGGTACTAATATTTCTTAAAAAATTCTGCCTTCATAGCAAACAAATTCCCCAAATTCAGACAAAATAATCTTTTTTTTTTTATTGCCTTAAACCTTTAAGTTCTATCGATAAAGTAAATAAGGGATTTGGTCTACTGTAGCATGACAGTATGATTGGCATGTTCAACCATCTAGAAGTAACACTCTCTGTAAAAATAATATGAGGCGGATCACAACGCCACAGTAGTTGAATTAAAAAGTGACGGTAAAGTCAAAACTAACATAGTTTTGCCGGCAGTTGGTGAAGGTAGACCGTTATTTCAAAGTCTTATACGCAAGATTAGCCTTCAGTTTTCTCGATCTAATTTAGATTATTAATTAGGTGTGGTGGGGAAGTGATTAAAGTGCTTGACTACCAACCTGAGATCAGCAATCAATCGTTTTTATCGTTACTCATAAGTACTCTTAAAATTTTGAATAAAAGTGAGTCAACAATATTGAAATTTATATATGTATTCTGATGCATTCATACTCACTACTACATTGATTTATAAGTACAGGTTGCAATGAGTATGCGTACAACGTTGACATCAAACTCATACCATTCGATATATGTTTGATTCATAAGCCTACTCATTTAGATTCATAAATTTAGAAAAACACTTATAATATGTACTCATAAATGATTCTAGTGACTCGAATCGTTCATCAAAATTTACAGTCTTAGTTGTTGTTGCATTTACAAAAATAGAAAAAAGACACATAAGCAAAAAAGACAGAGCAGCAAGCAGAGCAAACACACAACCTTTTAGTGAGTATTTTATTGTTCGTACGCGAATAATACTTATTTTGTGCTTCTTGTAAATGTTGACTTATGGCGAGTCGGAATCAACAACATCATACGTGTTGTTAAGTATGAATACGATGAGTCCTTTAAACTTTGAATATGAGCAGAGGTTCCATGATATTAAAATAAATATGAATGGTAAAAGTATCAGAAATTATGAGTATGATTTGATTCTACTCATCTTTTTGGTACTGATTGCTGACCTCTGCTACCAACCCAAGTATTTCACACTCAAACACGATTGACGGCGGTGTTTACAAAGATCATCATAGGAAAGTCACACGACGAGCAGACGTTCCCGAGCAGTGGACATCCGAGCATAGTTTCACAGAAAATATATTATTTATGAAACGATATTTGGTAATCCTGTCATTCTGGTACCTGCTACACTAGACCAAATTACCTGTTTAGAGAATCAAATAGCTACCGCGGGCCCAAAAAACATACCACGACATAACACATTAATCCGCTGCATTAGACACGTCACAACTCTTTTTGTGAAACACAGCCTACTAAAGAGATATGTCGGGAAACTAACGATGGAATAACGAAAGATGAATATAGGAATTTACTGTATATAACCGACAGAGTGCTGTATAACTCTAAAATCAGAAGCATGTTATCGCAAGCTGTGCATGATACAGCTGACGGATCTTACAGTTTAAATGCAGAAGAAAATTAATGTATTCTGCGGCCTACAAGTAGATGATGTCACTACTAAAAAGACTATAAAAGCCAAGGTCGAGGAAGAAAATAATTACAATTGACTGAAAGTAAACGGAATCCTATTGATGATATAGCAAGAAAAACAATACAGTAAACTGAAACGTACAGCATCAAAACCACTAAGTTTTGACACATTGGTTATGACAGAAGATATGCAAATAGTCACTTGGCTAGAAATACTTAAAGTATTTGAATTTTAATAAATAAAACTAAATAATTAATATAGTCTGAAGTATGTACGTCTACAAGTTTGTATATACAAATATAATTCACATGGTCTGCCTAGCGAAAAATAATTCTTATATTACTTGTCTGACATTGGGTCTCATCAGTCAGACAACATCTGAAATCTTTAACTCAACACTCAACACATTTAATTTGAATACTTTTGAATGACAAGATTTCATGTGAACAGCATAATTTTTGGATTAAAGTAGTCTATCCTCTACAGCCACCCAAATGACAAAACAAAAATTCCCATCAAAAGTAATTAAAATGCCAAAAAAATAAGACGATTACATAGAAAATTGATTTTGATGAAATATGAAATTGAATTGTTTAAGAACAAACAAAAAAAAATAAAAAGAAGTCAAGTACATTCATACAACATGTATTCCATTGTATGTTTGTATAAGCTTAAGTATTAACGTGTCTAAAATTCATTAGTTTTTCATTAAGAATTTTAAAATGTTTTTAATTTTCTTTAACTTGTTTTTTATGGCTGTGCTGTGCTGCTCCTCATCTCAATGTGTTGGCTATCTGTAGAGATCAGATTCTTTCTTTTTTAATTTTAAGTGTATGACCGATTGGTGTATTCTTCGAAGAACAAGTGTGTCGTGTGCACAAAAGAACAAATTTTTCTTAAAATTTTTTTCTTGTTTTTTTTTTGTTGAGGAGAAAATCATGTATTTTGTTCTTATTTTTTTTTTTAATTTTCCATTTCATTCTTAAATTTCATTCTGTACATTAAATTTTTGTAAAAATTATTTTGAAAAAATTTAATAAAAAAAACCATTACCAGCCTTAAATTGCTCATGTTCGGCATTCTTTTTCTGCCACAAAGAGGTCGATATTCTATAACTGCCAGCGGTTAATATTACTGGCACAGTGGTAGTAAAACCATTTATTTTTTAATTTTTCAATTAAAAACTTATTTAATAGTGTTTCGAATGCTTTCTTTTGCTATTGGAATTCCTTCTTTTATGCTCATTTTTTTCCAAATTCCAATATTTCATTTCCCTATTTAATGATGTGCCAATAATTTATACGCTGAAAATCTCTATTATCAGCATAATGACGTCAAACGCAATAAAAATACTTCAGTGTTTACTTTTGCCGATTAATAACGGCATTACCTGCATGGTATATAAAGATTTTTAAAATCCGATGTGCTCTCATTACGCAATATACTCGCACATGTTAGCAGTGTTATTAGGCTGGAGCCAATAAACTTCTGTAAAAATTCAAGGGAACTTCTCCCAAAGATTCAGTGGTTTCAGCGCAAAGCTCTTAAGAAGTTCCGATAAGAGATTCCGAATAGTGATAACCGCTATTTACTTACATAATTGGTCAGTATGACCCTTTAATCAGGATTACGACCTAGTTTCTCAAACCACTTATGTTGTCTGGGTTAATTTTTATACATAAGTGGTAGGATCTACAGTTTAAAGTCGACTCCGAACGACAGATTTTTGAGAAACTTTTCATGGCAATTTTATTTACTTTCAGTGTTTTTTTGCCAGTTTTTCGCCGAAGAGTTATTTTTTAAAATTTCATTGAGTCGGAAATGTCTGACCTAGGATTTGAACCGAGGCCTCAAGTCTAATAAGCCAACACACTACCTACTAGACCACGACAAATAAATTCGTCTCATTAGAATGAAGCAAATGAAGCTTCTACATCTGCAGCCAGCAGGGGATGGAAATTTTCATGAGAAAAAAAAATAATACATGAGATAACTAGGACGACTATGAGACCATTAACACGCTGGGTGTAGTGTAATGGAACTGAGTCTATATTGGGTATCGAACTGGCAATCTCCGGACTGAGTTGGAATTAGAATATGGAAAATTCACAGATTCCAGTTAGTGGATGGAATACAAACTCCTTAGAGCCTCTGAAATGTCAGAAGTTATGTGGACTATGCTCGCAGGAAGGTAAAGAAAGCAACAAATTCATTATCCCGTATGTAAGAGGATTTAAACGGAGTAATTAATTAATTGTAATTAGTCCCATAGTTCCTTATATAGTCGCCGAGTGTAGTAGGTAGTGTATTGGCTTATTAGAAGTAAGGCCGTGATTCAAACCTTAGTCAAGGCAAATCGAATAAAACGAAATATGAAAATATATAGGCGACTTCCTCTCAACTGTTTTCTGGCAAAAACTCTGAGACTAAATAAAAATTATCATGAAAAGTTTCCCAAAAATCTGTCTTTAAAATTAGCACACACAACATGGGTAGTGTTAAAAACTAAGTAGTAATCCTAACTAAGTGGTTGTATTGATCAATGAAGTAAGTAAGAAGGTCTTTAGACTTCAGCGGTATTAGAAGTCGACGTAGTCTAGTAGGTAGGGTGTTGGCTTATTAGGCATAAAGGCCAAAAACTCCGAAAATATGAAAAAATATTTCTTCGGTGGCTTCCTCTCAGCAAATTTCTCGGAAAACTCTGAGAGCAAATAAAATTGCCATGTAAAGTTTCTCAAAAAATCAAAACGACAGTTCGGAGTCGACTTTAAACTGTAAGTCCCGCCACTCATGTATAAAATTAACACACAACATAAGTGGTGTGAGTCGTAATCCTGGCTCAAGGGTTGTAATGACCAATTATGTTATGTAGGGTATGGGGAGGAATTCTAAAATATACAGCTAAGGATTGCATTAGAATATGCGGCTAGTATTTAATCGCATCTTTTATAAACTTTGGTACAAAACATCTTACCTGCGTTGTTTAAATTGAATTAATCAAGGATCTAGGATGATAATCCATCTATCTATCTGAATAATATTTGTAAAAATATTTTGGTTGTAATAGAGAGGAACCTTTTTTATAAATGAGTTGTCCTATCTCCTCCTCTTGAAGGTCAAGGGCTTCTGGATGGATTTTTAGAGAAATAATGCCCACCTTTTTCAAAAATGACCATATGATATCGTATAAAGGGATATAATTTTCTGAAATAGAAATTCCAGTATAATTGTTTTACTAATTAAAACAAAACAGAAATATAATCACGAAATATTTTTATTTTTAAAATCGATTTTCTTTCCTTTTTATTCTAATCAACAAAATTGTAAGCAAAAGACAATAAACAAAATCGATTTGTTTATTTATTTAAATTATAATTGTAATTATATTTTGTTTATTTATTATATTTGGTTTACAAAATTATGTAACCTTCTCACAATGTTTAGCCCAACAGTTAAAAAGTGTGTTGTTTTTCGGCATGTTCCGCATAAACCGCAACCAAATTTTTCTTTCGAGCAAATTTTTCGATCGCATTTTAAATAATAATTTTCCATGTGTTTACAGTTTTTATAGTTTAGTAAACAAAAATAAAAAGAAAACTCAATAAATTATTATTTTTTTTCCTTAATGATTTGGATTTAAAAGTCCTATAAACAATTTTTTTCGAAGGTAAACGTCACGCAGCGTTGATCGGAACGTATTGAAATGGATTGAAAAGAAAATAATTTTATTTATTTTTGAAATACATACATATAAACGTTTAAAATTGTTGTTCATGTATATTTATATAATAATTCTTTTTTTATTTTTTTTTAATTTGGCCAGTGGATATACATATATTTTTGCATTTTGAATTATAAATGGAACTTTAGTAATGAATTTATTGAATGGAATTGAATTTAAAAACTAAAAAAATTTTAGAAAAAGCATACTAACTGGATAATGGATTTAGTAAAACATAATACACTGAAAGAAATTATTATTATAAATATTGATTTGTTTATTAAAACATACGGCATAATATTCTATTAAGTTTTGCTTATTTGGAACCAATATTCTAAACAAATTATTCCACTCTGCGTGGGTTACTTAGAAAATATAAATTAAAGAAACCATAACTATTTGATTCATTGATTATGGGTTAAGTTCTAAAATACTTTAGGTTTAGGGTTTCAAATTGAAATTTTGGTAGGGTGGTAGTAATTCACTTACGTTTCAATTTATCAGAGACAGTATTTAGATAATCATGATCAATAATTGCATGATTATGCATCAGTTTTTGGATATTAAATACATACATACATAATTGGTCATTACAGCCCTTTAGTCAGGTTTACGACCTAGTTTCTCACACCACTCACATGTTGTGTGCGTTAATTTCATGCATGAGTGGCGGAACCTACAGTTTAAAGTCGGCTTCGAACGACAGATTATTTTAGAAAACTTTTCATGGCAATTTTTTATTTACTCTCAGAGTTTTTGCCAAAGTCTGGTGCAGTTTTGAAGTCGTTTTTTGAAGTAAGTCGCCGAAGAAATAATCATTGTATTTCGTTTTGATGTCTAACCTGAGGTTTATACCCTGGCTTTATATCTAATAAGCCACACACTAACTACTAGACTACGGCGACTTATTATTATATATATGAAATACTACTGAAGACTTAAATTTTAAGCAAGAATTCTAGTTTCTTTACTGCATCTTATATATGTATTCTTATTCTAGATCTTTTAAGGGACATAAGGCTGTCACAAATCATCTTCTCTATCTTCTTATTCGGTTTCTATTTTCTGGTTATATTTGGACACTTATTATAAATGTAAAGTGGCTTCATTACAACTTAGGCCAACATGTTATTATTAACATTTCAAAAATCTTAGGTAGAGCAATTAGGAGATTGGAGCTGATAGCATATCTCATATCTCAACCAAATTGACTTAAGTCATTATTACAACTTGCCCTTAAAGTTGGGTTTAGTTAAAGGTAAGTTTAGCTAAAGTGAACTTTAAAGTCACCTTTAGCTTATTTTCGTTATTACAACCTACTAATAAAATAAAGTTAACTTTTTCAAAAATGTGGCAGTACTGGAGCAATGTCGATAACACTGCTCAAATTAAACAAGTTTTATTTAACCCTTTGACGGACACCAAACTTTTAGGAGGCCTTCCCGTGGGACACTTGCTGTATCTCCGTTATTTGGCAAGATACGAAAATTCCGAAATTTATGACGTGTATACACGTCATGTTCCCCCAGAAACCCTTGTTATGACGTCTATAGGCGTCAGTGTCCGTCAAAGGGTTAAACGCAGCGGCAACGACGGGCATCTTTTTTTGTTGTTTTTGCCCATGTTGTTTATATTTGTATATAAAATAATGTATAACATGGCAAATTCAAGCATAAACTTAACTTTAAAAGTTACGGATAGGATGATCTTCCCTTTAGCTTAACGCTTACTTCTACCTTTTGTCCACTTATAATAATGAAAAACAATTTATTTGGCCGTTAAAATCCTCCCTTTTGTTAAAGGCAAATTATAATAATGGCCCCTAGGCTGTTATTTTCTGGGGGGCCGCAGATATTATAATTTATTTTAGTTTCTTCTGCAGGTACTTTTATACTATAATCCTTGATCGATTCTAACTAAATGACTAACATGTTATGAAGTGAAAGAGAATAGAATTTGAAAATTGTTTATGACTAGTTGTAAAATACTTTTTAATTACAAATAATATATTTTTTCTTACAATTTATAACAAAATTTGCCATTATCCTAAAATACCGTTTGATTGTTTTTTTAATTTAAAAAATAAAGTATTTAACCTTAACCTTCCAAAAAGGAAGGAAATGATATAAAAAAATATCACTAATTTATCTTGTCACAACGGGCTATTAGACTACTACATGCATACATACACACATACATTTTATTAATAGTCTATATTAGACTTTTTGTTGTTGTTGTCGTTTTTTTTACAATATTAATTATTTTATAATACTACCCTAGCATTGAACTTTTTTAAAATAAAAATTTTTCAGATAAAAACCACAAAAATCCACACTGGCTGCTTACAAGGTAGTCTTTTCCAAATACAGATTTATTGAAAATTTAAAAGAAGAAAAAAAAATACAAAAACTGCTGACGTTGACTAAAATCACTCACACATTTTTCATGCAATATCTGCGGCGAATGTATGCCGCAGAGTCGTCCGTTTGATCATTTTTCGCTTAAAAACAGATGTTTTATTACACACACACAGTCAAGGCAGCGAAATCAAATTGAAAGATCGACATGGGAAATCCAAACAATACCAGTTTTTTTCGGGAAAAACAAATTTCCACTGAGTTTTTCTACACTAAACATGTATTGAATACCAAATGTTTATTGAAATAAATTTTGTAATAAAATAATACAATATTTTAAATGAAAATAGACAGAAATTTGTTTGTTCTGAAAATAAAACAAAAACTATCTGTTCCATATGTACTCTAGCTATTCACACGATTGTATTCGTAAAACGGGAACCGAGGGAAAAAAGCATTCCCCCCTCAAAAAAAAAATATTTTTTCCAATTAGAAATGAATTAAAAGTTTCTTCTCTAGAAGAAATATTTTTAATTTTTGTTTTTAGAGGATCTCTCTAACGCTCTCTCTCTCCTTCTCTCTTTAAGTTGTTTTCTCTCATTTAAATACACTTGACTTTTACATTTTCGATAAGAGAGCAGCGCAGAAATGCCTCCACATTTGATTGTATATTTAGTTGTTGTTGCTTTCAAGTCGCTGTACTCGTGTGTAGGTCCGAATGCATTTATAAATCTCTCCATTTGTGTACCCTACTTTCGGTACTCCATGTTTAATCAAATATATTCGAATTAGAAAAATCCTGAAGATCTCTTTTAAAGGTTTGGGTTTAGGTTGGGTTTAGATTAGAGGACGTGTACTTGTCAAATGAGACCAGTACAGTACCCAGAGGTCAAGTTGACCCATTGTACAAAACGTCCTTAAGATGAGAGAATAATCAAGGGTTTTAAGGGCTTTCTAACGTACCTTTTAATGTAATTAAGAAAAGGTATCGGCTGTTGTAGGAACTGCATAAAAATGCATGTGTTTTTAAAAAATTACGGCAAATTTCCATTTCCATTGCAGGAGTACTCTTTCATGTATGAACTCGCATTCCAGATACCGCATTTCGCACTTCGACCACTACCACCTTAAATACCACATGCCCTGGCGTTATATTTTAATTGTAAGAAGAAAAAACAAAAAAGAAAGAAAAAAACTTAAATTGTGTCTGTTTCATTAAGAATAGAAGTGAATAGAATGGGAAAATATGAATGCGTGTTCTGTATCTATCAGTAGGATTGAAATTGTTTTTTATTTATATTTTTAATGTTTTAATTGCTTTATTTTTTCAAATATATTTTCCTAAAAGTCATTTGAATTTGAAATGAACAGACGACAGATATACAGTTGAAATACTAAAGCGAAAAAGTGTAAAACAATTCGTTTCAGAATAAGATAAAAATGAGAAAAATTTTCGAGCATTGAAAACTTTTCCGAACAGAGAAAAGGAAAACAGAAATTAAAATCAAAAAACACAAGGGAGAAGAAGATCGGTTAAAGAAAAAAAAAGACAAATCCGAAGGAAAATTATTGGCCAAAATAGAAAATTCCAAGCAAAAAAGTTTAGTCGGTCAAACGCGGGCGGTATACATACGTTGAACGGATAAAATATAAAAATTTTCAACACGAAAGAAATTCGTAATAATTTCGTTTTTCAATAAAAATTGTTAATAAATTTAATTTTTATAAAAAAAATATAATAAAAAATGGCGGATGTTGAAATTATCCAAAACGTATCGGAAGTTAAGAAAACAAAGAAAGTTAAGAAAACTTCGAAACGTCGCGAATCGGAAGTTCAAATAACCGAAGTTGAACAAACCAATGATGAGAGGGGGTACGTGTCGTTTGAAGTGAATCAAAAATCAAACGAAATTCATTGATAGTTTTTTGTTGTTTTTAATTTCAATTTTTATAGAAAGTTATTTTGTGGAAAAACTTTGTGAGCAATTATTACAACTCTTGGACTATTAAAAAATGAATAATAATTTAATAAACAATTTGTTTCTAACGATATTAAGGAAACGAATAACTTTAGACCATAAGAACTAATTACAGTCTATGCGATAAGACTGTCAAGATCGTTAAATAGAAAGGCAAAGTTACCCTTAAGAAAATAACCAGAAAACTAAAGCTTTCCTAAAATACTGGAGATTTAATTGATACATTTTGCGGAAATGTCCCAAATAGCTTTGCAGAATCAAGTTTAATCAAAAATAACGGAAATGACTAAATTAAAGTGTTTTCTTTATGAAATTTATAACAAACAAAAATTCATCACAAATATTTTGTTTTATAAAATTATATTGAAACTAAGAATTTTACCTTTTTTCATTTTGAAAAAATTTCTTTCTTTCTGTACAAATTATGTAAAAATTTGCGAATAAAAATTAATTATTATCCTTTTTTTACAAAGTTTTAATTATTGTAATAGGAAAAAGCAAAAAAATTTAGGAATTTTCCAAGAATTTGGTATCTGATTCATTGTTTAAGCAATGGACCTGCTTATAACAAGCATTTATCATAATAATCAAGTTAATAAAGAGACCTTAAATATAAAAAAAATTCTAAACCGAGTCAGGTACTTTAGCCAATATTTTTGTTAAATTAAAAAAGAGTTAGATAAGTAAAGTTTTAAAGTTAAAATCGCTTAGGAATTAAATATTCTATACAATGTAAATCCAAAAATTATGTCTTCTATTAGGATTTGAAAAACCGTTGAGTATTGAGATTATTTTTAACTAAATTTTTATTTTTCACCATTTTACAACTTATATTTTTCACTTGTTACTACATACATTTCAAATTTAATAGACTACAATACAGGATAATTTTTCTGACAACTTAAACATTTTGAAACTTTAGCTGCCTTCCTTTGAATACATACTTTATTTTATTTATTGTTTTCAATTTAGATTGATATTAAATTTGCTTTCAAATAAATTGTATAAATTGTTACACTCTTAATAAACAATATAGGAATATTAGTACAATTTTTTTTACAAGAAACATTACATTAATAATAAAGCAAATTACTTTTAATGAAACATAATTTCCGTATAACACTAAAATCTTATGCTCATACAAAAATTCAAAGAAAAACCCGAAAAACTTGAAATGAATTTCACAAACGACACGTTACTACTCTCTTTACTAAACAAAAGGTACAAAAAATTATGGAAATTCTATAAAAATATTAAAACATACAAATTTAAATAAATACTAAGAATATAATACAACAACAACAACAAAAAACACACACATCCATACACACAAGTGATTATTTCAATACTAAAAATAATAAAGGATTAAAAAAGAAATGTATATGTATTTATCAAAGAAAATATAAAAAAAATTCTTACACTTGGAAGAGTACAATAAATTCTGTTTGAAACACAACATTTGTTAACGGAAAATATTTAATTCTCTCTGCAATTGTGTTTACTACTCACTACCACTTAATGTCTTTTCCTCTATTACTACTACTACCAACACCTTCTTACAAAAAAAAAAATGAAAAAAAACAAATACAATTTAAAAGAAATCTTTCAATTTAGAAAACATATAATAAAAGTGTAAATTACAAAAATCATACAATTTCACCTTACAAACACCACAACAATTAACGGATAATACTTTATTGCTCTCTATAACTGTGTTTACAACTCACCACTTTCTGTTTCTCCTACTATTTCTACCAATATTTGCAAACATTACACTACAAAACAAACAAAATCAACATGCAATACAAACAACCATAAAAATCTCTTTTAAGTTACACTCACTAAAAAGAAAACTACAAACGAAAACAAAAAGAAATTCTGGTTTTATGCAACAATTCCTTATTCTATTATACTTGCAGTTAATTTTCAGTGGTGAATATACGAAGGCCATGGATAAGGATTGGCATTCTGGCCATTTTTGTTGCTGGCAATGCGATGAGAGCCTGACCGGCCAGCGTTATGTAATACGTGATGATCATCCCTATTGCATCAAGTGTTACGAGAATGTTTTCGCCAACACTTGTGAGGAGTGCAACAAGATTATCGGTATCGATTCCAAGGTGAGTAAAATAATAAAGAAATTCTCTCTTTCCTTTTCTCACTCTCTTGCCTTTTTTATCCAACTGCATATATGCATATATGTATATTTATAAATGCATATATGTATGTATGTATGTATTAGGTTTGTTTGTAAAATTAGAAATTGTTCATAAATATAATTGCATCATATTTGTAGTTTATTTTTGACTTTAGTTAATTATTTTTATCTTTCTTGCTCTGCTCATATGGAAATCTGATTGCTATCAGGCCTGTGCATCTGTATGCTTCTTAAAAACATTTAGAATTGTTTGAAATGCGAAGTAGACTTCGTTGCCATACAAACATATATAGATACACTGTACTTTGTTTTAATGGTTATTTTTCTGGTGACTAAAAGCAAAAATGTTTCTGCAATTTATTTAAAATAAACATTACAAATAAAATGCCAGTGTTGCCAGATTTGGAAATGTTATACTACTTCAATTTTGTGACAAAAAAATAGAAATTTGTTCTGTTATTCATTCAAAAGTTTTCACCAAATTACAAGACTTCTTTTCTTTACTCGTAATATACTGTGAGCTTTAAAATAAAATATACACCAGTATAGATTATAATTTGGACTACATACATACATACATACTTAATTGGTCATAACAACCCTTCAGTCAGGATTATGAACCTAGTTTCTCACACCACTTATGTTGTGTGTTTTAATTTTATACATGATTGGCGGGACCTACAGTTTAAAGTCGACTCCGAACGACTAGTTTTTTGAGAAACTTTTTCAAGACAATTTTACCAGAAATCTGCTGAGAGGAAGTCGCCGAAGAAATATTTTTTCATATTTTCATTTTGATAATTTGGACTACATTTAAAAGTTTTTTGCCTTTTCCGAGATTTAAGCGTTGGCACTGGGAGCTGGTAAATTTAGATTCACCTACTGTATTATCCGTAATTTTTGCGTGTTCGTTTGGAAAATACTAGTCGCCGTCGTCTAGTAGGTAGTGTGCTAGCTATTAGACATGACGCCTCGGTTCAAATCCCAGGTCAGACATCAAAACAAAATAAGAAACAAATATTTCTTCGACGTCTTCCTCTCAGCAGATTTCTGGCAAAAACTCAGAAATGAAAATAGGATTCCGTTATCACTAGGCAGGCTAACTACTGTTATAGGGCAATATTATTTCTCTTTCTAATACAGTCAGCGGCAATTGTAGACACCCTTTATTTAAAATCATATTTTATATTGAATATCATATTTCATATGGAAATTATTACACTGTTAAACGTTTGTTATCCATTAGTGTTGCGTTATCATTTAATTTTTTTTTAACTTTTATTTGTTTAGGATCTTTCATACAAAGACAAACATTGGCATGAAGCCTGCTTCTTGTGTTTCAAGTGTCATCTGTCATTGGTGGACAAGCAATTCGGCGCTAAGGCTGATAAAATCTATTGCGGCAACTGTTATGATGCCCAATTCGCATCACGTTGCGATGGCTGTGGTGAAGTCTTTCGTGCTGGTAAGTTTAACAAATATTCGTTTATTCGTAATCACAAGCATAACCAAAGTGAACGTAAAACATTAAACGTTGAAATATAATCCAAACCCTGACATCGTAAAACAATTATATACAATATACAATGGTATAGTTTTGAAACATTTTTATAAATATATTTGCTTGCTACTGGTATTATGCAAAAAATAAGCAATTAAAGCTCTTATAAAAATACTTTCAATATCTAAAATTAAGCACGAGATACAAATGAAATGTTTTTTTAAACTTTAAACAAAAAAAGTTCATTGTAACTGCTGAAATGAGTCAAAAAGCATAAAAAATAACTCCTACACTTGATAACAAGTGCTTAAACCCTGAACTTAATAACACAGGCTTAAGATTACCCGTTTCTTTAATTATTATTTGTTGTTTTGAATGTTCGTTTAACATTTTTCATAATGAAAGCCGGTTTTAAAAAAAATTCATTTTGAACACACAATAATTGTTTTATTATCTGCGTTAATTTATTTTTTAATTAAAATCCAGTAACAGTTTTATTGTGATTATTTATTGTGTTATAAAAACGTCATTTAATTTACATTTTATTTGCTTTTTACGATTTGATTTTCAATAATTATTTATTATCAATTTGTATTGACATTTATAGCCAAATAAGTTCAAAACATTTCATTTTATGGTGATTGTATTAATTTTTTGTGATTTAATTTATTAGATTAAGGGCCGTTATTACAACTTGCCTTTAACTAAAGGCAGAGTTTTATTATTATAAGTGGACAATAAGATAGAAGTAGGCGTTAAGTTAAAGGGAAGATCATCCCATCTGCGACTTTTAAAGTTAAGTTTATGTCTCGACTTGCCATATTATATATTGTTTACAATATGGCAACTTCAAATATTAACAAAATGAGCAAATATAACAAAAAATTAAGCCCGCTGTGGCCACTGCGTTTTAAAAAACTTGTTTAATTTGGCAAAAGTTATCGATATTGCTCCGGCACTGCCATATTTAAAAAAAAAATTACATACATACATATATACATAATTGGCCATTACAACCCTTCAGTCAGGATTACAGCCTAGCTTCTCACACCACTCATGTTGTGTGTGTTAACTTTTATATATGAGTGTCGGGACCTACAGTTTAAAGTCGACTCCGAACGACAGATTTCATGGCAATTTTATTTACTTTCGGATTTTTTGCCAGAAATCTGCTGCTCGTTTTAATGTTAGACCTGGGGGTTTGAACCGTGGCCTCACGCCTAATAAGCCAACACACTACCTACTAGACTACGGCCACTCCAAAAAAGTTTACTTTAATTTATTAGTACGTTGTAATAACGACAAAAAGTTAAAGTTGACTTTAAAGTTCACTTTAGCTATAGTTACCTTTAACTAAACCCAACTTTAACGGTAGTTGTAATAATGGCCCTAACATTAGAAATATCATGTTAAAAAGTTTCTGAATTTCTAAAAATATCTACAATGCCATATTGAAAAGAATTTTCACTTCTCAATGATGCTTCATTTCTTCTACAAAAATTCCACGCATATCAAGATAAAAACAAGTAAGAAACTCACTAACGGTCAGGATTGACTATGTAACGTGCTATTCCTTAATACACAAAAAAAAGGTTGTGATATTACAATATACTTAACCTCTGGCCTAAGTAGCATCTTACCCTTCGAGTGAGATGCGCCACCCTACTTAATCTAAGTCACAATGATAATTAATCATATTTTTCCTAAGTTTTTGTATATTGAAAAAATTCGATATTGGGCTGTTAATTTCAGAGTAATTAGTCTCACTCTTTAGTTATCTTATATTAGGAATCTTCCTACGTATGCAAAACATAGGCTAAAGGACGAGCTAGCATCGAAATGCACTGCTTCTCTATATAGTATGTGTATACCACTCGGAATGTGTACGTCCTGCTTACCGATCGAAAAGGATTAAATTACTTGCTAATAATCATGATTTTATTGGCTGTACTTTTAGGTTTTTTTTTATAAAAAATCCAATCATCCAGTATCCAATATCAAACCCAGATTGGAAACAAATGTGAAAATTAGTAAAAAAAAAAAATATATAATATATCGAATTTAGAGCAATTATGGACTGATTCTCAAGGAATCCGTTACCCTTACTCCATACATACATATGTGGCCACTACAACCCTTCAGTCAGGATTACGACCTAGTTTCTCACACCACTTATGTAGTGTGTGTTAATTTTATACATGAGTGGCGGGACCTACAGCTTAAAGTCGACAATTTCTTATTTACTCTCAAGTTTTTGCCAGTAATCTGCTGAGAGGAAAATCGCCGAAGAAAGATTTTTTCATATTTCGTTTTGTTGAAAATGTTGTTGGACCTGGGGTTTGAACCCTGGCCTCATGTTTAATAAGCCAACACACTACCTATTAGACTACGGCAATTTCACCCTGACTATGTTATCCAAAAAACTGATTCAAATCAACAACAGATTTACATAAGAAGAGACCTTTTTACTTGAGTTGCATTGTGTATTTCCACATTTTGCCCCTAGTGATTGCCCTTGATTATGTAGACTATAATGAAAACACGTTTAAATACAGAAACTTAATGTCAAACTTTCAGAACCATAATAAAAGTGTCGGAAATTATTTAACAAACGACATTGTCGCCAGCAAAGTCTATATAAATAAATAATAGGGAAAATCCTACACTTGCTATTACGAGCGTTTTAAATTTAAAAATTTTATAAATATTTATATTTTGTAATTGATACTTGCATACATATTACATACATATTTTCATAAATTTATAATACAATATTTGCATATTTGGTAACTGACTGATCTATTTTAGGTGGGCTTTTGAAAATTTACATGCCAAAGAAAAACTGACAAATTGCAATGCAGTTTCCCTTACTCTTTAAAATTTAATGAACAACAAAAAAAAACAAGTTGTTTTCAGTTATAGTAACTATTAAACAAAAAATTATAAAAGACTATGCACAATGGGTTGTTAATCTTTAGAAACTAATTCAGCAACACCTAGCTTAATTGTATTAAACTAAGAACTACATTTTTGGACTTTTACACCGTTTACAGAAAAGCAGATTCGCTTTAATACTTCACAGTTGTATCAACCGGTATGCACACGGTTGCTTTTTAATATTTGCTTTTTTCTTTTGTAAATTCACATACATGTTTGGTCATTACAACCCTTCGGTCAGGATTACGACCTAGTCTCTCACACCACTCATGTCGTGTGTGTTAATTTTATACATGAGCGTCGGGACCTGAGAAACTTTCCATGGCAGTTCCATTTATTCTCAGAGTTTTTGCCAGAAATCTGCTGAGAGGAAGTCGCCGAAGAAATATTTTTTCATATTTTCGTTTTGATGTCTGACCTGGGGTTTGAACCCGGGTCTTGCGTCTAATAAGCCAACACACTACCTACGAAGACTTCTTTGTTAATTCACGTTTAATAAATATGCTGGCGTAAAAAAATTTTGCAAAATTGTTTGAAGATTTTAATTCAAAGATTTGATTCTTTCTTAAGTCTGATAATTTTGTAGACACTTTTCTTTTTTCCTTTTGCCGCCGCATTACATTGGAATATAAAAACAAAACCACAAATTCACAGCAAATATTTTTAATGTAAATAAATATTGTTCGATTGATTGGTTAGTTGAATGACATTGTCATTTGAGATATTGAATCTCTTACAGCAGTAATGCTAATTTAGCTTTTTTTTCGAAGTAAGAAATAAAAACTAAAGAAAAATGTAAATTTTTTATTTATTTTTTGTTATTGAAACTTTAGAAAGTTAGGGTGATTGGGTCTTATCAAAACTCCTGTAATTCTTTCTTGTCAATGTAAGTATTGATTTGATCGAAATCACACTATGCCCTCTTTCTTCATCATTACGACTTTTGCAGAAATCGTTGTGAACTAGAAGCCAATGTCCCTATATGACGGCTATATGGTCTTAAGATGATGTCGTCGTAGTCTAGTAGGTAGTGTGTAGATTTATAAGACGAGAGGCCTCGGTTCAAACCCCAGGTCAGACATCTCCATCAAAACGAAATATGAAAATTTATTTCTTCGGCGACTTCCTCTCAGCAGATTTCTGGCAAAAACTCTGAGAGTAAATGAAAATTGCTATGAAAAATTTCTCAAAAATCTGTCGTTCAGAGTCGACTTTAAACTGTAGGTCCTGCCACTCATGTATAAAATTAACACACAACATAAGTAATGTGTGAAGATAGGCCGTAATCATGACTAAAGTTTTGATTTTAAGTAAGTTTGAAGCAAATCGTATTTCCTGTATATATATTAAGGTCTAGATTTGCCTGAGTCTAAACAATTAGACTTTGTTTTCCTTATCTTTTCTTTGCGAGTAAATGAAACCTGTGTTTAGCCCTGAAGTCTCACATTGAATTCGTTTGAATTAGTTCTTGTACTAGTTTTCGAAAGTGCGTAAGCCAGCTATGTGGTTACCTTCTATTGCTCGCTATCTCCTTCAGATACACCCGATATTTTTAAGGACCATCATAGATTCTGATTCAAAACGAATAGTTATTATTCAAATATGATCTTTAAGGTGTTTGTGCTATAAGACAAGGATCGCAAACGAGTTCAGATATCGTCTAATATATATATAGTGGGTTACAAGTCAACAGTACCTAAGATTTTGGCATGTTTCTGTCATACTTCTGTGCTTTCGCGGCTCTTAGAATTATAAACTGAAATTGGTTAATTTTTAAAAATTTACAAAATTGTTTATAACACTAAAAACGGCAGCAAAACCGCTGTATGAAAACAAAAAACCTTCACATATATACGTATTAAAGCAGATCATACAGAACGACAAAAAAATTTACTCAGATTATGTAGGTTTAAACCTTAAAACAACACAATACATTATCAATACGAAAGTGAACTTGAATGACGTTTAATTTTTTTTCCATTTTCATCTTTGTTTTTCCATTTTAATGCACTTATTGTTATTGTTTAATTTAATTCTTTTTTTTTCGTTAATTCATTTGTTTTAAATGACTAATAATGTTTAATAACAACGCAAAATTGTGGTTTTTATAAAAATCTTTAATTATTTTTATTATTTTTCACATCAATTTTCACCATATATGTATGTACATATAGTTATTGTAAACAGAAGTCATTTTTAACATGTAATTGTTTACATTTTTGTTGTTATTATTTTCTGTATGGGTTGTTATAATTACTCAACCTATCAAATGATATCCCAGTTTTCTAACCTAAAATAGTTAAAAGAGAACCTTACAAAAGAACCATGCTGACCAGTTTCTGAAGATGATGTGTATTACTTAACATTATCAACAGCTCTTCCACCAGATAATTGTGAACTTGTGACTAGTAAAAGTGGTGCCAGGTTTTAGAAGTTGATAATGGATAACTCCCTTTCGATCCTCCCAAATCATATCCCACTAAACATAACCTAGTTTGGCATGAAGTTATGCCTTGAGTTTTTGTGCAAAGCCACCCATAATAGTCATGATGTTTTTAATTAATATTCTTTGAAGGCGCCGTAGTATAGTAGGTAGTGTGTTGGCTTATTAGATGTAAAGCCAGGGTTCAAACCCCAGGTCAGACATCTCCAACAATACGACAATACAAAAAAAAAATACTTCTTCGGCGACTACCTCTCAGCAGATTTCTGACAAAAACTCTGTGGGTAAATCAAAAATTGCCATGAAAAGTTTCTCAAAAATCTGTCGTTCTGAATCGACTTTAAACATGAATGGTGTGAGAAACTAAGTCGTAATCCTGACTGAAGGGTTGTAATGACCAATTGTATGAAATGAAATGTACAATTTAATCAATGCATTCTTTTACATCCTCTACCAAATGCATTTAAAGATTTTTTTAAATACTTTTCATTTTTATAATTTTTTTTTCTGTTTGCCAAGCATTGGCAACGCCAACACTTTAAGAACTTGCGTTTAAATTTACATGAAATGCAATAAATGAATGCGGTAAACAAAAATTAAAAAAAAAATGCTAAAAAAAATCTCGTTTTTACAAAATATTTCCTATGCACAGCAGTGACTCTGTTGGACAGACTGACCGACAACATTTTTTACATATTTTTTTGCAGCATAAAGAAATGAAAACGTTTCTTGTTACTTGTTGCTATTAAAACGCTTGTTGCCAGATGTAAACAAGTTTAAAAGAAAGAAAGAAATATTTTGACCTGTCGCTTTTTCATTCCTCCTTCTTCTTTAAACATAATTTACATACAACACATCGCTTTTTGACTACTAGAACACAATATAAGACAAGTGACAAGACAAAAAACAACAAAAAATTAAATGCAGACGTGGACGTTGCCTTAAGCTAGAAAAACAAGTGGTATACGTGATATGATGGTCTGGCAATTATTCTAAAGATGACAATTACAGTTAATTTAATGGCTTAAGATTTTTTATTTAGAATTACTGGAGTTCCAAAAACATGGTGCTAAATATGTGTAATCAGTTATTTGCTCTTCTGCAGGGGAATGTCAATTGAATTTTTTTTATTGCACCAGCGTTTGAAAGTCGGTTTTGTTGGTTTTCGATAATTGCAAAGTGAAAATTCCTAATGTTTATCTCTGCTTGATTATCACCAAGAACCCAGATGTGTTACAAGTAATGAGTTCTTTTGTTCAGACATTGTAAATTATTTGTTCGAGGTCTAAAACATAACCGAGCAACCATATTCTCAGATGTCTTGTCGTAGAATTATTGAAAAAATTCCCCGATCAATATATTTATCTGCCTATTATTCCTTGATTGTGCGTAAAAAGGTTGACGAGTAAACCCTCTTTTTACAAGCTGCAAATCTTTCTTATTTTTTATAATTCTTAGGGCCATTATTACAACTAGTCGTTAAAGTTGGGTTTAGTTAAAGGTAACTTTAGCTAAAGTGAACTTTAAAGTCACCTTTAACTTCATTTCGTTATTACAAGCTAATGATAAAATAAAGTTAACTTTTTTCAAATACGGCAGTACCGGAGCAATATCGATAACTTTTCCCAAAATAAACAAGTTTTTTTAAATGCAGTGGCAACGACGGGCTTCTTTTTTGTTATATTTGCTCATATATTTAAAGTTGCCAGCTTGTAAATAATATATAATATGGCAAGTCCTGACTTGCTGACTTAACTTTAAGTTATAGGTGGGATGATCTTCCCTTTAGCTTAACGCTTACTTCTATCTTATTGTCCACTTATAATAGTGAAAAACAATTTATCTGCCCGTTAAAATCCTCCCTTTAGTTAACGGCAAGTTGTAATAATGGCCCTTAGCACGACAACTCAATGATGTGTTTGACTTGTCTGAGCTACTTTAGAGATCCACAAAGAAGAAAAAGACGTAGAATTCGGTTTTATAATTCGTATTGCATTCAGTTTTGCTTGTGACTAGAGTATGCAGCTTTCAGAATAATAAAAAACTGGAGGTATCTTATATCAGAGCGGCTTGAGTTATCGTCAACTCAAAATATTTGGCTGCAGGAATGAGTTTAAAAAATAATTGCTTGGAAGTTAGACAATTATTTTCCTAATTTCTAGCTGTAGTGTAGTCATTCTTGTGTTTTTAGGAAAAGGAAATATTTGTAAAATCCCTATGTTGTGCCACAATAGGGGGGAACATAATTTATTTTCAAATTTATATGCTGAAAAAAATATTTCCATCGAAATTTATGAAAAAATCTTGCACAAAGTGGTTTAACCCTTCACGTTATACACCCTATATGTTAACATAATTTCAATGCCAGTGTAAACGCTTTATTAAAGTGTTCTTAAAAGAATATTTTTCTGTTTATTTTGTTTTTTTCATTCAATTGCGCCTCTGGTTTTTAATGAACATGTTGGTTGATATTGTTGGTGTTTATTTGTTGCATCAATGTTGTAAAAGTATGGAACCTGTTATTAGTTTTTCAGTAATTTTTGCGTTGGCTGCAGACAATTAAAATTATAGAACAACAACACTTTTTTAGAAAAGCTGCTCATTTTTACATAAGGAAATAAATCATATGAAACCAAGTCAAAAACAGCTTGACATTTCATTAACTACAATTAATAGGAAAAACAGCTAAAAAATAATACTAATACTAGAAGGGCATTTTAATTATAATAATTTGATGGAAATTTTTGCAATATTTCAAAGCAGAAAAAACTAGAAAAACAAAAACCCACTTAAATATTCGTATGAAATCTTAATAAATTTTGTATAAAAAGAAAGCCTAAGTGACATAAAAATTAATACATGAAATGGAATTGAATTAATTTTTCATATTTATCTATAAAATTCCGTATAACGAATGTTAAGTGTTTGATTTTATTTTTATATTATTTTTTATATTATTTTTTATTCGTTATTCAAATACATACAAAACAAAATGCTTGTTTAGCAAATTCATTCATTAAAAAGTAAAATAAGTATGTACATATACAACCATATCAGGGTATGTGGGCAAATAAAAATACAAAAACAAATATAAACACGACTTAAATTACTCTCTCACCACAGAAAAATGAAAATTAAAACTTTTCAAATATTTTCATTTGCGATTTTCTAATTTCTATGGATTTTATAATGAAATAAGCAAAAAAAAAAAAATGAAGGACTCCCCATTGTTTCTCCTGCATATGAAGCGAATAATATTAATAATCGAATCGTAAATTAACCACAAAATATTGTAACCGAAACCGTTTTTCTTTTTTTATTTTATGATTTGATTTTTGTACTCTCACATCTGTTTTTTACAAAATGCTCTCGTATACAGTTCAAAGTGGTGAAAGTGTTGCCATAGTGTCTATATTGTATGTAAACAAAATAAGCAGTAAATCAGGTAAAACAATGGGGTTTTGTGAAATAGCAGAGTAGAGAATTTTTTCTAATGCGCGCGTTTACACGAGACCCCCATAATAAGTCTAATGGCATCCAATCGCATGATCTTGTTCGCCAAGTGATTTATCCAAACCGTGAAATTACTATTTCTGAAAATTCCTCATGCAATAAAGCTAAAATCGGTCGTGTTATGTGGCTCGTGGAACCATCTTATTGGAACTATATTTAGTCCAATTCATGATGTTCCTTTTCAAACCCAAATAATTTAGTTATCATACTTTCATAGCGCTCTGACTTAACGTTTCTTCAAGGTTCGTTTTCCACAAAAATCAAATATGTGCTTATACTTCATCATATTTTTATCAGAAACTACGGAAAGTGTAGTACCTTTTTCCGCTATACAGTTTTCAATAATAGTTTACAAAGCAAACCTAGCAAACTTGAAACTCTTTCTTATAATTCTGATTAAAGATGCAAAAACGAAGCAAATTTTATAAGACTAAGCCTTATTATTGAATTAGTGACGTTCTTATTTTTAAACTATCAGTCTAAACTAGCAGAGTTTAAAATTGGTCGGATATTAGTGAAAAGAGATTCATTGTCTAACTTTTTATCAATTAGCCTAAAATAAGCATAAAGTTACTTTACGGCTCTGCTATCAATGTATGAAATATTCTGAGAATTATTACAAGAATTATGACAAGCTGGAATCGGACAGTTCATATGATCAAATAATTAAATTTAGAAAATGAAATGAAATGAAATTTCAATTTAAAAAAGTGAAGCATATTAAACAGTTGGAAACCGATTAGAGCCGATGTTTAAACTCTACTTAATAGGCTATGAAGCCTCCATATGTATAGTATATAAAACGAATAAACATTTTTATTAAAACTCAAAAACGGCAACACTGTTTATACCCACAAACAATAACAATCAAAATATTTACGAAGTTTACTACTCACTCTTCAATTAAATACTTTATGAGGTACAGCAACAATAACAACAACAATAATAATAACTACATAAACACCAATACTAAACAAAACTGTTGAAAACAAGCAAAACAGCAGCAACAACAATGCGATCAAACAGTAAACAACAAATAAACTAAACAAAGCGGGCCCGCAGAACAGGCAGAATCAGTGATTAAAAGTACCAGACGACTTGAATGAATTCAGTAATAAGAAAGCATTCAATGAGCGCGGAATGTTTTAACGGAAATTTGAAACTTAAAAAGCAAAAGATTTCGTAAATCAAAAATATCAAAATACTTAAAGCTTGTATTTAAAAAACAATAAAAAAAAATTAAATTTGGCAAATATTTATTTAAGAAACCAAAATAATTATTAAAAAAGGAAAAGAATACCTACCTATTCATATGTACATACATATGTGTTTTGAACAAGTGTTTTGAATATTCAAAATGTAAATTTTTAACAATTAATACTTAATAATTTTAAACGGATTTCATAAAAATCAAAACCCCCCAACAAAACAAACAAAATTGAATAATAATTTTAATTAATAAATATTATGTGCGAAATAATTAGTTGTATTATAAACAAATTATTTATTTTTGAAATTTAATGTGTGTGCGTGCAGTTTTAAAGAATATTTGTTTATTATTCTTAAACTTAAAGGAAAAAATTGAGTGGATTTTTAAGGCGTTTTTCCACGCTTTATAGAAATTACAAAAAAAATATGTTTATCTATTTTATTTATTTACTTTTTTATGGTTATTTGATATTAAAAGAGTTTATTTTTTTAATAGGTTGTTAATACTAAAATATCGTATATTTCCATATACATATCTAAAGATTCAAAAGTTATGAGACGAAATAAAATTACTACGAAGTTTCTAAAACGTTTTAAATTATTTAATAATTTCAAACTGCAAATAATTTATTATTTATTTTAAGAAATTTGTTTAGTACATGCATGACAAAAATTTTTGAACACATACATACATACATAATTGGTCATTACAACCCTTTAGTCAGGATTACGACCTAGTTTGTCTCTAGTTTCTTCTAGTTTCGTACACAGGCCTATAAAAAAACCTTAGCTATATAAGATGCAGTCCTCAGGTTCTTGAATGGCTTTTATTAATGTACTTTACATAGTAATACAAATCGTAGTTTTATATTTAGTGTTTTTAATTTTCATTATAATCGTGTGTTTTCAGTTAATCTGAAGAGTTTTGTCAGTTTTTTACAAAGATTTTATAATGTACTCCATATAATATTTGCCAAGTAGAAGAGAAAAATTCGCTATTAGATGTGTGCATGTATTTTGGAAAAAACGAATCGGCTTTATAAGGGGAAATTCAACAAAGTTAAAGTGTTCTCGTAGAGGTCCATAGATGAGCCCGTCAGAGTTTGGATCCTTATCAAAATTAATACAGAACCCGATTAATTCTGATACTATTATTACCATTGGGTGCTCCGGTAGACTAGTGGGTAGTGTGCTAGACTATTAGCGTGAGGGTCGTGGGTTCGATTCCCACCAGAGACTCTGGTCTGTGACACTACCCGGAGCATATGGTCAAGTTACTCCGCTCGTATATAATTAGAATATAATTTGTAATTGTACTGTAATTAATAAATAAATAAATAAATATTATCATTACTCAGTAGATTGCCCATCGACAAATGCTGCGGCTTAAAATACCCTTTGTGTCCTACTTAACACAGCGCAAATACAAATACATCCGAACAGCAACTTATCTGCTTGCCGAATACAGTTGAGAAAAATTTCGATATTAGATTTTATTCTTCCGAATTCCATTAATGCAATCCAACTAGACTCATTATAGCCGTAGTTAGCATAACTCTGTATCCTTAAAATATGCCCTGTAAGTCTATCCTTATCGAGACTAAGTCTGAACCATAACTAACACAATTATTTTAAACTGCAGTTATTTTTGTACTCGGCATATTCTAAAATGTTGAAACAATCTTCCCTGCGGAGTAATATTCTGGTATACTGTTGTTTTTGAAGTCGCCGTAGTCTAGTAGGTAGTGTGTTGGATTATGAGACGTAAAGCCAGGGTTCAAGCCCCAGGGCAGACATCAAACAAAATACAAAAAGTTCGCCGACTTCCTCTCAGCAGATTTCTGGCAAAAATTCTGAAAGTAAATAAAATTGCCATGAAAAGTTTCTCAAAAATCTGTCGCTCGAAATCGACTTTAAACTGTAGGTCTCGCCACTCATGCATGAAATTAACGCACACAACATGTGAGTGGTGTGAGAAACTAGGTCGTAATCCTGACTGAAGGGTTGTAAAGACCAATTATGTATGTATATATGTAGCACAATATTGTATCCTTAAAATATGCCCTGTAAGTCTAACCCTTTCGAGACTAAGTCTGAATCATAGCTAAAATAATTGTTTTAAACTGCAGTTATTTTTGTACTCAGCATATTCGGAGATATTGAAACAATCTTCCCTACGGAGTAATGTTCTAGTGTTCTGTTGTCCTCAATAACAATTGCAATGTAAAACTAAGCTACTGGAATAAAATTTACAGATGTGCAATATACTACCCCTAGAAAAGTACTTTTTGTAATGCTAAACTGAATTTCGCCTAGACTAATTGCCAGACAATAGACTGCACTTGTTGCAATAAAGCTATATGCCCTGTAATACTATCCAGTGCCTATGTGATCTGAACCAGATTAGAATTCTAAACAGGGTTAAATTTTTTAATATTTCTCATGTCGAAATTAATGTCGCCATTAATTATGCTGAGGAATTGCTGTTGAGTACAAAAGCTAACATATCTATCTTTTCTGACAACAAAGGTGCAATTTAATCTCTTTCAAGTGCGACTTTCAACGGTAAATTTACCGTTACGGCAAATTTACCGTCGCAGCAGTCTTAAATCTGTCTTGTATGGCTTGCTGGTAACTATACAACCAACAAAACTTACTAGACAAGCAAGCATACCTTTTAATCACTCTAATAAAGCGTTACATTTCAATTTGTGCCAGCGGGTTGCTTTTTTTTTGCACTATTCGACAACCAAATCTAAAAAAGTTTTGAACTGTTCAAATGGGCCTTCATGTGGCGCTTATTGTCATGCATAAAAAGTTCACCTAAAGGCCTTACATACTGAACAGTGGCATAATTATTGCAAATCAATTTATTGTGCAGGTTATTTGTTTATTGTTATTTTAAAGAAATTATTTTTATTTTTAAATTTTATTTATTTATAAATATACAAACACTCGTAAATTTATTTCTAGCATTCATTATTTATTAAAAAACTATAAACATATCAAGCATAGCATTTAAAGAAGATTGAAATCAATCATTCAATTCAATTCAATCAATTGATTGCCAATTGAAAACTCAATTAAGAAAAAAAGTTGAAATTTTGAAAAAAAAATTATTTTTATTGTAAGAAAACTCATCGAAAACAATATTAAAATAATGATCTGATATTAAATAATTTATTAAAATTTAACAATTTGACCTTAAATTGTTTCTTTAAAAAGAAAAACAATAACAATAACAACGACAACGACAACAAAATCAAATTTAGTATTAAACAACATTCTTTTCAATAAACAATACAGCGACACCACAAAACACCTACAAATTGTAGCAGTCAGTCAATGATTTTTTGAGATATGGTGACACTGACTGATTGTCTAACTGAAGTAAACGAATTCAATACAATTTCTGTTGTAGTTTTTTGTTATATTTCTGTTGATTAAAAGTTGGTTTAAATAGATAACAAACCGACAAGTTCTATCTATACGTAGACACCTATACATATATGTACATATGCATGTATGAACGTGTTGTAATATGGGTTGATGTTGAAAGATAATTAAGATGTTATTGTTGGTGTTTTTTTTTTTTGTCAAAACGACAACATATGTTTCACATTTATTGATTCGTTATTGAACTTTATTTAATATTACCCGTATCATTATTATCATTTTTTTATATTTTCTCAAGACTGTGTAGGGGTGTGCAAATGCTATTCATAAAAACGTTATTTTAGAATTTAGAAAATATGGCATAATTTTAAATTTTAATTTAAATAAAGGGCTTTTCACATACAAATTTAAATGAATTTGAAAAAAAAAATTAGAATTTCATTGATGCCTCCTCTTAAGGCCAGCAACCATACGGCGAGCTATTTAGTAAAGATATTTAAACAATTTTCGCCTCCGTAACTGCATAACTAAACCATAATTTCGTGAAAAGAACTTATGCAGTGACTGGCAAAAGAAGTGGTGATTTGAATAAAATTATCCCACGTTATTAAGGGTTTTTTTTATATTTACAAATATGCTGCATTTTTATATGAAACTATCAATCAATAATTCAAATAATTTTAAGTTTGAAGATTTACAAACATGAATTTTTGTTTCATATCATAATCCGATCAATAAAACCCATTCGCAGATCTTTGCCGGACTATTACAGGCTATGTTGGGACAAAGAGGAGTTGGAAACTATCGAACATCTTATCTGCAATTGTCTAGCCCTTAGTAGGTTGAGGTTGAGGACCCTAGGCACGGGCTTCTTCGATGGTTTGAATTCTTTGTCGAGTACCAATATTAAGGCTCTCCACAGGTTCATTATTAGTTTGAGCTGGTGGAGAAGTGATAGGGCTTCAATGGTGTAGTCGCGCTCTCTTGTGTGTTTGTGGGTCTGTGTTATTCTGCATCCTCCTTATTCTCCCTTTCCTACTTCCTCTCCGTTTCCCTATCTCTTCTATTATCCGCTCTCCTTTAGGACGTATTACAATGGGTCAACTCAACCGCCGAGTATTGTCTCAATAGCAAGTACAAGTCCTCTAACCTAAACCTCAACCTATCTACATTGCGATTGAACAGCGCCAAACCCTTACGCGATGGCGATGGATTGATTTGTAAAGCGATTGAAGGAATGGGTTCATTCATCATTCATTCATAATTGGTTATTACAACACTTCAGTCAGGATTATGGATCTAGTTTCTCACACCTCTTGTGTTGTGTATGTTAATTTTAGACATTAGTGGCGGGTCCTACAGTTTAAAATCGACTCCGAACGACAGATTTTTGAGAAACTTTTCATGGCAATTTTATTTGCTCTCAGAGTTTTTGCCAGAAATCTGCTGGGAGGAAGTCGGCGGCAAAAAAAATTTTTCATATTTCATTTTGATGTCTAACCTAGGTTTGAACCGTGGCCTCACGTCTAATAAGCCAACACACTACCTACTAGACTACGGCGACTTCAGGAGGAATGGATATTGGACTAAAATTGTTAGGTTAGTTTTCCTGGGTATACATGTTTCATACATAATTGGTCATTACAACCCTTCAGTCAGCATTGTGGACTTAGTTTCTCACACCACTGATGTTGTGTACAGTTTAAAGTCGACTCCGAACGACAGATTTTTGAGAAACTTTTCATGGAAATTTTATTTACTCTCAGAGTTTTTGCCAGAAATCTGCTGAGAGGAAGTCACCAAAGAAATATTTTTTCATATTTTCGTTTTTGATGTCTGACCTGAGGTTTGAATCGTGGACTTACGTCTAACACACTACCTACTAGGCTCCGGCGATAGACAAGTTCAAAGCATATCCATGATAATTAGGTGTCTAAATATTCCTACAATCCATTAAAAATAAAGCAACCAAACCCAGCTTAATGGTTATATATAACCAATGGAGACAATTGCCATAATTTTTCGATCAGAATCTGACTCTAAAGCCTTATAAACTTCAACTATTTTTACCAACAATTCCCAAATTTAATAACGAAATATTGTACAAAAATGAAAGTGCAAGTGTCCATTTTTTTCCGTATAAAATTGGTGTTGAAAGTTGTGAACTTGTAACACGTTTTGTGAATAATTGATCAGGTTCATCGATTTAATACCACAACAATATTGTTAAAAAAAAAAAAAACAAACACCGGTCTCAACGAACACAACATATTTTATCGTTTAACTTGAAATAAAAACTAAAAAAAAAAATAAAATAATAAAAAATTATGTATGTTTAGTAAATAATAATTAAATTTTGCATGTTTTTATTAATATTTTATGAGTTTATTTTTTATTATTTTTTCTTTTCATACTGTTTACCTTTGTATGTAACAAATATTTATATAACAGACGAAGGGAAATTAAAATCAAAAAATGTAAACATTGGGTCATATGAAAAGTATCCATCAGTTTATGATATAAGCTGTAAACTTCTTAATTCGTTCTGAGACTAATCAGCACAGTACATATTGTAAAAAATCTGAGTAACTTCACCGTTTTGCACTTACTTTACCTATTATTTTCTTTAACTTGTTTTAATTAGTCAAGCATTTATAACTGCATGACAGTTAAACAAAGCAATGAATTGATTTTCTAAAATCGATATTTATTAGCCATTAAAGTATGGCCATATTAAAGTTATTACCATTTTAATTGCTGGCAATTCTTTATTATTTACTTTGAAAAAAGATTTGTTGACAATCAACGCGTTACTTGAGTTAGTAGTTATTGAATCATCAATTGTCAGCAATTATTAAACAAAATTAGGGAAGTTCAGTCGTATTATTTTCATTTGATTTTGCTTTTGAAAATCTTATTTTAAATCTAAGCAAAACCGGCACTTCTGAAATTTTTTTATTTCTTATTGCCACTTAGTCAGGAACCACCCTAATAATAATATGTACCGTATAATTGAAAAGATTTGAAGCATGTCAATGATTTTCTTTATGACCAATAGCGTAACAAAAATTTACTTTAAAAATTTTAAACATTTTACAATACATTGTTTGCATGCCATATGCAACAAATAAAGACACCAAGTAAGTCATTGTCATAAATGCAACACCCGGACGGAATGACATATTTTTTCAAAATATTTAACAGCGATTTAAATGGTTTGTCCACATATTACCGCCAACAACAAATTATTAAAATTATTGGACAGCTTTTATGAACATTTTTTTTTTGTTTTTTATTGAAAGTACTTTAAGAAGCAGTTTTTATAATATTTTTAATGGGACATTTTAATAAAAATTAAGAAAAAGTGAAATTTTCTATAAATGCATACGTTGTGTTGTAGGTATGGTTTGGGGATTTAATATTTTTATATTCACAAATATAATGACACTTTTCCATTTCGTTATGAAGTTTATTCTACAAATTTGTTTAACCCAAACAATGTCGTAGAAAGGAGAAACATTATATTTCCGTTTTTGTTTCAAGTGATTTTTTAAGTTGTTAATATAATATTACTTACTTACATACTTAATTGGCCATTAAAAGCCCGATTAACAGATTTCGACCTGCCTTAGGACACACGCCTATGACAGTTGGTTACACTAATCGATGACAGGGCTTCCACGATTTGGTCCTTCCAAGGCAAACAAGGTCGTCCAGATCCCCGCATCAAATACCCCTCTCGCCGAAGCATCCTCCTCCATTCGAACCACATGACCGAGCCAGCGCAGCCGCTGAATGTTAATACGCTGCACAACGTCTATGTCGTTGAGGAGCTCATACAGCTCACTGTTGGATCGGATGCGGAAATCATCGCCAACTTGCATTGGACCGAAAATCTTACGTAGGACTTTTCCCTCGAATACTCTCAATGCTGCAGCGTCAGTGCTTAATAGGGTCCATGC
Organism: Sarcophaga variegata; assembly: GCA_932273835.1. Lineage (NCBI taxonomy): Eukaryota > Metazoa > Arthropoda > Insecta > Diptera > Sarcophagidae > Sarcophaga > Sarcophaga variegata. The sequence goes on along the minus strand of OW026362.1, from coordinate 112,614,670 downwards.
CTCCTCTGCGCCATATAGAAGCACAGGGAGGATGAGCGTATTGTAGACGCTTTGCCGTACGAGAGACGTCTTTGCTACTCAATTGCCTATTGAGACCATAGTAGCACCTGTTGGCAAGAGTGATCTTGCGCTTGATTTCCAGACTGACATCATTTTTGGTGGTAATGGCGGAGCCAAGATAAATAAATTCCTTAACTATATCGAAAATATAGTTATCGGCCGTTATCTGAGATCCAATACGCTGCTCGTCTCTACTTGTCGATAACATATACGTCGTTTTGCCCTCATTTACTGCCCGACCCATCTTAGTAGACTCCCGTTCAATAGCCCTAAAGGCAGCAGTAACATCTCTATAACGCCGTAAATTTATTTATTTTTAAAGAACTCATTTCCATATCATAGAATATATATTTCTACACCTCTTGTAACTGAAGCGATATACAAAAACTTTAGTTTCGTTAGCTGATTACATATAAACATTCACTCATGGCCATTACAACCCATTAGTCGGGAATACAGCTTAGTTTCTCACATTACTCACGTTTTGTGTTAATTTTTCCTATGAGTGGTGGTACCTGAAATATACCATCAATTCTGAACCAAAGATTTGAGCAGCTTTTTCATGCTAATTGCCATGATTCCTCACATATTTCTTTTTCAAGAGTTGACTGCTGAGGATTGAACCTGAAGTTGTTGTTTAGAAAGCCAACATACTATCCACCAGACAATGGGGGTCACATTGCTAATTGGCATACAAAAAGGTGTGGTTGACGAAAAAAAATTAACGACGAAATATTAAAATTTTTGTTTGTCAGTTGCCATCTGTAATACATTCTTTGGCAACGATTGTCTCAACTAGAGTTCGGACACATATGACCCCAATTATTAAAAGACATAAACTCTATTTTTATCTACACAAAATAGGTTTCCGACTGTAAAAACTGTTTTAAAAGACCTGCTGCTGTTGATCATTAACGAAAATATTCAATTTTTCAAAAGGAAACAAAAAAAAAAAGAAAAAAACACCACTAGACCTGCTAAAAATGCAGAGGCGTAACCCAGACTGGTTAACAGTTATGCGTATAAGTATGGCTTGAAACCAGCATACAATACGAAAAATAATAATTTTTTAAAACGCTTTGACAACATAACATTTCTTTGGTTACATTTTTGAAATAATTTATATAAGGGAACATAAAAAAGAATTAGGGTGTGCATTATTTATTTAACAAACGAATAAATAATCGATTATAAAACAGATTTAATAATTCACAAAAAAATTTCAATATTTGAAAATATTTATGGAAATAAAAAAGTCCTGACCTCTTGCAAATTTCTTTAAATGTCTGGAATAGAAGTTAACTACTACTGCTAATCTGTATTAAGTTGCTATTACAATAGCATGTAATATAACTTTCAATCACTAAGTTACATACATAATTGGCCATTACAACCCTTCAGTCAGGATTACGGCCTAGCTTCTCACACCACTCATGTTGTGTGTGTTAATTTTATACATGAGTGGCGGGAGCTCAACTCCGAACGACATATTTTTGAGAAACTTTTCATGGCAGTTTTATTTACTCTCAGAGCTTTTGCCAGAAATCTGCTGACGTCTGACCTGGAGTTTGAACCGTGGCCTTACGTCTAATAAGCCAATACATTGCCTACTAGACTACGGCGACTTCAATCACTAAGTTTAACAGATGTGTCGTTCTACAGAGTGTCTTTTAATTAATCTATTTTATTACTATTTTAGTTTCTTTAAGGAGCAAAGGACTTGGAAAAAATTACGATTTCCGTTTTTTATTTATTTATTATCCGTTTATTCTAATTAGGCAATTCACACAAGCCGTTGTATCGTTGTATTCATTGTATTATTGGACGACTATACGACAGTGTATGCTTGTTCTTGATCATTTTCATGTAAAAATCCGATACACCTTTACACAAATTTTTCATATGTTTTTAAAAGTTGTATTGGTTTCTTGCTATCAAATTGTGTGAATGAAAAAATGTGTATTTGTTTTCATATGTTTTTAATAAGTTGTGTTGGTTTCGTGCTATCAAATTGTTTGAATGCCAAAAATTCTGAAGAAGAATACGACATACACAATACAGCATAGCATTGAGCGTTCACAAACAATCAAAAGTCGTGTGAATTGGCCAAATATGTTTAATAGACTGCAATATCACTATTTATCTTGATTTATTACATTTACAACCTCTGTGATCACAAAACTTCGAATTTGATTATTTTCTTCTACAAAATCTAATTTTCCTAAAAATAATAAATTTTTCTATATTTCATGTTATATTTCATTCATAAAATTGTAACTTTGAATATATTTAGAGGATTCATTATTAAAAATTGAAGTTTTTCTTCGACTAATCGATTTATTCTCATACAAATAGGAACCCTAAAATTAGTTTTTTTGGAGTACCTACAATATATGTATGCACATATGTATGTATGTATGAATGTATGTTCATATCAAAAAAGTTATAAATCATTAAAATAAATGATTTGTGGTTAAAAAGGAAATAATAATCAATGGGCATGTACATACGTAGTCATTTAAATATATTTTGAAATATGGTGTAAATGACAATTTGAAGCATTTCGTAATATTTATTGCTATTACTACAAAGAAAAAAGATCTGCTCTATATCTATGTACATATATATATATGTATATCAATACAATACATACATATTGATTTATTTATTTGAACAAATATTAATCTAAATAGCACACATAGATATCGATCTGTATTTCGCTATTCATGTAAATTTATCACTGGCAATACTTAATTTTACACATTTATGTGTATTGCCTTGCATTACATTTTTCAGCCAACTGTTGAATACGTACGGATATGTAGTATGTGTTGTAAAAAAACGGTTTTTTTTTTTAATTGTAGGTTAAAATTTTATGTCATTCATATTAATTTATACCCACCATTCGTATATCGTATTTATTTATTAGGTTTGTTACTTAATTATATATTTCCATTATTTTAATCTATGTAAACATTATGATTCAAAGGTAACTACTCCTGTAAAATGTTTTTTGTCTACATTTTAGAAATATTTAATTAACAGGTGTTTTTAATTAATAGTGGCGATTAAAAATTTCAAATGTATTCTGTTTTCTATTTAAAATTCTGTTCTAATTGATCGCATAATTAATTTGTTAAACGCTATTTATGGTCTTTACAAATTGGCCTATAAAAACAAACACGCATAAATTTGTCGAATATTTTGAATGGCAATCTTCCCCTTACCCTCAATAAAGGTTTGTAGGTGCAGAGCAAGTTTACTGCTATTATTTCTATACCTTTCTATGTAGCGATCGTCTTCATATTTTCATTGATCGACATCGACTTCTTCAGACTTACAGAATTCATTCTTGCGCCATCTTTATTATACTATTTAACTTATTCTTTACATTTACATTTTCTAAGTTTATATTGCTTAAGTATGGGTGCCTGCTTGTTTAACCCATTAATGCCCGATTTCTAACGGTTACCGTTTTGTTTTTTACACTCAATTTCCTCTAAGAGCATAAAAACTAAGGCAACTTCTGCTGGCAACTTAAGTTGCCACTTGGCACTAATGGGTTAAATACCAGATAGACGCGTTCTGACAGAGTTAGACCAATTAGTTCTCGTATGACTCTGAGGCATTTATTGTTTAATACCTGTCGTGTTAAGGGCTAGGTTTTGTTGATATTTACTTCAAATCCAACAATACACACTAAACTTTCCAGTTTTATTTTTATGTTGCATAAATTAAGATCCACGAGTTGACGTGAGAGACTGTAATACCTCATACATCTCATGTTCGAGTCCCTGTGCCTTAAAGTCTTCTTTTTAAAATTTTTGTGGCAAAAGATCAAGTCATCCTAAAGGAACAATATTTAGGATTATTTACAAAATTCCTTTCGATTTCAGACAATATCAGTGGTTATAAAACGTTTGCCTACCAACCTAAGAATAGCAGGCTCAAATATACCAAAAGACAAATAATTTTTCATCATGATTATTTTGAATTTGAAATAAATTAACGAGATTGATTCCTCCAACAAATAATACCTCCAAAAGACTGCCTAAAAACAATAACTTCAACAACGAACGTTCTAGGAAGGCCAGATAACGCCACCTTATTGGCAAGAGCACAACTGAATGTGTGAATACATTCTCAGAGAATTTCTAGTGTCGACAAAGGGCAACCATATTAATTAAGGACATACTACAGTCGTCCAATAGCCTGCTTAGCTGGATACGTTATTTCAATGAAACTAAAGCCGATAAAAGAAAAATTGGAAAACGAAAAAGAATTGGATGAAATGCTTTGTGACAGATTAAGACTCCTTAAACGAATTAACGGAATAATGATGTTAACGAAGTCGCCGTAGTCTAGTAGGTAGTGTGTTGGCTTATTAGACGTAAATCCAGGGTTCAAACCCCAGGCCAGACATCAAACAAAATATAAAAAGTATTTCTTCGGCGACTTTCTCTCAGCAAATTTCTGGCAAAAATTCTGAGAGTAAATAAAATTACCATGAAAAGTTTCTCAAAAGTCTGTCGTTCGGAGTCGACTTTAAACTGTGGGTCCCCGCCACTCATGTATAAAATTAACACACATAACATAAGTGGAGTGAGAAACTAGGTCGTAATCCTGACTGAAGGGTTGTAATGACCAATTATATATGTATGTATGTATGTATGATGTTAACGTGAAAACTAAAGCGATATAATATTACGAATCTTGATAGTTTTAACAAGAAAACTTTGAATTTAGGGATGATTTTTTTCTTTTTTTTTTGGATATACACATAGCCACAGAAGTATACATACGGATAACAAATTTCAGAAATTTTTTTAACTAATCCGTTTTTGTTGAAAATCTTTGTAATTGTCTGACAATTTTCCTCGATTTTAAGACGGTCTTGGGCCTGCACAGGCTCACAAAAGTTAACAAATTTCAGAAATTTTTTAACTAATCCGTTTTCGTTGAAAATCTTTGTAATTGTCTGACATCTTTCTTCGATTTTAAGACGGTCTTTTGCTTTGGTTCAGAAATTTGTGAAATTTGTAAATCGGATGCATACCTTTGTGGGCCTGTGCAGGGCCACAATTCAGTTCAATTTCAGAAATTTGTTAACCAATGCAAAAGACCGTCTTAACATTAAGGAAACTATAAAGATTTTCAACGAAAACGGATTAGTTAAAAAATTTCGGCAATTTTTTAACCGTACGTATAATTTACTAACTGTGTGTACATATAATAGTTCTGCAATGTTTCATACAAACTGTTCAAATCAAAAAAACTTCAAAACTATCTAAAACCTGCGTTCACCCGTGGCATCACAACGGGTCGCTTTGCGTGCTCAAGTGATCTTTGTGATATCAGAGCTACCACTCCGACCTAAACCTAAAACCTAATCTAAAACTGGTCACAGCTGTCATAAAAATTTATTAAAGAATTTGTGTAATAAAATTTAAAATTTAAAAGACTGTTGACTTTTAAAATCATAATATCTTTATAAAACTATCAGTATTGAAAGTTGTTAATTTTAAATTTTTAATTAATTTTCAAAATTCATCATTCACAAACAGATCTTTAAAACTATTAATAAATTTCTGAAACTGTTTAAAAATATAAAATTATTAAATGATTAATATTCTTCTACGACATAACCGAAAAAAAAAAACGTTCTTATAAAACATCAAAAAAAAATCATTTTTTAGTGGATAATTTTTTATTTTTCGGTGACTGATGGTCTACTCAAACGTGCCATCATTTTTTTTTGCTTTTATTTCTTAAAAAAGCTTTGTATGACATCATCAGAAATAGAAGAAAAAAAAATAAGATTTAAATCATACAAAGAATTCAAATTAAAAAAAAACATGCTAAATTATTTTAATATAAATCAAGAGATTATTTTTAACATAGCAAAACATATTCAAAATTTATATTTACTTTGTAAAATAAGTAGTAAAAGTTATTAAAATGAATTTAAGCATGTGTTATTAAATTTAAAATTAGTTTTGCTTTCAAATTTGCTTTAATGAGAGGAAATGAAAACCATTTTTGGTAAAGAAGAACAAAACAAACGAAAAGGAAATTAAATGCCATTTTTGTAAAATTTTAATTTGTTTAATTCTAAAATTTCTTGATATTTGTTTTCTAATGCTTTTTTTATTTCATTTTAATTTTATGCTTTTTTTAGTAATTAAAATCCATTACTAAATAACTTAATTAAGATTTTTTTTAGTTTTAAATTATTTCCTGTGAATTTTAGCACACCGGTTTTTTTTTTTAATGTAATTAAAACCACAATAAGAGGGAAATGACCCTATAAGTACATTATAATTGAATAACAAATAAAAATCAGAATTTAATTTATTTAAATATAATTGAAATAAATCGTAGATTAAATAAAAATTAATTAATTTATAGGCATCGTATGTTCTTAAATATATAAAAATAAAAATGGAAAGCTTTTAATTAAACTACATCTCTTGCTGAGGACCAAGTTTCGTTCCATACAAAGAAATAAAATCGTTCAAAATACAGTGCATGACAAAACAATGGAAACTTTTTCAAAAATTTATTTATGTGTTACAATCGGACGAAAATTTAAAAATCTTTTTAAGAAATCGGCAAAATATTAATGCCTTTTATTAATATGCACTGTTATTAACATTTCTGTATTTTAAAAAATATATAAAAAGACTATATAATTCAGTAATTAAAAAAAAAATAATTCTATTCACATATTTGATGTTGACAAAACATTGGAAACTTTGGAAACTTTTTTAATTTTTGAATTATATAATTCATTTTTATACATAATTTTAATATACAGAAACGTTAATAACAGTGCATATTAATAAACTCCACAAATGTTTTGCCGATTTTTAAAAAACATGTTAAATTTTCGTCCGATTAAGTACATTTTTGAAAAAGTTTCCATTGTTTTGTCAAGCACTGTATATGCAAGCGATTGTCTTATGAAACTATCTTTCCACCGAATTATAAGTACCACTTTAAGGGCCATTATTACAACTTGCCGTTAAACTTAGGTTTAGTTAAAGGTACTTTTAGCTAAAGGGACTTTACAGTTACCTTTAACTTATTTTCGTTATAACAACTTACAGATAAAATAAAGTTAACTGTTTGCAAAAATATGGCAGTGACGGAGCAATGTCGGTAAAACTGCTCAATTATACAAGTTTTTTTTTTAACGCAGTGGCAACCGCGGGCTTCTTTTTTTTTGTATATGCTCATTTTGTTCAAATTTAAAGTTGCCATAATGGCAAGTTCAAACATAAACTGACCTTTAAATGTTAAAGGTAGGATGATCCTCCCTTTAGCTTAACGATCACTTCTGTCTTATTGGGTACTCATAATAACGAAAAACAATTTATCTGCCCGTTAAAATCCTCCCTTTAGTTAACGGCAAGTTGTAATAATGGCCCTAAAAGTGTTTAAAACACCGTCTGCTAATGGTTCTAATAAAATTTACTTTAAAGATGACAGTCGGAAATGAATAACATTATTTGACTTGGTTTTAGATAGGGGACTAGCTTTAGTATCACATATCTAGAGGAGTGCTTAATACGGGTATTTAAATAATGATTTTTGAAAAGGAAGAAATATAATGCAAAACATATTGAAAAAATCTATTTTTGATTTACATTTTAACTGGAGACTTTGTTGCTCTATAAAACAGCGAAATATTTATTAAGTAACGCACATAATTAATGGAAGAAATTTTTAAAATTGCTTTTAAAAATCCACTTAATTTTTTTTAATTCAATAAATTCAAAATATTTGTATATGTTTCAAACTAAAGCAGAAGAAAAACTATAAATTTAACAAAAAAAAATAAAAGAAAGATAAAAAAAGGAATAAAAAGTAAAAATGACCGACGTTGATATGCTATCATCACGCATGAAATCGCGTTTACATCTTCAGACAAAAACAATCGGTGCTGATCGTATTAAAAAGGCCAAAGAAAATAATGAAGATATAGCGGTATTAAGTATGTTCCTGCCAAATGCTTCTGCACGTGAGGAAAATCTTAAATTTTATTGTGCTCTCGGTGACTATTGCCGTCTCGGTGATCCAAAATCAACAAAAGCAGGTAAATTACTTTACAGGTGAATGAAAAAGTAAAGTAAAGTAAGTAAAGGTGACTCATTTCAAGTTTTATGACATCAGTTAAGATTGTATTTTTTTTTTTTAAATTACTTTAAAAATAATGGACAATAGTTTCATTTTTTGTTTAATTTTAAACTCTGAAAAAGTTAAAAAAAAACGCCCACTGTCATTTTATAGGAAATGTCAAAAAATAATTTAATAATAATTTATTATTCGATATTTTGACCAAATTAATATTATTTAAAAAAGAAGATGAATCATAATAAATTAGTTTCAAATATTTTAATAACCGTTCATTATGATGACATCACTTTTAGAAAAAAAATTTGAAAAGTGTGTGTTTCAAATCCAATTATTACAGAAAATTGTTATTCTAAAAGTAATTATACAATAAACTGTGTTTACAAACACAGTGATGATTCCTAAGCCATTGCAAATGACAGCAAAATTTCTCATAGGCTTGAAACCAGAGGCTAAATTCTCAGAATGTTTCTCTGCAGCCTTATGTTGACATAGTGAATTTTTTTATTTTGGTTGGAATATACTGAATTTTTTTCGAATTCTACTGAAAATCAATAAAATAATTATTTTAAAACTTCAATATCAACTTTAATTACAAAAATCCGTTCAGGTTTTTAAACATTTGCATGGGTTTTTTAAGTATAACAACCCGTATTTGTTTAGTTAAACATGATGATTTCATGTTCGATGATAATTAAAATAAAATTGTTATTATTCCATAAAGTTCATAGACCTAAATACTTCGTAATTATTTATAAATTAGCATAATAACATTATAATAAGCTTTTGTTTTTATAAGAAAAAGAAAAAAACGAAAAAGATACAAAGAAAGCGAATTTGAAAAGAAATATTACTTTTTGCACTAATTTTCCACACGGCATCTTGTTTAAAAATAAAAACATTCATAATTTATAAATAACTCTCAACAAAATGTTAAAGAAATAGACAAAAATTATTATTAATTCATATTTGTCTATACCCTCTTTCAGACTAAATGACGAGACATCATAAATTCTATAGAAATATTTTTTTTGCGATGGTAATTTATAGAAAAAAAAACTGAATTTATTCTAACAATAATTCTCAATAATAAATAAAAGTTTTATGACGATTTGAAATTTTAGTTAAAATGTTTTTAAATCTGACTTTGTATACACAACAAATCATTTAGGGTCACAGTAAATAAGCTTTTTAAATGAGCAATTGCCAAGCTACATTTTCTTTATGTTATCTACTCTATCTCGAGTCTAAAGGTATTGAGACCGACTGTCGAATTATACCATAGTTGATTAAAAATTAAAAAAAAAAACTTTAGAGTTTTCTTCACCCACCCAATAAACCATTCAAAAGGTCATGGCACCCAGGAAGGCTGAACACCAACAGCAACAATATATGAAGGTCGGATTGCTCTACATATTGTGAAATATTAAGGGCCATTATTACAACTTGCCGTTAAACTTGGGTTTAGTTAAAGGTACCTTTAGCTAAAGGAAACTGTAAAGTCATCTTTAACTTCTATTCGTTATTATTACATCTTACAGATAAAATAAAGTTAACTTTTTCAAAAATATATCAGTGATGAAGCAATGTCGATAACACTGCACAAATTAAACAAGTTTTATTTAAACGCAGTGGCAACGACGAGCTTCTTTTATTTTTGTTATATTTGCTCACTTTGTTTAAATTTGAAGCTGCCATAATAAAAATAATATATAATATGGCAAGTTCAAACATAAAGTGACCTTTAAATGTTAAAGGTAGGATGATCTTCCCTTTAGCTTAACGATCACTTCTATCTTATTGGGCACTTATAATAATGAAAAACAATTTATCTGCCCGTTAAAATCCTCCCTTTAGTTAACGGCAAGTTGTAATAATGGCCCTAAGTCTTAATGAGAATGATGACTTTCTACTGCATCTAATACATCATCTCAATACATTTCAACAAAGAGTGGAATGGTAACATAGGCGTCCTATAATTTGTTACAGTAGACCAGCAGTAGTTATCTGCTTAACTAAAAACACTTGATTAATGCAACTGAAATCAAAGAAGGAAAAATACAAAAGCCGATTAAGAGGACGGAAATCCTTTCCTTTCATAAAGGAATTTAATACAAATTTTATTCTACTGTCTGAAACCCTTTCCAATAAGACGTACGTACGTAATTGGTTATTACAACCCTTCAGTCAGGATTACGACCTAGCTTCTCACGTCACTTATGTTATGTGTGTTAGTTTTATTTATGGGTGGTGGGACCTACAGTTTAAAGTCGACTCCGAACGACAGACTTTTGAGTAACTTTTCATGGCAATTTTTATTTACTCTCAAAGTTTTTGCCAGAAATCTGCTGAGAGGAAGTCGCCGAAGAAATACTTTTTGTATTTTGTTTTGATGTCTGGCCTGGGGCTCGAACCCTGGCTTTACGTCTAATAAGCCAACACACTACCTACTAGACTACGGCGACTTTCCAATAAGACATTTTTCTTTATACCACGTAAATATTTATCTTTCATTCAATAATTGTTAGTCTAATGGATCTTCATTTCATTAGTATTACTTGTTGATCACCGCAAATTTTAGATTTCGTATCGGTTTAATTTCTTGGGCTACTAGGAAAAAATTATACCTAACTATGTAACAGTTATTGTCTGAATTTTTTGCTTTAATCCAAAATGAACGATTTTATAATTTTATGACAATAATTATAATCCTTTATAGTGCCATTATGCCTTATTGTGCATTATTCTAAAGTAATCTTGAAAAAATTAAACGAATTAAATCGATAAAATATAAAACGGCCTATTAAACTTAAACTTCAATTTTATTTTTATTATCTTATACAATAAAATAAAAGTTTTCATAACAAATAAATAACAACAAAATTATGTGTCAATGGCTCAAAGTCAAAATTTTTTTGTTTTTTTTTTTTGGCCTTTATACGTTATTATAACTAATGATCTGTTATATCAATTGATGTGATTTTTTCGTAAAGTTCTCTTTTTATTTTATTATACATACATACATATGTATGTATATCGCGTGACAATATGCCATAAAATCATTTCTTTCATTTTCACAATAATAAACATAAAGGGAATGAAGAAATATACCCATTACTACCAACCATTTGAATTGAAAACAATTGAATTGAAATTCGAAAAAGAAAAAAATTTAATAAAATGCATACGAGTACTTAAAATATTCCACATCGTAATTTTAGATAAAATAATGAAAACTAATCAAGGAAAATTGAAAACAGAATGAAATATGAAATAAAACACAATTAATAAAGGGTATTCACTTATAATTAAACACAAAATCAATTTAACAATGGAATGAAACCAATCTGGCGCTTTTTGATCGGAAAAAATATCATAAATTTTAATAAATTTTATTGTTTCTATCAATAAATTTATAATTTTTATTATTATTTCTTTTCTTTCAGGCACAAAGAAAATGGAATACAAGACCAGGCAATGGCATGAAAATTGTTTCTGTTGCTGTGTCTGTAAAACAGCCATTGGCACCAAGTCATTCATACCCAGGGAGCAGGAAATCTATTGTGCTGGTTGTTACGAAGAGAAATTCGCAACCAGATGCATTAAATGCAATAAGGTAAGAAAGAAAAATAATTTATATCCGAAACATTATTGGTAATCTTCTCCATCAGGCAAGTCAAATTTTGCCTTGGCTATAAGAGCTTATCGAATTTAAAGAAAACAACGTATATATCGACTTCGATATACGAAAACTATTTCGAATATTTAATTGAATTATGTTATACTGAAGCGATGACATGTAGTTGTGCTTTAGGCACCCTGATGAAAGCATGGAATTTTATTTTTACGAATATTGTACTTGTTCTAGATATAAAAATGCTACACTTGAGATATATTTTGATTAGTAGTTCTGGTTAATAATGATCATTAATTAGTTTTTAATATTTAACAGTAATAATATTCTATGATTTCTATCTATTATTGTTTTTGACCTCGTTAAACCATGTCTCTTTATTACAGGTCATTACTTCTGGTGGCGTTACTTATAAAAACGAACCCTGGCATCGTGAGTGTTTTACTTGCACTCACTGCAATATAACTTTGGCTGGACAACGTTTCACTAGTCGTGATGAGAAACCCTACTGTGCCGATTGTTTCGGTGAATTATTTGCTAAACGTTGCACATCATGTGTTAAGCCTATAACCGGTAAGTCTGCCTAAATACAATACACTTACATACACCTTAGTTAAGAAACCTTTTATTAATAAAAATTTCATTATTTTAAAGGTATTGGCGGCACTCGTTTCATATCGTTTGAAGATCGTCATTGGCATCATGATTGTTTCGTATGTGCCAGTTGCAAGACTAGTCTAGTCGGACGCGGTTTTATTACCGACGGACCCGATATTATTTGCCCAGAATGCGCTAAGCAAAAATTGATGTAAAAATACTTTGAAAACTAATTAAAAACGGAACGACGTCATCTAGCGTTAAAAAAAATTAAGTAAAAAACAATTCTAAATAAATGCAAGAAACATATTGGAGCAATAAAACTTCTAAAAACAATGGAAACAATATTTAAAATTCTTTGAATTTAAGCCTCTAAATTGATTTATATTTATTAGAATTAAAAAAAGAACAAACAAAAACGAAATTTATCATTAAAATTTAAAGAAACAAACACTGCATTTCATACGAAAGAAATAAAATAAAAGTTTAAAAATAACACAAACAAACAAAATATTAAAAAAAAAAATCAAAAATGCACAACTAAATCTACAATTAAATTTTTTAACAACCACTTTAAAAAAAAAAACAAATCATAATAATAATAAATTTTATTTATAAACAATTTTGAATTTTAACCCTGGGTTTGTAGTTATGTATTAATATTTAATGTGTATTTTATTTAATATTTATTTTAATACAATTAAATGACTTCCTCCTTTACTTATTTTAATTAAATTAATTTTTTTTAAATTTAATTTTTTATTATTTTTGATTTTTGTAAACTTCCATTTTCCTAATATTCCTCTTCTTTGTTATGATAATTAAAACTTAAAAACAATTAAATTGTTTATAAATCCCTATATTTTAATATCAACTTATTAAACTTAAAATTTACAAAACAATACTTCCCCCTCTTATAACTAACGATGTGAACATTAATGTTTAGTAAAAATAAAAAAGATTATAAAATAAATTTACTTACGTTTTGTAGTAAATCCAAAAGATTGCAACAGGAACCACTATTTTCTTTTTTTTTTTCTTTAGCATCCTCTATGGCTTTAATGAAAGAAAAATAAAATAAAAAATAAGTGAAATCAAGCATATATCTTATTGTTAATTATTGAAAAAATTACAATTTTACTAATTTTATTAATTAAATTAAACAGAAAAATTAATTTAAACTTATTTGAAATTTGTTAAATATGTATGTATTTAGTAACTTTATTAATTTAAATAATTTTACGTTATTGATTGAGAAACAAAAGAACAACAAATAAATAAATTATTAAATGTATTTTCGTAAACAGAAGAAATAAATAAAAAAAATAATTTAATAAAAATATGCTAGTAAATGTGTTTCAATTTTTTCGATCATATTGGATGTATATAATGGATGAGTGACCGACAATAACTTATTTTAATTTGCTCTCAATGGTTCTTGGATGAACTCAGGCAACTGGCGTCGATATTTACTTGCATTTATCGATTTGTGAGTGATAATATTATGAAGTCAAAAAGTTTCTGACATTAATCGAAAATTAGAATTCGATAATTCTAGACTTCAAATTGACTTGGAGCTCAAATATTCAAGCCTCAGCTCTCCAGTGCTATGTACATATGGTGCATATGTAAATGTATATTCAATTGGAATCTTGCCCAATTCCTGTTATAATTTTTTTGATATGATAGTCCGGCCCTAGTTTCTGTGTAGAACGTTAGTTTGGTGGGTTACTCTTGAGAAGGCTCTTAATCGTGGGCTAATGAGCAATGTTCTATACTGCTCACTGGTGAGCTTCAGACAAATACTCCTATAAGGACGCTAATAGTATTTTAAAATGACTACTTATTGACTAGATATCTATAATAATCAGTATATTGCTATTTTTAGTCCATATTTCAGTAATATAGACTACTGCCACCCAACATCTTTTTTGGTAATAATTTTTCGAGAAAATTTATTGACCCTTCTTCGACAAGATCACCTCAATAGGGACTGGGGTGTATTTGTCAATGTTGATGTCTAAAGTTGAAGGCGATATCTAGTATATACACCAGGGAAACGGACAATAAAATTTGATTAAAACAATAAGACGACTGCCTAGTTCACCAAGCCGAAGTTTCTGAATAGAAATATGGAAAATTCTCCTTCTTAAATGGTTCCAACCTAATCTGTACTTAGGTGAATTATAAAGCTAAAAATGGGAAAAACCTAGTATCTGGTAAATGAGCTAAGTCAGATCAGTACCTATTATTATTGTTAATGTCCTTTCTCTTTACTTCAAACTACTGTTGCACGCTAAGGACAATGACAAGATCATAAGAGAATCTACCTGTGCAATAAAGCTTTAAGCAGAATTCAAAAGCGCAATTTGTGAATACGGTTTGGAGAGATTATAGTATATTGTTTCATCGATGTCATGGGAAAAGACTAGATCTTCAGAGTTATGACCTTTGCCCGGACAGCAACTGAATTGAGCCTATGGGCATTCAAAGACTCTTTGAATCTGACGTGGACGTAAGAAGTTGATTTCCTGTAGTTTAACAGGTAGATTTAATAATCTGTATGTCGCGTAATATAAATAAGATTGATTTCATGCACCACGTAGAGTTAAGAATGTAAGATTTTGTACTTAAAAAAAGACAAGACAAAAACGAATAATGCTCAAAGAAAATAAATCTCCGAGACTTTTTCCACACCATATGACACACATAAAAACCTAGTGCTTGGTAACTATTGGAGATATTAAAATCATTTATTTGAGATGGATACACATTGTATGAACGTAGACCCTTCTTTGTAAATCTAATCTTTTCAACCGCGTACCCCTGTGTAAGACGTTACCATAGTTAAAGCTATATTTGGAACATATAAACTATTTGGAAATCTAGCCACTGCTACTTATTAAAGAAAAAATTGGCCCAAAAAAATTACCTTTATATTTTATTATATTGAATTAACACGCGTTTATTATTTTTTCTACACTTTTTCACTTTCTTTCACTCTTTTTTTAACACTTTAAGGAATTTAATTATACTTTCGTTGTTTAAAATTCACCGGCCCGTAGAATATAAATACAAACAATTTTAAGGCGGTAAAGAAATTTTTGTAAGAAAATAAAACATTAAAAACATTGTTGGCAGTACCGTTAAAAAATAAGACAAAGTTGTACGAAATAGTAGTGATAGAGAAAAAGCTTTTCTCATTTGTATTACAAAGGTATTCAAACACAAGTTACTTTATTTATTTAAACATTTTTTATACATCATGTATTTGCATTAAATATTTGTATTTTTTTCAATTATTTACAATCTAAAGCAACAAAACGCTCTATTAATAAATAACTGGTTTTCGTAGTTATATATCAGCTCTACATTAAATCATCCATAATTTTTGCTACACTTTTTGCAACTGTGCAGTTTGACTACATGTGTCAAACTGACTCGTCTATTAAAGTTTTTAATAGAAAAAGTTGGAAAACGCGAACCTAATTAATAATTTATTATTTAAAAGCATACAATTTCAATAATTGTACACAATTAAGTGTATAATTTTTAAAACAGGACATCGTAAAATAATAAATTTCAATTCATCATAATGGTTTTGGCTGAAAACGAAAAGGTAAAATATTTTTAATTTCATTACCAATTAGACAAGAACTAGTGGCCGTATGCAGACGTCGTGGAATTTTATACATAATGAGCCGCAATGTGTATATGTGTCTTTTTGTGGTGCCCTTCATATTGTTCCTGGTTAACACACGTTTTTTGTTTTTTCTAAACATCAGTGAAATAGTCGTTCAATTAATATTTTGGTTCATTTTCTTTTTTATGGGAATTCATATTTTAACAAATACCTCTGGAACAAATTAATTTGTTGTGTTATTGTATCTGCTGATATTGTTCACAACCAACACATAAATTCACTGATTATATTTAATTTATTTTAGATCATAAGCATGCATTTGTTTCGAGTGTATATGTTTGTTGTTTTATACACCCTACATCAGCTTATATTATATGTATGTTTTCATTGCTTGGTAACATGGCGAAATTCATAAAAGACTTACATATTTTGACCATTTCGCTATCTCCATATATCAAATGAGTGGATATGTTCTATAATTCTTGGCCCAAAATGATCTTTTGTTTAGGAGGTTCGAGTTGTTGTCACACAAATATTTTACCCATAGATTACTTTATGTTGTTATGGACATCTCTTGTATTTAAAGATATAATCATGAACACAATATGTTGCAGGCTTGTAGAATTTAGTACTCGTAACCACCTCAATTTTATAATCTGCATAAAGCTGCGTTTCGTTTTGTGCACATCTTTTTACAAGTACATCGCCTCCTTACGAGAGAATAAATTAAATTTAAGGCATCAAATAAATTATTGAAGTCCTATAAAATTGGTGACGTAAATGACTTAGTCGCTCGGTACCATAGATACACAAATCGAGTCTACTTTTTAACCGTTACAAGTTTTTGTAATCATTTATTAATATAACATTTTATACATAACAAACATAATGCACTAAATTGCATTTAACTACTTTAACAATAATATTAAGGAAGTAAATAATGTATTTCTTCCGTTACTTCATTAAATGTAACGAGTTTACCGAATAAGGATCGAAACAAGGCTTTCGAATTACAGTTCATTCCCAAAGTATACCAACAAAATTCTAGGATCTAGAAAAATATTATATAGGGAATATAAGACACATACATTCATAATAAGATATACCCCTAATTACACGTACAATTGTCTTTAGGGAAATACTTCATCGCGTTATCTTGATCGTTAAATCTGTTTTTTACAAATCTAACAGAAATGACTAAGTAATCCTACCGGTTTATAAGTGCATGTATTAGGCCAAATATTCAAAGATTATGCGTATTAAACAACTGTTTGAACTTACATACATACATGTATATGTAGGAAGACCCACTGAATAAATTCGTAAAAAAGAATTAATAAAATAAATTATAGTCGAGTTAAAATAATAAATAATCAATAACTGATAAAGTAAAAATAGAAATAATTTTGAAAAACAACAAATTTTTAATTGCGAAACAAAAGTAAAAGTACATTTTAGCAAACGTTGCTTTAATATTGCAGTATACCTTTTAAACCGGGGTGGTACAACCATATGTCTGTGCTTGTAGTGCATAAATATTTGAATTCGTTTATCATTTTGAATTTATTTTATTTTAATACTACTTTGATTTAATATTTGTTTAAATAGAAATTGTTTATATAGCATTGCATTCAATTTCAGCTCAGTACTGAACGCTACATTAAGTACAAGATTATTAGTTAACGGAGATTCTGTTATTATTTGAATAGTTACTAATTAAATTCTCCACCTGGAGAACAAACTACCTCGTCCCATGACAACCTTTCAACAGGTAGTTCGCACATTGTAGCAGTGCGGCAAAACATTCGCGGGCTTCCACGGTAACTAGACCCTTGGGAAGTATATGGTAGTGCCGTCTAGTTTTTAAATTTATTTCCTTATTTCTAAAAAGTAAAATGCTAACTTTCGTAATAATGTTTTTAACGAAAAAAATCTGCCAATTCTTCCATTCAAGTTTTATTGTGATCAAACAAGACGACATTTCTTGTTTTAAGGCATGCTGTGAATGAGGAGTTTTGTACTAACCTAGGGATTTTATGGCTAACACATTGACTTTTTGAGAAGTCTCTTTTAATTCTGCATGTTTTTATGTCTGCATATTAGAAAGTGACCAGTTAAGTAAAGTTCTCGGTTATCTATCAAACGAAGAAAAAATTTAAATTATAATTTTTGAGATCATTAATTAACTTGAAAATGTTTTTGACCTCTATTGCATTTGAGTGGGACATTTCTGCTTTTGGTATATACTTGTAAACTCATTAGATTAATGAACAAACGGTCAATAACAGTAAAGCACTAAACAAACGATGCAGACTTCAGCCACACAAAGACAATTACTTTCATTTTAGCTCCACTTTAAAATTTTTTATTTAACGTAGCAAAGTGTGTTAGTGTGATGAAGAGTAAGAGAGACAAACAACTGGCGCAAAAGCAACAGTCAGACAACAAAACAACAAAAAGAAAAATACTCATTGGCTGCCGCAAATTGTGTGAGTGAATTTTGAGAATATTTTTGTGTGAGTTGTTCATATGATCAGTGCGACCATTGTAGCATTTTTTATTTTAATTTCTCGTTTTTAACATTATAATAATAAAATGCAAAGTTTTGAATAAGCCATAAGTAAGATACAATTTTCTTTTCTTTTTTATTAACATTAGTTTTTTGTTTAGTTTGTATCGAAAGAAAATAATGGAAGCATATTATTAATGTTAAATGCAACAGTAATGGCAAATAAAACTTTTTGCTTTGACATAACTTTTACAGGCAGCAATGTAATTTTTATGAACCAATAGATTCGTGGTTAAGCTCCGTTTTTAGTATTTTTTTTTTTTACTAGCTTACTACACTATTTGAATTTTTCTTTGAATTTCCTCCGATGACATTATAATTTGTTGTTTCTTAATGTTAAATAAATTAATTACCTTTCTTATAACTCTATAAGAATAAATAACGTCATTTTTTTCTTCTTATTTTGAAACACCAGATGTTTAAAAAACTGTTCATATGTAGACACACTGTTCATGATAAACTTTCATTGTCTTCTCTTTTGTCGAGTGGTTTTTGTACATTGTTGTATTTGTGTTTGTTTGCCTGCTTATGCCTATTCGTCCATATTCTTTTTTCTTTGCCTTTGTTACTAAATCTCGGCTGTATTTGCACATGATTATTCAGTTCAAAAACAAACATCTTTCTGTAAAAAGCAAGCAGGAGAGCTGCCGTAGGCTTATTTTATATCACTTTTTTCTTATTTCTTTTGGTCATTTATTCGGTTTTATTTTTTACAATTGTAAAATATTTATAATAAAAAAGAAATTTCTTCTAATGATTTGAACTCAAAAGAAGATGTAAAAGTAAACTTTTATGTGATTCGAACTTTACCGAAAGCAAAGTTTTGTTATTTTTTTTTATGATTTTGTAAAAGCAACAACGACATACATTTAAAATCAAGTCTGCCTTGAAATTGTGTTTTTCATTTGTGACAGTTGTGCTAAAAAAAAGAAAAATTTACTTGAGATCAGTTTAAAAAAATTTACTTTCAATTCAGTTTGTTTATTTCGTTAAATTCGCAAAAAAAATTCCCTTAAAACCCACAAAGAAAAAATAAACGCCAAGTTTCGGAAATTGTCAAAAGAAAAGCATAAAAAGGCTGAAAACCAAAAATTAAGCAAAACAAGGAAAAAAGACAACAAAAAGAGGAGTAGAAAAAGCACAGAAACGCACGTGAATCTATTCAGCAGTGCACCGGAGCACTGCCGCACTAAATAAAAAAACTCAACTGGATAGAACGGCAAGCAAAAGTTTAAGAACAGCACTTTGAGGGCGCCGGCCATTATAAAAACGAAGAAAAATAATTTCTTTTTGGTTCTTTATTAGTTCCCCTTTTGGTGATTTGGTAACTGCAGCTCTGTACGCACTTTTATTGACGTTTGTCTAGTGACATACTGTCTGTCTATTTGCTCTTGCTCTAGTGATCTTGTTTTTATTGTCGTTTTTTAAATTCTACATTTGAAAGCTACTAAACTAATTACCCATATTTGTAGCCATCCGTCCCTTTTCTTGTAATAATTTCATTACATTTTTTCTACACTGGCCTCTATATAATTACGTACATGAGTATATCTCCATTAATATCGTGTGTTAATCGTTAATCGTTTCTCTCGGCTAAAACTCGTCATTATTTGCTCATAGTTGTATATGTGCAGTTCTCTTTAAAGTGTTTAACGAAAAAAAAGAGAAACCTTTTCTGGTTTTCTCTGCTCTTTTTAAATAAATCCACCATACCCCACCTTAAAAAAAAAAGAAAAAGCTGGAGCATTTCAAGCACCAACAACAATAATAAGAGCAAACACACAACAAATTTCCATACATACACTCAACCAACTCATCCATCTCTCGCTCTCTCTTTCTGTAGTCTTTTGGGACTCTCCATATATTCGTTGTGGTCGAAAGTATTTTTGTGCTATTCTTCATTCTTGCAATAATTTATTCGTTTTAAATATTTGTGTCATGATGTTTCAAAGCGACTTCCATAGAAAGAAGAATTTTGCAAATCCAAATTTGTTTGGTGTAAGATATTTTACCTATTAATGTGAAATAATTTTTTTCTCTTTTTTTTCGTGTCAAAATACAATTCATCATCATGTGAACACCATTCTCTTATGTTTTTTTTTAGAACTCCGCTACACAAAAGGAGAGCACACCAGCTCCTAATCAACCCACACCAGTCGCTGGACGCCCCGAAGTCAAAGAGGAAAACAATGCTAAGCAAGAACAAGAAGAAGTTCGTCCCGAACATTTATTCAAACATCCATTACAGAACACCTGGACCTTGTGGTATTTGGAGAACGATCGCACAAAATCGTGGGAGGATATGCAAAATGAAATAACCAGTTTTGATACTGTTGAAGATTTCTGGAGGTAAGTTTCATTTCATCCTTTGGAAATACTACTTGTCTAAACAGTAAAGTTAAAGCCAACAATATGTGTGCAAACGGTAAACAAATCTTCTTGATTTAAAACGATGACATTGAAATTATACGCCAAAATATTACCAAATGAATCGTAAGAAATCTATTAACTTCTACATGGGTTAGATAAGGTTGCAACACAGCTCTACCCAGAGAAAGATTCTTGCGGCTACCTTTAGAATCACAAGTTAAACTAAAAAACAATAAAAAAAAATTAAGAGAAACAGACGAGGTGAAGCAAATGACGGAAAAGAGAGGAGATACAGAATTCGGTTCAACCGTCATGTTACAAACTATTTCGATTGATCAGGAACTAAAAATTATGAAATCTATTTGGCAGCACTTGAACAAAAGTGGATAATTCTTATTTTAATTTGAATTTATTTGAATACGTATTTAATTTGTGTTTATTTACAGTCTTTACAACCACATTAAACCACCATCCGATATTAAAGCTGGCAGTGATTACTCTCTATTCAAAAAAGGAATCCGACCAATGTGGGAAGATGCTGCTAATAAGCAAGGTGGTCGTTGGGTAATCACTTTAAATCGTTGTCCTAAACCAGAATTGGATAATTTATGGTTGGATGTGGTAAGTTTTAAAAATAAAATAGGATTTATTTATCGTTTACTAATGTTTTTTGAGATATTTTTTATTTTATTTACAATGTTTGTTTCGTTTTAGCTTTTGTGTTTAATTGGCGAAGCTTTTGATCATTCAGATCAAATTTGTGGTGCAGTAGTCAACATACGTAATAAGAATAATAAAATTTGTAAGTATAATTGAATATATGTATATATTTTGGATATCTACTGTAGCATAATGCAATTTTGATCAAGGTTGAACTACATATTTATCAGGCAAAAGATTTTAATATATATGTACACACAAGTATATTGGTTCTCGAGAAAATTCGATTATAAATTTGATCAAAAATGAATCAACTTGTTGTTGGATTCACAATGAACTTTATAAAACCAGATGCATGTGATTTTGGTGTAAAATTTTAAATTTTTGTACAGTAAAGCGATTATTCTATAAGTCATCATTAGGAGACATCTATAGAGGCCGGAAGGTCTAATTTCTATTTTTAGCCTGGCCATCAAAGACCAAAGAGTGTGTCATGATGAAACACAAAACCTTTTCATTTGTTCAATTGTTCATTTGTTCAATTCTCCTTAATTGTTGAAAGTAGACGGTTTGACCAGATTGTAGAAACTCAAAACGCCTTTGCCACCGCTTGCTAAACTTCAAGCTGCTTCCTCCCTGATCTTTTTCAACTAAATTTTTCACTGCTAATTCATGATACATTAAAATATCGAGGTGGATTGGGTATCGACCAGACTTATCGAGGTTTAAAGAAATATGTTTAATCTTTACAAATTTTTAGCAGCCTGCAATGCATTCTTACCTCTTATATTATAGAAAAGTTACTAACTTTCCGAATTTATACTCAATTTTTAAATGCGGATAACTTTTCACAGAATAATTTAAATGTAAATGTAAATTTTAAATGCCAAAAGATTCCTTTGCAGAACTGAAACAATAAAGCAGCAAATTTTTATTAGAAAATTTCTTGAAAGTCTTGTCTACAGTTAAAGTTTAATACAACCACAGCCCTTTTTGAAGCATTTATGTTAATTTTGTTTGTTTTCTTTTTCAGCTATTTGGACTGCTAACGGTAACAATGAGGAAGCCGCATTAGAAATTGGTCATAAACTGCGGGATGCTTTACGTTTAGGTCGTCAAAATTTGAATTATCAACTGCACAAAGACACAATGGTTAAAACGGGCTCAAATGTTAAATCCGTTTATACATTGTAAATAAATTTTGTTCAAAAGAAAATATCAATAACAACAAACAAATTGAGATGTAGTATGTAATTAGTCATACAACACCTATTTTATTAGGAAACATTAGCTCACGCGCACCTTCAATTTAAACCAAAACATAAACAACAACTAATAATTCAAGACTACATCTCTGGCCTCCATCACTAAATTTTACTCATAGTGGGTGTGTGTGAAAATATTTCTAAATACGATCCTATTGCAAGATGAAAAATAAATATATATACTATATATATATACATACGTACATATAAATATTGCAAGCCGAAAAAATAAGAAAATCAACGAAAAAACAATAATTGAAAATTTTTGCAAAAATCATCAATTATCATGGCAAAAAAGAAAATTATTTTCTACGTTTAATACTAAGGATTATGAACAAAACAAAATAATAATTTAATGAATTTGGCAAGTGTTGTTTATCAAGCAGCATAATTTAAATATTTTTTTCTATTGTTCTCTATGATTGAGAAATTTTGTTTACTTTTTATGGAAAAAAAGCCGGTCTTTAGCAAATTTTCTTTAGCCTAATTTTCTAATAAAATCGAAAAAAAAAATTAATATGGATAAATGTACTTTCCCTTTTACAAAGAAAAATTATTTAAAATTATTTTTTGTGTAAACAACACTTGTGGCTTTTTGATAAAAAAAAAATAACATCAACTTGCTCTTATAAACATCCTGTATTAGTTTCTTAATAACTATTAAAAACATACTTATATCCTTATTTCTTTGTCTGTTTCTTCTTTTATTTTATAAAATATATGTGTAAATGAATATTTGAATGAAAATTTATTATTACTACCATTATTTTTAATAATCGCAACACATTAAATTGATCTGAAACAAAAAATGAAATAAAAAAAATTTATAAAAATAAATTTTGTTGTATTATGCATTTTGAATTCAAGATTACGGGTCGAATATTTATGAAAATGATAACCAAAATGCAACAAAATTAACTACAATTAAGAATTCTGGCTTGCTGGTCGGGCGTTAGCCGAACTGATTATCGAATTTATTTCAGAATCGAACCCTCAAGGAATAAATAGAAATAGATTTTGTGATTTAGTAGGCTTTCAAACGACTCGCAACAAATTTTACAGATGAAAACCATTTATATCAATGTTTGTATCAATTTTCATGAAAATTGTGGAAGACAGAACAAATGTTCATATACAATGTTAGACACATAACATGTACTTATGTAACACAAATTAGAAAGACAGTGCCAGCACGAACTTCAATTCGCCTTGGACAGTTTCTTTATTTTGAACGCAAAACTCGTGGTATCCTATTCTATTTAAATGCGAAGAATTTTAATTGATAGAAAAGAATAACGTATTTATTTTACTTTTGTATACATCATAATAAGTGTATGTACATAATATATCTTATATACCTGCATACATATAAAATTTAACAAATTGTTCAAAACGTAAAAGAATGCTAGAAAACTGGACAAATTTTCAGTGTGACATTAAAGACTCAATCTTACGACGCAAATCCTTACGGCGGCAGTCGTCTAAAGCTCGACATATTAATAATAAATGATTTTTAGGATCGATACTCTGATCCTCTTCAAAAACTTGGAATAATTTATAGACACGAGATTTTAAATCGCGCGGATATTGTATTTCTATTTCGTCCATATCTCCCTGGCTCATGTTTAATTCACGACCAAAACTACGCCAAAATGTTCCAATATTTTGAGCAATTAACTTGTAAATGGCAGAACGTTTTTCACTACTCAAAGGCTGTGTAAAAAGCGGTTCCTGTGCAGGTACAGAATTCGAAATTGGTGCGGTATAATTTGTTTGACTTTGTATACCACTGCGATTAACACCATTTAGATTTGGACGCATTCTGCTCTCATGAGCTAAACGCATTTCCCGATATTCGTTAATAGGATGTGTCCTGGATATATCTTTGGGCGCTTGATAACAGGCAATGGCTTCCTCTAAAGATCCACCGTATTCATCGGCAATTTCTCTAAATGGCTCAATATTGAATGCAGATAGGGCGTCATGTCTTTCCAGGCAATCAATAAGATCCGCCATTGTCCGTATGCGATACATGTTACGAGCCGAGCCAATTTCATTACGGAATTGAAATTTAATATCCTCAAGATTTTCCTGGGCAGTTACATCGTCTGCAGCAATTTTCTTAAGACGCTCGTATGAAAATTGCTGACACATCATGAATTCTTCCAAATTTTTATAAACTCAAATAATCCCAAACAAATAAGAACAATGTTGCGATGCATACAGTTATTATTATATCGTACACTGAGTGTTACCAGACACAAAATTACTAAATTTAATCAAATATTGCCAGATTATTTGAAATTTTAAACAGCGATGGTACATGGTATTTGTAATCTAATACAAGTAATGTCAAATTATGTGTAATATACGACATATCGGTATCCCAATGTCTCCGCTAATGAAGCCGAACTACATTGGATAAATTCACTACACTTTGCTAAAGCTCACTATTATGAAATTCAACACGTTAGAATCACGCAACCACTCTAAAAAGTAATTCATTGTGGGGTCCGTCGTCTGTCAAATGCGAACAAATTTCAACAATACACAACGATGCAATACATGCATGTTGTCTCTTCCCTCTAGATTTCAATTCATTTTTGTAAGTGTAAATTTAAAAAAAAAATTAATTCATGACTCACCCTATTTAGTGTGAAGTTTTTTTTTCATTTAATCATAACAAAATGTTGATTTACAAACCAGCATTCAATCATTCACTCGTTCGTTCAGTGTTGCAAAATTTAAATTTTGAAATAGTACTGAACTATAACTGCAAGAGTACCTTTTTGCATTTAATGGTAGTTTTATAAAAATATATTTATGTATACTTAGGTACGGAATGAAATAGAGAAACTAACTACATGTTTCTCATATACAAAACAAAAAGAGTTGATTCGAAACATAAGGTTTAGTCAAAAATGTCGACTCAACGGTTCATTCTTTAATAATTTGTCCTGATATTAAATTTAGATCCGATACAAATTTTACAAAATTTAGATCGAACAAAGCACAAAAAATTATAAATATTTCGACAAAGAATTTTCAATTTGCAAAAGCATTTTGGAAATAAAACATAAAAGAAAGAAATTATTCAAAAATGTATGCAGTTTTCTAATTTAAATTTTTTAGAATTTTAAATAGAATGACAGAATGGCAACACTGTTTTAATGCAGTAACCAGACATATCTGTGAATGCCTCCATTAACAGTTGTGAAAATTACTTATTCTAGACACGCACCGTCCAAATCACGATATACATTACATGTATTTATGGTAATACAGTACACATTTCGAATAACGGCACTTTCGTGAGTTTCTATTTTATTCACCACACCGGATAAATTCACCACATTTTGGAAGAACTCACCATACTTCGATTTTATTAATCCCACCGGATAGATTCACCACATTTTGGATGAACTCACCACATTAGAAACTCACCACAACTACAAAATTCACACACCATAAAAATTTAAAAAAAGTTAATTTTTTTGTTTTTCTTTCCAACCAGCAGCGAGCAAACAAAACACAACAACAACAATAACTTTCCACACAACATCCCATATGTTTTTGTTTTCGTTTTGTCCGAACCTGGGGTTGTACCGGGCCTCTTTTTGGCAAGCGAACTAACTACCTTTTTTAGAATTCGCGAATTATTTATTAAAACATATATTCATTTTTTGAACGAACAAAAATGAATTTGATGAAAAAAGTACTGAAAGCTTGGCGGTGGTACTGCGGTATTTTTGAATTGAAAAAGTACTGAAAAAAGTACTAAAGTACTAAAATTTTCAACACTGCGTTCGTTCATTTCTCCTGTTTCTCTAGATTTCAGTTCATTTGTGAAGTGTAGTCAAATCGGTGCGTGCGTGTGGTGTTGAAAAATTCACGACAAAAACATAAAAAGCAAAAAATATAATTTATAGCGATAGTAAAATTTTTATTTACAGCAAGTAAAACAATATATATAATAATTTTAAAACAAAATAATTAAAATTTATGATATAAATAACATATCAAAAAATGTTTTATTTGCTAAAGTGTGAAGGAGAGAAAGAAAAACGCATAAAAACTCTACCATTTTCTTCGTAAATTTTTTGTTTGATTTTTCTGTATTTTGATTAAAAATAAAACCGAGTTTTTTTTGTTGAAAAGGTTTTCGTTTTCACGCTGAAAATTTTTAGTATATATAATATATATTTACGTGTATTGGCTATATTGGCAATTTGTTTATGTATTTTCTTCATATACGCCCTATCATGCAGACATTTTCTTCATTATTGTCGATGAGAAAAAACCATCATTATTATGTGTACTAATGACAGCACTTTATACTATATGATAATAATGATGTTAATGTTTTTGTATGTTTGCTGTTGTTGTTTTAATTATTTGGCTTGTCATTTTCCTTGATTTCTCCTTTGCTAACATTCTTCGTAACATACACGCATATACTTGCATAAACATTCATATGCATGCGTGTAAACAAAGAGAAAACAAGAAGGAATTTCGCAAAAACAATAATAATATTTTGCCACACTAAAAGCAAAAACAATTGAGAAAACACATTGTGTTTTTAGTGCTTTGTAATATGATTTTTCAATTATAATTTTTCTTTGTCTTGTACAATTGATAAACAATCGAAAAAAATATATACAATTATATTAATATTAAATTGTTGTTATTGTGTTTTCTTTGTGTAGACACATTCAATTACTCATCGTTTTCGACACGAAAGCTACAAAGCCAACTACCATATGAAACAATCATGATACATTTAATACGCAAAGAAAATATTGGAAAAATTCAATAGAAAGAAAAAAGGAAGCAAAATCATTGTAAAAAAGAAAATATTATACAAATAGAATCAAAATAAATAATACGAATAAAAGTGGTAGCAAAAGCAGAAATAATGATATAAAAAATACGGTCAATTTATAAATTAAAATTACAACAAAGCAGAAAAATCGAAATCAATCAGCTGAAAATAATCAGAAAATCATTCGGTTTTCATTTCTTTAACAAGAAAAAAATACAGAAGTTACCATAAAATCGCATTTATATGGAAAAAATTCAATTTACTGTGAAATGTTTGTTATTAAATAAAATAACTTGTAAATATTAGTTTTTTTTAAAGTAATTTCCAATTTTTTATAGTGAGAAAACTTATAAATTATAAACAATAGGTTATTACTAAACAACAATTGAAGCATGAATGATTAAATGAATGAATAATGTCTGCTTTACGTTTAAAGTATACTTTCCTATTTTGATTTATTTCTTTTGGAATTGCTAAAAAAAAATTAATACAAGAGATAAATTAAACATAATAAAAAATAACTAAAGGAATAGCATAAACGACCAACAACAAACAAACAAACAACAAAAATGCCCTGCGATAATACCACAAAGAATTCATCAGACATTGAACATGCCGATTGGAGTACTGGCACCACTAGTCAACCCTATAATGTTCGGTAAGTTCTGTTCATCTCTTTTAAATTCTTTTTTTTTTAATAAAATTAAATAAAAACTAATTAAATAGAAAACAAAAAATACGATGTATTTAATAAATAAATAAATTCAATATTTTGTCACGTACAGAGACCCAGTGCATGTGAGTTTGATTTTGTAACTTAACAAATGGCTATAAACCTAGAACTAGATTTTTTCCGAAAAAAAAAGAGAATAAAAATTGATTTAGCTATATAGGTATACGTACATACATATGTATGTGGTTACTTGCAGAGCTATTCACGTAGGGTATCTGGTTCCAAAAAAAACTATCGAGTAAACAAAGAAACACGTTTCAAATAAATTTAATTAAATGAATATTGTATATAAAATGTCGACAGATGTACTTCAATGCCACACTATAGCTTAATCCAAATATATGTTGAATACTTCTAAAATTTAATATTCCAGTAATAAAGTGATTTTTCACTTTCTGACTAATGGTTGTTCCATATGCTTATTACGCAGTTTGTATTAAAATATAGGTAGGAAATGCACATTATATATTGAATGTTTTGACAAAGACGAACACTACAATCACCTTACCTCATTATTAGGATATGGCTCGCTATGTCTTTTCTTCTTTCCAGAACTGATACGATAGACTGTATCACTGCATATATTTATACTAAATTTTTGAAGCAGATAAATTCATATTCCAACAGTTAGGGACAAATCTGTATTAATTACAAATACTTTTGTCCCTTCGATTTTTATTCAATTGGTGTATTTTAAACAATAGGTTTTATATTAATGTATATTTTAACAACTAATTAAATAAATACAAGTCTGAAATAAAACTGTATAAAACAATTTTAATTACTTTATACCTACATTTTGAAAAATATATTAAACATGTGACGCCTGGTAGTAAGATATTGTAGTATATAATTGGCCTTAACCTACGTATTATCTTTACCTGTAAATTAACAACAATAATTAATGTTCTATTATTTTCTTTTGTCTATTAAAAGTTTGACCCATCACATACATATTTTTAATTCCACTTTAATTAAGAATTAAATACCTTTTATACAGTTTATTTCCAATTCGATTAAAATATTTAGAATATATTAAATGTATTTGATTGTTCCATACCTTCTTACTCAGATACGAAATATAATTTATGCAAATCCCAATATTAATAATAATTAACGTTCTAAATAAATCAAGAGGAAAGTAAATAGTTTAACTTATTTTATTGTTAACTACTGTAAATAAATAACTTATGAAAGTGTGAATCGGTTTTAAATTGTAGTTTTCCTAAAACTCGAAGAAAGGAAAACGCTATAGAAATTTGTGAATTTTTAATGAAATTAATTGATTTTTAATGAAATTGTAATTAAAAGTATTTTTATAATTTGTTTGCCGCTGTTACTGTTGTTCATAATTTAATTGTTAGTTAGTGTGTGACATTTTTAATTCTTTTTTAATTTACAATTATTTTTATTCCATTATATTCAAATGTAGTGTAAAATGTAAAAAATCGCACGCGTTTAAAAAATAAAATAAATAAAAATGAGACGTGATCAATTATTTATATAAAGACTTGTATTATCATGCTATATATAGAGCATTAGTTTCAGAAATAAATAAAATAAAAAAGATATTACTGGGAGTACATAAATGGTGGTTACAGGTTCCCATTTCCCAATAGTATTTCAACTGTGTACATTAGTTTTTGTTTACTTTGGAGAGAGCATAATGCCTTGAAAATATGTGTGTATGTCTTTTTTAAACGTATAGTTTTTTACAATTTTACAAATCACATTAAAAACTGAGATAAAGACCCACCTTTTTATTACTACCAGAAGTTATAGATAAATTATGTGCAGAAGAAAAAAATCCTAAGTATTGTTGCACATCCAAAGTATACGAGAGTGTTGGGATTGAGAATGACGGCACTTCCTTTCACGCATTCAATCTGCGGTCTGACAAGATGCTGAAAAGGAAGTACTGCTAATAATTTATTTACATATTTTCATTTGAAGAAAATAATTTATTTTTATTTTTTATTTATTTATTTATTATTATTATTATTACGGTCTCCTAGACCTAGATACAAAATTATCCTTATAATACATTATACATAATAAATTAATTATATAATAAAACTAAAAACAGTTATCAATTTAAAATAAATAATGTTTTACAATGTATTTTCAATAGCTTCGTCGGCTATATCTCTGGTCTTAAGGGTTATCCCACCGTAACGAAAACTGTCTTGGAATCCTTGATCCAATAGCTATCTAGCCAACTAGGTCAGAATACCGCACCTTTTTAAATTATATCGAATTTTGCCCAATTTATATTGAGCATTTTGTTTGCTCATATAAAAAATGAGATTCGTCGGCTATGTCTGAGATCCCAAGGGATTATTTATTTATTATTTAAAAACTTTATTTTGTGTTGTTATTTTTTTTTTTTTTGTGGAAAAGAAAATCAATACTTTGCACTTAAACCAAATGTCACCTTTAATAATAGGTAAACAAATAGACAAGCAAACTTAAATTATATGTTTCATTGCAAACGAATGAAACAATGAATGCTAAATGACCATCGGAGATATAATTATTGTAATGAAATGTAGTCTAATGAAATGAACTGCAATGAAATGTGTTTTTACATGTTTAAGTTGTAATGAAAATCAATAAATGAAAGTAGAATTTTCCACAATTATCCATTAGAATATTGTTTGTTTTCGGTTAAAAAATAGTTTCTACATTAACACAATACGTTATAAAAATATTAAGTTAAATTCCATACAGTAAATTGTAAATAACATTAGATGTAGTAAAAAGCAATCCATTATATATATTTCCCTTACGATTGAAAGGAAGCACTATTATTTCCGAGTAGGTTACTTTAGAAAAAAGATGTTTTTGTTGTAGAAAAACGTCATTAACAGTTTTGTAGTTGAGAGGTGAGCAAAAATAAACGGATAGGCGGCTAAAAAATATGAAAAAAATTGATGGTTTTGCTACTGGTGCGAGTCGTTTCATGCCTGTATTTTATTAGAAAACGTTTATAATAAGACCTGTTTTACTGGTATGTTTTTTTTATAATTAACAAAGAACTTTATATTTATTTTGTTAATGCACTTGCATTATTATTCAATTGGGTTATTTTTAGTTTAAAATTAATAAAATGCAAATTTTGCTAATAGAATATCTGTAGACTTTTCGATACTTTAACACGTCATGAAAATCATTAAAAAAGTAAATATAATCTTAGAGAAACTACTAATGATGTAAGCATTACAGTTTACAAGCATCATAATATCTTTTTGTACCTTTTAAACGTTAAGCAAAGTCTCTAGTAATGATGTTTAATTTTGATCAATAGCAACGGATTTTTTACCAGCACTCACCAATTTTAGCCCCTTATATTATGGGTATATGATGGTTATGATGTTAAAACCAAGTCCAAACGTTCCAATGAAAATGGCCAACAAATTAAACTAATTTACGAATTATAGTAGCGTAGATTACTACAAATCATTATCTTAAGGTTGTACGATCAGTAAAGCCATAAAACTCCAAAATTATTGAGAAACTGTTCATGTCTGGTCCTATGAATTTATACATAACGACCGGAACTTGTAATGGCAAATAATATAAAGTTATGTATGCAGTATTTAAAACAGGTTATTTAATTTTGTTTATATTGTCTATAATTTGTCTACCGTAACTCTGTTATGTATATGATACATAAGCAACATTATTAATTTGTCATAATTTTATTGTCCATTGCAATAAGCTATTATTTTCCTCATTAAGTTCATTGCATATAATTCATTCATGTAGCTGATATCAAGTGTTCTTATTAATATTTAATATTGCTTCATACGCTTACTCTTTGAAAAAGAAAAATTAAATAAAAATGTTTAAAAGAAAATCCCCTTGTCTTGTGATGCCGGATTTGACAGTTTACAGTCAACTTGTGTTTACTTGTGACTGGGTAAACCTCAAGAACGTTTATGTAAATATTGACAGATTGTGCACACCAAGTAAATAGTACTTTGTATGAGTGCCAAGAGAGTGATAAGCATTTGACTGAAGTATAAAACACTTAAGGAGACAGTATGTGATCAAGTTAAAAAAAAATGTGTAGAAAAAGATATTATTTTTCAAGTCAAACTAAATTGGAGTATCTAATAAAATTTATAACAATTACCGAATAAAAAATTGTTAATCGGTGGTGATTATAAACGCTTTTTTCTGTAGAACAATTTTTATTATAATTTTATTAACGGAAGTTTGTGATTTTAATTTAAAGTAATATGTGTTTACTTTTTATTAAATAAAAAATGTAATTGAATGTAAATATGTATGTATTAAATATGCAATATAGTTAATAATTATCTAACATTGTATACAGCAACTAATCTACGAGATTTGTTTAGAGAATAAGGAGAAGGAACCGTTATCAAACGATCTGAATATGGTATTTGGGTCATGACTGCGGTGTTATTTTGACCAGAAGCTATGACTTTGTATAATGGTGAACCTTGGTGCCTTCATAATCTGAAGTCACTGGTGATAGAGACATTAATTATTATTCAATGATGCACTAATACAATTTAACGTTTACAATTACAAATTAAACTTTTTAATAAGTTGTTGATATGCTGTTCTATCCAAACCACTTTTCTCCAGTGGCATTTTTTATTTATCTCAGAATAGGTAGATGATTGTATCAACATTAGGAAAATAGAAATGGGATATTGTGTGAAGATATTTCTTGAAATACAAAAGCAAGGCTAAATAAATAATAGGCAGGTGACGTTAATAATTTAGATTTCAGGAATATTTTTTTGCCACACTCTGCACTAATGTGCATTTAATGTTTAATTAATATAGGCTACCGTTACCGTTTTCAAGACTGACATTACATCAATTTTCTGTAAATTCACTTCAATTTAAGTTTAAATTTTCGTTGCATTAAGCCGTTTGAATACCAAAACGTTAGCATATAACCTTGTATCATGTTTTCCATATTGATTATGACATGGTTCGTGATCTTTTAGTAAAAACAGACCATCGAACCCATAGAAAAGTATAAATTTATATAAAACTTAAACTCACTTATATTAAATTGCTGCACGTGAATAAGTAATGCTCAAAAACATTAATACTTCCATTACTCGTTAAATTTTGTTAGTATTAAATGCTCTTAACGCCAATTTTAATAAAAATAAGAATTTATTTCTTTCAATTTAGGTCAAATGTAAAGTTTTATATCACTGTATATTTTTTTCTCTTCATCATAAATTCAAAGTGTTTAACGAGATAACTGACCTACACCAAGTGCGCACAGCCAGTTTAATGAATGCCGCAATTGGTTTATTGTCACATTGTTTAAATGGGTAAATAAACGATTTTAAGTGAAATGTTTGGAGACTATATACTCTTAAATAAATGAAATGTAACAATGACAAATAGAAATTCAAAAATTGATTGCAATAAGAAGGTACAAAGCTCGATATTTTAAATGGTCATCACTGTGTTTTGCGTGTAATGGCGTTTGACTGCCTTTGTAAACTCTATAATCGCTATTTTGAGATAACAGCATGAAACAGGGTTTAAGTATCTATTTTGATCTACGTTTTGGATTCACTGTATTTTTACGTATCAAATAAAATAATTCTTTAAATATAAGTATTTTATATACATTTCTATAAACATGTAATTTTAGAATTAATTCACAATCGAAAAATCAAACAAAATACAAAAACTTTGTTGTGTTTTAAAAATAAGCGACAATTTGGAATATTACCGTCGTATTTAACTTGTCTATTGTAGAAGATATAAGAACGGTTTGCAGGTTGCTGAATAAAACAAGAACATTAAGGTAGTCGAGACTGTAGCTGGAAAAACAGCAGTTCAGATAGATCAACTATTTAAAAAGTCGAGAAAAGAAAGATTAGCATTAAAAAGCGTTAACATTAAAGAATTATCAACCATTCGAAGCAAATTCGATCTTTGGGTACCGCATGGTTAACAATGGATGACTTAAAAAATAAATGACGACGAAAAGTGGATTACGTATGTCAATAATGTGTGAAAAAGATCATAGAGAAACCAGGTGAAGTTTCATAAACGGAGGAAAGGCCAGGTTTGAAACCAAGAACGGAATTGTGCTTTTATTACCAATTTAAACAATTGATTCTGGAGCAATAGAAAAGCTGTCGTGTTCTATCGCATCGCCAAACATATATCTTTGATGAGGCAGTAGAAGCTGAGACAATTTGACTATATAAGTACATATATCACGATTATAGCAATTTCATATCATTTGTTTCGATGTTCGCAAAATACTCTTAGTGGTGTAATAGCAAAGAGCAATTGGATCAGTTTTTCGCCAAATTTGCAATTTATATAAATTTTGTTTCCAATTTGTGAACGAACATTTTGTAAAAATACATTGTTACAAGAAAACATTTTTTTTTGACAAAAATATGAAGAATATACCATTAAAAATGAAGTATGCTGTCGCACCTAAACAAATTGATATTTTTGGTGAAAACCAATTACAGTCAACCCTCCTATAACGCGGTACTCTCAGAACGCGGTTTCCATATAACGCGGGGCTGAAATTGTGACAACCCTCCTATAACGCGCTACTCTGAGAATGCGGTTTCACACATAACGCGGAACTGTAATTTCGACAGCCCTCCTATAACGCAGTACTCTTACTGCGCGGTTTTCGTTCAACAACATTCCATAAGTTCCTTCCGCACAGCCTGTAAGAGTGTTTAATATCAGTTTTATTTTCGACGCAAAATCACAGCCGAGTTACATATTTACACATTTATATAAACATGCCAACTTATCTCATAGCCGTCTACAACATTGGTTTCAGTCATCTCAGAGCTCTTTCACAGTACACACGTTTTGTTGGTGACCAGGTCTTTCTAAAAAATTTTCTGCAGCCCATTTCTGACAGTGAGGATGAATGTTGAAAAATTACAAAATTTTACAAAGTTTTTTTTATTTTTGGTGGAAAACAGTCTTTTAGTTTAGTTTTTGTTTCATTTTTTTATCAATCCTTATATGAACTCTTTAATTCAATAAAAATAATTTATAATTTATCTTGTCTTGGTCTCCATATAACGCGGTACGAATGATGTGATTTGTACTAATTCCGAGTTTCTTAAAGCGCGGTTTCCATACAACGGTTTCCATTTAACGCGCTACTAATTAGACTGGTTTGTACTAGCGCAGTTTCCATACAACGCGGTACACACTCACCGCGTTATAGGAGGGTTGACTGTATACCAAAAATAATAAATTTTGAGTTCTTTTTGAGATATTTTTAATCAAGGGATTTATGGGATTTTATCAAAAATAAAAATCAATTTTCTTTAGATAACGAACCGGTTTATTTTAGTCCATTGCGCTCACTTTTTAGTAACACTTCAGTGGTATTACTCAAATATTCCCCTCTACAATAATTTAAGTTCAATCTAGGTAATCTTAAACGGCTTTAGTGTAGTGCTTCCAAATTAATAATTCTCAACTTACCGCCTGATAATACCACTAAATTTTGATTCAAAAATATATTGAATTTCCTCGTCTCTATTTCCATGTACTTATGTATTTATTATTGTTTTTTTAACCCATCTGTTCTGTTGTTCTCATCTTGTTATACATCGAGCACTTAAAAGAGTACTGGTATGGATCTCTATGTTCCATTTGTTTGTTTATTTTTTATTTGAGGTTTTCATTTCTTGATGATAAGATTATAAAATATTTTTTTCACACTTTATAAATTATAAAGTGAATATGAATGAATGAAAAAAAAAACGAAAAAAACGTAAGTGAATATATAAATATTGTTGAGGCAAATGTTTAAGTACAACAAATTCATTTAAAGTTATAACTCTGTTAGATTTTCTTGTCAAAACAAAACTATTTACATATTTGCTTATGTATTTAGTATAAATATTTCTTTTTTATGATATTCCCCACTATATACATACATACGTATAAAGTTTAATATATGAACTCAGTTTAAAACTAGAAAATACACACTTCCACATTGTATGTTATCATTTATATAATATGTATACTTTTGTGTCATATTTTATTAAGCATAGGCTATAATCAAAATTACAGTAGAAATTTGAATATTTGGTATCACCCATTATAGAGTGGCAAATATTAATTGATTCTAATTTGATGAGTACAGGAATAAAACGTACATATGTACAAGACATACATATAGGTTCTGAAGAACGCAATCTCTTACAAACAAGTCTCCTGGCCAACAGGAGAATAAGCAACTCAGAAGTGGTGTACCATTAAAAAAAACTAAAAAATGCTATGAGTTATAACTCCAATTATCTGCAAAGACTGAAGTCGCCGTAGTCTAGTAGGTAGTGTGTTGGCTTATAAGGCCACAGTTCAAACCCCAGGTCAGACATCAAAACGAAAATATGAAAAAATATTTCTTGGGCGACTTCCTCTCAGCAGATTTCTGGCAAAAGCTCTGAGAGTAAATAAAATTGCCATGAAACGTTTCTCAAAAATCTGTCTTTCGGAGTCGACTTTAAACTGTAGGCCCCGTCACTCATGTATAAAATTAACACACACAACAAGAGTGGTGTGAGAAGCTAGGTCGTAATCCTAACAAGGGTTGTAATGGCCAATTAGGTATGTACATATGTATATTATATGTATAATCCACAAAGAAGTGGTTGAATTAATATACAGCATATTGCCATTTTGCAAAATGTATGTAAATATGTAGTATCCATCGCAAAAACTTACTTTGTATGATTGAAAAATGTATTCAATTTACACAATCAATGTAAACATTTATTATCTGTTATCAGTATGATTATTGAAATAAAATATTTCTATAGATTGACTAATTAATATTGAATTTTAAAGAACAAACAAACAACCCGTGTCGAAATAATAACCCACAAAACCACTGTCTTTTGGAGAAACAAAAACGACACTGTCGGTTTATTTAAATTATATCACGTAACAATAAATCTCGTAAAGATTGCAATCTTTCGGATTTGACAGACGGTTCTTTGATGATAATAAAAAAAAACAAAAAAAAAAATTAAAAATCAGCAATCATTATAGTATTGTAGACGTATGCAAATGTATAGTAAAGCTTTCAGTTCAATTGGGGAGCAAACTCACATGCATATAACACGCTGCACCACTAACCCCAATCAATCGAAAGTACTATACTACGTATCAAACAAGAAAAATACAGCCATTAAGCATTCAAAATTGGATTAATGGATTATGATTGATTGGTTGTATGATCGATATGTGAACAGATGAATGGTTTTCTCTACACTTGATTAAACTGTCCTCAGTAGAGTTGTTATATACGCAAACTTTATTCCAGACACTAAGTTGCTATTAATTTTGATGCCTAATTTATGTACCCTGGTAATTTTATATTTTATTTTGTTGTTTTTTGCTAAAGTTTTCAATTTCATTAGTCTTTTACTTTTTTCTTTTCATTCTTTTGTTAAAAATGTTGCAGTTTACAGAAAAAGCAGCTCAAATTCGCTTACGTTTAAAATATTATTTAGATCACTGAATTAGTTACAGACAACTCCAAATAGAGCATATGCAGTCGTGTGTAAAAATTTAGCAGCAAATTTATATGTTCTTGATACGATAGATACTCTAATAAGGCATGAATTATAAAAATCCAAGGATTAAGGATTGTAGCACTGTTTGCCAAAAGGTTTTTGAAGTATTCAAAATGGATTTTCTCAATAATTATGATGTAATTCTTAAAATGAACTCGTAAGCTTATTATTTATGGAAATTAATGAAATAACTGTTAATCTGAAAGTATAAGAATCAGGCTTTATGGTGGATGCATTAAAATCATCAACAATGATGCATGTTCTGACACTATCATGATGATCCTTTTAATTGAATTGCTGTTGTCCGTGAACTGTTGACAGGAGGAGATTTCAGAATCAATCGATTGATAACGTT
The DNA here is from genome assembly GCA_932273835.1 of Sarcophaga variegata. Classification (NCBI taxonomy): domain Eukaryota; kingdom Metazoa; phylum Arthropoda; class Insecta; order Diptera; family Sarcophagidae; genus Sarcophaga; species Sarcophaga variegata. The sequence continues at coordinate 112,576,236 of OW026362.1, read as the reverse complement.
GTAAAATCAGACACACTGTATTATCTTTCTTGTTGACGTCTTCAGTACTTATGCTTGCTTCATTCGCGATCTTTTTCTTGTAGATAACACCGTCTTAATGCTATGTCGACGCGACTATTGAACGTATCCCCACCACAATTCCCTTTATAACTTCACCCAAAAACATTTGGGGCTTTTAGAGAGAATTACGTCCTGGCGCTCTTGAAAATTTAGTGCAAAATTTTCTTCACCTCAATTTTTTACAAGAAATTAATGCTTTTCAGTTGCATTAAGAAAACTATAAACAATTAATACAATAAAAAATGTATTCTTTTGGTTTAACTCGATAAACTTATAGGAAAACTTTTTGGAAACAAAACTTTCACAGTTCCTTTAGAGAAAATTAGTTAATTATTATTATTTTTTAGTTTGTAGTCAATATTTGTAATGCCCAAGCATTTATTTAATTTTAAGCCATTAAAAGATTTTACTGTATGAAATATGGTTTTGTTTTTCAGCATTTATTTGAATTGAGTAGAAATAAATTTTGTACTCCTCTCTTAAGTTTACTTACCCATTATATTTGCTAGTGATTATAGTGCGAAACTAAAAAAATTACACGAAAAATGCATTCTGCTAGCTAAGATCATTAACCATTAACATCAGCGATTAACAACTATTGTCACGTTTTCTATAGCTATTTTCTTTATTCTCTTTATTTTCTTCTTAAACTTAATGAAAATTAAAATAATTTTGCAATATAAATTGCAAACACATTTCGTGCATACACACTTGTACGTAAATTATATATTTAAACAGCAAACTAAATACATACAATGATGTGTAAAAATATGGTGCTGTTCATTGACAGTTTTACGACTATTTTGGTCTTTTTGTTTTTGAAAATAGTAATAAATTAATAAATAAAATAGTAATAAATAAATAAATAGTATTTGTAGTTCTGATACTGTATCAAGCCAGGATTGATACTGTCAACTTTTGGACACTGAAAAAAACAGAAACTAGGAAATAATAGAGAAATTGTTTTAGAAAAGAACGCCATTCCGTAACGACCATAGCGAAAACTGTTTTACAATCCCAGCCCACTAGCTTCGTTTCTCCCACCAGTCTATTTTTATCCGATTTTTTCCGAATTATGAAGGATTTATTTGGTGGAAAATTCCTGATCTTTTACCTGATTATCTCCGATGAGAAAAGAGTTTTTTTCATATTTGTTTATTTTGTTGTAAAATTCAAAGGTTTTCCTTCGTCTCATTTTTTAATTTTTCACCAAATTGATTTCCTTTTTATATTCTTCCAAACTTTTCAATTATGTTAATGGTCTCAGTTAACTTAATATCCACTGCAAAGAAAGAATATTACTTTCGTAGCTATCGTACATACATACACACATAATTGATCATTACAACCCTTTTGTCAGGATTACGACCTAGTTTCTCACACCTCTTATATTGTGTGTGTTAATTTTATATATGAGTGGCGGGACCTAGAGTTTAAAGTCGACTCCGAACAACAGATTTTTGAGAAACTTTTCAATGCAATTTTATTTACTCTCGAGAGTTATTGCCAGAAATCTGCTGAAAGGAAGTTGCCGAAGAAATCATTTTTAATATTTCATTATGTTCGAGATATCTGACCTGGGGTTTGACCCATGACCTTACGTCTAATAATCCAACAAACTACCTACTAGACTAAGACGACTTTCGCAGCTAACTTCACACACAAATAAATGAGTATGAAAATAATATTACTTTGAAATAATATTAAAAAGATTTGTCGGATATTATTTATCATTCATAAACTGTAGACCCATTCGTTCGTTCTAACCAGTTAATTAATTTGGCGTAGGTAAATGTTTTTGTAATATTTTAAAAAGTTGAAAATTTGCCGAACATCAGCTCTTAGCTAGCCAGTCTTGGCTATCATACAAACATTTACCAAAAAATACGAGTTAATAAAAACGAAATAATGTTCAATAGTTGTACATTGCATTGTTGATTTACTATGCCGGATACGAATTATTACTTAACTTGTTGCTATATTCCTTAATACATATTTTATTCATATACATAGACGTTTATTCAAGATGAAAATGTAACAATTTTAGTGAATAGTATATGACATGACAGCGCAATATATGATATCACGAAAAATAATTGTTAAATTTATATGAATTATATTATTTATTATTTTAATCAGTCAGCCCATTCGTCGTACATCGCGCTATTTGTAAATGACAGTATACTAAATATTAAAAGCATTTTAGTAATAATTTCATTATTACATATATATGACTACAATAATAAGTATATGGTGTATACATTACGTTTTTCAACTTCATAAAATTATGCATCACCATCATTTTTGCATTCAACTGCAACTATGGATATAATCATAGCCATTGTTGTAATCATATTTGTCATCATCGCCATAAATATCATTATTAATATTAATAACATTGTACGACAGTGGGTCCATGTTTATTTTTTTTTATTTTTTTCTTGCGCAGTGTTTCTGTCTTTATCTGTTCTGTATATGTCAGTTGACACTTGTCAATATCCATTGATAGCAGGCTACCTTGAGATTTGAGTAGAAAAAAAATTGAAATTTCGTACAAAAATGGCAAAAATTAATAAGATGTTCCCTTAATCTTCGGTTTACATCCAACGATGAAATTATTTCGCAAATAAATCTAATTTTTGGAATTGACAAAATATTATTACAACTTGCCGTTAACTAAAGGCTGGATTTTAAAGGGCAGATAACTTGATTTTCATTATTATGAGTACGCAATAAGATAAAAGTGAGCGTTAAGCTAAAGAGAAGATCATCCTACCTATAACTTTTAAAGTTCACTTTATCTTTGAACTTGCCATATTATTTTCAATATGGCAACTTCAAATATAAACATGAGGGATAAACGTTCATATATTAATCGTTTTTGAAATCAAAATGGATATTGGCGCATTCATTATATTTATTTTAAAACAAAAAACACAAAAATAAAAAAGCTAAAAACACACAAATTGTATAAACAAATAAAAAGGCACGTCGTTGCCACTGCGTTTGTTTAATGGACAGTGGTATCGACATTGTTCTGGCACTGCCATATTTTTGAAAAAGTTAACTTTTATCTGTAGGATGTAATAACGAAAAGAAGTTAAAGGACTTTAAAGTTCACTTTAGCTGAAGTTATCTTTAACTAAACCCAACTTTAACGGCAAGTTGTAATAATGGCCCTTAGTGTAGGGAACTAAAAGAAAACATTGTTGTTATTTTATTTGTTTATAAATTGTATCCTATCACAACAAGATGGAACATCTTAAAAATGATGGTGGTAGTAGTAGTAGATTTTTTTATTCAAAATCACTTATTTGTTATCAACCCTCGTATTGGTATTCTTTTTTAGTTTCATTATCATTTGTTACAGGAATCCGTGGTATTACCAATTAATTTTAATTAAATTTAACAAAAGCCACATACATATATGTGTACATAAGTATGCATATGTACATATAAATATGATACTCTCAGTAAATTAGGTATGGTAGACAACTTTTTCTGCTTTCGTGATATGCAAGATGAAAATAAAAACTTGAATGTAAGACCACACCCCGAATTCAAAGCAATTAAATCTGAATCAGTTGGCATTTGCACTAATTGTCATGTCATTTTCTCATGGTGATGACAAGTTACACACAGTACAGTTTTTGAGTGCAATGGATTGTACCTCCCTTTTATTAATTATGCACATATAGACAATATATTGTGTAGAATAATTTCAATAAAAATTAATATTTAATTGCCACTTTATCTATAATACCTCTTTTAATATTGTAAAGTTAACATGTCAAAGTAATTGTTTTTTTTTTTTTTTTCTAAAAATATTATGTATATTTATTTTATCGATTGTGTAAAGGACTTTTAACAACAAACTTATCGGAAATGAATAAAAATGTAAAAAATACGAAAAAACAACAACAACAGAAAACAGAGATCGAATTACAATGACAAACCAACATGTTCAGATCAAGAAGAATAGAAAAGAAAAAAATAACAAAGTTTCTAGAAGTTCTAGAAAGCTACCGTTGCCAGTGAGGTATAGTATGTCACGCGGCGTGTATACACTGTGAAAATTTGAATTGTGAAGTTTGATCTACCACACATAAGGCCATTAATACAACTTGCCGGTAACTAAAGGGAGGATTTTAACGGGCAGATAAATTGTTTTTCGTTATTATGAGTACCCAATAAGATAGAAGTGATCGTTAAGCTAGAGGGAGGATCGTCCTACATTTAGCATTTAAAGGTCACTTTATGTTTGAACTTTCCATATTATATATTAAAACGAAGCCCGCGGTTGCCACTGCGTTAAAAATAATTTGTATAGTTGAGCAGTTTTACCGACATTGGCACTGCCATATTTTTGAAAAGTTTTATCTGTAAGTTGTAATAAGAAAATAAGTTAAAGGTAACTTTACAGTTCCCTTTAGCTAAAGGTACCCAAGTTTAACGGCAAGTTGTAATAATGGCCCATAATGTCCTTACGAGCGTATTGTGTTAACGATTAACACCATTTGCAAAGGCACTGATTATACCTTAACAGTGCAGGTTCAGACCTGGTAAGTACAAAATACACATCGTGCCAAGTCCTGGAGAAGCCCCGTAGAAACCAAGTTGACACTGAATTTCTTTTTAGCTACAGCATTTAATAGCCCAATAAGAACTCGTGATTTTGGCGCAATGCTTCGGCTCAGTATTCCCGAGAAGCTCTTAAAGTTGTGCAGAATTGCGTTGAGTAACTCTTGGAGCTTTGTAAAGAAAGGGCCTCTCCGAAAACTTTGATATCGAGCAATGTTTCACAAAAGGCGATCCCTTATCATGTAACCTCTTCAACTTTGTCAGAGAGTGTATGCTGCGGAAAGCGAGAGTTACTTGAGTACACTGACGGTATCGACAACATTAGACATACAAAGCGATATGTTAATTACTATTGCTTTTAGCGCTACAAAGCGGGATGGATTAGTCAGTAAATGAGGACAAAACAAAGTATATGTTGTCGGATCGCAGATTTTACTTGATAACTGCACATTTTACGTTGTTAATGAATTTATTTATCTTGGCTCTGTAAAGTAGAGTAGTAAAGAACTCTTTCGTGCGGCTAATCTGACGCTCTGCTAGTCACTCATCTTCCCTGTGCTATCTATGGCGCGGAATCATAAACACTGTCCTGTTATACCTAGGGCAACAGGCAGGTCTTCATATCAAATTCATATCACTTTTTTCTAAACGTTTCGGTCTCCAACTGTGATTATTGGTGCAATGTCAGAAAACAAATCAACAAAAAAATTATTTTAATATGTATGTATGTATATGGAAAATTAACTGCACGCTTTGTTTAAAGTAAAAACTTGAAAATATTTTAAATTAACAACAATTTTTACAATATTAAGTGAACAGTTGCCATGCTCAGACCACATTGGTTATGACAATTAAGCATTTAGAACCTGAACAGAACGCAAATGTAAAAACATCTCATATATGTTAATTGTTTTGTATTTACGTTTGTAATTTTTACATATTGGTTATTTTATATTAGGGCCGTTCAAAATCAAATATAGAAAACAGTATCATTTGGTTTAGATTCTCATGCATGCTATTACCCCCTCAATGAATTCATATGGTATTGTATTGAGAGATACTATGTATATGGACCTACCTTTACATAATTTATTAAGTAAATATGTTTCAATTCGAAACTAAATTGATAAGGAAGGTCATATAAACACAGAAGTATCTTATTTCCATGTTTCTTTAATCAATTGATTTGAAATTGTTTTTATTACAAAACTCTGAAACTATGTACTCATAATGTTGCTACACCACAAGCTGTGTTTACTTTACTAACAACTACCTTAATTTTAAAGAATTTGTTATTGTGTTTTCCATGTTCTAATATTTTCAAGTTCAATGTCATCACTCATATGAGTGTCTACATATGTTTTTATTTATAGTTGTTTTTTAGATATCTATTAATTTTACACGCAATTGTTATATTTAAATTGCTCCTGTATAATCACGTTTCTTATTAATATTTCATAAAATCAAGTACGTTACGCTTATTCCTTTACTGAGGAAATATATTAAAATTTTAATATTTTATTTAACACAAAAAGAAAAAGAAATGAATTGTAAATGAAATTTTGTTTATTTCAGATTTGGTTCGGCCAGCAGCCAGGCATCACAGAGCAGCGGTGATATATGTCGCATTTGTCACTGTGAAAGTGATCCACAGAATCCGCTTTTAACGCCCTGCTATTGTTCGGGAAGTCTAAAATATGTACATCAGGCATGTCTACAGCAGTGGCTAACAGCTTCCGAGACTAATTCCTGCGAACTATGTAAATTTCCCTTTATAATGCATACAAAAATTAAACCATTCAATGAGGTTGGTACCATTTATTATAATACATATCGTTGTATGAAATCGAAAAAGTCCTAACTCAATTAAGAAAAATTTTAAATTATAACTCCTGGCTATTTGATTTCATATGACGATAAATTTATATTTACATATGTATGTATGTATTAATTATTTTAGTCAATAATATTACTTTAATGTTTGCAATTTGTCATACTTCACTTAAATGATGTTAAATCCATGTTGTTGTAAATTGTTAAAAAGAAAACAAAAAACTAAGTGCTGATCTTCGTAACTGTCACAAAATTTATGTACACACTTAAAACCTGTGTCGATTATTGTCACGTATACATTAAGTACATTACAAAGTTTAGTGTCATATATAAAAAGTTAACTAAATTGACTTTCTTTTATTTTAAAATCATATGCATTATTCTGGATCTGGGTTAAAAATATATATCAATTACATTTATGAAATCTTTTATATTGTAGCTCATAACAAGTGTTTAATACAACACGAAATGAAATAGTTCTCTATCATCCAAAATCAAATTCGATAGCAGATAAAATCTTTTTACTTGTAGACCTCAAGTCAATGTTATTACACTCTTGTAATAATTATTAGGGTATGGAAAACTATTAAAAATGCAAAAATATAATAATACAATTGTTCGGGAAATGAAAACAATGCAATGAAATTACAAATTAATTAAAAAGTTTATAAATAAATTAAAACAGGGTTATCCATTTTTATGCTTCAAAATTAATTTTCAGTTTCAAAAAGTAATCGATAAAACTTTTACTTCACTACAATGCTCTCGGTGATGATATAATATATGTTGCTTTGGAAATGCTCAAACGTTAAGGAATTATCTGTGTATTAGCGGCCTTTGCCATAGTGCCTCAAAAAAGTCTTAACGTTGCCAACATTGTTTAAACGTGAAATTATGCTTTCTAAAAGCACAATCGGCTCGTGGTATCGTCTTGTTCAAACCACATATTATTTAGGTCGTTGTCTTCAATAGAAGGTCAAAAAAGTCGGTTATCATACGGTCATAGAATTCTAAATTGACAGAAACTATTCTTCCAGGGTTGTTTTAGAAAAAAGAACGATCTAATGTCACTTCCAGACCATAATGCCCAAACACAAATACAAAATTCTAGTTAAATCGAGCCTCATATGGACTTCATCGCTGCTGACAGTTTTATTTAAATATCCATTTTTTCCCCGCAAAACTTTCTCTAATAGTTGCTTTTCACTTTCTTAAAATTTCTTTTTAATTGTGGGAATTCGTTACACAGTAGAGCGGTTACGATGATTGTTCTTGGATTATTATACGATCAATATTCCTGAAGTCGCCGTAGTCTAGTAGGTAGTGTGTTGGCTTATTAGACGTAAAGCCAGGGTTTGAGCATCAGGCCAGACATAAAAACAAAATACAAAAAGTATTTCTCCGGCGACTTCCTCTCAGCAGATTTCTGGCAAAAACTCTGAGAGTAAATAAAATTGTCATGAAAAGTTTCTCAAAAATCTGTCGTTCGGAGCCGACTTTAAACTGTAGGTCTCACCACTCATGTATAAAAATTAACACACACAACGTAAGTGGTGTGAGAAAATAGGTCGTAATCCTGATTGAAGGGTTGTAATGACCAATTACGCATGTAATATTCATAAAGGGCAAACTTTTGGAAAAATAGTTGTCATTTCAGATGACTGCCTTGCTAGTTGAGACGGTTATGAAACCTCTAAATGCATAACACGATATTAAGGAATATTAATATGTATGCCTGTTACATTTGTTTAACAGCAACTTAATAAATAAATAAACTTTAATTATTGAATATATGTACATACATACCATATTATTTAAGAATAGACTTTCAATGCTTAATTAAAATATTGTAAGTTCTTGTAGTTCTTCAGCCGACAAAGATACATTGTTTATAATTCGTGTCGAATTACTAATTTTCACCCTTAAATATCGATTGTAATTTGTATAAAATTCTGACACAGAAATCACTGTCGTCCATTATTATTTAACGACAAATATTTATCTGTATGTACAACAATTTACTAAGAAATTATTGTAATTTTAACCTCAATTCTACTATTTTTATATTATTTATATGCAATATGCAGTTTATAATATACACACATACATATATACGTTTGTATATTATTTTCATTTTCCTTCTATTTTTCTTTTATTACAGTGGCGCAGCCTTGATATATCTGGTATTGAAAGAAGGCGATTGTGCTGTTCGGTATTGTTTCATTGTGCTGCCGCTTTGTGTGTCATTTGGTCTCTTTGTGTGCTAATTGAACGGGCAGCAGAAGATGTACAACATGGACACATAGGTATGAGAATCTAACAAGAATGATTGTTTTGTGCTATAAAAAGTCTATTAAGGTCCCAAAAACAAAAATGAAAAAAGACATTTTATTGATTATAAATAATAGTGATTAAAATATTATAAATGTACGATAAAATTTAATTACTTTGTACATTCGATTGTACCAAATTTGATTCTTTTGTTCTGCATATTTTAAAAATTCCTTAATATATTTTATGAATGTTTGTAATAACAATAATGGAAGTCATGCACCGACCTATTTTTGTGACATTATTGTGGTTTTTCGTCCGTTTTGAAAAGAGCTAATTTAACATGTGTGCGTTTCAATTAATTAAATATAATAAAATTGTTATATTTTTGCATTAGCACATGCATAAATCGAATAATTGATTTCCGTTTTTCCATTGTCGTTTACTAAAAGGACTTTTAGGTGTTTATTTTTCCTTTTCTTTAGAAAGCTCTCTCACGAATCTTTTGTTTTCTAAAAAAAAGGTCATATAATTTAGATATGACTTGAAAATGGTTTTAAGATGGCTTCGTTTTCCCAAATGGAAAACGGTGGGCGTAAAAACAGTTGATAGAATTATGGATCTAGGGGTGATTAGCCTTTCTAAAATTTTTAACTTCTATTAAGCACAATAGACATGAAAAGTTTTTCACATCTCTTATGTATTCCTTACATGATAATTCAAAAATTGATTAAATTATTTCTTCTGTACAAATATGTACATACTAGCAGTTGTATGACAATTTTTAACGTTTAATTTCTCGTATTACTTTCTATTTTCATCGCTCAAATAGAATGGCCATTCTGGACAAAGCTTGCTGTGGTTGCGGTTGGTCTAACGGGAGGCATTGTCTTTATGTACATACAATGCAAGGCTTATCTACACTTGTGTCATCGTTGGAAGGCTAGAAATAGGTAAGAGAAACCGAACGAGCAAGCACCGGTCGTCAAACTCATGACGAATAAATATGATTAATTACACATGATAATAATGAGTGGGTGTTGTGTTCTATCCTCTGTGTTCTGTGGTCTTTGTTATTTATCTTTGTCTTCTTTTAATTACGATTATTTATAGAATATTGCTCATACAAAATGCCCCTGAAAAGGTTCATCCCAATTCACCGCCATCTCCCTTAGCACAACAACGCAATAGCCGCAATAATGGCTCTTCAAATCAGTCCCACATTGCAAATTCAACGCCACATAGTGTCAATATAAATATTGATGTGAACGTCCCAAATCCCAGACCTACAACTAGTTATAATTACGCTTCCACAGTTGAAGTAAATGAAGTTGAGGATGTAGCAGATGGTAGTGACAATTTACCAACGTCACCACATCATATGCTACAACATGCTGATCTCGATATTGATTCAATGATATCACAGACATCGGTGGGTGGTTTGCCATCTCGAATATTGGGCGGAAAGCATCATCATCACCACACCCTTGCGGCTCTTCAACAACAGCATCAACAACAACAGCAGCACACGCATCATAATCATTCCCAACTTGGTCAAGTAGCTGTTGCAGCCAACATTGAATGTACACAATCACAGCATAATTATGATCGTGACTATGCTCTGGACGATGTTGTTTCACAGATCTCTTCGTTCCGTCCTTGCCCACAAGGATCAGGCAGTATGACACCCTTCCATGACTCCATACACAATGTGCTAGAACACTCTGAAGATTCTAGTCGTGTGTCGGTAAATGATTTATGCGTTGGTTCACGGCAAGATCTAAGTACTGATGGTTTGTCAACAGACACTGGACGGGAACATGCCTTACAACTGAGTAGTTTTAGTGGTAAGTAGTGTAAATTTAAAAATGTATTCCAAAATTGATATTGAAAATGAAATACTTGTGGTTTTTTAGGTAGCGGGGATCATAAAGCTCCTTCTATTAGCTCTGGTGTTTCGCATGCCGTAGCAAATGGCCTTGGAGGATTCGTGTATAAACCACATACAAAACGTTATTCTAACTCTTCAATATTCCTAGAAAATCGTGATATACTCAATGATTCTGTAGATTTAGATCTTGACAGCGGACCTTATTTGAAACACGAGTACTGCGGACATAATTCTAATATTTTAACACCGCCAGACAGTGATGGAACTACCACTACTGACAAACTAGAACAATATTTGGGCAAAGATCTGCGTAGATATTCGGATACGAAACTGCTGGGCAGTGTAGATGCCGACGCTTGTGATCCCATGTTAGAGAGTCATACAACATCAGCGCATAGAACAAATCTTAACACACAACCGCCACCGCCACCACGTTTGCGTCAATTAGTTAAACAACACTCGGAATCTGCAGCATCTGCAACTAAAAGTAACAGGCATACAGTGCTCGATATAGAGCTGCCGCAATCACCTTTATCTCCTTCTGTAATACAAAATCTACCGCAAAGTCAAATACTAATGCGGCGATCTGTTCATATGGTTGACATAGGTAAAGAATTGGACGATTCGATGGTTCCTAAAACCAGTAGCAGCAGCAGTAACCACAGTACTAATCATAGCCATAGTCAACAGCAGGGCCACCAGCACATTGACAAAGGCCGCTTATTTTTTAAATCGTTGCCAAATTTAAGCAGCAGTTGCGAAAGTCTCATTTAAAAATAAGTTTTTTAATTCAATTCTCAATTCATTTTCATTTCATTCAGTTCGTTTGTTTTACAAATATGTTTTTAATACGAAATTCACTTTCATAATTGATTTTGTTTTAACAAAGTGAAGAAATACAAGAAAATACCAAGAACGAGAAAAATGGTTAAAATGGATCACTACCTTCATACATCTTAAGATGTTTAGACGCTAGATTCTGAAGTCGTCTGGTTCAATAAGCAGAACTCATAATTGCGTCCGTTTTTCCCTGCCTTTTTTTTGTTAAGGTTTTCAAAGATTTTTTTATTTAAATATAGTTTTAGAAGACAGAATTAAACAAATAAACCTTATATTTTTTTATATTCCTTTAAAATTCATGTGTATAATTTATTATCTTCAATTCGAGATTCATGTGTATTTCGTCTGTTTGCTTTCAACAGTCATAATACAAAATTGTAATGAAACAAATGTTTTGTTTTAATTGGTATTATATTAATAGGAGTGAGATTTGTCATATTGCAAAAGTTCTATAAATGTGTGTGAATGTGACAAATTAATTAAAAAATATGGTTTTAATTTTATTTGCTGGAGACTGTTGGCGAATTCGCAATACTAATTTAAAATTCACATTAATTTCTATTTTTAAAGAAATTGAAGTACAACTAATTAAAGAAATTGAAATGAAATCCAAAAATAAGCCTGACATAGGTTATAGGTCGATCGTTTTTATAAACAAAAGATAAAAGAAACAAATGTTTTTTCGAAAATAATAATTTTAATTGCAATTCTTAGACAAAAGAAATCCCATGATCATTATTATTTTTTTTAATTGTAAAGTTTTATTTCAAATCAATTTCGTAACATGGGCCGTTGATTGTTAGAAGAGAAAGTTTTTAAAGGTTTAATGAAAAATTTTTCAAAGTTGGATTGAAAATCTGTGACGAATTGTTAAATTTCAAAGGACAAAACATTTTTATAAGATTAACTAATCAATACTAGGGAATTTGAATTTAAATATCGTCACAATTTCCTTAGAAATGTCTTTGATCCATCATGTACTCTCAACAATTTTTATCAGTTTGATTTATTCTTTTAAAACAATAAATTTCGAAAAAAAAAAAACATTCATATCAAGTGTTTCCATGCTGATATTAGATGAACTAAATTTATAAATCTCATTGAAATTCATTGTCATTCAATAAATTATTCAGAAATCGTTCAATCATTTTGTTCGAATATATCAAACATTTACCACTTGGTAATATAGCTTTGAATCTTAAAAGAAAAAGAATTAAATAAAATGACAAATTAACTTTAACCTAAGCCAAGTAAAGCATTTAATTTGAAATATGTTTATTCAATATAATTATATGCTCAAAAAAAACTTTTTTGCAGAATATTACTGGCCGATTTTACACTTGTCGAGAAATAATCGATCAATCAATCAACCGTGTTATTTCAATTACGTAATTAACTGTTTATTTAATATTAACAATTTCAAATTCAATATTTTATCTACGATATTAATTAGCTAGAAATAATAAAAAAAATAAGTTTTCTTTAATTAAAAATTATTACATAATTGATTTTTAAACATTTACTTATTTTTTAAAGCTACATACTTAATTGAATTTCAAGGTTTGAAAATCGAACGTAAAGCGATTTTATTGTATGATCAATTAATATTTAAATTTATTATGTGTAATAACATTCAGATGACTAAAATGTTTTGTTTTGTAAATTGATTAAACTTGTGTATACCGATTCGATTAATTGGAAACCATATATAATAATAGCATTCAACTTTGTAAATCAATTTTTATAAAATTTATCGTCGATTTTCAATCCTTAATGAAATGAAAAAAAAATAAATATTTTTATAATGAAAATTGTATAAGTTTTTAAGTTAATAAGACTGTATATAGAATAAAAAATAAACAAAATTTTATCATTAATTTAGATGGTATAGAATAAAATTTTCTTTGTGTTAATAAAAAGCTTAAATTCAACGAAACTTGAAGTATAAATTTAATTATTTGTTTCAATTGTTGCTTGAAGTCCCATTAAGTATCAAAAGACGACAAGCCAGATTGGTTTTGACACCCAACAAAAAAGTAAAATAAAAAATAACTACAAATTGATTTAACTATTATGAGTTCTTTAGTTAAATATATCTGCTCTAAAATTTGAAAGCAATATCTGTTACAAATATAATATTACTATTATTGCTGAGTTATTGAATCCACTTAAGATGGAAATTTTAGAAAACAATTACTTAATACGCTTATTTTAATAAGCGATTAATTGCAATTATCACAAACAACAGTTTTAATATCAATTTAATTTTTTAAGTTTATTCTATTCGGCATAATTGGTTTAAAATCTGTACTACTGTAATGAATGGGCTTTAATATGATCAATTTGAAAGAATAACTAAATTGACCTTAATACGGTAAATACGTTTTTGTAAAAAAGTATAAAAATGTATCCTCTTTTCTCCCTTACAAACTTAAAAAATCGTAGTTATGGTAATTTGATAAAAGTATTTGATAAAAGCTTTATAAATTCGGTAAAATTTAGATTAACTACTAACGCTCTACTTAAATTTTACATTCGCATATGTACATCTGAAAGCTTAACTTTATAAGAAACATTCAGTTATCTTGATCTAAAAACTCTATAATCAAATTTAATTTCAAGGATCTAGGCCTAAACAAATCAAAAATCGGCCAGTGCACTATTCGCTATTTATTATTCTGCTGGTCAACAGGGCGCGTGAGTGATTTGTAAGGATTAAAACTTTAATGAATCGGTGGAGGATATTATAAACTTTTTAATCGTTGGAAGCAATTTGAACATTATTAGTAGATGTCACATAACCCCAGACGTAGCGAAGTATTTAAAACAAATATTCAGACATATAAAAAATATTCAAATATCTTAAGGCAAAATATTTTTAAAAAAATTTTTGCTCCATCCAAAATACATAAATATATGTATAATTTTGAATATATTCGAAATCTTCCAAGTATAATAATTATTTACCTACATACATATATGTATGTACATAAATTATATATATATATAATTTATTTCTATACTTGTGTATATATATGGCTTAATAGTGGATTTTTGTTTTTCAACCACACCCTGTCGTTTGTATAAAAAATCCATCAACAGCTGTTTGCTATCACTTTACAGGGAATGACACAAATAAATGTAAATAAACGTTTAAAGTTGATATTGTTGAGTTCATATTATAAAAACAAAATAAAATGTCGCTATTCCCCGCCTATTCTAAAGAAGATAAAAAAATAATTCAGGAACAGAAGCTTGATGAAACCTCATCTTCAACAGCACAAGAGGGCCATTGGTTGGAGAATAATAGCTTTGCTATAAGCAGTCAAGATTTAACAGCAATACAAGGCAAGTCATCAGCAGCACAGGAAATTAGTAGCGTCGAGTCTTCTCAGAGCTCTAGCTGTAGTGAAGAAGATAAGAAATCAGACTCAAGTCCTAGTAATGTGAAAACAAAAAGAAAGGCTTTGAAAAAATCCAAAAAGAAATCAAAACGTAAAAAATCTTCAGAGCCTATGGTGATATCAGAACCGATTTTAGACTTTACAGGCCAAGAGGAATTTTACGTTGATAAAAATAAGGCCAAACAATACAACACCATCAATACGTTGCACAGACCCGCCTGCCCCAGATATCGTGTGTATTATCATACTTTAGGCAAACGTTCTTATCAGAGTGAAAAATCTAAACAAAAACGTTACTACCGTTATAAAGATGAAAGCGGTAATGGCGATTTTTCAACTAATCCAAGTACTTATGCTATGGATGAAAATGAATACACGGCTAAAATGGGTGAACTCAATCGCCAAACTATAGAAAATTGTAAAGACTTGAAAAATTGGCTTGATTTGATACAGTTGCAGGACAGGAATCCATATAAATGGTCACGCTTAAGAGTGGCCGAAAAGAAGTTGGACTATGTACAAAAGGCCTTAACCTTCCATCCCAACCAGGAAGAATTATATCAAGTGTATATTAATATAATAACTCAAGCCTACACCTCTCACGATGTCAGTAAAATGTTGGAGGCCTTAATAGCAAAAGACCCCTACAGTCTTACGTTATGGCAGGCATTAATAATGTGTACCCAAGGCACTATGGCCCGCTGTACAGTGCCTGATGTTTTACAAATCTATGAAAGATGCATGAAGAAAATGTTTCACAATCGTAAACAGAGCACAAATATCGAAGTGAATGACGAGGTGATGCTGGAATTATTTTACAATTGCTCTTTATTTTTACGACAAGCAGGCTTGTATGAACAATTCTTTGCTCTTGTCAAGTTGGCTATTGAATTGAATGTTGCCGTTAGTTCTAAGCTACTGGAGGATCTACAACCGCGCGCTGCAGATGAACAAACATTGCTAGAATATGAGGAATTAATATTACAATCTGGTCTACCGATGAATGAAATATGGCTAAGAATAGAGAAACTTAGACAGGGTTTTAATTTTTTACCCTATCCCGGTGATAATGCTAAATGTAGTGATCCTCAGCGAATAGTGTTCAACGAGGACATATGCCATTACGTATATCCTTTGAAATCACAAGATAATTCCTTCAAACTACTTATATTGATATTAAAACTATTAAAATTTCCATTTATAACAACACATACTTTGGCAACACAATTACAAGGCGAAACCGATGCCATAGAAGATTTATTAGCCGTATATACAAACTCCAATTATACATGTTCCTGGGATCACAGTGAATTTTTCGAAAGTTTATATGAATTAAGCAAAGAAATGGTAAGCACACCTAGTTTCTTGAACACTACTATAGCCCATGAACTCTACACCCAGTGTCTAAAAAGTCTGCTAATAAATTGTGCCCAAGCTTATGAGCAAATCGATGAAAGGAAAAGATTAATATTCTTGCAATTTTGGTGTCGTTTCGAACGTTTATTATTGATTGTGGAAAAACTAAATAAAAAAATAAACCCTGAATTTATACAACAAGGACGAAAACGTTTTAAATCTATACTGAAGCAACGCAATAATCGTAATAGCCTACAACTATATGTAGAATTTGCACTCTACGAATTTGTGGCAGAGGCTTCAAGCGAAAATATAGAAAACATATTTAAAAATCTAATAGAAGCCTATAATAAAGAAGAAAATCTTCAATCTGAATTGGCTTATGTTTATTTAACATATGCTGAAATTCTTCTAAAGTGGCAGCAGTATGATAAAGTCTCTCAGTTGCTATCCTTATATGCACTGAAGTTGGATTACAATCAATTAGATAGCATAACAAATGCCCGAAAGCTACAGGCACTAAGTAAGTTAAAGGAAAAACTGGATCTTACCATAAAAGTAGAACAAAATGTTGAGATAATGCTTTTTGAGCAGTATTTTATGAATGATTACACCGTTAGTCTAATAAATATTTATTGCATTCTTTGCTATAGCTTACAGGAAAAGCAGAAACCTCTGGAATATTTACAAAAACTTTTGGATTTATTTAAATCGCAAACAAATAAGCGCCACATCTATTTAAAAGAGCAAATATATGAGATCTATATTAAAGTATTACAGTTGCCTAAGGGTAATAGTTATATCTCCCATAAGCTTATTCAACAAACTATATATAATGCATTGAAGGATTATCCAAATAATTTATTTTTGCTACAGAAATGGGGTTGTCAGCAAGCTGTGCCCTGGTATAAACTAAGATCAGGCTTTATTAAACTAAATCCTTCTATAAAATCTGTTATTTACCTAATATCTCTAGCACGATGCCGTTTCATAAATTCTTTAATCGTAGAAACTTCGACGCAACAACAATATCAGCAGAATTTTTTTGACAACAATATTAATGATCTCAATTATCATGAAATGTTAGTGCGCCAGCGTATTTTAAATCTTTTTAAGGTTTTAACGTCAACTTCGTTGTCATCAACTTCGTTAAATTTGTACTCTTCCTTACAGCGTAATTCCTTATTTTGGCGATGTTATTTACGCTGTTTATCCGATCAAAATTGTTCATTTGATTTGAGTCAAAAATGTTTACTCACCGGTTTAGATGAGTGTCCCTGGAGTAAGGCATTATATTTAGATGGTGCCACTTATGTGCCACAAGAATTATCGCACCTACAGGATTTGATAATTGAAAAACAACTGAGAATCTATGCTTTACCTGAAGAATTAGAAATTTTAAGGGAACGTTAAAGAATTGCTTAAAACGAATTTCAATATGTATAAATGTGTATGGTATATATGTATAGTCGTAAATAAATAAATGTATGTATTATGGCTAATTACAAATGTAATACGATTTGCTTTTTTTGTTTTTATTTGGAATATTTACGATAAAAAGTGCATTAATTAGATCGCTGCCTGCCTCACTTTTGGTGATATTTGTGATGTTATCGTGTCCTAAGAATCGCTCTTAATAACTGTAGGAATCCATTTGAGCTTCTAGTTAATCAAACTCGCTTGCTATAAAATCTAATGATACTTTTATGCATGACCCTACGAATGAAATATTCGGAGTAAGTTTGAAGAAATCTTGTTTACACAGGATTTGTTATATGATTCTTGTGTTTATTAGAATTTAAATACGTTCTAAATATCAGACATATAGCGAGAGCAAAGCTGCCTAAGCAACGTCAAGGACAAATCGAGCCTTAAATGGTTTTAGCTTGAAGACAATTTTCATTCATCACAGATTCTATAAGAATGTTTTATAGCATTCGAGATGTGTATGAAGTACGTACTACATGATTTATTTAAAAGATTTCTGTTGTAATTTTAGTTAAAAGACATGAATTATCTAATAAGAAACATAAATTGGGATTGTTATTTTAAAATACAAGTATGTATACATACATTGAACTGCTGTATTCTATTTTTTTGCTCGCAACTGTATGCAGGTATTTGTATATAGCATATATATATATAAATATAGAGCAAGTACAAAAGTATATAATAAATATATATGTACATATATAGTATAAATTTATATACAGTTACTTCACCACAAATGTCCTTAGACTCTGTTGGTTTAAACTTAGACAGAAGATTGGTAATATGTACTTTAATGTACCCAGTCGAACTACATACATATATAATAATTTATAATATTGGTTCATATTGTTATACTTAAATTTTTGATAAGAATAAGACTTCATTCAGGAAATGCATCTTTAAAGTGATTGACAGCATAAATACTTAAATTTTTAATATGTATGTATGTGTATATACTTTAGCAACAATTAGTATTGCAGCTGCATGTAACGAATAATTGTAATCCAGCCACAGTACAACGAAACCATAAGACGTATGCACATACTACTTATGTATACACGTACATACAGTAAGAATATTGCAAAAGAAATTTCATTCAACCGCAGAAAATGAAATACGAAAATTTAAGAATATCATGTAAAATATATTCACCGGTTTCGTCTGGCACAAACATTTTTTCATGTACAATGTTTCTCATACACAATTCCTTTATTTTTATTATTTTGGTTTTGTTTTATTTGGTTTTTCTTTCCCTCTCTCTTTAAGTGTATGTGTAATAAATGCCAAATGGCATGATATGTTCTCTTAAAACAATACCTTTTTTGTTTTAAAGAGAATTCACTACAATATTCCTGCAAATTTTTGAAAATTTTATTCAAATCTGGAACATACTCTTTGAAAGTGGAAAATACTCTTTATTCCAAATGCGGGTATAAAAGGGCGAGAGCTTTCGTTGCTCTCTTCAGTTGTTTACAGAAAGTAAAGAAGTGTAAAACTCGTTACAATTTTTTTTCTGCCATTTTAACTGCATTCAAGTTATTTTCCTTTGTTCTTTAATATTTGAGTTTGAAATAAAAAAACAAAATGTCGCTTGTACCATTGTTGGTAAATTTGGCTCGTGGCTTGGAAAACGATTACCCCCATCATCATGGCCTTGACGATTGGGATCGTTTTCTGGATGATGATTTTGGTTTTGGCATTAATCCTGTAGATATCTTTCGTCCACGTTTAACTGCCAACTCATCGCTCTTGCAGCCCAGACGTTCCGGGTATTCGCCATATTGGCTAAGCAGACGCCAACGTCATCATCGTGAAAGAAATGATTCAACATCTGGTAGCACTGCTTTGATGCCTACTGTTGGCAAAGATGGCTTCCAAGTGTGTATGGATGTATCACAATTTAAGCCCAGCGAATTGACTGTAAAAACTGTGGACAACGCTGTCGTTATAGAAGGTAAACACGAGGAACGTGAAGATGAACACGGCCTTATTCAGCGTCATTTTGTACGCAAGTATGCACTGCCCAAAGATTATGATCCGAAAGATGTTGTCTCAACCATTTCTTCGGATGGTGTTTTATCCGTTAAGGCTCCACCACCGCCAAACAAAACCGCTGCTATTAACGAACGTGTGGTTCAGATTCAACAGACTGGTCCGGCTCATTTGAACTTGAAACAGCCTGAACTGGCCAACAAACAACAGCAGACCCAGGCTAACGGTGCAGAAAAAGTTGAAGCTGCCAAATAAAATTGAGGAATACCTCAGGAACTTTAAAGTATTTTTTTTTTTTTATTATTTTCACTTGGATTCCATATGTTTATTCCACAACAATTTCATTTCTGTTTTCTTTCTAATTCTAACACTATTTTAGTTTTTAATTTACTTGGATTCCATGTTATACTACTGTGTAGTTAAAAAAAAAGATATCTACGATTTTCTTTTGTAATGAAATTTATAATAAATAAAACTTTTTTGTATTCTCAAATATGGCATTCTTTTATTTTCTTATAAGGTTAGCAATTGCGCTTCGTTTTTCCAATAGTTGCACTTAAAGTATTGTATTGAGTTCATCTATATCAAGGCAGATGGAAATATTTGAACTAAGCAGACTTAAGCGCGCTTCATAAAGAAAAAAGTAAACGTGCTTTCATAAGTTTTCATTTGATTGTAATGCTTCGATGTGTATTATATTGGGTAGTGTAATACTCGCCATTGAGGAATGGGGCTTAAACTGGGCCTGCAAAGTAGCGCTCAATTTCTTTGTATAATGTTATCAAGTTCCCCTTATTTATAACTCGTGAAGGTGGCCGCATTAAGGGCCACGTTAAGTATCTTCACTTATTCTTATTTCTGTATGTTTAATGCAAAGAGGACTGAAAAAAAGAACATTTATTTTCAACAAAAATATCCAAAGTTAGCTTTACTACCTTGGTTCTTTATCTTCGGATCTCCGCTCAGGAACTATTTGACATCCAGTCAACCAAGTATTACAACACAGCGACGACTGTAAGTCAATTGTCACTTGGTGTAAATCTGGCTGATTCAGAATGAAATTCAAAGCGGTTTTCTGTGAAACCTTTACAATTTGCAATGTCGAAGGACAAATTTATGTCTTGGCTTTTTACTTTATTATTTTATTTGTCGTTTGTGTTAGTTTTTTAATAATGTTTTTTAATTTTTATTAAACTATGTATACAAGGACTTTGTATATAAGGACTTTGCATTCTAGATTCTTCAATACAGAAATTTCTTCTGCGTTCCTGTTCGTTTAAGTAGCACGGTAAGACAGAATAGGGAAACAGGCCTTTTGTGTAATAGAATTTTATAAGTTTTGTTATCTTTTGTTGTGATTTAAATGCTCAAATTTTCCATGAATAAACAATTTCAATTTTATTTATTGGTGATCCAATTACCTAAGGCTATGCCACACTATATGTATGCATACATTCACTAAATGTTGCTCTGGTAAGTTAATATTTGCGGAGAAAAAGGCCAACTTTAAAAAGAAAAAAGAAGAACATCAAGTTACCAGCTGCTCTATATACGTATGTATTTTTGTACATATTTATTAAATATCCAAGGACATTATTTTCTATCCTTTTCGTCATTAAAAAAGTAAAGTAAGGTTTTAACCCTTAATAAATAAGATGAGAAAAGGGTATAATTAAAACTTTTAATAGTTGATGGAAGAAAAAAAAAATGAAGCAAAAATATAATTACAGGAGCATATTACGTATTTGTATTTCCATGCAAAAACAAAAAAGGTATCAGTTCAAAAATATTCGCTGGTATTAGGGATTCGAATTTCGGTTAATACGACAACTGGTTACAGTGCAATAATAAAATCTGAATCTACTGAAACTCCACTAGTGTTATCAGTAAAGAACTTCAGCATGCCAGCAAAACCCAAAGATCTGTGACCCAAATAGGATAAGGTTGGCCTAAAACCCAAATCCATAGAATCTTACAATAAAAAACAAGCCCATTTCATTCTGTATGACGAAAATATCGAAGAAATTGTGGATTTCACAGAGAGTAGACATACATAGTTGAACAAAATTTGAAATTCAACTTCAAATTCTTTCGAAACGAAAATAACAGGGATTTTATAAAACGGATACGAAAACTAGCCCTTAAAAGATCATCTATGAGAAAGATTTTAAAGTTCTGTTAACAGATTACTTACTTAATTGGTCATTAAAAACCCTTACGTCTGGATTACGACCTAGTTTATCACACCACTCATGTTGAGCGTGTTAGTTTTATAAATGAGTGTCGACTCCAAGCGACAGATTTTTTATAAACCTTTCATGCATACTTTGTTTATTCTCAGAGTTTTTGGCAAAAGACTGCTGAGAAAGAGTCACCGAAGAAATATTCTCATATTTTATTTAAGATTATTGGACTAGGGTTTGAACCATGACCTCACGTCTAATAAGCCAACACACTACCTACTAGACTACGGCGATCTGTGATCAGATACCTCTCCCTTATATCCCAAAATGTGTAAAAAGTTATCGGTAGCGACAATCTAATACGGAAAGTGCAATTTACAGAATAAAAACGTGCACAATAATATATGATTTAAAATTATTCTTTGTTTTATTTAGGAATAAAAAAAAACTTTGTTTTACTACACAGTAGTATGCTTAACATCGAATTTTTAAAATGAATGATGTGAATTTTATACAGTATAATGATATATCGACAAACCTATATATACTAAATATTAAGTACAAACATCTTCAACGTCTATTTTGCCTCTTGACTTTGGTCCTTAATCTCCTCTGGCTGTTTAACATTCAAGTGAGCCGGTCCAGTCTGTTGAATCTGAATTATGCGCTCATTATTGTTCTTTGCCTTGCTGGGTTGTGGAGGCGCTTTAACGGTTAAAACACCATCTGATGAAATTGTAGACACAACATCCTTAGGATCGTAGCCTTTGGGCAAAGTGTATTTGCGTATGAAGTGCCTTTGTATAAAACCGTGTTCATCTTCACGTTCCTCATGTTTGCCTTCAACAACAACACTACGATCCACCGTCTTCACAGTTAATTCATTCATTCATTCATTCATTCAAGTCACTCTTTTGTAAATTGTTACTGCCTGCTACACGATTAGGTCGATTATATTTGGCTACTATATATGGATTGTAACGACGACGTGGAGCCCGTAAAGCTAGTGAACGTTGATGGGGACGGAATATATCTATGGGATGTATGCCCAGACCAAAAGTATCTTCGAACATTTGCTCAACGTCATTGAGGGCGTCCAATTCGCTTAGTAAAGGAACCAAGGACATGTTTCTTCTTCTTTTAATGTATGTAAACTATGTAACTTAATAAATAAGGCCTTTTTATGGTATCCACTAATTATGCGTATTTTATTTTAAGCTCTTTGATATTGTTTATGTCTCTTCTTTACTATATTTTATATATTCCTTTATTTCACACTTGCTTGTTGGTTTAAAAAAAAAAAAAAAAAAAGTAAGTTTTTTTCACTATGCAGCTTGTGTGCTTGCAGATTTGTTTTTTGCTTTGCTTTTCAATACAAACTGAAGAGAGCTTGACAAATTTTACCGCTTTTATACTCTTGAGTACTTGAGTATAATATTTAAGAGAATATTCCAGAAATTTCTTTATGATTCCCTTAACTTAGACAATACCACTGAGAGCAAAAATAAAAGAGGCGAAAGCTCTTTCAGTAAGCTTTTGTATTGTTTAAGAGACCGGCATTTTTGAGGAATTGTTGTTTTTAATACAATGAGTCATTATCACTCTTTTTGCTACATCTATATGTGTACACTGTACCTAAAATTTTTGCACATGCATTAATATATACGTACATATTAATACAGTGATTGAAAATTTTTATAAGGGCGTTGTTTTTTTTCGTTTTATTTTCTGTAAGCAAAATTATCACATTTATTAACATTTTATATATGTACATACATTGTTTAATGAATAATACGTATAAATACTTGAGTGCAGTGTAATACAAACTGATATCAGTTTTTCCAGAAGTTATAATTTTTCTAGAAGTTTCTATACACATGCATACAGTAGATCATAATTTATGTTTTTTTTTGTTTGTGTTAAAAATAATGATCAAATAAAATTTATTGGTGAAAAATTTTAATAAAGAAAACAATTGGTGAAGCAACCTTGAAAAGAACTGTACTGAGTGGGTAAGTGAAAAAGTATTTATAATATTAATATGCTATATATACATATGTTTGTGCATACATACATATATGTATGTATGTAAACAAGTACGTATTATATATGTATGTATATACATAACCTGTATGCAATTTGAGCTTTATGTGACTTTTTTACTTTTTTTACCACAGCCAAAATTACAGCCCAAAAAAGTTTTGGTTGGTTTGGCAAGCATGTTTTCAATGCATATACATATGTACATACATACATACATATAGGAATATACCTTATTAGTCATACATATTTTTAAAGAAAAAAGGGAGTGCATAATTACTAATACTAAAAAAATTTGTAATCAATCCAAAAATCGCTACATACCAGTAAATTTTTTAAAACACAGTTAAAGATGAATTGTGACGAATTTAAAAATCTTTTTTTCCACACAAAATTTGCACATACCTACATACTCTATATTTAATTATCGTCATGTATCATCATCATATTGGCATAAAAAATTCGAAATTGATTCTTACAAAATATTTTTATAATTAAAAATTAAATTTTCTTTTAATCCAAAATGTGTTTGATGCAGTAAATGATTGAATAAAAAATGCACAGAAGAGTTTCCTCTACCGATAGCAAATTTAATCAGTTAAAATTTTGTTTACAAACAAACAATTTACTCTCACTTTCTCATAGCACTTGCAAATAATCATAAAACTGAGCTGTTCGGGGAGAGTGTTGAAAATACGAGAACAACCTTATCCCAACAATAAGTTTTACATTTCTAGAAAACTTTTTTTCCACTACTCCACTATTTATTGAGCAGACAGTTTTTTCTTCCTTATACTCAATGCCAGACAGTAATATATATACGTACATATGTTTTTTGATACATAATGTAAAGAAAGGACTAGAACGTTCGTGCATTTACTTTACAATCACTCAATAAACATACTCCGCTGTGTCTGTGTTAGTGAGCACATCAATTTCTGGGTATAAATACTGGCCGGTTTTCCACAAATGTCATCAGTTGAATGCAAGAAAGCGTTAAAACAACAAAGTGAAGTTAAACAAAGCGAATTTACTTGATTTTCTAGTGGAAATAAAGAACCAAATAAAAGATTTAACAGTTTTACTGAAAGAAGTATTATTTTCAACAAAGAAGAAGAATGGCAAATCTACCTCTATTGTTGAGCTTGGCTGACGACCTCGACAGTCTCTCATTGGCTGCTTCACCCTTTTACTGTGTGCGTCATCCACCCTACTTGGCTTTGGCAAATGCTGCTGATAAAACACCACAAAGGCGCCGTGGCAAACACGGACCCGTATCCACCGTTGGCAAGGATGGCTTCCAGGTGTGCATGGATGTACAACAGTTTAAACCCAGTGAATTGAATGTTAAAGTTGTGGACAACTGTATCGTTGTGGAAGGCAAACATGACGAACGCGAAGACGATCATGGACATGTCTCGCGGCACTTTGTACGCCGCTATACCATGCCCAAGGACTATGATCCCAATAAGGTTGTGTCCACTCTATCATCCGATGGTGTTCTCACCGTTAAGGTTCCTAAACCACATCTGGGAGATAAATCCAATGAACGCCAAATTCACATCCAACAAGTTGGTCCCGTTCATCTAAATGTTAAAGAAAATCCCAAAGATGACAAAGACAAAGAAGAAAAAAAGGTTGAATCAAAGTAATAAATTTCTACTTTTAAGATATTGTTTCCTTTGATTCCCGAATCTTAAAGAGTCAATAGTCTGTTTAAGTTTTAAGTTTCTATAAAAAGTATTTTACATTGTACTCATAGTTTACAAAAGGAAATTTAATTTGACTTAATAAAACAAAAAGAAGTTAAAAACTTTAATTAAATATGTTTCATTTGCATAAATTCGGTTTCATCGCAATCTTCATACGAAAAGCATAAAATTGAAAATCAAAAAATGCATATTCAAACAGAATTTCATTTGTTTGGAATCGTTTGCCTTGAATAACCAGGCAGTAGAATTTAGTAATGAGAACAAGAAAAATTCAAAGGTTCGAATAGAGCTTTGAAACGCGAATTTTACTTTTTTTTTAAGATTTTTTTCGTTTGGTTTTTTATCCAACGAATTTTATTGTTTATAGTATAAAATAAGTGAACGTTCTAGACAAATCCATAAGCACTTTTTTATTTATTTATCATAAATTTTCCATGGGTTTTAATGGCATGGAAGCTGAATTTCAGTTACGTTGTTGTCTGGAAATTAAAAAATTTAAGGTACAAAAAAAACTCGCAAGCGAAATTTTAAAATGTTGGATATAAATTGTCATGTGTAATACATACGTACATACATAATTGGTCATTACAACCCTTCAGTCAGGATTACGACTTAGTTTCTCACAACACTTATGTTGTGTATGTTAATTTTAGACATGAGTGGCGGGACCTACAGCCTAAACTCACTCAGAGTTTTTGCCAGAAATCTGCTGAAGATGTCTGGTCTGGGGTTTGAACCCTGGCTTTTACGTCTAATAAGCCAACACACTACCTACTAAACTACGGCGACATGTTATGTGTAATACCTTTTGGGAAATTAACAATTTATCTGAAATTCAGTTGATATGCATAATGTAATAGATTTATATCCTGTTTCTGTAAGACATATGGTTTCAGACGAACGTCTGTTTGTATGAAAATATACTCAATTTTGTTTGTGTTCTCCAGATTTTTAATAATTTGAATTCGAAAAATGTTTGACTTAAAGTGAAATCGAGCAATTGGTGGTACATATTTGTAATGATATTTGTAATCTTCATAAAATTTGTAAATTTTTTTAAATTTTCCCAAATATGTCTTCCTTCTAGTTGAATTTTATTAATTATTAATTTTATTCATTATATACAATCTTATTATTATAAGTATGATACGTGAGTTTTTACACAATGTTGCTAATAATTATCAGGCAGTTGTTTTATTTTTATTTCATTTTGTTTGGATAAAATATGCAGAATTATTATTAATACTTTATACACATTGTATCTATGTATGTATGTATAATACAATATTAAAAATATAAATGCTGTACAATAATTATTATTAATTTGTATTTAATAGCGCTAAAAGTTTCTAGATTTTTCTGTTGCATGTGCAAACATATTGTGTATTTCTATACCTTTGAAATGCAAACATTGTATAGTA
The DNA here is from genome assembly GCA_932273835.1 of Sarcophaga variegata. Classification (NCBI taxonomy): domain Eukaryota; kingdom Metazoa; phylum Arthropoda; class Insecta; order Diptera; family Sarcophagidae; genus Sarcophaga; species Sarcophaga variegata. The sequence goes on along the minus strand of OW026362.1, from coordinate 112,549,161 downwards.
TATGCCTTATTGGTTCCGTATGTGCATGGGCAATTAAAAATTATTGAACTTTGCCAAATTGCGAACTAAAAAATCAAAAAAAAAAAAAAAATTAATTTCTTATAAACTATTCCTTAAATATATAAGCCTTGTGTGGCAGCGTTTTCTGGCATTAAATTCGCCTTTTTCTTTAATAATGTGACATAAATTTTATAACAAAAGTCGAAACTAAAATTTCAAAGATGTTTCGGTGAACTTCGTATATTCTTTTTATAGTATAATGAATACTCCTCTCGTATTTTATAAGTATGATTATATACATATCTTTTGAAAATTACTATAAATATTTAGAAATAAAAAATCAGTAAAAATCGGTAATTTCTTGATTAGTGGCGAATTCAAACAAATTTCGAAAAAAAAAATTAGGAGTAAATCGAGTTTTATCGCCCCCGCGAAATCCAAACTTAGTTATTGCAATCCGTCATAGTACTTTTGGATACAAAAATCAGTTTTCCTATAATATTTTGGATACTTCGTAAACTTTTATAACTGCGGTCTACATTCTCTGTACACTATTCGTGGCCAATCTAAAAAACTAAATTTTGATTATCGGTTGTGTAATAGACATATGAATTATGTAACAAAAGGTTGTTCGGAAAGTAATTTCGCCGACAGAGGATTTAATTGTATTTTTTAGAACCCAACTTTACATTTAAGTCGTATAATTTTTATATGCTTTGAGAGCTCATAATTCTACACAGTAGTTTTTGGTTGGAGCCTTTTTAAATATGGAGAGAGCGATAAGCAGCATTTTCGACATACATATCTTATTGTTTTGCTATAGAAAGGGTAAAAATGCTGTTCAAGCCACAAAGAAAATGGCCGATATGTATGGAGAAGGTGTGTTGACAGTACGCCAATGCCAGAATTGGTTCGTTAAATTTCGATCCGGCAATTTTGATGTCGAAGATGCATCACGTTCAGGAAGGCCGGTTGAAGCAGATAAAGACGCGATAAAGGCATTAGTTGATGCGAACCGGCGAATAATAACAAATTGGGATCGGATTGAGGTTAAATTTATCAAATTCAACAGTCCCACTTGATTGACATAAAGCCAAAACTGTCTATCATTCTCACAAAAAAAAACGAAATTATTTTATATGGTATCCATCCTTTCTGAACGAAATTAATCACCAAGACCAACAAAACAGAACATGTAAATTTAGAATTTTTCATTCTCAAATAAAATTAATTTCATTGATTATTACAATATTTTTGTAGAATGTTCGATTTTCAAATAAAATTTAATTTATTCTTTAAAACATCAATATATTGAGTTCAAGACTAATAGAATTTGTTTGCCAAAAATTGACGACAAGCATTGAGGAAAGCCCCCCACTACTGATAAATTTTATCAGTTAATATTTTGTTTATAAACAAACAATATACTTTCACTCTTATAAACACACATATACGCACGTTCATTTAAGTTTAACAGTTTTCTAGATAGAGAACTTTAAACATACGAGAACAATCGAGTAAAGCAAAACACACACACATACGCACATTTATTTAAGTTTAACAGCTTTGTACAAAGAGAACTTTAAACATGCGAGAACAATCGCAACAATAATGCAATTTAAATATCTAGTTAGCAATTTTGAATACGAAAAAAAAATAACAGCATTTTCGGCAAATGTTTTTAAATATCGAATAATTTCAATAATTTTCTGGAATTAATTCACATTTAATACAATTAACTAAAATACCACTCTTACTTTTCTCTCAATTTTTGAAGCGTAATAACAGTAATATTTTGTTTTGTGCATGTACATAAAACGGTGAAAAAAGCTAGAAACATCGAGATATTCAACCAACCATACGCAAATGTTGTATGTGCCCTCTAAATGACTCAACAAATGCATTCGCTCATATTCGAGTGTGCGTGTGTTTGTGAGAATATAGATTTCAGGGTATAAATACCGGCCGTTTGTTCACAAGCGTCATCAGTTGAATACAAGAAAGCGCAAAAACCACAAAGCAAGCAAATCAAAGTGAATCTACTTGATTTTCTCTTAGTAGGAAACCTAAATAAAATATTTTAAAGTTCATGAAAGGAGTGTTATTTAAAAGAAAAAAGAAAAATAATGGCAAATCTACCTCTATTGTTTAGCTTAGCTGACGAACTCGACAGTCTCTCATTGGCTGCTTCACCCTTCTACTATGTACCTCATCCTGCTTACTTGGCTTTGACAAATGTTGCTGATAAAACACCAAAAAGGCGCCGTGGCAAACACACAGCCGGACCCGTTTCCACCATTGGCAAAGATGGCTTCCAGGTGTGCATGGATGTACAACAATTTAAACCCAGTGAACTGAATGTTAAAGTTGTGGACAACTGTATCGTTGTGGAAGGCAAACATGAGGAACGCGAAGACGATCATGGTTACATCTCACGGCACTTTGTACGTCGTTATGCCTTGCCCAAGGACTATGATGCCAATAAGGTTGTATCCACTCTATCATCCGATGGTGTTCTCACCGTTAGTGTTCCTAAACCACAAATAGAAAATAAATCCAATGAACGCCAAATTCAAATTCAGCAAGTTGGTCCAGCTCACCTGAATGTTAAGGAAAATCCCAAAGAGGACAAAGACAAAGAAGGCGAAAAGGATAAATCAAAGTCATAAGCATTTGATTTATTTTATCTCTTCAGTATTTTGTTTTTAACTCTTTGTTCATTTGATCATTCTACAATAGCTTTGAAAGTCAATAGTCTGTTTAATTTTAAGCTTTTATAGAAAAAATTGTGTTGAAAGTTTTTTGTTGAACCCAATTAAACAAAAATATAAAGTATTAACAAATTTAATTGTTTGGTTTTCATCTACATATTTAAATTTGGGTTGTAGAATAATTGGTTTTAATCAGCAATCTTTTCAGGCTCTGAATTTTTAATAGAGAATTGAGCACGGTCTATAAAAGATTTTCAGTCTTCTAAAATTATTCGTTTTACGAAATCAGAAAAGATTTTTAAAGATCTATTAAAATTCAAATATATATATACATATGTATGTTTTCAAATACATATATTCTAATTGAGCTAAAATAACTAATAATTTTCAAAGTGTCAAATAGTTGAGTTCATAATCTTGTAAGAATACGAGCACCAATCAAATAGGCAGAAAAATAATTATTTTTTCTATTTCATAGGCAAAATTAGCTCAAACTTTTGAACCAGTCTATTCTGCTGTTTTTGTAAAAGGGTCTTAAGCTAAAATAAACTCGTCGACTTTCAAATTTACATTAACTTCCTTCTCATGTTAAATTAAACTTTGAATTTGCATTACAATTTTTATAGGATGTGTATGAAAAACACAAACAAAACTGATTGTTTTTTAAATATCAAAAATGTAGGACACAATATACCTTCTAATTAATATAACGTTTTAATTCCATTATAAAAAAAGAGAAACTAAAACGATGCCACACGTAATTTTATGGTAAATTGTTGGAATTTAAATAAATTCTGGAACACATGAAAATTTAAATAATGCCGAAAACCTTAAAATCTCATTATTACAGAATCCCAAGATCGTCACATAGAGTTTCATTCTTCATTCATGCCAAATCAATTTTTCCAATGTCCAGGTTAACCGATAATCAATTTAATCAAACTTTGTTTCGAATGAAGAAATTATTTTTGTTATATCATTCGGTCATTCGTCAATGGAATTAATCAGTTGTAGATGACGTTGCTGATAAATGTTTTGCTTCCAAAACCCAATCTAATTTTACCAAAATTATATAATATATTAAAGGCCCTTAACAAATTTTGATATTGTTTCTTGCAGCGATAACATTTTTGCTTATACAAACGGGCCGAATATATTATGGTCTCTTTAATGTATGTGCCTACGCAATCTCATACATACATAATTGGTCATAACAACCCTTCAGTCAGGATTATAGACATAGTTTCTCACACAACTTATGTCGTGTGTGTTAATTTTATACATGAGTGGTGGGACCTACAGTTTAAAGTCGACTCAGAACGACAGATTTTTGAGAAACTTTTCATGACAATTTTATTTACTCAGAGTTTTTGGCAGAAATCAGCTGAGAGGAAGTCACCGAAGAAATATTTTTTTCATATTTTCATTTTGATGTCTTACCTGTGTGGCCTTACGCCTAATAACCCAACACACTGCCTACTAGACTACAGCGACCATATAATATTAATGTCCCTCCAAACTATTCACAGGTCTAGAGTTTGGTAGCGAATTTTTATACGGTTCTTGCAATTACTCGAACCTAATGACTTTCCTTTTTTCTAAAGTTACCGTGAAAGAAGTTAATTTTAGATACCTAGCTTTATAACATGGAACTAAAATGGAATCAAATTGATTTGGAAATTATACCACACAACGGAATTGCGAAGCTGTCAAAGTTCTTCGAATTTTCACAGATTTTAAATAAATATTACCAAGTCTGTGAACCAAGACATACATTTCCACTAGCGAAATCTATAAGCTTCTGCCATCCAGTTACTCTCTTTGTAATACTATTTTCCATAGCAGACAACTAAATTCTAGTTGCTAAAAACAGTAATACAGAAGAGATGGCAAACTGGCAGTAATATTTAAAAATTTCACTTTCAATCACAGAATCGAAGCTGAAACAAAGTGCAAAATTGTGTCCCATACTGTAGTAAAACGCATTTTGTAGATTTTTAATTTTTTCTTCTTTTTTATTTTAAATACGAAAAGTGATATTTAACTTAACTACACAGTAGTATTTATGTAGGGGCAGTAATTTTAAATGGATATTGTGTAGATATTTTTGAGAAATAATGAAATGAACTTAAAATGTAACATTTGTCTCTTAATAAACTAAAAATCTACTTTGTCTCCATTTTCTCTGCCTCACCATTCTCTTGGGTCTGTTTTTTAGCCTCTTCCGGTTGTTTTACACTCAAATGAGCCGGTCCTGTTTGTTGAATTTGAATGATGCGTTCATTGTTGTTCTTGGCTTTGATGGCTGGTGGAGGGGCCTTTACAGTCAGTACACCGTCCGATGAAATGGTGGAGACCACATCCTTAGGTTCATAGCCTTTGGGCAGGCTGTATTTACGGATGAAGTGTCGTTGTATAAAGCCGTGCTCATCTTCACGTTCTTCATGTTTGCCTTCAACCACAACGTCACGGTCCACTGTCTTGACAGTCAACTCATTGGGAGTGAAGTGAGAGACATCCATGCACACTTGGAAACCATCTTTGCCCACATGAGGCATTAAATCAGATTTCTGTAAATCAACGTCACCTCTGCTACGGTTGGGTCGCTGATATTTAGCTATTACATATGGATTGTAACGGCGACGTGGAGCACGTAAGGCGAGTGGACGTTGGAATGGCCGGAATATGTCTACCGGATGTATGCCCAGACCAAAAGTATCTTCCAACATTTGCTCAACATCATCGAAAGTGTCAAATTCGCTTAATAAAGGGACCAAAGACATTTCGTTGTTTGCTTCTTTACAAATCTTCCAATAAATGTATTGCTCTTGTCTTTTATGCTATTTAATAAATAGTACTGCACTTATACTTTTTTCTATAAATAATCTGATTGTTTATTGCTTTGCTAAAATAACAGTTAGCTAAATTAATTCGCTTGCAGTCTCAGGCTTGTTAACAGTTATGCTTGTCAATATGAACTGAAGAGAGCTGAGCAATTGAAGCGTTTTTATACTCTTGGTACAAAGAGATGTTTCGAGAATTACCTACATAATTCTCTCAAATTTGTGATTTACATTAAAGAGCAAAATCGAAAGAGAACACTAGAAAAGCTTTTCTAGAATATGTATTTGATGTTTATTTAAGAGACCGGCATTTGTGTATGTGAAATTGTTTTTTTTTAAGTGAGAGAAAGAGAGAGTTTCTCTCTCCAAATACAATAATTACAACGAGAATTCTTGTATTATCAGATTTTCTATTATTTTTTAAGCAGCTAATTGGTTATATTAGTTTTAGCATACAATTAAAATATAATTATTAAAGAAATTTAATTTGGCAATCTTATATGCTCTATGAATCTTATAGAAAATTCTAGATTTTATTGTTTTGCTGGGGTTAAGCGCACTACACACGTAAATATGTGCGTGCTGTATAATGCACTTCTCGATTATTCACTCTCTTATTATATTCTTATGTCGTATGTGTACACATACATACATGCATACATATATAAATATGTAGGCATACATATCTATATAGATATCTACAAATAATGGAAAGTATTCTTGTGTTACTCTTGAAAATTTTTAAATAAAATTATTTTATTTTTAGAATAACCAACAGTATTCTGCATGCAATTGTCATTAATTTTAATTCGCAATTTTTATAGTGTTTTAAATTTTTTAAATTTATTTTTATAAAAATTTAAAGTAAAGATTTTGTTGAAGTTTAATATGCTCCACATACGTTTGCACGTACATATGTTGCTTTTGCAAATGCCTATAAATACCACATGTACATAAGTGTGAACGTTTGAATGTGATTCTTTATTTATAAGTCAAATACTAAAGGTCAAAAACTTTATTTGCTTCGAAAATGAAATGGAAATTAACATTAATTTTGTTCGAGTAAAGTCGACTAGAGAAAAATTCGCGAATACAACGATAAGTTTACCCAAAATACCACTTCAAGAACGAAAATAATACAGGGAACAGCTGCTTTAAATAAAACTTGGAAAGTTCCTTAATTTAATCGAAACAACGAATGTACAATCAATCATACATAAAATATGTGGTTCTACAGTTATAAAATTTCTTCCTAGACTTCCAGATTTCTTTTTCATTTTCGTAAATGTAAACGATCTGATCTGAAAGGGTGCTGCTAAACTCTTGAACAAAGGGAAACACAATTTACTTATGAATGCACTCGGTTACCAATTGTAACCGTAATTTGTTGGTAAATAATTCACTTTAACATACAAATGAACAATATACAGTATTGTTCGAAACATTTGCAACCATATCATAACTCTTCAATTACACATTACTTTTCCTTTGAATTTTTACATGACTTTTGATAGGAATATCTTTAATTTTGTTTATTATTATTATGATCTGACGAATCTAAGTTCAATTTTCGATGATCAGTTAGAAGAGTTTTGTGGGTTTACACTCATAAAAAAATATCAAGAAAAGTTTATCCACAAACGGTTTTTCGTTATTATATATCAAGTAAGATTTTATTTTGATGGTTCCCTATATTTCTATATGATATAGCAGCATCTCGAAAAATTACTCCGATTTTTCGCCTTAAAATTTTAAACATTTTATAACAACATATTGAAAAATAGTGCAAATAGATTCCTAAAGTTTTTACAGTTTACAGTTTTTTGTTTGAACAACTATAAATTTTGGTTACAAGTTGGAAATGCAATGGAATTTCGATTGCTATTCTCCCTTATTTTTGCAATACAATGCCTGAGTATTACCACATCAATTAAGTTAATAATTCAAATAATTTCTGCAAAGATTTTTCCAAACTTAATTTCATTATGTAAATAAAACACAATTTATTTAATTTTTGAATAGGTTTTTTTCTATTTATTTAAACAATAAAAATCTTTCTTAAACTATGAATAGAATTTTCTTTACAAAACAAAATTTAACAGACTATTAACTCTCAGATGATGATAATGAATGTGACAAGATTAAGGAAAAATTAATCAAAACCGCAACTTAAAAACAGTAGTGCAGAGATCTGTGATTTGTTCACAGTTTTGATTGACCCTTTTCACCTTCGCCACTTTCTTTGTCTTTTTCATCATTGAGGTTTTCCTTCACATTCAGATGAGCTGGACCAACTTGTTGAATTTGAATCTGGCGCTCATTGGATTTATTTTCTAGTTGTGGTTTTGGAACACTTACGGTGAGAACACCATCGGATGATAGAGTGGACACAACCTTATTGGGATCATAGTCCTTGGGCAAGGCATAACGGCGTACAAAGTGCCGTGAGATGTAACCATGATCGTCCTCGCGTTCCTCGTGTTTGCCTTCCACAACGATACAGTTGTCCACAACCTTAACATTCAATTCACTGGGTTTAAACTGTTGAACATCCATGCACACTTGGAAACCATCCTTGCCAATGGTGGAAACGGGTCCTGCTGTTTGTTTATCACGGCTACGCAATTGCTGTGTTTGATCGGCAGCATTTGCCAAAGCCAATAAGGCTGGATGGCGTACATAGTAGAAAGGCGATTCATAGAATGGTGAATTAGCCAAGGACAGACCGCTAAGGTCATCAGCCAAGCTTAATAATAGTGGTAGATTTGCCATTTCACTTCCTTTTTTTTGTTACTTATTACTTTTTCAAAAAGAAAAACTTGAAAATTGTATTCTTTGGTGCTTTAATTCCCTCTAGGATATCAAATATTAAATCGCTTTCTTTATTCGTTTGTTGCTTTTACGCTTTGCTGTATTTAACTGATGCCGGTAGTGGAATACCAGCCGCTATTTATACTTCTAAATTCATGCACTCATACAACATTCGGCCACTGATTATATTGAATACGGTGTAGTGGTACATGCAATATTGTTGTCGTCGATATTTCTAGTATTTTCATTATTTAATAAGCCATACAAGTATTACGGTAAACATTAAAAAGTGAGAATAATTTGTTTGCTTATGAATTAAGCTTTTCTGTACTCAAAATGCTTAAGAGAAACTGTTTGTGATGAAGAGAGATAAATTCAGAGAAAGTATATGAGAGTAAAAGCTTATTTATAATTATTTTATTATTGCATTGATTTTTCTGCATTGATAAGCAATTTTGCTGTTTTGTTTACAAGCAAACATATTCATGAAACAAACATCAGCAAACTTCTAGAATTTATTTATTTTTAGAGTTGTTTACGCCAAAGAAAAAATAAAACTGTTATAAGTGCATTCTTGCAAATGTATTTGTATATAATTTACTTATGCATATGTGTTAATAATAATATTAATGTTTATAATATCAGCTTGTATTAAGAACTTATGAAACTGAAGCAAAGTAAAGAAATAAGACGGGACAGATGTTATGTGAAACCCCTGCTTTTGTTAAAAAAAGGAAAGGGAGCTATAAGTTCATGTATGTATTTATATAGGTACATACATATGTATATGTATAACTAAATTTTTTGACGAAATAAAACGGTAATTTCCAGAAACAGCATAGATATCTTATACAGACCAAAATTAAACAATTTTCCAGATTCGGATTGAGCACACAAAAATCTTTATAAAAATATAGTTAGGTTTTGGGTTTATTAATTTTTTGATAATTTTTCGGCCTGTGTTATTCCACTAGAAGCTAAATTTCAGGCGAAATTTAAGACACTTGTTTGATTTAAAGTACAAGAGTCACTTTAGTAAAATCTTATATCTTTCTTTTTAACTTTCATTTCTTCCACTTACTATACTATATGTACATATACTATACGCTTAGGTACTAGATATGATTTTTAATCAGACTTTTGGCCAAGCTTCATCGCAATGTCTCTCTTGGTCGGCAACGGCTTCACGTTCCATGATGATTCCAGCCGATGTAGGTACATTATTGCAATCTTATCCAGCGTCAAACTGCAAACCTCATTCCTCCCATTAAACTTAATTTAATGCGAATAAAAAAATCTGTCAAAAACATTTAAACATTCTGAAATAAAACACGAACTTGATATACTCTGTGCTTTGAAAATTGACATGAAATGTATAAATATACATACATACATATGTACATACATACATATGTACATACATACATATGTATGTACATACATATTCCTTTTTGAATACCACCACTTTTATGTTGAATTTGGTGAAGATCTGAAAAGTTTTCCAGCCTTTATTGGCGAATTCTAGAGTGAATTTTTACTGCAGTGCAAAATTTTTGTACATTTTGAACAAAAGAAAAAGAGTATTCGATATGTGTACACATACTTATATATGTATGTATGTATGTACCAAATGTAAAAAAACACAGCTGGTTTTTGTCCAACTTGAAATTTATCTACAGATAATATATTCTCTACCAACAAACTTCTTTATATTCTCAAACCATACTGATTTCCAGTGCCATCCAGAAATTTCCTTTTATTCCTTCTCTAAAGCATTAATATGTTCCCTCAATGGTTCTCTTTTCTGTGTACAGACGTTCAATTTATCTAATTGTTGCCGTTGTTGTTTTTATATGCCATTACAATATGGGTACATGCATAGTGGGTATGTATGAATGCATTAATGGCTAAATATGTACATAGATATATACATACATACGTATACAAGTATATAGATATGAAAATAAAATATGTGCATACATATGTATGTATGTATGTATGCACATCGATGCATTGAGCACAAAGTACAAGACTACATCGTAAAGTTATTTATTTAGTTTATTGTGTCGCAGAGTCTTAATGCGGTTGCGTATCACTTGAATATACATACATATGTATGTATATTTTCTTATTCCAAAACGCCCTTTATTTATGGAGAGTATAAAGATTGAAACACATCAACCTCTTCTTACGGTACTAATTAAGAGTTGCTTATCTCGCTACAATAAAAAGAATTTGTTTTGAAATTAAGACCTTTAACCGAGGTAGAGGTAATTTCACGCAATCATGATTGCAGTTGTATTCAAGAGACTTATTTTTAGCTCTATAGAGAAAAAGAGTTGCCAATTCTTTGTCTAATTTAGGGCAAATTTTTATTAAGATGTTCTCAAAAGTACGATCTTGGTATACAACACCAAATTTTCTAAACATTTATTTCATTTAAAAGAAGAACCTCTTGCTCAATTCTGAAAACGCGAAATAAAATCTTATTTGGAGCTGTTTTTGTAAATTCAAACAAATATTTGTTCAAAATTATTCTTTCGTATTTATAAAGTTTTTTCGGTAAATTTTTGACCTTACCTTAAGATATTATTAAAGAAGTAATTTTATTGAGTTCGTATGGTATAGTGAATATGGCTCAGTTGCTAAAGTTGTTTAATTTTTTCGAATTTTTGTTATATTAACTGACATCATTGTAGGCTATTGGATATTTTGAGTTGAAATTTTTTAACAACTTGGCAATAATGTGACTTCAAATTAAACCGTACAACAATATTTAATCAACAAAAAATCAGCCGGCCAAACAGCTGTTGTTGTTGTTGTTGCGATTGTGTTGTTATTGTTATCTTGTTGCCGGTACAATGACCGGCTTTTTATTTATACTGTTTGTATTTAATGTTGCTTGCCATTGCTAAAACAACAAATGCTCCCCTCACTTATTATCAGCTGTTTTATTTTTCTTTCACTCCCTCTCTCCCTCTCTTTATTCCTTGTTGGTTTGTTCGTAATTGTGTTCTATTGTCTGCAATTTTTATTTTCTGAGTGCTGTGTGTATATTTTTAATCATGTAAAACCGGTATCTTAACAAACGTACAAGCGTATAATGTATGTGCGTTTAAATGTAGCTGAGAGCTTGTTCATGGTCACATACATATGTACATATGCCAATAGGCATAAAACTCATGGATGGATACACACGTACTGCACAGATACTTGTAACTTTTCCAGTTTATTTTCCATGCAACCAAAAAACTCAAACCGGTCGTCATTTTGCCGGTATCATTATGTTTAATGTTTTTGTTTTTTTTTTCTGTTCTGTAAATCTATGATTTACTTGAACATTTTTCTTAATTTTCATGTTATATGCCCAAGCTTTTAACGTATTTTCCATTTTGCAAAAATAAAACACAAAAAAGCCAAATTCCATCACGATATGTCGTGGATAATTTCATGTTAAAGAAATTGAACTTGAATTGAAAGCAATTCATATGCCAAATGCACAGTAAACGCGGATACCACCACATACATGATAACAAGAATGAAAACTTTGCATGAACAGACTTATTTAAAGTAATCCAAAGCACATACATACATTGTATACATATGTATATAAACTAGTATATAAAATGTATTTACATACATACATATATGCATACAGAAAGCTTACATTAATGATACTAAATAAAACAAGTCTTTTATTTATAATATTTACGAAATAATCCTGAAAGGTTTCCACAATAAAACTAAAACGATTGCAAACTCGAAAACATAAGAATAAAATTTTCAAAATTAAAAGAAATGGTTTCGATGATTGCATTAAATTTAAATTTCTTGCTGGTTGTCTAAAAGTGTGTATAAGAAAAGCCAGCCCATAATTCCTGCAAAATCTTAATTGCAATGAATGAAATTAATGTACTGCTGATGCACGTTTTTACAAGTTGTCTTGCAGCAGTATACATACTTATGTATATGTATCTTTATTTTATATTTATGCGTTTTCACATTGCAATCTACAAAACTCAAACCTAACAAATTTAAAGTCTAACAAAATTTTATATTTCACAGACAGTCCCTATAGGAAACCATTCCATACACATAATTGGTCCGACCTAGTTTCTCACATCACTTATGTTGTGTGGGTTAATTTTTATATATGAGTGTATACTACAGTTTAAAGTCGACTCCGAACGACAGATTTTTGAGAAACTTTTCATGCCAATTTTCTTTACTCTCAGGGTTTTTGCCAGAAATTTGCTGCGAGGAAATCGCAGAAGAAATATTATCTCATATTTCGTTTAGTTGGAGATGCCTGACCTGGGTTTTGAACCGAGGCCTCACGTCTAATAACCCAACACACTACCAACTAAACCACGGCGACCTACTAGACCACGGAAACTATTCCGACTCGAAAATAAATATCGCTATTTCTATAGTTTTTATTTCACGACTTCATATAAGAAAAGAAATGCTAAGTCAAGCACATCCAACCCTTCAATCAAAGGCAGTGAATCGTAACGTGAGTCTCCTTCTCTTCTCCACTTCACTCATGCGAGTGCTCTTATCTAGATCATTCGGGAGAGAATAGCAATAAATATAGTCTCTGCCAAAATGCAGTTAATGAAGTTGATTCGCTTTGAACACCGGCTACAGGATACTCAGTTTAACTCAATTTAACTGAACACATATGTATGCATCGAAAAGTGTCGTTAATTATGAGTTCTGTAGAGGGAGGGTTCATCAGTCACTTCGATATCCCTATTACCTGGAACCTGTATAAGATAAGGACGGACGTTCGAGATGACTTTCAAAAGAGGATTGGTTTTCACGGAAGATCACATTTCACAAGAAGCAGTTTTCACAAAATCAATTCGCCTATTAAGAAAATTATAAGGAACCATGTAGCATGCATGTGGCTTCTCAGTCATAGTCCATTTTGGATCGGAGTTAACTTTTTTGGCCTTACTGTCACCAGCTCAACCTTCTGTTTAAATAAAACGCCGGAGTAGAGTTAGTTTTGTATAGGAAATACGAACTTAGCTGGAGTGGTCAATTTTTCTCAATATTTCTTTGGGTTTTACTTGCATATACATTCATACCTACATAGGCCTTTTACAAAGGCTTGGTGAATAACAATTTATTGCATACATATGTATATTAGACTAACGTTCACAATTGATTCAATATTTTTATTGAAGTTTTATAAAACAATATTCATTAAGAAATTAATGAAATTTGGAAGGAGCTTTTGCAAAAACCAAAAATCTCCTTTTTGATAACATTTGTGTAATTAAGGAAGAAAATATACTCTTCCTGTTCTTTGTCAATTTCATATAGTATGTACATACATACATACATAAATGCATATGTGATTGTATGTAAAGCAAATATATTTTAAAAGAATTCGGTTAGTTCCTATGTATCACTATATACGTACATACATACATAGGATTTGAATTGAAAACAAATGTTTAAATGAAAATGATGGTGAAATAATGGGAAATTGTTATAACATTCAACGTTTTTTTTTTTTTTTTTTTTCATTTTAAATATGAACACTTTTAAGACCTTTTTTTATTCAATACTAATCTCTTGTGCACATGTCAGGCTTTCATTGAAATTCACAGTTTTGAAGCATATTTTTTTTGGAAAACTAAGGTATTATACAGATTTGGGATGAAAGAATTTAAAGTACCTGTTTTGCTTAGGCTGCATATGTTGATAAAATCTGCAATAGAAGATTATAAACAGCGTCTTTGTTACGTCCTTTGGTAGAATTTTTTCCGAAATGTTCCTCTCTTTGCAAATTCATACATCAATTTTCTAAAATCTTTAAGATTGTTGCGATAAGAATTCGAAAAACCTATAACTTGATAAAGTTATTTGTAATAATAATATCGATTAAATGAAAAATTTCAAAGTATTTTTAACGTTCTGCATTAGTACACCACACCTACATACGTATGTATGTATGTATGCATGTATGTATGTATCTTAGTGAAAGTGGGTACCTAAAAGGAAATTTTTATTGAATAAGAGAAGCCGTGTCGAAAGTTTATTTACTCAAATATCTTTAACGTTTTAAATTGCAGATATTTTGCAAAGGCCTCCCGTCGTAATGCTGGCTTCTACATAACTTTGTTAATTTGTATTTCTTTTCTATCCAAATTGAAAATTTGATACTCGTACTCGCTATTTAGAAAATCGATATTTGTTTTACAACAGCATCAACATACAATACAATAAAATACAATAACATTCTTCGTACTTGTTTGTTTGGTTTATTTTTTTATTTTCTTTTCTTCCTCTTTATACATGAATCTTGACTAAAATAAAAATGCATTCCACGAAGGGTAGGAAGATGGGGGGTGGATGAAATTTGTCGACTTAAGGATAGACAGGCATAAAGTGAAGCGCTAAAAAAATATGGAATACTAAAGTAAACTACAAGAGGAAAGTAGTGAAAAAGTAGTAGAGCATTCGCTTCGGGTAAAACAAGGAAGAGAATGAAAAGAGAGAAAGAGCGTGAGACGGAGAAAAGTAGCGAGAGAGGTAGACCGAGAGAGAGAGAGAGAGAGAGAGCGAGAGTTAAATGAAAAATTGGCAAATACACATTTTTCTTGCAGCCAAGCAAGATACAGATACAGAAGAATTATAGATACATCCATATCTGAATGAGTACCGGCGTAATGAAAAAACGACCGATTGAATGTACATAACGAATGCACAAACGAATCCAAGGAAGTAACGAGACAATGAAAATGAACATGGGACGACGACATTCCATACACAACATCATAAATGGAAACAGCAACAGCAGCAACAAACATATAAATAATTTCCATTCAGCACTGCAAACTGGTTTCAAAACGGCAAAATACACACACACGCATTCGTTTTCTTTTTTTTTTTGGATTCGTATTTACATTCAGCCGTGAGAGCTGCAAATGCAAAAACCAGTTAAGAAATCACACGGGCGTGTGTGTTTTTGGCGACGACGACGACGCATCACTCGGCGATTGCATTCAAACGGTTTCAGACCAGACGGAAGAACCACATTTTCTGTCCATATTACAAAACAGTATTAAATTACAACATAGTGTGGCAAAGAACAAAAAGAAAAGAAAATTTATGAAAAAAAGTGTCTCATATAAAGAGAAAAAATAAATTTTCCCCAAAAAAAAAGAAGAAAACAAAATAATAATTAATCTTCAGGAAAGAGAGACTTTGAAGAATGTCCCTGATACCGTTCATTTTGGATTTGGCAGATGAACTCCATGAGTTCAGTCGTTGTCTGGCCAGTGGTGTAGATATAAATGATTTCGGGTTTGGTCTCTATACTGGTTCGGATCAACAACAGTCACAACACCAACAACAACAGCAGCAGTCAAGTCCCAGACGTAGTCGAACTTCATCGTTTTCTTCGATTTGGATGCCTTCGAAACGTCATCATCCTTATAATCGCATAAAGACTGCTTGCTGTGCCAAGTCTGGTGAAGAAAGTGTCGCTAATTCGGAAAAAGCAGATGCTGCTGCACCAACTTCATCTAGCATTGGTGGCACACCGGGAAAATCGGCCTCGTATTCAGTGGTCAACAAAAATGGCTTCCAAGTGAGTATGAATGTGAAGCAATTTGCACCGAATGAGCTTTCGGTTAAAACAATCGATAACTGCATTGTGGTCGAAGGCAGACATGACGACAAAGAGGATGGACATGGCGTCATTTCGAGGCACTTTGTACGCAAGTATATGCTGCCAAAGGGTTACGATCCCAATGATGTGCTCTCAACTTTATCTTCGGATGGTATTCTAACGGTGAAGGCTCCTCCACCACCACCGCCGTCTGCCAAGAATGACGAATCCAATGAGCGAATTATCGAAATTCAGCCGACACCAGGACCAACCCCAGTGTTGGTGGTGTCTGCAAAGGAAACACCGACAAAGGAGACAACGAAAAAAGTAGCGACGCCATCAGCTCGTTTGGAGTGTCAATTGCCTGAGAAGAGACAGAAACTCGATTTGCCCCCAGAACCAGAGCCTAAAGAGACTTCTGATACAGCAATACCGACACCTACTCCACCACCACAACCACAACCATCTGCAACAGCCAACAATAACGAAACCTCTGCACCAGCTGCAGCTGCAACAACAGAAGAAGTATCGCAAGATGTTGAAATGGAAAAATCCAATGAAGAACAAATCACAGAAATTCTCGTTATACAGTCGGAGCCGCAAAAATCAGATGCTGCTCTTCCTGAGAATAGTGATGAGAAAAAAACTGAAATCGTAGATACTGTAGAACAAGAAAAAGTTACAGCAGAAACTTTGGAAGAGGGCACGAAGAACGAGTCTAATGGAGAGACGAAAAATTCATGTGAGAAAATGGAAGAATCGTGCAGTAGTGTCACAGATGCAGCAACAACTGCAGAAAAAGATTGCGAAACTCCAGCTAAAACAGCAATTAAAAATGATGCAGGTATTGAGAAAGCGAATGTTACCAAAATGGAAATTGATAATGATGATAATGTTAATGCTAATGCTAATGATGATGATATGAAAATCGACAATACTAAAGCTGCTACAGAAAAAAAAGAGATTGAAACAGACTCAGAGAAAACCAATAATGTAGACACTTCCAGTAGTAGCAACAGCAACACTACCATTAGTAACAATAATACCAGCACAAACACCGCCACCAAGAAAATCACAACCACCATCACCACCACCACCACTAACAACACTTCCAATTCCGATTCTAAAAAAGATACTGCTCTTAAAGATGGTGGTGGTAACGAGGGAAATGGTGTTGTAACCGGCAAAATTCCAGTTGACATTCCAAAATCATCTGCCGATAATGATGCTGACACAGCTGTTGTTGACGTCGCCGACGCCGCTATCGCTGCCACCGTTACAACAAACACTAAAGCTGAATCTGTTATAGATGGGGAAGCTGATTTAGAAACAGCTGTAGTGTTAAATACAGACACAACAACCACCAGCATTATTATAGACGAAGTTGCTCTACTCAAAGCTGCAACAGCTGACCCAGCCATTATAACAGACAAAGGAGACGGAGAGAAAATTATACTGAACGAAGCCATTGATGGCATCACAACTACAGACACCGCCGCTGCTGACAGTGTTGAGTGTTCGCTCTTTGCTAAAAAGACGCATTTGGGTAATGGCAATAATACAACAACAACACTAGTGGCTACAGAAGAAATGGCCAATTAAAATTGTCTACACGTTTTCCTATTTTATTTTTATATTATAGTTATTATAAACAAACAAAAAATCCCTATATTTTCACCCAAACAACAACAAAAGCAACAAAAAAAAAATGAGACTTGGAATGCAAATCAGAAACCGAGAGATACGACTTTAAAGCAGAACTCGTGCATAGAAAACCCTGACTAACTTGACGAAAAAAACACACACACACATATACAAAAAAAAATCGACATGACTGAAAAAGAACTGAGAACTGTTTAAGCGTAAATTTCCCTATTTTGCTCTGTAAAAGAGCACCCGAGAACAACTTAAGAAAAAAAAGACATTCTATATTATAGTAGCAAAATACTGCCTGTAAAATGATAGTAGCAGCAGCAGTGTGAACGCTTTTTTAAACAGAAAATTTAAAAAAGAAAAAAAAAAGAATTAAAAAGAAAAACAAAATCATTTTAAGGTTCTTTTTTTTCTACCAGTTTATTTTTTCTTTATTACTTTACAGCGAATTTTCCTATACTAATTATATATGCGATACAAAAAAGAAAAAGATAAAAATTCCTATTTTTTTATTATTATTTTTTTTTTACTATTAAAATATAATTTAGTTTTATAAATTTAAGTACAATAGTTTCCATTATTACATACAATTAATAATGAATAAATAATATTAAAAAAAAATAATAATAATTTGAACAATAGTGAGCAAAATAAATAAGAGTTCAAGAAATGAAAAGAAAGAAAAAATACTTAAAAAAATACATTTAAATGAAAACCATAATAATACTATTCAAACTATTTAATTTTAAGTATTTACCTTAAATTAATAAAATAAAAACAAATTAAATAAAAGAAAAATTTAAATAAAGCAAATCAAATAAACTAAATTAAAGCGAAAACCATAAGCAGAATCCATATTAATTATGAAATAATTAATGACTTGATAAAATAAACAGAACGATTATTATAATATAAAATCAATAATAATTTTTTGTTTTCTTAATTTTTTCATTTGATTCATTAAATTTTCTTTTGCAACTAATTGAAGGCTCTTAATTAAAGAGAATTAATTATAAATTCAAAAAAAAAAAGAAAACTAAAAACAATATAAACAATTAAATTGCATAATTGTATGTGAGATTGAATAAATTATTTAGCGTCTCTGTCTTTATTTGTGGCTATCTTTTATTCGTTAATTTATAGAACTTGCGCTGTTGCGAATAGAAAAAAAAACAGTTTGTTGGGTGGGTAGTTATTATTAGTGGGGTTCAAAGTGGCGGCCTGCGTCTTATTTATGTAATACTGACTGATATAAATGTGGTCCTTAGATTTTATATAGTTCTCTTTTCTTCATCATCAATAGTCATGACCCGTATATTTTTAAATCACTCCCTCACTCATAAATCCGAATTTCCAATCAGGAGAGTACAATTTTACTCGTTTTTTGCAAAATATCCAGAAGCAATGAAACTCCTGCACATATTTAATGTTCCCCCAGATACCCTAATTATTATTCTTGATATTTAAAAAGACAATGAGAGATTATATTTAGTATTTTTACTTTCATAGTATATAATTGAATTCAAAGCTGAAGTGGCTGCAAAATTATCAACTACTGTCCTCAAGACAAGTTCATCAGATCCCACATCAGTGGTAGATGAGTTCGAGATAAAGAGCTATAAACTCTGTAGCTATAGGAAAATCTATAAGGCTTAATGTGCCCATTGTGGGTCATTGTGTTACAAGCCATGGCATTTGAATGGAATGTAAGCCTGTTTTAGTGTTTTGCTGATACTTTTAAAAACGCCGTTTTAAATGCTTTCAGGTTGAGATCGGTATGTATGTTCGAATTTTTGTCGAACCACGGTACTGCTGTAATCATATGTATGTGAAATCTCGTTCTGGCATGTTTGAATTTTTTCTATATGAAAAACAGAAGCAGTTTCAGTTATTTCCATGACAATTTTCTAAACTACGATTTGAGATAATTAGTTAAACGGGATGGAGCCTTAGATAAGAATGAAAATTAAATTGAATTTACAATGTACCTTCACTTATATTTAATCTAACTGTAGTCAAATGTTTCTTTAGTTTGATGTATTAGGCGGCTAATACAGGATTTCGAGGAATCGGTTCTTACCAGAGGCTTTGTTATCCTACATGGAGCATAAGATCTTAATAACTCTGCTCGTTATAACATTTGTAATTCTATTATTATTCAAATAAAGAAATAAGCGTCTTATTTTAAAATGTAAACAACTTTTTGTTTACAAAAACAAAAAAAAACAAACTAATGAATCATTCATGATTCTATTTGAAACCTTTGTATATATACATATATATACATATGTACATACATATAAAAGTATAACAAACATCGCAAATTGGACACGTCAAAATTATACACTGAGAAAAATTTAAAAAGAAAAGAAAATATTCAATTCACTTGACGTTCAAAGCCAGTAAATAGTTATTGCCACGCTCACAAATACTAAAATACAATATATTGTATTTGAATAATATTTCGTATTTAATTAAAATTAAATTTGGCTATATTATTTGCACTTAAAACAAATTAAAACCAAAAAAAGAATATAAATTTCTTTTGCTGCTCACCTTAAGCAAAAGATTTGAAAGAAATTCATTTCATTCAGTTGCCAAACCTTTTAATCACCACACACGAGTGCAAAATCTTTTCAATTTCTTTTCGCCTTCAACAAATCATTTTAAACAGAAAATAGAAAAGAAAAGTTTTTCAAAGAATATAGAAGAAGATAAATACAAAGAATAAAACAATGTCTCTTTTGCCATCTTCGTATCGTGCACGTTATTACCCATACGATTTTCATTTGTATCCCTACCTTTGGGATGATCCGCGTATTTTGTGGCCCTCGAGTTCTCTGCTAAATCCGATGGACGAGTTGGTAACACGTCGCGTACGCAATCAATATATACAATCGCATCTGCTCGACTGGTCATATCCGCTAATATGGGACAACTACTACAATGGAGAACGGGTGCGCATCGATGAAAAAGGTTTTCACGTAAACATCGATGTCAGCCAGTTTAGACCACACGAAATCGAGGTTAAGACCAACGACGATTACATCATTGTCGAGGGTAAACATGGCAGACGTAGTGAAAATACCAATAGTTATGTGGAGCGTAAATTTTTACGAAAATATCTTTTACCCAGAGGCTTTAATGCCAACGACGTGATCTCCGATTTGTCAGTAAATGGTTACTTAACCATTAAAGTACCACCACCACCGCCACCCAAGAAAACTTTTTCCTCAATCGAACGTCCAGTTCCAATTACGGAGACGGGTAAATATGCTTTACCCTGGAAGTAATAAAGCCTTCAGCAGCTTCCATCTAAGAGCGAATGAATAGACTTTGATTAATGCAATTGGCCATAACGAACAAATCGTTTGTGTACCGTGAAAAGTGGAAGTGAATGTGTATGAGTGTAAATGTGATGTTAACTAAGTTGTAAAATATATATAAATTAACCCTAATGGTATCAATAAGATCATTGGGGACCCTTGTAAATATTATAACTTTAACAAAATCTCTGTTTAAGATTCTATTCAAGTTCGTATTCATAATACAAAAAATAAAAGCTAACAAACAAACCTATGGACATCTTTTAAACTAATTTGTAAAAAATTGATTTTATTTTACTCTCCTTAGTGGCCACACGGGTTAAAAAATATACATACATCAGAATATATATTATAAAATGTACTTGATTTTGTACACAAACGGGAAATACACAAAAAAATAGAATAAAATAAATTCAAGGTTATAAATTCTAAATATAAATTAAAATTTCGTCAAAATCTATTTGCATATAAACAAAAAATAACTGAATAAATAATTAAATAAATAAAATTATGTTAAAAAAGGAAATCTTGATTTTGTTTAAAGATAGTGGTGAATCGATTTCAGATATTTTAATAAACTTTTAACACCAACACAGCCACCAAGAAATTGCTTACGTAGACTACGTAGAAAACATCAAAAATCTACGACAGAACAGAAAATGAAATGATTTTGGATTTATTTATTGGAAAGTATATGTATAAGGACTTATTTGTACTACAATTTATTCTGCTTGAAAATCTTTCGCTACTCAATACTTGCTCTATTCGATGTATGAACAATTCTTCAACAGAAGTGTCGAAATGAAAGTAAATCTACGTATTATAGAGGTTCTGGGTTCCTCTGTTCAAAAATTATTATTTCAACTAAACTATCTCGTTGTTGATGAATGAAGTTTATGAGCCATTGATGTTATTGTTTGATTTCCAGTCTTACACCAATAAATCAATCTTCTAAGACTTCCGAACAAAATAGCTGCGAACAAGTTGTCGTTGCGTATAGGCAAAAGCGTTGCAACGCTGTCAAATTACACAGCCCTGCATGGGTTTTGCAAATAAGATGTCTCCAGGTGTTTCCGAAGGCATTTTGCGTGCTGAACACGAATCTGGGTTCAAAAACTTTCCATCACATCAGGTTTTCGAGAAAAAGGGCATAAAAATAGCGTTTTTGGCCATTTTTAAAAAATTGTAGAGCTAAACATTGACGTGCTAGAACCATCGCTATTGTCAGAAATTGACAATTGATCTTTGCAATTTAAAATGTGTCCAAAACCAAATTGTTTGCATGCACCCTTAAAGTAGGGGATGGGTTTATGTTAAGGGGTGCAAGAGAAAAAGAAACACATTACGGAGGTCCTTAAAAATTAATCAGATTTACTTGAAAATTGTTACTCAGGGGTTCTTGGGGTCGCTGATTACAGATCTTCATTCAGATTTAAAAAATTCAAAATGGCGGATACAATATTGCGGTCGAGGTTTATAAAAATTAATCTGATTTACTTGACCGCCACATTGGATCCGCCATTTTGAAACACCTGGAGCCATCATATTTGAACAAAAAAGTCCAAATTTGCAGGGCTGTGTTATTAAATTTCCATTTTGAAACACCTGGAGCCATCATATTTGAACAAAAAAGTCCAAATTTGCAGGGCTGTGTTATTAAATTTCCTGTGTTATTAAATTTCCATGAATAAAAATGTTTTCGTCTATAATTTTTCTATTCACGTTGGTATTATGTCAACCTCAGTTGGACAATTATCAGTACCAAAAATATTAACAATTTCAAGAAATAATAATTTGATAATAGCTTTTAATTAATCTTATAAGATTGTTATGTAAAATTGAACTTATTTCTGTAAAATATCACATTAAAAAAACGCCACAAGAAAACAAAACTAAAAAATGTATTCACAAGGTCGGAAGGTACTTTGTCAAATTAGAAGAATGTTTAGGAAAGTTTCTCACAGACACGATGAAAATATGTTGACGATATTTGGGCCTCTTTGCTTGTCAGGACCTCTGACACTAGGACAGTTAAAATTCAATACAATTTGCCCACGGCAGCGATTAAATCCAAATTAAATTAAAACTAACCTACTGTAGCAATTAAAACGTACACATTTTAAATCATAAAATGAAACAAATTAATATTTACAGCAGCCGGCACAAATATTTTATTTGTTTTATTCTTCGTCGTGGTCTAGTAGGTAGTGTGTCGGTTCAAACCCCAGGTCAGACATCTCCAACTCAACGAAATATGAAAAATTAATTCTTTGGGACTTCCTTTCAGCAGATTTCTGCAAAAACTCTGAGAGTAAATAAAATTGCCATGAAAAGTTTCTCAAAAATCTGTCGTTCGGAGTCGACTTTATACTGTAGGTCCCGCCACTCATGTATAAAAATTAACGCACACAACATCAGTGGTGTGAGAAACTTGGTTGTAATGCTGACTAAAGGGTTGTAATGACCAACTTTGTATAAAATAAATATACAATGAAGTACAATTAATACGCCCCAGTCTCAAAATTTAAGTTTTAATTACTTCCTCTACTTTAATACATTTCACAAACTTGCAGAAAAAACACTTTTTTGCTTATTATATTTCAAAAATTTATCGATTTATTAGGTATCTTTTCTACCAACTACAATAACAATAAAAACTATGACTATTAATACGTCAGTCCGAATTCTCTTCAATACAATTTCTTCAGTAACACTTATTAATGGAATTGAAATATAAACATGATCAATTCTTCTTAATTACTATCCTTTTTAGTACTGTCGTCAGCTGCTGATTCATTGGCCTTGAGGGAAGGTGTCTCCACACGTTGAATGGGAATTTCACGGGCTTTCTCTTCAATTTGTGGCTTTGGAACACTAACGGTTAGTACACCATCTGATGAAAGTGTTGAAATGGCATTATCGGCCTCAAAACCATTTGGCAATGCCAAACGACGAATAAAATGACGGGAAACATAACCATTGTCATCGTGTTGTTCCTCGGATTTACCTTCAACAATCACATTATTATCGACAGCTTTGACTGTTAGTTCCTCTGGTTTGAATTCAGAAACATTAATTGACACTTGATAGCCATCCTTGTTGATTTTAGCCAAATCTTCTTGCATCATGCGATTCAGCTGATTCCATGGAGACGCCACTCGATAAGTTGTTGCGAATGGATATTCAAATAGTGGTGACGATGGCAAAGCCAAACGTCTCAAATCTTCAGCCATACGCCATAAAATTGGTAGAGAACGCATTCTGTTTTATTTCTATTATATTCTCACAAATTTGTTTACTGGGTTTTTCAAAACAAAAATAATATTTTTTTTTTCTGCCTTTGTGTAACTAAACGATTTCAATTGTATTTCGCTCTGTTATAAACTGATAACAGTGAGCTGTCTGCCGCCACTATATATACTCTGGCAAGTTGTTGGTTTAATGTCTGGTTGAATTCTCTTAATAATCTATTGCTTACGAGAAGTTTCGCGTATTTTTGTTCTTGTTGAAAAGTTTTTGTGTGTGTGCTACAATTAAAAGAGAATTGTAAGAGAGAATTTTCATTTGGGAAAAATAAAAGTCATGTGCACTCTTCTGCGCCTACTATTGTGTAGGAAATTTGAGGTTCTGAAAGGTTCATTAACCGAAATTTCGAGAACCTTATCGAATACTTAAATGTGATGCAATTAAATTTACAGTACAATACAGAGTGATAGTTGTTAATGATATTGGTCATATGAAATACTCTGATAACTGAATCAATGGATGTGTAAATTTTAAACTTATTGTAGAAATGTTATGCTATTTATTCTTCTTAGATTGAACTTTATTAAAACATTGACATTAAAAAATGTAATGCCAATTTGGTTTATTTGGTCGATTAATTTCTTTTTATATAAAATAAATAAAAAAAGGTAAATATTTACCTTTTTTCACTTATATATCTATTGTAAAGCATTGTCTTGTTGGTTTTATTTAAATCAAAGTATGATTTCCATTTTAATAATAAAAATAAATTCGTCACTTGTGAAAGTAATTAAAGGTTTTATTTAACAAAGAATAATTCTCTGCAAATATAGACCCTTTCTTTCAATAACATAAAATCCTCAATAAAAATCCTTGTCCTTATTCGAAAAATTGGAGAACTCGATGTAAGCAAGCCTATATTGAATTTGTAGCCAACAAAATTATTCGCCATAGCCAGAAATAGATGGTATTAGGTTTCACATAAGTGGATATCAGAATAATGGATGCGTAAGAACTGTTTAACCAAGCTCACAAAGGTTTAGGCGAATCACAGTCAATGTTTATGACCTGGCCTTGGTCTGAAATTTCTTATATATTTGGTTATAATTATGAATATGCCATTGACTTTCGATTATAATAAAATCTAAGCCGCAACGATGATTATATTATACTTCTCGGATTTAATCTTCTTACGTTTGCTTGAATAGCTCAAACGTTCGTATTCTATATTTCGAAGTTCTTTCAATTTTTATTTAATTTATGAACATACAATTTCAATTAAATGGGAAATGTTAGAGGAATGATTAAAATCTTATGCCATACATAATTGGTAAGGATTATGGACCTAGTTTCTCACACCACTTATGTTGTGTATGTTAATTTTATACATGAGTGGCGGGACTTACAGCTTAAAGTCGATTAGGAACGACAGATTTTTTGAAAAACTTTTCATGGCAATTTTTTATTTACTCTCAGAGTTTTTGCCAGAACTCTGCTGAGAGAAAATTGCTGAAAAAATATTTTTTCATATTCCGTTTTGCTGGAGTTGTCTGGCCTGGATTTTAAATAAGCCAACACACTATCTACTAAACTTTGGCGACTTCCTCAGCATAGTGCAGTAGTGTAAAAACAAAATTTAGTTCAAAATCTTTTTCAAGAAACTTAAATCTATTCCTTTTTTAATTATTGTAATTTTTAGCCCTCCAGATGATTAGTATTGAAGGAGTTGTTTTATTATATTTTCGCTACCTAATGATTAACCAATACTCTATGCAAATCATATTTGAGTCTCTTTATTGTTAATATAATATATGAAGTATTTAATTCATATTTACATTACATATGTATGTATGCATGTACATTTGTGAAACAACAAGTTTTTAAATAGATTTATTTTTCATTCAAATCTACTCAACAATATAAACGTTCTATAATTAATTTTGCATTATCATTTTTGTCCGAGATGTTATTTGTTTGTGTACACACCACACACACATTCTATACACATACTCATTATACACCTTTTATTAGAATGTGTTCATGTTGAGATAGGTTAGTTAATTATACGCTGCTTTATACCAGACAAAGGCCAAAATAAACAATACAAAATTTCACAAATAATAAACAAAATTACTCATACGTTATTTACTAATTGTTGTTGTTCCAGAAACGTTTCGTAACTTCTAGTATCTATAGTCGGCAAATAAATGAGCACCAAAACAATGATTTGCAAAATCAGAGAGGGTGAGAATAGCGCATGTGTTTTTAAAATCTAAGAGAAAATAGAAAATCATTTCAAGAGAGAGTATAGAAATTTTGTTAGTGTTGCTACATTGCGACAATATATTTTCTGCTTTTTTAGTTCTTTGAAAATGTGTTTTTTTTTTGCAATATAACTACAAAGCATAACTTCTTTGGCAACATAGGCAACATGACACTTTTACTTACTGGATCCAATGGCGGAAATATGGTGTCAAAAACAATTTTATTAGTTTTATGACTATTAATGTAATGCGTTAGGTATTGTACCATGCCCTTTCTGCGGACACTTTTTGTTATTCGAATACAAATTCCGTCTTGTTTGGGCTTGATTGATTTCTTTTTCCATAATTGTAAAAATGTTTTACAGCTTCCCATCGTACGAAATGTCGTTGAATCTGATGCGAAGTAAACTCGAAATACTTCCGGTCAGTTAAGGCTTAATAGATTCAAAAACAATTCGTACGGTTTCAACACAATAAAGATTAACATGAACTTATTAAACCTGTGCGTATATCGAATAAAGTGCTATGCAGAAAAGATGGCTATCAATTTCATACAATAAATAAATCTATCACAGAAGTTGCCATTTTTTTTTTAATTTTTAAAAAAGGCGAATTAATTTAATGTATCTTGGTAATAAGAATAATTTTTTAAGAATTCACTTAAAACAAAACGCGAATTTTTTTTTAAGTTTCTAATAAGACGCTCTACTGGAAAGTAATCTAAAAATTTAATTACTTACTAAAAGCTATGAAAGAACAAACTATCTTCACATAATATTTTTTAATGCAACTGTTTTTATTTAATTATAATGTATGTTCATTCAAAGGTTTTTTGCATATAATTAGAAATCAGATGTCCATTACTCATTCATGTGAGCGTATTACTGAAAACAATATATTATGCCAAGCCTTCTCTTTTTGACCATTCCATCCATGAGCCCAAATATGGTTTAGCACTAAAATTAAAACATAAAATTAATATCATATTTTAAAATTGATATAAAATTGTTTGCAAATATTAAATTTAAGACATATTTCCCTTCAATTGTGTACTAGAATTATATAGACTTCACATTAATAGAAATACTAGGGGCACCGCAGTCTAATAAGTAGCGTGTTGGCTTACTAAATGAGCCAAAACCGAGTTCAAACCTCATCTGAAGTTAAAAAACGAAATATGAAAAAAATATATCTTTCCGTTTAGCAGTCTTCTGGAAAAACTCTAATTATCCTGGAGAAGTGAAGAAGAACTGGAGACTCATGACTATGCCAAAGATGAATTTCGACAAGTCTGAAATCGTAAACTTAATTCCTAAGGCTGTTAGAGAAACTGTGGCCGAAAATATCAGGTCCCGTATACCCTGCAGAAAACAAAGGATGGGCAGCCATACAACCTATTAACAGGCTTCACCATGCCCGCGTACTTTCCCCCGATCTTTCTCGTTCGTTCATCTGTGATACTGTCACCCCCTACCTCACAAAGCGTTGGAATACGGCACAGTCTTATACTTCCTTCGTGTATAATGAAATCAGCCCAAGGCTAACAGTATTTAAAGATAATATGCTTTATGGCCACATAAATGATTCATTCACTAAACAGTTCCTTTGTCTTACTGATTATAAACAACTCAATCTGCACGACACTGCACTTGTCAGGAAGCCTGTGGAATAGCTTACCATCACAGACCCCTCGACGATGCCAGCTATCGTTACGACCGCAAACTTTATACGTTAAAATTATTACTCACTTTTTCCAGCCCATCTTCTTAGCTAAATCCGCACCCATCTGAGCATATTGACCACCAAGGCAACTGAATATAACAACAGCATCTTTCGGAGGCTTTTCAGCACCATAAGTCGATACAAATTCATCGTCGTTCATCATTAAACCTTTTTCCAGTTCAGTAACTAAACAAGAAAGAAAATGATTTAAGGCACGTAACAATCACAAAAAATTTCAACTACTTACAGGGTATATTAATGCTACCGGGTATAGAACCATCTTTTTCTACCATATCCTTACTTCTTACTTCAATTAAATATTTTTCTGGATGATTTGGTAAATCCTTTACTTCCTCGTAAGTAGCAAAGTCTGGGTTATCCTTATCGGCCGCAACAATTTGCCAAACAGCACCGACCATAAAGCAACACACCATTAAGTGTTTCAAATTTAACATTTTTTTTTTTTTTTTGACAAAATTCAATAAATTTTTACCGAGAATATTATTATTAAACCAATTTGCGATTACGTTTTGTGTTAACTGCTGCAATTCTACTACTCAAACTGTGTTATATTCTCTACAATACAAACTGTTTTATATGGAAATTTTTATTACTATTCATAAAATCGCTATAATTTTGTATTTGTAACGAAATGTGCCCTTGTCCCTTTACAAAATCATATTATCAAAAGCTATTGTTGAAATAATTCATCTATAAATTAAAAACAGCTGAAATTATAAAAATTAACCGATCAACTGTGTTGCTGTAATAGAAATTCAGAAAATTTTTTTCCACTATTTAAGCAGTTAACGTAAATAAGGTTTATATTAGGCAATATATTAAATCTATGATAAATGCTACATAGAATTAGTATAAATTTCTTCAATCTAAAAAAAAAAAAATAAAGCACAATAGAATAATCCTGCTGTGGTCTTAAAAGCAAGCTTCTGCGAGTAAGTTTATTCATCCATGTGTTTGCGTTACAGAATTACAACAATGGGATTGGCACTTCCTACGCATCTACGATGTTCAAGTATTGTGTGGATATAGTTGGAGAATTGGATTATGCAAACTGAATAAAAATGATCGTTTATTTTAATCAATTTAAATAAAGCACAATAGAATTAACGACCAAAAGGATTTTAGCTGGAATTTTTTTAAATAAAATACAAAATATAAGCACGATTGAGCAATTTTTTAATCTTAAAGCAAATATCATTCCAGCCGCCAGATCAGAAATACTATACCGAATGAACCAAAATGATCCTTCTGCTAAAAATCGATTTACAACTAGTCGGCAACACTAACAATTTAATAAGAATTTTGGCTCAAATGCATTATTCATATTGTTTTACCATAACATACATACATATAAATATACATCATGGGCCATTACAACTCTTCAGTCAGGATTACGGCCTAGCTTCTGACATCACTCATGTTGTGTGTGTTAATTTTATACATGAGTGGCGGGACCTACAGTTTAAAGTCGATTCCGCATGACAGATTTTTTGAGAAACTCAAATCTGCTGAGAGGAAGTCGCCGAGAGGAAGTCGCCGAAGGAATAATTTTTTCATATTTCGCTTTGATGTCTGACCTGGGGTTGGAAACATGGCCTTACGTCTAATAAGCCAATACACTACCTACTAGACTACGGGGACTTCGAAGACTTGTTTTTATCACTAAATTACATTTGATTTTCATGTCAAATTTGAGTCCGATTAAATTTAAATTTATTTAAGTTTTTTTAAAATGCAGCCCATAATTGAACCTCGTTAAAATTTAATTCGATTATATGAATAGCCTTTCATCAGCAGATATAATGTCAACGATTGTGAAAGTTCTATTAACTGTAAATAGCCCTGTATTATTAGCTAAAGTTCTACAATTTTATTATCCTCCTCTATCAGCCACAATGTTCAAAAGATCGATCAGGAGAGTGCAAATATCTATTCGCATTTTCCTAACAGCAGACCCTCTGCCAATTAAGGTGACGTGCAATCTATATAACCTCTGAAATTCCAGTTCAATCAATAATTTCTCTGCTGTACTTTAAATAATAATGATAATAGTACTGTAACACTATCTTGTCGATCATGATTAAGTAGTTTGGGTTCATATTTTTATACCAATCAATACATTTTTCAGGTCTATGTTTGTTTCAACCTAAGAAGCCGCCGTAGTCGCCGTTAGTGTGTTGACTTATTAGAGCCCCAGCTTATTAAGGCCACGGTTCAAATCCCAGGTCAGAAATCAAAATGAAAATATTAAAAAAATATTTCTTCGGTGACTTTCTCTCAGCAGATTTCTGACAAAAACTCTGAGAGCAAATAAAATTGCCATGAAAAGTTTCTCAAAAAATCTGTTGTTCGGAGTCGACTTTAAACTCTGGGTCCCGCCACTCAAGTATAAAATTAGCACACGCAACAAAGTGGTGTGACAAACTAGGTCCATAATCCTGACTGAAGCGTTGTAATGAGCAGTTAGGTATGTATGTATGGATATATGTATGTATGTATATTTCAATGTTCATATTCATCTCATTAAAAAAAAAAAACTTTTTCACTCTAAGTACTCTGTTTTTGAAATTCAACATTTGTTTTGCTTCTTTAATAAATTATTTAAAATTTCTCTAATATTCTAGTAGGGGCGATTTTTTTTCTACATGTCTATTTATTAATTGAAAAAAGTGTGCATAATACAGTTGGCTTTTTCTAAATCTATGTGCCCTGACTGCTTAAAATCTCTGTGAATATCCGTAGACTGTATGACAATGTTGCTGCATTATTCGTAAATTAAAGCTAAAACTGACAACAATTGCGTTTAGATAATTAGAGTTTAAGGTAATTTCAGTTAAATCACACGAATATGCTTTTAACTAGCAGTCGTTCATTTAATAGAGAACAAAATCAAATTATTTGTTTTGTTAGTGTTTCTGAATAACAAATCCATGATTAGAACTTGCAAACAGTTATTAAAGATATTTAAAATATTGTTTAAAAATTAAATTATATTGCATATGCAAATTTACGTACGTATGTATGTATGTATATTTAAAAAATGTTAATTATTATATGAAGTCGCCGTGGTGTAGTAGGTAGTGTGTTGGCTTACTATTCGTAAAGCCCGGGTTTGTATCCCAGGTCAGACATCAAAAATGAAATATGAAAAAAAAAATATTTCTTCGGCGACTTCCTCTCAGCAGATTTCTGGCAAAAAATCTGAGAGTAAAATAAACTGCCATGAAAAAGTTTCTCAAAAATTCTGTCGTTCGGAGTCGACGTTAAACTGTAGGTCCCGCCACTCACGTATAAAATTAACGTACACAACATGAGTGGTGTGAGAAGCTAGGCCGTAATCCTGACTGAAGGGTTGTAATGGCCAATTATGTATGTATGTAATTATGATATTTATAAAATGACCGTAGGCTAGAGCTTATGATTTCCAAGCTAAAATCTGACAGTAAATAAAATTGCCAGGAATATCTTCTCAAAGCTGTTGTTAAAATTAACGCATACAACATGGGTGGTGTGAAAAGCCACGTCGTAATCCTAACTAAAGGGTTATTATGACTTAACAAGTAGTAGGTCAAGCACACATTTTTGACAACCAACCGATTCCTAATATTTAGGGCTTAAGTTATTCAGCTCGTAATGATTATAAACAAATTTTAATTCTTTTCTAATAAATAAATAAATTCACACATACTGCTTAGTAGTCTAGTGAGTGGTGTGGAAGTTGTGGATTCCACTTAAACCTGGGACTCTGGTCGTTTACGCTTTCTAAATAAAAAAATTGTGGATTATATAAAAATATTTAATAATAAAAATCATCATGAAGGCATCATGATGTACTTCACTGCGGAAATTATGCCATTAGACTGATGTTTTCAGAAATATGCTGACCTCAAGGAAACCTCCAATCTTATTACTTTCGTGTTTCGTGATAATAATGTGAGTGCTATGTAGTGACCAACTTCATCACCTGATCGTAAACCGAATAAAATCTTCAATATCAAAAATTGAAACATCTATGTACATACATATTTTTTAATAAAACCGAATATATACAATATATGTACATATGTGCATGGGTAATAAATGTTGGTTTTATAAAAAAAATTAAAACAGTTTAAAATAAATAAGTTTATGCACATGCATACGTACATGACATCCATATGTAAGAAATAATAATTAAGACTATAAAAAATTTCTCTTAGAAAAGAAAACTTTGAACAGAGATACTCTTTTCAAAAAGTCTCTTTTTGTAGTTACACTCAATGAATATGAGAAATACTTAATGCACTCTCTCTCTGCACTCATTGTGAAAGCTAAATTTTTTAAAGAGAAAAATTTAGTAAAAGCTTTTCAATACAGAGGTGTGTACTAGGGTGTTCAAGAATTTACTCGAAATGTTTATTACAGTTCTCAGCCGGTATAAAAGCCGGCAAAACTCAGCAATCTGCATCAGTTTAAAAATTCATTTATCAAAGTGAAAACAAAAGTTAATAAGCAAACAGTGCTTAACACAGCGTTTATTGTCATAGAGAAAAAATCAAATTTTTAAATACATTTGTGTGTGAAAAGTCTGAAAGAAATCAATAAAAACAAAATGGCCGGTCTACCACTATTGTTGAGTCTTATTGATGAATTGGATCGCGAGTCCAACCCATCTTACTATGGAAATGACTTCGGATTGGGATTGCCTCCCTATCTCATCCATCGCCAACATCATCCTCATCGGGAACCAGCCCACAACTTGGTTAGCTATGGTCTACCATTGAGTCTGCTTAATCGTCTCAGTGACCATCAAGTTGCTCGTCGTGGTGGAGAGAAGAAAGAAGGACGTCTTTCACCAATTGGCAAAGATGGTTTCCAAGTGTGTATGGATGTAGCGCAATTCAAGCCGAGCGAATTAAATGTAAAAGTTGTAGACAATTGCATTGTTATTGAGGGCAAGCATGAAGAGCGTGAAGACCACCACGGTTTTATACAACGTCACTTTGTACGCCGTTACGTTTTGCCCAAAGGCTACGATGCTGATAAAGTGGTTTCCACTCTCTCTTCTGATGGCGTCTTGACTGTGAGTGTACCCAAGCCTCAAGAGGAGGAAAAATCAAATGAGCGTGTAATCCAAATTCAACAAACTGGTCCTGCTCATTTAAATGTTAAGCAGAATACTCAGGAAAAAGTGGGTGATGGCGCCAATGGTGAACCACAAGAGGAAAAGAAATAAATGCCATTTTAATATCGTCATCCATATTGGATTCAGTTTCTAGGAATAGCATATTCATCATACCTATTACTACACCTATATTATAACACCATACACACTATAAATGAATTCCAAACTACTCTTTTTTTAGTTTCTAAGTATTATTTCACATTTTTAGTTTAGCTATTGGAAAAGAAGAGAAGAGCATTTGAAAAGCTATTTTCGATCTTAAATACAATAAAAAAAGTATTGTAGCTATCTTTGGTAGTGTTAGAAATTGATATAACATTTTACCGTAATATCAATAAAAACAAACACTAAAAAAAATTAAAAGAATGTTGTTTTTCTTTTTTTTTTTAACGGGTTTTATTACAAGCAGCAAAGGAAAGAATTTTAATACGGCAGCGGGGCCGTATTAATTGTCATCCGTAATCGAATATGAATTTAGTTTTGGGGATATGTAAAGAATATGGAACGTAGTTTTTTTCCTTTGAAAACCGTATAAATCGAACAAAGTTGATAGCTTTCTCCCCTAATTTCGCTAAATTTTAAATAAATGGCCCAATTACAGATGGCAAGTAAACTTCAATTGCTTTGCCCGCTGGAACCAGCAAATATGTAGATGTTAAGAAATGAAATTTTAAATCTCAATTACAATCCAATGTTTACAACCTTTGGGAAACTCAACTTAGAATCGGGTTAAATCGGCATGGTCTACTATAAAAGGCCCATCTGTCGTTTACTAGGAAAACACCGTCCTTTTGTTGATGAGTTTTAGTTCTTGTCTCAATATTATAGAAAAACTACATCATTAAAAGGGTTTAAGTTCCCCAAAAAGTGTTTCGAGCGTTTGAAAAAGATCCAAGATTATTACTTATATAGAAATATGTGGTTACCAACACTATTTCAAAATTAAAGCTTTGCATACGAATACCACCATTAACTCTTGCCGCTCTCATTGGTAATTAGTATAGCGTTTGATAAATGGAATTGCAGTTAGCAACAAGTCCGCCAATTACATTTCTTATCAGTTAGGTGCACATTGTTTAATTTTACAGAAAAATCGAAAAATCTAGTCATCGATAATTTAATACAAAGTAATGGTGTAATCTTAGCATTTACTGCTATAGGTTGTTTGAATGTTAGAAGCGTCATAGATGTGGTCAGAAGTGAGAATCATTGCAATGTGCACAATGAAATTGAAGTTTTATCGCAACCAAAGCTTTCATTATGTGAATACGTTTGAAACGGAAAATGAAGCACCCTCACAATTCTGTCTGGACGCATTTGACCTTAGAAATAGCGAAAGCAACTTTTATAGGGAATGATTTTCCTTTGTACCAAACGTACAGCTGAATTAGAAGGTGTAAGGTTAGTTCGGGGAATTTATATAGTGTTATCGAACTTAATAATTTTTACATTGATTGACCATTTATTAATCCTTGTTTAGCATTATTCGTTTTAAATTTTGATAAAATTGGTGAACAGTTTCGTAAACTTTTTTACTTGAATATATTTTGGTTTTACATATGTATTTTAAAAATGGTTGGCATAACTGTCCCATTTTTGGTTTACTCGATACATACATACATAATTGGTCATTACAATCGTTCACTCAGGATTACGACCTAGCTTCTCACACCACTTATGTTGTGTGTGTTAATTTTTATATATTATACGGCTTAAAGTCGACTCCGAACACACAAAAATTTGAGAAACTTTTCATGGCAATTTTATTTACTCTCAGAGTGCCAGAATCTGCTGAGAGGAAGTCACCGAAGAAATATTTTTTCATATTTCGTTTTATTAGAGATATCTGACCGGGGGATCGAACCGTGGTCTCACATCTAATAAGCCAACAAACTACCTTCTAGACTAGGGCGATGCAAACTAAAAATCTTAAAAAAAGTTAAAGTGGAAAAAGTTTAAAGAGATTATCTTTTTCTAATGTCCTGCATGAACGTACATATGTATCTAATTAAATAAGAAAAGAGTTTTATGAATAATTATTACTAAAAGATATTATTAATAAAGGTATTACATATTAAAGATATTATTAAATATACCTTTCACTTAAACAGCAAATTTCATTGATACAATATTTGCAATTAAACCTTACGAATGCAATAAAATTCTTAGAATTTTATTCAAATTATTCTTTCCTAAGTTTGCTTCATTTTTACCTTGTTTATAATATAAATATTGGTAAAATAAATGAAGAAATGACTACTAATTGAGAGTAAGGACGGTTGTACGCATGTTTTTATTTTAAAATTATTTCTCTCCTATTTTAAAGGAAGTGAAAGTGTTATGAAAATATTATAAAAAGTTCACATTTAAATTTGTATGCGTTTATTTATTATACTACTTGAAATACTTGTGTATTTTCACATCATTTTAATTTGGTTTTATTTATCCTTATGCGATAAATACAGGACAATAAATACATATGAAGTGACACACAGACAAATAAATATGTTTCCAGTTAGTTCCATAAGAGAAAACATTTTACAGATTGTACCCAGTATACAAACAAAGTTAAAATTAAAGTGACCAACTTTTATATAATATATTATATTTTATATTACATTATAGGTATAATATTATACTGTATGTATGTTATATAATTA
Organism: Sarcophaga variegata; assembly: GCA_932273835.1. NCBI lineage: Eukaryota > Metazoa > Arthropoda > Insecta > Diptera > Sarcophagidae > Sarcophaga > Sarcophaga variegata. The sequence goes on along the minus strand of OW026362.1, from coordinate 112,513,110 downwards.
TATATTTTACAGACTTTTAGATTTAAATACATACGTTCTGTTTATTTATTTTGAAATTATTTCTATAGATTTTACAACAAATTAAATTTAAGTGCTATACGTTTTTATCTTTTCACAATACTTCCTTAACGTAAGCATCGGAATTTACTTGATTAAACATCATTATTAATCAAATAGGTCTTTAAATCTTCAATATAGAATCGTATTTTTTATTTAATAGTATTTTAGTATAATGGCTCCCAAAAAAGACGTTACTGTGTAAATAACAATGAAATTCTTCCATGTTGTTCCAAAATATTTTTAATACGATAAAAAGAATATTTGTGATCCAATATGACAATGATAAATTGAATTGAAATTGTTTACTGGGCATGTTTTACTGCAGTTTGCATAAAATTAGGAAAATACAGGACGCGTATACAATAGGTAGAGACAAATTTTTGCTATATAAACCACTAAAATGCAAGAAATGTATTCATTAGTATTTTGACATCAAAGAGCATAACAAGTCAAAAACATTCATACACAGAAATAATTAAAGGGAGTTTATAGTCAAACCACATATACATACACATTCAAGGAAGAAAAAAAGGAAGAAATAGTCTAAAATGTCTAATATACCATTCGTTCTAAACTTTGATCCACATCCCTTCCTTAATCCGGACATATTTCCAAATAATGTTTACCGTCGTTTGCATTCAAGACAACATCATCCCCTAGACATGCATACCATGGGTTTGATTTCTGCACTCGCACCACATTTACGTCATTTGGAAGCTAACCATAGGCCTAAGGAAGACTTGTCTCATCTTCCATTAAAGGGTGCACATAAGGATCATGATTTTGCTGTCCATATTGATGTTGGACTCTTCCTACCCGAAGAATTGACTGTCAAAGTTGTAAATGACCATTTAATCATTGAAGGTAAGCATGAGGAACGTGAAGCAGATGATATTGGTTTCGTAACTCGTCATTTTGTACGTCGTTATGAGTTGCCAAAGGGTCATAATCCAGATGGTATTGTCTGTAAGCTATCATCGGACGGTGTTCTCAGTGTTACATTACCCAAGTCAACTGATGAGCCTAAAGAGCGTATTATACCCATACAGCAAACAGGACCGAACGATTTGTTTCTAAAGAAAGTTGAAAATGGTGACAAGGATAAAATTAAAAACGGTGATGAACAGAATTAATCACATTAGGGGAAAAAATATGAAAAGTATTTATGTATGCGCAGTAACATTTATTCTAATCCATTATTCCCAAGAATAATTATTAAGATTTATTAATTTGCAACATGAGTGTTCATAAATAAATACAGTGTTCATAATTCTTTTCAATGGAAAACTGAATATAAAGATATACCAATAATTCCAATATACTACAAAAACAACTACTGCAACAAAAAAAGGCAAATGCTATAAAAAATTGGGCCATTTTGGAATACGTAATACAATTATCTAAACAAAAAATAAGTAACTTTAAAATGAATCTTTTTTTAGGAATCATCCCTTAAAAATGTGGTATTTTTTCATAAATATAAATGTGCTATCCTGCGGAAACGTAAAGTAACAAAGTATTCAATTACGTATTTTTTAATTCGAAATGTAACTTAAGACTAAGTTTTTTTTATAAATGTAGTACCATTCATTTTTTTACTAACTTATAATAAATAATAACTTCAAAGAATTTTATTATATTTGAAATTTCATAAATAATATGAAAAAAAATTAAATATAAACAAAAAAAAAACACTTTACTTAAATATATGTACTTTAAACTATAATTCTTAACTTTTATAATTATACCAAATAAATAAAATAATAAATTGCTCCAAAAAATATATGTACATACATTGATTAATTACTTTTCGGGTCAATAAGCTAATTTTTCGTGAAATGAAACTCTAAATTCTGAATATAAATTCAATTTCTACTACGGCTTTATGAATTTTCAATTAAATTCAATTGATCGAGCATTACTACTTTGCATGTTAAACTGTTCGATTGCAAATATTGCAGCTATTGTGGTGCATAACCTAGAAAGAATGAGTATGCAGTATGTATGTGGGTCACAATGATTGGGAATACGGAGCTTAAGTCCGAATTTTGCGGATTATATTATTAGGCTGTATAATTTTGTCATGTATATATCGGCAGTATTTTCGGATGTGGAAAAATGGCATAGGATGGGTAGTTTTTTTGCGGTCACGAGATGATATTTATATTGATTACAATTCAGACTGCGTACATAGCACTGACTGGGTATTGTGGCAACTCGGGGTTGATTTCTGTCTACGCCTCACTAGGCTCATGGAAAGTGTGACGTATGGGAAAACGAGGTTGCAGATAAGTTGCCAAGAGACGAAGTGACAAAGTGCGTGAACCCGGAGGAGTGGTCAGTTATGTCCTTTGGGACACTACTTTGTGGCAATCAGATGATCAGGCTGGGAGTAGACACCTCATGGCGGCATCCCGAGGTTATTATAACCCGGACTTGACCGCTCCAGAACTGAATGGGTATTCAATCTGTGTTCGAAATATATCCGGCCGTTTATTAAAGCAGAATTGTTTTTTGAGGGCAAAGATTAGCATCTGTCATATTTTTTCTGGAGGATTTGCGGAGCCTAAGATGGTTGAACTCATTGTATTAAAGTCTTGTAAAAATCGAGAATTTCGAAAATTATTATTATTGCTACAGGGTCCAGTAAATTATAATCTTTATATAACTTTAATTTAAGAACCCAGTTATTTTAATTATACAACAAAAGTGTTTAAATTATTACATTAAATTATTCATATTTAATAAATACTGAAATTCTATTTTAGGGGTACATGTAACATTTCTGTTTCATTAAATTGTGAACTATCATAAGTTGCTATAAAATACAATTGCAGTATGCCCTACCTTAAGGTCTACATATGTGCGCATATTTGTAAGAACTCCAACAAAATATTTCATTTCGACAAAAGTAGTTAATAAGCAAAATTATTAATTTTGTCATTGCATATGCAGTTGCATTTCTCTTTTCTTCCTTTCACGATCTTCCATTTTTTTACGTTGTAGTTCCAGCATTTTGGCACGCATTTGTTGGAGTTCTTCTTTGGTGTTCTGTTTTACAGCAAAAATTCTATTTGCAGTAACAATTTTTCGGTTTCCTAATATCGTCGAACATGTTTTCTTTATACCTTTTTTTTGTGTAACTGAATACATTTGTGATGCCTCCGTGTAGTCATTTGTTGTTTTTTCATCTAAAAAATTTAAATTTTCAGATATTTGAGTATTTTTACTGTGATCGGATCCCTGTCGCGGTACAGTTGTTGAACTATTACTTTCAGTTGTTTTATTTGAATTGTCTAGTGACTCCGTTTGTATCATATTATCTTCAGCTACATGATTACTAGTACTTTGATCTTTTGTTGTGTTTAAGCATTCCTCTTTAATATCAATGGAACCGTTATCAACTATCGTTTTGACATCATCGCATTTTGCCGGACCATCGTTAGGTAGTGAGATTTTTGTTAAGGTCTCCAGTAACTCTCTGTGCCGGCGTTCACGATTTTGTTCACGAATTTCATTGATTTCTAGCAAAGTATTCCTTATGGTTTCTCCCAGAGAACGTAAATCATTAGATGTCACATATTGGCTCGGTTGCATTGAATGATGATTATCAATTATATCGCAAATATCCATTCCATCCGACACAATGTCATCAACTTCATTTTTTACAATGTCCTGAGCGACAGCCGTCAAGATCCTGTTTTGTTTAGCCAGCGATGGATTTTCCTCTGATGTTTGCAATCTTTGATTAATCATTTTACTTTTTAAGTGAGTAGCGTTTTAGGTTTTGTTTATATTTGTATTTTGTTTTTGTGTCCTAAAACAAAACAAAAATTAGAATATATAACATCTCTGTCTATATATGCATCAATAGAGTGATGCCAACGAAAATAAAAACGTGTGTTTGGCAATTATACAAGCATTCAAACGATTTGTTTAACATTTATCAACTCTGAAATTTTAAAAATATTGGACAGGCTTTTCAAATTTGAACACACTCAAAGTTTTTTACAGCGATTTTAGGGCATAATAATCTTTATCGGAAAATAGTATAAATGTTATTAATTAATATCACAAATAGCTTTTTGGAAAACAAGAACTGTATATTTCTCGTTAGAATTTATCAGCGTTAAATATGTAAAAACTCCTTATTTGACCAGAAATGCTAACATGATATCAATATTACAGCATTATATGTAAGATTGTTACCTTTTTTACGAAAAGGGCATCACTTTAAATGTAAACACTAGACAGCTGATAGAATAATTTCATAACCTGCGAAGACAAAATGCTTTGTTTATTATTGCGGCAAATGAGAATTTCTCATAGTATTATTACTAAAAATATCCAACAAGTTCCAAGGATATTAGGACCTAAATTTTTACACACCTCACAGAGTAAGTTGCAAGACATTGAAGTATATTTTATTAATCAGTTCAAACAATTCAACAGTACAAAGACACGGTGAATATGAGTGGCAAGATCCAAAATCAGAAAATGAAGTGTAAGATAACGTTTACAATTTATACAATACATACTTCTTTTTTAAACTTACCATTGTTACTTATAGTGTACGGGTAACTTACATAGACAAAAATGGCAAAAGAGTAGAGGTTAAAGGAAAAGTTGGAGATAATGCATTATACTTAGCTCATCGTTATGAAATTGAAATGGAGGGTAAATAGTTCAAAAATGAAATATATATAAAATAATATATGTATGTATATTTTTATATTTAAGGAGCATGCGAAGCTTCATTAGCTTGCACAACTTGCCATGTATATGTTCACGATGATTACTTAGATAAGTTACCGGAAGCTGAAGAAAAAGAAGATGATTTATTGGATATGGCTCCATTTCTTAAAGAAAATTCTCGATTAGGCTGTCAAATAGTACTAACAAAGGAACTAGACGGTATCGAGTTAACATTACCGAAAGCTACACGTAACTTCTACGTTGATGGCCATACGCCCAAACCTCATTAATCATATTTTTCGAAGAATAGTTCTCGAATGTGGCTGTGGTAACTTCTATGGCTATTTCATGCTATTATTATATAGGCTAACAAATTGAGTTTTAATGAAAAATATATTACAAATTGTACAAATTAAAAAAAAATGATCGTTCATCTTTTAGTATTAAGGTCTGTATTAGATATAGTATCTAGCGAATTTTAAGTGTTAGCATCAGATGCAGCACAGCTAATTAAAAAAAATACTTTTTCAATCTGACTCAAATTTTATTTTTAAAACCATATTTGTGTTTTCATTTAAATTTAATTACAAAAATTAAATAGTCATCTTAAGCTAACATATGAAAAAAATAAGAAAAAATAGAGAGTAGCGGTTAGTAAACAATAAAGAATATCATTTCTTTAAATTGTAATTTTTCTTTTCATTTTCCTCCTTCAACTTGAAGCGAGTATGTACAAATCAAAAAATGATATCAATTAAATTTTACTAATTATAGTTTAATTATGAAATAATAAGAAAATATTAACTTAATCATAAGAATAACAAGAATGAAAAAATACGTTTTGAATAAGAAGAAATAGAACAATAACATGAATATTACAATTAGAAGTAAAATATTAAAGGCATCATAATATCTAAGCAAAAAACAATTATAAAATTGGTAAATCCTAAACAAAAAAGTCTTAAAGAAACAAGTATTTATTTATTACTGAATTATATTCTTGAAAATGAAATGTAGATATAAATATTTATAATATTCCAAATTTTTATCATATTTAACTCAAATTAGTGATATTACTAAATATATTCCCTTTGATATATTCAAAAAGAAAAGATAACATTAAACGATACACAGAAGAAAACTGCATTATTTATGCTGTTCAAGGGCTTTAGATATTTGAGGTTGTAAGGAAACAGTCGTTGTTTAATTGGAGTCAGGCGAATTAGAGCGAGAACGAGAAGGTGAACGGCTGCCCGAACGCGAACGAGAACCTGAACGAGATCTAGATGGAGAATGTGAGCGGGACCGAGAGCGAGAACGTGAGCGTGATTGTGAACGAGATCGTGATTTCGACCTAGATGGTGATCGTGATACTGAACGTGAACCCGAGCGTGAGCGGGAGCCAGAATGTTCAACCTCTTTATTGGCTTCACTGTTTTCGCTTTTGTCACTCTTGTTACTTTTCTGACTGTTAATACTCTTTTCACTTTTTTCACTTTTAACACTCTTTTCCCGTTCTTCACGTTTTTCCGTTTCGTCCTCTTTAGCCTCTTCTTCCACTTTAAGTGGCTTAACTTCTTCCTTAATGCTGACTTTTGAATCACGTGAATCTTCTTCGCTCTTAAGATCATCTTTCGCATCTTCCTTGTCATCATCTTTATCGGATGATTCCGTTGCGGTGCTGGCTGCTGTAATTTCTTCCTTTGGTGAGCCATTATCACGTTCACGTTTTTCTCTTTCCTTTTCACGGTTTGGTACTGTTGTGACCGCCACACCTCCGCCATTATTCTTTTTGTTATTCTTTTTCAGTACAGCAACTTCCTTAAGTAAGGCGGCCACTTTTCTGTTTAAATTATCGACCTTCATTGCATTTAATCGGTCGATGTCCTTCAATTTGTTGCGCATATCAATTTCTTTTTCAAAGTTTTTACCTTTCAGCTCGGTAAGCTTAAAAAAGAAGTGAAAGTTCATTAGAATTAATATATTTAAAAGGTTTTTGTTATTTACCAATTTGTCTTTTTCTAACAATTCTTTGTCTTTTTGCGACAGTCTTTTTTCCAGACTTGCAATCCGTTCTTTTAAAGTTGTCATCGCAACGACATGATCTGCAGAATTGGGATCAATACTAACAACAGCCGGAGCGGCTATCGAACCTAATCCTATACTACCATTACCACTTCCCGAAGATCCTGTACGAGATATTTTTTCTGGCATATCAAGACCGGCAGCACTTACCGCCGAAACTCCTACACCTGGATTACTAGTATTACTTTTAGTTATCTCACTACGTGAGGGTTTTTTGGCCGCAGCAGTGGAACTTTCACGATGTGACTTTTCATGGGGTCGTTTTTTCGCCGATATTCGACCTTCTTGTTGAGCTTTTAAATAAGCGCGCTTATACGCACAGGTACAAAGCCAACACAACAATTTTCCATTGACCTAAAAGAAAAATTAACAAGACAAATACATTTCTAGATCAAATTTAAAAACTATTTTCAACATTTTATGAACGCAAACATAGTTTAAAAATAAATGAAGATATATTTGTTATAAAATTCTCTACGCCGAATGATAAAACTACTATTATAAATTAACGTTCAATGATTAATGTAAACAATCTCATTTGAACTAACACGTATTGTTTTTCTTTTCATATGTTTTATATATTTTGTTTATCGCACCTTTTTATTTTCATCTCGTCTGTCGAAAGCCGATCTCAATTTACATTCATCACACTGTACTGGCGGTCCATACCTTGCCTCGTAGCTAGCACATCTTTTATTTTCAACAACAATCAAATCGCATCCATTGTCAAAGGTAATTTTGTCCATCGATCAATCAAAGGTTGTTTTGTAAGATTGGTAATTGGTTTTAATTTGTTTGTGTTATGTATGTAGAAAAGAGAAGAAGAAAAATGTTTGCGTTCATAAAACGTGGAGTACAAAATAAAATAAAAAATGTTTGTACAAATTCGCTAAAGATTTATACAAGTTTTAAAATAAATAGAATATGTTACAATCTTCTTTTGGTTTGAATACACTAATTCAGGTTCATATGACTAACGTTTCTTTATAGTTTTTTTTTAATATTATAACTTTTTTGGCTAAAATGTTTTTGTTGTTATGTAGTTTGCTTTTGAGTTTTAGCTTCGAAATCAGTTTACAATAAATCTTAACAACGCAACTAAATTTTATTTTGCGTGCTCAATCGATCTGAAAATTTAATTTTGTTTTCCCATACAATTTTTCTGAAATAATATTATTGTTCTTTCATAAGTATGCAGTTGATCATAAAATATTTCTTAAAGGCTAAAATGTTACTGATTTTCTATAAGTTATAAAATTATTAAGTTAGTATCTAAAGAAACATTTAATTAATTAGAATTTGATTATTATACTCATTAAGTTATTGGAAATGCAAAAATTTTAAATTTTTGAGAGTTTGCCTGTGTCTTAAGAATCTTGTGTATTCAAATAAGATTTAATTAACATATTCTACAAATTAGACTAAAATTAAATTACTATTAGAATTTTGTTAGCACTGACCTCATACATTTAGATCCTCCAAATGCGGCAACAATTTTACAACATTCGCAAGCACTAGGTTTGCCATATTTGCTCAAATTATGTTCACATTTTTTACATATATTCTGAGATTTCCTATAGTTCACAAACGTTAAGTAAGAAATTTTACGAAAGGAGTTAGAAAAAGTATTTACTTACGAATTTGGTTGGAATTCCGAACGGCAATAAGTACATTTAACGACAGATGTAGATCCGCGGCAACTCTGAAATATAACACAAGAAACAAAACAAGTTATGTTAGTAAATTTTTTCAGTGTATGAATGCATTCTTATTTTCGAACACTGAGCGCACACAAAAACAATTCTCACTTTTTACCGCGTCTCATTACTTTGTCTTACAAAAAAAAAGCCATCGTTCATTTATTACCTATTGTATGCTTTTCATACTATATTTAAAAAATTCGAAATAAATTTTTTTTTTTTTTGATTATTATTTAGCATTTATATACACATTTTATTATTTATCACCTTGCAAAGTTGTGTTCCTGATGACAACTCCTCAAATGGATGTCTTGAGAAACATTTTGAACACGCAAATAATACTTTTCCACTCATACTCTGTTTTTCTTTTCTATTGTTTAGTTAGTATTTTAAGAAATTTTTTTTTGAATTCCTTTTATTTGGACTTTTAAGATTTTATTTGTAGAATTTTTGATAAATTTCACTTTTTTGCAAAGGACGCAAAACTCTCCTTGTCAAAAGTTGTAAAAAATAAAAATGGCGAACAATATTTGTTCGAAGATACTACGAAAGCACTGACAATTAGTCAAGTTGTCAATTTAATGTTCGACTTTGTGTTCAGTGCTGCATTTTTGTTGTCTGGGTTAATATACAGGGTGTTCCAAAGTGTCGTTTGGTTAATAATGTATTACAATGCAATTACAAATTATATTTAATTATATTCGAGCTGAATAACTTCTACCATATGCTCTATATAATGTCATAGATCAGAGTCTCTGTTGAGAACAAGCCCACGACCCTGAAGCTAATAGTCTAACACACTACCCACTAGACAACCAGGGCACCCATTTGGTTATTTATGTTAAAAATGTTCATCTTGATACTTGATGTAACATGGGGAGTACAACGAATATTAACTTATGATCTGAGAGAAAACGTAGGCAGATTAACGAAACCTATTTAAACTATTTAAGTAAATATAATATTCCAAATTATCGAAGAGAAAATACCTCTAATAAAAAAGAGTATTTATATAGAACTGGAAATATACATTTTGTCCCTTTATTAAAATATATATGTGTTTAATTATATATGGACATATAGGGTCTTCCAACAGGGACTTCCGACAGTTGATAATGGCCACCTTCTTGGAGGTACAACTGTCATATTAATTGTTATTTATCAAATCTGTATTGCAAATAATAACAGACGGATGAATCAATCAACAACGAATGTAAATAATAAAGTTGTCTCAACGAAATCTGTGTTCGGTTGGGCTAACATATTTCTTCAGCGTTGAGCCTCTGGATGAATGGATCCGTAATCAAATCAAGTTGTCTAAATAGTAATCTCGTATGGAGTTGATGTGAACTAGCCACCGAGTAAACAAGTTGTGGTTTTATACCTAAAACACAAATTTGTATATGTTGTATATATATATCTATTCTGTTTATATGTTGTTAATACAAATTATTATATACACAATATTTTACATTCTATTGTTTTAATGCAACTCTGTGAAATGTTTGAAGTGCAGTGATACCAACCTAAAATTGAATTACAAAAATAAATTTGAATTGTTTAAACGCCTAACAAATGAAAGCATACGGAATCATAAGAAGGTTTTGTTTTTATTGAGAAAACAACAATAATTTTATATAAAAAGTTAATAAAAAGTCGTAATAAATGAGCAAAATGTCAGTTGAACAAAAAAATATAAAAGTAGTTGTGCGCGTCAGGCCATATAATCGACGAGAATTGGAACAGAATCAAAGGACTATCATTAAAGTGATGGATCAAACGACGCTTTTGTTTGATCCTGACGAAGAAGACGATGAATTTTTCTTTCAAGGAACTAAACAAAATTTTCGTGATATGACCAAACGTGTACATAAGAAATTGTCAATGGAATATGATCGTGTATTTGACACGGACGCCACGAATATGCAAATATTTGAAGAATATACAGCACCGCTAGTTGACTCTGTGTTAAATGGGTAATAAAATATTTATTTACATTACATGTTTACCTTTTAACTAATTAATTCCATTATTTCTAGCTACAACTGTTCTGTATTTGTTTATGGAGCTACGGGCGCAGGAAAGACTTTTACAATGTTAGGTAGTGCAACTTGCCCAGGTTTATCTTTTCTTACAATGCGAGATCTTTTTAAAAAGATTGATGCTCAGAGTGATACCCGAAAATTTGACATCGGTGTTAGTTATTTGGAAGTATATAATGAGCAAGTAATGAACCTTTTAACAAAAACTGGACCACTTAAATTGCTAGAAGATTCAAATGGGGTAGTTGTTAGTGGGTTGGTTCTTAAACCAATTTATAGCGCAGAAGGACTGCTAGACCTATTGGCTTTAGGAAATTCAAATCGAACACAGCATCCTACAGATGCCAACGCAGAGAGTTCACGATCACATGCTGTGTTTCAAGTCCACATACGTATGACAGATCGTAAAACTGGAAATAAGCGTATGGTTAAATTGTCTATGATTGATTTAGCTGGCAGTGAACGAGCAGCTAGTACAAAAGGTATTGGCATTCGATTTAAAGAGGGTGCTAGTATCAATAAAAGTTTACTGGCACTAGGAAACTGTATTAATAAGTTGGCTGACGGTTTGAAACATATACCTTATCGCGACTCAAACCTAACAAGAATTTTAAAAGATTCTTTGGGTGGCAATTGTCAAACATTAATGGTTGCTAATGTGTCAATGAGTTCTTTAACATATGAAGATACTTATAACACTCTAAAGGTAATTGTAATACTGTTGTTATTATGTTTGGAATATTGTTTATTAATGATTGGAAATCTAAAATTTTTTTTGCAGTATGCCAGCCGAGCAAAAAAAATACGCATTACTTTGCGTCAAAATGCGTTAAAATCGAATATGCCAAAGGAGTTCTATGTTAAGAAGGTGAATGAACTAATGGACGAAAATGAACGTCTTAAACAAACCAACCTTGCTTTAGAAGCTAAAGCTAGTAAGGCATCAATATTCGAAGAAGATGAATTAAGTCCCTGGTACAATCGCATTGATGAAATATTTCTGTCGGTTTTGAAAACACAAGAACAGTTCATAACTCTTAAAAGTCGAATTAAAAACCTAACATATCGTATAAAAATCAAAACTGATATGGAAAACTTACGCAAAATGTTATCTGGAGATAGTGATACACAAGAGGTAAGTTTGTATTCTAATATACTAAAATAAATCGAATTCCCCTCGCCACAAACGGATTTAAATCGACGGAAATTATGATCCTTTCTTTGGTTTCGTTTTATAACAATTTAAACGATAACTTCAAATCATTTACAATACCTTCATATGAAATTTTTTAATTTAGAGTCTTATTTGTGGTAATTCTGATCAAATTTCATCACTTATCCTTTGTCGATGTCAAAAAAGCCTATTTTTTTAGTTCAATTCAATTCTAGTTTATTTAGTAGTATTTGAAATACTTTCATAACATGATGTATGATGTGATATAAAAAATATTCTGAAATCTATTATCCTGTAGTATTTGTAATAAAATTTCATGCCGATTATAAGAAACCATATATATTAGCCTATCGCGAGCTCCATAGTGAAATAGGTAGTGTGAAAAAATGAAATATGAGAAGAAACAATTCTATAAAAATTATCAAATCTGTTGATGGGTGTCAACCCCTCCATTTGAGTGTAAAATTAACACACCCAATTTGGGTGATGTAGAGGCACTAGGTTGCAATCCTGGCCAATAATACCAATAATATAAGCATGTGCGTATATCGGGTATGTTTTAATAAATTAAAATATATTTGAAAAATCGTTTCTCGTAATTCATCTTCGAATGCGGGTTCCTAATCAATTAATGATCGTAGTTTCGAAAAGCCAATACAAATCGATAACATTCGTATTTATTAATTAATTAGTTTTAAAACACACAAGGAAAATCACGCTTAACAATAAAAAATTTCATCGATCTTCATATTCGTGATTTAATTTATTTATATTAAGAATCGCCTAGTAATTCCTTCTGTTTTACTTGCAATATTTTGTCAGCTTCACCGATATACTTATCAGCTATGGCAGTTATTTGATTTTGAACATCAAACATATCATCCTTGGAGATATCGGTTTGTTTCTTAAGCTTTTTAATAGTTGAATTTTGTATATCTTTAATGCTATCACGGTACTTTATAAACAAACCCTTTGCATTTTTAGAAAGATTTTCACGATGTTCCTTTGTGACTTTCGGTATAGGAATAAAAAGAGTAGTACCATCTTGCTGGGGATTTAAGTTCATTCCACTTTTTTCTATGGCTTTCAAAACATCTGGTATTGTTTGAGGAAATGCAATCATATTTACAACAATAGTTTTTGGATTTTTACGAGAAATTTGAGCCAATTCTTGTAATTCGTGTTCTGCACCATCTACAGTAATACGGAGCGTGTCAATTGCACCAGTCGTTGAACGAAGTGATAAATGTTTTATAAAGTCATCTTTCATTTGTTGCACCGCCTTTTGCATTTGAGTGTTGAGGGCATCAAAATTTATAATTTCCCTTAACTGAGTTTCATTGATTTCCACTTTAGCGGCTTTTTTGCCACCTTTTTCCTTTTTTTTATCCTTGGTCTTTGCATAACAATTTTTTGTTGTCGAAAGCAATGCCGATTGATTTTTAAAAACTATTTCACCTAGAGGTGGCTTCAATAGATAGAACTCTTTTTTTGTAGTATTTATTGTAATAAATTGAGTACGCACAATTAAGTTGCGTACTATTGGGAAGAACTTTGTGGCACACATAGTTTAAAATTATTTTAAATATGAATCTCTGTGGTTTTTTTGTTCAAGTTGTATTGTAAGAATAAATGTTGCTTTATTTTTGACATTTCTAACATCTGTCGTGTGTATAAGGGTTGCCTTGTATTTTGTTTGTTGTCAGCTGTTATTTTCTTTCTTTAGAAAACAGTGTTTCTAAACATTTGAATGTAAGGTCACAACATTTGACAGTAGTTGTGAAACGGCTTGCCGCTCTTGAGATATAACAATTTTATTCTTTATTTATGTATTTTTTTTTTTGCAGATTTTCAATAGCTATACTTCGTCCGTATGTCATTTAAACTCCCAGATCGACAAACTATCGAAGGAAATTCCATCCTGGCGTCAAAAACTTCGTGATGTATATAAAGATTTAGATAAGTTAAAAGCCGAAATAAAATCTTCGAAATATGCAAAGTTTTTGCTAATTTATTTTAAATATAAGAACCTAGAGGTACAAAATTCTAAAAAATCTTTAATTAACAAACACATAACTGGAATTGACACTGAATTAAATATGAATACAATGTGGCTTCAAAAAGCTTTTACTTTAGCTTGTCAAGTTATACAAAATGGTAGTCTAAATACACTACGGAGCTTTCATTATGACCAGTTGACTCGTTTTCTTACTAACGGCAATAGACAAAATGAGTTAGATGTTGTTGAAAACTCATTTAATGGCATACATCCAACATCCAGTGATGAAGATGGTGAACACTTGCAAACAGACGATAAAAATAAGGAACAACAACGATTGTGCAGTAAACGTTTGCGATTGGATGAATATGAATTGGATGATTTAGAAGATATAAATGGTTCCACTAGTACAGATGATGATGGTGATGAACCTAAAGAGGAAATGCATGCTACATTTAAAATACCTACAAAAAGACCACGTAATCTCAATGAAACTCATGTGTTAAGTGAACTGGGTGCAACTGCAAATGCTACATTTCATACAGATCCTTCTCCATCGTCAACTCTAACAGCAAAAAATAAAAACATTGTAAAAATTGGAAAAGTATTATCTTCAAGTAGGTCAAACATGGTATCGAATTTAATATCAGAACAAATGGTGAAAACACCTGCCAATGCAGATCAATTAAAAAATGGCAAGTATTTAAACTGTGATAATATAGTATACCCGATGAATGCATAATAATAATGATTGTATTTGTAGTCCTTTTAAAATCTCAGAAATTCACGCATGGAGCGCTTCTGAAGACGGTAGCTGCAGGTGTGCAAAAGGAAAATAAAAAATTCAGTCCTAACCGTATAAGAAAAAGTCCTCGTGGAGTTGTTACTAAAGGTAAGCATGTTTCAATAAGTCAAATATAATTCTGACAATCTATGATTTTAATTTCAGTTCTCAATACAGCAGCCTCTACATTAGTAAAACAACGTCAAGCAACTCGTTTAGGCAACGGTAATGGCGATGCGCCTATTGTGAGGATTAATAGAGCGGCTTCATTTAGAGTAAAGAAGTAATTTATCTTTTTATTATAATAGAGTGAAAGCAGTATGCTTTAAAACGTGTATTTTTTAATTTTATTATATGTTCTATTTTTACTAAAATGTTTTTATTTCTATTTTATAAAGATTCGTATAAAAAAGAAATTTAATAAAAATAACCCCCTTCATTAACTGTGGACACATTTGTAGCGGAAGTAAGAGAGAACAAACGGTAAAACAATGCCACAATACCGAAAAAAATATACAATAAAATTCCAGAATGTATAAATAATAATACGGATTGGCTGATTGGAACCAATGGCATTGACTGTGTTTGGTATCCATATGAGTTATGATTTTTACACGTATAATCCAAATATCCTGTGTAACGGAGATCTTGTTGATTGGTGTTCGTTGCCTGCGATGGATGGTACGTCGTTAAACGTTTCCAATTGTTATCTGGTAATAGTTTATGAGCATTCTTCTTGTCTTCGTAAAGATTTAGCGCCTTAATATCATCCTTCATGGTGTAGTTGTTTTCATCACCCCCATTATTCGGCATCGGTTCATTAATATTTGTCATATCCTTTTTAAGCTTTACATTCAACGTGTATGGTAAAAAGGAAGTAACATTTGTTTTATTGTTGTTTTTTTCAAAAATCTCTGCAGTTATAAGACCTCCCATAAGAAGAAGGTGTAATCGTAGAAAGTACATTTTTGTTGAAGGTTTTATTTACTTTATGCCATGAAAAGAATTACTAGATGCTTTTATACTAACATAAACTTTGTTTCTTTTGTTTAGGTAAACAACTTGTCTGTCACTCGTTTTTGTTTGAGGTTCAGTAATTCTTAAAAAATGCATAAAAGCCATCAACTACTTTTGTACTTGACTAAGAAAACTTGACAAAAGTAGTATGACTATTTACTCAATTTGATTGATTGTTTGTTTGTTTGTTTTCACTTTTGATTATATAAATGTATTGCCCCTTAATTATTATTGTCATATGTTTTTAACAAAGATATAAAGCAAAATAATTAACAATATTAAATATAACTAAAATACTTTTTTCAGATTTAATTAATTTGTTCAGCACGTAGAATAGTTGTAGGACTTTCCAATTCTTTTTTACTTTGTATCAACTTTAATTCCCGTTCAAATGATGTCACCTCTCTTTTACCCTCACGAACTTCAGTTGGCATAGTTTCTATTGTACGCCTTATGACAGCTTGTAAAGAAGCAATTGTATATTCAAGAGCAGAACCAAGATTATTTGTCTTATAGCTATGAGCCAAGAAAAGAGATGCAAATAAATCTCCGGTACCGGTGAAAGAAATGTTTGAACCTTGTTTTGGTATATTAATGGCATAGCGTGGTCCATTACGTTTGCTAAGAAATGCACGAAGTTCTCCAGGTTTACCCAAATCACTACTAGAAATAGCTACAGTGTCAATGCCTTTATCATGAAACCATTGTACAGCGCTCCATATATCGGCTTCATTTGTAATTTTCCTTTCAGTTAAAAGCTCAGCTTCGTATTGATTAGGTGTTATGATATCGGCCAGGGGAATTATTTCATTTCGATATATTGGCAGTAAATCTTGTGGCACATACATTTGGCCGTCATCGCCCATAACTGGATCACACACTATACAATTTTTTTATTCGTTTTAATTATTTAACACCCAAATAGAAATATTTTACAAACCATAAATAACGTTTTTATCAGCTGCTCGTAGCTTAGAGACAATTTTGGCTACTTGTCTCAAAAATGAAGCGTTTCCAATATATCCAGTCAATAAATGCGAATAATGTTTTAATAGATCATTTGCTTCTAAACCTTGGAAAACATCGTCTAAATTTGATTAAATATAAATTACGAAATTAGCTTATAGTGATTGGAAAGGAAAAAAGCAACAACTTACCCAACTCTTTTTCTTGTAGCACTTGACCTTTTACTACTTTATAGCCGGTATGATTAGAAAACTGCACAGAATTTATAGCATCGACTTCAAATCCCAAAACCTATATCATGAATTGTTTTAAATATATGTGCGAAACATTTCAATATAATCTATATGTATGTATACACAATTACCTGTAAGGGAAATGTAGCACTTTTATTGCCCACATAACCATGTACAACATGGCTCTGTATGGATAGAACTCGTTTTTTAATTACCCCACTGGAATTTTCCGAAGACATCTCTGTATTATTGTGTTCGTACGTACTGTTCGAATGACTTTCAACCACTGCGATAGAATTATATTGTAAGCACTTGTTGACACTGTATCTTATCTGTGAGTGTGAATAATAAACAAAATAAGAATTATAAATAATATTAAGACGTAGATAAGAATGTAAGTAGTTTATTCTACTTTTGATGAGTGGTGTGGATGCAATAATTTTGGAAAATATTAAACTCGCTTTAGTAACTATGGTGTGGTTCCAAATCAAAATTTTAAACGCATGTACAGTTTCTCTTAGAATTTCACTTTTATCTTTGTTTCCAATGTAGTAATTGATGTATGTGTGGATGTTATAAAGATTTTTATAATTTTATATTTATAAATATATACATAAATAAATACATCTTTCAATATACCATACAAAACAATTCAAAATTGTTGGAATAAAAATGTCGATTAAGATTAAGATTTCTTGATGTTGATTATTTGAAAAATAAACAAATAATTTTATAATATTTTAAATTTACCAAACACATGAAAATATTGCAAATTTTAAAGTGTTAGCATGTAACATTTTGTCTTTTCCAATTCGAACATATAACGTACATAGAAATACCTTGTAAATTATATTGAAATATAACAGGAAATCTTCGAAAGAAGAAGTTTTGAAACCGATGCTTCACAGCATAAGATTAGAATGAATTTTTATTGATAAAAGGATAAACTGAAAAAAAATGGTTTGAAATATATATTTTAAACATCTTTTTTTGTCCTCATTTAGGTTACATGGGCATATAATCCTTTGAGCAATAAGGATCTATTTGTTCTTTTATCTCAATTACGAGTATACTGGGAAACATATTAATTTCGATCTTAAACTTTATGCTGTATTACATTATGCATATGATAAAAATTCTTTAAGCATATTTTATTAACGTGTCAGAGTATTTATATAGTCATTTAAAGGCTATGGTTTAACTCAGTCCAATAGAGTTCCTGATTTGTAAATTTTTTCATAGTGGATTTACATGAAAATATTTTAATGTGTCTTAAAGCTTTGCCAAAACTTAATACACCTACAACTTCGTAAGACATACTATATTTCACTTTAAAAACAATGAATTACAATTCAACTGAATTGTAATACACTTGACAATGAATTAATAATTTTTTAGAATAGCAAAAATAGTCTTTAATATTTATGTACCTATGTAAATACAAATTGTTGCTTATTTACAGTCTTGTATACATATTTATATAAAGAATATACTTACATATATATATAACAACTTACAATTTGTTACACTGATGTAATTAAATTTTGGCACTTATTAAAAGAATTTAATTTCTACAACGCAACCAAATATATATTTAAATTAAAAGCAATAAGTTTTAACTAATTTATAAATTTTTATTGTTCCTGAGAATGTAATTTATGGGGTGGTTGGTAAAGGAACTGTTAATAACAGTTTCTTTAGAACTGACAGCTGTCATTAAACAAGAACAGAGTTGTTAAGCAACAGCTGTGAGTGTCAAAAGTGTGATGACAATTGGTTTGTGAATGTTTTCGTAATGGCACGCGAATAAAATATAATAGTTGAAAAGTTTAGTAAAAATATTCAAATAATTACTAAAAATATAAAATATATAGTGAAATGTCTTCTTTAACACGTTTAGTGGAGCATAATTTACGTCATGTAAATGGTGTTAGAAATATAAATTTCTTTAGCACTCAAGCATCTCCTGCCGGTAATGAGGCTAATGTAGAGGATGAAGGTTAGTAAAGTGATTATGGTACTATCTATAATACTAAAAAAAATCATTTTAGAATTTCGAGTTTTCAATTTGCGTACAACTCAACAGCGGCAGATAAGGAGACGTGAATATAAGAAACCTGATGTAATGCCTCCACGCACCTTAAAAATGGCCACAGATCAAGATTGGACAGCAGTGTGGCCTGGGCCCCGCTCATTCCATCCAGCCTCAGTGCCTTTGCCTTTGCGCCAGGGTTTCACAGAGAAGGGAGCTGCACCGCCATCGAAATACGCAAATGCCGAATTAATTAAAATTCCAAATTTCTTACATCTTACACCACCAGCCATTAAACAGCAATGTGAAGCTTTGAAGAAGTTTTGTACTCCATGGCCCAAAGGTTTGGAAACCGAAGAGAAATGGAAACGCCACTTTCCAGTAGATGTAGTCAGTACTGACTACTGCCAAGCCATACCTACTATTCGCAATCCAGAAGTGCGACGTGTTACATTGACACTGAAACTGTCCGAATTGAAATTTGATGCCCATGCCAAGGATAAGTTTTTACGTTTAGTCGGTGATCGTTACAATAGCGAAACAGATGTTTTGACTATAGTAGCAGATCGTTGCCCCTTGCGTAAGCAAAACTATGAATATGCCATTTATTTGTTAACAGCATGTTATCATGAATCATTTGTTACCGAACCTTGGGAAAGTTCCAAAAGCGAAGCTGATATGGAATATTATAAATACGAACGCAATAAGTCAAAGGAATCTGTAGAGTCCATACTTAATTGGGGTAAAAAAACTGATGATGGAGAAAAACTTCAAGCCAGTGAGGGATTTGTTCAGAGTTTAGAACGTTTAATTAACGAAGGGGAGAATGTGTACAATTTAAATAACTACAAGGAAGAAGTTAAAAAGATGCTCGGACTAAAAAGCATTGATAACTAAATTTTCAGTTGTTTTGCACTATTGATAACTAAAACTAAACACTAGAAATTAAGCTTATTGCTTACTATAATTAACAAAAAACCGTTAATAAATATCTAGTATGTTTATTAAACTTTATTATTTATTTCCTTCCCATTTGGTATATCTAAAGGTTGCGTATCAGCCGCATAATCACTGTCTGAATCACTGTCCATTACCATTAGTCTGCGTTTCTTGCTTGTGTGTGGAACATCTTCGTTCTCATCTGCGTCACTTGTTTCTTGATTTTGTTCTACTTCTTCGTATTTCCTTAAACGATCTTCCAATTCCATAATTCTTTCCTTTTTAGAATTCAGTAGTACTGATACTTTCTTAAAAATCTTTCGCTCTAATTCTTTCTTTTCTTCTACGCACAATCGATATTCTTCCAATAACTCCCTGGAATGCTTATCAAATTTGTGAGCCTTTTCAACACGTTCAGAAAGTTTTTCCTCCTTCTCATGTAGTAAATCCACAGCTGAATCCAGCAGCTCATAGCTGTTTTGTACCTCTTTAATGTCTATGTCCAAAAATAGTATTGGGATGACAGGTGTCAGTTCTGGTTGCGACTTCCATACATTTACAACTTCCATGTCTTCTTCAAGTTTGTAATAAAAACCAGGTAACGCTAGGTATGTCGTCAGAGCTAAGCGTATTTGTTCATAATAATCATTGTAGGGCATATCTAAGTCTGAGGCTTTATCCTCGATTGCAGTATTGGTTAGAATACCTTGATAACATTTCCCCGTCTCTGAATCCAATATTTTTACTGTAATCTTTTCATCATCCCATATTGTTTTTATGTAAAGATAGAGTTTTTTGTCTCCCGCATTGGAGGACGTTTTTAACAATTTGTTTATAGAAATACTCGACATTAGGCCAAAATAATAATATTGCTTTAATAAAACTTCACAATTGTGAAATAAGTTTGTTTATAATTACCGTATTCAGTGTTGTAAAACGTATTGCAACGTTAAAACAATCTTATTGGTCAGTGTTTCCAACCTGCCAATACCAATGTTTGTGCAACCCTGTTCATATGTTCTTTCTTTTTATTCTCTTTCCTATTTTCGTTTTTGTTAGTTGTTTATAATGCAGCTGCTATTTGTATTTAAATTTAAATGAGAATAAAAAAATAATTTCTTTTTGAAATTCTTTATAAATTGTATTACCAAACTCACAATTATACTAAAATGTTAAAGTAGTTTAAAATTGTTTGATTTTATGGTAATGAGTGATTCCGATGATACTGATATACTCTTGTTGATACCGCCTAATTATTTTTTGGCCAACGCTGAGGAACAACTGTTGTTGGACGACTTGAAAGCATTGCAAAGAAGACAATTTCAAAGTTTACAGGAGATAAACTGTTTGGATATAAATAGCAGACAGAATTTTTTAAGGCGAGGTTTAACAAGAGACTTCCAGGCAATGGATTTAGCAGCCTGTAAAAACTACGATGCAAAAATAATGCCTCCCCCACCTACTACAGCGACCGCGTCATCTTATCAATGTTTACCTCCCACTAGGAAAGCTGAAATTAATGATATAAATGCTAAATTACACTACTTGGAAAGAGAGGATATGATATATGGAGATAGTCCATCAGATATTTCAAGCATTTCAGCTAATACGATTAGAACACAGTTGGGTCCTAGTCGAGCTAATAGAGAACCTGTAGGCATGGTTCATTCCACACCGAAGAATATGAGTTCATCATTCAAGGAACAGTGCCAGCAGCAGTTTTCAAAATATAAGATGAATTCAAATAAACCAGGCTCAAAAGAAGGGGATGTGTTATTAGAAATCGATCATTTCCTGTTAAATGATGACATACAACACAACGTTGAATACTGGCAGCAAAGCAATACTAATGGCCAATGCAACAATCAGCAGCAGGATTTTCAAAATTTGCTGAAGAACCATCAAACACAGACTGCTACTTTGCCAACAGAATTACAAATTCCACCCTCTGAGAAATCTCTTGGTAGCGGAAGCGGCAGCGGTAATTATCAAACGTCAAAATGTGATAATAACTTAATTAGTTTAAGTGAAATTTGGGGTAAAAGTGGCCAAGCAACAGCGATAGCAGCATCCTCGCAATCTAATTTAAAAGAGGAACAACTGCGAAGACAGCATTTGGAGAAAACTATAAGGCAGTTGCAAGCCCGCCTTCTTGAATATCAGCAAAGACTTTCAGTTGCAATCGAAGTTGATCGATCTAAAGATAATGCTTTAAATACGGCTCAAATAGAAAACAAAAGGTAAAATTTATGTTGAAAATTAAAATTAAAGAAAAAAAATATATACATTTTAGAACATACTTGTTATTTATTTAAAAGTTAATATTAATTTGTGATTCTTGTAATTAATGGCAATTTTCAATTTTAAAGCTTAAATGAAGAAGTGCAACAGTTGCGCAAAACATTACAAGAATTTGAAATGCAACGCAAAAACTACGATGAAAAACAGGAATCATTGCAAAAGGAATTAGCCCAGGCTGTCAGTTTAGCAACAAAATTTCAAGAGAAAACTGAAAAATTAGAAACAGAATTAACAAACTGTTCTAGGTAAGCAATTAAATCCTTTTGCAATATCACAATGTTAACAATGTTTTATTTGTTAAAGGAAAACAAACGAATCTTATAATCAGTATAAACAAAAATTAGAAGAACTTGAAATCAAAGCCCATGCATGCAAAAGATCTGAGGAATTAGCCATCAATGAATTGCACAAAATTAAAGATAAATATGCCAAGTCCGAACATTTGTATGAAAAAGTAAGTGAACAAAATATAAGCCCGCAAACTTAACAATAAAAACATAACTGAGAATTGAGTTTGTCCTTAGCTTAAGTATTGTATTAAGTTTCCAACTTTAATTAATTAATAATTTATTTATATTTTGTTAAATAATTTCATGTCTTTATGAATAATTTTTAACTGCAGACAAAACTTCGGTGTGATGAACTGGATAAAGAAAATACTACTCTGAGACATCAGAAGGATATGTTACAAGATTATCATCAAAAACAAAAAACAAGAGCCGAAAATTTAGATATACAAAGAAAATCATTACAGGAATCTTTAGCACGTTTGACAGATAACGAGGTAAATAGAATAATTCCAATAATTTTTAACGTTTTTGATTTTTACGTGTATTTCACTAGTGTACGTTAAAAAAGAAATTGGAACTGCAACAGAAAGCTTTAAAATCCCACTATCAACAGCAGTTGGAAAATGTTGTAGCGCAAAAACTTAAGGAATTTCAAGAACAGTTAGATAAAACCGAAGAAACACTTAAGGCTGAGGCACGGGACCGTGAACGTTTAATAGCCGAAAGAGCTGTCAAGCAATTGGAATTAATCAATGAAAAAAATGAACTGGAATTGAATTTACTGCAGGAGAAACACAACGAAGAAGTGGAATTGTATCGCATTCAGTTAGCAAATGCTTCAAAAAAAATTGATGATTTGGAAATGAAATTGAATGTTTATAAATCCAAGCGTGCCGATATTGCTGAAAAGTTACATAACGTTATGGAGACACAGTGGCAAAAGGCATTGGAAATACTAACATCACCACACAATTTAACTCGTTCAACACATAATGATACTGAAAACGACTCAACATCGCCAGAATCAAATGACAGTCACAACAGAGCAATTTTACAACGTCTGAATCAGCAGCAGCAATTTGAAACCCCAAAATCGAGTAAGAAAGAAAACAATTTAAACGTCTTGCAAAAGAATGAAATCTCACCTATAGATAAATTACAAGCATATATAGAGTTGGTAAGGAAGAGTGTTAATTTCCTAAAAGTTTTCATTGCCCATAAATATTTTGATATATTGCAGCTGCTTTCAAAATCTCCCACTGATATTGATAAACTGGATGAAATTTTAGCCTTATCATCAAAAGTTAAAGAATCTAAAGGTAAGCTGGACAAATCTGCTAAAAGACATTGCCATTCTAAACCACCCTGGAAGGCATAAAACTATTCTTTTTCTTTATAAATTTAATTTTAATAGCATTTTTAAAGTTGTCAGTCTCTATTATAGTTACGATTTTTATAAAACTTTATTGTATAGTGGTATTATAAAGTATTTTAAAAGATTATGTTCCAAAGTTGTGTATAATGAGTACACTTTGAACAACAAAAGCAAACAAAAACATGTTTTTTATTCGAGTTTGGTTTTTTTTTTTGATTCATTATGACAAAATAAAATTCTCTTTTTATTTACAAAATATGATTTTAATTCTTAAAGCTCTTAATCTTAAAAATTAAAGTATTTATAAGAATATCTATCATTCAACCCTAATACTTAATGATTGCTTATTTCCAAAAGATTAATGTTAATAATGATTAATCATTTTATATGTAATTGTAATTGATCGTTTGTTTCGATAATGATATTTTGTAAGTCTTCATTTATATGCAATTTGTGGAAATTTTGGTGAATTGCCACACAGTCCTTTAGTTTCCCACACTTGTATATGAGAATTTTCTGTTAAGACCACCAAATGTTGATGAGTAGAATACGTTAGGCTGAAAATAGAAATATTTTACAATGTAACAATGCAAACAAATTGCATTTTCTCCATTGATTAATGCCTCTAGGTAGATATGTTATTAATTAATGTATTTGTGTTATATTTCTATTTCAAATTGTCGATGGATAAATTATAGGATACGTACCTTCTTATATTTGATATGCCCGTGACGATTTCTGTAATAAAACTTAAATTCCAACTTGACCATAGACGAACAATACCACCTTCGACGGCAGTAGCAATAACATTTACTCCTACACCCTCTTTAATATATGAATAACATACAGCCATTATACGATCCTCGTGAACATTATGTTGTACGTAACGAGCATTAACTGAATGCAAACGTAATATTGATTTGCCATTTGGATTTATGGAAACATTCACAAAATCATCCAGGTTTTCTTCGGTAACTTCAAAGCATTCATCAGCAGGCGGAGGAGTTGCATTAGATAAATAATTTTCTTTTTCTTGCAGGCTATTATCAGATTGAGATACAGGTGTTCCAACCGGTGTCGCCAACGAGTGAACCGTAACGATATCGCCCAAAGTAGGCGATATACAAACTAATGTTATGGGAGAATGATGAATTTCTGCAGGCCGTTCCACAGTGCGTACATAAGACCAGCTGTTAAAGTGAATAAAGTTAAGGAAATAATAACAATTGATTGAAATTATGAAACTAACTTGTTCAAGTCCCATATTACTGCTATTCCATCTTTTCCTGCTGTCACTGCAATTTTAAATTCTACCGACAATGCAATACAGGTGATTTCGTCTGTATGACGTATTAATACTGTAGGACCAGACCAAGATAAATCCGCACTCTCTTTGTTAATGGTAGTTTCAGCTAAATTTAAAGAATTCGATGATATGGTAGACGAAGTTAAATCACCCTCAGAATCCATAGCTTTACTAGTTATTTTGCGAAAAGCTGAATTGTATGATAATTTCAGGCCTTTGACATAACTTTGTCGACTTTTTCCCAAACGCTGACTAGCATCTACACTACAGCATTTATAAATGGATATCCGGCCCGATTTATGGCCAAACCACAATTGGTTCGAATTGGCATCACAGCCACAAGCTGTAATATCGTCGAAGGTGCTGTTGTATAGTAAATTTTTGGGCTTGGCATTTAACTTATTTAAAGGTTGAATTCGTATGATACGATCGTCATAACCCCATGATATAACATTAAATGTATCTGTTTCAGCACCTTGCATAACACACGAACGCATCGGCAAGCCATACACAACGTTGGTATTGTTAAACGACAATAAGTATTCGGCACCCAATAATTTATGAGTATTCCCTAGTGTTGGTTCAGGTAGCTGGGGAGAACCCAAATATATACCCCATCTTAAACCGAGAACACTTGGTAATATTTGTTTGTCGCTTTGATATTGCAACGGTTTGGAAGGTGGATGTGGCGATTTGAATAATTGGCGTGGCATTTGGCCATAGGTTTTAACCATTGTTTCGACAGCTTCGCGTTCAATAGGATCAGATATTTCCGATTCTAAGAAGACAGCATATGTCTGTAAAGGCGTAAGAAGAAATGCTTAAAGGAAATAATTATACAATTAATTCAATTGTTCACTTACTGCGGGATGAAAAACATTTATAGCTTCTACAGCAGCTTCACCGGTTTGTTTAAAACCGAATATCAAATCAATCCAATGGTGTATATTATTGCGAACAAATTCTGATTCTAATGCTTGACGGTGAATTAATACAAATAGCCTGGGGTCGTTTAAACACCATGGAGGTAATGCAACATCTTCAACGCGTTCACCGTTTTGTCGACAGCCAAAATTAAAACGTTCAAAATTTTCAAACATTTCCGGTAAGCAAAAGAACTCCGGTATAAGTTCTTTTACATCTGTAGGTGAATCTCGACTGGCCAAGCAATAGGTAGTGCTTAGAGCATGGAAAGTGCGATCAGGTATATCAAAATTATTGTCTACATTGAGTAAAAATAGAAATATCGGTTTTAATAAAGAAACCACTTTTAAGACAAGTTATCTTACCCTGATAACGTAGAAAATAGCTGGTAAATGGAGGTACTCTTACCAAAAAATGCAGCACAGTGCCAGAATTTGAATAATGTGAACTATAATGGTATGGCTTTAATATCATTGAGCCCATATTGGTCATGGTATTTTGTATATACTAAAAGCAAAAGTTATTAAAACAGAAACATTAATTCAGAAACCTGATTAATTCAGTTGTACTACTTACGGTGTAATTGTTAATGTAGTGCTGCTCGTTATCCTCATTTTGAACGGCAATAGGTTTAGCTAATTTCCTAAAATTTGTCGTTTCTGTTAGATCCAAAATATCTGATGAGTAATTCGATAGAATCCAAGGAAAAACGGGATATTGCATCAGATCATTGTAAGTACGCCCAGATATTTGATTTAAAGTCATCAAATATTCCCAGTTGGTTAGAAGACCTTCTCGCCATTGTTGTGTTATTAAAAGCACTTTGCTATTATCGGGTGGTATAACGATCTTATCGCAAAAGACATCACGCATAATTTTCCAGTCTTCTTGATTTTGTAACGAAAAGAACAACGATTGATTGGTGTCGAGGAAAATTTCGAAAGCTTTCTCTTGATGTTGATAACGTTTCAACCAAATCTCTGTTATATTCGATATATCACAGTTGACATAAAAATATTTGCAACGATATGTAGCCAAGAAATATAGTTTGTGGTCAGTAACAATAATTTCACCATCAATATCACCATCGACAGGCAAGTATTTTGCAGGGAAATTATAAAGTATTTGAGAATTTAATGATATGTTCAATTGTTGGTCATAACTAGAGATAAGATAATCTAAAGGTCGGGAATATTCTGCACGTTTAGCATAGCTACTAGTGGAACTTTCCATATCCGTGATAGAATCGTTATATTCTTGCATAAAAAATCGTTTATCAAGATCCAAATGGCATTTGCGTAAACGGGTATGTACACGGGAGGGTCCTTCCGTGTCGTCTAGCTCCCATGATCTACAAATATAGTGATTTTAGGTTTTTTCCTTGTTATATACTTGTTAATTATTTTATTTTTCAAATAAATACTTACTTTTCACCATTATGTTCACTAAACCATGGGGCACCTTCATGTGTCATTCTTCGAACAATTTCAATCCATTTTGTGTATGTATGTGTATCGTCATAATCTTTCATATGATTCATTAATAGTTTACGTTCTGAATTTTGTAATTCAGCCACTCTACGTGTAGTTATCATAGATGATTCTATGCAAACCTGGGCCAGAGGCTCAAAACGATAAACGGTTTTCTCTAAGGAGGATTTTTGTTTAGCTGCTTCGCTCGTTTTGTATAAATCTATACGTTGTAATTCATTTTCTAAATTCCAAGTTGAATCATTTTCATTAATACCCAAACGTTTGCATAACGGATTCAAATGCTCTATGGGCTCATCTAGATCTTCTAATAAGCTTAGCCATAAGAGAGCCTTAATCATTTTACCATCGCATATAATGGATGGCATAAAATCATCTGCACATGATATCCATAAGGCGTCAACGATGAAACACCGTAAATCTCTAGGTTGTGAAGGCTGTAGCCCCCATGCTATAAAATTATTACAACGGTGATTGGTTGCTATACTATATGAAACCAATAATTTAAACAGTTCGGTTTCATATGGTGTAGGTGTTGATTTCTCTTTAAAGATCATATAAAATTGACAGCAACGATTGATTAACAACTCTAGTCTTGTTTTTGTCTCTGATATAGAGAAATTTGGAAATTGACAAACTGGAAATAGTAATATAGTAAAAGAAAAACAATAATTTATTCTATTTAAATATTAAATACCTTTAAAGCTCCACGGCACATTAGTCTTTTCAAAGAACACGTTCAACCAATTCAATTGCAATTTCGCCTGTATAGAGCGAAAACCTTTTATAATATTTATTTGTTGATTTTCTTGATAGAATGATAACATATTAATAATGTCCCATATGATCTGTAGAAAATAAGAAATTAAATTCTATTTAAAACACTTGTGCCAAAGCTTACATTTATGTGGCCAACCGATTTAAGAGAGATTTCACCAATTGTTGTAAGTAAATCGGCTATAGATTCCTCTACCTTTATATTGTATGTGGTAGTTTTGCTATAAAGATGATATAAGGCTTTCACACAGCATTGTATCAGACCTGCTTCGATAATCGTTTGTTGATTATCCAAATCCTTGAAATCAAGAAATATTTATATAACAATAAACGCATGTACTTTTTCAATTATATCAAACACTTACCCCTAAGTACAATTTCTTAAGAGCACTGAATGCCTTTTCGCTAAAGTCATGTTGAAGGTTTATTGCAGCCACCGACTTGGTGGCTATCGCGAGTAAAGCATTTAAACCAAAACGATTTTGTACACGCAAAGGGATATCACAGCTTAAAATTGTTTCTAAAGAGCTCATGGTACCACATACCCATTCCAAACAAGATTCAAACATAACGATGTCGCAAAATCTAATCGACAACTGATTTGCCAAATGATGTGGATATAAAGCCTTAATGCAAACTTGTATGTCTTGCGGATAGAGTCGTTGAGTTAAAGCACTCACTAATTTTATAATTGCCGATCGCACACAAGGACTATTATGATTAGCTAAGACTAATAAAAATTCAACCTTTATATAGTGATTGAGGACCTGGAAAAGGTAAATATTTTAATTCTGCGTTTTTAGTACTTTATGTATTGTAACTTACATCATCGATATCGTTATCCGGCAAAAGACAAAGAAAATCTTTCAGCAACAATAGCAGTCCACTTTGCAAGGCAGCTATTCCCGCCGAACTAAATGTATCTGCTTTATGTAGCATTTTGAATTTTCTCTGTTGTAAGTTAGTTTTTGAATTGAAAACCTCATTTAAGCCAGTGCATTCGGATAAATCAATGTTTAACGAAGCTGCCAGAGAGTATAGACTAGAGTCTGATTTACGTGGCCCCGTTCTCAAATGCTGTTCTTTGTCTGTCAGAATTAAAGAACGTGTTGAATTCGCTCTGTTAAGATGTATTCTTTTCCTTTGAATTTTTTTATTTTGTTGCGATTGTTTTAAGAATGCTGACGTCTTCGATATGTTTCTTGTCTTAAGTGGCATATGAGACTGTGTGTTTTTAGTAGGGCTAACTACTGAAGATAAAGTAGATGATTTCTTGAATTTTAAACGCCATCTTGTAGCTTCTAATGGATTCACTAAACGTAAAGCATTCTTATTAAGTCTTGTACAGTCGGCCATATTTTCCATATTTTCTTCAAATTCATCCAAAGGTTTTCTATAAGCCGATGATGATTTATGAAATTTTTTCAAACGATTGATTCGTGCTTGTCGCGCCGGGTCCACATCACTAGTAGATGAATTCGATGTCGTGTTTGAATTGGAGTAGGAGTTATTATCACTTAGTGGTTTAGCACTTCCGTTTTGATTTCGTTTTGTTGAATTTCTTTTAAATGATGCAGTAACTTTACCAAAATTAGCAGCTGCACCTAAGGAAGACTTTTCCTTAATGGGTACTACAGGCGTTAAAAGAAAATAGAATTTCGATCTGTCATGTGTAATATAACATTCACTAGGCTTATGCAATAACAAAAGAAGTTTCATAATTTCGTCGAGTAATGATGGTTTTGGTGGAGAACCAGCGAAAACTGATATTATATTGACAAAGGCAGTGGCTGCCTTTACAGAAATGAATACCGGATTTGGTGATTCTATAACATAAACTTTGCAAAGATTCAATAGTTCTTTCATTAATCCCTCTTTGGTGAATTGTTCGATGTTAAAGTCGCGTTGTGGATGCTTTTCCCTAGTCAGAGCCAATATACTTTGAAACAGCATATCCAAAACATTGGAATCTTCAGCTCCCGATCGATGCCAATCTGAATATCTATGTAATATTGAAATGAACAGCTTGGGATAAACCACTGTAGACACGGTTGTGTCATTCACCTGCACTAAATCCCCTTTATTCAATATAACATTTTGAGAGCAAGCATTATTTATAATGCTTTTAAGTAGATTACAATCTTTAGTGCATCGTTCAGTTTTAATCACGTAACCAATAAGATTTATATAGTCATTCCGTTGGAATTCAGTATACAATTCAGATTCCGAAAATGCTATGCTTAGTAAAATATCTAAAGCCATAGCTTGGGTTGATGAGTTGGAACTAATTTCAACGGCCTATTAATAACAATGAGATATTAAAACACAATTAAAATTCATATGTATTATGTATGTACTTACTCTAGCAAATAAATATAAAAGATTTGATAAACCACCACATAAAATTGTGGCCGTTTGTAGGGATTGTATATTATTTTGAACCAATTCGCCATAATGTATTACACCATAAGGATGACCTATAAATAATGAAATATTCAAAACTGTGATGATGTAAAAGATGGTAAACAGCTCTTACCGTATGTTATATTATCTAATTCCATGCTATTATCATAACACATCACCATATCTGGTTGGGCGGCAGAATAGCTTAGTATTCTTAAGTCTTTTAAAGTTCTCAACGATTCAATATGATTGGAAAAGTATGCAGATTGTAATTTATTTGAATTTAAATAACCATAGTTTGGCTTCCAATTGGCAATACTACATTGTGTTAACTCTTTAAAATCGGGTCCCATGGCTGTTAGATTTATAATTTCCTCTTTCTTGTTAAGTGTTCGATTAAAGAGTATTAAATTTGATATGGAAATACGCATGGGAAAGCTATCCAAAGTAGAACGAGACTCAGTATAACCGGCAGTATTTTGAGATTTCGGAATATTACCATCCCCTATTGCAATCAGTTGAAAGACATGTGTTCGTGTCAGCAACCGTATATTACGAAAAGGCATAACTAAACGATATTGTTCTAAGCCATCAACTAGTATGCTTAAATCCAATTTATCCGTTAGTACTTCTACAGCGAACGTCAGATGTGTCCACTTGTTCTTTGGTAATCGGTATTGTTTCAAGTCAATGCAGCTACTCTCAAAGTTTGTATCAGAGTCAGAGTGGCCATTAAATAAATGCATATTACTAAAGCTATTAAGAAACGCTAATTTTGTATGTTTAAACGCTTTAGAAAAAGGTGATGTAACATCAGCACCACTTGGCGTTGTAGGTTCTTGTTTAGTGCTTTGACTTTGGTGACTTCTGTTGTTAATTTTACTTTCAGAGCTTGGAGTGCCATTAATGACTACATTTTGTTTGGTATCAAACGTTTCATCAACTTGTGTAGCTTTTACAGGAATTTCAGCATTTGGTTTAAATGTTTCGAATGCCAGATTTAGATTATTATTTAAATATATGCTTAGCATAGCTTGATTTGTACCCACGGATAAAACATGTGTTTTCTAAGAAAATAATACGGAATAGAAAGAATATCTAAAACGAAATCGAATTAAAAAGGCTTGACATACCATATAAACATCACTAGATGATCGGTTGTCCTCATCAATTATTTGACTGGCACTCTTGTGAGTTTGTGAACTCTTTGCCTGGAGCCATAAGGATATCGTAAAACCATCGGGATTCCAAAGACGAGCATGTGTTATGGGTATCATGCAAGGTGATCTTGTAAAAGGAGTATTTGCTTGGCAGTGTAAATGATAGTTACGTACGCGATCGATATTTTCGATAACATCTAGATCACTTGTTGACATACATTTGCCATCTGCAAAAAACAATAATCATGTTTTAAAATACATAAAAAACAATTTACAAGTAAGAATGGCCATCTAAACTTACCAATATTTACTGGAAATTCCAATTCAACACTTGGTTGACATTTTTTCAGGGTATTCATGCAAACGTAATTCATATATTTCACTAAAATGTCTATTGGCGGATTTTTGGAAGAGAGTATACCGAAAAATATTGTTAAAACTTCGGGTGAATTCATATCTACAATTAATTCTAAAATGCGTTGTTGTAATTCTCTTAGGCGAACATCATTGCATTTGAGAACGGGGGTGAAACCCTTAAGCAGAAATAAGGGCCCACCTAGATATTCGCGTATAACATAAAGTCGATTTATCAATTGAGCCAAACTATCGCACCAACCCAAAGGATTTTGACAACATTTTTGGCCGAGTTCAATAAGAATATCAATTACTAAACGGCAAATGCCGTCATGTAAGATATGAGTGCGATATCGCGAGGAAGGTTGAAATGGATGCCATAGATCGACAACATCTGATATACCTTCGGTTTCAGATAGTTCTTGAATTTCACCGTCTGCTTCGTAGCCTTCATCTGCCGTCAAATAAAAGTCATCTTGCTCATTTTCACTAAACTCCAGTTCACTATCGCCACAAATATACGATGCCCGTGTAGAAAGATATTCAACGTCACCACTTTCACCTGACAATGGCCTTTGTGGTGGTGTTGTTGCTGTAAGTACAGTATTTTTACTCGGCAAAGCTGTAGATAATTGATGGTAATTGTAGGAAATTTCACCCCCTAAACGGGAACTGTTAAATGACCTGGTGCGTGGTCTCATATCTGTCAAATTCGTTTGATCTTCAGTGGCCGATGTTAAAATACTCGGACTCACAACGCCGGCTGGTTCTTTTGCACAATTTGATAGTTCGGCTATCTTGAGTAGACATTGTAATGTTTGTATAACAGTATTTTCTCTTGAGTGCTCTTCGCTGTGCTCTTCCCAATTGCAGGTGGCATTCGATAGTATAACACTTTTCAGTTTACGCAAATGTTTTTGCATTTTTTCGACTAGAAAGAAAACGTTTGTTAAATATCAATGAATAATACACGCTCTGATTTACTTAAAAGCACTACTAAACAGTGCCTTATAATAAAGATCTATTCATTAAGCTTTTATTGTCAGTTTTTTTTTCTTCTTAATCAACTGGTATTTAAGAGATAAGATCTTATTATCTCAACAATTTCTTAATGTTTTGGTGTGATACATTTAAATGAAAATAGGAAAAAGATTTTAGTTTATTTTCCAAGTAATTTGATGTAACACAAGTGATGGTTTGATTGAAACTATATTATATTTTGATGTTTACTTTTATCTTTGCATAGAAGCATAGAAAGGGAGAAAAATTCAAATGTTTTGTATATTTGTTTGAAGGTCTTATTTACTTTCAGGTAACGTGTGCAACCACACTGAAATAATGGTAATATGATATAGTTACTCTATAATAGTGCCTCTCACACTGGGCAAATGGAATGTTAATAGAAAAAATCACTTTTTTTGTTTGTTTATAAACTACGAATAATAAACTCAAGTTCAGTTCTTCAAATTCAACACTGCATATACCCGATGCAATAGAACAACAGAACATGCATCATAATTTCTTTAAATGAAGTAAATTAAAGTAGCTTTACTCTAACGTATATTCAGTGGCTATACCGAAGTGTGAAATTAAAATTTTCACTCCCACTAGTGTTATTATTTAAAGGTATTTCTATAAGTACTCTCAGTCGACTAGTGTACGAGTGTTCTATGCAATACGAACGATTATACATGTACTATGATGTTTTTAAGTGATTTAAAAGTAATTCACTTATAATTTGTACGGCTTCTTGATGTTCTAAACAAATAATAGGCATTCATATTGCAAAATCTAACATGCAATTAATAACAAAAAGGTACACAATGTTTTAAAAATATAACAGATTTTCTCTAAAATAACACTTTTATACAAAAATTCATATTTAATAATCGTATATACATACGATACGTACATACCTTCTTCATTTTGATAGCCCTTAATACAAATAGCCATGGTGGCTTCGAATATTTTCAATAACAATTTCTTGCAATCACTATGGGTATCGTATAATGGCAATAATTCCACATCAATGTCGGGTTCTTTTGTACCCTCGTCTTTTTTATTTTCCTCTTGTTTTGCGTCTGATGTTTTATTGAAATCAATTAAAGAGTTTGAACGACTCAACGTAAATATTGAACCGAATATGTGAAATATTTTATTGAGAATGCTTTCATTTGACACTTGTGCGACAATATTTGCTGTTAGTGTTTTCGGGTCATCAGCTGAGCAGCAGTTGAAGGTGTCAACATAAATGGTGGTTGAGGGTGAGTTTTTTGTTGTGGTTAATTCTTGTTTCAATTGATCAATACTTTTAAAGCTGTTTAGAAAATGCTTTTGATGGCGTATATCGAATATTGTAATACTTTCGTTAATAGAACTTTCACTAACTTTTAAAGTATCTTTCTGATGTAGTTGTAATAGAAATGATTCCTTGCTATCGCATATAGATTGTTGTAAGCAATTCGTATTATTAAGAGATGTTGTTACGGCTTCGTTTAAATATAAACTAAACGTTGTTGTCGTCATTGCAGGGGTGTTTAATGTAGAGAGCATTGGTGTGGATGGCGTTGATGATAAAGACCCAGTTGAGTGTATGGAATTTATGAAATTTTCTAGTATTTCCCAATCTGAATCGAAATCATTGTATTCTGTTTGTTGTCGTCCGTGATATGAATGGTAATGATTATTTTGATATTGAAAATTTTGAGTATTCGCAGAAAATTTATAATTTTTTATTTTTCGTTTATGTTGTATCATTAAGTATGCTGTTAATGCATTGTAATTCAGTTGCAATATATCGATTATTGTTTTATCACCTGGTTTTAGATACATTTTTGAATTTTCAGATTGTTGATGCCCACCCGCATCGTCGTCCATCCGCTCTTCATAATCGTCTTTGTTTATTGAATAGATTTTTGCAAACTCATTGTAAAAATATTGACTAGTTTTTAATAGTTCATAATTGAGGGTCCACTGTAACGCTACGATATGCAAAATATCTACAGCTTTCAATTCTAAACTGTCCGGCTTTGTTATAATTGTAGAATTCTCAAACAGCCAAAATTGGGGAACTGAATCCTTTTTAATATTTTTAACTTTCAGCAGCAATGAATTGAATAGTAGCTGTGCCCGTTCTGAACTATTAAATTGTAATGTTATTAGTCTACGACTTAATACATTTTGCTCTTGGCTATTATCACCCAAAAATGTTATATTATCGATGCCTATTTTAATTAAATCGCATACAGCTCTAATTAAGAATGGCTCTTCTAATAAATCCTCCAAATGTCTAATATTTTCCTCATTATAAAATGCTTTAATAAGTCGTATATCTCTTAAATACATTGCAAATATAATAAGGCATTCATTGAGTAATTTTCTGATATGATCTTTTGAGCTTTTGTTCGATGTTATGATTAAAGGCAGATCAACTCTTTTTCCAGGTAATTCTGATGTTACTGGCTTTTGCCAGAACTTCAAACTGTGGTGTGGAGTATTCTGTGAACTTTTGGCAAATAAATGTAATTTGTATTCGCGAAAAATAGGC
Source organism: Sarcophaga variegata (assembly GCA_932273835.1). Classification (NCBI taxonomy): domain Eukaryota; kingdom Metazoa; phylum Arthropoda; class Insecta; order Diptera; family Sarcophagidae; genus Sarcophaga; species Sarcophaga variegata. The sequence continues at coordinate 112,477,457 of OW026362.1, read as the reverse complement.
AGGACTATTTCAGCCAATATGCCCGTAGCAATATCATTTGTTAATAAAAACGCCAAATGTTTAAGATGCTTTAGAAAATGTATAAGATCCATTAAATCCTGATTGTTGTTTTGTAGTTTATTATAAAAGGATTTATAAATCTTCAATAAACCTTGATGAAAATCCAATGACTTCAATTTTATATCACATTTAAGGCAATTGACATTTCCGTAACGCTTATGATATGTTGAAGTAGGCGTAGTAACTGAATTATCCACGGGTGCTTTTATAAATATCGTATTCAGCATTTTGTAGTATAAAAACTTGTAGGCACATTTCTGATAGTAAGTTGTTATATTAGTTGTTATGTTTAAAGTGGTATTAACTAATGCCAGATTGTAGTGGCAACAACATAAGCCAAAGCGAGCTAAATAGAGCATAGATTGTTCCTGCAAATCAGTTGGTAAGCATGGTAAAGTTGTTATCAGTATATTTTGAAAGTAGCAAGATAACTTGGGTATATTTGATAAACAATGCATTTTTCTGGTTTTCAATTTACGATAACGAATAGGCCCCTGTCTTGAATTGTTTGTGTTAGGCATTGTAAAAACGTTATTGCTTATGATTGAATTCATCATATCGTATTTATTAAGATTTTCTATAATTTTCAATAAAATGCGAAATATTAAATTAAACAAAGACTTCATTTCGTCTTGTTCAGGTGGGTGATGTCTTAGCAAATGTTCCATCGTTGACAGACAACAATCAACCATGCTCTCATCGATAAATTTTAAATTATATAAATTTGTTTTAGCATTCCACACTGTCTTTTGACTATATATTGCTACCACATTATGTAGAATGGCAAATATTATGTAAATCAGTGCATACGATAAACGTGTCGTTTGTAAATTAATCTCTAAAGCCGCTATAAGTTTGGCAAATATACATTGAAATTGAATTTCATTTAGGAAGTTTTCCGCCAAAGCAAACAGATTATTAAAACATTGTTCATTTAACTTTAACAGGTAAAATTTAATGACTTCTGAATTGTGTAAAGAAGAGAATGCCTGGTCTTCTACACTCAAGCAATCCAAGCTAAAGTTTAAAGTTGACATGAGCATTGACTGATCAGTGTGAAGTGTTGCGAAGTTTTCATTTGCTATACATTTTATTAAGATGCGTATTAAGATTAAGGCAATTTCATCACTGGTTTTTGTTTCATTTAAGAACTCCTCCAATGTAGGGCTAGTCTTTTGCATTGTTAAACTTTGTCTAAGAAAATCTTCATTATCCTTAATACCTTTGCTAGTATAATTGCTTGGTTTGCATTTGATTTTTTGAAATAGTTGAAAGTTGCTTATAAAAGTAAAAATACTTTGTTGATTATTTAAAGGATGAGAAACTTCAGACCAAGGACAATTTGGAAACAAATTAATGCATAAGTTGCATAAGCTTTTTTGTGAAGCCACCAGCTGAAATAAAATATAATTTGAGAGTAATCTTTAGTACAAATGAATGTTTTTTTTATTAAATTATTTTACTTACCTTTATATCTACTCTTAATAAAAATTCCAATAGATGTTGTCCTAATTGATGGGTTAGAAATTGTCTCAAGGCTATTATTTTGCTACAGTCACTGGGTTGTTTGAGGATTAACTAAAACAAATCGATCGATTATATACATATGCTATGTGATTTAAATTTGTTATGGTTTAATTACCTGTGCAAAATTATGATTTTTCTTTAATAATTGCAAGAACTGTTTGTTCTTTTCACTTGTTTGCTTCTCATCAACAATACTTTCTTCATTTTTATCGACGGATGTTTCATAATTTTCAAAATTTTCTTCAGAAGGCATATAAAGATCAGATTTACTGATTATTTCGTAGATTTGTTCAAGTAAAAACGAACATAGTTCTTCAGGTATAGGATTGAAAAAACTGAAAAAAAAAATAATTTCATTTGCTCGAAATAATAAATAAAACGCTTTAATGATTAATTAAAAAAAGAGAATATCAAATACAAAAGTAAAGCAAGGATTACCTTTTAAATTCTTCAGTTTCCAATAGCTCCTCAGTGACAAAATGAAAGTTAAACAGAAATAATTGTAGCCAATGTTGCTGAAAGTAAAGATAAACAAATTCAAACAGATAATTATGCATATGTATGTATGTATATAATAATTTATACTATGAAATTGATCCATCATTTTTGTTTATAATTACCTTGAGATCGACATCGTCAAAGGTCTGCAGATAATTGTGCCAAATGTTTTTTAAAGTCTCCAATAGTAAATCAGAATCCGCATTATTATAATAAAATTGTTGTACTTGTTGTTTATTGCCAATACAAGTTGAATCCATGGCAAATAGAAAATATTGTAAAAATAATCCAACAGTAGCTCAGCATCAACAACAACAATGGTAGTTAATCTTTGCGGCGAATAGAATAGTTAATAAGAATGTGGAATAATGAGATGACACAAATTGTATTACCACCTTCGACATAACTATAAATAAAAGAACAATTATTCAATGGCTAGTTTTTCCGCTTTTATAAGTATTCATATTCATATTCATAGGCAGTGCATACTTAAAATGTTAATGTGATAAAGGAAGGATGAAATGTTATTTGCCGCCGTTGTAAGTGAGTTATGATGTTTCAATACGTATGGTCTAAAATAAACTGAGAACTGGAAGCCAACTAAGATCGTTATTGCTTTAAATGAAGTGCACTTACTACAGGGTAAGTTTTCGCATTGTTTGCAGATAAGAGAGAATGGCAAAATATTAAACAGAGATCATGTGTGGTAATTATATTGTAGTGCAGATGAATTTAATATACAGTAGATCTGTAAAAAAAGTGTTCACCTTGTATTTTCGTTTTCTTTGCAACATCATCATTTTTTTTCGATATTTTCATTTTATCATTCGCTATTCTTTTTTTGCAAACATTTCAATCTTGCCGATATGTTGATTACAAAATTGTTATTTGCGCTCCTTTCACTTTTTCTTTTAAGTACAGCGATAATCGCTATTTTATGTCCCAAAAGTAAGTATGAAAGAAGATAATATGCAGCTTTTAATTTAGTTTTACAGAAGACAAGTCCTACTCACTATAATTTAAATAATTCTAACAACTGTATATAATCTAAACATTTAACAAGTTAGTGTTTCATTTTAATTTTCATTCATTTCATTTCCAATTTCATCTTTATTTACATTTACTTTTTACATATTAAAATTCTTTGCGAGATTTATCAGATATTACAACGAATGATATAATAATTATAAAAATTTAGATTTCTTTTTATTTTATTTTTATAAGAGTGTTTAAAGGAAAAATAGGAAAACCTTTATTTGATAATGGAAAAATTTAAATAAATAGCTGTTAGAAAATATACAGGTATACAAATATATTATATAAGCATAACAAAAAATTGCCTTTAATCGTACAAAAGTTTTTCTCTTTTTTTTGGATAAATTTACACAGATTTATTTAATGAACTGTGTAGAGAGAAAGATTGCATGCTTATTTTAGTGTCATACTGTATTTTATGAGATTAATGCATTTTAAGCGTCATTTATAATAACATTACAACATTAAATGCTGGTAGTAAATTTAAAATTAGATAATTTTAATGATAAGTGACTCATATATCACTGGGCGCTGCAAAATTTAAGACACTTAAATAATTTAAAAATAACTGTAACACTTTTAAGACGTAAATTATGCTGCGGAATAATGAATAATTTTTATTTTTATTGTTTATTATTGTTTTTTTTCACTTTAAACATTTACACGTAGAAAATACAATTTTTTTAATATTTTAATTATTATTTCATGTTTATAATAATTTTTTAATGCTTAAATATTTATTTTCAATATTTTGCTAATCCGTTAATACCATCGCAAAATAAATAATTTTATTTATTCATTTACATACGTATGTATATTGGTTTATTATACTACATTTTCAGGTAAAAAAGATAATAAAGAAACTTATTTTATGTCAGCAAAAGTAATAGCAATAAAAAATTCTTTCACTTTCGTTGGCAAAATATACCATACGGATTACATGGCCCCAAAGGATCTTTTTGTAATTCATCGATAGTGATATTATTATTTTCTCAAAGGGCTTTGCAAAGCATATCATACTAAGTATGATAATAATAAGAACGTGGGAGATGCTGTCTAACAGTTCTATATTTCTTAAAGAAATTAAAATGAATGTAAAAAAGTTATGTTTCAACGGATTTGTACTAACTCAACAGGTAATCAACGTGCAAATGAGCAACTAAATTTTAAATGTATGTCAACAATTTTAAAGATTGCGATTAATTTAAATTTTCTACTTTTTGAATTTTCTCAATCGAAATTAATGCAAATTTTAAGAATAGGATATAAAGAATTCTATGTTTACGATCAGATTATAATAATATTGTTACTATGTAGTGCAAAAAATTTTCCAATAAGACTTAAAAGATTATAAATAAATTACTTACAAATATAGTATATATTATTTCGATTCGTTTTTATTACTATTATTCTGTTTTTTCACAGTAATCAACGATGCGTGATATTTTCATGTTATTTTATTTAAACTGATTGTATTTCAGCAATAAAGTATTATAAATCAGTTGAAAAATGCACACACAATAATCTAAATTATATTATAACTTTATACTTTTTATTTGAAATCAATAAATATTTTTTAGAATAGTCCAAAAACCGGCCTCAGATTATGAAAAATTATAAACGGAAGCACAGATTATATTTTTACTGTCCCGTAAATTACGATTGCTGGGAATTTTACCACATTTACACTATACGGCAAGGCAAGCTTGCACTTTACAAGAAACAAAAAGACGATTTGAGAAAATCTATACGAACTATACGTATACATGGTTAAATAAATAAATATACATTGTAAATAATAAAAAAAAGAAAGTACAAAAAAGATTATAGTTTGTTGACTTAGCAACTTGTAATTATTTTCTTTATAGAAATCTTCTAATTAGCTATCAGAGCTGTAACAGAATGGTTTATTTTATGCAAAATATATGTATGTATTCTGATGATATATAAATGAATTAATTGCAATTTAATTAATTCTAATTTTAATCATTTAAAAAAGAAAAAAATTATAAAATATTAATTTTCCGTTATTATAAAGTACATTTTTTTCAGTATTTTAAAGAATAATTATATCACATAGCTGCTTGCTTTAAAACAAAATGCTTAGCTGAATTAACGTTGAATTGGTTTATAAACATGCTCTTACAAAAAGCCGTTTTTAAGTCCAACTTATATTTTTGCACAATATTTATATTTCTTTGTTTTATTCATTTACAGTTCTGTAAATCATAACGATAATATGTGTGTAATATATATTTGTGTCCTATAATTGATAACTTTTATTTATTTTCAAAGTTTAAAAATATTTTCAAATAGGAGTGTTTGAAGAAATTAATGGAAGATATTTTTATAATTTTTTTGTTTGTTTTATCATTTTGCAATAACTTTCTTAATTTCTTTTTTTGAATGGAAAATATTTTTTCTCTATTTGAAAATAAAATGATATTAGTGGCCGACTTTATGTGATTTTCTATGATTGTCGCTGTAAAATATTAATAAATTTTAAGTATTACTAATAAACATAAAAATCTTTAGACATCCTATTTTTAAAATGAATAAAAAAAATGAAAGTTATGCTAGAAACCCCAATACAACTTCTAGAGAAAGGATATTAATTAAAATATTTAAAATAAATTATGCGATAAAATTTCAACTAATCTTCCAATTTATAGAAAAAGTAACAAATTTAAACTAGTTGTTGAATAGCTATACGGAAAAGGACGGCAATTTATTTAATATTTTTCAAATCAATCAATGTAATCAGAATAATTAAAAGTTTTAGATTATCTGTCTGACAGATTGAGCGTGTTTACAAGAGTTGGTTCTCTTAAATACTCTACTGATATTATTATCTAATTAGATTTTTAATTAGAATTTTGCTTCTATGGGTTGCTATGGCAAATTCAACGGTAAAAATTTCTCAAAGAATTACAAGAACCTCAACAAGTACACTATTTACTTCAGTTACTTGAAATGAAATGTAAATTTCCTTATCAATTTCCATCAAATTTTATTACAATTATCGTTCTCCTTTACATTTTTTACGTATATTCAAACACACAAACAATATTTACAAAACTGACCAACATCAATTATTATAAACAAAATCAATAATATAAATAGTATGGCAGCAGAAAACAAAGTGAGAAGTAATAATAATAAGAACGTGAATTATGATGGTATATATATGTATATACATATATATATGTATGTATATATGTATATGAATTTATGTCTATAAAATCAAGTCTACCAAAGACAAAGCCATTGACCACAAAGTATCAAATGTTTAAGTAAAATAGCAGCAACTACAATAAGAATATGAAACAAATTGTATTCATGACATAGGTCGGTCTATGAATGTGTTCAAAAATAGATAAGGCTCCAACAAGTTATACTTGTGTTTGCAGCATCATCATACATGCATACATTTGTATAATCGCACTTCTTTCCTACTTACTTTCAATGGTCTGTCTAAGACAATCAGTCAACCTAAACTGAGTTGAAACAAAAATGCCAGTTACTGCAATTGCAACTTATCATATTGGATTGGATGGATGCCTTGACTGGAAGTGACCGTACGAACAGCTGGTTACCAATATATATAACTTACACTTGACTTTGTAATAAGAACAATAGTGGAAAGTAAAGCGGTTGATTGGTTAGTAAGTGCAATGGATGTCTTGATGAACTGGTTACATTTATAAATAATGATAAGAATAACTGAAGAAGAAGGCCACTTATAGAAATGTGCCTATACATAAGCTTATCTTTAAAAATAATTAAACGTAATCGAAGAGTAACAAAAAGTACAAAACAAAATTTTATTTCCAATGCCATGAAAAACTTAAGCAGCAAAAATTATAAAATTGCGTTTTAAATTTCTCATGTACAAAATGATTTCGTCACTGAGATTTTAACTAAAAAGAAATACATTTTGTCGACTTACCCGTTTTATTAACAAAAATTCACTTTAAACTACTTCTGTTTTTGATTTTCCGAAAATTTAACAATTTCTTTTATACGGTTATCACTTCCAATAATTTTTTAAATGTTTAGCATTTTTATTGATTGTGGCTAAGTTTCTATCTCTTTATGTATCGAGTATATAAATTATTTAGAATTTAATTTTTAAATGTTCTTTTTTTCTTAAGCCAACAGTTTTTTGTAAATCACCTTTTCTTATGTATTTTTTTGTAATCTCTCCCGTTTTCAACAACTTTCTGTTCCGAAGTAAATACTAAAAATGATGAATGTTTAATAAATATGCACAGAAAACGGTGTTAATGCAAGTAATAAAAGGAAAAACAATAATAAAATAAACGCAATTAAAAACAAAAACAAATAAAAGATGTAAACAAAAACCAACTATTCAGGCAGCAGAGTTGCTTTCATCAGCAGCAGTGTTGAAAAATGATTCTATTAATATATTAGTTACGTTAAAAAAACTTGTTTATTCGATTATAAAATTATTGGTACAATGACTACTCTGTATAACTTAAATCATTTGTAATAAGTACTTAACTGTGAATGGTTTTACATTCTTTCCATCAAAAATATAGCAAGTTTATACGATTAAAAATTATATTCTCAATTTACAAGTTCATGTGGATTTTGGCTTAATAACCAATTAATATTATTAGGTTTCAGGTAAAAAAGGTAACAATTACAAACTGAATTGAAATACATCATAGATGAATCTAAAAATTCGATATAGCAAATAACAATTCGGGATCTTTCATTAATGTAATGGTTTTAATCGCTTCAAAAGTGTTTAAACTACTATAAGAAAGAAAACTTGTTTAAAATGTATCCAATCAATATTAAGTATGTTACATTCCCACTTATTGTTTGTTTTTCTAAAATTCGTAATTTCAAATCGATTTCATTATGTTAATACTCTGATCTTTTTAGATTTTTTAACGAAACGTTTTTAACACTGCTTTAATTAAACATATGTTTTAAACACATGTTTTAAAATTTCTTCAATTAATTCAATCTTGGTGACACTACTAATTTTTAGCAAAAAAGCTTTAATTGACAAAAGCTTTAGTATTCTCTTAAATTTCCTTAAACCATTTAATGACGGGCAGACAAACTTCAGTTCTTAAGAGACTCGTTCGGTGTGTAGATCGTTTTTTGTGAGTGTGCCTTCGATTTGGTTGAGCCATATACCAGGTCTAGAAGTTTTTTTTTACTAAACGTGGAACTAAGCAAAAATATTTAATTTTTTAAGATTTTAAATAAATAACATAGAAAAATGTTTGTGCAACAAGCAAGACGGGTATTCCTCAACAATTGTATCTACAATAAAAACACTACTTTTAAGGTAAGAAAGACAGATTTCCTAACGACAGTAGTGCAATCAATGTATTGCCTATACATACATATATGAACACGCATATCTAATTAGATAGATGGTGAGGGGCAGGAATCGATTAACTGCAAATATTAAGTGGAAATTTTATGTTTTTGAATATCATGGAAAATTTCTTGAAGTTAATATTTTTATTTTTATGGTTATAACGTATAAAAATTGCCACCCTGTACTAAACAGTGTTTGTCAGATATTCCACAAATAACAACAACAATAAATATCTTCTTATTAAACAATTTTATGTTGTATGTTAAAATATGATCCAGTCAAAAATACTTACATTTTTACAACGAATTTTAATTTTAAAATTGGTCTTTAATTGTACGATCGATATAATACGGAGTCTATGCAAGCTGAAAGAGCTCAAGATAGATATATTTGCTCTGCTTTTGTATCTATTATAAACGTGTGTTAATGTATTCGGTTAATTTGCTGTTTGTTATTGTTGTGTAGGTCTTAAATAATAAAGAAAAAGATATATGTATTCTCTTTAATCGTAGCAAATTTATTCTTTTCTAATTAGAAATGTATTCTCGAAACCCTACAAAATCAAATATGTAAATGATATGAAACATTTTTTTATATAAATTCAGATCTAAAAATCTAACTGTTCATTCCTGATTATATAATATTCAATACAGTACATTCAACAGATAACTAATAACATTTTCATTGTGGATGAAATGAATATTCCTATTTTTTATAATAAACATGAAAATTAAGAGAAATCCTCTAACCAAATTCCGCTAATGTGAATATAATATCGGAATGCGTGTGCTTGCAGTTTTTGCCGAAAAAATTCCTGTTGCATGGAGATAGAGAGAACGTGGTTGAAGAGAAAGAAAATCTTTTTCATAATTGGACTTAAGAAAATATTATTACCCGAATCATGAATGACGTTTTAAATTGCTATCGGAAAATAGAATTCCAGCAGGAAAACTTTACTTTTTCTGGATCCAATAAGAAGATATTTGGAGAGCTTTTAAATAGTACATTTCTAATTGCATTTCAAATTACTTTTTAAATTCATCCAGGCTACCTACTACTTGTTAAGAATGGTATTAAACTTTCTTACATCATTAGAGAACCTTGATGCGGAAGCATACATTTATAACACAGTAAAACGTGTTAACGCAATCAAGTTTTTTCTGAAACAGTTCAAAGCTGTTTTCCCAAGACAGTCGGGAATGTAAGACAAGTGAATGTTAAGCCTAAAAAAATACAATTATCTTAAAGGACTAAAGTGTTGTTATACACGTGTTAAAAATCGTAGTTTTTGTAATTGATAAGCTGAATTAAAAAAAAACAAAAACCCATGATTTTAACACCTATTGTCTGCAAATTGTTGGGGAATTTTTTCAATAAAATTGAGTTGTTGGGCGTTTAAATTCATTTCGTGTACATGTCAACCTGCGTAAGGATAATATCCTTACAAAAATTTAATATTTCTTTAAAATGATAAATGTCGATGAATTGGCAAGTTTTTATTTTCATCTTTGTTAATATTTGCAGTTAAACGACCAGAACGAATATGGGAATATGACTTTAAATGTCTTCTACCGTACCAGTGAAGTTCATTTTTCAATTAATTTACTAATTCTGGCCTTAGCTGTGCGATTTAAAGATCTAATTTTAAAATATGCTTGACTAAAGCCATTATACAATATAGAACAATAATATTCCTTTAAAGAAATGGAATTTCCGAATAGGGACTTACATAACACTTTAGTTTTTTTAGTGTCTCGCACTTTCATATTAAAAATAGTATTTTCGTGTGAAATTATTGTTAAAACATTTAAAATACATAAACATTTTACAAGCCTAGGTCAGTTTTTATGTTGCAATCCGCCTGGTTAGAAATAAATGTTGGGAAATATTCGAACTTTGTCAATGTCAGTGTCACATAAAGACCGTAGCAGATGCCACACATACTCTTTGAAAAATTCTGGCAAATCAGCATATTCATATCACAAATTTATAAAGATTGAAACTCATTAGTATAACGAAAATTCAAATTATTTTTTGGTCATCCAATTCAAACAAATGCAACATGTGAACCATTGGTTTGCCAGGCGAAATGAAAAGAATAACTAGAAAATCATGCAACATACTAAAGCCATTTCAAAATGTTTTGGTTCCACGACTCTACGAGCCGGAGTTAATAAATATTACAAGTAAATGTCTTCTGTTTTTTAGAATTTTTTTTTTGATTGTATTAACTTTTTTGTGTTTAAGATATTCTATGTAGGCCATCCTAAATCAAAACACAATACAAATTTTAATAAATTATTTGCACAAGAAAATTTTTGCTGATTCACTATTTGATCTTTTTTAATTTACGAAAATCGTCGAAATATTGCCACTTTGGAAAGAAAAAAAAATGTTTTTTTCTTTCTAAATTTATTTATTTAGAGAATTAACTTGTTGTTTTGTTAGTGCCTACCTATGTGCTTGTGTTTGTGTAATCGTTGAGTAGATAAGAATAGCTGGTATAAAATCGAAAGACTCCCCTGTTGATGTTTATAGGAAATTATGACATTTGTTATCATTCAACACGCTCGCAACGAATTACATAAACTCTACACAAATAATCCATAATAATTATTGTTGTCTTCTATTTTAATTTTTATTCTTGGCTTTTATTACATTCAAAATAAAAAAGTTTAGACAAACAAATTGTGTCTTAAAATTCATTTGAAAAACATTTTATTTCTAAAGTTTTTTTTTGTATTGTTACGTATAAAACATTGAATTTCATTTACCAGGTTTTTTTTTTATTAAAAACACAAATGTTGTGTGAAAATTTTTGCATGTGGTATGATTGTTGTTATATTGTTTGTAAACAATTATAGTTTAAGTATTGTTGTTGTATTATTGCTATGTCTGATTTGAAATTATTTGTGCGTACATATGTATGTATGCATGTGTTTTATGTGATTAAACTTAATAATGTAGAATAATTTGTGCAATCACATTGAAAAATAAAATTAGAAAATAATACTTCAGTGAAGTGTCATTATAATGAACTGAAAAAAGTTAAGTTCTCAATTTGGTTCTAGCGCATAATGAATTCGTAAAAAAATTTAGTCAGTATTTCTAGGCAAATACTTTTTTATGTTTAAAAGCAATGTTGGAATGCTTTCTACAAATATGTATAATGATGTGGTATAATGCCGTTAAAAGTGGCCGTAGTCTAGTAGCTAGTGTGTTGGCTTATTAGACATGAGGCCACAGTTCAAACTTCAGTTCAGATTTCAAAATGAAATATAGGAAATTTTTTTCTTAGGCGACTTCCTGTCAGCAGATTTCTGGCAAAAACTCTGATAGTAAATAAAATTGAATGAAAAAATTATATATTACACGTAGTTATGTGTTAATATTTCAATTTAATTAGAAAATCTATTTTAAAGTTAAAAATTTTAAAACAATTTTTATTGTATTGAACTATTCGTCTCCATATGGCGATTTTGAAAAAGTTGTTCTATTTGTTTATACATAGTATGTATGTATGTACCTATTTGTAAGTTAGAATTTTAAAATTCTCGTAAGTAAATCAAAACACATATTTCAAGTTTTGCTGGTCCTTAATTTACATACAAATATGCAGATTAGAAAAAAATAATTTAAATTTTGTTGACTTAGCAAAGAAAACTTGTTTTCATTTTCGATGTTTTTTATCTCTAAATACAGCGGCATTTGTCTTTAACGAACAGAAGGCTATTAGTTTAATGCGAATAGATTGCAAGTTCGAGATTCTTTTTTTTAGTAGAGATATAAAAAAACTTGTTAAATTTCTTTCGAAAACAGTATAAAAAATTAGAATTTCTTATCAAAAGGAAAAAGTGGATTTGGATATTTTTCGTTGTTATACACGTGCAGCTGGATTAAAATGAGAAAGTTAATAGAAAAACTTGTGATGGCTGAAATGAAGTCGCCGTAATCTAGTAGGTAGTGTGTTGGCTTATTACACGTAAGGCCACGGTTTAAAATCCAGATCAGGCAACTGCAGCGAAACGGAATGTGAAAAAATATTTCTTCGGCGACTTAATCTAAGCAGATTTCTGACAAAAACTCTGAGAGTAAATAAAAAAATAAAAAGTAAGTAAAAAAATAAACTATAGATCCCGCCACTCATGTATAAAATTAACACACACAACATAAGTGGTGTGAGAAGCCAATCATGTAATTGTATGTATGAACTGCTATCAGGCATAATATTTTTCTGTGGTCGTCCCGGCCGAAAGGCCATCTATATTATTGACCATGACCAACAATCGGTTGATTTTAATAAAAATGATTTACAAATAGAAACGAGTACGTCCACAAACAAAATTAACCTAGTGCATACATTAACAAGCATAACAAATTTTAAAAAAACTAGTAAACTCTGTAAAAGAACAAGTTATTATATTAATATTTTAATAATAATGATTATCATTTTTCAATAAGTACTTCGAGTGTCTAAATATAGATTTTCTTTTATTTCCCCCAACTTTTATTTAATTTGTTGGTACTACCTCGAGGAATGCCTAGCTATATCTATGTTTATTAGCCAAATATTAGATAAGTTATCTTGATTTTGTAGAAGTACCATTTGATTATTTTTATCAAGTTTTAAGATGCATGGATTTCTTTTTTTTAATTTAATTCAAGTAGTAGGAATATTTTGCTTATTGATAAAGAATTCATTGTTTTGATTTATAACATGTTGTCGGAAAATTTTTTTAATTTTACTTAACACAAGAAATAATTTTAATTTATCAATTAGCTGTTCAGAGATCAGCAATGAGTATTCAAAAAGATGACTATAATCGAATCATACTCATAATTTCTGATATTTATACGCATTCTTACTTATTTTAATATCATGGAACCTCTACTCATATTCAAAGTTTGAAGTACTATTCATACTTAGCAACACGTACGATGTTGTTGATTTCGACTCTCCATAACTCAACATGTACTCATATTTAAAGTTTGAAGTACTCATCAGATTCATACGTAACAACACGTATGATGTTATTGATTTCGACTCTCCATAACTCAACATATACAAGAATCACAAAATAAGTATGATTCGCGTACGGACACTAAAATACTCACTAGAAGGTTGTGTGTTTGCTCGGCTGCAGCTCTATCTTTTTTGCTTTTATTTTTTTTCTTTTTTTGCAAATGCAACAATAACTAAGACTGTAAATTTTGATGAATAATTCAAGTCACTCGAATCATTTATAAGTCTTACAAGTATTTTTCCAAAGTTATGAATCTAAATGAGTAGGCTTATGAATCAAACATATTTCGAATGGTATGAGTTTGATATCAACTTTGTACTCATACTCATTGCAACCTGTACTTATAAATCAACTTTGTAGTGAGTACGAATGAATCAGAGTACATAGGTAAATTTCAATATTGTTGACTCACTTATATTCAAAATTTCATGAGTACTTAAATTTTAACTGGAGATTAACTTAAACTTACTCTAGCACTCAAAAAATGGCCCTAAGACTGCAAACTTTGATGAATGATTCGAATCACTCGAATAAACGTTATAGTGAGTACGAATGAATCAGAGTACATAGTTAAATTTCAATATTGTTGACTCAGTTATATTCAAAATTTCATGAGTACTTATGAGTAGCGGAAGTAGGAAGCTAAAAATCAGAGAATGAGAATAATATTTTTCTATGCTGGAGGTTTTAAATGAAAAAAAAAACAAAAGAATTTGTAACACTTCGAGTATCGATTATTTTATAGCAGAACTCTATTTAATCTACAGACTCCAAGCTAATTTCTTATTTCAATCCTATACACACGCAAAAATATTTTCTTTAACGAATTTCGATTTCTTTATTCTTTCTTTATTCTTTCAGCTAATTGCTTGCTATTCTACGAGTGGTAAACCAGCAAAGGGTAAAATTTATGAAAGTGCCGCCGATGCAGTAGCAGATGTACATGATGGCGCTAAAATTCTATTTGGCGGTTTTGGTTTGTGTGGTATTCCAGAGAAAATGATTGAAGCCCTTAAACAAAAGGGTGCTAAGAACTTGACAGCTGTTTCAAATAACGGAGGTAAATTACACTAATTTGTCAAAAGTAATGCATTTTTTAACTGAGCTCGTCTATTTGATTTTCGCTTCTAGGTATTGATGATGCTGGCTTAGGTGTTCTCTTGCAGTCACGCCAGTTGGGTAAAATGGTTGTGTCCTATGTTGGTGAAAACGCCGAATTAGTTAAACAATATTTATCTGGAGAATTGGCTGTTGAATTGACTCCTCAGGGCACATTGGCCGAAAAGATTAGAGCAGCTGGTGCTGGCGTTCCTGCATTCTTCACACCTACTGGTTATGGTACCTTAATACAAACCGGCGGAGCCCCCATTAAATATGGCAAAGACGGTAAAGTTGAAATTGCCAGCAGACCAAAACCCGTACAAGAGTTTAACGGTAAAAATTATATTATGGAAGAGGCTATGTTTGCTGATTTTGCTATTGTCAAAGCCCATAAAGCTGATCCTTATGGCAATTTAGGTGAGTTCTTAAGAAACGTACATATTTTAAATGCAATCATATTAACAGTAGAAAATAATTTGTTTTCCTATAGTTTTTAATAAGGCAGCACGTAATTTTAACGCACCCATGTGTCGTGCCGCCAAAATCACCATCGCTGAGGTTGAAGAAATTGTACCAGTCGGTGCAATTAAACCAGATGAAATTCATATTCCGGGCATTTATGTAAAGCGCATTTTCCGCGGTAGCAACTATCAAAAGCGTATTGAAAAAGTGCGCATAACTGAAACCGATAACAGCAAGAAAGCTGAACCTTCACCCGCTCAACTCATGCGTGAGCGCATTGCTAAACGTGTGGCTATGGAATTCCGTGACGGTATGTATGTCAATTTGGGTATTGGTATGCCAGTTCTTTCCTCCAACTATATACCCAAGGGCGTCAATGTAATGTTACAATCTGAAAACGGTATCTTGGGTTTGGGACCTTTCCCCACCAAGGATCATGTTGATCCCGATTTGATTAATGCTGGCAAGGAAACTGTTACCGTTGTGCCTGGTGCATCTTTCTTTGGTTCCGATGATAGTTTTGCTATGATCCGTGGCGGTCATATGGACTTGACTGTTTTGGGTGCTATGCAAGTCTCCGGTACCGGTGATTTGGCCAATTGGATGATTCCTGTATGATTTGCATTATTTTATTTAAATATCAAAACTGTATCTCAAAGATTTTCTATTTTTACAATGTATAGGGTAAACTTGTTAAGGGCATGGGTGGTGCTATGGATTTAGTTGCTGCTCCCGGTACTAAAGTAGTTGTGACTACGGAACATAATGCCCGCGATGGTTCTCCTAAAATCTTAGAAAGCTGCTCTTTGCCATTGACTGGTAAAAATGTGGTCGATTTGATCATTACCGAAAAGGTAAGTTTTTGATTTCTTATTTGTTTTATTCGGATAGTGATTGTTTTTAATGAACTTTCCCCTTAGGCTGTCTTTGAAGTTGAAAAAGGTGTCGGTCTGAGTCTTGTGGAAATTGCTGAAGGTTTAACCGTTGATGATATTATTGCCAGTACTGGTGCTCAATTCCAAGTTTCACCCAACCTTAAGAAAATGGGCCAAATTGATGCTTAATTTTTGTTTGTTATTAAATTGATTTGAAAGTGGACTGGTTCTATTTGTTGTAATACCTCAATACCCATTTTTACTGCGTAAGGATATTATAAAAAGTGAAACAAAAATCTTAACATTTAAGTCGTAGTAAGATGTTGTAGTTTGCATTGCATTGAGTATGAGAAATATTATTTTTTCTTTATAAATATGTTTAAGAGTGATAAATAATTGCATTTATATTTTTAATATAAAATATTTACCAATAATAAGTTAAAAAGAATTTAAAGAAATTGTAATAAAGTGACTTTAATGATGGAAATTATTGTAAATTACGTTTTCTGTATAACAAAAATGTGTAATGGAGTTATGGCTTTAATTCTTTTGTGTAAATTTAATATTTTGTGAAATATTTATTCATGTCTTCATGACTAAAACAATTAAGTAACAATTAAATTCAAAAAACTAGAATACAAACGAACCTCACGCCATTATTATTGCTTTTCGGATTATTTGTTTATTGGGTTGTTCGGAAAGTAATTTCGTTTTTTTGTGAATTAAATGAAAGACACTTTTCGTATTATATCAATCAAGTGGTCTTAAACTATTGAATTTCATAAATTTAACCTCAATCTAATCTCACGTGTTGTTATTCGCCGGTTCGCTTCAACTAATTCCTTTTTTGCGTCTTTATCAGCTTCAACCGGCCTTCCCGAACGTGGCGCATCTTTGACATAAAAATTGCCTGATCGAAATTTAGTGAACCAGTTGTGACACTGGCGTACACATCTTCTTCATACACATCGGCCAATTTCTTTCTGGCTTGAACAGCATTTTTACCCTTTCTGCAGTGAAACAGTAAGATATGTATCGCTCTCCATATTATATATATAAAAACAATAGTTTAATAACTTAGCTTGCCATAACTCTACCTAATATATCCACATGGATAACTAATCAATGGAGTTCTGTGACTCCTTTCCATTATTAAAATTATATAACATTAGTATGTAGAAATTCAGGATATATAATTACGAATCCTGTTGCATATACATATACATACAGTGAGCGTCAAAAGGAACTGTACATTAAAAATATACATTAATAAATTATCGTTATTTTTATTTTAAAATTGTTTCATTGCCAATTTTTAAAATTGAAAAAAAAAATTACCAAAAATTTCGAAAAATCGTCAAATTTTTTGGGCTCTCATCTTAAGTGGTAAAAGTTGAGTATGGTAATTGTAAGAATTTTATCCATAGTGTACAGTTTCTTTTGATACTTATGACCTAGTTTCTCACACCACTCATGTTGTGTGTGTTAAATTTTATACATGAGTGGCGGGACCTACAGTTTAAAGTCGACTCCGAACGACATATTTTTGAGAAACTTTTCATGGCAATTTTTTTATTTAGTTTTAGAGTTTTGGCCAGAAATCTGCTGAGGGGAAGTCACCGAAGAAATACTTTTTCATATTTCCTTTCCTGGGTTTTGAACCGTGGCCTTACGTCTAATAAGCCAGCACACTACCTACTAGACTACGGCGACTACTGTATGTATTCTCGTATTTAATTTTAAATAAGTATACGCCTTCTTATATTTAGTTATGCTGCAAACTTCAGAATAATTTTTTGAAACTTAACAGACTCATTATTAATCTGATTGGAGGGTAGAAATCATAATTTGTGTGAAAGATGATGACGTAGATTATACTTTTTCAATATAAAATGATGTAATTGTGTATGCGTACCCAATAATCTTGATCAATTCTTTTCTATGTAAATCAAATTTTACAAAACTAGCGCTACTGTTCTGTTTTCCATTCGAAAAATGCAATTCAATTTTCTTTGAATTAAAGGCCACATTCATCACCATCAAGTATTCATTGAAATTAAATTTGGCTGGTATAGAATACATTAGAGATAGATCAGATATTATGGAAGTAAAGATCGATATATCATAAACTCTATCATTAATGGATTGTTATCGACAAATGACTAGATGATCGGGCATACATACATATGTTTAATGGATACATATGTTTAATGATCATTCTCGTAACGACGTTTGTAGTACTTGTCTTAGGCTTCTATATTTGATACTACGTTTAGTTAGGGGACATCAGTTGTACCGCATATGTACCAAAATCAGCAATGAGTATTCAAAAAGATGAGTAGAATCGAATCATACTCATAATTTCTGATACTTATACGCATTCATACTTCTTTTAATATCATGGAACCTCTACTCATATTCAAAGATTGAAGTACTCATCGTATTCATACTTAACAACATGTATGATGTTGTTGATTTCGATTCTCCATAACTCAACATATACACGAAGCACAAAATAAGTATGAATCGCGTACGAACACTAAAATACTCACTAGAATGTTGTGTTTGCTCTGCTTGCTGCTCTGTATTTTTTGCGTCTTTTTAATTTTTTGCAAATGCATCAATAACTAAGACTGTAAATTTTGATGAATGATTCAAGTCACTCGAATCATTTATAAGTATGTATTATAAGAGTATTTTTCTAAAATTATGAATCTAAATGAGTACGCTTATGAATCAAACATACTTCGAATGGTATGAGTTTGATGTCAACGTTGTACTTATACGCATTGCAACCTGTACTTATAAATCAACGTTGTAGTGAGTATGAATGAATCAGAGTACATAGTTAAATTTCAGTATTGTTGACTCACTTATATTCAAAATTTCATGAGTGCTTATGAGTAGCGAAAAAACGATTCACTGCTGATCTCTGATATTTGGTACTACGTTTATTTAGGGGATATCAGTTGTACCGCGTATATTATATAATATTAAAAATACTGACTAGTTCTATGCCATTAGTAAATTACAATAATAGAAAATTATTATTTTTTATGTCAGTTTTTTACTTTTAAACTTTATTTTTTATTAATAAATTTGTGTACGTATAATTAAACTTTTACAAAAAGAATTTTTAATTAATATTATTAATTACTATTATTGTTACAAACACAAACAGCAAATAAAATCACAACAATTTACCGTGCATTTAAAATATTGTTAAAATTAAATCGGAAAGGTTTATATATTTTTCAAATTTCATTCAGCTAATAGCCTTGGTAACATCTTTAAGGGTTTTGGATTTTCGGGCGGCTCTCATTTGTCTATTTAAGGCAAGAAATATGCTGGTGTCCACCTCTGATTCTGAACGGCATTTGGCACAAAACTGTGAGGTCATAACATGTAAAGGACTGCGATAATAAAAGTTCTTGTCCATATTTAGACCATTCTTAAGATGAGCCCAGAAATGAAAGAAAATTTCCAAAAGCATAATAATCATGGCGGCATAAATATTGAAAAAGAAGAATGTTGGCAATAACAATATACGATAATTGGATTTATTATAACCCAAAATGATATCCTTGAAAATAAGGAAGTGAAATGTTTTTTAAATTCATAAAAATTTATTATTTCTTATGTTCATATTTTTATTACATTTGATACGCCTTCCATGTTCATGTAATCGTCTCTTTCGTACAATTGTCTTTTGGGCTTAGTTGTCATTTCTGCAGTGGCTTTGGCCGCTACATCTGACTCTTTCGTGATTTTACCATACGGTTCCTGGTAAATTTCCTCATTTTTGCCTAAAATTTCCTTTTCGAATTCCTCACAGGCTGAACCGCGTAATAGTTTTTTCGGAATTTGAAAATGTTTCTGTTTCAAATAGCGCACCTTCACTTTGCCCATAATCGGTTCACCCGTTTCGGCGTCATAGCTGGGCTCAATTACATTGGCGGTATCTGTTTGTATATAGATGACCTCACCCGTTTCAGAGTTCTGTAATAAATTAAATATTGATAATTAACATAAGTGTGTGATTTGTTTAAACAAATAATTGCTTTCATCTTTCTTTAAAATTGATTTGTTTTTCTATTCCCAACTTTTTCCCTCCCTTGTTTTTTTGTTTGTAATTATTTTCAATTTTTTTTAAGACTAGAAAAGTACTCATGATTGATATCGATAATAATTGTACACGTACATACATATGTCTACACATTTTAAGATAAGTCGTACAAATAAAATAATATTTTTAATTGTAATTATTTTTTTATAATAAATAGCAGAAGTTATGGGCAAATGACTCACGTGAGTCATTACCATGCCTATTAAGAATTTTATTGGCTTTTCGCGATTTTGAGATAACATTCTGCTGTATGGCGAGCAGATAGGGATATTTCATTAAGGGAATTTTTTGTTTTATATCTAATACCGAAATGCAATGTCTAGGTGTATATTTTAAGGGTAATGAGGGTATTAATTCACCCAAAGTCAAAGGTTTTCTTACACACATAATTAGTCATTACAACTCTTCTGTCAGGATTACGACCTAACTTCTCACACCACTTATGTTGTGTGTTTTAATCTTCCACATGAGTGGCGGGACCTACAGTTTAAAGTCGACTCCGAAAGACAGATTTTTGAGAAGATTTTCATGGCAATTTTTTTTACTCTCAGAGTTTTTGCCAGAAATCTGCTGAGAGGAAGATGCCGAAGAAATATTTTTCCATATTTTCGTTTTGTTCGAGATGTCTGACCTGTGGTTTAAACCATTTCCTCATGTCTAATAAGCCAACATACTACCAACTAGGCTACGGCGACTTCCAAATGTTTTTTTAGACTAGCTAATACCACCCTTATGTCCTTCTCTATGGCTTATAATTGAAAAATTAGCCTCAGTCAGAGATCTGCAATGAGTATTCAAAAAGATGAGTAGAATCGAATCATACTCATAATTTCTGATACTTATACGCATTCATACTTATTTTAATATCATGGAACCTCTACTCAGATTCAAAGTCTGAAGTACTCATCATATTCATACTTAGCAACACGTATGGTGTTGTTGACTTCTACTCTCCACTTAACTCAATATACACACGAATCACAAAATAAGTATGAATCGCGTACGAAAACTTAAATACTTATTAGAGGGTTGTGTGTTTGCTCTGCTTGCTCCTCTGTCGTTTTTGCTTATGTGTCTTTTTTTCTTTTTTTATAAATACTAAGACTGTAAATTTTGTTGTTCGAGTCACTCGAATCATTTGTAAATATTTTAAGTATTTTTCTAAACTTATGAATCTAAATGAGTAGGCTTATGAATCAAAAATATTTCGAATGGTATGAGCTTGATGTCAATGTTGTACTCATACTCATTGCAACCTGTACTTATAAATCAACGTTGTAGTGAGTACGAATGAATCAGAGTACGTAGTTTAATTTCAATATTGTTGACTCACTTGTATTCAAAATTGCATGAGCGCTGTCTCTGGCCTCAATAAAATTTGTAAAATATTATTGACCCAGTTTTTTTGCCCATAGACTAGAGGAGCAACGGAATTATTTTCAATATGATAACAAATTATTTAGTAACACAATATATTTTTGATCTGAAAACAAATTATTCGAATTTTGCAAAATAAAGCCTTATTTTAAAAATAAATGTTTGATTCATACTACTCCCTATGTTGCAGTCAGTATATTCTTTAGGCAATGTTAACCCATAGATTCAGAATAAGACTTTAAAAACGCTTCTTCAGAACTTAAAATTTCTATATTAAAATATTATATCAAGAATATAATATATATAATATATATATTATATCAATATAAAGAAACATTTGTTAACTGTTTGATAATATTTTAAACATGCAACAAGTTGTTCGATCGATTAAATTGAAAAATATGACTTAATAACACGCAAACCGTTTTAATTAGTTTCTCATTTGTTAAACTCTATGCCCTATACTAGTATAACAACAATAACAATTAATTAAATAATAGTTTAATACGTTGTATCATATATGTACCTTAGATGTTTAGATAGGACTAAGGTAAGAAAATAATTACAAAAAAGCCCATCCAATATTGATTTCCTAGTTAAGATTTATTTTAACAAAAATTACTGTTTAGTTATCATACTTGGTTGGCTGTCATATTACCACGGAATTTCAATTTAAGCTTTAAGAAAAAGCTTTGAGAAATGTGTGCCATCCTAATATTAATCTTACTGTCTCTATCTTACAGTATCTATCTCAAGTATTGCTTGATTGATATTTTGCCTGTTTATATCGTTTACATTATGAAACAAACTGATACGGATTTAACAATTACTAAACATTGAAATAAAAATTTATAAAGTGTGTTAGATTTTCTAATTATTATTGCATATCGTATGCCATTCAAAACTCTTAAAGCATGTTAATTAAAAACTTTTTTATCAGTATCCAGTAAATATTTTTAGATTTTTAATATTGTTTATAAAATCTGTACAGAACAATACAAAAATACAATTTTTTTTAAATAAATAAATACTCGTAAACAGATGGTTACATAATATTTATGTGATTAGTTTGAAAATTATATGCAATTATTATAGTTTTCTCACTTCTTAAACAACCGATCGAATTCAAATATCGAATTTATTTCAATCAGCTTCTTATAAACCAAGTTGCCGTAGTGTAGTAGAGACTGTATTGCCTTCTTAGACCGTAAGGCCACGGTTCAAACCCCAGGTCAGATAACAAAACGAAATACGATAAAATTTTTCTGCGGCGACTTCCTCTCAGCAGATTTCTGTCAAAAATCTTCGCAAAAATCTGTCGTTCAGAGTGGATTTTAAACTGTAGGTCCTGCCACTCATGATGAAATTAACACACACAACATAAGTGGTGTGAGAAGCTAGGTCGTAATGCTGTCTGAAGGGTTGTAAAGACCAATTATGTGTGTATCAGAGATCAGCAATGAATTGTTTTTTTGCTACTCATAAGCACTCACGAAATTTTAAATATAAGTGAGTCAACAATATTGAAATTTAACTATGTACTCTGATTCAATCATACTCACTACAACGTTGATTTATAAGTACAGGTTGCAATGAGTATGCGTTTTGTATGTTTGATTCATAAGCCTACTCATTCAGATTCATAAGTTTAGTAAAATACTTATAATTCTTCGAGTAATCATTCATAAAAATTTACAGTCTTAGTTGTTGTTGCATTTACAAAAAGAGAAAAAAGGCCAATAAGCAAAAAAAAGACAGAGCAGCAAGCAGAGCAAACACAAAACATTTTAGTGAGTATTTTATTGTTCGTACGGGATTCATACTTATTTTGTAATTCTTGTAAATGTTGAGTTGTGGAGAGTCGAAATCAACAACATCGTACGTGTTGTTAAGTATGAATATGATGAGTACTTCAAACTTTGAATATGAGTAGAGTTTCAATGATATTAAAATAAGTATGAATGCGTAAAAGTATCAGAAATTATGAGTATGATGTCATCTTTTTGAATACTCATTGCTGATCTCTGGTGTATATGTCTTTTAAATCTAATTGTTATGGCAACTATTTCTAATTGAAAGTGTCCTTCCAACAAAATCAATTGTGCAGATAGCAACTATTTTTAAATATGTAGGAAAAATTCATCCTTATAAGGCATTGTTTGCTGCCAAACATTATAAACAATCTTATATCAAAAAGTAAATAATATCCAGCATTGCTTGAGTGCCTGCTTGTGTAACCTCGTATGGAAAATACCTTAATTAGTCAAACGCTATTATTGTCTTCCTAACCTACGACTAATTGTATAGTGACAAATGTCCTTTCGTCCAGCCTGTGCCTTAGTATGGCCCTTGTTAGGTTCTTTGCCATTCGAAGGATTTTTCGAATTATTGAACGAGATTTTTTTAGATACTTTAATCTTTTGCAGTGTGATGAACTCGTTCTAAAGCGTTTCAAGTACTTGAGTTGGTTTAACATCATCATTAATCTAAAGCAAGTATAAGCTGTAGTCGCCGTAGTCTAGTAAGTAGAGTGTTGGCTTATAAGGCGTTATTAACGATATGTATTCAGTTCAATTCAGTTAAACTGGGTACCATCTAGTTGCCGTAGTCTAGTAGGCAGTGTGTTGGCTTATTAGACCGTAAGGGCACGGTTCAAACCCCAGGTCAGACATCTCCAGCAAAACGAAATATAAAAAAATATTTCTTTGGCGTCTTCCTCTCAGCAGATTTCTGGCAAAAACTCTGTGAGTAAATAAAATTGTCAAGTTTCTCAAAAATTTGTCGTTCGGAGTCGACTTTAAACTGTAGGTCCCGGCACTCATAAATTAACACACACAACAAAAGTGGTGTGAGAAACTAGGTCGTAATCCTATCCAATTATGTTATGTATGTGTAGTATAAGTTGTAATCAAAAACTACATTTGTTTTTTGATTCCAAGAAATTCACCAAATTCCAAATCAAGATTTTGAGTGTCAAAATGAAAGCGAAAGGAAGCGAAAACTAGCATTTGATTTATATTTGAAACACCCTTTAGGGTATTAATTGCCCATTGTATTATTTTTGACTGTCTGTATTTTATAATTAGTCAGTTTAAATTAAAACTTGTCTACATTGCCTTTAAATATTAAATATGCAGAGCCTTTTTAGTTTAAAATCTCCTACGTTTCCACTTTCGAGTGTAATATCTATTGAATGTCCCCAACATTTAAATACAAATTACTGCTCATACTACAAGCAACAACTTTTCAGTAAACATTGTACGAAATTTTTAAAATAAATTGTGAAATAATAAAAAAATGTTTATCAGAAAAGTCTTTAAGTGATAAGGAATAAAAAAAAAACAATTGTATTAAGAAAATTAATAAGTTTTTATACGAAATATATTTTTTGTTTTAAAACAGATTTATAATAAATCTATTAAATAGAGAGTGAGTTATGAATTAAAGTCATTGTGATTAAATTTAGTTTTTTCATCTAAAGTTGGTCTTATTAAAAGTATTGTCTTCCCATAATATTTAACAACTTGTAGAGACACCCTGTTATTTTTTGAGTTATTACTCATAATTGAATTTTGCGAATACGTTATCTTTGCGTATAGTATTCATAACAGGCGCAACCTTTTGCAAATGCGACGACATAATTTATTGCGAGTAATACAGCATTTAAGTGTGCCATACTTTAGACTAGACCACTCACTACTGACAAGATGTTTTTCAAATATTTAGACGCGTTTTACAAATATGTACTTAAAGACAATAAAATTAATGTACACTTGAGGTGAAGTAGATAGCATAGATATTAAAAATACTAATTAAACAAAAAAATAATTTCCTTGTTTGATTATTTTCTGAAAAAAATGTTTAATTTAAAAAATATTAATTTAATATCGTATTCTGAAGCTATTCATGCTAAATATTTAAATTCTTACAGTAATTTGACTGTATAAACAACTTTCACTTTTGTGAAATACTATCTCACTGTAATGTTGTGAATACTCATAATTACAAAATTACACATTAAGCTTGAAATTAAAAACTATTGAACAGAATAGTTCAACAATTTCGTATATCTGAAATATGATTTGAATACATATCGACGCCTCCATTCTATAACGTTCTAAGTGTACTTAATGTTCTTGCATTTTTAAATTCTACGTTCTCTAACTTAAATACTGTCAAAATTTGGTTAAGATGCGCCGATCCGTTCCGAAGTTATAGGGAAAAATCTACTTAAAACACACATATAGTCGTATGTCGCGTGAAAACTTTGAGAGCTCATAACTCAAAACACATTTTTTCGACTTAGAATGTTATAGAACGGAGGCGACAATATGTTCCTTGTCATATTGTTATAATGTTATTTCCTATTCGATTCCAATTGGGCTTTATTTGATTAAAAAATAGATATCCTCTCTCATGTATGGGTCGGTACCAGAGATCATCAATGAGTATTCAAAAAGATGAGTAGAATCGAATCATACTCATAATTTCTGATACTTATACTTATTCATACTTATTTTGATAACATGGAACCTCTACCCATATTCAAAGTTTGAAGTACTCATCATATTCATACTTAACAAAACGCATGATGTTGTTGATATCAACTTTCCTTAACTCAACATGTACGCGAATCACAAAATAAGTATGAATCGCGTACGAACCAGAGATCAGCAATGAGTATTCAAAAAGATGAGTAGAATCGAATTATACTCATAATTTCTGATACTTATACGCATTCATACTTATTTCAATATCATGGAACCTCTACTTATATTCAAAGTTTGAAGTACTCATCATATTCATACTTAACAACACGTATGATGTTGTTGATTTCGACTCTCCATAACTCAACATTTACAAGAATCACAAAATAAGTATGAATGGCGGACGAACGCTAGAATACTCACTAAAAAGTTGCGAGTTTGCTCTGCTTGCTGCTCTGTCTTTTTTTGTAAATGCCTAACAACTAAGACTGTAAATGTTGATGAATGATTCGAGTCACTCGCTTAATTTATAATCATTTATAAGTAATTTTTCTCAAGTTATGAATCTGAATGAGTAGGCTTATGAATCAAACATATTTCGAATGGTATGAGTTTGATGGCAACGTTGACGCATACTCATTGCAACTTGTACTTATAAGTCAACGTTGTAGTGGGTTGAATGAATCAGAGTTCATAGTTAAATTTCAATATTGTTGACTCACTTATATTCAAAATTTCATGAGTGCTTATGAGTAGCGAAAAATCGATTCATTGCTGATCTCTGGTCGGTACCTTGACATAGATTTTAAAGCTTTTCGACCGCATACAAAAGAAAATTATGGGATTTATTAGCAAGAGTACGATATCAAACTTTATTGGTTAATTAGAACACTGTCCCAAAGTGACCTGTCTTACACTATTTTTATCTTGTGCTGAAGTCACTAGCGAAGGCTATATTTGAACAAATGTTGGAAGGCACGGAATTTGTAAGGAAAGCTTTTGCAGAAATCGGCATGAGATAAATCAGCATAAATTATTGTCATATGAAGCATTTGGTCAACCATTTATTACAGTACATCGATAGTATGGCACATTTCACTGTAATTATTCACTTTAGATTTTTTAGAAGTTCTTAACGGTTTCTTGATAAACCTGGACCGGGAAGTGAGATTACTACAATAACCCTGATGGTATACTGGTCAAAATGTTTAAAAATTATCCCGAGGATTATATTTATGCTGGAAAGCAATTAGTATTTTTATAAATATCTAATTATTAAAATTTCTATTCTCTATGCTATTTTAATTAAAAATGTCTGTACGAGTATATGTTTGAAGTGTTATTATTTTTATATTACGTAGTATTAACGTATAATATTTTATGATTACGATTATTTATTAATATTTACCTGTATTGAATATCCCATTTATGATTTGCTTTTATTTTGTACCCCTTTGTTGTTATTTTTATTGTTGCCGTTGTTTTTTTTTATTTTTTTTTTTGCAAAAATAAAAGAGAAATAATTCCAAAATAGCACAAATTCAAATCTAAGAATTAAAAAAAAAACAAAAAAAAAATTAACAAAATAATAAACAGAGAGCGGCATTAATTATTATTTACATATGGAATATTTTTAATTTGAAAATCTACAGTGAGTAACAATTTAATACCGAAGCTTTTAAGAAGAATTTTTAATTTAGAATTATATTGAAACATTAAAGAAATTAAATGAAATTTTCTATTTTATTCTATTATTTATTTATTTGAAGCTGAAACGGAAGGGGAAACATGTGTACCACCCAGACTCAGAGCTAAGTATATGTGATGAAAAAAGTTTGAGCATTATAACTTAATAATACGCTCGTAATTGATTACAGGCCTTATTTTTTTGACCTTTATGATGTGTTAAGTTGCCGGGCCACACACCAAATATTGGATCAAACTCGCCTTTTTGTTAATGTGTTAGTAAAAAAATTCTCACACGTATAGGCCGAGATGAGTATGAAGAATATCAAAATACTTTTGATTTGTACTACTTGCGTTGCATAAATCATATGTTTTTTTCTTCTCCACAACAACCATACAATGAAGTTTGAAGATTCAAAAGTGATTTGATCAGTCAAATTTGATGTGTCGCCATGCGCCGTTAAGACATGATGAAGTTAGTTGGGTTTAAAATCTTAATTTGCAAAATTAATTCTTAGGGGTTTGACTAGTGTCTGACTCTATATTTTAGATTGCACCAGCTTTAAGACTAATCAAATTAAGAACTACATTATGAAACTGACGAACTAGGAAATATCAGAATTCGTGCTCAAAATTCGTGTGAAAAATGTGTTGCGTAAATCGAAAAATATTCTTATGCTGCCAAGTCATTTTGGGCTTAAAGGTTATGTCAACAAGATATTTGTTTGATATTTGATGAAGACTAGCTAGAAGTAGCACAAGAGCTGCTAACACAGTTTGAAAATGCATTGCTAGGCTAATTTCGTGAATCGGCAGCATCATTATGGCTGCCTTCCAAAATGTCTCAATACAAAGTTTGTATGCAGTTCTACTACTGTATATAAACTATGTAGATATGCAAAGTAACCAAACAATTCATCAACTATAAATCCAATTCCTGATTGCTTTTTGACTGCGTTAAAAATACACATTGACGACGTTTTGAAATAGTATACATTGTACATATTTTGTACAGCGGCATTATGAAACACGATACTTTGTTCAAACACAAAGCAACTAACATTTTGGAAGGCGGCCTATATCGCATATCTTCAGTAATGATGAAATTCGTAACATTCCAGTGAATGGATCAAGGTATATAATATGAATTGAATTTAATTTAAATATGGTTTCATCAAGACAATCTCATGATACGATTTTATCTCATTGGAGTATTTTTCCTGAAAATATAGGAAGTCCCTTGAGTACAGGGGTAAACTATAAACAATTCCAACTCTGGAAGCCAAAATTACGAATACCATTGGTGAGATACCGACCGAAGTGCTGTAAAAAATATGCGAAATTGGAGCTCATGGATGAACAATTTTGTGGTATAGCCGAGGACAACATTTAAACGAAAAACCAATTAGAAAGCAGACATTCATTTAACGTCCTAAATTAATATTTTAATTCACTTCTTAAAATTTTCAATGGTTTTACTATTTTTTTTATACACAATGGTGAATAAATCACTGTAGACACGCGTAGTCTGGTAGGTAGTGAGTTAGTTTATTAGACGTGAGGCCATGGTTCAAACGCTAGGTCGAACATCTGCAATAAAACGAAATATGAATAAAGATTTCTTCGACGACTGGCTCTCAGCAGATTTCTGGCAAAAACTGTGAGGGTAAATAAAAATTGCCATAAAAAAGCCTCTCAAAAATCTGTCGTTCGGAGTCGACTTTAAACTGTAGGAATTAAAATATTGAATTTATTTTAATCAGCTTCTTATAAACCTAGGCGTCTTAGTGTAATAGGTACTGTGTTGGCTTATTAGACGTGAGATCACGGTTCATATTCTAGGGCAGAAATCCCAAACAAAAAAAAAAAATACGAAAAAAAAACTTCTTCGGCGATTTCCTCTCCGCAGATTTCTGGCAGAAACTTTGATAGTAAATAAAATTACCATTAAAAAGCTTCTCAAAAAAAATCTGTCGCTCGGAGTCGATTTTAAACTGTAGGTCCCGCCACTCATGCATAAAATTAACGCAGACAACATAAGTGGTATGAGAAGCTAGGTCGTAATCCTAACTGAAGGGTAATGACCAATTATGTATGTATAAAACATTTCTTTTAATAGAATTAAACTGCGTTTATCAATATTGTAATTTCTTCCAAGGTTCACATCATTTTGTTACTCACTGTTGCCGTTTAATCGAAATCGCACACCATAAATATATTTGCTTAGTATAATTTTCTATTGTATATTTTTATTTACATACAATCAAACAATATAATTAAACAAGACATAAAAAAAACAAAAAAAAAATAGAAAAATTACTAAATATTTAAAGGTAGAAAAAGTCCCTAATTAAACCGGTTATTCAACAATAACTTATACGAGTAATTTAAAATGTTTTAAATCCATATGAATATCAATTAAAATTTCTAGAAAACAATTGAGTAATAAACAATAATTTTAAATTTTACTACACATTGTTTTCTTTGATTCACAATAAAATGTTGCCAATCTTTATTCTTTTTTTATATAAATTAATTTCGTTTTCAGCTTTTTGTTCCACTGTACCGTTTAATATTAATAATTATCGCAACATTTATTTTCCGCTTAATTCGCACCTTTACATTTCACTCAACCTGTAGTTTTTTTTTTGTTTCTTCTATTTTTGTTTTCTACAAATATTTCGTATTTATTTATTTCTTTATTAATTTATTTGTTTTTGTTTGTAAATAAATTATTAAATTATAGGAATTAATTTTCTTATTTTGTTGTTTAAAACTCAAAAGATTTTTCGTATTTTATTGTTTAACAAACCGTCGAGTATTAAAACACAACGAAACCAAACGACACGAAGAGAAAGAGTGATTGTGGCAGTGAACTTAAATGTTATTTAGCGGCGTTTGTTTGAGACTCTATTTTTTTTTTAATATTTTATTATTTTTTGTCGTTGTTATTGTTATTGTGTATTGTTGCTATTTTTTTTTCTCAATTGTCCGGTTTCATTTTATCGCAATTTGTATTGTGTTTTATGTTTATAAGTGTTCGTCTTTCGGCTTTTGGCAAAAGCTATTTCTTAATGAAAGTTTTCGGTAAAGTTATTCTAAAAGCTGGATAAGTGAATAGAAAATGTTTTAGAAAATAATGGAAGAAAGTATTTTAAACCAAATTTAACCAGTTTCAAGCTTTTTTAACCTATTAAGGGCCAGCATATGGAATCATTGCTACTACTGCTGTAGTTTTTGTTTGTTTATAAAATTGACATAACACTTGTTTATGTACTACAGTGAGCGTCAAAAGGAGCTGTTCACTATGGATAAAATTCTAATAATCACCAAACTCAACTTTTACCATTTAAGGGGAGTGCCCGAAAAAATTTGACAATATTTCGAAATTTTTTGTAATTTTGTTTGTTTTAATTTTAAAAACTGGCAATGAAACAATTTTAAAATAAAAATAACAGTAATTTATTAATGTATATTTTTATAAATGTACAGTTTCTTTGATGCTCACTGTATATAAGGTATAAGGAAAAAAACAACAATTAATTGTTCACAGTTGGTTACAGTCATCGGTACCTTAGCTTAATAATTGGATTGAAAACAGGCCTGAAATGAAAAGTTGTTTTTCATATGCTTATTTTTTTATAGAATACGGTTCAGTCTTAGAGAGAAGTTCGACTTAAACTCGTAATTCTGCTGTACGGTTCTCAAAAATTATATATTATATTACGTTACGTTGTTTTATGTGATTTAATTTTGTGTATCACATCCTGCAAAATAAAATACCGAAATCAGTTTAACATTATCTTTTACACGTTTATCGCGTTTAATAGTTCGCAGAAAGATTTACTATTCAGATAAAAATCTAATCTCTACAAATTTATTTATAATGTATACAGTGAGCGTCAAAAGAAACTGTACATTTAAAAAAAAATATACATTAATAAATTACCGTTATTTTTGTATTAAAATTGGTTCTTTAGCAGTTTTTAAAATTGAAACAAACAAAAAAATTACAAAAAATTTCGAAATATTGTCAAATTTTTTCGGGCACTCTCCTTAAGTGATATAAGATGAGTTTGGTGGTTGTTAGAATTTTATCCTTAGAGTACAGTTTCTTTTAATGCTCACTGTATATAATTTATGTACATATCACGTTTGAATTCATCACATAAAAACATGTTTTATTTATCAAATCAATCACAAATCCATCTTAAACGGGTGAAAACATTCAAATTTGATAATTTTTTTTTACCGAATTTACTGGATTAATAATGTCTATCATCTCTCACATGATGGAACAATAAATAAATTATAAATGTTTATGGTATACCATCATAAATTTATCTTAACAAGAGCATAATAAATTATTAGCTACTGTTAGTCCACAATTGTTTATTACACTTCCAATAATTGGATGACTTTCGAAGTATGGGAGCGTAGCTTCTAAATATTTCCATTGAGTTTATTTTAATAGCAAGCAGTAAACGATTCCAGTTAAAACGAACAAAATTGTTGTAATCAGCAGTAGTTGTGTTTTAAATTTCTTTAATAATAAAAGCTTTTAACGGAAAAAGTTCATTTTAAACAACAATTGGTTTAAAAGTGTGATAAAGTAGTAGTATTTGATAATGTAGGAATTAAATATAACAGATGGCAGCTGAAAACATCTAATTTCTGAAATATCAATAAATTTTTGTGAAATAATACAATTTTGCCAAAATATTTAACAAATAATTTAAGAAAAATGTAATTAATTGGGTTAAATTTCAATATAATGGAAGTGGTTTTCTTTACTAGTAACACTAATTTATGATTGATTAATAAATGAAATAAATTGCAAAGCAAACAACCTCATCTTTAATATCAGTAACTATGACCAGTATTTCCTTATGAGCTCTTAAAGATGAATGAAATATCGGTTGGTATGCTAGAACTGGGTCCGAAACAAATTTTTTTAGTTGTTCATATCGTGCCGGTTTTGTTCCATCTTACTAGAATTTATTACTATAATAACAGCCCACAAAAAGGACTAGGCTAATAACCCTAAAAATCCGGGTTCAGTAACATTATACTCCATACTTTCCAAAACTGAACAATCACATCAGCAACAGATTGTATGATTTCTGTAAAATCGGATGACATTACTCTTTGAGAGGTGTAACCAGTTTATTCAACAAATTGTTGCAAGCAAGGTTACGGCTCTAGACTTTTTCAAAGCATTTTACAGGGTCGTTTGTGTTTTTATAGTTAAAGACTTCACTGTATACTATACGGGTTGTAGTTCAGGCTAAATTGTGGGAGAAAATTAGATTGTACGCCGTATTCTATTCCTTTTTTTCGAAATGATTTGAGTATTTGTAATTCGGATTATTTTGATCATAGCCTATGCCTTTAGAAATAAAGTTTGAAAGACTTAATATGAATAACACTTTCGTCTCTGACCTACGGGCAAGCAATGTATGGTTCGAAAGTGTAGTTTATTTAATTCCTTTTTTTGAATTCGTAGAGCAGAGTGTTTCTGCGAAACTTTAAAAAACTCTCCATGCGATGGTATTCCAGCTTTGGTCGTGAAGCTGTATTTTGCGAAGTGTTGTAAGTATGTTGGTGTAAAGCTAATTTGAAGTCGTCGTAGTCTAGCAGGTAGTGTGTTGTCTGATTAGACGTGAGGCCACGGTTCAAACCCCAGGTCAGACATCTTCAATAAAACGAAATATGAAAAAAATATTTCTTCGGCGTTTTTCTCTCAGCAGATTTCTGGCAAAAACTCTGAAAGTAAATAAAAATTGCCATGATAAGTTTTTCAAAAACTCTGTCGTTCGGAGTCAACTTTAAACTATAGGTCCCGCCATTTATGGATAAAAATTGACACACTTAATATAAGTGGTGTGAGAAGCTCTGTCGTAAACCTGAATGAAGGGTTCTAAAGACCAATTATGTATGTATGTATGGTGTAGTGTTTTTTCAAATTTGTAGAGCAGAGAGTTTTTACGAAACTTTAAATAACTCTCAATTGGAAAGTATTCTGGCGTTGGGCTTGAATGTGTTGTAATTATGCTGGTGTAAAGTTAATTTTTTTTGTAGTCGCCGTGGTCTAGTAGGTAGTGTGTTGGCTTATTAGACGAAAAGCCAGGGTTCGAGCCCCAGGCCAGACATCAAAATAAAATACAAAAAGTATTTTTTCGGCGTCTACCTCTCAGCAGATTTCTGGCAAAAACTCTGAGAGTAAATAAAATTGCCATGAAAAGTTTCTCAAAAATCTGTCGTTCGGAGTCGACTTTAAACTGTAGGTCCCGCCACTCATGTATACAATTAACACACACAACATAAGTGGTGTGAGAAACTAGGTCGTAATCCTGACTGAAGGGTTGTAATGACCAATTATGTATGTGTAAAGTTAATTTTTAAATACAATATTAATAATATATTAATATTAATATTACAAAATTTGACGTACAAATTTGTTATATGATGATGAAAAATTATGAATATACCATAGTATATGTACATATTTGTGTATATTATAATTACAAATTATATGTATTAATTATAAAAGGAAAAAAATGAAAATGTAGGCTTACAGCTTATATGTATGTATTAATGTTATACAATAAGATTAATTCATAACAAAATCCTTATCTTTCGACACTAATGCAATTATAATTGGTACACGAATTATACAATATTATCAAAAGTTTTTGCAAATCATTTCTTATCGATAACTTCGTTTTGTGGGCGTTTAAAATTAAAATAGCGTAGAAAAATTAATTTAATGACGTATAGTGTTGTTTTAAAAACTACAATTAAAAAAACGATTTTTTAAATGTTTTTATTTTATTTTTATAAATATAAAAAACAATAGTTTTTTATCGTAGGCTATACAGCTTACATTTTACTACAAATTTATGCACGATTTATTTGTTGATTTTTCTAAAGGCAACTTACGTTTGCTGATAAGAATCCTATATCCGGCCTGCATTTATCGAAAGATAAAATATTTCGGATATTACATGGACGTTGAGATATTTACAAATTGAAATCAATATTTATTGCGTGTTACGAAATTAGCAGTTCTCTCGAAGGAATTGGAAGTTAATAACGGAGATCAGCAATGAATCGTGTTTTCGCTACTCATAAGCACTCATGAAATTTTGAATATATGTAAGTGAGTCAACAATATTGAAATTTAACCATGTACTCTGATTCATTCGTTCTCACTACAACATTGATTTATAAGTACAGGTTGCAATGATATGCGTACAAAGTTGACATCAAATTCATACCATTCGAAATATGTTTGATTCATAAGCCTACTCATTTAGATTCATAGCTTTTTTCCGAGTGACTCGAACCATTCATCAAAATTTACAGTCTTAGTCGTTAGGCATTTACAAAAAAAGAAAAAAACCACATAAGCAAAAAAGAGAGAGCAGCAAGCAGAGCAAACACACAACCTTTTAGTGAGTATTTTGTGTTCGTAAGCGAGTTCGCTGTTGTCTAGTAGGTAGTGTGTTGGCTTATTAGACATAAGACAGAGGTTCAACCCCTAGGTCAGACATCAAAACGAAATATGAAAAATTATTTCTTCGGCGACTTCCTCTCAGCAGATTTCTGAAAAAAACTCGAGAGTAAATAAAATTGCCATGAAAAGTTTCTCAAAAATCTGTCGTTCGGAGTCGACTTTAAACTGTAGGTGCCGCCACTCATGTATAAAATTAATACCCACAACATGAGTGGTGTGAGAAGTTAGGCCGTAATCCTGACTGAAGGGTTGTAATGGCCAATTATATATGTATGTATGTAAGCGAATCGCACTTATTTTGTGATTCGTGTATATTTTAAGTTATGGACAGTTGAAATCTAGAACATCATACGTCTTGTTAAGAATGAATATGATGAGTACTTCAAACTTTGAATATGAGTAGAGGTTCCATGATATTAAAATAAGTATGAATGCGTATAAGTATCACCAATTATGAGTATTATTCGATTCTATTCATCTTTTTGATTTTTTAATTTTTACTTTGCGCCCAATTTATATTCGATAATTATGATTTCCATTCCCTACAGAACGCCTGTAATCGTTATTAAATTTCCAGTATTAAGTTACTTTCAATTGTTTGAAATAAAATTCCTTAAAATTTTCCAGTTCCTCTGCTTATCTCGAGTGTGAAGATACGTTGATACGTTTGTGATGTATTTAATTTAATCAATGTACGATAAAAACGTAACAAATCTTCAGATTTTCAAAGAGGGAAAATAATAAACATCAACAACAACAAATATGTGCAAAGAAAAAAAAAAATTGTAAGAAAACAATATTATCGTACAATTATGGTGATAATAATTATTTTTAATTGCCCGACACTTTAACTGAGATTACACGTTGAAACAAAAAATAGTAATAAAAATATGTTTGTTGTTGGTTGTTTAATACATACATACTAAAGTTAGTATAAACGTATTGACAGGTACTTATTCAATTCCTCTTGTTTAGTACCTGGTCTATACTAGTGTTTCAGTTCATTTGTGGTGTTTGCACGTTAAAGTTCTAAAATTGAAAATAAAAAATTTAACAAAACAACCGCGGAAAAATAAAAAGAATTTCTTATATTTTAAGTTTTTATTGTAAATTCCTATTAAAATAATTGTGATATTTTTTTATAAAATTTATAAATATTGTAGATTAGAAAAGGATGAAGTGAGTATAGCATGGATATTGCAATAAATTCTTTATAATTTTCCATAAAAATTGCATTTGTGTTAAAAGAGTGGTGGGTGGAGTGCAATTAATTTATAATTTAATAACTTTATACCATGCACCCCAAAACAGTTACATGAACAAGTGAAACTAATTAAAAATTCATTTAAAAAATGAAAAAAACATATTGTGTTTAAAAACATATTGTTTAAATTTCTAGCTTGAAATTTTAAATTAAAATATTTTAAAAGTGTAAACACATACAGTGAGCGTCAAAAGAAACTGTACCTTACAAAAATATGCATTAATAAATTACCGTTATTTTTATTTTATATAATTGTTTTATTGCCAGTTTTTAAAATTGAAACAAAAAAATTCCAAAAAAATTTCAAAATATATTGTAATATTGTAATATTGTCAAATTTTTTCGGGCACTCTCCTTAAGCGGTAAAAGTTGAGTTTGGTGATTGTTAGAATTTTATCCTTAGTGTACAGTTTCTTTTGATAATCACTGTACAAACACGTAAATTCTAGTAATAAATATACTAAAAGTATAGGCTAACCTTGATGTTTAGTTATTTAAACACGCAAATGCAATGTGTTTAACGGTTGACCATTTCGAAAAGAAGCAATTTTAAAATGCATTTTTCAGTTGCTTGAATTTTTATTGCATGTTTTAAATAATTTAAAGTGTTAAGCAAATTTTGTTATTTGTTTAAACCGTATGTATGTATATACAAAAAAAGTTTATAATAATATTTTTATATTTTTGCATTGTAAAGAAAATTTGATCAAACTATGAATAATTACACGAAGATTTCTCATTAGAAAACAATATTTTCTTGTAAGTTAAGTTCAAAAAACATGCTGATACATTGAACTTTTTTTTAAAGTTGTTTGCAATATAATAAATTAATTAATATTTTACACAAACCTTATCACGTTTGTCGCATCTATTCCAGTTTATATTACGTCAGTAGAGTATGAATTTCCATTTCCAATTAAAAATGACCGACGTATGTGTATACGTTTAAGAGTGTATATGTTTGTCTGAAAACCATAATAGTGCTTTGAATAAAAAGAAAGTATCATATAAGTAGTATTGTACTCGCCATAGTGTAGAAGACAGTGTGTTGGCTTATTAGACATGAAACCACAGTTCAAATCCCTGGTCAGGCATCTCGAACAAACAGAAATAAGAAAAAGTATTTCTTTAGCGACTTTCTAAATTTCTGTCAAAATCTCTGAGAAATCTTATGAAAAGTTTCTCAAAAATCTGCCGTTCGGAGTCAACTTTAAAATTTAGGTCGCGCTACTCGTGTATAAAATTAACATACACAACATAAGTGGTGTGAGAAACTAAGTTGTAATCCTGACAAAATGGTTGTAATGACCAATTTTGTATGTATTTTCAAGCCGATACCATTTTCTATAAACTATAGTCATGAGCCTTTATCATAAACCAAAAATTTAAATTCAAAATTTTTCAGGCATATTTTTATTTTATTACAGATTGTATGCATTTCACGTCAGTTAAGTTGATTTTTATAGCTGCTGTTTATTGGACAGATTTGATATTATTTTTGGTAGATAATAACGTTTATTACCCTATAAAAACCCCATATTTAACAGGGGAACTGGAACTTATGTTTATTGGTTTACGCTCGACAACAAATATTTGTTGGCCTTATAAAAACACACCCTGTTCTTACTTTTTGTTTTGTTTATTGCATTAATCTTTATGAACAGTGCTGAAGTGTTAAGTAAATATTTTTGTTCTTTTTTCCTTTTTTTTAAATTTAATTCATACGAATTTAAAAAAAAATTGTTGTTTTCAAATTAAACATACTTAAGGTACGAAATACAATTAAGTGCACTACAAGTCACAATTGTTTGGAAGCTATTAAATTACATACATACATACATAATTGATCATTACAACCCTACAGTCAGGATTAAGACCTAGCTTCTCAATAAGATAGCTTTTAAATTACTACGAACTTATCAAGTTCAAATCTGAATTTTTGACATTCCATGTAAAACCTTTAAACCTTTACCACCTTTAGAACTGTAATCATTTTCTGCATTGGTTAAAGAGAATTCAAATTTTAAAGTGTTATAAACAATAACAATACACTCGTAACACTTAATGTAATTTAGTTTATAAAACCAAAAACAACAACTAAAACTGTTATCAGTTTGATAATCTATTGAATTTAAACGATACTTATTACCTACAGTTTAAATATCAATTAAAATTATAAACTTGTTGATAAATTATTATTTACAACGACATGGGTTACTTTGATTAATTGTTTTCAAAGTGTTTAATAGAAAATAACGTCAAATAAAAATCATTTTATTTATCAACAACTATTTTGAAATGTGATACGATTTATTTTTAAAATAAAAGAATGAAGACAAACAACATGCTTTGTTTCCAATTTTGTAAAAACAAATGTATCCGCAATTCGAAAAGTTATAATTCACAAACAAAAGTTATGGGTAACTCAATAGTTTAGAAAACGATGTACAGTAAGAGTCAAAAGAAACTGTACATTTAAAAAAATTTACATTAATAAATTACCGTTATTTTTATTTTAAAATTCCTTCATTCCCAGTTTTTAAAATTACAACAAAAATAAAAATTTCAGAATATTGTAAAATATTTTTCAGGCACTCTCCTTAAGTGTTAAAAATTGAGTTTGGCGATTGTTAGAATTTTATCTATAGTGTACAGTTTCTTTTGACGCTCACTATACATACATACATAACATAATTGGCCATTATAACCTTTCAGTCAGGATTACGGCCTAGCTTCTCACACCACTCATGTTGTGTGTGTTAATTTAATACATGAGTGGCGGGACCTACAGTTTAAAGTCGACTCCGAACGACCGATTTTTGAGAAACTTGTCATGGCAATTTTATTTACTCTCAGAGTTTTTGCGAGAAATCTGCTGAGAGGAAGTCGCCGAAGAAATACTTTTTGTATTTTGTTTTGAAGTCTGGCCTGGGGTTTCGAACCCTAGCTTTACGTCTAATAAGCCAACACACTACCTACTAGGCTACGGCAACGCTCACTATAGTTATGGAAATAAATCCGATGTACAGTTATTTTTCTCATGCCTAAAAGTCATTTACAAGCAACGGTAAACAAGGGGTGTAGTATAAACAACGGTAAACAAAAGGTGTAGTACGGATAGATTTATTGTAAAACACTTAGGACAACAGCTAAAAGCATTAGGTTTTAACAAGTTAGAGTAACCAATGAA
The DNA here is from genome assembly GCA_932273835.1 of Sarcophaga variegata. Taxonomy (NCBI): domain Eukaryota; kingdom Metazoa; phylum Arthropoda; class Insecta; order Diptera; family Sarcophagidae; genus Sarcophaga; species Sarcophaga variegata. The sequence goes on along the minus strand of OW026362.1, from coordinate 112,437,861 downwards.
ACCCTAAATATTTGCTTTTAAGTCAATTGAACTTGTTTATCATTACATCGTCGATATTAATTAAAATCATTTAACATCAAATTAACATTTTATATCTACTCTCATAAAATTATAAAAATCCTTAAATTACTATGTCTGTCTCACATTTTCTAGGACTGATACTTTAAAAGAAAATCCTACCAAAGAAAAACATTCTGTTACCTGCACTGAGGATGACTATGATCCACATGAACATCGTAATGTGCCAAATCCAACAACGTAAGTCCGTATAGCAAGTGAATATATTTAAAAATAATATTTTCTTTCCTTTATATTTTATAGCAATTGGCAAACATTTGCTCATTTTATTAAGGCCAGTATAGGTACTGGCGTTCTAGCCATGCCCAGTGCTTTTGCCAATGCCGGTTATATTAATGGATTTATATTGACTGTTATCATAGGTGCCATAGCCGTTTATTGTTTACATATATTGGTATAGTTCTGCAAACATTCAATTCAAGAGAAGGTTTTATTTAACGTTAAATTTTTTACTCTTTACAGATCAATTCCATGTATTTGCTGTGTAAACGGAAACGTGTGCCGTATTTAACATTTTCCGAAGCCATGAAATATGGTTTCCAAGAGGGACCACCATTTTTAAAATGTATAACACCAATTGCATTGTAAGTATTAAAGAGTTCTTAGCGTGATTAAAATTATGCAAAATAACTATTTTTACGTTCTCACATCTTCGACGAAAAAATTTTAAGGAGGATGTATTCGTATCAAAACTATCAATTATTTACACATAGAAACCTGGCACTTCTCTCTTGACGTATGAGTAATATTTGTATTATTTTTGTTTTATTATTCATACGCTCAAGTGTATACTAAAATAAAAGCAGTTTTAGAAGTGCTACTTACTAACGTGAAAACAAAAACACTTAATTTGCAATTAAATTCTTATAATAAATTGTAATATTGCAACAAAAAAAGAAAAAAAAAATATTATTAAAGTAATTGAAATGTCAAAACAAGGATCATGAAAATAATTATTGATTTTGTATTTCATTACGGGGCCTCATGTGTCATTAGAGACTATTTGTAATGCTAATTTTCGAAGGCATAACTGAGACGTGGCTTTAGCTGTTTTTGAAGACGTTTGAGGACGTGTACTTGTCATTGGGACAAGTATAATACCCTTTGTAAAGGCTTAACCTACGTTTATTAAAAAAAAAATCAATAACTAATATTGCAAAGGCGTATACAAAGCAGTGATCAGAAAAGAGTATTCAAAAAGATGAGTAGAATCCTATCATACTCATAATTTCTGGTACTTATACGCATTCATACTTATTTTAATATCATGGAACCTCTCCTCATATTCAAAGTTTGAAGTACTCATCATATTCGTACTTAACAACACGTATGATGTTGATGATTTTGGCTCTCCATAACTCAACATGTACACGAACCACAAAATAAGTATGAAGCTCGTACGAACACTAGAATGTTTTCTAGAAGGTTGTGTGCTTGCTCTGCTTGCTGCTCGGTCTTTTTTGCTTATGTGCCTTTTTTGTAAATGCAACAACAACTAAGACTGTAAATTTTGATGATTCGAGTCACTCGAAGTATTTTTCTAAAGTTTTGGATCTAAATGAGTAGGTTTATGAATCAAACATATTTCGAATGGTATGAGTTTGATGTGAACGTTGTACGCATACTCATTGCAACCTGTACTTATAAATCAATGTTGTAGTGAGTATGAATAAATCAGAGTACATAGTTAAATTTCAATATTGTTGACTCACTTATATTCAAAATTGCATGAGTGCTGAGTAGCGAAAAAACGATTCATTGGTGATCTGTCAGTTACCGATCCCTAAATGCTGTACGTTTGCTGTAATAAGAGTTATTGTATGTACCACTGTGCGTATGAGTAACGCAATTACATTAATACTCTTAATACTTATATGTTTTGATGCCACAGTGTCATACCCTAATTTATAAATTGTATCTTACGATAGAAACCATCATGGAGAAGATAGAAACATACATACATACATACATACATACATAATTGGTCATTATAACCCTTCAGTTAGAATTACGACCTATCTTCCCGTACCACTTATGTTGAGTGTGTTAATTTTATACATGAGTGGCAGGGGACCTACAGTTTAAACTCGATTCCGAACGACAGATTTTTATGAAACTTTTCATAGCAATTTTATTTTATCCTCAGAGTTTATGCCACAAAATATTTTTCATATTTTGTTTTGTGCGCGAAGGCTGAGCCATTGAACTCCCTTATAATAAGTCAACACACTGTCTACTAAACTACGACTTCAAGATAACAACAGAAGAAGAGAACTGGAAATGTGGGGCATGTTTTTATGAGGAATTAGGAAAAGTAAAGGAAGTCGGCTTAGCGAAAATAAACACGGGGCGGTATAACCGCAGTTCTCTGAAGAAATTCCAAGGTGGTTAAATTCCCAAAGGATATAAGACTAGTTTTTAGTCGGTATTATTGAAATAATGCTGTGATATTTAACGAATGCACCAAATTATAATACTGTTTAGTTTCTCACGTATTCTTTCTTCATTACAGTCATCATTATATCGTTTCAAACATTAAATTCCATAACTTTGTACATTATTTAGTTTTCTTTAATTTTTTTCTTTTACTTTCACCTTTTTAGACCATTTGTTGATGGATTTTTGGCCTTCTATCATTTTGGCATTTGTTGCGTTTATGTTGTCTTCATTTCGGAGAGTATTAAACAAATTGTTGATGAGTATTTGGTCGTTTTAGACATACGTATACACATGTGTTTCGTTCTGGTGCCATTATTTCTCATCTACAGTATCAGATCATTACGATTTTTGGCAATATTTTCTTCGGTTGCCAATGTTTTATTATTTGCGGGTAAGTTTCCACATTTTTTTATTCTGCAATTATAAATGCTTACAATGCAAATAAGAATACGATCAAAATGTCATTTTTGTATTTTTCCATTTTTTAGGTTTTGGTGTTATACTCTATTATATATTCGATAGTTTACCACCCATATCTGAACGTAAAGCATTCGAGGATATCACCAAGTTGCCAATTTTCTTTGGCACTGTTTTGTTTGCCCTGGAGGCTGTTGGTGTGGTAAGTAAATGAGTAAATATTTTTATTTTCCTTTAGATATTGTTTGTAGTACCAGATTATATTTGTTATTATGTTTGGATTTGTATTTATTGTATTATTACTACACTTTAAAAAGTTTTGTGGTATTTTTAGGTTTAATTTGGTGCATGCATGTGGTTTTGTTCGAAGGACTTATTTATTTATTTTATTTTTTTTAAACCACAGATAAAGGAATCTTTTATTTTTGCTTTTTTTAGATCTTCAATAAATTGAAATGAGATATTTAGTAAACTTTAAGTAGAACACATAAAATATCAGCAGAACAGAAAAATTAAAAAGAGGAACCATAGGGGGGTGATATACTATATGCTGGTTATGTCTGTGAACCAGCGCATTGTGATTAAATAAGTTAAAAATATTTCAAAAATTAGTGTCATGTATATTTATACAGTGAGCGTTAAAAGAATCTGTACACGATAAAAAAAATTGAGATTGGCGATTGTTAGAATTTTATCCATAATGTACAGTTTCTTTTGACGCCCCTTGCATATATTGTTTCCTTTTTACCTTTTAAAAACATTTAAAATATGAGCTCGTAGATTGCAAATAAAATAAAAATAAAAAAATATTAAAGTTCTTTATTACTCGCACAATTCTGTGTGCCACTGTACACAACTTGATGTAAACAACAACAACTGCTTTGTTTCTTTTTCCTCTTTGAACTTTTTTGTTCGGTAGATCTTCAAACCACGATTATTCTCTTCAAACACACAGCGTCTTCACACAAGACCGACTGAATGTTTACCGAATCCGTTGCCTGCTTTGCCTTGCCTTTTGTATGGCAACATAAACAGTCTGCTGAATGTTCTTGAAAGCGAATGTTCACGGCTTCGGCTTCTCTAGATCTGTATAAATGTAAACATCGTTGTTTCATTATTGTTGTTTGTGTATTTTTGTTTATATTTATTCTTGCAGTGCTTGTTGTTGCATTTTTGTTTAATTGTTTATCATGTAAACAAGTCCATTGCTTTTGTTTTTGTAGCTTTTGTTTATAATTTTAATGTTAAACGATGTAAAAGCAAAACACCATTTCCGTTTTCGTAACAATATATGTACACTCAGCCACAAAAGTATACACACGGTTAATAAATTTCAGAAATTTTTTAACCAATCTGTTTTCGTTGAAAATATTTCTTATTGTCTGACATCTTTCTTCGATTTTAAGACGATCTTTTGCATTGGTTCAGAAATTTGTGAAATTTGTTAATCGGATGTATATTTTTGTAGGCCTGTGCTGGGCCACAATTCAGTTCAATGTCAGAAATTTTTTAACAAATGCAAAAGACCGTCTTAAAATCGAGGAAACTATAAAGATTTTCAACGAAAACGAATTGGTTAAAAAATTTCTGAAATTTGTTAACCGTATGTATACTTTAGTAACTGTGTATATGTATATGGCAACGCTATTACAAGTATTTAAAGTAGTGAAAATATTAGAAAACGATTTCTCTTTCTAAAAAAATACAGTGAAATAATACTCAAGGTAAACAGTTGAATCAACACATGTGGTCCTATGTACTTCTGAAATTTTTTAATATGGTCAGGTTTATAATTAATTTTCCTTGGTTCCTTGGACTTGTTTACTATGGTTGTCAATAATCCATTTCAATTCTTTTTGGTATAAACAGAAAATCTGTAAATTTTCTCAATTAAGAGCACATAAATCTTGTTGTAGTATATTTACAAATTCTTCATTGCCATAAAAAATTTTCCCGAAATTAACAGTTCTTTGTTTAGCCTTGAGTTTTATTATTCTTTATCGCTTTATTTCACTTTGATACCGAATGCCTACTCCAATTCCGGTGTTTTCTTTTCCTCTGTTAATTTTATGTTTCGGTTTCCATTTACTTTGCGGCCATTTTAATTTGTTTCTTTTAATTTAATTTGCTATTACAGGCTGTTGTTTCTGTAAAATCCTTGTCTCTTTTGGTTGCTAAATAGGTTCTTTTTAGAAATTTTGTTTCTTTTACATATGGACATTTCCATAGAAATGTATAAAAAGTTTTAGGTTTGTTATTTAAAGCAAGATTTAAATCTAATTAAAATAACGGGTTAATTTTTATAAGTTTAGAAATTTTTCTTTTTACTTTAAAAGTTTTTGACGATCACATTGCATATAATGGAAACGCCTATATTTTATGTTTTTTTGTTGGTTTGTTGTTAATTTATTTTTAATATGTATTGTTGTTAAGCTTTATTGTTTTTTATATTTTTTTTTGGTTTTTTAAGATATTAGCTATTGAGGAAAACATGGCAACACCAAAAGCCTATTTGAAACCATTTGGCATTATGAATATTGGCATGTCAATAGTTTTGGGTCTGTATATTATTTTGGGTTTCTTTGGCTACTGGAAATATGGTGATGAGTCTTTGGGCAGTATTACATTAAATATACCACAAGAAGAAGTGTAAGTATCATTTTAAACCAGAATAAAGATGATTGGGATTTAAATATTTGGCATGCGGGCCTATTTCTGCTATAATAATTTCAATTTATTTTGTATTGAATGCTTATTAAAGTGGTTCTGGCTTATAATTTTAATTTTAAAACTCTTTAAAATGAGCGAGTATTTTGCTATGAAATTTACAATTCAAGTTTCAGTATTTAAAATTGAGAAACAAGATTTCATTCACTACAATATTTCACGGAACTTATTTATAAACCCGAATTGTTTTTATTCTGAAAAACGATATTAAAAGCAGGCCATTTTATTAAATTAATAGTTCTGCGAAATATAAACATTTTAAAAATATATTTATACTGATTACCATTTTCTCGTGCACTTATTTTTTTTTCTTCCGTATAGTTTGGCACAAGTGACAAAAATAATATTCGCCATTACCACATGGATATCGTATGCCCTGCAGGGTTATGTTACGGCCGATATTATTTGGCACAAATACTTGTCCAGAAGAGTGAAAGACACTTCGAAACATGTTCTCTTTGAATTGCTTACACGCGCTGGTATTGTACTGTTAACATGTAAGTTGATAACATTATTGTGTATGCATATATAGTGAGCGTCAAAAGAAACTGTACATTAAAAAAAATTATACATTAGTTTTTAAAATTGAAACAAAAAAAAATACAAAATATATCAAAATATTGTCAAATTTTTTCAGGCACTCTCCTTAAGTGGTAAAAGTTGACTTTGGTGATTGTTAGAATTTTATCCATAATGTATAGTTTCTTTTGATGGTCACTGTATGTACACATTTTTATTACTATTGTACTAGGGTTGCTATTTATATTTTAAGAAGGAAAAAAAAGAAAGAAATTTAAAATTTTCAAAATTAGTTTTCAATATGACTTCAAGACATGGGATAACAAGTCCTAAACTTAAATTTGAATGCATTCATGTCTTTAGAATATAAGTAGCATATCTCGTAGATAATAGACTTATTCACTTACACGTTTTTAATTCTATTTTCCTGTCTTCTTTTTTTTACAGTTTGTGCCGCTATTCTCATACCGAATTTATCACTTTTTCTGTCATTGGTCGGTTCATTTTGCCTATCAATTTTGGGCATAATATTTCCAGCCCTATTACAAATTTGTGTACAATACCGTACTGGTTATGGACCCCTGAAGTTAAGACTAACCAAAAATATTTTGCTGGTATTATTCGGCGTATTCGGTGGTGTTGTTGGCACATATGTAAGCATCGTTGAAATTGTAAATGAATACAAAAAATAACAAAATAACAAAAAAAAATATGACATGAAAACAAAGGGGGAATGTAATGAAAACGTAGTTTATATGATAAAATTGAATGCAATGAGAGTAACTGTATCTGTAATATGTCTGATAATAAATAGCGAAAAAAAACACAGTATTTCAGAAAGATTGGTCCCCAACAAATGTAAGGCACTTGTCCTATGTAGTTTTGACTCGAAATGACATACAATTTCAATGAAACATAAAATAAAAATAAAATGGACTACAAGTGGCTTGAGTTTTTGTAAATATAGTACATGTGTACATACAGTGAGGATCAAAAGAAAATGTACATTAAAAATAAATATACATTAATAAATTACCGTTATTTTTATTTTAAAATTGTTTCATTGCCACTTTTTAAAATTTAAAGGAAAAATTATTACAAAAAATTTCGAAATATTGTTAAATGTTTTCGGGAACTCTTTTAGAAGTGGTAAAAATGTTTTTTTCGTTCTGTTACTATCCTTTTTTTTAGTTGTTTAAGTGCGGAATGTATATTGTATTGTATAATATATTGTATAGACTTGTACAAAACAAATATTTTTATATGTGTAAGCAAATGTAACGAATAAATAAAATATTTTGAATTTTATAAATAAAAAAAAACCCGGAAAAATTGTTCCTTTTTTTCATTGAAATTGTTTAAATTTAATTAAAACACAAAGTAGCTGATGTTCAAGAATGAATGTTTATTGCATACATGCAATCAGCAATGAAACATTTGGTGCATTTGGTGGCTCAATTATTGCACAGAAGGAATTTTATATGGTATTTTAAAAGTGTGCATAAATTGAATATTATTGGCATACAATTTGCTTTTCAACAATCTATCACCATATGTATGGAGTTAAATGCAATTGATGTAACTGAACCCGAGTAGCGGCTCTATGGCTTTTAAGGTGGTAGTAATGAACGTCTCGAAGTCGCCGTAGTCTAGTACAGAGATCAGCAAATAAGTATTCAATTAGATGAGTAGAATCGAATCATACCCATTGTTTCTGATACGAGTACTTATACGCATTTATACTTATTTTAATATCGTGGAACCACTACTCATATTCAAAGTTTGAAGTACTCATCATTCATTCACGTATATGTTGTTGGTTTCGACACTCCATAACTGAACATATACACGAAGCACAAAATAAGTATGAATCACGTACGAACAGGTTGTGTGTTTGCTCTACTCGCTGTTCTGTCTTTTTTGCTTATGTGTCTTTTCTCATTTTCTTGTAAATGCAACGACAACTAAAACTATAAATTTTGGTGAATGATTCGAGTCACTCGGATGATTTATAAGTACATATTATAAGTATTTTTCTAAAGTTATGAATGTAAATGAGTAGGCTTATGAATCAAACATATTTCGAATGGTATGAGTTTGATGTCAACGTTCTACGCATACTCATTGCAACCTGTACTTATATATCAACGCTGTAGTGAGTATGAATGAATGAGAGTATGTAGTTTAATTTCAATATTGTTAACTCACTTATATTTAAAATTTCATGAGTATTTATGAGTAGCGAAGAAACGATTCATTGCTGATCTCTGGTCTAGTAGACGTGAAGCCTCAGATAAAGCGTCAGACCGCGTGAAAAAAACGACATATGAAAATGAATAATATTTCTTCGGCGACTTGCTCTCAGCAGATTTCTGATAAAAACTCTGAGAGTTAATAAAAATTGCCATGAAAAGTTTCTCAAAAATCTGTCATTCGGAGTCCACTGTAGGTACCACCACTCATCTATAAAAATTAACGCGCACATTATAAGTGGTATGAGAAACTAGGTCGTAATGACCAATTACGTATGTATGTACATAGTATTAACAATAACTGTAACTTTCATTTCCAATATAAATCGTCACTTTCACATCTTGCTTTTTAAATTCGCTTTTCCTGCATCAAATTTGACACCAGATTTTTTGTATTCATTCAAGACCAATTTTTAGTTACCCACACCATGCAGTAGTCTTGGAATTGCTATTTATCGTTTGGCAAATGATATGTCATTCATTATCTTATACAAGAGACAAGACATTATTCCAATTTCTTTCTTATGCTTCCTTTTATTCATTCCTTCACTTAATATCTTTTGTTCTGCTTATTTCCATATTGGTTTGTTATAAAGTTTTTGTTGTTCTTTTGTAGATTTTTTAACCCCTTTGTTATGGTCATTACGGGCCCATATCCTTTTTAATTTCCTGTATTTAAAGTTAAATATTGTCAATGTTGGCATGTTGCATACGGTTGTCCTTGTACTGTTTTCTTATTCTATTGTACGTAATATTTTTATGTCGCAGTATGCTGAAGGAGGAGGCATTATACCATATTGTTACGTTTTTACCTTTTGAAAATTTTTAAAATATGAGCTCGTAAATTGCAAATAAAATAAAAATAAATTTGTGTTTAGTTTTAATTAAAATTCTTTATTATTCGTACAATTCTGTGTGTCACTGTTCACTACTTGATGTAAGCAACAACAATTGCTTTTCTTTGGTATTCCTCTGTTTATACCCCTTTGCGTAAACAATAAGAATTACTAGACAATTATTCGACGGATTTTTGTAACAGAGATCTTCAAACCACGATTACTCTCTTCAAACGCAATGCGTCTTAACACAAGACAGACTGAATTTCATTAACTCAGTCGCCTGCTTTGTCTTGCCTTTTATATAGCATAGTAAACAGTCTGATGAATGTTCTTGAAGACGAACGTTCATGACTTCGCGTTCTTGAAATCTCTATAAAAGCAAAAACTCAGTATCTAAATTTTTTTCATTTTCGGAACAATACAAAACAGCTTTAAGTTGCACCTTTGTCACCGTTATGTCTTTGTTATTCTGTTGATTTTATTATCTTTTTTATTCAACACAAATAATTTGAACAATTTGTCAAATGCTAATTTTAAACGCAAATATTTTTCTGATTACAATGTCATATCATTATTGAAAATATTTCAGTTTTTGTATGTTTTTTTCTGAAGTCAATACCAATTGTGGTTGAATAAATGAAAACAGACTGTGTTGTAAACCACCTTAAAGCCAAAAAATAAACGCCAATAACGTATAATTAAGAAATTGAATCAAATGGATGGAGGTGAGCGAAAATATTATTTTATTTCATTTAATGGCGGTTTTTCCATGCAATTATAAATTCATTCTCTCTGTTTGTAAAGCCAACCAGCTGTTCTTGAAAACTAAAACTCTTTTATATTTTATATGAGCATTAAATACGATTTTTTTTCTTTTTACAATAAAATATGATTCATATTGCGAGTTTGCCGCAATACACAAACAGACGGTCTAATTAAAAATGTTAAAAAATATTCCTTTGTGATGTAATTAGAAGCTCAATATTTTGTACACTTTATGCTGAGTATTGTACTTTTACTAAGGTACTTACCACAACAGTAAATGAAGTTAATATTTGCAGATCTTTAATTCATTCATAGCGTAAAATAGGTTGATCTCTTTAAAAGCAACTAAACTAAGCCTCCTCAAAGGACTTTTATGGTTGTTTTGTTGGCAGGCGGCTTGTTAAAGAGATTAATTCGGATCTTTGCTGGTCATAACTCGAGAATTTTTTGAAATGTTCACGATAAAAGGGAGAGACGAACGGAAAGCTTTTACTACCCAAATGTCCAATATACTTGCAAACACTCGATCTGTATATTGCAGACGAGGCACTTGTAACAATACATGAGCGATATTATCTGATTATCGTACAGATTTAATTCTGTTACAACAAATCGGCCACTGAACATAGGCACAAAATTGGAAACGAAGGGTCTTGTAAAACCCCGATAAATGCGCAATCTGTGTCCCCTTCTTTTAGGATAACTTGAATTCTATAACACAAGAAAACAGAAACAGGTGGAGTTCCATCTACTTTCTGTACATTTTTTTTTATGTAAATTTGAAGTGAACAATGTTATATGGAAAGGTAGCATCAATAAGATGGTACGGCAAGCCATACATACATAAATAATTGGTCATTACAACCCTCTAATCAGAATTACGACTTAGCTTCTCACACCTCTTATGTTGTGTTCGATAACTTTATACATAGGTGGCGGGACCTACAGTTTAAAGTCGATTCCGTACGACAGATTTTTGAGAAACTTTCCATGGCAGTTTTATTTACTCTCAGAGTTTTTGTCAGAAATCTGCTGAGAGGAAGTCGCCGAAGAAATATTTTTTTATTTCGTTTTGTTGAAGATGTCTCATGTATAATAAGCCTACTAGACTACGGCGTCTTCATACCATAATGATGCCAGCTAGCAATTGAGTGCAGCTCTCTTAGTCGCTTTCCGGGAAACCAAAGCTTTTCGTGAACGGGGGAATAATGGTTGCAAAGTTGAAACTTAAAAGAGTTCCATCTACTTTCTAAACATTTTTTTTTGTAAATTTTAAATGGATTTTCCGGTCGGCGGATAACGAATAGACGAATCTGTTTTAACCAATGTTGGGTTATATGGATATTGATAGGTAGCATTAATTAAATGCTGTGGCAAATAGCTGTAGAGCTTGCAAAAGAAATTATTGAAAAAATTGGCGAAACTATTAGATTTAACGACAAGCGATTTTTCGATTTCCTATGAGAAGTTTAATAACTAGATCGGCCTTATTCTGGGGTTTAACGACTAAGAACCATTTCTTGTAAGGCTTTGTTGACGACAGAGTTTGTTTAAATGAGTCAACAGAAACAATCGAAGTTTAGAGTGGCAACATTCGTTGTGAAAATAAAACCACAATTACAGCGAAATATGTATGAAAATTTCACCAGTCACCGTGCATCTAGTGTACATTTCCTAGGTGTCATGAAATACAACATAATGTAACAGTAAACATAAAAAATCTTTACTCATAAAGTAGGTTTAACTTGCAAAGAAACTGGTGTTAACGTTTCGGCAAGTCGCCGTAGTCTAGTAGGTAGTGTGTTGGTTTATTAGACGTAAGGCCGGGGTTCGAACCCCAGGTCAAACATAAAAAACGAAAATATGAAAAAATATTTCTTCGTCGTTGTTCTCTCAGCAAATTTCTGGCAAACATACATTATTGGTCATTACAACCCTTCAGTCAGGATTACGACCTAGTTTCTCACACCACTTACGTTGTGTGTTAATTTTTATACATGAGTAGCGGGACCTACTGTTTAAAGTCGACTCCGAGCAACAGATTTTTTTTGAGAAACTTTTCAGGGTAATTTTTATTTAATCTCAGAGTTTTTGACAGAAATCTGCTGAGAGGAAGTCGCCGAAGAAATACTTTTTGTATTTTGTTTTGATGTCTGGCCTGGGGCTCGAACCCTGGCTTTACGTCTAATAAGCCAACACACTACGTACTAGACTACGGCGACTTTTTCTGGCAAAAACTCAGAGTAAAAAAAAGTGCCATGAAAAATTTCTCAAAAATCTGTCGTTCAGAGTCGATGTTAAACTGTAAATAACGTCACTCATAGATAAAATTAACACACACAACATGAGTATTGTGAGAACCTAGGTCGTAATCCTGACTGAATATATGTATGTTAACGTTATAATTACTGTACTTGTAATATTTTGTCACACTGTTTCTATTCATGATTTAACTTTTGTTGTCATTAAAATATGATTTCAATCTGATATTGTTGCTGTTTTTGTAAATAATTTAATTTTGTATTTAAAACCGCTAATTATCGCTTTTGATATCTTCTTTTTGTGGTAGATGACAATTAGTTGACAAAAATATTCAGCATTTATAATCGCATATAAAAAATTCGTATAAAATTTATGAAAGTATCAATGAAATAAATATTTTTTATTTATTTATTCAAAATGAAATATATTTGCAATTTGTAATTGGACAATCATATTCATTTCTACTTTAATAACTAATGAATAATCGAGATTTTACATTAAAATTAAATGATTCAATTAAACTGGTGAGTTGACAAATTATCCAATCTTAAAAACGGTTACATTGAAGTCGTCGTATCCTAGTAGCTAGTGTGTTGGCTTATTAGACGCGAGGCCGTGGTTCAATCCCCAAGTCAGACATCTCCAACAAAACGAAATTTTAAAAGAATATTTTTTCGGCGACTTCCTCTCAGCAGATTTCTCGCAAAAAATCTGAGAATAAATAAAATTCCAGTGAAAAATGCCTCTAAAAATCTGTCATTTGGAATCGAGTTTAAACTGTAGGTCCCCCGCCATTCATGTGTAAAATTAACACACACTACATAAATAAGTAAGAAACAAGGTCGTAATCCTGAAGTGTTGTAATGAGTAATTATGTACAGTGAGCATTAAAAGAAACAGTACATTAAAAATAAATATACATTAATAAATGACCGTTATTTTTATTTTAAAATTGTTTCATTGCCAGTTTTTAAAATTGAAAAAGAATTGTCAAATTTTTTCGGGCACTATCCTTAAGTGGTAAAAAGCTATAATTTTATCCTTACTGTATCTATATGTGTAAACAGGACATTATTTTATATTTAGTTTTTTAAATATTTAAAAATACTACTCTTTGAAAGCAAGCATATCTCCATAAATGAAATCATCTCCTTTAACAAAACTTTTTTGTTACTGATGTTACCAACCTGTGCCTCATGCCTGAAATAAAATGCATACAATTTTAAAACCTTTCAAACAAAATGTTCTCTTTTAATAATTCATTACCCTTGTATGTATGAAAAGTTTTTGACGATGATATACGTATTCATGTAGCTGTTGCTGCTATTATTTTCGCAACATTTGTACATTTTTTTCTTTTTTTTGTGTTTTTTTTTTGTACCTCCTGTCAACGATAAATTTGTTTGTGATTTATTTTAACACATTGTTTTTAAATGAGTGCATAGGACAGAAGCATGTCCGTGCTGGTGCATAAGTTTAATATTCACGGTGGTTTAATTATTCATACATACATACGTATAGCATTTATAAAGCGAATGCCATTGTGCAAAATCAAATACAAATTCATTCGTAAATTCAATTACTTCCACGCACATGTGAATAGTGAATGTCATTTCTTGTCAGCAGTTTGATAATATTTAAGAATTTCCATTGTAGTAGAGGTGAATCTGAAAATATCCACAGAAAACGTCAGGACTATATAACATATTATAGCTCAAGATGGCACATGCAGTCAAAATTTCCGTTGAACCTTTGATTACTCGGTATGGACATCTACCGAATAGTAGAAGGACTCTAGAAAATTCCAACACAGTTGAAAAATATGGATTTCTGTTGATATCTAACAATTTTCCAAGAGAGAGGCCATGTAAAAGGCTCTCTAAACATTACTCGGACAATGGCCTTAATCTAGACTGACAAATAAACTTGAAAACTGGCTTGTAAAGTACTGGCTACTGTCCATATCCCCAGGAGTGAAACTTGTATCACGTTGTAAACCAAATCTTAGGGAATGCCTACACAACATTGCACCTAGGAAAATATTCCGACAGAGTAATCTGTTACCGTTATGTAAACGTAATGAAATTTTTATAACCTACGGCAGTGTAGTGATGATCCTGTTTGTCCACACCTGGTTGGAACTAATATTTGTGTGTGGAGAATTTCTGAAAGTAACCTCTAGTGGAGCAATAAACAAAATTTAATAGAGAGAGTACTTTTGATACTGAATAACGTTTAAAATATTCTACTAGTGATGATAACTGACAATACATTATTGGTCATTACAACCCTTCAGTCAAGATTACGGCCTAGTTTCTCACACCACTTATATTGTGTGTGTGTTATACATGAGTGGTGGGCCCAAGAGTTTAAAGTCGACACCGAACGACAGATTTTTGAGAAACTTGTCACGGCAATTTTATTTTCTCGAAAAATTTCGCCGAAGAATTTTTTTTTCATATTTTCGTTTTGATGTCTGAACTGGGTTTCGAAAGGTGGCCTCATGTCCAATAAGCCAACACACTACCTAGTAGACTACGGCGACTTCAACCGACTACCTAGGGTTCATATGTTTCTTTGCGGAAACCATAAAACGAAAATATTCTAAAGATTCAGTTGTTACTCCTGATAAATTGTTCACAACTGGACACCAACAGACATGTGAGCGTAAAAGGAACTGGGATTTCCTTATTGATACGATACGATAGCCGAACACGCTTTTGATTTTGATTTTATGACAAAAATGCTGGAAAGCTTCCAGACTTCTAAGAGAGAACTGACGTATTCGCATTTGTTTTTTTCTATTGAGATATGAATTCAGATTTAAAATATGTTTCGTCTGAAATGAAAATGTTTTGCGTATTACATCACATTATAATGTAATTCGACCCTTAGTCTCGTTAAATTGATTTTTCATTTTTAATATTTTCGAATACGATTTTATTAAATTTTAAATTGTTTTTTCCATTTCAAGTATACTCCTATCGTTTTCCAATCATATGGTATTGTATTTTTAGTTTGTTGTTATAAAGTACACTTTACCCTTTAATAGTCCTTTGAAAGAAAAATCCATCTTTCAAAGATTCAAAAATATTTTTTCCAATTTTCGTATTTCATTTTCGAAAATTCAATATTTTTCAGCAATATAATGAAAGTTGTTCACATATCCAAAAAGAAAAATTTTAAAGCAATTGCACAACATTATTGGAGAAAAAAAACTATAATCCATCGATTTCGATGATAATGAAGTTTCCAATGGAAGTATATGTTCAAGCAACATAAACAACAACATCAATATCAGCTTCAAACTAAGAGTTTGGCAAACAGACAGTCAATCAAATTTAAACCTAAACGATGAAATACTCTGGACAATTACTCTGTGCTTTCCTTACGAACAACATATTGCATCTTGTATACTGCATGTATACATGTGTAACTGTAAATGAAAATAGAAAAGCTTTTTCCGAGAAAAGTGTTAAACGTTATAAAGAAATACAGAAGAGAAAGAAATTAAGTTGAAAATTTTGTCAGAAACAATTTAAAAAATTGCTGTTTAGTTGGTTACATTCCGCTGTGTGATACCCTAAAAATCTATGAAGTTTCGTAAGAGAATATCTCATTTACATCTTAACATGTTAACATTACATAATCATTACATTTAAAACGCAGTTGAGGTCAACTATGAACTGATTTCCATCAAATTTGGTAGATAATAGCAGGAAACATGTCTGGAATTAATTGTTTTAATTCATCTTGACCCCGCTATTTACTGAAATAGATACAGAATTTTTTAATAAAAATTCAATATAAAAATTTCGCAAAGATTGCCGTGATTACCCAGTTTATATGAACAGTGGAACGGTTTTACTAATACTTATGGTCTTACTTCTGCTTCATTTATCAATAGATTATATACCGCGTAGTGTAGCGTGATAGAATAGAAAGTGAATATTGCCGAACATAAACATATGAACCATTTTCAAATACGATTGTTTACGTACAGTGAGCGTCAAAAGAAACTGTAAACTAAGGATAAGATTCTAACAATCACCAAAATCAACTTCTACTACTTAAGGAGGGTGCCCGAAAAAATTTGACAATATTTCGAAATTTTTGGTAATTTTTTGTTTGTTTTAATTTTAAAAACTGACAATGAAATAATTTTAAAATAAAAATAACGGTAATTTATTAATGTATATTTTTTCTTTTATTTTCGTCTGAAATGAAAATGTTTTGCGTATTACATCACATTATAATGTAATTCGATCCTTAGTCTCGTTAAATTGATTTTTCATTTTTAATATTTTCGAATACGATTTTATTAAATTTTAAATTGTTTTTTCCATTTCAAGTATACTCCTATCGTTTTCCAATCATATGGTATTGTATTTTTAGTTTGTTGTTATAAAGTACACTTTACCCTTTAATAGTCCTTTGAAAGAAAAATCCATCTTTCAAAGATTCAAAAATATTTTTTCCAATTTTCGTATTTCATTTTCGAAAATTCAATATTTTTCAGCAATATAATGAAAGTTGTTCACATATCCAAAAAGAAAAATTTTAAAGCAATTGCACAACATTATTGGAGAAAAAAAACTATAATCCATCGATTTCGATGATAATGAAGTTTCCAATGGAAGTATATGTTCAAGCAACATAAACAACAACATCAATATCAGCTTCAAACTAAGAGTTTGGCAAACAGACAGTCAATCAAATTTAAACCTAAACGATGAAATACTCTGGACAATTACTCTGTGCTTTCCTTACGAACAACATATTGCATCTTGTATACTGCATGTATACATGTGTAACTGTAAATGAAAATAGAAAAGCTTTTTCCGAGAAAAGTGTTAAACGTTATAAAGAAATACAGAAGAGAAAGAAATTAAGTTGAAAATTTTGTCAGAAACAATTTAAAAAATTGCTGTTTAGTTGGTTACATTCCGCTGTGTGATACCCTAAAAATCTATGAAGTTTCGTAAGAGAATATCTCATTTACATCTTAACATGTTAACATTACATAATCATTACATTTAAAACGCAGTTGAGGTCAACTATGAACTGATTTCCATCAAATTTGGTAGATAATAGCAGGAAACATGTCTGGAATTAATTGTTTTAATTCATCTTGACCCCGCTATTTACTGAAATAGATACAGAATTTTTTAATAAAAATTCAATATAAAAATTTCGCAAAGATTGCCGTGATTACCCAGTTTATATGAACAGTGGAACGGTTTTACTAATACTTATGGTCTTACTTCTGCTTCATTTATCAATAGATTATATACCGCGTAGTGTAGCGTGATAGAATAGAAAGTGAATATTGCCGAACATAAACATATGAACCATTTTCAAATACGATTGTTTACGTACAGTGAGCGTCAAAAGAAACTGTAAACTAAGGATAAGATTCTAACAATCACCAAAATCAACTTCTACTACTTAAGGAGGGTGCCCGAAAAAATTTGACAATATTTCGAAATTTTTGGTAATTTTTTGTTTGTTTTAATTTTAAAAACTGACAATGAAATAATTTTAAAATAAAAATAACGGTAATTTATTAATGTATATTTTTTTAATGTACAGTTTATTTTGGCGGTAACTGTATGTGTATTCCTTTCGAGGTATAAGTGTGCCAAAAGGCAGATGATATGCTTATCTGTACTATTTCAAGAAATTATCGCAAGTAATTGTTTATGAGGAAAAATAGAAGAGACTTAAAAGAATTGTACAGTATTAACCTAACCTAAGTCTTCTGTTTACAAACAATCTACATGACTGGGTGACATCCCCATGATAAGACTGAATGTGATAACCATAGACATCTATTTGTTTCCAGCATACTGTAGGCAAGTGACTAGTGAGGGTGTATATATACCCAACTGCAAAGAGTTCATGGTTACAGCAGAGAAAAACTTTTTGACATCCAGTAAATCTTCCGCAAATACGTTAAAAATATGGCTTGAAAATCGATCGAGAATATAAATGGAAGGACCGGAAATATAATGCCATTATTAATCTGGGTATTAAATTGGCGGAATTGGCATTTTATCGTAGTTATTATAGAATATGTTTGAAAGCTACATGGACTCTGGATTGTGTCTCTATTTCGGCATATTCAAAGTAATTCTTATGTTCAGAATTAAGATATTTTCTTAGGAATACACTCCTTCAGGAATATGCTCATTCAGGAATATACTAATTTAAGAATATACTCATTTAGGAATATACTTACTCAGCGGCTGCGCTGAATGGATGAGGATGCTCCGACGAGACGGGTATTTGATGCGGGGATCTGCGGAAATTGACGAAGAGTACGACTTTGTTTGCGTTGAAAAGACCAGTTCGAAGATCGATTGGCGTGATCAATTGGCGTAGGCACGCAAGCAGCAGAGGCTCCTAGAAGAATGTGTTAAGGCAGGCCGAAACCCGTTAATCAGGTTGTTAATGACCAATTAAGCAAGTAGGTAAGTAATAATACTCAGGAATTGTCTTTTACTCCGATCAACTTTCTGGCAATATTCGTACTTGATTAGAATGCTTTTAGAAGGTCACATTGGTTTATTCAATTGTGGAGATATTATTAAAATTTGTGAGTACAATTTGCTACTGCTGAACATCAACTGATCATAATAAAATACAGTAAAACGCTTATTCAAAAGTAATTCTATTCAAAACCGATATATTAGTCATAATTTGGAGGTAAGTCACGCTCTATATCATCCCCTATATCATTATAATTTCAGAAGTCATTATTCCACAGACAGACCATTACAGTAAACATTTTAACCATCATGTTAATGTAACTTCTGTAACTGTTATCCCAATCAATACAGAATGGTGTGAACAGTTAGACTTTCAATATGCCGTGACAGTAATGTTGGCATCTAAACCCAAGTATTACTCCATCTTTGAGTCTTTGGCTTGTGTTAAGGATATCAACCCCTTAATAAATAATTTTTAAAGAAGTTAACTTTGTGCAAAGTGAGAAAACTTTCTTCGTCTTTTAGATGAAATTAAAATTGAACTTTCTACAGAATTCGTATCTTAGTATTGCCAGCTGTTTTATCATTTTCATATATTCAATATGAATTTCAGTCTAAGCACTGTTTATATTGAATCTATTGTGATAACTTTTAACGTCGACGATATAAATCACAATAATAAACGGAATATTAAATTCAAGTTTAACGTTCCAAAGAAAAACTTATTTATTGTCGATTCAAAAAGATATTCTAATGAAAACTTCATTCATTAAAATTTCAATTATTTCATCTATTTTAGTTTTTCTTTTTAATACAAAGCATACAAAAAAGGTGAAAATTCAAAGGATAATTTGCGAAATTCCTTTTCACTTAATTGTTATTCTATATTGAATTTTATTTTGGCAGACAAAAAGACATTTTAATTAAACTTGGTAATACAATGAAATTCTTTTTTTTCGCATTCTTAACAAAAGAAAAAGGGTTAATTAAAGAATAACAGCAATAAATGCTATTTAGAGAAGCTCTAATCCATCCACAGTTGATAAGGGCAGTGCACGAAAAAATTTTGGACAAACTTCTAGGATTATATACTTAAATATGATAGGAAAAGAATAATTACTTTAATTTATTTAATTTAATTTAAATAAATTTAAATAAATTAATAATAATAAATTTAAATTAAAGTTGTTTATTAATGTAGATGTGTATGCCCAAATTTTTTCGTTTGCACTCCTTATTTAAATCTATAGATTAAATTTGCAAATTTTGTCATTAAGTACAAAAGTGTTAAAAAATAAGAAGAAGTAGAGAAAATTTCGCCTTTCAAAAAATATCCTTTTCAACCTTTCTAGTTGAGTTCCTTTTTTTTGTGTCTAACGATGACATTTTTTTTGTCTTTAATTAAAAACTTTTTGTTTTTCTTTTAAACCTTTTTTACGGATATTTTTAATTGCTTTTCTATAAAATAAGAAATGATTTATAAAATAAGAAAAATTAAAAATATTGGATTTATTGGAAAAGGAGCTGTTCGTTAAATAGCCTTAGCCTTCTATAATAGCCTTAGAATTTGAATGCCAATAATATCATAAGTATTAATGTTGATAGAACTTCTAACAGCCGAAATAAATTTCTTGCTTTATACTCCAGTATTTTAAATTAAAATGCCACAAAAAACTTAAAAAGAAAAAATATTTTCGATTCAAGCGAAGCTGTGGGCCTCTTCTATCCAGACATGTATGTAATTAATTAAGTCTAATGGCTGTTGCTGTCCGTTATGCCATATGTACAGTGAGTGTCAAAAGAAACTATACATTAAAAACAAATATACGTTAATAAATTACTGTTATATTTATTTTAAATTTGTTTCATTGCCAGTTTTTAAAATTGAAACAAAAAAAAAATTATCCAAAAAAAATTTCACAATATTGTCAAATTTTTTCAGGCACTTTCCTTAAGTGGTAAAAGTTGAGTTTGGTGATCGTTAGAATTTTATCTTCATTGTACAGTTTCTTTTAATGCTCACTGTAGTTACTGTTGCAATAGTAGTGCCACTGGCTAACACAATTTTCCACCAGGACGTTGATGATAACGTCGTTAGTTTGCGCTGGTGTTGAAAACTAACGGGTTTCTTTTAATGATTTCCTTTTTTTTTTGGGCGCAGGGATACAAATTCTTTAGGCGTTCACAAGTGGTCTTTAATTAAAAAAAAAAATTTAAAATTTAGTTTTCAAGTGGCAGTCAATTGACACATTTGGCTACTCTTCTTGGCAATTCTGCATGTTTCTGGATTAAAAAGTTTTATACAGCCTTGAAGGGTTATAGAACAAGTTAAACGAAGCAGATACGTCTGGAAGGGAATGCTTAGGCAGGCTGAAAGCCGATAATAAGGTTATCAAGAGCAACTACACACACATACAAATCTAATAGAGAGAGCACTTTTGGCACTTGAATATTCTACTAGTGATGACAACCGACTATCTAGAGCTGAGAGAAAGTCGCCGAACAAATACTTTTTGTATTTTGTATTGATGTCTGGCGTGGGGCTCGAACCCTGGTTTTAAGTCTAATAAGCCAACGCACTACCTCCTAGACTATAGCGACTTCAAGAGCACTTTTGGCACTTGAATATTCTACTAGTGATGACAACCGACTATCTACATACATACATACATAATTGGTCATTAGAACCGTTAGGATTATGACCGAGATTTTCACACCACTTATGTTGTGTGGGTTAATTTTTTATATGAGTGGCGGAACCTACAGTTTAAAGTCGACTCCGAACTACAAATTTTTTATAAACTTTTCATGTAAATTTTATTTACTGGCGGAGTTTTTGCCAGAAATCTGCTGAGAGGAAGTCGCCGAAGAAATATTTTTTTATATTTCCTTTCCTGGGGTTTGAACCGCGGCCTACGTCTAATAGCCAACATACTATCTACTAGACTACTGCGACTCTTAAGTTGTTCAAGACCAATTGAACTGTTTATTTTAAATTGAAATAAGGACCGTTTGTCACCATATTAGAGGATGTAATAAAATGGCTCACGCTTAATTTTATTTACTAATTAAATATAGTTGTAGGGTATAATTGTAGGCGTACCATTTTCATCTTTGTTAATACTTTTGTTTATCGTTTGTTTTTTCTTTGCTGCTGTTACTTTTAATTTACAAATGTCTGTGTGTCAGATATTTGATTGTATTTTTTTCTGCTCCTTTTTTCATATTTTATATTTTATTTTTATGACTGCTGAAGCTATTGTTGTTTTTATTGTTGGCTGTTATTTTTAGTGTGCCTCAGTTGTTTGCATGTCAAGTAAAATCCTCAACCGTATGATGGATCTTGTGCCTTTTGTTTTTGTTTAATTCATTGCAACTATGCTGTAAGGCTTTAGCGAAATAAAGTTAAAAATTTCAAAAAAATTTTATTGAATTGCACACACTTTTCAATTGCACTCTTGTGTATTGAGACAGTCGCTTATAGACACAAAGGCATTGCAAATGAAACGTTAATTTCCTCTCCAAGGACATCCATCGTACGCTATAATAATTATTTGTTTTCCATTTTTTATTATGTTTCAGGCTTTATGCCATATCGACTGAAAATAAATTTAACTTAAATGGAACTTTCGCTTCGTAGCATCCAAGCAAGCAATTTATTTTCAATAAATTTTTTCGGTAATTTTTTAAAAGTTGCTAGACGGTAAAGCTTGGCTGTGACAATACGCAAAGGCGCAATAATAAAAACACCGAAAGTTAATTGCAGTTCATCTTTATTTAGGTACTTGCCATTGAACTCTCTAAAAAGCATGTGTAGGAGGTTTTTTAACTAATTTTTATGGATAACATACTTACGTAAATACCAGAGATCAGCAATGAGCATTCAAAAAGATGAGTAGAATCGTATCATACTCATAATTTCTTATACTTTTATACATTCATATTTATTTTAATATCATGGAACCTCTACTCATATTCAATGTTTGAAGTACTCGTCATATTCATACTTAACAACACGTATGATTTCGACTCTCCATAACTCAACATGTACACGAATCACAAAATAAGTGTGAATCGCATACGAAAACTAAAATACTCACTAAAAGGTTGCGAGTTTGCTCTGCTTGCTGCTCTGTCTTTTTTGCTTTTGTGTCTTTTTTCTTTTTTTGTAAATGCATCAATAACTAAGACTGTAAATTCTGATGAATGATTCGAGAAAACTCGAATCATTTATAAGTACATATTATGAGTATTTTCCTAAAGTTATGAATCTAAATGAGTAGGCTTATGAATCAAACATATTTCGAATGGTATGAGTTTGATGTCAACGTTGTATGCATATTCATTGCAACCTGTACTTATAAATCAACGTTGTAGTGAGTATGAATGAATCAGAGTACATTGTTAAATTTCAATATTGTTGACTCACTTATATTCAAAATTGCATGAGTGCTTATGAGTAGCGAAAAAACGATTCATTGCTGACCTCTGGTACATACACAATTGGCCATTACAATCCTTTAGTAAATATTATGACTTAGTTTCTCACATCACTTATGTTGTGTGTGTTAATTTTATCGTAAGTGGCGGGACCTACACTTTAAATTCGACTCTGAACGACAGATTTTAGACAAAGTTTTCATGTCAATTTTATTTTGCTCTCAGAGTTTCTGCCAGAAATCTGCTGAGAGGACGTCGCCAATGAAATATTTTTCATAATTCGTTTTCCTGGAGATGTCTGACCTGGGCTTTGAACTGTGGCCTCACGCCTAATAAGCCAACACATCACATACTAAAATACGGCGACTTAATTTTTAGGATAACAATGTTTGTAAATTTGCATTGTTTAAATTTTTCGGACCTGTATTACAGCCTTGTCATATTTATAGTGAGCTTTAAAAGAAACTGTACACTACGGATAAAATTCTAACGATCACCAAACTTAACTTTTACCACTTAAGGGGAGTGCCCGAAAAAATTTGCTCATATTTCGAAATTTTTTGTAATTTTTTTTTCAAACTGGATATGAAACAATTTTAAAATAAAAATAACGGTAATTTTTTAATATATATGTACATATTTTTTTAACGCACAGTTTCTTTTGACGCTCACTGTATATCACACAAGCTTTTAAATGGTGCCAATTTTTTCAGTATTGTTTCAAAGTTTGTTGATTGGTTTTCTTTGAATCCACATTATGCTTTCACTATGTATATGCTTGAGTGAAGTAAAAAGCCTTTCAATTAATTTTTGATTTTTATGAAATGTTTCATGTCGTTGTAGGCCTTTTTAATTAAAAAATTCAATATGTTTGCCTTATGGTAAAATGTCTGTATATCATAACATACTCGGAGTTTTTCACCAGTTTATATATGTACATATATTTCTTGTTATAGAACAGAGTTGCAGTAAATTTGTTGCTCTTAATCCTTTGTACTTTCATCCGGTACCTCTCACAAATTGTAGTCAACAAAGGCCTTTTTGGATGATTAAAAACCCAACTATTGTAAACGGTGTTCCATTGAATATATTGATCAAGGATTTATTACAGCAATTACTTAACTGACTTGACTTACTTGACATTCAATTAATAATTAACGCCCAGAAAATAAAGCAACAAGTTCGTCCAATTTATCCTCCGCTATTGTACTGCACGTTTCACAATCTGTTGCAACATATTTTATACGGCAGTAGATTTGCTCTTTAAGTTTCAAGAAATATTTTGTAATGTTTATTGAATTTAAAGTAACCCATTTTTTTGTGCAATATTCATTAAATAGTATGTCATAACATCCATAAATTATTTGAAACTTTTCCTGAAATCCCTGCTTTAATATACTGACTACCGTGATTTCATAAAACACTAAAGCGTTCAAGTAATTCCCCTTTTAAACACTTCTATTGCAGGCTTCCTTAAATTCTTAACATTTTAGCTCACAAGGCATAGTAAATATAAAACGATGCCATTTTAACACTTTAAAAGCGTCATAAAATTATTTCGCTTTGGTTTTCATTTTAATTTGTTTAACGTGACTGCCATTTTATCGTAATTTTATTGTAATAAAATAACAAGAAAGAATGGAAATTCAGGGGAACTTGAACAGGCAAACATGCAACAGAAATTGCTTAGAAATTAAATTTTTTAAAGCCGTAAGAAAAATTGCATTACAAATGAAAGTTTTTTTAATCAAATTTTTTAACAGTAAATTCCAAAAATACAAGTACATACTTACACATACATACAGTGAGCTTCAAAAGAAACTGTACTCTAAGGATAAAATTCTAACAGTAACCAAACTCTACTTTTACCACTGAAGGAGAGTGACCGAAAAAATTTGGCAATATTTCGAAATTTTTTGTATTTTTTTTTTGATTTTAATTTTAAAAACTGGCAATGCAACAATTTTAAAATTAAAATAACGGTAATTTATTTATGTATACATATTTTTTTAATGTACAGCTTCTTTTGACGCTCACTGTATACACATACATATGTATGTATGCCTGTATATATGCCCATGTAATAGAACTGTCATTAAATAAATGTAATTTAATTTTTGTTTGTCTTTAAAAAAATATTTTTTGTACAGAAAGTACATCACTACAGAGTGGCTCAAAGTTCCGTGAACTTGCTGAATAGGCATTGGTCGCAGAATAAGAATTTATTTACAGGGAAATTGATATGAAGTGATATTAGCAATATGTATTGATTTGTGTTAAGTATTATTGTTGTATTAAGTATTAAATTGTTGTTGATAGCAATGAAGGCTGCTTTTTTTCTTTAGAATTACACTTAACTTGTGTAAACAGATGCAGTTTTCCAGAAGAAAACTTATTCAAAAGATTGTTCTTCAAATTAAGTCTAAACATTAGAGAAAAGGGATTATGTGGTGCTTTACATACATAAACATACATACGTCTCTTAAATTTTTCCGCTGAGGAGAAGTAAATATACCTAACAGCACCATAGGGGTAGTCGTCACCGTGTGTGGGGTCCTCACTCACCACAACTCCCCCTCCTCTTCTGTACTCTTTGTGATCACTCTAGAACTACTGTAGTATTACATCGAAGTGGAGTCCTTCTGGCCATGTCCGCGTCCGGATTGTGCTACGAGATCTGAAAAATTTTTAAGCGTGTATTCTAAATCTCTCATCAAAGTCAAGTTTTTTAAATTTCAACAAGGCTTCAGTATAACTGACAATGCTATTCCCATTTTTTTTGCATTTTTCAATCAGAATTACGATCTAGTTTCTCACACCACTTATGTTGTGTGCGTTACTTTCATTTATGAGTGGCGGGACCTACAGTTTAAAGTTAACTCCGAACGACAGATTTTTTGAGGAACTTTTCATGGCGATTTCATTTATTTACTCTCAGGATTTTTACCAACAATTTTTTGAGAGGAAGTCGCCGAAGAAATATTTATTCATATTTTGTTTCGTTGGAGATGTCTGACCTGGAGTTTGAACAGTGGCCTCACGTCTAATAAGCCAACGCACTACCTACTAGACCACGGCGACTATGGCTTAGACAGCTGCAAGGATATTCAAAACTATAACAGTTGGGGTTTAAATGCTGTGGCATTTAGGAGTAATTTTGTATTGAACCTGCTAGTGCCGTATTATTGTTAATCACTGTTTACATATATTTTGTTTTGTCAATTACATTTAGAATCTGTTACGGATTGTTACTTCCCCATTTCAGGAAAAAAAAAAGAATTTATTTTATTAGAGTTTTATTTCATTTCGATTTACTACCTCATTTCACTTTTTTTTTCACTACCATTTATAATTCCTTCTATCTTTTGTATGTAAAATGAATTTCCTTCAAATGCTGAAAGAAAAAAAGAAAATTTAAATTACACTGACTAACATGGCCTTTATTCAAGCTGATCGTAAAATTGCAAACTGCAAACACTATAAAAACAACAACAATGAATGGAACAAACAAAAAGGAATGAAATAAGCATTTAAAACGATTACGGCGGAACTGTGACTATTGGAAACTGTGAATATTTGTATAAATAATAAACGTAAACAAAATGGCGTCTAAATGGAGAGAGAGAGAGCATCTCTTTAGAAATTTTTTTAAATACAAATGAAAAATAATAATTTTATACAGTTTTTTGTTAAATTTTTTTATTTGTCCTTTCTTATCTGGTATTTCGACCGCAGTATTGCTTGTAAATACTGCATTATCATCTGTAAGGATATTTTTATATTTTTGCATTGTAATTATATGCCCATATTTGTTTGTAGATATGGTAGAACAAAGAAAATCTAATTTACCTACTTTAGTGCATTAAAATTGTGCCACGTTTACAAGGGTCTTGTAATGGAATGCGAAAAGATATTTAAATTTTAATTCTAGGGCAACAAGTTAATATTATTAATGAAATGTTACACTATTTAATAGGAAATGTTTCATTTCGTTTAATAGACCATGTTGACAGCCTTGCGGGTTCCACCAAAGGGTTATTTGGCCGATATTGGCAAGTGATGTTTTCTGTGTTTGTTTCCAACAGACATATCGGCCTATGAACACGCGAGTACCTATGGAAGATCTTGTTTTGAAGCGACCACTTTATGACATACCCTAGTTGATTGATTGGAACCAGAGATCGGCAATGAGTATTCAAAAAGGTGAGTAGAATCGAATCATAATCATAACTTCTGATACTTATACGCATTTATACTTAATTTAATATCATACTCATACTACTCATATTCAATGTTTGAAGTACTCATCCTATTCATACTTAACAACACGTATAATGTTGCTGATTTCGACTTTCCATTACTCAACATTTACAAGAATCACAAAATAAGTATGATTCGCATATGAACACCAAAAAATACTCACTAAAGGTTGTGTATTTGCTCTGCTTGCTGCTCTGTTTTTTTTTGCTTATGGGTCTTTTTCCATTTTTTGTAAATGCAACAACAACGAAGACTGTAAATTTTGATGAATAATTCGAGTC
This sequence comes from Sarcophaga variegata, assembly GCA_932273835.1. NCBI lineage: Eukaryota > Metazoa > Arthropoda > Insecta > Diptera > Sarcophagidae > Sarcophaga > Sarcophaga variegata. Next base: position 112,410,091 of record OW026362.1, on the reverse strand, counting down.
ACTCGAATAATTTATAAGTATTATAAGTATTTTTTCTCAAGTTATGAATCTGAAGGCTTATGAATCAACCATATTTCGAATGGTATGAGTTTGATGTCAACGTTGTACGCATACTCATTACAACTTGTACATATAAATCAACGTTGTAGTGAGTACGAATGAATCAGAGTTAAATTTCAATATTGTTGACTCCCTTATATTCAAAATTTCATGAGTGCTTATGAGTAGATAAAAAACGATTCATTGCTGATGTCTGATTGGAATCCTCATGGTGGAATAAGTCGAGGAAGAATATCTGGAGGAGAGGTTAGAGAAACTGGAGTTATTTGGTTTGAAATCAAAATTGATGGATATAATTGAGTCATTGTCGATCATTTGATCATTATAACCTTTCAGTCAGGATTACGACCTAGCTTCTCACATTACTTGTGTGTGATAATTTTATACATCAATGGCGGGATCTACAGTTTAAAGACGATTCTGAACGACAGATTTTTTTAAGAAACTTTTCATGACAATTTTATTTTACTCCTCGAGTTTTTTCCAGAAATCTGATGAGAGGAGGATGCAGAAGAGAGATATCTGACCTGGGGTTTGAACTGAGGCCTTACTCTAAGACACTACCTACTAGACTACGGCCATTTGCTTCAATTTCATGTAATTTTGGGATCGTCTTCTTATTCTATTGTTTAATATAATTTAATATAAACGAGTTAAATTTTCCCCTCTTCTTTATTTTAATATGCTATTACAACAAAAGATATTAGAAATAAACAAAGTACAGGAAAAGAAATAAAAAAACAAAACATTATAACAGCCTACTTTCACCGAAACCAAATTCTAAGCGTTGACCTAATTGGCAATATTTCAAGAACTACTTACACGAACGTAAGAATTGTTGCGTATTATACGTCAGAGTTGTAAAAAATACCACAAAAAAATACCCACCACATCGCATTTTCTATGTAAAATATTTATTACAATGTATTGTGAAAAGTAAAATGAATTGCGGGAATAGTAGACAAGGAATTTTATATATACGAGGTAAACCAAAAAAAAAAAAATATTTTAAAAAAGTTTTCACTTCCTTCATTTCTTTAAGTTATTAAAACCTTAAATACACTAAAAAAATGACATTCTTAATGCATGCAACAGAATTGGAGGCAATTTCATCATCAATATTTAGATTTAGTTTAAATAATTAACACGTGTGGAATATTGCTTAACATACATACATAATTGGTTATTACAACTCTTCAATCAGGATTACGACCTAGCTTCTCACAGGACTTATGTTGTGTGTTGTGGGTTGTAATGGCCAATTATGTATGTATGTATGTATGTTTGTATGCAAGAATGATTTCAAAATTAATACCAGTTATCATTAAAAAAGTAATTATGAAATACTACTGAATTATTTTTAGTTTATAATGACAGTTTAATTTCATTGCCCACTATAAATTGAAGTGTGTATATTCTATACCACAGAGTTCTAAATGTGTTCGTAGGTTTTAGATGGAGTTTACTACTATTTAATGGCGGAATAAGTTTCCAGTTAACCTCCGATAATGTGTTTGTGTTCGGTATTTTTTTATTTTTATTGTTTCTGTTGCAGTCATAATACGAGTTGTTGGCGGTTCAGCAAGGTTGAAACTGAAAACAAAATCATGCAACACCGCCACAATTACAAAACGAGTAATTGTGCGCATTATTGTTTAAAAATTTCGAAAGAAAAAAATTTCTTGCGGTGATTTAAGTTTTTGGGTCATGATTTCCTCCCAGTGTTTTTCAAGCAGTTGTAAAGGAAAAGAAAATAAAAAATAAAAATAAAAACAATAAAATTGAATATTTCAATTTAAGTACAGTTTTCGTAAAAATTGCTTCCTAAACGAACGCATAACGTATATGATGAGTCATAAAGTGTAATGGTTTAGAAAATTTTTATTGATTTTTTTTCTGCAAGAGCCCCGGATAATTTTCTGTTACAATAGTTTTATAATTTTTGTTTTTGTTCATCTAAAAATTGAATAGTTTAATTTGGGAACCTATGCCAACGTAATTAATTATAATAAGACAGTAAAAATTGTAATTGGATTGTGATTTTAATGTCAATCAATGCTGTTGATTGATATGATTCATTATCACAGTTTTTGTTATCATGTATAGCAAATTAATTGCAATGAACTTGTTGAATACACATACTTACAAACAAGATCGTATTGTTTTTAAAAGGTTCCTTTGAGGAAATATTTCTGAATTTAATTTTATCAAATTTAACGACAGGACTAAAGATTATCAAACGTACATGCATACCAGAGATCAGCAATGAGTATTCAAAAAGATGAGTAGGATCGAATCATGCTCATAATTTCTGATACTTATACGCATTCATACTTATTTTAATATCATGGAACCTCTACTCATATTCAATGTTTGAAGTACTCATCATATTCATACTTAGCAACACGCATAATGTTGTTGATTTCTACTCTCCATGACTCAACATTTACAAGAAGCACAAAATAAGTATGAATAGCGCACGAACATTAAAATATTTACTAAAAGGTTGTGTCTTTGCTCTGTTTGCTGCTCTGTCTTTTTTTGCTTATGTGTCTTTTTTCTTTTGTTGTAAATGCAACAGCAACTAAGACTGTAAATTTTGATGAATGATTCGAGTCTCATTCGAATCATTTATATGTATTATAAGTATTTTTCTAAAGTTATGAATCTGATGAATGATTCGAGTCACTAGAATCATTTGTAAGGGTATTTTTCTAAAGTTGTGAATTTAAATGAGTAGGCTTATGAATTGAACATATTTCGGATGGTATGAGTTTGATGTCAACGTTGTACGCATACTCATTGCAACCTGTACTTATAAATCCACGTTGTAGTGAGTACGAATGAATCAGAGTACATAGTTAAATTTAAACGTTGTTAACTCACTTACATTCAAAATTTCATGAGTGCTTATGAGTAGCGAAAAAACGATTCATTGCTGATCTCTGAAGGTATACCTGGAGGAAAAGTTGGAGAAACTGGAGTTATTTGGTTGGAAATCAAAATTGATGGATAGAATTGAGTCGGTGTCGATCATTTGATCATTATAACCTTTCAGTCAGGATTACGACCTAGATTTTCACACTACTTATATTGTGTGTGTTAATTTTATACATCAATGGCGGGACCTACAGTGTAAAGATGATTCTGAACGACAGATTTTTTTTGAGAAACTTTTCATGAGAATTTTATTTTACTCCGCGAGTTTTTGCCAGAAATCTGCTGAGAGGAGGACGCAGAAGAAATTTTTTTTCATATTTCGTTTACTTGGAGATGTCTGCCCTGGGGTTTGAACCTTGGCCGCACGGCTAATAAGCCAACAAACTAACTACTAGACTACGGTAGCTATTTATCACGCATGAAAGTTATTGCTGTACAGTTTTTACTAGACTTTTCAGAACATCATACAATTTGTTTTTTAATATTTCAAACGAATATGAATGCATTGCAATAAATTTTATTTCACTTCCTTTAAAACATCATCGTATTTTTCATTTGATTTTCCCGATAAAGGAAACTTTTTATTGCACGTAAATAAATTTAAACAATAAATGTTTATCATGTTGTAGCTGTTATGTTGGCGGTAAAACAACAACGAACACAATTTTAATGCCGATACATTTGTTTACCGTATTTCCTTATTCATCGAGTTTAAATCGAATTATTGTTGCAAATAAGTATGACAATCGTATTGATAATTATGTTGCAACTACGACTCGAGTATGGTTAGCATTTTTAATGATAAAAATGTTGTTGACAATGATTGGTATTGTTGATGACATTGTGATGAATATATTGAAAATTTTATGCTTGTGTACATCACAAAGTGATTGCTTTATGAATATAAGTACACTTTGCATTGTAGTCAATAAAGTCTGCTCATTTATGTTTTGTATTCACTTCTTTAATGATTTGATTTTAAAGTCTACCGCTTGGATAATTGTGACAATGTTGGATATCACAAACACGAAATTAGAAAGTTTGAATTTAATTTACTTACAGGCATGCATACTTACTAGGAATTAAATTCATGAAATTCTTTTTGAAACCATTCAAGAACTTTAAATTGATTTTTTTTCCTAAAACTTTATAAGAAAAATGCTCCTCGAATTTCGTCTTTTATTACACTTTTCAACTTAAAACTAAATTAACCTGTTTTGTCCTGTGATATATTTTATCCACAGGAACAAAATTTTTTTACCGCAATACAAGGAAAAATGTGAAATAAAAATACTTTCTTACCGGCATTCTTCTCCTTTCGTTCATAATTTACTTCCACAGATTGTTTATTATTTTTTCTCCTTTAGCTTGCTTCCGCTTTAAATTATTTTCTTAGGTTTTGTGCTTTTTGCCTTTTAGTTTTGGCAATAATTCTTGTACAAACTGCTGCTAACAATTGTTAGCAAAACTATTACAATTGCAGCCATTAAGTAACATGGCTTTTACCTTATTTATAACCACCAAATACTGGATAAGAAGAGTGCCGTGCAGTGGATGAAAGTTCAGTGAGTGGAACAATTTAAAACATCCCAATGGAATAATGGGTTCATTAGAGACCGTGTCAAAGCTCTTTAGCAAGAAGGGCAGTACCATGGAATAAGCGTTTCTCTCCGAAAACGGTTGTTGTAATTGAAAGTTATTATAAATTATGGTGGAGTAATAGGGCGGTATTTTAATACGTCGCACAATACAAAATGAAAAAAGCAGAATTTGAAGAGAACAGCCACAGTACAGATGCATTCAATATAAAAGTAAAATTAGTCTTAAGGAATGCATAAAACCGCTTTAAATCTGTTGCGGCCTTGGAATTACAGTTGAAAGTATTCTTTGTGGGGCCCAATAGGAATTATAAAAGGCTTCTTACATAGTATATATTCTCTTTGAGAAACTGTATCAATAGTGAGCCAAGAGAATTGAAAAAAATGAGAAACATAATCTGTTTGTTGACTACTAAACAGACGCCTTTACCCCAAATTTGTGCAATAATGCATCTGGTTACCATATCTTACATACATATGTATATACATAATTGGTCATTACAACCCTTGGGTTAGGATTACGACCTAGCTTCTCATGCCACTTATGTTGTGTGTGTTAATATTATACATGAATGGCGGAACCTATAGTTTAAATTCCTGTCCGAACAACAGATTTTTGAGAAACTCTTCATGGCAATTTTATTTACTCTCGGAGTTTTTGCCAGAAATATACTGAAAGTAAGGCGGCGAAGAAATATTTTTCGCTTTTCGTTTTGTTGGAGATGTCTGACCTGGGTTTGAATCGTGGCCTTATGTCTAATAAGCCATCACAGTACCTTCAATATCTCACATTCGTAGATTTCAAGTTCCGAAAAATTTAAGCAACTGTTGCCCAACCCAATCCAAAGAATTCTCTTGGAATTGATGAAATCAGCAACAAGATGCTTATTTAAAGGCTATGTATATCCATAAGGATTGCGCTGAATTAAATGTTACCATACGAAATGAAAGATTACATACATAATTGGTTATTACAACCCTTCAATCAGGATTACGACCTAGATTCTCATACCATCTAGGTTGTGTGAGTTAATTTTTATACATGAGTGGCGAGATCTACAGTTTAAAGTCGACTCCAAACGACAGGTTTTTAGACAAACTGGCAATTTTTTCCTGAAATCTGCTGAGAGGAAGTCGCCGGAGAAATATATTTTTCATATTTCCTTTAGTTGTAGATGTCTGACCTGGTGTTTGAACCAGGGCCTCACGTCTTTTAAGAGAACACACTGCCTACTAGACTACGGTCTATGACACTTAAGGCAAATAGTCTGGTCAGATTATTGGTAGAGTGATTCGTAATATCATAGATTAGAGACAAAATTCTCAGGAATAGAATTATCTTTGAACTATTCTGACCCGTGTTATCATTACATAAACAGACGGTCGATTACTTTGATTTTATTTGGAAATAAATTGCTACAAATTAAATTTTTAAAGAAATAGTTAAAAAGAAGCACCTGGAAACTTCTTCAACGCGTTCCTCTTAACTAAAACTAAATTAGTCTTACGCGTTCTAAAGATCCACAGATAAATATTAAATTCTGTCTCTGTCATGCATCTGTTAGAGGCTGTGGTTGCCATGGTTCTAATTTAATTTTGGTCTGTTTTTATTGACTTCTTATCCTTTCCTCTGTATTTATAGTACACAAGTGTGCGTTTAAGGAGTTAAGCATAACACTACACCTTCAGTGGTGTACAACATTGAGAAACTATTTCGTTTACTTCAGACCTGGTTGTTTATTAATTTGGCGGCTGCGGTCATATGTGTTTTAAGCCATAAACAAATTGTTCAACACCTGGCAAGCATAAGAGTTCAAGGTCGTATACTAATGTCTCGCCACAAAACGCTTAAAACAATTTATTTTTCAATAGTATTTCTTTATATTTAAATTAATCAAATTTGTTTTAGCTTTAAAGCTCTTATTTATGGGAATTTATTTAATGATGAAAACTATTCTAAAAAGGGAAAGTTAATTCATAATTGTCATTACGAAAATGAAAAATCCAGAAACTGGTGTTTTGCTTTTACATCGTTTAACATTAAAATTACAAACAAAGACGACAAAAACAAAACAATGCAGTAAGCAAACCTGTTTACAAATTATCATACTGCTTAATATAACAACAAACACCAGATACAAAAAAAAAAATGGTAAACAATTAAACAAAAATATACCATAAAAACCCAGCATAAAAAATGGTAAAAAAATAAACAAAATATACCAACAACACTACAATAATAAACGTAAACAACGATGTTTACATTTATAGAGATTTTAGGAAGGCGAAGTCATGAATATTCGCCTTAAACAACATTCATCAGACTGTTTACTCTGCTATATAAAAGGCAAGGCAAAGCAAGCGACTGAGTTAGTGAAGTTCAGTCAGTCTTGTGTGAAGATGTGGTGTGTTTGAAGAGAGTAATCGTGGTTTGAAGATTTGCATTATAAATATCTGTCGAATAATTGTCTGGTAATTGTTATTGTTTATGCAGAGGAATAACAAAAAAGGCAATTGTTATTGTTTACATAAAGTTGTGAACAGTGGCACACATAATTGTACGAATAATAAAGAATTTTAATTAAAACTAAGTACAGATTTATTTTTATTTTATTTGCAATATACGAGCTCATATTTTAAACATTAAAAGGTAAACACGTAACAATATCCTTTATTTTCCTTATGTGTAGTGTATGTTCAAATTGATATTGTTTATAAGGCTATGTGTGATAAAATTTTATGATTAGATTAAGGCGTTAATGAATTCTCTCCATCTTCTTTGATCATTGGCATGGGCTTTAACTTTGTTCAGGGGTTTGTTCTGAGCTTCACTGCCTAATACAAATAAGATAACTTGGCTTCCAATTAAAATGACTCTGTATTTATGAAGGTTTGTATATTATGTTTAATAAGCATAAGATATTTAAGCTTACACAACATATTTCTTTAGAAAAATTACTATTTTAAACATTAAAGAAGAATGAATATGCATTGCCGTATGGTATTTGAAAGTTGTTGAAAACAATTTGAATATTTAATCTCTTCTTGTTGGTTCTTGTGTCCTTGCGTTTAGCCCACAGACCATAAGGACAAAGGGCTAGTAATTCTACAGAACAAATCAATGTTAACACTTTATAAAAACATTTTACTCTTTCAACAAATTTACTAACAAAATAAATAATTTAAAAGATTAGGGTGCTACATACAATCACCAAGAAGATTTGTGGTTTTATTTTTTAAATCAAATACCATTTGATTCTTAATTACGAACGTAATTTATTTTATTGTAACACCGTAATCTAGTAAGTAGTGTATTGACTTATTAGATGTGAGGCCACTTGTTTAATTAAGCAGTGTTATCGACATTGCTCCGGCATTGCCTTATTTTTGAAAAGGTTAACTTTATTTTATCTGCAGGTTGCAATAACGAAATGAAGTTAAAGGTGACTTTAAAGTTCGCTTTAGCTAAAGTTACCTTTAACCAAACCCAACTTTAACTGCAAAGTTGTATTAATGGTCCTAAGTTTGTTTACCTTCCTGTGATAGTTTACAGTAAAAGTACTTCAATAATTTCACAAAACTGTCTAAAAAAAATTCCTGATAGTCATCTATAATAGGGAAAATTTCAAGTGATTGTTTAAATTTTTTTTATTTTATTAAATTTCCTTGGGGTTTTTAGATTTTTCTTTCTCTTCTCTTTCCTTTTTTCCCATACACGGTGCATATAAATTTAAAATATTATTTTGTATCTCAGTGCACAGGTGTGTCCTTGAACGTATGTATGAGTGGAAATAAAATATTCCTTGTGAACATGACATAAAACTGACACTTTTATTTATTTATGGTAATCAATTCAGTACAATACATTCATATGTACATACATACATACAATATGTATGCTTTTGAAAAAATCAACAATAAATCCAAGAGAAACATAAAAACATTTATTATTTTTGGGAAATGTTACCATACCAAATACATTTACCAGCATATTTATCAAATGTAGGTTCAATGTTCAAAAGAATAACCAATAAAGATTACCTTAAGGCCATAGAATGTCTGTCATTTATTTATTCGGGACAAACGTAATACTTTCCATGGATAATAATTGACTAATTTACAAGCAAATATTAAAACCTGCATGGACATATGGTTCGCAAGTTTGGGGTTGTAACAACCAAACTAATATCAACCAACATCAGCGTCTTTTAAACAAAGTTTTAAAATTTATTGTAAATTCGCTGTGGTAGATAAGAAACTCGCATGTTCATAGAGATCATAGACAAACTTTGAAAAATAAAACGCCATCCACCTGTTGATAGTAGACTGGTATCGCTATGTGATTAAATCATATTTTAATTTATACAGTGAGTGACAAATAAAATTGTACATTAAAAAAATATACATTTATAAATTACCGTTATTTTTATTTTAAAATTGTTCCATTAACAGTATTTAAAATTGAAAATTTTTTTTTAAAAAAATTTCAAAATATTGTCAATTTTTTCTCGGGCACTCTCCTTAAGTGGTAAAAGTTGAGTTTGGTAATTGTTAGAATTTTATCCTTAGTGTACATTTTCTTTTGATGCTCACTGTATTTCATACAACTGATGAGAAACTGATTTTAAATTTCGTGTCTGTACTTTCCACATAAAATTTTTCTTTATTCAACCAAAACTTTCCGTTTTAAAGAAACAAATGTTGCCTCACACTTCAAGTTTTTGTGGAGTGTGCTCATAAATAAGACTCTGTACTGTTTTTCTTTGTAAACATTTTCTGCTTTTGTTGGCATAAGCAATAGAATTCTGTGGCAAAGAAAATGAAATTGAAAACTGAAAAGTAGTAGAAAATCGTATTTATGTCTGTTTGTTTGCAAAAAAAAAATTGCTTATTACGGCCATAAATTTAACATTCTTGCCACATGGACGATAAAAACGTTTGGCGTTGTCAGTTTAAACATGAGAAAACATTATTAAATGGATGAAGAATAATTCAAAGGCAGGAGGCTAAGCGGCGTTTTTTCACTCGTGAAAATGCTTTACTCCAACTGTCATACTCGTAAGCTACGCAGTATCACTCTTGCCAAAAGGTTCCAATCGGCAATTGAGTAGCAGGGACCCCTCTCGTGCGCAGAGGCATAAACACTATTAGGCACTGATGCAGCAGCCATAAGAGTATTCGATAGAAAAGTTCTACGTAAGATCTTCGGTCTAGTGCGAGTTGGCGATAATTCCATTCGATCCAACAGTGAGATGTGTGAGCTCCTCAACTACATGGACATTGTGCACAGTATTAACACCCAGCGGCTGCGCTGGCTCGGCCATATCGTTCGAATGGAGGAGAATGCTCCGGCGAGACGGGTATTTGATGCGGAGATTTGCGGAAGTCGACGAATAGGACGAGCTTATTTGCGTTGGAAGGACCAGATCGGAGAAGCCCTCTCATCGATTGGTGTGACCAATTGGCATAGGCGTGCAAAAAGCAGAGGCGCCTGGAAGGATTTATTAGGGCAGGCCGAAATCCGTTAATCGGGTTGTTAATGGCCAGTTAAGTAAGCAAATAAGTAAGTAACTCGTAGCCTTGTCGACCACATATTGGAAGTCATATTTAAAATATAAATGCCATGAAATTATCTACCAGATTAAAATAAAAAGATTCCTCTTTTCTCCTTATTAAATGGAATTTAACTAAAGTTACATGGTAATATAAAGGCTGTAGGTTCAATTCCCATAATTCCTTTGTACTAAAATTAAAATACGAGAATAAAATTAAATTGTAATATATATTTCGTAATTACATTTGAAATTCATAAAATAAATAACTAAGTATGGTTTCCAACCCATACTACTGTGTGGTTACAATAACCCCTTAAACTGCTGCCTGTTAATTTACTGTGTTGCCTTTAAATCTGATGTCATACAGGCTTATGCCAAAAACTAAATTAAATCTGTTTGCGAAAACAGTTCCATTTTTATTTCGCACATAAAAATTCTTCTTCATTTCTAATTTAAATTCTTTGTTCTTTATTTAGTAAAACGATTTGGTTGTTCATTTTTAAGTTTCTGGCATTTTTATTTTATTTTTTCTCTCTCTCTCTCTCTCTCGTCTGGAGTTATTTGTTCAAGGATAAAAGCATTTAAGACAGACAATGTGTTAAATTTTAAAACGGCATAATAAATGAACCTTTTTAAGCCGAAAAAAAAATTGTGTCTTCCATTTACCCACAAAGTATACAATCTCAGGCTGACTCTTCATGTACAACACAATATGAAAGGAATTGAATGGAATGTTGTAACAAAGTGCCATGTGCTATTTTATATACATTTCTAGATGAGTGAAATTGTGTTAATTTTCTGTTTATAACAAAGCATGTTGAGTATACAGTTGGTATTAACTAATTAGAACTAATAGGACTTTGCTTCAATTGCTGTGATGTGCCTCATTCAATAATTCTGATTTTGACTCCAATTAATGAATTAATCTTTACATAAAGTTATAAAGAAATGTATTGTTACGTTTTTGCTTTTAAAAACGTTTAAAATATGAGCTCGTAGATTGCAAATAAAATAAAAATAAATTTGTCTTGAGTTTTAATTAGAATTCTTTATTGTTCGCACAATTCTGTGTGCCACTGTTTACAACTTGATGTAAACAACAACAATTGCTTTGCTTTGTTTATTATTCTTCTTTACACTCTTTTGCGTAAGCTATAACAATTGGTAGAGAGACCTTTATAACAGAGATCTTCAAACCACGATTATTCTCTTCAAACACAAGACTGACTGAATTTTTACAGTCTTTGTTGCCTGCTTTGCATTACCTTTTATATGACAACGTAAACAGTCCGATGAATGCTCTTGAAGGCAAATGACTTTGTCTTCTAGAAATCTCTATAAATGTAAACATGTTGTTTACATTTATTCTTGTTTGTTATTGTATTTCTGTTTACATTTATTCTTGCAGTTTTTGTTGTTGTATTTCTGTTTACTTGTTTATCACTTTTTTATACTGGTGTTTTGTTGGTATATTTTTATTTACTTCTTTCTCATGTAAACAAGTTTATTGTTTTTGTTTTTGTAGCTTTTGTTTACAATTTAAACGATGTGAAAGTAAAACACCATTTCCACTTTCGTAACAATATTTTAGCATATGATTTAATAATCAAAAGTTATAATTTGACTCTATTAAAGTGTAATTAAAGCTTACTATAAGCAAATTTTCTTAACTAATTAGTTAGTATAGGCTGTACAATCAGAGAAAATATAATACTTTACGATATGTTTGGTACAATATAAACGACCATTTACAAATGCTTAGAATACTCGAATATATGTATGTATGTGTGTATGTATTTCTATAATTATTTACAACAATGCCCTCATTCGTAACACTATGGTCGGCTAAGCTGTTGTTCATTCGCATGACGTTCATTTCTCTTACAAGCAACATGAATTCGTGCATTTCTCCATACGAATATTTGCTTGATATGAACAAAAATATATTTGTAAGCCATACAACAAATCTAGTATAGATTTAACAAACAATATTAGCAATGCCGCAATTACTACGAACAACAACAACAACAATAAGCCCATGCATGTATACATATACATATATCGTATTGCAATGACAAGTGAAACAAGCCTCCAGCATAAGTGGCAAAACAATGCAATAAGTCTTATGGAATGAGAAACTATGGCAATACCATACTACATGCTATACATGAGGACAAAGACAGTAGGACGAAAATAGTTAGCAAAACTATATATGTACATACATATGTTATGTAAAAGAGATTAATTAATGAAATCTTGTTTTTTGGTTGGTTTAATTAAAAAATAATTAAAAAAAATAATAATTTTCTGAAAATAAACCATGTAGACATCAAGAAAGGAAGTTAAGTTCCTGGTACTAATCTCACATTGTCTAAGTAATTTGAGGTACAAGGCTTAAAAACTAATTAAGTTTACTGGGAATTTAATTCAATTTACTTAGATTGTCATTGCAACCCTTTAGTTAGGCTTACAACCTAGTTTCTTATACCACCCATCTTGTGTGTGTTAATTTTATTCATTTAGTTTTATGTCGCCGCCGAACGACTGATTTTTGAGAAACTTTTCATGGCAATTTTTATTCACTCTCAGAGTTTTTGCTTGAAGACCGCCGAAGAAATGTTTTTTTATAATTCGTTTTTGTTGATGTTTGAACCACGGTCTAAGACTAGACTAAGACGACTGCATACAAAACATCTACGCTTGTAAATAGAATTCTATGCGAAACCAAAATAATGAAGAAAATTAAAACCATTAAACTATTGTTTAAATATTTCAGGAGAGCATATTGTTACGAAAATGCAAAGTTCTACGTACTGGTGTTTTGCTTTTACATCCTTTAACATTAAAATTATAAACAAAAGCTACAAAAACAAAAAACAATGAACTTGTTTACAAATTATTGCACTGCGTAATATAACAACAAACACTAGCATACAAAAATGATAAACAAGTAAACAAAAATACAACAACAAACAACAGCATAAAAAAGGGCAAAAAAAGCAAACAAAAATACAACAACAAACACTACAAGAATAAATGTAAACAAAATACACAAACAACAAAAATGAAGCAACGATCTTTACACGAACATTCGCCTTCAAAAAAATTCAACATACTGTTTACGGTGCCATATAAAAGGCAAGGCAAAGCAGGCGAGTGAGTTAGTGAAGTCCAGTCAGTCCTATGTGAAGAAGCGGTGTGTTTGAAGGGTATAGTCGTGGTTTGAAGATCTGCGTTACAAAGATCTGTCGAACAATTGTCTGGTAATTGTTATTGTTTTTGCAAATGGTATAAACAGAGGAATAACAAACAAAGCAATTGTTGTTTACATCAAATTGTGAACAGTGGCACATAGAATTGTGCGAATAATAAAGAATTTTAATTAAAACTAAACACAAAAATATTTTTATTTTATTTGTAATCTTCGAGCTCATATTTTAAACGTTTTTCAAAGGGTAAAAACGTAACAATATATATTCATAATTTTATTTTGGACGTTTATTTTTTTTTCAAAGATTTTTTCTTTTTCAAATTGTAACCTTTGCAACGTTTTTAAGACTTTAACTTATTCAAGATATGTTTAAATGTTTAATCATATAAATAAATTGACTTACATCGATCAATATTTAACAAGGACAACTAAAATAAGTCACGTACCAGTATATTTATCAATACATCATGTATGATACATGATGATGTGTGATATTTTTTCTCTACCTTTCATTGGTTTCCTTATCTGTTATACTATATGTATGTATGTGTATATGTATGTATGTATATAAATAAACGTATTTAATACTTTTAAAAACTTATTTACAAAAATCTGCATATCGTTTCCGTTTATTCACACTTCGAATTTCCTTTCGAGTGGAAAAGAAAAACACAAAATCATGCATTCACACCACGTTGAACATTTCGTCAGCCAGTGCATATAAATAATATTTGTGAATGATGCGTGCAAAAATAAAAATAAAAAAGATAATTCGAATTTCTAAAGAAACAAATGAAGTTCCGAAGAAAATATATTCAAAATAAAACGAGATTTCAGCAGACATATTCAAAAGCAAGTATGTATCGATGAAAGTATATTTTCTAATGAATACAACAATTTCATAGTTTTTCCTTATCGTTTCTTCTATATTTTGATTCATATTTTATATGTTGTTCGTAGAGTCTTTAACATTTACCAAGTATGTGTAGCAATTTTCCATCACTGTAGGTACCCATATTATTTAGGATCATATTAACACATTCGAAATAGAAATTTGACAGACAACGCTTAAAGGCATTGTTGGGTGCTATTACAAGGCCACGACTGAAATAAGCACCTGTACGGGATGATCATATTCAACTTTGTAGTACTCGGACTTGTTGGAATACAGACAATTAGACGCATATACAGTAGGCGTCAGAAGAAACTTTACATTAAAAAAAATATGCATTAATAAATTACAGTTATTTTTATTTTAAAATTGTTTACATTGCCAGTTTTTAAAATTGAAAAAAAATTACAAATAATTTCGAAATATTTCCAAATTTTTCGGGCACTCTCCTTAAGTGGTAAAAGTAGAGTTTGGTGATTGCTAGAGTTTTATCTATAGTGTACAGTTTCTTTTGACGCTCACTGTAAGCTGGATAAACAGGATCTGATGCTACATTAAAGGAGCTACTCTTGTTCGGCATGCTAGGACTGTGATTGCCAAGGAATTTCTTTATAACCACGAGGTAGAGGACATAATTAATGGCAAGTACTGTTGCTATTTCTGTCTGCTATGGAAGTGACAAATAACAGTCACGTTCTTATTGTGGAATTTCTTGCTGTAAATTATTCAAAATTGTGTGAATGCACATGCAGTTTTGTGTTATAAACTGTTTACATTTGAGTATACGATTGTAAATGGCAATAATGCATAAAGTCTTGTTTGTTTTACGAATCTATGAGTGTGCTTGTATGCATATACAGTGAGCGTTAAAAGAAAGTGTATATTAAAAAAATATAAATTAATAAATTACAGTTATTTTAATTTTAAAATTGTTTCATTAACAGTTTTTAAAATTGAAACAAAAAAAAAATTCTAAATATTGTCAAATTTTTTCAGGCACTCTCCTTAAGTGGTTAAAGTTGAAGTTGGTGATTGTTAGAATTTTATCCTTAGTGTACAGTTTCTTTTGACGCTCACTGTATATATATGCATGTGTAACTTGATGCCATATGGCATTAGTAGGCAAGTCATGAAACATACATCATATGCTGTTTTTCATAGTGTTCTAGAATTCGTTGGCCAAAACTACGAGAAAATATTGGCAAATCACTTGTAATGCGTGGAGTGCGGAAATTGTAAGTTTACATTTTGGCTTCATAATGTCAATATTCCTCTTTTATCTTGCTATTAGCATCAAAGAAAGATGGAATACCAAAGTCAAACCCTTTTATTCTTTGATGTACTACTTGCACTGATGAAACAAACAAATATCCACAAAAATAGCAAGCATGGTACATGAGAATGTAGTCGTAAAAACAAGTAAACGCTTAAATTAATCCCAGATATTTTTTGAGATACAAAAACGAGAAGAACAATGTAATCACATACTAAATCAGGGTGTTTATAAAGGTCTGAGTGTTAGCTCTGATTTCACAAAGCTCAATTGGGCACGCATTGCGGCCCGTTGTGATGCCACGGGTGAACGCAGTCCCTGTACTGACCAAGTTCCACCAAAATCAGGGAAGAGGATGAAGTTGGTCAGCGCAAGGGCTGCACGGTGTTTATAAAAGTCCACCATATTGCTTTTGGATACAACTTCTTAGTAAACCGACCAAAATGCCTCAATAAATACGAATTTATAGACCACACAAACTGCTCTCTCAAATCTCGAGATTTGGCAAGCTTCAAAGGGAAATACAAGCCACAACCAGTCAAAACAATCACAGCAATGGTGTTGATGTTACTTCTTTAGAAGAATTGAGACGTGGCAGAAGAAAACTTTGAATTCAAAAGCGGGTTATACTATCGTACCTTCAGAGTCCTGATGGACATCATAAATAAGCGATCATAAATAGACTGCAGACTTAATGTTGTGACCTTGTTTTTATGCAACGAATACGTATGTTTCTTGCTAGCAATCAAAGCATAATTGTCAGTATTATTTCCCGAGAGTTTAAATTTGAAAATTGCCAGTGACAAATATAGTATAATTTGAAAACATGGTTTAACGCTGACCGATGGTTTGAAGAGTGGCTGCTGGCCCAGAAGGATATTTGTATTGTTTAATTTCTACGGTTACTAATAATGACGTCCAAGCCTTTATATAACTCAATGGATGATAATTGACACATGACTTACTTAATGGGTCATTACAAACCTTTAGTCAGAATTACAACCTAGCTTCTCGCACCACTTATGCTGTCCATACGTAGCGGCGATTTCCTCTCAGCAGATTTCTGGCAAAAACTCTGAGAGTAAATAAAATTGCCATGAAAAAGTTTTTCAAAAATCTGTCGTTCGGAGTCGACTTTAAACTCATTTATGAAAATTAACACGCACGACATAATTGGTGTGAGAAACTAGGACGTTGTACAATGGGTCAATTCGACCTCCGGGTGCTGTGCTTGTCTTAACCTAACCTAACCTCACTATTTTGTCTTATTCATTTTATAAGTGATGCCAGTTATGCAACAACCAAATTGTCACCATGAAGGTGATTAAAGGATTGACATTGTTTTTATACAAGTTTTTAGTATTTGAAATATTATTGCGAAACTTTAACAACATTTATATTCATTCGTTATATTTTTAACAACTCATTTCTTTTGGTATTATTATTGAAGATAGTTTCAGGGTACATAACAATCAGACACAAACAAACAATAGTTTTAGATAGAGAACCCTTTAATACAATAATGTTTACATAAATTATGCATGCATTTATGCAATAACGCATGATTTTGACACTTTTCAAATTTTACTTGAAAGCTTTCATTTTCTAAATTTATTTTATTAAAATGAAAATGGGACTGTGATGTATGTCTCTAGTTGACATCAGGGCCTGTAAGGCCATGCACTTATTGCTTCTTAGCAGAATATACCCGTCTAAACTGTAATAAATTAAGTTTACTTTTCTTGTGGATTTATTCTGAGAGTAAATTAAAATATTTTAAGTTCTTCAATGCAAAATTCATTTTATATAACAATTTTCTAGAAAAGTCATCTTTTTAATAAACTAGTTGCGTTAGTGTGTATGTATGTATGTATTCCATTAAACAGACTCTAGAAATTTGTTCTCAAATCATGTGTACAATACATGTGTGCTGTTGCACGCTCATGTGTATAATAATTTACATCAGTTGCATGAGTTAAAGTCACATCAACATGGGAAAATTCGTACAAGTAATCATAACAATACTGCAATAATAGATTGCAATGACTTCAATCTATGAAAACTGATGAAGACGACGGAAACAAAGAAAAGAAAAGGAGAATAAGAAAAATCCAAAAAGTATTGTTTTAAATGTATACGTTCGTAAGTATTATGGAATATTTATACAGTGACTACCACTTATAATCGGCCTTTTAATTTTTATTTTTTTGTGAGTATAACAGGTTAGGTTTTAAGGATGACAAAATATTATGACTAAAAAAAGTACTAAAAAAGAATTTAAAATAAAAAACCGAATATTAATGACAGCCACTGTATATGGAGATATTAGAGCACTTTTTTTTAGGACGTTTGTACGTTTTAATTTTGTAATTATATTTCATCTAGACAACTAAGTGCTTAAAGAGTTTTATTATAAAAGCAAAAATAATTGTTGTATGGTTAGCTATTAGGATTACAAATTAAGATAAACACGATACAACACTCGTTTCATTAGGATTTTTTGAACGGAGTGTATTTAAAAATTTCCCAATTGGGTATGAATACTGTTTTGAAGAAATACAGTGAGTGTCAAAAGAAACTGTACATCAAAATGAAAATATACATTAAGAAATTACCGTTATTTTTATTTTAAAATTGTTTCATTGCCAGTTTTTAAAATTCAAACAAAAAATTACAAAAAATTTCGAAATATTAACAAATTTTTTTGGGCACTCTCCTTATGTGGTAAAAGTTGAGTTTGCTGATTATTAGAATTTTATCTATAGTGTACAGTTTCTTTTGATGCTCACTGTATATGAATTCTGAATCGGCGAATGAATTTGGGTATGTACCATGCACACATACATAATTGGTCATAACAACCCTTAAGCTGCTCTTCTCACACCAATCATGTTGTGTGTGTTAATTTTATACATGAGTGGCGGGACCTACAGTTTAAAGTCGACTCCGAACGACAGATTTTTGAGAAACTTTTGATGGCAATTTTTATTTATTCTCAGAGTTTTTGCCAGAAATCTGGTGAGAGGAAGTCCTCGAAGAAATATTTTTTCATATTTCGTTCTGATGCCTGACCTGGGGTTTGAAACGTGGCCTTATGTCTAATAAGTCAAGACACTACCCACTAGACTACGGCGACTACAATTTGGGTAAGTGTTCCGGGTATATTTGTGAAGGGAATTTGACTCGAACTGTCTTATGCTAATGATTGCATATTAATTTCATATTTTAAAATAACTTATAGTCTACGGTTTACTTTTTCCATAAAATTACATCTATTGCTACGAATTTATTTATTTTTTTTATCAACTTAAAGGCTACGCGCTTTCTTTACATTCATTGCTGGCCTTAATTTTTTAATGCCAAACAAATTTGTTTTATTAGACATTCAGCTTATTCCTCTTGCTTTCTTTTTGGTGTTTCGATTCGAAACTGTTTTGAATTCACTGATCACTGACAGTTGATAACATTTCACGATGATTCATATGGCATGGTAAAGTAGAGAAAAACACCGCCTACGGTGGTCGTACATTTATTTTGGAAGCCATTTATCATTTCAGAAGATAACTCATGAGCATTTTGTTCATTTCATGCGGTTTTCCTACCCACGGCAATATTTTTCTTTTTCGTTTCTTTTGCATTTTGAAGGAGTCTTGAGTAAGCAATTTAAAGTTTTTCATGTTGCAACACCAACTATTACATGAATTGGTGGAATCAAGATGATGAAAAAAATACGTTATATTTAGAAGTAGGTTTACAGATGTAGTTGCCTAAATTTCACACAATATGGTCATATAGAATAGTGAAACTTATAAATCATACAAGAAAATTGAAAAAAGAAAAAACAATTTAAACTTATAATTTTAGTAAACTACCATGTCATTAAATATTAGAGCAGGATGAAGTTCCAAGAGAATAATTTTCAAATTGAAGGAAGTCCGATAGCCAGATACTCATGCTTATTACAAACGTTACTTGTAGTCCAAGATAAATCCTCTTCATATACAGTAAGCGTCAAAAGAAACTGAACATTAGAAAAAGAAATATACATTAATAAATTACCGTTATTTTTATTTTAAAATTGTTTCACTGCTAGTTTTTAAAATTGACACAAAAAAAAAAAAATTAAAAAAAAAATTTCGAAATATTGTGAAATTTTTTCGGGCACACTCCTTAAGTGGTCAAAAGTTAAGTTTGACGATTGTTAGAATTTTATCCTGTAGAGTTTCTTTTGAGGCACACAGTATTCATGGCTGTCGCCTAAAAATATATTTCATGGTTTGCCCCAGGATGAGAATTAGAGAGCGGTTAGAGGATTCCTTATCACCGTTTTTTCGCTTTCTCAAGTTCTCTATAAAGTGCCAGGTGTCCAGGTGCGGATTTCTTCGTTGGAGAGAGGTTTTAAAAATATGCTGCAGCAATTTCCTTTTAGAAGTGGGCCTGTTTTAAAAGTTAATTAATTAAAGACATCAAGTCACCGTAGTCTAGTAGGCAAGGTGTTGGCTTATTAGATGTAAGGCCACGGTTCAAACCCCAGGTCAGACATCAAAATGAAAACATGAAAAAATATTTCTCCGGCGACTTCCTCTCCGCAGATTTTTGGCAAAAATTTTAAGACGAAATAAAATTGCCATGAAAAGCTTCTCCAAAATCTATAGTTCGGAGACGACGTTAAACTGTAGGTCCCGCCACTCATGTAAAAAAATTAACACATACAACATGCGTGATGTGAGAAGCTAGGCCGTATCCTGATTGAAGGGTTGTAGTGGCCAATTATGTATGTTATGTAATGGCTTTAAATACACTTTTCCATTCAAACTTAAACTTTCATGTTAATCAGGAAGCCTGTGAAATAATATAGAATGGAAACTGAATATTCTTAAAATTAAATTCTTTAAAGCAAACGTGTGGAATTCAACAATCTTTTTAAATAGTCATGGTACAGTAGACAATGTTTTAATTTTTATACTGTTTAGTGGCTTTAAAAATCAAATTCACAAAAAATTTTTCACAAATTTTATTTATTCGGCAAAGAAATGGCAATATTTCCATGCCGTATGATAATGTTTCCATGTTAAATCTATTGTAACGATATGTTGTTCCCTTTTGTCTTTTTGATTTATTTTGATTTTTGCATTTGCCCTTCAAAAATTGACAGTCGGATCCCATAGGTGTTAATGCTTTGAGTTATCGTATGCTTTCTTCGAAAGCATGAAAACATTGGCAATTTAATACCCTGAATCAGAAGTATTAAGTAACAGCAGATGAAGAAAAAGAAAAAAATCGAATAACTTTTCTTGTACCTAAAAAGGTAGAGGATAAACGAGGTTATTTAAAATGTAAAACCTTTGTAAAGCTCTGTATTAAATCACACGTGCGTAGATACGTGTAAGTATGTCTGTGGAAAAATTTCAAATCCTGTTGTATTTACATTTTTGAACTGGGTGTGATAGCAGGCAATGAAGCAAAAATATTTTTAACGTCTTTTGGAATTTATCTAGAATTTCGATGATAAAAACAAATTTTAAATTAAAACATTATGCAGCCTACCCTGGTTATCTAGTGGGTAGTGTGCTACACTATTAATTGGAAGGTTGTGCGTTCGATTCCCAACAGAGCATGTGCATATAATTTAATTATAATTTATTTATATTATAATAAACAAATAATAAAACATTATGTATGTATGTACCATATATTTACATAAATATTGTTGAAAATACAAACATGGCCGCAAAAATCATACTTATTTCCTAGAAAAGAAAAAAATTTTTTCGATAATATTGTTATGAAAATGGAAAATCAAGATACTGGTGTTATGCTTTTACATCGCTTAACATTAAAATTATAAGCAAAAGCTACAAAAATAAAACAATGCAGTAAACAAACCCGTTTACAAAGTATCGTACTGCTTAATATAACAACAAACACCAGCATAAAAAAATGATAAACAAGTAAACAAAAATACACAAACAGCACTACAAGAAGAAATGTAAACAAAATACACAAACAACACTACAATAATAAATGTAAATCTTATAGAGATTTCGATAAGACGAAGTCATGAACATTCGGATTCAAGAACAGGCAAAGCACGCGAGTAAGAGAGTGAAGTTCAATCAGTCTTGTCTGAAGACGTGGTGCGTTTGAAGAGAGTAGTCGTGGTTTGAAAATCTCCGTTACAAAGATCTGTCGAATAATTATCTAATAATTGTTATTGTTTATGCAAAGGGTATAAACAGAGGAATAACAAACAAAAAATTGTTGTTGTTTACATCAAGTTGTGAACAATGGCCCACAGAATTGTGCGAATAATAAAGAATTTTAATTAAAACTAAACACAAATTTATTTTTATTTTATTTGCAATAATAATAATATTTTAAACGTTTTTAAAAAACGTAACAATATAAATGCTCAACAAGAATGAAATACCCTTCTTTAGAGGACTTATCGGATGTTCTAGATTGGAAACTTTAGAGATTGGTTATACACTCAATATTTCAAGAGGCCAAATACATTGTGTAATGGGAAGTAATCTGATTAGTTATTCAAAGAAGTGTCTCTGTTTCTGGAACGTATAATTAATATGTAATTATTTGCTTCAAATACACATACGCCATAATGCAATGGCACACATCAAATAATGAAAACTTTTTGTTATTTTGTTATTTTGTTGGTAAATAATACTCAAACGTACAAATCGAGGTGAGTTTGAAGAATATCAAAATATTTTTGAGTTTCGCTATCTGCGTTGCATAAATTATATTTCTCTCCTTCTTCACTAAAAACTATACAATGTAGTTTGAAGGCACAATTTTGATGTTTTGCTGTGCTAAACAGAATAAATATTACGAACACATACATATGTATATGTATATATGCAAATTTGATCAGTTAAATTTGATGTATCGCCATGCGCCATTTGGAATAAACGAACAAAGAATGAAATAAAAAAGAAATTAAATATTTGTACTTTAACATTGTGAGGACAGTGGAGCATATGGAAAACCTAGTATAACCTATTCGCAAAAGAATTAGACTATTCCACAGCGTTCTCAGCAATGGGCCTTTTATTCTACAATTCATTATGCATTTGGCAATGCGTCTCCATCCATATAAAATCCAACTTACGGAACACCTAAAGACATCTGACCATTTTCAACGTCATGTTGCTAGACACAATAATTTGCAAAATTGAGAATGAGTGTAAGCAACAGAAAATAAAAAAAGAATTCAATGTGAACGATTTTATTCTTAACAAAAAAAGGGGTGAAGCGAATTGAAAACAACCCCATGACGTATGAGTGATATTTCAAAATGTGTTAAATATTACTCATACCACCTGTAGAGCCGAGCCGTGTGGTATGTTTACCTCAAGAATTGTTTTGCATTTAAAACTTTCAGCAGAATTTAATGTAAGCTATGGTTGTATAGAAATATTTAACTAAAACTGGCAATAATTCACACAGAAGGCTCGAGGAAATCATCAAAATACAAACATTTTTTATGCAAATTTTCCAAATGTTTCTTTTTTTATTGCTTTTTTCACGTAAGAAAATTTAATTTTCTGTGCATATAAATCATCGTAATGACCATAAAGATGTTGATGTTCTGGTTTCTTTATTTATTTTTTTTTGTCCAAAACTCATCTAAGCGGAGGAAATTAAAACGGACAACCCATCTTTCATTTTATAGCCATATTTTGTATGTCAAACATTTGAAATTTGATCGTGTTTTTTTTAACGATGGAATCGAAATCTACACAAAAAATTTTAAGAGTTTGACACATTTATTGCTCATTTAGATTGAGGAAACGAACGTAAAAAATTGTTTTTAGTAGTTGCAATAAAAAATTGATCATAAAACTTTAAATGCCGTTTTAAAGTCGTAAAGTTGTGATACACTTTTCTAGCAGCGTTCAATTATTAAAGGAATGATTACTTAGTTTTTTAGTGCATTTTTAAGTATTTAAAATCATTGTCTGAAGTGACGATGTTAATGCAATCCTAATATATTTTAAGCTCTCTGAGAAAACTAAAATTGTTTAGGCGAATGAAGTAAGGAGCTATAACGCTCTTTTGGTCTACTGTTGAATATATTTTTAAAAATAAAATATTTGAAGATTTCCGTTATAAAGGTCTATCGAACAATTGTTATTGTTTACGCAAAAGAGTGTAAAGAAGAATAACAAAAAAAGCAATTGATGTTGGTTACATCAAGTTGTGAACAGCGGCACAACGAATTATGCGAACAATAAAGAATTTCAATTAAAACTAAACACAAATTTATTTTTATTTTATTTTCAATCTACGAGTTCAAATTTTAAACGTTTTTAAAAGTTACAAAAGTAACAATATATTTCCACTCATTATTGCATAGCTGGCATAGAGATTCGTACTGAAAAATTGTGATATATTAGAGTGAAAATACTACTGATAAGTGTAGCGTGAATGCGTTGATATACTGACATCATCACTTTTACTTTCTATGCAGTAGCTAATCTACCACGATATCTTAAATAGTACGCAGGGAGTTTGATAAGTATTCGATCAAATCAGTACAGTATGTGCTTTAGACATTAGAAGGCAAGGCAGCAGTAGAAGAGAATGATCATCATAAACTTGGCAAAGGGGACTAGATATCATAACTTAGAGGCTTAAAGGAATTGAAACCCTACCACTAAGTAGAAACGACTGGAGTAAATTTTTTAAGGCTCAATATTCTATGTGGAAACAATATGTTCATAATATGAGTTGAAAGGAAAAACATTCACATTTCTCTCATTCACTTTGTCCCTGTATTATATTTAATGGTTATTATGTTTGTGTTGCAATAAAAATAAAACCAAAAAAAAATTTTTTTTGTATTTTTGTACAAAAAAATAATTTACTAAGAAATTGTTTACAGAGACACAATAAAAACATGTAGCTTTTATTGTTATTATTACTTTTGTTATTACTTTGCCTGAAAATACGAAATTGTATTTAATTTAATAAAATTTACTACCTGTAGCACAAATATACCCTACACTGTAAATACTCATGTACATACTCTTTGGCAGTAAGAGATTATTTCTAAGGCAGCCTTATCGTCTTACATGTTGGAAGGTTTAGAATTGTAAGACATTGTGTCCTTGTGCCTTTCGCAGAGTATAAAGGAAATTTGCAAAAACTGAGATGAAACAGATGAAAATGTAATAAAAACCGTGAAAGATAAATAAAACAATAAAACAATTACTATTATACGAAATATACTTACAATTTTATGCAAAGAAAATATTGAAATAAATGCAGCATTGTATGCATGACGGCAGTGAATAAATACTACAAATAAAATATTTTTTTAATATTTTCTTTTTAACAACAACAAAAACAACAGAAGAATCTGAATTATATTATATGAGAATTGTTTTGTTTGCATATTTTATTCGTAGCAACTGAATCTGTCGTCATAAGTATGTGTCCACCAAAATGAACACGATAATATTGCGTTGTACTGTTTTCGATGGCATAATATCTGGTAAGAATATCAGTTTTAGTATTAAAAAAGTCAAAGCATGATACACTAACAGTACTTATATTCGGTTTTATGCTTTAATAACCGGTGAGGGATAAAATCACTACACAACTTTCTTAGATTGTGCCCCTCGGAGCCTATTACATGCTCTCAAACGATATTTTTATTCATGCCGTAGTGGATTGCATCGCAGTGAGACATACATCTTCAGGATTTTGGAGGACTACAACATTCGCCTTAGTCTAGTAGGTACTGTGTTGGCTTATTAGACGTAAGGCCTCGGTTCAAACCCCAGATCAGACATCAAAACGAAAATATGAGAAAATTATTTCTACGGTGACTTCCTCTCAGCAGATTTCTGGCAAAAACTCTAAGAGTAAATAAAAAATGGCCATGACAAGTTTCTCAAATATCTGTCGTTCGGAGTTGACTTTAAACTGTAGGTTCCGCCACTCATGTATAAAATTAACACACACAACATAACCGGTGTGAGAAACTAGGTCCTAATCCTTACGGAAAGATTGCAATAATCAATTATGTTATGTTATGTTAGGTACATGTACTCAAAGGATCTGTTTATTCTTACTATGGTGATGTGCAACGCAGTGAGACTTACATCTTCAGGATTTTGGAGGTCTACAACATTCTAGATTCTGACTAGATTTCAACTACTACATTGCCGAACTCATTTTGATAGCCTTTTTGAGGTAAGTAGAATAGATTTGACTTCTTACATGGGTACGATATTAAGATTTGTGCCGATGTATACAACATGATCTATGGTGTTGGAGCTGATGTTTTCTTTGTTGAGAATAATTTCAATCTTACTTAATACCATCATTTCATGGTGCCAGAGGGTGGGTGCATTTATATTTATGTGAACATCTAGCCGTCTACTCTCTCTTAAAACATGAGTAACTTCTTCTCAACTCATAAGGAAGTATTCGACTAAAGTAAAAAACTTTTTGTCTAAAGCAACTCGTATTTTTAGTTCAAACGCAACAAACGGGTGTACATGTTGGCTTACAACTGATTTGCATTAAAAGGGTCTTTATGGAACTCAAATAATTCAAATAAAATTCTCGATTCCTCCTTCGCTGTAAAGACATAATCCAAGTGAAGAGTAAATACTCTTATAAGATATCGTGGCAGTCAGGTTCTTGTTCTCGCCTTCTCGAGAATTCTATCGTGACTGTATTGTTGTTTGTATCTGGTTAACATTGCTTGTTTGTTGTTGCTTTTTCTCATACTTGTCTGTCTCCTTTTCTTATACTGATGCTGTTGTTATCTGCAAGCATGTACGTTGTATGTGTTAGTGCAGCTATAGATAATCAACATATTCATTGTATTCTTAGTGTTAGTGTGGCTGCCTTCCATAATGTATCAATACAAAGTTTGTATGCAGTTCTAAACTATGTAGATATGCAAAGTAACCAAACAATGCATCAACTATAATGCGTGATTACTTTTTGACAGCGTTAAAAATACACATTGACGACGTTTTGAAATGGAATAGCTTGTATATATTTTGTACAGCGGCATTATCAAACGCGATACTTTGTTCAAACACGAAGCAACTAACATTTTGGAAGGCAGCCTGTGTTTGTTTATTGTTATTATTTTAATGTTAAACGATGGTACACTGTTTCCCTTTGTGTAACAATATTTATCAAAATAATGTTTCTTAACACTATTTCAACCTCGGCATGTAAATTAAGCAACCCATTGGGGATTGGTAGACGCTGTCACTTAAGACTCAATATTCACAAACAACATAACGAGAGCAACCCTTCAGTTAGGATTATATACCCAGTTTCTCATACCACTTATGTTGTGTGTGTTAATTTTATACATGAGTGGCGTGGACCTACAGTTTAAAGTCCAAAAACTTTCTCATGCCGATTTTATTTACTCTCAGAGATTTTATCAGAAATCTGCTGAAAGAAATTTGTTGGAGAAATAATTTTTCTTATCCGACTACGGCGACTACAATTGCAAATTCATTCATTCTTTTTTGGTTTACTAGATATTATGGACTCCATTGGTATTGTACTCTCGAAAGTTTTTCGTATCTTTTAGAACATCTCACAGGAGGAGTGCTCCTCCTCTAGTGGCCTACTTTGTTTATATCCAAACCATACTAATTCTTTTCCTTTTTAATTTGTATCACTGTAACTGGGTTTTTAATCAATTGATCCCCGATTAATGATTAATTTAACGTCCGTACAGCATAGAATATAATAAGGTCGGGGGAACCGGTCTTTGGATTTCTTGTCTTTGAGTTCGTACAAGGGAAATTACTAATCAGTATCCGCGTAATTAAAACCCTTTAACAACTGTACACGTTCTTAATCCCAATGGGTATCCATTTTTCACTTTTTTATGGCTGTTTATCACTGTAATTTTGTTTTCTCTGTCATATTAACTATGAATGGCAATAAAATAAATTGAAAGGAAATCTCCCGATTGCTGTGCCATGATTAGTATTCACATTGCCCACGTATAAAATAAACCGTCTGTTTTATTGATTAATTTGTGTACGAAATGATTATGTATTGTATGGCAAAAGCCATAATTTGATGTTGTATTGTATTGTATTGAGTTCGTTCTCTTCTATTCATTAAGTATTCATTAATTTCTTTCAACACATGTTGTTTTATTTTTATCAATTGGTTGTTGTTGTTGTTTTTGTTATTCTATATTTAGTTGTACTCACATGTGAAATATGTACGTTTGTATGGGTACTTGAATGAAGAAGTATTTAAACGCCATGAATTGTACAGGATATGGGACAGGATTAAGGATTTGAATACAGCACTGTTAATGGTTTTTCAAAAGAATCGATGAATTTTAATCAACTGTTGTTTGTTTGTTTGTTTGTTGCCTTTTTATGGCTGTTCATTCATTCGTTAAATTTATTCGTTTAATCAATCCTTTCATCCTGAATGTGCGCATACATACATACATACATGTAAACAAATAAGGAGTGATTCGAATAGAAAATGAAAGCATCTGCCACCATCATCTGTAAAACATAAATCATAATAAAATCATAAAGTTGTAATTGTATTAATAAATATCATCATATTAATTAACTAATATTAGTAGTAATGAAAATTATAAACGCCTTATTAAAAATGTCACATTATAAATGTATGAGTATATAAATTTGTTTGGAGTTCCTATCTATCATATGAGAGTAGCCATCATTCGCTTGTCAAACAGAAAATAAAGAAAAATATCCTGCTTTCCTTTATTAAAGACAATTTTTCACACAACTTTTGAGAGTTTTGTTACAGCAATAAATAAATTATGAACAGTGAAGAAAAAATCTTTGTCGTTAATAAATATTTGTTTACATTCAAAATAACGACACGACAATATTAAAAATGTGTTGAACATAAAACATCTTGAAAATCATCAAATATTTTCAATTTTTTCTCAACTAAATCTACTTGGAAGAGGAAGATAAAATATTTACAAATATTTAATAAACAAAAAAAAAATCAATTGAAAAAAATACTGGTTTTCTCTACTGTCCTTAGAACTTAGTATGCAACAAATGCATCCATAAATGTGTTTCTACTGCAATTGCTTTGAATTTTATACTCCAGTAATATGTCTTTTGAAAGCAAATTTAAAGTCTTACTAGCATATTTTCTTTAGAGTATAGAAAGTTTTGAAGACATCGTTAGTCTATTAGATAGTGTATTGGCTAATTAGACGTGAGACCATAGTTCAAACCCCAACAAACTGTAATACGAAAAAATATATCTTCGGCGTCTATCTCTCAGCAGATTTCTGGCAAAAGCTCTGAGAGTAAATATAAAATTGCCATGAAAAGTTTCTTAAATATTTGTCGGTCGGAGTCGACTTTAAACTGTAGGTCCCCCGCCACTCATGTATAAAATTAACGCAGCCAACATAAGTGGTGTGAGAATCTTGGTGTGTAATCTTGACTGAAGGGTTGTAATGATCAATTATGTACATATTGTTACGTGTTTACCTTTTTAAAAACGTTTAGAATATGAGTTCGTAGATTGCAAACAAAGTAAAAACAAATTTGTGTTCAGTTTCAATAAAACTCTTTATTGTTCACACTACTTTAGTGTGCCACCGTATACAACTTGTCGTATGTATCAATAATCTGCTTGCTTAGTTCGCTATTCTTGTCTGCTTACAACCTGTTCTGTAGATCTTCACAATAGCGCTCTTCAAACTGTTTACTTCGCACTCAACGTGTCTTCACACAAGACTGACTGAACTCTTACTGACTGACTGGCTGCTTGGTCTTGACTTTTTACAGCGGTGGCCTTATAATTAGAAACGATGTTTCTGGAACAGAGTTCTCTGGAGTGACGAATTAAGTTTAATTTGTCCCAATCTGATGGAAAAACGAATGTAAGACGTCCTCCAAACAAAGCCTTTGATCCCAGGTACACAGTGAAAACTGTAAAACAAATTAACAAACATACATGCTGCTAAGTCGTTTCTAATTATAAGGCCACCACTGTATATGTCCACAAAATTAGTATGATGAACATTCTTGAAGTAGAAGGTTTGCGGTTTCGCATTCTCTAGAATTATATCGCTACTTCATTGTTGTTTGTGTACTTTGCTTATGTTGTTTGTTGTTGCTTTCTTTCTTACTTACTCTCCTTTTCTTTCATACTTGTTGTTGGTATATGCGAACAAGTTCGTTGTATTTGTTAGTGTTAGTGTGTTTGTTAGCATTTTAATGTTAAACGATGGTACACCGTTTCCCTTTGTGTAACAATATGTTATGATGAGTAAACAAACAAAAGAAGAAGTATTTTAGATGGTATTATTTCGCAAAAGCCATGAAAAACTATTGTATTAAGAAAATAATTCAAACTTTCCTCCTTTCATATAACTTTCATCAAAAAGCTTTACTGTGTATGAATTTTGTTTTTGTTTTTCTTATTCCTCTTCGTACATCGTTAACAGTTTCAAGTTTTTTCTTTGTGCCTACCTTGTCTTAACTTTAATTACATGAAATATGAACAAACCCCTGGTGTCCCATTGTGTTTTTGTGCTCTTCTTAACCCTTTTCTAAGTTTTTTAATATAAAATTTTGTATTTCCATAAAACCTGCAAATGACATCTTAGATGCCTCATTTGTGTATTAGAATGTTTAACTAAAAATAATAACAACAACCGGAAAACAATGTTAATTTTTAATGTGTAAAAATTTGCTTTATATCGTGTTAAGAAATTACGGAGGCTTACTAACCATAAAAACCAATAAAAAATTACAAAATATAACAACAATAACTAACAAAGTGAGAAGAAGCATGTAGTAGTAGATACAAAAGTATGGTTAATTAGAAATTAGATATACAGTGGGCGTCAAAAGAAAAAATATTCATTAATAAATTACCGTTATTTTTATTTTAAAATAGTTTCATTGCCAGTTTTTAAAATTGAAACAAAGAAAAAAATTAGAAAAAATTTCAAAAGATTGTCAAATTTTTTTGGGCACTCTCCTTAAGTGGTAAAAGTTGAGTTGAGGTGATTTTTAGAATTTTATCCTTAGTGTACAGTTTCTTTTGAAGCTCACTGTATGTATGTATTGATGTATTATACACAAGGAAATAACAGTATTAAGAAGAGAATTGAAGGTTTGTTAAAACCTAATAAATTCGATACTAGTGGTCCCTAATCATATGTAGTTAATAGGTTAATACAGTATAACGTCTTATAATTCAATTCATTTCTTGTATAGAAAAAAGTACATCAAGGACTTTGAGTATAAAATGAATTGATTTCTGCATTTTTAATAATTTGAATGAAATACAGCAAATTGTTTACTGTACTGTACTGTAATTTCCATATGCTTTCGCTTTTAAAGAATGCATACAAATTGATTTACAAACATTATTGCTGTTACATGAAAACAGGATACGTTGTGTGTGTTTATTGAATTTCATTTATCTGTTAATCATATTGAAAATTTAATTATTGTGAGGCCTTCCTCACCCCTGTCCAAATTTGTATTCTGATATTTATCATGGAAATATGAAATTAATTTTATGCTGCATGACTATTTAGTTTCATTTTCTTATTCATACGCAAACGTAGGTCGAGAGGTTTACAATTAATTTAGAGGCTTAAAGAAATTTTAAAGCATAAGATATAGTCATGACTGAGTCTCGTTTTAATCATATACGCATAACATACAACCCTTTAGCCAGGATTACGACCCAGCTTTCCATACTACTGATGTTGTGTGTGTTAATTTTATAAATGAGTGGCGAACGACAGATTTTTTGAGAAACTTTTCATAACAATTTTATTTTTACTCTCACGGTTTTCGCCACAAATCTGCTGAGACGAACTTGCTGAAGAAATATTTTTTCATATTTGCGTTTTGATGTCTGACCAGGGGTTTGAGCCGTGGCCTCACGTCTAATAAGTCAACAATCTACTTGACTACGGCGCCTGCTGGTTTCAATCAATTTCTTAAAGTTCTCCATGAGTTACGCATGTAAAAATTATGAGCATCAAGCAGGTTTAGAGGACTTCATAGCCTTTTATTGCCGAAACCTTAGAAAATGTTTGTTTTTATTCCCTTCAGAAATCTGTCATCTAAATTACGAGAAAGTCAATTTGATACACACTTTAGCAACTGCCCTTTATTGCTACAAAATATTGCAGAATTAACGGAATGGCAACATTTGATTGATTACTGATTGATGATTGATTAATATTTGGTTGATGATTGATTGATTGATGATTGACTGATGATAAATTGATAATTGATTAATAATGGTTTGATGATTGATTGATGATGGATTTGGATATTTCTACTGACTACACGGTACTGATAGCAACTGCCTTTTCTTGCTACAAAATATTACAGAATTAACGCAATAGCAAAATTTTTTTGATTACTGATTGATGAGTGGTTAATAATTGATTGATGATCGATTGATGATTGATTGATAATTTGATTGATGATTTGATTGATGATTGATGGATGATTAATTGATGATCGATTGATGATTAATTGATGATAGATTGATGATTGATTAATGATTGATTGATGATTGATTAATGTTTAAATGATGATTAATTTGGATATTTCTACTGACTACATGATACTGAATGAATTTTTGGACCTGAATTTACGGCAAAAATACCGGAAACATTTCTTCGGTAGAGTGTAGTCCATCTGATGAAGGCAATCAGCTGACAGTCAATAACTGATCCATTTCTTATAGTAATTTCCATTTCCACTTTATGTCCGACGTTATTTAATTATAAAATCATAACTTTTACCCCATGTGTGGCCTTTTAGGTGAACCCACGTTTGCTTTTACTTAACTTTATCAGTTTCATACAATAAACGTTGGGTTAAAAAAATAATAACATTCAGCAGCATTTCCATTAAAATTTTTATTTGTTCTGACCTTTAATAATTGAATTTACAGATAAATTAAAGAGATTCTGCACAGAGAGAGAGAGAGAGAGGAATGGCAAAAGATGTTTTTAATGGAAAATGGAAATTTAATTCTAATAAAAGATATTAAACGAAATACTAACCACAGATACGTGTAAACTTTATTTATTTCTTAATTACCGTGTAATTGTTTTTAAATTTTCAATTTATTTTTCGGGATACATTCTCATTTCGATTATATATTTTTAAATGTCTTCTTAACTATTAATTTATCCACTCATATGAACCCAAATATCCCACGGGAATATATTTTCTTCGAATACATTACTTACGTATTGCTTTTATAAGTAAGTCCCCTTTATCAGTAAATAATAATGCATTTATTACGGGCGGAATGTAATCAAAAATGAATTCAAAAGTAAAGAATTTTAACGAAGCGTAAAGTAAACGAAAGGATATTAAGAGCCAATTGATAAAATAAAAGAAAATTTACGTTTTAATATGAGTTTTTTAAAGCACTCTAATGGTGTCATCCATAAATACAGTAAGCGTCGAAAGAAACTGTACATTAATAAATTACCGTTATTTTTATTTTGAATTTGTTTCATTGCCAGTTTTTAAAATTGAAACAAAAAGAAACAAAAAATTACAAAAAACTTCGAAATATTCTCAAATTTTTTCGGGCATCCTTCTTAAGTGGTAAAAGTAGAGTTTGATGATAGTTAGAGTTTTATCCTTAGTGTACAGTTTTTTTTGACGCTCACTGTGTATAAATAGGAGTAGATTTTTTCAATATATATTCGATATAATCAGATAAAACCCGCACTACCATAAAATATGTCATGAACAAAGTCCAAAGCGTAATGGAATGAAAGACGAGACTTAATGGAATGAAAGATGACAATGGAAACCAGGTAACAGGTTTGCAGGGGGTGCTGAAGTTGTGGAGGAAACACTTCTCTACTCTGCTACGAGGCGACGACGATACCAATACTGCCTTTAGAGATGATGTACAGAACCCAATCTACGATAACGGCGTGGAGATTCCACCGCCTAGCCATGAAGAGGTCAAAGTCGCGATTATACGTCTTAAAAACAATAAAGCTGCTAGAGGAAAGTATGCCCAACGATTGGAACCTTAGTGTCCTCTGCCCGGTCCTGATATGCGAATTGTGTGAACGACTGAAGTCACTCGTCAAAACACTGATTGTAACTTATCAGTGCGGCTTCAGACCTGGCAAGGCTACCATCGATCAGATCTTCACACAACGTCAAATCCTGGAGGAGACCCTTGAAAAACAAGTCAGCACACATAAGGGATCGTGTTTTTGCCGCAATGTCTGAGCTCGGTATACCTGCGAAGCTGAAAACGATATGCAGAATGACGTTGAGCAAATCCTGCAGCTCCGTCAAGGTAAGAAATGGACCTCAGACAAGGCGATCCCTTATCATGCGACCTATTTAACTTCCTCATGGACAGTGTTCTGCCGAAGGCGGGAGTGCATTGCAATGGCACTATTTTTCAAAAAAGCATCCAGTTGCTTGCGTACGCTAACGACATTGACATCATAGGGCGTACCATGCGAGATGTTATTGCTGCCTTTAGTGTTATTAAACGGGAGTCTACTAAGATGGGTTTGGCAGTAAATGAGAGCAAAACGAAGTATATGTTATCGGCAAGTAGGGACATGCGGCGTATTGAATCTCAGATTACGACCGATAACTATACTTTCGATGTAGTCAGGGAAATGTCAGTCTGGAGATCAAGAGCAGGATCTCGCTTGCCAAAAGGTGCTACTATGGTCTCAATAGGCAATTGAGTAGTAGGGACCCATCTCGTACGACAAAACTAATACTCTACAAGACGCTCATCCTCCCCATGTTTCCTTATGGCGCAGAGGGATGGACACTATTAAGCACTGGAGTAGCAACCTTGAGAGTGTTCGAGAGGAAAGTTCTACGTAAGATCTTCGGTCAAGTGCGAGTTGGCTATGGCTTCAGCATCTGATCTAAAAGCGAGCTGTATGGGCTCCTCAACTACATGGACGTGGTGCAGCGTATTAGGATCCAGCAACTGCCCTGTCTCGCCCACGTCGTTCGAATGGAAGAGGATGCTCCGGCGACCTTGTTTGCGTTGGAAGTACCAGTCGAGGCAGCAGGCCGGAATCTGTTAATCGTGTTGATAATGACCAATTAACTAAGTAAGTAAGTAATGGAATTGAATAATTGCTGTTACGTTATTAAAATTTTTTAAATACCTACAGAATTTTTCAACACCAAATATTTTCTATTTGTATTACAATAGTCTTTATAAATTCTTCTTCTTATTTCTTATTTTTACTTCCATTATTATTATTTGCTTTTGAACACATTGATATTTATTTATGGCAAAATTTAATATCTACAAACATTTATTACAACAGTTATTGGTTGTTGTATCCTTTTATCATGTTTTTATACATTTTTTCCTTTGACCTTTTTTTCTCTTGAATATGTTCTCACCTGTTTCAAATGTTTTACCTGTCATTTATTGAAAAATATTTCTGTAATGTTGAGTTTTTTTGTACATTTTCTGCTTTAAACTAAGAGAAGTACAAATCTCCTAGAATTCCTGTTGACTTTTGAAAAATATGCAAAAAATATCCGAAATACCATCATCATCATTTGTATCATACATGAATACTTTCTTTTTGCAGATTTTGTTAAACTCTCTCTCTGGTGTGTTATTTGTATGTAAACATTTAGGTGTGCACGATAAAGTGAAATGATTTTTATTGTAGAGATACACATTTAATTTACAATACTTTTGCTTATAAAGGCTATTACGCCGTATATTACCCATCTTGAGTAGCTAGAATCCTGTCTCCAGATAAAACTGTTGTCGTCTTCACTCGGAGACGATTCTAAAAATTTTTATACCTGTGACTTGATTGTTCCTTTGTTCAACTGTGAAGTGATGGCCCATGTTCTCAATTTGACACAAAAAATCGTCTTTAAAGCCATAAAATATGGCCAAATATTCTGTTGGAACATCCAGTACAAGCTTGACTCAGTGATAATCAACTGCTTTTAGGTACGCAATATTTTTTTTTTGGGATCAAGAGAGTTTTCCTGAAACAAATATAAATTAGACAAAACTAGATTCTGAGTATACATTGGGTACATTAAAAATCTGCAATGAAGAACAGTAAATTTTGGGCGGGCTATCATAGAGTATGTAACCTGGCATCGTTACTTTCTCTTAATAGTTCCGTTTCGTTGTTAATAATATTAGAAAGGGAAACAATGAAAAAAGGAAATTTGGAAAACGACAAGGCACCCGTAGATGAATTTCTACATCCAGAGATTTCTCCCTATCCAGTTAGCGCCATTTATGAACCGTATTAGATCCAAAAGTCTATCGCCTTTTCAATCTACCTATCAACAAATCATCTACCTAGCTATCTCTGCCTACACTTTTGGAAATGAAGAGAGTGACAAAAAATGAATCACAGTTTCCTCTGGTCGTTCACATAGCCTACAGAAATCTGAGATATCCCTATTCTATCTACTGATCCTGCATCTAAAGTTAATAGTGCTATAACAACTCTCATCTCGCGTCTGCCCATGCTTAAGACAAGTTTCATTCCTATTGGCTTGAGCCCTGACCGTAAAGACCATGCATTCCTACAGTTCGTTTAAAATACACATGCATGGTTTAAATCAAACTAAAGGAAACATGAGTTCTTCTTAGCCTAGAATAGTGTTGTTACGAAAATGAAAATTAAAATTAAAATTATAAACAAAAGCTACAAAAACAAAACAATGCAGTAAACCAACCTGTTTACAAATTATCGTACTGCTTAATATAACAACAAACACCAGCATAAAAATAATAGTAAACAAGTAAACAAAAATACATCAACAAACACTGCAAGAATAAATATAAACAAAGATGTTTACATTTATAAAGATTTCGAAAAGGCGAAGTCATGAACATTCACCTTCAAGGACATTCATCAGACTGTTTATTCTGCCATATAAAAGGCTAGGCGAAGCAGGCGGCTCAGTGAAGTTCAGTCAGTCCTGTGTGAAGGCGCGGTGTGTTTGAAGGGATTAATCGCGGTTTGAAGATCTCCGTTACAAAGATCTGTCGAATAAATGCCTAGTAATTGTTATTGTTTATGCAAAGGATATAAACAGAGCAATAACAAACAAAGCAATTGTTGTTGTTTACATAAAGTTGTGAACAGTGGCACACAGAATTGTGTGAATAATAAAGAATTTCAATTAAAACTAAGCACAAATTTATTTTTATTTTATTCGCAACCTACGAGGTCATATTTTAAATGTTTTTAAAAGGTAAAAACGTTATTAAAGTCGCCGTAGTCTAGTAGGTAGTTTGTTGCCTTATTAGACGTAAAGCCAGGGTTCGAGCCCCATGCCAGACATCAGGACAAAATACAAAAAGTATTTCTTCGGCGACTTCCTCTCAGCAGATTTCTGGCAAAAACTCTGAGAGTAAATAAAATTGCCTTGAAAAATTTTCTCAAAAAAATCTGTCGTTCGGAGTCGACTTTAAACTGTAGGTCCCACCACTCATGTATAAAATTAACCCACACAACATGAGTGGTGTGATAAACTAGGATGTTGTACAATGGGTCAATTCGACCTCCGGGTACTGTACTTGTTTTAATTGACAAGTACACCTAACCTAACTTAAGGTAAAAACGTAACAGTATTAACATCACGCACCATTAAAAGCTAAGAATCAATTATTATTGCCGAATACCTGAAAGCAATCGGATTTCTTTAGTAGCAAAACACAGACATCAATGCAGGATGTGAATTACACCATCTATAAATGCAGCGAACGGATTGCCATATCTTTTGGTTACTAATTTAAATTCGGACTTTTGTTATAAATGTCTTGTAAAAGGTATATATTAAATCCCATTAAAACGTTATGTATTTATATTTGAACATAATCTGAGATTAAACGACATCTTAACTGTTTCAAAATACATTAAAGCAGTAGACCAGGAATATTATTTTAGAATTTATACTCAAATTTCTTTGAAGAAAAATTCAACATGATTTCCGTTGTTACCCTAATTTCCATACGGTTTGAAAAAAGTTGAAATATTTTTTAAATAAATGTGTAGTATATGTATGTATGTCTGGTATATATATGCATTGTTTGCCATATAAATTCCTATGATTTTCAAAGGAATAGTTTTTCTTTTGCTACAAAAAAACAACAAGAAACAAGAAACAAATAATATTTGAAAATCATAAAATATTGGAAAATGGAAAGTTTTGCAATGCGAATGTATTTATTGGGTATTATTTGTTTCCTTTTCATGCATGCATACAAGTATAAATACATGAGTTTCACAGGAAAATATATCAGAATGAATGAATGAAGTTTTTTTTTTACAAGTCCCTGTATTCTCTTAATAGCAACATTATTATTAATCTTGAAAATATTACAAATGAAAAATGGAACACAATAAAACGAAGAACAAATAAAGTGAAGAGAGTAGAAGAAGAAATGAAAGCTTAAGAAAGTCCAAAATGGAAATATTTATTTTAATTTTAAAATATACGTTAAAATAACTTCAAGGGAATAAAACAATTCAAAGAAAAGCTAAGTCGAACGAACGCAGTACTTTCAGTTCGCTTCAAAGTCTTAACTGAAGTATACATTGTTAACTAGAGAGGAGGAGGATTATTAAACTGTAAGTATAATGTAAGGTTTACAGCAAGAAAAATTTTATTTAAAAATAAATTTCTTTTACAATAAATGAATCTTTTTTATATTTTGGAAAACTTCCAAGCAGTTCTTTAACGTCCAAATTCACATATGTATGCAGCTCACATGGATGGGATGGGATGGGATGCAAGCAAACAATGTTAAGTATCTGACTGTGATCAATGTGGCAATCTCCAGGACGATCCTTTTCTTGTTGTATTCAAGTTAACACGCAGCCTCCTAGTGGCCTCTCATGGATGACATACTAGCACCCGCCATAGGTTAACTAATGCGTGCAGTGAAATCCAATTCCCTGGACACCACATAAAAATATAACCCATTGAAATCCAACACACAAGCCCCTGTAGGCGTGCAAGAAGCAGAGGCGCCTGAAAGGATATGTTAAGGCAGACCGAAATCTGTTAATACGTTGACTGCCGCGGCAATTTTCAGAAAACCTACCTACCTATGTGAGCCTACATTGACTTTTTGGTCTTTTCCCAGAAGCCATTTATCTATAATACTAGCACTGATATAATACGATTTTATTCGTAGCTACACAAAAATGGCAGGCTTAGTGAGTACGAGATAACTCGTAGTTGGCTCCCTAGAAGGGAACGTAATCTACGAGTTATTTCGTAGTCGGCAGTCAACGTGTTAATTGGGTTGTTAATGGCCAATTAATTAATTTAAATCAAAATGCAGCCCACATTGCCTTTAAGCTCAATATTAGACTACAGCCTTCTTATTATATTCCCTACTCTTGCTACCGAATCAATCTCTAAAATCTCTGTATTTTTGGCGCCCAAAGAATACAGGTGTAACATCTTGTAATTCACACTTACAATGCCTGTAGAGTGATGATTTACAAAGTACAAAACGATTCTTAAATAGCAAATTAGGTTG
Organism: Sarcophaga variegata; assembly: GCA_932273835.1. NCBI lineage: Eukaryota > Metazoa > Arthropoda > Insecta > Diptera > Sarcophagidae > Sarcophaga > Sarcophaga variegata. Next base: position 112,370,985 of record OW026362.1, on the reverse strand, counting down.
TACATCGATCTCCATGACTATACTTGACTGTCTTCTTTGTCATTCTTTATAGATAAGGCAATGAGTCCATGCTTTAGATCATTTGGCCAATTATGTGCAGCGTATATAATGCTATACATACATAATTGGTCATTACAACCCTTCAATCTGTATTAATGACCTAGCTTCTGATATCACTTATGTTGTGTGTGTTAATTTTATACATGAGTGTTGGAACCTAGAGTTTAAAGTCGACTCCGAACGACAGATATTTTGAGAAACTGCTCATGGCAATTTTTTATTTACTCTTAGAATTTTTGGCAGAAAACTGCTGAGAGGAAATTGCCGAAGAAATATTTTTACATGTTTTCGTTTCGCTATCTGACCTGGGGTTTGAACTGTGGCCTTACGTCTAATAATCCAACACACTACCTACTAGACTACGGCGACTTTGCTATGTGTACAACACTATGCTCTTATTTATTGCCTCCAGCATTTACATTTTCTGCAACGTACTACTACTTCTCTCCTTTACATATTTGATGTGCTGTGCTATGTGACCATATCATCCATTATTACCACTTGTGTACTATAGGTGAGGATCGGAAGCCAGAAAGTCCTCGATCGTAGCAAACAAAATAAGGTAGTATATCCAGTTACTAAAGAACAACGACTGCTCTTTACTAATTCGTCATCAAGTGCTCCAACCACACGCTATGCATTTCGCTGGATCAACGCTGAATCACTTTATTTGCTGTTTCTACAGAAAAGGGCATTGTATCTGCAGCAGAACATGGTTTTCTAAAAGCATACTAAGTTTCAGAGGGCAGTCTTTCATGGAGAAAAGTTTACATCATATATTTATCATAGAATGGAAACATTTCCTGTTTTTTTTATTAGCTTTGGTATCTAATCAGAGCAACAGTTTACAATTGCCCTTGTAATGTAATTCTGTATTCCATGCAACACTGTCGCCTTATTTGTCCTTAGTCTTGATCAAACTTCGCTCCAAGTTACAGCAGCAAAAGATTCTTTTAAATTTGTAGCGTAAGCTACATCTGCTGTTATGGTAACTGCAGGTTGGAGTTGAAGCTTTGATACCAAAAGCTTATTTAAGCACGAACACCGGCCCATTGTGATGCCACATGTAAACGCAGTCCCTGTACACTTCAAGTTCCACCAGACTAGGGAAGAAGATGGTCAGCGCAGGGCTACACATTAAAAGCACGAGAAACAATTTCACTCAATAGAATGAAGTCCGCTTTTGGCTCTTTTCAGCTTTTGGTGCACAATTTTGTATGAAAATCTAAAGGAATATTTTTGAAAAGTCATACGTATGTTTGAACATATTTTTGCCTTCTTCATATACATACTTTGCCTCCTATTCGAGCAATGTGCTCATTCCTTCACATCTGTTTTTCTCTTCTGCATTGGCATATTGCATGCATAAGTGACTGAATAATTAAGTTTATTTGCCACTTCATACTCCCGCCTGGCATAAGATCTTTCATGCATAAAGTAAACAACTCCTTAACAAAAATATACGCCTTTGAGGCCACTGTTCTATACCAATTTGGGATTCATAATTTTACAATACCTCTTTGACAATAGCAAAATGGTTAGTCACACTGTGCATATAAATGTGAGCCTGTTTCCATTATACTCGACTCCTGCTCAAATTTAAGCTAGCAAAGGTTATGTACTATGTATGTAGATATGTAACATACATAGTATATGCTTTGATATTTGTGCGTGTAAATGATTGCATGTAGTTATGCATGTATGAAGTTTAATTTGATAAGACATACAGACATAATAAGAATAGGATCTACAACTACTACTGTACACCTAATTCTGTTTTTACACGGTAGATTGGTTCCAGAAAAAACCGTGTAAAAAAAAACCGTGTAAAAAAAGACACTGATCGTATGCAAAAATAGGTGATTGGTTCCTAATCTCTAAAACCTATTAAAATTAGTGAAAAACAAGGATTTTTTAAGAAGTATTGTATTAGACATTTTCTTTTAGGGATTCATAAATATTTAACAAAATTAAAAATATAAACAACTTAATAAATATAAAATATTTTTGGGTTACCTTTCATCTTAATGCGTTAAATTTAATGTAACGATAGAAAAACAAATTTGCCAATAAAAAATTTCTTTACCAAACACAAAATATTAACACAATTCAATTGCTCTGACCTTTGTGCTTGTATGCACAAAAGGGAATTCCCCAAAATTTGTGCCATTTACATTTGCTTTGACCAGTAAATTTGCTTGTCGCGCAAAAAGGGAATTCCCTTAAATTTGTGATATGAACATACTTTGCAAAAATTAAATTTGACAAAAAAAATTTAAGCACAAAAAATTTTAAATCGTGCTAAATGGAATAAAATCGTGTAACAAAAATTAAAAATATTTAATTTTCAAACCGTGTTATATCAAAACCGTGTAAAAAAAGACCGTGTAAAAACAGAATTAGGTGTATTACAAAATGCAAATGTAAGAAAAGCAAAAACATGTTTTTCTCTATGTTTACTTGTATGCAACAGAAAAAAAATGCATTACATATGTACACATATGAGTAAACATATGTAAACATATGCAAACATGTACAGTGAAAGTCGACAGAAAGCGTACATTAAAAAAATAAATATACATTAATAAATTACCGTTATTTTTATTTTAAAATTGTTTCATGGCCAGTCTTTTAAAATTGAAACAAAAAAATTTCGAAATATTGTCCAAATTTTTTCGGGCACTCTCCTTAAGTGATAAAAATTGTGTTTGGTGATTATGAGAATTTTATCCTTAGTATACAGTTTCTTTTGACGCCTACTGTATAAAGAAATGATTTCCAATAAAATACATGCAGCGTAGTTAGTAGAGCTTAGCACGTGGCAAAAACTGTTGCTGCATGCAACACTGCAAGTATACAAAATTTATTTGAAAACAAAGAATTTTCCTGTGAATTGCTTCAATTTAAAAAGACATAAGATTTCAGAAAATAAAAAGTATTTGCATATCCTAATGAATGAGCTCATGTCATACGACGAGTTGACTTCCTTTTATTAGACTTTATTTTTCTATTTTTTATTTTTTTGTCTTAAATATTCTACAATAAAAATAAAATCTCTCTCTTTCTATCAGATAATCTTGTCAAAATAATGCCTGCATTCCATTTGTCGGATTGTCTTTATAACTTTGGAGGAAAGATTTTTATTTGATTGTTTTGTTTCGTTGTGCTTTTGTTCATCTTAATAAAAAGTCTGTTACGCTTAAAGAATGCAACGATTTGTGAGTTGATATAACAGTGCTTAAGTCAATGCTACAAATATAATTCCGTGATTTATTATGATACAATCATATGAAATATATATGATAAGTTCATATCAATTTCTTTATCATACTAAAGAGAAACTATTTTTATATGTTTTTTAATGTTTTTAAAATAGACAATGCTTGGCAGAATTTCATCAGAATTTTTGCAGTTTCTGCTCTCGTTTCCAAGAAGAAAAATGTTTATTAAAATATCTTTTAAACTGTCAATTCAATGCAAATATAAAAACATATTTTTTTTTATCGATTGGCAGTGAAATTTTTTATCTTTAGGACTTGTGTGCACAATTGTCTTTCACATGTAAATCTGTTCGTGGTTGCTTGAAAATTATATAGCAGAGTGTGAAGTCCCTAACTCTGTATCAGAGATCAGCAATGAGTATTCAAAAAGATGAGTAGAATCGAATCATACTCATAATTTCTGATACTTATACGCATTCATACTTATTTTAATATCTTGCAACCTCTTACTCATATTGAAAGTTTGAAGTACTCATCACATTCATACTTAACAGCAGGTATGATGTTGTTGATTTCGACTCTCCATTACTCAACATTTACAAGAATTACAAAATAAGTATGATTCGCGTACGAACACTAAAATACTTACTAAAAGGTTGCGAGTTTGCTCTGCTTGCTTCTCTGTCTTTTTTGCTTATGTGTCTGTTTTATTTTTCTGTAAATGCAACAACAACTAAGACTGTAAATTTATTTTATTTATGTACATATTATAAGTATTTTTCTAAAGTTATGAATCTAAATGAGTGGGCCGATAACATTTAGTAATGTTCTCTGTGTTTGCTTCCAACAGACATATCCAACTCGAATCATTTATAAGTATTATAAGCATTTTCCTAAGTTATGCATCTAAATGAGTAGGCTTATGAATCAAACATATTTCGAATGATATGAGTTTGATGTCAACGTTATACGCATAATTGCAATCTGTACTTATAAATCAACGTTGTAGTGGGTACGAATGAATCAGAGTTCATAGTTAAATTTCAATATTGTTGACTCACTTATATTCAAAATTTCATGAGTGCTTATGAGTAACGAAAACGCAATTCATTACTGATCTCTGCTCCCTACCTCTGTATGTAAGAAACTTTTTATTTTTTTTTTGAGGTAAGGCCCATAAATAATAGCGATAATCTGAGTACTGATTACTGTTGTATTAAATAATCTAAATCATGTCTTTTTCACTAAACTTAGTTTCCCATAAATTTAAATTTAGTGGTTTGATAACAAATGCTATTAGTCTGTCAGTCTGTCTGTGCAGCAAAAAGCCTCAAATAGTTTCTATTTAACATACATACATACATAATTGGTCATTACAACCCTTCAGTCAGGATTACCCCGTAGCTTCCTATGTTGTGTGTGCTAATTTTATACATGAGTGGCGGAAACTACTCCGAACGACAGATTTTTGAGAATCTTTTCATTTGTAATTTTATTTGCTTTCAGAGCTATAGCCTGAAATCTAATAAGAGGAAGTCGCCGGAGGAATATTTTTTCATATTTCATTTTGTTGAAAATGTTTCACCTGGGTTTGAACCATGGCCTCACGTCTAATAAGCCAACACACTACTTAGGAGACTATGGCGACTTCTATTTAACAATTCCATAAAATTATACCAGGTTTTTTATTAGTCAATGTCTTGAGCAATTAGTCTTAAATATTGTCCTAAATGTAAGGGTAGATAAGTTCGAAATGTGTGTTGGCTTACTAGACGCGAGAACCGGGTTCAAAACTCAGCACCTATCGTATACGAGACTTTGAATATAGGTCAACAAAGCGCACGTGTAGACATGATAATTGATCGCAGTGATACACAAACCAAGGAGAACGGCAATGCCCCCATAAAGACAAATTATGATGGTATCCTACCAATTTCAGAGACATATCCACTTTTATGCTGGTGTTTGCCGAGTCCTCAACGAGACAGCCGGCAGTTCTGATATTTTGAAATAAGAAATTTATTGTAAAAAAATGATGATAATCCATTGCCATAAAAAAGTTCTCAATTCTGGAGAAAATTAACACTCACGATATGGATGGAATGACAATGGCGGGACATACAGTTTAAAGTCGTCTCCGATCGACAGATTTTTGAGAAACTTTTCATGGCAATTTATAACTATATTTTATATTTTCATATAATAATATAATATATATATAATAATATTTTTTTATATTTCATTTTGTTGGAGATGTCTGGGGTTTAAACCATGGCCTCAAGTCTAATAAGCTAACATACTCCCTAGACTACGGGGACTACGCCGGATTATTGGTCAATATTTCACTCTCCTAATATACGAGAACAGTCTCCATTTCGACAAAGATAAGATCCTTCACTGATTTGCTTACTTATGGCGTAGATTTTCAACGTAGAAAAGTAGTGGGTTAGCCTAATTAATTCTGTATTTTAAACTTAACTTCGGTTGTAAGGATTCCATTGAAAATGTCCGTATTTTTATCGAATGTATGTATTTAGTTGTGTCGTACAGCGTAATTTTATGCACTGCAGTACTACTGAATATTGTTTAAAGACTCTATTTTATTTAAAAATTTCTACATTTTATACATCATCTGCAAAATGTAAACATTTACTTTGAAGGCTTCTATATTTAAAATTTTTTTTGGTAAGTTTTAGAAAAATATTTTCCAATTGAAAATTAAATGAAAACAAATGCTGGAATGGAATTTAATATCGACAGTAAAATAAACAGAAAAAAATGTATTAAATAAACTGTAACATTTTAACAGTCTTGATAACTTTTTTTTGTTAAAGAACTCAATTTGGAAATTTGCAAACAAATACAATTTGGAATTGAACTTAAATTTAAACACTGTAGCCGTACCATGTAGCAACAATACCGTGTTGTCAATATTGTATTAAGAGAAATACGAATTTTAAATGATTAAATTAATTTTTTTCCAATAATTTAATAGAAATATTGTTATGGTTTAAATTGGATAACAATCGTAATCTCTTTAAAGACTTTGATTAGTGACACTACATCGAACATAAGGTCACCATATACAGTGAGCGCCAAAAGAAACTGTACAGTAAAAAATATACATTAATAAATTACCGTTATTTTTATTTTAAAATTGTTTCATTGCCAGTTTTTAAAATTTAAACAAAAAAAAAATTAAAAAAAAAACCCGAAATATTGTCAAATTTTTTCGGGCACTCTCTTTAAGTGGTAAAAGTTGTGTTTGGTGGTTGTTAGAATTTTATCCTTAGTGTACAGTTTCTTTTGACGCACACTGTATATGTAGTAGATAGGAAAACAATGAAAAAGTTGACTGAAAACTCAATTGAAGAAAGTTTTCCAGAACTTCAGACAATTTATGACAAAACTTAGGATAATTATGGTTAGTGTGGTACTCACTTAGAAGTTGAATATTTTATTAGTTTTTCTCCATATAGAAACTAAAATAAACATGAATGAAACATGAGTGAATGATATTTTATTGTGGCAACAATTGTATAATATTGGGCAATTGAAATGTAATTTATTTAACATGAGCCAAGCGGATTATAAAAACTAAAAGAATGCAAATTATCACCATACACAGTGCGCCAGCAATTTTTCATTCTATGAATAGGGCTTTGCAAATGGTTACTAGGTTGCTAAGGAAACCCAGGAGGATAATCGTTTAGTTTGAAATTGTTTACCTTGCGAAGAACACATTTCATACAGGAGCAATGTATCTAAGGAACGTATTTTCTTGCAATACGCTGTGAATTCACTTCACTCTATAAAACTAATGAGACTCTGTAACTGTTTTTCTGTAACATTTTCAAGCACAATTTCAACAGAAAAATATTTCGTTTTTAAACTGAAAAATACAATCTGCTTTGCTATGTTAGCCAACCCTATGGGTAATGGATACACTTGAGGTGCCTTGTAAGCAGTTTAGAAACTGTAAAATTTTGCATTGAAGTCAACGGTTTATTCATAACAGTCGTGTTGTACACCATTTTCGATTGTGAGATGATTAAAGCGAAATATTCATTGTTCTGTCAGAGTTATACTGTGTTATACAGCGTATTGTGCGATTTTTTAAATCCAGTATGTGAACAATTTTTAGAAAAGTGTTTTAGGGACGATCAAATACACATGAAGGACAATTGAAATTCTCAAAACTTGTATATTGAAAGATAAAGAACTCCTTAACGCTGGAAGCAATAAGTGCTTCGTATTCTGGGAGTTCTACAGAAAATTTACTGTGATATTTTGTTCGAATGAATTTGATAATGGACTCTTTAAGGACTCAGGTTATGTTTGTTATCTGATAATGAGAAATATTCGTTTAATCTAGTAGGCAGTGTGTTGGCTTATTAGACGTAAAAGCCAGGGTTCGAGCCCCAGGCCAGACATCCAGACAAAATCCAAAAAGTATTTCTTCGGCGACTTCCTCTCAGCAGATTTCTGGCAAAAACTCTCAGAGTAAATAAAATTGCCATGAAAAAGTTTCTCAAAAAAATCTGTCGTTCGGAGTCGATTTTAAACTGTAGGTCCCACCACTCATGTATAAAATTAACACACACAACATAAGTGGTGTGAGAAACTAGGACGTTGTACAATGGGTCAATTCGACCTCCGGGTACTGTACTTGTCATTATTGACAAGTACACGTCCTCTAACCTAACCTAACCTATGAGAAACATTTGTACCTTAAGGACATTATTTATCATAACTTTGTCCACAGTCGGCCCATTTTCTCGATTCGAAAATTAATCCTCGACCAACATTTATTTAATATTCTTCGACATTCTCAGCTAAAACTGTTTGGATGGCATATAAGGTAAAACTTTGTAAGGAAAATATACGCTGATGTGTAAGTACACTATGGATAAAATTCTTACAATTATCAAACTCAACTTTTATCACTTAAGGAGAGCGCACGAAAAATTTGGCTATATTCCGAAATTTTTGTTTGTTTTTTGTTTCAATTTTAAAAACTGGCAATGAAGTAATTTTGAAATAAAAATAACCGTAATTTATTAACGTATATTTGTTTTTAATGTACAGTTTCTTTTGACGCTCACTGTAGTGGTTGCTAGAAAGGATGACAGATATGGTTGGGTATCATTGCCTTTATTATTGAATCTTGTCCTGCTTGTCATTATGCTACTTCGTCGTCGCATAGAAGATCTGGACATCGAAAATCTCATTTCATTTGGTTACTTGTACATAAACAGACGTGCATGCTTTAAAATCCTTTAATATCTCTTTAGCACCTTAAGAACTAATCACAAACTTTAATTTATAAAAATATTTTAAAATTATTATTTCTTTATACAATACCTTCCATTTACTTTCAACGAAAGTTTCAAATATAATACAAGTATTCAGCATAGAATTTCAATATTTCCTTGTACAGCCCTTACAGTTTTATTACATAAACTTTCAACAATGCTCAGGTGTCATATTATTCTGTTGCTTGCCTTTTTCTAGATTTTCATATAAAAATTTTGCCTTTCACCAAAAACCCTTGAATAAATCTTTACTTTACTTTACTTTCCTCATTTGTTAAAGGATGCGTAATTTAAGTAGTTGTTAACAAAAACAGTAGAAACGACAACAACAATAACGAAAACATTGTTAATTTTTAATAAGTAACAATTTACAAAACATTTTCAAAATTATTAAAAAGATGACAACAACCACGAAAAGAAAATTACAAGCGAAATAAAAAGTGCTTGAAGGAGAAGGAGGGCAGCTTCATAACGAGACAAGAAAAAGACAGTAAAATATACGATAATGTATGATATCATAAAGAAACGTATAAGAATGTATGTCTTATTTAAGCAGGTTTATTTTGGATGAATCCATTGATTTTGTATGTTAATTGGATATGTTATATGCGCATATTTTTAATAGAAATCGATGTTATAGTTTCATAAAACTTTTAATTTAATTTCAGCTTATCCAAGAAATTTAGACAAGTACAGAACCAGGAGGGCGATTTGACTCATTGTACATAACGTCCTTAAGAAGGACGGATAAAAGAGGGGATAGGAAAAAGGAGCGGAAGTAGGAAGGGAAAACGGAAAGCGAAGGAATTACACAGACCAGAACAAAACAAAATGGGAGAACACGACTACACCAATGAAGCCTTATCACTTATCAACCAGCTCAAGTTACTAATGAATCTGTGGAGAGCCCTGATGTCGGCTCTCGACACAGTATTCAAACCATCAAAGAAGCCCCTGCCAAGGGTCCTCAACCTACCAAGGGCTGGGCAGTTACAGAGGAGGTGCTCGACAGTCTCCAACTCCTCCCCATCGCAACATACCCCGCAGCATTTCGGCTGGGATCTGTTCCAAATCTCCGTCAGCGACCTAATCTCGCAGTGTCCTGTGATAAACCCTATAATTAACCTTAAACTGGCCTTATTCAAGCTCAGTAGCCAACATGTTCTTACACTGTCTATAGCAGGCCATAGACATCGAGAAATATAAAAACCAGATCCACTCCCCCAACGCTTCTGCTCTTCCTCTCTGACCCATCCATCGATAAGTCCGTAGAGGTGGCAGATTGGAATGTCAGGACCAACTATCAAATCACCCTCAGAAAGTGAACCTAACCTAGCGAGAGCATCCGCCGTCTCATTGCCCAGTATTCCGCTATGACCCGGAACCCAGCAAAGACGGATACGGACTGGTCCAAAAGTCCTTAACGACACCTTGCATTCGCCAACGAGTCGTGATTTGCACCAGACTGACGCAATGGCCCTTAGGGCAGCCTTACTGTCAACGATGATCACATAAGATTCCGAATCCGAAGCGGGGGCACCAGCTATGGCCCCAACAGCCTTCAAGATTGCGAAAATCTTCGCCTGAAAGACGCTGCAGTCATCATTTAACCTGAAGTGAAGTTCAAGACCGAGTTTCCTACAGGAAACCCCAGCACCTGTACTTCCACCTAACTTAGACCCCCATCTGTGAAGATGGGCATACCTCTCTGCTCCTGGAGTACCCCACCATTCCATTGTGCCCTTTACGGTATAAGTATTCTTAAACCAGGCAGGAACATAGCCTCAGGCACAATATAATCGATGGCTTTTTCCGAAAGTCCATACCTCCCATCAGGAAAGACGACATTCAGAACTCTGGAGTGACCTATGCGAAGGTTTTTGCACCAAAAAAATTGTTAATTCCTTGACAACAAAAACCTTGTAGAAACATTCTTATTTCTTCTCTTCTTGCTTCATTTCTTTTAAACAGCTAAGCAGCTTTTTCGTCTATTGTAGCAGATTTTAGAATAATGGAGCAAACAATAGGCCAATTCAGACGATTTTGTATCGTGTATGCTGTATTGAAAACACTTTTTGTTTGTGAACGCTCAAAGCTATGCTGTATAGTGTATTACGTATCCCAAACGTCAAGAAGCGGTAGGAAGAAGAAGAGCAGTATTCATAATTTCAGTTTCAAGTAACACAATCAAAAATGTTACAGAAAAAAATATATTAATTATATGTGCGAACAATATAATTTTGATATGTTAATTGTTGACTCAAGTTACACAGTCAACTACTTAGTATTTTTTCTTCTTCTTGATTACTGACATTTATAGCAAGAAACCAATACAATTTTTAAAAACATATGAAAAAGTATGTGTATAAGGGTATCGGATTTTTATATGAAAATTATCATCAACAAGCCTGTTGTATATTCGTCCACCAATACACTCAATACAACGATACAAGGGCATGTGTGAATTGCCCAAATATGTTTTATGTGAAGACTATAAAGTTATTATATGAGGAACAGTGTCAACAAGACTTACTCTCAATGAGTTTTACTCCTGAGTCGGTATCTACCTCCTCTCTGATGTTCATTGTTGATGTTATAGTTTTCGGGGGCTTCTAACAATCACCAACACTCTACTTTTACCACTTAAGGAGAGTACCCGAAAAAATTTGACACTATTTCAAAATTTTTTTGTAACTTTTTTTTTGTTTTAATTTTAAAAACTGGCAATGAAATAATTTTAAAATAAAAATAATGGTAAGTTATTAATGTATATTTTTTTATGTTCCATTTCTTTTGACACTCACTGTACATGTGTCATGTATAGAGAAGTCTTCACTCTGAACATAACTCATTAAATACTTAAAGACAATATTATGACAATATTTCTCCCAAAAGTTTATTTTTCTATGATTTGAAATAAATTCTCTTTACAGTAACAACATCAAATAAAAATATTCGTAGAGGTCGTAATCATAAATTAACTACAATTCTGTAATAGAGGCGACTACAAAGATTTTCAACAAATGAAACAGACTCTGGGCACTTTAAATATTTTCTTCTAAAACAATAACAATAACAATGGTAGCCATAGTTTTCATATTCGATTTCCATTGTACATCTTCTTCAAACACGCAAAGCTAAATATTTGTTTAAAAGTTAGCATAAAATTAGCATACAGGCAGTGAACGTCAAAAGAAACTGTACACTAAGGATGAAATTCTAAGAATCACCAAACTCAACTTTTACCACTAAAGGAGAGTGCCCGAAAAAATTTGGCGATATTACGAAATTTTTTAAAAATTTTTTTTTGCTGCAATTTTAAAAACTGTTAATGAAACAATTTTCAAATTAAAATAACGGTAGTTCACTAATGTATATTATTTTTTTAAATGTACAGTTTCTTTTGGCACTCACTGCATGTATGTACAGCATAAGTTTATTTGAATATTTGCTGATTTTTTGATTTTCGAAAATAGGCAAACAGTTAAGGAAATAATTTATTTCGTATTAAAAACTTATAGCAACCATATGGCTTAGTTGGTGTGACCTTTTTCTTGTTGTATTTAGAACAAAAGCTGATTTGACATTTTTGTTTTGCTTTAAATACATATGAATAGTTTTTTTGTTGGTTTAAAAGTTTTCATATTTTATTTCTATGTGTGTGTGTTCCATTTAGGATTTTAGGTTTGTTGAGGACACAAGCATTTAGAAAATGTGGACTAAATTTTTTAAGGCGCCATAATAAAAAGTGTTTGAAATTTATTTAAAAAATCAAATTCAAATAAACTTTTAATGTCCAAGCTTGTATAGGGATTCCTCACAAAATTTTCTTCATTTTTATACTCCATCAGTAAAACTTTTTAATACACTTAAAACCTTTAATCGCTCCACATAATGCATACATCGTATAAATATACAGTGAGCGCCAAAAGAAACTGTACATTGTGAACAAAATCCTAACAATTATCAAACTCAACTTTTACCACTTAAGAAGAGTGCCCGAAAAAATTTGACAATATTTCGTAATTTTTTGTAATTTTTTTGTTTCAATTTTAAAAACTGTTAATGAAACAATTTTAAAATAAAAGTAACGGTAATTTATTAATGTATATTATTTTTTTAAATGTACATTTTCTTTTGATGCTCACTGTATATACATACATACATACATAATTGGTCATTACAAGCCTTCAGTCAGGATTACGACCTAGTTTCTCACACCATTTATGTTGTGTGTGTTAATTTTTATACATGTGTGGTGGAACCTACAGTTTAAAGTCGAATCCGAACGGCAGATTTTTTGAGAAACTTTTCATTGCAATTTTTATTTACTCTCAGAGTTTTTGCCAGAAATCTGCTGAGAGGAAGTCGCCGAAGAAATACTTTTTGTATTTTGTTTTGATGTCTGGCCTGGGGCTCGAACCCTGGCGTTACGTCTAATAAGCCGACACACTACCTACTAGACTACGGCGACTGTATGTGCATAGTTTATTTACGCAGTAAATGAGTCTGTTTATAACTGTTTTTAGTTTACATTTTTCAATAAACCTATTATTTCGATTGTTGCACTGCAGTGTAGGGTATTAAATGTTTCAAATATTCCTTTAGTTTTAATACTCTTCCGCATACAATATTGCCATACAATTTCAAGTTAAGTGTACCCATTTATTTGTGTGCTGTGTGCTAGTGTGAAAAATAACAAAATATTATGAATACACAATACTTAACATAGTGTTTAGCATTAATTAAAGCCGGTAGGCTTTAAATGAGACTCACATTTTATTTATGCATTTCGATAATGTTCCCCTAATTGCTTATGTATTGCGTTAAAGCACTCTAAATGAAGTGGAAAAAGTGGAATAAATAAATAAATGAATAAATAAATGGAATAATTAGATGAAATTCTAATTCTAAACATATAAATATTTTCAGGTTAAATGCCTTCTTTTCTTGATTTTGTTTTTGAATTTGAATACATCTTCAATGATAATCTGTTAGAATTAATTGCTATTTAAATATGAACGTTTTTAATGCCTTGCATTAAGTGGAAGCAATTTACAATAAAAGTTACTTGAATAATTATCAGAAAGAGAAAAAGAATTAACAATTGTTATCAAAGATTTAAAACATTTTGATTTAAAAGTTTATGTTACTCAAAAAAAGTTTACTAAGTTTAAAAGCTTTTAAAATGTTGTAAAGTATTTTTAAATATACTCACCGAAATGATTATGAATTAAATTATTTCTCTGTTTTTTTTTATTTTTTTATTTTTAAGATATATCCTACAACTTTTGTATTCTCTATCTTGTAACAGTAGCAATTTCCTAGTACTCATGATTTATTATAGTATATGGCCGGAACAGTAAAGAACAGAGCATGTTGTTTGGATGTTTTTATAGAACTCTTCATTACTTCTTGAAATACAACTAAAATTAGCAACTGCAAGTTTTATTTATTGAATGAATGGCCATGAAGGACATTGGCGTAGTATTATGACAATGGTCTTCTCCTAACTGATCTTTACTGAGAGAGAGATCTGATCACATGACAAGGTGGATTAGTTGGCTATTTGTATGTCCGTTAAAATTATGGCATCAGAATTGAAGCTGAAGTAATGGCTATAAAGTCGCCACAGTTTAGTAGGTTATTAGACTTGAGGCCTCGGTCAACCCCCAGGTCAGACATCAAAAAGAAAATATGAAAAAATATTTTTACGGCGACTTCTTCTCAGCAGATTTCTGGCAAAAAAAACTACGAGAGCAAATAATATTGCCATGAAAAGTTTCTCAGAAATCTGCCGTTCGGAGTCGACTTTAAACTGTAGGTCCCGCCACTCATGTATAAAATTTACACACAAAACATAAGTGGTGTGAGAAGTTAGGTAGTAATCTTGACTGAAGGGTTGTAATAACCAATTATGTATGTTATGCCTATAAAAATAAACGCATAATAATAACTATGAGGCCAATATATGTTATTTTAATCAATCCGGAATGCAGATCTTGCGCTGAGGTCAGATCTTGTTTGCGGGAACTTGTTCAGTACAGGAACTGCGTTCACCTGTGGCATCACAACGGGCCGCTATTCGTGCTTAAGTGAGCTTTTGGTATGAAGCTACTACACTAACCTAACCTAACCTAAGCAATCCGGAAGCATCTGGAGAAGAAATCGAAATAATTTTGATTTCGCTGCATAGGAGAAACGAGAAGATAATATTATATACGACGCACTAACAATTACAATTATTAATTTGAAACATAAATATATTCTCTAAGGAAGGTGTAGAAGATCGTAAAACTTTGGCTTCATGAAGAATCCAATTTTAAAACTCAAGATACAGCTACCAGCTACAACAAAACACTGGCCCCTATGCATGTAAGGCCAAACGACTTCTGAAGATGCTGCAGTGACGGAAGAAAAAAAGAACCATTTTCTTTATCATTGTCAGGCAATTGGAGATCACCTACATGTGCTGTCAACAATGTGCATTAAAACTTATAATGGAAAGCATTTTAGCTATTAAATATAAATTTTTTTATCATTTTCCATTATCATGCAACGTCGACTGTATTTTAAAAGGCGGTTTTAATGATAGAAGAGCTGTTATCTATTCATATGCATTCATATACAATGCATTCAGACATGCGAATTGCACCAATTAAATCCACACTTAAATAGAAAAAGAAAATTGTATTCAAAACTTCTAATGGTTCTCTCTTGAGACACGTTTAATTATATTTCTTTAATATTCTGCGACGAAAGAAGAGCAAAGGAATTAAAAACATTTTCAGAGAAAAAAAATTCAGAAGAGTACCACTACTACAGCTAAAATTAAAATGACACTTCAGTTTAATAACACTGTCGACGACACAGACGACGATAGGAATTTATCGTAACGTCGCTAAAAACGTCGCTAAAGGTGTCACCGCAAATGAAAAGATAGCAGAGAATAGAGATTAAAAAATAAAGAAAGAACGGAAAATAAATGATAAGAAGAAAAAGAAAAAAAAACTCAAACACTTCACTTCATCTTTTGCCATTAATTTAAAAACTATCTACCTTCAGGCACTTATTTATGCCAACCTCTGCTGCTGCATGCAGCACATAATGGAATCTGTAAGAAAGCAAAATTAGCATAAAAAGAACGGAACGCCCAGCATAACCTAACTTTGTTTGTGCATTTTTTTACAACATCATACTTACGAAAAATTTAATATTTCTTTAATGCTGCCTTTTACTCCTTCTCTACCTTTTTTTATTAGCGAAATCAAAGAGGAGATTAAGAAAAGCAAAGAGAAAAAGAAAAGATTTTTAAGTTTCGTTTTAATATGCCTTATGGAATATTTTCTTATGCGATGCCACAGAGTTTCAACAAAAGCCAAGTAATTTCCTGTAGGAAAAGTTATTTTTGTTAATGTGAACAACACTAACAAACGGTATTATTAGCAAATTTTCCTTTCTTATTCACACTTTTAAACAGGATGTTTAACTTACGATAGTTATCAATATTACACTCATCTTAAATATGTTAGTATTTCATTGTTACTTAAGTTAGGAAAATTTAAAAGGTTTTAAAGACACACTTAAGTAAAAGCTATACATGCCTGGTAGTCTATAAGGCTGGCAGTTATTTACACAAATCATATCGTTCTTATCGATACCAGGAGATCAGCAATGAGTATTCAAAAAGATGAGTAGAATTGAATTATACTCATACTTCATACTTATCTTAATATCATGGAACCTCTACTCATATTCAAAGTTGGAAGTACTCATCATATTCATACCTAACAACATGTATGATGCTGTTGATTTCGACTCTGCATAACACAACATTCAACAAGAATCACAAAATAAGTATGAATCGCGTATGAATACTAAAATACTCACTAAAAGTTTGTGTGTTTCCTCTGCTTGCTGAAGAGTCACTCGAATCATTTATAAGTATTTTTCTAAAGTTATGAATATAAATGAGTAGGCTTATGAATCAAACATATTTCGAATGGTAAGAGTTTGATGTCAACGTTGTACGCATACTCATAGCAACCTATACTTATAAATCAACGTTGTAGTGAGTACGAATGAATCGGAGTAGTTAAATTTCAATATTGTTCACTCACTTATATTCAAAATTTCATGAGTACTTATGAGTAGCGAAAAAACGATTCATTGCTGGTCTCTGAGTGGTAATTACCTAAACTATTATTTGTTTGTAAAGAATTTTTCCTAAAGTACTGAAAAACATTTACATTCGGCTGGACAAACGATAACACACCTTTTCCCCATTTTTTTATTGTTTTGTTTTCAAGAAGAATGCTTAACAACACTAAAGAAAACTAAAATGAAAAATTAAAACCCCAATTCTCTGTTGATATATTTATTATTGCAAAATGCTTTCAATAGTCATACGCAATAAAAATAAAACAATAACCCAAATTGAAAAATATTAAAAATATCTTTGGTGGACCATTTTGTAGTCATAAATCATAAACAATTTTTTTTTTGGACCACAAAACTATGGTCAAATCTCTGAAATGTGAAAATACTTTCATGCAACAGCAATAAAATCTAAAGAAGGAATTTTTCTACAAGAAAAAATATGGTTTTTATGGTTATTCCACACAACGCAAGTATTTAAAAAATTAAAAACATATTCTAGTGAAAGATAAAAATATAATAGGAAATAGCACATGTATTCTATAAAGAAATCGATACCAAAGCGTTTTCTTAATACTCGATTCGGCTATACTTTCTATCATATTCACCGGTCATTTCATTCCATGAAAATTTACGAATTTCGATAACCAAACTATTCTTATTCGAATCACAAATTGCCACTGCATTAACCGCATACAGTACCATATAGACTTTGTTCTTACGTTTAAACTTTAAAGGCTCCAAAGCATTACTTACGACGGGCATTATAACGTAAATATACAGTGAGCGTCAAAAGAAACTGTACACTATGGATAAAATTCTAATAATCACCAAACTGAACTTTTACCGCTTAAGGAGAGTGCCCGAAAATATTTAAAAATATTTCGAAAATTTTTACAACAGCCACTTGGTTCAATATAATGGGTATACAGTGAGCGTCAAAAGAAACTGTACATTATTATACATTAATAAAATACAGTTATTTTTATTTAAAATTTTTTCCTTGCGGGCTTTTAAAATTGAAACAAAAAAATTAAAAAAAATTTAAAATATTGTCAAATTTTGTGGGGCACTCTCCTTAAGTGGTAAAAGTTGAGTTTGTTAGAATTTTATTCATAGTGTACTGTTTCTTTTGACGCTCACTGTATATTAACCTCATATACATAGAACGTAAACGCTTACCAATTGAGCTGTTAAGTAATCTCATTCTTTACCAATCAAATAGACAGAGCAGCAAGCATTGCAAACACACAGCCTTTTAGTGAGAATTTTAGTATTCGTACGCGAATCATACTTTTTTTTGTGATTCTTGTATATGTTGAGTAATGAAGAGTCGAAATCAACAACATCATACGTATTGGTAAGTATGAATATGATGAGTATTTCAAGCTTTGAATATGAGTAAGAAGTATGAATGCCTATAAGTATCAGAAATTATGAGTATGATTCGATTCTACTCATCTTTTTGGATACTCTTTGTTGTTCTCTGATACGTACCATCAGGATCAATTTCACTGTCCTACATCAAGTCTACAATGCTATGCAAATATATCAGATTTCTTTCTACAGTATTGGCCAAAAATATTAAATTTTAAATTTTTTTTCCTGCTTTTGTCAAAACTTTTCAACGCAATTGAGAAAATTAAATTAACTTTTTGATGTTATTTATTTCAACTGTTATTTAACGGAGAAATTTGAGAAACAAACAGAAAACCTGGAAACAAAAAATTTTTTTGAAACTTTTCACCTGCGGTCATTAAGTTAGAAAATTCGGTGTCATAAACTCAGGTTACACAGAAGCAAATATGTTTTGCTTTGACAAGGAAAATAATTTTAAAGATTTTAATTTAGATATTCTTTTACACATCAATTAAAGAGAAAATAACATTTTAAAGAGAATATTCGAAATTTTCTCTAAAAATTTAACAATAATAGAAAGAATCCCATGGATAATTAGAAAAAAAATGTCATGTATGATGACATTGCAATGTCTGTAATTATAAAAAGAAATTCCATTTAAAAGCTAAACTGTTGGCACATTTATAATTCTATCATGTATTCTATAATATGTACTCGTATGTGTTCTTGCTGTGTCATTAATTTTTTCTTAAAAATCTTTAATATTTTTCTCATTATTGGCACTTTCCTCATTGTACACACGTATTAAGTTTACGACCTTGCTGCCAGCAATTCTGTCACGTAATGATTTATAAACGGAGTGTAAAGAATTTTATTCTATTCTCCGAAACATATTTTATTTGTACCTGTTGTCCAGTCAATAATAGAGATTGCAATAAAGGGTAAATCATAGATGGTGGTCGAATTAATACAGATAGAGATCAGCAATGAATCGTTTTTCGTTACTCATAAGCACTCATGAAATTTTGAATATACGTGAGTCAACAATATTGAAATTTAACTACATACTCTGATTCATTCCTACTCACTACAACGTTGATTTATAACTACAGGTTGCAATGAGTATGCGTACAACGTTGACGCCAAACTCATACCATTCGAAATATGTTTGATTCATAAGCCTAATTGCTTAGATTCGAGTGACTCGAATCATTCATCAAAATTTACAGATTTCGTTATTGTTGCTTTTATAAAAAAAGGAAAAAGACAGAGCAGCAAGCAGAGCTAGCACACAACCTTCTAGTGAGTATTTTAGTGTTCGTATGCGAATCATACTTCGTATATATATTGAGTCATGGAGAGTTGAAATCAACAACATTATACGTGTTGTTAAGTATAAATATGATGAGTACTTCAAACTTTGAATATGAGTAGAGGTTGATGATATTAAAATAAGTATGAATGCGTATAAGTAACAGAAATTATGAGTATGATTTGATTCTACTCATCTTTTTGAATACTCATTGCTGATATCTGATACAGATGTTAGGAATGCGTTTATAATTAATTGAAGAAAAATAACCTCCTTCAATTAATGAGGGAGTTATGAGAGTTACTGTAGTCTAGTAGGTAGTGTATCGACTTATTTGACGTAGAAACCCCAGGTCAGATATCAAAACGAAAATATGAACAAAATATTTCTTCGGCGACTTCCTTTCAGAAAATTTCTGGCAAATATTCTGAGAGTAAATAGAAATCTGTCGTTCGGAGTCGACTTTAAGCTGTAGGTCCCGTCACTCATGGATAAAATTAACCCACACAACATAAGTGTTGTGCGAAGCTAGGTTGTAATTCTGACTGAAGATTTGTAATGACTCATTATGTATGTATGTATGCATGCATTTACGTTCTATAGAAAAGGGGTTTTGTGAAATATTGCTTAAATATCCTCCAAATTTTTGACATTTATATAACGCCTTAATTATAAACTTCAATAGAAAGTTAAAGTAAAATGCTCGCTCCTAATTTGAAGTTAATTGAAAGTCAATCAATTTCTTTTGGTATAAGGCATTGACGCCATTAACTAATTCTAATAGAGGCCATCCCTATTAGTAAGTTTACAGTTTATTTCTTTCTTTTTGTCCTCCATATTTCTTGTCACTCACATTCTTATAAAATAATCCCCCATTTAATGATTTTTAGAATTATTATCCTTAGCATCCAGCTGCAATACATAATATTTTCACTACGTGTCAAGTTATAGAAATTGTTTATAAGCGTTTTAAAAGGATTATGAAATCAAAATAAATCAAATTTACAATTTATTGCTGTATTGTTCTCTCTTTAAATGGTTTAAACTACTGTATATACGAACAGGATATTTATTTCCAGGTGTTGCACGATATTAATTGATAGAATGAAATAAAAAATAATAAAGGCTGGAACATAAATTTTGCAACGAAATTTCGTCAGAATTAAATTGTAGAGAATAGTAAAATATATTTTTGTTTAATTTTATATTCATTTAAATACAAGTCTCTGCAAGTATCTAATTTAAGTATCAGTTGCTGCTAAAAACTCTTTACATTGTTTTTACCAGCGCTTGGGAGCCTGACATCCTTGCGGATGAGTCCAAATTTTGTCTGAAATGGTCAAATAAACGGCCGGCGAAAATCAAATACAAAATTCCAAATTGAGATCCTCAATAACAGCTTATTTACATAAATTCCTTTACATACATACATAATTGGTCATTACAACCCTTCAGTCAGGATTACGACCTAGCTTCTCACACCACTAATGTTGTGTGTATGTCTGCGAGCGACAGGTTTTTGAAAAGCTTTTTCATGGCAATTTTTATTTACTCTGAGGGTTTTTGTCAGAAATCTGTTGAGAGGAAATCGCCGCAAAATACTTTTTTGGAATTGTCTGGCCTGGGATTTGAACCGTGGCCTTACGTCTAAGAAGCCAATACACCACTTACTGGACTACGGGGACTTTTCATAATGGAATTTATTTCGAAGTGATGAGATTATGACAACGATCGTCAATCGATTTGGATATGCCACCTACCTCGGTAAAATTAACCATTGGGCAGAAATTTTTTCGGAACGCCAACCTATTCTGGGTCAATGAGGAGTCCTGTAGCACTGCAAGAGTTACTTGGCCCTCGATGGATGGAAGGTGAACCAACCAGCTACTCGGTCTTGATCCCAGTGGCCATGCTTACAAGTCATTGCGTTATACGAAGACACGCGGAAAGACTGCAGCTTCCGTCTAACGACTTCTGCCGTAGATCTGCTGAAAAAGTGGAAACTATTATCCACTTTCATTATCAATGCCCATCTGTTTCGAGATTATTTGGCTCTCCAATCCTTGTCAGCTTAACGGAGCTATCATCCGTTGATGTCAAGGATATAGTTTCGTTTATTAAACTTTCAGGCTGGTTTTCCAGTGTAGAGTAGTCGTGCTTTTAATATGCAGCCCTTGCGCTGACCAACTTCTTCCCTAGTTTTGTGGAACTAGGTCAGTACAGGGACTGCGCTTACCTATGGCATCACAACGAGCCGCTATGAGTGCTCAAGTGAGCTTTGGTAATCAAAGCTACCACCTAACCTATGATAACGATCTGATAAGTCAGGTATTGTGTAATCGTTACGATCCACAGCCTCAGCATTACCTATCATACTGTCATTGAAATTTATGGATAAAAGATGCAAAGCGATACTCTCTTTCCTTCTGTGGAATTTTCTGATGATTCAACTTGCTAGTGACGGTAGAACAAGTCGTCTAATGACTAATCGCCTATGGGGATGACGTAGTTCTTACAAAGTCGGGTAGATTTGTGAATTCTATTAGAAACATGATGAGATGGCCGTGGCCTAGTAGGTAGTGTGTTGGCTTATTAGACGTGAAGCCACGGTTCAAACCCCAGGTCAGATATTTCGTACAAAAATAAATATGAAAAAATATTTCTTCGGCGAGTTCCTCTCAGCAGATTTCTGGCAAAAACCATAAAATTGCCATGAAAAGTTTCTCAAAAATTTGTCACTTATAATAAAATTAACACACACAATACTCGTATAAGTAGTGTGAGAAGCTAGGTTGTAATCATGACTGAATGGTTGTAATGACCAACTTACTCTGGAAAAAGTTAGCGAGTGAGCAACAAGTCGAGCCTTAGTGAAAATCTTGTTTCTTCTACTTTAACGTGGTTTGAGTTCGCAATGATTGGTTTTGTAGCCGAGTATTTTAATCACTATACCGTCTCGTTAGACAAAAGTTTGAATCGATTTATATTTTACGCGTGTATTTGTTTTAACATACAATGCAGGTTTTTAAGCTATTCATTCAATATTTACTTTAATTTAATGGGTGGGCCCCCATTGTAATTGTAATTTTAATTAAATTTTTTTATTACAATCTGTTTTGATTGTTTACTGTTTACTGTGTGCAAAATGATTTAATTAAACAATTTAAATGGTTTTGTATTTATACCAACTAATATCCCACAAAATATTAAAATAATATTCAATCGAATAATATTGTAAAATAAAACAATTAAAAAAAAAATAAAAATTTTCGCATTCTAGATTGAATAAATATTTGCAGCACACATATGTATTTAAAGCGATTTAAATTTGTCTTCTCTTTCTCTTTTTGTTGATTTTTGGTGAATTTTATTTGATTTTGGTGAACAATAAACACAAGCGATTCCAAAATAAACACGAGTAATTCATTGCTAGTGGCTGGCATTTGTGGTCTTTTATTTCCCATTAATTCGCACATTTTGTTCTCCTCGATTCAATATTATTTTTTCGCCGCTCGCAATATCTGCTGTTTGCTTTTATGCAAATATGTACACATAAAAATGTTTGCATGGATTTTCGTTAGGTTAGGAAGAGAGCAGGATTTTATTTGCCATACATGTGATAATGTAGGTTTGATTTTATTGTGTTGTATTCATAATCATCTTTTATAAGCAGTTAATAAATATTGTGGAGGATTTTCCAATTATTAAAATCGATTTTAACACCTATTACGGGATTCTACAAAATCTAGGAGCTTTTTTACATAACTAGTTCTTTTTAGGGCCATTATTACAACTGGCCGTTAACTAAAGGGAGGATTTAAAGGGGCAGATAAATTGTTTTTCATTATGATAACAGGACAATAAGATAGAAGTGAGCGTTAAGCTAAAGGGAGGATCATCCTGCCGAGAACTTTTAAAGTTAAGTTTATATCTGAACTTGCCATATTAAATATTATTTTCAATATTGTAACTTCAAATATAAACAAAAAAGAAGCCCGTTGTTGCCACTGCTGTAAAAAAAACTTGTTTAATTTGGGATATGTTATTGACATTGCTCCGGCACTGCCATATTCTTGAAAAAGTTAACTTTATTTTATCATTAGGTTGTAATTACGAAAAGATGTTAAAGGTGACTTTAAAGTTCACTTTAGCTAAAATTACCTTTAACATTATTTCAACTTGCAGTTAAAGTGGGGTTTAGTTAGCTGCTCCAGCAGTGCAATATTTTTGAAAAAGTTTACTTTATTTTATCATTATGTTGTAATAACGAAAAGAAGTTAAAGGTAACTTTAGCTAAAGTGAACTTTAAAACCCAACTTTAACGGCAAGTTGAAATAATGTGCCTTAGAATATTACCAACTTTAATGAAGTTCAGATTATGCTTTACTGACTCAGAGTTTCAACTATTTTAGTAACAAAAAATACAATATTCTCTTCATTCACCTTACACGCTATGTACAGTGAGCGTCAAAAGAAACTGTACATTAAAAACAAATATACATTAATAAATTACCTTTATTTTTATTTTAAAATTGTTTCATTGCCAGTTTTTAAAATGAAAAACAAAAAAAAAAATTACAAAACAATTTCAAAATATTGTCTAATTTTTTCCGGCACTCTCCTTGAGTGGTAAAAGTTAAGTTTGAATTGTTAGAATTTTATGCTTAGTGTACAATTTCTTTTGACGCTCACTATATATTTTTCAGATCCTTCGTACATTTTCAAATCAATATAAAAAAGTTAAATATTAAAACTTTATTTCCTTTTAAGAAAATAAACGAAAAAGAAGAAAAAAAAAAACGCAGACATTGGTTTGATTGATGAATTTCTTAACATTATTTGAAATACATTAGAATACATTGACTAGTCTTGAGAAGAAAACTTTTTAAATTCTTTTTATTTTTCTATAAATAGCCACTTTCGCCATCAGGGAATACAAAGATGAAGCAAAATATTTAAGCGAAAAAAAAAGAACAACAGAACATCAGATATTCGAGGAGACAATCAATCTTTTACTTTTCCAAGTTGTTTTTTTATAATAGTTTGAAAATCTGTTAACATTAGACACACACAACCTAATGAAGATGAAATATTGTGAAGACAAGTTGTGACTTAATGTAGGCCATAATATATTATTTGCTTAAAAGTTATAATTGAAAGCTAAACCTGTAAAACTTTTTGAAATATTTACATTTACATTTAAATCAAATATTTTTTACATGTTCTCCTATGAATGTACACCAAACGTTTCCTTAAACGCCTGCACCAGGAGGAATTTATTTAAAATTTGACAGCAATTGTTTACGAAAAAAATTTATTGTTTGAATAAATTATTGTTTAAATATTAAACGACCACTTAATGAATTCTCTAAACTTTATTCCCCTGATATTGAAAACCCTGATGCCAGATTTATGCTTGTCCCTTGATAAACGTCTATCAGAAAATGGAAAAAATTATACACAATGTAATTCTCATAGGGCTAAAGGCCTTAAAGTTAATAGTGTATTCGTGTTCGTTTTTAATGTTGGTAATTAAATGTTGGTGATTAAAAGTCGCCGTGGTGTAGTAGGTAGTGTGTTGGCTTACTATTCGTAAAGCCCGGGTTCGTATCCCAGGTCAGACATCAAAAATGAAATATGAAAAAAAAAAAAAATATTTCTTCGGCGACTTCCTCTCAGCAGATTTCTGGCAAAAACTCTGAGAGTAAAATAAAACTGTCATGAAAAGTTTCTCAAAATTCTGTCGTTCGGAGTCGACGTTAAACTGTAGGTCCCGCCACTCACGTATAAAATTAACGCACACAACATGAGTGGTGTGAGAAGCTAGGCCGTAATCCTGACTGAAGGGTTGTAATGGCCAATTATGTATGTTATGTATGTATGATTAAAAGTCGCCGTAGTCTAGTGGGTAGTGTGCTGGCTTAGTAGACGTAAGACCACGGTTCAAACCACAGTTCAGACATCAAAACGAAAATATGAAAAAATATTTCTTAGGTGACTTCCTCTCAGCTGATTTCTGGGAAAAACTCTGAGAGTAAATAAAATTTCCGTTAAAGAGTTTCTCAAAAATCTGTCGTTCGGAGTCGACTTTAAAACTGTAGGTCCCGCCACTCATGTATAAAATTAACACACACAATGTATGTGGTTTGAGAAACCAGATCGTAATCCTGATCGTATGTAAGTATTCCCATAAGCATATGTTTATTGTTTTTATCAATTCCAAAAGCTTTTTTAAAAACGAGTTGTAATTATGATGATGATAATTTGACCTCTCAAATCTTTTTTCTCTTATAAATGAGTTTCATGTTCTGTCTTGATATACAGTGAGCGTTAAAGTAACTGTACATTAAAAGAAATATACATTAATAAATTACTATTTTTTTTTTATTTTAAAATTGTTTCATTGCCAGTTTTTAAAATTGAAGAAAAAAATGACAGAAAATTTCGAAATATTGTGAAATTTTTTCGGGCACTCTCCTTAAGTGATAAAAGTTAAGTTTGATGATTGTTAGAATTTTATCCATAGTGTACAGTTTCTTTTGACGCTCACTGTATATTTTAGTTATAATATTATGAAAAAACAAATTTTTAAATTTTTCTTAAAAATAGAGGAATAGAATTCCTATTTCATTCTATTTTGGCTTATATTTTTTTCTTGTATTATTGCTTCGACAGTTTTTACAAACGGCCAAAATTGATTTGTTCTGTGTTAATAAATCTTTAAAAACAACCATGTATTCACCACAAATTCCTCACAAATGACGGAAATAAAGACAGCATTTGTTAAAAAATCTATACATTTTGCCTAATATTTATCATTCTCCTTTGTAATATATGGATTTAGGTTCAGAAAGAAATCTTGTTGCATCAGTCAACTTGTGTTGACAGAAATTTAAACATGTTTTCTCGTTTATAAAGATAATTCGGATATTTTTTGTATGGTTTTATGGCAAAAAGAACCTTAATCTTACTTTCATTTCATAAATTATTGTTAAGACTCTCTATTGAGACGTATTCGATTTTTCGCAAAGTAAAAAGATAAATGAAGAACTGCTGCGCTTTGCCAAGAGGCAAATTATCACTACTGACTGGGTAGGTGGAACAAACGAACTGATAAAAATATTCTCATTTAATTTTACTCATCCCTGCTACAAGCATTTGCTCACAGTTCACTGCTCAGACATTTGTTAAAACTTAATGAAGAATTTTGCAGCATCAATAATGGCCTCTTAATGCAAATAAGACTTCTATCAAAATTTTGCTATTGCGTACGTACGTACAGATGGCGTCAAATTCTTTTGGACAGTAAAAAATATACATTAATAAATTACCGTTATTTTTATTTCATTGCCAGTTATTCAAATTGAAACAAAAAAAAAATTACAAAAAAATTTCGAAATATTGTCAAATATTTTCGGGCATTTTCCTTAAGTGGTAAAAGTTGAGTTTGGTGTTTGTTAGAATTTTATCAATAGTGTTTAGTTTTTTTGACGCTCACTGTATATGATAGAATGTGTAGACAAATAATTTTTTTTAAATATAAGGAAGAAAAGTAAAAAAATAAATAAAAATTAAGAAAATTGATAATTTTTGTGTCAATTTTCTGATGACTTTGTGTGTTTTCATTCTAAATTAAGCAGTTCTTCGATCAATTTTTTGAATTCATAGAATAAAAATTCAGTTTTGATCGTTAGCAGGTTCCAAATTCGATCCTAATATATAGCTGAATTTTTTTAAGACAATTGACAGAAAGTTAGTTTTTTTACGCCTATTAAACCTTTAGTCTCCAACTTAAATTTGCTTTTCTTGTTTAAAATCGCATGCAAAGACTTGTAAATCAAAATGTCTGATGTAGAAAACTACTTGATTTTTTCAGTTTTTGTTTGTTTTTTTGTTCTTCTCTTAAGCCAAAAGGCTTAAAAGTGAATCGTAACGAATAGTTTTCTAAATTGCATGTACAAAGATGGCAAGGATATTGAAAGAGCAAATATAAAGGAAATTTCATGTTAAACGCCGTTTTGGAAGTTTTCATTGAATGGCCACAAAGTACATTTCGTTATTGAAAGTGAACGAACACATTTAAAGTTGATTTAAGACGAGAAAAAGTTAAATGGAAAAAGTTAACACTTGTTTTGATCAGTTTTACTACAATCTTTGGGAATTCTAACCAAGGATTAGAAGCAGGCACAAAACTGGACAAAATTAAGTAAACAAGCTAATGCGGCTCGATAAACTTACAAATACGACACAAATAAACGGAAGAAGCAGCACTTTTACGATTTTTTCCTTGGAATGTAAACACTTTATTTCCAATAGGAAAATTTGGTTAACTGTTATCGAAATATGGAAGATTATCTGCCACATTTAGGTGTGAGTGAAACGGGGTGAATTGTAAGCGGAGATTTAGCAGGATCACAGGGATCTCTGGCCTTTAAGAAGGAGAAACTCATGCTCAACAAGTGTATATTCTTGTAAGGAATTAACTTTCAAATGCCCACCTAAAATGGTTGACAATTTCTGTACGTCTAATTGTAATAGTTAAACTTAATACAAGTATTGGTAAAATATACAGTTAGCGTCAAAAGAAACTGTACCCTAAGTATAAAATTCTAACAATTACCAAACTCAACTTTTACCACTTAAGGAGAGTGCCCGAAAAAATTTGACAAACTTTTTTTGTACATTTTTTTGTTTCAATTTTAAAAACCGGCAACGAAGCAATATTAAAATAAAAATAACGCAATCTATTAATGTATATTTTTTAATGTACAGTTTCTTTTAATGCTCACTGTATATGAGTCTAATAGTCAGTATTCTTACATGTTCTAGTGCTACAAAGTTGGTAGTATATGCAGGTATTACTATCGAATATCATTCCGTACTGGTGCTAATTTCTGTCGTGGCCTTCCAATAGCACCCAAAAATGCCTTTGAGCGTTGTCTGTCAAATATCTGTCTATATCGAAAGTGTTAATATGATCCAGTTTCTTTTGACGCTCACTGTATGGCCTTTACCACTTTTGAAATTACCTCATACTAATATATATATAATCGGATTAGGATAGTTCTAAGCCATATTACATGAAATAGCTATCTAACTTATGTTAGCTTTAAGGAGTATTTATTTGAATAAAAATTATTCAAGTTTTCTAATACATTTTAACATCATCTTGTGGACGCATTATGAATTTTAATGGCCTTTAAATAGTCACTGTTGACCAGTATTTCTCTCATATTTATTTAACAGAAACTGAAATATTTTTTTTTTTTAATTTTTACTAACACATCCATACAACAGTTTTCAGAAGCTTGGCGCCGTATTGGGCCTGCCTAGAAATAAATAAAAAAATTATTTTCCTTTTGGGGCAACAAAAAAAAAACTCAAATTTTTACTCGCAAAAACTAAATCGAATTGTGGCATCTCTTGCGGAACCTACACAATTATTATTATTTGCTAGTTTTTCTACTCTATTCGGTTCAATAAACATTTTAGTTTTTCTCCTTTTTTTCTCTTCTTTTTTCATTTTATTTTCCATTTGGGCTTGTTGGGAAATGTCCACAAAAAAAAAACTTTTTAAATATTATTGAACACTGAGCATCCACTGAACACTTTAACAATTGCATTCAATTTTTTTTCGAGTTTGCTGGCATTGCTGTTATATGTCACTGTGTGGCATAGACAGAAATGTTTGCCAAATTTCTGCAAAAAAAAAAACCATACAGGGAGAGAGAGAATTAAAAATTCAAGTGAAATACATCCACAGCGCTTAGAAAAAAAAAACTCTTTTCTACTCGAAATGATTCATGCTTTTGTCAAATACTTTGTCAAACATGTGATATTTACAGAGCAATCAGGATATCCATCAAGTTAAAAATTTAATTGAGAATCGAGTATTTGCTTTGTTTCGTATCATATTTATTGTAAAACCACCTAAGCATAGAGGAGACTATCTTTAGTTGTCTCTTTTTGGTTACAGATTTGTATGGGGTCTGGTATCAGTCTATCTTTCTAGGTTTCTCACTTCTCTTTTCGTCTTATGAGAATAACATTTGTTTGGATATAACCAGCCATCTACTTTTCCTTTGAATCCAATGTCAGCGTAGTCTAGTAAATATTGAACTTTGAAAATAACAAAATACAGTTTTAAGGGGGCATATTAACCGGATTTCTTTTAGCATGTTAAGCGGCTAAGTGGTAATCCTGACTAAAGGGTTGTAATGACCAGTTATGTATGTATGTATATATCAGAGATCAGCAATGAATTTCTTTTTCGCTACTGATAGACACTCATGAAATTTTGAATATAAGTGACTCAATAATATTGAAATTTAACCACTCTGACTCATTCGTACTCACTACAACGTTGATTTATAAGTACAGGTTGCAATGAGTATGCGTACAACGTTGACATCAAACTCATACCATTCGAAATATGTTTGATTCATAAGCATACTCATTTAGATTCTTAACTAAGATTCGAGTGACTCGAGTCATTCATGAAAATTTACAGTCTTAGTTGTTGTTGCATTAACAAAAAAAGAAAGAAGTCAAATAAGCAAAAAAGACAGAGCAGCAAGCAGAGCAAAAACGCAACCTTTTAGTGAGTATTTTAGTATTCGTACTTGATTCATACTTATTTTGTGAATACATACGAATACATGTTGACTTATGGATAGTCGAAATCAACAACATCAGACGTGTTGTTAAGTATGAATATGATGAGTACTTCAAACTTTGAATATGAGTAGAGGTTCCATGATATTAAAATAAGTATGAATGCGTATAAGTATCAGAAATTGTGAGTATGATTCGATTCTACTTATCTTTTTGAATACTCATTGCTGACCTCTGGTATATGTGTAGGTAGGTAGGTAGAGGTGGCTGCCCATCCAAGAAACATTTTTTAATGGACTCACTTAGGCCGCATTGGGCCCATTGTGCTACCACAGTTATCCGTTATCCCCTAGCTCCTGATGAAGCGATTCAGGCTGCCAATGTCAATCCTTGACAGTTCCTCCAGATCATCCATGTAGTAAGTACCCAAGTACTTCCTTCTCCTTTGGCAAAGAGCCGGGCATGTACCCAGCAGATGAGGGACAGTCTCCTCTTCCTCCTCATCTCTGCAGCTTCTGCAGAAGTCGTTAGCAAGGTGTCCAAGACCAATGCGCCTCGCATGCGTACCCATAATGCAATGCCCCGTAATGACACCGACAACTACACTGAGCGCTATTATATCGTTCCGCTATCTCGTCGAGATATCTGGTATATGTGTACTAATGAGACAAATTGGTCTGATTAATAGGATTTTTTTTATTATTTTAAGCAGTTTTTAAATCAGTTGTAAAATGCACTCTCTTTGGTAAAAAGTTTTGTGAAATTGGTAGATCCGTTATTGCCGTGAGTACATCCATAGTAAAGTCATCCACTTTTGTTTAATTACCGTTAATTTTAACCTCTGGTTTTTAGTCCAATAAATGATTCCTGATGTGAATTAGAAGTGTTTATAGTCCATTTTGTTTGTTTAATGCCTCTTTATGTGGTATGATGTGTCTTTATTGGATGGAAAATTGAATTTAGATCAGCCTCTGTATACTTTTCACATTCTTTCTATAACGTAAGATTCTCATTTTATATCTTTAATGAGATATTTGCAAAGAGTTTCTATAAATATCTCAAATTTATACGCAATTAACCAAAAGATTAGACTTCTAATATTGCCATCGTTGTCGACAGCATTCACTATTGTAAAGCAAATAACTTGTATCGATAACAACAGATGAACTTACTGTATTATTGTGAAGTGTCTTAAAGTCTTAAACTCATCGAATATTACTTTCTATTATCATGTATTAAAACTACTAACTTAACACATTAAAAATTCAAAAGATCTACTACAAAGCAATGCAAATGCTTTCAATAAATATCATCCCTTAAAGCACATTTTCCAAACTAGTTCAAGACACCAAAATAAAAAAAAATATGAGTCTATCCATTGAGGTCTGGAAAAATTTTTCAGGATTGTTGGCACTTATCCATTCGGTCAAGTGGCAACGTCAACAGTGTTTTCACCAAAAGGGAAATGAAATACAAGGAGCTGAAATAAAGTGAAGACTTTCCCTCTCTCTCTTGCTCTCTCTTTCTCTCTGTGTAACATTTGCTTACTTAATATCTAATGCAAGCCAACATGCAAGTCCTCTTGCCAAAATCATAGTTAAAGTGAATGCCTTTTTATTTTTGTTGTTCTACTTGCTATTGTTGAAAGACTGCAGAAGAAATCCTCATGAATACAATGGAGTAATAACAACTACAAGTAAACAAACACATACACTAACACATGCCTAAATTTCTCCATGAGTACAACTCGGTTTTAAAGAAACAACATAAATATTGGTCTCTCTATGCAACTGTAAAACAACAATAAAAGCAAACTGAACAAATATACTTGAAATACAAATGCAACTCAATACTTCCATATATTTTCCAATACATGCATATATGCTATCAAAGAAGTATAAATAAATAGATTTTTAATATAGACTATCTTACGCTCACTTTCTTCAAAATATCTTCGTAGTATTCACACACATAGTATTTAAAAATTGTATTAATGTATTTGGTTATCCATTTAGTGGTTTCAAAACTGCGAGTTCGGCATGGCGGTCATCTGAAGTGACATTTATTTAGTGAAAGTTTTATCATGAAGTCGCCGAAGAAATATTTTTTTTTCATACTTTCGTTTTGATGTTTGACCTGGGGTTTGAACCGTGGCCTTACATCTAATAAGCCAACACACTATCTACTAGACTACGGCGACTTCAGCCTCTCAGCAGATTTCTGGCAAAAAGTCTGAGAGGAAATAAAATTGCCATTGAAACTTTAAACTGTAGGTCACACTACTCATGTATAAAAATTAACGCACACAACATACGAGTAAGTGGTGTAAGAAACTAGGTCGTAATCCTGCCTAAAGGGTTGTAATGACTAATTATGTATGTATGTATGTATGTATGTTATCACTTACGAATAGGGTTCGTTCGTTTAACATCAGTAGAGTGCATCAAAATTTTCCAAACTTACTGCAAAATGTGGACACCTTTTGAGCATTGCAGCGCGGATAATCGATTTACTGAAGGAACTTTTCTAGATAGTGCAGAAACTAGAATCGTTACAGATATGGTTAGCTATGCGCGTTATTGCAATATCAGCATTATCTAAAGAACACTTCAGTTAGACAAGATGTGACAGATAATCCGTATTTAGAGGTTTTAGAAAATTCTCTAAAATTTGGTTTATCTGCGGGCTTATTACGACATTTGGATTTGCAGTTGATCTACTCACACAAAGTCTTTGATATGCCGATTTCAAAGTTCATTTCTTAGAATGCCTTCCAAAATGTATCAATACAAAGTTTGTATGCAGTTCTACTGTTGTATATAAACTATGTAGATATGCAAAGTCACCAAACAATGCATCAACTATAAATTCGATGCCTGATTGCTTTTAGACTGCGTTAAAAATACACATTGACGACGTTTTGAAATAGAATACATTGTATATATTTTGTACAGCGGCATTATGAAACACGATACTTTGTTCAAACACAAAGCAACTAACATTTTGGAAGGCAGCCTTACTCAGTGATTAGCTCGACAACAATAATTCTCACATATGAGATTAGGAAAATGCAGAAGTGACTGTAGAAGAGCCCTAGCATTCAAAAACAGTCAATTTTTATGGTGTGTCATTGTCACTTCATTTTTCGAAATGATCCTGGAAGAATAGTTCCCATTATTTCAAAGTTTTATGGGCGTATGATAATATACTTGTTTGAGCTGCAATTGAAGGTTATAAGCTGGACAGTAATGAGCATGGAACCACGACCGATTTTGGTTCTATACATACATACATAATTGATCGTTACAAACCTTCGTTTAGTATAACGTCCTAGTTTCTCACACCACTTATGTTGTGTGTGTTAATTTTATAACATGAGTGGCAGGACCTACAGTTTAAAGTCGACTCCGGACAACAGATTTTTGAGGAAGTTTTTCATAGCAATCAAAGTTTTTGCCGGAAATCTGTCTGACTTTTGGGGTTTGCACCGTTGGCTCATGTGACGCCTACATTTTAATTGGTTGCCAAGATCATGCAATCAGCTTCCCTTAGCATATTCTTCTGGAACTAACGTTAGAGCACTTCGAAACCAACTTTTCTCAAGTTTTCTGTGAGATATCTCCTTCTTTGTAGTTTTTTGCTGAAGTTCTAAATTTGAAACCATGTTTTCCATTTTAAAACAACATTGTAATACCACATGCCAATAAAAAACATTTTTCCAAATGTTTTCTAAGTAGCCAGTCGTCATACGTTTATTTTTTCTACACTGTCAGAGACAATATTAAAAAATCCTTTAAGGAATCGTGAAATTCTTACAAAAACAAAATTTTAAAGAGAAAACAAGTTTTATTGTTTCAAGGAAAACGTAAAGTCAACGAATGTCTTCTTAACGTGATTGCGTTATAACACAGGAAATAAAAAATAATTCGTTCGTTCGTTTTTTTTTCTACAGAGGAAGCTATATATTACCCGTGTAAACCAGAAACCAAAAGCGACTACGAAGAGTATCACATCAACTACGTTGTAATAAAATGAAGTGAGTGAGGTAAAGTGTTTTAAAGAAGAGCAGACCGAAATATGAAACAAAAAAAAAATGAAATTGAAATTCAAGAAAAATAAACTGCCTTCCAGCCAGCGGAAACAGTTCGTTTCTTTTTTTTTTGGTCTTCAACAATGCTCACGTAGTAAAACCATGAATTTTTTTTGTTTCTAAGGATAAAAAAATAGAAAACTAAACTAAAATGTAATGCATAAGAAGCCGGTGTCCTCTTCATTTTTGACACCATCTCCGTATCCGTAACAAATATTGTTAATTTTCATATTTCGTTTTACTTCAACGCTTGTTAAAACCCCGTTTAATGTCCAAGGGAACATTTTATGTCTTCATACACACCAGAGATCAGCAATGAGTATTCAAAAAGATCAGTAGAATCGAATTATGCGCATAATTTCTGATACTTATAAGCATTCATACTTAATTTAATATCCTGGAACCTCTACTCACATTTAAAGTTTGAAGTATTCATCATATTCCTACTTAACAACAGGTATGATGTTGTTGATGTAAACAAATGGCTAAATGGCTAACATACAAATACAGTGAGTATCAAAAGAAATTGTACACTAAGGATAAATTTCTAACAAACACCAAACTAAACCTTTATCACTTAAGGAGAGTGCCCGCAAAAAATTTGACAATATTTCGAAATTTTTTGTAATTTTTTGTTTTTGTTTCAATTTTAAAAACTGGCAATGTAAACAATTTTAAAATAAAAATAACGGTAATTTATTAATGTATATTTGTTTTTATGGTACAGTTTTTTTTTGCGCTCACTGTATTTATGAAAAATGTACACTGGGTGCAATTTATGGAAAATAAGTTTCAAAGTAAGAAACATTTTCACTCGAATAGTGCTTCATTCTGTTTCAGTTTACGTCATATTAATACCTTTTGTTTGAAAAATGAAAAGAAAAAAATTCAATAACAGATCGGACGTATGTATTGGAAAATAAGTACATGAGAAAAGTTTGCTTATAATGGCTGGCTTCAAGCAAATATTGTCACGAAATTCTTTGTCCTTCCTTAGTATTAGTACGCAACGCATAATAAAATCTTATTTTCTTTACTTTAACTCAAACAATGATAATGTTTTTGTTCCCAACACTCTTTGTTGTCGTAAAGTGTAAAGCAAATAGCCAGTGTTGACGTTAACAAAATTTCAAAATACCAAAGTGTTAATAACAAAATATTTATATCTGACAAGTAGATGAAGAAAACCCAAACACAAAAGTTTGAAGAGTAGGAAAACAATATTTTCGGATTTGTCAAAAGAGATAAGCATTCTTTCCATTTAATCGAAAAATAAATTTTACGTTGGTTTATAAAAAAACAACACAAGTTGTCATAACTACTCTCCCTACTGCCCAAAAATGTTTTTGTTTTGTCTGTCAATAGAAGTCAGCACAGTTTAGTTTGAAATCCAAAGACGAAAACACTCGAACAAAAACTCTTTTGATGACTTTTTTGTTTTTGTTTGTTTGTCTACGATGGTATACTGATGCCTTGTTGAGGAATGAGTTGGTCAACATAAGTCCATTCTAGAAAATTGAAAAAAAAATTGTTTCTGTTTCCCTTATTTCAGTCTTCTATTGTTTTTCAAACATTTGCTGAAATATTTAACTGAAGACATTTCCTTGGAATATTGGTTGTACGAAGAACTTTTTAAAATCTTCCAAAAGTACGATATGAAGTTGAAATTTCTTGTGAAATGTAAACTTCTTATTAAATTCTTGATACAACAACTTGTAATATTAGTTTCCAGCACCCAGAACTTGAATATTTTTTTTGTAAATTTAAATTTGACTCTGCCAGCGTCTTTGAGGTGAGTATTTTTGAGTATGATAATACTCTAGGGGAGAGAAATTATAGGAAACAAATTATATCCTAATAATATACGAGCGGAGTAACTTGACCATATGCTTGGTGTAGTGTCACAGACCAGAGTCTCTGGTGGGAATCGATAATAGTCTAGCCCTCTACCCACAAGACTATCAGGGCGCAGGAAAAGAGGAATTCGTATCCGTTTTGATTTAGAATGGATCAGACTACACTGCAAGAGGTAGTAAAAGGTTCTGCAAGACATGTGTTTCATATATGAGTTGTGCTACATACGTTCAGTCAGAATTACGACCTAGTCTCTCAGTCTTGGACTTACAGTTTAAAGTCGAAAAACTTTTCATGTCAATTTTATTTACCCTCAAGAGTTTCCGTCAGAAATGTGCTGAGAGAAAGTCGCAAAAGAAATATTTTTTCACATTTCGTTTTGTTGGAGTTGTCTGACTTGCGGCTTGAACCGTGGCCTCACGTCTAATAAGCCCACACACTACATACTAGACTATGAGTCATGCTACAAAAGAAAGAATTTCCTTTATGAGATCTCCTTACTTACTTGATTCATTATTACAACCCTCTTCAGTGAAGGCTACGACCAATCTTCTCACACCATTCATGTTGTGTGTGCTAATTTTATCCATGTGTACGGGAACCAACATTTAAAAGTTGTCTCCGAACGATAGATTTTTGAGAAGCTTTTCAAAGCAAATATATTTACTCTCAGAGTTTTTGCCAGAAAACAGCTTTCCTCTCAGCTGACGCCAAAGAAATATTTTTTTTATTTCGTTCTGTTGACGTTGATAATTTCTCAAAACTAATTTTTAATTCATTCATATTTATTATCATTTAATTTTTTAAAACCTCTAATGCTAATGAATCCAGTTCAAGCTCAGTTAATATATGTTAAAGGGAAGGCATTAAATTTACCACCTGCAGTCACACAAGAAAGAAGCATTAAATGCTCATTTTCATTTCACAATTTTTTTTATTTTTTTTATCTCATTTGACTGTTAAACCCTTTCGTAACGAAATATTGTCTTTTGTCTTCGAAAACTTATTCATTCCCCGTTTTTTACACGTTTTGGCACATAACAACCAACATACTTAACCAGTGTTGTCATTCATTGAAGGCAAATTAGCGTTGACAATTTGATTTTCTACAACAAAAACCTGTAACAAAAGCAACAAAAGAAGAAAAAATAAGGAAACTAAAGGTTCTAAAACGGAAAACCCATATGATACTGAGTATAAAATAAGCATCATTGTACGTGAATATGTGTTTTCCCTGACGATGATGATGATGCTGATGCGATGAACGTGATAAAATTCAATAACGGCAAGTCATTTCATTTTCACACAGGAAATTCGATTTTAAAATCATCAGGCATCATTGAAAAGAGATACCGAGTGAAGATGAACAATATAAATGAAGGTATCTAAGGGTACTTAGGTAAGAATACATAGATTATTTTTGATTAAAATTCCTACCATGGTTAAATTCTTAAACATACAAACTTAAGTGATTAATTATTATTAATTTTAATTGTTATAAACAGGAAGAGATTAACAAAGCTTACATGGTTTTGTCTAGTAGTATCGTACAAAAAAAAAGGATTTGGATAAATGAAGTCGCTGTAGTCTAGCAGGGAGTGTGTTGCCTTCCTAGACATGAGGCCACGAGTCAAATCCTAGGTCAGATATCTCCAACAAAAAGAAATTTGAAAAAATTTTGAAAATTTACAGATTTCTGGCAAACACTCTGAGAGTAAATAAAAGTTGCCACGATACATACTTACATAATTAGTCACTACAACCCTTCAGTCAGGATTACGACCTAGCTTCTCACACCACTTATGTTGTGTGTGTTAATTTTATACATAAGCGGCGGGAGCTACAGTTTAAAGTCGATTCTGTGCGACAGATATTTTGAGAAATTATTCATTTCAGTTTCATTCACTCTCAGAGTTTTTTTCCAGAAATCTGCTGAGAGGAAGTCGCCTAAGAAATATTTTTTCATATTTTCGTTTTGATGTCTGACCTGGGGTTTGAACCTGGGCCTTACGTCTAATAAGCCAACACACTACCACTATCAAGCATTTAATAAGCAGTTTACATGCTAAGTTCATGTAATGATAGGTTAGACGACGTGTACTGGGCAATTAAGGCAAGTACAGTACTCGGAGGTCGAATTGACCCATTGTACTCATGTAATGATAAGTTTCTCAAAACATCTATCATTCAAAATCGATTTTCAACTCTAGCTCCCGCCACTCATGTATAAAATTAACACACACAACAGAAGTGGCGACAGAAGCTAGATCGTAATCGTGACTTAAGAGTTATAATGACCAATTATGTATGTACAGTAAGCATTAAAAGAAACTGCTCACTAAGTATAAAATTCTAACAATTACAAAACTCAACTTTTACCACTAAAGGAGAGTGACCGAAAAAATTTGACAATATTTTGAAATTTTTTTTTTCAATTTTAAAAACTGTTAATGAAACAATTTTTAAAATAAAAATAACGGTTATTTATTGATGTATATTTTTTTTAATGTACAGTTTTTTTGACACTCACTGTATCTATGTTTGTATATGGATACATAAAAATGAGAGAAATATTTCAATTTGTAATAGAAGTAATTTTATTTCATAACTTAAATCATGACATCATATCTCATTAAGCTACTAGTCATTTAATGAAACAAACTAACAATTGTGATTTGTTACATCAATTTACTGCTCCATTTCTACCGAGACATTTTAGTATTTGCAATAAAAATTCCTATGATTATTTTTAAGCATGGGGTTAATTTTCTTTTCGTGACAAACTATAAAGATGTGATCCATCATAAATCACAATGATTAATACACAATGATAACTGGATAACGGAACAATTTATTATTCTAGGATTTGACGGTCAATTATAACAACAACCATAAAATATTTTGTTGTTATTTTTGTTTTGTTTTACACGTCTTAGGGCCATTATTACAACTTGCCGTTCACTAAAGGCAGGATTTCAACGGTTAGATAAATTGTTTTTCATTATTATTAGTGAACAATAAGGTAAAAGTGAGTGTTAAGCTAAAGGGGGGACCTACCTGTAACTTTAACGGTTGACTTTATCTCTGAACTTGCCATATCATATACTATTTTCAATGTGACAACTTCAAATATAAACAAAATTAGCAAACACAACAAAAAAAGATGCCCGTCATTGCCACTGCGTTTTAAAAAAAATTGTTTAATTTGGCAAATGTTATCGAAATAGATTTTAAACTGTAGGTCCCCCTAATCATGTTGTACACAAAATAAATGGTGTGAGAAGCTAGGTCGTAATCCTGACTAAAGGATTATAATGTAATGTATAAATCGATATTTCTCCGTCACTGCCATATTTTTGAAAAAGTTAACTTTATTTTATCTGTAGATTGTAATAACGAAAATAAGTTAAAGCTGGCTTTAAAGTTCACTTTAGCTAAAGTTACCTTTAACTAAACCGAACTTTAAC
This sequence comes from Sarcophaga variegata, assembly GCA_932273835.1. Lineage (NCBI taxonomy): Eukaryota > Metazoa > Arthropoda > Insecta > Diptera > Sarcophagidae > Sarcophaga > Sarcophaga variegata. Next base: position 112,331,536 of record OW026362.1, on the reverse strand, counting down.
GGCAAGTTGTAATAACGGCCCTTAGTGTTGTACTGTTAGAGTACAGAATTAAATATTTGTAAACAATTTATGAAGTCGCCGTAGTCTAGTAGGTAGTGTGTGGGCTTATTAGACGTAAAGCCAAGGTCCGAGCCCCAGGCCAGGCATCAAGACAAAATACATAAAGTATTTCTTCGGCAGCAGATTTCTGGCAAACACCCTGAGAGTAAATAAAATTGCCATGAAAAGTTTCTCAAAAAATCTGTCATTCGGAGTCGACTTTAAACTGTAGGTCCCACCACTCATGTATAAAATTAACACACACAACATAAGTGGTGTGAGAAACTAGGACGTTGTACAATGGGTCAATTCGACATCCGGGTATTGTACTTGTTTTCAAAATTGTCAATTAAGACAAGTACACGTCCTCTAACATAACCTAAACAATTTAATTGTACATAAAAAACAAGAATTCTTTTTAAAATATCCCATATGTATTTGTATTTAATGATATATGGCAACAAGAAAGGGATTGAATTCTAATAGTACAGATTCTACAGTTAATATGGCTGCTGCTAGTAAAAGTTTTAATTCATATGGTGTCCAGTGTCTATTTCCTTAGTCCACATAATACATTTTTGTTTTATTAATAACAACATGCTTGTGTGGTTTCCCAAGCAGATTCGTTTAGAATTCTAACAAATTTCATTATCTTCATTATCTTCATTTAATATTCATTCTGAGAATAGTTTCGTTTTTACAAAGTGAAAGTTTTTAATTAAAACGAAACATAATTATTCAGACGTTATGGATGTAAGTAAACTCAATCATAACATAATTTCAGCATCATGCTAATTTGAGTAAATCCAAAAAAATTAGTTAAATTAGTTTTAAATAAGTTTTCATTTTGACCTGATTATTTTAATTTTAAGAAACCCTTTAAAGTTGGGAATACAAACATAACATAAGGAAAACCAACAGGTCATGCTCACACCATTGACCTTCTATGGGGCACATGAATGGTACATGTAAGTAAATTTTAACAATACATCTCAAAGGTATGTTATAAACAAAATTAAATTTGGAATAACTTTTTTAGTTTACTCACCATACACACACATTTTATATATGCACGCGTAGTATGTAAAAGTTTTCGGGGTGAGTTTACATAAAATTACATAAAGTATCAACTTGCATAAGTTGATTTTCATGTAAAATTTACACGCGTGTAAAATTTTTATCGTGTTAAATAAGTTGAAATAAAAAGTAAAATTGCAGTCGGTAAAGTCGTATTTTATGATATTTTGCACCTGGCACCGACGCGACAAAGTCAATGATAAATGACCGAAATAGAGAGTAAATGAAAACTAAATCTATGCGTATAAAAATATAGAATCGTAATATTGATCACAATTAGACGTGTTCTACGACAATCGTGAATACTTTGAAGAAACATGAGATTATAATGTGAAGCTGCCGTAGTCTAGTAGGTAGTGTATTGGCTTATTAGACGATTGATGGCGAATGAGGTAATATTGAGTTTTTGTAAGCTTACAGGAGCAGATTTCCTGCAAAAACTCTGAGAGTAAATAAAAATTGACATAAAAAGTTTCCCAAAAATCTGTCGTTCGGAGTCGACTTTAAACTGTAGGTCCCGCCACTCATGTATAAAATTAACACACACAGCATGACTGAGAAGCTAGGCCGTAATCCGGACTGATTGATTGTAATGGCCAATTATGTATGTCTGTATGTATGTTGGAGGAGTCATATCTATTGTAACCATTATAACCCTTCAGTCAGGATTACAACCTAGCTTCTCACACCATTTGCGTTGTGTGTGTTAATTTTATGCATGAGTGGCGGGACCTACAGTTTAAAGTCAACTCCAAACGACAGATTTTTGAGAAACTTTTCATGACATTTTTATTTAATCTCAGAGTTTTTGCAAGAAATCTGCGAAGAGGAAGTCGCTAAAGAAATTTTTTTTCAAATTTAGTGTTGCTGGAGTCGTCTGACCTGGCGTTTGAACTGAGGCCTCGTGTCTAATAAGCCAATGCACTACGGCAACTATATATAGCGAGCGTCAAAAGAAACTAAAACACTAAAGATAAAATTCTAACAATCACCAAACTCAGGTTTTACCAATTAAAGAGAGTTCCCGAAAAAATTTGACAATTATTTGAAATTTTTTGTGATGTTTTTTTGTTTCAATTTTAAAAACTGGCAATGGAACAATTTTAAAATAAAAATAACGGTAATTAATTAATGTATATTTTTTTAACTTACAGTTTATTTTAACGCTCACTGTATACATACATATATACTATACAGGTTTGATTATGTACTTTGTATAAACACACTTCCAATAAATACTACATCTTAGCATATTCGGAAACAAAAAATTTTCAAAAAAAAAATTGTCTTTTGCATCATTTTTCAATTTACCGCTTTGGGTTCTTCCTTATTGCGGATGATGTCTTATAAACAATTTGATAAGAATTAAATTTCATTTGAAAAATAAGGAAATTAAACTTAATTTACAATCGTTACTGTTACTGATAGGCAAATTATTTTTAATGTTTTATGTTCCTCCTCCATGTTTTCGTAATGGAAAGTACATTACATTACATTTTCTAAAGAAAATGACAAATTACCATGAATGGTAAGAGAAAAAAAAAGAAAATTTGTTATGTTTTCCTGCTTATAACAACGCACTTCATTTACATGGTCTTTTAAAATTTAAATTACAAGTGCATGGCATAAGGCTCAGCAGTTGTTCTAAATTATTGACAAGACTGTTTTTGATCATCTTAACTTCTGTTTTCGTTTAATGACATGAGAAATTGCGGTTGAAGAAATATTGTATACAGTTCGGGTAGTTTTGTTCATTTCGTACATAAGAGACTTAAGTAGGGAAAGACTAAGGAGTAATATTAAGAAGAGCAGATTATATTTGATTATATTGGGGAACAGTATTCTTCATTGTGAAGTCGCTGTAGTCTAGTTGGTTCTACATAATACTTGTTAGATGTAAGGCCACGGTTCAAACCCCATATCAGCCATTAAAACGAAAAATGATAAATATTTCTTAGGCGACTTCCTATTAGCAAATGTCTGGCAAAAACTCTGAGTAAATAAAATTGCCATGAAAAATTTCTTCAAAAACCTATCGTCCTGTCGATTTTAAACTCTAGGTCCAGCCACTCACTTATACAATTAACACACACAACATAAATAGTGTGAGAAGCTAGGTCGTAATCCTAACTCAAGGGTTGTAATTACCAATTATGTATGCATGTATGTATGTATGTATGTATGTCTATCTTCATAATTAAAAGAAATTTGTTGAGCACTGGGGTTTGTTAAAGAAAATTGTCGTATGTTTTCAACAAAGTCTAAGACTTCCCGCAGAAAAATCTCCTAATATCCTTCTATACAACAATCAAAGTCATACTGATAACTTAAGGAAATCTTGCATACTAAGGAACTTCATGTTCTTTTTATATTAGAGTACTACAGTCGAGAAGCTAGACCACACCAAGGGCTTTGCTAGATAAAAGAGTGCGAATCCTACTCAGAATTTAGATGCCTCTGTCTGCGAAAGTCAAGACTTTCTAATGGAGTGCGCTAGTACCTTAATAATGAAAGGTTGGCAGACAAAAGGCTGGATATCTTCTTATATCCGTCTAGAAATGTTACTACAACAACACCTGGAGGATTACTACTCCTTTATTGTTTTGTTCTAAGTCTTTCAGCCTGACTGTGCTTTGATCCAAAAGTAATTGACCAATTCACACGACTTTGTATCGTGTATGTTGTATTGAATACACTTGGTTGTTTGTGAACGCTCAATGCTATGCTGTATTGTGTATGTCGTATTCTTCTTTTTAATTTCTGGCATTCAAACAATTTTAAATCACGAAATCAACACAACGTTTTAAAAACATATGAAAAAAATGTGTATAAGTGTATCGGATTTTTACATGACAATTATCAACAACAAGCCTACACTGTTGTATATTCGTCCAACAATACACTCAATACAACGATACAAGGGCTTGTGTGAATTAACCAAATAAAATAGGAAGATCAATGGATTGAAGCGCAGAATATCATTGAAAGTAGCTAATCTTGCATGTTTCCGCCACACTTTACTCTTCAGTCCTGTATACTGTTTTAGGCTTAGACGCTAAACCGATTTCGTTGTGACATAGTAAAAGACTCACGCTTAAGCTCTGATTTTTTAGAGCTTGTTATCGAATTTTTGAGTTCAAGTTCTTTTCACACTGTAAAGTTTCGAATTAATATACGTACGTACATACAGTAAGCGTCAAAAGAAACTGTACACTAAGGATAAAATTCTAGCAATCATCAATTCTAATCAATCATCAAGCTCAACTTTTACCACTTAAGGAGAGTGGCCGAAAAAATTTAACAATATTTTTATTTTTTATTTTTTTTGTTTCAATTTTAAAAACAGGCAATGAAACAATTTTAAAATAAAAATAACGGTAATTTTTATTTTTATTTATATTCTTTTAATGTCATTCTCTTTTGACGCTCACTGTATATGTATACGTACGTATGTGTTATTATTTCCTATTTATTACACGATTTCATTAAGATTTTTGGCAAACAAATTTTCGTTTGCCGATACTTTATTTTTCATGGCTTTGTGGTATTTATTTTTGTTTCATATTCTGGCTCATTTAAAATAATTTTAACTCTTTTTATTTGCTTTGTAATTAAAAAAGACAAAAGTAATACAATATGTACAGTGAGCATCAAAAGAAATTGTATATTAAAAATATATATACATAATTAAATTACCTTTATTTTTATTTTAAATTTGTTTCATTGTCTGTTTTTAAAATTGAAACTAAAAAAAAAATTATAAAAAATTTCCAAATATTTTCAAATTTTTTCGGGCATCGTAAAGTTGAGTTTGGTGATTGTTCGAATTTTATCCATAGTGTACAGTTTCTTTTGACACTCACTGTATTTGGCATTTTATTATATTTTTAGTGTTCATATCCACCATATTATTTATTTCACAATTTATTGGAATGTAAAGCCTTCGAGCAAGTACATAACCAAGTTGCCAATTTTTCTTTGGCTCAGATTTGTATGTAATGTGAGCTGTTTGGTTTTGTAAGTAAATCAGTAAATATTGTTTCTTCTTTATTTTATTTTCTTTTTTTTATAATTAAGAATTTGATTTTATCATCGGATTATATTTGTTATGTCTGGATTTGTGTTCACTATTACTTTGTAATCCTTTGGATTTATTTTAAGTTTAATTTTCTGTTTAAAGAAATGTATGTGTTTTTGGGGCACGTGCTTATTTATTTCACTGTTTCAAAAACAAATACACAAAAGATATATTTTATCATTCTTTGGCACGCTACAGTATAACATCTGATAGGATTATGGGTCAATAAGTTCGAAATATTCATGGATTTCTCGCCTCTTAAGTGAAAATATCAACACAATTATTTGAATTTGACAACCATTGATATCAGAAGATCGAGAAACATTTAAAAAAGGTATGAATTATGATATGAATTGCTACCACATCCGCTCTATGCTCCAGTTTTTCATACATAATTAGTCACTACAAGCCTTCAGCCAGGCTTACGACCTTGATTCTCACACCACTTATGTTGTGTGCGTTAATTTTATTCATGATTGGCGGGACCTACAGTTTAAAGTCGACTTCGAACGACAGATTTTTTTAGGAAATTTTCATTTCAATTTTATTTACTCTCAGAGTTTTTGCCAGAAATCTGCTGAGAGGTAGTTGTAGAAGAAATATTTTTTCATATTTTGTTTTAGTTGGAGATGTCTGACTTGGAGTTTGAACCGTGGCTTTGCGACTTACAAGCCAATACTCTACCTACGTGACTACGACAACTTCTCCAGTTTTAGCTCTGGTTATTTTCTGATTATTTCTTGTTTCCAAACCTGAAGAAATAGTTTGGGGCAAAGAGATTAGACTCCAACGATAAAATAAATCTATTTTGTTGATCATTTCCCAGCATTCGGGTATTAGCCCAGCAGGCACAATTAAAAAGGTAATGTAAGATACCCCATCCTAAGGAGAAGCGCACTCTATTGGGAGCTTATCCCTGACATGATCGTCCCCTCGGAACTCCTCCTCCTCCTTTAAACTCGATAATGGGTTTGGTAGCGGAGTCTACTTTGGGAAATTGGACCTGAACGTTTCCCTCCGACTGCCGGATTATTGTAGCGTGTTTTAGGTGAAGGAAATTGCCATTTACCGGGCAGCTCAATGGATCCTCGTCAACGGTGCTCCTGTCACTCGCGTCTCGGTCTTCTCTGATAGTCAGGCCACCACAAGATCTCTGTCACGCGTTGTGAATAATTCCAGGACCGTTAGGGAATGTCGCCGATGTCTTGACATTCTTTCTGGGAGCTTCAGTATCTCACTGGTCTGGGTCCCTGGGAACAGTAACATTCCGGGAAACTGCAGGGCCGAAGAGCTCGCCAGGGCTGGTGCACTCCTTCCGGAATCCTCTTCAATCGACTTGCGTCAAGTTGGCCATTGCGCGGAAATTTTTCGAGACTCTAACCTATACTGGGTCCATTAGGAGTCCTAATCCACCGCTGGACTCACTTGGTTCTTGATGGATAGAATGCGCACCAACCAGTTATTGTGGCCATGCTTGCAGGTCATTGTGTTATGGGTAGACACGCGGAAAGAATGCAGCTCCCATTTAACGACTTCTGCCTTGGGTCCAGAAACGCTGAGGAAGAGGACTGTTATCCACTTTCTTGCGAGGTACAGATATAGATTATTTGGCTCTCCCATCCTTGTCAGCTTAACTGATGTCAAGGATACAACTTCGTTTATTAAACTTTTAGGCTGGTTTTCCAGCCGTGGGTAAGGTAGTCGTGCTTTTAATATGCAGCCCTTGCGCTGACCAACTTCTTCCCTAGTTTGATAGAACTCGGTCAGTACAGGGACTTATGCTAATCTTAGAGCCGAAATATTTACAGCTTACTGATCTGGTTGAACATTGTAACGACCTGCAATAACAAAAGCTTGACGCAAACTTTTCTATGTAAACAAATATAAAAAGATAAACTTGTTAAAAAAAAAATTCAAACCTTAGGATTCAGTTTTAAAGCTTTGATAAAACTTTTTAAAAAGGCAGACCCATTTGCGCAATACAAACAATTTCTTGTAAAATATTTGAAAAATTCTTCACTGCCATTGGGATTGTCCACTTTTCTTTAGCCTTGAGTGTTATTGTTTTTGTTAATCTTTCAATATCTTTTCCACTTCCGGTCTTTCCTGTTCCTCGGTTAATTTCTTGGTTATGCTTTTCGTTTCCTTAATGGTCATTTTAATTGGTTTGTTTTAATGATTTGCTTGGGAATTTTTTGCTGGTGTTGCTGCTGTCTGTCCCTTTTATTTTTTGCTTGACTGCCTAAAAGGCTGGATTTTAATGAAATTATTTAATATTTTCTTTTATTTTCGTTGGTTTCTTTTGTTGTTCATTTGTTTTTAAATATTTTTTTGTTTATCTTTTCTGTCCTTTTCATTTTCTATTGTAGGTTTTCCTTTAGAAACGATGGGCATATTTTAAAGCATTTGGCATTATAATATGGGCATGACAATTATCTTGATTTTCGTAAATCGTTTAGGTTTACTTTGGCCACGAGAGTTTTATGTATTGTTTCCATTACCAATATTACATTAAAAGAAAACCACAAGAACAAATGTTTGTATCGTTATTAACTTGGTTAATTATTATTAGCATAAGAAAATATGGCTAAAATTCAAATATTTCTACTTAAGTTTATGAAACGATATTGTTTTTGGTATCTGGCAGTTATTTTTAATTACCATAGATTTGACAAACGCTACTTAAGTATTATGTGGTCAATCGTATGGTTTAATTTGTGGAAGATATTTTGGTTTGTTTTGTTTGTCTTTTTTTAAGTACACAAAAGACTTGTTATCTGCAAATAGCTTAGTGAAACCCATACAAAATTCAATCGATTTATAAATTTTTTTTTAATTTTTTGAAAATTCTTGTTTATTCAATGCCACAGATTTAGCTGCACTGCTATCACAATAGTGATTTAAAATATTTGCAAAACGTGGATCCAACAGAAAGAGAAGGGAAGGTCCAATAGCTATTTTATAAAATATTTCCATTACATCGGAAATATTATTTCGGTTTGAGAAAGACACACATACATACCAGCAAAGAGTGGCTGCCATCTAAAATGTTGCTTTGTGTTTGAACAAAGTATCGTGTTTCATAGTGCCGCTGTACAAAATATATACAATGTATTCTATTTCAAAACGTCGTCAATGTGTATTTTTAACGCTGTCAAAAAGCAATCAGGCATCGAATTTATAGTTGATGCATTGTTTGGTGACTTTGCATATCTACATAGTTTATATACAGTAGTAAAACTGCAAAAAGATGAGTAGAATCGATTCATACTCATAATTTCTGATACTTATACGCCTTCATACTTATTTTAATATCATCAATCATCAATCATATTTAAAGTTTGAAGTACTCATCATATTCATACTTAACAACATGTATGATGATGTTGATTTCGACTCACCAAACTCAACATTTACAAGAATCACAAAATAAGTATGATTCACGTATGAAATAGTAAAATAGTAAAATACTCACTAAATGGTTGTGTGTTTGCTCTGCTTGTTGCTCTGTCTTTCTTGCTTATGTGTCTTTTTCTTTTTTTGTAAACGCAACAGAAACTAAAAACTGAACGAGTAGGCTTATGAGTCAAACATATTCCGAATGGTATGAGTATGATGTCAATGTTGTACGTGTACTAATTGCAACCTGTAGTTATAAGTCAAGGTTGTAGTGAGTATGAATGAATCAGAGTATATAGTTAAATTTCAATATTGTTGACTCACTTATATTCAAAATTTCACAAATGATTATGAGTATCGAAAAACAATTCATTGCTGAATCCTGACACATACATAACACAATTGGTCATTACAACCTTTTAGTCAGGATTACGACAGAGGTTACTCAATAATCTTTCGTTCGGAAAAGGCTTTAAACTGTAGATCCCACCACTCATGTGTAAAATTAACACACACAACGTCAGTGGTGTGAGAAACTAGGACGTAATCCTGACGTTTGCAATGACCAGTTATGTAAGTATAGAGATTAGCAATGAATCGTTTTTTCGCTACTCATTAGCACTCATGGAATTTTGAATATAAGTGAGTCAAGAATATTGAAATTTAACTATGTATTCTAATTCATTCACACGCACTACAACGTTGTTTTATAAGTACAGGTTGCAATGAGAATGAGTACAACGTTGACATCGAAATCATACCATTCGAAATATATTTGATTCATAAGCCTACTCATTAAGATGCCATAACTTTAGAAAATACTTATAATACTTATAAATGATTCGAATGGCTCATTGGATCATTCATCAAAATTTACAATCTTAGTTGTTCTTGTATTTGCAAAAAAAAGACACATTAGCAAAAAAGACAGTCCAGCACGCAGTGAAAACACACAACCTTTTAGTGAGTATTCTAGTGTTCATACGCCAATCATACTTATTTTGATATTCTTGTGTATGTTGAGTTACGGAGAGTCGAAATCAACAACATCATACGTGTTGTTAAGTAAGATTGAGTCTGATGAGTACTTCAAACTATTAATATGAGTAGAGGGTTAATGATATTAAAAGAAGTACGAATGCGTATAAGTATCAGAAATTATGAGTATGATTCAATTCTACTCATCTTTTTGAATACTCATTGCTGATATTTGATATGTATGTATGTATAAATATTCAGTAAAAATACATTGTCATCTCTTAATATAGTTTTCAATGATCCATTGTTCTTTGTTTACTATGTTCGCCATTCTACGTATTAAACTTATGACATGACCCAACCCTTGTTCTTTAAAAAGTTGTTCATCTGTTATCAGCAATGTTTTTAAAGCCATAAAGTTTAATTTTCCGATTTGTTTGAACTTATTTTACAATAATTTATCCTTGTTATGTACACTGTTCATCTTCTTTATCGTTTTCATAATTCATTTTTCTTAAGTTTTTAAGTCACTTAAACTCGTAGCGCATCCATTAAATCATTAAATCATGAAAAAGTTTTATGTTTACCATTTAAAAATTATCTTTTATTTTCATAATTATTTTCATTACATACATTATCATGCTCTTCGTTTAAATTCTAGTTTAAAAAAGAAGAAGAAAAAAAAGAAAGAAAAACAACCATAAGGATACGTTTTCAATGTTAAAAATGGATTTCCTGGCAGTTCATTTATGGTAAATGCACTTAAAATAATGCAGAAATAATGATGTTTTAACAGCAGATATGCAATAATAAGTGTGTGTGTGTAACCTTCTCTCCATTAACCTTGTTCTTGTTGCAATACAACAGTAACGTTAGCAGTAGCAGTAGCAACTGCAACAGCAACAGCAACAGCATTAACAGCAGCATTTATAAGTAACTTTAGAGGATTAAAGTTTACCATTCAAGTGGTTGTTACATGAAGGCATACATATGTATGCATGTACCGAACGTTCGCAGAAAGGAATTATTGAATTTCCATTTTCCGATGATGAAAAATAAACGTAAAAAAGAAAAAAACAGAAATCCTTATAAATTGCAATTACAATCATGGGGGTATTCTACACAAAGATGAGGTTGGCTGTGAAATTAGTCAGACTCACGTATATGCATATGGGAGCAGTAGTTTGTAAATATTTAAATTGCTCGAAAGTGAATTTTTTTTTAAATATTGGCCATTAACAGCTCGATTAACAGATTTCAGCCTGCCTTAACACATCCTAATCGATGACAGGGCTTCCTCGGTTTGTTGCTTCCAACGCAAACAAAGTTGTCATCTTCGTCGACCTCCGCAGATCCCCGCATCAAATACCGGTTTAGTCGGAGCATCCTCTCCCATTCGAACAACATGGCCGAGCCAGCGAAGCCGCTTGATGTTAATGCGCTGCGCAACGTCCATGCCGTTGAGGAGCTCATACAGCACACTGTTGGATCGTATGCGGAAATTATCGCCAACTCGCACTGGACCGAAAATCTAAAGTAGGACTTTTTTCTCGAATACTTTAAAGGCTGCTGCATCAGTGTTTAATAGTGTCCATGCCTCTGGGCTATAATTTTTGAACATACATGATTTCATATTCAAGGCCCTACGTTGGTATGTGGCATTCTTGATTCGTTATAATGCCTGACTTCATTATTCTCTGGGAGAGTTAATTCCTAACTTTGCTAATAGGAAACATTGGGCGTTAAAGTGTACAGGAGTTTTATCCACTCGTTGATAAAAATTAACACACACAGCAAGGATGGTGTAGGAAGCTAGGTCGACTTTTTCACAATCCTTTATAGGAAAATGCAGCATTGGAGGCCTAATGTTATAGCACCCAACCAAGATATCTATGATCTGTGAATGATCAAGCCGACTAATTGTAGCGTGAATTGGACTTTACAGAGGTGGAGATGAAGTCCCTGTAGTTTAGTAGGTAGTGTGTTGGCTTATTAGACGTGAGACTTCGGTTCAAACAGCAGTTCAAGACATTTCCAACAAAACAAAATATGAACAAATATTTCCTCGACAATTTCCTCTCAACAGATTTCTGGCAAAAACTCTGAAAGTAAATAAAATTGTCATGAAAAGTTTCTCAAAAATCTTTCGTCCGGAAAAGACTTTAAACTGTAGCTCCCGCCACTCATGTATAAAATTAGCAAACACAACATAAGTGGTGTGAGAGTCAAGATAGTAATACTGAGAAGCCAGATATACAGTTTAAAGTCGACTCCGAAAGACAACAGATTTTTGAGAAACTTTTCATGACCATTCTTATTTAATCTGAGAGTTTTTGCAAGAAATCTGTTGAAATGCCTGACTTGTGGTTTTAACCGAGGCCTAGCATCTAATAAGCCAACACACTGTATTCTAGAATACGCCGACTTTTTTGTAACAGAAACTATACTCTCAACAGTGTGTACATTGTGATGATACATACATACATAGGCTTGATGTCTTGATGATAAAACTTATTCTAAAAATTTGTTATGAACCGAAAGGATTTATTATTTGGTTATGGTCGTTCCAAATTTGCTTCAATAACTAGTAAAAATATTTTTTTAAATATGAAATCGCTCTTATCGATTACAATTAATTCATTTATATGTCTGCCCATCATGGTATTTGTAACTTCAGGGCACAATTCATGTTATTTAACAACAACAACAAGAATAACAACAACGATAGTAACAAGAATTCTATTGCATTAACCCCATCTAATTTTTCAATGCAATGACCATGAATTATGGTTTAATATGGCAACACTTGATACGATGCGAATCTGTAATTAAGCAATTTTTCTTCCCTCCCCCCGCATATTAATAATTGCTTATCAACGCATATTATTTCGCTTACATGCCATTGGCATCTGACAAAAAATTTAATTCGACTTAAAGTCGATTCGATTAATTATTTTTGCACTAATTTGAGGTATTGAAGGCAAATATGGGAGGAATTTCTTAGTAGTAGATTATCATACAATGTTTTGGTACTTTTTGATGATTCTTTATTGAATTTGATTAAATAATCATTTCATTCGAGTACGATATGAAAAGTAATTAAGCTGCACAGTATATGAAAGAATTTCAAGCAAAACACTACAATTAATGGTTGCCTAGCTACTCTAATGTTATCTTTCTTTGTATTATCATTGGTGATTGAATACATTTAAGTTTTCTTTTGTTTCATTTGTCCTTGAATATAAAATGTTCGCCGTATTATAAGAGAAACAGTAAAGCTGCTCCTACAAATCATAGATATGCGTTAACTGGCATTATACTCGTACGCTGACAACAATATAAATAAGAAACAAGCGTTTTTAGCACAATATTTATGCGAAAAAGGGTGATATTTTTTACTTCAAATTGTTTCTTCGTTTTTGCTATTTTCTAGTTGCTAGTTTTTGAAAACACTTTAAATAAACACCCTTTGTTGTGTAATATATCGTGTGCAATGACTGATGCGATTGAATTTATTCAAATGCCATTGTCTGCGTTAAGTATAATCCTTTTGCTCTTAAAATTATTACTTTAAATGCGTTTTTTTATTTCGTTCAGATGCAACTATTGTTGCACGTTGTTTAAATTTTAGTTTAGAATTTATTTTAGCGTTTAATATTGTTATGTTTTTACCTTTTAAAAACGTTTAAAATATGAGCTCGTAGATTGCCAATAAAATAAAAATAAGTTTGTGTTTAATTCTTTATTATTCACACAATTCTGTGTGCCACTGTTCAAACCTTTATGTACACAACAACAATTGATTTGTTTGTTATTCCTCTGTTTATACCCTTTACATAAACAATAACAATTACTAGACAATTATTCGACAGACAGGCAATTATTCGGAGATCTTCAAACCACGATTACTCTCTTCAACCACACCACGTCTTCAAACAAGACTGTCTGAACTTCAGTAATTCAGTCGCCTTCTTTGCCTTGCCTTTTATATGGCAAAGTAAACAGTCTGATGAATGTTTTTGAAGGCGAACGTTCATGACTTCGCCTTCTCGAATTGTCTATAAATGTAAACATCGTTGTTTACATTTATTATTTAAGTGTTGTTTGTGGATTTTTGTTTACTTGTTTACCATTTCTTTTTTATGCTGGTGTTTGTTGTTATATTAAGTAGTACGATAATTTGTAAACAGGTTTGTTTACTGCATTGTTTTGTTTTTGTAGCTTTTGTTTAAATATAAATTTAATGTTAAGCGATGTAAAAGCAAAACACCAGTGTCTAGATTTTTTAATTTTCGTAACTGTAAACTGTAGTATATAGCTTTCAATGCATTCCTAAACACAAGGAGATTGGCATTATCAAACAACGCTGAATGTATTCAAGGTTTTTTGTCGTCACATTATTAGTAGATGAGAACATGGAATGTATTTATGTGTAGTTGAGTAGTTTATTACGAGATTGCTTATGCCAAAGACAATTGAAGTAAGCTTCGGAATTGTCTGCGTGTTTTTGAAGTTTGTGTGGAATTTGTTTTTCAAACATAAAGTATGTGTACGATACCATCTCCTTATTCCAATTTGAATGACTTTTAAATGTCTTTACACTCCTGTTTAAACCTACATTTCCTGCATGTAATTTGACACCAACGTTGTCCTTTGAATTCATTTCAACTTATTGCTTACTAACAACATGCTACACGACTACTTTATAGCATATGGCAGGTGACAGGTCATTCATTATCTTGTTTCGAAAAGGATTTTTCCATTTTCTTTTTTGCATTTTTCGTTTTTGTTCCTACACTTGATAGCTTTTTGTGCTGCTGCTTATCTGCTTCATATTGAATTTCTTGTCAAGTTTTTTGTGTCGATTGTTTGCAATTCGTTTGATTCCTTCATTATGTCCTGTTGTCCTTTGTTATGGTCATTATGGCCTCATATCCTTTTTAATTTCCTCTATTTAAAGTTAAATATTGTCAATATTGGCATGTTGCTTGCGTGTTGTTCTCCTTTTGTATTGTAGTGTTCGTGCCTGGTTACATGCCACAATTTAAAGGATTGCAGTTACAAAACCACACAAAGTTACTCCTTTGCCAGTTTTCCTCTACCTTTTGCTCCTTTCTGTTGTTTTCACCACATTTTTTATTGGTCCAACATAAATCTGGTTTTGTTGGTTACCGGTTACTGTGCCTGTAGCATTCACAAAAGCATTCTTCCGGCTTTTTATTCTACCCATGGAATAATGTATGCTGTGTGCAGTTGGTACGTACCAAAGTATGTGTAAAATTTGTAAAGGAGTGCACTGAGAGAAATTTTGTTTGATGTTGAAACATAGTTGTATTGTACACTGAGAGTTTGATATTTTTTTTATTAAAATTGGATCGTGCGGGGTGTTGTCCATATAAAGTTATGGATTTATTAGAAGAATTAAACAAATAATGGAAAATAATTTCTTTTACTAAAAATTATGATCCTTGAATCCATTTTTAAAACACATAAATGAAGCTTTATTCAGTATTTCGTTAGAATTTCAATATTTTATAAAAGTGGATCATATTTTAAGGTGTTTCACTCACTGATCACTCCTCTATTTTGGAGATTGATCCTGTGGCCCCACTGAATATCGATTATTGTCCTGTGGAATATTATTTTGACAAAGGTTTTCACTTCCTGATTCCGAGCAGGGACAACTGAGTCCCTGTCATGAACATCCCCCCGGAACTCCTGGATATATGCACCACCGGCTCTAAACTCGATAATGGAGTTGGTAGGGGAGTCTACTCTGGGAAATTATATCTGAACATTCCACTCCGATTGCCGGATTACTGTAGCATGCTTCAGGCGGAAGTAATGGCCATCTACCGAGCTGGATCCTCGACGGTGTTCCTTTCACCCGCATCTCAATCTTTTCTGATAGCCAGGCTGCCATAAGATTCCTATCGTACGTTGTGAATAAGTCTAGGATTGTCAGGGAATGTCGCCGTTGCATCAACCTTCTTTCTGGGCGCTTTAGTGTCACACTTTTCAGGGTCCCCGGGTACAGCAATATTCCGGAAATCTGCAAAGCCGACGTGCTTCCACTACTTCCGGAATCCTCTTCAGTGGACTTGGGGATCCCACTTACCTTGGTCAAGGTGGCCATTGCGCGGAAATTCTTTCGAGACGCCAACTTATCATGGGTCAATGAAGAGTCCTGCTCCACCGCATGGCTCACTTGGACCTTGAGGGATAGAAGGCGCACCAACCACTTACTCGGACTTGGTTGTGACATCATCTCAATCAATGAGGCCGTGCTTACAAGTCATTGTGTTATGGGAAGACACGCGGAAAGAATGCCGCTCCCATTTAACGACTTTTGTCGTGGGTACACATCCGCCGAGGAAGAGCAGACTGTTACCCACTTTCTTTGTCAATGCCCATCTCTTGCGAGGTGCAGATATACGTTATTTGACTCCAATCCTTGTCAGCTTGACGGAGCTATCGTCCATACAGGGATATTGCTTCGTTTATCGAATCTTCGGGCTGGTTTTCCAGCATGGCGTAGTCGTGCTTTAAATGTGCATACCTTGCGCTGACCAATTTCTTTTTCCTGATTTGGAGGAACTTGGTCAGTACAGAGACTGTGTTCGCCTGTGGCCGCGTACTCAAGCGAGCTTTTGGCATCAAGGCTACACACTCCAACCCAACCTAATCTAACCTTACCCTTAACCTTCTCCACAAGAGAAAATATATTTCAAAACCAATTTAATTCCTTTAGAATCTCTACTGATTAAAAATTGAACTCAGAATCAATAATGCAACATAGTGTGGCATATTATAATTCCTTTTTTATATTTCTTTGAATATGTCAATTAATTTTAGACTCATTAAAACTCATTAAAGGTAACATTTTTTCTATCAAAATTAAGTTTTAATAATTTAAAAATAGGAAATTTAAATCGCTTTGATATTTTTGATTTTAATTTCTAAAATGATAATCAGCATTCACCCGAAATTGTTTATTTTTTCTTTCTATTAAATTAACTTTCATTTGTGGTTAAATAGATGAAGGCAAATCCTGATACAAACCACCATAAAGCGAAAAATAAACACCAATAATGGCACATTACTCACATAACATAATAATTGAATAAAATTCAGTCAATTCAATGTACACGTTTGATGCATTCAACAATGGTGGTTTTTTTTTTGTTCAAATATGTTATCAATTCCATCTGTTTCCCTGCTAAGCCAATGAAATCTGCTGTGTATAGATAAGCAATTATAGTCTTTTGGACTTCTAAATTATAACATTTCAATAAAATATGCTGCACACCGGGAATTCACAGCATTATACACAAATATTTGGTCTAATTAAAATTGTTTAACGAATACATGTGATGGGAACAGAGAAAGCAAACATTTGAGTACTTTTTTAGAGTACTTAGTACTTTTTGTGCACTCATTTTAGGTACAGTTAATGTATTCAAAGGAATATTCGTAGTTGTGCGTTACTGATATCTTTGGCCATATATTGGGCAACACTTTCGATTTAGTTTGTTAGAAGAGTAGACAAAATTCACAGTGTAACCTGGTTGTAGTAGTTATTTTAACCAGAGATCAGTAATGAATCGTTTTTTCGCTACTCATAAGTACTCATAAAATTTTGAATATAAGTGGGTCAACAATATTGAAAATTAACTACGTACTCAGATTCATTCGTATTCACTACAACGTTGATTTATAAGTACAGGTTGCAATGAGTGAGCGTTGACATCAAACTCATACCATTCGAAATATGTTTGATTCATAAGCCTACTCATTCAGATTCATAACTTTAGAAAAATACTTATAAATGATTCGAGGGACTAGAATCAGAATTTACAGTCTTAGTTATTGATGCATTTGCAAAAAAAGAAAAAAGACTCATAAGCAAAAAGACAGCGCAGCAAGCAAAGCAAATACACAATCTTTTGGTGAGTATTTTAGTGTTCATACGCGAATCATACTTATTTTGTGATTCGTGCAACATGTTGAGTTATGGAGAGTCGAAATCGATAACATCATACGTGTTGTTAAGTATGAATATGATGAGTACTTCAAACTTTGAATATGAGTAGAGGTTCCATGATATAAAAATAAGTATGAATGCGTATAAGTATCGAAATTATGAGTATGATTCGATTCTACTCATATTTTAGAATACTCATTGCTGATATCTGATTTGAACCACAGAAGTTATTACTATTCGTTCATGAATAATTTACTCAACATTAATTCATCTAGAAATTAAAGCAAAATCCAACTACAAACTAAATCAAGTATGTCTTTCGATGCCAAAAATTATACTCTGGATGTACAATATCATAATGGGTCCTTTGTTTACTTATGGCACAATAGTATGGCGCTCGTTAGTGGAGAGATCAATAAATCTCGTAATGCTTGGGGGATGTAGAGATGGACCAGTGTTCTGTTCATATGGTACTGCATAATTGTGCACAAGTTCTCTAGAGTGTTGAAGGCTAGAGCATATAGTCATTCTAAGCTTCGCTGTTAACTTCAAGGCGAAATACTGTTAATATTCGATTACAGCATCGCCGAACTTTCGTTAGCAAATTCTAAGTGAAAATTCTTATATTAACAGTACAATCCCATCAATATCAGAATGATGAAATTGAATTCTGCGTTTTTTCAATCGAGGTCAAATCGGATCTTTAATATTGTTTTCGTAAGAGCGAAAGAGCTCCTATTGCCTCAAGTTAAAGCGTTTGGATTAACAACCAAGAGGATATTCATTAAATATCTCTCGGTTAGTAAAAGAGTGAGAAGTAGCTGCAGTCTTGTAGGTAGTGTGTTGGTTTATTACATGTAAGGCCAGTGTTCAACCCCTGGGTCAGACATCTCCAGCAAAACGAAATATGCAGAAATATCTTTTCGACGACTTCATCTCAGCAGATTTTCTCAAAAAATTTGTCGTTCGGAGACGTCTTTAAATTGGATGAGGAGAAGAAAAATGTCGCCGTAGTCTGGTAGATAGTATGTTGGATTATTAGATGTAAGGCCACGGTTCAAACCCCAGATCAGATTACTTTCTCTCAGCAGATTTCTGGAAAAAATTCTGAGAGTAAATAAAATTTGCCATGAAAAGTTTCTCAAAAATCTGTCATTTGGAATCGACTTTAAACTCCAAGTCCCACCACTCATGTATAAAACTAACACACACAACATAAGTGGTGTGAGAAACTAGGTCGTAATCCTGACTGAGGGGTTCTAATGACCATTACGTATGTGTTTAGTAAAAGATTGAAGAAACGATTTGTATACTTTCTGTTGTCGAACGAAGCTTGTGTGAAATAAACGGGCAGCCGAGTAGAGCCATGCATATACTGGCTCATGCGAACGCTAACCGCTCTCGGTAGCTAAATTTATTAGTTCGATATTATAAGCCGTTGCTTAGAAAAAGAAATAGGCTGGTGAGGGCTTCTTGGATTCTATAGGATTTTGAGCCTGACATACCGAATATGAAGTTAGTAGCTCTTAGGTAACGCATCCAGACTGGTTGCTGTATTGTGTTATACCATAATACACTAGTTGGACTGGAGCACAGTCTAATGACCAGTATCGTATCTATAATAATGTGAAAGAGGAGAAGAGAGTTGAACGCGTGTGCCTGGTTAATTATCACTTTTTGTTGCGGATGCAGTCTGAGCTATAGAAAATGATTGTCATACCATTAACAAAAATTTTTCATCTATTTTTGCATTATGACCGCAAAATGGATTAGAATAACAAAAAAAAATTTTTTTAACAAAAAAGAAGGAAAACAATTATTGTATCAATAATAATAGGAATTCCTGTACATTTATATTTTTACCACAGTGTTTGTAAACATAATTCATTATTATTTTTATTATTTTGAATCATAAAATATGTTTGCAGTTTAGATTTTTTATTTATTTTTTTATATTATTTGGCCTCATTACCATGAATAATATTTGAATTTGTTTTTTTTTTTTATTTAAAACCGCTAATTATCACTGTTAAGTTTCGTTGGTAGATTTAAATATTATGAAAATATTTGTTGTTGTAATAAATCATTCAAATATAGATTTATTTTTATTGAACATATTGGATTTAAATATTTCGTCGTTCAAAAACAAAATTTTCATCTGGCTGAGAAATGGATGGGCAAAACTAAGAGCCAAAAATCAAATTAGTCTCGGTCCAAAGTAGTAGGTTAGGTTAGGGCAAGTGCAATACCCGCAGGACAAAATGCCCAAATGTAACAAACCCTAGAGGGGGAGAGAGAGAGAGAAGATAGTAAAGGAGATAGAGAAATTGGAAAAGTAGAAGTGGTGGGAAAGAGAGGATAAGGAGACGGAGGAAAAACAGTCAATAAACACACAAGAGCCCTAGCACTTCTCATCCAGTTCAACATATTTATGCCTTAATATCGGCTCTCGGCAAGGAGTCCAAACCCTCGAAGAAGCCCCTGTCCAGGGTCCTTAACCTCAACCTACAAAGGACTGGGCAATTGCAGAAGAGGTGTTCGATAGTTTCCAATCCTCATCGCAACATACCCTACATTCGATCTGGTCCATCATACCGTGATATACATCATCATCATCATACCGACAGCTGCTGCAGTTGGTAGTTATTCTCCATTTTATCTCAATCTTTCGCATCGCTTTATAAGTTTTATTTTACCTGGTTTTTCCTAACCATTCACTGGTAGAATGTTATACGGATTTCTACTGTAGGGTCTTATGTGTTGGATTGTGATTTACGTTCCTCTTACAATTTATTAAAGAATTTATTATTAAGATTTACCAGCATGGAGCAAGGCATTGTGGAGTGCATTTGCATTTCAAGTAGCCACTCAAACGGGCACTTTAATTCACGTAAGTATTCTTCATATACAAATTGAAATATTTTTTTATTTTATTTTATTGTTGTTCTACTGTTATGTTTGTATTTATTTTCTTAAAAATATGTAAAGTAATAAACGATAACATATGCATTATTTATGTGGTATTTTTATTAAGTTTTGTTATTCGACTATGCAAAAATTCACAGAAGAAATGTTTTGCATGCGAAACTATAGCAGCCAAATACAGTCTTCGAAAGCCCGTGTGCCCTCAATGGCTGTGTTTTGATTTCTTTTGGTGGAACGGAAACGAAAACCGCGCACTAATCTTAACTACAAGAGACTTACAGTTATTTTTTGTCGAATTCGGCGCTGCACAAAACTAAATTCTCTTGCAGTATTTTAATTAAATTAAATTTAAAAATTCTACAAATGTTTTTTACAAAAGCATTTTGGGAAATTCTCTTTATAGCCACCACAAGAATTCTATTTTCATTGTTTTCAATATGTTTTTGTGTGCATATTTTTTTATTGTGGTTCGCACACATATTTTCCCCAAAGTATGAAATCCTTTTTATTCAAATGATTTTTAAAGGGCGTTCAGCAACACTAGTGGGCTATAATTAAAAGTACAGTAAAAAGTACGATTTTTTTGATGCCCTATACCAACATGATCATTACGGGGCACTGCCAGATTAGATTCGTTACAAGGATCTGGACTATTGCAGGGTATTCTGCGACGAGGAAGAATTGAGAACTATCGAACACCTTCTCTGCAACTGTCCATCCCTTAGTAGGTTGAGGTTGAGGACCCTGGAAAGGGGCTTCTTTGAGAATTTGAATTCTGTGTCGAGTGTCGACAATAATCCTCTCCATACATACATATATAATTGGTCATTACAACCCTTCAGTCAGGATTACGACCTAGTTTCTCACACCACTTACGATGTGTGTGTTAATTTTATACATCAGTGGCGGGACCTACAGTTTTTAAAGTCGACTCCGAACGACAAATTTCTTGAGAAACTTTTCGTGGCAATTTTATTTGCTTTCAGAGTTTTTGCCAGAAATCTGCTGAGAGGAAGTCGCCGAAGTTATTTTTTTTGTATTTTGTTTGATGTATGGCCTCTCTCTCTGCATAGATTCATTATTAGTTTGAGCTGGTTGAGAAGTGCTAGGGCTTCAATAGTGTAGTTGCGCTCTTTTGTGTGTTTGTGGTCAATGTTATTTCTCCGTTTTCTTGTCCTCCACTTCCTACTTCCTCTTGTTTTCCTTATCTCCTTTATTATCCCCTCTTATCTTAGGACGTTGTACAATGGGTCAACTTGACCTCGGGGTACTGTACTTGTCGCAATGGCAAGTACACGTCCTGTAGCCTAAACCTAAATCTTCCATGATCAAATAAGTATGCAACAGATTACAAAATAGAAACCTGTGATTTAGTCATGGCGCTGATATAACATTCGGCCCGTAAGTTAATTAAAGTTGTCAACATTCCTTTTTAATAATAAAAATGTCCTCTCACAAGATATCATATCTTGTTTGGCATTCAAAAAATGTTTTTTTTTTGAGACGAAATTATTCTCATTTTTTTTTAATTTCTAAACAGCATTTGTCAACACATTTACATGTGAATAGTGAATTAAGAGTTTCGTTCTAAAATCATAAATTTACAGCCACTTAAACTTCTCGCTGTGGACTTGCAATTAACCGGAATCCAAAAATACCACAACATCTCTTGATGGTGTAGGTCACACAGTGTTGTAACAACTAAACACCAAAGCTCACGTCCATATGACAGCAACATGTTCTCTTCAAACAGAAAATGAAAACGAAAATGAAAAAAAAAAGAAAACAACAACAAAATATCTTATGCTTTAGAATCAAGTTAAGTGCAACACCAACACCAACACCAACAAATGAAACAAAAACTAAACATGCATGAAACGTAGAACTCAACCCAACTCAACAAGCGCAGCAGCTGATGCATAGAAAAAAATTCCAACAGATTATGTACATATGTATGTTTGTGATTATGATGTTAAGCAGGAGGTTGAGCTACAAATGAATATGAATTTATTTTATTAAGGTAATGTTTTGTTTTTCAACTTGTTGTTGTTGTTTTTTGTTTTAAAATGTCTGCCAAAAATGTGTTGTTTTGGATGAAAACTAAAAACAGAAACTAAAAAAACTGGAGATGAAAAGCATAAATGCGGTATGAGATTTGCTTTCTTCATATGTTTTGTTTGTTTTTTTTCGCTTGAAAATTTGTGCTAAAAACTACAACAATTTTAATTATAATTAAATACCATTTTCTCTGCATAACATTTATGGTGGTAATGAAGTTATTTTTAATTTTGTAAACGGTTACGTATACGTTATATTTTTACTTGGCTTAGGAATTTTTATTACTCATACGCCGAAATTAAAGCATTTTTATATGCGAATGATACGTTGTTAACTGAGTGAGTTATTTGTGGTTTAAAGATTCGATTCAATTCACAAATTTCTTGTAGGGTTATATACAAAGTAAGGGATTTCTAGACAACGTCTATGACGTTTATGAATTCATATATAAATCTTTGGGTGACGGTTATTTCGAAATTTCAACTTTTGGACTTCCTTTTAAGAGCATTTTTTTTTAAACAAAAACCAATATTTTGAAAAGAGAGAAAAATAATGTCGATGAACTGATACTAGCATTCAAACCAATGGTCTCATGCTTATAGGCTTACACCTAAGTTTGTTACGCCCTCTCAATTAGTTGTACCAACTATACTTCCTATAGTAAGTCTGTATTTCTTATCTTCGTCCACATTAGTCTTCTGAAATGAGTTATATCTGTTACATTGCCCAAAAATTTTGGGATTGCTGGGAAATGACATACAAAGTGTTCCATCATTCGTTCTCCAACTTATACCCTACATTACCATCTGCGGGTCTGATTCGGTTCAAAATTACGTTAAAAATAATAAGAAAGCGAACGTCCTACATACGGCCCAGCAGATCCTGTGTCTCTTTCAGTTTTATCTTCAGTACAGCCAAGTTTTTCAGCTAATGAGACATCAGAATATTCTTTGTTAAAAAACCGGGTGCTATCAATATGAACGATCTTGCTCTTTCTACTATACATATAGATAGTTAAGCTAAATTAAGCCCTTAGTCAGTAAATGTCATCAGGAGGCGATGAAATAGTGGTGATCCATATGAGGGAGGAAAGTATGTCACTCTGTCGTGCTCCTCTATTCACATATTCATCATATTCTTTCACTTATGATGTATGCACTTCAATGTATCCCTGTACTTCTTATCATTTGGCCAATCTATTCATTCAGCGCCAATGTTAATGCATACTGCGCGAGAACATACTTTGTCACCTATAGATGCCTCCATATATAGAGGGGCATCCAGAGCAGCCTCTACTGATCTTCATAAAAACTGGGATCGATTTAGTCTTACTTAGTCTCACCTCTTAGCTTGCTGTGCAGAGATGTGTCAGACTTTTCGCCAGTAGCGTTGGTTATGGGCATTCTTTGTGTCAGCGATTGAATTGGTAACAATTTCCTCTATACTGGCGCAACTGATTAGTCTTCTGGGTTCTCTTTAATGGGATTCAGTTGCGACAGTAGTTAAAGTAATCCAGATTCTGTTATTTTGCTATAGAAAATCAATTTTTATTTAAAAACTTGTGAGCTCGTGCATCTATTACAATAGCGTTCAAATATCGTCAAGCATACATGAGTAGTCGCCGTAGTCTAGTATATAGTGTGTTGGCTTATTAGACTAGAAGACTCGGTTCAAACCCCAGTTCAGACATCTCTAACTGAACGAAATACAAATAAAAAATATTTCTTCAGCGACTTCCTCTCGGCAGATTTCTGGCGAAAATTCTGAGTGTAAATAATATTTGCCATGAAAAAGGTTCTCAAAAATCTGTTGTTCGGAATCGACTTTAAGCTGTAGGTCCCGCCACTTATGGGTAAAACATAAGTGGTGTGAGAAACTAGGTCGTGATCCTGTGTAAAAGTAATGAGCTCTTATGTACATGTATGTGAGTGTGGTATGTATGAATGTGTATACATGTGTATGTATATGTATGTATGTGTTATTTAATTTCATGAACTGTAGTATGTATTATTTGTTTGAGTTCTAGAACCATCTACGTTTAATAGAATTTAAAATTTTTGTTGTACTTGCAATATAGATTACGCTTTAAAGAAATTAAATTAAATTTTCGAAAATTTTAATTTTTTTCTTCAAATAAAAATGCATTTAAACAAGTTTTAAAATCTTCTTTTTAAATAATTTATAAATTTTTAAAAGTTTTTTTTTTAATATGATTTGATGATGATGATGATGCTGGCTGGTGTGCTGTTATTTTAGAAATTCATTCATAAATTTTATGAAACTTTTTTTGTTTTTTTTTTGTTTTTCATAATTTTTCTTTTTCATGCAAGTCTTGTCAGTAATAAATTTGATTATGACTTATTTTGACACACTGTTTTGATATGAATGAGTGGGAAAAAAAACGAAGAAGTTTTTTTTCTACATGAACATGCAAAACATAGTTGGTACATGGGTTTGGTTATTCATACAAAACAGATATAAAAATATATTTACAGAATAATAAAAAAAAAAACTAGGATAGGAATTCATTTTTCGTTTTTCTTTATGTCCACCACAGTGTTGTTTTTAAATACCATACTTTTATAGCGGAATTCAAATACTTATTTAGCCCTGGGTATTCTAGTTTTTTAATTTTTATTAAATTCTTCTTTAATTTAATTTTATTATTGTAATATTTATTTGTAGATGTATGTATATGATGTATTTAATTCAGTTTAATTTAATTTTAAATTTATTTATTTAAAAATTCATTTTTATACAAACATTTTTATACACACTGATTAGTAATTACATTTGATCCAACTACATACATATGTACAGTAAACGTCAAAAGAAATTGGATAAAATTCTAACAATCAAAAAACTCAACTTTTACCACTTAAGGAGGGTGCCCGCAAAAAATTTGGACAATATTTCGAAATTTTTTTGTAATTTTTGTTTTGTTTCAATTTTAAAAATTGACAATGAAACAATTTTAAAATAAAAATAACGGTAATTTATTAATGTGTATTTGTTTTTTAATGTACAGTTTCTTTTGACACTCACTGTATATAGCCTTTATTAAACATATGGAGTGACATTTAAGTTTCTTTGAAAGTTATTGATTTATTTTTTACTACAAATAAACTTTTGAATTTTAATTAAATTTTATTTCATTCAATTGCGTAAAAAAATCCTTATTAATGCCATGTTTTTTTTATAATGGAGTTTTTCAATGAAATTGTTGTTTGAACATCAATACATCAATAACATCAATAGCAGCTTGAAGTAACAAATAGAAAATCAAATTCCATATTAAATAGTGAGATTTTTGGGCGTTCAATTCCCCGAATTCCTTTAAGCAGCATATTTCATTACGCTTGTATAATATGTGGGTGTAATTGTGTAACTGGAAATATAAAACAAACTTTGAGAAAAACTTGTGAAATATTACACAGAAAAGAAATAAAACAGAAATAAAAATTGAAATTCGGGAACCGCATTTACAGCGATATTGTAAAGCAGAATTGCTTAAGTTACCAATGCGATACGTAGTCGCCGTCTAGTAGGTAGTATGTTGGCTTATTAGACGTGAGGTCACAGTTTAAACCCCAGGTCAGACATCTCCAACTGAACGAAATATGAAAAAATATTTCTTTGGCGTCTGCCTCTCAGCAGATTTCTGGCAAAAAGTCTGCGAGTAAATAAAATTGCCATGAAAAGTTTCTCAAAAAATCTGTCGTTCGGAATCGACTTTAAACTGTAGGTAAGGCCCCTCATGTATTAAATTAACACAAACAACATAAGTGGTGTGAGAAACTGGGTCGTAATCCTGACTAAAGGTGTGTAGTGACCAGCCATGTGTGTATGTATTGCTTCCGTAGTCTTCTGACAAACCATCTGAAAGTCGCTGAAATTGCCACGCAAAATTTCTTAAAATCTGTAGTACTGAAGCGACTTTAAACTGCAAGTCCCGGCACTCATTAATAAAATTAATGCACTCAAAATGTTTGGTGTGAAGAGCTAGGTTGTAATTTTGTCAAATGACGGCTCGTATCCGAGTGCAAGGAGTCATTAAGGACTTTTGGACCAGACCGAAGCCGTCTATGCTGGGTTCCGGGTCATAGTGGAATCCTCGGTAATGAGACGGCGGATGCTCTCGCTGGATTAGGTTCTCTTTCTGATGGCGATTTAAAATTTGGTCTTCATCCCCCAGCCTGCGTTCTCATCAATGGATGTGTCAGGGGGAGAGAACAGAGGCCTTGGGGGAATGGATCGTGTTGTTATGTCTCTAGGTGTCTATGGCCTGCTGTAGACAGTGTAAGAACAGATTGGCTGCTGGGCTTGAAGAAGGCCAGCTTAAGGTTAGTTATTTGGTTTATTACGCAGCATTGCAAGATGAGATCGCTGACAAGGATCTGGAACAGATCCCAGTCAAACGATTGCAGGGTATATTGCGATGAGGTGGAGTTGGAGACTATCGAACACCTCCACTGTAACTGTCCACCTCTTAGTAGGTTGAGGTTGAAGAGCCTTTGCAGGAACTTCTCTGAAGGTTTGAATTATATGTCAAGAGCGGACATAAAGGCTCTCCATAGATTCATTATTAGTCTGAGATGATTGAGAAGCGCTAGGGCTTCAATTCTTCTTCAATTCAATTACTCTGCTTCCTCATTCTCCATTTCCTTTCCTTTTTCCTTACCTCTCCTATTATCCTCTCCCCCTTTAGGGGTCAACTGGACCTCCGGATACTATACTTGTCTCAATTGGCAAGTAAAAGTCCTCTAAACTAGTAATTAAAGTAACTGTGGTTGAAGCAATGGGTATTGTCTCACAAAGTAAAAATGAATCTTTTTAAAGCCCAGAAATTTGTAAAAAAATTTTGAAAAACACCTAAAAAATGTTCATAATTGTATACTTAATAGCTTTTTAACTCTCTTTTGTGGTTTATTTTATGGAATTCTAAAATGTTTGTGAAGTCAATTCAGAGTTCCTTTAAATATTACATTTTGATTGTGAATTTACTTTGTGACACAAGCATTCAGAAAGAATTGCGTTGTGATAAATGATGAAAGCAACTGAACCTGCAATATGAACTCGTGATTTATAAAAATAAAGTTTCAAATATTTTTTCTCTTTGTTTTTGTTTTTGTTTTTAACGTTACCATTACTGTTACAAAGTTTGTTTGTTATTTTTTTTTCTTGCAGATAATCAGAGAGGTATAGCGGTAAATGTGATTATATGACAGTGTACTCTGATGGTTGCCATAGTTTAATAGAATTGTTTGGATTTCGTGAGCGTGTCATCCATTACTCTTGTGGAAGCAACCATACATTCATTCTGCGTTTGAAAGTTTAAAGCCAGTGTGTCTGTTGTCAACGCATTGGTATTTCTTAAGTTTTCCAACCACAAATATAAGATGATTTTAAACAGCAGCAGCTGTTGGTTTTTTCTTCTTCTTTTTCTTATCGAACATTTGATAAATGGTTTCAAGTGTAGAGAAGTTAAGTTGCAAGTGTTTGAGAGTTTGTTTGCTGATAAAAAAAATAAATTTCAGGTTGTGCAATACTATCGATGTATTTGTGGTTGTTGTTACAAAACCCATATAAAAATTCAATGAACTGTAAATAAATTCATTTCATTCTGTGTATTATTCTTGGTGAAATGGTTTTTTAATGTCAATATTTATTGACGTATGTTTGTTATACGAAAAGGTGTTCGTTCACCAAATGTAGGTTACAACGTAATTCTTTAAGTGTTTATGACATGCGATAGAATTTTATTTTTTAATTAATAATTTTGATATTTAAGAAGTCGTTTTGTAAGTAAAAAAGAAAAGGAATTAAAATTAAACAAAAACAAAGAAAGTGAAAATCGTGTGACTAAAGAAATTTATTGTCACAATCCTATTTAAGATTAATTCCAACCAAACTAACATGCTTGTTCAAAAGAATACGTGTTTTTTTTTACAATTAATGAGTTTTATTTCCTTTCTTAAAAAGGTTGAGTTTTCTTTTAATTTGTTCTTCTTTGTTCAGTTGCAGAGTTTTTGGCCGAAAATAATTTTCTCGTCACTACCGACTAACAAGTATTGGCAGCTTATTTGAATGTTAATTAAAACAGAAGAAGGGCTGTGTCTGGTGTGCCGTAATATAATCAGATTCCTGTCTATGCTGCCTAAGTAATGAATATGGAATATCTACCAAACGCTTTACGCCCGAATCGACTTCTGTCAGCTCTATGTTTACTGTATTGCATACTCTAAGTGATATTCTAATGAACACGTTAGAATACATACTTACATACATACCATAGGTCAGCAATGAGTATTCAATAAGATGAGTAGAATCGAATCATACTCGTAATTTCTGATACTGATACGCATTCATACTTATTTTAATATCGTGGAACCTCTACTCATATTCAAAGTTTGAGGTACTCATCATATTCATACTTAACAACACGTAATACGTTATTGGTTTCGACTCTCCCTAACTCAACATGTTGCACGAATCACAAAACAAGTATGTTTCGCGTACGAACACTAAAATACTCACTAAAAGGTTGTGTGGTTGCTCTGTTTTCTGCTTATGTGTCTTTTTTCTTTTTTGGATATGCAACAACATCTCTAAATTTTGATTCGCGTCATTTATAAGTATTATGAGTATTTTTCTAAAGTTATGAATCTAAATGAGTAGGCTTATAAATCAAACATATTGCGAGTGGTATGATTTTGATGACAACGGTGTACGCATACTTGTTGCAACCTGTACTTATAAATCAACGTTCTAGTGAGTACGAATGAATCAGAGCACATAGTTAAATTTCAATTTTGTTGACTCACGTTCAAAATTTCATGAGTGCTTATGAGTAGCGAAAAAACGATTCATTGCTGATCTCTGATACAAACATACATAATTGGCAATTACAACCCTTCAGTCCGGATTATGGTTCTAGTTTCTCACACCACATATGTTGTATGTGTTAATTTTATACATTAGTGGCGGGACATACAGTTTAAATTCTATTCCGAACGACAGATTTTTGAGAAACTTTTCATGGCAATTTTATTTACTCTCAGAGAGTTTTTGCCCGAAATCTGCTGAGAGGCAGACGTCGAAGAAGTATTTTTTCGTATTTTGTTGTGACGTCAGACCTGGGATTTGAACTGAGGATTTACATCTAAAAAGCCAACGCACTACCTACTAGACTACGGCGAAGCCTTGTCTGACATAAATTGAATTGGTTGAAGGCATAATTTGACCGCCTTCAAAAGTCTAGAGCTCAACAAAACAGTTCTCCTGAAATCCAACTGGAACTGACAACTTTATGATCCCCAATTTATCTTCAGACCTAGCTATTGGTTAAACTAGTTTTAAGCAATTAATTTCCTTACAATTCATCAAGCTGTACTTGCATTCAATTCAAAAGTTCATTTAACATGTAATCGAGAAAAGTAGTAACGTTGCATACACGTTTTGCATTTTGTTTGAAAGAAAAACCGAAAAAAAAAATAAAAATTTCTCGAAGTTATTCTGTCACAGCTTTTGCTATTTCACGTTCAATAACTTAATCGTCACACAAAACAAAATAACTTTTAAACCGATTTTGTTTTTCTTCTTCTTTTTCTAATTTTAAACGTGTCTTGATTTTAAGACCATTAAACCCTTTAAGGAATTTGTTTTGTTGTTGCTTTGCAATGTTGTTGTTGTTTTGTTAAATTATTGTTGTCGGCAACATTTTAGTTAAAGGTGTTGCTATCGGCATTAACGTTGGCTTTGTTGTCTGAAAAGTTGGGGGGCAAGAAATGTGTGTTTGAAAGTTTATCAAAGTTTGTCACTCTTTTGTAGGAAGAGAAATTAGCACAACAAATATACGAAAATTATTTTGGAAATTCACTTTCTTTTCACACTGCTACTGCTCCAGGCAATTTTTTTGAGTTTAACTGGCATTTGTATGAGCGTAAGCAATTAGCACTGTTATTATTAAACAAAACGCTGATGAAATTGTAATTGGCAATCATAAATAACTGCTCATGAAGTTTTCGAATTTGTAACTATTTTCAATCAATTAATTTCATGCCTTTATTTGGTCCATTAGTTTTGAAATTTAACGCACTAAGGGAGGGGGGTCAGCAATGAATTGTTTTTACGCTACTCATAAGCACTCATGAAATTTTGAGTATAAATGAGTCAACAATATTGAAATTTAACTATTCCGATGCATTCGTACTCACTACAACGTTGATATATAAGTACAGGTTTGCAAAGAGAATACGTACAACGTTGACATCAAACTCATACCATACGAAATATGTTTGATTCATAAGCTTACTCAATTAGATTCATAACTTTAGAAAAATACTTATAAAACTTATAAATGATTCGAGTGGCTCGAATCATTCAACAAAATTTACAGACTTAGTTTACAACAAATGAAAAACGACAGAACAGCAAGCAGATCAAACACACAACCTTTTAGTGAGTATTTTAGTGTTCGTACTCGAATCATACTTATTTTGTAATTCGTACAACATGTTGAGTAATGGAGAGTCGAAATCAACAACATCAATCGTGTTGGTAAGTATGAATATGATGAATACTTCAATTTTTGAATATGAGCAGAGATTCCATTATATTTAAATAAGTATGAATGTGTATAAGTATCGGAAATTATGAGTATGATACGATTCTACTCATCTTTTTGAATACTCATTGCTGATCTCTGGTATGTATGTAACGCCTGGATTCACCCTGATAATGACAAGAACAAATTTGACTCACAATCACAAACATGATACAAATATTAGAACAAATTTCTGATCAATATCAAGCAATTACTGTGTTTAAAATTTCTGTTGTTTTTCTTACAATTAACCATTGAACATCATTTTATCATTGTAAACTGTCTGTTTTACTAAAACCATGAAGAAAAAATTCCTTCTCTGTGATTTTAACTTTCACAACCATAAATAATAGTTTGACTTGGAAAACTTTTCTGCTATCATTTTAAGTACTTAATTTGGTGCCTCTCTGCAATTCATTTTTTTTTCTCATTTCTATACAACTAATTTATTGTGGAGAGGAAAAAAAGAGAACTTTAATTGCCTTTCAAAACAATTATAGACCGACGAAGTCGAAAAGTCTCAACTGTTGAAAATAAAAAACCCCAACCAAACAGAGAAAAACCAACAATTTGTTGCATGTTTAAAAATTGCACAATGTTAGTTACGATGAAAAGTTTTCTGTCATATTTTTGTAAATGACAGGTAAACGCTATTATAAGCACCGACAATTGGGATTCGTTAAACAATATAAGTGAAGTACAAAATTTTGTAATTGGAATTTTGTAATTATATTGCAACATAATTAAACACATTTTTTTATCAATTATAGATCTCTTATTATATAATAATTGTATATAAATGAACCTACAGTGTGGGGCCCTCAATTCATGCCTCTATTTGGTCTATTTGCTTTGAAATTTAAGTTGTCCAAAACAATTTAAAATACTAAGGAAGGAAGAATGCAGTCCCTGGCGGACACCAGCTACAATATCAAAACTTTACACATAACAAAATTGGTCATTACAATCCTTCAGTCAGGATTATGACCTAGCTTCTCAAACCACTTATATTAGGTGTGTTAATTTTTATCCATAAGTGGCGGGACCTGCAGTTTAAAGTCGATTCCAAACGACAGATTTTTTTGCAGAAACTTTTCATGGCAATTTTATTTACTCTCAGAGTTTTTGTCAGAAATATGCTGAGAGAAAGTCGCCGAAGAAATACTTTTTGTATTTCGTTTTGATGTCTGACCTGGGGTTTGAACCGTGGCCTTACGTCTAATAAGCCAGCACACTACATACTAGACTACGGCGTGTTTACTTCACTATAAAAAGCTTGGATTAGGCTACGGTTAATCTCTATAGAGGCTTGTGTGTTGGTTTTCATTGGTTAATATTTTTATGTGGTGCGTTCCAAGCCCTATGGACAACTCAAGTTTAAAGTCCAAGGTATTGGCGTTCGCTGCACGCATTAATTAACATCTAGCGGGTGCTAGAATGGCATATAGGAGCAGCCACGTGGAGGCTGCTTGTCAACCTGAATATTGCAATATAAGGATCGTTCTGGAGGTCGTCATGTTGACCATAGTCAGAAACTTTACCTTGTTTACATGCATGCCATCCCATTGATATTAATGGCCAGTTAAATAAGTAAGTATAAGGCTACCGGTTTTGGATGGGAATTTACATGCTAGAGTTTGTTAGGTTACCCTTTTTTTGGGAATTTTTACTACCTTTTTGTAAGTCATGTTGGTGTGTGTACCAAATATTCTGGCAGTAGTTTAAGACTCGGCTTAAGGGAGAAGCCGTTTGTAAGCCTTTCGGTGCCAGAAGCCTTCGTTCTCTATTTGGTTGGCAATTTCTTTCAAAATGTTTGAAAATCAGTGCGCCATGACATAAGAATTTTTGTAATTTCCGTAATGTCGCCGTAGTCTAGTAGGTAGTGTGTTGGCTTATTAGACGTAAAGCCAGGGTTCGAACCCCAGGCCAGACATTAAAACAAAATACAAAAAGTATTTCTTCGGCTACTTCCTCCCAGCAGATTTCTGGCAAAGACTCTGAGAAGAAATAAAATGTCTATGATAAGTTTCTCAAAAATCTGTGGTTTGGAGTGGACTTTAAACTGTAGGTCCCACCACTCATGTAAAAAATTAACACACACAACATAAGTGGTGTGAGAAACTAGGTCGTAATCCTGACTGAACGGCTGTAATGACCAATTATTTATGTATGTATGTAATGATTCATAGATGGTCAATAGAATTTAAGTTTAAATTAATTTAGCAGCGTGTTTTTCCATAAGTCAACTGAGGTACAGTGAGCATCAAAAGAAACTGTACATTAAAAAAATATACATTAATAAATTACCGTTATTTTTATTTTAAAATTGTTCCAATGCCAGTTTTTAAATTTGAAACCCAAAAAATTTACGAAAATAATTTCGAAATATTGTCAATTTTTTTTGGGCTCTCTCCTTATGTGGTAAAAGTTGAGTTTAATGATTGTTAGAATTTTATCCTTAGTGTACATTATCTTTTGACGCTCAGTCAATGTTTGTGGACGCCATCAATTCTGTTGTCTTTTAGTTAAGAGCCCGAAAATCTGGACTTATAAGAATCTTAACTGTGTGAAAATGCCTTTGTTCCACTCTAATTCAGCACATTTTTCCAAATATAAGAATCAAACAAAAAATCATTCCTTATTACCATTACTTTATGAACTTTACTCCATGAATTCTTTCCCATATTAAACGTCAATCTGTTTAATGAAGTCAACATGTCAGGAGACATTTTTCTATTTTAATTTGGAAGAAATAAGAAGAACATGTTTGAGACACATTTCCCATAAGTGTGTTGTAACTTTCTGCAGCATTTTCTTAACATTTCCTTTGAAAGGCGAAAGCGAATAGCATTCGATTCTGTTCTAATTTTCTCCCTTATAAAGTGTCACATGTTTCCCTACACACATTAACACTAATGGCGCGCAATAACAAAACTTTGTTAATTTCCAAACAGTTTTCTGTTTTCTATCTTCTATTTTTCTTTTTTTCTTTTTATTTTTGCTTGTCATGTCAAAATAGAGAACAAAAATGGAAAAAAATGGAAAAAATAGTTGATAATATTGTCCAAAATTGTTGATGGTATCGTGGGACATTTGCACATACTTATGGCGTTATGTTATCCCAAACATTTTATTGTCGTACGAATGTGTAAGTGTTGCAGCGTAATTTACAGCCAAAAAAAATTTAATTTTGATTCGCATTACCTTTTGATGACGATTGACATCAATCAATT
This sequence comes from Sarcophaga variegata, assembly GCA_932273835.1. Lineage (NCBI taxonomy): Eukaryota > Metazoa > Arthropoda > Insecta > Diptera > Sarcophagidae > Sarcophaga > Sarcophaga variegata. Next base: position 112,297,160 of record OW026362.1, on the reverse strand, counting down.
GCATGATGTACTGCAAGATGTACTGCAGCCCTTGCGCTGACCAACTTCTTCTTCTTCCCTAGTTTGGTAGAACTTGGTCAGTACAGGGACTGCGTTCACCTGTGGCGTCACAACGGATCACTATGCGTGCTCAAATGAGCTTTTGGTATCAAAGCTACCACTCCAAAACCTAAACTGCATGATGTGCTGCATGACGTACTGCATGATGTACTGCATGCAGGATGTACCGCTACGGTTATATAATGTTTTTATCATTTTCCGACAATAATTCTTACTGATAACTATTCTTACTCGCCCTGAAACAATACTGAATCAAAACGATATACAGATAACATCATCTATTTTGGGGGGTGCCCAAAAAGATAGCTCTGTGTTTAGATGTTTAGAGAGAGGTAAGGTTCCATTAAATTTGGCCAATGGTTACTTCATGCTTCATGTCTATTCTGTCTGAATATTCTGTCTGAATTTGCCGTTTGTGAAAAATCTCGACGATCAATACATAGTCCAAGCCTGGGGAATACTTATTAACGAATGAATGAAGAATAAAGGACCTCTTTTTCGTTAAGTCCATTAATTCTCTCTTAAGAAACTGTGTCATTTAAATTCTTTTTCGAAAATTTCATTTAAGATTCAAGGAAATGCTTTGATTAACATTATTTTCTCGAGAGTAGCCATGAACTGACAACACAGTAAATGACATGACAAGCAACTGCGATAGTAAGAGAGCACCATAAGGACTTTAGTTGTATTGTTCCTGTATGTTTTTCACTTTAGTTTTATATGTGAGAGTGTGAGAGATTTTTCTGTTTTTCGATTCTTTTTTTTATTAACAAACCATGAATGTTTCGGCGGAAAAATGTGATACGTAATCTAAAGTTGTATTGTTGTTAGCATTTCAGTCATGGCTGGCATTGCTCTACGATAGTTTTGTGTTCACATTTTCTTTTTTTTGCCATGTTTTTCCTTCCGTTTCTCCCAACACACTAAAGTAGTTTTCATTGTACAATAATTTGTTTATAAAGTGAATACAGTGCGGGAGAAAAGTGATTTAAATTTCTTTTATTGCCTAAGGTATTACCTCATTATTTATTGTAATTATTGTGGGCATAATTATAAATAAAAACCATGTTTACTTAAAGTAAATAAACAAGAAAAGTTGTTCAATATTTTATTTCTAACGTCTATGAACAGCATTTAATCTGTAAATAATAAAGAATTGTTACGAAAATGAAAAATCTAAATACTGGTGTTTTGGTTTTACATCGCTTAACATTAAAATTATAAACAAAGGCTACAAAAACAAAACAATGAAGTAAACAAACCTGTTTACAAATTATCGTACTGCTTAATATAACAACAAACACCAGCATAAAAAAATGGTGAACAAGTAAACAAAAATCCACCAACAACACTACAAGAATAAAAGTAAACAAAATACACAAACAACACTACAAGAATAAATGTAAACAACGACGTTTACGTTTATAGAGATTTCGAAAAGGCGAAGTCACGAACATTCGCTTTCAAAAACATTCGTCAGACTATTTACCCTGCCATATAAAAGGCAGGGCAAAGCAGGCGAGTTAGTTAGTAAAGTTGATCCAAACTTGTGTGAAGACGTGGTACGTTTGAAGAGAGTAGTCGTGGTTTGAAGATCTCCGTTACAAAGATCTGTCGAATAATTGCCTAGTAATTGTTATTGTTTATGCAAAGGGTATAAACAGGGGAATAACAAAGAAAAGCAATTGTTGTTGTTTACATCAAGTTGTGTGTGTCAGTGGCACACAGAATTGTGCCAATAATAAAGAATTTTAATTAAAACTAAACACAAATTTATTTTTATTTTTTTTTTTGCAATCTACGAGCTCATATTTTAAATGTTTTTAAAAGGTAAAAACGTAACAATATGTTAATTTTTGTCAAACACTGTATGTGTATGTATAATGTGTGTACACTTAACACAGTCACAGTTGTTTGTAAAATTATAATAGAAACATTCATTTATGGTTGTATGAGTAAGTTAATGAATTCAAATGTTTGTGTTTGAGTGCTCCGCTCGTACGATGTATGAAGGAATGAATAAATGAATATGAATTCATAAATTTTACTTCATATCTCTTTAGCAATATTAACATTAACACTAAAACTGATGGCAACATTTGGAATGTTGCTGATGTTGTTTGTTTGTGATTGTTTGTGAACTAAAGTATAGAACATGTGCGGATTTTAATTTCTATTTCATATTGTTGTTGTGTTTTTGTTTTTTTTTTTTGTAGCTGTTGGCGGTAATAGTTTCATCCTCTTCTTCTTTTTGTGTCGTATTGTCTGCAGAAGCATTACAAAAATTTGCATAACAAGTGTAGTTTGTAGTCATTTTTATTTGGGGACAATTAAAATAATACATGTTCCATGCAATGAATTTATGACATACATACATACATACATACAAATTATATGTTGTCAGCAATTGTCTGCCAAGAACAACTGTATTTTACATTAGAAAGTGTAGAAAAACATGCATTACATGGAAGTAATAAATTATGTTACTGTGTAGTTTTGCGGGATAATTGTTGGCCACTTTTATTATTATTTTATGGTTGTTGTTTTCTTTTTTAATTATATAAGAGATTTTTTAAAGGACTTTTAAAAAACGTTACTTGCTAATAGAGAGTTAACAGTTTAACATTCATTTGCTTTAAGCAAATAATGAATCAGTTTTTGTTAAATTTAGCATGTTATTCTGTGAATTGGCCATGAGGTCAACAACTGGGTAACAGACTTTGTTAAACACTTATGTACATACATACATAATTCAGTCAGGATTACGACCTAGCTTCTCACACCACTTATGCTGTGAGTGTTAGTTTTATACCTGAGTGACGGGGGACTGTCGACTCTGAACGACAGTTTTTTTTTGACAAACTTTTCATAACAATTTTTATTTACTCTCAGAGTTTTAGAGAGGCAGACGTTGAAAATATATTTTTTCATATTTCTTTCAGTTGGAGACGTCTAATAAGCCAATACACTACTACAACTGAACTACGGCGACTTCTTTGTTAAAAACTTACTTTTTTTTAATTAGTCGCTCGATTATGTTCAGAGGTTTGTTAGTAGATAGCAGAGATCAACAATGAGTATTCAAAAAGATGAGTAGAATCGAATCATACTCATAATTTCTGATACTTATACGCATTCATACTTATTTTAATATCATGGAACCTCTACTCATATTCACAGTTTGAAGTACTCATCATATTCATACTTAACAACACGTATGATGTTGTTGAGTTCGACTCTCCATAACTCAACATGTACACGAACCACAAAATAAGTATGATTCTCGTATGAACACTAAAATACTCACTAGAAAGTTTCGTGTTTGCTCTACTTGCTGCTCTGAGTCACTCGAATCATTTATAAGTATTATAAGTGTTTTTCTAAAGTTATGAATCTGCATGAGTAGGCTTATGAATCAAACATATTTCGAATGGTATGAGTTTGATGTCAACGTTGTATGCATACTCATTACAGCCTGTACTTATAAATTAACGTTCTAGTGAGTATGAATGAATCAGAAGAGTTCATACATATACATAATTGGCCATTACAACCCTTCAGTCAGGATTACGGCCTAGCTTCTCACACCACTCATGTTGTGTGCGTTAATTTTATACGTGAATGGCGGGACCTACAGTTTAACGTCGACTCCGAACGACAGATTTTTGAGAAACTTTTCATTGCAATTTTATTTACTCTCAGAGTTTTTGCCAGAAATCTGCTGAGAGGAAGTCGCCGAAGAAATATTTTTTTTTTCATATTTCATTTTTGATGTCTGACCTGGGATACGAACCCGGGCTTTACGAATAGTAAGCCAACACACTACCTACTACACCACGGCGAAGAGTTAAATTTCAATATTGTTTACTCACTTATATTCAAAGTTTCATGAGTGCTTGAGTATCGAAAAAACGATACATACATATATAATTGCTCATTACAACCCTTCAGTCAGGATTACGATCAAGCTTCTTACATCACCTATGTTGTGTGCGTTAACTTTTATACATGAGTGTTGGCATCTACAGTTTAAACTCGACCTCGAAAGACAGATTTTTTTTGAGAAACTTTTCATGGCAATTTATTTACTCTCAGAGGTTTTGCCAAAAATCTGCTGAGAGGAAGTCGCCGAAGAAATATTTTTTCATATTTTGTTTGGATTTGAACCGAGGCCTTATGTCTAAAAAGCCAACACACTACCTACTAGACTACGGCAAATTCTTTGTTAAACACTTACTTTTTTCAATAAGTCGTTCGATTATGTTCAGTGATCTGATAGTAGATAGACTACGACTATCTGGCCACATATTTTCCCGGTTGTACTTTTTTCGGGTCAGATTCTCTATGAGCCTAAATGACAAGGCGGTGATTATTTCTAAGGCTGGACAGCATCACATTTTAAACAGACTAAATTTTGAACTACGTTTTTTTATTGTTAGTTGGAAAAAGTTCGTGAACCTTATGTCAGCACAATATTTGTTTTTGTTTGGTCGTTGTCTGCAAAATTTACTATTTATTCGATTGCTGTTTAGAGAATGTCTTACATTTTTTCCTCTTCATTTTATTTTAGACTACAAACTACACTTTAATTAAAATATTTGCTTGTAGGAATGTACAAGGCAAACACCTACATAAACTCAATACGCCCCTAAGAAACGAAATTATTACTACCAAGTACTTGCCCTGTGTTATATTATAGTTTTGTTTTAAAGTCCCTATTATTTTCTATTCTCTAATTTCTATTTTAGTTTTTCATTTTATTTAAAGAATCCGAAACTAGAAAATTCAAAGGATAATTAGAAAATTTTATTAAAAAAATTTCTCTTCTATTCTTCTATTTTTATACACATTTTTCATGCTGTCGGACAAAGAGACATTTTAATTACACTTTGTGTTGTACAACAAATTCCTTTAGCATCCTTTTAAAAAGAGACAAAAGAGACAATTAAAGGATAAAACCGAAATAGAAAAACAGAAAAAAAAGAAAATCAGAGAACAGCTATAGGATTTACCTGTGTGATCTATTTTTATAACTTACATCAGCAAGTATATTCCAAAGACAGGACTTCTCGGTACAGGATGATCTCTTGTTACATGATAGACACGTTGCCGGTAAATGTGTTATTGGATGGAATTGTGTTGTATGACACTTTGAGGTATGTAATGTACATGGGCATAACATACATACATACATAATTGGTCATTATAACGATTTAGTCAGGATAAAGACCTAGTTTCTCACACCACTTATGTTGTGTGCGTTAATTTAAATTATTACTTTTTTCTTATTTATTAATTTAAAGTTTAAAGTCGACTCCGAACGATAGATTTTTGAGAAACTTTTCATGGCAATTTTATTTCGTGTCAGAATTTTTGCCAGAAATCTGCTGAGAGGAAGTCGCCAAAGAAATATTTTTTCATATTTCGTTTTGAAGTCTGACCTGGGGCTTGAACCATGGCCTTACGTCTAATAAGCCAACACACTACCTACTAGAAAACGGCGACTTTCATTTTGAAATCAAATTTATTATAAAGTGATGAGTAACTATATTAGGGGTGTGGGAATTTTGGTTTTATTATGACAACGATCGTCAATCGATTTTAATATGCCATTTACCTTGGTTAAAATAACCATTGGGAAGAACTTCTGTCGGGTCGCTAACCTATTCTGGGTCAATGAGGAAGTCTGTTGCACTGCCAGACTTACTTGGCCCTCGATGGATAGATGGCGTACCAACCAGCTACTCGGTCTTGATTGTAATGTCATCTCGATCACAGTGGCCATGTTTACAGGTCATTGCGTTATCGGAGTGCACGCGGAAAGACTGCAGCTTCCATCTAACGAATTCAGCCATGGATGTAAACCTGCTGAAAAAGAGAAGACTGTTATCCATACTCTTTATCAATGCCCATCTGTTGCCAGATTATTTGCCTCTCCAATTATTGTCAGCTATCATCCATTGATTGTCAAGGACATAGATTCGTTTATTAAACTTTCGGGATGGTTTTCCATCGTAGAGTGGTTGTGCTTATAATGTGCAGCCCTTGCGCTGACCAACTTCTTCTCTAGTTGGGTGGAACTTGATCAGTCCAGGGAACTGCGTTTATCTGTGGCGTCACAACGGGCCGCTATGCATGCTCAAGTGAGCTTTGGTAATCAAAGCTATCACTTCGACCTAACCTATCGCTTACCTAAAATTTTGAGTATTTTGTTGGTCAATATATTCATGATGAAATAGCAAACCATAGCGTATGTATGGTAGGGTATTAAAATTCCTGACTGCAGTACCATCTTCTTTCTTATCTAATGATACGATTTTCTCTTGAATTAAAAGTTTCTTGTTTTATTTTCTTCGTTTTCTTTAATATTCCATTCTATTTTGTCTAACGTTGTATTTTTAAATGCCTTGTGATAAATGAATTTCAACAAATTGGCATGAATGTATACTTAAAAAAGCAACAACAAAACAAAACAGTTAAATATCGAAGTAATAAAAAGTAAAACGGCTATAAAAGTAGAGAGAAAGAGAGAGATAGGGAGAGAGTGAGTAGAGTAGATTAAACTTAATGTGGATTGCAGGATGCTTTACTACTTCGCTTCCCACAAATTTGGCACATGTTTGATAAAATTTTATTTTTCTGTTTAAAGAAGTATGTGAACAATACAGTACATACATACATACTTAATTGGTCAATACAACCCTTCAATTCGGATTATGTACCCAGTTTCTCACACCACTTATGTTGTGTGTGTTAATTTTATACATGAGTGGTGGGACCTTCAGTTTAAAGTCGACTCCGAACGACTGGTTTTTGAGAAACTTTTCATGGCAATTACATTTACTCCCAGAGTTTTTGCCAGAAATCTGCTGAGAGGAAGTCGCCGAAGAAATATTTTTTCATAATTTCGTTTTGAAGTCTGACCTGGGGCTTGAAACATGGCCTTACGTCTAATAAGCCAACACACTACCCACTAGACTACGGAGAGTTAAGGGATACCTACTTCTGTTAAGTATTGCAGAGACCTACAGCAACACTTAAGAGGAAAAGTTTTGTCAAAGAAAGTTTTGTAAAAAAGAGTTCCATAAATATTTGATAATTTTGTACTGGTTATGCAAAATGACGATCAACTCTTGCTGCTCCGTCAAGGTAGGGACCTTTGATACCGTGTGAGGTTTCAGACAAGGCGATTCCTTATCATGCAACCTCTCTTCAACTTCGTCATGGAGAGAGTTCTGCGGAAGGCGGAAGTGCATCGCAAAGGCACCATTTTTTAAAAAAGCGTCCAGTTGCTTGCGTACGCTGATGATATTTACATCATACGGCGTACCAAGCGAGATGTTACTATTGCCTTTAAAGCTATTGAACGAGAGTCTATTAAGATGGGTCTGTCAGTAAATCAGGGCAAAACGAAGTATATGTTATCGACAAGTAGGGACATGCGGCGATCTCAGACTGGGGCCGATAACTATACTTTCGATGTACTCCAGGAATTAATTTATCTTAGCTCCGCCGTTACCACCAAAAATTACGTCAGTCTGGAGATCAAGGGCAGTATAACTTTTGCCCACAGGTGTTATTCTTTTCTCAATAGGCAATTCAGTAGCAGAGACCGCTCTCGTACCACATAACTAATACTCCTCAAGACGGTCATCCTCCCCGTGGTTCTTTATGGCGCATAGGCATGGACACTATTAAGCATTGACGCAGCAGCATTGAGAGTATTCGGGAGAAACGTCCTACGTAAGATCTTCGGTCCAGTGCGAGTTGGCGATAATTTTCGCGTTCGATCCAACAGTGAACTGTATGAGCTCCTCAACGACATGGACGTTGTGCAGCGTATTAACATCCAATGGCTGCGCTGGCTCGGTCATGTCGTTCGAATGGAAGAGCATGCTCCGGCGAGACGGGTATTTGATGCGAAGATTTACGGAAGTCAGCGAAGAAGATGACCTTGTTTGCGTTGGAAGGACCAAATCGAGGAAGCCCTGTCATCGATTGGTGTGACCAACTGGTGCGCAAGAAGCAGAGGCAGCTGGAAGAATGTGTTAAGGCAGGCTGAAATCCGTTAATCTGATTGTTAATGACCAATTAAGTAAAGTAAAGTAATTTTGTACTAAAAAAAAGAAAAATGAGGTTAGGTGGTTAACACAAAAATGCAGAATTTCCAGAGTTAAATACAAAACATGAATTGTTTATATCCCTTTCGATGTTAAAGTATCAGTCCTAAGAAATCGTTTAATACTTGAAATTTTTAAAATACTTAAAGTACATTGTAATTCATTAACTGCTTTGAATCTTAACAATTGTTTAGCACTACTGACAATAATGGTTCAATTAGCAAACAAGAATTTTGTAACAAAATAAAATGAAAAAAATTTCTGATAAAAATTTCCAAATCATTTATTGTCTGAACTATCGCGGTCCATGGACATGATTGTCACAATAAGATTTGAACTGCAATTTTTTTGTCCTTTTCCTTGGCCATACGTACAGGCTGAACTACAAATTAAAAGTTAAAAAGACAGACAAAAACTAATTCCATTAAATTCAAACCAAGGAATTCTTCTGGCCAGACGAATACATACATCTACGGTTTAATGGTCGTTGCTGTCCCTATCGCGATTGCCGTGTTTATGTGTCTTTAGTTGACGTTGAAATCCTAGTGGCACTGGCCACAAATTGTTTACCACAACGTTGATGCCAAAATCGTTACTTTGTGCTGCTGGTGTTGATAATTAACGATTTCCTTTTAGTGATTTTAATGATTTTTTTTTCGTGTGTTAAGTTGTTAATTAATCCTCTGGCGATTGCAAAAAGCCTTTAATTAAAAAAATCGTTTAAAAGTCCCCTTTCGAACTGTGGTTAATTAACGTATTTGTCTAAAACGTTTCTTTGTTTAGTGGTTGTAGTTGTGGTAGTGTTCGAAGTAAAAATAAATTAAAAGAAATACGTTTTCTTTTTGTATCAATTTCGCTCTTAAATTTGTATTTAAAAAGCAAATTTAGTTAAGCTCTTGCTAAAGCACTGTTAAAACGAAAAAAAGCATTCCATTGTCAGCAAAAGGACAACTTTCAATTCCAATAACAACAGTAATAGTGAGAGGAATAGAGATTAAATATCGATTTTATTCCTGCAATAAGCTAATGCAGCACTGGCCTTTGGTTATCAAATCTCTTTCGAGATAATCATTTAAATATTCCACGCATATTGCAATAACAGTCGATATGAATTGGCTTTTTTTTGACCACCACTTTTACAATACAGTCCACTGGTGACTGTTTATTTTTCTCATGAGTGGAGTCGCGGTAGTCTAGTTGGTAGTGTGTTCGCTTATTATATGCAAAGCCTAGGTTCAAACCCCAGGTCAGACATCAAAACGAAAATATGAAAAAATATTTCTTCGGCGTCTACCTCTCAGCGGATTTCTGGCAAAAACTTGGAGAGCAAATTAAATTGCCATAAAAAAGTTTCTCAAAAAAATTTGTCGTTCGAAGTCAACTTTAAATTGTAGGTCCTGCTATTCATGTGTAAAATTAACACACGTAAGATAAGTGATGTGAGAAACTAGGTCGTAACACTGACTGAAGGGTTATAATGACATACAACATGTATGCATGTCAAGATGACCTTGCTTGCGAATATAAAATATCTTGGCTTTCTTTTGTCACCATCTTCACAATTCAGGCCTCTGGTGACTGTTTATTTTTCTCAGGAGTGAAGTTGTAGGCTTATATCTAATTCATGGTTATGAATCGTTGCAACAATTCAGCTCAGACATCGTATTTTCTGCTCAGCTTTCTAACCTTAAAATTGTAAGTCAATACAAAACATATAGCATTTTTGAATTCTGAATTATTTCAGCCATCAGTTCATTTATCGCGAATGGCACTAAGGAAAAAACAAAATAAAGTGATGCCTCACAACCTAAACTCTATGTTTTATAAGACCAAATCAATTTGGACAAAGTACAATTACCCTCTATAGATTAAGGGCCATTATTACAACTTGCCTTTAACTAAAGGCAGGATTTTAACGGGCAGATAAATAGTTTTTCATTATTTTAAGTGGAAGATAAGATAGAAGTGAGCGTTAAGCTAAAGGCAAAGATTATCCCACTTTTAAAGTTAAGTTTATGTTTGAATTTGCCATATTTTATATTATTTTCAATATGGCAACTTGGATTATAAACAAAGTGAGCAAATACAATAAAAAGAAGCCCGTCGTTGCCACTTCGTTTAACAGAAAACTTGTTTAGTTGAGCAATCATTTCGATATAGCTGCGGAGCTGCCATATTTTTGAAAAAGTTTATTTTATTTTATCATTCGGTTGTAATAACGAAAAGAAGTTAAAGGTGACTATAAAGTTTACTTTAGCTAATGTTACCTTTAACCAAACCCAACTTTAATGGTAAATTGTAATAATGGCCCTAATAAAGGCTAAATTGGTAATGTCCTAGTGTTTATCAACCTAAATAAATTGCTTTCATAGTCATATAATGTCTCTACATAGAATTATGCATTAAGGCACTTGAACAAAGGATCCATTAAAACCAAAATCTTTTGTCATTTAAAATTGGAAAAATATTTTCTGTTTTTATTTTTCCCAACCTTACTCTAGTTTTTATTGAAAGCAAATTTAAATGCTTTCCATACTTACATATGCATATGTCTGTATATACCATACATATGTCGATCATATTTAGTCTTTGTGTTCAATATTTGTTCAAACAGTTTTATTTCTGACACAAAATTGTTAAACATGTCTGTCATGTCAGACGTGACAGGAAGTTTTTGTCATATCAAGTCTAGAGATGAATTAAACAAAAAAACGATATAAAAATAAATATTTTATTCAGTTTGATTTTTGGAAATAATGTCTTCATCTACTAAAAATATTTTGTAGCAAACCGGCAAACAATTTTTTAATGAATTTCTTGCTACTGTGTTACATCGGGTAGATATCAGCATGGATTTATTTTTATATTTACAACAGAGTTACCATACATTTGCTTTATAAAGTACAATACATTTTTTCTTTATACCGCACTTATTTGCTACAATCAATCCTTAAGACATAAGAAATTTGAATATGTTTTGTATCGACCAAGAACCTAAAGATAAATATACCACAATGCATTAATATACTTAATTTAAGTAAAGTTCTATTTAAATTGCATTCTATATTCATATTTATACGTAATAATTACAATGAATACGTACAGTGTGCGTCAAAAGAAACTATACATTAAAAAACACATTAATAAACTACTGTTATTTTTATTTTAAAATTGTTTCATTACCAGTCTTTTGAAATTGAAAATTTTTTTTCGAAATATTGTCAAATTTTTTCGTTCACTCTTCTTAAGTGTTAAAAGTTGAGTTTGCTGATTGTTAGATTTTTATCCTTAAAGTACAGTTTCTTTTGTCGCTCACTGTATGCATACATGTATCAACGTAGTAACGCTTAGAACAGGGAGTAGAAAATGATCGGTTAAATGCTTGTAGGGAAGTTCAATTCTTAAACATATTTGATGCATACATATACCATACATGTATAGGCATTGTTTAATTGTAGTCATTCTTGTATGCTATTGCTATTGTTATTGTTATTCTAGTTATTATTGTTAAATTCATTGCATTGTTGTACTAACAATAGTATTCGTAGTAGTATTTGGTATAATACAATTTCAATTTACATTCACATGCATATGTACATATGTTAACAATAATACACGACAACAATTGTTACAATCTAAACAATCGAAAATATTATGAAGTTTCTTACAATGTTCGTTTCTTGTTATTGTTGCTTTTGTTAATAAAGAAAGAAAAATTTAGAAATTTTACAAAAGTTGTTGTTGTTGCAGTTGCATTTGGGTCAAATTAAAAATACATACAAAACAACAACAACAGCAATCGACAATACAGAACAAAACATTTTATCTTGAAACAATGTATTTGAAACAAAAAAAAATTTTTTTTTGAAAACAACAATTAAAAAAAAACCCAAAAAAGAAACATAGAATAGTCAGTTGTAATTAGTGATAGCGGTCTTTGTAATACCCTATAACCTGAATTGATAATTTTAATACGGGAATGATGCAAATATTTGAAAACAATTAGAAATACAGGCTACAAACCCTATTTGATGATGGGCTTATGATTGGTTTAATAATTGTGGAGCACCCTGTCCTAGTCAATATAGATTATACTACAAATACAAACTAGTGATCAGCAATTAGTATTCAAAAAGATGAGTAGAATCGAATTATACTCATAATTTCTGATACTTATACGCATTCATACTTATTTTAATATCATTGAACCTTTACTCATATTCAAAGTTTGAAGTACTCATCATATTCATACTTAACAGCACGTATGATGTTGTTGAGTTCGACCAGAACTCAACATTTACAAGAATCAGAAAATAAGTATGATTTGCGTACGTACACTAAAATACTCACTAAATGGTTACGTGTTTGCTCTGTTTGCTGCTCCGTTTGTATCTTTTTTTTTTCTGTTGTTGTAAATGCAACAACAACTAAAACTGTAAATTTTAATGAATGATTCGAGTCACTCGAAGTATTTTTCTAAAGTTATGAATATAAATGAGTAGGCTTATGTATCAAACATATTTCGAATGGTATGAGTTTGATGTCAACGTTGTACGCATACTCATTGCAACCTGTACTTTTAAATCAACGTTGTAGTGAAATTTCAAGAGTGCTTATGAGAAGCGAAAAAACGATTTATTGCTGATCTCTGATAGTGACGCTGTATTCTTATAGCTTTTTAATGTCAAATCAAACCAGAAGCTATTGTCAGCCATTGCAGTGTATCTTATAATCGACCTTAACAGCCTCTGTTAACTCTGTTCCTTTTCTGTGTACAAAGGCATGGTCTCTCCTTGCATTGTTTGTTTTGCCTTTTAATTTACCATCTGCATATACATGTGTATATATATGTATGTATATCGTATGTATATTTTATTAATGCTATTCTTCTTGATTTTATTGTTATTGTTATTGTATTTCTTTTATTTTATTATTGCTGCATTCGTTGTTTTTATTGCTGCTGCTGCTGCTGTTATTTTATTTTGTGTTTTTTCTTTATGCCACATTTGTTTGCGTACCCAACTAAATTACTCACATGACGAATCTCATGCTGTTGATCTTTGTTTATTTCGTTACACACCTATGTGTGTGTGTGTGTGTGTGTGTGTGTACTGCTGGAAGGCTTTAGTTTGCATAACAATAAAACTGAAAGTGGAAACAAATGACACAAATTCTCTCACGAATATGCATATGGAGAGAAACAAACAATTAAGCAAACATCAACAAACACTTGCACATGAACTTATGTATGTATGTACGCCATTGGTGTTGCAGTGCAATACAATCAAATTTTTTTTCTCATTGCATACTACTAGTATGGAAGACGACACAGTCGCACATACATACACAAAAGCAATACAAGTGAGATGTTTTATTGTTCTCCAAGGACTGCATATGTTACAATTATTCTTCTTTGTGATTTAATTTTTGCACGGTTTTTCGCTTTCCTATTGATTCAGTTTTTATGGTGAAATTGTTGAGTTTAACATGAAGTGGCAAACTTAGTTGAAATCAAAGCTTTTGAGTTAATTGACAAATGCAGTTTTGTCTGTCTAGACGGTAATTTCGGACTTGAGAATTCGGAATAAAATGTAAGCAATGATCTATTAGACTTCAAGTAATGAAAGAAGCGTTAGACAAACGAGAAGAGTGTAAGAGAAGTTAGCGATCAATATAAAACCTTAGCCGAAGTTTCTTGGGTATAAGAGACAATGCCATGATTGTCGACATAGTCTTGTGGTAGATGTAAGGCCTCGGTTCAAACCTCAGGTCAGACATCTCCAAATAAAGGAAATATAAAAAAATATTTCTATGGCGACTTCCTCTCAGCTGATATCTGGCAAATACTCTGAGAGTAAATAAAAAATTGTCATGAAAAGTTTCTCTAAAATCTGTCGTTCGGAGTCGACTTTAAACTGTAAGTCACGCCACTCTTGTATAAAATTTACCCACACAACATATGGTCGTAATCCTAACTAAAAGTCGAAATGATCAATTATGTACTCGTATGTATGTATGTATCTATCAGGATTGTGCCTAAGGGCCGACTTAATTTATTGATTTGATGAGGCTGGTAGCATTTGAAACTGTCATTATAAATAAATTGAGGATGGATTGGCAACGCATTGAGACTAGCGACTACGGCAGGCGAAAAATAAAAATGGCAAATAGAGGACGAAGTCATTATAATGAGCTTAATCTTAAACGTGTTCAAATATCTTGTATTAAAACAGAATTCACCAATTACGGACCTATGCTATACTTAGAACAACGGTAATAATTATATAAGGTACCAGAGATTATGCGGAATATTTGCTTCTGCAAAATCTGACACAAACAGTGTTCAAACAATATTTAATTTTGTTGTCTAATACATACAGTGAGCGTCAAAAGAAACTGTACACTAGGGATAAAATTCTAACAATCACCAAAGCCAACTTTTACCACTTAAGGAGAGTGCACGAAAAAATTTTGCTACATTTCGAAATTTTTTTAAATTTTTTTTCTTTTGTTTCAATTTTAAAAACTGGCAAGGAAACAATTTTAAAATAGAAATAACGGTAATTCATTAATGTATTCATTAACTTTATACCGTGGATAAAATTCTAACAATTATCAAACTCAACTTTTACCATTTAAGGAGAGTGCCCGAAAAAATTTGACAATATTTCGAAATTTTTTTGTAGTTTTTTTGTTTCAATTTTAAAAACTGGCAATGAAACAATTTTAAAATAAAAATAACGGTAACTCAATTTTTTGACACTCACTGTACTTCTATACAATCAGAGTTTATTCACCATATTTTATGGAAATTTCATAACTTATTTCCCGCTCTATAGGGAAGATATTCCACTGGCCTGAACTTTTTCAGAAACGGTAAAATGTACTCTGCAACCATTTCCGCATTATTAAGATGACAGTGATGCTTAACGCCGGATAAAACGTAATACAAGAAATCGGGATTATTTTCTTTTAAAATCTTGAAAACATTTTGTGTCGTAAAGCTATCCGCATTGAGGTGATAAGAATGTTCTGCTTTTAAAACTAACCACTTTATGTTGCAAATTCTCTTAGCCATTGCCTCGGTTAGTTTTGGTTCTGTATAATTTTCAAGCAAATATTTTATGCCAGTATCACGGCTAAAGTGGAATTTATCACTTTGTAAACGGGAAGGCCTGATGTTACGTTCTAAAATATATTTTGTCTTTTCCAAGTCCACTGATTTTTCAGAACCTAAATGTAATGCCTTTTCCATTTCTTCCAAAGTATAGCACGGGGGTTCAGAATCATTTTTATTTTTATCTTCCAGTTTTCTTTCTGTATCCTTTAGGAATTTTTCCAAATAAAACTTCAGCATGTCAAGTTGTTGATCCAATTTAAAGTAACGCGTATGCAAGACATCAATGCTGATGATTATATCCACTGATTCTGGATATAGAGAGGCGTATTGATAGATAACTGCACAAGACATTGAATGGCCCATGAGCGATATTTTCGGTAATTTGTAGAACTGCTTTAACTCTCTAAGAACTCTTACGAAATCTAGTGTATGATAGATGCAGCCGTTAGGGAAATGAGACGACCGACCATGCCCTGGCAGGTCTATTGCTAATATGGCTACTTGCTTGCATAAAATGGGTGCCAACAGGGCAAAAGTGCCTGCATTATCTTGCCAGCCGTGCATGGCTATTATGGGTCTTTCATTTTGATTGCCATACCACCGAGCCGCTATTATGCCCATAGAAAGTGGGATTTCTAATTCTTTAAACTAAAAGCAATTGTTAATTACATTTAATTAATTTATTTGAATATTTTATTTACATTTGCATTTGTCTTCATTCTGCCATATAAACAAACACCTTCTTCTCTTCGTAATTGAAAAGTATGGAACGTTCATGTGTTCTTTTAATAAAATTTCATGTGAGACTAAAAATATTTTTTGGTTTTCAACTTTAGACTTCAATTCATATTTTTGTTTTGGTTTGATTAGAACAATCTTATCTTCAAAAGAGATTAAAACACCAACAAAAATGTTTTAAAAAGTTTGGGTTGCTATTAGAATGGCATTTGTTGTATCACAGATAAGCTAAGCATGCATTCAAATTGATTAGAATGCATTTACAGTGAGCGTCAAAAGAAGCTATACATTAAAAAAAGTATATATTTTAATAAATTATTGTTATTTTTATTTTAAAATTGTTTTAAAACTCGAAACAAAAAAAAAAAAAATTAAAAAAATTATGAAATATTGTCAAATTTTTTCGGGCACTCTCCTTAAGTGGTAAAAGTTGAGTTTGGTTTGGATTGTTAGAATTTTATATTTAGTATACCTTTTCTTTTGATGCTCACTGTATAATATGTATAACGTTTATCATATTAGCTAGAGTAGGGTATTAAATGTGAGTGTGATGGAACATTTGTGTGTAAAACAAATGTTTTTCGTTATTCATTGAGTCACAGAATTCTTTATCAACTCAAATTCTATACGCGTAAAGTAAGAAATTTGTATTAAAATTTAAAGTGCCCTTTCCAGTGTACAGAACCTAAGGGAATTGCCATTTATGGTATTTCCAGTTAAATAAAATAATTTCACCAGAAACCAAATTCTAAAAATTAAAATTTGAATACAATTTGACAACTGCGAAGGCAGAAAAAAGTGGCATAATAGATATTTGATAGCGTCAAAAGAAACTGTATATCATGGATAAAATTCTCACAATCACCAAATTCAACTTTTACCACTTAAGGAGAGTGCCGGAAAAAATTTAAAAATATGAAATTTTTTGTAATTTTTTTTGTTTGAATTTTAAAAACTGTTAATGAAACAATTTTAAAATAAAAATTAAGGTAATTTGTTAATGTATATTTCTTTTTAAATGTAAGGTTTCTTTTGAAGCTCACTGTAAATAAAATTGCGTTACAAACCATTTAAGAAACGGATTGTAGAGAAGGCTTGGAAACCTCATGCCTCAATCATCTGATATTGTGAATGAATCCAGCTTGTAGTTGCCTTAGTCTAGTAGGTGGGTGTTGGCTTATTAGACGTAAAGCCAGGATTCACACCCCAGGCCAGACATCTCCAACTCTGCAAGTAAATAAAAAATTGCCATGAAAAGTTTCTCAAAAATCTGTCATTTTGAGTCGACTTTAAACAGTAGATCCCGTTACTCATGTTTGGAATTAACACACACAACATAAGTGGTTTGAGAAACTAGGTCATAATCCTGAGGGGTTTTAATGACCGATTATGTATGTATGTATAACTGTTATGATTTGTTTTTAAGCTCTTCAGCTTTCATTTTTTCCCAGTTATACATTTTAAGTGTAAAATATTTAATATTTTGCTGCTCCTCAATATTTCTTATCATTGTCCAGAGTTGTGCTCAATGTGTTGCTTTTAATCCTTTTTACATTCGGCCTGTGGCTCACACTACATATACAATCAACAAACGAACACTTTGTATTCAACAGAAGCCTTATTGATGATGGCACAGCAACTGCAATGGCAATGTTTTCTATTGAATATATTGCTGTGGGATTTAGTAGAGCAATTACTTAATTGAAAGGCATATGATATAAATTAAAAATTAAAGACCGGAAAAATAAAAGAAAAGTATACGTATTCGATATTGAAAGAGCAGAAACAGACAATACATGATACAGAAAGCGTCAAAAGCAACTGTACACAGAGGATAAAATTCTAACAATCACCAAACTCAACTTTTACTACTTAAGGAGAGTGCTCGAAAAAATTTGAAAAAATTTTGAAATTTTTTGTAATTTTTTTTTTGTTTCAATTTTAAAAACTGGCAATTAAACAATTGTGAAATAGAAATAACGGTAATTTATTAATGTATATATTTTTTAATGTGCAGTTTCTTTTGCTGCCTACTGTATATTGTATATCAATTTGTGTATGGCCAACAAACAATTATTCTCCCCAATTGGTTAAGTCTCCGGGTTTCATACATGTTGGCATTACTTTCCAATTTATAAAACGAAGGTAAATAAAACTGCGAAATAAAGATACCGGAAGGAACTCAAACACTGCATTTATTCAGGCTGAACGCCAAGGCCAACGAATGCAAACAAAGTAGAAACAACAGAGAGAATTCAAACAAACAAAGAAAAATGCATTAATAAACGATACGGAATTGTGACTATTGGCGCCATATTAAAATAATAACAGTAAAATAAATGGCGACAATAATAATGCAAAGCTGTTTTTATTTTCATTAAAATTTTTGTTGTTCTTTTGTAAGCATTGTCCTTCATTTCAGCTTAAGAATACTGCACATAGAATGCATTGCCATCTTTGAATGCAAAAAGACAAAATGTAAATGAATTATGTTGTAAATTTGTTGATTAGTAGTTCGCAATTAAATATTTAAATTCTTTGATACATTATAGACAAAATACATACATACATACATATGTCTATACATAATCGGTCATTATAACCCTTCAGTCAGGATACGACCTACCTTCTCACATTACTAATGTTGTGTGCGTTAATTTTATACATGTGAGGAGGGACCTACAGTTTAAAGTCGATTTCGAACGAAAGATTTTTGAGAAACTTTTCATGGCAATTTTATTTATTCTCAAGAGTTTTTGTCAGAAATCTGTTGAGAAGAAGTCGCCAAAGAAATATTTTTTCATACTTTGTTCAGTTAGAGATGTCTGGCCTGGGGTTTGAACTGTGGCCCTACGTCTAATAAGCCAACACCATATCTACTAGACTACGGTGACTTCAAGACATAATACAGATCACTAATTAAGTTTTTGGTAGTAATAATACTTTCACTCTTTATAAAAAAATGGTCATGAACGCTTTGCTTTGCTTATCAAACCCATTTCTATTTGGTGAGTTTTCTTCAGTACTTGTCTGTCCTTGTTTCCTGTCATTTCCAAATTGTATTATTTTTTTATTGAAGAATATGTTACAAATAAAACTTTAAATGCCATTCTTGCATAACAGTTAGTTGCCAATTATAACCTTCACATGACAAGGGTCATTTAGGATAACAAAGGCTATTTCTCACACAATCTTCCCTAGACGTCTCTGCAGACCAACATTATCCTTTCCTTTTTATATGACTTTGCATAATAGATAATTATGTAAGAACATACAGTGAGTGTCAAAAGAAACTGTACTCTAAGGATAAAATTTTAACAACTACCAAATCCAGCTATTACCGCTTAAGGAGAGTGCCCGAAAAAATTTTACATTATTTTGAAAATTTTTGTAATTTAATTTATTATTGTTTCAATTTTAAAAACTCGTAATGAAACAATTTTAAAATAAAAATAACGGTAGTTTATTAATGCAGTTTATTTTTTTAATGTACAGTTTCTTTTGATGCTCACTGTATATTCATTGTTTCATCGAATTTTCCAAAAATCTTTTTAATTTTTCAGTATTGCACGCAGTGTATTAAAACAATATAATTTTAAAAGATTTTAATTAGTCTCTACTGAAATACTTTTGTGCTGCGATAAACCTATGGAGACTGAGAACGGTTTAATGCCGACTAAAACTACTGATAAAAAAGGTGAAAATTAGTCACACTCCATGTTTATGTTTTTATGGTGGTATACCTAATGCTAATAGGCTTACGATAGTGTAAAATATGGTTTAAAATATACACACTCATTTACACGTCCAAATACATCTGTTTATGCTTATTATGATATACACATTGTTTGGGTGTAAAACTGATGTGCGTGCGTGCCACAGCATTAGAATTCTAAAATAAAATAATTTGTTGCCCATGTATCTATTCGATGAATCTGTTCAACGTATGTTTGGATTTAATGAGACTGAAATGGATATTTTTTTTCTGTTGTCCTTTAGACAACGAAGGCCACACTTATGCAAAATAATGGCAAGTGATATCTGTGATTATGTGTAAAGCAAAAGATACCCACGGGAAATAAAAGTTTTTAAATACAAGTATTGATACAAGGATGTTCTATTAAAAATGAAAACGAAATTAAAGTGTGCATATTTACGACAAATGTTCAGTGAACTGTAGCCATAGACTAGTAAGTAGTGTGTTGGCTTATTAGACGTGAGGTCCAAACCCCAGGTCAGACATCTTGAACAAAACGAAAACTGAAAAAATATTTCTTCGGCGACTTCCTCTAAGCAGATTTTTGGCAAAAACTCTGAAAGTAAATAAAATTGCTATGAAAAGTTTTTCAAAAATCTGTTCTGAGTCGACTTTAGTTATTTTATTTATTTATTTGTTTATTATAACTAGCATAACAAGATATTAATCTTATAAGTGATAGTGTTGTGCTTTAATCTGTAGGTCCCGCCACTCATGTATAAAATTAACACACACAACAGACGTACAACACTTCAGTTAGGATTACGACCTAGTTTCTCACACCACTTATGTTGTGTGTGTTAATTTAATACATGAGTGGCGGGACCTAAAGTTAAAGTCTACTCCGAACGACAGATTTTGGAGAAATTTTTCATGGCAATTTTATTTGATCTCAGAGTTTCTGCTGAGAGGAAGTCGCCGAAGAAATACTTTTTTGTATTTTATTTTGATGTCTGGTCTGGGGTTCGAACCCAGGCTTTTCGTCTGATAAGCCAACACACTACCTACTAGACCACGGCGACGTGGTCATTCATACTTATTTTAATATCATGGAACCTCTACTCATATTCAAAGTTTGAAGTACTCATCATATTTATACTTAACAACACGTATGATGTCATTGATTTCGACTCACCATAACTCAACATTTACACGAAACATAACATAAGTATGATTCGTGTACGAACACTCTCTCTCTATAATGGCTCTGCCTAACTCATCAGCAATGCAATTTCCAACGATATCCCAATGACCTAGTGTTGAACGATATACATCGATGTTTTAAAAACATTCGATGTAACTTATTGATGCATTGAAACTATTCGATGTTTTTTTTTTTGGGCAACATTGACTATACATCGATATATTTTATTCGATGCATCGAAATTAAAATCTTAACACAAATATAACATGCCATATATAATCAATCCATTAATTTGAAGTTTCATAAGATACAGAGAGGATTGCGTTGGTATAACCGTGTCAATGAGAACCAATTCCATAAAAGCATTGCAGACACTGTCATATTTTACCACGTTGAATATGGTAGAGAGAAAAAAATCATTGAGACTCTTGTTAGATTAATGAGAGACTAATCTAACGTGCGACTATTCACAAAGCCTTGTGATCTGGAAATTTCCTCATTAAATATCTGTGGAACTGTCCCAGTAAACTCGAAGATTTTGTAAAATGCTTCACAACGAGAATAAGTAATAAGAGTCAAAGGAATGGGATGGTTGTGTGATATATCGGGTTAAGGACATGAACTGGGACAGAAACGGGGTGTTCGGCATCAGAGTAAAATATTCGTGAATTGCTTTTAAGTTTACGCCATCGACTTGATCAGGAAGAATATTGCTAAAACGTCGACTCGAGTTTAGAATAGAAGTCGCGTCTATGAGCAGACAAAAAAACCTCCAGGGGGTTTCTTCCACGCCACTGATGAAGTGAGTACCTCTCAGTGAAGGAAAGGTAAACAGAGGCAGACTTTCTTCTGCGGTCAAAAGGGTTTGATAGGGTAATTACAATAAAAAGCGATTTGCTGTATGCATCAGACTATTGAGAAGCACGGCTTCCTGAAATTAGCATGGGCAACAGGATTGTGGAAGCCATTACAGGGATACCCTATAGAAGTTGAGGGCAGTACAATAACTCATCTGGTTGCTGTAACCCAATACTTCTACGCATTAGTTTTTTTACAATTTGTTTTATTTTCTTTAATTTTTTTACGAAAATCAATCGATGCACAGATTACATTGATGCATTGCATTGCATCGAAAAAAACATCAATATTTTATTTTAATGTCTATCACTACTATATCTCAGAATTCATACAAGAGTTACTTTTGAATGATTCGAAATTTCTATAAGAAATCCTTGTAATTCATGGACAAGGATAGACATTGAAACTACGTTTCTTAAAGACTTAATTGCAGCCTGGCTGCTCGAGTAAATCAAGAGATTTTCAGGGGAAATACTGCAACCCAACAAGCATTGCACCGCTTTCAAATTTGCCATGAGCTCTGCTTGGAAAACACTGTAGTTAGACAAGCACCCTATTATACATACATATACATAATTGGCCATTACAATCCTTCATTCAGGATTACGACCTATTTTCTTACACCACTTATGTTGTGTTTGTTAATTTTATACATGAGTGGCGGGACCTACAGTTTAAAGTCGACTTCCGAACGACAGAAACTTTTCATGGCAATTTTATTTACTATCAGAATTTTTGCTAGAAATCTTCTGAGAGGAAGTCACCGATAAAATATTTTCGTTTTGATGTCTGACCTGGGGTTTGAACCGAGTCCTCACGTCTAATAAACCAACACACTATCTACTAGACCACGGCGACTATTAGAAAGTTTAATATCAGAACCCCTTATAAATATGTATGTATACTACAGCCCACCTTGTGGCTCCTCTTTGAGCCATCAGTGTAAACCTAAAGGGTCAGTAGTTGTCGCTTCAATGGTGATGAATATTTGGGATTGAACAGCAGCGGAACAATAAAAGGTAAAGAATTGAAGAATTTTGTATTCTTTTGTGAATCGTAACAATTCTGTTTTAGTTGACTTAACTCCTAGTCCATTTTCGTTCTTATGCTTAGTTAGCAATTTCTGTGAAGACTATTATACAAGAAAGGGGTTCCCACTCTTCTTAACAGTCAGATTTTATTTTTTATTTTTACTAACAAATTTTCTATGGGTGTAGTTTATAGTTGAATGAACGTGTTGCTGAACTCGTATTTGCGACATAATTAAATTGAATAGTTGGAGCAGCAACAAATATTTTTATTATTATTATTATTGTTGTTGTCCAGAGTTAGTTGTACGGAGAACTGACAGCACATTAAGTCCATTTTAAGTATAAAAAATAGTATTTTATGTTGTTGTACATGAGCACAATGACTAAATTTACTATGTATGCATTTATTATTGTTGTTGTAGTTGTTGTTGTTGTACATTTTTTATTAACTTAAAAAAGTTGTTCAAATGTCACTACTGACCTACATTTTGTAAAAAACGTAGAAGAAGAAGAAGAAAATAAAAATAAATGAAAATTGAAATGAAAAATAAAAATCATTTAAGAGTGAGAACTTGAACAACCGGTATGGGGTTTTAGAGATACTAAACAACATCAGCAAAAGTGGCAGCAACAACAACAATAACAGCAATAGCAATAGCAATAGCAACATTAACCACATTGTTCATGTTTTCTTTGCTTTTTTTTAATAAAAATGAAATATTTTTTCTTTGTAAAAATTAAAATAAACAATAAAAACAACGTGCAAAATACAAATAAATTTGTTTTAAATATTCGTTTAACACCAACATTTAAACGAAACATGAATGATTAAATGAATGAATGAGTGAATGAAAATCCATATAAAATTTCCACAAACAATAAAAAAATTTTTTTGTTTATTTTTTTTCTTTTAGTAAACGATGTAGCATTTACTTCTCACTGGCCAGTCCATTTCGAATACCATCCCAAATAAAGCAGACATGAAGACTCAGTGGAAATGAAAAATAAATAAATGGATGAACAGAAAACGAAATGAATCGACATCGTCTGAACACCAGTCATGCTGCTGAGTATTTTGTTGATCCCACAGACATTGTGTGTTGCAACTTGTTGGTGTTGGCGTTGTTGTTGTTGTTGTTGTTGGAGTTTCTTTTTTGTTGATTGTTGGTTTGTCTATACTTTTTTCTTCTTTCGTTCAACATTTTTGCAACAATTGCTGGGTGCTATTCGGATGCTTGCATCATATTCTCTTTCTGGACAGATTATGGTATAAATATAGGAGATATTCATGATACCCTACTTACATGGACTAAAATTTATTAAATTTTGTTACTCGAGAAACCGGAGACAGTAGTCTGTCACCGTGGTCTAATAGGTAGTTTGTTGGCTTATTAGACGTAAAGCCAGGGTTCGAGCGCCAGGCTAGACATCAAGACAAAATACAAAAAGTATTTTTTCGGCGACTTTCTCTCAGCAGATTTCTGGCAAAAACTCTCAGAGTATTTAAAATTGCCATGAAAAAGTTTATCAAAAAAATCTGTCGTTCGGAGTCGACTTTAAACTGTAGGTCCCACCACTCATGTATAAAATTAACACAACCACAACATAAGTGGTTTGAGAAACTAGGACGTTGTACAATGGATCAATTCGACCTCCGGGTACTGTACTTGTCTTAATCGACAAGTACACGTCCTCTAACCTAACCTAACCTAGCCTAACATGAGACAGTGTTTTCAGTTTCGCATAGATTCGTTACATGTGACAAAGGTTGGCCATTTCATTTTGAAAACATCAAATACAAAATTATTGAAATAAAATGAAGCTTAACGATCATTGAATTTTATTATCAAAAGTAGGGGTGTCTGAGAAATTTATTTCTATTGAAATTATTTTCAGAGGTGCAGCTAATTTTTGGCTCAACAACAAACAAAATTGCCGAATTTTGTGTGTAGAACACCAACAGTCACAGGGAATTAATGAGCAGCTAATGCAAAATGGAAAACCCACTGAGCGATGATAAACTGAATTCATTTTGCCCAAAATCGGAAGAATTGGACTTGGTTGGCATGTGGTTTCTAACGATGTCGCATGACATACGATACACGATTCTATGAATATGTTTAGCCATACGTTTAGTCATTAGTCCCACGTTTTAAAGCAACCCATTGGCCAACGAGATAATACAATGCGGCCCCACCAATGTCCCTCCAATTTATCCACGAAATACATATACGAGAGGGTATATAATTCCAGAATTCGTACTCACGGATGAACCACGTAAAACGTAGTCGCGGGTAATCGTTACAAAAACTAATCTTGAAGTCGCCGTAGTCTAATAGGTATTGTGTTGGCTTATTAGACGAAGGCCTCGGTTCAAACCCCAGGTCAGACATCAAAACGAAATTATGAAAAAACATTTCTTCGGTGACTTCCTCTCAGCAGATTTCTGGCAAAAACTCTGAGAGCAAATAAAAATTGCCATGTAAACTTTCTCAAAAAAATCTGTTGTTCGGAGTCGACTTTAAACTGTAGGTCCCGCCACTCATGTATAAAATTAAGACACAAAACATAAGTGGTTTGAGGAACTAGGTCCATAATCCTGACTAAGAGGTTGTAATGGCCAATTATGTCTGTAAGCTTTACAAAGTAATGACACACATTTAATTGTTGTCCCAAATTAATATTTTAAATACTTTTCTTTCCAATTATCAAAACTACAAAAACTTTTCCCATATATTGCTGTAAAAAATTCCTACATTTACTTCTGTTAAATTAAACCTTTAAATAGATAACATTTAATCCATAAATTTTCTTCGGACGTTTCTTTTTCGGCCATTTTTTTTCCGTTAAGTATTCTTAGTTTTCTGACGTCCACGATATTCCCAAATGTACCCATCAAACTTACGCCCAAGCCTTTCACCTTCCACCAGTAACATAAGTTAACGTTTGAGGCAGAATAAGTCTGCCTATTCAGGCGTTTAATCCGCATGTTTTACAAGATAACGAATGATTACATCCTGATTTTAGGTCTATTAGTAGACTAATACATTTGTTGTCCATTGAAAATAACTTCTAATCTCATGTTCTAAATTGCATCAAAAGATATACAGGATTCAGGAGAAATTAGTCTGAAACCGATTTTGCATTTCAATTACCAGCTGCTAACTGACTATGCCGAGCTATAGAAATTATTTTGACACTTAATCGTATACGAGTATTTCAAATGAAATCGAACTCATTGCTGTATTGACAAAAAAGTTTTTCGAAGTATACAAAGCATTTATAAAGAAAACTTTAACATGGACAACCCAGTACAAATAATTTATACAAACAGTGCTTAGTTATCATACTAAAATTTCTGATTTTAACTTAAGTAGTGATGCAAACAAAATTGAATTTTATAGGCCAGTGTAGGCCAGATTCAAACCACTGGTCACACATCTCAAACATAACTGAGGTATTAACAAATATTTCTTCGTCGATTTCCTCTCAGCAGATTTCTGGCAAACACTCTGAGAGTAAATAAAATTGCCATGAAAAGTTTCTCAAAAAATCTGTCGTTCGGAGTCGACTTTAAATTGTACATTACATAAGTGGTGTCAGATGCCTGACAGAAGTTTTGTAACGACCAATTGTGTATGTAAGTATGTATGTTAAGCTTAAAAATATTCGTGACATGTGGTAGTGCCAAAAATGCACAGCAAGGTCCACTGTGAATAGTTGAAAAACCAAAAAAAAAATTCTGTTAAATTATTGAATTTTACTATCAAAGTTTGTGCTGTGTTAGAAATGTCTTGCCATTGATATGATTGAGCTCATTTTTGGCACGATTGGTACATCAAAAAGTGATTTGCAGAGTTTGGTGCAAAGAGCTGCTGAAATCTATTCATGAGCTGCCATTATGAAAACCCATGAAACCCCAAAACGTTACAGTTAGTGAATAAAGATATTCAGTTGAAGATACAGTGGTGATACATGCCACTCGGTATGCGAAAACATGCTATGTGGCTTCCCTAGATTATCTTTTGTGGCAGGCAAAGACAGCCACAAAAGCAGTCCTGTTGGACAACATTACTTAAATGATGGAGCAATAATTCGTAGTAACCAACTAGATTGGTAATATGTTGGCTCAGACATTTCGAAATCAACTGCTTTATCGAAAATATTTCTTCGGTGACTTTTTTTCAGTACTTTTTCTTAAAGTACAGTTTCTTTTGTCGCTCACTGTATGCATACATGTATCAACGTAGTAACGCTTAGAACAGGGAGTAGAAAATGATCGGTTAAATGCTTGTAGGGAAGTTCAATTCTTAAACATATTTGATGCATACATATACCATACATGTATAGGCATTGTTTAATTGTAGTCATTCTTGTATGCTATTGCTATTGTTATTGTTATTCTAGTTATTATTGTTAAATTCATTGCATTGTTGTACTAACAATAGTATTCGTAGTAGTATTTGGTATAATACAATTTCAATTTACATTCACATGCATATGTACATATGTTAACAATAATACACGACAACAATTGTTACAATCTAAACAATCGAAAATATTATGAAGTTTCTTACAATGTTCGTTTCTTGTTATTGTTGCTTTTGTTAATAAAGAAAGAAAAATTTAGAAATTTTACAAAAGTTGTTGTTGTTGCAGTTGCATTTGGGTCAAATTAAAAATACATACAAAACAACAACAACAGCAATCGACAATACAGAACAAAACATTTTATCTTGAAACAATGTATTTGAAACAAAAAAAAATTTTTTTTTGAAAACAACAATTAAAAAAAAACCCAAAAAAGAAACATAGAATAGTCAGTTGTAATTAGTGATAGCGGTCTTTGTAATACCCTATAACCTGAATTGATAATTTTAATACGGGAATGATGCAAATATTTGAAAACAATTAGAAATACAGGCTACAAACCCTATTTGATGATGGGCTTATGATTGGTTTAATAATTGTGGAGCACCCTGTCCTAGTCAATATAGATTATACTACAAATACAAACTAGTGATCAGCAATTAGTATTCAAAAAGATGAGTAGAATCGAATTATACTCATAATTTCTGATACTTATACGCATTCATACTTATTTTAATATCATTGAACCTTTACTCATATTCAAAGTTTGAAGTACTCATCATATTCATACTTAACAGCACGTATGATGTTGTTGAGTTCGACCAGAACTCAACATTTACAAGAATCAGAAAATAAGTATGATTTGCGTACGTACACTAAAATACTCACTAAATGGTTACGTGTTTGCTCTGTTTGCTGCTCCGTTTGTATCTTTTTTTTTTCTGTTGTTGTAAATGCAACAACAACTAAAACTGTAAATTTTAATGAATGATTCGAGTCACTCGAAGTATTTTTCTAAAGTTATGAATATAAATGAGTAGGCTTATGTATCAAACATATTTCGAATGGTATGAGTTTGATGTCAACGTTGTACGCATACTCATTGCAACCTGTACTTTTAAATCAACGTTGTAGTGAAATTTCAAGAGTGCTTATGAGAAGCGAAAAAACGATTTATTGCTGATCTCTGATAGTGACGCTGTATTCTTATAGCTTTTTAATGTCAAATCAAACCAGAAGCTATTGTCAGCCATTGCAGTGTATCTTATAATCGACCTTAACAGCCTCTGTTAACTCTGTTCCTTTTCTGTGTACAAAGGCATGGTCTCTCCTTGCATTGTTTGTTTTGCCTTTTAATTTACCATCTGCATATACATGTGTATATATATGTATGTATATCGTATGTATATTTTATTAATGCTATTCTTCTTGATTTTATTGTTATTGTTATTGTATTTCTTTTATTTTATTATTGCTGCATTCGTTGTTTTTATTGCTGCTGCTGCTGCTGTTATTTTATTTTGTGTTTTTTCTTTATGCCACATTTGTTTGCGTACCCAACTAAATTACTCACATGACGAATCTCATGCTGTTGATCTTTGTTTATTTCGTTACACACCTATGTGTGTGTGTGTGTGTGTGTGTGTGTACTGCTGGAAGGCTTTAGTTTGCATAACAATAAAACTGAAAGTGGAAACAAATGACACAAATTCTCTCACGAATATGCATATGGAGAGAAACAAACAATTAAGCAAACATCAACAAACACTTGCACATGAACTTATGTATGTATGTACGCCATTGGTGTTGCAGTGCAATACAATCAAATTTTTTTTCTCATTGCATACTACTAGTATGGAAGACGACACAGTCGCACATACATACACAAAAGCAATACAAGTGAGATGTTTTATTGTTCTCCAAGGACTGCATATGTTACAATTATTCTTCTTTGTGATTTAATTTTTGCACGGTTTTTCGCTTTCCTATTGATTCAGTTTTTATGGTGAAATTGTTGAGTTTAACATGAAGTGGCAAACTTAGTTGAAATCAAAGCTTTTGAGTTAATTGACAAATGCAGTTTTGTCTGTCTAGACGGTAATTTCGGACTTGAGAATTCGGAATAAAATGTAAGCAATGATCTATTAGACTTCAAGTAATGAAAGAAGCGTTAGACAAACGAGAAGAGTGTAAGAGAAGTTAGCGATCAATATAAAACCTTAGCCGAAGTTTCTTGGGTATAAGAGACAATGCCATGATTGTCGACATAGTCTTGTGGTAGATGTAAGGCCTCGGTTCAAACCTCAGGTCAGACATCTCCAAATAAAGGAAATATAAAAAAATATTTCTATGGCGACTTCCTCTCAGCTGATATCTGGCAAATACTCTGAGAGTAAATAAAAAATTGTCATGAAAAGTTTCTCTAAAATCTGTCGTTCGGAGTCGACTTTAAACTGTAAGTCACGCCACTCTTGTATAAAATTTACCCACACAACATATGGTCGTAATCCTAACTAAAAGTCGAAATGATCAATTATGTACTCGTATGTATGTATGTATCTATCAGGATTGTGCCTAAGGGCCGACTTAATTTATTGATTTGATGAGGCTGGTAGCATTTGAAACTGTCATTATAAATAAATTGAGGATGGATTGGCAACGCATTGAGACTAGCGACTACGGCAGGCGAAAAATAAAAATGGCAAATAGAGGACGAAGTCATTATAATGAGCTTAATCTTAAACGTGTTCAAATATCTTGTATTAAAACAGAATTCACCAATTACGGACCTATGCTATACTTAGAACAACGGTAATAATTATATAAGGTACCAGAGATTATGCGGAATATTTGCTTCTGCAAAATCTGACACAAACAGTGTTCAAACAATATTTAATTTTGTTGTCTAATACATACAGTGAGCGTCAAAAGAAACTGTACACTAGGGATAAAATTCTAACAATCACCAAAGCCAACTTTTACCACTTAAGGAGAGTGCACGAAAAAATTTTGCTACATTTCGAAATTTTTTTAAATTTTTTTTCTTTTGTTTCAATTTTAAAAACTGGCAAGGAAACAATTTTAAAATAGAAATAACGGTAATTCATTAATGTATTCATTAACTTTATACCGTGGATAAAATTCTAACAATTATCAAACTCAACTTTTACCATTTAAGGAGAGTGCCCGAAAAAATTTGACAATATTTCGAAATTTTTTTGTAGTTTTTTTGTTTCAATTTTAAAAACTGGCAATGAAACAATTTTAAAATAAAAATAACGGTAACTCAATTTTTTGACACTCACTGTACTTCTATACAATCAGAGTTTATTCACCATATTTTATGGAAATTTCATAACTTATTTCCCGCTCTATAGGGAAGATATTCCACTGGCCTGAACTTTTTCAGAAACGGTAAAATGTACTCTGCAACCATTTCCGCATTATTAAGATGACAGTGATGCTTAACGCCGGATAAAACGTAATACAAGAAATCGGGATTATTTTCTTTTAAAATCTTGAAAACATTTTGTGTCGTAAAGCTATCCGCATTGAGGTGATAAGAATGTTCTGCTTTTAAAACTAACCACTTTATGTTGCAAATTCTCTTAGCCATTGCCTCGGTTAGTTTTGGTTCTGTATAATTTTCAAGCAAATATTTTATGCCAGTATCACGGCTAAAGTGGAATTTATCACTTTGTAAACGGGAAGGCCTGATGTTACGTTCTAAAATATATTTTGTCTTTTCCAAGTCCACTGATTTTTCAGAACCTAAATGTAATGCCTTTTCCATTTCTTCCAAAGTATAGCACGGGGGTTCAGAATCATTTTTATTTTTATCTTCCAGTTTTCTTTCTGTATCCTTTAGGAATTTTTCCAAATAAAACTTCAGCATGTCAAGTTGTTGATCCAATTTAAAGTAACGCGTATGCAAGACATCAATGCTGATGATTATATCCACTGATTCTGGATATAGAGAGGCGTATTGATAGATAACTGCACAAGACATTGAATGGCCCATGAGCGATATTTTCGGTAATTTGTAGAACTGCTTTAACTCTCTAAGAACTCTTACGAAATCTAGTGTATGATAGATGCAGCCGTTAGGGAAATGAGACGACCGACCATGCCCTGGCAGGTCTATTGCTAATATGGCTACTTGCTTGCATAAAATGGGTGCCAACAGGGCAAAAGTGCCTGCATTATCTTGCCAGCCGTGCATGGCTATTATGGGTCTTTCATTTTGATTGCCATACCACCGAGCCGCTATTATGCCCATAGAAAGTGGGATTTCTAATTCTTTAAACTAAAAGCAATTGTTAATTACATTTAATTAATTTATTTGAATATTTTATTTACATTTGCATTTGTCTTCATTCTGCCATATAAACAAACACCTTCTTCTCTTCGTAATTGAAAAGTATGGAACGTTCATGTGTTCTTTTAATAAAATTTCATGTGAGACTAAAAATATTTTTTGGTTTTCAACTTTAGACTTCAATTCATATTTTTGTTTTGGTTTGATTAGAACAATCTTATCTTCAAAAGAGATTAAAACACCAACAAAAATGTTTTAAAAAGTTTGGGTTGCTATTAGAATGGCATTTGTTGTATCACAGATAAGCTAAGCATGCATTCAAATTGATTAGAATGCATTTACAGTGAGCGTCAAAAGAAGCTATACATTAAAAAAAGTATATATTTTAATAAATTATTGTTATTTTTATTTTAAAATTGTTTTAAAACTCGAAACAAAAAAAAAAAAAATTAAAAAAATTATGAAATATTGTCAAATTTTTTCGGGCACTCTCCTTAAGTGGTAAAAGTTGAGTTTGGTTTGGATTGTTAGAATTTTATATTTAGTATACCTTTTCTTTTGATGCTCACTGTATAATATGTATAACGTTTATCATATTAGCTAGAGTAGGGTATTAAATGTGAGTGTGATGGAACATTTGTGTGTAAAACAAATGTTTTTCGTTATTCATTGAGTCACAGAATTCTTTATCAACTCAAATTCTATACGCGTAAAGTAAGAAATTTGTATTAAAATTTAAAGTGCCCTTTCCAGTGTACAGAACCTAAGGGAATTGCCATTTATGGTATTTCCAGTTAAATAAAATAATTTCACCAGAAACCAAATTCTAAAAATTAAAATTTGAATACAATTTGACAACTGCGAAGGCAGAAAAAAGTGGCATAATAGATATTTGATAGCGTCAAAAGAAACTGTATATCATGGATAAAATTCTCACAATCACCAAATTCAACTTTTACCACTTAAGGAGAGTGCCGGAAAAAATTTAAAAATATGAAATTTTTTGTAATTTTTTTTGTTTGAATTTTAAAAACTGTTAATGAAACAATTTTAAAATAAAAATTAAGGTAATTTGTTAATGTATATTTCTTTTTAAATGTAAGGTTTCTTTTGAAGCTCACTGTAAATAAAATTGCGTTACAAACCATTTAAGAAACGGATTGTAGAGAAGGCTTGGAAACCTCATGCCTCAATCATCTGATATTGTGAATGAATCCAGCTTGTAGTTGCCTTAGTCTAGTAGGTGGGTGTTGGCTTATTAGACGTAAAGCCAGGATTCACACCCCAGGCCAGACATCTCCAACTCTGCAAGTAAATAAAAAATTGCCATGAAAAGTTTCTCAAAAATCTGTCATTTTGAGTCGACTTTAAACAGTAGATCCCGTTACTCATGTTTGGAATTAACACACACAACATAAGTGGTTTGAGAAACTAGGTCATAATCCTGAGGGGTTTTAATGACCGATTATGTATGTATGTATAACTGTTATGATTTGTTTTTAAGCTCTTCAGCTTTCATTTTTTCCCAGTTATACATTTTAAGTGTAAAATATTTAATATTTTGCTGCTCCTCAATATTTCTTATCATTGTCCAGAGTTGTGCTCAATGTGTTGCTTTTAATCCTTTTTACATTCGGCCTGTGGCTCACACTACATATACAATCAACAAACGAACACTTTGTATTCAACAGAAGCCTTATTGATGATGGCACAGCAACTGCAATGGCAATGTTTTCTATTGAATATATTGCTGTGGGATTTAGTAGAGCAATTACTTAATTGAAAGGCATATGATATAAATTAAAAATTAAAGACCGGAAAAATAAAAGAAAAGTATACGTATTCGATATTGAAAGAGCAGAAACAGACAATACATGATACAGAAAGCGTCAAAAGCAACTGTACACAGAGGATAAAATTCTAACAATCACCAAACTCAACTTTTACTACTTAAGGAGAGTGCTCGAAAAAATTTGAAAAAATTTTGAAATTTTTTGTAATTTTTTTTTTGTTTCAATTTTAAAAACTGGCAATTAAACAATTGTGAAATAGAAATAACGGTAATTTATTAATGTATATATTTTTTAATGTGCAGTTTCTTTTGCTGCCTACTGTATATTGTATATCAATTTGTGTATGGCCAACAAACAATTATTCTCCCCAATTGGTTAAGTCTCCGGGTTTCATACATGTTGGCATTACTTTCCAATTTATAAAACGAAGGTAAATAAAACTGCGAAATAAAGATACCGGAAGGAACTCAAACACTGCATTTATTCAGGCTGAACGCCAAGGCCAACGAATGCAAACAAAGTAGAAACAACAGAGAGAATTCAAACAAACAAAGAAAAATGCATTAATAAACGATACGGAATTGTGACTATTGGCGCCATATTAAAATAATAACAGTAAAATAAATGGCGACAATAATAATGCAAAGCTGTTTTTATTTTCATTAAAATTTTTGTTGTTCTTTTGTAAGCATTGTCCTTCATTTCAGCTTAAGAATACTGCACATAGAATGCATTGCCATCTTTGAATGCAAAAAGACAAAATGTAAATGAATTATGTTGTAAATTTGTTGATTAGTAGTTCGCAATTAAATATTTAAATTCTTTGATACATTATAGACAAAATACATACATACATACATATGTCTATACATAATCGGTCATTATAACCCTTCAGTCAGGATACGACCTACCTTCTCACATTACTAATGTTGTGTGCGTTAATTTTATACATGTGAGGAGGGACCTACAGTTTAAAGTCGATTTCGAACGAAAGATTTTTGAGAAACTTTTCATGGCAATTTTATTTATTCTCAAGAGTTTTTGTCAGAAATCTGTTGAGAAGAAGTCGCCAAAGAAATATTTTTTCATACTTTGTTCAGTTAGAGATGTCTGGCCTGGGGTTTGAACTGTGGCCCTACGTCTAATAAGCCAACACCATATCTACTAGACTACGGTGACTTCAAGACATAATACAGATCACTAATTAAGTTTTTGGTAGTAATAATACTTTCACTCTTTATAAAAAAATGGTCATGAACGCTTTGCTTTGCTTATCAAACCCATTTCTATTTGGTGAGTTTTCTTCAGTACTTGTCTGTCCTTGTTTCCTGTCATTTCCAAATTGTATTATTTTTTTATTGAAGAATATGTTACAAATAAAACTTTAAATGCCATTCTTGCATAACAGTTAGTTGCCAATTATAACCTTCACATGACAAGGGTCATTTAGGATAACAAAGGCTATTTCTCACACAATCTTCCCTAGACGTCTCTGCAGACCAACATTATCCTTTCCTTTTTATATGACTTTGCATAATAGATAATTATGTAAGAACATACAGTGAGTGTCAAAAGAAACTGTACTCTAAGGATAAAATTTTAACAACTACCAAATCCAGCTATTACCGCTTAAGGAGAGTGCCCGAAAAAATTTTACATTATTTTGAAAATTTTTGTAATTTAATTTATTATTGTTTCAATTTTAAAAACTCGTAATGAAACAATTTTAAAATAAAAATAACGGTAGTTTATTAATGCAGTTTATTTTTTTAATGTACAGTTTCTTTTGATGCTCACTGTATATTCATTGTTTCATCGAATTTTCCAAAAATCTTTTTAATTTTTCAGTATTGCACGCAGTGTATTAAAACAATATAATTTTAAAAGATTTTAATTAGTCTCTACTGAAATACTTTTGTGCTGCGATAAACCTATGGAGACTGAGAACGGTTTAATGCCGACTAAAACTACTGATAAAAAAGGTGAAAATTAGTCACACTCCATGTTTATGTTTTTATGGTGGTATACCTAATGCTAATAGGCTTACGATAGTGTAAAATATGGTTTAAAATATACACACTCATTTACACGTCCAAATACATCTGTTTATGCTTATTATGATATACACATTGTTTGGGTGTAAAACTGATGTGCGTGCGTGCCACAGCATTAGAATTCTAAAATAAAATAATTTGTTGCCCATGTATCTATTCGATGAATCTGTTCAACGTATGTTTGGATTTAATGAGACTGAAATGGATATTTTTTTTCTGTTGTCCTTTAGACAACGAAGGCCACACTTATGCAAAATAATGGCAAGTGATATCTGTGATTATGTGTAAAGCAAAAGATACCCACGGGAAATAAAAGTTTTTAAATACAAGTATTGATACAAGGATGTTCTATTAAAAATGAAAACGAAATTAAAGTGTGCATATTTACGACAAATGTTCAGTGAACTGTAGCCATAGACTAGTAAGTAGTGTGTTGGCTTATTAGACGTGAGGTCCAAACCCCAGGTCAGACATCTTGAACAAAACGAAAACTGAAAAAATATTTCTTCGGCGACTTCCTCTAAGCAGATTTTTGGCAAAAACTCTGAAAGTAAATAAAATTGCTATGAAAAGTTTTTCAAAAATCTGTTCTGAGTCGACTTTAGTTATTTTATTTATTTATTTGTTTATTATAACTAGCATAACAAGATATTAATCTTATAAGTGATAGTGTTGTGCTTTAATCTGTAGGTCCCGCCACTCATGTATAAAATTAACACACACAACAGACGTACAACACTTCAGTTAGGATTACGACCTAGTTTCTCACACCACTTATGTTGTGTGTGTTAATTTAATACATGAGTGGCGGGACCTAAAGTTAAAGTCTACTCCGAACGACAGATTTTGGAGAAATTTTTCATGGCAATTTTATTTGATCTCAGAGTTTCTGCTGAGAGGAAGTCGCCGAAGAAATACTTTTTTGTATTTTATTTTGATGTCTGGTCTGGGGTTCGAACCCAGGCTTTTCGTCTGATAAGCCAACACACTACCTACTAGACCACGGCGACGTGGTCATTCATACTTATTTTAATATCATGGAACCTCTACTCATATTCAAAGTTTGAAGTACTCATCATATTTATACTTAACAACACGTATGATGTCATTGATTTCGACTCACCATAACTCAACATTTACACGAAACATAACATAAGTATGATTCGTGTACGAACACTAAAATACTCACTAGAAGGTCGTGTGTTTGTTCTGCTTCCTACTCCGTCTATTTTGCTTATGTGTCTTTTTTCCTTTTTTTGTAAATGCAACAACAACTAAGACTGTCAATTTTGATGAATGATACGAGTCACTCGAATCATTTATAATTATTTTTCTAAAGTTATGAATCTAAATGAGTAGGCTTATGAATCAAACATATTTCGAATGATAAATAAATTAAATTTATAAATAAATTAAATTAAAACTTATTCAAAAGTTTCATAACAGTTTACCACTCCAACAATTGTTTTAATTTAAAAAAAAAATTCAATTTGGAAATTTGTTGATGAAACTTTTTTCCTTTTTGAAAAAGAAAACACTTCCCTATTTGAGTTGCTTCATAATGTTATTGTTTCTGATAAAACGACGTCCGAGGTAAACAAAACAATATTTTTTAATGTATTTTATATTCATAAAAATCTTTTCTCAATATGTTTGCGGTGAAAGGAATAGGAACCACAAATTTTTTTAGCCGCATAATAGAAAAACACGCGGACGAATATTTTGTTTTTGTCTTATATAAAGAAAAAATAAAGTGAAGTTTTACACTGCAAGACAGAGGATGAAATATTTTTACAGAATTACTCTAAAATAGTTTCCTGCAACAGAAGGACACTGTTAGCCACCTTTAGATAAGCATTTGCTTTTTGAAATTGAGCGTAATGCATTATATCCTTGATATGTGATAAGCAGTACGCACATACGCCCTTTTTCTGTCATTATATTAACGTATTGTTACGTTTTTAAATAAATTTGTGTTTAGTTTTAATTGAAATTCTTTATTATTCACACACATTCTGTGTGCCACTATTCACAACGTTATGTGAACAACAACAATTGCTTTGTTTGTTATTCCCCTGTTTACACCCTTTGCGTAAACAATAACAATTACTAGGCAATAATTCGGCAGATCTTTGTAAGAGAAAAATCTTCAAACCACGGTTACTCTCTTCAAACACACCGCATCTTCACACAAGACTGATTGAACTTCATTAACCCAGTCGCCAGCTTTGCCTTGCCTTTTATAGAGTAAACAGTCTGATGAATGTTCTTGAAGGCGAATGTTCTTGACTTCGCCTTCCTGAAATCTCTATAAATGTAA
This sequence comes from Sarcophaga variegata, assembly GCA_932273835.1. Taxonomy (NCBI): domain Eukaryota; kingdom Metazoa; phylum Arthropoda; class Insecta; order Diptera; family Sarcophagidae; genus Sarcophaga; species Sarcophaga variegata. Next base: position 112,259,476 of record OW026362.1, on the reverse strand, counting down.
ACATAGTTGTTTGCATTCATTATTGTTGTTTGTGTATTTTGTTTACATTTATTCTTGTAGTGTTGTTTGGGTATTTTTGTTTACTTGCTTACTTGTTTATCAGTTTTTTATGCTGGTGTTTGTTGTTATATTAAGCTGTACGATAATTTGTAAACAGTTTTGTTTACTGCATTGTTTTGTTTTGGTAGCTTTTGTTTATAATTTTAATGTTAGGCGATGTAAACTAAAAACACCAGTATCTGGATTTTTATTTTCGTAACAGTATTCATATAGGAATTCACTTAATCTAAATCTATTCACCCCACCTATGAAAATAGACGATGTATTTGTCGCTCAAACAACTTCTCCCATAGACCTATAGAGTTTACGATAACACTGAGTACAACAAGTTCATTTAATCAGAAGTTTTACCCCTCTTTCTTACACATTCTGATTTCCAGCAATTACTTGATCTTTTATAAATTTCTTAATAAATTTATGCATAGATTGATAGACCATCTCCCAAAGGAAGATTATTTAACAATAACGATGTCCCAGAGCTATTTAAATATATTGAGTGTTATACAGAGAACAAAGTATATGAAAAGTTCTAAAAGTTTATTGACAGCAATCCCTGCAGACATTCAAATCATTTCCAGGCAATCACACAATGTCCCCACAAAAAACTTTCGCTTGTAGTTCCTGAAACAGTAGAACAGGATCATTTTTATTTGCATATATTTTCCATAAGCCCTGTATGAATTGAAAACTATTGACTGAAGTAAAGGAAAGGTTAAAATTCATATTTACTCTCATTCGTTGTGAAATTCCCATAAGGTTTTATCGCAAGTTTTGTTTAAGTTTTGCAATTCAAAATTCAATTTCAATGTCAAAGTAGTTGATAAGCGAACCTCAACCATTTCAAGTTATTCACAGAAAAGTGAACAGAGAAACTCGATAACGTTTGTATTTGAAATTGAATTTCAAATGTTGACCAAGAAACTGAACCACAATGTGAAAAAAATTAACGGAAAGAGAAAATCGAGAATTATTTTCAAAGTGCAACTTTAAATTGCTAATTTGTTGGCTGAACATTTCATGCCGGTAACCGGAAATGTAAATTTTAATGCCGCATCACAAAATGCAGATGTTCACAAGTTTTGCATATTTTAAGTAACAACACTGTATATTTAACTGTACAGTGAGCGGGAAACTGTACATTAAGGATAAAATTCTAACAATCACCAAACTCAACTTTTAACACTTAAGGAGAGTGTCCTAAAAAATTTGTTAATATTTCGAAATTTTTTTAATTTTTTTCTTTTGTTTCAATCTTAAAAACTGGCGAAACAAACAGTTTTAAAATAAAAATAACAGTAATTTATTAATGTATATTTGGTTTTAATGTACCATGTCTTTTGACACTCACTGTATATGCATTATGTACCCTTAGGGTATTTTTGTTAATGTTTTTAGCAGAATTTAAAAATGGGATTTTACATCATATAATGGCGGAAAATTATTCCAGTTAAACTACGATTACGTATTTGAATTTTGTTGTTTTAAAAACAAATGACTTCGCTATTTGGTTGCAGTCTTAATACGTGCAGTTGCCGGCTGAATGAGGTAAAAACTACAGAAACAAAAATTAGGTAATAGCGCCCCCCCACAAACATTTTTTTCCAATATGCATGAATAATTGTGCGCATTATTGTTTAAAAATGCAAAAAATTGCTTGTGGTCATTTTAGTTTAAGGGTCGGTCATGCCAGCAATGGCAAGTGGAAATAAACTCGAATATTTAAGTTGTTGCCCAGTTGTTCGGTAACAATTGCTTCCTAAACACATAAACGTGCACGATGAAGCATAAAGGCTAATGGTGTTGAACATTTTGTATTGTTTTCCTCTCCTCTGTGTTTTTGTTTCTGCCAGTTACAGTTTGGGGACTTTAGTTTTTGCTTAACACTCAGAAACTATTCGTTAAATATAGGCAGGTTTACGTAAGTAATTTACATTGAAGTTGGGATAAAAAAATCGTTGGGAAAGGGGAAACTTTTACAGGAAAACTTTTGCTTTCCGATTCCAACATAATAAGGTTTTGTATTTTAATTATTTTTTAAATCATTGACTATCACTGTAAATATATTTCGAAGAATTTAACCTCAAGTATATATTGTTTTTGTAATTGTATTGGGGCAGGTACGTACGTACGTAATTGGTCATTACAACCGTTCAGTCAGGATTACGACCTAGTTTCTCACAGGGGGCGGGTACACTAAGGATAAAATTCTAACAATCACCAACAACTTTTGCCACTTAAGGAGCCTTAAGCCCGAAAAATTTTTACAATATTTTGAAATTTTTTTGTATTTGTTTTGTTCCAATTTTAAAAACTGGCAATGAAACAATTTTCAAATAAAAATAACGGTAATTTTTTAATATATAATTGTTTTTTAAAGAACAGTTTTTTTTGACGCTCACTGTATGTATATTTAAGCATTCATATATAAATTGAAATCAATTTTTGTAAATGAAACGTCTGAAACAAAACAATACTTGTGCAATGGACATGATAATGTCCAGTTTCTTTTGACGGTCACTGTAGTATAAGATCGTCCAGCTTACCATATCAAAAATACAATTAATTTTTGGTTTTAGTTTCCTATTCACATACATAATTGGTCATTGCAACCCTTCAGTCAGGATTACGACCCAGTTTCTCACACCACTTATGTTGTGTGCGTCAATTTGTATACATGAGTGGCGGGACCTACAGTTTAAAGTCGACTCCGAACGACAGATTTTTGAGAAACATTTCATGGCAATTTTTATTTACTCTCAGGGTCATTGCCAGAAATCTGCTGAGAGGAAGTCTCCGAAGAAATACTTTTTTTGTATTTATTTTTGATGTCTGGTCTGGGGCTCGAACCCTGGCTTTTCGTCTAATAAGCCAACACACTACCTAGTAGACCATGGCGACCTCAAAAGTTTCAAAAGTATGAGACTGGAATTTGACATCTGTTCAACTAAGATGTGAAACCAATTTTTTCTTTTCAGTTGAAAGTCTGACATTGACGAAAATGGATCGCTCAACTATCCCACAACGCATAAAAATTATCAAAACCTACTACAAAAATGGTGATTCTGCCTCAGCCATGTATCGAACAACATTTTCTTCAGCGCAGAAGCACATTTCACACTCGGTGGGTATGTTAATAAACAAAATTGTCGTATCTGGTGTTCTGAGAATCCTCAAGTAATTGAAGAGAGGCCATTACATCAAGAAAAAGTCACTGTTTGGTTCGCTCTTTGGTCCGAAGGTGTGAATGGACCTTACTTCATACGAAACGACGAGGGAACAACTGTCACCGTCAATTCGGAGCGTTATGGTCATATGATAACCGACTTTTTTTGCCTGCTATTGAAGAATACGACTTGGAGAATATGTAGTTTCAACAAGACGTTGCCATATGCCATACAACTCGAGCGAATATGGCTTTATTGCAAGAGAAATTTCCTGGCCGCGTAATTTCTCGTCGTGGCGATATCAACTGGCCACCAAGATCATGCGATTTGACACCATTAGACTTTTTTTTGTGGGGCTACGCGAAAGACCGTGTTGATGCAGATAAACCTTCAACTCTTGAGCACTTAAAAACCAACATTCGTCAAGTTATGGCTGAGATACCGTCCAATATGTGTCAAAAAGTGGTCGAAAATTACCTTAAAAGAGCCAATGCTTGCAACAGTTCGCGTGGAAGTTATTTAAATAATGTAGTGTTTCACACATAATGTCAACGTTCAAACTTTAAAATAAAAAAGAAATATCATGAATAACAATATTTGATATGTGTTTTATTTACGTTTACTTTTGAAACCACGAAATGGATAAACATTTGTGTAGTTATCATCATGATTTTACTCAAACACCTCTTATTGTTGTACTTCAATTTCCTTTTTCTCCTTATTGTTGATAAACTGATTGCTTCAGGAAGTATCAATTACTTCAGCTGAATGATACTTTACTAAAGTATTCTATTGTGTTGGTTTCTTTTATCTAATAAATATCGTTCGGTTTCTAAGCACACGTATACATATTGAGTATTTATTGAGTATGTATTGAGTTAATTACAAATTCATAACATGCACGCAACAATTTTATATGTAAGTGGCACGCTTTAAAATAAGTGACACACTCACTTTAATAATAAAAACAAAAACAAAATAAATGCTAAAGGATGAAATAAAAAGAAAAACAAGGAAACAAAAGTGAAATTAAATTATTTTTCTGATATCATTGCCTACAATAGGAAAAATATGCTCCAATAGAATCGCAAAGTGATTCGCACAAGCAGAACATTTTTTGCGATACTTTTATTGACAGTTTTATCAACACAGTACATACAGTACAGTCATCATTATCGTCATTATTATCATTAAAAACATACAGCACACAGCACACAGTACACTGTACACTGTACGTACACATGGTATACGCAACACAATATCATCACAATCCGTTTGTAATTATTATTTTTATTTGCAACAATAATTGGATTTCAATTTGATGGATGAGATGAGATGCGAAAGGAAAGAAGTGTATGTTGTTGTTTTTACTGTTATTTTTTTTATCGCAAAACATAACAGATGCGAAAAGAGGAAACATGTTTCGCATTTATTGCTTAAAATTTATTGTATCAGATATTTACGTGCCACATATAAATAAATTTCCTTCTTTTTTATGGAGGAAAATTAAATAAAATACCCAGTAATTTGTATGTATGTTGCAATTGAGTGTTTTGCTGCCTTAAAGTTAAACAATTTTGGAAAACATATGTATGGTACGTATAGAAGGAAATTAAACATTTGTATTGATTAAATTCTTTAAGGGGTTTTTTCTTATAATTCTAAATATTGCTACGTTTTTACGTTAAAAAACGTTTAAAATATGAACTCTTAGATTACATATAAAATAAAAATAAATTTTGGGTTTAGTTTTAATTAAAATTCTTTATTATTCGCACAATTCTGTTCACAACTTGATGTAAACAACAACAATTGGTTTTCTTTGTTATTCCTCTTTGCACTCTTTTGCGTAAACAATAATAATTACTAATCAATCTGTTCGACAGATCTTTGTAAGATCTTTAAACCACGTTTATCCCTTTGCGACCGTATTAATTTTATATATGGGTGTCATGCTGGTCGGAATTAATTTTCGTTTCATTTCCTACTACGTCACTATCAGAATCACTACTGGAAATATTTTCAGAACAAATGTTATCACTTTCTTTATCGAAGTCAGTGTTGAAAGAGTCTAAATAAAATTCGTCATCGCTACTTTCAAGTTCACGGAACACTTCTTACAGTAAATTTCTTTTTGCCATTTTATTAGAGTGTTATTTTAAAATATTTTAAGAAGCGAAATCGCCAAATCTAAGTTAAGCACAACTAAAAATAAAATATCATTCGATTTCAACGAATTTCGAAAGCTTATCGATTGAGAGCAGACATACGACTAGATCGGTAATAAAGCTTTGGTGGCTGAGAGCAGACTCTCAGATACGACTGAAATGGTAAAATAGTTTTGGTGGCTGAGAGCAGACATTCGGTCGCAAAGGGTTAATTTTTTCAAACACACCGAGTCTTTACACAAAATTGACTGAATTTTTACTAACTCAGTTGCCTGCTTTGCCTTGCCTTTTATAAGGCAACGTAAATAGTCTGATGAATGTTCTTGAAGGCGAATGTTCGTGACTTTGCCTTCTCGATATCGTGTTGTTTGTGTATTTTGTTTATATTTATTCTTGTAGTATTGTCGGTATATTTTGTTTACTTGTTTACTACTTTTTATGCTGGTGTTTATTGTTATATTAAGCAGTACGATAATTTCTAAACAGGTTTGTTTACTGCATTGTTTTGTTTTTGTAGCTTTTGTTTATAATTTTAATGTTAAACGATGTAAAAGCAAACCACCAGTAACTTGGTTTTTTCAATTTGCGGAACAATATGTAATATCAGGCAATTCAGTTTAAAAAAAATATTTCAAATAAATTTTACTCACGAATAATTTTGAATAAAATCACTTAATGGAGCTGAATACCTCTTTTTTAAATGTTATTACGATGAAGTGGTTATTTACTTCCAAACTAGATCATTGATCTGTGCTGACGCCCAAAGAAATCAAGTTCATCTTGGTCTAACTTTTTTCAAAGGATCTGCATGACCACGAATTGGATCGGCAGTCTATAAAGACAAATTGCAATCTCTCTCATTAAACTCTTCCTTTGCGAAAACTGATAAATCGCTGTTTCTGTTCCAATTGATTACTTAGCATTTCAACATACAGTGAGCGTCAAAAGAAACTGTACATAAAAAAATATACATTAATAAATTACCGTTATTTTTATTTTAAAATGTTTCATGGACAGTTTTTAAAATTGAAACCAAAAAAAAAAAATTACGAAATAATTTCGTAATATTCTCCAAATTTTTTTGGCCACTCTCCTTAAGTGGTATAATTTGAGTTTGGTGATTGTTCGAATTTTATCCTTAGTTTCTTTTGACGCTCACTGTACCTATGATTGCGTATACTGAAACGAGATTCACTTCTATTGTTGTTCATGATCAGGCAAATATGTTTCATGAAATAATAAGCGATGGTTGGCATTGTGCGCTAGATACCACAATTGGGAAATCCCTAAAATTACTCTCTACGACCAGAATAACGTCAAGACTGCATTTACAAAGTCCCGGTCGAATGCATCATAACCATTAGAGGCTGTAGGTGCTTAATATAACAACGTAGAATAGAAAGTCGCGGATATAATCTTATCTGGGAATCGTTTTCACATTAAAGCGTCCCTTTTTTCTCATATTTCTAGAGGAACTACAAACCAAAAGTAATGGTCACATAAGATAAAACTTTACTGAGGTTGCATTGGTTGCTTAGAGACCTGTAGCGCAGTATGTATTACTCTTTATAAAAATTTTAAGAAGATTTTTTAAAGAATAATCTGATCTGAAATATTCAATGCAAACCCAAAATGTTAGACGGAAGGCATCTTTATTACTCAACCTCGTAACGTATTGAAAATATAGAATTTATTGGTTTGTTTATTACATAAGACGCTAGCTAAGGCAACATTTATTGCACATGTTTTTAATTTTTTTTGAAAATTTTATTTATTTCTTAGGAAACATACATACAAATGTATGGTATGTATGTATGTATGTACACGTACAACTTTATTTACATTATGAAATAGAATTTGTTATTAAAGCCATAAAATTTCCTAAAAAATTTCCAATTAACCAGTGATGGAATACAACATTTGATTGCAATATAAAGTCAACAACAAAATCTTGAATTGAGCAGATGATGTAATTCAGTTTTATGTTTGATACGAGTGTAGAGTACCAATGAGGAAATTTTTTATAGAAAAATCTTACGAAACACTTCTTGATTATATTCTTATGAAATTGAGTAGAAAAATGTTAAAATTTTTTCAGCATAAGCTTAGCAATTCATTAATTATTGAATTACTGAGTTGGACTCATATCATAAGTAGTGTGTTGACCTATTAGACGTAAGGCCACGGTTCAAACCACAGGTCAGACATGAAAACGGAAATATGAAAAATAAATCTTCACGTCAGCAAATTTCTGGCAATAACTCTGAGTGTAAAAATAAAATTTCTATGAAAAGTTTCTCAAAAAAATTTGTCGTTCGGCGTCGACTTTAAACTGTAGGACTCGCCGCTCTACATAAGCGCAATGCACACAGCCTAAGTGCTGTGAGAAGCTAGGCCGTAATCCTGACTGAAGGGTTGAAATGTCCTTTTATGTATGTATGCATGTATGTATTTAAATACAACAATTTTTCTATTACAAAATTCAAAAGGACATTAGAAATCACGTTGTGGAATGCATATGAACTTAGAACACATCATCACAAAATGCTAAAGGGAGCTTCAATTAGTTCTACTTCTGGTGATGAAGTTATGAAACGTAGAATACTTACAATCTTAAAATACTGCTAAGGCTGGAAGTACTATTGTATTAGGAAAAAAAGTGTAAACGATCATTAAGGAGTAATGAAGAGTTAAACAGTTAAACTCTTTATTAGCTTTCAAACCTTGCTATTCACATTAGTTTTTAGCCCACCAGGGTATGTAGTTTAGTCTCAGCAATAAAAACAATTTTACGTAAAACGGCGACTTCAACGCGTACCATAATAAATAGGTTTCCAGACCAGATTCTCCTAAGAAAAGGAGTTACTTAAAGCATGTGCCAAAACACACTAACCTGCGGAACTAAACAAGACACCACTTCAACTTTTATTACAAAGAAGAGTAATTATGTTCGAAAATAGTTTTGATCTCGATTTGGCACACTAAAAGAGATGCAAATATAAAAACAGACAATGTTTAGATCCAAGCAATTTTTGACAACAGAAACTGGTCCACTGACAAACTCGGAAACATGCAGCAAATAAATGCGTGTTCAAATAAAATGTTCAGATTTTTTAATTTTCAAAATTTCTATTACGATCACTTTTGTCAGACCTAGTGAGTGATTTATTATCGCTACTATTCACTCGTTTCATAAACAAGTCAAGGACATCCGGGAAAAAAGGTCTTCTTGGGATTTTGAGATTAATTTTTTAGTCGATAAAAATATTATTCTTAGCTGGTTTCCATTTTCAATGCGTTCCTAAATAGAATCTGTACACTATGGATAAAATTCTAATAATCATCAGACTCAACTTTTACCACTTAAAGAGAGTGCCCGAAAAGATTTGACAAAATATCGAAATTTTTTGTAATTTTTGTTTTTGTTTCAATTTTAAAAACTGACAATAAAACAATTTTAAAATAAAAGTAATGGTAATTTATTAATGTATATTTGTTTTTAATGTACAGTTTATTTTGACGCTGACGGTATACATATATACAGGCCATTTAGTGGGCAAATTTATACAAACAAAATTTATTCGTAAGTCATACATGTCAAGTAGTTTATCATCGTATATCGAAATGAACTGCCACTTCATAATGCTTCTTCTTTCTTAATAATTAATGTCATCGATTAATATTTAATATGAAGCAGTAATCAATTGTTAAGTTCTGAAGCATGTTGTTGTTTTCACTCAATCAACATATACTCCTCCTGTCTATAAAAGCATTTATTTCAGTTGTAAGCATTAGCAATTGTTTCAATAACATAATGAATGTACATACAGTGAGCGTAAAAAGAAACTGTACATTAAAAACAAATATACCTTAATAAATTACCGTTATTTTTATTTTAAAATTGTTTCATTGCCAGTTTTTAACATTGAAAAAAATTTTAAAATTTTTTTTGAAATATTGTGAAATTTTTTCATGCACTCTCCTTAAGTGGTAAAAGTTGAGTTTGGTGATTGTTAGAATTTTATCCATAGTGTACACTTTTTTGACGCTCACTGTATTTCATTAACGTGGAAGGAATATTATTAGAATTTTCATATCAGACAATTAAAATCTCTTCAAAACCAAAATTCATAATTACCTTATGTTTTATTGTCTTAATTATCGATTGGCGTAATTTAAAAGAAGGATATTTACATTTGCTTAGAGTTTTATAAAGAAAATGTTGACTATTACTGACTGTGTAACTGATTTATAGTTTTCAATCACACTTTTCTTTTGAGTGATATTTTAGAAACAAATTTCAATATATTCTTGGATATGTAACTCTTATAGATTGTAAGCAGCTGAAGTAAATATATTTTTAGCAATAAATTCTTTTAGAATTCTGTTAAACATAACGATAAACATTATAATTATCATTCCATTATTTCTCAGGCTCATTGTATGGCCTCTTTGCAGAAAAGTCTGTTTGAAGCACAAATAGACCTTCACATTCGCATCTACATACATCAGCTTAATTGTCTCGTAACCGTTTGAGTATGAATATGAATTCAATGTGAAGGAAACTTAATTAAAATTTATGACTTTCATTAGAAAACCACCCTTTTACCGTAAAGTCAATTTATTGCGACTGTAACTGTTCTATTAGCTGCTGCTTATATTGGTAAGAAAATAAATTGAAAAATTGAAATGAAATTTAAGAAAAACAAACTAGAAGAGAGCAGTCTCTTCAATATAAATACATACACACATATGTACATACATAATTGGTCATCACAACCATTTATTCAGGATTACAACCTAGCTTCTCACACCACTTATGTTGTGTGTGTTAATTTTATACATGAGCGACGGTACCCACAATTTAAAATCGACTCCGAACGACAGATTTTTTGAGAAACTACTAAAGTCCTTTTTTTAATATTAAATTTTTCTTTAAGAATTGAGAAATTTCTTTAAACCGTTCTTAAATTCTTCACTGCAATGAAACGATAAACTAAAGTATGCATAGGGAAATAATCGATATTTCATTTGAACGACTGTATGCAATTCAATATAATCGTTTTGTGGTCAGACTCGTATTCAATTTTCAACTTTCCTGCTTGCCAGTGAAAGGAAATTTGATTTTATGTCTTTAAATACAACTCCACACTGCCAATGACACCATCATCAACGACCAGAACCAGAACCACAAAATTAAATAAAGGAGGGAATGGCAAGAAAACTGAGTATTTTCTTAAAGTAAAGGAGAACGAACACGTATTTTCATTCTTAAATAGAACGATAAGAGATGATAATAGACAACGTGGTAGCAAGTAAAATTAAAGAACATACCGTTCCATCATCATGTTAAGTTGAATATTTTAAAATCAGAAATTAAAGCGGTAAGCAGCTTAACCGCAGTCATCTTCAAATCCTGTTGCTTTAAGTTTCATATGAACTTTTAGAGACTTTATAGCCACATACTGCAAAAGGCATTTCTTCAAGTAAAACTAAAATAAGAAAGTACGACTGTCTGTTTGTGGAATAAACACACACAAGGGCAATGTATCATGGCCCAGTATTTAACGGGAGAAGTTTACAATTAAAGGCAGTTATGAAATATAGTGCGTTGGCTTATTAGACGTGAGGCCTCGGTTCAAACCGCAGGTCAGGCATCTCCAACTAAACGAAATATGAAAAAATATTTCTTTGGCGACTTCTTCTCAGCAGATTTCTGGCCAAAAATTCTCTGAGGGTAAAGAAAACTGTCATGAAAAGTTTCTCAAAAATCTGTCATTCGAAGTCGACTGTAAACTGTAGGTCCCGTCACTTATGGATATAATTAACACACACAACAAGAGTGATGTGAGAAGCTAGGCCGTAATTCTGGCTAAAGGTTAGTAATGATAAATCATGTATACATATATGTATGTATGTATCAGCTACACATAAGGACTCATGAAATTTTTAATATAAGTGAGTCAACAATATTGAAATTTAACTTCTCTGATCCATTCGTACTCAGTACAATGTTGATTTATAAGTACAGGTTGTAATGAGTATTCGTACAACGTTGACACCAAACTCATACCATTCGAAATATGTTTGATTCATAAGCCTACGCATTTAGATTCATAACTTTAGAAAAATACTTATAAATGATTCAAGTGAATCGAATTATTCACCAAAATTTACAGTCTTAGTTGTTGTTGCATTTACAAAAAAGAAGAAAGACCCATAAGCAAAAAACCGAGCTACAAGGAGAACAAACACACAACCTCTTAGTGAGTATTTTAGTGTTCGTATGCGAATCATACTAATTTTATGATTCGTGCAACATGTTGGGTTAGTATGAATGAATGATGAGTACTTCAAACTTTGAATATGAGTAGAGGTTGCATGATATTAAAATAAGTATGAATGCGTTGAAGTATCAGAAATTATGAGCATGATTTGATTCTATTCATCTTTTTTGAATACTCATGGCTGATCTCTTTTATATATGTAAACTCAAGTACTTTTTAAATGTATTTCTGATAAATGAGCAGGATTTACTCTGTTTTGATGAACATGAAAAATTTTTTTCAGTAACAAAATGATTTCTATTAGCCCTTTAAAATAGAAAAACTGCTTTAAAATTTTCTTTTTAAAGCTGCTTATGTTGGGTATTTTCACACATATTTTCTTTGAAGAATATACACCTTAAGTGCGTACACTTGCATTTTATCATCCTTTTGCTGAAAGTAGACAATACTGCACAACATACTGTCTGTTTAGTTTTTTTTTTACTTTTTAAAAGCCACTTGGCTATTTCATGAAGATACTCAAACAATGACTCTTCATATCATTTAGTTGCAAACATGTGTACATAATATTAAAGAAATGTCAGTGCTTAGGACCATGGTGTCTAAGAAGAAAAGTTAAAAGATGACAGAAGCTTATAAAAAAATAAAAAAGAAAAACAGAATTAAAGTGATAGCACTCGTTGAAGAGAAATTGTTTAAAACATTAAATGTCATTGAGGTTGCTTGACTGTATATTTTTATACAAAAACAACACTTGTGTTATAAAAATATTATGAAAAGATTTTTAATTAGAAACACACAAGACGAGTTAGTCTGTTTACATATGAAATTTATATCGTTTCTGTTTAGTTTCCAAATATAAAAAAATTTATTCAGTTTTCGCTTATAATCGCTTATGAGCCGTTAAATTTACTTCATCTTAAAATTATCTTGCATCCACTTACATACTTGGTCATTACAACCCTTCAAGTCAGGATTACGACCTAGTTTCCCACATCACTTATGCTGTGTGTGTTAATTTTATCTTTAAGTGAACTCGCCATAGTCTAGTAGGTAGTGGGTTGTCTCAATAGACTTGACGCCTCGGTTCAAATCCAGGTCAGACATCTGAAACAAAATGAAATACGAAAAACGATTTCTTCGGTGACTTCCTCTCAGCAGATTTCTGGCAAAAACTCTGAGAACAAATAAAATTGCCGTGAAATGTTTCTCAAAAAATCTGTCGTTCGGAGTCGATTTTAAACTGTAGATCCCATCCCTGATGTATACAATTTACACACACAACATAGTTGGTGCGAGAAGCTAGTTGGTAATCTTGACTGAAACGTTGTAATGATCAATTATGTATGCATGTATGTAAACAAATAATCTGCAAGACGCTCATCCTCCCAGTAAGCACTGATGCAGCAACCTTGAGAGTATTCGAGAGAAAAGTTCTACGAAAGATCTTCGGTCCAGTGCGAGTTGGCGATGATTTCCACATCCGATCCCACAGTGGGCTCTACGAACTCCTCAACGACACGGACATCCAGCGGCTGCTCTGGCTCGGCCATGTGGTTCGAACGGAAGAGGAAACTCTGGAGAGACCAGTATTTGATGCGGAGATCTGCAGAAGTCGGCGTTGGAAGGACCACATCGAGCATGCCGTTTCATCGATTGGTGTGACCAACTGGCGTAGCGTCTCAAGAAGCAGAGGCGCCTGGAAGGATGTCTGAAGGCAGGCCAAAAAAAATTACAAAAATTTACGAATTAGGCTTCGAATTGCTCATTCCTCTGGGTATTCCTTAGATTTATTCCCCAGGAAAAGAACGGACTCGACTGAGAGAATTAAATCTTTTCACTAGAAATCTTGTTAATATTATGTGGATGAAGTTTATTGAGTTCAAAGGATTGCAGAATAAAACATTTTTTTATCAAAGAAGAAAAACTTAAGAACAGCTTTTCCTCTGTCCGTATTTGAATCAGAGAAGCGACAATTGAAACAATTTCTAGGTTGGATAGAAATAGACTTAGTGGTCTCATAGAAAACTGTTTTCTGATAAAAACTCTGAGAATAAGTCGCCGAAGAAATGTTTTTCTATTTCGTTTGGTTTGAGATGGCTGAGCGAGGGGTTGAACTATAAGCTCGCATCAAATAAACTTCTAGACTACGGCGACTTGAAGTTTTATAATTGACCTCCCGAATTGTCTTTTTTCTGTTTCTTGAGATTTGATAGTGTTTTTACGTGATATAACCTGCTATAGTTTCATTCCTTGCCTTAATATTTTTAACGTGAATAGAAAATTAAAATTAAAGTTTTGTTTTTAATGTCACATAATTTCCATAAATTCATAAATGTGTTGAAATATAGTGAATGTTTTGGCTTATAAATCTTATAAAATATGCGTAAGCATACGTTTATAGAAACTTTCGAAAGATTTCATGTCAAGTTTTGCAAACAACTTAAAAGATTTTTCATTAAACATTTGCAAACAGTTCTTCTCTGAGACAAAACATGTTGAATAAAATGTATAGAATAAGCAAACATTAGTTTGATTTAAGTTTTGTTTAATTTTGTTTAGTTTTGCCACTAAAATGGATTATAATTTCAATTTCATGATAAGAAACTTGAATACAAAATTATGCCACTGCACTAGTAGCTGCTTTTGAAATGATATCCTCTTTAATAGTAAAATAAAAATTTCATGAGAAAGAAGAGAAATCTTTAAACTATTTTACTATTTATGTGAGTTGTCGTAGTCTAGTAGTAGGTAGTGTGTTGGCTTATTAGATATAAGGCAGTGGTTCAAATACCGGGTCAGACATCAAAACGAAATGAAATATGAAAAAATATTTCTTCGGGGTCTGCCTCTCAGCAGATTTCTGGCAAAAGCTCCGGGAGTAAATAAAATTGCCATGAAAAATTTCTCAAAAATCTGTCGTTCGGAGTTGACTTTAAACTGTAGAGCCCGCCATTCAAGGATAAAATTAACGCACACAATATAAGTGGTGCGAAAACATATTTCGAATGGTATGAGTTCAACGTTGTACGCATACTCATTGCAACCTGTACTTAGAAATCAATGTTCTACAGAGTACGAATGAATTAAAAAAAAAATTAAATTTCAATATTGTTGACTCACTTATATTAAAAATTTCATGAGTGCTTATGAGTAGCGAAAAAACGATTCATTGCTGATCGTAATCCTAACTGTGCGGGGTTGTAATGATTAATCATGTATGTTTGTATGTTTAACGACCTTATGAATTGTGAAATTAAATTGACTGAATTTTTCATCAGGTAAACAGTTCAAAGAATTTATTTTACAATGAAGAATTAGAAAAAAAGAAAATAAAAATTCCAAAATTTTTTAAATAAAATTTAAAAAAAAACAAAAACTATTTCGAATTGTGTTATCTGTTGCAGAACCTTTACACAATTATTATTTGTTGTAATTTTTCTATTATTTGGTTGAACAAACATTTCATCCTTTTCTAGTTTCTAGTTTTATCGCCGAGTTTTTTATTTTCCTTCTATTTTTGTTCTCTCTCTTGTCCACAAAATGGTTTTAAATGGTTATTGAACACTGAGTATCCCATAACAACGAGACAATTTCAAATAAATATTTGATGTTGTAAGACTAGAGTTTAGCTATCGTATCTCTTTTTTTAAGTTGTTGTTATGGTTGTTATGTTGTTGTTAGTTGACCGTATAAAGTAGACAACAATATTTGAAAAAGTTAAAAAATAGTAATGAAAACACAAACCAGTGTGGGCGTTATAGTCGTTCTAGTCCTTTGTTGTTTTTTTACGGCAAGAATTTGAACCCGTGCTTCTGTAAGACAAAGGATTTTCGATGCTCAAAAACGATTGTGATACACACAGAAAATATGCTGAATAAACTGCAACATTTCAGTTCTCTTATCCAATACATAGATACATACGTACATTATGGGTCATTACAACCCTTCAGTTTGCATTACAACCTAGTTCTTCACACCACTTAGGTTGTGTGTGTTAATTTTATACTTGGGTTTCGAGACCTACAGTTTTAAGGTCGACTCCGAACGGCAGATTTTTGATAAACATTTTCATGGCAATTTTTATTTACACTCAGAGAGCTTTTCCCAGAAATTTGCTCAGAGGAAGTCGCCGAAGAAATATTTTTTCATATGTCCTTTTGTTGGAAGATGTCTGACCTAGGGTTTGAACCGTCAAATAAGCCACACTACCTACTAGACTACGGCGACTTCTCCAAGAGAAACTGGAATTGTAAGAAGCCAGCCAACTAAGGAGTATAGAGGATTAAGAGGACAAAGACCTTCTTAAGTTTCTTCCGGAGGTTAATAGCAATCACTATTAGGCACAGAAGTTGAGTATAGATTGGGGGTAGTATATAAGCTCGTATGGATAAATAGCTGCAGTACTTTTGTGGCTCCACACCAGAGGTCAGCAATGAATCGTTTTTTCGCTACTCATAAGCACTTATGAAATTTTTAATATAAGTAAGTCAACAATATTGAAATTCAACTATGTACTCTGATTCATTCATACTCACTACAACGTTAATTTATAAGTAAAGGTTGCAATGAGTATGCGTTCGACGTTGACAGCAAACTCATACCATTCGAAATATGTTTGATTCATAAGGCTACTCATTTAGATTCATAACTTTAGAAAAATACTTACAAATGATTCGAGGGACTCTGCAGCAAGCAGAGCAAACACACAACCTTCTAGTGAGTATTTTAGTGTTCGTACGCTAATCATACTTATTTTGTGATTCGTTTAAATGTTGAGTAATGGAAATTCGAAATCATACGTGTTGCTAAGTATGAATATGATGAGAACTTCAAACTTTGAATATGAGTAAGAGGTTCCCTGATATTAAAATAAGTATGAATGCGTATCAGTATCAGAAATTATGAGTATGATTCGATTCTACTCATCTTTTTGAATATTCATGGCTAATCACTGCTCCACACAATAATATCATACAATTGATGCTTATGATCATGCTTTCTTAGCAGGTTACTAGGATACTGCAATAAGTTTTTATGTTAAAATATGTTTTTTTCTGAAGCTGATGAAGGTACGTTTATATGTATTATTTTATAGATATTTTCCTAAAAACTGTCATCACGTATTTCTTAATCTGTCAAAAGGTGCGCTTTGCTCTTCTTTTTTGTATATTGCAACACTTTAAACAGTGATGTTGGCTACACTTTACTACTACGAGTATCATATAAAACTAAAGCGAGTAGAAAATATGATACACCACCAGATAAAACTGTTGTTTTTTTGTGGGGATACACATTGTAACACAAATATCATCGAAAGTATCCAAAAAAAAAAAATTGTTCTTCTGACATAACGTTTTTCAATGTTCATACGAATTGGTTTCATATTTTATGGATTTGTGCAGCAAAATATTTTGTTGGTTTTCCGTGGACATTTCCAAATTGAGTCGAGCGACTACGACAACAATGTAATATTCAAAATTGGAAAAAAATTTTGTAAAAGAATAATATGCAAATAATAAATTTACAATAAAGTTATCACTTTGCAACAATGTAATCTCATACTCTTGGAAAAATTTTTGCTTTATTTTCATACTTCATACAACTCTAGATTATTAACTCATATATTATTACTCATATTTCTCCGATTGGCAGTTTTATTGGTACTTCTTTATTTACTTTTGTCTGGTAACTTCACGATCTTTCTATGCATTGTTTTGTTGGCTTTCTACTCGTTTGTGTAATTTCTGTTTACCGTATGATGTGTATATTTTGTTATTGTCTGTTTGTCCCGTTTTCTTATCTTTCTTTAGTTTGTTTTTGTTCGTATAACAATACTTTCACCACAATAGTAATCGGCTTTAAAAACTTGTGTCTTTTTCAGTTTATTTTTTCTTTTTTCTTTTTAATTTTTAAAAACTAAAAATTCTTATATTTCTTCATTCATGATATTTAAAAGTCTGGTTTCAGAAATATTTTGTTAGACGACATATTCTTTGTCTTTCTAGAGCTTTTAAAATAAACAAATAACGAGTTTTCTAAGGAAAAGCAATTTTATTCTTTAAAATACAATAAAAAGGATTCATTTTGTTTTATCTAATCATACACTTTCGCTTTGCTTCACACTCACTGTCTTACATACATAAGTACTCAGACACTTAAAAGCAAAACTTTCAACATCCGTGTCTGCTTATTTTATAGAAATTTGTTCATATGCGGCAAACAAAACGGAAACATGATGAAAGCGGAAAGCGCTGTCTCACGCTTTTAACTTTTGTAAAGTGTGTGTGCGTAAATGAGTCTGTAATTTTTTTTTACTTTTGTCTTCATCTGTAGGCAGTTTCTGGTTTTATTAGATGCAATAGAAAATCCTAGGATTTTATGGGAGAAGAAAAAATGTGGAAATGGAAAACATGCACACTCATACATACATATATTCGTGTATTAATTTATTATACAGCCATAAATTTACCACATTTGTGTGAAAGAGACAATGGTAACGTTTCACACTATGATTTTAGACAAGCGCGTACACGCTTTAAATATTTCGTTGTAAACTTTTTATTTTTCCAGTTCTATTCCTTAAACACACATAAAATGTTTTAAAGAAAGGAGAAAAATGTGATTTTATGTTCACCTAGTATTTTTAAAGAAATTTAAAATTGAAATTAAATCAGAAGCCAATGCACCCATTACAAGTGATTACTATTTGATGAGGCTTGTAGAGGCATTATTGGTCAATATTTTATGAAAATGAGGACAGCGCAACCTATCACGCCATGATAACCGATTTTATGTACCCGTTCTTCATGGTATTGATGTTTGGTTTCAATAGGATGGTGCAACTTGCGACATATCTCATGCCACAATCGATTTATTGAGTCAAACGTTTGATGGCCATGATTACTTATGTACGCTGTTTAATTTAAGAAAACAAAATAAAGCGTTTTTTCTTCTATACGACTCAGAAAATGGTCTTAACTTGTGTAGCGCTTTTCGGTTCATACTAGACGATAAGTCTGAATTAAAATCTCAGCTCTAGCATCTTGAATAAAGAATAAACAGTGCGGACACAATGTCAACCACTCTGCGAGCAGCTAAATGTCAAGAATTCTAATGTGTCGTATGGTGGTGACATTAAACTGTAGTACACAACACCTGTGGTGTGATACATACATACATACTTGGTAACTACAACCCTTCAGTCAGGATTACGACCTAGCTATTCACACTACTTATGTTGTGTGCGTTAATTTTATACATGAGTGGCGGGACCTATAGTTTAAAGTCGACTCCGAAGGACAGATTTTTGATAAACTTTTCATGGCAATTTTATTTACTCTCAGCGTTTTTGCCAGAAATCTGCTGAGAGGCAGTTGCCGGAGAAATATTTTTTCATGTTTTCGTTTTGATGTCTGACCTGGGACCGACACACTACCTACCAGACTACGACGACTACAAAAATGTGTGATAATGTCTGTTAAAAAAACATTTTTTTGTTTTTCTTACATTAACACAACTTTCTTGAAAAATATAAACATTTTGAAGTTATGTTCTCTACAAATCTACATCCGAAATATTATGCATTTAACATCATCGACAAGATCGTTCAAATACAACCAAACATTGTTCCAAGAAGACTTATTTGATCTTTCTCTACTGGCCCACATTTATTACAAAATATTTAACGATTAAGACTCAAACTTGCCTCTGCTCATTATTTGTTTGTAATTGCTTACACTGTCCTTACGGGAAACCAAAGATAACAATCTTGACTTTACGTTTTTCGTATTAATTTCCTAAGTAAACATTTCAAATACAAATGTATTCTGATTTGTTGTACATGCATACACCCTATTTTGCTTACTAGACTAGATAGATGGCTTTCAACTAATTTATCTTCTTTACGCTGAACAACTAGTCTAATAGCACACGCGACTGTCTGTTCACTCTATGCCACAATTTATCCTCTTTAATTTCTCATTCCTTAAGTCGTACATATTATTGTGTTGTGTCATCTTCTGCTGGGGTGACGCCAATTGCGGTAGAGACGTCGTTGTTATTACACAACATACATGCGGTCGGTTTTGTATTGGTGTTGGCTGTTGGCAGTAATTGTGTGGCATTGATAATGTGTTGCTGTTACATCCGTACTAGAATTGTTTGATACTTTACAATTGTTCATTTTCTTCTTCTTCTTCTTTTTTTTTACAAGTCAGACAAATATTCCAATGCCGCAATACATAGGAATTCATGTGGCTTGTAAGTGCAGTGCACGCCAGAGCTGCAATTGTGTTTATAACAAGGACGACATTGTTGTAAATAATTATAAGAATTTACTCTCACTCCCTTACATATGGTAGGACAAACCTTGAGGAGTAGATTGTATCATAAACCATGTACATACTCGTACATAAGTATATAAAAAGAAAAAGTCTGGCATCATTGTATTCTAAGCATTCATTTATAAATGACTACCATATTTATGTGTGTTGTATTGTATTATTTTCTCCTCTAACATGGTAAAACCTTATGTTAGCTATTTAGCAAAGTAGAGATATTCAATATTGTTACGGAAATGAAAAATCTAGATACTGGTGTTTTGCTTTTACATCGCTTAACATTAAAATTATAAACAAAAGCTACAAAAACAAAACAATGCAGTAAACAAACCTGTTTACAAAGTATTGTACTGTTTAATATAACAACAAACACCAGCAAAAAAAAATGATAAACAAGTAAACAAAAATATACCACCAACACTACAATAATAAACCTAAACAGCGATGTTTACATTTATAGAGACTTCGTGAAGGCGAAGTCAAGAACATTCGCTTTCAAGAACCTTCATCAGAATGTTTACTTTGCTATATAAAAGGCAAGGCAAAGCAGGTGATGGAGTTAATGAAGTTCAGTCAATCTTTTGTGAAGACGCTGTGTGTTTGAAGAGAATAATCGTGGTTTGAAGATCTCCGTTACAAAGATCTGTCCAATAATTTTCTAGTAATTGTTAGTGTTTATGCAAAGGGTATAAACAGAGGAATTGTTGTTGTTTACATCAAGTTGTAAACAGTCGGTTTTAAAAGTTAAAAACGTAACAATATGTCCTCACTTTCTATTAACTTATGGACGTTATTGTCTGTTATAAATTAATTCACGTATGTAAACGAAATTCTTAAACAATTACTTTCAATTCTATTTAGTAAACAGTGGCTGTAAGTCTAAGTGCTTAACACGCATTACGAGCAACATAAATGAACACGGACACACACAGCCACAGTCACTCATCTAAAAATGTGTGTGTGTGCATAAAATAAGACACACAGTAAACTGTGTTACAACATTCCATCCAATTCCGTTCCATTTTGTCGTAGATAAAGAAAACGATATTGTGTTTTTTGTGTGTGTAAATGGAAGACAATTTATTCGGCTTAAAAAGGTTCATTTATTATGCCGTCTTAAAATTTAACACATTGTCTGTCTTAAATGCTTTTATCCTTGAACAAACAACAAACACAAGTAAAAAAGCAACAATATACAAATAAAATGTCAGAAATTTAAAAATCAACAACCAAATCATTTTATCAACAAGAAAACAACAAAGAAATTTAATTTGAAATGAAAAAAGTTTTTATTTTCTTTTATTTTTTAACAAGAACTGTTTTAAAATAAAAACAATATTTTTGCAGAAATTTAATTTAGTCGTTAGCCTGGCATGTGAATTTAAGGCAGCATAATTTTAAAAGGCATATGTTTTGCATTTTTCAAGGTTATGGAAAGTACGATTGATAGCCAACAATGCAAAATATCACGAGTGTAACAATCTAACTGACGATCTGATTGACAACATGGTTTACCTAAAGCCCGTTCTACTGGTGACCAGCTGATGTTAAATGTCGAAACTTAAAACTGATCTTTCTAACGATTTGTGGAGGTAAGGTGAGGTTATGGCTTCACAAATTTCAAAAACATTTTATAAAGTGTGACAAGATGGCATTAATTTCGCTAATTGTAGCCACTCTGCTCGATTGACATGGGTTATGCGTGTTGTTATAGTTCTGGGTCCAGGCTGATGAGATCACATGCATTCTGGCTGAATTCAAAGGTTCCACATGGTTCTGTTTTAATTTTAAATCCATTTCTTAGTTTTTATATTTATCTTCTCTGTTTAATTCTCGGTCTTAACAGTTCATTTGCGAATGACAATCTTTTAGAAATTAAGGCGATAAGGTTGCATTTAAAGATACATCAACCGACAATCTCCGAAAGAGTTTGTGGAAATAGTTTTTTTTGTACGCCAATCTGAATTTTAAACGTTTTTCTGTGCAGAAGCTATTGATGTTCTGCATGTGAAAATGTTGTTCAAGTGGTTTGGTCACTTAAGGCAGTGCAAGAACTACTATGTACTTCAGTCGGGCTGCTTACATTGCCTATATCCTATTGAAAATGGAATATAACTCTAGCTGGTATTATACTCTTAGTCTCGTCAAGTCTATTTGGAGAGTACTCGGTACTACCAAGTTGGTAGTA
Organism: Sarcophaga variegata; assembly: GCA_932273835.1. Taxonomy (NCBI): domain Eukaryota; kingdom Metazoa; phylum Arthropoda; class Insecta; order Diptera; family Sarcophagidae; genus Sarcophaga; species Sarcophaga variegata. Next base: position 112,237,267 of record OW026362.1, on the reverse strand, counting down.
TAGGCGTACTGAACAGGGAAAGTATTTATTGGTGGCAGCAAGTTAACTCTGTTGATTCAGTAGAGCACCGTTGCAAGATTTCCTGAACTTCTTCTTATTGCTGATTATAAAACGTAATGTTCTCTAATGAAATAAAGGATCTTGTTTCTAACAAACAAATATTTTAATACAGTACTCATCTTTTATAGAGCAATCGGTTGAAAGAATCTTACAATATACACTCAGCCACAAAAGTATACATACGGTTAGCAAATTAAATTAAGAAATTTTTTAGCCAATCCGTTTTCGTTGAAAATCTTTATAATTGTCTGACATCTTTCTTCGATTTTAAGACGGTCTTTTGCATTGGTTCAGAAATTTGTGAAATTTGTTAATCGGATGTATACTTTTGTGGGCCTGTGTGCAGGGCCATGATTCAGTTCAATATCAGAAACTTTTTAACCAATGCAAAATATCGTCTTAATATCGAGGAAACTATAAAGATTTTCAACGAAAACGGATTGGTTAAAAAATTTCTGAAATTTATCAACCGTATGTATACTTTAGTAACTGTGTGTATAACAAAAGCAATCCGTTTCTTAGCCGTGCTATCTTTATGGGGAACTTTATTTCCACATAAGTCTTTTCAATAAATCACAGTGCACATACAGAGAGCCTCTTTTGATGCTCATTCTATACCCAAGACTTGCTATTGATACATAGGTAGCTAGATTGGTGGAGATAGCTGTCTATCTAAAAATAAGTTGGATAGACATACTTAGGGGACATGAGAGTCCGCAGTTTTCTGTTTTCTCCTAATTCTCTGGAACCATGAGAGAATTCTGATAAAGAGATTTAAACTGTCCATGCCTGACAGTTCATTTATATCGTGTTATATGCTAAGAACCATTTCCTTCTTTGGTTTGGTGACGGGCATGCACCCAATAGGTGAAGAACATTCTCCTTCTTGCTGATGCATTGTACGTACAAGTTTTATTGATTTAAACGTAATATCACACTAAATAATAAAGGAAAACGTATATCTTTCGTAATAAAAAAGAAAACTTCAACCCAAATGTGTTATTTATTTAGTGTGATATTACGCCTAGCCTTTGAAAATTTTTGGTTTTCTTTTCATAATTTTTTTTTCAAATACTTTCTCATCATAAATGTTAAATTTAATACGAATCTCCTTATAATGTTAACAATTGGCCACATTTGCTTATCTGCTCTTTCATTTTCTGTCATATCTAAACACCATTTCCTTTAGGAAATTACCTGGCTTCTGTTTCGTTTTTTTCTTCTAAAGAAACATCGTTTAATGGGACTTAAAAAAAGTTGCCAAAAAGGTTTTTCTTTCTTTTGCAATTTTATAATACGATGTTAGTTATTTCAAAATTTAGTTTAAAAAAGTGAGCCTCAAAAAAAGCTGTACACTAAAAATAAAATTTCTAACAATCATCAAACTCAAGTTTTACCACTTTCAGGAGAGTGCCTGAAAAAATTTGCTAATATTTCGAAATTTTTTTTTTGTATATTTTTTGTTTCAATTTTAAAAACTGTTAATGAAACAATTTTAAAATAAAAATAACGGTAATTTATTAATGTATATTTGTTTTTAAATGTACGGGTTCTCTTAATGCTCACTGTATATTTTTTATAACAATAAGGACTTTATATTTCCATTAGAAAAATATGAATAATATTTTGAAAAACTTAAACATTTATTGCGATATAAAATATACTTAAGAATACATGTAGATTTGTGTCATTGTAAATTTAAATATTCATCATAATTTAACAAGCATAGCACGTATATTTCTCAATACAAATACAATTTTTTTTACAAGTTTTCAGCAGCAGCACATTTTGTTGTAAATAGTGAAACTATATTTCCTTCAATTTAATCATTTTAAAAACTTGTTTCTTTCAACGAAAATATGCTCATCATTTCCTTTCCTTTCACACTTTGAATTTCCTTGCGAGTGAACAAGAAAAACAAAATCATGCATTCACACCACGTTAAACATTTCGACAGTGCACAGCGCATATATACATATATTTGTGTGACTGATGCATGCAAAACTGAAAATATTTTTCAAGAAATGCAGGAGAACCTTTAAAAAAAAAAATGAAAGCAATGAACATCAGTATCAGTAGCAAAATAAGTATTTTTCATTTAATTTTTTGTATCGTATCAATCAGCACGTATCGTATGTATATTTATTTCCTTATCGATAAGCAACAATAGTTTAAGAGTTTCATAGAAATAAAAATATTAGCTTTCAAGGAAATTTGTATAAATACGTCAATCGTAAAGGGATCAATCGTTCTGTGTGTCAGATTCTTAGTTTGGCAATGAACTCTGTGCTATCATGTCCCATTCTGAGAGAAAATTGCAGCATTAGGAAGAGTTGTCTGGCTCAAGCTATTTAAGTGTTCTTACATACCGGACAAATGTTTTTTAATTTTACTTAAGTCGGTTCTGCCAAATTGTCAAAAAATGAGGTCACCTCTTTCTTTTTCTTTGAGTAACAACTTCTTCGGAAAACCCGCGCGTGTCGTTTAGTCAACGGGTATTTCTCACTATTATACATTCACGTAAGGACAAGGATCACGTAATAAATGATCAGTCGTTCTCCCTGGTACAGATTTAGTCAACTCAACACGGCAGTTTGGCATGTCCCCTCTTCTATCTAAAAATATGTTCTATAAACTGATCAGTCCGATACTCGTTATGGTACACCCTATTGAAAAGGGATCCAAAAAATCGTAGACTTTTCAATAAACCTCTAAGGAAGCGTCTATCGATAAGAACTATATGGCAGTCTAGTTGTCCGAATACATACCTAAGTACATACCAGAGATCAGCAATGAATCGTTTTTTCGCTACTCATAAGCGCTCATGAAATTTTGAATATAAATGATTCAACAATATTGAAATGTAACTATGTATGTACTCTGATTCATTCGTACTCACTACAACGTTGATTTATATGTACAGGTTGCAACAAGTATGCGTACAACGTTGTCATCAAAATCATACCATTCGAAATATGTTTGATTCATAAGAAAAATACTCATAATACTTATAAATGGCTCGAGTCAAAATTTAGAGATGTTGTTGCATATCCAAAAAAGAAAAAAGACACATAAGCAGAAAACAGAGCAACCACACAACCTTTTAGTGAGTATTTTAGTGCTCGTACGCGAAACATACTTGTTTTGTGATTCGTGCAACATGTTGAGTTAGGGAGAGTCGAAACCAATAACGTAATACGTGTTTTTAAGTATGAATATGATGAGTACCTCAAATTTTGAATATGAGTAGAGGTTCCACGATATTAAAATAAAATTATGAATATGATTCGATTCTACTCATCTTTTTGAATACTCATTGCTAATCTCTGGTACATATATGATTGGTCATTATAGCCCTTTACACAGGATTACGACATTTTCATACATGAGTGGCGGGATCTACAGTTTAAAGTCGACTCCGAACGACAGATTTTAGAGAAACTTTTCATGGCGATTTTATTTACTCTTAGAATTTACGGCAGGAAACTGCTGAGAGGAAGTCGCCGAAAATATATGTATATATTTTCATATTTCGTTTTGTTGGAGATATCTGAGCTGGGGTTTGAACAAAGGCCTTAAGCCTAATAGGCCAAATTCTACCTACTAGACTACAGCGATTACTAGTTGTCCGTATAGATCGGAAGATTCTTAGATTCTATATATGTATATTCTGTGCTACTGAGCATAGTGATAGCCTGGAGGATACTGAAATGATCCTGTAATCCGTACATTTACACACAGCACAGCTAGTCTTTTCTTTCGATTCAACATCTAGCCACTTGTGTATATTTTCAGAGAATATGGAACAGAATCTGATTTTTTCCGTAGTTCTTACACTGGAGTGTTCTCTACGTTTTTTCATGTGATGATAGGATTCTTATTTGTAGCTCCTTATAAAAAACACTCTCTCAGAGACACTAGCTATTGGGGTCAGTTAAGCTTTCTTCTTTTTTATTTCCTACGGCGTTTAGATTGAAATGAAATGGATTTTAATTTGGACCAGACTTGAATACAATCGATAGGTAAAACATGTTGTATGTTCGGACATAGTTTTGTAATTTTGTGATTGAAAATATACAAGTCAGTCTCTAAGTTCTCGAATCAAAAATATCCTGAAAATGTTTGCTTTGCATATATTATGACTTTATAATGCATAACATACATATACACAGTGAGCGTCAAAAGAAACTGTATATCATGGATAAAATTCTAACAATCATCAAACTCAACTTTTACCATTTAAGGAAAGGGCCCGAAAAAATTTTACAATAATTCGGAATTTTTTGCAATTTTTGTTTGTTTTAATTTTAAAGACTGGCAATGAAACAATTTTAAAATAAAAATAACAGTAATTTATTAATGTATATTCTTTTTTATGTACAATTTCTTTTGACGCCCACTGTACATATATTTAGGCATTCGTATAAAAATTCAAATCAATTTTCTGGAAAAGAAATGCCTACAACAACACAATACTTGTGCATGTGCAATGGACATGATCTTGACACCTACTGTTCAGTAATTAAATTTATTTTTTTGTTTTTTTCTTCCAATTTCTGATTGAATACAATACGAGTACAAATATTGGACATGCATCATGCATGTCTTCATTTGACCTTAGGTGTCTGTAGACAAACAGACTTACTGCCTCTCAAACTGTCTGTACACAATGTGATGAATTAATTTATTTATGTATGCTATCTCTCTCTGTGTGTGTGTGTGTGTGTGTAAATATTTTAAAAGTAATATTGTGTCCATAAATTGACACGTTGTTGGGAGACCTTTTGTGTATTTGCGTAGGTATGATGCCTAGAAAAAAATTGCTCGACAGCAATTATGGAAATTGTACCCAACAAACATGTGTACAACAATACATGTGTGTTTTTGAATTATGTTTTGTCAGACCATGTAAACAAATATTTTTTAATATTGATTACCGAAGAATAGGCGGCATATCAATTTGGATAAAATTGCTAAAGTAATTATTTTTATACTGCAACACAAACAACATCACAATGAACTCAATCTATGAAGGATTGTCCCAGACACAGAGTATCATCTAATGTGCCCACGTGCCTTAGTATATTTAAGTGTATATGAAGATATTAGATTTGTTGTTTTTCTCAGAAATATTTGGTATCTGGTGGCATTTTATTATTAAAATAAAAAATAATTACCCAATCAATATTTTGAGAGCCTTGGTAGTCTAGTGGGTAGTCCGTTAGACTGTGCAGTGTGAGGGTTGTGGGTTCAATTCCCACCAGAGAGTCTGGTCTTTTACAATACACCAAGCATAAGGTCTAGTTATCCTGCTGGTAATAATTTGTAATTTGTAATTGCATTATAATTAATTAATAAATAATAATTATCAATCATTTTGAATATATCTTGTTTATAAAAAGAAAAAAGTGAAACAAACAAAAGTTTGATTGATTTGTTCGATGTTTTTAATATCATTTCTAAAAATTAATTTCAACTTCAACTAAATGAGAGAATATTTATTAATATTTTCTTATGTTTGAAAAACTTCGGAAAGATTTATAGTAGTTTTACTTTTCATATCTAGAATGTCAATTATGGAATAGAAGCTCTGTAAGGAAATTCCCAAGGCAGACAACTGACAATCTTAGAGTAAAAGTCCAGTGCAAAGGGACATAAAATTGTATCCAATATTAACGTAGGTGTAGTTCGCAAGGAACGATTTGTATTCGATTACAAAAGTTGTCTTGCCAAGGAATTTCCATCAAATGTTCTAATCATACATACATATGACATCCATAAGGTCCTGAATGAATTCAATCACTTTTTTCCCAGGAACTTAGCTAACTGAGAAAAGCATTTGTCAAATAGGATGATTACTCACTAGAAATCTTGCATGACTTTTATAAACACAACGAATGAAAAAGTGTGTTCGGAAATAGTACAATAAATTGTTTAGTTAATCTGTTTCTAATGAGACATAAATACGGCCAAAATGTTCGAATTTAATCCAGAAACTACAAGAATAGTTAAATAAGTCGGTTAGTTTTTGAATTTCCCACCACTTAACAGGAGGGGCAGTACTACTCCTGTCAACAAGAATTTGTCAGCTAACATTTATAAAATACTTCAACCGCTGTGACGTTTAGCTAGACATCCAAGTATTAACGCGAGAAATTTAAATTCAAGGACTTTTACACATTCGTTTTTGTGGATGAAACCATCATTCAAACCATAGCTACATACATACATACATACATAATTAGTCATTACAACCCTTCAGTCAGGATTACGACCTAGCTTCTCCAACCACTTATGGTGTGTGTGTTAATTTTATACATGAATGGTGGGACCTACAATTTAAAGTTGACTACGAACGACAGATTTTTGAGAAACTTTTCATGACAATTCTATTTCGTCACAAAGTTTTTGCCAGAAATCTTTTTATATTTTCATTTCGTTTGAGATGTTTGACCTGGGGTTTGAACCGTGGCCTTACGTCTAATAAGCCAACACACTATCTACTAGACTACGGCGACTTCAGTTAACTTTTGTAAAATACTTCAACTAGTTGTGCCGTTCACTTTGATAGTCACGTGGTAATACGAATTTTTTAATCGGAGTGCGTGTATACATTATTTTCTGTTAAAGAAATCATCATTCAAACCAAAGCTAAGGTTAGAAAAATACTACAGTAACTATGCATCATTATTTTAAATGGTAAAATAGGGTTTAAGAGAATTACATTGTGGCTGCGCAAGGATAAGAGATGCTGAACTTTCTTAATGTCCAGTAGAGGTCTCTACACACTGATAAATAATAGCTGAGTAAAATATCCTGACTAATTCTCGTAATGTCTTTACACTCATACAGATTTAAGATTATAAACTTTTAATTTAACTGAGTTTTAGTTAGTTTCAGAAGAATTATTCCTTCTTAGCTTCGAATATTTTTTTATATAAACATACAGTGAAAGTCAAAAGAAACTGTATACTACGGATAAAATTCTAACAATTACCAAATTCAACTTTTACCACTTAAGGAAAGTGCACGAAAAAATTTGATAAGATTTAATTTTAAAAACTGTTAATGAAAGAATTTTAAAATAAAAATAACGGTAATTTTTTAATGTATATTTTTGCTTAATGTATAGTTTCTTTAGAAGCTCACTGTATATTTTTTTACTTGAAAAGAAACTTTAAAAATTTTAATTTTTCTTTCATATTACTTTTGGGAATTTGTAATAGGAACAGAAGGAGAAACCATAACATAACAGCAGCAGCAGCATTTAAATATTTATTCTAATGGCGATATCATGTAACATTTGTTTACTGATTTATTTATTTATTTAAGTTTTTATTTTTATTTATTATTTCAATACATCAGAGGGAGGATAAATTAAAGCAAACCAAGCATAAATATATTTTTGTTTTCAATATTGACATGTTGTATGTATTTATGCAATCACTTGGGGCTATTTACCAAATTACTTATTTTGATTTGCCTCCGTTTTTTTTCTTTTATTTTCCTCTTTTTGTTGTTGTTGATATGATTTAAGGAAAAATATTTATTTAATGGATGTGAAATACAAATATAATAAGGAAATTGCCTGATGTAACACAAAAGTTCAATACATACAAATACACGAGGTTTGAGTGTGATAAGATTAAGATAAGAGAGAGTGTGGGAATATAGAACGTATTTCTATGCAATAAATTACTATGAACCGAGTATGTTAATCGCTTCCTAGAAATTTCATATAAAATTACATAAAAATCTAATTCTAATGCCTCAAAAGTAATTCCCCATACCTTTTAAAAAATATTTTGAAATTTTGATAACATTTTTTAGAAACAAATTTTTCTAAAAATTTAAATGTGCAGCAGCAATTGTAAATTATGTTTTGCAGATTCCAAAATCCCAAAACGCTATTGTACCATTCTGCTGCCTTTTTTATGCTGTTGGGTGTATTGAAAACAATTGTTTCCATAAATATTTTACTATCGTTTTATCTATTTGAAATCGTTTACGGGTGCATACACTTAAATGAAGTTGAACTAAACGAATTGAAATAAATAATGCAATACAATAAAGACTATGTATATGCAGTGCAAGGCAATATACAGTGTGCCCCTAAACTGAATAAGAAAATCTCACATCAATTTTAAAAACCTTACAGAATATTTGCTTTAAAAGGCTGCTTAAAGTCTCGATACTGTCGAGGTATGGCTACATTCTATAAAATATAATGTTTGTTTATGTTCTCTTATGCTAACTGCCTTTATTACACCTTGCTGTTAAAGTTAGATTTAGTTAAAGCTAACTTTAGCTAAAGTGAACTTTAAAGTCACCTTTAACTTCTTTAGGTTATTACAACCGATAGTTAAAATAAAGTTAACTTTTTCAAAAATATGGCAGCGACGGAGCAATGTCTTTTCTTTTAAACGCAGTGGCAACGACGGACTTCTTTTTTTGTTGTGTTTACTTATTTTGTTTATATTTGAAGTTGCCATATTGAAAATAATATTTAATATGACAAGTTCAAGCGTAAACTTAACTTTAACACGTTGACTGCCACGTGCGTATACAGTAAACTCTCTTTTAGGACACGCGTACCGCTGTACGCAAGTAGTCAAATAAGCGTCCCGACCAGAAACTTTACTATCATCCGAATATGGGTGACGTGGCAGTCAATGTCTTAAAAGCTGAAGATAGGCTGATCCTCTCTTTAGCTTAACGTCTACTTCTTATTGTCCACTTATAATAAGGAAAAACAATTTATCTGCCCGTTAAAATATTTCCCTTAGTTAACGGCAAGTTGTAATAATGGCCCTTAATAAACTAACATTGTCGCCGTTGTCTAGTAGGTAGTGTGTTGGCTTCTTAGACGTGAGGCTTTGATTCAAACCCCAGGTCAGACATCTCCAACAGAACGAAACACAAAAAAAATATTTCTTTGGTGACTTCCGCTCTCCGCAGATTTCTAGCAAAAACTCTGAGAATAAATAAAATTGTCATGAAAAGTTTCTCAAAAAAATCTGTCATTCAGAGTTGACTTTAAGCTGCAGGTACCGCCACCCATATATAAAACTAACATACACAACATAAGTGGTGTGAAAAGCTAGGTCGTAAATCTGACTGAAGCGTTGTAATGACCAATTATGTATGTTGTCCTAGATGTTCCATTTTTACAACGAATTTTTTCAACAGATTCCGAACTTTGTAACAAATAGTTGGTGGTATGGCCTGCACAGTCTTTCGATTTTAATCCTGTAGAAAATATATAGGAGGTAGTAAGTCGAAAAGAAATTCACAAGAGTTCGGTTGTGGAAAATATAGAGAGAGTCCAAAGGGACGCTTAGTTGGAAGTGTCAATAGAAGTTATCAATATGTAAAGTTATCTATTCAATACCTAAGAAATGTAAAGAATGGTATTGTCATTAAATATTACATTTGAGATATTATTTGTTACGTTCTTTTTGGAAAGTTTTGACCAACACTGTATACCTTAGAATAAAAACATTTTTATTTGCTTTTCTCCAAAGGCACTGTGTGTGCAACACTAGCGACGTTATCAAATACAGCAAAGAGGTGATTAAAACAATAATAAAAATGAAGAACAAGTGGTGTCATGAGAAATGATGGTTTTTTTTTTTTACAACATAAAAGCCTATGAACTGAAAATAATATTCACTATAAATTTAATATCATTGAAACTGGCTGTAAATGGAAGCAAATTTAACGCTCTATTAATGAATGTTTTCTTATTATGGAACATAGGAGAAGTCGCCATAGTCTAGTTGGTAGTGTCTTGGCTTATTAGACGTAAGGCCACGATTCAAATCCCAGGTCGGAGATCAAAACGAGAATATAAAAAAAAAAATGAATTCCTCTCAGCAGATTTCTGGCAAAAACTCTGAAAAATTTGTAGTTCGGAATCGACTTTAAACTGTAGGTCCAACCACTCATGTAAAAAATTATTAAAATACACAACATCAATGGTGTGAGAAACTATGTCGTAATCCTGACTAAAGGGTTATAATGACCAATTATATATGTACCAGAGGTTAGCAATGAGTATTCAAAAAGATACTTATACGCATTCATACTTGTTTTAATATCATTGAACCTCTTACTCATATTCAAATTTTGAAGTACTCATCATATTCATACTTAACAACACGTATGATGTTGTTGATTTCGACTCTCTATAACTCAACATATATACGAAGCACAAAATAAGTATGAATCGCGTACGAACACTAAAATACTCACTAAAAGGTTGTGTGTTTGATCTGCTTGCTGCTCTATTTTTTTGTTTATGTGTCTTTTTGCTTTTTTGTAAATGCAACAACAACTAAGACTGTAAATTTTGATGAATGATTCGAGTCACTCGAGTCACTCGAATCATTTATGAGTATGTCGATATTATAAGTATTTTTCTAAAGTTATGAATCTAAATGAGTAGGCTTATGAATCAAACATATTTCGAATTGTATGTGTTTGATGTCAACGTTGTACGCATACTTGTTGCAACCTGTACTTATAAATCAATGTTGTAGTGTGTATGAATGAATCAGAGTAGTTGGATTGCTATATTGTTTATTCACTCATATTTAAGATTTCATGAGTGCTTATGAGTAGCGAAAAAACGATTCATTGCTGATCTCGGATTCAAACTAACATATCAAACCTAAGTATACCCTTGGAAAAATTTTGACGTACATGTATGGTATACCCGTTACATTTCTGGAGTTAATTACGTGTTGTTAGGCGTACATTAAGAAAGAGTTTATGAAGGTTTCTTGAAGATGGTGTTGCAAACAGTATACCCGACTGCCTATCACATTCAAAAGGCAACACAGCTAATGGCCCATAAGCGTACGGCGTGGTTAATGCCAATTGTGTAATGACACTAATGGGAATTTTTGTTTTCCTTTTTTCTCTTTCACACACAAATAAAGGAAATTTTTGAGCAGCTTGATTTCTTGTTATTGCCACTGTTTCAGCTTTTCTTATAATTCTTGTTGCTGTCATGGTTGCTTTCTTTTTTCTTCTGATTATAAAGCCTTTTCATAGCCACCAAGAATTTCTGTAATACATGTTAACATATGAGTACAGCATACAGGGATATTGTGAGTTACTTTGAAAAGTCTGTGAATATACAGCGGCTTTATAACGGATGTATATGCAAGTGTGTGTATAAGTATTCATATGGCTTTTAACCATAAAATACTTCAACCATATCTTGGTTTAAAATATGTTTTTGCTATAAATGTGTGGCTGTATTTGTATTCCAAGGAAATAAATCCTCGCTAAAGGATTCGTTTTGCTTGTTTTCTTATTCTGCTTTTCAGAGAAATCGAAGCAGATTGAATGTTTTAAAAAGAGCTGCAATAAAATGATGCCTTCTTTATCAATACATGAGCATAAACAACCTCTTAATTTTTCATTTACATTTCCAAATACTTTATATTAAATATTCCGTAGGTCGTTTGCTCTTTTTACTCTTTAATATGTACTCAAGAAATTGATTTTAACAACACATGAATGGTTTTTTAAGATAAAATTAGAAAATCTTTAACATTTTTTAAATAAAGCAGTAACACAAGCTGTAGATCAAGCTGAAGGCTGGAATCCTCTTCAAAATTTATTAAAATTTGGTAAAATATTGTTACGTTTACCTTTTAAAAACGTTTAAAATAGGAGCTCGTAGATTGTAAATGAAAATAAAAATTAATTTGTGTTTAGTTTTAATTAAAATTCTTTATTATTCGCACAATTCTGTGTGCCACTGTTCACAACTTGATGTAAACAACAACAATTAGTTTGTTTGTTATTCCTCTTTACACTCTATTGCGTAAACAATAACAATTGTTCGACACATCTTTGTAACGGAGATGTTCAAACCACGATTATTCTCTTCAAACACACCGCGTCTTCAGACAAGACTGACTGAAATTTCACTAACTCACTCACCTGCTTTTCCTTGCCTTTTATATGCCAAAGTCTGATGAAAGTTCTTGAAGGCGAATGTTCGTGACTTCGCCTTCTCGAAATCTCTATAAATGTAAACATCGTTGTTTACATTCATTATTGTTGTTTGAATATTTTGTTTAGATTTATTCTTGTAGTGTTGTTTCTGGATTTTTGTTTATTTGTTTACCATTTTTTATGCCGGTGTTTGTTGTTATATTAAGTAGTACGATAATTTGTAAACCGGTTTGTTTACCGCTTTTATTTATAATTTTAATGTTAAGCGATGTAAAAGCAAAACACCTGTATCTAGATTCTTCATTTTCGGAACAATATGTTCTTTAAAAAGTCTACATACTCATTTCTCTTACTTTAAATTCTAATGATTATTAAAAAAAAACTTTTCAAAATTATTTCATCCTCCATTTGAATACAAAGTCACTTGTTCGTTACATTTCATTCGTATTCACATGTATGTATATAACGACAGCGAAAAAAGTAAAACACCGCCTACAGCAGAATATTTATTTTTTGAAAGCCATTTATCACAACTCATGAGTACTTTGTTCATTTCATACACTTTTTCCGGTTCCCGGCAATATTTTCTTCTGGCATTTTATGCACTTATGGAGTCTCCAATTTAAAGTTTTTAATGTTGCAGCTACCATAACATGAATTGGCTGAATCAATACGAATTTTGGTGAAATGAAATTAAAGGAAGGAAAAGAAAATATGGAGTAAACGAAGAGCATACACTTGGGAACACCACTTTGACGCTATGTAAGTAGGTGTACTGATGTAATTTGATAAATTGAATGGAATAGCGAAAAGGCAAATATATTTGAGTAATGTAAATTGGAAACCTGGTAACAATATAACTAGAGTTATGTGGAAGAGACAGCCTCTGAGCTGTGAAAAATGATAATCGAAAGTCTTGTATATAAAGAGATTTCATTAGCATTTTAGTGGTGGAATGTAATTTTGAACTTAGCATGCATGTAATGCGTGGCACTGAGTAATATAAACAGATCTGGAAACGATTAATAATCCAAAAGTTTTTTAAGGACTAAGAAATCACCGGCTTAGCTGACTTTGGGGGATGTATACCATAAGTTGTGCAGCCCTTGCGCTGACCAACTTCTTCCTTTTCCCTGATTTTGGTGGAACTTGGTTAGTGCATGGACTGCGTTCACCCGTGGCATCACAACGGGCCGCTATGCGTGCTCAAGTTAGCTTTGTGATATCAGAGCTACCACTCCGACCTAACCTAACCTATACCATAAGTTAGATAGGTAGTTAGAAGTTGTTGTCTACTCAAGGGGTATGAGCGGACACACTAAGGCCACACACAGGGCCCAATTTGATACCACAGTTTCCCATTTTCGCTCTAGCCCAGTAACTACTCGGAGCTTCTGATAAAGTGACTCAGACTCCTAATTTTAATGCATGACATTTCATTAAAAACCTTCATATAGTAGGCACCCAGGTGTCTCTTTCTCCATCGACAAAGTGCCGGGCATGTACTCAATAGGTGAAGGACAGTCTCATCCTCCTCCTCATATCTTCTTTCTGGGCGCTTCAGTGTAACACTTGCCTGGGTCCCCGGACACTGTGACCCGGATGGATAGAAGGCGTTACTTGGACTTGATCGCGGCATCATCTCAATCACAGTGGCCATGCTTACAGGTCACTGTGTTATGTGTAGACACACGGTGAGAATAAGGCTCCCATTTAATGGCTTCTGCCGTGGGTGCAGATCCGCTGAGGAGGACGAGATTGTTATCCACTTTCTTTGTCAATGCCCATCTCTTGCGAGGTGCAGATATAGGTTATTTGGCTCTCCGACCCTTGTCAGCGTGACGGAGCTGTTGTCCATTGATGTCAAGGATACAGCCTCGTTTATCAAACTTTCTGGCTGGTTTTCCAGCGCGGGGTAGTCGTGCTTTGGATATGCAGATCTTGCGCTGACCGACCTCCCCCTCATGGGTTCGGGGAAACTTGGTTAGTACAGGGTCTGCGTTCACCTGTGGCGTAACAACGGGCCGCTATGCATGCTCAAGTCAGCTTTTAGTATGAAGCTACCACACTAACCTAACCTCCTCATATCTACAGCTTCTACAGAAATCATTTGCGAGGTGCCCAAGACCAATGCGTCTCACATGCGCGCCCATAATGCAACGCCCCGTAACAACCCAGGCAACAGTGTTAAGCTTGCTTGTCTAGAGGTTAATCAGAGCTACAGTGTGCCTGCTATCCAATCTAGGCCAGATTTTCTGCGCCGTTGTGTCCGTGTTTGAAGCCGCCCCCATATTGTTGACTTAGTGCTCGATTACATTGTCAATTGTAAACTTACAGGTTTCCAAAATATGCAAGATATCGATTAAAAAATACAAATCATTGACCAAAAAAATGCAAGTCATCGACCGAAAAATGCAATTCATTGACTGACCAAAAAAGTACAAGTCATCAACCAAAAAAAAAAAAATTCAAGTTAACAACCATAAAAATGCAAGTTATCGCAAAAAAAAATGGTAGCCATTGACAAAAAGTGCAAGTCATCGCCCAAAAAAATGATAGCCATTGACAAAAAGTGCAAGTCATCGACAAAAAAACGCAAGACACTGACAATTTTGCCCGATTTATATACAAAACTTTTTTGCTCAATTATCTTCGACGACTATATCTCCGGTCCCAAGTAACGCTTGACCGCTTAAGGAAATATGTTTTGGAGTCCTTGAGACTATGGCTATCCAGTCCACCAGGCTAGGTCCATTTTTATCCAAAAACTAAAGTGTTGACTGATTTGTGAACTGTACACACGAGTGCAAGAGGAAATTTTTCCATTTTTTTTTGGCAGTTTGGGTGGCACAAATATTTGAGACATATGTATATTAAGCTCCCTTAAAAAATAAATACCAATTTGAATGACAAAATTGTATGGCAACTTCCCGTTTTACTTCATATTTATTTCGTTATTTAAACAATTTATTTTATTCCCCCATAAATTTGGTAACAAAAAAAGTTTTCAAAACATTTAATAAAGAATTTATGAATGAAATAAAACTTAAAACAAATACCATAAGAACCCTAACAACAGACAGTAGAAGCTAATGAAGAATTCGTAATGCCCTACAGCAAGTATGAAAGAAATATTCTCCTGTCGACCTTATAAAACTTGCAACTGAACGTAGTTTATGCCCTTCTTGCAAGGTATTGTTTTAAGATCTGCGCCACCTTTCATAATTAATGCAGCAATTTAGCAACATATTTCACGAGTTCAAATGCTTTATAAAAAATATTCTTCAACTGGTATCATAAATCATACCTGTGGTATAATACAAATTTATTAAAACCAACATTTGGTAAGTTGGTGGGCGATATCCCCAGTGAATAACGTTTAAAAAAAAGTATTGTTATGCCGCAATATTGTAATTGAGTGGCAGTATTTTATTAAATGTTAGAAAAAGTTGGTTGAACAAACTATGAATGTATTTCGCCTCTTATACGCATAAATATATTCGTGGAATTTTCCCCTCATTTTTCAAAAGACGATTAAACTTTGCGCAAAAAAGTATTTGAGGGTAAAAGAAACAAAGCCAGCTAAAGTGACCCAGTGAATAGGACTTATAGTACGAAAAGAAAAATGGATGGCATTCTAGCAATTGGAAGTTCAAACAAAGCTAAGTAGGCAAACAATTCCGTTCATATTTTTATTTTGGTATTCATTCTAAAGAAGAAAAGTCTTGAACAGAAAATGAATAACGTTTTTACAAAAGCTCAACAAAGTGATGAGTAACTCGAAAAGGATTATAATGAAACACAGAGGGTAGAGTAAGCATGGTTAAATTTATCATTTATTTTTAAGTAACAGCAACAAGAAACAAAACTAAAAACAGAAAAGGGGAATGTTTTTAAAAACCACAAAAAGCCACTAGTCAATATGTACAGTGAGCGTCAAAAGAAATTGTACATTAAAAAAATATATATACATTAATAAATTACCGTTATTTTTATTTTAAAATTATTTCATTGACAGTTTTAAAAATTGAAACAAACAAAAAATTACAAAAAATTTCGAAATATTTTCGGGCGCTCTCCTTAAATGGAAAAAGTTGAGTTTAGTGATTTTTAAAATTTAATCCTTAGTAAACAGTTTCTTTTGACGCTCACTGTATATCGCAGGATATAAAAACAAAATTTGTTTAATTTTTTATACAAAATTTATTTAAACATGTACTTGAGATTACGAATTACCTCTAAAGCCATACCATATAGAACATGCTAGGTTATTATAACCCTTTTCGTCAGGATTACAACCTAGTTTCTCACACCACTTACGTTGTGTGTTTTAATTTTATGTATGAGTGGTGGGACGACTACAATACATACATAATGTTAGGTCACCGCATAAATCTATATATAATTATATATTATATTATATTATATTATCCATTTTTGAATTTATATTAGTTTTGTTTTTCATTAATTTTTCATTTGCTTTGCTCATTAATTGCATTTAAAGTCTTTAATTATATTTTTTATTAAACTCCATTCAGATTTCCATTTAAATACATTTTATATTTTATATTTTTTGCTGCTTTAGCCCACTGTAATTTGATTATATTTTGTTTAAGCTAAGCTTAGTTTGGTTGTAACCCGTTAGCTTCTATTATTTGTTTCTCACTTACATTCTTTTCATATTTATAATGTTGTTGTTCTTGTTACAATGGTATTATTTATTTCCAATAATATTCTTTCAGTTACATATGTAAAGTTTTTTTATGCGTAAAGTTTAATAGGAACAAATGAATTGGTACATTGGAAGCGAGAAACAAATAATAGCAACAACAACAGTGGGCTTATGTTTTACATTGTAACCGATAGATTTAAGTAAATGATTTTATAATAAAGAAGTTAGTATTAATATTGAATTTGAGTGAACTACTTGTTTGTCCTTTAATTGAGTCACGGTCGCAATACATTTTGGTCTTTCAATACTTAAATTATCATTGCCCAGAGAACATTTCAGTGGCATATAGACAACAATTCGATATTGCAGAATTGCTCTATATCGTCGCCGGTGGGGAAAAAGCTCCTCATCGTACATTTTGGCGCCCAACGTGGGGCCCGATAATTTAAATTTCGTTTTGGTTTTGTCGTGCGGTCCGTGGAAACCCCAAAGTCTTTGTCGAAGTGCTACGTTCAACAAGTGCACAGGTCGTATAGTAGAAAAAAAATACTAAGCTTTATCGTGGTACTACTTACAACAAGTAGACGGTCGTATTGTGAAAATAAAGATCTATTGTGCGGAAAACAAAAACTATCGTTTTGAAAAATTATTTTAAAGACTCCTTGTGAGCAAACAAAAAAGACAATTCTTTTGGTGCATCAAATACTTTTAAAAATTATTGTGGAGCAACTATCTTTAAAACAAAAATTAAAAAATTTGTTGGCTCATCAGAGAAGTATTTTTTAACGGAAATACATAACATTTTTGGTTCTGCAGAGAAGTATATAAAAAATATATTTTAAATAAAATAAAACTGTGATTCTGGTTTTACCGCTAATTCTTTTACATAAAAAATACATACAATTTTCCGCGCTTTAGTTTGCTTCAGTATATATGTATTTAAGTACATAATATAAACATTGTATACCGTTCATTTTGGCGAAAAAATTTTGGCGTCACCTACAGTGTGGAACAAAATTGTGTTTTTTTTTAAAAGATTTTTGGAATTTTTTGATGAAAGTTTTTGGCTCATTGGTCATCCAATTCACTTGTTCTGTGATTTTTTTTAAAAACAGTTTTGTGGTTCTATAATGACTCTTGAAGAAGCAAAGCAGCAACGGGCGAACACTAAGAAGAGCATCACCCGTATCAAGAATCAGGTTGAGGCTAATGCAAGGGGTGAAGGGAAAACGCTTTCTTCCGCGGAACTCAAGTGCCGTTTGGGGATTCTGGAGTCGTACTTTAAACAAATCCTGTCGTTCCAAACCCAAATTGAGAAACTTGATCCAGAGGATAATGGTCGGCCTGAAATTGAGGATATGTACATTGCAACAAAAATAAGTATCCAGTCTCAGCTTAGCGAGGATGTCCACAACACAACAATTTCTGACTCTACGATTTGTTTCCCAGCGCCCAGCCACAAATTACCTGCACTTAAATTGCCCACATTTAGTGGCAAATATAGTGAGTATAAAAATTTTATAACTTCGTTCAAGCAAGTGATCGATCGTGAGCTTAGCCTTTCTAACATTGAAAAGTTTAATCATTTGCTTAACTGCCTACATGGACAGGCACTGGAAACGGTCAAGGCTTTCCAGATTACAAATGAGAATTACCCGAAGGCTCTAGAAAGGCTGAAGACACGTTATGACAACAGCTCACTCATATTTATGGAAAATATTAGTACTCTTTTTGAACTTCCCAACATGTCGAAACACAATTGCACACAGCTTCGTAGTCTTGTCGACAATGTTTCTGCCCTCTACAGCTCTCTGCTGTCTCTTGGCTCCCACAGTGACATCGCACAGTCAATGCTGATCTACATAGTAATGGAGAAAGTTGACGATGAAACTAAAAGGAAATGGAAAGATTCATTGGACTTTGCCAAACTGCCATCATGGGACGATTGCTCTAAGGTTCTGGAAAGACATTGCCAATTTCTGGAATCGGTCGAAAGCAGCCATACTACTCATGTGGCTCCTCGTAAGTCTGGTCATCAACAGTCTGGTAAGTCCAATGATAAAAATTATAAATCTGGCTCTAGCTTCTCTGTGTCCAAACGTGCTTGTCCACTCTGCTCAAAATCTGATCACACAATTAGTCGTTGTTCTCGCTTTAAAGAAATGGATGTCAGTCAACGCTTTGAAAATGTGAAACGGCTTGGCCTTTGTCTCAATTGCTTGTCGAAAGGGCATCATGTTAATAACTGTTCCTCTTCATTCAAGTGCAAATCTTGTTCTCGTTTGCATCACAGCATGCTTCATCGGTCTCAGTCTGCGTCAAAGCCCTCGTCCCCTGCTGCTGAACCACCCTCTCGTGCCACTTCGAATGAAAATCCCTCCGCGGTCCACACCCATGTGGAAAGATCCTCGCCGGAACAGGTATTGCTTGCTACAGCCATGATTATGGTTCGTGATTCTACTGGCTGCTATCAATTGGGACGCGCTTTGTTGGATTCTTGCTCCCAATTGAATTTCATGACTGACGAATTTTCTCAAAGACTACATTTGCCCCGCACCAAACAAACTACAGAGGTCGCTGGTATTGGAAATGCTCACAGTAAAAGCAGATATAGGTCGTCAACAAATGTCAAGTCTCGAGTTACCGATTTTGAAGTCTCGCTCTCGTTTTGTGTGACGCCTCATATCTCGTATCAACCCGATTCTGAATTAGATGTCTCATCGTGGAATTTGCCTCCAAATATCCAGCTCGCTGATGAAAATTTTTTCAAATCCAAACGTATCGATTTGCTCATTGGTACTGAAACATTTTTCGATATTTTGTCGGTTGGTCAAGTTAAACTTGGTCCTAATTTGCCCAAATTACATAAAACACTTTTTGGATGGATCGTAGCAGGTCGATATCAATCTAATGGCTCTAGATCTTCTTGCATGCTTTCAATAGAAGAAGAGGTCGATTTGAAGTTGCAACGCTTATGGGAAATAGAAGAAATCCAATCTGCTTCAAATGGGCTGACTCCCGAACAAAATGATTGTGAATCATTTTATAACAACACCGTAAGTCGTGAATCTTCTGGTAGGATTGTTGTCAAATTGCCCTTCAAGCAACCTGTTGAAACTTTAGGTCTCTCTAGGAATATGGCTCTTAAGAGATTTTCATCTCAAGAAAGACGCTTTGCTCGTGACAACAATCTGAAAAGACAATACGTTGCTTTTATGAAGGAGTATGAAGATTGTGGACATATGAGCCTAGTTCGAAGCCCGCGCTTGGATGAGCCCCATTATTTCATACCTCACCACTGCGTATTTAAGCTCAACAGTACGTCAACTAAGCTCCGAGTTGTTTTTGACGCCTCGTGTCCCTCATCTTCACAGAAATCATTAAATGACATCATAATGGTTGGTCCAACAATTCAGGATGAACTTTACAAGATTCTACTTCGCTTTCGCCTTCATCGCTACGCTCTAACAGCGGATATAGTTAAAATGTATCGTCAGGTCCTGATTGACCCTCGTGATAGAAGATTCCAATACATTTTGTGGAGAAACTCGGAAGAAGAGGAAATTCGTACGTACGAACTTAATACTGTCACTTATGGAATGTCGTCTGCCCCTTATCTCGCCATACGAAGTCTTCATTATCTCGCAGATCAATATACCGAGCAATTTCCACTGGGCTCAAAAACGATCAAATCATCATTTTACGTTGATGATTTTCTAGGTGGTGCAGACTCGCTAGAAGGATTGGCTCAAATAAAGCGAGAGGTGACTGAAGTTCTCAGTCGTGGTTGCTTCGAATTGGACAAGTGGCATTCGAATCATAAAGACTTCCAACATGATAATACTATAAAAGATTTGAATATCGACGACCATGCTATAACCAATGCTCTTGGTATCACTTGGGATCAACAAAAAGACGTTTTCCTATTCTCGTTTTCACCTAAGTCTCGAATCGATGCAAAAATCACCAAACGTACTATTTTGTCGCTCTCGTCGTCTCTTTTTGATCCCCTTGGACTGCTGGCTCCGATTCTTATAAAACCGAAAATCATCATGCAGGAATTATGGATTCTGAAAATTGGTTGGGACGAATCTATTCCCCAAGAACTGCAATCGACATGGGAAAATTTCGTCTCAGATCTCAGAACTTTAAGTTCGATCAAAATACCTCGCTATTGTCTTGCTCCTGATACTCAATCAGCTCAACTACATGGATTTTGTGATTCGTCAATTCGCGCTTATGGCTGCTGTTTTTACTTACGTGTGAAAACTTCTTCTGGAAAGGTTTCTGTCCGCCTTTTCACTGCTAAATCTCGTGTTGCACCTACAAAAAGACAATCGCTACCCAAACTCGAATTGTGTGGAGCTCAACTTCTGGCAAAATTGTACTCCAAAATCAAAAACTTGCTCTCGATTCCAGATCACGAAGTATTTCTCTGGACGGATTCTCAATTGGTTCTTCTTTGGCTTAAGCAGCACTCCTCAACTCTATCCGTTTTTGTTGGCAACAGGGTATCAGAAATACAGGATCTCACTAGTGGCTGTGTTTGGCGTCATGTCCCAACACATTTCAATCCTGCTGACATCGTCTCTCGTGGTTCTTCTGTAAAAGAACTTTCCTCGTCCATCTGGTTCACCGGGCCAGAATTTCTCGCTTTCGATCCTGCTCAATGGCCGCCTGACAAAATGGATAAGCTTCCGCAAGCAAATCAACAAGAAATCAACAGAGAAAAACGCAAAACTGCCCTTTGCCTTGAAGTCAGATCGAATTACATCTTGGATTGTATCGAAAAATATGGCTCCTACTTGAAAATCATTCGTGTTGTCGCCTGGATGCTTCGTTTTGCTCAAAAACCAAGAACTAATATTTTTAATACTGACTGTTTGCAGCCCCAAGAATTAGAAAATGCTTTGATTCGTGTTGTCTTCAACATCCAGAAGCAACATTTTCAAGATGACATAGATCGAGCTCTGAAGAAAAAGGATCCTGAAGGCGCTCTGAAGTGTCTCAACCCCTTCATAGACTCATCAAGCGGTTTCAATTTGCTCAAAGTCGGTGGACGCCTAGAATACGCAGCTATTTCTGAAGGTCAGAAGCATCCCATCATATTGCCTAGCAAAAATCATTTCGTCACTTGTTTTGTTCGCCATCTACATCTCCAAAATTATCACGCTGGACCTAAGGCTCTAATGGCACTAATTCGTGAAAGATTCTGGATTATCAATTCAAGAGACCTGTGTCGTCGAATTGTCAACTCCTGCCCACAATGCATTCGCTATCGCCCGAAATTGTTGAACCAGATGATGGGAAATTTGCCTGTAGAACGACTCAACCCCTCAAGGCCCTTCGCTAGATGTGCTGTCGATTTTTGTGGCCCTGTCAACACTTACTTAAGAATCAGAGGAAAGGTTCCATATAAAACTTACATCGCAGTGTTCGTTTGTCTTGTTACCAAGGCAGTCCATATCGAAGTTGTCTCGGACCTATCAACTGACGCCTTTATTGCTGCTCTCAAAAGGTTGATTGGACGCAGAGGTTTGCCCACAGATATATTCTGTGACAATGCTACAAATTTCGTTGGAGCAAATTCTAAGTTGGCACAATTAAAATTGTTCCTTTTTGATCCTAAAAACTCTAATGCTATTATAAATTATTGCTCAAATCAATTTATAAATTTTCGTTTTATTCCCCCTAGGGCACCACATTTTGGCGGATTGTGGGAGGCGGCCGTCAAGTCAGCCAAAGGTCATCTGACAAAGTCTCTATCCAACACTAGGCTCACTTACGAAGAATTATCAACCGCAATGGTCGAAATAGAAGCCATTTTAAATTCGAGGCCAATCTCACCTCTATCATCCGATCCCAGTGACTTTGAGGCCCTTACGCCGGGCCATTTTCTGATCGGCGCTCCCCTGCGAAGTTTGCCAGAACGTGATGTCCTATCGAAAGAAGTCAACAACCTAGAATACTGGGCTCGAATAAGCGCTGTCAAACAGAGTTTTTGGAAAAAGTGGTCCCACGACTACCTTAATGAGCTCCAAACCCGCAATAAATGGACTGCATCCAACCCTAATGTCAACCCTGGTGCGCTAGTTATTGTTCGAGAAGATAACCTTCCCCCACAACAATGGGTCATGGGCAAAGTCATCAATATCATCCGTGGAAGAGATAACCGCGTCCGTGTTGTCGACATCAAAACTACAAAAGGAACCATGCGTCGCCCTATCCACAGACTAGCTCTACTATCTTCTTGAAAGGGTCCTTTCAATGGGGCCGGTATGTTAGGTCACCGCATAAATCTATATATAATTATATATTATATTATATTATATTATCCATTTTTGAATTTATATTAGTTTTGTTTTTCATTAATTTTTCATTTGCTTTGCTCATTAATTGCATTTAAAGTCTTTAATTATATTTTTTATTAAACTCCATTCAGATTTCCATTTAAATACATTTTATATTTTATATTTTTTGCTGCTTTAGCCCACTGTAATTTGATTATATTTTGTTTAAGCTAAGCTTAGTTTGGTTGTAACCCGTTAGCTTCTATTATTTGTTTCTCACTTACATTCTTTTCATATTTATAATGTTGTTGTTCTTGTTACAATGGTATTATTTATTTCCAATAATATTCTTTCAGTTACATATGTAAAGTTTTTTTATGCGTAAAGTTTAATAGGAACAAATGAATTGGTACATTGGAAGCGAGAAACAAATAATAGCAACAACAACAGTGGGCTTATGTTTTACATTGTAACCGATAGATTTAAGTAAATGATTTTATAATAAAGAAGTTAGTATTAATATTGAATTTGAGTGAACTACTTGTTTGTCCTTTAATTGAGTCACGGTCGCAATACATTTTGGTCTTTCAATACTTAAATTATCATTGCCCAGAGAACATTTCAGTGGCATATAGACAACAATTCGATATTGCAGAATTGCTCTATATCGTCGCCGGTGGGGAAAAAGCTCCTCATCGTACACATAATTTTACATAATCTACCTAGTTTCTCTTGGCGACTACAATTAAAACTATAAATTTCTTCAACTTAATCAATTCAAAACGATATTTTAGAAATTTCCGAATTTTCTGAAGATTCTTTCAAGACGATTCTTTCATTATGCAAAAAAAAAAACATTTTTGTTGCTCATCCTAGATTTCTCCCTAGCAAACTGTAAGCAAGTGGCTGCCTACCTACTTTCTCTGGTGATTTACAAAGTGTTATGACCCAGCGATCCAACTTTTTGTCTTGGAATTTTAAAAGTTTCGAGGTACATACCTTCAGCTTTATTTCCATGCTCCCCATTAGAAATCAGCAATGAATCAGTTTTTCGCTACTCATTAGCTCTCATGAGATATTGAATAAAAGTGAGTCAACAATATTGAAATTAAACTAAATATGTACGCTGATTCATTCATACTCATTACAACGCTGATTTATAAGTACAGGTTGCAAGTATGCGTACAACAGTGACATCAAACTCATACCATTCGAAATATGTTTGATTCATAAGTCTACTTATTTAGATTCATAACTTTAGAAAAATACTTATAACATGTACTCATAATTGATTCGTGACTCAAAATTTACAGACTTAGTTGTTGTTGCATACAACCAGTTAATGAATATTTTAGTGTTCGTACGCGTATCATACTTATTTTGTGATTCGTGTATATGTTGGGTTATGGAGAGTTGAAATCAACAACATCATACGTGTTGTTAAGTATGAATATGATGAGTACTTTAAACTTTGAATATGAGTAGAGGTTCCATGATATTTAAATAAGTATAAATGCGTATAAGTATCAGAAATTATGATGCTGATTCGATTCTATTAATGTTAATGTTTTCTATTAATGTATTAATGTTTTTGAATAGTCAATGCTGATCTCTGCTCCCCATCTGCTCTATTAGAGATGACAGTAAGTCGATTACAAAAAAGCCACAAACAGAAACATTATTTATCGTCATTAAATTGTACAATTTAATCCAATTGTACCCACCCCCACCCTTCTATTTATTTGTTAATTTTTCTTCTACTTCTAGCCATGTTCGTTTTTTAATGCTAATGAAGATAAGGTACCCTATAGTTGCCACAGTTTTCTTACTTTTTGTAGCAAAAGAAAAATGCGGGGGGTTCTGTGGTAACCAGAACAAAAGTAGCAAATAAACAAGGCACTGCTGACAAAAAAGCAGACGGTAACAGAAGCAGCTCATGAACAATAAAACCAAGATACTAACGGCGACAACAACTAACAAAAGAACAAGAGTTTTAAAGGCACATTCCAAGACGGAGCACGGTAAATGAGCAGGTAAAGAATGGTGTGCGGTAAAGTCGATAAGAAATGAAACGTGAAAGAAAGGCAGAGTATTACTTAAAATTTGTAAGAAAAAAGTTTTTGTGTTAAAAAATTAGAAACAAAATTTAAGTTTTTCCCGGGGTTTGTTTTTGGAAACAGAAAACCAGTATAAATAAAAGGGTTTGGATATTTAAAATAATATACGATTTTAATTTCAAATGTTGCTACTTCTGGTGTATTTATGGTAAGAGGAAAATATCTCTTGATTTCATTTTGTTTTAGCCACACATTATTTTAAGAGAAAATGTGGTTAAAGGTTGTGGCAATTATTTATTTTTGATAATTGAAGTAATAAAGTTAAATGGTATATGAAGGCGTAGAATATTACACTTTAAATATGCAAAAAAGGTGTTCTTCGAAAATGAACGTTTAACTTAGGAATTATAAAATGAAGAATTTATTTCTAAAATGAAAGTGAAAATGCCTCAAACTGTCTATACTACAGAGAGAGATTGAGAGAGAGAGAGAGAGAGAAAGAGAGATAATGTAATAATAAAGTACATTATGTTAGATTTAAGACATACCAATTGATGTCATTCTCTTCAGGATTTAAACTCTCCACCCCTTAATATTGTTACGAAAATGAAAAATCTAAACGCTGGTATTTTGCTTTTACATTGCTTAACATTAAAATTATAAACAAAAGCTACAAAAACAAAACAATGCAGTAAACAAACCTGTTTACAAAATTATCGCACTGCTTAATATTGGGTGATTTTTTTCAAAAAAAAAAAACGCATTAAATTCAGAAAAATGCATGAAATCTTTATTTGAATCGGTCCATATAATTTAATGTTTGAAGATTATTTCATGCAAATGTTGACCGCGACTGCGCCTCAAATGGTCCATCCGCTTAGTTCAATTTTGGCATACTCTTTCCAACATTTCGGCCGGAATCTCACGATCTAGGCGGCCAATTGACCGGTCCCGAACGTGAAATAAAATGTTCGCCTCTCAATAAGTCCATTGTTACGCGTGCTTTGTGGCATGTGGCACCGTCTTGTTGAATCCACATGTCCTGCAAGTCAAGCTCTTGCATTTTGGGCAAAAAAAAGTTGGATATCATCTCACGGTAGCGCTCACCATTCACAGTTACGTTACGATTGGCATCATATTTGAAGAAGTACGGTCCAATAATGCCACCAGCCTATAAACCGCACCAACCTGTGACTTTTTGTGGATGCATTGGTAGCTTTTGCAATGCTTCTGGCTGATCTTCACTCCAAAATCGACAATTCTGCTTATTTACGTATCCATTGAGCCAAAAATGAGCTTCGTCGCTGAAAACAGTTATTCGATAAAGAAGTGGATCTTCGGCCAACTTTCCAAGAGCCCATTCACCAGGCGAGTGAGTTAATAAAGTTTAGTCAGCCTTGTGTGAAGACGCTGTGCGTTTCAAGAAAGTAATCGTAGTTTGAAGATCTCCGTTACAAAGATCTGTCAAATAATTGTCTAGTAATTGTTATTGTTTATGCAAAGAGTATAAACAGAGGAATAACAAAGAAAAGCAATTGTTGTTGTTTACATTAAATTGTGAACAGTGGTACACAGAATTTTGCGAATAATAAAGGATTTTAATTAAAACTGAACACAAATTCATTTTTATTTTATTTGTAGTCTACGAGCTCATATTTTAAACGTTTTTAAAAGGTAAAAACATTTTGATCTATGGATACCTAGTACGATGGAAACACATTCACTATAATCTAATCTGCAATGTTGGTTCAGGACTGAATAGAATTTGTGGAATCAATTATTCTTTTAGGGTCGAAGAGTATGGCTACTTAGTAATTTAAAATAACGAAAATTCTCAAGTTCCATACTATATTACCTATCTAAACCACATACATAATTGGTCATTACAACCTTTCAGTCAGGATTACGATCTAGTTTCTCACACCACTTATGTTGTGTGTATTAATTTTAGACATGAGTATTGGGGCATACAATTTAAAGTCGACTTCGAAAGACAGATTAAAGAGAAACTTTTCATGACAATTTTATTCACTCTCAGAGGCAGTCGCCAAAGAAATATTTTTTTGTATTTCATTTCGTTGGAGTTGTATGACCTGAGGTTTGAACCGTGGCTTCTCATCTAATAAGCCAACACACAACTTTTCTGAGAGGAAATCGCTGAAGAAATATTTTTTCATATTTCGTTATATTCGAGATGTCGAACCGTGGGTCACGTCTAATAAGCCAACACAGTACGTATTAGACTACGGCGACCTATCTAAAATAGGCATACCAAATTGGTTTTTTATAAATTTTTTTGTGAAAATATAAATGGGCGTGACTGGCTTGAACGAAGTTGTTCTCGAATTGAGTATGGTTCTGAAAAATCATTTTCAATATGATGTGAAGACACTAGATAATGGACGATAATCGATTGATCCTTATAAAAGAAGTAACAGTCAGTCAATAATTCCTATTGCACTTTGATCAAAGTATGAGGGCAAGACCTTTAAATTTTGTCTGATAAATTTGATGTTAAGATAACTAAATTACAGAATAATTTTTTTTGTTTAATTTTCAAAACACACATGCATTAACACAACAATGCAATTTGATAACATTTATCTTCTGCTGCACAACATTTAAAATATTTTCATCACATCACTTAAGAAATTAAAAATAAAACCAAAAGCATGAAAAATTGCTCAAATTTAATTGACCTTGATTTTTAATTCATTTCTTACATGAACAACTGAATTTTTCATTTCCAGCGTTGAATGCCAATAAAATTTATACTTCCTTGCCATTTTTAATACCCAACAAAGTTGATACGAATACTTTGACTTACATGAGCTTCTATTATCCAAGCTGTATAGTATAGTGAGCGTCAAACAGTTTACTATGGATAAAATTCTAACAATTACTGAACTTTACTTTCACCACTTAAGGAGAGTGCCTGAAAAAATTTGACAATATTTCGAAATTTAAAAATATTTTTGTTGTTCAATTTTAAAAACTGGCAACTGAAACAAAAATAAAGAAAAATTTATTAAGTATGTTTTTTGTGTTCATGTACAGTTTCTTTTTAACGTTCACTGTATATATGTATTGTATACGAGTACTATGCTACTTATTATTGGCATTATATTTACCATGTATCTGAACGATACCCATTAAATTTAATATAATATGTTTACATACACTTGTACAGTGAAAAGTTTTACTGCGAATATGCTCTTCTTTTCATTTTTATTGGTATGTTTGGCCATAAATTTTATGTGAGATTTTAAGCAAATAATGTGAAGGATTTTATTGTCTAGTATAAAGAGAAGAAGAAGTATAAAAAGAGCGGTAATAAACATAAACCAGATAAATTAATATATTTACTGGAATTTGTTGTTAAAAAGAAAACTTATTAAACTTTAAATTTTAAAAACACACTCCTATACACATTATATCTGTACCCGAGCTCAGCAATGAGTATTTAAAAAGATGAGTAGAATCGCATCATACTCATTATTTCTGATACTTATACGCATGCATACTTATTTTAATATCATGGAACCTCTACTCATATTCAGAGTATGAAATACTCATCGTATTCATACTTAACAACAGGTATGATGTTGTTGATTTCGACTCTCCATAACTCAACATATACATGAAGCACAACAGAAGTATGATTTGCGTAGGAACACTAAAATACTCATTAGAAGGTTAAGGGTTTGATTTGCTTGCTGCCCTCTCTTTTTTGATTATGTGTATTTTTTCTGTTGTTGTAACTGCAAAAACAACTAAGACTGTAATTTTTTTTATAAGTATTATGAGTACTTTTCTAAAGTTATGAATCTAAATAAGTAGTCTTATGAATCAAACTTATTTCGAATGGTATGAGTTTGATGTCAATGTTATACTCACAGCAGTCTGTACTTATAAATCAACGTTATAGTGAGTATGAATGAATCAGAGTACATAGTTAAATATCAATATTGTTGACTCACTCATATTCAAGATTTCATGAGTGCTTATGAGTAGCGAAAAAACGATTCATTGCTGATCTCTGATCTGTTCCCAATATATTGAACAAAAACAAAAAAATTATTAACATCTCTATGGCCGTTTTAAACAATTCAATTCTATTTATTCGTTGTAACATTCTTACGTGTCACAATTTAATGAAATTAAATTCCTTTCTTCTTTTTTTCTTTGTCCACAACCTAATTGAGTTTTAGTTTATATACCCACCAACATCTGTTTATTATATTTCCACACAGTGCTTAAACGTCAAATGAGAAAAAAAGTGATGCAGCCGTCACCGTTGCTAATGTACGTTAATGAGGAACAACAGTGACAATAACAATAAAGGACTATTAATGTTACATTAAGGTAAACAAACAATAGCACTTCCTTGTTGTGTATCACCTACACCTACGCTACTTACAGAGGCGACAGTCAATATACAATGAGTGTCAAAAGACACTGTACACTAAGGATAAAATTCTAACAAACACTAAACTCAACTGTTACCACTTAAGGCGAGTGCCCGAAAAAATTTAGCAATTTTTCAAAATTTCTTGTAATTTTTTTTGTTTCAAATTTAAAAACTGTTATGAAAGAATTTTAAAATAAAAATAACGATAATTTATTAATGTATATGTACAGTTTCTTTTGACGCTCACTGTATGTCAAGAACATTTGAAACAAGTGGCCATTAGTTATTGATAATGCATGCAGGATAGTCGTGTAGTAATTTAACTGTAATAGACAAGAAGTGTATAAGAAATAACGGAAAACCTGTAGAGAAATAAAGTTAAAGACATCAGGAGAAGCTGTGTATTCATAAAAATAATATAAAATTTTATAGAAATTCCAGCAAAACTTAGAAAGACAGACATGTTCGAGTTTATTAAAGAAAATGGACCATAAAATCTAAACGCATTGTAAGAACAATTTAACAAAATAAACTCATGTTTTGGTAAATTGTAGGAGAAAGAGGATTGTAGGCATAAGGCGTAGACTAGTAGGTAGTGTGTTGGTTTATTAGACGAGAGCCCATGGTGAATGACCAATACGGAAGCTATTAGAAAAACAAAGGAGGTATTGATGTAACAAATGTTCAGTGGCCTTGTAGTCGGCGTAGTGTGTTTGGTTATTAGCCCAGAGTGCTTGGTTCAAATCCTAGCTCAGTCATCTCGAACATAACGAAATATGAGAAGAAAAAAAAAATGTCTCCATGGGCGATTTCCTTTTAGCAACCTTGTTGTTAAAACTCTGCGAATGAACATAATTGCCATGAAAAGTAAAACAAATTCTGAAAGTAAAAAAATTCTCAAAAATTTGTCGTTCGGTGTGGACTTTAAACTGCAGACTCCGCCGCTCATGTATAAAATTAACGCACACAACAAAAGCGTTGTAAGAAACTAGATCGTAATCCAGACTAAAGACTTGTAATGACCAATTATGTATGTATGTCATGTTCTCTAAAAATTTGTCGTTCGAAGTCGACTTTAAACTACAGGTCCTGCCACTTATGGTTAAAATTAACACAAGACATCGCTGGGCAGGAAAGCTATGATATTATCGAGACGAAAGAGTTGTAACGGTCAATTAAGTAGGTAAGTAAATTATACAATGAGCATCATTAGAAACTGTATACTAAGGATAAAATTCTAACAATCCTACAAAACTCAACTTTAACCACTTAAGGAGAGTGCCCCACAAAATCTGACAATATTTCCAAATATTTTGTAATCTTTCTAATAATTTTAAAATAAAAATAACGGTAATTTATTAATGTATATATTTATTAATGTACCGTTTCTTTTGAAGCTCACTGTATGTTTTAGTTAATGCCACTCAACATAATGCAGCCAGCCCGTAGGGCTTTACATTAAGACTCCAAATTGAATTGAATTGTGAAGAATATATTCTAGGAATTAAGCTCAAGTGAGGTCAAAACTAATTTATATTTATTATGTGCGTTTGTATTTCAAATTTTACAAACTATATAAAACTTAACCAAAACAGTTGTATGCTTCATCAATCCTTACCCTACTTTCTAATCGTAGTCACTAATCCATACAAAGCTTTAAACATTAATCAGTTGCACGCAATTTATACGGTGTGTAGTTTATTTTTAAGCATATAGAGAAGCCTTTTTTACATTTGCATACTCACTGGCTAGAGCAAACCATACGCATTACACAATGCCATGACTTTAATTGCGTTTTTTTTTACTGTTTTTCGGTTAAATAAGCCTACAAAGCCTAAATCCTCAAATTAAGCAGCAACCATTTTGGCTTATGGTGGTTGTTTGTTTTCCGTGTCCTACAATTTTAATCACATACTTTTCAAAGTCCAGCTTGTGGCCATGTAATGCAGACGCTTTGGCAAAGGCATTCTCATTCACTCATTCTGTAGACATCGTTTCATTTGAAATTCGTTTACTATGTGCACGTTTACAAAACTCTGGGGCACGATACAGGAAGTTAAACGGTAGTTGTTGGTTTGCAACCATTAGTTGCTGTTCCCAGTGAAAAATTTTTATTTTGCATAAGAAAAGAGGGATCAGAATTTGTTTCAATTTTATTGATCAATTAATTCACCGGTAAAACCAATAAAAATTTTAAAATTTTTTATCATTAAATATGTATAAAAATGTGCGAAATCGTATACCATCTGGAGAGAGAGTATGATTGTATTTCTAATTATTCATATCTTTTTTTTGTAGAAATTCTTTCAATTGTGGCCTCGTTTACATTGTAACGTATTCATCAATAATTATTTATGTATGCATTCGAATAATAGTCAATGAATTAAAAATTTTTAAATTTTCATCACATTTTTCACTGGGCTATCAACTGCTCATTGTAATGCTCATTCGTTTTCTATCATGAAGAAAAGTTTTATTTGAGCATGGCTATCACATGAGAGCATACAAGCAAGAGTTCTCATTGAAAATATAAAAAAGATAAATAAAAACACTTTTTAACAACACTGTATAATAAATTTATTTAAATTTAATTCAGTTTATCAAATAAAATCTCTCAAAGGATATAACGCAATAATTTAAAGAAACTTTAGTTTCACTCTGAATGCTTTTTTCCAAATGCTTTTTTCCAAAAGCATTTGGAAACTTTCATGAAATTCTGCCTTTGGAGTTATGTTGTGCAATGTAGGGACCATAAGAGCATCCCAATCGCCCATGCGTGAGTTGGTGTTTTTATCCCTCTACTTTGACGTCAATGACTTCTTATTTAACTGTGGTCTGCACTCCTGCAATGCATTACGAGATTGTGGAAAGTAGCAAACAAGTGGATTCGATAGGTCCAAACACCTTCACAAAATAAGAGAAGAATATGCTCCATTAAGATTAAGAACATGCACAAAAATCGTACATATCACTACGTTAATATGCAATATTGAAACGGAAACTTTAATGAGTTTAAATTAATACTAATACTACTTTTATACTACTACTACTACTACTACTTTAATACTACTGCTAACGTTGATGCATGTCATATTATTTTCTTTGTAAAAATTTCTTTAAAATAAAATATTAAAAAGTTTACTGAAAGTAAAATTATGTTTTTCATAAGTAAAATACAGTGGGCTGCAAAAATAACTGTACATTCAAAAAAAAAATATACATCAATAAGTTACCGTTATTTTTATTTTAAAATTGTTTCATTGCCAGTTTTTAAAATTGAAACAAAAAAAAAATAATTTCAAAATATTGTCAAATTTTTTCGGGCTCTCTCCTTAAGTGGTAAAAGTTGAGTTTTGTAATTGTTAATATTTTATCCTTAGTGTAGTTTCTTTTTACGCTCACTATATAGAAGAAAGAAAGTTTAAGAAAATAATTTATTCACATTAAGAACTTTTATCAAAATTTAGGAGTGTGCAACCGTTAATATATATGATGTCAAAGTGTCTATGACTGATGACTCAGTATATGGAAATTGTTAACTAAATTATTTTGCAATATGTATTCTTATCGCAAATACTTTTCTTTATAATATACATTACAATCATTACTAATAAAGCATAGACAAAGCATAGATTGAAGAACCATGAATTAGAAGAGAATGAGTTCCACAACTTGAAAAAAAATTATAACCAATCAAATGTTCTCTGTAACATATAACAAATTTTATTTGTTTAAATTAATTTATTTTAGAAAAACAAAGACGAAAATAAAATCCTTTGGAAGTACAGTGAGCGTCAGAAGTGACTGTCCATTAATAAATTACCGTTATTTTTATTTTAAAATTGTTTCATTGCCAGTTTTTAAAATTGAAAAAAAAAATTAAAAAAAATTTCAAAATATTGTCAAATTTTTTCGGGCACTCTTCTTAAGTGGTAAAAGTTGATTTGTCATTCCTTTTTTCGTTCCTTATAAGGAACATGGGGTTGTACCAATCTTTGAATTGTTTCACTTTCATTACTCCACTGTTTCAAACTAAGCAGGGGACTGACCTCGCATAATAAGTGGTACAAACAGGAAGTATAATTCATTTCAGTTTTTCTTTCATTTAACAAAGCAGGCGTATCATATTAAAATTTAAATCATTTCAACCAGTTTATCAGTCGTTAGAATCACTTTTTAGTACAAACTATAAACCTGTAGTAATAAAAATTTTTACTATTTTCTTTGTTTTTTCATTTTTGCAAATAAGAATGGTATAAACCCTCTTGTAGATTACGTCTTAAATTATTTACGACTTTACTGTTTGCATTTCGTGTATTTTATTTGAAAACTCTGCCACAAGCAACACAATCCATTACACAAAAAAATTTGTTTAGAAATCAATATCTTCTAACAAAAGTGTGATAAAATACGACAATAAACCCCTTTTTCTTTTTATTATTGTCGCCTTATTCTTGTAAAGTTTTACAATGACTTAAGCAAGATTTAAAAACAAAAGTAGTGTGGTCACACTACTTTTTGACACACCCTTTACAAAAGCGTAAGCAGAAAAAAGCTTAAGCAGAATAGTTCAATAGGGTGTTTAAAGTTGAAGTTTTCTTTCCAAGTGAAAGATTTCCTTTTTTTGCTTTAGTTTAGGCGTTGACAGCTAGGTTCAGTTTTACTTAAGGACGGCATGTAACTATTCCAGGAGCCCTAAGCAACTGATGAATCTGTGAAAACCTAACTTTTATAAAAATCAAACGGTTTTAATACAATCATTAATTTCATTTTATTTTTTATTTTAAACACCAGTTTAAATTCGTTTGGTTTACAACTGAGACTTGGGCTGCTTTCCAAAATGTTAGTTGCTTTGTGTTTGAACAATGTATCGTGTTTCATAATGTCGCTGTACAAAATATATACAAAGTATTCTATTCCAAAACGTCGTCAATGTGTATTTTTAACGCAGTCAAAAAGCAATCAGGCATTGGATTTAAAGTTGATGCATTGTTTGTCTACGTAGTTTATATACAGTAGTAGAACTGCATACAAACTTTGTATTGATACATTTTGGAAGGCAGCCTTGCTTTCACAATAATGTAGAGTATCACATACAATAAACCATTTTTCCTTTTTGCTCCATTACAAATTAAAGATGTACTCTACACTTTAACAAACCGAAATTCAATTATTTGCCTTCATTGTCTACGAATGTTGCGGATTGTAGGCATTTGCATAAGATTGGTAATAACAAGTGAAAGTAAAAGATTTTGTTAAGGCCACTACGTTATCGTATCCTATTTTATGAAGTCCATTATTTATGAGATTTTGTTTTTTATTACGTGTTCATAAGAAACTGGACGTTTATTTTGAAATGATGAGAAAAAAAACGTTAAAAAAGTTTACAAGTAGCAGATAATAAAACAAAATGTTAAGTACTCATCATGGATGGCTTTACTATTATTGCGCCCCCTTCATTTTATGCTCAGGACTTTATTGCACTTCAGCTGATCTTAAGTGCTGATAGAAAAATTTGTATATTTTTTTTAATGCAAATGTTTTATTATGGCGTCAATGTGATATACATAATACACGCAGCTATTTGTAATAAGGAAACAAGAAAATTTATTAAAAAATAATCTATCTATTGGTTATGGACTAAATCGTATCAAAAAATTTAAACTGTATTCGTAAGCTAAGACACGATATATGATTTCTGCGTTCACAAGCGTAAAACGATAATTAATAAAGAAAACGCGTAACAAGAGCACAAAACTCAACTAATACGATCACTTTTTATTAGATACCCTTTTAGTGGGGTTCTTGCAATGGCCAAGCCAGACCAACAGACTTTATTCATCATCACACTGCATCAATGTTGAAAAATTCAGTACTTTAGTACTTTTTTCACTACTTTTCTATTTTAAAAATATCGCAGTACCCCCGCAGTGGTTTCAGTACTTTTTTATTGTTAAATATTTTATGTCTTGCGCTTTTCTGCTATTAATGTATCAGCAGCATGTTCAACGTAATGTATGTATTGAATTAGTCTTTAGCCCCGGTTAGCCAAACGTCCACGAAACGTACATTTGTTTTTAGTATACGAAAAGCAATGAAAACGCTTGCCGAACAGTAATGTAATTTCAGTTAGCATTTACATTGTTATTCATATGTTGACAATGAACGTATGTTCCATTACGGTCCGTCGATGTTTTACGAAATACGGCTTTAGTAAGTGAGGAACAAGTATAAGTCATTAGTTTTTGTGGTCCGTTCAGTACTTGTATTAAATATAAATAAATAAGTAGTCTATCAGGTAGTGCGCTGGCTTAGTAGTCGTGAGTCCATGGTTCAAACCCCATGTCAGACATCTCCGACAAAACGAAATTTGAAAAAATATTTCTTCAGCGACCTCCTTCTGGCAAAAACCCTGGGGTAAATAAAATGCCATGTAAATTTTTTTTGAAAATCTGTCGTTTGGAGTCGATTTTAAACTGTAGGTCCCGCCACTCATGTATAAAATTGACGCACACAAAATAAGTGGCGTGAGAAGCTAGGTCATAATCCTGATTGAAGGGTTGTAATGATTAATTATGTATGTATGTATATACGTGTATGTATGTATATATGTGTAAAACTCTCAGAGTTTTTGCCAGAAATCTGCTGAGAGATACATTTTTTTTGTATTTTTCGTTTTGTTGGAGATGTATGACTTGGGCTTTGAACCTAGGCCTTACGTCTAATAAGCCAACACACTACCTACTAGACCACGGCGACTTTCATCGATAACAATACTCTGCTACAATTACTAGAATGCAGCATGTTTTTCAACAATTTTAACGTCATGTTTAATTAAAAGAAAGTGAAAATAAATCGCAAATAATCGTAAAACCTAAAAATTATAAAAAAAAACTGATGGACAGCCAACATAATTAATTAAGTTAATCGAGCGTATAGAACGTTATATTGTTTAACATTAAATGAATAATATTGTCATACGTTTATAAACTGTTCTGTATAAACTGTTCTGTGTGTATATTAAATGTTGTTAAATGTTTATTGTATATTTAATAAAAATTAAATATAAAATTTTATTACAAGTAATTACACAAAAAAAAAAATTAAAACATCAAGTCCGAATAGTCAAGTTCATGCCACAATTAATCACAAAGATTTATCAACGCTTGAATTGTTGTTATTGTTATTAGTGTTTCAGTAATTATACGAGGTCAATAAGAGAAAGAGAAAGTGCGGCACCTTATTATGAAAGAGAGATAAATAAATGATGGCACATTTTATTATTTTTCATTGAAAGAGGAGAACTGAAGTAAATACAATGGCAACGTAAATTAACGTTTCAAGCGGTGCATGACATTTTTTATGGATTTTTAATTCCAGATTTTTTTGATAACAGAATTAAAATTTGTTTTTATACGGCACATGCAGTTGTGGGGGTGTTAGATTGCAAAGCCAAAAGTATGCAAAATTAAAAGAAATTTTCATTTCAACATTGTAAATTTTAATTTAAAAATTGCATT
This sequence comes from Sarcophaga variegata, assembly GCA_932273835.1. Classification (NCBI taxonomy): domain Eukaryota; kingdom Metazoa; phylum Arthropoda; class Insecta; order Diptera; family Sarcophagidae; genus Sarcophaga; species Sarcophaga variegata. The sequence goes on along the minus strand of OW026362.1, from coordinate 112,200,284 downwards.
TTTAATATCCTATTATCTGAAGCATTTAAATTTGTATACCTACAGTGAGCATCAAAAGAAACTGTACATTAAAAAATATAGATTAAAAAATTACCTTTTTTTTTTATTTTAAAATTTTTTCGTTGCCAGTATTTAAAATTGAAGCAAAAAAAATTACAAAAAAATTTCGAAATATTGTCAAATTTTTTTCTGCCACTATCCTTAAGTGGTAAAAGTTGAGTTTGGTGATTTTTAAAATTTTATCCTTAGTCGTCCCGATCGACAAATTTTTTAGAAACTTTTCATGGCAGATGCGTTTACACTCAGAGTTTGTGCCTGAAATCTGCTGAGAGGAAGCCGCCGAAGAAATATTTTTCTCAAATTTTCGTTTTAATGTCTGACCTGGGGTTTGTACCATGGCCTTACGTCTAATATGCCAACACACTACCTACTAGACTACGGCGACTTCTCTTCACACAACTGTAGTCTTATTTATAGATTAAGATCCGCCAACTGTGGTTGCACAACGGCACCTAAAAGCTTTGTATAAAAATTACCGCACACCATCATCATCATCAGTAAATTCAAAGTAAATATTCGATTGCAATTAATTCCTGGAATTGCAAATGCTTTCCTATTTATTTATACGAATATCTACCAGACAATGTAATTAATCCTGCTACATAATGTATACGAACAAAACAACAAGTTTAAGTGCAGAGGTGAAGGCAAATGATGAACAAGTGATTGCATGAATACTCTCCTATTGACGTCATATGTCCTTTGTTATGCAAAAATAAATTTTAAAGTGTTTACCATATATAATCTGATTTTGGTTTAAATTTTAAAGAAGAATTAATTTCGTTTTTTCTATTTTCTTTCATTACTTAAATGTTAAACTGTGTAAATTATTTTTCAGGCATAAACTTAAGCACAGCCGTATGTCTCCCCCTAACTTCTTCTAAAATATTCTGTTTTATAACACCCTTAAGTGTATTCTGTCATTCGTAGTGGTCTTATAACGATCTAACACATGTTTTATCAGCCACACATCCACATGTCCTTTCAGCAAAAATAATTTGCTTGCGAATGCTATGTGTGCCCCCATTCTAGTGTTGCTTGTGGTACAGCATATCATATTCTGTGTTTTTATGGTATTTCCTGTCCTTTATGTTTCTATGTTTTATGTTACAAAACTCTATGGTTTGTTGTAATATTTTATGTTACAACAAACAAGCAAACACACACAATGAGTGTGGTTTTTATAACTTATTGTCGCCAAAGTTTTACAAAGAAGCAGCCTAAAAAAAGGCCAAATACGCAACACAAATACGAAACACAACACAAGATTAGAGAACTAATGTGTCAACTAAAGAATGCGGTCATAGGCCGACCAGCAGTTGTAAAACTGAAAGTGTTGAAAACATTTTGTAAAAATTTAAAACCAAAAAAAAGAAGGAAAGGCTTTAAAGGCTTAAAGGCACGTTCTTTTAAATCTGTAACGATAAGATTAATGTTTTAAAGAGAAACAATAGGCGTGTGGCATATGTTTGTTTAGAAGTCTGCAAATAAATAAGGTTTTACAATCGAAATTTAATAAATACAGTCTGTTGTAATCAATAAATCTTTAATAAGAAAAAATAGGAGTTCAGGTATGTAGCAAAGTATTTCAAAATTTTAAAAACTTATGCTGCTTCTTACCTTACCTTAAGCAATAAAAATATAAAACGACTAAAAATGCTGTATCATTGATTTTACAATAATTCATTGTATACATACATATATACACTGGAATGCTTTAATAACTGAAAAATTAAAATTAGAAAGAATACATACAACGTTATTTCGTGAGATTAATACATACAAAAATGTATATATATTCAATAACTATACAATGTATAAAAAAGTGTGTATGTATATCGGAAATCAGCAATGAATCGTTTTTTCGCTACTCATAAGCTCTCATGCAATTTTGAATATAAGAGAGTCAATAATATTGACATTTAACTATGTACTCTTCTGATTCATTCATACTCACTACAACGTTGATTTATAAGTACAAGTTGCAATGAATATGAGTACAACGTTGACATCAAACTCATACCATTCGAAAAATGTTGGATTCATAAGCCTACTCATTTAGATACATAACTTTAGAAAAATACTTCGAGTGAATCGAGTGAATCGACACACAACCTTCTAGTGAACACTAAGTTCGTCGCGAATCATAATTATTTTTTGTACTACTTGTATATGTTGAGTTATGAAGTAGTATGAATATGAATATGTTGAGTACTTCAAACTTTGAATATGAGCTGAGGTTCCATGATATTAAAAAAGTATAAATGCGCATAAGTATCAGAAATTATGAGTATTATTTGATTCTACTCATCTTTTTGAATACTCATTGCTGATCTCGGATGAATTTCAATAACTCAAAATTGTAACATTAAAGGCATTATTACATTTTGCTGTTAAAGTTGGGTTTAGTTAAAGCTAACTTTAGCTAAAGTCGACTTTAAAGTCACCTTCAACTTCATTTCGTCATTACAGTATACGGATGAAATAAAGTTAACTTTTCAAAAATATGGCAAAGCCGGAGCAATCTCGATAACATTTGCCAAATTAAACAAGTTTTTTTAAAACGCAGTGACAACAACGAGATTCTTTTTTTTGTTATGTTGTTTGCTCATTTTGTTTATATTTGAAGTTGCCATGTTGAAAATAACATATAATATGGCAACTTCGAACATAAACTCAAAATTACAGGTAAGATGATATTCCCTTTAGCTTAACGCTCACTTCTACCTTATTGTCCTCTTATAATAATGAAAAACAATTTATTTAACCGTTAAAATCCTGCCTTTAGATAAAGGCAAGTTGTAGTAATGTCCCTAAAACGGAATGTATTCATTAACAGGGTTCTGAACCTCCATTTTACTTACTTACTTGCTTACAACACTAATGACTCTCAAACGTCTATGGACAAGCATGACCTATACAGTGTGTCTGTATCAAAGATTTTGGTGGTTTTATTCTGTTCATTATATTAATAACTTGATTAGCAAGTGCCATCTGAGTTCCCCTATGAACTTCAGGAACTAAAGGGTTAGAAAGGATATCCTGCTGTAGAAGAGAAATTTTACCAAACCTTCTGATATGAGCTGATTGTAAACGAACGTAATGTTTAGTTAGACGTTGCAGTGGTGCTTAAAGTTGACGCAAACGCCTGAGGGTTGTTCATATACATAATTGGTCATTACAATTCTTCAGTCAGGATTACGACCTAGTTTGTTACACCACTTATGTTGAGTGTGTTAATTTTATGCATGAGTGGTACAGTTTAAAGTCGACTCTGAACGATAGATTTTTAAGAAACCTTTCATGGCAATTTTATTTACTCTTGGAGTTTTTGTCTGCAATCTGCTGAGAGGAAGTCGCCGCAGAAATATTTTTTCATATTTTGTTTTATTGTTTGACCTGGGGTTTGAACCGAGGCCTCATGATTATATAGCCAACAGACTAGAGTAGTAGAGAGTGGAGGCTAAAGAATTTTGCATAATCATTAAACACTTGTTAGGATACGCACTCAACTTTACATACTCTTCTTGGATTTTGCAATGGCTTTAAATTTTATGCATGCTAAGCTGCCAGCCAACAATGTTACATGAACAACATATTTTACACTATTCATACATATATATAGTGCGCGTCAATAGAAACTGTACACTAAGGATAAAATTGTAACAATCACCAAACTCAACTTTTACCACTTAAGGTGAGTGCCCAAAAAAATTTGACAATATTTTGAAATTTTTTGTAATTTTTTCTTTTTGTTTCAATTCTTAAAACTTCAATGAAACAATTTTAAAATAAAAATAACAGTAATTTATTAATGTATATTTTTTTAAATGTGCAGTTTCTTTTGACTCGCACTGTAAGTCATTTATTTTAGGACTTTCCTCAACGTTTTCTAATGCTTTTTTAAATATACATTGTATATGTTCCCGAATATACATTAAAAAGTAGTGGAGAGCAAATGTATTCATATCTTATTTACTTACTTTATTGATCATATCAACTCGTTTGTTGAACTTCGATCTGCCTGAGAACTTCCTTACGAATACCTCTAATTTACAAACGCCGTCATTCCCTAGTTGGGACTTCCAATGCAGTCAATGTTAGTCATCTTTTAGGTCGACATCCGCAGAATTTCGAATTGAATAGCTGCCTCTCCGAAACAAGCGCTTCCATTTGAACATTATGGCCGAACCATCTGAGCCACTGGTTGTTAGGTGTGTTATTTGAAGGGAATTGGAGCTTTTTAATGATGAATTGAAAAGTTTGACAACGTATGTACATAACAAAACATTATTGAAAAGACTTTCTTTTTGTTCTTCATAAAATTTTGTTAATAGCTGACCCTTTAGTCCTTAAAGTTTCTTCCAAAGGCCGAAACTTTTTATGTTTAATACTGAAATCTTTAATTTTTCTTTGTGTATTGACACAATAAATCTTATCTTTTAGTGAAGGTTTATCCGTCGGTCATATATTTCCTTGTTATTTTTTGTGCCTATAAACCAAATGTTTTCTGTTTTCTCTTTTCTTCCTTTTTTATTTATTTTTTGGCTTATACTTGTTGTCCTACTTCCGCTTCCGATTGCTATGCTTAACTATTTATGTTCCTCTCGATAAATATTTTTGGGGAAGTCCTTTCTTGTCTGTTTTTCTTTTCATTTTCCTCAAATAAGCCAGTTTTTCATTGTATTGTTTAAATTTTTGTATCACATCGTCTGCTTTTTTGGCCTTTTATTTCATTGGTTTGTGTAGCAGTTTTTTTTCTTTCTTTCTGGTATTTAATCCCTTTTAAGCCTGTTATTATATTCAACGACTTTTAATATCATCGGCAGTACAACAAGAATAACATTTTATTTTTGTAGTGTTTTGTATGAAAAGATTAATTTTAAATAAATTTGACCTTTGGCATGATGGTATAATAATAAAATATAATTATTCTATGAATGCATGAATATTTATTATGATTTATAAGTCTATTGATTTACTTCTATGAGCCTGGGCTATTCAAATTATGTTTATTTATAGGACTGATTTTAAACGAGAAGAAAAAATATTCGGAAGAGCAATTTCAATGTAAATTTTCTGCTTTTTTCTACAGTTTATTGTGAATTGTTTACGTTTTAAACATCGAAAAAATATTAGAAATGACTTTCGTTGTCGTTACTACATACCATCGTGTTTGCTTGCGTTTGGTCATGCACACTATCACACACCATAGCTATACAGTTGTCGAATCAACTGGCAGGTTAAACTTTCAGGAACAACCCATGCAATCTATACTAATCAATCGCCAGTAATTAGTCGATGTAAAAGTAACTTCTTTTTATGGCGTTTTGGCACGCAAAATTGGTTGTCATTAATTGATTATACGGTACATATGTATGTTGAAGGGAGAAGACCAATATCCAAATTTGATTTCCTATCGGGATAAATCTATGCAGTTGCATCTGCTTGTAATTGAATGTATGCAATACAAGAATAATACATACATACCTACCACAGATATCTAATGAATATTCAAAAAGATGAGTAAAATCGAATCATACTCATAATTTCTGTTACTTATACGCATTCATACTTATTTTAATATCATGGAATCTCTACTCATATTCAAAGCTTGAAGTACTCATCGTATTCATACTTAACAACACACGTTGATTTCGACTCTCTATAACTCAGCATATACACGAATCATAAAATAAGTATGATTCGCATATGAACACTAAAATACCCACTAGAAGGTTGTGTGTTTGCTCTGCTAGCTGGTCTGTCTTTTTGCTTGCGTGTCTTTTTTCTTTCTTTGTAAATGCAACAGCAACTAAGACCGTAAATTTTCATGAATGATTCGATTTGATGAATTATTCGAGTCACTCGAATCATTTATGAGTATTATAAGTATTATTAAAAAGTTAAGAATCTAAATGAGAAGGGTTCTAAATCAAACATATTTTAAATGGTATGAGTTTGATGTCAACGTTGTACGCATACTCATTGCAACCTGTACTTATAAATCCACCTTTTAGTGAGTACGAATGAATCAAAGTACATAGTTAAATTTCAATATTGTTGTCTCACTTATATCCAAAATTTCATGAGTGCTTATGATATTCATTGCTGATCTTTGATACATACGTACATATATAATTGGTCATTACAACACTTCAGTCACGATTACGACCTAACTTCTCACACCACTGATGTTATGTATGTTAATTTTGTACACGAGTCGCGGGATCTACAATATAAAGTCGACTCCGAACGACAGATTTTTGAGGAACTCTTCATGGCAATTTTGTTTACTCGCAGAATTTTCGCCAGAAATCTGCTGAGAGGAAGTCGCCGGAGAAATAATTTTTCATAATTAGTTTTACTGGAAATGGATGGCATGGTGTTTGAAGCGTGGTCTTATGTCTAATAAGCCTAATATTAATTTTTAATTCCCTGTTCAAGTCTTAGTTGGGGATATTGGATAGTGTTTGTCTAGAGGTAGCAAATTAATGATTAGGTCCTTTTCTTCTGTAGTATCAATTTGTCATCATGTTAATATGATTTGTAAATGTACACTATTGGATACAACTGCTAACAGAGTCGTTCAGTGCTTTAGTACTCCTACAAAGAAGTAAATGTGATTCCTAACAACATTTATATGTTTTTCTATTTTGAAAATTTTATTATTAATTTAAAATATTTCAACTTAATGAGTTATTTAGTCATTTAAGAAAGTCTTTCGCCGTAAAAAAATTTACAGGAAATATGAGAATAATTTTATTATTTCTCAGTTTCATTTTATGTATGTGACTATACATTTATTGTTGTTTAAATAAAAAATGTGTGTTTTATGTAGTCCTCTGTATAACACCTGAGCACTAACAACTCGCACTTGTAATGCTACATTCTAATTTGTTTATCAATTACTTGACAAGTTAGTGATGTACTCTACATTAGATCATGGTTGCAGCACTTCTAATTTGTTTATTTACAATACTTTAGCAGTAGGGGTACCTAAAAATCGTGTTTAACTCTTTTAATTTTAATTTTTTTTCATTTGTATCTGAATTCATATACAACAACACCAACACGTTACATACAATTGTTGTAGTGTTGAAAGCCAACAGGGCTTGTAGTTCATACTTATTCACCATATCCTTGTACTGGGTTGTGTTGAATGCTTATTGTGTTCTGTGTTGCATACAAAAATTAAACGAGACATTTTTTTTGTTTGTTTGTTTTTGTATGTATATTCATATGATGTACAAGACAACACATACAATAAAAACGAAACAAAAATATGGTTTTTATTATTATTTTCGTTTTTGCCTTTTGTCGTCGTGTCTAAAAGTAATTTTTTTTATTTAACTCAGTGAGAGTGTTACTACCTACCTACTGCACACATACATATATGCTGGCATACACGCTATCAGGCAGCAGCAGCAGGAGAATAAGTTGCCTATTCATGCTATATTTTGAAGGTTTGAGTTGTAACACATTGTGCCTTGCCGTTAGCAAAATAAGGAAATTTGCAACAATTGAAACAGATGAAAATGTAATGAAAAAAATAACAACAACAACAACAACAGCAACAACAGTAACTACTACTGTTTTACGAAATTTATTTATGCAAACAAAACATTTAAATAAACACAGAACCATAAAATAAAACAACAGGATTAAGTGTATGGCATGGTATGGTATGGCAGGGTATGAAGGCAACTACAACAATCATATGAAAAACGAAAAAACGAATGAAAGAATGAAATAAAAACGAGAGAAACAGAAAAAAATTGCCTAAATTATATGACAATTGTATTTAATGTCAGTTTGTAGATCTTTTTTCTGTTTTTTTGTGTTGTTTTTTGTTGTTTTTTCTGTGACAGCTGAAATTGTCATCACAATTATGAACACGTATAAAAACAAAGCCAATAAAATTGTTTTGTATTGTTCTAAGAGATTAACATTTTTATTAATACAATAGGATCACACCGTGAAAGTAAAATGGCACAAGATAGCTTAGCAAAAAGAAAAGAAAAAAAAAACATTTTCTGTAAATCTCTAAATATTCCAAGTGTTATTGTGTCCTATGTATGTACGTATCAAAGTGTGGTTCTACAAATTAGGACAGGTGAAGATAAGTCGTAATTATATGGTGTGAGTGGATAATTAAAAAAAGAAATGAATAATTTTCATATCAAATGGAATATCTCTCGCACCGGGTTTATGTCTTAAATAAATTTCATTGCATTTCATTTCACGGATTGAAATAGAATGTATCTTTATGCCAACATACATACATTTGCAGAATAATTCACCCAAAAGCAGGGGAATTGGTTATCAAAAGAATTAAAACCTTGACAGGTTTAAAATTACAATTTTGCACCTACGAAATGCTTGTATGTCCAAAAAACATATCAATTTTGTAACAAGTCATTAGAGGTGAGGGAAACTTGATCCATTACAACGAAACAAAGCATAAGATTTTATTTATGATGACTGATCACATACATAATTGGCCATTACAACCCTTTAGTCAGAATTACGACCTAGTTTCTCACACCACCTATGTTGTAAGTGTTAACTTTATACATGAGTGGCGGCACCAACAGTTTAAAGTCGTTTCCGAACCACCGTATTTTTGAAGAACTTTTCATGGCAATTTTTTACTTATTCTCAGAGTTTTTGAGTTAAACGCCGAAGAAATATTTGTTCATATTTTTGTTTTCATGTCAGAACTTGGGGTTTGAACCATGGCCTCACGTCTAATAAACCAACACACTACCTATTGAAATACGACGATTTCAACCTGATCAACCAGCTGAAACAATACTAAGGTAATACTCAGCATTTGCATTTACAGCATTTGATCTACTATCAGGACACAGCTGATGCTGACTTTGACCAAACATTATTCGGAATATGCTACCAGACATGAAGCCCTAAGATCCCAATGTAACATCATTTGACCACATGTTTCAAGACGACTTAAAAACTATTAAGAAATGAGTAATAAAAACTCATCTTTGCTCTTTCCTACTGCCATTTATTTCAACATGTAAAGAATGCGCTTCAGAAAAAGGTTTCCGAAGTAGGCTGCATTCCTTCATTTCTGCAAAACATGTTAAAATTCTATGACTCTACGTCAATATGTTGCCAGAAAAATAGAAAAAGACTGTTGCAAACAATAGTGCTCACAATAGCGCATAATTTTCATCTAAAATATTACGATTAAATGTCCGTTTGATAGTTACAGCATCAGGCATAATCAGAATTGTCGTAAGTGTTGGCAGTCAGATTGAATGTGTTTTAAACATTGCGACAGACAACTGCTTTTGAGAATTACACTGTTTTTATGACATCTTAATGGAGTGATAGTGGCTGTATTTTCAAATTGTTTTCAATAAAACAAAAGCTTTTGCTTTGTCTATTCGGTTTTTACTTTTTGTTTTTCTCTCAATTTTCACAATTCGTGAGAACACGATTTCATTCTCTCATTGTTTATTTAAAATAACAGAGATTATGTTAACCACTTCTCATTACTGTTATTGCCTAGGTTGGAGAAATTCTTATGTGCAGACATGTTGTGTGTAACTTACCATTTAGATTTTAACAATTTCAAGCGAATATTTGTTCGAATCCTGCTATGTAGCCGGCAAAGCAATTTAAGGAGTCTTTCTTATTGTAATGTTGAGCATATGTTTACATACGCTTTCTTATAGCATGTCTATGTTAAGTGCTGTTGTGTACATTTTCACCACAATGGGGAAATTGTTGGAAAATATTAACATATTTTATTAAAAACTGTCTTCGTTCATGGGGAAAAGTTTTAAACATTTTTCCATAACATATGTTGAAGTATTAACAGAATAACGATAAGAAGTTCGTAGCTCCGCAAGAGGCATACTTCGCCGAAAATGTAAAATAAAATTTTATGAATAGTACTGCTCCAAACATTTTAATGCTTACATCAACAGATAGTTTTCAACACTTTCAACCCGACAACAAAAATTAAATTATCATAAGACTTTGACAGTAGATATTCAGTCAGCAAGTACACAGGTTAAAGCCAAGTGAGTATTTAACAACAATAAACAAAATAATGGAATGAAAAATTGCCAAGATTCGACAACATATGTCAATATATGATACGACAATCATCTCATCATAGAACATGTAAAAACTCCATTCAACCCATGCTTATCTGTTATGGTGTAGAAGTACTAATAATGTCTTCGCAAATCCTGTTGGCCTATCCAATAACAAGGTGTTAATAAAAATAAATACCCTTCAAATACTTGATAATTCCCCAGGTGATTAGTTCTGAAACGCATTTAAGCATTGTAGTAATTTTCTTACACACTATAGATATTGCTATGCGATACAAAAGTTCTTTGGGCCTACTAAGCACGGCTAGCAAATCTCGGATCTCAATATCGCCTGGTTTAAAAATAGTTAGCTTCAGTCTCCTCCTTCGTTTCACCATAATATTATTTTTTTCTTAATGTGCAGATATGTTCTGGTTGTTTCCCTTGGGTGTCCCTCCTGCCAAGCCCATTTTCACATTTCTGGAGCTGTAACAAGAGCGTGACTCCATTTCGCCTGCATAACTAGTGCATTTTTCTCACGTACATACATAATTGGTCATAGCAACCCTTCAGTCAGGGTTACGACCTAGTTTCTCACACCACTTATGTTGTCTGTTTTGATTTTATACATGAGTGGCTGGACCTACTCCGAACGATAGATTCTTTGGCGTCTACCTGTCAGCAGATGTCTGGCAAAAACTCTGAGAGAAAATAAAAGTTGCCTTGAAAAGTTTCTCAAAAATCTGTCGTTCGAAGTCGATTTTAAAACTGTAGGTCCCGCCACTTACTTATAAAATTAACACACACAGCATAAGTGGTGTAAGTGGTGTGAGAAGCTAAGTTGTAATCCTGACTAAAGGGTTGTTATGACCAATTATGTATGCATATATGTAGATATTAGAAGCTCAGAAAATAGGGAAAAAATCATGTTCAACATAACATTTGAAAAATGTACTCATTAATCGAGGTTATTCAATATAATTTGGTTTAATTTCTTTTATTATTATAAGTATAAAAACAAAAGTAAATAATATTTTTCAATTGTTTCTTTAAGTTGTAGAAATCCATCACATACAATGAGCGTCAAAAGAAACTGTACACTAATACTCAACATTTTTATTGTGGTCTACGATACGGATGAGTAATATTTTAATTAAATGTTTCACATACTTCATATGACGCATTTTATTTTTATTGAAAACACAAAAAGAAACAATAAATACATACATACGGTGAACGTCAAAAGAAACTGTACACTATGGTTAAAGTTAAAACAATTACCAAACTTAACTTTTATCACTTAAGGTGACAATATTTCGAAATTTTTTTGTAATTTTTTTTGCTTTTTGTTTCAATTTTCAAAACTGGCAATGAAACAATTTTAAAATAAAAATAACTGTTATTTATTAATGTATATTTTTTCTAAATGTACGGTTTCTTTTGACGCTCACTGTATTTATGTTAAAATATTAAATTTCAATTTTAAGCAACAGTTTTGTTTTCTGAAACAAAAAGTAAATTATTGTCATTGTTTTTAGAGGCCACTATGAAAATAATAGAATCGAGATTTTACAAGGAATTGTAAATATTTCGATATGTAATGTAAACACACTTGAACTCATCCAACCATTCAACTCAATGCATATGTAAATATGTACGTACGTATGTGTGGTGTTACATATATTATTTATAATCAATTCACGCATAAACTTGTTTTTGTATAAATTATAACTGTTTTTATAAACACAAACGTAAGAAAAACATGCGTTTTTTGTGCTTCTTTAGCATAACATTTAGGGGCACGTTTAACAAATAATCATAATCAGTCCCCTGAGGTGTTCGTAGGTACAGAAATCAAGACCAAGGAATTAACGAAGAGAAACGGAGGACAAAAATAAAAAAAAAAAAATGGAAGGAATCAGGGCAACAACAATTTTATGTATGAAAATCTAAATAAAATAACAGTAAACTGTTAGCGAAAAAAAGGCAAATACTACACGGGATATACTCGTATGTATGTTGCGGCATAGAAAACAACATAACATATCATACATAGGAATGGTATGCAGGTTGTAAGACATGTGTGTAGGAAGTTGAGAAATTTTTGACAAGAACAACAGTTTTCCTTAAATTTTTTAAAGTTAACTCAGCCTTCACTAAGAAAAAAAGAAGAAGAAGAAAAATGGCAAATACCAAGGGGACGTCGTAAATTTATAATAAAAATATCGTGTGCAGTGATTTGGTAAAATAAAATTTTTCTAAAATAAAGAATGAGAAAAAAAATGCCAAAGTAAACATACGTACGTATTGCTATACTCCAACAATCACCTGCTTAGCTGAAACAACTTGATTAATGAATTTGATGCAAAGCCAAGAAGATGGGGGAACTGTTTTGTGACAACCCCATATTCTTTAATGAAAGGGAACGGAGTATAAAAAAATACATGTTACATGTGTGGACATAGTTTTTGTAAAGCATGGTCCACCTCTTGCTTTTATTTAAAGGTATAATGCCTGAATTACTTTCTTTAGCATTTTTTCCCTGTCATTGTACCACGCATAAGAAAATGTTAATGAGTCCAATAACTGCTCATAGTTAGTATGGCGTTGCCTTATTCTTCTCCTATCCTGCTTTTACAGATGTCAAGTTACACGATTTTTAGCAAAAAGAAATCCATTAGAAGAGTTCATATTAAATTGAGGCCTTACTCACGGTTTCTTTCTACCTGCAGCACTAGTTCTTATTTGTTTTAATGCCCATTAATCACTGGCCTAGCGCTTTAAACATACAGTGAGCGTCAAAAGAAACTGTTTACTTTCTCTAAATGTTTACTTTTTCTAACAATCATCAAACTCAACTTTCACCGTGCCCGAAAAAATTTGAAAATATTTCGAAATATTTTGTATTTTTGTTTGTTTCAATTTTAGAAATTGTCAATGAAACAATTTTAAAATAAAAATAACATTAATTTAATAAGGTATATTATTTTTTAAAAGTACAGTTTCTTTTGACGCTCACTATACATGAAGTGAAACACACGCATATGACGAACTGTAAAGTACTTTGATTTTAGTGCTCACAATGACTTATTGTTGTTTGTTGACTCCTACCATAAGCAGAATGAGAAGTCAAAGAGCTTAGTGGTGGAAGTAAAAGAATGATTATTTGAAAATATTTAATGGCTTCTTTGTTTTTATAAAAAAAAAAAAAAAAAAAAACAGTTAAGGATATAAATATTCGTATGCCATAACAGTGAGCGTCAAAAGAAATTATACATTAAAAAAATACATTAATAAATTATTGTTATTTTTATATTAAAATTGTTTCATTACCAGTTTCTTAAAATTGAAAAAAAAAATTACAGAAAAATTCGAAATATTGTCAAATTTTTTCGGGCACTCTCCTTAAGTCCTTAAGTGGTAAAAATGGAATTTGGTGATGGTTAAATTTTATCCTTAATGTATAGTTTCTTTTGACGCTCACTGTGTATGTTGTGAATAACAAAATTGCCATATTTAAAGGGTATCTAACATCTTCTATAGGGCCTATAAAAAAACGGATTTTAAACCATAAATAATTGCAGTCTTGGGGCACAGCAGTTGTCGTGGAATTGTAAAGATAAATACTTATTATGTAGTATTGTTAATGAAGATCTTACAAGGAAAATGAAATGAATGTAATGTTTCATTCTACATACATGCATAATTGGTCATTACAGCTCTTCAGTCAGAGTTAAGACCTAGCTTCTTACACCACTTATGTTGCGTGTGTTAATTTTATACATAAGTGAGGGGACCTACAGTTTAAAGTCGACTCCGAACGATAGATTTTCAAAAAACTTTTCATGACAATTTTATTTTACACTCAGAGTTTTTGCTAGAAATCTGCTGAGAGGAAGTCACCGAAGGAATATTTCTTTTTCATATTTTCATTTTGATGTTTGACATGGGGTTTGAACCGTGGCCTTACGACTAAAAAGCCAATACACTACCTACTATACTACTGCAGCTTCAATTTCATTCTTTAATTGCAAATTCTGTACCACAGTTTCCAATTAAAAATGGAATTCAATGGAAAAAGAAACAAAATTTGAACAAAATACAAAGGAAATTTGGTTGTTAGGAAAAATTCTTTTACGAAAAATGTTTTTATTTACAATCTTTTTAGAGATCCATAATGAATAGTTATGATATTTTTTGTCATCTTACTTAATTTCATTTGGCTAATGCGGATACAAATAAAAAATAAAAAAAAACAACCTGATAAACTATTTATTTCCAAGCTAATGTTTCTTTTCAAGTTTAAAAACAGAAAAATTCAATTTATTTCTGTAGAATTTCTTTCTGTTCATTTTGTTGATTTCCCTCTAAATTTCTTTCTTTTTTTTTGTAAAAATTCGTATTAAATGTTGCATGAAAATATTATTTTTCTCTTTAATTTATTTGGAATAAATCCATGCGACATTATTCATTTAATTCGTATTCGTATATGATTTTCTATATATGTATTCTGGTGGTACATTCAATACATTTTGTATGGGTGGATAAATATTATTTAATGCTTCAGTTCTTTGTTTTTAAATAAGCTGGATTGTAAAAACGTCTGCAAAATTGTGTGCGATATCATGTCCTTAGGACTTGTTTTCCTACGGCGTACAAAAGTTCTTGGCGATTAAATTTTATGGAGTCTGTTTGTTTGTCTTTCAATTCAATTTTTTTTATTCTGTCCAGCCTCTTGTTTTTTTTTTGTTTTTTTATTGAAACTGGTATTTATTTAAGTTTTCATTCGTTATCATGTTTATATTTCTGCTCAGACAAGTCGAAAATGTGTTTTCTTTCCTTCTTTTTTTTTTGGCAAGAGTTGCCAGTTTTTAGTTGTTCTTTAAAATTTTATTGAAACATATATATATGTATGGTATGTATATATGTACATACGTATTGAACATATTGTATGTACAGTGAGCATCAAAAGAAACTTAACATTAAAAATTCATTTCTTCATAGAAATTCTCCGCTCCATATTGAAATCTAAAATGATTGATAAAATAAATAAATAAATATGCATTAATAAATTACCGTTATTTTTATTATAAAATTGTTTCAATTGCTAGTTTTTAAAATTGAAGCAAACAAAAAATTACAAAAAATTTCGAAATATTTTCAAATTTTTTCGGCTACTCTCGTTAACTGGTAAAAGTTGAATTTGGTGATTGTTAGAATTTTATCCATAGTGTACAGTTTTTTTCGAAGCTCACTGTATTTATTGTTTCTTTTTGTGTTTTCAATATAAATAAAATGCATCATGTGAAGTATGTGAAACATTAAATTAAAAGATTACTCATCCGCACCGTAGATCATAATAAAAATATTGAATTTGTGCTTACCAACATGCTGCAATAATAAATGCATTTGATAAGAATTTTTTAAGAACTTTTATAAGTCTCCCACAGATTTTCTGAGAGAAACTGTCTGGTACGCCGATATTAAGGAATAAATTTTTAGTATCATAGAATATATCAAATATATACATATCAAATATGTGGCTGATTTTCCACATGTGTACACTCTTCTCGATCGCTGTTTAGAAAACTCTGCAATATATTGGAAGCATCCTTTATTCCTACCAATTAACCTTGAAAATATCCCTTATACCACATCCTCATGCATGTGCGTCTGTGTAAAAATTAACAACTTCCTTCTGTTTGACTATCGCTGTAGTCCACAACTCTTAGCTGGCAATCAGTTTAGCAAAAACAATGATGCAAGGCATCTTCAATTCTACCCAGGGATTGTTGTCCCAACATTAGTTTTTAATGGCAAGAGGTATTTCCTGTCTTTTGTGAAATATTTCGCAGGCTAATTTTAGAGTTTAATGCCATTTTCTTATTATTTCTTCGAAAACAATTTATTACTGGGTAAACTATGAAGTATTAGAAACGCAATTGGCAAAAAAATGTTTGATTTTAGGCGATTAGCTATTTACCAAAAAGGATTGTCTAGCTCAGAGGTTAATACTCCATTACTTCCTTACCTAATAACACATCCTTCACACCAATCGATGACAGGGCTTCCTCGATTTGGTCTCTTCAACGCAAACAAGGTCGTCCTCTTTGCCGACTTCCGCAGATCCCCGCATCAAATACCCGTCTCCCCGGAGCATCCTCCCCCATTCGAGCGACATGGCCGAGACAGCGCTGCCGCTGGATGTTAATACGCTGCACAACGTCTATGTTGTTGAGGAGCTCATACAGCTTATTGGTGGATCGGATGCTGTTGAACCATCGCCAACTCACGCTGCAACGAGATCTTACGTAGGACTTTTCTCTCGAATACTCTCAAGGCTACTGCATCAGTGCTTAATAGTGTCCATGCAAAGACTCACAGGGAGGATGAGCAACTTGTAGAGTATTAGTTTTGTCGTACGAGAGAGGTGTCTATTACTCAATTGCCTATTGACTGTTGGCAAGAGTGATCATGCGTTTGATCTCCAGGCTGACATTATTTTTTCTGGTAACGGCCGAGCCAAGATAAATAAATTCCTTGATTACATCGAAAGTATAATTATCGGCCACTATTTGAGATCCAATCCACCGAATGTCTCTGCTTGGTGACAACATATACTTCGTTTTGCTCTCTTATCTGTTAACAACACTGAACCACATTATACTAAAGTGTGTCAAGCAATTAAAATTGTTGACCAATTATACTCGGCTACATTCTTTATATGAAATTTCAACAAAATTGGTGCCAAGCAATTAACACATTCAGTTAGAATGATCAAAACATTTGATATTTTTTCCTTTCTATTTTGTCAGACTCTCTTAAAGGGAACAGCTAATATGAGAACAAAGAATTGACAAAAAAGATTTAAAAAATTTATGACGGCAGTCATGACTACACCCTGTTGGGGATAAGTGTGTTACAACAGCAGTTACAAAACAACCAACGAATGAATCAAATAAACAAATGCGGTGACTTTTTTTCATAAGTTTTGTCTCAGCATTTCAAAATGATTTCAAAAGAGAGGTGGTTTGCTCTTTTTTACTTTTTTATTGTCATGCTTACGTGCACGACTAGGAATTTCATAAAATCAACAGCAGGAACCATCTAACAGGCATATGGTAAAAACAGCATTCAACATTCATACCTTTTTACTGGTTTTTAACGTGGAAATAAAAGTATGAATTTTTTCTGCTATTCTGGCTGCTAAGATGTGCTACACACATGAATATGAATATTTTTATTGTGGTAACATTTTTATTGCCATTGTTTTCACAGCACTTTGTAGAAAGAAAATGTAGTTTTACTAGAAGACAATAATAAAAACAAGATGAAAAGATAATTTAAAAAAACTTTGTTACCTCTGAACTGTTCAGGAGTGCAATATTATGTATTGCCTTTGAGTACCAATCAGAGATCAGCAATGAGTATTCAAAAAGATGAGTAGAATCGAAGCATACGCATAATTTCTGATACTTGTACGCATACTTATTTTAATATCATGGAACCTCTACTCAAATTCAAAGTTTGAAGTACTCATCATATTCATACTAAACAACACGTATGATGTTGTTGCTTTTGACTACCCATGACTCAACATTTGCACGAAGCACAAAATAAGTATGAATCGCCTACGAACGCTAAAATACTTACTAGAAGGTTGTGTGTTTTCTCTGCTTGCTGCTCTGTCTTCTTTGCTTACGTCTTTTTTTTTTTTTTTTTTTTTTTTATAAATGCAACAACAACTAAGACTGTTAATTTTAATGAATGATTCGAGTTAATCGAATCATTTATTACAAGTATTTTTCTAGAGTTATGAATCTAAATTAGCAGACTTATGAATCAAACATATTTCGTATGGTATGAGTTTGATGTCAACCTTGTACTCATACTCATTGAAACCTGTACTTATAAATCAACGTTGTAGTGAGTATGAATGAATCAGAATACATATTTAAATTTCAATATTGTTGACTCACTTATATTCAAAATTTCATGAGTGCTTATGAGTAGCGAAAAAACGATTCATTGGTGATATCTCTGGTAGGTAGTGTGTTGGCTTATTGGAGGTGAGGCCTCGGTTTAAACCCCAAGTCAGACATCTGCAACAAAACGAAATATGATAACACATTTCTTCGGCGTCTACCTCTTAGCATATTTCTGGCAAAAACTCTCTGAGAATAAATAAAAATTGTCATGAAAAAGTTTCTCAAAAATCTGTCGTTCGGAGTCGACTTTAAACTGTATGTCCCGACACTCATGTATAAAATTAACACACACAACATAAGTGGTGTGACAAGCTAGGTCGTAATCATAACTGAATGGTTGTAATTTCCAATTATAGGTGCATGTATGAGATGTAATCAAAGTCTAGGTACTGTGGACAAGTTTGTTCTATGTTGACAATTACACTGCGATCGTTCGGTTTCAAAGATTTCAGGTGAAACTTATGCACAAAGCACTTTTTCTAGACACCATTTGTTGAAGCTATTTTCCTAGTTTGAACACAAATTGCTTCATGATTGGGGGTCATTTCATATGTAACCAAAACTAAAGTATTTAATGTTTTAATTTTTATAAAATATTAATCAAACACTTTTCTTACTTGGTGATGATGATGTTACTGTCTGTTATTCTTTTTTTTTGTTTGTTTATTATTTTAGACACATTCACAATATTTTTTTTAATTTTTTTTTTCATTATTTACATTTTTGTTTGTTGTATTTGGTGGAACCCTTGTCAGTAATAAATCTAATTTTGATTTATGTTGACACTTTTTGATATGAATGCATAAAAAATATGCATTTTCCGCTTGCAAAATATACAAGACTATGGTTGACTGGCTGCTAGTATTCAGTAAAATTGTTGAAAAAAATGTTCTCAAATTTTAAAACATGTACAGTGAGCATCAAAAGAAACTGTACGTTAAAGAAAAATATACATTAATTGCTGTTATTTTTATTTTAAAATTATTTCATTGCCAGTTTTTAAAATTGAAAAAAAAACAAAATATTTCGAAATAATGTCAAATTTTTTCGTGCACTCTCCTTAAAGTGGTAAAAGTTGAGTTTGGTGATTGTTAGAATTTTATCCTTAGTGTATAGTTTCTTTTGGCGCTCACTGTATGTATATTATTTGCTGAGTATCAGCTTACATGAATGTAAATTTTTTCAGTTGTTTGAATTGCATAAGATTGTAAAGAACTGAGTGTATGATTTGGATTTGATAGAATCGAAAATGGTGCTCATAGATATGACGGATATATTAGTGCAGACATTTTTAATCGCTGCAATCAATTGTTTAAATTGCTTCATAGCTTAACTACTTAACGCCTAAAATTTTCTTAAAATTTCTTATTAAAAAATTAGTAATCCTTTTCAATACATGAACGACTATATACAACAGATTGTGGTCAATGATTGCGAATCTCTTGTCGTGATTTTTGTGCAGTAGGAGTATGATATTTGATGCCAAGAAAACTAAACTCAATTTACTACAGTATACACAGGATATATTATAAAATAAAACACTGTAGTGGTTGGATCTCCAAGGAATATGACTCCTCTTCTCGGAATTTGTGAAGTGACATGAGGGAAAATGCTTTGCGTTGCAACATACCAGTGGACCATAGGACAAATGTCGATTTTTTTAGATACAGGAAAATGAGGAGAAACTTGAAGATCCTTAACTGCCTCGACACTATTGTTAGAGTCTATTAACTCAGAATCTTATTGATAGCGGTAGTAGTAGTCAGTTCGTTGTGAGATTAGATTAAGCAACAGCAGAGGAATTGATTTTTAAAATTTGTTGATCATAATGGCATTTACATTTTACATACATACATAATTGGTCATAACAACCAGACAGTTAGAATTACGACCTAGCTTCTCACACCACTTATGCTGTGTGCGTTAATTCTTATACATGAGTGGCGGGACCTACAATTTAAAGTCGATTCCGAATGACAAATTTTTGTGAGAAACTTTTTAAAACCCTCAGGGTTTTTGCCATAAATCTGATGAGAGGTAGTCACCGAAGAAATATGTTTCATATTTCGTTTCGTTGGTTTTCTCTGACCTGACGTTTGAACCGTAGTCTTACGTCTAATAAGTCAACAAACTACCTACTAGACTATGGCGACTTTGGATGTAGTATACAATAAAACAGTGTTGTGGTTGGATCTCTAGGGAATATGAACATCTTCTCAAAATTTGTGGAAGACATGAGATCCAATGTTATGAGCTTTGTATTGCAGCATACCACTTGACCAAGGACAAAGTCCGTTTTGTAAGATACATGATTGTGATCAAGGAACTTTAACGTCTATTAATTTGTCTCAATACTGGCGTTACAGTCGTTTAACTCAGAATCTAGTTCATAGCGGGTGTATTCTCAATTCGTTTTAAGGCTTTAAGGTAACTGAATAAGATAACTAATTTTTAAAATTTGTAGATCCTAATGCCATTTACATTTTAATACTTATAGTGTCTCATCAGAATTGAACCCTCTACCCTTTTATAACCAGACTATTGCGGCAATTTATTCATCCAGAGCATTCATTGACAATTTATATTGTTACGTTTTTACCTTTAAAAAAACGTTTAAAATATGAACTCCTAGATTGCAAATAATATAAAAATAAATTTGTGTTTAGTTTTTAATTAAAATTCTTTACATATACAATAACAATCACTAAACAATTGTTCGACAGATCTTTGTAACAGAGATCTTCAAACCACAATTACTCTCTTCAAGCACACCGCTTCTTCACACAAGACTGACTGAACTTTTACTAACTCACTTGCCTGCTCCGCCTTGACTTTTATATGGCAACAGTCAGACAGTCTGATGAATGTTCTTGAAGGCGAATGTTCGCGGCATCGCCTTCTCTTATTGTTGTTTGTGTATTTTGTTTGTATTTATTCGTGTAGTGTTTGTCGGTATATTTTTGTTTACTTGTTTATCATTTTTTTATGCTGGTGTTTGTTGTTATATTACGCAGTGCGATAATTTGTAAACAAGTTCTTTGTTTTTTTGTAGATTTTGTTTATAATTTTAATGTTAAACGATGTAAAAGAAAAACACCAGTATCTAGATTTTTCCATTTTCGTGACAACATAAAAACTTTGCCGCTAATAATCATAGTAAAGAGTAGAAAGTCTGTTTCCTTTTCAATGCTATTGTAAAATTAAACGGAATCATAAAATCCTTTACTTTACTTTCATTGTTTATATGCTTGAATAAGCCTGAACCATACTCTCTTTACCGTCTTTTATACGCCATAAACTATTTCCTTATGCACTTGCAAAACAATGATGTATGTATTCATGCCACATGAATAAATAACTTTGATGATGATAAGGATGATGATAAGGTTATAAATCGTAATAGTAAAGAGAACATCAAATTCAAATTTAATACTTCGAAGAATTCTTGTAAAATTCAAATAAAAATATCATCATTTGGAAATAATCGTTTAATATGAATATGATTTATTTGCTAACATTTCTCTCTCTTTCTCTACATATGGATGTATGTATGTATGTATATAGATACTCTAATATTAGAGCATATTGAAGAGAGAAATGATCATAAATCTTACAAGACACAAACAAAGAGACAACAAACAAAGCAAAACGAAAGGAAATAATTTATAATTTGTGAGTGTGTGTGTGTGTATGTGTGTGATTTAACACATGTCTACAGGAAGTATTTATCATACATGTTTCCTCTTTTAATAACAGGAGGCTATTGAGAAAAAGGAAATGCTAGGTTTACCTTAAAAAATATGGAATTTAAAAAAAAATGTTCAAAACCAGTTGATTTAACTTTAATATGATTCAGTGTTAGGCCGACGGAATAATATGACAACAAATAATCGATTAACAAAATAATAAAAAAAATTCAAACAACTAAAATTTTTTCACTACATTTCCACCTAAACTGCTACAATTTATTTAACGACAGTCATCCAGAAAAATGTTTTTCTGTCTCATCAGATTTTTCACTTTAGTTTTGGCTTAACGTGAGCATTACTTCCACCAGTCTATTCGAAACAATTTTGTTGCATGTAAAGAACAAATTTTTTGTTGTGTTTTTATTCTCTTGTTTTCATGGTTTAACTGATTTGTTCGAAGACAAAAAAATAGCTTAACAGAGCACGAGCATGTTAAGAAACTAAGAAAAAAAAATACTTCTTTGAGACTTGTAAGTAGAGCTTGCTATTCTATACCAACCACATTGTACATGCCATCAAAGAAAAACTCCAAAAATTTATAAGAATGTTTGTTTTCGTTTTTATTTTTTTTTTTTGCTAAAAACTGTGGGGTTGAAAGGTACATATGTGAGTAATAAATAACAATTTATTGGGTATGGGAAAAAGTATTTTTCTTATATTTTCCTTATCGTTTCATTAAGGGACAGGGAGCTCTTACAGTGCTTTTTCGATTGTACGAACTGATATCCAGGGAACAAACATATAAGTCTTGTATCTATTCGTAGCTTTGACTATAATGAACACAAATTTCACTTAACTCTGTAAGACCTGTAAACATTAGAAAATTGATTACACCATTAACTCAATAGTCTCGGAAATTTGCAAGTAGTGGAGATCATAGAATATCATTTCCATATTCTTACGTTTTTTTCCTTTAAAAAACGTATAAAGTATGAGATCGCAGATTGCAAATAAAATAAAAATAAACTTGTGTTTAGTTTTTCTTAAAATTCTTTATTATTCGCACAATTCTGTGTGCCACTCACAAGTTTATGTAAATAGTAACAATTGCTTTGTTTGTTATTCTTCTGTCTATACCATTTGTTGAAGCCGCCGTGGTCTAGTAGGTAGTGTGTTGGTTTATTAGACGAAAATCCAGGGTTCGAGCCCCAGGCCAGACATCAAAATAAAATACAAAAAGTATTTCTTCGGCGTCTTCCTCTCAGCAGATTTCTGGCAAAAACTCTGAGAGTAAATAAAATTCCCATGAAAAGTTTCTCAAAAAATCTGTCGTTCGGAGTCGACTTTAAGCTGTAGGTCCCGCCACTCATGTATAAAAAAAATTAACACACACAGCATAAGTGGTGTGAGAAACTAGGTCGTAATCCTGACTGAAGGGTTGTAATGACCAATTATGTATGTTATGTATGTGTTATACCATTTGCATAAACAAGAAGAATTACCAGGCAATTATTCGACAGATAAACATAAACATCGTTGTTTACATTCATTATCGTTGTTTGTGTATTTTGTTTACATTTATTCTTGTAGTGTTGTTTGTGGATTTTTTTACTTGTTAACCATTCTTTTTTATGCTGATGTTTGTTGTTATATTTAGCAGTACGATAATTTGTAAACAGGTTTGTTTACTACATTGTTTCGTTTTTGTAGCTTTTGTTTATTATTTTAATGTTAAGCGATGTAAAAGCAAAATACCAGTATCTAGATTTTTTATTTTCGTAACAATGTTTATCATTGAATCCTCAGGTTCGGGCTTAGTATTATTGTGTAAGGAACACTGAGCCCTGGACCCTGGACCTTAACAAAATCTTCATAGTTACCAGCATGATGAAGGTGGTTCAAATTCAATAGAATGTTATCGTAGTTTTAAAAAATTATTCATTATACTTTACGTTAAAAACTTTTTATGACAGCCGCTTTGAATAATACTTTGGTTGGCGGAATTGACTTCGTCTGTGTATTAGGTATGTTTCAAATCCAAGAAAAATATTTGTTTTGAAATTCTGCATGTCTTTTATTCTTTAAGAAAATATTTTTCACATACCCAATGTCAAAGACACAGCACACACAACATCTGGCGACTGTCATCAAAACAAACTTTTTATTGAACTGAAGTGAAAACAAAAAATAAGAAAATAACAAACGAGAGAGAAATAATTTAATGGCTGATTATTGAGATAAATATCACACTTGTGTACGCATATGTAACACTTAACATATACAAATTGTCACTTGTAGCTTTTTTTTTGGCACTTCCATACCCTTTACACCGCTTGGTCCCAGTGAAATTTAACAGAAGGACAAGGTGTGAATTTATTAATTCTCTATTGAAAAACAAAAAAGAAAAAATTTTTTCAGTTTTTCAACAAAGTGTGACAAAAACAATGTATTTGTTTTTATTATATTGTAGCATTTAATCAAGGCCATGAGAAAAAAAGAAAACTTTAAAATTAATTGCCTTTGGCAGGACATATTTACACACAAATTAGTTTCATCTAAAAAAAGTTTTGTTTTTGTTTTTTTTTTTTATTAAAATTCTATGTTTTTTTAAGAAAACTAATCTATTAACAATGTAATGTGCCCACGTGCAACAATGTTTTTTTTTTAATTTCCAATTTATTAATTAATTAAACAGTTTTTTTATGTCTTTATGGTAGAAATTTATAAAAAGTAAGTTTTTGTCGCATGTGGAAGTAAACAGACGTACATTTAAATTCGAATTTTACATATAGAAGGTCGTTGTGTATATTCAGGATTTTATGTTAACATTTTATTCCCATTTGTACTTACACAGATTGAAGTCGCCGTGGTCTAGGAAGTAGTGTGTTGGCTTATTAGACATAAAAGCCGCGGCTTAAACCCCAGGTCAGACATATCAACCAAACCGAAATAAAAAAAAAATATTTCTTCGACGACTTTCTCTCAGCGGATTTCTAACAAAAACTCTGAGAGTAAATAAAAAATTGCCAGCAAAGTGTCTCAAAATATCTGTCTTTCGTAGTCGACTTTAAACTACTCACGTATAAAATTAATACCCACAACATAAGTGATATAGGAAGCTAGGTCGTAATCATGACTGAAGGATATTAATGACCAATTATGTATGCACGTACTTACGAAGAATTTAACGAATTATTTCTCGAAATTTTTTGAAAGCTTTTGTGTTATTGTTTTGGTATTTTCGGGAGTATTGAGAGCAGAGATCAGCAATTAAACATTTTTTCGCTACTCATAAGCACTAATAAAATTTTGAATATAAGTAAGTCAACAATATTGAAATTTAACTACTCCGATACATTCATACTCAATACAACCTTCATTTATACGTACAGGTTGCATTGAGTATACGTACAATGTTGACATCAAACTCATACCATTCGAAATATGTTTGATTCATAAGGCTACTCATTGTCGTAATTATTATTGGAAATGTAATCCTCACCAAAAGAGTAGTTATGAACTTAAGATACCCTGTATATAAAGGTTAGATTAGGTTAACAGGTAGCTCGCCCTTCACAGGCGAATCTATTCATTGGCCCATATGGCCCATTTTAGCACCCAGTGTGAGATATATAAGTTCACCTGTATATATAGTGAACGACAAAAGAAACTGTACACTATGGATAAAATTCTAACAATCACCAAATTTAACTTTTACCACTTAAGGAGAGTGCCCGAAAATTTTTGTTAATTTTTAGAAATTTTTTGTAATTATTTTATTTTTTGTTACGATTTTAAAAACTGTCAATGAAATAATTTTAATATAAAAATAACGGTAATTTTTTAAGATATATTTTTTTAATGTACAGTTTCTTGTGATGCCTACTATATGTTTTTTTTATTTATTTTTAAATCAATAATTTACCTTTTTCGTTTTAATAAAACTTAACATTTAAACGCTTAACACTTATAAAAGGTAAGTGATACGAATTAATTTTAAAAATAAAAAAGAAATAAATTTATGACAATATTTCCATGATAAAGTTCTTGTTAAGTTTTAAAATTATTTTTATGAAAACAATATCAATGTGAAATATAATAAGGATATGCACTCGTAACAATTGACAATTGCAATTGCAACAACAATACTTTGCAGTCTGCTTTACGACAGGTCGGATTTTAATAACAATAAAACTGTCATCAATAAAGATTTGTACAAAAAAGTGAAAGTATAAATCGGCTTAAATATTTCATCAAAATTGATATTAAAATACAAGTAATTTTTCACTCACTGGCTGTATAAAGATGAAGAAAATATGGAAATAAAATGTTTTTATAAATAAACGTTAAAAAAATATAATTGTTAACCAGGAAATCAAATGAAATTAAATTTCAACCAAAAGGTGTGCAACTCCATGTGCAAATCCTGATTGAAGGCTTGTAATGACCAATTATGTACATATGTATGTATGTAAACATTTTTAAATTTTTTTTAAGTGCTTGCATGTGTGATAATCTTTAGAATTCAATTTTTATCTCTCTTTGATACCAACTATGTGGCACTTACTCATACTATATAATTTCTTTGGTTATTTATTCTATTTTTAATTTTTATTCTTTATTGTTCTTCTTTTTTTATTGTCAATAAGAAATGTGTTCATGTTAACATAACGACTTATCAGTATGTATGTCTTACAACGTTCTAATATGTGTGTTCATACATATAATCATGGATTATAACACAGGATCAATAATTTTTCAATTCAGTTTCTTTTCTTTTCTTTTTTATTTTTGCTTTACACATACCTACAGTGAGTGTCAAAAGAAACTGTACGTTAAGGATAAAATTCTAACAATTACCCAACTCAACTTTTATCACTTAAGGAGAGTGACCGAAAAAATTCGACATTTTTAGGAAATTTATTGTATTTTTTTTTGTGAATACAATTTGAAAAACTGGCAATGAAATAATTTTAAAATAAAAATAACGGTAATTTATTCATGTATAGTTTTCGTTTAACGTACAGTTTTTTTGAGGCTCACTGTACATACAAGGGTGTACAGACATATCCATACCATATAAGCAAAATATTTTATTGTATTTAAATATTCATTTTGGCATATCAGTTATAGTTAATAGAGTGTTTGTATAGGGTGTCTTCGTCACCATATTAAGAAAATTTATTTTTATTCAAAGACCAATTTAGAAAAAGGAAGTATTGCAACCTTGCTTCTTGAGGGTTCAAAAAATAGAATTTTACAAAAATTGTAATTCTGCAATACTTGAATACTAGAAGAGAATATTATCTCATACGGAAATAATGAAATTAAATTCGTAGTTGAGTATTAACATTTGAGACCTAGGATATACAATTAAATAATAAAGTAGTAAGAGTAAATTGCTTAAATGTGTGTCATTTAAAATTTATTTAAAATTCAAAACATATCCTTTAATTATTCATCAAAAAAAAAAAAAAAACAAATTGGAAAACAAATTGAAAAACAAATTAACATTAATTACACGCGTATTTTGTATCTTTTCAGTCAATGACATGTGCAGAAAATAAATCATTTACATACATCCATCCATATACGAGGGCAGCACCAAGTGATTTAACCAAATAAAAAAAAATACAATAAATTTAAGAACATTAACTGCATTCAGATAATTCGCCTCGCCGTAGTTAGTGTGTTGACTTATTAGACGTAAAGCCAAGGTTCAAACCTCATCCCAGCCATCTGAAGCAAAACGAAATATGAATAAATATTTCTTCGGCGTCTACCTCTCAGCAGATTTCTGGCGAAAATTCTCTGAGAGTAAATAAAATTGCCATGAAATGTTTCTCTAAAAATCTGTCGTTTGGACTCGACTTTAAATTGTAGGACCCACCACTCATGTATAAAATTAACACACACAACACATGTGGTGTGAGAAGCTAAGTCGTAATCCTGACTGAAGGTCTGTAATGACCAATTATGTATGTATGTAACTCCATTCAGCTCAACTCACTTCTCACAGTCCTAATCAATACCTTCTTTACCTAACGTTTTGTGAGAATGGTCAAGCTTCTTAAAATAGCTATAAAATGTTGGCGGAGGTACATTGTTATCACATTTTTAAAGATTGATAAGGTTTTCCATGCTTTGTATTAGAAAATAATCCAGGATGGCCAAATAAACTGAATGGCGTACGAATTTTAAATTTATATTACTTTGGCCATCACAATAATCGATGTTTAAACAGGTTTATAGGCATTGAAGAGAAAAAATGCTTTTACACTACAATTAGTGCCCTCCTTTTTGAAGGTAATTATTAGACCGTTAGACGCATTACAAGCCTTACGCACAGCTTTCGCATCTCCGGACTTTGTGTCAAAATGTGTTATACTGCTTAAGTACCTTCATCTAGCTTACCTACCTTCTGCCGACCATCTTTACTTAACAATATCCAGGCATTACATTTCAAATGTTCGACTTAATGTTGTATGTCTTGGCAGCTCGTACGGTCTCCGCCACTCAATATATTAAAGACGCAAACTTAAGAGCACCACTCGAAGAGATGATGATTGATCTGCAACTCAGTATATTAAGAAAGCAAGGGTAAGCTTTCCGGTTGGTCTTGACATTGATTGAACTGAGACCTAATCAAAATGTAGATAACGTTGATCAATTTTTTCTCTGCGATCATTCAGTTTTGAAGGTTACATACATACATAATTGATCATTACAACCCTTCAGACAGGATTACGACCTGGTTTTCCACATCACTTACGCTGTGTGTGTTTATTTTATACATGAGTGGCAGAATCGACAATTTCTTTTTTAGAAACTTTACATTGCAATTTTTATTTACTCTTAGAGGTTTTACCAGAAACCTGCTGACAGGAAGTCCTCGAGGAATAATTTTTCATATTTTCATTTTGATGTCTGAATCGGGGTTTAAACAGTATAAAGCTTCGTGAAGTTTTGAAACTCAGCCTCCTCCACCTCCTGTAATATGCATAGCAAGGATTTTGGAATTACCATCGTACATAAATACTTACACAAATTTACATAATTTCCTTATTCAATTTAATATTTTCAATTTGAAATTTTTTTTTTGTTGTATATTTTCTTTAAACACAAAATCAATTTTAAAAGCAGCCTACATTTAAGGCTTTACTCTATCCATGTCTTTCACATTCGAAGCCACATATTCAAGAAAAATATTGGAAAAATGATAAACGCTAGTACAAGCAGAACTGACAGTAAACAAAACAAAGACAACAAAAACAAAAGCATTCATCGAAAACATAAATAAACAACTAACATGTGTACATACATACATACATGCGTGATTTACACACACACAAACAAGGATATCGACTGTAATAAAGAGGAAAAAAAAGTTGAAAAGAAAACAAACAAATAAAAAAAGAGAACAGAAAAGAGAAAATTAACAATATTTTTAAAGTAAACATTAAACCACAATGACTGTGTGGTATACATACACATGTATAGTAGAGATGAAAAAAATTTAATACGTTGGTTAAATGTACCAAATTTTACTTTAAAGTATTTGTACAAGACTTAAATCGAACTATTGTGACTATTTAAACTAGAAAGTGAAGGGAGTTGTTATATTTGAAAATATATTTAAAACTGCGACGCCAGCCAGCATCGAGGTTGAGGAGCAGCATGTCAATAATTTACTTTAACATTATAACACATTAACAGGATTTTTGAGTTAAGTTCCCTACAGTCGCCGTAGTCTAGCAGTTAGTGAGTTCGCTTATTGGACGTAACGCCAAGCCGCCAACCCCAGGTCCGACATCAAAACGAAAATATGAAAAAATGACTTCCTCTCAGCAGATTTCTCGTAAAAAAATTTACAGATGTACATATGAATTGGCAATTTGTGATGTTCGAACATCGAGCATGTTTTACCTATCGATTGTATTCATTTCTAGTAGAATATATTTTATAAGCAGCTAAATGTAGCAATCCTATCATCACACGAAATAATCGAGATACCACTGTAGTGTAAAAACTACAAATTCTCTGAAAATATACCCCAGTGGCTCGAAGTTGAATCGAAACACTAGCTGTGCTGTGTGTATATGTACAGATTACTGGATCACTTCAGTTCCTTCCAGGCTATCACTATGCTTATGGCGAATAAGTGGGTTATCAGTAACACAGAGTACATATAGAATCTAAGAATATTGCGATCTATTCGGACAACCAGTAGTTGCCGTAGTCTAGTAGGTAGTGTAGGTTTAAACCCTAGGTCGGACATCTCCAGAAAAACGAAAATATGGAAAAATCTTCCTTCGGTGACTTCCTCTCAGCATATTCCTGGCAAAAATTCTGAGCGGAAATAAAACTGCTTTGAAAAGTTTCTCAAAAATCAATCGTACGGAGTCGCGTTCAAACTGTAAATCCTGCTACTCATGTATAAAACTTACACACACAACGTAAGTGATGTGAGAAACTAGGTCCATAATCCTGGCTGAAGGGTTGTAATGATCAATTATGTGATGTATGTATGTATCAGAGATCAGTAATGAATCGTTTTTTCGCTACTCATAAGCACTCATGAGGTTTTGAATATATATGAGTCAACAATATTGAAATTTAACTATGTACTCTGATTCATTCATACTCACTGCAACGTTGATTTATAAGTACAGGTTGCAATCAGTATGCGTATAATGTTGACATCAAACTCATACCATTCGAAATGTGTTTGATTCATAAGCCTACTCATTTAGATTTTAAACTTTTGAAAAATACTTATAAATGATTCAAGTGACTCGAATCATTCATAAAAATTTACAGTCTTAGTTGTTGTTGTATTTACAAAAGAAAGAAAAAAGGCAGAGCAGCAAGCGCAGCAAACACACAACCTTCTAGTGAGTATTTTAGTGTTTGTATGCGATTCATACTTATTTTGTGCTTCGTGTAAATGTTGAGTTATGGAGAGTCGTCGACATCATACATGTTGTTAAATATGAATGAGTCTGATGAGTACTTCAAACTTTGAATATGATTAGAGGTTCCATGATATTAAAATAAGTACGAATGCGTATAAATATCAGAAATTATGAGTATGATTCGATTCTACTCAGCTTTTTGAATAATCATTGCTGACCTCTGGAATGTACAAATGTATATTCCCTACACATTGTTGAATAATATGCGTATTTTTTGGTGGATATTCTAAACAACTTCATTGCAAATTAAACGTCTTATATCCATGTCCTGTCTTTTTCGATTTTGTCTTTAATGTGCTGAAAGTATTTTTTATTATTTTTTCTTTTTCTTTGTAACACTTTATGGTATTTAAAGTAGAATATTAAACATATTCTCCGATATACTGATGCAAGAAACCTTAAAATTTCTGTTTAATATGCCAACATTCTTTTTTGTTTTTTGTAAAAAGTTTTAAATAAAGTAACACAACAGAAATCGTGTGGTATGCTGGTATATTGGAAGTTTAGCTTTTAAGGATATTTGTGTGTGATTGGTGTACTAATTTTACGTTCTAACAAGCTGTCAAAAGTTTCTTAAAGCTTTTCAAATACATTTCTTGGCTTTTAATTTTTCAAACAACAGAAGAACTAACACCCCCGATGATGCCAACTAAACACTAAACAACTAAAGTGGAAACAAATGTAGTTTCAACAAAAAAATGTTTGAAAAGTATTGAAGAATATTACTTTGCTCTAAAAATCACGACACGTTTGAAATGAGTACAAATCAGCTTAAATGGAAAGTTTGTTTGGGTTTTTTTACGTGTCTGTCAAGTATTGAATAATTTTTATAAACAGTATATGGAACAACAGAAACCACCACAATAGCACAATATGCTGTGAAATATACATATTTGTGCAATACTTTAGACAGTTTTACAATCTGTTTTTGAAGTTGGAGTCGGAGTTGGGGTTGGAGTTGGTTTGAAAACATTCGCATGCGGTAGTTGTGAACAAATTTAAATGTTTTTATACTTCAGTATTGGAACGCATATCATCGCTGACTAATATGTGCAGCGATTGTTTCCTAGTTATTGGTTGTGTAAACGAAAAGGAAAATCTAAGCCATAAGTCGCCGTAGTCTAGTAGGTAGTTTGTCGGCTTATTAGACATGAGGCCTCGGTTTAAACACCATGTCGGACATCTCTAACAAAACGTAATATGAAAAAATATTGCTTCGGCGATTTTCTCTCAGAAGATTTTCTTCAAGAATTGTGAGAGTAAATAAAATTGCCATGAAAAGTTTTCAAAATCTGTCGTTCAGAGTCGACGAATTACGCAGCAGTAATTAAGGTTTAATGTACCATATATGGTCGTCAGAACGTATACGTAATATTTATTTGAAACTTTATTCATTTGCAAATATAACTCATACGCTTACGTTCAAAGTCATAGAAAAGATTTGTTTGTGGAGGTCTTGTCTTTTTAGATTTATCACCACAACGGATATTTTCGAAGAATAAGTTCCTTGTCTGAATTAAAATTTTATATTGCAGTTTATATTGAGTTGAAGTCACCGTAGGCTTGTATGTAGTGTGTTGGCTTATTAGACGTAAGGTCATGCTCCAAACCCAAAATCATACATCACAACGAAAATACGAACAAAATATTTCTTCGGCGACTTCCTCCCAGTTGTTTTCTGGCGAAAACTCTGAGAGCAAATAAAATTTATCTGAAAAAGCTTCTCAAAAGTCTATCGATCGGAGTCGACTTTAGACTGTAGGTCTCAGAAATCTGTCCTTCGGAGTCGACTTTAACCTGTAGGTCCCGCCACTCATGTATAAAATTAACATACACAGTATAAGTGGTGTGAGAAGCGATGTCATAATCCTGACCGAAGGATTGTAATGACCAATTATGTTATGTATGTAAGTCATATGTAATTCGGTAAGCTTAATCTTTCTGCTTTAAATTTAAAATGTAATTGATATCCTATTGCATTCCATTATACTCGTATGCTTTGAGTTGACAAAATTCCATATTAAATGGAAAACAATACGTAGCTAATATTTTAGACTCTTCGATTATTACGTACGCAATTGAAATTTTTTTGTTTAATTACTCATAACATACTGGTGGTTTTATAAATAAATCAATTGCATTGCTTAAGTCATGAAAACATTTATTTTTTCATCAGTAAAGTAGACGACATTGGAATTATTTTGTGAATTTCACCAACAAGTATTTCTTCCACATGAATTGATATTATGCAACCAAAAAAGTATGACAAATATTTACTTAATAATTAATTAACTTTATAACATAGATACAGTGAGCGTCAAAAGAAAATGTACATTAAAAAAATATACATTAATAAAACGGTGCGACAGTGGAAATACACCCGAGTAACTACATAGTCTAAGTTATTCACTAGGTTGAGTAGAACTCAAAAAAACTTTTCTTATTTTTCTCGAACCCTCCAAATTTGTTTTATTTGACAAAAACGGTTTTTTTTATATTTTCACACAAAATTATTGATTACACAAACATGTATGTCGGAACCTATTTCAAAAAATCAAAGTTTTTTTTTAGAAAGGGGAGAGATTAGCCTTTCAAACGGTATACATAATCATTTTGTTCAAACTTATATGTTATGAGATTTGATGGGGTAAACTTGGAAAATAATACACTAACTACGGTAATTTTTGTCCAATTTTGTCAAATGAAGTGTCAATTTCTTCGCAAGAGAATGCGCCTTAAAAATATCACCACTTGTTTTATAGTTTTTAATTAAATTTTCCAGTTAGGAATGGCCAAACTTGGAAAAATAAGAAAAAATTTTTTTTCCAAGTTTACCCCATCAAATCTCATAACATATAAGTTTGAACAAAATGTTTATGTATACCGTTTGAAAGGCTAATCTCTCTCCTTTCTAAAAAACATTGAATTTTTGAAATAGGTGCCGACAGACATGTTTGTGTAATCAATAATTTTGTGTGAAAATATAAAAAAACGTTTTTTTTATCAAATAAAACAAGTTTGGTGGGTTCGAGAAACATAAAAAAGTATTTTTGAGTTCTACTCAACTAACTGAACAATTTAGAATAGGTAGTTACTGGGGTGTATTTATTTTTTGCATTTTGTAGCATAGTGTAAATTACCGTTATTTTTATTTTAAAATAGTTTCATTGCCAGTTTGAAACAAAAAAATTCCAAAAAATTTCGAAATATTGTCAATTTTTTTTGGGCACTCTCGTTAAGTGGTAAAAGTTGAGTTTGGTGATTGTTAGAATTTTATCCATTGCATACAGTTTCTTTTGCTGCTCACTGTAAGTAGAGATACACATTATTAGTCTTTACAATACAAGAATTACGATCTTTATTTAAATTTTAGGAATTTTAATAAATTTTTTGAAATTTTCTATGAAATTCCAGATGAATAGAAAATTTGTAAAGAAAACTCAATTAGAACCTTTACATTGTCTCAATTAAAAATTATTCTGCATGTTGTATGATATTTGTATGTAAAGTAAACAATAATTATTTATTATTTATTATATAACATGTTTTGATTTACTTAAACATGTATTATTATTTATTATTCTGATAACATACCTTAAAACATGTACAACAAGACATGAACAACAAGTCAAAAGAAATTCTTGTCAACTGACAACATAAGTCAAAAGAGGAAAAAAGCAGCAAAAATTGAAAAAAAAAATATTTTCAGTTCTGATAATGAAATTTATAATACCATGCACCTTTTCTAAATGTACTATAGTTTGTCTCTACTAGACACTAGCTTTACTCTGTACTGTAAATATTGTAATTAAATACGTATTAAATACATGTACACTAAACTATCATGTAAAATACTTACATTTACATTCACATTTTGGTTTAACAACAACTTTTAAATTGTAAATAACATGATACAAATATTCTAATTAAACTTTCTATGTTGCAATGTCGAAAGCCATCGAATATAACAAAAACTTTTTATGTCATTAATGATAAAAATAAACCAATTAGAATGTAAATTATTTATAATTTGAATTGTTGATAATTTATTGCAGCATAAAGCCAACATTATTCATAATAATTCGGAAAGGTGTCGAAATGTTTGAATTTTTTAAAATTTTTAACAAACTTTTTCGACAGAAAATTTAGTGAAATAAATTCCATGTTAAACAACATTTTGGTATTAAAAGCCTCATTTTGTATCAACTACTCTGTATTAGATTTCACGGATTTTCATAAACAATAATAGACTTTTCTTGATCAAACCGAAATTTTATCAAATAAACAGCAAGTCATTCAGACAACCTAGGAGAAGATATTGATCAGTGGAATGTACATGCCCTTTAGTCGCGCTGTCATATTTGCTTGATTAACGGGCATTGAGAAATACTAAGTCATACATACGACGTCCGGAATCCTTGGGCTTTTCTATCAATGGAAAAGAAAATATGGTATGTGGTTGGAAGTAAAACGAAACGTATAGATCTGAGATCAGCAGTGAGTATTCAAAAAGATGAGTAGAATCGAATCAGACACATTATTTCTTATACGCATTCATACTTATTTTAATATCATTGAGCCTCTACTCATATTCAAGGTTTGATGTACTCATCATATGCGTACCTAACAACACGTATGATGTTGTTGATTTCGACTCTACATAACTCAAGCATAAATA
This sequence comes from Sarcophaga variegata, assembly GCA_932273835.1. Taxonomy (NCBI): domain Eukaryota; kingdom Metazoa; phylum Arthropoda; class Insecta; order Diptera; family Sarcophagidae; genus Sarcophaga; species Sarcophaga variegata. The sequence goes on along the minus strand of OW026362.1, from coordinate 112,164,821 downwards.
AGTATGAATCGCGTACGAACACTAAAATACTCACTAAAAGGTTGTGTGTTTGCTCTGCTTGATGAAATAAAGTAAATTTTGATGAATGATATGAGTCACTCGGATAAGTATTTTTCTAAAGTCATGATTCTAAATGAGTAGCCTTATGAATCAAACATATATCGAATGGTGTGAGTTTGATGTCAACGTTGTATACACACTCATTGCAACCTGTACTTATAAATCAATGTTGTAGTGAGTACGAATGAATCAGTGTACGTAGTTAAATTTCAATATTGTTGACTCACTTATATTCAAAATTTCATGAGTGCTTATGAGTAGCGAAAAAACGATTCATTGCTGATCTCTGATATAGATTACGCACAGTATGGCTATTATAAGAGATGTCTGTATGAGCCAGTTATTACTCCCGAGTCTTTCATATCTTTTCTATGATTTTACCTGTTTTAAAAATAAATCACTCACTGATGGCGGTAAATTTTATTATGAATGCTAATTGAATTGGTAACAACTTTAATTTCCTTCGCAAAGGGAAAGCGGCATATAGGTTCTCAGGCGCCGCCACGTGAAAACTATCCTTGATGTTTAGGTCTACTCTGATGAGTTAAACACTCAGATATTGTTTGGGGTTTATTTAATGAAGACTATAATTGGACTTGTTCCATGTACATGGACTCTTTATATTACGATTTTTGTAAGATCCGTTTGAAAGAGACAGACAGTAAATGCTTTATTCTATGGGAAAATGAATTAAGGCGCTACAATGCGTTTAGTTTTCAGGGAAGGGTCTCATTCAGAAATATGCTGAATCAGATTTGGATCAAAATAAGTGCTACTATAAGTTGTAGTCGCTGTAGTTTAGTAGACGTAAGGCCTCTGTTCAAACCCCAGGTCAGACATCAAAACGAAAATATGAAAAAACAATTTCTTCGGTGACTTATTTACAGCAGATTTCTGGGAAAAGCTCTGAAAGGAAATGAAAATTGCTATGAAACGTTTCTCAAAAGAATCTCCGGACGACAGATTATACTTTAAACAGAAGATCCCTCCATTGATGAACACTCACAACAAAAGTGGTATGAAAAGCTAGGTCGTAATCCCACCTGAAGTGTATATGAATGTATGTAAGTTATCTGCATATTGTTTCTAAGAACTCGCAATAACGTTTGGTGTCTTTAAATGTGATAGAAGGAGATATTTTTCAATACAAATTTTAGCGAGCTTGGCTTACACGCAATAGAATTCAGGACATGTTTCATCGTTAGAACCAATTCTTTTAAAAAATTTCTTGATAAAACATTATAATTGGATAATATTAGCTGCGGTGCAGTAAGTAGTGTGTTGGCTATGGGTCGAGTCGCGACTTAAGGTGTCTGAACAAAACGAAATTAGAAGAAAAATTATAATTTCTTGCCTTTGTATGTATATTCAGAGATTGAAAGTTGCTCAAAGGCAAGTTTCACATTGGTCGGTTTCACCCTATTATCTCCTTAGTGGAAAACTTAAATTAAATTCTTATTATCAAGTTAATAATGTTTGTTGTTATCTTATTTAAATTCAATTTAGATTGTGTCACCACAACTAAAATTCAATTTCTAAATAAATAATCACAGCCTAAAATGGTAAACTAGTGCAATTACTTGCAAACACTTATATATACATACATACGTATTTATTTATATACATAAGCTGGTACATACCATGAACAATTTATTACGAAATATTATGAATGAAATACAAGGCTTATTATTATACAAAGAAAAAAAAAAAAACAAAAAAAATATGAAAATAAATCAAAGAAGCATGAAGATGAGGAAGCAAAATGAAAATCTGCTAAATTATTAACCATAAATCAGGCAACAAATATTAAGAAGATTTTCACATACACACACACAGACACACACTCTCTTAGTCATATAGAATATGATAAATATATTTACATTTGTTTAACAAATACAACAGAATTCATGAGAGAGAGAGGGAGAGAGAGAGAGGGAGAGAGAGAGAGGGAGAGAGAGAGAGAAAACCCGAAAATATCAAAAATATTAAATTAGTGTGATAAAATATGAGAAGCGTAGTACAAACTTGATTACATTGTCATTGATTAACCAGAGAGAGAGAAACTGTTATAAATAAATGAGTACAATTTATTATTGCTACTGTATTAGTTAGATGAATAAATTTTATAGCAAACACATACACACATACACACATTTGTTTACTTTAACAACCAATCAAATAAGCCTACACATACAGCCACACAAACACAAATATTTGCAAGAATGTTTTATGAGCCAATATCAGTAAATCTTATTGCAGAGAATCGATTTATTTTTGCAATAAATTAAGGACAAAAATTGTATTTGTAGGTGTGTCTGTATGTGAATTTTGTACGGACACAGTTTTATAACAAGAAAAGAAAGAAAAAAAGAAATTTTCCTAAGACATTAATAAACTGTAAAGTAGCGGAAAAAGGAAATTTTTACAACAAGGAAGAGATAACTGTATTGATAGATTACGATTAAATTACGGCAAATTATTTTATGTTTTTACAAAAATTATTGAATTATACTTCAATGTTGTAAACTGAATAACGTCCTTAAGGAAGTGTCGTATTATTAAATTGAAACATTTTTCGTGATTAATAAACAAACATTTATCTCCAAACGAATCATTTAGAATTTATTTGATTAACAAAAAAATTTAATTGGAAATGATTTATACAAACATACTTAGTTAAAGAAATTAAATATCTTTATTAATTGCATTTGTAATTTTAATTTAATGAATTTATTTTAATAAATTATTGTTGAGGGGATATTTACAGATTAATGTAAGAGTTTGGATTACAAACATAATTAAGGAAACAATTTACTTTCTCTGTACCAGAAATCAGCAATGAGTATTCAAAAAGATGAGTAAAATCGAATCATACTCATAATTTCTGATACTTATACGCATTCATACTTATCTTAATATTATGGAACCTCTACCCGAATCATAAAATAAACATGATTCGCGTACGAAAACTCTCAGTAAAAGGTTGCGTGTTTGCTCGGCTTGCTGCTCTGTCTTTTTTTTGCTTATGTGTCTCTTCTTTTTTTGTAAATGCAATAACAACTAAGACTGTAAACTTTGATGAATGTTTTGAGTCACTCGCATCATTTATAAGTATTTTACTAAAGTTATGAATCTGCATGAGTAGGCTTATGAATCGAACATATTTCGAATGGTATGAGTTTGATGTCAACGTTGTGCGCATACTCATTGCAACATGTACTTATAAATCAACGTTGTAGTGAGTCCGAATGAATCAGAGTACATAGTTAAATTCCAATATTGTTGACTCACTTATATTCAAAATTCCATGAGTGATTATGAGTAGCGAAAAAAGATTCATTGCTGATCACTGTTCCCTATTGAAGCAATCTTCACTTTCGTAAAAGTCATTCCTCAATTGTAGCTAGGTTTTCCTAATTTTCTGCTGCCTTAGGCATTGTAGACAATTACGAACTAACATATACAGTAAACGTCAAAAGAAACTATACACTAAGGAAACTACGGAAGACTTCAGAAATTGGGAACTTCTTAAAAAATTATTATGAAACGTGTTTATTATTGCAGCATGTTGGTAAGCACATATTCAATATTTTTATTATGGTCTACGGTACGGATGAGTAATATTTTAATTGAATGTCACACATACTTCATATGACGAATTTTATTTATATTAAAAACACAAAAATAAACAAAAAGCATACAGTCAGTGTCAAAAGAAACTGTACACTATGTATAAAATTCTAACAATCACCAAAATTAACTTTTGTATTTTTTTTTAATTTTAAAAACTAACAATGAAATAATTTTAAAATAAAAATAACGGTAATTTATTAATGTATATGTATATTTTTTAATGTACAGTTTCTTTTGACGCTCCTTGTGTCATTCGGCAGTTTTATGCCAAAGGCTTCCATTCGAACTACATTTGGTCATCATATTTTCGATACTGTTTGCAAACAGTTGTTAATTACTCTAGGATTCCCAGAAAGCGAAAACAAAAGCGAAAAACCCTATTATTAATTATGAATTTAGACAAGTTGCTAAGTAAATACGGTAGGATACTGGCTTTGTATTTGTTCGAAGTTGATAGAGAGATAGGGAAAGCTAAGAGCAAGTGTTATCGATGTTGATTTAAATTTTTTAGTCAATCGTTCATAACGTTCACAGAGATTCATGGACAGTTTAATTATGACTCCACAACGTACTTCAAGTGCAAGTCTGTGGAATGACCATATTGCATATTCTGAATATCTTTGCGATAAAAATTGTTTCAGTTTTAAAGAATATGTGCATTACTTTAGTCAGTTTGGATTCAACTAAATAGACTGATATTAGGAAAAGATCTCAATAGTAGTTGTTTGTCGTCCTTACAGTAAATTAGAATGGTACCCAACACAGCAAAATCTCTCCCCCTCGTTTTTACACAATACTGACTGAACTACACTAAGTCAGTCGCCTTCTTTCCCCCTTGCCTTTTATGTCGCCTTTTCGAAATCTCTATAACTGTAAACATTGTTGTTTACATTTTATATTTACTCTTTTACCATTTTTTATGCTGGTGTTTATTCTTCTAGTGTTGTTTGTAGATTTTTGTTTACTTGTTTACCATTTTTTTACGCTTGTGTTTGTTGTTATATTAAGCAGTACGATACTTTGTAAACGGGTTTGTTTACTACATTATTTTGTTTTTGTATCCTTTGTTTATAATTTTAATGTTAAGCAATGTAAAAGCAAAACCCCAGTATCGAGATTTTTCATTTTCGTAACAGTTTTGATAAATATTTGATATTTAATTTTATTATTTTGTATTTCTGTTTCATATTTTTTTTAATAAAAATGATTTTCAAAATGTTTTATGGCATGCAGTCCATGAGCACATTTTTATTATTGCCATGTTATGCTGTGATAAAAATGTGAATGTTAACAAATATTTATTGCCGACAAAGGATTTCTCCACCTTTTTGTGAGAAGTTTGAGATGTCCATGTTAAATACTTTTCTTTTTATGTATTGTCATAACACAAGTGTCAGAAATTGTGTGTAAAAAATTGTCTTAATAAAGTAAGAAATTGTGTGTTTTATTTTTATTTGACTGTAAACTTATGTTTGCATTGGAGGCATAGCTATTGTCTTCTTAGTAGAAATGCCATGGTGGTATTTTAAGTACAAAGAAGTTTGCCAAGCAAAATATTTCATTCAATTCTAAATAGTTGCTAACAACTGTTGGTTGTTGTCACTCGTAAATAAACATTATTGATGTTGATTTATTGAATGAATTTCCATATTTGATTAAGAAAACTATAGGCTCCGTCCAATTGTTCAATATAGTGATTGAGAAAGGACATAAAAAGATTGTAAAAAATAATCAAAAGAAAACTGCATAAGATATCATAAGGCAAAGAAATGAATTCTAAGTAAATATGTCTGAGTAAGGAATATTTGTTTTATTTTTTCTTGTATTCCTTTATCTTCATGTTTTAAATGAAATTTTGTCTTGAAATTCTAATGAAAGTAAAATAAAAAGTGAATATTACCGGAATTACGAAAAAAAACTTCTGTTGGATTTGAATAAATAAGAACGGAAAACTAATATTTTGCAGAAATTTTTAACAATTTTTGAAAGGACAATGAAGACAAACATAACCACGTAACGAAAACATTCCAAACTTCCCGCAGGCCATTAAAAGGGGTTTCTTTCAGGACGCCAATTTATACTGGCTCAATGAGGAATCCTACTCCACTGCCAGACTCACCTAGACCTCGATAGATAGGAAGCGCACCAACCAGCTACTCGGACTTGATTGTAATGTCATCTCGATTTAAGTGGCCATGCTTACAGGTCCTCGCGTTATGGGAAGACAGGGGGAAAGACTGCAGCTTCCATCTAACGACTTCAGCCGTGGATGTAGATCTGCTGGAAAAGAGGAAACTATTATTCACTTTCATTATCAATGTCCATCTCTTGAGAGGTGCAGATATAAGTTATTTGGCTCCTTGTCAGCTTAACGGAGCTATCATCCATTGATGTCAAGGATATAGCTTCGTTTATTTCATTTGCAGGCTGGTTTTCCAGCGTATTGTAGTCGTGCTTTTAACATATAATAAGAGAGTAATCGTGGTTTGAAGATCTCCTTTATAAAGATCTGTCGAATAATTGTCTAGTAATTGTTATTATTTATTCAAAGAGTATAAACAGAGGAATAAAAAAGAGAAGTAAATGTTGTTGTTTACATCAAGTTGCGAACAGTGGCACACAGAATTGTGCGAATAATAAATAATTTTAATTAAAACTAAATACAAATTTATTTTTATTTTATTTGCAAACTACGAGCTCAAATTTTAAACGTTTTTAAAAAATAAAAAAGTAACAAATTTTTGTTTAATGTACAGTTGATTTTGAGGCTCAGTGTAAAAAAGACGCTCATTGTAAATAATATTACAATGATCACGTTCAATTGAAATGCAAAGTTCTAAAGCACGAAAAAGTTAAAAATTAATTCCTTTAATTCCTATGTCCGTATTAGTAAAATATTTTCTATATACAGTTTTTTTGTAATTATTTTACAAAGTTTCATAAAATTATGGAAATTATACATTATTTTTCAATTTCATATTGAAAACTACATCCATGAGAAATTATGTTAATTTAATGGAAAACATGTTTGACCAATGCAGACATGTAGAGGGGAAGTTTCAATATTAAACATCGCATTTACAAATGAATTGGAAATTACACGCGCAACTAATTGTATTGTTAAGAACGTGCATTGGAATATAATTTTATCGTGAATGTTTGCTGTTTTTTTGTATTGAATTAATTAAATTGTATTACAATACAGCTTATTGTTTCGAAATGTGACGAAAACAATTGAAACGTAAAACATAAACCAAAAGGTAAAGTTTTATATTTTTAATTAAAAACTAAATCAGGTATTTCCTAGCGAAAGGTGTAAAAATATTGTGAAATAAAGACGAACATCAGATGCATAATAATTTTTCTATTAAAACTTATTACAGAACAATATAATATTCCTTGAAATAGAAGAGCTTTTATAAAAATCTTTTAAGAAAAATAGGGGACTTTAAAGACTAAGTAAAGTAAAGACTAAAGAAGACTCTTGGCAGGCGCTTCTTTGATGGTTGGAATTCATTGTCGAGTGTCGGACATAAAGGCTCTCCATAAATTCCTTATTAGTTTGAGCTGGTTGAGAAGTTCTAAGGCTCCAATAGTATAGTCTGTGTAATTCCTCTGCTTCCTTATTTATCCCCTATTATCCTCTCCCCTTTTAGGACACTGTATAATGGATCAACTGGACCTCCGGGTACTGTACTTGTCTCAATTAGCAAGTACACGTCCTCTACCTAAACCTAAACCTAAACCTAAAGTAAGGTTATGTTTCCATAAATTTATGTAATTAAAGTTTCATTTAATATTATTTAATAATCAGAATTTACATAATTAAGATAATTATCAAAAGGGGGGAGGAGAGTTCCTTGAATTACTAACCAGAATAATAGTTTGTATTCACATCTTTAGCTTTGACAAAATGGTCTCCTTAGGCGTATGAGTGTTATTTAATTCCTATTAATTATAAAGCATTCTAGTACACATACTCATTCATATGTATTTACATACAGTGAAGGTCAAAAGAAGCTGTACACTAAGAATAAAATTCTAACAATCATCAAATTCAAGTTTTATCACTTAAGGAGAGTGCCCGAAAAAATTTGGACGATATTTCGAAATTTTTTGTAATTTTTTTTATTTTGTTTTAATTTTAAAAATTGGCAATAAAACAATTTTAAAATAAAATTAACGGTAATTTATAAGTGTATTGTAACATTTTTACCTTTTAAAAACGTTTAAAATATGAGCTCGTAGATTGCAACTGAAAATAAAAATAAATTTGTGTTTAGTTTCAATTAAAATTCTTTATTATTCACACAATTATATGTGCCACTGTTCACAACTTGATGTAAACAACAAAAATTGCTTTACTTTACTATTCCTCTGTTTGAACCCTTCGCATAAACAATAATAATTACTAGACAATTATTCGACAGATCTTTGTAACGTAGGTCTTCAAACCACGATTAGTTTCTTCAAAAGCGCCTCGTCTTCACATAAGACTGACTGAACTTTTACCAACTCACTCGCCTGCTTTGCCTTGCCTTTTATATGTCAAAGTAAACAGTCTGATGAATGTTCTTGAAGGCCTCGATGTTCGTGGCCTCGCCTTCTCGAGATCTCTATTAATGTAAACATCATTGTTCCATTATTATTGTTTGTGTATTTTGTTTATATTTATTGTTGTGGTGTTTTGTTGGTATATTTCTGTTTACATGTTTACCATTTTTTTATGCTGGTTTTTTATGCTGGTGTTTGTTGTTGTATTGAAGTCGCCGTAGTCTAGTAGGTAGTGTATTGGCTTATTAGACATAAAGTCAGGGTTCGAGCCCCAGGCCAGACATCAAGACAAAAGACAAAAAGTATTTCTCCGGCGACTTTCTCTCAGTAGATTTCTGGCAAAAACTCTGAGAGTAAATAAAATTGCCATGAAAAGTTTCTCAAAAATCTGTCGATCAGAGTCGACTTTAAACTGTAGGGCCCCCGCCACTCATGTATAAAATTAACACACACAACAGAGAAACTAGGTCGTAATCCTGAATGAAGGGTTGTAATAACCATTTATGTATGCATGTTTGTTTTTGTATTTTTGTTAACTTGTTTACCATTTTTTATGCTGGCGTTTGTTGTTATATTCAGCAGTGCGATAATTTGTCAACAAGTTCATTATTTTTGTTTTTGTAGCTTTTGTTTATAATTTTAATGTTAAGCGATGTAAAAGCAAAACCCCAGTATCTAGATTTTTCATTTTCGTAACAGTATATATTCTTTTAATGTACAGTTTCTTTTGGCGCTCACTGTACATATGTATGTATGTGCAAATGAACATAAATATTAACACATATTGCACAACCAAGTTATTTTGAAATATTTCACTCGTTTATAGCTGAACATATCAGACAATCGGAAACCATATTTACATCATTCACTTGGAGCCTGCCTCTCAATTGTAACCGTACGTAACGTAAATTTGAAATGAACAGATAACATCCATTGTGGGGAATATATATTACAGTGATTATGGGCAAGATAATGTACACAATTAGTGCACAAATACAAGAGTATACAAATTGCTAATAATGATCACGATTAACAAATGCGTTGCACCTGTTTACAAATGAGAATGTAAGCAAGCAGTGGTTAATAAATTAGGTTTGCATTGGCCGCCTAAACTGATTATGGTGCTGAAATTAAAACTAAATATTCATTATTGGTGAAGTAAATCTTTAATTAAGGCAAGCAAATGCGAATTTCTTAATGAATTTTTGTGTCATAAAATTTATTTAAAATCTGAAGTGAAACTTTGTGTCCCTTTGGGTACAATTTTGTGACCGTCAATCAAAACAATTTAACTTTTTACAAGACATTTAAAGAAAGTGAAAAAAAAAGAAAAGCTTTCTCACATGCATAACTTATTTAAATTTTGCAAAAATAGTGTAAGATTTTCAAATCCTAGAAAGAGCAGGCCAGTTGAGAAATAAAAATTTCATGCTTCAAAAAATTCAAAAGATTTATTATTGCATGAAAGAGATTTTGAGCGAAAAACAATCACTTAAAAAGGCAAAGAAAAACCCTTGAAATTAGCTTCTGAAATATTTTAACATTTGATAAGGGTTTGACATTAAATGTAAGCAAAGCCTAAACGAAAACTATGTGACAAATTGGCAGGCAAGCATCTTCATTTAAAGAAATTAAATTGAGGTTTAATTAAAATATGTCTCCTTCATTCATCTAAGGGATAAGAAAATTTTAACAAAAGGAAAGCATTTCAGTTTCTTTATATATTGTAGAGTTTTGCTGTATATTGCCAGATGATGTAAAATTAATAAAGATTTGGTTATTGATAAGCTGTAAAAATTAATTTTCAGCTGGTACTTTTATACAGTGAGTGTCAAAAGAAATTGTACATTAAAAAAAAAAAAGAAAAAAAATACTGGTACATAGCTTAACATTAGAATTATAAACAAAAGCCACAAAAACAAAACAATGCAGCAAACGAACCTATTTACAAATTATCGTACTGCTTAATATAACAACAAACACCAGCATAAAAAAATGGTAAACAAGTAAACAAAAATACACCAAAAACGCTACAAGAATAAATATAAAGAACGATGTTTACATTTATAGAGATTTCGAGAAGGCGAATTCATGAATATTCGCCTTCAAGAACATTTATCAGGCTGTTTACTCTGCCATATAAAAGGCAAGGCAAAGCAGGCGACTGAGTTAGTGAAGTTCAGTCAGTCTTGTATGAAGACGCGGTACGGTTGAAGAGAGAAAAATCTGTCGAATAACTGTCTAGTAATTGTTATTGTTTATGCAAAGGGTATAAACAAAGGAATAACAATGAAAGGCAATTGTTGTTGTTTACATAAAGTTGTGAACAGTGGCACACAGAATTGCGCGAATAATAAAGAATATTAATTAAAACCGAACACAGATTTTTGTTTGTTTTATTTGCAATCTACGAGCTTATATTATAAGCATACATTACAGTTATTCTTATTTTAAAATTTATTCATTGAGAGTTTTCAAAATTACAAAGCATTTAAGTGGTAAAAGTTGAGTTTGGTGATTGTTAGAAATTTTATCCTTAGTGTACAGGTTCTCTTGACGCTCACTGTATGTTTGTTTCTATTGTATATGGTATTAAATGATTAAATTGAACCACCCCCCTGGCTTAAGGAAACAATGAATTGAATTTTAATACATTGCATTAATGCTTCCAAAACGATATCAATTTCTTCAAGAAGTATATTTTTTAAACTGCTTTCTAACTGCCCCTAATTAAATCGTGTCACAAAAACTTAAATGTCAATTAAATCTTAATGAAGAACACACAATAGAAGTTTATTGCCTTTGGAAACAATTAAAAAAAGCCCGAATATTTCAACGTTTTTAATTAGCCAAGTAATCGAAATGAAACCATCTCCAGCATAAAGAAATTCATTTAACAAAACGCGATAAAGCAAAAGCAAATGGGAAAGGGGAAATACAACTTTACAAAACTGAAACAACAATGCAATTGAAATCGTCAATTTGATTTTGATTAAATAGCACTTTAAGCGGACGAAAAAGTTTGTTGCTTTCAAAGCCACGAAACAATGTTAAAATGCCACGCGGAAAAGTCGTGTAAAAATTCAAAGCTGTTGGCCTTATTTTCACCACACAAATGGGTACTTAAATGGCTTGCCCGATTGTTGCCACTGTCGCTCATTGCTGGTGTATGTAGTTTCTGTTGCAATTACTGTAACACTGGTGGTCGCAATTATCTGCCCCACTTTAGTTTGCCTTCTTCATTAGTACGTCATGATGTTTGTTAAAAACTTAATGAATTTCGTTTTAATCACTCTTTTGAACACATTCTCTTTGGCATTTACGAACTTAGTTTTAGTTAAGAAATCTTTTTTTTTCTGTTACGTTGTTCTTTTCGACTGCTTTTAATTGATGTTTCTTGTTTAGGGTCCCCATTTTTGAGTCATGCTTTTCAAATGGTATTGCCATCAGAATAATTATAATGACAGAAGGAATGAATAAAAAATAGATTAGGCAAGTGATTTCGGCAAATATTGTTATAAGAAAAATCTTGTGCTGAAATAAAAAAGGACCGTAAAAGAATAAGAAATTAATTTGATCGTGTCTAACGTTTGTTTGAAAAGCAACAATTTGGATTGCATTTTTGGTAAAACAATTTTTTAATTTGACACTCGTGTTAAAAGTAAAATTGATTTGGAAAATTGTGAAATATCTGAAAAAATATTCAATGTATGTCCATACATACATACTTAATTGGTCTTTACAAATCTTCATTCAGGATTATGGACCTTGTTTTTCACACCACTTAGGTAGGTAGGTAGATGTAGCTGCACATCCAAGAAAATTGGACAGACACACTTAGGCCGCATTGGGCCCATTGTGATACCACAGTTATCCGCTATCCCCTAGTCACGAAACCACTCGGTGCTCCTGATGAAGCGATTTAGGCTGCCAATGTTAATCCCTGACAGTTCCTCCTGATCATCCATTCCTCTCAGCAGATTTCTGGCAATATCTCTGGGAGTAAATAGACCTGCCATGAAAAAGTTTCTCAAAAAAATCTGTCGTTCGGAGTCGACGTTAAACTGTAGGTCATGCCACTCAGGTATAAAATTAACGCACACAACAAGCTAGGCCGTAAACCTGACTGAAGGGCTAATTATGTATGTATGTGTGCATCGACATTGCTCCGGCATTGGCATATTTTTGAAAAAGTTAACTTTATCCGTAGGTTCTAATAGCGAAAGTTAAAGCTGACTTTACAGTACACTTTAGCTAAAGTTACCTTTAACTAAACTGAACTTTAACGGCAAGTTGTAATAATGGCCTTAAGGCAATTTAAAAAAAGAGTTATATTTACTGCAACGTTTTAAGTTAGGATGCAGTTTACTTCCGATGAATTTCTTTGATTTCTTTGTATTACAAGATCCCAGAATATTAAGTTTAGAAACCATATTATCTTCTTATCATTACAAATGTCAAAAATTTCAATTCCGTTCTATTTCATTGAATGCTTCAAATACTTTTAATTCAAACATTTTCTTTTACTCTTGACTAAACATTTACAAAGAAATCCCATTTTTTTCTTCTTTTTCTCTTTTATTTATCCATTATCTTTACTTACGTTTTTATTAAATAGAAAAAAAAGAAGAAAAAACATCGAAACTGCATGAAAGAAAACTCAATTTCGCACTGTTTTTTTATATATTTTTCTTGATTACTTCATAGAAAATGTTCTTTGTTTGGCAAATGCAATGAATTGAAAGCTGTTTTTATAAGCATTAGATGAGATGGATTCTGGTGATTTTCAATTTCTAAAAAAAAGTTTTTTTTTATTTTTCAGTTTTTTGTTACAAATTTTCTTAAACAATATCTTTGAGGGTTTTTTTTTGTTTTATTAGAAGATTTCTTTCAATTTCAAATGTTGTTGCTCTACTTGTAAGAATACAATTGTAAATGAAATTAAGAATAAAAAAAGAAGGAAAAAACATAAAGGAAATATGCCAAATCAAGAATGTTTCCTTTCTTTCTACGTTGCAACTTTTGTTGCAACAAAAATGTTATTGGAAGAGAACAATGAGCAGGAAGACAGTAGCAAAAAAAAACACGGTTTCATACATTACAATTCGAAATGTTGGCCTGATTGGCAATGTTTCAAGAACCACTAAAATGCTGACATTTTTTTAATCTCTTTACCCCTTTTAATACTACTGCTTACATGCGCTTGAGATAGGTTTGAAAGAAGAGGAAAAATAGTTAAGTTATTTGCATTAGTTTTAATATATTTGAGCTACGATAGCTTCACTAGATCTACCAGACTACTCGCCTACTTATCTTACAACCTGAAACACTAATTATATTGTAACATACATACATACATACAATCGGCCATTATAACCCTTCAGTTAGGATTACGACTTAGCTTCTCACACCACATATTTTATACATGAGTGGCAGGACCTACAATTTAAAGTCCACTCCGAACGATAGATTTTTAAAAAACTTTTCATTACAATTTTTTATTTAATCTCAGAGTTTTTACTAGAAATTTGCTGAGAGGACTTCACTGAAGAAATATTTTTTCATATTTTCGTTTTGCTGTCAGATCTGAGGTTTGAACCGTGGCCTTACGTCTAATTAGCCAATACACTACCTACTAGACTACGGCGGCTTCAATTATTGTAACACTCACCACAAATACGTAGGAGAGTCATTAATTGACGAAAATTTAAAAAATTCAGAAGCATTCATTGCACAGGAAGTATTCCGTTAAAAACTATCTTCTTCTTCTGATGAAGATCTGAAAAAACCCGTTCAGTGTGCAAATTTTTTTACAGCCTCAGAACTCCTACGGTGTTTGAAGAGATTGTTTTCTAAATATTTCAATTAAGGATTTAAACTTTACTTAGTGCCATTTTACGAAGCCGTATGGATCTTGTTGCAGCACAGATATTCAGTGAGCGTCAAAAGAAACTGTACATTAAAAAAATATACATTATAAAATTACCGTTATTTTTATTTTAAAATTGTTTCATTGCCAGTTGAAAAAAATTAAAACAAACAAAGAAAAATTACAAAAAATTTCGAAATATTTTCAAATTTTTCGGGCACCCTCCTTAAGTGGTAAAAGTTAAGTTTGATGATTGTTAGAATTTTAACTTCAGTATACAGTTTCTTTTGACGCTCACTGTAGCTTCAAAAGGCTTTCCTTTTATCGATGTTTCTGCTGTGTTTCTTCTGTGTTTTGCAGAAAACAAACCATCGCTTTAAATGCCGCACAAAAAATGCATTCCAGTAATTTACTTCATACACAAGAAGTTTTTCTGTTCGCAACCACTAAAATGTTGCTTAAAAAAATTAAAAGTTTTCCGTTTTCAATCCTAAAAATTGTTTTTGAATTCCTATCCTAATTTACATTTTACAACTTCTGCAATAAAATATTTCTGAAATTGTTTTTGCGTTTCTATTCCTCCTTAAAAACAAACACTTTCGGTGACCACAAAAAAGGAAAAGTTCAAACAGTTGAAACGTTTTTGAGCAAATGAATAAAGGAAACAGAAACATTTTAATGTGGTATGTATTTGAAATTAAAATATTTTGTAACGTTTAAATTTATTTAAATTTTTGTGGTATTAAACGTAAGAACCTTATTAAAAAACCAAACAGATTTGTTATGGGAGTTTTCTTCTCGAAAGAGAAAATTGAAAGTTGAACTATTCTAACTGTTCATCCTACAACTACAGTAAGCGTCAAAAGAAACTCTACAGTAAGGATAAAATTCTAACAATCCCCCAAACTCAACTTTTACCACTTACGGAGAGTGTCCGAAAAAATTTGACAATATTTCGATATTTTTTGTAATTGTGTTTTTTCAATTTTAAAAACTGGCAATGAAGCAATTTTAAAATAAAAACAACGGTAATGTATTAAAGTATATTTTGCCTTAATGTACAGTTTCTTTTGAGGGTTACTGTATGTTCATCCTTGTCTATGTAACAAATATCGTTTAATTGTTCTCCTAATAATAGCTTTTAGACATTAAGTCTTTGAATAGAATTTTTGTTAATTTGAACGCAATAAGTGTAAAACAATATCACACAACAAATGTACTCAATAATGGATTCCTGAACGGGGCTAATTTATTATAAATAATAAAAGATTTTATTTTATTATTGTTATTAAACTTTATTAGTATTTATTAGTACGTACTTATAACACCACATCGTATGCGTTCATCTAAACATACAATTCACCTGCCCCTCATCTATACAAGCAATCAAACAGCATTTCGTTCATAAAACCATCTACTATTCACCGCAAATCTCATTGAAGCATTGAAGTACGCGTATTATTGCTTGTGCAGTTGTGGTACCACACCAATGAGAATTTATTAGGACGTGTTTCCTTTCTTGTTTTCTATAAACCTTGGGGAAACTTTAACGTTAGCTAAACTATACCTTTTCATGTTTATTGAACCAGATGTGGTATCAAAATAATAAAAAACCATTTGCTTAATTGAATAATTTTAAAAGAAGTGACCAAAGATTTTATTTTATTTTATTTAATAAATTGACTTATTTTCCATAAATCCGAAATATTAATTTACAGTGAGCGCCAAAAAAAAACTGGACATTAAAAAACAAATATACATTAATAAATTACCGTTATTTTTATTTTAAAATTGTTTCACTGAAAATTTTTAAAATTGAAACAAACAAAAAATTACACAAAATTTCGAAATATTGTAAAATTTTTTCGGCCACTCTCCTTAAGTGATAAAAGTTAAGTTTGGGGGATTGTTAGAATTTTACCCATAGTGTACAGTTTCTTTGATGCTCAGTGTATTTTGTATAATTTCTCACGCACCTAGTTTCATTTTTTTTTTAAAGGGAATTGCGGATATTGAGTTAAGGACCCTTATTTCTATACCTCACTACGAGCATTAAATAAATGAAAACTGAACTTAAAAGAAAATTATTTTAAATAATTTATATTAAAAGAACTATTTTCAAATATTAAAAAATAGGCATGAACAATATTAAGTCCTTAATATGTATATGCTAATTAATTTTTTTTGTTACTTGTCTCGCCAGAGCATGCTCCTCCATTTGAACGACATGGGCGAGTCAGCGCAGCCGCTGGATGTTAATACGCTGGACAACGTCCATATCGTTGATGAGCTCTTACAGCTAAATGTTGCATTGGGTGAGGAAATCATCGCCAACACGCACTGGACCCAAGATCTTACGTAGGATTTTTCTCTCGAATACTCTCAGGTCCATTGCCTCTGCGCCATAAAAAAGCGCGGGGGATGAGCGTCTTGTATATTAAATACTGATTGCTTAGTACAACAGTGTTATTTAAGTCCCTTATGTATGTATGTATATACATATCTCCATTCCCTGCTCTTTCACATCACTAACAGACTTGATATTGGAAGAAGCAATATTGTTAAGTAAACGAAGAATCTAGATACTGGTGTTTTGAATTTACGCCGCTTAACATTAAAATCATAAACAAAAATACTACAACAAACACCAGCATAACAGAAAGGTAAACAAATAAACAAAAATACAACAAGAAACACTGCAAGAATAAATCGACGCCTCCGTTCTATAACATTCTAAGTCGAAAAGGTATGTTTTGAGTTATGAGCTCTTAAAGTTTTTACGTGACATACGACTATATGTGTATTCTAAGAAGATTTTTCAATATAACTTCGGAACGGATCGGCGCATCTTAACCAAATTTTGACAGTATTTAAGTTAGAGAACGTAGAATTTAAAAATGCTAGAACATTAAAAACGTTCTGAGTACACTTAGAACGTTATTGAATGGAGGCCTCGAAATGTAAACAAAATACACAAACAACAATAATGAAACAACGAAAGCTACATTTTTAGAGATTTCCAGAGAACATTCGCCTTCAAGAACATTCATCAGACTGTTTTCCCTGCCATATAAAAGGCAAAGCAAAGAAGTCGAGAGCTTAGAACGTTATTGAATGGAGGCCTCGAAATGTAAACAAAATACACAAACAACAATAATGAAACAACGAAAGCTACATTTTTAGAGATTTCCAGAGAACATTCGCCTTCAAGAACATTCATCAGACTGTTTACCCTGCCATATAAAAGGCAAAGCAAAGAAGCCGAGAGAGTTAGTCAAAGTTCAGTCAGTCTTGTTTGAAGATGCGGTGTGTTTGAAGAGACTAATCGTAGTTTGAATATCTCCGTTACAACGATCTGTCGAATAATTGTCTAGTAATTGTTATTGTTTATGCAAATGTTGTAAACAGAAGAATAACAAACAAAGCAATTGTTGTTGTTTACATCAAGTTGTAAACAGTTGCACACAGAATTGTGAGAATAATAAAGAATTTTTAGTAGATACGAGAGATATACATATTGTTTGTATGTTAATTATAATGATGTATTTACATAACTGTATATGTCACTGCTTTTATAACTTTCTTTTAATCAAAATCGGAAGCTTTATTCAGTATTAAAAATTACTTTTTTTATTTATTTTGCCTGATGGTTTTAATTGCGCTTTAAGTGAACCCCATGTATAGAATAATAATCGAATACATTTATTAAATGAATGAGCAGCAATAAAAGGCCAAAACAATAAATAGAATTTCATTAAAATTGATTGTGTCTTTAGAAAACCATTTACCATGTCGTTCAAACCTTTAATCGTATTTTTATGGAAACCCAAACCCAAACCCCAAAAAAAATATTTCACTTTGCAAATGAATATCGTTTCATATGAATAAAAATCGAATAACAGCCAACCACGGTGGTTGTTGTTGGTAAAATAAAACTACAACAAATTAAAACAAAAAAAAAAGAGAAAAATTGGAATGAATAGGGAAAGTTAATCAAATGAAATCAAATTATGGCATTCAGTATTTAATAATAATTTTCATCTGTGAATGGGAGTAACTGGGATTTATTCGTGGTGTCCATGTAAGCGATGTGAGTATTGAACAAGACACAGCAATTAGGAATTTTTATTCACATTTTTTTTTATTAATTTAAGTGTGTTTTGTCCAAAGAGAGAATGTATGGTAAACGAGCTGTCGTGAAATGGTATACAACTAATTGGCATGAATAAACAACCGTCCGCGCTTAAAGAGGAAGTATTGTTGAAGTACGTCTGTTACAGTGAATGATTTCAGTGAAGCCACTCTATTAAATTGTAAAGGAATTAAACAGCGAGGATTTGGTTTTAGTTGAGTTTTATTTAAACATTTTTTAATTGTCTTTTAGAGGAGTGTTTGGTAAACACTTGTGCAGGTTGTCCAACATTATTACAACTTATCAGTTCATCAACTAAAATAATCGCACTATTAAACTAATTATAAGTACGTACATACATACACAAATGGCCATTACAACCCTTCAGTCCACATTACGGCCTAGCTTCTCACACCACTCATGTTGCTTGTGTTAATTTTATACGTGAGTGGGGGGACCTACAGTTTAACGTCGACTCCGAACGACAGATTTTGGAGAAACTTTTTCATGGCAATTTTATTTAATCTCAGAGTATTTGCCAGAAATCTGATGAGAGTCGCCGAAGTAATATTTTTTTTCATATTTCGTTTCGTTAGCGATGGTTGACGTGGGGTTTGAACCTTGGCCTTACGTCTAATAAGCCAAATAAGTACATAAGTACATACCACGTATTTTTTTGCTACTCATAAGCACTCATGAAATTTTAAATATAACTGAGTCAATATTATTGAAATTTAACTATGTACTCTGATTCATTCGCACTCACTACAGCGTTGATTTATAAGTACAGGTTGCAATGAGTATGCATACAACGTTGACATCAAACTCATACCATTCGAAATATGTTTGAATCATAAGCCTACTCATTTACAAACAGAGCAAACACACAACATTTTAGTGAGTATTTTAGTGTTCGTACGCGATTCATACTTATTTTGTGATTTGTGTATATGCTGAGTTATGGAGAGTCGAAATCAATAACATCATACGTGTTGTTAAGTATGAATATGATGAGTACTTCAAACTTTGAATATGAGTACAGGTTCCACGATTTTGAAATAGGTATGAATACGTATAAGTATCAGATGTTATGAGTATGATTCGATTCTATCCATCTTCTTGAATACTCATTGCTGATCCCTGGTCTACACTTACATACATAGTTGGTCATTACAATCCTTCAGTCGGGATTATGACCTAGATTCTCACACGACCCATGGTGTGTGTGTTAATTTCATACATGAGTGGCCTGACCTACAGCTTAACGTCGAATCCGTACTAAAAATTTTTGAGAAACTTTACATGGCAATTTTATTTACTCTGAGGGTTTTGCCAGAAATCTGCTGAGAGGCAAACGCCCAAGGAATATTTCTTCATGTCTGACCTGAGGTTTGAACCGTGGCTTTACGGTCTAATAAGCCAACACACTACCTACTAGACTATGATGACTTCTTAAGTATGTTCCTTAAAATAGGATCACTTTAGAACTCAACAATGGAATACCCTAACATCAGTGCATTGTATACACGTACCACTTTCCATGTAAATTTGTAAAAGAAAAGTTAAAAACCTTGTAAAAAAACTACAAAAAATATACGCAACACTCTTCATATATCGTTTAAAACATAAAAATTAATTGAAAGTTTTAAAAATGTTACTTTTGTTCGCTGAAATTCTTCGAAAAGTTACACGCGAGTATACACGTTAAGGAAGTGGGTTTTAGTTAAAAGAAAACTTTTTCTCTTCTCCTATGAAATGAAGTAAAATTTCATAAAGTTTCCATAATAAACTGTAAGTGCAAGAACAAAGTGAACTCACAAGTTATTTTTAACACGAATAGTAATGAATGAATAGAAAGGAAGGTAGTGGAATTTGAATAAAACTTTTTCAATAGGTTTTTTGGTTTAATAGTAGTATTCGGGACATAAAGTTGCAAAGTACATAGTACATGCAGTGAGTGTCAAAAAAAACTGTACACTATGGATAAAATTTTAATAATTGCCAAACTCAACTTTTAACACTTTAGGAGAGTGGCCGAAAAAATTTTCTAATATTTCGAAATTTTTTTTAATTTTTTTTTATTCAATTTTAAAAACTGGCAATGAAAGAATTTTAGAATAAAAATAACGGTAATTTATTAATGTATATGTTTATTTTTAATGTACAGTTTCTTTTGACGCCCACTGTACATACAATGTGATATGTGTGAACGCCTTACTTCAAATAAGGCAGGACAACAATTTCAAACAATACTTCTATCAATGAACACTTTTATTAGATCTATAAGGGCAGATACCATATGTGTATGTACCATAGTCTTTATTATTTTTGTAATACTTTGGCATACTTTGTCCCATTGTACTAACACATATGGCAACATTTGCTTAAAGTTTTAATAACGTAACAAATAATGTTACGCAACCACAATTTAAGTGCACGCAGTTGAAATTCTGCGGATATCAATTTTGTTTACTCAACGAAAATTTCTGTTTTACATTACTGCCACGAATTTCATTTGATTTCTTGATTTCTTTTGGAAACAATATTAGATCGTAGAGTATTATGCAGTCGACATAAACCAAATATCAGTTTCTTACTTGTTCTTTAATACTTGTTCTTAAAATTATCGTATAACTTCAACAGCTACTTCGAAATTGTTTTTCTCTATTAATCTCATTGCAGAAGGGATTTCGTAATTGAAACGCTGGTAGCACCAACAATAACTCGACTTTCGCTCATAAATGTCAGAAGTAAAAGTGAATGCAAGTAATGGAAATAAATTAAATGAGAAGTTAAACTTGGAAAGTTTTTCATTTAAGTTTTGTTGCGAGGGCTTACAGCTCAGCATTTAAAAAACAAGTTAAGAAAATATCATTCATTCAGTAAAATAATGAAAATAAGTGTGATTTATTTAATGTTTTCATAGTAAAATTTTAGTTTTAAACGCAACAATTCTGGCTAAAATGAAGTCCTTATTCGGTTTCTTAGTCGTCGCTTTTCCTAACTAATACTCTACAAGGCGCTAATCCACCTCATGCTCCTTTATAAGGCAGAGGCATGGACACTATTAAGCATTGATGCAGCATCCTAGAGAGTATTCTAAAGAAAAGTCCCATGTTAGATATTCGATCGAGTGCATGTTGATGATGACTTCCGCATCCAATGCAACAGTGAGCTATATGAGTTCTTCAACGACATGGACGTTGTGTAGCGTATTAACATATAACGGCTGAGCTGGCATGACCATGTCGTTAGAATGCAGGAGGATGCTCCTCCGAGATGAGTATTTGATGCGGTGCTCTGCGTAAATCGGCGAAGAGGATGATCTTGTTTGCGTTGGAAGGACCAAATCGGGGAAGCCCTGTCATTGATTAGTGTTACCAACTGGTGCAGGCACACAAGAAGCAGAGCCACCTGGAAGGATGTGTTAAGGCAGACCGAAATCCGTTAATCGGATTATTAATGGCCAATTAAGTAAGTAAGTAAGTAAGTAAGTATGTAATTAAGTAAGTATATTATTGGCCTCTTGTTTTTTGCCCGAATCGTTTCAGTTATCCTCTCTTCACCTTCCCTGTGTTAGAAACACAAAAACTTTTTCGCCGCAACATCTTCAATTCAATTGTCTTGAAAAGCCTGCTCAATTATGACGTTCGGAATTGATGTTAAACTCTACAGATCATTCTTTATTGACATTATTAACACACACCACAAAGGTGCTATAGCCGTCGTAGTCTAGTAGGTTTTATGCGTGCTTCAAACCCCAGCATACACATCTCAACCAAACGAAATATAAAAAAATATTTATTCGTCGACTTTCTCTCACCAATCTTCTGGAAAAAATTCTAAGAGTAAAATAAAATTCCCATTAAAAATTGCTTCTTTCGGAATCAGCTTTAAACTGTAGATCCCACAGCTCATTGACAAAATTTACACACACAACATGGGTTGTGTAAGAAGAAGAAGGGCGTGATCGTGACTAAAGGGTTGTGGGCTTCCAATTTGCTTTACAATAGTCTCAAAAATTTCAAGAACATCAAAGAATTCTTTTAGAATTTAAAAGTAGAAACATTTCCTCTTTCTTTAATAGTCCCTCTTACTTATGATACTTTGTTCTGTTAAATAATTTCAAAATAGTTTAAATATTTCATTAATTACTATTAAAAGTAAATGTTGTTAGAAAACTTCTAAGCAAACAACCTTCAAAGCAGTTGTCAATACATATATTACTTTTACTGTGTAAATCATACACAAACTTTACCTTAACAAATGCCGACAACTTTCACATCTCCACACAACTCTACCAACCACAACCCACAAAATCGAATCAACGAACGAACGAACAAGTCTGAAGCAGATAAATACATGTGGTGAAAGCAAATGCTGGTGACATTCTTGTGGTAAATAAATAAGTAAAGATGTATGTATGTACACAGGATTCACTTGAATTCACAATCAAACACTTTTGTTAATGAAAAGATACTCTAATGATAACAGACGGCCAAATGACAAATAAACGAAGAAAAGGTAAAGAAAATTCCAATCCGATTAAATTTTATGAAAAACTCTTGCCAACCAACCCTGGCAACAAAGCAGTAAGTGGTATACCAAGAATTTATGACAAAAGTTAAGATAATTACGGGAGTTTGGTGAGAAAACTTTTATTTGGTAAATTGTAACACACACACACACCTATAAATGTCGATTAAAACACTTTAAGAAATAGTTATGAGTGTTATGAATATAGCAAAGTACAGTAATCGTCAAAAGAAACAAAACTTTTTAAAAAAATATACGTTTATAAATTACCGTTATTTTTATTTTAAAATTGAATCATTTCAAAATTTTTAAATTAAAAAAAAAAACACAAAAAAATTTTGAAATATTGTCAAATTTTTTCGACACTCTCCTTAAGTGGAAAAGTAGAATTTTATATTTAGTGTACAGTTTCTTTTGACGCTCACTGTATGTATATGGGGTGTGTCTATGGAAGTACTTCGATGATTGTTTTCAAAAAAAAGGAGAAAACACTTAAGAAAGCATTAATAAATTTTACACTTAATATTTAGCAAAAATTGCTCATGAAATACTTCTTCTCTCAACTTGGAATAAATATTATATTTTTGTAACAAAGACTATGCACACTAAGAAACTATATATGTACATACATATATACATATGTACATACATATATACATATGTACATACATATATACATATGTACATACATATATACATATGTACATACATACATACATATGTATGAATTACGGCCTAGCTTCACACACCACTCAAGTTGGGTGTGTTAATTTTATACATGCGTGGCGAGGGACCTCCAGTTCAAAGTCGACTTCGAACGACAGATTTTTGAGAAACTTTTCATGGCAATTTTTATTTACACTCAGAGTTTTTGCCAGAAATCTGCAGAGATTACGTCGCTGAAGAAACATTTTTCAATATTTCGTTTTGTTGTGTATGTTTGTCTGACCTGGGGCTTGCACGAATAAGCCAACACACTACCTACTAGACTACCGTAATTTCAACTCAATAGCTGAATGCAATATAAAATTTTAATTCAGACAAGGAACTTATTCTTCGAAAATATCTGTTGTGGTGATAAATCGAAAAAGACAAGACCTCACAAACTCTGAACGTAAGCGTATGAGTTATATTGGCAAATGAAGAGTTTCAAATAAATAAATGTATACGCTCTGGTGGTCATATATGGTACATTAAACCTTAATTATTCATGGCAATTTTATTTTACTCTCAGACATTTTGCCAGAAATATGTTGAGAGGTAGACGCCAAAGAAATATTTTTTCATATTTCAATTTGATGTCTGACTAAGAAACTGTATACTCAAGAATGTTTTATACTTTTTTTTTCGAGAAATCAACATGAAAAACATGTTGTTTAGGCACTGCATAAACTGATGTAGCATTGGAATGATCAGTCGGCTTTAATTGTTGCCTTTGTTAGACTTTATATGCATGGAGATGTAACTAGAAATGAAAAAAGGCCATAGTAAGATGAGATATAGGCTCATTTGCTAAGGACAACAAATTTGATAACTTTTTCCTTACACAATCGATACATTCTGTAGCGTATTCACTTCAATGACGCAAAGGACTGTCCATGTTTTCAATTCCTTTTTATTTTTTTTCTTGCTAATTCCATGAACTGTACAATAGTTATTTCGACCATAATCACTATGTAAAGCACGAAAAGAGGCCATGTAAGAATCTCTTGTTTTATAGTTTTAACGTTTTCTCTGTGGTCTTTGGTCGTTAAACCAACGACAGATTTTTGTGAAACTTTTCATTTTATTTCGCCGAAGAAATACTTTTTTATATTTACATTTTGATGTCTGACCTGGGGTTTGAACCGTGAGGCCTCGGCCTAAATCAACACAATACATACTAGACTACGGCGACCTCAAAAGATCTCCACAGATAATTAAATTATATACTCAGTGGCTTTAAAACCGCCGGACTTGCAAGGCATTTTTCATGTGAGGAAAATAATATGATTGCCATTTACGAATATAGTTCGTTTGACGACTCAAGAGCACAAAGGAACAGTTAAAACTTACTATAAACGCGGAAATTCTGTCCAATATTGCATTGTATTCTATAATATTGGCCCTAGTGTAGCTAGTTTTCAATAACTTCAATCGTTGGATCAAAAATTATTTTATCTACTTTATCTCTGTGTCATATTCCTCATTCCTTTGTGCAAAAGTTAATTAAGTGTGGTTCGTATTTATTTTTAGCTTCTGAATGTTATAAAAATGACTTGAACACTCCATGCAAGAAGTGTAAATGTTCTTACCATACATACACATGCATGCAAATATTTTCTTATCAATTATCACATTTCCTTCATTATAAAAGAATTTCTTGAAATGTTTGTTTTTAATTCGTTAACAAATAAACTATAAAGTTTTTAATTAAAAACATTAATTTAATCTCTCAAAAAAAAAATTAACTTCTTTTAAATGAATCTTGTGAGGAACAAAACAACGAACTCATAATCGGCTTAGTTCGACTAAGTGATAACAGACAATTTTTTTCCCTAAATTTGTCGTTGTTAGTAGAACCTGAAAAGATCGTAACACGTAGTTTTAAAGTTAACATGTAAGGAAAGTTATTTATTGGAAGGTACCCAGAATTATGGACTAAACATTATCTGAGTTATATAGGCTCACGGGTGCCGAAATTCAAAGTTTTATTTTAAAGGGGATGCATAAGCATTCTGCTTAAAGCAAATAACATACTATTGTATGGTAACCATATCGTGTACATAAATATGAAAACTTTTAATAAGCTTTGTAATTGTTTTTTACATTAGCATTGTGGTAACACAGAAATAACACTCCCCTACTCCTCTCATGGTGGCGAATCAGTGTAGTTTTTTTTTTTTTTGTTAAAATGAATTCAAGAACAAATAAATTATAAAAATTTAATTTTTCTTTTTATCGTTATTTTGTTTTGTATCGTATTATTTTCTTATCGTATTCGATTACTGTTGCAGAGAAGTCTTTTGCATTCTATGGTTGTTGTATGCTCCACCAAGTTAAAGGGATAAACATGTGCACTAGGGTGGTTTTCTCTTTTTTTTTATTACCTGGCATATATGGTAGGTAATCTATGAGAGGTTGCCGTAGTCTAGTAGATATTGTGTTGGCTTATTAGAGGCAAGGCCACGGTTTAAACCTCCAACAGCAGACTTCTGGCAATAACTCTGAGAGTAATTTAAAATTGCCATGAAAAGTTTCTCAAAAATCTGTAGTCCGCCGTCGACTTTAGACTTAAGTCCTGCCGCATTTACAAAAATTAACACACACAACATAAATGGCGTGAGAAACTAGGTCGTAATCCTGACTGAAGGGTTGTAATGACCAATTAAGTATATATGTATGAGAAGTTCTTAAAAAATCCACATGTTTGAAATCAACACCTTGCCTTGATATATAGAACAGCTAAATTTTATTAAGAAATGATGTTAAATACAAAAAATTTTATTTATTGTTTCCACTGCATTTCAAACGGGCTAATCCTTTTATCTTAAATACTGAACCAGTTTTTTTACAGAATTTTCCCAACACATGTGTAGGAAAACAATTTACAAAAACAGAATTCATTCAATTATTTCATGGTATTTTCCACATTTTTAATTAAAAAAACACACACGATAAAAAATGTGTTTGTTAAGCGGAACAATACAGGTTCACAACAGGTATTCTGTTATTGCAAAGCGCTCTACTCAACGAAAGTAATGGCAAATAAAATAAAAACAAACAAAAAAAAAAACAATTCTTAACACAACTTTATGGAAAATACTTGATTTTTTTTGGTCGGTCATAAATCATACAAACGTTTTGGAATCACAAAACGAAGTAAAAAAATCTTCTAAACGTAGAATATATTCACGTAATGCAAACAAAAATCTGGAGGTTTTTTTCAGAAACCATAAGCAAATATGTGGCTGGTAAAACCAAGCCACACAGGCTTTTTTAACCGAATTTTATTTATAAAGGAATTTTTTAAATGAAAAAATAACGACTAAAAAGGGGAAGAATTATATGATGGAAATAAAAGCCTCTTATCATAATGAAATTTTGCTTGCCTACTCCGTTGTTCAAACAGAATTACTAGGGCAATTTAATTACTATATTAAGGCACCTTAACCATCGCACTTAAAACTTCCTTGTTTTCAATTGATCCTATACATTAATATTCATTAGACTCAGACTGTTCAATAATAAAAGCAAGCAATCAATCCAATGGTTATCAGTACATACTCCTACCGAATTTTTTGTATTTTAAGTGCCATTTATTGGTATTTTATTTTTGTTTTTCTTTCCTTTTTTCTTTTACTTCTTGATAGAGTGTGAGTGTGTTCATTTCATTGTTATTGCTTTCGTTTTATGATTTGATTTTTGGAAAGTTTACCCAGTGTGTGTATAACTTTATTTTTGCAAGTGATGTTACAAATGTACACATGAATTCTATTGTTTAACTAACACACATACAACCATATGTTCATACATACATTCATGCATACTGCCCATGTTGCAAGAAGAATTTAAATAATCATTTAACAAAATGCAGTTCCTATACATACGTATGACATATAAAAATACTTTCCAATACTTATATACATACATACAGGCATATACATGCATTTATCAAGGTTTTCATATTCATACGTTTACCATAGATTTTGTACATACATGTACATTTCCGTAAGAATATTAAATTTAAAAACTTAATTGAATTTACCTTCAAATGGGTTTGGCATTCTGACATCAATTTACACATCTTTTTTGTATCTTAATTTGCCACATTTTGGAACATTTATGGTATACAAAAACACACAAACACTTACACACACACACTGAGACTAACTCAATTTGTGGCATTTTTGGACATTTAAGGTCAAAAGAAAACATATTTCAAAGTCTAATATTGATTTCTAAAATTAGAAATTTTTCACAACAAAAAGAAAAAATTATTCCGTAGCCGTATGCACTGTGTTTGCTTTCGTCAATAGAACAGATATTTGAGTGTTCGAAAAAATTCGTTTAGAAATTTTAACCCAAATGAAGCCCAACTTATTTCGTAGATTGTATTTGAAACAAGTTATTTATGAAACCAAATATTTAAGAAAACAAAACTTCATAAATGGAAGGTGCTGCATTGTGTATTTCCACCTCGGAGCTAAGATTTGACACCGTTGGACTATTATTTGTGGGGTGCCATCAAAGATACGTGTTACGCCGATAAGCCAGAGGCAACTGACGCTTTAAAGGACAATATACGTTAAGCCATTGGTGAAATACAGCTGCACACAATCGATAATGTGCTTAAAAATTGGACGGATCGTATAGGCTACTGCATGGCCAGCCGAGGCAGCCATTTGAATGAAATTATTTTCCATTATTAACCGGAAGTATTGTACTTTCAAATAAAAAAAAGAAATTTGAGAAAATATTCAGTAGTTTTTTTAAAGCATTTTCAAAAAAAAAAGTTATTTGGCGGACCCTTTATAAGAATATTTAAACATTTATTGTTGAAATTCATTTCTCCTTATGTTACCTTCGGAAAAATCTATAAATGTACGAACAAACCATAAAAATAATTCCCAATAAATGTTCATATTTGTTAAACTTTCGACATTCAACAATATTTTATGATTTTTTAAAAATTTTTTTCTTTCATTTTATGTGGAAAAGGAAACTTAAACTTTTCTCCTTAAAAATTCATAAAAATGGAAAAGAGCAGACAAAATGAAAATTATTTCCAAGTACCGGCTTTACACGCTCGAAAAAACATGTTGCAGTTCCAAGGATGCAAGGAAGTACCTTATTATTGTAGATTAATTTTAGTCATTTATACAGTGAGCGTAAAAGGGAACAGTACATTAAAAAGCAATATACATTAATAAATTACCGTTATTTTCATTTTAAAATTTATTTTCATTAAAAATTACAAAAAATTTCGAAATATTGGTAAAAGTTAGGTTTGGAATTTTATCATCAGTGTACATTTTCTTTTGACGCTCACTGTAGTTGTTAAAAATTGTCATATAATGGTTATAACAGTTATGTTATCGTCCGTCAGATATGTGATATATTTACGAAATTGGCAACAGTAAGCGCCAGATTGAATTTCTATAATAAAAATTGCAGATGTTATGTGGAAGCATAGCTGCCCGATTTGACGATTTATCGTCCTTTTGACGATTTTGAGCTTCAAAAATATCATATTGACGATTTGACGATTTAGGCCCTTATTATGACGATTTTTTAGAAATTAAAAATTTAAGTCATATTCTTTACGATTTATGGGGTATACTTTCTTTTTAATTATATTTAAACTATATTACTCATACGCATCATATTACATGTATTAGAATAGTTACCCTGAAAAGTATGCAATAAAAAAACTTCGATTTTGTTATGTATGAAACTAATGGAATTAAATATGACTCATACGTCACATATGTTCTCTGCATTATGAATTTTACATATTAGATATGAGCATAATGTTAGTAAATATAATGGGTTGGCGATCTAAAAGTTTAAATTTAAAAATGTAATAAAACGAAAATAGTTTGAAATTTTGCTAAATTCATTTCTTTGTTATGAATTACAACTGCTCCGGTTGGAAATGGATTTTTATTTCATTTATATGGCTGCCGCGGATTTATGCCGTAATTTGACGATTTTTAAAAATTAAAAATTTACAACATATTCTTTACTTGATTACATTAAAAGCCACTTTAACCTTTGTATTTACTTTGCAATTCTTACTATTGGAAATTTATGATAGTAAAAACAAGGAGTAAAGTATTATATTCTTAAGTTACTTTCGAATACCTGTGATGATTTTTCTGTATTTTATTCCTTTTTAATCACTTAAAAGCTGAACAATTACAACTCCTAAAAAACCTCGTAGTTAAGAATAATATATAACCTGTCGTTGCAGACTATTGTAAAAATTCTAGTATAGCTTCTAATATTGCCATCCGAAGAACAAAGGCAAGCGCCGTTAACAACACTCATGAGATGGATGGCATTGAGTTTGGAACTATGCTATGAGAAGAACGAAAGAGAGAACAGTGTTTATGGACACTAGGCTTGTATATTTTTATACCATAAGTAACACGACAGACCTTTGCAGGAAATGAGTTCCACATTCCGACACAGTCCGACTAAAAACCGTATTTTTACTGTAATGCAGTGTGCGATCCACTGGACAATCGACCACATACGAATGTGCTGGCCGAAAAGACGAGCGTTATGTAGGAATATATGATTTCCGGGAAAAAGTCCCCTTATTTCGTTCAAGCAAAACCATTTTATAGTTGGGACAGAACAGTGAAACACAAACCACATTGCAACGATGCTCCAATGATTAAATGGAGTTGGATACACTACCGTCATTAACGAGATACTATGGACTCTCTTGTACACGGTCGAGAAACCGCAAATAGACATGAGAGTTGTATTCAATTCTCTGTCAGTTATAAACGGTGTAAATAGTAAGATCGGATGACAAGAACTTGAGAAGGAACTGAAAAATGTGTCAAAAGCTTCTGAGTCCCTAATATCTACACCGCCCATAGATATAGATGATGTAATATTATTGCTGCGCTTATGTACCAATAAACAACGTTGGGATATATTGTTTAAAACTTAAACAATTATTTCCTGAAAATGATCACAATTTCTTCATTTTTGGAAACAAAATATTAAATGAAGATGAGGGATGATAGCTTTTAATTTCCAATAAATTCTTTGTGAAATGTTTTATTTTTGAACGCAGATATGTAAATACATCGACTTCATATGTTTTACTACAATAGAAATAATTTTGGTTTTTAAATAATTTTAATTTATTTATTTATATTTTCTGATGATTTTTTTACGATTTTAATAAACGTCTTTGACGATTTTGACGATTTTTTTTTCAAATATTTGACGAATTGGTGCCTTATTTATCTGGCAGCTATGTGCGGAAGTATTGATAGGTTAAGTAATTATGTTCACAGCTTGTAAATTGATAATTAAAAATTTGTAATTTGGTATACCAACCAACCACTCTTTGTCATTTAAAACCACTTCATTAATAAAAGAGCAACATTTTTTTTTAAAGTCCTGCAACCTTAAGATAATTTTCGTTTATTTTTTCATAAACAAGAGACTCATATTACCGTATAATTTTGACCTCATTTCACCATGAAATTACCATTCCCTACCGTATCTTATTCATTATGATTTACAATGTTTTTTTAAGGTTTTTATAAGTAATTTACAATCCTTACATCCTTAATTCTGTTTAAATTATCTGCAACAGGAGCCGTTTACCATATTCATTAATAATATGGCATGTCCGTTGAAAAAATAAGAGACATTCACGTAAATGCCATGTTCATTTGAATATAAATTCGACGAACAGAATTAAATTAATAAGAAGACCATTTCGTAATAAAAAATCAAAGAGAGACGGTATCCTCTAAGAGGAGAAAAGCTTAAAAGTTATTGAAATCTACTTATTAAGTCCAGTTTAATTTAAACCATAAATTAAAAAGAAAAACTAGAAAATGTAAATATCTTTTTGAAGCCTTAGGGCCATTATTACAACTTCCCGTTAAAGTTGGGTTTAGTTAAAGGTAACCTTAGCTAAAGTAAACTTTAAAGTCACCTTTAACTTCTTTTCGTTATTACAACCTAATGATAAAATAAAGTTAACTTTTTAAAAAATATGGCAGTGCCGGAGCAAGGTCGAATTAAACAAAGTTTTTTTTAAACAAAGTGGCAACGACGGGCTTCTTTTTTTTTGTTGTATATGCTCATTTCGTTTATATTTGTAGTTGCCAGATTTAAAATAATATATAATATGGGAAGTTCAGGCACAAACTTAACTTTAAATGTTACCGTTAGGATGCTTTTCCCTTTAACTTAACGCTAACTTCTATCTTATTGGGTACTCATAATAATGAAAAACAATTTATCTGCCGCTAAAAATCCTCCCTTTAGTTAACGGCAAGTTGTAATAATGGCCTTAAGGGTAGCTTCCTAAATAATCTTCATGTTTCATTTGTAAATTCAATTATCAAGGGTCAGCAAATACAATGGAAATGTTAAATAAAGATTTTCTTTAAATCTTAACTGAATGCATTTTTCTTATTGTTGCTGATTGTATGATAAATAAAACAATGCACGTAATAACATGGAAAATACGGGACAATTCACAGAAGGCAATTATGATCATGTGTATCATATACAATGTATGTATGTATGCATATATCCTTACTTATTACATTAAATTAATTAAAAGCAGAAATGTAAACCGATTGTAAAGGAAACCATTAAAGAAAACTATGTCACTTACGAGGCTAAAGCGAAAAGAATTTAAAATGTAAAGAAAAAAATTCTGTTAAAGGACTGAGCAAAAGAATGAAATTATGCATTACATGATCTGCTAAATACGTCATAAATACGTCACTTGTCCTATAAAACTTTTACGCTTAAAAAATGCTTCAAGTCCTTAAGTTAATTATGAATCTTTAGTTTCTTTTTGATAATTACGAAGACGAAACTGATGCATAATAATAATGCTGGATAAGATTAATTTTACATTTCCTGTGTTAAACATAAATAAACCATGTCCATTATGATATACAGACATACTTATACAATAATTAAATAATAAATATGGTTAACAGGTAAGTGCAAATAAATAAACACTTCACATCCGGTTATCAAATTCTAGAGAAATAAAGTTTGTAAATCAATTTGTTTGTCTTTTTAAGAGCAATAAATGCCTCTTGAAATGAAATGTATACAGCATCATCAATTTACAAAATTAATTATGAATTACCACTTAGACGAAGAGTCAAGATTCTTAATTAAATTAATATCAGGTATAGGAAATGATTTTATATTTTAAAATTTATGTATCTTGTCCACCATATTTGTAAGGAATGTTTAATATTTTTCCATATTTTTTCACGGAACTCATGTATTGTTTAAAGACTTAAATTTTTTAAAAATGAAATCAAGCTTAGTGAATGTCTGTCTCAAATAGACACTGTTCTGCGCTATAAGCTGTTTGGTTTTAATAGACTTACATACTTACTTAATTGGCCACTACCAATCAGATTAACGGATTTCGTCCTGCCTTAACACATCCTTCCAGGCGCCTCTGCTTCTTGCGCGCCTAAGCCAGTTGGTCACACCAATCGATGACAGAGCTTCCTCGATTTGGTCCTTCCAAAGCAAACAAGGTCGTCCTTTTCACCGACTTACGTAGATCCCCGCATCAAATACCCATCTCGCCGGAGCATCCTCCTTCATTCGATCGACAAGGTCGAGCCACCGCAGCCGCTGGATGTTAATATGCTGCCCAATGTCCATGTTGTTGAGGAGCTCATACAGCTTACTGTTGGATCGGTGGAGGGAAGGATGAGCGTCTTGAGGAGTATTAGTTTTGTGGTACGAGAGAGGTCTCTGCTATTCAATTGTCTATTGAGACCATACTAACAACATACTGGCAAGAGTAACCCTACTCTTGATCTGCAGACTGACATCATTTTTGGTGGTAACGGCGGAGCCAAGATAAATAAATTCCTTGACTACATCGAAAGTAAAGTTATTGGCCGAAATCTGAGATCCAATACGCCGCACGGTTTTAAAAGAAGGTATATCAAAATTCGATTCTTCGATTACTTCGATTTTCAATACATACAGTGAGCGTCAAAAGAAATTGTACTTTAAAAAATTTTCATTAATAAATTAACGTTATTTTTATTTTAAAATTGTTTCATTGCTAGTTTTTAAAATTGAAACAAAAACAAATAAAATAAAAAAAAATTCGAAATGTTGAAAAATTTTTTCGGACTCTCTCCTTAAGTGTTAAAAGTTAAGTTTGGTGATTGTTAGAATTTTATCAATAGTGTACAGTTTCTTTTAACGCACACTGTATATCTGTGATTATCCCGTACATCAGAATCTTCTGTTGTTAATTTAGAAGTGTATTGCAATATGACTTGAAATGACCGAAATGTACGATATGGTAGTTCTAACAAGAAGGTAAGAAAGAAGATTAATTTCAGGATATACACTTAAATTTAAATATTTTTTAAATACATGGTACATTTGTTTAATTTTAATAAATTAACAAGTAAAGTATTACATGAAATGTAGAAGTAAAGCGATAACACAATATTAGAATACACCTATACTATACAACAACCAGAGCAATTGGCAACATTATCTTCAGTTTATTTAGTTTTGTTGGATTTATTTTTTTACCACGAAGACTGTTTCTTACAGGAAATGACTTGTCTTCTGTTAAATCTTTCTATCTCATAAAAGAAATTTCCTTAATCTATAATTTAAAAACAAGAAAAATAGCTCCAAAATATTTATTTACTTTATTTTTCTTACATTTAATCTTCCTTTTGCCTTGCACTAATAAACAGTTTAATAATGTTGGGCCCAAAAGAAAAATGCGTTTGAAAAACATGTTGTTTCCACATAAACTATTAGAAGCACAGGTCTAGTGAGGTGGATGGAACCACTCTCTGGACACTTTACTTTTTATGGTAATCTTGATTTCATTTAGTTTTTAATATCGCGCAATATACACTGAGAGACACGTTGAATAATAGCGCGTAGTTACTAAGAATGAGGGAACATAAGGAAGTGTATTCTGTTGGTTTATCATTATTTTTATGCTTATCGTTATACATGCTATTAACATTTCATTTGCGATAACATATTTAGCTGTCTTACAACGAACTACTGTTAACAAGGGCTATTAAATTGCTATTTTAAAATAATGAGATTTTTTGCCATCTCTTTGCCTTTGAATGTATTTTAAAAATATAATCACCTGCAAGTTTAAAATCTCAAATACAGTGTAACATTTACATACGAGGATAGGGCAATAAGTGCATAACATTTTAAATACTAGGTTAACTTACTAGAGTTTAAGTCAACAGAATAATGCGAATGATTAAGCAATTCGTAGCTTGATACATTAATTCTTCATATTTTTGCACACTGTAGTTTGCTATTAAAGGCTGTCAAACCATTGTCAAACCAGATTTTGCAAAATTCGGTAGGAGCTACTGATAAGCACCCACTGCGAGGAGTAGTGCTGCTTTTTTAATTAAAAGGACACCAATTCAGAAGTTGCTTATCTGAGATACCCAGAAAACATGTGTACCGATTCACTTGGATCATAAAATTCGTTCTATTGTGAATCCAACAGGGATTGTCCATTAAATTTTTTAATACAAATTCGTTAACGCTTATATGTATTTATGTTAATCAGTGACGTCGTAGTCTAGTAGGTAGAGTGTTGGGTTATTAAACATCAGGCCTAGATTAAAACCACAGATCACACAGATCTCCAAAGAAACGAAATATGAGAAAAATATTTCTTCTAATAAAACTCTAAGAGTAAATAAAATTGCCATGAAAAGTTTCTCAAAAAATCTGTCGTTCGGAGTCTACTTTAAACTATTGGTCCCGCCACACATGTATAAAATTAACAAACACAACATAAGTGATGTGAGAAACTAGGTTGTAGTCCTGACTAAAGGGTCAATTACGTACGTACCAGAGATCAGCAATGAATCGTTTTTTCGCTACTCATAAACATTCATGAAATTTTGAATATAAGTGAGTCAACAATATTGAAATTTAAATACGCTGATTTCTTCATACTCACTACAATGTTGATTTATAAGTACAGGTTGCAATGAGCATGCGTACAACGTTAACATCAAACTCATACTATTCGAAATATGTTTGATTCATAAGGTTCATAACTTTAGAAAAATACTTATAGTACTTTTAATAATTCGAGTGACTCGAACAGGAAGCAGAGCAAACACACCACCATTTAGTGGGTATTTTGGTGTTCGTACGTTAATCATACTTATTTTGTTATTCTTGTGTATGTTGAGTTAAGTGGAGAGTAGAAGTCAACAACACCATACGTGTTGTTAAGTATGAATATGATGAGTATTTCAAACTTTGAACATGAATAGAGGTTCCACGATATTAAAATAAGTATTAATTATTAAGTATTAAAATATATGTATAAGTGGTTGAATGTAAATTAAGTTGCTTATGTACCTGGGCAAAACAGCCGAACAAATTGCCCAGAATTCCACTTTTTTGCAAAGGAATTGGAATTTAAAATGCCCAAAAATCTCCACCCAAATTAAAAAGTTTTTAATAGGAAGAGTACAACTGCCAGCATATTTGTAACAAATAACACAATATAGAGCCTAGAGGAGACAAAAACTGCTGAAACCTATAACAAACTTTATACTTGTTTATGATATAAAGCTTAAAGAATTCTTAACATTAATTTCAGTTTTAGCCGAAATATTTTTGTCCCAACACCTTAAATTTTACCACCTATTGTACGTATGCATATAATGTTAACACAACAAAAATTTCGAAATTTAATAGAAAAAATAATGACAAGTAATATGGCTTGCCCCACTAGTAGCAGAAAAACATTTTGTTTTATGAACACCACCATCTGCTTCGTTTGGTGTACGACTATAGTGCCACTAATCATAAGAAAAAAAATTCTTTCTTTTTCTCCGAAATTGTGTCATATTTTTATGCAAATAAAGTAGGCAAGATGAAGTGGCAAAATATTTGGCACTTCGAAGAAAATTAAAATAAGATTTAATGTTGTATACAAAATAAATGATACTCTAGGACTTAATAATATACACTTATTAGAAGTGATTTATTAATAGAAGTGATTTATTATGTCGCAGCTTAAAATTTAATTTCAAAGAGCGAATGGAAATTTAAAACAAAAAAATGTTTCATAAATCCAGTTGAAAAAGAAAATGTAATCCAAAGAAAAGGTGACAGTAAAAAGGTATGCTTCAACTTAATTTAATTTAAAGTATACCTAGTTAAAGAACACATTGTGTTTAGTTGTTTGCAAATATTGATTGGATAGTCATTATAGAGGGCTGTTGCTCTTGTCGTGGAAAATTGGATAAAGGATCATGTGTGGCAACTATTATGGTTTAATTGATAAAAGAAACTATTTTATACGTAGTAAGGTTTGTCATGACCACTTAACCCTGGAGTGTAACTGTTCGGCTAACCGATGAAGCTCATTTACTCTTTATCATATAACTCTTTTATGTTTGACGAAATTTCGCTCTTTTTTTTTATCAAAAATGTTAGTTGATAACGAAAGCTTGCCGTGAGTAGACGTGAATTATTTTTTTTAATATTACAATATTATTGTCTCTGCAGTTGTTGACATTGCTGCTCATTTGCTTTTTCTATTCTTTTCTGGCTTATTGTTGTCATGTTTTAAAGTTTCTTCGGTTATTATCATATCCATTTGCCTCATTTTTTTATATTTCCTGGTTATGTTTTAGAAAAACATTTCCGTTAAAAATTCTACAAATTTCCTAAAAGAGAAATGTTAAAACAAAGATTTAAGTTCTTTAAAGAAAGCTTTCTTGATGTACTTTTCGGTAATTTTTATTTCAAAGAAAAACTGAACGTGAATTACGGTTACAAAATCCATCTAAAAAGTTCATAAATTTCCATAATAAGCACGAGTTAGAATTGCTCCTACAGTGCAGCCAAAACTACTTACATATGTACATATGTATATAATTGGTCATTACAACCCTTTTGTAAGGATTATGACCTAGCTTCTTACGCCACTTATGTTGTGTGCGTTAATTTTTGTGCATAAGTGGCGGGATCTACAGTTTAAAGTCGACAAAATTTTTGAGAAACTTTTCATGGGAATTTTATTTAATCTCAGAGTTTTTGCCAGAAATCTGCTGAGAGGAAGTCGCCGAAGAAATATTTTTTCAAATTTAATTTTGTTCGAGATGTCAGACCTGATTTTTGAACCAAGGCCTCGCGGTCTGATAAGCCAACACCCTACAAAGTTTTATTTAAAAGTCTGCTATTTTTATGCATAACACTGTTGATTCTTACGGCATCTAACTAAAATATTTCAAAATTTTTCTTGGTCTACATTGTCACCCCTTTCCATTGAGTTACTTTTTGTTAGGTTTTTATGGTTCGAGGCGTTTTATATTTCAAAAAAATAAATGAAAAAAATAAAGGCAAGTATCTGTTGCTTATTAAAAATTAACATTGTTTTCTTATTGTCATTTTACTGTTGTTGTTGTTGTTTTCCAGTCACACAATTTAAAACTAATAAAACAAGTCCAAAAACTCTTAAAGGGTTTTGCCGGAGCACGGAATTTTATATTAAAAATCTTGAAAATCTTGGTAGAGAACAACGAAAAGAATAATTTGACACTTGGGCTCAGTAGACATTTTGTGTAATAAAAACAAGACAGTCATAGACGATGTACAAGGGTATCTTGACATTCTATCCAAATTTTGTTTTTCTATGGAAATGGGTGAACAAAAAAATTACAAGAGGTGTTGTATTATAAAAACATATGGTTGAGTATATGATGTTTGCGTATTCCTTTCAATGAAATTAAATAGTTTGTAAAGAATTAACTGAAGAAATAATCATAAAAAACAGAAATTTCTTTTGTCTTGGCTGTGTTGTTTACTTTGTAAAGAGTGCCGAATTAATATAATATTTCTATTCTCCATCCAAAAGCTCTCAGCTTTAAAATATTGCTTCATGAACACTTCAAATTTTCTTGTCAGTTAATTTTTACTGAAGCAATAAACTGCTAAAAAATCTTGAATAAAATATTTGAAGTGTAAGAGGTGTTTAAAAATCAGAGGTTTGTAAAACGTAAATCTCAAGAAAATTTATAAAACTCCCAACAAAACTTCTGTTTCGTTTAATAACTTTTGAATTTAAAAACTTTGCTTTAAGTACCATAAATAGAATATTTTCATGAAACTACCGAAAGAGTTTGTCAAGTTGTAACAGGAAGTAGCTTAAGGGCGAAATCAAAAATAATGTAAAATAAATTGGCCAATTTACACGACTTTGTATCGTGTATGTTGTATTGAATACACTTTTTATTTGTGAACGCTCAATGCTATGCTGTATTGTGTATTTTGTATTCCAAACGTCAGAAAGCGATAAGAAGAAGAAGGAACCAGTGTTCATAATTTGATTTTCAAGCAACAAAATGAAAAATATTACGGAAAAAAGTAAATTAATTAATTAAATCTGTGCGAACAATTATAATTTTGTTGACTCAAGTTACATAGAAAATATTTTGTATTTTTATTCTTCTTCTTGATTACTGGCATTTACATAAACTGATAGCATGAAACCAATACAACTTCCAAAGACATATGTAAAAAAATGTGTATAAGTGTATCGGATTTTTATAATAAATTTATCAAATTTATATAGTCGTCCAACAATACAGTGAATACAACGATACAAGGGCTTGTGTGAATTGCTTAAATATTTATTAATTACATACACGTGTATTCTACGTGGTAGCAATACTAGAAGTCAATCCCGGATGACTTTGATTTCCATCTAATGTGAACTTAAGAAATTTACAAAACCACAAATATAATACAGATTGCCTTCGGCTCATAGTAGCCTCTCATGAGATTAAATTACTGCCGTATTTATTGAACTGAAAACAATATTTTAACAACAGTGATCTATCTTTAGTAAAGCTTTTCGCTTTATTTTCAAAGCAGTTCGGCTTATGTTCCAACGAATATAAATGGCAGAGATCGATTACTATCAGAGATCAGCAATAAAACTCATAAGCACTCATGAAATTTTGAATATAAGTGAGTCAACAATATTGACTTTTAACTATGTATTCTGATTCATTCGTACTCACTACAACGTTGAATTATAAGTACAGGTTGCAATGAGTACGCGTACAAGGTTAGGTTAGGCTAGAGGACGTGTACCTGTCAGTCAAGACAAGTACAGTACCCGGAGGTCGGATTGACCCATTGTACAACGTCCTAAAGGAGGGAAGGATAGTATAGGGGATAGGATGAAAGGTGGGAATATGGGAAAGAGGGGAGTGGGAAGCGGAGGAATCACACAGACCAGACACAACAAAAGGATGGGAGAGTGCGACTACACCGATGAAATAAATGTACAATGTTGACATTAAAAATTTACAGTCTTCATTATTGTTGGATTTGTAATAAAAAGAAAGCAAACACATAACCTTCTAGTAAGTCTTTTAGTATTCGTACGCAATTCATACTTATTTTGTGATTCGGGTATATGTTGAGCTATGGAGAGTCGAAATCAATAAAATAATACGTGTTGTTAAGTATGAATATGATAAGTACTTCAAACTTTGAATATGAGTAGAGGTTCCATAATATTAAAATAAGTATGAATGCATATAAGTATCAGAAATTATGAGTATTATTTTATTCTACTCATCTTTTTGAATACTCATTGCTAATCTCTGGTTACTATCATACACGTTAAATTAGCAACCTTCCAGTACGAAGAAGGAATAGAGAGTGTAATTTAAAGAGGCGATAAGCAAGCGGACCATCAGCTATATATATTTCAGCTCGATTATGTTGATCATAATCACCCCTAAATAATAGAAAAGTGGACAGATGTGTATCGCTAGTTTTGATGTAAATTTTAAGTACCCTTAAACGTTCTCCTGTTGTTGAACTGTTCGTTATAGTAAATAATTAAATGACATTTCAGATACTATTTAACAACCGAACAACAATTTCTTTTAACACATTATGGACTTTTATTTCCATAATCTTGTTTTCAGAAGATTTTTCTTTGTTTCTTTTGAACTTGAAAGTAGTCGTATTACAGTATAGTTTTTGGTAATTTGTAACACTAATCCATGGCATTATTAAATCCATTAAAATAACAACATTTATGGCAGAACATAAATAATTAATTTCAATTGCATTGATTAGAATAGTTAGTTGGTCAACTGTCCTAATTAAATAAATTTAAAATATCTTTAAGCTTAAAACCAATTTTGGGGGTGATATTTTATTTATAATCCTAAAAAGATTTCATTAATTAGTTTAAAATACTTGTGATGTTAATAAAGCGCAAATTGCATTTCATAATTCATAAGTGGAATTCATTCAAATTATTTATGGTAAGTGTGTACTCGTACTTGAAATTAAATTTATTGCAATTTTAATCAGATAAAATCCCCATGAATAAATGACAAGTAAGTACAATTACTTCAAGGTATTAAATAATCGATAAAATATCTTAAGAAACTAAACTTATGTACATATGTAGTGCCATAAGCAGCAATAAGGATTTTAGTATGCAAATATGAAATTCATATTTTAAATGCATTATAAAGCATGTTGACAATATTTACTGAGGAGCATTAATTATTAAATCCTACATATTAGTGGTAATTAAGCAGCATTTTGTATATGTATTCCCACTTTCGAAATACTATCAAATTCCTTGTCCCGATCCAATACTACACTGCTATTAAATATTAATCGAAGTTAAGTCGCCAATACACTATACAATATGGATAAAATTCTAACAATCACCAAAATTCAGCTTTTACCACTTAAGGAGATTCCCCGAAAAAATTTGACGAATTTTTTTTAATTTTTGTTTTATTAAAAACTGGCCGTGAAACAATTTTAAAATAATAATAACGGTAATTTATTAATGTATATTTTCTTAAGTGTACAGTTTCTTTTGACGCTGAGTGTAACTATCTTTGAATTATTGAAGAACATTTTGCTCCACTTATAAAATTTATTTTATTTTCTCCAAGCGTCGTTTCTTCTGCAACATTTTAAGAAATTTCTTACTTAAAAAATGGATATGCATACGAAAGCAAAGTATATAAAGTTTTCTATGTGATGACACACGTTTATAATATTCTGTCAGCATGTATAGCTTCTTATCTTAAAT
The DNA here is from genome assembly GCA_932273835.1 of Sarcophaga variegata. Lineage (NCBI taxonomy): Eukaryota > Metazoa > Arthropoda > Insecta > Diptera > Sarcophagidae > Sarcophaga > Sarcophaga variegata. The sequence goes on along the minus strand of OW026362.1, from coordinate 112,123,181 downwards.
ATATAAGTCTTAAATATTTATACGAGACATGTACTCTGAATATGTTGTGGGCATATTGAGCACTTCATTTGCTATTGCTTTTGCAAAATTGGTTCATATTGAACATGAATATTTGAAGACATGTTGCTTAGGCACTGCATAAACAGATGCATATATAGGCGACTTCCTCCCAGCAGATTTCTGGCAAAAACTCTGAGAGTAAATCAAAAATTGCCATGAAAAGTTTCTCAACGGCGGGTAGGCGGGGCCTACAGTTTAAAATCGACTTCGAATGACAGATTTTTGAGAAAGTTTTCATGGCAATTTTATATACTATCAGAGTTTTTGCCAGAAATCTGCTAAGAGGAAGTCGCCGAAGAAATCTTTTTTCATATCCCGTTTAGTTTGAGATGCCTAACCTGGGGTTTAAACCGAGGCCTCACGTCTAATAAGCCAACACACGGCCTACTAGACCACGGCGAACGCATATTTAACCAAAATTCATAGACCATCGCCCTTGAATACCAGCGATGCAGAACGGTCTTCTACCGAAAAGGACATCTGCAACTTTAACTCAATGTATCCAACTTATTGTGTATCAAAGTACGTACATAATTCTACGTTAAATAGTTTTAAATGAATTCCTTTAAGAATTAAACATAACAAGTGGCATGGGATTCTACAACAATCCTTAAACAAACATAATTTACGATTTTCGTAAAATTTGTTTTCCTTGTTTTTCCTTGTATTTCTTATCACACACAGTCCCTGCCACAGTTTAAGTTGTGTGTTAAGGTCCAAAAAAACTTATTTTTTTGTCCTTCAAATTGTGTTACGCATAGAAATTGCCTTGAAAAGATTTTTATTCAGGACAAACAAAAAAAAAAAAACAAAAAAAAAAGTTACTTAATTAATTAAAGCAAGTTGGGCAGAGTATTTAAGCAAATCCCAGCAGATAAAAATAAAACCACAACAGTTACATGAAATGTATACCAAATTTAATGAACTCTTAGCCAAATAAAAAGGAAGGAAGGGAAATAGGAAATAGAAAAATAAAACAAAAGGAAATTAAAGAAAATAGCTTTTATTGATTTAACTACAATACGACGAAGATGGTTTGTTTTGCCTTGAAAGCAAATAAATCTACAAAAAAAGCAAGGCATCGATAATTAGCTGTTACTTATGAATATACATACATACATACGTACATATAATAAAAATAATATTATTTACTTGTTTATTAATTTGTTAAACATTTAAGGGGGGAGGTTAATAAATAATAGAGCGGTTTCTGGTTGTTTTGGAGTATTAGGTGTGCTTGCTTCCTAATCGTTATAATTTACAAGTTCAGTGTCAAAGTTAATTAATTGTAATTCACGTAGAACTAGTAACAATCGTACATGTTTATTACGCCTATGGGTTAAGATTGTATCCAATATTTTCTATACCAAGTAGTGTAAATTGATTAGAAATTGATATACTAGGCATGAGGTTTTACAACATTTATCATCAATATCAGTTACTTTGTAATTGCTTTCACTTGCTAGAACATTTAAGTATTTCGTTACAACAAACTAACACTGGCAGGTTGAAATAAGAGTGGATTAGATTTCATTTTATGGTATTAATATTATAAACATTATAATAATGTAGCAGAAAAAATTAGAAAATTCTTCCAAGAGCCATTATTACAACTTGCAATTAAAGTTGGGTTTAGTTAAAGGTAACTTTAGCTAAAGTGAACTTTAAAGTCAACTTTAATTTTTTTCGTTATTACAACCTACAGATAAAATAAGGTTAACTTTTTCAAAAATATACCAATGCCGGAGCAATTTCGATAACATTACTGAATTAAACAAGTTGTTTTAAACGTAGTACTAATGTGTGGATACGTTTTTATGGTATTCCTTATAGTGATTGAGGATTACGAGCAACGATCACCTTACTTAGAGATGTCAGTCTATACTTTTATTTGTTTTTATGTCGTAAGTAAATTTCGTTATAGTTGAGAATACTTAAAAAAACGGCAGCAATGTCTTCGAACTACCCACAAAATGTTGCCTTGTGTCAATTCAGTCGACTTTAATTTTTGATTGCATCATAGACCAGGTTACTGAAATAGATATACAGGATTAATGCCTAGATATGTAATGTCAGGATTTATGTACTGAAAAGGTGCTACGGTAAGCCTCTTAGGGCCATTATTACAACTTGCCCTTTAAGTTGGATTTAGTAACAGGTAGCTAAAGTGAACTTTAAAGTCATCTTCAACTTCTGTTCGTTATTACAACCTACAAATAAAATAAAGTTAACTTTTTCAAAAATATGGCAGTGCCGGGGAAATGTTGATAACATTGCTCAATTAAACAAGTTTTTTTAAACGCAGTGGCAACGACGGGCTACTTTTTTTGTTGTGTCTGCTCATTTTGTTTATATTTGAAGTTGCCATATTGAAAATAATATATAATATGGCAAGTTCAGACATACACTCAGCCACAAAAGTATATATACGGTTAACAAATTTCAGAAATTTTTTAACCAATCCGTTTTCGTTGAAAATCTTTATAATTGTCTGACATCTTTCTTCGATTTTAAGACGGTCTTTTGCATTGGTTCAGAAATTTATGATATTTGTTAATCGGATGAATACTTTTGTGGGCCTGTTCAGGGCCACAATTCAGTTCAATTTCAGAAATTTTTTAACCAATGCAAAAGAACGTCTTAAAATCAAGGAAACTATAAAGATTTTCAACGAAAGCGGATTAGTTAAAAAATGTCTTTTATTTGTTAACCGTATGTATACTTTAGTAACTGTGTGTATACTTAACTTAACTTTAAAAGTTACTGGTGGGATGATCTTCCCTTTAGCTTAACGCTCTCTTCTACCTTATTGTTCACTTATAATAATGAAAAACAATTTATCCTCCCTTTAGTCAACGGGAAGTTATAAAAATGGCCCTAAATCTAATAGTATGAAACAATGTGTTTAAGTTTCAATTCAATACGCGTTAAAAGCTACAATTTAATACCCCTTTTCAAGAAATTTCTTTTTGTTTTAACATTCCAAATTGTTTCCCTTTAAATATTCTGTAACGTAATATCTTCTTTCATCTTGATTTCCCATAAAAATAGGCACGGGTGTGTAACAAAAGTATTAAAGCCTTACACATACAACGTAAGCAAATAAACGTTAGCAATTTAATTTACTGAAAAACAGTCTCAAATATGGGAACAAAAAATGAAAACCAAAATAAGAAAAGAATTATTTCCTTAACTGATGGATGATAAAAATAAATTAAAGGATATACATTACAGCCTATACCTGTAAGAATTCTATACATATCAAGGAAGAAATAAACACAAGTCAATTTTGCAGTATTTAAACAAAATTATTTAAAATGAATTTAAAAAATGATATTCATTTCTAATATATTTTATAAGCCTCAGAAAAAATGCAACAAAAGTTTTCTCTTTTTTTCTCTCTTTTTTTTTAATAACAACCTGATTGATATGATTATGACACTCTCTACCATATAAATCCAATCCAATGTCTAAACAATTAAACGTAAACAATGTCCGTACTGTGCTGAATTGTTACCACCATGAATGGAAATTGTGTTGTTGCATCATTGATTAACAATGTATAGGCAATGATTCGTGCAGTGAAATAATTTATTCGCTCGATTTACTGAACTAATGAAACTGGCAATAAAAAATAATTGATTTTTTTATTTATTATCTCTTGTAATACTTTCATATTGTTGTTATGCAAGTGAAATAGACGGTGAAGTGTACGGAGGAAATTAAATAATTTCAATAATTGACAAAGTTTTAGTCAGTTCGTCACTTACAAATGAGTGAGAAGCCAATTAAATAATAGGAAGAAGAGACAATTCAAAATAATAAGCAAAGCAGCATATACAGTGAGCATTAAAAGAAACTGTACATTAAAATTAAATATAAAATAATAGATTACCGTTATTTTTATTTTAAAAAACAAAACAAAAATACAAAAAATTTCGAAATATTGCCTTAATTGTCTGCCATTTTGTTTAACATCCACGTATTTGATGACCGTCTAACACATCGTTTGCTCTAACGCCAAGTTCTTGACTCTGACCTGGCTAAAGGACATCGTTTAATATTTTATTTATTGGCAAGTGATAAACAAAGAATTTCAAGTGATATGCAAATGAACAGAAACATTTCAAAGAATTTGATGCGAATGCAGACAAAATTAAAATATAGTGAAGGATAATGCCCAAAAATTTGTTGTGGATTCGAACAGATACCGAGACAGAAATGAATAAATAAAGACAACGACACGATTTTTAAATATAATTTTAATAAACAAATAAAACATTAAAACTTTTTAAAATTAATATTTTCAACAGTTAAACATACAGTGGGCGTCTTAAGAAATTGTACATTAAAAAATATGTGCATTAATAAATTACCGTTATTTTTATTTTAAAATTGTTTCATTGCCAGTTTTTAAAATTGAAACAAAAAAGAAAAAAAATTACCAAAAAAATTTCGAAATATCGTTAAATTTTTTTCGGAGACTCTCCTTAAGTGATAAAAGTAGAATTTGCTGATTGTTAGAATTTTATCCATAGTGTATAGTTTCTTTTAACGCTCACTGTACAAGGGAATGCATTTTTTAAGTCATGAACACTACAACGTCTCCGTTTTATTTTCTTTAAATAAATTCAAATCCAAGCATATTTTATTGCGATGTTTCTTAGTTTCATATTGTTTTTAAAATGACCGACAATTGTAGAAAACCTAAACTGTGATAATAGGTTATATAAATTCCTGTTTTGTCTTAATAAATTATAATCCTATCTGAAACCCCCTTACCTTACCCAGCCAAATAGGATAAAATCCTCAATGAACACTTTAGACAGTTAGACAATACTACCTCTACAGTTAGTATCAACGAGCATACCCGATTAGTTTGAAAAACTTAATTAATGATATGCTTTGTGACAACTGTTTTGTGAAAGCATCAAGAAATCACAACTTTCTACTTGAAGCTCAACAAAACAAAGCAGAGGTAAAATATTTAGTGCATCCAGTGAACCTAATCTTAATACAATGCTAGATTAAAGGAGGGAAACCGTATATTACCGCGTATATTACCACGTATAGAGTATTAATTTCGTCTTGCCGGTATATTTGTGTGCTTAATTTTGAATAATTCAAGTCGTCATGTAAGGTCTGACGTGATTCTGGGCAAATACAACCTCTCGTGATTGCTTTAAGTGATCGCTTAGAGAAAGGTAGTTCACACTATATTTTACCGAAAAGTATCAAGTATTTATAGCCCTAAAAATTATATAAAATTCGTAATAATAGTAGTAGTCGCCGTAGTCTACTAGGTAGTGTGTTGGCTTATTAGATGTAAGGCAGTGGTTCAAATCCCGGGTCAGACATCAAAACGAAATGAAATATGAAAAAATATTTCTCCGCAGATTTCTGGCAAAACTCTGAAAGTAAATAAAATTACCATGAAAAATTTGTTATAAATCTGTCGTTCGGAGTCGACTTTAAACTCTAGGTCACGCCACTCATGTATAAAAATTATAACACACAACATAAGTAATGTGAGAAACTAGGTTGCAATCGTGACTGGGATTGCAATGACCAATTACGTTTGTATTTATGTATCAGAGATCAGCAATGATTATTCTAAAAGATGAGTACAATCGAATCATACTCATAATTTCTGATACTCATACGCATTCATACTTATTTTAATATCATGGAAACTCTACTCATATTCAAAGATTGAAGTACTCATCACACTCATACTTAACAAGACATATGATGTTGTTGATTTCGACTCTCCATAACTCAACAAACATCACAAAATAAGTATGATCCGCGTACGAACACTAAAATACTTACTAGAAGGTTGTGTGTTTGCTCTGCTTGCTGCTCTGTTATTTTTGCTTAACTAGGTCGTAATCCTGACTGAAGGATTGTAATGACCAATTATGTATGTATGTAGGTATGTCTTTTTTCTTTTGTTGTAAGTGCAACAACAACTAAGACCGTAAATTTTGATAAATAATTCGAGTCACTTGAATCATTTATAAGTACGTATTATAAGTATTTTTCTAAAGTTATGAATCTAAATGAGTACGGCATATGAATCAAACATATTTCCAATGGTATGAGTTTGATGTCAACGTTGTACTCATACTCATTGCAACTTGTACTTATAAATCAACGTTGTAGTGAGTACGAATGAATCAGAGTACATAGTTAAATTTCAATATTGTTGACTCACTTATATTCAAAATTTCATGAGTGCTTATGAGTAGCGGAAAAACTATTCATTGTTGATCTCTGGTATGTATGTAATATATTATTTAAAAAGTACAGAAAAGTTCTCTACAGTATTCACATTATTGGTTCCACTAGAATTAATTAAAATTTAACAATTAAAATATCAAAAAAAAATTTATTGAAACTGCATCATCATCTATTAAATGAAAAACTGCATTGAATACATATGTACATAAAAACAACAAAAGCCTCAATAGAAACAATAAGAGTTTCAAACAATTACAGCATCGGGTGTGTGCGTGTCATCATTTGCATCGGCATCTTCATGACAACAAAGGCATCAACATCATCAATGTCAGTCAGCGTTTTACAATGAACGTTTCAAAGTGGGGCGTGGAATTAAGTGTTGCAAACAAATTGTACGCAATCAACGTTTGAAATATTAATTGACAGACGTACGTACGTACAAGGAGGATGAAATAAATTCGTTATGTCATCTGCATACAGACTGACAAGCATGCAAATAAGCATTCATTTAGAGAAAATGTCTTTAATTGAGACGTTTTAATTTAATTCTTTTGAAGACACACGCAGCCTTTATTTATTTTTGAGCTGATATATACGAAATTTGAACAAGAAGAGACTAAAGAAGGATTATAAAATTTTTCTTAAACCTCATTAACTTTGTTTTTTTTAATCCGTAATGTTTAATTTATTTGAATGTAATTAAAACAAAATTTGTATCTTCTCCGAATATTTCGATACCGGTCTCAGACAAGGCAGTGCCTTATCATGCGACCTCTTTAACTTCGTCATGAAGAGTGTTCTGAGGAAAGCGGGAGTGCATCGCAATGGCAGTATTTTTCAAAAGAGCTTCCAGTTGCTTGCGTACGCTGACGACATTGAAATCCTACGGCGTGCCAAGCAATTTGTTACTGCCACCTTTACTGCTATTCAACGGAAGTCTACTAAGATGAGTCTGGCAGTAAATGAGGGCAAAACGAAGTATATGTTGCTAACAAGTAGGGACATGCGGCGTATTGGATCTCAGATTACGGCCAATAACTATACTTTCCATATAGTCAAGGAATTTGTTTATCTTAGCTCCGCCGTTTCAAACAAAAATGTCAGTCTGGAAATCAAACGCAGGATCTCGCTTGCCAATAGGTGCTACTATGGTCTCAATAGGCAATTAAGTAGCAGAGACCTCTCTCGTACGACAAAACTAATACTCTACACAAAGCTCATCCTACCCGTGCTTCTTTATGGCGCAGAGGCATAGACCCTGTTAAGCAGTGATGCAGCAGCCTTGAGAGTGTTCGAGAGAAAAGTCCTACGTAAGATCATTGCTCCAGTGAGAGTTGTCGATAATTTCCGCATCCGATCCAATAGTAAGCTGTATGAGCTTCTCAACGACAGCGTTTTAATATCCAGTAATATCCAGTGGCTGCCACTGTTCGAATGTAGGAGGCTGCTCCGGCAACACGGCCTTTTGATGCGGGGATCTGCAGAATTCGGCGAAAAGGACGACCTTGTTTGCGTTGGAAGTACCAAATCAAGGAAGCCCTGTCATCGATTGGTGTGACCAACTGGCGTAGGCCCGCAAGAAGCAGAGGCGCCTGGAGGGATGTATTAAAGCAGGCCGAAATCCGTTAATGGGCTTGTTAATGTCTAGTTAAGTAAAGTAAGTAAGTTAAACAAAATAAGTTAAGTTAAGCTGACGTTCAAGTGGCAGATTACAATCCAAACGATTTATCAGACAGCTGGGCATCGATAAATGTCAAAATGCTTTTTAGACCGTTCTCGTTAAGGATTTCACAGAGAATTTTAGTATCATTCAAAAGTAACTCGTATCATTTAAACTGGATTTTCTCCGGTTGTAATATAAGAGGGCTTAATTTTGTTGGCATCATTAGAGCATGTGCCGTATTAATAGGCTCTACTGAACCGATCTAAATATTAAGGAGATTTAATGTATTCTTTCCTTAAACGCCTTTGTCATTTATCGCAGTGTTGAAGCTCTTACAGGCATGTTGATAGAATCAGAATATCCTCAAATGACTTTTGCAGGAACTAAGGACTTGTGGAGGAGGAGAAGACTATATTCCACCTCATGCATCAATGCCATGACCTTGCCATGTAATTATTCATTTTATTGTCATAACTTAATCTCATATTTTCACTCAATCATTCAAATCTAAATTAAATTATAACTGAACACAAGAATAAAACCAACAAAACAACAGTTTAGCCTTCACATTTTCAGTCAAAGAATCTGAAATTTTCTGAGAAATTTTTTTAAATTGCCAAAAATTTATGCAACTGTGTAACTAATTAAATGGAAAAGAATAGTTCAGGGATATAAAATAGTAAATAGAAATGCTTTTATACGCTTCCAAACAAAAAAACGAACATGGCAAAAAGAACTAAGTCCTTGACTTTTTGAATGCTAAAAAACTTCTAAAATGCCCTCAGCGGCATGTAAACATTTTTCCTGTACCCGTTCATTTCTATGCCGCATATGGTTGTAACCCACTTTTTGATGTACTTTGTTTGACCATGTGTGTGAGTGTGTAATAAATATACGCACATGTGAACAGATGTGTATATAAAATAATATGATGGCCGTAAAACTTCCGGTTGGAAATAATGTTCGAATATATGGTAAGACAAAAGGGCAGCCACATTAAATTCATTGCTTATGTCAGGACTTGAAGGACTTATTAAGACATATCTTCCTAGTGTTTGATTCATTCATACGTTTAATTTTTCTCCTAAACAAATCACGAATAAAACACGAATTGCATTCATTACCTCTTCCAAAAATATTGCAGTTGAAGCACATATAAGATTATCCATGATCTTGTCCATCTACTCCAATGCACGGTAGGCAGTTTACGTATTTCTGGAGAGATGGAAGACAAAGACTGTTCAGGTCAGTCAGCTTTTAGATTTCAAATTCACAAAAAAGCACTCTATACAGAAAAGAATTACGAGAAGATATTGTTACGTGTTTACCTTTTAAAAAAGTTTAAAATATGAGCTCGTAGATTGCATATAAAATAAAAAGAAATTTGTGTTTAGTTTTAATTAAAACTGTTTATTATTTGCACAATTCTATGTGCCACTGTACACAACTTGATGTAAACAACAACAATTGCTTTGTTTGTTATTACTCTATTATACATACGTACATACATAATTGCCCAATACAACCCTTCAGTCAGGATTACGACCTACCGTCACACGCCACTCATGTTGTGTGTGTTAATTTTATACATAAGTGGCGGGACCTACTGTTTAAAGTCGACTCCGAACGACATATTTTGGAGAAACTTTTCATGGCAATTTTATTTACTCAGAGTTTTTGCCACAAATCTGCTGAGAGGAAGTCGCCGAAGAAATATTTTTTTTTTCATATTTCGTTTTGATATCTGATCAGGGGTTTGAACCGTAGCCTTACGTCTAATAAGCCAACACACTACCTACTGGGTCACGGTGACCGCTTATTTAACTAAAATTCGTAGACCAGCGCCCTTGATTACCAGCGATGCAGTCTATTAAATCCTTTGCGTAAGCAATTACAATACAATTGTTCGACAGATCTTTGTAACGGAGATCTTCAAACTACGATTACTCTCTTCATACACAACGCGTCTTCACACCATACTGTCGACTCAGTCGACTGCTTTGCCTTGCCTTTTATATGGCAAAGTAAACAGTCTGATGAATGTTGCAGAAAGCGAATATCCATGGATTCGCCTTCTCGAGATCTCTATAAATGTAAACATCGTTGTTGCATTAGTGTTGTTTGTGTATTTTGTTTACTTTTATTCTTGTAGTGTTTGTGTTGTACTTTTGTTTACTTGTTTACCATTTTTTTTGGTGGTGTTTGTTATATTAAGCAGTACGATTATTTGTAAACAGTTTTGTTTACTGCATTGTTTTGTTTTCGTAGCTTTTGTTTATAATTTTAATGTTAAGCGATGTAGAAGTAAAACGCCAGTATCTGGATTTTTCATTTTCATAACAATACTGTCCATTTGCTTCAATGCACGGTGGATAGTTTGTGCGTTTGAGGTCACCTAAAAAGTGGCTGCTCTTTTATTTTGAATTCCAATCCTCAAATAATAAGCCTAGAATATTGTCAGACTTAAGAGAAGATATATTCTTTTATTATATCACATCATTAAGTGTTAAATTTAGCACACTCTTTACCTTTCCAACCGAACGCATTAATAAATTTTCGAAAAATCTTTCTTTACCTTACCTTCAAGCACAAATATATGTGAAAATATTTTTGCCAAAAAAATGTTTTTCATTCTATTTTTAAAGCTTTTGTTACAACTTTTTAAAACACGATTACGAAAAAGAGAATTAAAAGAACAGAAGTTTTGAAAATAATTTATTTTTACGGCATTTAACAACAACGATAATTATGGTTTGGAAAAAAGAAAGAAAGAAAGAAAGAAAGAAACTGAAAATGTGTACAAATTTATTTCCTTTTGTAAGAAAATAATTTGAAAAACTTTTTTACCTGTGGTTTTAAAATATGGTGTCATAATGAGAGGCTACCTACATACTACATCTGAACAAACCTGTATGTGCTGTTCTGCTTTGCCAAAAAGAAAATGAAATAAATTTTGAACAAATTTATTTCTTGTTTTTTCTCTTTCTTTATGTGCAAAGATGTAATAAAAAGGAAATTAAATTAAAAAAATTTTTTGTGGAATTCTTTTTAGAAAAAAAACTTTCGAAAGAATTTTTAAGCTGTATAAAGAAAGACTAACACAACTAAAGAATAATTTTAACTTTTTGGGAAATTATTAAATAAACTATAAAAAAATTTCATTTCTTTTCATTACACAATTTATTCTTGCTATTGTGACTGGAAAAGTTAATCCATTTTGTGGAGAATGAAATTGAAAAACCACGTTCATACAAAAACTTCATCACTTCATTATGGTAAAAGTTAAATATATTGATCCAATAGAGTAGCTATTTCGAGAAATAAAATTCAATAAAACCGAACATTGGAGCAGCTATTTAATATTACAATTATATAGAAATAATACCAAGGGAAACGCATAATTCACCCATTGCTACATGTCATTATCAACCCTTTAGTTTGGATTACAACCTAGTTTCTCTTATTACCTATGTACAACAGTTCAAAGTCGACTCCAAACGACAGATGTCTGAAAAACTTTACGTGGCATTCTTATTTACTCTCAGAGTACTACCTACTGAATTCTTCGTAGTCTAGTAGGTAGTGTGCTGGCTTATTAAACGTAAGGCCAGGGTTTAAACTCCAGCTCAGGCATTAAAACGAAACGTAATATGAAAATATTTCTTCCTTGACTTCCGTTTACTGGCAAAAAAATTGTCATGAAATAGTTTTTCTAAAATCTATTTTTCGGAGTCGACTTTAAACTGTAGTTCAACAGACTCAGAACAAATGATAGCTAAAGCTGACCAATTAGTCTTTTCCAATGTCATGAAATATTTTTTTTATCACCTATTCAGGCATTGAACAATATCAGTCAGTAGAGCTAGCCCATTCGTTTGGAATCGACTTGAAACTATAGGTTCCGCCACTCACGTATATAATTTAACACACACAACATAAGTTGTGTGAGAAACTAGTTGTACTATCTACTACGACTACGGCGCCCTCTATTAACCTGGCTTCAATTATGATTTTTTGGATAAGCAGCTTAAATTAAAAATTCATCTCCAACACTCCTAAAGCTAACAAAACTTAAATCTACCTGAGGCAGAAAAAATTCCAATTTGTTCATGCAATTCTGTTTTTTAACCGCTGCCTAATAAATAAATTACCGGGATTTAAAATTTTCTGTAATCAAAAATTTTTAAGAATTTGTTAATTTTCCTCGTATGAAAGCCTATTCAGTAAGAAATAATGTACCATTATAACCAGAAGCTTTAAGCAAATGTCAGTTGTCAAAAGAAGCATAATAAATAAGAAACATGTATTTCAATACCGATAATTATAAAAAAATCGATTATAAATATTAAAAAACACTAGTAAGCTGCTACTGCGATATGTTGCACTTGTTGTTGTTGCTGCTGCATGTGTATTTCAGCAGTATTTTCCTTTTATTTCCCTTTTATTTTTCTCATTATTGACATTTTCTTAATTGTGCACGTAGCAAGTTTACGACGCTGTCACTTGCATGTGTTGGTATGAACAAATTTGTACTTTTACAGAGTGACGAATAATCTGAGACTCTTAACAATATAACAACGATAGATTATGAAGATACTACTAAATTATTCTTACTATTCAGCTACTATACTACAATCGGGTCTCTGCTAATAGAACTATTCTACTACTAAAGGTTCTTTACTAATACATCTACTCTGCTACTACAGGTTTTGACTAATATTATGACTACTACTATTACTCAACTACTACTACTACTTTGCTACTACAGGTTCTCTACTAATACATATACTCTGGTACTACATGTTTTTACTAATACCACGACTTTACTACTATTACTCTACTACTACTACTTTACTACTACAGGTTCTCTACTAATACGTATAGTCTGCTACTACAGATTTTACTAATACTATGACTTAACAACTATTACTATGCTACTACTACTGATCTACTACTACAGGTCTCTACTAATACATATACTCTGCTACTACTACTACTCTACTACTACAGGTCTCTACTAATACATATACTCTGCTACTACTACCACTCTACTACTACAGGTCGCTGCTAATACATATACCCTGCTACTATAAGTTTTTACTAACCCTACGACTTTACTAATACTGCTCTACTACAACTACTATTCTACTGCCATTATTTTACTACTACTGCTATTCTAGTACTACTACTATTCTACTACACTATCACGCTGCTATTATTCTAGTACTACTACTATTCTACTACTACTACTATTCTACTACTACTATTCTACTACTACTACTATTCTACTACTACTATTACTATTCTACTACTACTGCTACTCTACGACTATTACAAATATTCTACGACTACTATTACTATTCTACTACTACTGCTACTCTACGACTACTACAAATATTCTACGACTACTACTACTATTGTACTACTACTACTATTCTACTGCTGCTATTATTCTACGACTACTACTACTATTCTACTACTACTACTATTCAACGACTACTACTACTATTCTACTACTACTACTATTCTACGACTACTACGGGTATTCTCATACTACTACTACTGCTTTTATTTGCATTACCATGTCTGTTTATGTTCTTTTACTAATACTACTCTACTGCTACTACTATTTTATCTCTATTACTACTGTTCACATTCTTCTGCAATTATTTTTATCCCCACCTCTGTTATCCTGCTACTATTGCTATTCCTTTGCTACTGCTAGTCTACAATCACCGCTTATTTATAATACTCTATACTTAATATACTCAATTTAGACTCTTAACGTAGAGTAGTAAATGGACTTGTATTACCTTCCATTCTTCTCGTCAATCATATGACTACAAGCTTGTGACTTGCATTTAAGTTTTAACACCCAAAATAAATATTGTTTTCGTAGGAATAATTACTCTGTTGCACGAATAAAAAATAACTTAATTTAGGGCAAATTGCAGCAGTTACAACAGGAATTTCTCATTCAAAAGGATTCAAAAAGATTTAAGGATTAAAATAAAATAAATTTTGTTATGCTTACGTGTTAAAGTACGTCTACTTAAATATTATTATCTGGATCAGCTGGACACTAGTACCCAGATGATGCGTTATTTTATCGTACGTGAGTGTTTAAATAGATATACGAAATTCGGATTTGCCATGAATAATTTGTATAATAAATAAAATTGTTCGCCTTCTAATTTGAGAAATATTTTTTTTATTAATTTTTTTTATTATTTTTGTTCTTAATTTAAAAGCATAAAAAAATGCAAGAGTTGCACTCTATTAAATTTATGAAAAAAGTTTTTTTAATGGAGCCAATGCAAGTTTTTTTTTAATATTTTCAATGTTATTTCAGTAAATTAAAGAAAAACAATCGTGTTTATAAAAAAGCAATTACCACTGAGGATAAAAATAATATAAAAACAAATATGCATGAGATGGAGAAGGCCTATAGAAGAGAAGCCGGACTACTAAGGAACCGGTTCCAAAATAAGCCCGTAGAACTAAATAAGAAACAAAAGCGCAGGCAATTTCAACAGGGGTTATTCATATACAATTATAATTATGGGTAAGCAAATATAAATGAATCCACATGTAAATACTAGCAAAGTATGTAAAATTAATGTCAAACTTAATTCCCAATGCAAAATATTTAGGATTCCATGCAATTGTAATTGCCAACTGATCTCTGCTAGAAAAGTTCTGCTAATAAGTGTTTAGAAAATGTCAGAGCAGATGTTCAGTAGACATCTCTTCTTTTGAAAATACCATACATTTAGCCTCTGGTCGTGTATACTTAGAGACCAATATCTCATAGGACCGCAAGGATCCTTAGTTATTTGCATAACAAAATGGTTATTAATAGGCTTCATGTAAGTCGTGTTTTCCGTATATTCATAAATGTTCATATTTATCTGATCTCTCTACGAGTGAGTTCACTTTTTTATTACCCTGTGATATAAGGTCTACTCTTTACTATTCCATGTTTAGAGTAAAAATCTTAAAGTTCGTTGCTAACAAAAAACTGTTAAAAGAGGGAGGCCTACTGACTCTATTTAGAGTGACTAAAACAAAAATGACAATACCACCAGCATTTGCCACTTTTATGCCCCCAAAAACATGTCTCCCACTTGTCTAGAGGATGATAGTGAATTTTGGTTGAGGGATAAGTGACGTCGTAGTCTAGTAGATAGATAGGTTCAACCGGTTCACGCATCTCCAACATAACGAAATTCTAATATTTCTTTGGTGTCTTCCTCTCATCAGATTTCTGAAAAACTCTAAGAGTATATATAAACTGACATGAAAAGTTTCTAAAATGTAGAGTCCGCTACTCAAGGATAAAATTAATATTCACCACATAAGTGGTGTGGGTAACTAGGTAGTAATCCTGACTAAAGGGTTGTAATAACCAATTAAGTAAGTAAGTAAGATAAGAAAATAGATTCGTTATCTCAATTCAGGTTTTTAATAACTTCTATAGTTTAAGGCGGTCAAGTTTGTATATCCTGAGGAAATTGATAACAAATCTGAAGTCTCCGTAGTCTAGTAGGTAGTGTGTTGACTTATTAGGCTACGGTTCAAACCCCAGGTCAGACATCAAAATTAACATACATATGAAAAAATATTTCTTCGGCGACTTCCTGTCAGCAGATTTGTGGCAAAAAATTTTAAAATAAATCATAATTGTTAAAAAATGTCGTTCGGAGTCGACAGATCTCACCACTCATTTATAAAATTAATACGGTGTGAGAAGCCAGGTCGTAATCCTGACTGAAGGGTGGTAATGGCCAATTATATACGTTATTTAGCATATGTCTGGTTAATAAAATAAAAATAAAATATTTTGATTCAAAATAGCTGATTCACAAAAATCTAAGAATTTTAAAAACTATATTCTTGTGGAGAAAAGAATGTTTCCAACTTATGCTGTATGCGCTCTATGAAGAAGTCGCCGTAGTCTAGTGGGTAGTGTGTTGGCTTATTAGACGTAAGGCCACGTTTCAAACCCCAGCTCAGACATCAAAACGCAAATATGAAAATATTTCTTCGGCGACTTCCTCTCAGTAGATTTCTGGCAAAAACTCTGAGAGCAAAGTAAAATTGTCAAAAAAAAAACCCGGTCGTTCGGAGTCGACCTTAAAACTGTTGGTCCCGCCACTCATGTAGAAAATTAACACGCACAACATAAATGGCGAGAGATGGTCGTAATCCTGACTGAAGGGTTGAAATATAAGAAAGAAAATCCTTCAATAGATTCCATAAAGCCAAATATTTATATTAGATTCCACTCTATTATTTCATACTTTTTTTTAAACAGAATTCGTTGCTTAAAATTAATTGAATTCAACAGAAAAAAACAAATCCATTTAAAAACAATTTTTTTTAAATTTTTATTATATTTTTTTTAACTTAAAACATTATTTAGATTGGCTTAAAATAATTCTGAACAAAAATTTCTGCCTCATATTTACACATCTGTAAACAGTTTTTCGATGACAAAAATAAAATTTAATTTGAATAAAAAACAAAAAACATGATTTTCATGTGCCATAAATTTTTCCAGCAAATGACACAAAAAAAGAGAGAAAGAAAAAAGAAGAGAAATATCGTTAAATAACGAATAAATATTTAAAAATAAATATTTTAACGATTTAAATTTGTTAAGCAATTATTTTTGTTGACTTTTGGGAATTTTAATCGTTAAATGGCAACAACAAATACCACGATTTTAAAATAAACAATAATTCATTGATGTTATAAGGATTTGAGGGGTTTTTATTTCCCATCAATTTGCATTTCCCTCTCTCCTCAGTTTCATGATGTAAACAAAAACATACAACTTTACTTACACACTCAACTACAGCAGAAAAATATAAGGAAGTGCTGTTAAAGTCCTTATTGTTTCTCTATGCCAGATTATGTAGACATACATACATACACACGAGTATATATGATTTCATTTGCCTTCATTGTTATTTTAGTGTGTTTGTTTATAAAAATATACAGCTGTGTTCAAAATAATAGGAGTGCTACCATGTAATATTTTCAAAGTTAAAATTTTTTATTCTACCAATTTGCAAAACATGATATATTTTAATGGTAGTTGCAACGATATGTGAGAAATAGAATCTCGTAATAACTTTAATATTTACGATGAAATTGATTCATTTATGTGTTGGCCCCTGAATTCAGTTGATCAAAAAAATAGGAGTGTGAGTGTTCTTTTAAAAAATAAAAATATAACAGCACATAATTTAAAGAAAAAAGTGAAAAATAAGTACGGAAAAATGTAGTTAAAACTTTTTCGACAGTGATTCACATAAATTTTTGTAATAGTGGGACGAGAAAAGCACTGTACTGAAGAAAAGAGAAAACTAATTAAAAATTTTCGAAATAAAGGCAAAACTTACAAAGAAACTAAGGAAATCTTAAGTTAGTCCGATCAAATGATCACAAATACATTAAAATATAAAAAAAGCCCGAAACGCGTGGGCGCAAGGCCAAAACATCTACTGTCGATGACCGCCGAATTGTGCGATACAGCCAAATAAATCCTTCAGCGTCTTCAAATAAAATTCAAAAGGATCTGAATCCTGCCGTAAGTGTCCCTACTATTCGTAGCCGTCTGATGGACAACAATTTATTCGCAAGAAGTTCAAAAAAGGTGCCATTGTTGACATACAAAACAGGCAGCAGCACGCTTAAAGTTTGCCCAAGAACATATCAAATATCCGAAAGAAAAATGGAGAACTTATTGTGGACCGAGGAAAGCAAAATTGTTTTATTTGGTGGCACTGGGTCTAGACAGCATGTTAGACGTCCGCCCAACACCAAATATAAAGCTCAGTATACACAAAAGACAGTTAAACATGGTGGTGCAAAACTGATGATATGGGGAAGCTTCTCATATAATGGTTTAGGTCCAATATCTCGAATTAGAGACATACTGGATAGGAACGTCTATGTCAGCATTTTGAGAGAAGTGATGTTACCATATTCCACACCTCTAAAATGGATATTCCAACAAGACAATGACTCGAAACACACCAGTAAATTAGCAAATGAGTGGTTTCGGTTTAATGGGGTAAAGGTTATGGCGTGGCCAGCTCTGTCTCCTGACCTTAATCCCATAGAACATCTATGAGGGATGTTAAAAAATATATTGCCGAGAGAAAATCGTCAAATGCAACTGAGTTGTGGTCTGTAGTGCAAGATGGGTGGAATGAAATTCCACTAAAACAATGTCAGGATTTAGTTGAATCCATGCCTCGTAGATGTGCTGCTGTAATAAAAAGTAAAGGCTATTCTACCAAATACTAATCGTATTTAAAGTTTCTGATTATAGTCATAAGCATTTTTAACTTTTTTAATAGTAAATTTTTATGAAAACTGAAATACTCCTATTATTTTGAACAGCACTTTTAAGGTATTTTTTTTAAACTTCCTGTTACTTACTTGTTGAAAGCTTTATTTAATTAATGAATAACTTAAATAATTTAGTATTGAATCAACATTACATTACACCAAAAAATTGAATTAAACCATGTTTTTTATTTGTTAAAATTTAAGCTTTTGTTTTTCAATGGGCTCACTCCTATTTTTATGAACACAACTGTATGTATGTACGTAAGGACTTGTAAAATGTGTTGGTAATCTTTACTGGTATATGTGTACAACCACATAAACTGTTGTACGTCTCAGAAACGTGTCTCATTCAAATAATCGTAGATTATGGCACTTACAACAACTATTTCCATATTTTCATATTCACTTAACGATACAAAGAGGGTGAAGCAATAAAAAATATGGTACTTAATGTTAAATATTAAATCGAACAATATTTATGCAAAACGGTCTTTATCTCTTCATATACGTACATATACAGTGAGCGTCAAAAGAAACTAAACATAAGAAAAAATATACAGTAATAAATTACCGTTATTTTTATTTTTAAAATTGTTTCATTGCCAGTTTTTAAAATTGAACCAAAAAAAATTACAAAAAATTTCGAAACATTAACAAATTTTTTCGGGCACTTTCCTTAAGTGGGAAAAAGTTGAGTTTGGTGATTGTTGGAATTTTATCCATGGTGTACACATTCTTTTGACGCTCACTGAATGTAAGATTCTAATTATGAAACTAGCAAAAACGGGTATTCGGCGAAGCATACATTCAGAAGTCGGTACTGAAACACATATCACAGCTATGAATTTGGCATTCATATAACACCAGCTTTTCAATTATACTATTGAAGACCTAGAATTGGTAATATAAACGAAAACAATTTTCATATTCAAAAAATTAAATTTTCAGAGTTTATTTCTCACTGAAGCCATTTTCTTCTGTTTGCCATTAAAAGAAATCAAATAAATAATGAATACGATTTACATACATACATACATACATACATACGTACATTTTCTCCAATTAACTTTTATTACAAACATATTTGACACAATTTACATCAAAGCCATGTTATTTTATTGTAAACATATTCCTTTAGATTTCATAATTCGAATTTTAAACTGACAACTTCACATTTACCCCAAAATAAAATCATTCTCCTCCAGCATATTTCGTATGTATTTGTTTATTCTCCTCCTTCCAGACATTACAAGTGGATAAGAAATATGTATGTGTGTAACGCAAAGAACATGACAAGGAAAAGTGTTTTTGAATCGGTCATGTTCGACTTGGAGAAAGGGAAAAATGGTTAAAAATTGTAAAAAACCTCATTGGGTTTAAGGAATGCCTACGAACAAATTTGGTCATACATTTTCACTTAAAAAATTTAAACTTAAATTAAATGAAAAAAGTATTGTTTATATTCTTTGATGTTTCTGGATCTTTATTATGTTATTTGTCAACATTATGTTAGCAATCGAAGTCGCCGTAGTCGAGTAGGTAGTGTGTTGGCTTATTAGACGTAAAGCCCGGGTTCGTATCCCAGGTCAGACATCAAAACGAAATATAAAAAAAATATTTCTTCGGCGACTTCCTCTCAGCTGATTTCTGGCAAAAACTCTGAGAGTAAATAAAGCTGCCATGAAAAAGTTTCTCAAAAATCTGTCATTCGGAGTCGACGTTAAACTGGGACCTACAGCCACTCACGTATAAAATTAACGCACATAACATTAGCTACTCATGAAGCTAGGCCGTAATCCTGCCTGAAAGGTTGTAAATGCCAATTATGTATGTATGTATGTTAGCAATTTATTTTTTTTTCATTTTTAAAGAAAGATCTGAATCTAATTGAACGAAAAAAACAAACGAAAGGAAACCCCGATAATAAGATCCCTTACAAAGGTCAGCAATGGATCGTTTTTTCGATACTCATAAGCACTCATGACATTTTGAATATAAGTGAGTCAACAATATCGAAATTTAACTATGAACTCTGATTCATTCGTACTCACAACGTTGACTTATAAGTACAGGTTGCAAGGAGTATGAGTACAACGTTCACATCAAACTCATACCATTCGAAATATGTTTGATTCATAAGGTTCATAACTTTAGAACAATACTTATAGTACTTTTAATGATTCGAGTGACTCGAGCAGGAAGCAGAGCAAACACACAACCTTTTAGTGAGTATTTTGGTGTTCGTACGTTAATCATACATATTTTGTGATTCTTGCATCTGTTGAGTTATGGAGAGTCGAAATCAACACCATCATACGTGTTGTCCACTATGAATATGATGAGTACTTCAATCTTTGAATATGAGTACATGTTGAGTTATGAAGAGTCGAAATCAACAACATCATAGGTGTTGTTAAGTACGAATATGAGTACCTCAAACTTTGATTATGAGTAGATGTTCCATGATATTAAAATAAGAAATTATTAGTAGAATTCGATTCTACTCATCCTTTTGAATACTAATTGCAGATCTCTGAAACTAAATAAGAAGATCCCTTATGACATCTTTATGATCCTTAAAACATTTTCAAATTTCAAGAATTATATTTCAAATCACTATAGTGTAACAAACATAAGGATATATGCAGTATACCTGCCAGTTGTGACGATATACAGTAAGCATCAAAAGAAACTCTACACTAAGGATAAAATTCTAACAATCAACAAACTCAACTTTTATCACTTAAGGAGAGTATTCGAAAAAATTCGATTATATTTCGAAATTTTTTATTATTTTTTTTGTTTCAATTCTAAAAACTAGCAATGAAACAATTTTAAAATAAAAATAACGGTAATTTATTAAGGTAGATTTTTTTTAATGTACAGTTTCTTTTGACGCCTACGGTAGGATGTGAGTGGAAACTCACATTAAAATCAAAAACAACAAAACAGTACTAAAAACCATTAATGTTGTAACAACTAACATAACATGAAGAGGTAGGAAGGAGTATCGGTACATAGGAACAAAGAAAAATAACACGAAGAATAAGGATGTGATGTTAAAATAACAAGTAAAAAATAAATATTTGAGCACACAAAATACGAAAACATGGTTTTAAAATCGCACACATACGTTGCTAGTCATAAATACTGATAGTATTGAGCAAAAAAATTTACGTAATCAATAAAAACAAGAGAAGGTTATAAAGGATCAGCACTTAAAATAAAAACGTCAAAGAAGTTTTATATTGTGCTCACACGTTAAATAAAATCATATTTACCATATTTGCTCTAGTATTGAGTATAATATTGGGCAGATACATACATACGTACATAATTATTCATTACAAGCCTTTAGTCAGGATTGCGACCTAGCTTCTCACACCAATCGTGATGTGGGTTTTAATTTTACACGTGAGTGGCAGGACCTACAGTTTATAGGCGACTCCGACCGACAGATTTTTGAGAAACCTTTCGTGAAAATTTTATTTTAATCTCAGAGTTTTGGCCAGAAATCTGCTGCAAGATAGTCGCCGAAGAAATATTTTTTTATGTTTTCGTTTTGATGTCTGACCTGGGGTTTCAACCGTGGTCTTACGTCTAATAAGCCAACACTCTAGCTACTAGACCATGGCTACTTCTTGTGTGGGTAGTATCACCAATATTCCGTGGCTTGAAAATTCGGAATTCAAAACAAACGATGTATGTTTTACACAATGGTTTGTGTCCTTAATAACTTACAAAAAAATTTCAGCAGAAACAAGTAGATTTAACTAAGCGATTAAGTTATTTTTTGTTGAGACAAGAAAAATGTCTCATATGCAGGAACAGGTTCGTCACAACATTACATCTGCTGTAGTTGATATATCGGCCGATATTTAGAATAAAGTATGCCAAAATTAAAGCTCATATACATTCATCAGACTGTGTACATTGTCATATAAAAGGCAGGACAAAGCAGGCAACGGAATCAGCAAAAGTTCAGTCAGTCTTGTGTGAAGACGTATTGCATTTGAAGAGAGAAATCGTGGTTTGAAGACAACCTTTACAAAGATCTGTCTAACAAATTTCTAGTAATTGTTATTGTTTATGCAAAAGAGTGTAAAGAAGGATAACAAAGCAATTGTTGTTGTTTACATCAAGTTGTGAACAGTGGCACACAGAATTGTGTGAACAATAAAGAGTTGAATTAAAACTAAACAAAAATTTATTTTTATTTTATTTACAATCTACGAGTTCATATTTGAAACATTTTTAAAACGATCACCTAGACCTGACAACATTTACTTGCCATAATTGTACGCATTCTCTTATAGTCCAAAAAATAAATAATTCTTTTCTGTATTTTAATATTCACAAAAATCTAAACGCTTAATAACAACAAAACAAAGTCAATCGCCTACCTGACAACATAGGATGTAAATGTAATCAACGAAATTTATTTCGTTTTCTAACTTCTTTACGTGCTGTTTACGTGCTGTTTTACGATTGTTTTCCTGTTTGTTTTACATTTTATTGTCAAAGACAATAAATTTTTTCTTTTTGCTTTACTTTTTTTATTTCCCTTTAATTTTGTCTTTTGTATTCATAAAGTTTGTATATTTACTTGTATTTATTGTAGTAGAATAAGATAAATATTTATATAGGTTTGGTTATTTTGTTCTAAAGAAGAATAGAACTTCTTAAAATATGAGATTTTTTAGTTCACATAGTAAATACAGTTGATGTTCATAAATTCTGTATCTAATCTTAGCAACAAGAAATAATGGAGAGCTGTGAATAAATTTTTACATATATTTTTACCTCAAATTGATTTCTCATTACTCATTTGCATTTCTTTCATTTGAATATGGTATCTAAAGATTAGTTCTAGTTTGCTACTCACTGCTGTTGCATACGGAAACTCTTTATTTGTCTTAATATTTACATATGCTGACTTATTTTCATTTTCAAAAAATAAGTAAATTTGCATTACTCGTATATTTTATATTTCACTGTATACATTGGAGAATTTTCTAACAAAATTCAAAAACAAAAAAAGAAACAGAAGAAATCTGCCTAACTTCTTGGAAAAATAATGGAGCTTTAAAATAATATTTTACATTAAAGGGAAATAAAATACAAATAACATACATACATACATACATAGATACATCATTACAACCCTTTAGTCAGGATTACAACCTAGCTTCTCCCATCATTTATGTTGTGTAGGTTAATTTTATACATGAGCCACGGGACCTACAATTTAAAGTCGACTTCGAACGCCATACTTTTGAGAAACTTTTTTAAGACAATTTTGACAATTTTATTTACTGTCAGAGTTTTTGCCAGAAATCTGCTGAGAGGAAGTCGCCGAAGAAATATTTTTTTGATATTTCGTTTTGTTGGAGATGTCTGCCCTGCGGCTTGAACCTTGGCCTTACGTCTAATAAGCCAACACACTACCTAGTAGATTATGGCTACTTCAGATTTCAAATAGCACAAGATAAAAATTAATATTTGTATTGTTTTTACAGGAGTAAAAGTAAAGTTGAGGCCTCTGTTCAAACCCTAGGTCAGACATCAAAACGAATATATTCTTAGACGAAATAAAATTGACATGAAAAGTTTCTCAAAAAAAATCTGTCGTTCGAAGTCGACTTTAAGCTGTAAGTCCCGCCACTTATATATAAAGTTAACACACACAACATGAGTGATTTAATCCTGAATGAATATCATGTCCTCAATAGTCCTCAATGTCCTCCTTTCTCCTTTTTTTCTCACCTCTATTTTGAGCTTCCACGTAATAAACAAAAAACTAAAAAATAATGTAAAAAATACGATATTGTTCGCAATATAATCTTGGTTGGCCTCAGCTAATTTTGTCCTAATATTCTGGTGAACCAACAAAAAATATTCGGATGTTTAACAAAAAACCTTCTTATAAACAGTTTGACAATAATTGATGAGTACATGAAAACAACATTAAAAAAAAAAACATGTATTGCAGCAAAAAAACTGGGATTGAATATGAAAACAACAAGTTTTTCATGATTCAAATTCAGTTCTTGTCCTAGAACCTGAAAGTTCTGAAAAAAGTAACTTAAATGACTTCCTATAAGTTTTTGCACAAAAAGAAGACAAGACTGAAAGAGTCCCCCAATCAACTTGAAGGACATGCCAAAAGATTATTCATCTTTTTGTGGAATCTTGAAAATTTTAAAAAATATTTTTGGGGAAAATGGTGTTTTCCTGCAAATAGTTTTAGTTCATGTACAGTGAGCGTCAAAAGAAACTGTACGTTAAGAAAAAATATAAATTAATAAATTACTGTTGTTTTTATTTTAAAATTATTTCATTAACAGTTATTAAAATTGAAACAAAAAAATTTACAAAAAATTTCGCAATATTAACAAATTTTTTCGGGCACTCTCCTTAAGTGGTAAAAGTTGAGTTTGGTGATTGTTAGAAGTTTATCCTTAGTGTACAGTTTCTTTTAATGCTCACTGTAAATGGTAAGTAAAAGACGAATAAAATAAAATTAAATTTGAAAATGTTTAAAAACTTAAGAATTGTGTTCTTTAAGGCAATTTAAGTTGCTGGAAACAAAAATATTTACCTGATGCCAAATATATAAAAAAAATTTTGTATTAAAATTATTAAATTTTATTTGTTTACTAAAATTATGTTTAAAATTCATGTCGTTGTCTTTATTTATTCATTTCAGTCTCGCTAACTGTCTGAATCCACAACAAGTTTTTGGGAATTATTCTTCATTACATATTAATTTTGTCTGCATGCGCATCAAATTTTTTGAAATGTTTCTGTTCATTTGCATATCACTTGAAATTTTTTGTTTATCACTTGCCAATAAATAAAATATTAAACAATGTCCTTTAGGCAGGTCAAGGTCAAGAACCTGGCGTTAGAGCGTATGATGTGTTAGACAATCATCAAATACGTGCATGTTAAACAAAATAGCAGACAATTATGCCAGGCAAAATTAATAAAAACAGCACGAAATACTTGGTATCTTCATTACAGATTCTTTAAACCAAATGAATATAAAATTCATGACGAGCGTAAGTCAATGACTTTTGAAATGAAACACAAGTTTTCGGCTTATTTTTTACAGCAGCCTCTTCCATACTTCCTAATTTTTTTATCTATGGTAGGCTATTAAAGCCTAAATATTTCACCACGTTAAGAAACAATAAATAATCATTAGAAGCTGCAAGCAGAGAAGATGAGGCAAATGAGGCAGGAATTCCTAAGACTAACACGTGTTTTTTTTGCCATTTTTAGCTTGTGATACTCAAATAACACGGTAGTCTGTTTTCAATGGCTGTCAAATTCCAATTATTTTGAAACAGTGACCGTCAAGAGAAACTGTACACTGAGAATAAAATTCTAACAATTGCCAGACTCAACTTTTATCACTTAAGGAGAGTGCCCGAAAAAATTTGACAATTTTTCGAAATTTTTTGTATTTTTTTTTGTTTGAATTTTTAAAAACAATGAATCAATTTTAAAATAAAAATAACGGTAATTTATTAATGTATATTTTTTTAATGTGCAGTTCCCTTTGACGCTCACTGTATAATTAATTAAACATTTTAAAGGTGAAGAACAGTCTCATCCTCCTCCTCATCTCCACAGCTTCTGCAGAAATCAATTGCAAAGGGACCCCTAATGTAGAGAATTCATCAGAGAGTTCGATGGTCGTGCCCCTTCTGGCAAGTTCATCCGGTCTGCAGTTACCGAGAATGTCCCTATGTCCCGGTACCCATGTGATACAAACATCATATCGATTCGCCAACTCGTTAAGGCATCTGCGGCAGTGGTATACCGTCCTGGAGTTCATTACTTTAGAATCCAATGCCCTGAAAGCCCCTTGGTCATCGGAAAGTATGGTCATTCTCCGCCTTTGAACATTTTTGTCCACAATAATTTTCACCGCAGCTTGAATTGCCGACACTACCACTTGAAAGACGCTGCAGTGATTCGGTAACCTTATAGACCGGGATATTCCGATTGATTCCGAATAAATTCCACTCCAACGGCTCCTCCAGCTTTGAGCCGCCGGTGTAAATTTGTATGGAGTATCTTGCGAGGTGCGCCGCACCATTCCTCCAGTCATCCCTTTCCGGAATGGATGTCCTAAAAAAATATTGTATTAAATTAAAACAAAATAAACTGGACTTATTTTATTCAATTTATATTCAACTGTTTCCACAATTTGGTAAGAAATTTAAATATGAAATAGGAAAGCACGTGTAAAACTCAATCCTTTAAGTTCATATTCATATACATACTCAGGCTGATAACTTTAATGTAACATTTCACTCCTGAATAATCTTAATTTTTCTTTTAAAGCAATAGATTAAAATCCCTTGGTTGTATTGATTTCGTTTGAGACCATCGTTATTTATGTTTTCTTATAAAAATCTCCAGACACAATAAAAAAAATGTAACAACAACTGTTCTGATCCATTTCCAAGTGTCATGGTGCTTAGTGTGTTCATCATTTATCTTTTTTTTAAAACCATGAATTAAGCTTTAAAAGGGATTCACTTTTATCTTCCAACACGTGTAGACCAAAATTCAAATTTGTTGTGCCATTAATAATGTCTGAAGAGTACTAAGCATAAATACTATATATAATGAAGTATGATGGTATTCTCTAAAATATCTTTATAAATATTCAAATAGCATGATTGAATGTGCTTAAATTGCATCTTTTTGTGGCCAAAACATATCAATTTTTGGAAAATATTTTTGTTTTAATGATAAACTGTTTTTTTTTACATTCTACATCGTAAATCAACATTAAAATGAACTACAAATTAACTGAAATCTATCAGTGTTGCTGCAGAAGTTTCATGTAATTCAGTTTTGAAATAATATCGCCTCATTTAGCAGCAACCAACACAGACCACGTTGTTACATCTGCGATTTTATTTGTTGTACAACTAAAGAAATCTCACTACCATCGAATTTGATCCTTTGATGCTGCTAGATTCGGCCGATCATGGTACTTTAATTGGTTGTTGCAGTCACATCGCTCTTTCGTATATTGAGGAAAGCCCGAAGTCGTCGTAGTCTAATAGGTAGGGTGTTGGCTTATAAGACGTGAGGCCTCGGTTCGAACACCAGGTCAGACATCAAAACGAAATCTGAAAAGATATTTCTTCGGCGACTACCTTTCAGCAGTCTGGCAAAAACTCTGAGAGCGAAAAAATTGCCATGAAAAGTTTCTTTAAAATCTGTCGTTCGGAATCGACTTTAATCGACTGTCGGTCCCGCCACTCATGTCTAAAAATTAAAACACACAACATAAGTGGTGTGAGAAGCTAAGTCGTAATCCTGACTGAAGGCTTGTACTGATCATTTACGTAAGTATGTATGTATGTAATGCTGTTAGATTCGGCCGATCGCGGTCTTTCTTGTGGACAACCACGTGATTTATGTCGTTAGCATTAGGCTACCTGCCACAAGCCTCACTCGC
Source organism: Sarcophaga variegata (assembly GCA_932273835.1). Lineage (NCBI taxonomy): Eukaryota > Metazoa > Arthropoda > Insecta > Diptera > Sarcophagidae > Sarcophaga > Sarcophaga variegata. Next base: position 112,095,360 of record OW026362.1, on the reverse strand, counting down.
ATATTGAGGAATGTTTTTGACTTTGCCCTGAAGTCTATCAGTTTGATAGCACTATTGCTACCATCAGATTTGTGAACTTGCTTCTCCATTATATTTTGTAGATTGTTAATATCGTATTGTATTATTGCATTGATAACGCCAAGAACGACTTCAATATCGTCTCAAAACGGACCGCACTAATTCCTGCAACAATTGTGAAATAAAAAAGTTCTTTGATTTCGTGGCCATCTGTTGCTGTACAACCATTTTGTGTAATTTAATGTATAATCCGGATGTAGTTTAATATTCCTGAAGTTCCAGTAGAGATAATGTAACTTTTATATAAATTTATTGTTATCTTTAAAATCAACATAGTACCACCAATGATTTTCAAGTAGTAATTGACAAGGCATTCGTTGTTGGCATGGAGGAAATCGCCTACGGCCACAGAACATTTTTTTATACCAATGCTTACATTGACGTCAAATATATCCTTTATAGCTATCCCTTGCATAACACTCTTCCCACGTAAATCTAATAATTGGCACCGCGTTTTAACGAAACCGTATTAAACAAGTTTCGTATTATACGAGGGTCAACTGTATATACAGTGAGCATCAAAAAAAACCTTTACGATAAAAAAATATACATTAATAAATTACCGTTGTTTTTATTTTAAAATTGTTTCATTGTCAGTTTTTAAAATTGAAAAAAAATACAATAAATGTCGTAAAATTTTTTTGAGCACTCTCCTTAAGTTGTAAAAGTTGAGTTTTGTGATTGTTAGAATTTTATTCTTAGTGTACAGTTTCTTTTGGCGCTCACTGTAGTGTCAAGCAAAATAATTAAAATATTTTATAGAAATCATTTAACAAGAGTATAATATTTTTATAACTGTAGCGTACAATCTCTTTTAACGCTCACTGTATGAAATGCGTTACATACACATACATACATACATAATTGGCCATTACAACCCTTCAGTCAGGATTACGGCCTAGCTTCTCACACCACTCATGTTGTGTGCGTTAATTTTATACGTGAGTGGCGGGACCTACAGTTTAACGTCGACTCCGAACGACAGAATTTTGAGAAACTTTTTCATGGCAGTTTATTTTACTCTCAGAGTATTTGCCAGAAATCTGCTGAGAGGAAGTCGCCGAAGAAATATTTTTTTTCATATTTCATTTTTTATGTCTGACCTGGGATACGAACTCGGGCTTTACGAATAGTAAGCCAACACACTACCTACTACACCACGGCGACTTCGAAATGCGTTACCCAAAACTTTATTTCTGTCTTAAATATTTCCCATCCTTTATTTCCAATAAAAGAAAAATAGGAAAAAAATTCATTGAAATAAAACCCGTATAACACTCTCACAATTTATTTCTCACTTGTCTAGAGATGTGTAAAGGTAAAAAGCATGATTACATATGTATTTTGTCTTGTCCTTATTCACAATTCCGTTTTTGTCTTACAATTTTTCACAGAAAGAAACTGTATTGCAAAGGAAACTAATTTCGAATTCCAAATTTCTTGATTATTTTGATCAAATTTTCTTTTGTTTGAAATGCAATGATCCGTATGTTGTTACTTCAAAAATTTTCAATTGTATTTACAAACGGTGAGATAGCAATATTTTTTTTTAAAAAGCAGGAGGTCTCAGAACTTCTAATTGGGAGAGTAGTTCACAAAGCAATATGCGTTGAAACCAAGGACAGAATCCGTTCGTTTTAAGAAAATTTTCTTCACAAATTTTGTTTTCCCCTTTTTCTAGTTTTACGTCTTATTTTGTAACAAAAATACCGAATTAGACGCTAAAATTCTTGCTCTACTTGCTTCCATACAGTAGCAAACGGAATTTAGTTGAAAGAAATGGAATCACATCAAGGACTTTTTTGTCGTTTTGCGTTATTTTGTAGGTTCAACAAACAACGACAAAGAAAAATACAATAACAATCTGCATACCTAACCACAATTCTTAGAGTTGACCTAATTGGCAGTCGTTCAAGAATCACCAAAAAATTTTAAAAATATTTTTTACAGTTTCTCTATGCGCTGTTAACGTCTCACCATTTATGGTTTCTGCGTTTTATGCTTCAAAGTTGTGAGAATGCAAAACAAATGTTATACGACGGCTGTCTATTTTTATTTTGCGAAATGAAAAGAAAAGAAAAATTCAATTCAAAATTATTCAATTATGAGTTATTTTGAACATTTTGAATTACGAAAAACCATCAGGAAGTATGTGTAGACCAGAGACCAGCAATGAGTATTCAAAAAGATGAGTAGAATCGAACCATACTCATAATTTATGATACTTATACGCATTCATACTCTTTTTAATATCATGGAACCTCTACTTAAAGTTTGAAGTACTCATCATATTCATACTTAACAACACGTATGCTATTGTAGATTTCGACTCTCCGTAACTCAACACATACACGAAGCACAAAATAAGTAAGAATCACGTACGAACACTACAATACTCACTAAAATGTTGTGTGTTTACTCTGCTTGTTGCTCTGTCTTTTTTGCTTATGTGTCTTTTTTCTTTTCTTGTAAATGCAACAATAACTAAGACTGTAAATTTTGATGAATGATTCGAGCCAATGGAATCATTTATAAGTATTTTTCTAAAGTTATGAATTTAAATGAGTGGGCTTATGAATCAAACATATTTCGAATGGCATGAGTTTGATGTCAACGTTGTACGCATACTCATTGCAACCTGTATTTATAAATCAACGTTGTAGTGAGTACGAATGAATCAGAGTCCATAATTAAATTTCAATATTGTTGACTCACTTATATTCAAAATTTCATGAGGGCTTATGAGTAGCGAAAAAACGATTCATTGCTGATATCTGGCGTAGACTATTATGGTGGTGAATGATTGGTGAAATTTGGTACTGCGGCGTTAAACTGAAATTGTCTTGAGGACAAATATGCCTTGTCTTTACTCAAATATAAAAAATATCAAAACTTAAATGTATGTCATATTCCCCTTATTTTTTCGATTTTTTGAATTCACTGTCAGAGTTTATTGAGAAATTTGTTTGTTTATTGGTTATGTCAACATTAGCGGCAGTATTTGCATCTGTTGCCAAGAATAAATATTTTGTGGAAATTTTTCATCACATATGTATACAGTAGGCGTCAAAGAAAACTGTACATTAAAAATATAGTATACATTAATAAATTACCGTTATTTTTATTTTAAAATTGGTTGATTGCCGGTATTTAAAATTGAAACAAAAAAAAAAAAATTACAAAAAAATTTGGAAATATTTTAAAATTTTTCCATTTTATCCATAACGTACAGTTTCTTTTGGCGCTCACTGTGGCAAGCAAAATAATTACAATATGTATTTGAGGGAATTCATCTAACAAGAGTATAATGTTTCCATTAACTGTAGCATACACTCAAATTGTTTAATTTGCCTTTGCAACCTGTTCAAGGTGAAACTTTACCAAACGAAAAGGAAAACCTTAACATTTTCATGCTCCACTGTATATCAAATGTCGATGGCAAGAATTATTTTTCTATTGTTGTGTTTAGTGCTTCAGTGACATTCACACATTGTGGCTATGAAGGTTTTTCTTTTATTTTTCTTTTGCTCCCCTAAATTATTCGAATTTTTGAAAAAAAAGGAAAACAATATTAAAGAAGGTTTTGAGTGAACAATTTATTCAAATTTGCAGCAAAGGGAACTCTGGTCGTAAAGGCTTTCTACAAAACGATGTTTTGGATAATGGCGACACATCACATTTAACTGATCAAAATTGGTGCTTCAAACTTCATAGTTGAAGAGATTGTTTCTATGAAAATTAGTATCAGTTGGCAACTGCTCTAGAGTCCAATTAGAGAACATACATCGTTGTGTATGGTAATCCATGACAATTTTTCAAAAGAAACTGAATAAATGACAACTAATTTGAAAGATTTAACTTCAACAAGATGGCCGCTAAAAATTGTGAAATTTCAGAAGTCATTGGGAGACACTATAGTTACAGTATTCAAGCGTTTTTAAGATTATGGCCGATTAGGCACCGTCTGTGATCGCCAGTGGGCATCATGTATATTCATATTTGCGTAGGGTAAGCCATAAAATACTCTACGGACTAAATCTAATGTTTAAAAGGTCTTATGGCGCATGGCGATCAAATTTGCTTATGTATTGGCAATATTTGTTTTGCTTAGCACAGCAACACATCAGAATTGAACTTTAAACTTCATTGTAGTGTAGTTCTGAAGAAGAAACGAACATATGATTTATGCAACACAGGTAGTGAAAATCAAAAGTATTTTGATATTCTTTAATCTCATACCTCGGCCTATACATGTGAGTATTATCTACAAACACAATAACAAAAGAATATAATATCAAGATTGATCAAGAATTTGATGTGTGAGAGGGCAACTTTCGGCACATAAATGTATGGCAGTTTATCTATTTGCAACCTCTAGGCAGTTTGCTTCGCATGTTTCCCGGCCACACGTATGCTTTATGGAATTACATTTTTTTTCCTCGTCTAAACATGTTCAAACCTCTCTCTTTATTTCCATTTGCAGTATTTCATTAACTGCTGAAATTAACCTGTTGACAGAGTCCCAGTTCTTCTCTGATAATGATATCACTTCTATAAAACTGTTAGCATTCGATTGATAACAAATTCCATTTCCAATAAATATTCTTCGAAGTGCGAGTATGTGATGTCGCATAGTCTATTAGGTAGTGAGTTGCCTTATTAGGTGTAAGGCCATGGTTTAAACCTCAGGTCAGACATCAAAACGAAAACATGAAAAAATATTTCTTCGGCGTCTGCCCCTCAGCAGATTTCTGACAAAAAATCTGAGAGTAAATAAAATTGTTATGAAAAGTTTCTCAAAACATTTGTCGTTCGGATTGGACTTTAAACTGTAGGTTCCGCCACTCATGTATAAAATTAACGCACCCAACATGAGTGGTATGAGAACCTTGGGCGAAATCCTGACTGAAGGGTTGTAAAGATTAATTATGTTATGTAAGTCCATTGCTTTCTTGCAAACATATTGTTACGTTTTTACTTTTTTAAAAACGTTTAAAATATGAGTTCGTTGATTGCAAACAAAATTAAACTCTTAATTGTTCGCACTACTTTTATGTGCCACTATTTACAACTTGACGAATACAACAATAATTACTTGTTCGCTATTATTCTATGCTTACAACCCATATCTTTCAACAGCGATCTTCATCTTCTCTACACAAGACTGACTGATTTCTTACTACTCGTTGCCTGCTTTGTCTTGCCTTTTTATATGCCCACGTAATCAGTCCGATGAATGTTCTTGAAGTCGAACGTTCGGTGTTCCGCCTTCTCAAGAACTCTATCGCGACTTCATTGTTATTTGTGTATTTTGTTTACGTTGCTTGCTGTTGCGTTCTCGCTGACTTGTCTATCCCCTTTTCTTTCATACTGATGTTGTTGGTTTACAAGTAGTTCGTTGTATTTGTTAGTGTAGCTTTTGCTCATTTTAATGTTGAGCGATGTACACCGTTTCCATTTTCGGAACAATATTTAGGAGATTAATAGTTCGACCAAATGATACTGTATTAATCAACTCTTACTAAGAAATCTTTGTCATTTCTGCCTTTTAAGGATAGCTACTGCTTTTTGCTCTGAGCTAATTAAGATTCCTTCTTTTCTTATAAAGTTTAATAACCCTGATGGCCTTGCCTATATATAGTTCAACTTTTCGAAACAAAGTTGAAAAAAACAAAGAAATAATTCAGGACTAATAACCGCACAGTTTTCCTTTTTTGATTCAACCTTTCATTTTCTTGTACTCCACCACCATGTTCTACATGAATAGGGGTCATCCCCTGAGTATTAATGGCCTCCCTGGCTTAAAACCTAACAAGTCATTTTATGAATTTAATAATTGTTCTGTGTAAGGGCAGCAGAACATTTGTTTAAAATCACACACGCATGTAAAAAACAATTTTATGGTTATTGACCTCCTTTTTTTGGATTTGTTTTAGAATTATGAGGAGAATGATTATAATTAGTCTCAAATGACAGACAATTTTTCCATTATTTAGATATGGAGTCATAAGGGATTTAAACCATAAGTGTGTCACCTTTTTTAGCTTGAGCATACAGAAAATATTCACACACACTTTATTAACAAAATTAAATTTCACTCACTTTTAATCCAAACGTAGTAAAAATATGGCCAATTTGCATACAAACATACACTTTGTACATCATTGCGTGTACAGTTGCTGTTGCCGTTGCATATGTATACTTACCCTTCCCTTCCCTTCGTTTCATTGAAATTTGTTAATGGGTTTATTAACTTTGTGTGACTGTGTTGTGTGATAACAAAACTAACCTCTAACATTGCTGGAAGCATGAACTTTTTTTGTGCGTTTACTTTAAAGGCATTGTGTTGTAATTTAGAAAAGTATGCAGAGCTCGTGTTTGTTTTAACATTGAGGTTCGCTTACTCTCCGTGCTAGGGGTTCTGGGAAATCCAACTTTTTCCATACATTTATATGTACAGTGAGCTTCAAAAGAATTTGTATATTAAGGAAAAAATTCTAACAATCATCAAACTCTACTTTTACCACTTAAGGAGAGTGCCTGAAAAAATTTGTCAATATTTTGAAATTTTTTTGTAATTTTTTTTTGGTTTCAATTTTAAAATAAAAATAACGGTAATTTATTAATGTATATTATTTTTTTAATGTACAGTTTCTTTTGACGCTTACTGTATGTTGCGCCAAGGGATGTTGTTTATAATGTGTGGATTACAATGGCGTACAATGCGTGTATAAAGTTCAATGAACAAAAGCATAAAAATCATTTCATTACATTCATTCATTCATTCATTCATTTATGGTTTGATTTCCCCTTTTGCCTGTTTTAATATTTTGTCGCAAGGACTACATATTAAAGCATGGTATTTAAAGCTTGGTATGTATGAAATTTTTATGCATAATTTCTGTCAATTTTTTAAAAATGATTTTAATTTCATTAAAACTCATTTGGGTAATATGTTATCGTTTTAAAATGAACGTATGTATGTTATCGTAAACAATTCTGTTGTATTAATTTTAGTTTTAAAAAAAAATTATTTTTTTAAGAAAATTTCTATAAAAATTGGCACTACAAATCCAGTGCAAGATGACTTTCTATTAATATACAGTGAGCGTCAAATGAAACTATACATTAAAAACAAATATACATTTATAAATTACCGTTATTTTTATTTTAAAATCATTTCATTGCTAGTTTTTAAAATTGAACCCAAAAAAAAAAAATACAAAAAATTTCTAAATATTGTCAAATTTTTTCGTGCACTCTCCTTAACTGGTAAAAGTTGAGTTTGGTGATTTTTAGAATTTTATCCATATTTTATTTATTTATTAATTACAATACAATTACAAATTATATTTTAATTATATACGAGCGGATTTACTTGACCATATGCTCGGCGTAGTGTCGCAGACCAGAGTCTCTGGTGGAAATCGAACCCACGACCCTCACGCTAATAGTCTAGCACACTACCCACTAGACTACCAGGGCACCCAATTATATCCATAGTAAACAGTTTCTTTTAACGTTCACTGTAGTTAATAAAGGTACATTGATGTAACTTGAATATGTTGCCATCAATGGAGAAAGTGAGGCCGTCTTTAAACATACATCCGTATACTAAATACCAATTTAGAAATATGCTTTCTTCTTAAATTGCATTAAATTGTATTTAAATAATTGTGGTTTTCATAAAGTTTTTCTGATTTTTCTTTCAATTTAAGGCAATTTTTCCAATTCTCTTACTTCGGTTAGCATTACGATCACGTTCATCTTGTAAAGATTGCAAATGCCTTCCTATTCCTTTGAAAAACAAAAAAGAGAAGACCACCACGCATAAATAAAATTAACAATTCGCAATGGTGCTTGCTTTACATAACTTTACACATTAATTGTGGTCAGACCTTGGTTGTCGCCTGAAAGCATTTATAAAAAGGACATGTGAGACTCAAGTCCTCTTGGGTTACAGGTTAGGGAAATACAAAGGAAACAATGATTTTAGAAAACTTCTCTGATTATTTATACAGGGAACTGGTAATAAGTATACATGCTCAGAAAAGTGAAAAATGCTTTTTTAGTTATACTATTGGAATTGATGTTTTTCCTGTGAGTAGAATATTTTGTAAACCAAATTCTAAGCCCTATTTTACGTAAAAATCTGTTATTTATGTTATGTTCAATTCAGATTTAAAAAATAATTTGAACTACACATAGTTTTTGAACTTCAAACCATGTTTTACTGGCAATTTTTTATGATAATTTGTTTTTTATAAAATATACGTGAACAAAATATCTCATTGTCGATGATTAATGGACCCCATTTTATTTATAAATGGAAATTAGTATTTTGTTTTTAAATTTTATAATTAAATTAAACGATCCAGCAAAGCATACTTTACAAATTTATACGTGATGATCCACTTTTTTTGTCCCTTAGGGTCATCAGTTAAATCCTAACTTATCATAGTATAGTAATCGCCATTGATTATTTGTTTCTTTTTGAAGTTAATCAATATAAAATTATGCTTATTTTATTTGGTTTGCTTTTACATCACTTAACATTAAAATGGTAAACAAGTAAACAAAAATACACCAACAAACACCGGCATAAAAAAATTATAATCAAGTAAACAAAAATACACCAACACACACTACAAGAATCAATGTAAACAAAACACACAAACAACAATAATGAAACAACGATGTGTACATTTATAGAGATTTCGAGAAGGCGCAGCCACGAACATTCGCCTGCAAGAACATTCATCAGACTTTTTACCCTGTCGTATAAAAGGCAATGCAAAGCAGTCGAGAGACTTAGTGAAGTCCAGTCAGTGTTTTGTGAAGACGCGGTGCGTTTGAAGGCAGTAATCGTGGTTTAAGATCACCGCTGCAAAGATCTGTCCTATAAATGCTTAGTGTTTGTCATTGTTTATGCAAAGAGCATAAACAGACGGATAACAAACAAAGCAATTGTTGTTGTTTACATCAAGTTGCGAACAGTGGCACACTGAATTGTGCGAATAATAAAGAATTTTAATTAAAACTAAACACAAATTTATTTTTATTTCATTTGCAAAATACAAGCTCATATTTTAAACGTTTTTAAAAGGTAAAAACGTAAGAATATAATAAAAACGGTTTTAATAGTTATGGAGTAACCATTAAGCATTTTTTTTGGGCTACTCTCTAAATTATTTTCAATTCCAGGTATTCAATGCCCCACCACGATCTTATTAATTTAAAATGTTAGTTTTTACTTTCATCATAATATACATGCATACCTATAATACAGCCAGCCTAGCTGATTTAATTTCCTTTTTTAACAAAAAAAATCCATTTGAAATTGAAAAGTAGGGGGGTTTAACAAAATCACAAAATAAAATTTTAAACGTTTGCCATAATTATTTTGTTTTTTCCTATGTTCGCAAATTAGTTGAATTGATTAAAATGCATGACATTTAAATAAAATAAACAACAAATATGCTTAATATTTAACTTTTGGTGTGTTTAATTGTCACACAATGAATAATTAATTCTATAATTAGTACAGAGAAGAGGTTTTAAATTATTTTAAATATGTAGGCATGCAATTATTGAGAACGTTTTAAAATTGGAAGTCGTCGTAGTATAGTAGGTAGTGTGTTGCCATAATAGACGTAAGGCCACGGTTCAAACCCCAGGTCAGACATCACAACAAAAATATAAAAAAAAAATATTTCTTCGGTGACTTCCTCTCAGCAGATTTCTGGCGAAAACTTTGAGAGTGAATAAAAATTGCCATCAAAAGTTTATTAAAAAATCTGTCGTTCGGAGTCGACTTTAAACTGTAGGTCCTACTACTACTACTTTAAACACAACATGAGTGGTGTAAGAAGCGAGGCCGTAATCCTGACTGGTGGGTTGTAATCGTCAATTATGTGTGTATGTAAGCAAAGCATAAAAGCATAGAATTTGAAATTTTCGAAATAAAATTTCTTGTTATTTTCATTATTTCGTTCCATGGCTAAGTAAGTATAAATTATTCCATTTAACTTATTTAACATCGAAAACATGTGAGATATACGCCATTTGTTGTAAGTTTCATTTAACAAATAATAACAAAATAAACGACAATATTTTCGATTGTTGAACTTGTTACTGCAAATTCGTTTAACTAAACTTCGTTTAAATATTGTTTTGTAACTGAGGTGACCACAAATAAAAAAAGTGCCAAATAGTTGAATACCGAACGTAAATGTATGGGTGGGTGCTGGTTAGTCTGTGGTGGTAAAAAAGTTTTAAGCCACTTTAATTTACTGAAACCGAACAAACAATGCAAAAAATTGATCTCCCCATAAACTAGGCATGAAAGAAAAGTTTTAAAATTTTTTCTATTATGTTTACTTTTATTCTCTCTCTCTCTCTGTCCATCCTTCTGATATTTTTAATTCGGTTTACCACACAAGAATAACTTTCATATTGTGATTCCTATTTGAAGGGATGAGAGAAAAAAAAAACGAAATTATTTAGAAATACTCGTATATATTAAAAGTTTTCTTATTGTTTTTATTTATTTATAGACTCTCTGCTGTTGTTTTATAAATGCTTGTGTTTCTCTTATTTTTAAGAGGAAACCAAATTAGCTACTTTTGAAGCTGATGGAAAAAATAATAGCATTTCATTTTAAAAACATTAAACATTTAAACATTAAACATTCAGAACTGCGGAAATAAAATTGTTATGTTTTGCGGATGCATTTCATATAACGTAGTCGTAATTTAGTTAAAATTAAAGGATTTATTTCCCAATAAAAAGAAAGAGAAAACTCCCTCAAGTGACTGTTTGGTCCGACTTGTGGAGCGAAGGCATCATTGACTCACATTCATTTGAAGATGAAGACGGAGTACTCATTACGTTCAATGGACACTCCTATCGCACCATTATAACCACTTTTTTTGTACTCGCTCTTCATGGTATTGATGAGAACGATGTTTGGTTTCAAAAGGATGGTCCAACTTGTAACACATCTCAAGCCACAATCGATTTATTGTGTCAAACATTTGATACCCGTTTAATTAGTCGAATTGATGAAATCAATAGGCCATTGCCGATATACGACCAAATGCACTCAAAAAAGTGCATGAAATATGGTCCGATCGAATGAGGTACAGTGCGGCCACCAGTGGCAGCCATATGAATGAAATAATATTTCATTTGAAATCGTAACAATTGTACTTCACAACAAAAAAATGAATTTCACAAAATTTCAAACCCTTTTTGTTTTATTGCATTATCAAATTTAAAGTTTTAAATGGCCCACCCTATACTTTAAATTATGGGTAAATTGTTTTGCAGGAATATGGCATTGTCACGTTTTTACCTCTTAAAAATATTTAAAATATGAGCTCTCAGATTGCAAATTGAATTGAAGTCGCCGTGGTCTAATAGGAAGTGTGTTGGCTTATTAGACGAAAAGCCTGGTATCCCAGGTCAGGCATCAAAAGGAAATATGAAAAAAATATATCTTCGACGATTTCCTCTCAGCAGATTTCTGGCAAAAACTCTGAGAGTAAGTAAATCTGCCATGAAAAAGTTTCTCAAAAATCTGTCATTCGGAGTCGACGTTAAACTGTAGGTCCTGCCACTCACGTATAAAATTAACGTACACAACATGAGTGGTGCGAGAAGCTAGGCCGTAATCCTGACTGAAGTGTTGTAATGGCTAATTATATATGTATGTAGATTGCAAATAAAAAAAAAATAAATTTGTGTTTCCTTTTAATTAAAATTCTGTATTATTTGCATGATTCTGTGTGCCACTGTTCACAACCTTAGGTAAACAACAACAATTGCTTTTCTTTGTTATTCCTCTATTTATGCCCTTTGCATAAACAATAACAATTACTAGACAATTATTCGACAGATCTTTGTAACGGAGATCTTAAAACCACGATTACTCTCTTCAAACGCACCGCGTCTTCCCACAAGACTGACTGAACTTTACTTACTCACTCGGCTGTTTTGCTTTGCCTTTTATATGGCGGGGTAAACAGTTTGATGAATGTTCTTAAAGGCAAATGTCCGTGGCATTGCTTTCTCGAGATCTCTGTAAAAGGTAAACACCGTTGATTCATTATTGTTGTTTGTGTATTTTGTTTACGTTTATTCTTGTAGCGTTTGTTGTTGTATTTTTGTTTACTTCTTATCATTTTTTAAGCTGGTGATTTGTTGGTATATTTTTGTTTACTTTTTTTTTATCATGTAAACAAGTTTATTGTTTTTGTATCTTTTGTTTATAATTTTAATGTTAAGCGATGTAAAAGCAAAACACCAGTACCAAAATTTTTCCATTTTCGTAACAATATTAAAAAATAAAAAGACAACACCACCACACACAATCAACACTTTCTATTATTTCCAACACAACTGTAAATTGAAATTCTACATTTCTCATTTTTTGTTTATAAAATTCTCTCATATTTGACTAGAACAACACAAAGTCTGAAGTTTTTATTTCACAAAATTGTTAGGCTTAGGAAAAGTAATTGCGTGGTTTGTTGGTCAATATTGTTATTGTTTGTTCTGCAAACAAACTGCCAACAAAAACTGAAACAATAAAAACTTTTTTGTGATTTTATTTTTGTCCCAGGTATTTGTTTGTTTGTTCTCAAAGTAATTTGATTTGATTTTATTTCCTTTTCTTTTTTTTTCAGTTACTTTAATGAAAATTCTTTAAAGAGATGAGCAGGAATGGTAAAGTTTTGTATTGTTTTGTATTCTGGTAAATAAATAGAGAAATAACTTCTGTTGTAATAATTTCAATGTAAAAACAATTGCAACATTTGGTAAGAAGTTAATATTATTCACATTTAATAATATTTTATTAATAAAACTGAATCGAAGGTTAGTTTTATAATATGGACGCAATATATTGAACTATTAAAATAAGCTCTTCGAAACTCGATACAGACAACACTTCTATAACGCGGCACTTTCAGATCGCGGTTACCATATAACGCGGAGCTGAAATTGCGACACCCTTGCTATAACGCGATACTTTTACAGCGCGGTTTCCGTTAACCATCATCCCATAGGTTCCTTCCGCACAGCCTATGAATGACTCTAGTAACTAGATATAGTAAGAGGGCTTAATATAAGTTTTATTCTCGACAGATTAGAAAATAGTGAAAATAAAACTTTTACTCAAGTGTTGATAGAATTTTCTAATTTGGATTGTAAAGGGTCCGCCAAATAACTTTTTTTTTTGAAAGTGCTTAAAAAAACTACTGAATATTTTCTCAAATTTCTTTTTTTATTTGAAAGTACAATCCTTCCGGTTAATAATGGAAAATAACTTCATTCAAATGGCTGCCTCTGCTGGCCATGCAGTAGCCTACACGATCGGTCCAATTTGTAAGCACTTTATCTATTGTGTGCTGCTGTCAATTGCCTCTGGCTTGTCAGCGTAACACTTATCTTTGACGGCACCCCACAAATAATAGTCCAACCGTGTCAAATCGCAGCTCCGAGGTGGTCAAACGATATCAGCTCTGCGGCTGAAAACGCGATCTTCAAAAACAGGGCGCAAAACATCGAGTGCAGCTTCGGCTGTGTGGCACGTAGCGCCGTCCTGTTGAAACCAAATGTTGCCAATATCCTCCTCTTCAATTTTTGTGAACAAAAATTCGTTCAACATAGCCCGATAACGATCGCCATTGACTGTAACGACCACTTCTTGCTCATTTTCGAAGAAAAATGGCCCAATTATGCCTCTGGACCAAAATCCGCACCAAACAGTGACTTGTTTTGGGTGCGTCGGCTTTTCAATGTATGCGTGCGGGTTTTCTGTGCCCCAAATGCGACAATTTTGCTTGTTTACATACCCGCCAAGATCAAAATGAGCTTCATCTGAAAAGATGATTTTTTTTTTGCCAAAATCGGCATCTTCAGTAAGTCGATCGCAGGCCCACTTAGCGAACCGAAAACGCATTGGATGGTCAATATTCGTTCAGCGGAAGGATAAAACTAACTATCTGTCACATCAGACATGAGCTAAGTATTACCATTCACGAAATAAGCACTAGTTGAAAAAAAAACGTTAGATAGCGGACCCGATATTAGAAACGTGTCATCAGCTTGCGCGGAAATTAATGCGTGTTGAAAATCACTTTTATCTCAAATGATTCAAGCAATACAAGATGAACTCACCGCGTTATAGGTTGGTTAACTGTACAATACAAAATTATTTATAATTAATAGCTCGACAAAAGACGTGTCATATGATTATCACTTTTTGTTTCTAAGAGGTAAATACGTCCGATAACATAGCGTAAAAGTAGTTATGAATCGCATAGTTGACCATTGCGTTTAGAACACTTGCTTTATGTCTTATTGCCCACGTCTATAAAGCGTAAAATTGTCCTCAAATTAAATTCTGTGTAAAGTTCTGTTTCGATAAGAGCAGTAAATGAAACATGAAGTTATTGACGAATTGGTCATTGCAACCCCCCATGTTATGTGTGTTAATTTTATACATGAGTGGTGAGACCTACTATACAGTCTAAAGTCGACTCCGAACGATAAACTTTTGAGAAGTTTTTTCAGATCTATATTATTCGCTCTCAGAATTTTTGCCAGAAAATTCTCTCTGCTCAGAAGAAGTCGCAGAAGAAATATTTTTTCAGATTTAGTTTTGTTCGAGATATCTGACCTAGGGTTTGAACCGAGGTCTTACAGTCTAATAAGCCAATACACGACCTACTAGACTACGACGAATTCAGTTCAATTCAAGTTGCTAAACGAACTTTAAAATTAGAATACATATGGGAAATCATCAAAATTGAATGAGACTGCACCAAATATTCTACCATTAGCCACCATGTTCGGTTGGCTGAGATCAGACGGCCAGTATGACAGGAAATTTTCTCAAACAAGTTCGCCTTGTATTCGGAACAAAACGTTCACTACATCCACTTAGAGGGGGCTACCAAATTTGATTGAATTAGTATATTTACTATCAAAATTTCGCCTGACACACTATGTGCGTAATTGAGGATGACCTATCCGCATACATAAGCTAGTTTGTGGTATGTAAATAACATTATTTATTACATTTATTATGTTTATATTAATGCACAACATAAATTTTATTTTTATGACGATGCATATTATCATAGATTGTTATAAAAATAAATAGTAATTCGCCCTCCCTATGCTGACATTAATTACAGCATAATTTATCATTTTAATTATTGAAATAAAATTTACTGAAGTACTTGGAATTATGTGGCCATTATAATAAACAATTATTTACATTCACTCGTTTGTATGTAACAATGTTAGCCTCATTTATATACATTAAATTAAACTAAATTTACAATAGATAGACAATATATTAGAATTCATTAAAAAGAAAAAAAAAACATAAAAATTACTAATTTTCGTAAATTCATTATTGAGTTCACGTAATGAGTTCGCTAATAAATTGTTGTTACATTAAGTAATGACGACAAGTAAAATTAATCTTATATTTTCTACATTGTACACAGAGGTGACGTTTTTATATTGTTACGAAAATCGAAAAATGAAGAATTGTGCGAATAATAAAGAATTTTAATTAAAACTAAATACAAATTTATTTTTATTTTATTTGTAATCTACGAGCTCATATTTTATAAGTTTTTAAAAAGTATAAACGTAACAATATAACAGCTAAGCATGTGCAAATGTGGTATACGGTATCAAATAATCAGTCAAAGCAAATACAGGTACGTACCATGCGTTAGAAAGACTGTTCGTATTGATTGAGGATAAATTGAATCCAATCCTACAATTAATCTTCCAGCTATCCGTGTAGATTAAGAGATTTTCAATCCCGTATTGTGCTGCTTTCGAAATTGTCAAGAGTTCTGCATGGAAAACACTGTGGTAGTCAGCCGGCCCTTAAGAAAGTTTAATAAATAAATATACTTTCAGTCCCAGAAGTCTCCAGTTATAATTCTAAAATTATACGACTAGATGTAATTACTTGTATCCTTTCCAGTGGAGATTTTGATTAACTGTAATAATTTGACTAATTATTCTTACAGATTGCAGAAAGCATCCTCAAACTGCTTAGAGTTACCCTTGAACGACCCAAAATTTTCGCAGGATTGCAGCAGGCCTACAGCTTAGCTTGAGTTCTGCACTCTGTTTTAATAGAAAGTAGGGGGAATTGGGAACTGTTGGCACATATCAGAGATCAGCAATGAATCGTTTTTTCGCAACTCATAAGCACTCATGAAATTTTGAATATAAGGGAGTCAACAATATTGAAATTTAGCTTCTCATTCATTCATTCATACTCACTACGTTGATTTATAAGTACAGGTTGCAATGAGTATGCGTATAACGTTGACATCAAACTCATACCATTTGAAATATATTGATCCATAAGCCTACTCATTCAGATTCATAACTTTATAAAAATACTTATAAAGGATTCGAGTGAAAAGATTGACTGATCGTTTGATCAAATCGGATAAAAAATACAGTAGTTATTATTTAAATAGTATAAGAGTCGTGTTATATTTTTTATATATGTCGTCTTATCAAATGAACTTTCAGTTCAAAAATTTGCAAAAGTTTTGATGGATCTTAATTGTTTATCACAAAATGTGTCAATTTCATGTCAATTATTAGAAGTCGCCTAATATTTGTGTTTTTTGCAAATATTATTATTTCTCTTTGCGCAAACATTGGCCAACTTCTGGTGGTCTCTCAAACGTGAAACTGACACATTTTCCGATAAACAATCAAGATCCATCAAAATTTCATTTGCAAAAATATATATATGAAAAATATAACTCGACTGTTGGACTCTTTAAGTAATAACTACGGCAATTTTTGTCCCGTTTGATCAAACGAAGTGTCAATCTCTTTACAAGATAATGCACTTTCAGGATGTCATTACTTATTTCATATTTTCAAACTAAAGTTTGAAAAAAAACTCGTACACATTTGTCAAGTTTACCTCATCAAACCTCATAGCATATTAAGTCAAATATAACATATATGTATATCGTTTTAAAGGCCTATACCTTTCCTTTCTAATAAGGTTTAAATTTTAGACATGGGTTCAGAAGTGTTTTGGTAATCAATAATTTTGTGCTTAAAGTCCAAAAAAAAAACAATTTTTGTCAAATAAAACACGTGTGGAGTATTCAAGAAATATAAAAAAATATTTTTAAATTTTACTCAACAAAACTCACAACTTAAAGTATGTCATTAGCTGAGTGTATTTATTTTTTTTATTTTGTTGCATAGTGTAATTGTTCTTAAAAAACCACTGAATTTAATTTTAATTAAAAGAAAATTATGCTGAATTTTGTTTAAAAAACCATGTTTTTTTTATAAATTATTTTGATTACAAATTTAATATCCTATTATGGTATTAGGTTGGCATATTTCAATTAAAATTTAATTATTTTCTATATTTGAAAACTTTCAATCATTCTGCCATACTGTCTTGAATGTCAATTTTAAATGTCAAACGAATACCGCTAATAAAACTTAAACAATTGCATTCAATTTTGCTAATCATAATCATAAACGCCATGAACCCCATGAAATAAGAAAATATATTCAATTTCAATTCAATTAATCTGCAAAAACAATACATTTGACACGAATTTAATTGTCTTCGTACGATATGCATCCAATTACAGTAAATTTAGCATGTCAAACGGCTATTTATGAAACTGAATGAATGAAATATTTGCATAATTGACGGTAATTAAAAATCAGTCAATTTCAATAAAGAAGGTGACACTTCTTTAGTTGAAACTGAAAGGTGAAAATAAATTAAATATAAACGCTTTGTGCAAAAGGCAATGAAATAAATTATAGTGTCATCACCACTAAATAAAATATAGTTCAGCTGGCAGGTGTAATTAAGATAAATTTCTATTCATAATTCTCCTTCTTTTTTCTTTTTCTTTTGTTTTCTATTCTGTTTTGTTCTTCTTTTTTCCTTTCCATTTCATATTCATTAATGATAATGTCGTTTAATGCCCCGGGGTTATTGTTTCATTGTTGAAATGTGTGTCAAATATTTAATATGGGCCGACTGTTAGGTAGTCAATGATGTTATTAATATTTATTAATAAACCAACTAAACCCCCGACCTAATTTAGATACGTCTTAACAAAAAAAAGAGAAAATATTTATATGACACTTATAATTTTAAGCCAAGTTTAATGTGAGCTCACAGGTTTACTTCCTTTCTAAAGGAAAGCTAAAGCTTAAGTAATTAAAACTTATTTTTCATTTATAAATCATATACAATACCACTATACATGTCTTAAAAACATTTCCGCACACAGAAGTAAATGAGGTTCGTTGGTAAGAAAATTCTAAAAAAACCTCAGGTATCTTATAAAAATATAAATTATTCTCCGGTGTCTTTTATTGCTCCAGGGATAAATTAAAAACTTTGTCAAAAAATTTTATAATATTTGAATACTAGGAAACATAATCAAAAGGAGAAAGAAAGCCCTTTTTCCAAAGATTTTTTATAAAAGTAAATTAAAGTTGTATGAAAAACTAAAGACGTTTTATGCTAGAGTTTGTCTAAATATTATGACGTTTTTACTCTTTTAAAAACGTTTAAAATATGAGCTCATAGATTGCATATAAAATAAAAATAAATTCGTAATTAGTTTTAGATAAATTCTTTATTGTTCACACAATTCCGGATGCCACTGTTCACAACTTGATGTAAACAATTGCTTTGTTTGTTATCCTTCTTTACACTGTTTTGCGTAAACACTAAAAATTGTTCGCCAGATCTTTATAACGGAGATCTTCAAGCCACGATTATTTTCTTCACATGCAACGCATCTTCACACAAGACAGACTGAATTTATACTGACTCCTTTGCCTGCTTTGTCTTGCCTTTTATATGCCAACGTCAACAGTCTGATGAATGTTCTTGAAGTCGAAAATTCATGACTTTACTTTCTCGAAATCTCTTTTAATGTAAACATCGTTGTTTCATTATTGTTGTTTGTGTGTTTTGTTGTTGTTGTATTTTTGTTTACATGTTTACCATTTTTTATGCTAGTGTTTGTTGTTATATTAAGCAGTATGATAATAAACAGGTTTGTTTACTACATTGTTTTGTTTTTGCAGCTTTTGTTTATAATTTTAATGTTAAGCAATGTATATGCAAACACCAGAATTTGGATTTTTTTTTCGTTACAAATTCATAATTTTTAATAAATAACCAAAAAGTAAGACATTATAAAATCATCACATTCACATTATTGCCAAAGGCAGTGAGTCATAAAATTTTATTTTCGATTTCCATCACTTAATTTTTATTTCAAAGAAACACTTCCTACCAAAAGAACAAAAACGAAAGAAAGAAAAGAAAAATAAAAATTTATTAGTTTGCGTTTAAATCTTTACTACCCATAACTGTTGTGCTCGCAATATGTTTCCTTTCAAAGAAAATATTTTAAAAGTCTTCCACTAAAGTGTGGTAAGTGGCAAGTGGCAGATATAACTACCACAGTTGCAAACAGGAAACATTTCATGTTTGAAATACATTTTCAGAGACAGTAGGAAATGTACTAGTGCTATGAGTTGCATATACCAACACAATGTATGTGCATTATTTACCATCGATAACATCGATGCAGTACATTTCTACTACACTACCTACCATACAGTTAGTATATATGTATATGTACATACAGTGAGCGTCAAAAGAAACTGTACATTAAGGATAAAATTCTAACAATCATCAAACCCAACTTTTACCACTTAAGGAGGGTGCCCGAAAAAATTTTACAATATTTTTGAATTTTTTGTGTTTTTTTTGTTTCAATTTTAAAAACTGGCAATTGGAAACAATTTTAAAATAAAAATAACGGTAATTGATTAATGTATTTTTAATTTTTAATGTACATTTTCTTTTGATGCTCTCTGTATATGTTTACATAAACATTTACGTTTATATAAATTGTTTTATTTTATAGTATTTAGGAAAAAAGAAAATAATGTTGAATTTTCAATGCAAACAATTGACTTCCGTGGTATTATTACTGACCTTATGTTTATTTTTTTTTGTAATAAGTGGAATACATTTATATAAACATATACGTTGAATGGTATTTTGTAATAATATTTTTGACTTTTAAGCATTAGTTGCGAATTATTAGCTCATTTAATCATTATTCAGTAATTAAACTGTAAAATAGTTTGTTTACTTGTTATACAATATAGACATTCAATCCCGTCTTATACCATTCGAATGGTAACTAGACCCAATGGGCAGCAGTCTATCAGTTATAGAAATAATGCTCTAGTGTATGAATAAAACCACTGAGGTTGAAGTGGTAGCTGAAGCAAATAACAGCAACGTGATGAACCTCATAATCAATCCCATCTTTAATTATAACTTAACATTGAACAAAGACATCAAGGAAATGAACATATATATATCTGGAGAACCAATATCGTAGGTAAGGTATCCACAGATCCACGCAACAAATACTCGTCTCGCTGGAGCGTCCTCACCCATTCGAACGACATGAACGCGAAAGCGTGACTGCTGGGTGTTAATACGCTACACAACGTCCATGTCGTTGAGGAGCTCATACAACTCACTGTTGGATCGTATGCGGAAATCATCGCCAAGTCGCACTGGATCGAAGATCTAACGTAGTACATTACTCTTAAATACTCTTAAGGCTGCTGCGACAGTGCTTAATAGTGTCCAGTCTCTACGCCATAAAGAAGCCCGGTGAGGATGAGCGTCTTGTAGTTTTGTCTTTAGTTTGGTCGTACGAGAGAGGTCTCTGCTACTCAGTTATATATACAAATAATGAGCATGAAGCTCATGAAATTCTGCGCATGCATGTTACCAATAATGAACATTAGGGAGACACCAACTAGCCCAATGTCAGACATAATACCCACATCCTCCTAAATTTGAATAAGACACAGCTGTGGAAAAGAATCGTATCCTCCCAGAACTATGACATAATACCGTGCTATAAATGCCGGATCTATAATAATTAACAGTAATTCGTTTAACTTCATTCACTTCCCTTTAAAACACGGGACGGGCATTATTCCCATTTTCTTACAACATTTTTGCTTTGATTTACGTAAGTTTCAACCAGGGTTGCAGCCTAGCTTCTCAGATCTCTCATGTTGTGCGTGCTAATTTCATTCACGATACTGTTTAAGGTCGACTCCGAAGGAAAGATTTGTGAGAAACTTTTAATGGTAAATTTATTTGCTCTCAGAGTTTTGCTAGAACGTCGCCGATGAAATATTTTCCCTTATTTCGTCTTGCTGGAGATGTCTGACCTGAGGTTTGAAACGTGGCCTCACGTCTAATAAGCCATCAGACTACATACTAGACTACGGCGACTTCTTGCTTTGATTTAGTTTCGTTAATTCCAACTAAGCTGGTGATAAATTTGCCGCAGATGTTTCTAAAATGTTGGTAAGTAATTTTTGCTAACTAAGTCCTAACTTGAAGTCGCCGTAGTCTAGTAGGTAGTGTGATGTCTTATTAGACGTAAAGCCAGGGTTCGAGCCCCAGGCCAGACATCAAAACAAAGTACAAAAAGTATTTCTTCGGCGACTTCATCTCAGCAGATTTCTGGCAAAAACTCTGAAAGTAAATAAAAAATTTCCATGAAAAGTTTCTCCAAAATCTGTCGTTCGGAGTCGATTTTAAACTGTAGATCCCGCCACTCATGTATAAAATTAACACACACAACTTAAGTGGTGTGAGAAACTAAGTCCATAATCCTGACTGAAGGGTTGTAATGGCCAATTATGTATGTATGTATGTAAGTCATACTTTTTCTCAAGAGGTGGCATTGCTTGAGAGCTATACGATGTTGGTTGTCGGGAGAGATAATTTTATAAATTCGTAAACTATGATGAATAAGACAAACATGCAATTAACAGTAGAACCAAAAGTTAAACTAGTTTCTTTTATATACAGTGAGCGTCAAAAGAAACTTTACCTTAAAAAAAACATTAGTAAATTACCGTTATTTTTATTTTAAAATTCTTTCATTGCCCGTTTTAAAAATTAAAAAAAAAAATTACAAAATATTTCAAAATATTGTCAAATTTTTTTCGGGCACTCTCCTTAAGTGTTAAAAGTTGAGTTTGGTGATTATTAGAATTCCATCCATATCATACAATTTCTTTTGACGATCACTGTACATACATCTATATATGTTCCTTTGTTTTCATCTCTCTACATATTGTTTATAGCACACACATGCATATTATTTGTGTCTTTATTTTATTTTTATTCCAACCAGTTTTTTTTTGTACCAGCCAAAACATTTCAAAATGGCTTAAACAAATTCTAAACGCTTTATAAATTTTAATAGCTTCTAAATTGTGGTGAACAATGCACTGTTTTTGTTTTTGTTTTTTTCTTTAAAGTTAATTTTCAAAGAAATGAAATGAATTGTTTTTTTTTTTTCTATAATATTGTCGAATACAGCAGTGGAAGCATGGCGCCATTTTTGACAGCCCAAAAAGAAATTCAATTTTTTCTCCTTGATTATACAGAAAAATAAAAAACGAAATGAAATGAAAGTCCAAATCGAATTGTGGCATCTCTTGCGGACATTTAACTACGATTTGGTTCAACAAACATTTTATCCTTTGAACATTCACTCACTTCTTGTTTGTTGTTTCAGTTTTTGTGTGTGTCTGTGTTGAAAATGTCCGCAAAAAATTTTTAAACATTATTGAACACTGAGTATCCAATAACAACTGAATTGCGATTGCTGTTGTTGTTGTTGAAGTTGTTGTTTGCGTTGCTGCTGGCATTGTTGAATTGAATTACAATGTAGCCAAAGCAAAAATGCTTGCCAAAATCCCCGAACTGGGGGAAAAACAACAACAACAACTAATGTAATTTAGACATTGACACATACAATCGTAGAAAACTAAGTTGGAAGAAAAACTTAAATGCCAGTAGTTTAGTTGAATTCTTTTGTTTCTTTAGTTTGAATACTTTTATTGATAATTAATATGTACAGAAGCAGTTCATTCTCTACAAAGAAAACTATTTCCATGCAATATTATCGAGACAACGGAAAGTGTTAACGAAGCCGATGTGTCGACTGAATATTAAAAAAAAAATTAAAAAAATTCCTCTCATTATTTTTGCCACATTTTAAGAAACTATTTCAACTGAAATACCATACAGTAGTATGGTATTTCATATAAAATAAATAAATAGACTTAATTTATGTAACATTAAAGAACACATTGTTACGTTTTTACCTTTTAAAAACGTTTAAAATATAAGCTCGTAGATTGCAACTAAAATAAAAATAAATTTGTGTTTAGTTTTAATTAAAATTCTTTATTATTCACACAATTCTGTGTGCCACTCACTGTACACAACTTGATGTAAACAACAACAATTGCTTTTGTTTGTTATATATTTACACCCTTCGCATAAGCAATAACAATTACTAGACAATTGTTCGAAAGATCTTTATAACGGAGATCTTCAAACCACGATTACTCTCTTCAAACACACCGGGTGTTCACACAAGACTGACTGAGCTTCACTGACTCACTCGCCTGCTCTGTCTGGACTTTTATATGGCAGGGTATACAGTTTGATGAATGTTCTTGAAGGCGAATGTTCATGATATTGCCTACTCGAAATCTCTATAAATGTAAACATCGTTGTTTACATTTATTATCGCAGTGTTGTTTGTGTATTTTTATTTACTTGTTTACCATTTTTTATGCTGGTGTTTGTTGTTGTATTAAGCAGTACAATAATTTGTAAACAGTTTTGTTTACTGCATTGTTTTGTTTTTGTGGCTTTTGTTTATAATTTTAATGTTATGCGATGTAAAAGCAAAACACCACAATATTGTATATATTGTACTCAAAGAAATTTTAAAATTTTATTTGTGTTTAAACTTGGCCCGATGGCAGTAATCAGTCCATACTATGCATGTTACCCATTTTTGTTGCTACATTGCTTTGTAATATGGAGGACGTATGCTGAAGCAATACAAGAGAATGCCAGCAACCAATTAAGAAGACATAAGTACACCTGCGTTGGTCCTTTTTGCAATATGTGCTTTGGCAAGATCTGTCCTTGAATGTCCTTATCTGGAATGTGTGTTTAGCACTCCACAATCACATGGAAATCTATAAAATTAAATTAAAGCGGTAAGTCGTTTAATAAATTCGGTCTTTTAGCTTCAAATAAGCACAAATGTAAACTCTATAGCGTACATAGCCTAGCTTCCTACCGGAACACATTCAAAGTGTGCTGTATAAACACAGATGAACCTACAAATGCACGTAATTCGTCAGAAAAGTAGACCAAAAGGAGTTTTACTTTCGCATGCTGCTTGCACCAACATATGTATACTGTCATGTATCCTATGATACTGCGGATTGTAAACAATTTTTAACAGCATCAGTTTATTGTCGTTTATTATATCATAACAAACGGCTCTAGTTTCACTTCCTGTTGTCCATAAAAACGAAAGCAACAAACAACTACGCAATGTTCACATGAAAATGAAAAACTTGATTTGAACAAAACATTTCAAATACAACTCCTTTTAAAAGAAATCTTCTCTAACAGAAATTCTCTTCACAATAAAAAAAAGAAAAAAACGAAAACGTCATGAACAAAGTTTGAAAATATGCGTTTGTCTGATTGCATAGAAAAATATTTGTTTGATAGTGCCCTGGCATTTGCCAAATGGGTCAAGTAGCAACGTCAACAATATTTTAACAAAAAAAAAAAAAAAAACCCGAAAAAAATTGCAAAGAGGAAGAGAAAGCGAAAATAAAGTGAAAACTTTTCCTATAACAATATTCATTTATATGCATACACTTGTTTACCTCACATACACACACAAAGCAAGTCAAGTCAAGTGCTTTTTGCCGAAATTATTTTGGTAGTGGTGGTGATGGTGGTGGTGTATATTTTTGTTCTTGTTTTTGCTGCCGATTTTGTTAAATGCATGCAGCATGCATGGTGAAATACAGTAATGCTTTCATAAACACAATAGAATTTACACAAATACACACACACACACACACACTCAAACAAATGTGTATGCATACATACTTGAATTTATCCCTGAGTATAAATCGGTTTTACAAAATCAACACACAAGTAAATATTGTAATAGCCTTTGCACGACGACTATAAAACTACAATAAAAGCGAGAGAACAATTTTAAGTCAACAATTGCACTCGGCACGTCACATTCGTTACAAACATTCTCTAGGACATAAATAGAGTTTTCCCTTCGACGAAGGCTGTCTTCTCTTTCTCTGAACAAAAGCATTCAGTAACTCATATTTTGTATTTTATTTTATACACATATGCGTACACTTTAATATACAAACACACATAAATGCATAAAATAATGTATACTTTTTGAATGAAGCTTTAAAACTCAAGGAGTATATAAACAGACGCCCATTTTAATCTTTTCAAATCCATATTAATGCCTACGCATATTCATATTTGTTTGTAAGTAAGAAAATTAAAGGCATTTACAGTCTATATTTTTTGATATCGTAAAGCCAAATATATTCAGAAGAATTCAAAAGTAGAAATGAAGTCCAAGTGCAGCAATGAAACAGAGATCAGCAATGAATAATTTTTTCGCTACTCATAATGAATTTTTGATATAAGTAAGCTAATAATATATAAATTTAATTATGGACACTGATTAATTCGTACTCACTACAACGTTGATTTATAAGTACAGGTTGCAATGAGTATGTGCACAACGTTGACATCAAAGTGATTCATAAGTCTACACACTACTAACTTTAGAAAATTACTT
Source organism: Sarcophaga variegata (assembly GCA_932273835.1). Taxonomy (NCBI): domain Eukaryota; kingdom Metazoa; phylum Arthropoda; class Insecta; order Diptera; family Sarcophagidae; genus Sarcophaga; species Sarcophaga variegata. Next base: position 112,069,432 of record OW026362.1, on the reverse strand, counting down.
ATAATATATACGTATAAATGATTAGAGTGAATTGAATTATTAATCAAAATTTACAATCTTAGTTATTGTTGCATTTGCAAAAAAAGAAAAAAGACACATAAGCAAAAAAGACAGAGCAGCAAGCAGAGGAAACACGCAACCGTTTAATGAGTATTTTAGTGTTCGTACGCGAATCATACTTATTTTGTGATTCGTTTATATGATGAGTTATGAAGAGTCGTTTTATGAAGTCGCCGTAGTCTAGTAGGTAGTGTGTAGGCTTATTAGGCGTAAAAGCCAGGTTTCAAACCCCAGGCCAGACATCAAAATAAAAAAGTATTTCTTCGGCGACTTCCTCAGCAGATTTCTGGCAAAAACTCTGAAAAAAAAATGAAAAAGTTTCTCAAAAATCTGTCGTTCGGAGTCGACCTTAAACTGTAGGTCCCACCACTCATGTATAAAATTAACACACAGACAACATAAGTGGTGTGAGAAACTAGGACGTTGTACAATGGGTCAATTCGACCTCCGGGTATTGTAATTGACAAGTACACGTCCTCTAACCTAACTTTACCTATGAAGAGTCGAAATCAACAACATCATACGTCTTGTTAAGTGTGAATATGATGAGTACTTCAAACTTTGAATATGAGCAGAGGTTCCATGATATTAAAGGAAGTATGAATGCGTATAAGTGTCAGAAGTTATGACTATGATTCGATTCTACTCATCTTTTTGAATAATTATTGCTGATAGCTGTTACCAACCTGACTATCAATATTGAGACAAGTTTCACTTGAGTTCAGTTCATATTATGCCACATAGATGGGTTTATGTACCGTTAAATGCAGCTTAACATGATGGAAAACGTTTCTAGTTTCCAAAAAGACTGTGATACATTGAATAAAATTGCTCAATAACTAATACAATCTTAAGTCAGACAAGGCACTTACTCTTGGAATATAGCCGGCGCAATTGTAAATTTAAGTCGTGTAAGTGTTGAAAGTTGCCGTAGTCTCTAGTACGTAGTGTGTTGGCTTATTAGGCGTGAGGTCACGATTCAAACCCCAAATCAGACATCTCCAACTAAACGAAATATGAAAAAATATTTCATACGTGACTTCCTCTCAGCATATTTCTAGCAAAAACTGTCTGAGAGTAAATAAAATTGTCATGAAAATTTTCTAAAAAAAATCTGTCATTCGGAGCCGACTTTAAATTCTAGGTCTCGCCACTCATGTATAAAATTAACACACACAACATAAGTGGTGTGAGAAGCTAGGTCGTAATCCTGCCTTAAGGGTTGTAATAGCCAATTATGTAAGGATGTATGATGGTAAATATAAAAGGCCAAGACCTCCCTCCACAAATCTTTTGTATGCCTTTGAATGTAAGCGTATGAGTTATGTTGGCAAATGAATGAAGTTTTAAATAAATATTACGTATACGTTCTGGTGGCCATATATGGTACATTAAACTTTAATTGCTGCTGTGTTTAGCAAACACTACTGCGGATTTGTAGAATTTTCGGATTTATTTAAAGCTTTAAACGTGTATACATTCTTTCAATCGATTGTATATTTAATAACGTTTCATTCCTACATTTCATTTCAATTTCCTATTTTTTTTGTTTGTAAATTAAACTTCCAAATCCAACCCTTCATTCACTCCACACTATATGCTTGACACTCAGTGTTCAGTGTGTAAACTTCCAAAGCTCCTATATTTTGAATACTATTTGTAGCAATGATTAGTATTGAATATACATGTTATATAACGTATTGTACATATGTACAGTGGGCGTCAAAAGAAAATGTACACTAAAAACAAATACACATTAATAAACTACCGTTATTTTTATTTTAAAATTGTTTCATTACCAGTCTTTTGAAATTGAAAATTTTTTTCGAAATATTGTCAAATTTTTTCGGTCACTCTCCTTGAGTGTCAAAAGTTGAATTTGATGATTGTTGGAATTTTATCCATAGTGTACAGTTTCTATTGATGCTCACTGCATGTAATGTATTTTTAAAAAATGTTGAAAAACTCATTGATTTCGCTTTGTGTCATCTCGATTTGCAATTTTTTTTCTCATTTTTTTCGCACAACATTCATAGAATATATTAACACGTTGTCATATTAATTTACATATTGGATGTGGGTGAAGGTGAAGAGGATTTGAAATGGAATTATAAACATACAATGTAATATACAAATACATACTATGCATACATATACGATATAGATTGTATGTCATTGCAACCATTCGCATTTACATTTCAACAAATTCATCGGAAATGTTAACAAAAATATGATATTTTTTACAAATATATGTACATGACCTTTAGCTCAGAAATAATTATTTGATATGAAGCTTGCACAAAATTTTACATGATGTTCTACGATGAAATAGTTCAATGGTAACATAAATGTTATAAATAAGTAAGTGGCGAAATATTATGGCCATGAAATCGAAATTTGCTTATGTTTTCAAATATTTACAGAATTATTAAAATTCCGTATAGGAAGGGAATCTCATTTAGTTTCAAATTAGAAATATTTTTAATCAAATAGCTTTACTTCTTTAAATTATATTTTGTATTTTAAAATTATTTTCTGAAGAGATTTTATGTTCTTGTGCACAATAATAATTTAAGAATCTATGCAGTTTTAATTAAAAATGTTGTTTACTGTGTCTACCAAGGAAGGACTTTTGGAAGGACTTTTGGACCAGACCGAATCCGTCAATGCTAGGTTCCGGGTCATAGCGGAATACTCGGTATTGAGACGGCGGATACTTTCGTTAGATTAGGTTCGCTTTCTGAGGGCGATGTGATAGTTGGTTCTGATTCCCCAATCTGCTACCTCTACGGCCTCATCAACGGATGACTCAGGGGGGAAGGGCAGAGGCGTTGAGGGAATGGATCGGGTTGTTATGTTTCTAGGCTTCAATGGCCTGCTATAGACAATGTAAGGACAGGTTGGCTGCTGGGCTTGTATAAGTCAAGTTTAAGGTTGGTTAAGGGGTTTGTTACGAGGCTCTGGGAGATTAGATCGCTGACAAGTATTCCCAGCCGGACTATTGTATGTTGCGATGAGGATGAGTTAGAGTCCATCGAACCCTTAGTAGGTTGGGGTTAAAGGCCCTTGGCGAGGACTTCTTTGAGGGTTTGAATTCTGTGTCGAGAACTCTCCATTGCTTATTAGTTTGAGCTGGTTGAGAAGTGCTAAAGCTTCAGTAGTGTAGTCGAGCTCTCTTATGTGTTTTGTTAGTCTGTGTAATTTCTCTGCTTCCTTATTCTCCCTTTCCTACTTCCTCTCTGTTTTTCTTATCTCCCCTATTATTCTCTTCCCTTTAGGACGTTGTACAATGTGTCAACTGTACCTCCGGGTACTGTACTTGTCTCAATTGGCAAGAACACGTCCGCTAACCTAAACCTATGTCTGCGAATTAGTGACTTTTAAAGGTAAGGACATGATTTTCGATTATCAATATGCCTTTTGGATTGCTTATGTGTCACCCATGATTTCCCTTAAGATTAATGCATTTACTTTACTCCACTCTATCTTTTAATATCAATTGTTGCAGCTCTCACTCCTAATATAACCATCCTATTTGCATTTTCAAGTTCAAATGCACCATAGTTTTTACTATTCAAGTAAAGCTTAATAAAATTACGTAAACCTCTTTCTCCTCCGAATAAGTGCCGGACATGTGCACAATAGGTGAAGAATAGTCTCATCTTTTTCTTCATCTCCACACCTTCTGCAGACATCATTTGCAAGGAGTCCAAGACCAATACGCCTCGCATGCGTTTGCAATGCCCCGTAATAACCCCGATAACAGTGCTGAGCCCACTTCTTTGGAGTTTAAGCAGAGTCGCCGCTCTGCCCTTATCCGAAGTTGCGCACATTCTGTTGACGAGATCTACGGTTGCATTATCAATTACAAGTTTGCAGGTAACCAAAGGGATCCCCAATGTAGACAATTCAACAGCGAGTTCGATGGTCGTGCCCCTTCTGGCCAGTTCATCCGCTCTGCCGTTCCCAGGAATAGCAGTATGTCCCGGTACCCATGTGATACATATCGGTTCGCCACCTCATTGAGATAATTCCGACAGTCGTACTCCGTCTTGGAGTTTAGTGCACTGGAATCCAATGCCTTGATAAGTTAATGTAAATATCAAGAAATCTAAAGTCATGAAAATGAAAGACATTAGAACAGACAGTATCGTGCTGTTTGTTTAAATAGTCGTATAAATAAATATCTTCTGCTATAGCGATAATATAGTGACAGCACTGAAACAGAGGTACTTAGCCAGCTCAACAAAGAAAAAGCGGCATTCACTCAGAATCGGTGTTGTATTAAGAATTTTTTGTCCCAAGACAGTCAGCAATACAGATTTTTGCAATTAAACAAACAAAGAATTAACTTTTATTTCTCCTTGAAAGCATAAATTTTCTATTTTGAAATGTTATCCAAAATCTGTGTCAAACTCTTAAAAAACAATGTAAAGATTTAAAAAAAAAATCTGTTTTCCATATGCATTTAACACAAAGAAAATGTGACAAATGTAAAGAAACATTTAACAAATGTAAATAAGCAATGTATACATACATACATACATACATAAAATTCTTAAATAAAACCATTTTACTTTCTGTCAACAGCAATAATAGCAAGATTCAAAAGCAAATAATTATTTTTATCTCTGCAAACTCATATCAACATGTATTAACTGAAGTACACCGACATACACTTTAAATAATCATCACTAATATTTCTAAACATTTTACAGAGATATATATATGTTTGTAACGAGCTGCAGATACAGTGGCAAAATAAAAAAGTCCTACTAAATATAACCCAAGCACGCACATCCAATCAGATATTCATACCGACGATGCTTAAAAATGTTTGTTCGCCATTTGTCACAATTTTACATGCAACAAGCAATCAAACTTCCTAAATGTTGTCCAACTTTCTTTGTAAATATTGTTACGAAAATAAAAAATTCAGATATTGGTATTTCACTTTTATATTAAAATCATAAATAAAAGTTACAAAAACAAAACAATGCAGTAAACAAACCTGTTTACAAATTATCGTACTGCTTAATATAACAAACAAACACCAGCATTAAAAAATGGTAAAAAAGTAAACAAAAATACAACAACAAACGCTACAAGAATAAATGTAAACAAAATACACAAACAACAATAATGAATGTAAACAACGATGTCTACATTTATAGAGATTTCGAGAGGTGAAGTCATGGAAATTCGGTTTCAACAACATTCGTCCTTCTACCATATAAAAGACAAGCCAAAGCAGGCGACTGCAGTGAGTGAAGTTCAGTCAGTCTTGTGTGAACACGCGGTTCATTTGAAGACAGTAATCGTGGTTTGAAGATCTCCGTTACAAAGATCTGTCGAATAATTATCTAGTAATTGTTATTGTTTACGCAAAGGGTATAAACAGAGGAATAACAATGAAAAGCAATTGTTGTTGTTTATATCAAGTTGTAGACAGTGGCGCACAGAATTGTGCGAATAATAAAGAATTTTCATTAAAACTAAACACAAATTTATTTTTATTTTATTTGCAATCTACGAGCACATATTTTAAACGTTTTTAAAAGCTAAAAACGTAACAGTATGTACGTAATAAGAATAAAGTTCAAGATAATTGCAACCATGCTGCTTTAAACTCCAGCAGCACAGTAGATTTACGATTTATTTTTGGTTAGTTTTGGTTTACAATTTGAGTGAATTTGGCAAAAGAGTGTTCGCTTGCACTGAGAGAGCCAAACATTTGCTCTTACAAAGCGCATTATTTTCTTCAGTTTAATGTCTGCGGTATTCTGTCTAATGTAAGGAGGTACAGTGATTGAAAAAATTTTGTTAATGACTGACAGATTGCTCACTGTTATCTCCTCCACAGTTTCTAGAGGGGAATTGTAAAAGTGTTCGGCTCCAATTTCGCATTGAAGACTGGATTAAGAAGACGGTAATAAAACAATGAAATAACATGATGAGGACGATGCTTTATACTCGATTTGTATTTCTAATGGAAGGAAACAACATGAAAAAGACACCCTGTTCGGGTATTAAATCTTTAATTTACTCCAGCCTAGAGTATGCACGTGTGTTAATTTATTTTCAACACTGTTTATAAGCTCTTTCGGTTGCTGTTAGTTTATGATGTTGAAGTATCGTCTTTTGCTACCTCTGCAGATACTGTTGCTCACAGTTTGAGTGCTCTATTAAGGTATTTACTTGAATCATATGAAACAACAATACTAGCAATACAATCATCAAGTAGTAATACGTATGCATTTGCCAGTTATAGTTAAAAGGCGGAGGTTTACAATGCCAATACCAGTTGCAAGCACTCTGTATACCAATCTGACATAAGATATTGCAAACATAAGTGAGGTATTTAAAAGGCAAACCAGGAATATAGACAGACTGCGTACTAGATGTGTTTGAGATGGCCATTGAGAAACTGTACATATGGAATAGTGTCAAATATATGCACTATGTGTACTCCATAGCCATAAGCAACCAATATTTGCAATAAAAATTTTAACAAAGAAAGGCACCAGCACAAGAAATAATATTTGACGTGCGTTTCCAGAGAATGTGAAATTTCTTGATATTATTTTGCCTTTAAAAGTCAAGTAAAAGTATTCAACATACAGTGAGTGACAAAAGAAACTGTACATTAAAAAAGAAATATACATTCATAAATTACCGTTATTTTTATTTTAAAATTGTATCATTGCCAGTTTTTAAAATTGAAAGAAAAAAAAAACAAGAAATAACAAAATTTTTCAACTATTGTAAAATTTTTTCGGGCACTCTCCTTAAGTGGTAAAGGTAGAGTTTGGTGTACAGTTTCTTTTGACGCTCACTGTGTAAAACTTTATGTTTAAGTGTGATTTGAAAAGGGTGTAGTACGAAGCCTTAATCTAGTAGGTAGTATGTTGGCTGATTAGACGTAAAACCACGGTTCAAATCCCAGGTCAGACATTAAAACGAAAATATAAAAAATTATTTTCTCGGTGACTTCCTCTCAGCAGATTTCTGGCGAAAACTCTGAAAGTAAATAAAAAATTGTCATGAAAAGTTTCTCAAAAATCTGTCATTCGGAATCGACTTTAAACTGTAGGCCCCGACACTCATGTATAAATTTAACGCACACAACATAAGTGGTGTGAGAAGCTAGGCCGTAATCCTGACTGTAGGGTTGTAATGACCAATTATGTATGTTATGTATGTACATATGTAGTAACTCACATGTCATAAGGTCTTCACATCAGTAATGAACTGGGAAAGCAATATAAATCATCAATTAGCTTTGAACACGAAGAATGTGGCTTTGAAAGGCGTAAACATTATGAAGTCAGTCTCCCTAAGATAGTTTAACATCAGAAACGATAGAAAGACTAGGAAGCTCCTTCACTAAAAGAAAGATTACGACTCAATCAACAAAAAACACCATGTCCCACACAAAACATATGAAATTTCTTCTCAAATTTTCTTGCGTTTTCTTTGCTGCCTCAGCTAATTTTAGTACCCCATCCTCGTAATGAACGTAAAGTAGCATTGATATTATTTACTGGCTGTACTTATTCTTGTTTTTCTCTCCTAGTAGAATACATAAGTACGAGAATTTGTATTTAAAAGCAAAGATTTCATAGATAATCAAAAATGCAGGCCTATTTCAAGACCTTTTGAATTTCTAATTTGCGCCAGTGAATAAATATTTTTGCTCATTGTGTAAATAGAAAATATTTTGTAGATTTAGTTTTTCATCAAACGAACTTCTTTCAATAATATATACTAGTCTGTGTGTATGGTTTGTTGAAAAACTATTCATGTATGAAATGAAATTGTCACAAAGATTAGCGATGTTAAAAAAATTTCAAAAAGGAAACAAATGATTAAAGTTGGTGAAGGTTGATTATATATATGTTACAAATAATTTTATTATGAAAAGTATTGAATGAGCGAGTGACAAGTAAACTTGACATTACATAAGTTTAGGTTAATTATAAATGACTATAAAACACACATATGTTACTGAAGTCGCTGTAGATTATCTGTTGGCTTATTAGACGTGAGGCCACGGTGGAAATCCCAGTTCAGACATCAAAACGAAATCAAAAAAAAATATATATTTCTACGGCGACTGCTTCTCAGAAGATTTCTGGCAAAAACTTTGAGAGTAAATAAAATTGCCATGAAAAGTTTCACAAAAAATCTGTCATTCGGAATCGAATTTAAACTGTAGGTCCCACTACTCATGAATGAAACTAACACGCGCAACATAAGTGGTGTGAGAAGCTAGGTCGTAATCCTGACTAAAGGGTTGTAACGACCAGTTAAGTAAGTAAGTATTGGAGCTAAAAAATAATTTAAAAAACTACGTATCGTTATGGTATGTTCTACAAGTGTCCACCGAAGTGCAAAAAGAGACAAAAAATGATTTTAACAGTAACAAGTCTCACTCCAGATTTTACAACAGTTTTCGGAAGCCATGTCCTTATCAGAGATCAGCAATGAATCGTTTTTTCGCTACTCATAAGCACTCTTGAAATTTTCAATATAAGGGAGTCAACAATATTGAAATTTAACAATGTACTCTGATTCATTCATACTCACTACAACGTTGATTTATAAGTACAGGTTGCAATGAGTATGCGTACAACATTGGCATCAAACTCATACCATACGAAATATGTTTGATTCCTACTCCTTTAGATTCATAACTTCAGAAAAATACTTACAAAACTTATAAATGACTCGAGTTAATCGAATTATTCATCAAAATTTACAGTCTTGTTGTTGTTGCATTTACAAAAAAAGAAAACAGACACATAAGCAACAAAGACAGAGTAGCAAGCAGACCGTGTGTTTGGTCTCTTTTGGTGAGTATTTTAGTGTTCGTACGCGATTGATACCTATTTTGTGCTTCGTGTATATGTTGAGTTATGGAGAGACGAAATCAACAACATCATACGTGTTGTTAAGTATGAATATAATGAGTACTTCAAACGTTGAATATGAGTAGAGATGGGTTCCATGATATTAAAATAAGTATGAATGCGTATAAGTATCAGAAATTATGTGTATGATTCGATTCTGCTCATCTTTTTGACTAATCATTGCTGATCTCTGAAAAATATGCATGTCGTCACGAGTATACTTCCGTTTTCATTTTTAAATTTCATTTTCTGGTGTAATAAATAAATCGTATATAAAGTTTAGGCACCTGTTTATCATTACATACCAAATCCACTTTGGCAAGTGTGACAATTGAATGCTTTTTGCCACCCAAAATATTTCGTGAACCAAAGAAAATTTATTCACAACTAATTAGTAGTGAAATGAGAAGTATTTTTACCATTTAACAGGGTGTTTAACATTAATTATGCAGAAAATATAATAAATTATTCTACGCTATTTTACAATTTATTTGAAAGAAGAAAATAAAGAACTTTTACTCCATTCCTTGGCTGTTCCAAATAAAAGAGAAGTAGAAAGCAAACGCATAAATCAATAAAAATTTTCAAAGACTTGCGACTTACACACCAAGTACTTGCTTATTTGTAATTTCACATTAAAAATGTTTTCAAAGCATTTTAGCAATTTACAATTTCTTTTTCATTTCATTTTATGCTCTCTTCAATAGTAATTTAAAGCAAAATTTTTTAGGAAAATAAATGTTTTATGAATTGCCAATTCACTAGAAATTGAAACACATTTTTGGTTAAACAAATATAGAGGAAAATATCGACAAACTTAATATACAGTGGGAGCCAAAAGAAACTGTACATTAAAAAAATATATACATTAATAAATTACCGTTATTTTTAACAAATTACCGTTGTTTTGAAACAAAACAAAAAAATACAAAAAATTTGAAATATTAGCAAATTTTTTCGGGCACTCTCTTTAAGTGGTAAAAGTTGAGTTTGGTGATTGTTAGAATTTTATTTTTAGGGTACAGTTTCTCTTGACGCTCACTGTATATTTAGTCAGTCAGGATTACTACTTAGCTCCTCTTCTCACACCACTTATGTGTTGTGCGTTAATTTTCTACATTAGTGGCGGGACCTACAGTTTAAAGTCGTTTCCGAACGACAGAATTTTGAGAAACTTTTCATGGCAATTTTTATTCGCTCTCAGAGTTTTTGCCAGAAATCTGCTGAGAGGAAGTCACCGAAGATATATTTTCATATTTTCGATTTGATGTCTGATCTAGGGTTTGACCCGTGGTCAAATTATTTTTAAATAATTTTTCTTAAAACAATTTGTTGGTAACCAAAAATTCTTTTCAATGCAACCTAGAACTGTAAATAATAATTCATTGAAATTTAAACAAAAGCTTTAAAGAAAACCATGGAAATTCTAAATTCAAAAAAGAAAAATTTCTTAAAGCATAAAATAAAGTGTAAAATATTTGCAAAAGTGCCTTGAGACTCTTGAAAAGCAATTTAATGACATTGTCATACAGACGAGAGGATTTTATGCCAGCCAGCTTAAGCTTCTAGACATAAACGATATCATAATAACGAAAAAGGCTATAGGAGTATCATCTACCGTCACTAACTTTTCTTTTCCTTATTCATGCACATTCTTCCTCCATCAACCTGAATGAATAAAAGGAGTCAGAAGGTGGTGGTGGTGGTAGTGGTGGTGGTGTTGGTGCACAAAGTTAATACTCGTACCTCAAGCATTTGTTATTCAATTTGTGTACTTTTAAACATCAAGGCAAGACCATTCCATTATGGTGTAAAATTTGAAATATTTTTTCATAAGTTTTGTTCCGGTTAATGCGATACTTTGCCACTGTTTATCAGCAATATCAAGAGGAAAATTGTAAAGGCATAGAGAGAGAGGATGATAAGAATGAAAACAACCCACTTTGCTAACTTTTTTTATAATTTCCATTCCATTAATAGATAATCTTTATGGCAAAGAAATGCTTGACAAAAGCCAAGTAATTTCCTGCAGGAAAAGAGGTTTCTGCTTGAAAAGAGAAAATTTTCTCCCAAAATAAAAGAAAAAAAAATTCAAATTAATGTGACCATTTTATGGTAAAGAGTTTGGTTTACATTGATTTCACTCATAAATGCAGATAATTTTTGTCATTTACGATATGATCCTAAATGTTAACGAAGAATTCAATTTAAATTTTTTATTTTTTAATGGGAAATGTGTAGGATAATATCCTTAAGGTATTAAAAAAGGAACCCTAATATTAAATTGAAGCGAACGTTGTGAAATTCCTTGTAAGAAGACCTTGGTAGTGTATTGCATGAATAGCGAATTGATGTCATTTATTAAAATTTAAAAAAATTACTGGAGATTATGTTGTGAAATTAAACATACAAGTATTCTGTTAACTATTATTTGATGTCGTAGTGTAGTAGGCAGTGTGTTGGCTTATTTGACGTAAGGCCACTGTAGTAATCCTGACTGAAGGGTTGTAACGACCAATTATGTTATGTATTCTGTTAAGTATAGCACGTATGGCAGAACCTACATCACATACATACATAATTGGTCATTACAACCCTTCGATCAGGATTACGACCTAGCTTCTCATACCACTTGTGTTGTGCGCGTAAATTTTATACATGTGTGGCGGGACCTCCAGTTTAAACTCGACTCCGAACGATAGATTTTTATGAGAAACTCTTCATGGCAATTTTATTTGTGCTAAATATTTCTAATAGATGACTGCTGAGAAAAAGACATAGAATATATATTTCTCCATATTACGTTTTGATCGAAATATATGAGCTGGAGTTTGAACAGAGGCCTCATATCTAATAAGCCCACACACTATCGACTAGACTACTGCGACTTCATGAAACTAGACAGTGTTTACTATGAAAATGGGATCGAAACAACTTCACATGTGTGGAATAATATATGGACCTTTGAGGAGATTATATTGAAAATAATAAACGCATTTCCAAATTAATTATGCTTCCTAGGTATTCCGTGCAGGTTCAACAATTAGTAGTAATTATGTGGCAGCATTCTCAATTAATTTCGATTTTTTAATAGAATTGTAAGGAATTTAAAATTTTTTCAAATTAATTACCTCCTATGTATTGTAAATTATAGAAAACAAATGCTGTCATCTATAACCATCTAGTAATTTTGCGTATGCCATATAAATTCTTGAATTTAATTTATTGCCTTTAAATATTTATTAGAATAATGAAACATTACTTATAAAAAAAACATTAGAATGATAAAATGCCATTGAAATCTAAGGTATCATATATTCGCATATTAATTACAAGAAGATATGAAAACGATAATTAGAAACGGTAATGTAAACCGGACATGAGACGGAAGTCAAAAATCTGTTAAAGGCAAACAAGGCTGATAATCACATTTCATGATACAAATTAAGAAAATATTTTATTTGTTCCACATACGATACGTTAGTACTTTTAATTAACAAGTGAATACAAAGGAGAATGTATTTACATAGAGGATGTAAATAAGCTTCAAGGGATTAAGAAATGTGGTGCTGAAGTCGACGAAAATTTTTTTTTCATATTTTCGTTTTGGCCTTACGTCTAATAAGCCAACATACTACCTTCTACGCTACGGCAACTGCTACTACTTTTAACCAGAACTTAATTCTCTTGATTTATCTAACCTTTCGACCTCACAACGTCTCACGTAATTATAAACAACTTTAAACATAATTTATAATCCCATATACAGCAATGTCATCATTATTTTCTGTATTACCCGCGCTGTATACAAAAATATTATTCTGTTGCAGCTACAAACAGAACTTGCAGGCAAATAACAGCCGTTAGCATTCACATATCATTGCACAGAATACTAAAGGACATCAGTTTTAATTATTAATCACAACAGACGTTATAAATACATGTCCAGCTATTTATCAGATATATGGTGTAATTAAATACAGAGTAGCCTATATAAGACCCTTTAGTATTGTTATTAATGATCTCGTGATAGCAGTGTTGGAACAATTTCAATTTTCTATGGATGCATAAGATTCAATTCTAAAATTAAATACAATATTATTGCAGAAATACGCATCTGACTGAAATGTAGAGCCAGATCAATTATTTTACAGCCACTGTCCCACAGCTTGGAGTCGCCATAATTTTCGTATGCCTTCTTGAGCCACCCTGTATATATTTGTGCATTCATCTATGTACATATATTTCTTATATATATATATAATCTTATATATTTTATATACAAATGCTATATGCCACCAACGCCGTTAAAAGGCTCTCGTTGATATTTTTTGCTTTATTGTTGTTAAATTATGTTCATGCATATGGCCTCCTGCCAAAAGTAGCATTAGCGAACCCATTTACTGTTCAGCAGTTGCAATTTTTTCTTGTATTTTATTTTCTTTTTTTTTTTTAATTCTTTAGGACGATTTTTATTTGTAAGTTTTTAGAGCCTATAAATTGTTTTTACTGACATTTGTGTGACGACGTCTCCATTATTTATTAATGTAAGCTGTAGTCTATAAGATAAACTGTCAATAGGATGTTGAAATTTTTAAAAATCTTACTGCCAGTACTCTTGTCATATACAATATAATACAACTATTCCAGAAGCAATTGGAAATACCAAAAACTGATTAAGAATTATAATTTACGTATGTTGTGTGACCTGTTTATTGTCACTTATCTTACTTACGATTCTGTAAAAATATTCCTACGTTGCTAGTTGTGTCTGGAAACACCCGACGTAAACTGGATAAAGGAAAATTAAATTTCGAAATCCTTTTTAATCAGTCGAAATCCTCCGATACGTTTACAGCCTACTCCCTAAGAATCTTTCTTTTTCTGAAGTTTCAGCACACACTACAAACGACTAGAATATATGGACATCTATAAACTACTGCCCACTTAAAACTAACTGAATTCTTCGCCCTGCTACAATAAATAATAGAAGAATAAAATCGATCACAGGGAGACCTTATCGTATCAGAAAAATTTATAAAAAAAAACCTTGCGATATGAACGTTTAGACATTTCGAAGGCAAGCAAAGATGCTGCAAAATCAGTGTTTGATCCTGGATTAGATAATCAGAAAAAACTAAAGCCAGAACCATTCCACACTTTACAAATCAAACTGCATAACTTACCCCAGATCAGACATCACAGCTAAAGTATTGAAAAATATTTCTACAGCAACTCCCTCTCAGCAGATGTCTGGCAAAAACTCTGAGAGTAAATAAAAATTGCCGTGAAAAGTTCCTCAAAAATCCTTCATTCGGAGTCGACTTTAACCTGCAGGTCCCGCCACTCATGTGTAAATTGAACACACACAACATTAGTCGTGTGAGAAGCTGGGCTGTAATCCTAACTGAAGGGTTGTAATGACCAATTATATATGTATGTATTTATTTCTCTACAGACAACTGATGCCTCATTCTTCATATTTTTTCGAGTTTTGTGCACCCAAACCATTATTGAGCATGGCTTTATCTCCTTGGTTATCAACTGATATATGTTACTATTGAGTGTCCTGTAAGTTCTGTAATCTACTCAGCTTTATTTATAACAAACAAAAACTAAACAAATAGCATAATTAAAGCAACAGAATAAAAGTATTCTGCCTGGTTCTGATCTCTAATATTAATATTCTCTAAAAATGTGTACCAATGCCTTGAATATAGTTTGATTTATGGGTGTATTTAGTACTCAATAGTTGGTATATAACAAAATGTTGAATTAACTAATTGCACCATATTTCTTAATCCCTTGAAACTTATTTACATCCTCTATATACATATATACAGCCTCCTTTGTATTCACTTGTTAATAAAAAGTACTAACGTATCGTATGTGGAACAAATAAAATATTTTCTTAATTTGTATCATGAAATGTGATTATCAGCCTTGTTTGCCTTTAACAGATTTTTGACTTCCGTCTCATGTCCGGTTTACATTACCGTTTCTAATTATCGTTTTCATATCGTGTTGTAATCAATATGCGAATACATAATCCCTTAGATTACAGTGATGACGCATTATTCCAATAAATATTTATAGGAAATAAATTAATTCGCAAAATTACTAGTTGGTTATAAGCTACAGCATTTGTTTGCTATATTTTGCAATACAGAGGAGGTAATTAATTTGAAAACATTTTAAATTCCTTACCATTCTATCAAAAATTCGAAATTATTTAAAAATGCTGTGATCCTGCATGGAATAACTAGGAAGCAAAACAAATTTGGGAAAACATTTATTATTTTCAATATAATCTCTTCCTCAAAGGGCCACCTATAATTTCACACATGTAAAGTTGTTTCGATCCCATTTTTATAGTAAACACTGTCTAGTTTCTTGAAGACGCTGTAATCTAGTAGTGTTGACTTATAAGACGTAAGGCCCATGTCCAACAGCTTCAACTGAACGAAATATGAGAAAATATTTCTTCTGAGAGTAAATAAAATTAGCATGAAAAGCTGTCGTTCGGAGTCGACTTTAAACTGTAGGTCCCACCACTCATGTATAGAATTAACACACACAACATAATTGGTGTGATAAACTAGGTTGTAATCCTCACTGAATGACCAATTATGTATGTATGATGGTAAATATAAAAAGCAAGATCTCCACAAATCGTTTGTATGACTTTGAACGTAAGCGTATGAGTTATATTTGCAAATGAGTAAAGTTTCAAATAAATATTACGTATACGTTCTGGTGGCCATATATGGTACATTAAACCTCATTTACTGCTGCATTTAGCAAACACTACTGCGGATTTGTAGAATTTTCGGATTTATTTAAAGTCTTAAACGAATATACATTCTTTCAATCGATTGTATATTTAAATAACATTTCATGTATACAATTTCATTTTAATTTCATCTTTTTTTGTTTGTAAATTAAACTTCCAAATCTAACCATTCCCTTAACACTGTATGCCTGGTTTGTATTTTCAAAGCTTCTATTTCGAATACTATTTGTAACAATAATTAGTATTGAATATGCACGTTTTATAATATATTGTGCATATGTACAGTGAGCGTCAAAAAAACTGTACATAAAAAAATATATATTAAAAAATTACCGTTATTTTTATTTTAAAATTGTTTGATTGCAAGTTTTTAAAAAACAAAAAAAAAAAAAAATACAAACCATTTCGAAATGTTGTCAAATTTTTTCGGACACTCTCCTTAAGTTGCAAAAGTTGAGCTTGGTGATTGTTATCCATATTGTGCAGTTTCTATTGACGCTCACTGTATGTGTATAATCAATATAATCTCCTTAAAGGGTAATCTATTGCTTCAGCGATATGATATTGCTTCGATCCAGAGTTTATAGTAATCACTGTCTAGTTTCTTAAAAGATCATAACCTTAAACGCTATCGCCTTGCTTGATAACAAATCATTCTCTGTATACAACATTGTAAGTAGAGAGAAAAAGTAGTAAAATTATGAAAAGAGTCAACTGACAGTTCGCTATGGCTAGGACCAGAGATCAGCAATGGGTATTCAAAAAGATGAGTAAAATCGAATCCTACTCATAATTTCTGATACTTATACGCATTCATACTTATTTTAATATCATGGCACCTCTACTGAAGTACTCATCATATTCATTCATACTTAACAACACGGATGATGTTGTTGATTACGACTCTCCATAACACAACATTTACAAGAATCATAAAATATGTATGAATCACGTACGAACACTATAATACTCACTAAAAGGTTGTGTATTTGCTCTGATGCTGTTCTGTCCTTTCTTGTAAATGCAACAACAACTAAGACTGTAAACTTTGATGAATGATTGGAGTAACTCGAATCATTTATGCGTATATATTACAAGTGTTTTTCTAAACTTATGAATCTATATGACTAGGCTTATAAATCAAACATATTTCGAATAGTATGAGTTTGATGTCAACGTTGTACGCATACTCATTGCAGCCTTAGCTTATAAATCAACGTTGTAGTGAATACGAATGAATCAGAGTACATAGTTAAATTTTAATATTGTTGACTCACTTATATTCAAAATTTCATGATCCCTTATGAGTTGCGAAAAAACGATTCATTTCTGATCTCTGGTTATGACCAAAACTCAAAAGTTACGAACTTATTAACCCACCCTGGAAACTTTAAATTCCTAAACATATCGATTGACATCTACAATGTTGCTGAAGGTGTTTAAGAAATTCAAGCTTCCGAAGTTTTTTTTATGAAATTTACATTTCATCACATCACCTGGAATGAAATAGAAAGCAAAATTGTAACAAAAGTTTTCATTTCATTTCCATACATTCAAACTGAAATTGTGCTTTTTATTGTCTTCTTGTGATTCTTTGATTCGTTTCTTGCAACAACTTTGTAATATCATATGCAAATATTTATCGTACGGACGTCTAACATAAATCCGTATACAACGTAGATGTATCCTTCTTATACTGTATCGTATATCCTTGTTTAGGACTTTTCTTATTGCTTTTCTTTTATTGCTTTCCAGCTGTCATTTATTGAAAAATGTTGATGTTGATGTTGGTTGTTAGTGTACATCGGATTCTTTTGTTCGTATTCTGTAAAGAATGTTTCGTTTTTTCCTATTCTTTCTTCTATGAAATCCTTTTTTATGTTTCAGGAGTGATAGATATTCGTTTGCATCTATCTACGAACACCGTAGTTGTGGATATGTAACATATTTATACAGGTATAGGCATCATATTACCATTTAAGTGTCATTTATTGGCATCTTGTCGATGAGCATGGAGTACTGAGTGCTTTTACCATAAAAAAGGATCTTAATTATGTTACTGGTGTGGTTAGTAGGTCAGAGTAATGAAGTTTGGTGGATAGACAGACATCTCTAAAGAACAAAAGTGAATTGGCTTACGAATGCTTTAATGATGGATATATTTGGGAGTCTCGGAAGAAGATAAGACATACATACATACATACTGTTACGTTTATACCTTTTTAAAAATGTTTAAAATATGAGTTCGTTGATTGCAAACAAAATAAAAATAAATTGGTGTTTAGTTTCAGTTAAACTCTTTATTGTTCGCACTACTTTTATGTGCCACTGTTGACAACTTGATGAATCCAACAACAATAATTGCTTGTTCGCTATTCTTTTTTGCTTACAACGCAGATATTTTCAACGGCGATCTTCGAACCACGACTGTTTTCTTCACACGTAACGCGTCTTCACACAAGACTGACTGAATTCTTACTACTCGTTGCCTGCTTTGTCTTGCCTTTTGATATGCCCACGTAATCAGTCTGATGAAGATTCTTGAAGTAGAACGTTCGGGGTTTTGCCTTCTCGAGAACTCTATCGCGACTTTATTGTTGTGTGTATATTTTGTTCACATTGCTTGTTGTTGCGTTCTCGCTTACTTGTCTATCCCCTTTTCTTTCATACTGTTGTTGTTGGTTTACTTGTAACAAGTTCGTTGTAATTTTTTTTTGTGTAGCTTTTGCTCATTTTAATGTTCAACGATGTACACCGTTTCCATTTTCGTAACAATACAACCATAATTGGTCATTACAACCCTCAGGATTCCGACTAAGTTTCCTGGAACATACAGTTTAAAATCGATTCCGAACGATACATTTTTGAGAAACTTTTCATGGCAATTTTTATTTGCTCCCAGAGTTTTTGTTAGAAAATTGCAGAGCGACAGACGCCGAAGAAGAAACATTTTACTATATTTCGTTTTGTTGTGGATGTCTGTCTGACTTAGAGCTTGAACCGTTGCCTCACGTTTAATAACCCAACACACTATCTACTAGACTAAGGTGACTTCAACTCAATAGCTAAATGCAATACAAAATTTTGATTCAGACGAAAAATTTATTCTACGAAAATAGCCGTTGTGTTGATAAATCTAAGAAAACAAAATCTCACAAACAAATATTTTGTATGACTTTGAACGTAAGCGTATGAGTTATGTTGGCAAATGAATGAAGTTTTAAATAAATATTACGTATACGTTCTGGTGGCCATATATGGTACATTAAACCTTAATTACAGCTGCATTTAGTAAACTACTGCGGATTTGTAGAATTTTCGGATTTATTTTAAGTGTTAAACGTATATACATTCTTTCAATCGATTGTATATTTAAATAACATTTAATTTTTACATTTCAGTTCAATTTCATCTTTTTTTTGTTTGTAAATTGAAGTTCCAAATCCAACCATTCACTCAACGTTGTATGCCTGTTTAGATTTCCAAAGCGAAGGACAGATTTTTTGAGAAACTTCGCATTACAATTTGATTTTGTCTCAGAGTTTTTGCCAGAAATCTGCTGAAAGGAAGTTGCCGAAGAAATATTTCTTTTTCATATTTTCGTTTTGATGTCTGGCCTTACGTCTAATAAGCTAACACACAGTAGAATTCCTGTAAATTTTGTTCAGAGTGCCATAAATTAAAATCACACTCCATGCTTGGCTTCCTTTTGTAACTTGTCTACACAAACTTTCATCAACGAAAGTGCATTTAAACATTAAAGGAGTTTTTGTAGCATTTTATGTAATATCTTGTAAATTTATGTTAAGTTAGTATGTTAAAGAAAACAAAGCTTCAAACCAAAGATTCATGTTTCTATTGTCAATTAATGAAAAGGTTTGTGTGTGTTTGCACCTGTGTCAGTGTATGATTTAGTGCTTAAGTTATGGAATATTATTATCCTTTGCTTTAAGATATTTTACAGTGTAAAACAAATCAGAGGAAACGAAACATAACCAACAAAAAAATTTAATTTTTAAATATTTTCAACGAAATGAGTTAATTTTACTTGAAAAGAGAAACCTTTCATTCTAAACAATGATGAAAGAGATTAAAACGGAAATAAAATGTTAAATTTTCAAGTCAAGTTCTTTTCTAGTTCTTTTCCTAGTCTCACAATTTTGCTTAAATCTTTTTCTTCACACTGTTTTTGATTACATATACGTACGTATGCTTAAAGCCAATGTTTACACATGTTGCATAGATTCTGTTGCTTCTATGTTTTACATCATGCATGTTCGAAAATATATGTGTATAAGTGTGTGTGTTGTGTGTGAACATGCAATACAAGTAAATCCTTCAAGATTGACTGGAGCATAATTCATAACTGTCTCCTCCTCTTTCATTGTTTATACAGTGTGTTAAAAGGAAAAATTGTTTTGGTTAAGAAAGTAAACAATATTCTGTAGTTTTATGTCAGGCTTTACTTTCGTACATACAAGAGAAGTGACAAGAGTGATAACAACGATATTTTAATTGATTTAAAGTGAAAATGAACAATAAAAACTTTAAATATTGTTACGAAATTGAAAAATCCAGATACTGGTGTTTTGCTTTTACATCGCTTAACATTAAAATTATAAGCAAAAGCTACAAAAGCAAAACAATGCAGTAAACAAACCTGTTTACAAATTATCCTACTGCTTAATATAACAACAAACATCAGCATAAAAAATGGTAAACAAGTAAACAAAAAAATCTACAAACAACACTACAACGATGTTTACATTTATAAAGATTTTGAGAAGGCGGAGTCATGAACATTCGCCTTCAAAAACATTCATGAGACTGTGTACTCTGCTATATAAAAGGCAAGGCAAAGCAAGCGAGTGAGTTAGTGAAGTTCAGTCAGTCTGGTGTGAAGACGCGATGCGTTTGAAGAGAGTAATCGTGGTTTGAAGATCTCCGTTACAAAGATCTATTGAATAATTGTTTAGTAATTCTTGTTAATGCAAAGAGTATAAACAGAGGAATAACAAAAAAAAGGCAATTGTTGTAGTTGACATCAAGTTGTGAACAGTGGCACACAGAATAGGGCGAATAATAAAAAATTGTAATTAAAACTAAACACAAATTTATTTTTATTTTATTTGCAATCTACGGGCTCATATTTTAAAGCTAAAAACGTAACAATACGTTTAAATGGTTTGAATACAGCCAAGGTAGTTTGTCATAACGAACTAGGGAACATGTACATAGTAATTGTTGGCTGTCTAGTCTTTGGCAAGAATTAGACTTTGCATGTCAAAGAGGCATCTAAATACTAATAAAGACATCGTATATGATACTCTAGAGGCCTTTATTTATTATATATTAGTTTGTAAACCTGACTAAAGCGTTGTTGTAATGACCTATGAAGCAATATTACTACTCAGACAGCCAAATGTAAGACAAATCGTTACAAAAGACACTCAACAGTTGAATGTCAATAGTTTTAGGTCCACAAATGAAGTCGCCGTAGTCTAGTTGGTAGTGTGCTTGCTTATTAAAAGTAATGTCACGGTTCAAACCCCATGTCAGACGAAAATATGCAAAAAAAAATTTCTTCGTCGACTTCATCTCAGCAGATTTCTGGCAAAAACTCTGAGAACAAATAAAATTGCCATGAAAAGTTTCTCAAAAATCTGTCGTTCCGAGGCGATTTTAAAGTGTAGGTGCCGCCACTCATGTATAATATTAACACACACAACATGAGTGGTATGAGAAGCTAGGTCGCAATCCTGACTGAAGGGTTGTAGTGACCAATTATGTATGTATGTATGTGTATATTTGAATGGAAAGACAACGGGAATGTTACGTGAATACAGTTTTATTTCGTTATTATTATCCATCAACGGTTAAATAACTTTTCTAATAAAAAAATGTGTTTCTGTAAGTAGCAAGATATTCTAAAACGTAATAAGGGAAGCAATGCTATCAGAATAGACGTGTTAATAACATCTTCGAAATATATTTTAAACGTTAAACAGGTCCCCACATTAAACCCTGTAATACATCGGCAGCAATCGGTTCAAAATCTCTTATTTTACTTGTGTTATGCCTCTTCTCTATTTACAAAATAATTTATTTGTTACAGCATACGTGCTTTAACCAATCTCTTATAAGGTTATCAAAGCACATTTCAATAGCAACATATAGTGAGAGTCAAAAGAAACTGCACACAATGGATAAAATTCTAACAATCACCCAAACTCAACTTTTACCACTTAAGGACAGTGCCCGCAAAAAATTTGACAATATTTCGAAATTTTTTGTAATATTTTTTGCTTCAATTTTAAAAACTGGAAATGAAACAATTTTGAAATAAAAATAACTGTAATTTATAAATGTATATTTTTTTTAATGTGAAGTTTTTTTTGACGCTCACTGTATATGTACTACTGTCTCTCTAAAGATAATTAATTAAAATAAAATTCAATTATTGTTTTTAATTAATTATTACTGTGTGGTTAATATTATATTAAGCTACACTTTTAAACAATTTTACATTCCTTGCGACCATACAGAAATATGACACACTTCAAGTTTTGACAAACATCAAACACTTCTTAATGACATTAATGCCACAGGCAGTAATACCATACAACAAAAAATTAATACATTTTCAAATTTAATTGAAAATATTTAAACTCCATACAAAATTTAAAACAGATTTTCTTATTAATACTGATAGGAATACAAAATTTAACAGAAATTATTTCCTATTTTATGTGGAGTAAAGCTGTGTAATTCTTATGTTTTCAAATTGAATTTGTATTTAATTTTTTAATTATTTCCTTGTGCTGGTTTATATTCATTTTCTTATTTTCCTTTAGGATTTTCTGTTCTTATTTCTGGACATCTGAAAACAAATTTTAAGTATTGTTTGAAGTTATCCACCATTTTGTTCTTCTGACATTTCCATTAAAATTTTTGGCGACAGTGAACATTCAGTTGACCGTTGTCAGGTACTTGGATAAGTGAAAGAGTTTTTCTATTATTTTTAATTTCATTTTGATAAACACTTTTAACGCTTGTTATTTGCATTTCGATAATTAAATTAACGATCCACTACAGCGGGTGGTTTTCAATATCTCGTTAACACTACTGATAGAATTACACTTACATACGTACATACAGGCTATCCATTTCGTGGTTTCAAAAGTATGGGAATGCAATTCGACATCTGTCAAACTAAGTTTTGAAATCAATTTTTTTCTTTTCAGTTGAAAGTCTGACATTGACGAAAATGGATCGCTTAACTATCACACAACGCATAAAAAATTATCAAATCCAGCCACGTATCGTATGTTTTTCGAACGAAATTTTCTTCAGCAATGAAGCACATTTCACACTCGGTGGGTGTGTTAATAAACAAAATTGTCGTATTTGGGGTTCTGAGAATCCTCAAGTGATTGAAGAGAGGCCATTACATCCAGAAAAAGTCACTGTTTGGTGCGCTCTTTGGTCCGAAGGTGTGATTGGACCTTACTTTTTCGAAAACGACGATGGAACGACTGTCACCGTCAATTCGGAGCGTTATGGTCATATGATAACCGACTTTTTTTGCCTGCTATTGAAGAATACGACTTGGAGAATATGTAGTTTTAACAAGACGATGACACATGCCGCACAACTCGAGCGAATATGGCTTTATTGCAAGACACATTTCCTGGTCGCGTAATTTCTCGTCGTGGCGATATCAACTGGCCACCAAGATCATGCTATTTGACACCATTAAATATTTTGTGAGGCTACTCGAAAGACCGTGTTTATGCAGATAAACCTTCAACTCTTGAGCACAAGTTTCAACTCTTGAGTCAAGTTATGGCTGAGATACAGCCCAATATGTGTCAAAAAGTGGCCGAAAATTACCTCGAAGTAAAGAAATTGTACACGCCATAGTATAGTAGGTAGTGTGTTGGCTTATTAGACATGAGCCGTGGTTTAAGCTCCAGGTCAGACATAAAAACGAAAATATAAAAAGGAAGTCACCTCTCAGTAGTCTTCTGGCAAAAACTCTACTGATAGTAAAAGAGATTGCCATGAAATGTTTCTGAAAAAAACAGTCATTCGGAGTAGACTTTAAATAGCAGGTGTTGGTACTCATGAGTAAAATCATCACATACAACATAGGTGGTGTGAGAAGCTAGGTTGTAATCCTGAGTAGAGAGTTGTTATAACCAATTAAGTAAGTAAGTTAGTTCTTCATTTACATAGGTATTGTAGTATTTAAGTGGAAAAACTTCATTTCTATTCCAAGTATGTATGAAGAATAGTAATTAAGTATCATGGCCTTATGGACTATCATTTTGTCAACTATAAAATAAAATTCTCATAGTTCGTCGAGCTATTTTATATTCTCTTTTACTACTAATTTTTGAAAGAAAAAAATGTTTTGTGGAATTTGTTTATTCAACTTCTTTTTTCTTGTTTTTTTTTTTTTGTTTGCAAAAATTACTGAAAAGCTTCTTCAGTTTTCGGATCTGCTCGCATTAAGAAACCACAAACTCTAGCGCATTAAATTAATTACAAAAGAGAAAGAGAATACCATAAATCTGCTTGTGTGTGTTTGAAGGCACTTGAAATTAAATGTCGCCACTGGTTGCGTACTCTACACCATTGTAGGTCTTGTAGTTAATCCTCGAAACACTTTAGAAAACAACACAGATTTAATTGAATTTAAATTTTAAAGAACACTGCTGCAGAGCCTTTAAAATTGCATTTAAACATCGTCTTCAGAGATCAGCAATGAGTATTCAATATGATGAGTAGAATCGAATGATACTCATAATTTCTGATACTTATTCATACTTATTTTAATATCATGGAACCTCTGCTCATATTCAAAGTTTGAAGTACTCATCAGAGTCATTCACACTTAACAACACGTATGATATTGTTGATTTCGACTCTCCATAATTCAACATGTATACATGAAGCACAAAATAAGTATGAATCGCTTACAAACACTAAAAGATTTTGTGTTTGCTCTGCTCTTGCTACTCTGTCTTTTTTCTTTTTTTGTAAATGCAACAACTAAGACTGTAAATGTTGACGAATGATTCGAGTGACTCAAAGTATTTTTCTAAAATTCTGAATCTAAATGAGTAGTTTTATGAATCAAACATCGAATGGTATGAGTTCGATGTCAACGTTGTACGCATACCCATTGCAACCTGTACTTATAAATCAACGTTGTAGTGCGTACGAATGAATTAGAGTACATAGTTAAATTTCAATATTGTTGACTCACTTATATTCAAATTTTTATGAGTGCTTATGAGTAGCCAAAAAACGATTCAATGCTGTTTAACAAATTTAATTAAACCATGATTCCTTCACCCGTCGTATAGAAGGCATTTCTTCTTTTGAGTATAATCAAGTCGTTGTTGCCCAACTTTTTTAATTGCTTACTTACTTACTGCTTTATATTTGCGTTTTTTTTAATTTTCTCAACTGTCCTTGTCCAATTCATGCCACATCATTATGTGTGTGTTGAAAACAAAATAAAACAGGACCAATTTGAAAAAAAGAGAAAAAAGAATCCAGAAACTTAACTTGGTGCCTTAAATATTTAATGATTTTACGCTGACATCACACTGTCCTAAACCAAAAATGAAATTAAGAAAAAAAAATGAATGAAACACTCAAGTGTTTATAGCAGCAGCGAAAAACATTTTCTATTTTGTTTGTCATTAAGGGATAGAGATGTCCTTAAAACAATTTAATTTAATTATAAACATTTTATTTGAAGCTGTGACATCAGAAATGGTATCTGGCAAGACTATTTTGTCGTTTTTTTTTCTAATAACTAGTAATTCATTAAGAATTTTAATTTTCTCCGTTTCGTTTGAGGACCTAACATAACTCCAGCGGATAATTCGATTCTAAGGTGGTCTCAGTTAATCGCCGTATGTTATGTCATATTTCGCACAAGGAGTTAGGGATGGAAGTCCATACAAAGTCCAATTCACAAAAGAATTAAAGCCGGTTGACCATTATCAACGTTAATCTCAACAACCATAGTTCGAACAAATCTTTCTTCAGTTATGAAGCTTTTTGCGCATTCGCTGGTTACATCAATAGGAAGAATTGTGTTACATGGGGTTGGAGAACATAGAAGTGTTTGTAGAAAATCCATTGCATACGGCAAAGAGAGTATTTGGTACGTATTATTATGAGGTGGTGAAGTCGCCGTATTCTAGTAGGTAGTGTGTTGGCTTATTAGATGTGTCGGTTCAATCCCCAAGTCAGACATCAAAACTAAACATGGAAAATATTTCTTCGGCGACTTCTTCTCAGCAGATTTTTGGCAAAAACTCAGAGAATAAATAAAATTGCCATGAAAAGTTTCTAAAAATATGTCTCGTTCGGAATCAATTTTAAACTGTAGATTCCCCTACTCATGCATAAAATTAACACAACATCAGTGGTGTGAGAAGCTAGGTCTATTTAACTGGCAACATCCACCCAGCCTGTCACAGTTTACTATTCATGTGTGTTCCTGTCTTAACCATCTCAACTCTTCTATGGCGGTGATGTTTGCCGTATACTCCTTAAGTATACTCGCCAATTGGATAAAGGTTGTTTTACCTTTACATACACACATACATAATTGGTCATTACAACCCTTCAGTCAGGATTACGACCTAGCTCCTCACACCACTTATGTTGTGTGTGTTAATTTTATATGTGAGTGGCGACATGGCCTACAGTTTAAAGTCGACTGCGAATGACAGATTTCTGAGAAACTTTTCATGGCAAATTTTATTTGATCTCAGAACGTTTGCCAGAAATCTGTTGAGAGGAAGTCGCCGAAGAAATATTTTTTTTCATATTTTCGTTTTAATGTCTGAACTGGGGTTTGAATCGTGGACTTTACGTCTAATAAGCAAACATACTAGACTATAGTGACTACGGCTACTTTTTTATTATTGCGTTCAATAAATAAATACAACTGGATAGCTTACTTACTACCACACATTGAAAGCAACAGGGGTCACGCGTTAATTGGGAGCTAGTTTTCCTTTTGTCCTTCTATCTCACTTAATCTATATGTACCGAATATATTCTACCATAAATACTCGTTTTTTTTTGCTATTTCTTCTTTGTATCCTTCTTCCTGATAATAACTTACATTGTGTTCGATTAATTTTTTAAACTGCTTGGGAATTCTCGTTTAAAAACTTATTTTTCAGCAGCAATATTAGGGAGCTCCCCTTAAAAGTTCAGTCTTAATTAAAAGCTATGGTGTGGTGACATATATTTCCGCGTTTGTCCTTTTGCGTTTATAATCACAAGTATATGTGTCTATGTGTGTGTCCGTTTGTATTAGGAACTGCTATTTTGTTATTTAGTAGTAGTAGTAGTAGACAACAAAGTATTGTTTGTTGATTTTAGAGGTTTAATGAAAATGTTTTTTTAATTTGTGTTCCTAGTTTTTTGTTTTTTGCTTCTTTTTTAACTCCCACATCTATTTTTTAGTCTGTTTTTGCATTCTTGTTGTCTTTGTCGTTGATATTTGTGTTGCTTCCATTTGCTTGTGTTTGGTCTCTTCCAAAGTGTAGAGTAGTGTTGGGAATCCTTTGTTGGTAACATTACTTCTCTAATTTTTTGAAAATGTTAAGTAAAAAGCTGCAACATTTTTCCTTTTTAATGGCATTTTGGTCTCATTTGGTTACAGCTTTTGGTTGTAACAACAAACACTAGAATTTTTAATGCTCGTTTTTTGTTGTTGTTTTGTTTGTTTTTATTTTTCCCTGTTTCGCTGATGTTGTTTGTTTGTTTTTTCTTTTATGGTAGAATGTCATTTGGGGAAAATGAGCTAAAAGTTAAGAAGAAAAACAAATACCAAAAACAACAACAACAAAAACAAAGAACATTGTAAAGAATGAAAACAATACAACACAAGAGGAAATAATAAAAAGGCACAATTAATTTGATGTAATTTATTTACTTTCTGTTGCATTTTAAGCTTAAAAAGAAAATAAAAACGAAGAGAAACAAGCAAATACCAACAGGGGCGTCTAATCTAGGGACGAGTAAATTACTATAGGTTGGAGATCAGCAATGAGTATTCAAAAAGATGAGTAGAATGAGAAGAATGAGTAGAATAATTTCTGATAGTTATACGCGTTCATACTTATTTTAATATTATGGAACCTCTACTTATATTCAAAGTTTTAAGTACTTATCATATTCATACTTAACAACACGTGTGATGTCGACTCTCCATAACTCAACATATACACGAAGCAAAAAATCAGCAATGAATCGTTATCTCTCTACTCATAAACACTCATGAAATTTTGAATACAAGAGACTCAACAATATTGAAATTTAACTACTCTGATTCGTTCGTACTCACTACAACGTTGTTTTATAAGTACAGATTGCAATGAGTATGCGTACAACGTTGACATCAAACTCATACCATACGAAATATGTTCGATTCATAAGCATACTCATTTAGATTCATAACTTTAGAAAAATGCTCTTATAATACTTATAAATTATTCGGGTGACTCGAATCATTCGTCAACATTTACACACAACCTTCTAGTGAGTATTTTAGTGTTCGTACGCGATTCATGCTTATATCGTGCTTCGTGTATATGTTGAGTTATGGAGAGTCGAAATCAACAACGTCATACGTATTGTTAAGTATGAATATGATGAGTACTTCAAACTTTGAATATGAGTAGAGGTTCCATGATATTAAAATAAGTATGAATGCGCATTCGCTTGACGCCTAAAGTTGTCGCTATCCTTTTGACCACTTACGGGCCGCACCCATTTCAACTATTTTTCTTTGAATTATTCCTGGCTTACAATACATTATTTAAAAAAGTTGCAACGCCTCTGTTTACATCCTTTAATAATGTTTTTTGTGTATACAACTGTTCATATGAAATTTTAAATGCTAAAACAAAAGGGAAACATAATTTCATCGTAGTAACTTTGTAACACAAACAATCACTTAAACAGCATCAACATCAACATAAAGAGAGACGTACAACGTACCAGAAGCAGTAAAACAGTTTAAATAAAAACGATTCCTTTCAATGTTTAAATGGAATTTTAAATTTAAAACTTTTACCATCACATGTTATTGCATTTTAATATCGCACTGCTGTGCATTTGAGGTAATTTAGGTACATTACGGAATGGTAGCGTCTGTAACTCCTGAAGGGAATACTAAATTGTGAAGAGAATATATTTGAAGTTATTATTCCTGTTCGCACTATATCACTCGATAAGGAAATTCATCAAACCGATGATTTGTTTTATGAACGGAAGACGTCGTGGTTGATGCGTTTTTGTCTAGATTGAGTATTTGAGACTGTAAGATGTAAGATGGATTGGTGCGTGGGATTCAGGTTTGATCGTTGACTTAGATGCTACCACCTTAATAATTCATGATTTATGGGATGGATTGTTTCCAAAGCAGGCAGCGAGTAATTAAAAAGTTTGATGTCTATTAGCAGATCCAACTAGAAAACTCTAATGATCACTGTTGAAGCCCTTAATTCGTACGCAACTAGGTCTCTATGACATTGATGGATAGATGATCTGATTGAGAGTGACTGATTCACCACCGGTACCACCAAGCATGGATCTACTTTGAAGAGAGTTTAATGAGGTCTCCCTGAATTGATGAATAGATGATCTGATTGATGGACTGATTGATGATGTGATTGATAGTGACTGATTCACCACCGGCATCGACAACCATTGATCTACTTTGAAGAGAGTTTAATGAGGTCTCTCTGAATTGATGAATAGATAATCTGATTGATGGCCTGATTGATGCTCTGATTGATGATCTGATTGATGATCTGATTGATTATCTGATAGTGACCGATTCAGCACCGGCATCATGAATCTACTTTGAAGAGAGTTTAAATAGGCCTCTCTGTCATTGATGAATAGATGATCGGATTGATGAACTGATTAAAGATCTGATAGTAACTGATTCATCACCGGCATCACCAAGAAAGGATCTGCTTAGGTTAGAGTTAAATGAGCAATTAATCCCACGTTTTGGATGTCAATAAACTGCAATTTGCCCCTACTATACGTTTCTTTTTATTTTTTGAGCAGATTCCAATTGAAATGAATTACTGACAACATCTTTATTTGTCGTTCTCCGAGTTAGAAGACAAATTTTTCTGGTGTACAGACAAGTAAAACACAAAAAAATGCTGTTCAGTTTTGTTGTTCAGTCTTAGTTTTATTGCCAACAAAAAAAAACATAACATTTGTACAATGGCTCAGATAATATTAAAAATTCGTTTATAAACTCCCGACGAGGGGAAAAAATCTTTAGAAAAATTTCACTGCGCTTCTCAAATAACTAGAAGTCAACGAATATATTCTTCTTCACTTAATATTGTCACAAAACAGGAATTAAAAAAGAAAAGATGTTCAGAGTTCAGTGTTTTAAAAGGAAAACGTAGAGCAAATTTTTTTAAAAGAACATAAAAAAGAGCACCGCAAAACGTTGTTAAGCAGTTAAAATGAAGAGCATGAGACAAAAAAAAAAGGAAAAAGAAAAGTTACAACTCAACTAGGATAAATTGTCTTCCAGGCAGTGGAAACGGCTTGTTTGTTTGTTTGTTTTGTAAAGTAATGACAACACTCCTCATGGTAACGCCCAAAATTATTTCACTAAAAGATACAACACCAACAACAACAACAAACTGTGTAACCTAAAGGAAGCCGAAAAAAAACTACAAAAGTAAACAAACAAAAAATTTAAAAAAAAGAATTTAAAAAAACCCTCGAAGTATACTTCTAGGTTTACGTCCTTTAACTTTTTTATTGAATTTTTTTATTTGTATTTGTAACAAGCTTATCTTTTTCTTTCTTTTTTGTAAATATTTAGTTGTTATAGCATAAATAACATCCGTTTCCGGTGTCCTTTTTTCATCCATAACCACTATTGCCAATACTTGTATTTCTCTATTGCCTCTGAACTTGTTTAGATAAAGTTTATTACACTCAATGAATTCGATTTTCTTTGTTCGTTTAGCTAAGGCAACTATTTCTTATTAAATATCCTGTTGCCTTGTTATAAATATCGGTTGTTGAGGTATTTTAAGCTTTTCAATCATTTTTGTTACTTCAATTAAAAAAATATGGAAGAAGAGATTTCGCTTTAAGGCTTTATTTCGTAATTTAAAACACAATTTGATTGAATTGATCAAATTTTGTTATTATTTTTGATCAAATTTGGATTTTTTTTAGGATTTTTAAAATTATGTTTGGCTTGTCATAACTCCACCTGCTTTATAAATACTTAAGTAATCTCAGTAAGCTTTTGCTCGTCATGCATGCCTGCACTCTTAACATAATCGAGGCTCAAGCAAACATATTTATCTTTTGTGACCATCCCATTACATACATACATACACAATTGGTCATTACAACCTTTCAGTCAGGATTACAACCTAGCTTCTCACGCCACTTATGTTGCGTCCGTTAATTTTATACATTAGGAGCGGGACCTACAGTTTAAAGTCGATTCCGAACGACAGATTTTTAAGAAACTTTTTCATGGCAATTTGGTTTTACTCTCAGAATTTTTGCCAGAAATCGCCGAAGAAATATTTTTCTCTGCTGGAGTTGTCTGACCTTGGGTTTGAAGCGTGGCCTCAAATCTAATACACAACACCGACTACTTATCCTATTATAAGAATCAGTTTACATAGCTTGGCCAGCCTTTAAGCTTGCAGTAGTCTATCCTTTTGAGATTATGTTCGATTACTATTTTGCTTCAATGTTAAGGGGTTATCCGAGTAGACATGGCATTTAATGTAACTCTTCAAGACATAAACTCTATTTCAGTCACGTTGCATGATTTTGGTCGTTAACTGACGTCGCCAACACATAACATATTCGTCAAAATTCTCATAAAGAAAAAAATCTACTGTGTAGCGTAGCTTTTAGCGCAGTCTTTTTGAAACCACATACCATCCAGTTTATAATTTTCAACTGATGTTGGTTATCACGCTGCCATACCGTCCAGTCACTAGACCTGATCACAAGGCGCCACTAACTGCCATTTTCCCGAATGCAATGGCTTTTCCACAATCACTTATGGTTTGTCTGATTCCCATATGTGATAGAGTCAGGAATGAGCTTCAATGTTGAAGAAAATTTTGCTCGCTAAGTCAACATTGAAAGCTATATGGAAAATACGCCCTATTGAGTAAGATTTATACCATAAAAGCTGTTACATTATTAGCTATTACAGACATCTGAATAAGACCTAAATCACTTGCCAAACTTTAAGCTTAAGTTAGCCGTTCACTGGTTTGGTACAGCCGAAAACGAAAAAAATATTATCGAATCAATCAATGGCATTAGATCCCAAGTCGCAAGACAGTTATAAAACGTAGATGTTGCCCTATTAGGTTTTATAGGTAAGTCACCGTAGTCTAGTAGGTCTTATAAGACGTAAGGTCGCGGTTCTGATCCCAGGTCAGACATCAAAATAAGAAGAAATATTTCTTCTTGTCTTCCTCTCAGCAGATTTCTGGCAAAAATTCTGAGAGCAAATAAAATTGCCATGTAAAGTTTCGTTGTCGATTTTAAACTGTAGGTCCCGCCACTCATGTATAAAACGCACACAACACAAGAGATGTGAGAAACTAGGTCGAAATCCTGACTGAAGGGTTGCAATGACCAATTATGTATGCATTTGTATAGATTAAAGCTTACATTCAGAGATCAGCAGTAAGTATTCAAAAAGATGAGTAGAATCGAATCATACTCATAATTTCTGATACTTATAAGCATTCGTACTTGTTTTAATATCATGGAACCTCTACTCATATTCAAAGTTTGAAGTACTCATCATATTCATACTTAACAACACGTATGATGTTGTTGATTTCGACTCTCCATAACTCAACATTTACAAGAATTATAAAATAAGTTTGTGTGTTTGCTCTGCTTGCTGTTCTGTCTTTTTTGTTTATGTGGCTTTCTTCTTTTTAAGTTATGAGTCTGAATGAGTAGGCTTATGAATCAAACATATTTCGAATGGTATGAGTTTGATGTCAAGGTTGTACGCAAACTATACTTATAAATCAACTTTGTAGTGAGTATGAATGAATCAGAATACATAGTTAAATTTCAATATTGTTGACTCACTTATATTCAAAATTTCATGAGTGCTTATGAGTAGCGAAGAAACAATTCATTGCTGACCTCTCCTTACATTATACCATAATAACATCATGAATCATAGTTTTTATTAAACAATCATAAAAATTCAAATTAAATTCTAATCTTTCTTTTGCGGTAATTACAATATTTCCGCCTCCTTATGGCCCAAATTGCAAACAGCTAACTATACAATATGGCCTATAAAGATATACAGATTTCCGCATTTTACTGTTATTTTATATCCTCAAGCCTTTAAACTCAAATATTTAAATACGAAGTACGGTGAATATAATATAATTACCTGATTAAAATATAAATTAGGCGTTAATTAAGGTACTGGTTTTAATTTCTTTGTTTCTCTTTTTGTTCTATAATAGGCTGCGGCAGCCACTTAATTGCCGAATAAAGTTTTTATTTTGTATTAAAAACTTTTAAGAGGTGTTTATTTGGTTTCTAATTTATGAATCAAATTGGAATTTATCTTTTTGCTTTCAAATAATTATACACAATTAAACAGGAGTAATTAAAAGCTCATTTTAATGAACGCTTTAATGAACACTAAAAAATATTCTTATTTTTAATGTGTTAAAGTAATTAGAAAACATTTCTACAGATATTTATAGAAAACAGAAGAAAACATTAATTTGTCAAGTTTTAATGGCAAAACTGATAGCAAAAATTGTTTTTACTTTTGTGGTATCAATCCACATTTGAGAAATTAAATAGAAGTTCATTGGAATAAAAAACTGTTAAGATGCTAGATGCAGAAAATATTGTGTTATTTATTTTATTTTTTCATTACTTAGGGCCATTATTACAACTTGCCGTTAAAGTTGGGTTTAGTTAAAGCTAACTTTAGCTAAAGTGCACTTTAAAGTCATCTTTAACTTCTTTTCGTCATTACAACCTACATAGTAAAATAAAGTTAACTTTTTCAAAAATATGCCAATGTCTTAAACAATAAACAATATTTTTTAAACGCATTGGCAATGATGAGCATATTTTTTGCT
The DNA here is from genome assembly GCA_932273835.1 of Sarcophaga variegata. Taxonomy (NCBI): domain Eukaryota; kingdom Metazoa; phylum Arthropoda; class Insecta; order Diptera; family Sarcophagidae; genus Sarcophaga; species Sarcophaga variegata. The sequence continues at coordinate 112,035,461 of OW026362.1, read as the reverse complement.
GTGTTGTTTGCTTATTTTGTTTATATTTGAAGTTGCCATATTAAAAATAATATATAATATGGCAAGTTCAGACATAAACTTAACTTTAAAAGGTACAGGTAGGATGATGTTCGCATTAGCTTAAGGCTCACTTCTTCCTTATTGACCACTTATAATAATGAAAAACAATTTATCTACCCTTCAAAATCCTGCCTTTAGTTAACGACAAGTTCTAATAATGGCCTTTAAAGAAATATTACAATCTGTTGGGGGCAAGTTCGAAACGATTTTGTTCGTAACTGTTATACTGATGGCTTCAAAATTCAAAATGTGTCATTGTTGATCTACCCTAACCAGATCACTGATCATATTCTCAAATATAGTAGGCCAAATATCACGCATAACGGATTTTTTAATGATTTACGGTATCTTCAAAGAGCTTCTACGGGCACCGGAAACTGTGGAACACATATTATGCAAATAAGCAAAGCTAAAATTAGTTAAACGTTCACGGAATGTAACAGAACCTACGTTTGTTTTTAAAATATGAAAAGCCATGAGAGAAATCGCCGTAGTCTAGTAGGTAGTTTGTTGTCTTATTGGAAGTGAGGCCACGGTTTAAACACAATCACAACGAAAATAAGAAATAGAAATATTTCTTCGGCGACTTAATCTCAGTAGATTTCTGGCAAAAACTGTGAAATGTAATGTAAAGTTTCTCAAAAATCTGTCGTTCGGAATCGACTTTAAACTGTAGGTCCTGCCACTCATATATAAAATTAACACACACAACATGAGTAGTGTGGCCAATTATGTAAAGAAATATTTCTTGCCCGTTGGGGGCTAAGTTCAAAATGTTTTAATGAACTGATGTGCTGATGGCTCTAAAATGAATCGATTCTACTGGAAAAATAGCTAAATGTCTTTTAAGCTGAGATTATAGCAGTTATCAAATGCGCTGAGATCAACCTTTATAGTGGTATACACAGGTAGCAAACGCACGCAAAGTCAAACACATTTTTCAGTCGGCCGTGTCTTAGATTTTCTCAAATATAGCAAGCCAAGCCTGAAACTTGCAACAGATTTACTAATGAGTTTCTGTTTGTTGATGGGTTTGTAGTCATCATGCAGTGATAGAAAGTGTGGAATCGAATATTCTGACTAACAGAGCCGGAATATTACCTACCATAAGCTTGTGTAACACAATAACTTTCAGTGCATTGAAAACCAGGCTTGAAAGTTGGGCGAAAACGTTACACGGACTATTGTGGAATAATGATACAGAAGAAAAAATAACAATCCTAATGAGGAGAGAACCAAGAGTATTTTAAAACTAAGCAAGCGAGACCTGAGCACTGTAATGTGGGTACTCACGGGACATTCAGCCTTACTTGTATACCCAAGTATGCAGGGCATACGGTGAAAGTATCGAAACATTTTATGCCATTGCCCAACATTCGTGAACTTGAAATCTCGATACTTTGGCAATGGCGCTATACCAGACATAAATCGTCTTAGAAGAGTGGAGTTAAAGAAGTTTGTACCGTCTTGCCAATATAAAGTAAGAGGGAATTTCTACTGGTGATCGCACGACAAGCCAACATGATATCTTAGTTGTATGCCAATAGCTTAGTTGGCCTCCTCTCCTTCTACCTATTTATCAACCTACTGTTTGTTGAAAGAGTAATTATGGCAATTGAGAATGTCAACGTTTGTGAAATACGGCTGAAGGCACTGGAAAAAGAGGAACACTTAAGTGCTGGGTTTGCTAAAAAATGTTTCGACCAATAATATTGTAGCGTAGAAGTCGCCGTGGTCTAGTAGGTATAGTTTTGACTTATTAGACGTAAGGTATCGGTTTAAACTCCAGGTCAGACATTAAAACGAAATATGAAGAAATATTTTTTCGGCGACCTCCTGTCAGCAGATTTCTGGCAAAAACTCTGGGAGTATAATAAAATTGCTAAAAGTTTATCAAAAATCTGTCGTTCGGAGTCGACTTTAAATTGTAGGTCCCGCCGCTCATGTATAAAATTAACACACACAACATAAGTGGTGAGAGAAATTAGGTCGTGAAGTGTTGTAATGACCAATTATGTATATACGTATGTAATAGAGTGTAAGGTATCTGAACATGGCCTAGGATTTAATAGCAATAAAGAAATATCACAAAAAAATGTAAGTGAAAAATGTTGCAAATTCATACCTGAGAGTTTACAGATAGTGGCAAGCCTTATATTATTTTTGTATGTTTGGAAGTATTTGCTAGTTATACTATAGTATTCTTATGTATGACTTTAATTTATCAATTTAATTGGCAACTCGTTCCCTGATTTCATTATGTTTATATCGATTTATTAAGACTATAAAATCTACAAACAATAGCGTGACAATGGTGTGAGTGAGGGTAACAATCGACTCTCAATATAATAATGATGACGACAGAAACCAGCTCGAGCGTCTTATTATGTTTGGATTTTGGTTACACAATCAATTTTATAATCACCACCACCATATTTAATATGTACACATCAGCACATGCATAGAAGTGTTTACATATACAGTTATCTGTATGCAGAGAGTGTGAAGAAAGGAATAATCTATACACACACAACTGCAAGCATTTTAAATCAATGCAAACACGTGTATTCAAATAAACTTATTATTTAAACGTTTGTATGTATGCATGTGTGTATGTGTACACATGGTAAGTATAATAAGTAGTCCAACCAACTTGATTGTGGTTTTAAATCATCTTATATTGTATGCACGCATACATGAATATTTGCATTATAATAGGTGCGTATATTTGCGTATATAACACGTAAATATACTCAAATGTCTGAGTCTCTAGGGTTCGATGGAAATAATCTATTAACACTGTTTAGCTTATAGATTTCGGATTGTATTGGTTTATTGAGATTCTTTTGTGTTGTTTGTATGAAAATAGAGAAAGGAGATCCAAAAAAGAAGTTTTTATTAAAGCCGGCATAAAGAGAAATACAAATGGAAGAACAATAAGATGTTTTGTAAACAAATTTAAAGCGATATCAACTATATTTCTTAATACAAGATAGTAGGTAGTTAGTGGCCGTCCCCCCAAATGAATTGGATGGGCACACTTAGGCCCCATGGAACCCATTGTTCGCGTTAACTATCCCCTAGCCCTGGAACCACCTAGAGATTACAAAGAAGCGACTCAAACTGCCGATGTCAATGCTCGACAAATCACTCAGATCATCGATGGAGTAAGTACCAAGATGTCTCTTTCTCCTTTGACATAGTGCCGGGCATGTTTCTAGTAGATGAAGAACCGTCTCTTCCTCCTCCTCGTCCCTGCAGCTTCTACAAAAATCGTTCGCCAGGAGTCCGAGAATAAAGCGCTTCGCGTTGACACCCATAATGCAATGACCCTTCACGACTCCAATATCTGCACTGAGCACTGCCCTTTGAAGTTTTAGCAGCCTTGCAGTACGCCTTCTATTTAACCTCGGCCAGATCATACGCGCCATTCTGCCCTTATCCGAACCTGCCCACCTGCGGTTGACAGAGACCGTGATCACGTTGTCAATAATGAGCCTGCAGGTCCCCAAAAGGACCCCAATACTTAAGAATTCGTCGGAGAGTTCAATGGTCGTGTCGCGTCTGGCCAGTTCATCCGCTCTGCAGTTGCCCGGGAAGTAATTGTGTCCCGGAACCCAAATGATATGTTCATTCTACCTCTTTGCCACTCTGTTCAGGTGTTTCCGACAGCTGTAGACCGTTCTGGAGTTAATCACATTGGAGCCCAGAACCCTGATAGCTGCCTGACTATCGGTGAGTATGGTGATATTAAACTCATGAATGTTTTTTTTAGTATTGATACGTGGGCGATAACTAACAAAGTATTCCAATTTAATTGGTTTTTTTTTTTTTTGTAAACCAGCACTATGGGATGGCCCCTACTCATGCAGTACATTGTGCAGGTTTAGGAAAATATGTTATAGGAAGGTGGAAAGAGGGAGTAGTGTTTGTGGACATTGGATTTAAACTCAAGATGCGAACGGCAAGGAAACGAGTTGCTGCTAGGTGACTATATAATGGCCAGTGCTATACCTTCACCATTATACAGTCTACAGCAATCGTCCCCAAGAAGCCCGCATCTTAAGGTTATTTGAGTTCAAACATTTAAACATTTAAATTTTTGTGGTTAAGTGTATGACCCAATATAACGATAAACTTTAATTCATTTCATATTTAAAAATATATTTTTACAGTCTTAATCTTTGCGCTTGTGCTACTAAACCCGCAAGTATTTTTAAGCCACATGCTACAACAAATCTATTTTTGCTACTCGAGTAGCATTCATTCATATAATGATTGTAATGAAAAGAACAAGTTAAATATGTATCTTCTGTACATACATACTAATATTTAAAATTATTCTGTTTGCCATTCCATAAAAGCGTGGGATATCAAAGGAAAAACTTACAAATTGGACAGAATACTCTCGCATGCGATAAGTGAATAAGCGAATTGTCTTCAAATGATAAATGATTTTAAAAAATAAAAAATAAATGTGCTGTAGGCGCCTCTCTTTCTTTTGGCAATTGTGCAAGTCTATGATAATCGTACAATAAATTAAAGAAATATAAAAAAAATTTAAATTTTGTACAACTTTTATTTTTATTTTCTTTATTATTTTTTTAAGGAAAATTACATCAGTATTTAATCTTAAAGTATGTTTTGCTATTGTAGCAAAATAAAATACAAAAATTAATAAAAGTATTCTTAATGGAGACCTTAAATTTAGTAAGTTTTGCCAGGGAACAATATGGTTACTTATAGTTGACTACACAGTTTCAATGTGTTTCCTTTATAATTTCATGTATCTAAATAAATTGAGATGCACCCCTGTTGTCTATATTATAAGTACTCTATTAAAAATTCTGGACACTGAAGCCATATTTTTAAGACGATTATATGTATATATCATTTGTTCGATTTCGCGTATATTATCACAGGACCGATGTTATCACACTGAGACTTTGAATTCGATCTCATCAAATTTTATCACAACTAATTTTCACTAATGAAGACTTACTTTCATCATAGAATAGAAAATAAATACAACTTCAATAAACTGGTTTACCAAAAGACCCTTAAAATTTAATTTAAGTTTCAGGCATAATATTGTATTTACGAGTGATTGATTTATAGAACCCCTATGAGAAAATTACGTGCTGCAGTAAAAGCATAATTTACCAAAAAATTTGTTGATTTAAACCGAATTTTAATTTCTTAAAAACTTTACTCACGCCACAAACAAATCGAGAAGAAAGAAATCTTGCGATAGTACTTTCAGTTTACTTACTTTACGTACTTACTTACTTAACGGATTTCTGCCTGCCTTAATACATCCTTCCAGGCGCCTCAGCTACTTGCGCGCCTACGCCAGTTAGTCACACCAATCGATGACAGGGCTTCCTCGATTTGGTCCTCCCAAAGTTTTCCCCGGACTTCCGCAGATTTCCTCATTAAACACACGTCTCGCCGGAGCATCCTCCTCCATTCGAACGACATGGCCGAGCTAACACAGCCGCTGGGTGTTAATACGCTGCACAACGTCCATATGGTTAGGGAGCTCATACAGCTCACTGTTGGATCGGATGCGAAAATCATTGCCAAGTCTTATTGGACCGAAGAGCTTACGTAGGAATTTTCTCTCGAATACTCTCAAGGTCGCTGCATCAGTGCTTAATAGTGTCCATGCCTCTGCGCCATAAAGAAGCACAGGGAGGATGAGCGTCTTGTAGAGAATTAGTTTTATTGTGCGAGAAAGGTCTTTGCTCCTCAATTGCCTATTGATATCATAGTACCACCTGCTGGCAAGAGTGATCCAGCGCTTGATCTCCAGACTGACATCATATTTGATGGTAACGGCGGAGCCAAGATAAATAAATTCCTTAACTACATCGAAAGCAGAATTATCCGCCGTAATCTACGCAAGACCTTCGGTCCATTGCGAGTTGTCGATGATTTCCGCATCCGATCCAACAGTAAGCTGTATGAGCTCCTTAACCATATGGACGTTGTGCAGCGTATTAACATCCAGCGGCTGCGCTTGCTCGGTCATGTGGTTCGAATGGAGGAGGATGCCCCGGCGAGACGGGTATTTGATGCGGGCATCTGCTGAATATGGCAAAGAGGACGAGCTTCTTTGCAATGAAAAGACCAAATGGAGGAAGCCCTGTCATCGATTGGTGTGACCAAATGGCGTAGGCGCTTAAGAACCGGAGGCGCCTGAAACGATGTGTTAAAGCAGGCCAAAATCCGTTAATCGGGGTGTTAATGGCCAATTAAGTAAGTAAGTAAGTTAAGATCATCCTTAAGTCAAGTTAAGTTTTTAGTTTGAAGTTGCCATATTATCTATTATTTACAATATGCCAACTTCAAATACAAACAAAATGAGCGTACAATGCGTTTAAAAAACGTGTATAATTGAGAAGTGTTATCGACATTGCTCCACCATTGCCATATTTTTGAAAAAGTTAACTTTATTTTACTATGTAGGTTGTAATAACGAAAATAAGTTAAAGGTGACTTTAAAGTTCCCTTTAGCTAAAGCTAACTTTAACTAAACTCAACTTTAAAGGGAAGTTGTAATAATGGTCCTAAGTCATCTGTTTATTCTAACTCTCTTGTATTTATGAGCATATCAGTTCGATGAATATTTTAAAACATTTTCATTTGCAACCTTCAACTAAAATGTCTGTATTCCGCTTAATGATTCACAATTTGTTTTTGTTTTTTTTTTTTTGTACCAGCCATCAGCCATTCATAAATTATGCATAAAATTCCACATGTACAGATAAATCTACTCTACACCACGCCATCTCGTTATTACACTCATTTCAGAGGATATTGTAATTTTAATATCCAACAACAACAACAAAAAAAAAATACTTTTTAACACTCGCGCATCTTAAAATTAAAAGTGAACAGCTGAATTTTGCTATTGTTATTGTTGTTGTAAGGATTTCCTATTTCTCCTCAATGCTGTCTACTGTGTGTCGGTAGTACTACAGCTGAAGGATAACTGAAAAGGAGGAGGAAGGATAACTGAAACGGCTTCCCTGACATCTTCACTAGTGTTTGCCAGTGAAAATCAAAGAAAAATGGAAATATTTTACAAGAGTGAGAGTGTGAGTGTGTGAGTTACATTAAAAGTAACGTTTTAGACATTAAGCTACTCTATGTTGGCGCTAAGGATTTATGAAAGTTCGTAAATACATTACTCAGTTTCGCAAAAGTCATAAATTATGATTTATTTTTAACGGAAACCGCCATAAAAGACAATTTTATGCTTCTGAAAACAGTTTTTTTGTTGTTGTTGCCTTTCCTTTAGTAATCTAAAAGATTTCTAAAAGAAAATGTTACAAGAAATGCCATCAATAGTGAGCATGAAATACAAAATTGACAACAAAGCGTTGATAGCTTCATTTTTTGGCATTTTAAATTTAAAATTTATAAAGTTTAGTATGCGAAACCGAAGCTAAAGTGAAAGTTAAGACAGAATACATATTTTCTTATTTAGAATAAATTCAGCTGAACGAGTAGCTGACAATGGATCCATATTTAGTTAAAAATGCTAAGTGGAATCCATACAGTATCCGTGGTAGAACAGGCAATACGGCTAATACTTGGAGAACTCAGACAATGAATTGGAAATTAGCTAAAGCTCTGCTCTCTTGGCCGATTGGTTCTTCGAAGTGTTTAATTTTCAACAGTAGGAGTCCGAGTCCAGAATTTCGTTGTTGCATATGCCTGGGCATTGTTTGTGCAGATTATTTGTCATTCAAATGATTGGGTTCTACAAACCAAAGTCACTCTAGTGGTTTCAAGTATTTTTTGCACAGTGGTTTTGCACTATGATTTCCATTACATACATACATAATTGGTCATTACAACCCTTTAGTCAGGATTGCGACCTAGTTTCTCACACCACTTATGTTTTGTGCGTTAATTTTTATGAAATAGTGGTGGGACCTACAGTTTAAAGTTTCCCAACGAAGGATTTTTGAGAAACTTTTCATGGCAATTTTATTTATTCGCAGAGTTTTTGCCAGAAATCTGCTGAGAGGAAGACGCCGAAGAAATATTTCTTCATTCATACTTTCGTTTAGTTGGAGATGCCTGACCTGGGGTTTGAACCGAGGCTTCAGGTCTAATAAGCCAACACACTACCTACCAGACCACAGCGACTTCTATTATTTCCATTATGTTATCAGTATTTTGGCAATTTGCCTTATGGCATGCTAAAATCTTTAACGCCACCCAGACTGTCTATACCAGAGATCAGCAATGAGTATTCAAAAAGATGAGTAGAATCGAATCATACTCATAATTTCTGGTATTTATACGCATTCATACTTATTTTAATATCATGAAACCTCTACTCATATTCAAAGTTTGAAGTACTCATCAAACTCATTCATACTTAACAACACGTATGATGTTATTGATTTCGGCTCTCCATAACTCAACATGCTATACACGAATCGCAATAAGTATGATTCGCGTACGAACACTACAATACTCACTAGAAGGTTGTGGGTTTGCTCTGCTCTTGCTGCTCTGTCTTTTTCTTTTTTGTAATTGCAACAACAACTAAGACTATAATTTTTGATGAATGATACGATTCACTGGAATCATTTTTAAGTATTATAAGTATTTTTCTAAGGTTATGAATCTAAATGAGTAGGCTTATGAATCAAACATATATCGAATGGTATGAGTTTTCCCACGAAGAAATCGATTAAATACCTTGGGGTTAGACTGGACTCGAAACTGAGCTACTCAGAGCAGATAGAGTATTCAACAGCGAGAACAGCTCGAATAACAACTCAACTAAGTAGACTGATGACAAACATTGGTGGACCCCTCCCAAGTAAGAGAAAGCTACTCATGGAGGCTGGAAATAGCATACTCCTCTATGGGCCTGAAATCTGGGCTTCTACTTTGGAAACCCGGATCAGGGCTAAAAAACTACTGTCATCGCAGAGAATAGCTGCTCTACGAGTGACATCCTCGTATCGCACGCTATCGACACAAGCTGTCCTAGTTATAACCAGAATGGTTCCCATAGACCTACAAGCATATGAGCGCCGGATGATCTTCAACGCCAGGCAAAGTACGACTCAACCACAGAGCCGTCAGGGACTCGAAGCTGAAATCGGCGACATTAGCCCTACAAACGTCGTGCTGAAAATGATAAACAGTAGAGAGAGCTGGAACACAGTAAAACACTTTGTAGAGCACGTCCTGCGAAAGAAGAAATTTGACCTAGACGCAGCAGAATGAGGAAGACGATGATGGAACTGGAACATATGCCTGAAAAGCAATACAACCGTGGTTCGGAGGTAGAATGATTCCCCGGTGAGGAGATAAGGCCGGTTTTTAATCGGTATACCGAGTTGGAGAGTCCTACATATCATGTACGACCATCATGAATGCATAAAGCATTTTCCCTCCTTCCCGCAAAAAAAAAATAAAAAATATGGTATGAGTTTGATGTCAACCTTGTACTCATATTAATTGCAACCTGTAGTTATAAATCAATGTTGTAGAGAGTACGAATGCATCAGAGTAGCTATATTTCAATATTATTGACTCATTTATATTCAAAATTTCATGAGTGCGAAAAAACGATTCATTGCTGATCTCTGGTCTACACCCACTTACTCAATTAGTCATTACAAGCCTTTTGTCCGGATAATGACCTAGTTTCTCACACCATTCATGTTGTGTATGTTAAATTTATCCTTGAGTGGTCGGACCAACCAATGATTCCGAACAATCTGAAACGCATTTCAATGCAATTTTATTTTACTCTCACAGCATTAACAGAAGGCAGCTGAGAAACAGTCGCCTCAAGATATATTTCCTCATATTTCGTTTTGTTTGAGATGTTTGGGCCAGGAGTTGAACCCCAGTCTCTTGTTTAAGAAGCCAACATACTACCAATTAAGCTAAGGCGACTTCGTACAAATTACTTTGGCTCTAAAAAAATTTTTAAACAACAACTTGCAAAGGGTATTTGAGATTCCTATCCAATGTCGAAATAAATTCATAATTCGCAAGCATTATTCTATTAAATATTAAAAGAAGTTTAACAAAGTTTTTCATTTTCCTTTCCCCATTTAAAAAAATATTCCAAACTTTTGTATAAGAATTCGGAAAAGGAATGCAAAAATTTAAACAAAAAAAAACTAAACTAAGCGAATTGATGGCTTAAAGTTCAAATGCTGGGTGGCACTATGGTAATTGAAAGTTCCAACAGAATTAAGACCAGAAAAAATTCTCCCTTTTTTCTTACAATATTTTGTCTTAAAAAATAAAAGAAGCAAATTCTTGAATAGAATCAAGATTTTTTTTGCAAAAATAGCATCATCAAGCGCAACAATATCGAGATGAACGAGAAGAAGGAAAGGAAAGAAGAAAAAACCATGGAATTCATGATAAATAAATAAAGAGTGAAGAAATAACTGCAGGCCAAAATGGTCAGAATTTTTTTCTTTCAAAAGAGGATAAACAAGAAAACAAAATAAAAAAAAAACAGGAGAATTAAAGAAAAGTTGACTTTTTGCATTAGAGCGTCAGAAGACGAATTTTTATGTAAAGAAAATTAGCAGTTTAAGGCAATTTTTAAACTATTAAAGCTTCTTTCTAAAGGGAAACCATAAAACTTAAGCATCTTAACACCCGTTTGATAAAAATGAATAAATTCATACGACTCAGACTTAGTGCTTTGGAAAGCTTGTAACAAACTGTCGATTGCATTTTGTCAAACTAATGATCCAAGTAAAAATTGCAAAAGTCTTGTAATATACTTCCAACAAACACTTCTGAAATTGTGTATTTTCACGCAGAAAAATATTAATTTTGTGTTACATTTCTTTGTAAACCGAAATGATTGAAAATGTTTGGTTTTTTTTTGGTCAAAGGCACAAATAGAAATCGTTTCCACAAGTTACAAACAGAGATTTATAAAAGGTGACCTCATTTCTCTAGCATTATGCCTTATGTATTGTGTTAAAAGAAAAAAAAAAATGAAATTTAAATATTAACCCTCAAATGGTCATATAATATTTACGCCGAAACTTTTTTTATTTTAGAATTTCACCGAGTTGCAGACAAAACATTGTATTTAGGAGTGATTGATTTATAAACCCCTATGAGAAAATTAGATACTGAAATAAAAGCCTAACTTATCAAAAAAATTTTAGATTTAAGCCGAATTTTAATATCTTAAAAACTTTACTCAAGCCACGAGCAAGTCGAGAAGAAAGAAATCTTGCGATGGTACTTTCAGTTTACTTGCTTACTTACTTAATTGGCCATTAACGGATTTCGGCCTGCCTTAATACATCGTTTTAGGCGCCTCAGGTTCTTGAGCGCTTACTCCAGTTGGTCACACCATTCGATGACAGGGCTTCCTCGATTTGGTCCTTCCAACGCTTGGCGGAAAAGCGGAGACTACCGCAGATCTCCGCATCAAATAATCGTCTCGCCGGAGCATTCGAACGACATGGCCGAGACAGCTACGCCACTGGAGGTTAATACGCTGCACAACGTCTATGTCATTGAGGAGCTTACACAGTTAACTGTTGGATCGAATGCAGAAATCATTGCCAACTCTAACTGGACCGAAGATCTTACGCAGGAATTTTCTTTCGAATACTCTCAAGGCTGCTGCACCAGTGCTTAATAGTGTCCATTCCTCTACGTCATAAAGAAGCACGGAGAGCATGAGCGCCTTGTAGAGTATTAGTTTTAGTCTTTCTACTCAATTGCCAATGAGACCATAGAAGCCCCTGTTGGCAGGCGAGATCCTGTGCTTGATCTCCAGACTGACGTCATTTTTAGCGGAAACGGTAGATCTATATCGAAAGTATAGAAATTGGCCGTAATCTGAGATCCAATGCACTGCATGTCTCTACTTGTTAAAAACATATACTTCGTTTTGCCCTCATTTACTGCCAGAGCCATCTTAATAGACTCCCGTTCAATAGCAGTAAAGGCAGCAGTAACATCTCGCTTTGTACGCTCTATGATGTCAATGTCGTTAGCGTACGCAAGCAACTGGACGTTTTTTTTTTGAAAAATAGTGTCATTGCGATCTTCCGCAGAACACTCTTCATGACGAAGTTGAAGAGGTCGCATGATAAGGCATCGCCTTGTCTGAAATCTCGCACGGTATCAAAAGGTTATTCACACATTTTATTTTAAATAAAGATACGGAAGGCCTGTACGCATGGCAAATAAAACGATACATAAACGATACTAAATAACCTTCTATAACATTGTGTAGATTTTACTACAGAAATGGTATAAACGTTTGGCTTACCAAACCGCACCAGATAAAAACATTTCTATTTTCAAAAATCTGTCGTTCGGAATCGACTTTAAACTGTGGGTCACGCCCCTCGTGTATAAAATTAATACACACAACATAAGTGGTGTAAGAAACTAGGTCGTAATCCTGACTAAAGGGTTGTAAATGACTTCTTATGTATGTATGTATGTATGTAAATTCAGTTTTTAAAATGAAAAGTACATCTACCTAACAAGACTTTATGTCGTAACAAGTATAATCACTTTTTTAAATATATTTTTTTATTTCATTTTCATATAAAATTTTACATATTTTTAAAATTAAATAAAAAAAATTCTTTTAATTAGAAGACTTTTATGATCTTAATTATTTTGCGAAGATGGTCTTATGACTGTACCTTAAAAGATACTGTGACCATTTAAGTGTTAAAGTTAAAAATAACACACGAACATACTTATCAAAACAAAACAAATTTAACAGTTTTGATAACAGCTGTTCGTTCTTCTTACAAAGTAAATGCATTTTAAGGTCTCTTTATAAGTACAGAAGAAAATCAAAAGAAAACATTACAAAAAAATTAAAAATATTCTTGGATATTAAAAAATAAAAATATTCAAAATTTTGACAATTGAGGTAAGAAATATTAAAAAGATACTTGTGAGATACTTGTGAGATTACATGTAATCATAATCACCATTTGCAATATTTCTGTAGAATGATAGAAGAATAATAGAAAAATATTTTCTAAAAAAAGTTCTAGAAAACCTGTTATTCATGTTAGACATTTCAGTAGAAGCTTAGGTCAAGACATTTTTTTTTTTGATAGAAATTGAAAATAAAAATTAGTACTCCTATCAATATAATACAAACAATATTAATCAATTCTTAATTCAAGAAGTGAAATTCAAATTCAATTACCATAAAAATATTTGCTATATTAACTGACCAATATATCCGCGGTGTTTCGATCACAGTTGAAATGTGGCAAATTGGCTTCTTGTTTTCATTTTATTGTGTTTAAAAAGAACACTGAACCTGAAAAATATGCTAAAAGTAATCAAGGTATACTTTATTGGAATAAAAAAATTACTCAAAAGCAATTTGTTTTATAAAAAAGTGAGCTGTGTATGTATTTAAATTTAAAAAATTTATTAAGTGATCGCCAGGGTTTTAACCCAAAAACATGCTTTACGTATCAAGCAAGTAAAGTTGTATGTTGCATGCGTATTGGTTGGATGTTGCACATCTTTCTTTCCTGTCCATGAAACTCTGAGAAGAGATCGCCAGCGTTCTTACCGAAGCGCAAGTTTTACTCACCAAATGGTAGATTTCCTTTGCGATGGCAAAGGTAAGCCTTTGATTAATTCGGTGATGGTAAAATTGTATGTTGGATATCGCATGCTTGTTGGATGGAGGTTGCATATCTTGCTTTCCTATCCATGAAGCTCTGAGAAGTGATCGCCAGTGTGTTTACCGAAGCGCATGTTTTACTCATCAAAAGATAGAATTCCTTTGCGAAAGTAAAGATAACCGATTGGTTAGTTCGGTGATAGTAAGGTTGCATGTTGCATGTTGCATGCGTTTTGGATGGATCTTGCATATTTTACTCTGCCAAGAAGCTTGATTTGCTCACCAAATGATAGATTCCCTTTGCGACAGTAAAGATAACCCATTGATTAGTTCGGCGAAGTTATATGCTGCATGTTGTATTTTATGTGCAATTTGGATAGATGTTGCATATCTTACTTTTCTCTCCATGAAACATAGGGATGTGATCACCAGTGTCCTTACCGAAGAACATTACTTGTATGACAGTAAGGTTGTATGTTGCATGCGTGTTGGATGCTTGCTGCATGTATGTGGGACACATGTTGAATATATTACATCCTTATCCATGCAAAATATCGTTTTAAAGATTGTTGCAACATTTGTTTGGAATATTTTCAAACTGATTGTAGTTGCAGAATTTCACAAGGGTAAGGTGTAAACTATAAACAAATTTAAATTATCTGCTAACAAATAGCATTTATGACACATTATAACTCAACCAAAAACCATTTCCATCAATAGACATAACATTACATGTTTACAAAAAGCCAACACAATTTCTAAGTATTCTAATGCATATGTTTTCTCACAAGACTAAAGAACTACATGCCTCCAGATTCATACTGTAATCATTTATAAAATTTATTATTAGCGACTATGAAAGTTTTCTGATTACGGAAACTGAAGCACAGCTGTTTAGTTCAATGCAATGCGGGTTCAAATATTTGTTATAAGCTAAAAGCGCTGACTATTAAATTCTTGTCAACAGTTCGGGTTTATTAAGCTTTTTTCTTTTTTGCTATGTCAGGATATATGTGTACTGAGAGATATTTAATATCTGATTATAGCTCTGATCTTAAAATTCAGCTTTGAGGCGACATATTACGGCAACAAATATACAGTGAGCGTCAAAAGAAACGATACACTAAGGATACAATTCTAACAATTACCAACCTAAATTTTTACCACTTAAGGACAATATTTCCAAATTTTTTGTAAATTCTTTTTTGTTCAATTTTAAAAACTAGCAATGAAACAATTTTAAAATAAAAATAACGGTAATTTATTAATTTATATTTTTTTTACTGTACGTTTTCCTTTGACGCTGACTGTATATATCATTATAGCTCTGGTCTTAAAATTCACACTAATGAGATTACGGTAATAAATATATGTAGGGATCTTTGATTTAATTTATTGACGCTTGAAATTTTATTAGAATTTTAGAAAACTTGTAACTTCTGATAGCAGAGTGAAGAAATATTTTAAATTATTAAATCTTTAGCTCAGAGCCCTGAATATATTATTAAACAGATGTCAACTAAATCATACAGATAATAAGATATTTAAGAAATTAAAGTAAATTTATTAATTGCTCTTTGTAGAGGCAAAAAAATTATTTCCATAAAAGGCCACAGTGTACATGCAACGTTAGCAGTCTTAAGCTTCTTTAAAAAGCAGTGTAAACGGATAATTATTTTCAATGGTTAAACAAACGGAAATAATATTTGTCCTTTTAAAATTACAGTATATGGAAGTAATGTAAGTACAAAAACTATTTATTTTTTTAATGAAAATCCTTCTAAGAGGAATTTTGTTATTTACAGACCATTAAATTGTCGTCTAGTTACCTTAACTCGCAAAGATCGTAAGCCAGAATTCACTAGGGAAGCAGAGCGCATTTGGGTAATATTATAAAGAAACCATACAAGTTTCGTAATTTATTTCATAGAAAATTTCATAATTTTAGTTTGATCGAGCACTTCTGACAGAGATGAGGATAATGCCAAGTGATTTAGGCTGTTGCTATTATCAGTGGGACATCATATCGGCCAATATATCATTATTTACCGAGTTTGGCATGCAGTTTGATAATATTTATTTATTTATAGGCGAAGAGAAAATTTATTGGAAATTCTTTCAAAATTCCCCATTGTTTCGACGTATCGAAGGATATGGTCCCATAATAATATCCTATTGTGCCTGCTGTTTTCACACTCAATATCTAAAAGCACTCACCTCAGTAAGAAAAATAATGCAAAGCCACAATGGCTTTGAATAATATAATGGCCACTTTAATAAGTAACAAATTTCATTGTGAGGCAAAGCCATCACCTTTACGTAGCCTCTAGCTAATGCCTGCATACTTTTTAATAACATTTTCATTTCATCACCAATACTAACATGATTAATATTAAGAATTAAAATATAAAATAAAATAATATTTCCTATGTGTACTTTCTTTCTTCGTCTTAAGTTATTTATTTCGAATCTTCAAATAAAAGTTTACACCCACAGTGTGTGTCAAAAGAAACTGCACATTAAAAAAATAGATACATTAATAAATTACCGTTAGTTTTATTTCAAAATTGTTTCATTGCCAGTTTTTAAAATTAAAACAAAAATTTTTTTTTAAAATTCGAAATATTCTCAAATTTTTTCGGGCACTCTCCTTAAGTGTTAAAAGTTGATTTTGGAGATTCTTAGAATTTTATCCATCATGTGCAATTTCTTTTGACGCTCACTGTATTCTTCCTTTAGAAGTCGTCGTAGTCTAGTAGGTAGTGTGTTGGTTTATTACACGTATAGCCAGGGATCGAACCCCAGGCCAGACATCAAAACAAAAATACAAAAAATATTTCTTCGGCGACTTCGTCTTAGCAGATTTCTGCCAAAAACTCTGAGAGTAAATAAAATTGCCATGAAAAGTTTCTCAAAAATATGTCGTTCGGAGTAGACTTTAAACTGTAGGTCCCTCCAATCATGTATAAAATTAACGCACACACAACATAAGTGGTGTGAGAAACTAGGTCGTAATCCTGACTGAAGGTATGTATATATGTATGTATTCTTCCTCTTTATTTGCATATCGATTACTGGTGTTATTTCAATTTAATGTTTCACGACCTGTGCAATATCTAGTGTTTCTACTAACGCCTCTTCTTTCTCAACTCTAGCTTCAACCATATACATCGCAAAGGGTTCACGATCTATTTGATCAAACTCTCTTTTTTAGCTCTCGATGTAACACCCGGTCAATTCAATAAATTTCAGCATTCTCGAACAGCACCGCATTTCAAATACCTCAATACGGTTTATTATACAATTTTTTCGGATGAGAAAGGAATCTTAAAGAAGTATGAAACGATGAGATTGGCAGCCCAAAATCCACACGAAAAAGTTACTTTTCTGGTATGCATTTTATTCTCCTGTATCTCATATGGACTTGTACATATATATATACATACTTGGTCATTACAATCCTTAAGTCAGGAATTTTAATTGTTAATTTTATTTATAAGTGGCGGGACCTACAGTTTAAAGTCAACCCCGAACGACAGATTTATGAGAAACGTATCATGGCAATTTTGTTTACTCTCAGAGTTTTTGCCAGAAATCTGAAATCGTTTTGATGTCTGACCTGGGGTTTGAACAGTTGCTTTACAGTCTAATAAGCCAACACACTACCCACATGGACTACAGCAGCAAGTGTTGCTTATTTGCCTCTGGATTACCTATTTAATTATCTATTAATTGCAAGGATATTCAAGTATTTCAACAACAATGGAAAATTCTAGTTATTGCCCAACTATTAGATCGTCAGTCTGGCACTTTATCTCAGCTTAGTAGGGTATATCGCTTGGAAAACTTAATTGATTTCAGAATCCAAATAAGATTTGAATTCAAATCCCCATATAATGGTTACGTACAGTGGTTTAGCACACCATATTACCGCGCTAAACGTATGTTACTATTTAGGGTACAAAATGCTTTCAAATGTAAGTATCACTGGTATGTAATATGTACTGTATAGGTGTTTTAGAAAGCACACAGAAGTACACACATACTCATAAAGTTTTTAACAGAAATCTGCCGAGAAGCAGGCACCGAAGAAATATTTTTTCAGTTCTCGTTCTGATGGAGATGTCTGACCTTGAACCGAGCCACACGTCTAATAAGCCAACACTCTACCTACTAGACTACGGCGACTTCAAAATGTGTTCATTGCTTAAATGGTGTTAAATATTATGTTTCGATTCAAAATTCCTTTAATTTGGTTTGAAAAAAGAAATTTAGGACGTTATGGAGCGTCCTCATTGTAATAATAAATAAAAAATTATAAAAAAATAAATTTTTTAAATATCTCCCTCAACATATGACTTCTTCACAACTACAAAACAAAGGAGTTTGAAGGTTTAATTTTGATATGTTGCTGTGCTAAGCAAATCAAATATTACCAACACTTATGCAAAAGGTTATTCACACATTTTATTTTAAATAAAGATATGTAAGGCCTGTACGCATGGCAAGTAATACGATACATAAATGATACGAATTAATCTTCTATAACATTGTGCAGATTTTTCTGCAGAAATGGTGTAAACGTTTGTCTTACCAAACCGCACCAGATAAAAAAATTACTGTTCTCAAAAATCTGTCGTTCGGAATCGACTTTAAACTGTGGGTCACGCCCCTCCTGTATAAAATTAATACACACAACATAAGTGGTGTAAGAAACTAGGTCGTAATCCCGACCGAAGGATTGTAATGACCAATTATGTATGTACATATGTTTGTATGTAAATTAAGTTTTTATAAAGAAAGTACATTTACCTTACAATACTTTAGGCTTTAAGCAGAAGACTTTTATAATCTTATAAATATTTTGCAAAGATTGTTTTAAAATAAAACATTGGAAAGGTTTTTAATGACAGTGTCTTAAGAGATATTGGGACCATTTAAGTGTTAAAATTTAAAAATAATGCACGAACTTACTTATCAAAACAAAACATACAAAGAAACTTACTGTTTTGATAACAGCTGTTCGTTCTATCTTACAAAGTAAATTCATTTTAAGGTCTCTTTATAAGTACAGAAGAAAATCAATAGAAAACATTACAAAAAAATAAAAATATTTTTGGATATTAAAAGAAAAAAATTTATTTTGATTATTAAGCATAATCGAGGTAAGAAACATTCAAAAGTTCTCACAAAAATTACTTGGAATCATAATCAGCATTTGAAAGATTTATGTGATAGAAGAATAATAGAAAAATATTTACTAATGCAAGATCTAGATAAACTGTTATTTATAACGCTATTAGACACTTCAGTAGAACCGTAGAGCAAGACATTATTTTTTTTTTTGTAAAAAGTGAAAATAAAAATCAGCACTCCAATCAATATAATACAAACAAAATTAAGCATTGATTTCAAGAAGTGAAATTCAAATTCAATTACCATAAAAATATTTACTATATTAACTGACCAATATATCCGCGGTGTTTCGATCACAGTTGAAATGTGGCAAATTGGCTTCTTGTTTTCATTTTATTGTGTTTAAAAAGAACACTGAACATGAAAAATATGCTAAAAGTAATCAAGGTATACTTTATTGGAATAAAAAAATTACTCAAAAGCAATTTGTTTTATAAAAAAGTGAGCTGTGTATGTATTTAAATTTAAAAAATTTATTGAGTGATCGCCAGGGTTTTAACCCAAAAACATGCTTTACGTATCAAGCAAGTAAAGTTGTATGTTGCATGCGTATTGGTTGGATGTTGCACATCTTTCTTTCCTGTCCATGAAACTCTGAGAAGAGATCGCCAGTGTTCTTACCGAAGCGCAAGTTTTACTCACCAAATGGTAGATTTCCTTTGCGATGGCAAAGGTAACCCTTTGATTAATTCGGTGATGGTAAAATTGTATGTTGGATATCGCATGCTTGTTGGATGGAGGTTGCATATCTTGCTTTCCTATCCATGAAGCTCTGAGAAGTGATCGCCAGTGTGTTTACCGAAGCGCATGTTTTACTCATCAAAAGATAGAATTCCTTTGCGAAAGTAAAGATAACCGATTGGTTAGTTCGGTGATAGTAAGGTTGCATGTTGCATGTTGCATGCGTTTTGGATGGATCTTGCATATTTTACTCTGCCAAGAAGCTTGATTTGCTCACCAAATAATAGATTCCCTTTGCGACAGTAAAGATAACCCATTGATTAGTTCGGCGAAGTTATATGCTGCATGTTGTATTTTATGTGCAATTTGGATAGATGTTGCATATCTTACTTTTCTCTCCATGAAACATAGGGATGTGATCACCAGTGTCCTTACCGAAGAACATTACTTGTATGACAGTAAGGTTGTATGTTGCATGCGTGTTGGATGCTTGCTGCATGCATGTGGGACACATGTTGAATATATTACATCCTTATCCATGCAAAATATCGTTTTAAAGATTGTTGCAACATTTGTTTGGAATATTTTCAAACTGATTGTAGTTGCAGAATTTCACAAGGGTAAGGTGTAAACTATAAACAAATTTAAATTATCTGCTAACAAATAGCATTTATGACACATTATAACTCAACCAAAAACCATTTCCATCAATAGACATAACATTACATGTTTTCAAAAAGCCAACACAATTTCTAAGTATTCTAATGCATATGTTTTCTCACAAGACTAAAGAACTACATGCCTCCAGATTCATACTGTAATCATTTATAAAATTTATTATTAGCGACTATGAAAGTTTTCTGATTACGGAAACTGAAGCACAGCTGTTTAGTTCAATGCAATGCGGGTTCAAATATTTGTTATAAGCTAAAAGCGCTGACTATTAAATTCTTGTCAACAGTTCGGGTTTATTAAGCTTTTTTCTTTTTTGCTATGTCAGGATATATGTGTACTGAGAGATATTTAATATCTGATTATAGCTCTGATCTTAAAATTCAGCTTTGAGGCGACATATTACGGCAACAAATATACAGTGAGCGTCAAAAGAAACGATACACTAAGGATACAATTCTAACAATTACCAACCTCAATTTTTACCACTTAAGGACAATATTTCCAAATTTTTTGTAAATTCTTTTTTGTTCAATTTTAAAAACTAGCAATGAAACAATTTTAAAATAAAAATAACGGTAATTTATTAATTTATATTTTTTTTACTGTACGTTTTCCTTTGACGCTGACTGTATATATCATTATAGCTCTGGTCTTAAAATTCACACTAATGAGATTACGGTAATAAATATATGTAGGGATCTTTGATTTAATTTATTGACGCTTGAAATTTTATTAGAATTTTAGAAAACTTGTAACTTCTGATAGCAGAGTGAAGAAATATTTTAAATTATTAAATCTTTAGCTCAGAGCCCTGAATATATTATTAAACAGATGTCAACTAAATCATACAGATAATAAGATATTTAAGAAATTAAAGTAAATTTATTAATTGCTCTTTGTAGAGGCAAAAAAATTATTTCCATAAAAGGCCACAGTGTACATGCAACGTTAGCAGTCTTAAGCTTCTTTAAAAAGCAGTGTAAACGGATAATTATTTTCAATGGTTAAACAAACGGAAATAATATTTGTCCTTTTAAAATTACAGTATATGGAAGTAATGTAAGTACAAAAACTATTTATTTTTTTAATGAAAATCCTTCTAAGAGGAATTTTGTTATTTACAGACCATTAAATTGTCGCCTAGTTACCTTCACTCGCAAAGATCGTAAGCCAGAATTCACTATGGAAACAGAGCGCATTTGGGTAATATTATAAAGAAACCATACAAGTTTCGTAATTTATTTCATAGAAAATTTCATAATTTTAGTTTGATCAAGCACTTCTGAAAGAGATGAGGATAATCCCAAGTGATTTAGGCTGTTGCTATTATCAGTGGGACATCATATCGGCCAATATATCATTATTTACCGTGTTTGGCATTCAGTTTGATAACATTTATTTATTTATAGGCGAAGAGAAAATTTATTGGAAATTCTTTCGAAATTTGCCATTGTTTCGATGTATCGAAGGACATGGTGCCATAATGGTATCCTATTGTGCCTGCTGTTTTCACACTCATTATCTAAAAGTACTCACCTCATTAAGAAAATTAATGCGAAGACACTATGGCTTTGAATAATATAATGGCCACTTTAATAAGTAACAAATTTCATTGCGAGGCAAAGCCATCATCTTTACGTAGCCTCTAGCTAATGCCTGCATACTTTTTAATAACATTTTCATTTCATCACCAATACTAACATGATTAATATTAAGAATTAAAATATAAAATAAAATAATATTTCCTATGTGTACTTTCTTTCTTCGTCTTAAGTTATTTATTTCGAATCTTCAAATAAAAGTTTACACCCACAGTGTGTGTCAAAAGAAACTGCACATTAAAAAAATAGATACATTAATAAATTACCGTTAGTTTTATTTCAAAATTGTTTCATTGCCAGTTTTTAAAATTAAAACAAAAATTTTTTTTTAAAATTCGAAATATTCTCAAATTTTTTCGGGCACTCTCCTTAAGTGTTAAAAGTTGATTTTGGAGATTCTTAGAATTTTATCCATCATGTGCAATTTCTTTTGACGCTCACTGTATTCTTCCTTTAGAAGTCGTCGTAGTCTAGTAGGTAGTGTGTTGGTTTATTACACGTATAGCCAGGGATCGAACCCCAGGCCAGACATCAAAACAAAAATACAAAAAATATTTCTTCGGCGACTTCGTCTTAGCAGATTTCTGCCAAAAACTCTGAGAGTAAATAAAATTGCCATGAAAAGTTTCTCAAAAATATGTCGTTCGGAGTAGACTTTAAACTGTAGGTCCCTCCAATCATGTATAAAATTAACGCACACACAACATAAGTGGTGTGAGAAACTAGGTCGTAATCCTGACTGAAGGTATGTATATATGTATGTATTCTTCCTCTTTATTTGCATATCGATTACTGGTGTTATTTCAATTTAATGTTTCACGACCTGTGCAATATCTAGTGTTTCTACTAACGCCTCTTCTTTCTCAACTCTAGCTTCAACCATATACATCGCAAAGGGTTCACGATCTATTTGATCAAACTCTCTTTTTTAGCTCTCGATGTAACACCCGGTCAATTCAATAAATTTCAGCATTCTCGAACAGCACCGCATTTCAAATACCTCAATACGGTTTATTATACAATTTTTTCGGATGAGAAAGGAATCTTAAAGAAGTATGAAACGATGAGATTGGCAGCCCAAAATCCACACGAAAAAGTTACTTTTCTGGTATGCATTTTATTCTCCTGTATCTCATATGGACTTGTACATATATATATACATACTTGGTCATTACAATCCTTAAGTCAGGAATTTTAATTGTTAATTTTATTTATAAGTGGCGGGACCTACAGTTTAAAGTCAACCCCGAACGACAGATTTATGAGAAACGTATCATGGCAATTTTGTTTACTCTCAGAGTTTTTGCCAGAAATCTGAAATCGTTTTGATGTCTGACCTGGGGTTTGAACAGTTGCTTTACAGTCTAATAAGCCAACACACTACCTACATGGACTACAGTAGCAAGTGTTGCTTATTTGCCTCTGGATTACCTATTTAATTATCTATTAATTGCAAGGATATTCAAGTATTTCAACAACAATGGAAAATTCTAGTTATTGCCCAACTATTAGATCGTCAGTCTGGCACTTTATCTCAGCTTAGTAGGGTATATCGCTTGGAAAACTTAATTGATTTCAGAATCCAAATAAGATTTGAATTCAAATCCCCATATAATGGTTACGTACGGTGGTTTAGCACACCATATTACAGGGCTAAACGTATGTTACTATTTAGGGTACAAAATGCTTTCAAATGTAAGTATCACTGGTATGTAATATGTACTGTATAGGTGTTTTAGAAAGCACACAGAAGTACACACATACTCATAAAGTTTTTAACAGAAATCTGCCGAGAAGCAGGCACCGAAGAAATATTTTTTCAGTTCTCGTTCTGATGGAGATGTCTGACCTTGAACCGAGCCACACGTCTAATAAGCCAACACTCTACCTACTAGACTACGGCGACTTCAAAATGTGTTCATTGCTTAAATGGTGTTAAATATTATGTTTCGATTCAAAATTCCTTTAATTTGGTTTGAAAAAAGAAATTTAGGACGTTATGGAGCGTCCTCATTGTAATAATAAATAAAAAATTATAAAAAAATAAATTTTTTAAATATCTCCCTCAACATATGAAGTCTGTTGCATTTCAACGCATTATTTTCAGCAAAATCTACGCCGTTTCTTTCTTACTTTCAATTCTTTTTCATAATATTCCAAGAATACGTATGTATTTAGACGAAACATATCTTAGTGTCAGAAGCACTTCCTGGGTAATCCAAGCTAACAGCGGAAAATTTTTCATAAGAGATAAACAAAGAAACATCAAATGTTTTGTCACAAATGTTTTTATTTCATGCCTTCTGAAAACAAACGTCATATTTGAAATTAAAACTGGAGTTGATTTCTATTGAACTGTGCCTTCAACACAAAAGGAAAATATTTTGTCAATTGAGACAGTTGTTGCTGTTGGCAGCGACGTCATCATTTCTATGCCACTTTTCCGAGTAAAGTCAAACAGAGAGAAATATTTCACAGTTCAAAAGAAATATTGTTTTGTGTAAAATACTTTGAAAGCATTTTAACTTTTTATCCCCCCTGAAATCTCTCAATGTACGCCCGGCTGTTGTTGTATCAGTTTCCATTGCTACTATGGCTCTCAGAGTATTGACACTCTGGCATGTGGACACAAACAGCCTCAACTACATCATACTCAATGTTTATTCAAGGCAAAAAAACAAAAGAAAACGAAAACAATTCACATTCGAATAGAAAGTGTTCAAGAGAGAACTTCAAACGCCAGGATGATAATTTACAATCCATGATACGCATAGTAAGAGAGAGAAAGTAAAATATCGTGACAGGATTTTACTGGAAACCTTTGTATTGCGAAATGAATGTCCTCACGTACAATGCATCATGCGCAACACACGAATGCTTGAATACCTGAATGCCACTTCTGCCCTATCATGGCATTGACATTTATTTTGTTTTGTTTTGTGTGTTCAATAAAGTATTGACGCGAGATATCAATACTGCAAGCAATTTTATTAATTCGTGAATTTATTAACAAACATATGTACAATGCCTTACCGAGAGGAAGAGAAGTTGAAGAAGAAAAACAAAACAAACGGTAAATAAATGTAGAATTAAAGGGGGAGGGGGATAAATGTTTTTTTAAAATGCAGAAAATCTTCTACTCTACGCTTAAAGTTGTCCGGCCACACATCAAAGCCTTTTTGTTATTGTGTTGATAAAAAATACTCACCACGTATAGGCTGAGATGAGAGTGAAGAATATCACAATACTTGCCTTCTTCACAACTACAAAACAAAGGAGTTTGAAGGTTTAATTTTGATATGTTGCTGTGCTAAGCAAAACAAATATTACCAACACATATGCCAATTTGATCAGTTAAATTTGATGTGTCGCCATGCGCCATAAGACCTCTTAAACATTAGATTTAGTCTGCAGCGTATTTTATGGCTTACCCTACCCAAATAGGAGTATACATGATGCCGTCAGTATAACCCTAAGGATGCTGTCATTGAATAAACTGTCCATCTGCCCATTACCGGGATCAGATGTTTTAGCTTAATCGTTTTTTAATCTTAAAAACACTTGAATACTGTAACTATATTGACTCCCAATGACTTATGAAATTTGACAATTTATAACGTCCATCTTGATGAAGTTAAATCTTTCAAATTAGTTGTCATTTATTCAGTTTGTTCTGACAAATTGTCATGGATTACCATACACAACAACATGAGTTCTCTAAATGGACTCTAGAGCAGTTGCCAACTGACACTAATTTTCATAGTAACAATCTCTTCAGCGATGAGGCCTATTTCTGAATGAATCGGTTCGTGAACAAACGAAATTATCGAATTTCTGGCAATACAAGTCCTTATGGGGTCGCCATAGTCCATTTCTTATATTAAAACTAGCAAGTCATTGCCTATCCCTAACTTTTTCTTTATTTCAAGGTGTAAATATGAGTTGATCTGCTTAAATTCCATTTAATAAGCGTTAAAGGAGAAACATCTTCAACCTCAAAAAAAAAAACAGAAAAACCTAAAAATCATCAGCATGTTGTGAACTTTTTTTTGTTTATTTTTCCAAAAAGTCATTACCATGTTAAACGTTTTATAACGAAATACTGCTTTTGGAATTTTAAAAATTATTTGATTTGCCATTTTCCCTGCTGGTATGCTTTTTGCTGTGTCATTATCCTTTGGGAGTACGTTTGCGTATACAATGTGATTTAAAAAAAAAAAAAAAAAAAAAAAAAAAAAAAAAAAAAAACTTTAGCAGGGAAAATAAAAAGCATTTCCAAACATACTTCGCGGAAATGATAAACGGAGGCATTAAAACATAAGACCTGTATTACTTTCAATTCCCATAAATATGATTTTTTTAGCATTCATTTGAAAAGTATTTTTATTTGTTTATTAAAGATTAAATATTTAAGTAGTATTTGTATAAGAACACATATCAGTTTTATTTTTATATATAAAATTTCATCGTTTAACATTTAAATACGAAATTAAGAAAAGTAACATTTGCTGGAAGTACCTTTCCATTGCACTAGGCTCCTCAACGAAAGGTACGGCGAACTAGAAAATCTTTTGCGCCTTACTTCAGTTACAAATGATAATCACCTCCCAACATAATAATCAGCACGAACCGGACTACAAAAGGTTCCATTATCTCATTCAAATACGATTCTCGAGAAAAGGACTAGGCCGAAAGCCATATTCGAACAGTAACTCCCTCACTCGCCGAATGAAGTTGAGAGGGATCTAAATGTTATCGTTTAAAAACGTAATCCCAATTTGTGTAATACACCACAAAATATGAGATATGCTTTAATCCTCTTTCAGACAAATCCGACATCCATTCCCTACAGAATGCGCAACCTAATGAGATTATATAGTGATCTGATATGAAATCTAGAAAAAATATGCACTGTTTGTCCTTTCGCAAAGGGAAGGCCCTTTTAATATTCAATATTTTTGTCATCTCTCCATGTCGTATTTAATATCGCGAAAAAGTTTTGAAGCAATAAGATTCGCTGCTAATCCTTCCCTCGCTACTCTATAGTTGCAAAATATTTTCGACTCAGCCACGTCGCAGCAACTAGTATGAAAATTATTGATTCAGATACTTCTGAAACAACTGCTATTTCATTGAATCTGTTAGCAGTACTGTCTGATTATCTGAACACATAACTATGAGCGAACATTTGATATGCTTAAGTAGGTTTATTCCAGCTCACACATAGGTGGTCTAAATTCCATATAGAGAGACACTTGGATATTTGTCCGTTCGTATAAATATCTTCGAATTAGGCCAAAAGATATGTTGCGATAGAGTTTGATCCGTCCATCCGTGGGATGTATACAAGATGTACCTAAAATCCATTCCAAAGTGTACATACCCTCAGGGTTTTTTACCAGAAAACTGCTGAGAAGAATTTTTTTTCATATTTTATATTTTTATATATTCATCATTATTTCATATCATCAACATAAAGCCTTAAGTGAGATCAGACATCGCCATCAATTGACTAAGACTATGTCTTATTGATCCTCACCATTACACCCAATATAACAATTCAATCCTTTATATCTTGACATTGGTCTTCACATCTACTGCCGCAAGATTGATCATCACAAAGCTGATAAGGTGAGAAAAAATCGAATCTTCTATAGGAAACCAATTTAAGATACATAAGGTCTGTGATTTAACATACGACCAAAGCCCCTGCAGCAATTTACATCCTCCAAGCTCTCATTAATGCAAACTTCTGCACAAAGACGTGCTGGGCCATGTCATTATTTGCCCTTGATTTTAAGCTTTTAAAGTTTGATTTTAACAATGTTTTGTATATAAAATGTATATCCTGTTTTCCTTTTGCCTCTTTCCAAGGCTTTAAGACTTATTTTACACGTTCAAGTATTCACATCCTGTTCTGTTTTTTTATTAACCATACTTTGCATTTATCGCACGTGCATATGTGGCAGCCAATAAGTAACAGAAATCCTGAAGAGAAATCACCAACATTTCTACAAGGTCTTGCGATTTTCAATTTTATTCATATGGTTGGCCATAAATTTCACAAACTTAAACAACTTTCCCTGGTGGTAACCCAAAACTAATACGTAAAGTGTTGTACATTTTTTGGTTTATCTAAAAAGTATTCACGATTTTTTTTTATTACTAGATGGTATTGATACAAAAATATTTATTGATAACACCAAGAGGTGGTGGCATTTAAGGTTACATTGTATTGCATAATACAAGTTTTGAGAACAAAAATTGAAAGAAAATTTAAAGTTTATACCACATAAGGTTTTGGTTTAAAACTCACTACTACAAACTCCATGAAGTTATGCTACTAGTTATGAGGTATATTGACTATACAGTGGTACAGTACAGTACAGTACAGTAGTGTACAAACTGTATACTAGGAATAAAATTCTAGCAATCATCAAACTCAACTTTTACCACTTAGGGAGAGTGCCCGAAAAAATTTGACAATATTTTGAAATTTTTTGTAATTTTTTGTTTGTTTCTATTTTAAAAACTGTCAATGAAACAATTTTAAAATAAAAATTTATTAAAAATTATTATTATTGTTACGGTTTTACCTTTTAAAAACGATATATGAAAAATTTGTGTTTAGTTTAATTTTAAATTCTGTTTGCCACTGTTCACAACTTGATGTAAACAACAACAATTGCTTTTCTTTGTTACTCCTCTGTTTATACCCTTTGCATAAGCAATTACAATTACTAGACAATTCTTTCTAGAGATCTTTCTTTGTAACAGAGATCTTCAAGCCACAATTACTCTCTTCAAACGCAAGACTGATTGAACTTCAGTTACTAACTCGCCTGCTTTGCCTTGTCTTTTATATAGCAAGGTAAACAGTCTAATGAATGTTCTTGAAGGCGAATGTTCTTGACTTCGCCTTCTTGAAATCTCTACAAATGTAAACATCGTTGTTTACATTCATTATTGTTTTTTAAGTATTTTGTTTACATTTATTCTTGAAGTGTTGTTTGTGGAATTTTGTTTACTTGTTTAGTTGTTATATTAAGCAGTACGATAATTTGTAAACAGGTTTGTTTACTGCATTGTGTTGTTTTAGTAGCTTTTGTTTATGATTTTAATGTTAAGCGTTGTAAAAGCAAAACACAGTCTCCGAATTCTTCAATTTCGTAACAGTATTTTTTAATGAACAGTTTCTTTTGACGCTCACTGTACGTCCTCCTTAATATTCCTCCTTTCAATGCCGCGCATTTGAATAATTTTAATTTGTTAAAGTACTTAAAAAGTAAAAACGGCAAACAGATGGTGTAACAGGTGCTAATGTACTTTAATGGGAATACATTTAAGCACAAAATACAACAACAAAATAGCAAAAAAAAACATACAAAAGGACTATTATAAAAACTTTCATATGCAATACATAGGCAAAGCAAAATAGCAAAACTTTCCTCTTCCTTTCTTCCTTCCTTCTTTAGTGCTAACACTAACACATGATTTTATAAAACAAGAAGGAATTTGTAGCCTTAGTCATGGTCGATCATATGAAATCCTGTCAAATATCTTTAGCATGCACAACGATTCTCGCAAAACATTAATTTTCAATCAATAATTGGCGAGAAGGTGCAGTAGGGTATCATATAAGAACGCTTACCAACACTATGTACGAGTACATGTACTTTACGGACATTTTATATCAAATAGCCGTTAATGATGTTGAAAATTTCCACAGCACAATAACAATACCAAGCATGTGTCTTAAACTTTGAAATTAAAATGAAATTGTGATGATAAAAAAGAAGAAAAAGTTGTAGAAAAAATAAAAATAAAATAGAAATAAGCGTGTGTTAATAAAAAAAATGTTGAATTGTATGGGAAGTTATAGCAGAAAATTGATTAACAATAGAAAATATGCAAAAACAAAAAAAGCAGAGATTTATTGTTTAAGTTTCCTGGAAAAAAAAGAAACAACAAAAAAAAAAAGAAATAACAAAAAATCAATTGTAAGGTAAAGAAGCATTTGAAAGCAGAGCCTAAAGTTATTGGTGCATAACGAATACATTACTCCGTACATAATTGCTTAAGTAGATGACTTCATTGTGACATATCATACATAATTAGTCATTACAACCCTTCAGTCAGGATTAAGACCTAGTTTCTCACATCACTTATATTGTCTGTGTTAATTTTATACATGAGTGGCGGAACCTACAGTTTAAAGTCAACTCTGAAAGACCAATTTTTTGAGAAACTTTTCATGGCAATTTTATTTACTCTCAGAGTTTTTGTCAGAAATCTACTGAAAGGAAGTCTCCAAAGAAATACTTTTTTATACTTTTGTTTTGTTTTGATGTCTGACTTAGGGTTTGATACGTGGCCTTAGGTCTAATATGTCAACACACTACCTACTAGACTACGGCGACTTGTGATAGTAAATTATCATGTTAAATATTGAAGATATGAGATAGAAAGCTGGAAACAATAAAATAATTTAACGAAGATCGTTTAAAAAGCAAGCAGGTCATATTAGTAGTAATATTTCTTGCAGCGTCTTAAACACTGCAGTATTTGCATGAAAAAAGCTGGTTCCAAAAATGATTGAATTTCATCTGAATTCTGTACGTATATATTACCAATAGATACAGATCTCAGATCATAGTTGCTATGCTAATTGATTAACAGAAATTCATCATTAAAATCGTCTCTCTTTAAATATCGTACACAGTGAGCGTCAAAAAAAACTGTTTACTTACTTACTTAATTGGCCATTAACAACCCGATTAACGGATATCGGCCTGCCGCAATACATCCTTCCAGGCGCCTCTCTTCTTGTGCGCCTAAGCCAGTTGGTCACACCAATCGATGACAGGGCTTCCTCGATTTGGTTCTTGCAACGCAAATAATGTCGTCCTCTTCGCCGATTTCCGCAGACCGCCACATCAAATACCCGCCTCGCCGGAGCATCCTCCTCCATTCGAACGACATGGCCGAGTCAGCGCAGCAGCTGGATGTTAATACGCTGCACAATATCTATGTCGTTGAGGAGCTCACTGGATCGAAGATCTTACATAGGACTTTTCTCTAAGAATAAAATTGTAACAATCACCAAACTAAACTTTTACCACTTAAAGAGGGTGCCCGAAAAAATTTGTCAATATTTCGAAATTTTTTGTAATTTTTTTTGTTTCAATTTTAAAAACTGCCAGTGAAACAATTTTAAACTAAAAATAACGGAAATTTATTAAAGTACATTTGGTTTTTAATGTACAGTTTCTTTTGATGCCCACTGTATACTAAGTTTGTATATATTTTCCTTTATAATTGATTGCCCAAAAATGTGTAAAAAATTTAACGCTTAAACTATTATTTCTAAAAAAAAATTACTATTCAAGAGAGCACAAAATGAAATTAAAAATAAATTGTAAATTGTTTAAATGCTTTGAAAATATTTTTAATGTGAAATTACAAATAAGCAAGCACTTGGTGTGTTAGTCACAAGTCTTTGAAAATTTTTATTGATTCGCGCATTTGCTTTCTACTTCTCTTTTATTTGGAACCTCCAAGGAATGGAGTAAAAGTTCTTTATTTTCTTTTTTCAAATAAATTGTAAAATAGCGAAGAATAATTTATTATATTTTCTGCATAATTAATGTTAAACATTCTGTTAAATGGTAAAAATACTTCTCATTTCACTACCAATTAGTTGGGAATAAATTGTCTTTGGTTTACGAAATATTTTGGGTGGCAAAAAGCATTCAATTGTCACACTTTTTCCAAAATGGATTTGGTATGTAATGAGAAACAGGTGCCTTTGCATTGTATACGATTTATTTATTACATCAGCAAATAAAATAACCAATGCTGCTGCAGTTTTCTAAAGAGTAAACAGTATTGGAAAATAAAAAAGAAACTTCATTGAGTATGCTAAAGATGAAGCTCTTTATAAATACCATATGTAAACAGCAAAAATTACATTCTCATTGAATCCTTAAAACTCAAAAGACTTGCCTACATAACGACCTGAGTTATCGATGCTGTTTCGATTTTCTATTACTTCCATCAAGAAATCTTTACTTACGCATGACTCAACCAAAACTTTCTACTTTCAAACATTTTTACCAATCAAAATTTAAAAAATATGATTAAAATATAAGCATGAATGAATATGTATGCATGTATTATCCTACATTAATTTAGACTTTCAAGGTAAAATTGGAAAATATCCAAAAATAATACAAAAATAATAACAATAAGAATCCCAAAATAACAACGTGAATACAAACAATAATAAGCTTGTAAGAAAATCTAAAAAAGAAAATAATTTCCTTTAAGAATTGTTTCTTTGTTAAAACAACAATAGAGGTTTACTATGCTACATCTTATCAAAACAAAATTTGGGAAAATATTTAGAATTGAGGAAATGAATTTATTAATTTATTATTTATTTAATTTATTATAAATTAGTTTCCTTCTATGTATGATAAGTACAAAATGAAACAACAACTTCTAACAATTAAAAATTATGCTCGTATGCCTGATAATAGTTGCTAAGGAAGTCGTAAAGCCAATTCCCTACCCTAGACTACACGCGGATACATTTGTGGAATTAAAAAAAAACGGAACCTTTTTATTGAGAAGAAAAAAATAGCAATTAAATGGACATTACTCTTATAAATTATTTTCCGAATTCCAGCGTAATGCTCTGGATAATGCAATGACCAGTGACAATCCCTTGAGTGTTGAACACTTTTTGAGAGAAGAGTAATTATTTATAATAAAACAAGCCATTATACAAAACATTGATGTCGGTGTAGTCTAGTAGGTAGTGTGTTGGCTTATTAGACTTACTAAACGAAAATATGACAAAAAATTTCTTCGGTGACTTCCTCTCAGCAAATTTGTGGCAAAAATTCTGGGAGTAAATAAAATTGTCATGAAAAGTTTCTCAAAAATATCGATCGTTCGGAGTCGACTTTAAACTGTAGGTCCTGCCACTCGTGTTTAAAATTAACACCCACAACATAAGTGGTGTGAAAAGCTGGGTCGTAAACCTGACTGTAGGGTTGCAGTAACCAATTATTTATGTTATGTATGTATTCTATAAAGTATTACAATGCCCTCTGGTCAATCAAAAAAGGTGACTACTAAGGAAAAAATCTATCAGTTTCGGGAACTAATTGCTTTATTTCTCCTGAGAACATTCCATTCTAGTATTGATAAGATTGTGAAAAATAAGCCGCATTGCTCCAAAAAATTAATAGAGTTGGATAACTTATTAGCATATGGAAGTAGCTTTGTTCACTCATATAGACAGTGGGAAAACGTTCGATAGGCTTTGCAGTATCGGCTCTTATATTTTACTCGTGATGTTTTTAGCCGTAAGTGGTATGGTGTATAAATAGTAAGCAGTTCTTGCTCCACTTAAAAATCTCAAACCTTTTATACTTCTTTTGATAACAAACAAAGGATATTGGTTGTAGCAAACATCGCATTAAATCTTCGACACTGAAACACCAAAAGCTTCCATAAACTTGAAATTGAAGTTGTGTAGCAGTTAAAGTACTCCTCTCCGGAGAGTGAAAAAAGTTGTCCATCCTGGTTTGAAAATTGAAGTTAAGGAACTTCAATATCCTTCAAATAATACAATAATTATGTCCGATGATCCCTATTTAACAATAACAGTGAATTTTAATCGCCGTAGTCTAATACGTAGTGTGTTGGCTTATTTGGCGTTAGTCCGTGGTTCAAACGCCAGTCCAGGCATCTCGAACAAAACGAAGTATTAGAAAAACATCCCTTCGGTGACTTCATCTCAGCATATTTCCGGCAAAAACTCTGGTAGCAAATAACAAAAGGTAACAAGAAAAAGAAGGATCCAATCAGCAAAAGTCACTCACTACTACACCGAATATACGTATATTGTTACGAAAATTAAAAATCAAAATACTTGTGTTTTGCTTTTACATCGTTTAACATTAAAATTATAAAAAAAGCTACAAAAACAACACAATGAACATGTTTACAAATTATCGCACTGCGTAATATAACAATAAACACCAGCATAAAAAAATGATAAACAAATAAACAAAAATACAACAACAAACACCAGCATAAGAAAATTATAAAAAAGTAAACAAAAATACAACAACAAACACTACAAAAATAAATGTAAACAGCATGTTTACATACATAGAGATTTCATTAGCATTCATCAGACTGTTTATCCAGACAGATGATAGTAAAATCATCTTAAAACTGCTTAAATCTGGATTAATGAAAAAGAAAATTGGGGAGAAGCTTTATAGCAACTTTAAGTGTCTTTAAGAAACCAAAAAGGAGAAGATATTGTACATCTTAATAGATTTTAGTATGAAATCTGAAAATTCTTACTTGTTCACACATTTGCTGGCTGGAACGCTTCTTGTAACGCATATTATGATAACCAATATAAAATCATGATAATTTTTTTATATACTTTTCCTTTAAACTTCTTGCATTCGAAGCTCCAACATAATTATCTTCACTCCACAATTGAATGAATCACAGACTAATGATAGTCTAGTGCCCTCTAATGTAAAACGTTGAAGATTAATGTGAAGAATGTCTATATCTTTACACTTTCAATGTTTTTTCTGCCTACTTAACAATGAAAAAACGTATTATTTTCTTTGCCTTGACCTCAAATTATTAACAAAAAAACTAACAAAAAAAAAACGGAAAATTATGGCATTGACTATACTATCATCATAAATCATTTGTGATTAATTTGGCATGAACTTGGCCATTCAGATTTGTTATGACATGAAAACAAAAATTGGTCATTTATTTTAACAACAATAACAACAACAGCAGCAGCAATAACAACAACATATAAAAACAAATGATAACGGCACAATGAAAAACAATAAATGACAGACAGAATCCTTGTTCCTGTGCTGGCTTAATGTGAGCGCCACAGCCAACATAATCGACAATAATTCGATAATTCGCGCGAAATGTTTTTTTACGCTCGATTTACTTAATTAATGGTACAGACTTTTTAAATGTTTATTGTTTACTTCTCTTTCTTTTTTCTCTTTTTATTGTGATATTTAAAATTTTTTGTTGCTGTCGAACAAAAAAAAACAAATTGAATGATTCCGTTGATGGCAAAAATTCTTGTCATTTGAATTCATACTCCAATCGTACACAATAATTGCAAGGAAAAATTTGCAAATATCAATAGCGGTGTTTGAGGGCAATGCGAAAGGCATTTTTTGGGAATGTATGCCAGAAGAAAACTAAATTCGAATAATTATTCAAAATCTCATACAGAGATCAACAATGAATCGTTTTTCGCTACTCGTAAGCACTCATGAAATTTTGAATATAAGGGAGTCAACAATATTGAAACTTCAGTATGTACTCTGATTCATTCGTACTCACTACAAAGTTGATTAATAAGTACAGGTTGCAATAGGTATGCGTACAACATTGACATCAAACTCATACCATTCGAAATATGTTTGATTCATAAGCCTAATCATTTAGATTCATAACTTCATAAAAATAATTACAATACTGTGACGTTTTTACCTTTTTAAAAACGTTTAAAATATGAGTTCGTTGATTGCAAACAAAAAAAAAATAAATTTGTGTTTAGTTTCAATTAAACTCTTTATTATTCGCACTACTTTTGTGTGCCCCCGTTTACAGGTTGACGAATACAACAATACTTTCTTGTTTGCTATTCTTCTTTGCTTACAACGCAGATCTTTCAAAGGCAATCTTCAAACCACGACTGTTCTCTTCACACACAACGCGTCTTGAAACAAGACTGACTGAATTCTTACTATTTGTTGCGGGCTTTGTCTTGCCTTTTTATATGCACACGTAATCACTCTTATGAAGGTTCTTGAAGTAGAACGTTCAGGGTTTCGCCTTCTCGAGAACACTATCGCGACTTCATTGTTGTTTGTGTATTTTATTCATGTTGCTTGTTGTTGCGTTCTCACTTACTTGTCTATCCCCTTGTCTTTCATACCGATGGTTGTTGGTTTACTTGTAAACAAGTTCGTTGTATTTGTTTGTGTAGCTTTTGCTCATTTTAATGTTAAACGATGTACACCGTTTCCATTTACGTAACAATACATATAAATGATTCGAGTGACTCGAATTCAAACTTTGAATATGAGTAGAGGTTCCATGATATTAAAATAAGTATGAAGGCGTATAAGTATCAGAGCATGATTCGATTCTACTCGTCTTTTTGAATACTCATTGCTGATCTCTGATCTCATAATAATTCCAAATTTTACTGAACGTAGAAATTCTCTTCTCAGAATTTTATTTCCTTTATAGTTTAATGTAAAAAGTAAAAGCTGTAATACCATAACTCATACCCTTATACATGGTAAATATATAGAATTTTGGTATTGAAATCCCAATTAATTTTATTTTATGGTCATCCTCTAGAAGAGTAGTAATAAAGACGTACAGAAGCTTTTATATTCTAATAAACTTTATACGGTTGAGTATTCTTTACAAGTTATTTATGGCTCTTGCACATTATCTTTTAATATTAAAGTCCTTGTAAATTCTTTGAAATTCAATCCAGCACTTTGCTTTAAAGAAACCCATTTCTAAACATTAAAAAGAATAAACTTTCATGGCATAAAAACAAACAAAATAATATTCAAATCCATTCCATTCCATGCTTTAACAACATGTTATAAAATACGACCATAAACCCCTTTTTCTATTTTTTTTATGCACATTCTTTGGTTAAGACTTGTTTACAATCATCCTCCTCCAAATCGTTAATACTTTCTCATAAAAAATCCAACAAAAACATGCAGATTTCTTTTAGAACAGCAGGCCATAATAAATTTTGGTGCCAATAAATTTTGGAATCCTTCCCTGTCAACCATTCATCTAATGGCTACAAAATGAGATTGAAAAACCAAAAAAAAACAAAAAAAAACTTGAATAAGAGAATGAGAAAAAGAGAAAAAGCCTATAAAAACATACATTTTAACATTTTTAATGTTTTTATCAATTCAATTCTGGCTGATTTGTCAAGGAAAAATTGTGGAAATAATCTATCGATACGAAGGAAATAAATTTATTTCATCAATTCACTCACTCACCCACTGACACACGTTGACATATTATTTCACACAGATACGAACATACAAACATACAAAAAACACCAGGGGCTTATTATGTTTTCTATTTATTGAAATATGTAGGCATGTGTACCCACCCATTGTATAAATGTAATAAAGGGTGTATCTTACAACGGATTACAATACATACATATGTTTGCTTTCGCTTCAAATAAAAAAATGTACGAGTTAAACTGATTACAGTGCCTAGTTTAACTGAGGCAATCATTCGGACCTATGCTTTGTTAAATGTCGCAAATTGTGAGCCCTACACCGACCCTGGTCAATGATCTGCAATGAAATTTCTAACCATATCCCTATATTCTGAAAGTCATATAAGAATTGTTTTTGAATGATCCGTAATTTCCTTAAGAATTCCTCGGCATTCATAGAAAAGGACGAACATCGCAGTAATGTTTGTTTAGGGGCTCAATCGTAGTCTGGCTAACAGAGTAAAGCCATAGATTTCCATGTATACATGTACGCAGTTTTGCCTGAAACAAACTGCAATAGTCATTTAGTCTATACGAAAGTTTAATATTAGAAAGCTTATATACAGTGAGCGTCAACAGAAACGGTACACTATGGCTAAAATTCTAACTATCACCAAACTCAACTTTTACCACTTAAGGAGAGTGCTCGAAAATATTTCACAATATTTCGAAATTTTTTCAATTTTTTTTTGTTTCAATTTTAAAAACAGGCAATGAAACAATTTTAAAATAAATATAAAAATAACGGTAATTTTTTAATGTATATTTTTTAATGTACAGTTTCTTTTGACGCTCACTGTATGCAGTTTTTCCTGTTATAAACTGCAATAGAAAAGCACTCTACACGAAAGTTTAATATTAAAAATCGTATGTATACATATGTATGTGTCATAGCACAGATCATTCTATCCAGCATTTTGGAGCCATTTGTACAAACCTCATACGTATCACTAGGAAACTCCGGATCTTCAGACCCGAAGTCATTATTTGGAATTTTTAAATCAAATATTCTATAGAAAACAAACAATCGACTTGGATGTGACTATGCAATTAAGTATAGCGAATAATGTCCTGGAGGGAGTACCTCAATAAACTCTTCCTCTGCTTGTGCAAACACCAATGCTTCAGCATACATACATAAACGGTCAATACAACCCTTCAGTCAGGATTACAAACTAGCTTCTCACACCACTTATGTTGTGTGTGTTAATTTTATTTATAAGTGGCGGGACATACAGCTTAAAGTCGACTTCGAACGACAGACTTTTGAGAAACTTTTTTTCATGGCAATTTTATTTACTCTCAAGAGTTTTTGCCAGAAATCTGCTGAGAGGGAGTCGCCGAAGGAATGTTTTTTCATATTTCGTTTTGTTGGAAATGTCTGACCTTAGGTTTGTACCGGGTCAATACACTACCTACTGAACTATGGCGTCTACATGACATAATATGACAATCATCATATGAGTCTGATGGAGCGAAAGTTCAAATCGTATCTTAACTGCTTGGCTACTTATGCCAAATTGTCACCAGTTGGTAAAAGAAATCCTCGGTTTTATCTCAAAATAGATCATCTTAGTTTTATTTATAGCGGTAGGAAGTTAATAAGCACTTTTACAATAACATGTTCCTTCTCCGTAGAAGTCCTCCGCTCCAGGTTGAATACCACAAAGATTGAGGTCGTTAGTTGCCAATATGTTGGCTCCGGGGTGTTTGCAGTGAGCGTCAAAAGAAACTATACATAAAAATTTACATTAATAAATTACCGTTATTTTTATTTTAAAATTGTTTCATTGCTAGTTTTTAAAATTGAAAGAAAAAGAAAAAAAATTACAAAAAAGTTCGAAATTTTATAAAATTTTTTTGGGCACTCTCCTTAAGTGGTGAAAATTGACTTTGGGTTTATCCATAGTGTATATATCATCTGATTACGCGTCTGGTATGGATTATTATTTATATTATACCACAACCCAATTGATGCTTCACCCTATAGTTTAATACTTCAATGTACAGAAATATGTTTGAATTTTATTTCTATTATTTTTTTTTAACTTCCTGTACCACAATTATACAGTAATTTACAAAAATGTTAGACACTCTTCAATGCGTTTGATAATCATAGGAATTAAAAGAATTTTTTTGTGGGGGAAAATCATCGACACAAAACATTGTAGCAGGAAATGAATTTTTTTCGATTCAAAATTTACAGAAGAATTATTTGCTTCATTTTATGATAACAAAATAACATCACTGCAAGCTTTCGCTTAGCTTACAATGGTAGTTATCAATGCCTACAAAATATACAGTAATATTAGATGTTATCGATAAACACATACCTAACTTCTCACAACTCTTATGAGTGGTGGGACCTACAGTTTAAAGTCAACTCCGAACAGGCAATTTTATTTACTTTCAGAGTTTTTGCCAAAAATCTGCTGAAAGAAAGTCGCCGAAGCAATATTTTTTCATATGTATGTCCGTTTTGATGATTGACCTGGGGTTCGAACCGTGCCCCCTTAACATCTAATAAGCCAACATACTACTTACTAGACTACGGCGACTTCACACTCTATTGGAATCTAATGACCACTTAATTTGTGGGTACAGGATTATGTCGTATAATTGATGGCGCAGTATTATCAATGAAAATTTAAATAAACAAAATTGTAGTTTAAATCAATAGCATAAGCAACAAGGAATAAAGCAAACATATTATTTTGCTTTAATTTGCAATCAAGGACTCCGTCAGTAAAAGCTATTTTGAAAGTAAAAATATCCTTTTAAAGTTAAAGTTTCCTTTTAAACATGTTTTTGTTTAATTGCTTACAGGAATAAATAAATAATATAAGTTGACGTACAGTTAGGCTTCCATTTAACGATTAATCATAATCATAATCCCAGTAGGTTTCCATAAACGTCCATATCCGACCAAAGCTTAAATATTTAATTTCCATATTTGCGGTAGAAAAGTTTTAATGGCTTCTTAGGAATTTTAACTCGTTATCAGGCGAAATGATGAAAGAAACATTTTAAGCCATTTATTCTCTCAAGTGGTGCTTACGCCAATCGACGACAATCAACAATTTCTCCATATTCACCATAGATTTTCTCAAGTCCTCATTAAATAATAAAAACGTCCACTAAAAACCTTTAAGAGCTTTTAAAAGTTTTCATTATGGTTGGCAACTTTATGATTTTAAAATCGCAATTATCGTCAGTTTTATGACAAATTTAATTAATGCTCCAACAACGCAAAAACAAAAAAAACATTCCGTTCAGTTATGTAAGGAGGGCAATACGAATATGAGTATTGTGTATGAGTATTGTGTATGCGAGTGCGACCAGTACATGCGTTTTTACGGCTTACTGCATACCATACCATACCATACTCCGGTTGTATTAGGAAACACATCAAAATTTCTAATTATTTTCCATCCAAAATGTGGCCATTAAATGAAAACAAAAGTTTGTTCCGTTTTAATTTGCCACATTTAAATGAGTTTAAGGAACAAACAACAAAAAAAGCAAAAAACAACGAAAAAATGTTTGCCTCCATTTTGCCAACTTTATGGCCATTAAGGTAAAGAACGCCTGCCTATTCGCATACAAATTTCACATTCTGGTACGCATAAACGACATGTAAATACACTCTGGTATTTAAAAAGTTTTTTTTTTTATATGTTTCGTCTAATTGCTTAGTCTTGGGCTTGGGTTTAGTGATTTCCATCAAAAAACAAAAAGAAAGAAAGAGAAAAACCAAGAATACTAAGCAAAT
The DNA here is from genome assembly GCA_932273835.1 of Sarcophaga variegata. NCBI lineage: Eukaryota > Metazoa > Arthropoda > Insecta > Diptera > Sarcophagidae > Sarcophaga > Sarcophaga variegata. The sequence continues at coordinate 111,994,695 of OW026362.1, read as the reverse complement.
AATCAGAAAACATCATTAAAAGGAAATTTTATTAAAAGAAATGCAAGATTGTGGGCATGCTTGACGACGGACGGACTGCCTAAATTGATGAACGACTTTTTAATGTGTCTGTGAGAAAGCAAACAAGCAAGCAATAAAATGCGAAATAAATGAGAATTTTAATTAAACAAATACGAAAGTTGTTATCAGTCAAGGCCTCATATACTACATCACTGTGTGTGTTTATGGGAGTTGACTGTTTGGCAGATTCATCAACACGCATGAAACAAGAAACTTGAATAAAACACTGTATGCCAGCTACATAGAACACTCATTTGATAAGAAATAATCTTTTACGTTGAACAAAAGGAAATCTTATCCACCATATGGGATATTATTAAAAGTATTTATCGAAGTCGCCTTATCCTAGTAGGTAGTAGGATCACGGTTCAAACCTCAAGTCAGACATCAAAACGAAAATATGAAAAAATATTTCTTCGGCGACTTCCTCTCAGCAGATTTCTGGCAAAAACTCTGAGAGTTCGTAAAATTGCTACGAAAAGTTTCTCAAAAATCTGTCGTTCGGAGTCGACTTTAAACTGCAGGATGCGCCACTCATGTATAAAATTAACACACACAACATTAGTGGTATGAGAAGCTAGATCGTAATCCTGACTGAAGGGTTGTAATGACCAATTATGTATATATGTATGTAGAGTGTGTACATCACATTGAAGATTGTCAAACCAAATGTTTTTGGAGGAAATAGCGAGACAGATATCAACAACTCCAACTCACTTGCCGTAGCGGGCAACACGGAAAATTCAAATGAATTCTTACATGAATTATGCGCTCCTCTACAGAGAAGCAAACAATTGCATGAATATATGTTGAACAGAATTTGCATTGGACCTGACAATATTCCATCTGAGGAACCTCATAGCAGTGATTATGGGACACTGGGTGCTCAAGCTAGGAGCCTGGGAATACCGTATTGTTATTTCTGCAGAAGCTGCAATGATGAGGAAGGAGAGGGAACTCAGAATATTTTCGCTGTCATTGTCTGGCGAAAGGAAACCTAACAAGTGGAGTTATTGGACACCCAGAATTTTGTGACAGAATATGTTTAGCGAAAAGCGATTTGAGGAAAATTCACACGTATATAGGACTCTCAGGGTTGTGGAGAGATATGAACCAGGAGATATAATTGTGTGGCAGAATGGGTAAAAATGGTGTTACAATAGAGCCTTATTTAATTACTTAACCAGCAACTAACAACGCGACTAACGGATTTCGGCCTGCCTTAACACATCCTTCCAGGCGGTTCTGCTTCTTGCGCGTCCAGGTTAGTTGGTCACACCAATCGATGACAGGGCTTCCTCGATTAGGTTCTTCCAATGAAATCGCCGCAATCCGTCTCGCCGGAGCATATTAAACCATTCGAACGACATGGCCGAGACAGCGCATCCGCTGGATGTTAATACCCTACACAACGTCCATATCGTTGAGGGCCTCATACAGCTCACTGTTATATTATCGCCAACTCTTACTGGACCGAAGATATTACGTAAGACTTTTCTCTCGAATACATTCAAGGCTGCTGCATCTGTACTTAATACGGCCCATGCCTCTTCGCTATAAAAAACTACGGACAGGATAAGCGTCTTGCAGATTATTAGTTTTGTCGTACGAGAGAGGTCTCTGCAACTCAATTGCCTATTGAGACCATAGTATCACCTTTTGGCAACTGAGATCCTGCACTTGATCTCCACACTGACATCAGATGTTGATATAGGAGCTTACAGGACTCAAGTAAGTTGGACTCGATGAGTTAGCTACCGGTTTAGCCTGACCTAACCTACTTGCAAATTATCAGTATTTAATAATATTGTATTAAACGTCATATTCTTTGTTACAACTCCCCGGTACTCACTGGCAACTTCGAGATTATATGTGATGATGTTATTGTAATTCAATGTATGCTTGTTCAGAACTAGTTTAGCACTTTGATTTTATAATTATTTGTACCGTACAGTTCTTTGTTGTTTTATTTTCGTGTGTAAATTGTAATCGAAATTGAATTTCTCATCGATAGCAAAGTTTATTCCTCATAAGACCCGAAGAAAAAAAAATTGCTTATAGTCTGCATAAAATAGTTAAAAATGAAATGAATTTTAAATTAATTTAAAAATATTTACAAAAATTTTAAAATATTGTCAAACAAAGTTCTTTCAAATGGAAATATTTTGTATTATTTTTTCATATTTTAAGAGAACTTTTGTTCTCAAAATTTTGTTGGTTTAGACATGCATGCATACTGATTTAATAATAAAGTTTTAAATTAAAGTTTTAAATTTAGTATTAAAAAAAATTAATTCTGACCTCGATTTTTTCCTCCCCTCCTCTAAGCGAAGGTAGAAAAAACTATTCTGAATAAAAATCAACAACTCACGCACGCAGACCATTGGTCTGCAATGTAGCTCACGTGCTCTTAAGTGGTTTCGAACAATACACCTCGAGGGGATTTTATGATAAGCAAAATTAATTTTGAATAAATTTTATTTCACCATTGTACTGCATGTACACTATACTGCACACATGCAATACCGTAAATCCTTACGTTACTACTGAACTTTTTGCTCCTGTGTGTTAAATGCACTTTTATTTTGGGGAGATTCGTATGCATGTGTTGTGCTTACAGTGTGGAAATGATGCACGCATAAACTTTACATCGCACAGTAGAAAGTGATTAAATAGTAAATTTTTGCTTTAAAATTTCATATAGCATATGTAACAGGGTACTTTACGTGGTACTTAAATTTAAAGCGGGAAATATGTTTTCTGCTATATGGTTTTACAGGGTAAACATACTCAGTATAAAAAGTGTTTCATGCCATGTTACAATGAAAATATTGCTCAGTTTTGGCATCTCACTATAAAAAGACTATCAGGAGCACTGAATTTGGTTATTTAAAGCTGCAGCGTACGGCGTAGTAAATGGAATCATCGAACATTATTTTTGAAAAAGTTAATTGTATTTTATCTGTAGGTCGTAATAATGTAAAGAAGTTAAAGCTGACTTTAAAGTTCACTTTAGCTAAAGTTACCTTCAACTATGTAAACCCAACTTTAACGGCTAATTGTAATAATGGCCCTAAGTTTATAAGCATCGAAAAAAGTATGTTTTGATGTTACAGATGTTATATTGTAAGCAGGAAAATGCTAAATGCAATGTTTACACAAATTTTACAAGAAGTTGATGCTTTACATCAGAAATCATTCTTATATTGGCAGCTTGGCATTTATATTAAAGAACAGGGCATTATCGGATTTCAGAATATAACTCTCCACACATAGGCTGCCTTCCAAAATGTTAGTGGCTTTGTGTTTGAACAAACTATCGTGTTTCATAATGCCGCTGTACAAAATATATACAATGTTTTCTATTTCAAAACGTCGTCAATGTGTATTTTTAACGCAGGCAAAAAGCAATCTGGTATCGGATTTATAGTTGATGCATTGTTTGGTTACTTTGCATATCTACATAGTTTATATACAGTAGTAGAACTGCATACAAACTTTATGTTGATACATTTGGAAGGCAGCCATACTGCATTAATTGACCATAACAACTTCTTATTCTGCATATTACCTAGCTTCTTACAGTATTGATGTCGTGTGTTTTAATATTATCTTTAGGCGGAACCTACGGCTCAGAATCGACTCCGAATGACAGATTTGAGACTCAGTTTCTTGGCAATTAGTTTCTCTCGGTGCATTTCCTAGAAGTTTGCAAAGAGGGGTTCAATTAAAAATATTTTTTTCAACTAAAGTTTTAATATTTCAAGGTATTAGAACTGTGGTGTGAACTCATTACTCTTGTATAATAATCTGGCATATTTCCACCTTATCTATGCCGATTGTCACACCTCAGGTTACATCCCATTTCAAAGATATGTTTCTTGGATTATAGAACACCAAATAGTTGTGTTGATCGATTTGAAACGAACCTATTTTGATCGTCATGTTTCAGATACTGCAAGACTGTGGATGTCGATTCTCTTGCACCGTGTTTATCAGTTTCCTAGTGTCGTTTTTTTTACGCTTTATTATATGTACCTCTGAGAATGCATAGCACCTTTGTATTGCCGGAAACTATGTCCCATTATTTTTTTCCATTTGACTATGAGATTAAATATTGCTTATATACATATGTTGCGTCCTTTGAAAGTTAATTCACATAACTTGTGTTGCAATGGTTGCAATTGCAATTGTGTTTAACTTCCTGGGCACTTTCCACATGGTTTTTTGCGTAAAACCTTAAAATAAGCATTTAAAGCAGAGTGTATGAAGTAAAATAAAAACTCCCCCAAAATTATTATTCGTTTGTTCATTTTACGTGTAAAGCTCTCGTTTGACTATAAAAAAAGAATTTAAAACGTGGCCATTACTTAACTTAAATAAACGTATAAAAGCGGTCTTCTGATTTATGTATACGAGTATATGTTTATGGTACGGTGAGCGTTAAAAGGAACTGTACATTAAAAAAAATATGAATTAACAAATTATTTCTAATTATTTTAAAATTATTTCATTGACAGTTTTTAAAATTGAAACAAAGAAAAAAAATTACAAAAATTTGTCGAAATATTGTGAAATTTGTTTGGACACTCTCCTTAAGCGATAAAAGTTGTGATTGGTGATTGTTAGAATTTTATATTTAGTGTACAGTTTCTTTTGGCGCTCACTGTATATGTGTGTGTTTATATATAGCAAACAAGAAACAGTGAGAACCACTAGGTATTTACATATTTGAAATGCTTCCTCGATTTAAATCAAATTTCACGTTTTCCTACATTTAAACTCGTAACATTTATGTTAATTTAGTGAAGAAAACAAGTACAATGTTAATAACGAGCAATTAGTTTAAAAGCAGCTGTTGAAGAATTAAAAATTATAAGACCTACAATACTATGGAATCATCACTGGTAGCAGGAAAAAGCAAAACATCGATGTTTTCAAAATACATGGTAATAATTGAGTATTTGCACGTATGGTAGCAGGTAAGGAAGGAAAAAATTATAAAATGTTTCCCTCATCCATATGACACAATTTTCAATGCATTTGTCTTCAAAATCTACCCAAAATTACTTCTTTTCCCTGTATTGTTTGTCTGCTGCAAGAGGACATTGGCATTCAATGAAATTTTTAGGATTTACTCTGAGAAATTTTAGAAGAAAAATCATCACCATCATCATCTGAATACTCAGTGTGTACTAATGCAAGTCATTTGTTTAAAATAATAAATGTCTGTGTATACTCCATAGGGAATATAAAATGAAAATACCGAAGAGCTTACCCAACATTAAGATGAATTATTCATCATTATAGTCGTTATTGCCATCATCGTTAGACCAGTACCTTAATTCGGTTAACATTACATCGAACTTCGAAATGTATTCTACACCCACGCCTACTTTAAAAATTACAACAAAAAAGCAAATTAATGCTGCACGACCATTTTACTGTCTGTCTGTGTCTACACTCTTCATCATATTTAATGTTAATTTATGTATGTATGTTTCAGGAGTTCGGGTCGTTGTTAATAAATTAAAAAGAATATGACAGATTTAATGAAAATATTTTTTAAAGAATAATTGTGTTATTTATTAGGCGGTAACTATCTGTTTTACTCTAATAGTTTTAACCCTAAATCGAGCTTTGTATCAAAAATGATACACATACAATTTTTAAGACTATATAACTTATTAGACGTCAGACCAAGGTTAAACCTCAGGTCAGACATTTTCAATCTATAACGAAAGCTTGTAATGACCGATTATATATGTATGTATGTAATATTCCTGCTGCTGAAGACTCTGAAGAAGAAGAAAACAGAAGTCTCCAAAGAAATACTTTTTGTATTTCTTTTCGATGACTGAAACAGGAGTTGATCCACGGTAAACCCACGGCTTATTAGACCATGGAGAGTAACTGTTGAGCGAACACTCTAATGTCGGCACAAATTAGAGCACAAATCTTATCAACTGGTTGGATCTGCTAGTGCTGATAGATTGTCACTAAAAATCTATCGTAACAAAATCTGTCAGTCGAATGCTGTCAGTCGAATGCTGTACATTATGCCAAGTTTAATTTTTTGCAAGTACTGAAAAATGAATCGTTTTTTCGATGCTCATAAGCACTCATGAGTCAACAGTATTGAAATATAACTATGTACTCTGATTCATTCGTACTCACTACAACGTTGATTTATAAGTACAGGTTGCAATAAGTATGAGTACAAGGTTGACATCAAACTCATACCATTCGAAATATGTTTGATTCATAGGCCTACTCATTTAGATTCATAACTTTAGAAAAATACTTATAATATGTACGTATAAATGATTCGAGTGATTCGAATTATTCATCAAAATTTACAGTCTTAGTTGTTGTTGCATTTAAAAAAAAGAAAAAAAGACACATAAGCAAAAAATACTGAACAGCAAGCAGAGCAAACAAACATCCTTTTAGTGAGTATTTACGCGATTCATTCTTCTTTTGTGATTCTTATATATGTTGAGTTATGGAGAGTCGAAATCAACAATATCATACGTGTCGTTAAGTATGAATATGATGAGTACTTCAAACTTCGAATATGAGTTGAGGTTCTATGATATTAAAATAGCTATGAATGCGTATAAGTATCAGAAATTATGTGTATGATTGGATTCTACTCATCTTTTTGAATATTCATTGCTGATCTCTGGTACTGATCGATCGTGTGACATATACTATATTCATGGTGCTCTCCCCAGGATTTCAATCAGACTCATTGCGGATATATATTCTGTAGACAGTGTAATGATATCAACAATTAATATTATTTTAGGTTTTTCTTTCTTTCGTGTAATTCTATTGTAATCCTTAATATATACCATCTAATTTCAGAATTTGTTGAACGAATTTTGTGGCTCAATACGTCCTGTTTGGTAAGCCTTTAGTTATTAAACATCTTGCAAATGAGGTGTCATATAGTAAGAGAAAGGGCTGTCATTGAGCCGTATTGAGTCTGTCATTGACCCGTACACTTACACAATTGACTCAATATGTACCATTACTGTAAACGCAGTGCCAGGGCTCTATGACATCCGACTGCAATTGATAATTATAAACCATATTATAAGAGGTTTCAAGAATACACTGCTACAAGCAACATAACACTATCAATTTTGTATGTTTTATTTCGACTGCCATTTGGAACATTTAAAAACATTTGAATTCCTATAAACATTCAAATTTCAAATTAAATTCTTTAATATTTATATGGAGGGACCACAACAGTTGACGTTTAAAAATCAAACTTTAAATAAAAATGAACTACGAAAATAATTTAAAACTCTCTGGGTACATTGCTGGGGTATGTGAACCTTTAAGTATTTTTCTCTTCAATTTTTTTTTTGTTTTTGTTATTGTATTTGTTCAAAATGTCAAAACTACTTATGAGAGCATGTATGTGAATTTCCATAAACCCATAGAAAGGAAATGCCTTTAGATTTGTACATCTCTCTGTATACACTCACGTACATACCATATATCAAAAAAAAAACACCACACATTAAATTTAAATGCATGATACAAATATTCCAGAGAGAGAGACAGAGAGTTGCTGTAGTTGTGTGCATGGAAGAATAATTTTTTTCTATTTTTTGTTGTGCATAACAATTAATACATATGCAACAAGGACAATAACGGAATAAAATGTGTGTAAATTACATCTCTATGATGAAGAGTATGTTGTTGAAATTTGCATTGCATGTTGTTATTGTTATAGTTGATGTTGAATTTGTTGTTGTTGTTGTTGTTGTTTTTGTTATTTGAATGAGAAAAATAAATAGAAATAAAATTAATACACACTGTGAACATACTGAACGCACATCGAGCTGCAAACAAAAGTAAAATGAAAATCTCTACACGTTCTCTCTCTCACTCTATCTCTCTCTGTATTTTGCTTGTCTTGGGCTTTGTATGTTTTATTTAATTTTAACTGTTTAAGAGTATGTGTGTACTTCTGTGTGCTTTCTAAAACACCTATGCTGTACATATTACAGGCCAGTGATGGTGCCTCTATACTTGTCTTTGAAAGCATTCTGTAAATAGTAACATACGTTTAGCCCGGTAACATGGTGTGATAAATCACCGCACGTAACCATTATATGGGGATTTGAATTCAAATCTTATTTGAATTCTGAAATCAATTAGGTTTTCCAAGCGATGTACCCTACTAAGCTGAGATAAAGGAATACAAGGATATCCTTGCAATTAATAGATAATTAAATAGGTAATCCAGAGACAAATAAGCAGCACTCGCTTCTGTAGTCTATGTAAGTAGTGTGTTGGCTTATTAGACGTAAGGCCACGGCTTAAACCCCAGGTCATATATCAAAACGAAAATATGAAAAAAATTCTTCTGCAACTTCAGCAGATTTCTGGAAAAAATTGCCATGAAAGAATTCTCAAAAAATCTGTCGTTCGGAGACGACGTTAAACTGTGGGTCCCCGCCACTCATATATAAAATTAACACACACAACATGAATCGAAAGAGAAACTAAGTCGTAATCCTGACTGAAAAGTTGTAATAACCAATTATGTGTGTATATATGTATAATCAGGAAATAACTCATTTTAAGTATTATATTTTGGAGTTGCCTAGACATTTGCCTCCAAAATAGGAGTTTAATTGTTTCGAATTGAACTCAAATTTTTCTTCTCGTCTTTTGTCTTTTTCTATTTCGTTTTTCTTCTTTTTTCCTATTTTTTGTGTCGTTTTATATAAATTTGACACAATTTGTCGTATTGCTGGAAGCTAACAAGGCTTGTGGTTCACTGTATGGTGTTTTTGTACGGCACTATGAATGTTTTTGTTATTTTAACAAAAACAATTCTGTATATAAGTATCTCTATGTATACTTCTATACATACATACATATGTATGTATGTATGTCTAATGTTGATATTTTTTAGAACAATAAAAAGTTATTTTTTTCTCCTATTTTTGTTTGTTTCTGTTGTGTGTCTGAAAATAAACATTTTTATTTGCGATAATTTAATGAATTTACACACACATACACATTCATACCTAGAAGTCTGAGTTTAGCAGAGAATGTTTTTTGAGTTGCCTTTTATTACCGTTCTGTGTGTATACGTACACAAAGTACCTTGCCGTAGGTAAAATGAGGAAATTTCCAACAATTGTTTGCGGATAAAAGTAAACTGAAATGGAAAAGTGTTTAAAAACAAAACAGAAAAAAAATATGTTACTGTTGAGCACTATACACTATATTGGACTTTAATTTCGGTAAAATTTTGCTTCTTTATGAGTGACAATTTTAAAATGTCACAATTTACGTACAGCCTTAAACACTACACAGAGGTGTTTCTGATGAATTTAATTCTAATTGAACTTAAACGTCAAAGACTTCTACGTATTCAACAAGAATTTTTAGCATTTGCTTGGAGAATCCTTTCAATAGAGGATGATGTCTGTATTTCAATATTTAACTGTACTAAGGAATGTTATTGAGGGACTTCTATCTGTTTAATTATATGCGCTTTAGCCGAAAACAATGCCTATTTACCAAAAAAAAATTGGTATCACGCACGGAAAATAAAAATTTGTCTTCTTTTGAGAAACTTTTCTTGTCAATTTTATTCACTCTCAGAGTTTTTGCCAGAAATTTGCTGAGAGGAAGTCGTCGAAGAAATATTTTTTTTTATATTTCGTTTAGTTGGATATATCTGACCTGGGATTTGTACGGAGTCCTCACGTCTAATAAGCCAACACACTACCTACTGGACTTCAGCGACTTTAGACTAGCGATTACTAGACTACATGAAATTATAGCATCGTAGACAAATAGGTAGATATGGCTGTGAAACCATCCAGAGCTTCTGATGAAGCTACTTGGATTCCTAACGTCTTTTCTTGAGCTGGCCACCTACCCTATAGATGAAGAACAGTTTCCTTCTCTTCCTCGACTTTACAGTTATCGCAGAAATCGTATGCCATATGTCCAATGCATTTTGCATAAGTGCCTATAACACAATGCTCAGTAATAAAATCATAGTGAGTGTATTACATACATAGATACATAATTGGACATTACAACTCTTCAGTCAGGATTACGACTTAGCTTCTCACACCACTTATGTTGTGTGCGTTAATTTTATACATGAGCGACGGGAGCTACAGTTTTAAAGTCGACTACGAACGAATGCTTTTAGAGTTTTTGCCAGAAATCTTCTGAGCGGAAGCCGCCGAAGAAATATTGCTTTCATATTTTTGTTTTGATATTTGACCTGGGGTTTGACCCGTGGCCTTACGTCTAATAAGCCAACATACTATCTACTAGACTAGTGCGACTTGAGTACATTACTTTGGAGTTTAAGCAGACGAGTATACGAAGAACCCGCTTGGGTCTGCAGAATATTAAAACTTTCACACTATATTTTATTGGTTTTGATGTCATAAACTGTTGAAACCCCAGTCCTAAAAGTATGTGGTTTCCCTGTATTTAATTTTGAATCGAACAGCTTTGTGGAACTTATTTGTGAATTACCATGTCTGAATTAAGAAGAAAACTCTTATGACTGACAAGTATCTTAACCAGACTTGTTAATTTCAATATTCTCTGTAAATAAAAGTGGCATCATGTCACGACATTCGTGTCTCGCTACCAAATTATGCCGAAGTTATATTCCTAGAAATAATTCTCTTAAGTTGTGTTTATGTTATCCTACTGCATACAATTTTATCTTGAAATTTAATAAAATATGATATTTTAATCTAAAATACGTGTGTTTTAAAATCTAACAGCAAGGTTATATCAAATGGAATAACATTCAGGCACTTTCTTAGCAGTTAAGGTCATTTACATACGATTTTAGATGTAAAAAGAAAATCTTAAAAACTCAGTGTTTACTTTTCAATGTTTACATCAATTTTGTCTTTAATGTTAACACAATTACAGAGGACATTACAACAAAATAACTGTTTATTATAATGAGAGTGAAATAATATTTCTTAGAGAAATTTTTACTCTGTCACTGCTTAGGGCGTAGGATTGGCTATGTTATTATTTCAACTCTAAGCGATTTTATCCTCTTCTCTCTGTAATGATAAACAGATGCTTTCAGTAATTATTCACCACTCCTTTACCTCTTAAGGGGTAATTGTACACTTTAGGGGTTGAAATATTCTGATGCTTTTGCAAAGGATTTTGTTTGTTCGAATTATTCAGAAGTAGAAGAAAAACATTGTAAAACTAAGTATAAAGGAAATTCCACATGCGAGGTTATATGTTTTATGAGGGGATTCAATTGTTGGTATATGATGTCGATAATGCAGTTCAGTAAAATTGTAAAGGAGAAAATTTGTGAATAGAAATCTTCGTATTTTACTATCTTATACAGAAGTGGATTATAATGGCATGAATTTGATGTTAATACACGAGATTTCGGGGAAGCTATAATTTTTAAAGGAGAAAAAGTGTAAAGAAATGAAATACAACCTAACAGTTTCAAGAATTTGAACTCTGTTCTATAAGCGATTTTAACACAGATACAAAAGTCGTATTACATTTGGTCAGTTTCCCCCTTAAGGCGTAAATTTAATGAAAATAAATGTTCAACAGTACCATGAAACTTATTTTCCAATATTTATTTGATTATGATTTATTTATTTTAGTCATTTGATCCAGTTTCTAACAGATGTTATTTTATGCTATGTAATGTTATGTCTTTTATTTCAGTAGACCAATACATTCTTAAAAAATACAAGAAATTGTTCAGACAAAATATACTTTATAACTCGTATAGGGCTCTGTACTTTTATGTAAATAACAGTATCAATGAGAAATTTGAATAGATCTAACTCGTGTGCAGCATTCTTGATCCTTAAGACTGTATCTTTTCGGAGCGAGAATATATAGACTGGACATTAAAGATTCTTTCAAATGTCTGCATTAGAAATGAAGGTTTTTGGCTTTTGATGCCCTTTCGATAAAAGGCGATCATCCAAAACCTAAGATAGTCATGAGCAAAAGATTATTAAAGACCGCAGTAGGTGAAGGTAGGCTTTTGACGCCTTTACGATTAAAGACGATCATCCAAAACCTAAGATAATAATGACCAGAGGATTATTAAAAAACGCGGCGCAACAATATCAATATTCATTTTTAAATACACTGATATGATTCCGCGTTTGTTGATATTTTTCACTTTCAGGACCATTATTTACAACTTGCCGTTATAGTTGGGTTTAATAAAAATTAACTTTAGCTAATGTGAACTTTAAAGTCACCTTTAACTTCTTTTCGTTATTACAACCTACAGATAAAATAAAATTAACTTTTTCAAAATTATGTTAATGCCGGAGAAATGTCGATAAGTATGCCAAATTAAAAAAGTTGTTTTAAAACCCAGTAGCAATATCGATCTTCACTTTTGTTGTGTTTACTTATTCTGTTTATATTTGAAGTTGCCATATTGATGTATTAATATAGAATACGGCAAGTTCAGACATAAATTTAACTTTAAATGTTACAGGTAGAATGATCTTCCCTTTAGCTTAACGCTCAGTTTTACTTTATTGTCCTGTTATAATAATGAAAAACAATTTATCTTCGCCTTTAAAATCTTGCCTTTAGTTAAAGGCAAGTTGTAATAATGGCACTTAAACGGATATATATAATTGGTCATTACAACCCTTCAGTTAGGATTACGACCTAGCTTCTCACACCACTTATGTTGTGGGTGTTAATTTTAAACACAAATTTTATGTCGACTCCGAACGACAGATTTTTTCATGACAATTTTATTTACTCTCAGAGTTTTTGCCAGAAATCTGCTGAGAGGAAGCCGCCGAAGAAATATTTGATGTCTGATCTGCGCTTTATACGGAGGCCTCACGTCTAATAAGCCAACACACTACCTATTAGACCACGGCGACAACCCTCTCATATTGAGTGTGAATAGTTTATACATGAGACGAGGGACCTACAGTTTAATGTCGATTCCGAACGACAGATTTGTGATGCTTTTCTAGACAAATTTATTTACTCTTGGAGTTTTTGCCAGGAAGTCGCCGAAAGATGTATTTTTTATGTTTTGTTTTGTTCGAGATGTCTAACCTAATAGGAGCACCATATACTACCTACTACTACCTATTACACTACAGTCAAATTCAGTAACGTTCAGCTTCTTCGTTTGCTAATTCTACTAAGTTTGTATGTCTCACTTCAAATACGAGTAATTTTTAAATTTCCTCGATTGTAATGATAGCGTCCAAAGCCATGATCTTAGACAAAGGAATGGTATTCAATGGCATTCTCACTATGAACTATGATTTTACAAAGGCGACCTGATCAATGATATTTTAGGTGACAAATTGACAAATTGGTCTGTAAGCTAAAAAAATTGCTTCAATTCGATTAAACTTTAATTCTCAAAAGGTCATATACTCTGTTAAACGAATTATTTCTCACTGTGGTAAGTTTACTCATTCTAATATAGTCTTTCATAAATTTTTGGTTATATTTACAACAAAATTCTCCGCCTCTGTTATGCTCAGTTCTTGATGTGAAATGAAAAGAGAGCTTAAAGCACTGGTTTGCATAGAAAAATCTTCGTGTTTTTTGGAAGAGTCTGTGACTGTGTTACTGCTCTCAGTTAACGAGCATTGAAAGCATCAATGAAAAACTAACAAACACTCGAAGCCAGTTAATAACGAATGCATTTTTGTACACAGAGACAACAGTAAAATTTTCAAAAACAGTTACAAACGAAGGCTAAAACGAAACGGACGTACGCGAACGTTGAAAGGCGAAATCTTTTTTAAAGCCAAAGTTTAATTCAAATCATTTAATAACAACAAATGAAATAAAAAGAAGAAATTTATTAGAAAAGAAGAAAGAAACATTTAATGTAAAAAGGAAAAACAATTAAAAATTAAATGAACTTAAATTGAAAAGAAAAGAAAAAATAAAAACAACAAAAATTTAAATAAGTAATGTGCGCATTAAGGAAGAGCCGTGCTTCTTTAAAGCAGCACACTGTGCCAGTTAAAGTGTGTTAAAGTCATAACATATATCACTTTGTATTATTATTGTTGTTCTTGTAAGTTTTGTTTTCTCTCTCTCTCTCTGTGTGTGTGTGTGTGAGGTTGTGCATTATTTTTATTATTATTGGTGTGGCTTGTCATTGTCAGCTTCCGCGCTTAAGCTTACAGTCCTTTGACTCAGACAACAACGTGTCTGTGTAAATGTAAACGTTGACGTATATTTTTTTGTTGCTGTTGTATTTAAATAAGTGACTTTTTTAGTTGTATTGAAGTGTATGTACGTTACGTATGTACGTATGATGTGATTGTATATTTTAAAGATGGCTGTGAGTATGTGGATAAATACGATAACAAGAACAGCAACAACAACAGCAACGTTTTGAAATAATATTTCATTACACATCACTGGTGTATCATCATCTAGAAAATGTGATATGCCAGTGAAAGCAAATGTATGTATGTTAAGTGCTTTGAAAAGGATTCAAGGATTCAAGTGTAAAACAAACAACAATAACAACAGCATAAAAAGTAAAAGTACTCACTCGTGTTTCGTTTCGTTTGGTTTGGTTTTTTTTTTCTTTTTGTTTTACTTGAGTAAGTTACATGCCACATGCCAAGGCAGATAAAAATGAAAATCGAAAGTCGTTTCAAAAAAAAAAAATTTTTTTTTTCTAAAATCATAAAAAAGCAAAAACAAAAAAAATTACTGCCAACAAATGTGAAATGAAATGTAAAGTTTTCCAAACAAAATCTAATAAAAATAAATGCCTATATGGTATGTTAAGCCCATCATAAAAGTGAAATAAAATTTCAAAAAAATGAAAGAAATGAAAAAATTAAATTTTAATTTTAAAGGCTACCCACAGATATATATGTATAGAAAATAAAACCAATTAATCTTGTATTAGAAATAAAAAACAAACAATTTTTGTATTTATAATGAAAATGAAAATATGAAAACCAAATGATTCCAGCAAAGAAAAACAAAAATAAAATAAATAAATCCTCAAAATAACTCAACCCATAAAAATCTTGTTAAACAGAAATCCGTCTTGACCAAATGTGTTCTGTTCTTCATGCATGTATACAAAGTGTGATGATGCTTCCTAGCAATTTAACAGAAATGATAAATTGGTTTTTCAACCGAAATAAACACCAAAAAGAAAGAAAAAAATAAATTCATGTCACACACATATAAGCCAAACAAAAAAACAAATAAAAATCTAATATTATAATAAATAAAACTGGATAAAATATCTCTCTCTCTCTCGGTCAGAATAAATAAAAATAAATAACATCCCACAACAAATATAGAAATTCTAGACAGGAAACCAACAAAATCACATGAAAAATGATAAAAGCTGCTGTGGGATTACGTATAAGTCATGAATAATAAAAAAACAAAAAACAAACAAAAATTTAAGAAAAAAAAGAATTTCAAACCATAATAAATAATTCGAAACAAACCAATTGAATTAAATAAAGAGTTGGAAGTTATAAGAAAAAAAACATGAAAAAATAAATAAATTTAAGCCATAAAAATGAAATCATATAAAAACCCAAGCCAAGCTAAACCAACAGAAAAAACCAATTATGGCCATATACCATATAATAAAAACAGTTTTAGATCATAAAATTATAAATTCAGTGTAAGAAAATATGCAATAAAAATGTTAATTTATGATCGTATTAAAGCTGAAATGATTATTATTAAAATATACATTAAAAATATGATTATTATTATGGCATATACACGATATCAAAAAAGAAATTTACTGGTCAAGTATTTTTAAATTTTGAAGTTTTTATTGATTCCAATCCATTCTCTTAGGAAAACGTGCATTTTTAAAGGAGTTGTAAGGAAATAAAAAATTTAAATTTATCTGCTAGTGCAATAGGTAAATCCTCGGTAGAGGCAAGAGTATTTGAAGCGATATTGTTATCAAAAGAATTATCAAAAATTTGATTTATTTCTCGATAAAGTATAAATTTTTTTCTTTTTAAATTAAGTCCATACCGGATACAGACATAAATGGTCATTATAATCCTTCAGCCAGGATTGTGGACCTAGTTTCTCACATCACCTATGTTGTGTGTGTTAATTTTTTACATGATAGGCGTGACCTACTGGTTAAAGTCGACTCCAAACGAGAGATTTTTGAGAAACTTGTCATGGCAATTTTATTTGCTCTCAGAGTTTTTGCCAGAATTCTGCTGAGGCAATTGCCGAAGAAATATTTTTTCAAATTTCCTTTTGTTGGAGATGTCTGATCTGGGGTTTGAACTGTGGTCTAAAGTCTACGTACTAGCCTACAGCGACTTCGAGCATTATCAATAAACACATAAAATAAAATTGATGACATGCTTCGCAAACAGTATGAGTTTGTTGCTTCATTCTGTTGGCGTCATATTTTCTTCAGCTGATGTAGGAGAAAGGTGTTTTGAACTGGTCGATAATACTAGCACGTAGCAGCGTAATTTTCAAAAAATTATTTCGCAATAATAATTCTGTCTTAAACATAGCACTTGATACATGAGTAACTTTGGGAGGCAGTAGTATTACTTCGTGATTTATATGGAGATTTTGGCACCACAAAAGGGATAATTCTGGTTTTTCTCATGTGCACAGAGTTTAGAAATAGCGTCACCAGTCATTATTTTTATTATTATTATTTTCGATGAAAGCTCTGGAAGGCTGGAGTGTGTGTCAAAATTGTTGAACGTCCAACGGTTAGCATCTGGTGCACTGTTTGCACCTTATAAAGACAAATCTTCACGTCTTTTAATAAAATTGTTCTCGAAAGCAATCCATTTACTCACACTGTTCTGACTATACATACATGCATACATAATTGGTCATTACAACCCTTTAGTCAGGATTACGACCTAGCTTTCCACACCAATTATTTGTAGTCTAGTAGGTAGTGTGTTGGCTTATGAGACGTAAGGCCACAGTTCAAACCCTAGGTCAGAAATCAAAACGAAAATATTAAAAAATATTTCTTCAGCGACTTCCTCTCAGCAGATTTCTGGCAAAAACTCTCAGAGCAAATAAAATTACCATGAAAAGTTTCTCAACAATCTGTCGTTCGGAGTCGACTTTAAACTGTAGATCTCGCCAATCATGTATAAAATGAACAAACGCAACATACACTTTTTCGTGTGGATTTTGGGTTGACGATGTCGTCCTTCCATATTCCTTTGAGATTTCCTTCACATCTCAAAAAAATTGTAGCATAAACCGTATTGGGATATTTGAAATGCAGTGCTGTTTGAGAATTCTGAAAATTATTGAATTGACACGGTGTTAAATGCCAAATACACTATAATGTAAGGTACGATGGGTAAAATTGCCGAGAAACCTGTAGAATTAACAAATTCTGATTATACATCACATATTTTCTGACAGAAGCGAATGACCTAACCATATCTGTAAATTTTTCAGTAGGCTTTTTATCAGAATCACCTCGTAATGCTTGAAAAGTAGTTACGTTTCCATTACCATTTTTTTTAACAAGTTCTTGTGTAACTTAACGAATTAGCTGTGTAGCTTTAAGACCCCTTAAAGCATAACCCTTGTATATTCCAATGAAATCATCTTTAAGCTTTACTGGAAATTAAATTAAATTAACTCTATATGTGAGGAGTAGGAAGAAGAAAAAAAGATGAATTTTTTTAGAAATTTATTATGACAGTAACAAAGCAGCAGTAACTAACTACTTGGAAAGTCAGTCTGACGGAAGTCATTTTAAATTTAAATAAACAATTAAAAGTAGTTGAACAACTAATTTCATAAAAGTTTGTAATAAAAACTTCTGTTTTCTTTTATTCTTCAGTTTTTTTTTCAGGAGAATATTTTAACAACATTTGTTGCAATTTTTTTGCTTCTTGTTGCTGGTAAAAGTTTCAAAAAAAATTAGAAAAAATAGTTCAACAAACTTTGATGGCATTTTGGTTTTGTTTTCTTTTTTTTTTTTTGTTTGTTTTTGTCATTTAAGAAAGCAGAAGAGGAAGAAGAAAATTTTGATTGTATTTAAGAATATGTATGTATGTATTGTTGCCCTGGCAATATCTATCAAATAAAATGGAAATTTGAATAACAAATTCACAAAAAAAAAAAACGAACTTAACTAAACGAAAAAGAAACTCGAAATTAAAATTACAAAAGACTGAAAATATTCAAATAGAAATTCGGTATAAAAAATGATGGAAAAATAAGGATTTAATAAATCAAAAAAAAAAACGGTGATTTATATTAAAATAATAATAATAATAATAATAAATGTACATATATATGTATGTATGGTATTGTAGAAAGAAAAAAAATAATAAAACTGAAAATATAAAACTAATAACAGAGAAAACACATTTGCATATTAGCAAATGACAATTTTAATCACAAAATGTGTGTCATTCATAAACAATAAGACTGGAAAAGAAAAAAAAATAATTAAAAAAAAAAATTGATGAGTGGATTATAAACGACGAGCATAAAAAACTGTGGAATATGGAACAATGAAACCATAAATAATATTAAATTTAAAATTGGATTGCATTAAATGGCTTTTGTTAAAACTTAATTGTTTTTTATGTTTCTGTTTCGTTATCAAATATTTATTAAAAAATCCAAATTAAAAACAAAAAGAAGAACTAAAATTGCGCAGTAAATTATGGATGGTATTTAAGTGTTTAAATGAATTGAAAAAACTTTTGATTTTATTTTATAAGTGAGTGGATACACAATATTTTGTAAGTGAAGTGCAATTTTATATACATACATATTTCATATGCCATGCAATATTCAAATTTCACACAAAATAAAAATAACCAAGAAACTTGCCGTTAAAGTTGGGTTTAGTAAAAGCTAACTTTAGCTAAAGTGAACTTTAAAGTCATCTTTAACTTATTTTCGTTGTTACAACTTAATGATAAAATAAAGTTATTTTTTTTCAAAAAAAGTCCAATGCCGGGGCATTGTCGATAACATTTGCTAAATTAAATAAGATTTTAAAACGCAGTTAGGATGTTACCGGTAGGATGATCTTCTCTTTAGCTTAACGCTTAACTTCTGCCTTATTGTTCACTTATAATAATGAAAAACAATTTATTTCACCGTTAAAATCTTTCCTTCAGCAGAAGGCAGGTTGTAATAATAGCCCCTAGTGTAGTTATAAAAGTTTAATAAGAATTGTTTCTTACGACCAAGCTTCTCACACCACTTATGTTGTGTGTGGTAATTTTATTCAAATGTGGCGGGACGTACAGTTTAAAGTCGACCCCAAACGACAGAATACAGACAGAGATACTTTTCATGGCACTTTTAATTTACTCTCAGAGTTTCAGCCAGAAATCTGCTGAGAGGAAGTCGCCGAAGAAATATTTGTATATATTTCGTTTTGTTGGAGATGTCTGACCTGGATTTAGAACCGTGGCCTCACGTCTAATATTCGGCACACGACGTAGGTATTGTTGACTGGAATCTTTCTATTGACCTTATAGAACTTCTAATCCAGATTTCGATACTGAATTGTAGCTAACCGTGGGCTCTTAAAAAAATCGTTATAGTCTAGCAGGTAGTCTGAGGGCTTATTAGACGAGAGTCTGTAGTTTAGCCTCTGGCACGGGCTTTTCGGACAAAACGAAATATGTATAGAAAATATTTAATTCGGCAACTACCTCTCAGCAGATTTCGGGCAAAAATCTGAGACTAAATCAAATTGTAATGTGTAGTTTCTCAAAAACCTGTCGTTCGCTTTGGAACCCTAAACACTGAAGACTGAATGACAGGCATACAGTTTTGAGTGAATGAAGGATTGGATTTGGAAGTTCAATTTACTAACAAAAAAGATGAAATTTATATGAAATGTAGAAATGAAATGTTATTTAAATGTACAATCGATTAAAAGAATGTATACACGTTTAACACTTTAAATAAATTCGAAAATTCTACAAATCCCAAGTAGTGTTTGCTGAACCTAGCAGTAATTAAGGTTTAATGTACCATATATGGACACCAGAACGCATACGTAATATTTATTTGAAACTTTATTCATTTGCCAACATAGCATAGTACAACAATATACACAGTAATTAGCTTCCATATCCCCTATGATCCTTGTCAACACATTTTGTGGCATTCATTATTAATTTAGGCAGCAATATTATCATTTTTGCCTTTAGAATTTTCAAATTTTACGTGAACAAAATTTAAATGAAAATATTTCCAAAGAACTCATGAAAAATATTTTTTTGTTTCATATTTAGCTGACCCAATATGAACTTTTCTACACGTTTTGAATATAAAGTGTGGCCGTTAATTTCACTCAATATTTACTGTGTTTACAATTACATTTTTTGTGTCGTGTTTTTTACTGTAAATTAATGTTAATGAATCTCGCTCTATCTCTCTCTCTCTTACTCACCCCAATATTAGTATGATTATGTATTGAACATGATTAATATTTAGAAACGGACAGCGAAGCGTATGATTTATTTTAATATTCCAGTCATCATACAGAGTGGTGAGTAAGTGGATGACTGCTGTGCAAACATGAATGCAATTAAAAACAGAAACGAAAAATAACAGATAAAAAAACGAGTCAAGGTGAAAAACAGAAATTTAATTTAAATATTGAAATTGAATTAAAAAAATAACCGCAAATAAAAACACATATTTATTATGCAAAACATAATCTAATTTAATAATAGACTACGATTGAGAGGTGAGAGGTGTGAATGCCATTGACAACACTTGAAATACTTATTAGTGTTTATATACGAGTATAATGGAAGTCATTAATTGAAATTTATTTATAAAATGAATGTAAAAATAAATTAAATTTTTTATTTCAAAGCATTATCAATAGAACCTGCATTTAAATTCAATTAAATTTTCCCCCGCAGAACACTTAAACACTCAACTCTGCGTTCTAAATGAGTAGATATTGTGAAAAGGTGAAACGAAGAAAGAAAGAGAAACGTTTTTGTTTTTATAATTTAAAATGTTAAAGACTGCTTCAAATACGCTCAAGTATGTAAAGCATCAAAATGTGGTTTAAGTTTAAAAATGTTGCCACAATTATAATTGAAACGTTTCATTTATTGCTAATAACTATACTGCTCGGTAATCCATTCAATGTTAAACAAATCGATGACATTGTAGTGATGGCTTCGACGGCAAAACTAACTTTGGCAACAATAATTGCAAATAGTGGTGGTGCGGGCGGTGTTGGTGGTGTACTAAAACAACATCATACGTCACATCTCCCACACCAACACAACCAACACCAGCATCAACATCAACAACACCCCCAGCAACAGTATACAATAGGAGCAGCAGCAGCAACAGCGGCAACAACAACAACAACAAATATAACATCAGCAACATCACTGTCAACACCAGCCATGCCAGCAATGGCATCAGCATCCGCATCTTCATTAAACGCCTCATTGTTAGTCTTACAAACGAGCAGCAGCAGTGCAAACAATTTGTATAATTCAACGTTTGCACAAGTATTTGACAGGAATGGTAAGTACGATGGAAAAACAAATTTATTATGCCATCAGCATACAGTCAGTCTCCTCTCCTAATACACCAAACATTCATTCATTCCTTCATTCACAAACTTGAATAGAGGCGAAAATATATTTGTATACAGAGGGTTCAGTAGTTATTATTGTAAAGCATAATAAATTAATGGAAATTTATGCACCGCCAGCATAAATATATTCGCAGAGACAATTGCTCATACTGTTCTAGTATTTAAAGACACGAAAATAATTCAAAACATTTTTAAAATGTTATGTGGTTGGTTGGTCTACGAGTATTTATAAATAAACTTACGGAAGCATTTTAAAATTTTCTCTTTACTTTGAAGGATAACTATTAAGAAAACCGAACTCATTATCGTCGCAGATTTTGTAGATAAGTTTAAGGACAGAATAAAAGCACAACTTATGTTTGTATGTGTATGAACTCGTGAACACGTTTCACTTATATTTGTAGGCGATAATATGTAATCTCTCTCGAAGTAAAGCCAGAATACCATCGACGTAGAATATCTGGGTTTTGTGAGCGAAAAACTTAATCAATTTTGTTTAGCAGGACTCTACTTTAAATAAATTTTCACCAATGAAGGGAATAGTGGAGAGATCAAAATCAAACGACAATCTGAAGCCGCAAAGTCCCTGCTATATGATGGCACCCAGTAAAGCTTCCCACTCAAGCTCTTCCAAATTTTGCCGCATTATGAAAGAATGTACAGTGAGCATCAAAAGAAACTGTACATTAAAAAAAAGAACTTTAATAAATTACCGTTATTTTTATTTTGAAATTGTTTCATTAACAGTTTTTAAAATTGAAACAAAAAAAATTACAAAAAATTTTGAAATATTGTCAAATTTGTTCGGGCTCTCTCCTTAAGTGGAAAAGGTTGTGTTTGGTGATTTTGTTAGAATTTTATTCTTAGTATACAGTTTCTTTTGATGTTCACTGTATGTGGTCAGGCTTTATCAAACACAATAAGTCTACAGGCATACATACATAATTGGTCATTACAACCCTTTAATCAGGTTTACGACCTAGTTTCTCTTACTACTTATGTTGTGTGTGTTAGTTGTATACATGAGTGACAAGACCTACAGTTTAAAGTCGACTCCGAACGACAGATTTTTGAGAAACTTTTCCTAGCAATTTTTATTTACTCTCGGAGTATTTGCCAGAAATCTGCTGAGAGGAAGTCTCCGAAGAAATACTTTTTGTATTTTGTTTTGATGTCTGGCCTGGGGTTTGAACCCTGGCTTTACGTCTAATAATCCAACACACTACCCCTACTAGACTACGGCGACTACCATTAATAAATTACCATCATTTTTATTTTAAAATTGTTTCATTGCCAGTTTTTAAAATTGAAACAAAAAAAATTACAAAAAATTTCGAAATATTTTCAAATTTTTTCGGACACACTCCTTAAGTGGTAAAAGTTGAGTTTGTTGTTTATTAGAATTTTGTTCATAGTGTTTCTTTTGACGCTCACTGTATGTGGTTTAGCTTTATCTCCTGTTCATAAATTCTGGCCCTTTAAATTGAATTACTAAACTTAACCTCATTAAATTTTATAAGAATCAATCGATTAAATGATTATGATAGAATGTCGGAATGAACTGTTACTCATTGACTTCCATCTGTAAAGCTTCATCTTGCTTCATCCAAGATCTTTTTCGCATATTATTACCACACGTTATCTACCCTTTGAAAAAGCCGGAGTCTAGTAGGTAGTATGTTTGACTTTTTGACGTGACGTCACGGTTCAAACCCCACGTCAGACATTTCCACCTAACATAAGTAGTGGAGAAACTAGGATATAATCCTGACTAAAGCGTTGTAATAACCAATTATGTATGTATGTATGTTATCCACCATTTATCGCCTGCAAATATTCTTTTTAAAAATTAGTTTGATTTCGTTCCTTTTTAGCAGTGAATGGTATTCAACCTCATTTTTCAACCAAATAGGAATAATTTCAGTCTTTCGGAACTTCCAAAACAGGGCACTCATATCATTGTTTCAAATTTAATTTTAAAGCTATCTTGTGGAAGTGCAACAAATTGAGGTACCTTAACATACTTCAGTTTACCTACTTAGCAATGCGTATTGATGTAGAAGTTTCAATATTAATTGAACTTTAGCAGTTTAGTTTAGTTCAGTTATACTCCGTTCTTATAAACTGACTCCATCAGCGTTCATAATATGTTCAAATTGCCTCTTTGGTTTGTTCACTTTTGCTAACCATAAGCGTCATGTCCTTTAGTTACTGACTTTCTACTAAGGACAGAGGTATTAGAGTTTAAACCCCTCATCAAAGTTTCCTCAGATTCAGTTGGCAAATCGAACGTTATTATCTTTTCTGGACTTGTCATTTTGTAGCCATAAGCATGCAGCGTTTTCTTTTTTTTTTTTTTCTTAACGCCCAGATGTCACTTTCGCAAAATCGATTGAATATGCTCGTGACGTAGTTTGTCCACTACAGAGATCTAATAAGCACTCATGAAATTTTAAATATAAGTGAGTCAACGATATTGAAATTTAACTATGGACTCTGTTTAATTCGTACTCACTACAACGCTGATTTATAAGTAAAGGTTGCAATGAGTATGAGTACAAGGTTGACATCAAACTCATACCATTCGAAATATGTTTGATTCATAAGACTACTCATTTAGATTCATAACTTTAGAAAAATACTTCGATTGAGTCGAATCATTCATCAAAATTTACAGTCCTAGTTGTTCCATTTACAAAGAAGAAAAAAGACAGAGAAGCAAGCATAGCAAACACACAACCATTCAGTAAGTATTTTAGTGTTCGTACGCGAATCATACTTATTTTGTGATTCTTGTATATGTTGAGTTTGGAGAGTCGAAATGAACATGTTGTTAAGTATAAATATGATGAGTACTTAAAACTATAATCCATGATATTAAAATAAGTATGAATGCATATAAGTATGAGAAATTATTAGTATTATTTGATTCTACTCATCTTTTTTAACATCAACATCAGGCTTTTTCAAGCACACTTTCTGTGTTTTCTTGGAGGAATGTTTAGAATAAATTTCGCAATTATTAAGAAGTAATTATTATTACGTCGCTCTTTAGGTCCCGTACGTCTGTTGTGATACGAGATTTGGTATTCAAATCTGTTACTAGGAGATTGCCATGTGAATTTATTTTGCCTGTCTTTTTGAGGGAATACTAAACCACGTTCTGTGAAAGGCTGGCTGTTTAAATTGCAGGTTTCCGTGCCAGCGTTTTCATTCGAACCCATAAAATATAAAGAAAACAACGCAATTCAAATGAAGAATCATTTTTAAAAAATTCGTTTTTTATAAAACAAAATTAAACCGTCTACACTTTTCAACGAATTATTTTTTTATTTCATTTTTAAATTGCAATTTCTGGGAAAAACTCATGCTGCAGTAAATGTTTTTTTTTTGTTGTTGTTGGTTTTCTGTTTATTTTTTTAATATTTAATTTATACACTCAAACGCACACAGAAGGTATGCCTCTGTATATATGTATGTACGTACAACTTAAAGGCCAAAAACAAATTTAAACAAAAAAAAAAAGAGAGGAGAGAAAACGAAATATAAATTCAACAAAAGAACCACAACTTAACCTTCACCTTTTGGAACTGGAGCAGCCAGCAGCCAGTACTAGTAGTCAGTCAGATGGTTTAAATGCCTTGGAATTTAAAAATATTTTAAACTGTGTTACTGGCTTAACTTAAATAAAATTTATAGTTGAGATGAATAAAATAGTAAATGGGAAACAGTTAAGCCAATTTAAATCCTTTACTTAGTGAGAGCTTAAACGTATATGCTATTTAATTGCTCTCAGCTGTAAACAAATAAATACCTTGTGTGTGCTGGAATTCCATTCTTTTACATACGTGCAGCTTCTTGGTGTGTAAACATGTGTATATTTGTTACACATAAATATGAAAATGTACAAACTTGTATGCTTTATATACGTATGTATGTATGTATGTATGTACGTGTATGTATATGGTATATGAAATAGTAGTTGCTATTGCATAGCATAGCATATACATAAATTTTGAACTGCCAGTTGTGCACAGAATTCGTACATAATTTATAATTTCATTATGTATGTTCAGTTCTCATACTCATACTTATACACTTGCCTCTAACACCAATATATAAACAACACAAAAATATGAAGACAAGTAAAGTCATAAATATTATGAACAATTTTTTCCTGGTTTTTTTGGTTAAGAGTTCAAATATCAAATTTTTGTTGACTTTACAAAAATACGTTCATTGTTTGGCCTATAAATTGTTTAAATTTAAGTGTCAAAATATTTACCCCTTTAACGCTCTACGAAAGACTGTCAAAAGGAAAATGAAATGCTTTTCTTAAACCAAAGCAAACCTATTAAATTACTTGTTTTTAATTACCAATCAAAAACTAATTAACCCATATAAATAGATACTAAAAAATCGTATCAGCATTTGAGTAGCATTTATACAATATATTAAAACGTTCCATTTATTAAACTCGACTAATGTCTAAAGCAGATCAATTCAAATCGAAACTAGACTCGACCCCTGGTTTAACTTTAGGCTCAAAATTATTTTGAAAAAAAAACCCCCCGAATCATTCAAAGACATTAACTGAGCCGACAATGCCTATGTTTTGCATCATAGTTTCTCTGTTATTGCCCTAAATCTAGTTAATATTGTTACGTTTTTCCCTTTTTTAAAAGCATTTAAAATATGAGTTCGTTGATTGCAAACAAAATAAAAATAAATTTGTATTTAGTTTTATTTAAAATTCTTTATTGTTCGCACTACTTTTATGTGCCACCGTTCACAACTTGATGAATCCAACAACAATAATTGTATGTTCGCTATTCTTCTTTGCTTACAATGCAAATCTTTTCAACGGCGATCTTCAAACCACGACTGTTTTATTAAAACGTGTCTTCACATAAGACTGACTGAATTCTTACTACTCGTTGCCTGCTAGACAAACCTTTTTATATGGCCCCGTATCAGTCTGATGACTGATGTCGAACTCTATCGCAACTTCATTGTTGTTTGTGTATTTTTGTTGCATTCTCGCTTACTTGTTTATCCCCGATTCTTTCATACTAATGCTGTTGGTTTACTTGTAACAAGTTCGTGGTTTATTTAAGAAAAAAAATTAAAAATGTGTTATATATGTATGTATGTATTTGTTAACCTTTGTCCCATTGAATTGTCCTGAGTGTTAAATTTCTTTCTTTTTTTGTCTAACCCTACACCAATTATTTCACACAAAATTTAATTTTATAAGTACATACATATGTATGTATGTATGTATGTGGAGTATGAGTAACATTAATAACATTTATTGCTTATACGCCCCATAATCCTAAGCCATCTCATCATCTCAGAAAATTGTTTAGTTTCACTTGTCTCATCATTGAAGATTCCCATCTTGGCTTGTGTGTTTGTGCAAACATTAAGAAAAAAAATTTAATTTCTCCGTTTTTCTCTTCAACCCCAACGATAATACAAATTAGTTTTGCCTGATACAACCCATTATGAGACATGCAAGTGGAAGATCGCATGCCATTATTGTCCTTATAATTTAATATTGTATTATAAAAATGAAAGAAGAGAAAGAAGATGATGATGATGAAGAAGAAGAAGAAGAAGGAGCGAAAACCAAACCAAATTGTATTTATGGTCATGAATGTTATTTCTGGCTCCTAATTGGCCCATATATTCCAATCATGTTCAACATTTTTTGTGAATTTTTTTCGTTTCCTTTTTTTAGTTGTCTTGGCTTGGTTAGGCTTCGTTTTTATTTTTCTTTTCTCTTCACTTTCTTTTTTTGGTTAAATTTTATTTGTTGGTTTCGGTTTTTTCTTCCTTCCGTTTTCTTGTATTTATGACAGTCTAATGGGCTGACTGACATAGCATACACACACGATTTGAGTGACTAAATACATGAAATACATGAGCTTGGTTGGCTTTCGTTTTTCCAATATTTACATGATGATGGACAACCTTAATTAAAAAAGTTTCTTTTTCTGCTGTTTTGGCATAATTTTTCCCGAAAGATTCCAATTCCACACGCACTCATACATATTTTGCTTCATAGATATGATGTTGAGATGGACAGACAGACTCATTTTACTCTTCATTTTTCATTTTGCTGTGTATGGGTGTAGGGGTGTGTGATCTAATCAAATTCATATAAATTTCTACTTCTATTCCTTCTTCTTCTTTTTCTTTTTCTTCTCACCATGTTTTTTCTAAACAATGTTTTCTTTTCGAAAAGTTAGAGCACCGCAGAGGTCTGTTTAAGTTTGTATTGAAAAGAAAAACTTTAAAAAAATATTAAAATTCAAAGGCCGAAACTGAAATTTGTTTGTGTTGTTTGATATAAATTATGAGGTTGATTAAAATAAATGTTATTCTAGTATATTTTTACAACAAAAAAATAGAAAAAAAAGGAATTTTTAATAAGTTCAGATTGCCTACATTGTCCTGCGTTCTCGAGAATAATTTGGCAGGCTGAACCAATCCGCCCCCTAATGGAAGTTTGCTGACGAAAGTAATTTTAAATTTTGCAAAAAAAAAACTTAATTTTGATTTAAGAAAAAACATAGGAAACTTGATTGAACTAAAATTTAAATTTTTATGGTATACGTAGCTACAGAATCTAAAAAAATATGGATAGTAACATGAATTAAATAACAAGTAATTTAACGATGCTAGTAAATTTTGGGACTCAAAAGAATTCCTATGAAATAAAGCCTCTGAAAATATCTTCATCTTGATGCAATGTAGCTTGTTGGCATAACCTAATTCCTTTACTGAACTTTACAACTCATTTAGTTAGAATGTTGTCTGAGCTATAGTGCTCAGATAATCAAGGCATCGGCGTCAATGGCGATGCATGAGACATTTCATATACGAAGATAGGAAATCTGTGCTCTAATAGAGTTAGGGCCATTATTACAATTTGCGTTAACTATAGGGGAAGCCGCCGTACTTTAGTAGGTAGTGTGTTGGCTTATTAGACGTAAGGCCACGGTTCAAACCCCAGGTTAGATATCAAAACGAAATATGAAAATTATTTCTTCGGCGGCTTCCTCTCAGCAGATTTTTGGTAAAAACCTTGAGAGTAAATAAAATTACCATTAAAAGTTTCACAAAAATCTGTCGTTCGGAGTCGACTTTAAAACTGTAGGTCCCGTAACTCATGTATAAAAAATTAACGCACACAACATAAGTGGTGTGAGAAGCTAGGTCGTAACCCTGACTGAAGGGTTATAATGACCAATTATGTATGTATGTATGTGAACTAAAGGGAGGATTCTAGTGGGCAGATATATTGTTTTTCATTATTATAACAGGACAATAAGACAGCTCACTTTACTTCTTCTTAACCTAAAAGGAATATCATCCTATCTGTAACTTTTAAAGTTAAGTTTATATCTGAACTTGCCATATTATATATTATTTTCAATATAGCAACTTCAAATATAAACAAAATGGGCAAATACAGTCGTTGCCACTGCGTTTATAAAAAAACTTGTATAAAAAAACTTGCCTAATGTTATCGATATTGCTCGCCATTGGCATATTTTTAAAAAAGTTAACTTTATTTTATTAGTAGGTTGTAATAACGAAAAGAAGTTAAAGCTGACTTTAAAGTTCACTTTAGCTAAACGTTACCTTTTACTAAACCCAACTTTAATGGCAAGTTTTATAATTGTCCTTAATAGAGTACTTGATACTATTTGGCGACAGTATGGAAGAATTTAACATCCGTTCGCAAACATGAATAAAATATAAATTCAGCATTTTTACACTTCAAACAAAAAAATACGACGACAGATTTATATGCGTGTAAGATTACGGCATTTGTTATTTAAGATAATAATTTCTACTGAATATATTCAAAAGCAAAACATAATCTTCAACTAATCCAGAGAATAAGTTGATATTAAAGAAGAAAAGTTGCATTTGACATAATTAAATGCACCAGGTCACACATTGTTTGTAGTAACCATGTATACATTGAGCGTCAAAAGAACTGGAAACAAGGATATAATTCCAACAATCCCCCAACTTCAACTTTTACCACTTAAGGAGTGCCCGAAAAAATTTTACAATATTTCAAAATTTTTTGTAATCCTTTTTTCTTGGTTTCAATTTTAAAAACAGGCAATGAAATAATTTTAAAATAAAAATAACTGTAATTTATTAATGTATATTTTTTTTTAATATACAATTTCTTTTGACATTCACTGTATACATGTACACATTTCCATAATTTCAAGCAGCTTCATACAGATATCTTAGAGGCAATATTTTAATCCACAAAGTTATTATTACTGAAATCGCCACAGTCTAATAGGCTGTTTGTTGTCTTATCATGGTTCAAAACCCTGTTTAGATATCTCGAACAAAATAAGACACAAAAAATATTTCTTCAGCGACTTACTCTCAACAGTTTCCTGGGAAAAACTCTGAGAGTAAACAAAATAATTGCCTTGGAAAGATTCTCAAAAAATCTGTTGTTCGGCGTCGACTTCAAACTATTGATCCCGTAACTCATGAATGAAAACTAAGACACACAGCTTGGTTGCTGTGAGAAGCTAGGTAGTAATCAGAGATCAAGAATGAGTATTCAAAAATATGAGTTGAAGCGAATTATAATCATAACTTCTGAAAGTTTTACGCATTCATACTTATTTTAATATGATGGAACCTCTACTCATATTCAAAGTTTGAAGTACTCATCAGACTCATTCGTACTTAACAACACGTATGATGTTGTTGATTTTGGCTCTCCTTAACTCAACATGTTATACACGAAGCACTAAATAAGTATGATTCGCGTATGAACACTAAAATACTCATTAGAAGGTTGTGTGTTTGCTCCGTCTTTTTTGTTTATTTGTCTTTTTTCTTCTTTTATGAATGCAATAATAACTAAGACTGTAAAGTACGAAAACGAGTATTATAAGCGTTTTTCTAAAGTTCTGAGTCTAAATGAGTAGGCTTATGAATCCAACATATTTCGAATGGTATTAGTTTGATGTCAACATTGTACGGATACTCATTATAGTGAGTATGAATGAATCAGAGTACATAGTTAAATTTCAATATTGTTGACTTACTTATATTCAAAATTTCATGAGTGCTTATAAGTAACGAAAAAACGATTCATTGCTGATCTCTGGTAGTAATCCTGACAAATGGATTGAAATGACCAATTAAGTAAATAAGTTTTTAGTGGATTCTATTCATAATATATTTATAAATGAAGTATTTGATCTCAATAAACAAGTTTTTTAAGTCATTTTGGTTATGATAAATTTTGACTTGCATGCCATTATAAAACATATTTCATTTAAAAGGTTATTATTTCTACAATTTCCTCCATTAAATTTTCCTTTTGATTTCTAAAAAAGAAAAAAATTAACATGCATCCATCCATTCGTTTGCTATGGGCGGTGGGGGTAGGGGGATATGTTTTAGAGTTTTTAATGGGAATTTTAATTCATTACGAGTATAAAGAAGGTTAATTGTTTTGAAGTCAATTTAAATTTAAAATTCTCTTTAATGTTGTGTGTTTTTCTTCATTCATTCATTTATTTAAACATCAAAATGAAATGAAAGTGTAAACAGCTATTTAATGTTGTTGTTGTTGTTTTGTTATTGTTTCAAAAAGGAAAATGAGAGAAAAATAAAGAAAGAAAAGTAAAGTAAAGTAAAGAAAGAATGAAATGAAATACAAACTGTTTTGAAGTATTCTCTGATGAACTAAAATAATAGCAAAACAACAGCAAGTAAAAGTTCAACTTTTATGAGTAGGGTTATTATCAAGGGAAACATAATAAAAAAAATAATAAAAAAAACAAAAACAAACACAGAGGAAAAGAACACAGAGAAAAACTAATGTAATGAATAAAAGTAGGAGCATCTGTACAAATATAGGTTAAAAGGGTTATGTATAGCACAGTAGTAGTGTTGTTATATGGTAAGGTTAAGTATGGCTGTTATGTTGTTTTTGCGGTAGATTATCTAGGCTTACATAAACAATTGTCAGGTCAAGGTAAATTAGACGGATTATGCCATCCATATTGTATTTACAAAATCAAATACAAAATCATTATACTCGAAACTTATACTGTTTAAGAGTGGAATGGCAGATTTTTTGGTTTTATGTTCGCATTTTTAATGTCATTTATTTAATATTCTATGTAAGAAACAACAAAACATAATAAAACATTCAAACATTCAAAAACTCATTCGAATTTTATAGCCCATTTAGGTACATCTCAAGGAAATCTTAATCAAAATCGAAACGCTTTAGATTACATAACATTTTTTTAAGGTTTACCAACAGTTCGCGATTTTGTTTTTGTAAAAAATATAACTGTTCCTGCTACAGACCAGAGATCAGCAATGAATCGTTTTTTCGTTACCCATAAGCACTCAAGAATTTTTGAATATAAGTGAGTCAACAATATTGTAAATTAACTATGTACTCTGATTCATTCATACTCAATACAACGTCGATTTATAAGTACAGGTTGCAAAGAGTCTGCGTACAACGTTGACATCAAACTCATACCATTCGAAATATGTTTAATACCTAAGCCTACTCATTCAGATTCATAACGAGTGACTCGAATCATACATCAAAATTTAGTTGTCAAGCATTTACAAAAAAAAAAAACAGACATATAAGCAAAAAAGACAGAGCAGCAAGCAGAGCAAACGCACAACTATTTAGTGAGTATTTAGTTTCGTACTTGAATCATACTAATTTTATGATTCGTGCATATGGTGAGTTATGGAGAGTCGAAATCAACAACATCATACGTGTTGTTAACTATGAATGAGTCTGATGAGTACTTCAAACTTTGAATATGAGTAGAGGTTACATGATATTAAAATAAGTATGAATGCGTATAAGAAATTATGAGTATGATTCGATTCTACTTATCTTCTTGAATGCTCATTGCTGATCTTTGATACAGAGATGTACTATTAGTACAAAACATGCCTGACATTCTGACACGATGCGATCACACGTAGCATACCATTTTCATATAATCGCCTTGTGAAAAGATAAAAATGATGTTGCAACTCTAAATTGAATCGCTTAAGAACTGGAATTATTTTCGTATTAAGAGGCCATAATATTTATGCCTTTTTAAGACTCATTGCTCTACATACTGTATATTCCATGACAGACTATTGCTCTCCTTATGAAATCAAAACAAAAATGTACGTTTATAAAGCTATATGTAACTAAAAAAATGGAATCTAAGCTGTGGGCTTAAATTAAGGGATCCTGAATGCTTGAATTAGTGACATTCTTTTTGACAATGTTATTACGGCATTTAGGTTGGCTTAGTTGTAGAGAGAAATATCATTCTAAGGACCATTATTACAACTTGCCGTTAAATTTGGATTTAGTTAAAGGAAACTTTAGCTAAAGTGAACTTTAAAGTCACCTTTAACTCTTTTTTCGTTACTACAAACGACAGATAAAAAAAGTTAACTTATTCAAAAATATGCCAATGCCGGAGCAATGTCGATAACATTTGCCAAATTAAACAGGTTTTTTTTTAAATGCAGGGGCAACGATGAGCTCCTTTTTTGTTACGTTTGCTCATTTTGTTTATATTTAAAGATGCCATACTGAAAATAATATATGACATGGCAAGTTTAAACATAAACGTAACTTTAAAAGTTACAGATGGGATGATCTTCCCTTTGCTTAAGGCTCTGTTCTACCTTATTGTCCTTTTATAATAATGAAATGCAAATTATCTGCTAGTTAAAATCCTGACTTTAGTTAAAAGCAAGTTGTAATAATGGCCCTAAGTCTGTAAATAGGAAGTACACTGTCCTATAGGCTATTCCTCTGCGACTTTAAAAGAGTTCATGTAGTAAAACTCGCTTACACTAAGATTAGTTTCAGCAGGGCAGTGAAACGATTTGTAATAATAAATGGAATGAACTTTTTCCCCATTTTTAATGATAATACCTCTGTAATTACCTCGTGCAGACTTTCTCTTCCTTAGAAATGTAACAAAAGGGTCAACAATTGTTAAATACTGCCTTGAACAGCGACTTGATTTTAAATTAACTCTTGTGATAAATTATAACTTTAAGAGAAGAGTAGAAATGTTCTATTCGAGCCTCTACTGGCACTGAAATTCAATATTATTTTACGATATATGTACATACGTACATAATTGTTCATTACAACCCTTCATTCAGGACGACGACGAGTTTTTGACACCACTTATGTTGTGTGTGTTAATTTTAAACATGAGTGGCGGGACTTACAGTTTAAAGTCGACTCCGAACGACCGATTTTTTGAGAAACTTTTCATGGCAATTTTATTTATTCTCAGAGTTTTTGCCAGAAATCTGCTCAAAAGAAGTCACCGAAGAAATATTTCGTTTTGCTGGATATTGTCTGACCATTTTAGATGGGTCTTAAATGCCTTTCTTTGAGAATAGTTTTCTTAAATTAAAACCAGTAGAAGTATATGTGACCATATGTGAAATATTTTTTATTCCCTACACCTATATTTTTAGTTGGATTATTTACTCTTTTTACTCGTTTTTCTTTTGGCTAACTAAGCAAAATCCCATTTATTCGCATTCGTATTTCAATTTCTATATTTCGTTCCGTTTTTTTCCTCCGAATTTTATGTATTATTTATGGAGTGTAAGTGTATTTTGGGTGTACAAAAGCAATAAATTTGCTTAAGGCATCGTTTATTTCTTTCTTTTTATTCATTGAATTTTCTTGCTTTAGATTGCCATTTTTTACTGTTTTTTCATTTCTTTTTCTAGTCGTTTTTGTTCGGTGCTGCGGCTGTGAAGAATAGAAAATTTAAATTAATATTTTGAAACTTCATTTATAGTTTATTGCAGAATATAAACTGGAAAGTTTTTAATAATTGGATTATTTTTTTTTAGTATTTTTTAATAAAACGATATATGGCAAGAAAAACTTAAAAAGAAAAATAAATGATGTCACGACGATTAGATGCCTGGAAGAAAAAAGTTGCAATTTTTTTGCAAATAAGAGTTCTGTTCTTGAAACACAACAAAACAAAGTAAAGGGTCCGCCAAATAACTTTATTTTTTAAATACTTTAAAGAAAAAACTACTGAATATTCTCTCAAATTAATTTTTTTATTTGAAGGTACAATCCTTCCGGTTAATAATGGAAAATAATTTCATGCAAATGGCTGCCTCAGCTGGCCATGCAGTAGCCTACACGATCGGTCCAATTTTTAAGCACATTATCGAGTGTGTGCAGCTGTATTTCACCAATGGCTTCACGAATATTGTCCTTTAAAGCCTCAATTGTCTCTGGCTTGTCGGTGTAACACTTATCTTTGACGGCACCCCACAAATAATAGTCCAACGGTATCAAATCGCAGCTCCGAGGTGGCCAAATTACATCAGCTCTGCGGCTGATAATGCGATCTTCAAAAACAGGGCGCAAAACATCGAGTGTAGCTTCGGCTGTGTGGCACGTAGCGCCGTCCTGTTGAAACCAAATGTTGCCAATATCCTCCTCTTCAATTTTTGTGAACAAAAATTCGTTCAACATGGGCCGATAACGATCGCCATTGACTGTAACGGCCACTCCTTGCTCATTTTCGAAGAAAAATGGCCCAATTATGCCTCTGGACCAATATCCGCACCAAACAGTGACTTGTTTTAGATGCGTCGGCTTTTCAATGTATGCGTGCGGGTTTTCTATGCCCGAAATACGACAATTTTGCTTGTTTACATACCCGCCAAGATCAAAATGAGCTTCATCTGAAAAGATTTTGTTTCCAAAATCGGCATCTTCTGGTGTAGACCAGCCGAGGCAGCCATTTGAATGAAATTATTTTCCATTATTAACCGGAAGGATTGTATTTTCAAATAAAAAAAGAAATTTGAGAAAGTATTCAGTAGTTTTTTTTCTTAAAGCATTTTCAAAAAAAAATTATTTGGCGGACCCTAAGCCATTCGGCGTAGATAGAGAATTGGCTGTTTAACTTGTAGTCCATAACAATACTCTTAAGAAAACTATTCTAGAATAAATGCATTTAAGACGCCTTTAGTCTGGTGTTACCATGACTGTTGTAAAATAACATTAAATTTCAGCGCCAGTAAAGACCTGAATTCTTGTGGCCTCAAAACCATCCTAGCTACTCTTCTCTTAAAGTAGGTTTTTTTATTTAAAAAATTAATTAAGAATTAAGTCTTCGCTCAAGCCACTGCATAACAATGTCTGCCTACTCTATAACATTTCCAGGAAAGCGAGAGAGTCTGCGCGAGGGAATTAAAGAAATGTTATCTTTAAAAATGCAGAAAAGTTGATTCCATTTATTATTACAAATCGTCTTACTGCCCTGCTGAAACTAATCTGAGTGTAAGTGAGTTTTACTACAACAACTCTTTTAAAGTCATAGAGGAATAGTCTATAGAACAGTGTACTTGCTATTTACACACTTAGGGCCATTATTACAATTTGCCTTGTGCTAAAGTCAGGATTTTAACGGGCAGATAATTTGCATTTCATTATTATAAAAGGACAATAAGGTAGAACAGAGCCTTAAGCTAAAGGGAGGATCATCCTACCTTTAACTTTTAAAGTTCACTTTATGCTTGAACTTGCTATATTATATATATTATTTTCAATATGGCAACTTTAGATATAAACAAAATGAGTAAACACAACGAAAAAAGAAGCTCGTTTTTGCCATTGCGCTTAAAAAAACTTGTTTAATTTGGCAAATATTATCGACATTGCTTCGGCATTGGCATATTTTTGAAAAAGTTAACTTAATTTTATCTGTCGGTTATAATAACGAAACAAAGTTAAAGGCGACTTTAAAGTTGACTTTAGCTAAAGTTACCTTTTAATAAATCCAACTTTAACAGCAAGTTGTAATAATTGAACTTAGAATGATATTTCTCTCGACAACGAAGCCAACCTAAATATCGTAATAACACGGTCAAAAAGAATGTCACTAATTCAAGCATTCATTGTCCCACAGTGTAAGCCCACAGCCTATATTCCATTTTTCTTTAATGAGAAACAGCTTCATAGACGTACATTTTTGTTTTAATTTAATAAGGAGAAAAATAGTCTGTCATAGAATATAAAGAATGTTTAGCGTATCAGCAATGAGTCTTAAAAAGGCATAAGCATTATGGCCTCTTAATAAGAAAATAATTTCAGTTTATAAGCGATTCACTTTAAGGTTGTAACATAATTGTTATCGTTTCACAAGGCGTTTATGTGATATCAACAGAAATCTTTAATTTTAACATGAGCTTTAACTTTCAATCTCGAAATAATTCCAAGTATTAGAGAAACCCAACAACCGTGTTGCATGACTTTATTTAAATTTTAAGTTACTTACCTAATTGGTCATTTTAACTCTTTAGTCAGGACTACAACCAAGCTTCTCATACCACTTATGTTGTGTTTGTTAATTTTACCAATGAGTAGTGGCACCTACAGTTTAATGTCGACTTCGACTTTTTGCCAGCAGATTGCTGACTTCCTCGATTGGCGACTTCCCCGCCTAAAGAAATATTTCTCATATTTCGTTTGAATCGAAATATCTGAAACAGTGGACTAATAAGCAAACACATTATGTACTAGACTACGACGACTTTTAACTTAGCCAAGCGCAAATCCTGAAACGGAGGGAGTGGCTATGTTATTAAATCTAAGCTCAGTTGGAAAAAATTTCATCAATTTGATTTAATTGCCCACAAATTTTAAACTTTTTAAACATACTATTACGATTTTACCTTTTAAAAACGTTTAAAATGTGAACACGTAGATTGCAAATAAAAAAAAAATAAATTTGTGTGTTAGCTTCCATTAAGTTCTTTATTGTTCCCACAATTTTGTGTGACACTGTTCACAACTTGATGTAAACAGCAACAATTGCTTTGTTTGTTATTCCTCTTTACACTCTTTTGCGTAAACAATAACAACTGTTCGACAGATTTTTGTAACGGAGATGTTTAAACCACGGTTATTCTCTTCAAACGCACCGTGTTTCCACACAAGGCTGACTAAATGTTGAAAACGAATGTCTTTTCGAAATCTCTATAAATGTAAACATGTTGGTTTACAATTAATAGCTCGTTTTCAGTGCTTAAATAGTAAAATATTTTGTTTATAGGCATTTAATTATTAATGAAAACCAAAAACAAAAACAAAAACACAAAGTTATTCAAAAATACAATGTTGTATGAAACTTTTAAAACATAAAATCAACAAAGCGGCCCTTAAGAGTTTATTGCCATAGTTTTGTACAGTTTTCGTGATATATCTTAAAACACCAACATTTTCCATTTTCCATTCTCCATTTACTCTTTTTCCGCTTATTATTCTCTTCACTTCTCTGGTTCCGTTCAATTGATATTCCGCTTTTTTAAGTCTTACTCAGTCCTACTACACAGAACACCCATTATTCTTGCCAGTTTATAACGGAAATTTTACATGAGTGTATTTGGAAGGAAATAAATTGAAGGTTTTTATGTGCCAGAGATTGTGCATGATCGACCATGAGTAACATGAATTATAAGTTTATATTCCTTCTTCTTCTTGTTTTTTTTTCTGTTTCTGTTTTTGTTTTTATTGTTCGAAATATAAATAAAATCGAACAAAACACGTACATGACATCGAATAAATATTTGCTTAAATCAATGGAAAAAACAAGAAAACAATAAAAATGTAAAACCAAATATGAACAGCAGAACAACCCAGAGGTTTTCAGTGACTCAGAACATGCTTTGGCGCATACCCTATAACAAAGAAGGGTATTTGTTAAAAAGTATTGTTAAACTTAACTTATTTGCTTGGCCTCTGAAAAGTAGGATTAGAGTAATTCGATTTCATGTTGTTATTTAAATATTCTAACAATTGAAGGAATGTATATTCGTTTAATACTTTAAATCAATCCAAAAATTTTAGAAATCCGCAGTAGTGTTTGCTAGACCCAGCAGTAATTAAGGTTTAATGTACCATATATGGCCACCAGAACGTATACGTAATATTTGTTTAAAACATCATTTGCCAATATAACTCATACGCTTACGTTCAAAGTCATACAAACGATTTGTGGAGGTCTTGGCTTTTTTGTATGTACCATCATACATACATACATAATTGGACATTACAACCCTTCAGTTAGGATTACGACCTAGCTTCCCACTACTTATATTGTGTGTGTTCATTCTATACATGAATGATGGGATCTACAGTTTAAAGTCAGATTCCTTTAAGAAACTTTTCATGGCAATTTTTTTTTACACTCAGAGTTTTTGCCAGAAATCTGCTGAGAAGAAGGTAGGTAGGTCGGTTGGAGTGGTAGCTTTGAAACCAAAAGCTCACTTTAACACGCATAGCGACCCGTTGTGATGCCACCAATGAACGCAGTCACTGTACTGACCGAGTTCCACCAAACTAGGGTTGAAGTTGGCTGCAAAAACAAAAGCACGGCTACCCTACGCTGGAAAACCAACACGAAAGTTTGATAAACGAAACGATATCCTTGACATCAATGGGTAATAGCTCTGCCAAGCTGACAAAGATTGGAGAGCCATATAACTTATATCTGCACCTTGCAAGAGATGGGCATTGACAAAGAAAGTGACTAACAGTCTGCTCTTCCTCAGCAGATCTACATCCACCCCAGAAGTCGTTAGATGGGAGCTGCATTCTTTCCTTGTGTCTTCCCATAACACAATGACCTATAAGCATGGCCACTGTGATCGAGATGGCGGTTACGATCAATTTCAAGTAACTGTTTGGTGTGCCTTCTATCCATCAAGGGCCAAAAAAGCCTAGCGATGGAGCAGGCCTCCTCATTGACCCAGGATAGGTTGGCGTCTCAAAAGAATTTCCGTGCTATGTTCAACTTGACCGAGGTAAGTGGCATTCCCAAGTCGATTGAAAAGGATTCCGGAAGTAGTGCACCAGCCCTGGTGAGCTCGTCGGCTCTGCAGTTTCCGTGAATATTACCGTGCCCGGGGACGTAGATAAGTGTGACACTGAAGCGCCCAAAGAGAAGGTTAAGAGAGCAGCGACATTCCCTGACGATCTTGGAGTTATACAGAACGTTCGACAGAGATCTTATGACAGCCTGACTATCAGAGAAGATCGAGATGCGGGTGAAAGGAACACCGTTGACGAGGATCCATTTAGCAGCCCCGATAGATGGCCATTACTACCGCCTAATACACGTTACAATAATCCGGCGGTCGTAGGGAAATGTTCAGGTCTAGTTTCCCCAAAGTAGACGGCGCTACCAACCCCGCTATCGTGTTTAGAGATATCGGTGTATACATCCAGTAGTTCCCAGCCGGTCCTGCTCGGAATCAGAATGTGAAAATCCCTGTTAAAACTATATACCACAGGTAGATAATCGAAATTTAGTGGGGCCACAGGATCAATCACCAAAATAGAGGAGTTACCAGAAGGGACGATGCGCCAACGACAGAAGGTATTGAGTCTAGTCGTAGTGAACTTCGCTACCTGCTTAGCGAGAAGCCATTTAAGCATTGCGAAAAGCATTTGTGGGGTTAAGTACTTGTTATGAATTGATCGATCTCCGCCTACAGTTCATAACCAATATCCACAGAACATTGGCCATATAGTGTTGATCAAAAAGAAGTTAGCCTGCGTTCACGGCATTTGATCAAATTTCAATCAACTGTTTGTTGATTGGTGTGAGAGATATTTCTTTGTGAAGTTTTGTATTAAAATTACTCCAATCTTTGTTGTATTCATATCAGACGTCAGCAATGAATCGTTTTTTCGCTACTCCTAAGTGCTCATGAAATTTTGAATATAAGTGAGTCAACAATAATGCAATCTAACTACTCTGATTCATTCATACGCACTACAACGTTGATTTATAAGTACAGGTTGCAATGAGTATGAGTAAAACGTTGACATCAAACTCATACCATTCGAAATAAGCAAAAAAGACAGAGCAGCAAGCAGAGCAAACACACAACCTTTTAGTGAGTATTTTAATGTTCGTACGCGAATCATACTTATTTTGTGATTCGTGTATATGTTGAGTTATGGTGAGTCGAAGTCATCAACATCATACGTGTTGTTAAGTATGAATATGATGAGTACTTCAAACTTTGAATATTAGTAGAGGTTCCATGATCTTAAAATAAGTATGAATACGGCATATAGGTATCAGAAATGATGAGTATGATTTGATTTTACTCATCTTTTTGAATACTCATTGCTGATCTCTGTTTCATATTTTATTTCCTCACTTTTATTGATGTTTTTAAGGAGGTTTTGCGATTTGTCTTAAAGATGTCTAAAGCTTCCGTACAATATACCTCTGCCTTTTGTAGAAGTGTAGCATTAAAAAAACAACAAAAACTTGGAAACAAATATTCAAGGAGAACTTTATTTGCTGTCCACGTTCTGGGGACAATTTTTTTTTGCGGTTATCAAACTGCATGTTACCACTTTCAGTACACAATGCAAATGGATGGTGTACGCGTGTGTATTTTTATCCACTTCCGAGTGGATTTCGACAAGAATTTTTAATCTTAGCACCCCTTTTCGTTGTAAGAATTTTTTAAAGCAACTTAAAAGAAGTATTTTTTAAAGTATTTTTTACGCAAAATGTGTGTAATTTTAAAGTTTCGTGGATTAAATCAAAAACAAAAATATTAAATCGTTTTCCTTGA
Source organism: Sarcophaga variegata (assembly GCA_932273835.1). Classification (NCBI taxonomy): domain Eukaryota; kingdom Metazoa; phylum Arthropoda; class Insecta; order Diptera; family Sarcophagidae; genus Sarcophaga; species Sarcophaga variegata. Next base: position 111,953,285 of record OW026362.1, on the reverse strand, counting down.
AAGTATTTTTTGTCGCATCTGTTATATTTTGTTTAATTTCTTAAATGTCTGTTATGACTATGACAAGTGACGTAGTTGATTTTGACACATTAACGGTTATGCTTCTTATATTAAGCGTTCATCAGCCATTTTGTCGGCGAACACAACAAGAATAAGTTGAAACATTTGTTTGGTTTTTTCAGTCCCCAAGGAAAAATTTATCTTTTTTCCATTAAATTTCAATGAAATTTCTAACCAACCATAGGTATACTCGTACACACCTCATTACAGTCTCAACCCTTATTACTCTCCCTTATTACTTTTGGGGAAAGCATTTAAGGCGACCTTTTGTGTTGTCGTGCGAAACATATTCAAAGGCTACGGCTAATTTTTAGAGGATTACAAACGCTTTTAAGTGTCATCTAAAAGTGATTGACATTTAAGAAACAAAAAAGGACAAAAAAGACGCTCAATTTCAAAAACAATTTCTTAATGTTGAATTAAACATGTTAAGAGCCATTTTAGTGATTTGACACAAGCATCATGTGAAACAAAGTTAGAAGAAAACAGAAAATACAACATTTGGGATAAGTATCGCATGTCAACCTATTATGACTTAGGAATACTAACACGCGCAATCTGGGTTAAAATTCCGTAGAAGGCAACAAAATTCTCATCATAAGGACTTTGTGCACTTTTCGAGAGTAATGCCTCCGGCAAGCATACATACATACATACATAATTGGTTATTACAACCCTTCAGTCAGGATTACAACCTAGTTTCTTACATCACTTATAATGTGTGCAATTATTTTATATATGAGTGGCGGGACATAAAGTTTAAAGTCGACTCCAAACGACACATTTTTGAGAAACTTTTTCATGGCAATTTTATTTTACTCTCAAATTTTTAGCCAGAAATCTGATGACAGGATGTCGCCGGAGAAACGTTTTGTGCTACACGAAAATGCAGAATGAACTCATCTGATAGATTAATTTTAAGGCAATCACTGTATGGTTAACTATTCACGAACTGTTAATTATAATAGCCACAAAACGAAATTCTTTAAATGCACAGAAGTGCCCCTAAAATACTCGTCAAAATCGATGTGTCAAAGAGTCCACTAAACAAGACACGTCATAAGATAATAAGAAGTATTATAGACTTTAAGAGAGTATTAGGATCTAGGCTCAATTGTTACGGTGGGCACCAATCAAGTTTTTACACACGAATTTAATGGAGGCAAAGCTGAGTGTAGTCGTCGTAGTCTAGTAGGCAGTGTGTTGTCTAATTAGGTCAGACATCAAAACGAAATATGAAAAATATTTATTCGGCGAATTCCTCTCAGCAGATTTCTGACAAAAACCCAGAGAGTAAATAAAATTTACTGTTGCTCACAGTCGACTTGAAACTTGTAACTCATGTATAACAATTAACACGCACAACATTAGCGGTATGAGAAGCTGGGTTGTAATCCTGACTGAAGGGTTGTATGTATAGTAACACGTCGACAGAATAAATAATCTTTGGAATCTTTTTCGGCTATAACACTAGAGGAACAAACAAGTAATAACCGAATTTCATAAAATTAAAGAAGAAGAAAATTTTTGTAATTTTTGTAACGAAAACAATCGACTTGGGTATGCCACTTATCTCGGTTAAGTTATCCATTGTGCGGAAATTCTTTCGGGACGCCAAACTATCCTGGGTCAGTGAGTAATCCTATTGCACTGCCAGACTTACTTGGCCGTCGATGGATAAAAGGCGCACCAACCAGCTAGTCGGACATGATCGTAACGTCTAAGCCTAGTGCCATCTACCGGGCTGCTCACTGGTTTCTTTTCGCGGGTGCACCTTCCAACCGCATCTTAATCTTCTCTGATAGTCAGGCTGCTGTAAGATCTCTGTCGAGCGTTATAAATAACTCCAAGATCGTTAGGGAGTATCGCCGCTGTCTTGATTTTCTTTCTGAGCACTTCAGTATCTCACTTGTCTAGGTCTCTGGCCACAGTTACACTCTGGCAAACTGCAGAGCCGACGAACTCGCCCGAGTTGGGGCACTCCTTCCAGAATTCTCGTCAATCGACTTGGGTATGCCACTTATCTGGGTTAAGTTGTTCGGAAATTCTTTCGGGACACCAACCTATCCTTGTTCAATGAGAAGTCCTGCTCCACCACTAGATTCAATTGGCCCTCGATGAATAGAAGGCGCGCCAAACAGTTACTCGGATTTGATCGTAACGTCATCTCGATGACAGTGGCCATGTTTGCAGGTCATTGTGTTATGGGAAGACACGCGGAAAGAATGCAGTTCCCATCTAACGACTTCTGCCGTGAGTGTAGATCCACTAAGGAAGAGGAGACTATTATCCACTTTCTTTGTCAATGCCCATCTCTTGCAAGGTGCAGAAGATATAGGTTATTTGGCTCTCCAATCCTTGTCAGCTTGACGTAGCTATCATCCATTGATCTCAAGCATATAGCTTCGTTTATCAAACTTTCGGGCTGGTTTTCCAGCGTGGGGAAGCCATGCTTTTAATGTGCAGCCTTTGTGCTGATCAACTGCCTCTTCTTCCCTAGTTTGGTGGAATTTGGTCAGTTTAGGTAGCGTCGCAACAAGTGAGCTTGCTCTAGTGAGCTTTTGCTGTCAAATCTACCTACCTAACGCCCAAATTTTTTGGTTGTTATTTTCCAAGAGATTAAATTATTTAAGCTTTAAGCGTACATAATATCTGTTGTGATAAATTGTTAAAACAATTTTTATTAGACCACCCTTGATGTTCGCTGTCAACCAGTGGCTTTCTTTCATATATTTTAGCTTTAAAACAGCTCCTCAAGGGAATAGGCTGTATAGTACAACACAAAAAGAAAACAACAATAATTGATTAGAAATATAAGATTGCAATGTTATTTTATTGCAACATAACTTAGAGAATAAGAGAACAACAATTCTTGTGTTTCATAATTTTCTAATTTTAATTAAACCTTTTGATGGGCTGGTATCATTTAAGGCAGTGGCTTCAAGATTTTCTTTTTTTTTATAAATTATAAATTATAAAATTCCTCCTATTTTTTGTGTCTTTCTGTTGGCATTTTTTTGGCGTGTAATTAATTTCAATTAATGCTTCACTTTCAAGATTTTCTTGTTTTTCTTGTTTGTTTTAACATTTTTTCTGCTGAAATTTTAAACGAAACAAAAAAAGAAAAGAAAAAATGAAAAACAAGCCCCAGAATCATTATTTTTGTAGCTATTTTCGGTTGGACGGTTATTTTCATTAAAACTTTATTTTCTTTTTCCCTTTTTTTTGTTGTTGTTTTGCCATTAAACATGTTCTAAAAACATAAAATAATATTTTCCTAGCAGTTAGTATTTTTTTTTCGAAATTAAAGGGTATGGCAAGTTACGAAGAACATAAAATGTAAATTAGTTTTCGGAAAATCCATTTGAATTTTAATTGTTTGTAAAATTTTATTACAGGCTTTTAAAAACTTATTTGCTGGTTTAAAAAATAAAAACTTTTTTGTACAGCATGCGGCTAGCCTTACCCCTTAGTTTAAATTATTTACGATGTGTGTACATGCAATACAGATTTCCTTATATGAGCGTATAATGCATTGGCATAGAAAACTTTCGAAAAACAGCTAAAAATCTCAGAGTTTTTTTAAGAACAAAAATAAAAAACCGAAAATAAATATAAAAAAAGTCTCCCTAATGAAACAAAACTTTTTTGTTTTTTGTTTCATAATTTAAAAGGTCTACACTATTAACAGATACATATGTATATGTATTAACGAAAATTAAAAGGTGAATAACTTATTAAATATTAAAAACATAACAACGCTTTAAAAACATTGCACAAAAATTTCTATTCTTACGACGTTAGGTTAATAAATTTAAAAATTTTTGAACAAAACATTGATTTTTCGACAAAGAGCTTTCAATTTTTCAATACAGTTTTCTTTGCTTTTAAAAAGAAGAATTTGTCTCATTCTTCAAAGAAAGTATTTGCGTGAAGTATTTTGTCAGAGTGAAGAGAATAATCGTGTGAAGAGAAAAATCGTGGTTTGAAGATCTCCGTTATAAAGATCTGTCGAACAATTGTTAGTGTTTACGTAAAAGTGTGTAAAGAAGAATAACAAACAAAGCAATTGTTGTTGTTTACATCAAGTTGTGAACAGTGGCACACAGAATTGTGCAAACAATAAAGAATTTAATTGAAACTAAACACAAATTTTTTTTATTTTTACAGACACTTACTCTTGACCAATATACAGTGAGCGTCAAAAACAACCGGGCATTAAAAAGTATACATTAATAAATTACTGTTATTTTTATTTTAAAATTCTTTCATTGCCAGTTTTTAAAATTGAAGCAAAAAAAATTTACAAAAAAATTTCAAAATATTGTCAAATTTTTTCGGGCACACTCCTTAAGTGATAAAAGTTGAGTTTGGTGATTGTTAGAATTTCATCCATAGTGTGCAGTTTCTTTTGACGTTCACTGTACAAAAAAATATATTTGTTTCGGCGCCTTTATCTCAGCAGCTGTTTGGCAAAAACTCCGAGAGTAAATGAAATTGTTATGAAACTATCTCAAATCTATCGTTCGGAGTCCATATTAAACTGTAGGTCGAGCTAGTCATGGATAAAATAAACGTACACTACATGGACGGTTGATGGATTGATATCATTGGAAATTGCGTACATATTTCTGTACCCTTGTAAAGGGTGTTTTTTATAGAGGTATAGAACTTTAAATTGGCATTACTTTTCAAGATGGCGACCGATTTAACAGCTGTCAAGTGAATTATTCTCAGTTTGGTTTGGCAATTCATCATGAATAGACTCACGCCTGAACAACGCTTGCAAAAAGTGCAATTTTATTTCGAAAATAATGGTTCTGTGCGAAAAACGTATCGCGCACTACGTCCATTTTATCGTCGACAAAATCGTCCATCAGAGCAGTTAATTCGATTAACCATGGTACGTTTTCGCACCACGTTTACTCTTATTGATAACTCGCATCCCCAGAGACGCTGTACGGTGCTTACAGAAGAAGCTATTGCTGCTGTAGAGCGTAGCATTGAGGAAGACCCGAATGAGTCCATCCGCCATCGAGCACAGGAATTGGATGTGTCCATCCACTTTATGGAAGATTTTGCGGAAGGATCTTGGTTTGCGTGCTTACAAAATCCAACTCGTGCAAGATTTTAAGCCAAACGATCATCAAGAAAGGCGTAGATTCGTCGAATGAGCCCAAAACGAGATTACCGTTGTTCCCGATTTTCATAAGCGAATTTTGTTTAGCGATGAAGCGCACTTCTGGTTGAATGGCTACGTCAACAAACAAAACTGCCGCATTTGGAGTGAAGGTAATCCTCAAGTGTATGTGAAAACACCGTTACATCCAGAAAAACTGACTGTTTGGTGCGCTTTATGGGCTGGTGGAGTCATTGGTCCGTACTTTTTCAAAAACGGTGGTGGCCAGAACGTTACAGTCAATGGTGATCGGTATAGAGCCATGATTACTAACTTTTTCATTCCTGAATTGAATAACCATGATGTCCAGGAGATATGGTTTCAACAAGACGGCGCAACATGTCACACAGCTCGTGCCACAATAGATTTATTGAAAGACACGTTTGGTGACCGCCTAATTTCACGTTTTGAACCTATGAATTAGCCTCCAAGATCTTGTGATTTGACACCGCTAGACTACTTTCTGTTGGGCTATGTAAAGTCATTGGTCTATGCGGTAAAGCTACAAACGCTTGACCATTTGGAAGACAACATTCGCCGTATTATTGCCGATATACGGCCACAAATGTTGGAAAAAGTCATCGAAAATTGGACGTCCAGATTGGACTACATCCGCGCCAGCCGTGGCGGTCATATGCCAGAAATCATATTTAAAATGTAATGCCACAAGATTATCTTTCGGATAAATAAAATGCATGTCAATCGAATAATCCATCGTTGTTTTATTGCAACTTAAAGTTCTATACCTCTATAAAAAACACCCTTTATTAGCCCAATCCACTAAGAAAATTTATTTTGGCTTACAAACCTAATATTTCTTTCTAAATCGCCATTTATTCTACCTAATAAGTTTACATACATTACATTCATTGAAGGCGCCGTAGTAGGTAGTAGATAGTCTAGTAGGTAGTGTGTTGACTTGTTAGACATAAAGATAGAGTTTAAACCCCAGGCCAGACATCAAAACAAAATAAAGAAAAGTATTTCTTCGGCGACTTCCTCTCAGCAGATTTCTGGCAAAAACTCTGAGGGTAAATAAAATTGCCATGAAAAGCTTCTCAAAATCGGTCATTCGGAGTCGACTTTAAACTGTAGGTCCCGCCACTCATGTATAAAAATTAACACACACAACAAAAGTGGTGTGAGAAATTAGGTCGTAACCCGGACTGAAGGGTTGTAATGACCAATTCGCACCGAAAAATTTACTGTTATCCCTAGGACATGTTGTGGTGTACCCATATTTCCTCCAGGATATTATTTATTAAAACAAGGCAGGAATTTATATAAGCTGTGACCACTGTTTGGGTCTTCTACAATTATATTTAAAAAACAATGTAAAATTACAAAACAATGCAAGAAAATTTTCTTGGTGTTAAATTTATTTAAAAAAAATAAAACGTAGCCTTTTTGGAGTTCATAACGTAAAAAATACCTTTCCTTGTATATGCTCTGTTGTTTATTACTTTATTACTCATTATTACTTCCAGTTATTATTTAATTGGCTTCTCACTCATTTGTGACTGATGAAATGACTAAAACTTTGGCTGTTATTCAAATTATTTCATTTTCTCCGTACACTTACTTCCACCTTATTGGCATGACAACAATATAAAAAATATAACAGGAGACAATAAATAAAAAACAATTATTTTTTATTGCCAGTTTCATTAGTTTAGTAAATCGAACGAATAAATTATTTCACTGCACGAATCATTGCCTATACATTGTTGATCAATGATGCAACAACACAATTCCCATTCATCGTGGTAACAATTTCTCACAGTACGGACATTGTTTACGTTTAATTGTTTACGTTTAATCGTTTACATTAAATTGGATTTAAATGGTAGAGAGAGTCATAATCATATCAATCATGTTGTTATTAAGAAAAAGAGAGGAAAAAGAGAAAATTTTTGCTGTGTTTTTTCTGAGGCTTATAAATATATTAGAAATGAATATAATTTATAAATTCATTTTAAATAATTGTATTTAAATACTGCAAAATTGACTTGTATTTACTTCTCCCTTGATATGTATAGAATTACTACAGATATAGGCTGTAAAGTATATTCTTTAATTTGTTTTTATCATCCATCAGTTAGGGAAGCCATTCTTTTTTTATTTTGGTTGCCATTTTTTGTTCCCATTCCTGATTGTTTTTTCAGGAAATTAAATTTATTTGCTTCCGTTGTATGGGTAATACATTTATACTTTTGTTACATACCCATGCTTATTTTTACGAGAACATCAAAATTTAAATCGAAACAATTTGGAATTCTTAACCAAAACAAAATTTTTTAAAAATGAATGTTAAATTGAGTCTTCAGGTGTGGAGAGGAATACATACATACATAATTGGTTTTTGTAATCCGTCAAGATTACGACCTAGCTTCTCCTATCACTGATGTTGTGTGTGTTAATTTTATACATGAGTGACGGGACCTAGAGTTTAAAGTCGACACTACCTACTAGACTACGGCACTGTATCATTAATTTTTTTAAGTTGTCATTCATCAGACTGTTTATCCTGCCATATAAAACGCAATGCAAAGCAGGCGAGTGAGTTAGTAAAGTTCAGTCAGTCTTGTATGAAGTCACGGTGTGTTTGAAGAGAGCAGTGTTGAAAAATTCAGTACTTTAGTTCTTTTTTCAGTACTTTTCCTTTTCAAAAATACCACAGTACCCCCGCTACATTTTCAGTACTTTTTTATTATTATATATTTTATGGTTTGTGCTTTTCAACTATTAATGGGTTAGCAACTTGTTCAACATAATGCTAAAAGTAGAATTAGTCTTAAGCCCCGGTTAGCCCAAAGTACATTCTTTTTAGAATACGAAAAGCAATGAAAACGCTGCCGAACCGTAATGTAATTTCGGTAAGTATTTAATTTACTCTACATATGCTAAAATAAACGTACATTTCGCTACGTTCCGATGACATTTGACTAAACGGGGCTTCTATTTTTTGAATCAACGGTTTTTGTTTTGTTTATAAGAAACATGTATATCTCGTTAGTTTTTCTATTCCATTCCGTACATGTATTAAGTATAAATAAATATTTTTTATAAAAGTACTTTTTTATAAAAGTAGCAACAAAGTACTCTTTCAGCTATAATTCAGTACCATTTAAAAATTTTGATTTTGCAACACTGGAAGAGAGTAATTGCGGTTTGAAGATCTCCGTTACAAAGATCTGTTGAACAATTGTTTAGTAGTTGTTATAGTTTATGCAAAGGGTATAAGCAGAGGAATAACAATGAAAAGCAATTGTTGTTGTTTACATAAAGTTGTGAACAGTGGCACACAGAATTCGGCAAATAATAAAGAATTTTAAATAAAACTAAACACAAATTTATTTTTATTTTATTTGCAATATACGAGCTCGTATTTTAAACGTTTTTGAAAGGCTAAAACATAACAATACGTTTATGGCCGATTGTGAGCAAATTCGGCACCCATTTTATTAGCTCTCTGCATCGTCTTATCACTTGGATATGATCTTTCACGTCAACTTCAAAAGAAGCGACAGAAGCTTATTCGTGGCAATTAAATACCCAAATAGCTTTTACACAAGAAAAAAAAAACTTCGTTAAGTTAATAAAAATGAGAGTTTAAGCGCCGCCTTGTAAGACAACGTACTATTTACTAGACTATACTGATTATAGCATCATAGATGGAATAGTTTTTCAATTAACATCAACACAATATATGTTATGTTTTAACAATAAAAAATTTATTCTTAGGAAACATTTTCTCTTTTTAAATACATTTTTCTCATTACAAAACAACCATAAAATTGAAGAAAGCAATAAATTCCAATTCCAATTGGCAAATCCAAGTCCAGCTGTTTCCATTCTTTCTGACAAATTGATGGCATGACCCTTTTGTTAATTACTTCAAAGCCTTTTTTTGGGTGTAAGGGTTAATTGCACAAAAAGCAAATAAAACGAATGCATAAGTAGGGGGCATAAATAAATTAAACAGTCAGTAAACAAATTAATTACAAAGGCCTTCAAAAGCATATTTTGTTGTGCTTCTTTTTATGATTTTTTTGTTGTTTTTTTTTGGCAAAAAACATTACAAACAGATTTGTGGTGTAATTACGGTTGACAATATATTTTTCATATTTTTTTTGTTTTTTGAATTTAATTTTTAGAAACTTTTTTGGTTTTGTTTGTGTAATTTGTTATTGAACATTAAAAAAAATAATGCAGGATATACGAATTAAACTCAGCAGCTAGTAAAGCATGTTGACATTAATTGAAGTTTTGTTTGTTTTTTCATGTCTAAGCCACATTCATAATTGTTGTGTAAATAATTACTTTTGGAGGAGGGGGGAGGGTATATTGATAAAATTTAATTACAACATTATGAACCACAATGTCATTAACATACATATTTTCAAATGGCATCTTGCCATATAGTAGTGACGACGGGGTATAGCTTTAATATCCTTTAATTTGAAACTTTGACATTCAACGAAGCCGAACCTAATCCTAACTATACACAAGAACCTCAATTTACTTGTACTTTGTAAAATAAGTTGGAAAAAACGGGAAAGTTTTTTGGGTTTGTTTCATGAATAAAATACAACCCCAAAAAGGCATTCGTTTTTAAACTTAATGATGCTAAAATAAAGAAAAGGATAATTAGAGAACAAATTTATAAGAAAAAAATACAAAGATTTTGAAATATATCCTCCATCACCACCTGGTTTAAAGTTTTTTTTGCGTCTTATGAAAACTTGTTTTGTTTTGAAACAAAATCATGGAAATCAATCAACTTCAAGTTTCTTTTGCATGTAATTCAATTATAATGACTTTTAAAGTTTAAAGGCTAACAGATATGTTGTCAGTGTTTGAAGTCAAAGTCAACTTAAATTCTGAAGTTTCCCGAAAATTTATTATTCATCACCATATTACTAGTACTACTCTGGGATCTACAAGTGGGGTTTCTTTCACTATCACAGTTTTTAAAGCTCAAAGGCAAATAGTTGTGAAACAGTTTCATTTACCTTGTAGTGCCAAGCTCGGGATTTTTATTGAATGCGACGTCCATGCCAAAAGAACAAAAAAAAGCTATAGTAAAAGGAATTATTTTTTTCCCCTTACTTACTTACTTACCCTGCGGCCTATTCCATGTATGGGTCAGGAGGAAGAACAGATCCCAGCCGGACTGTTGCAGGGTATATTGCGGCGAGAATGAGCTGGAAACTATCGAACAACTCTTCCGTAACTGTCCAGCCCTTAGCAGGTTGAGGTTGAGGCAGGAGCTTCTTGAAGGGTTTGAATTCTTTGTCGAGTGCCGACATTAAGGCTTTTCATCAATCCACTATTAGTTTGAGCTGGTTGAGAAGTGCTAGGACTTCAATATTGTAGTCGTGCTCTCTTGTGTGTTTGTGGTCCACTTCATTTCTTCTCCCTTTCCTACTTCCTCTCCTTTTCCCTATATGCTCTATTATCCCCTCTCGTTTAGGACGTAGTAAAATGAGTTAACTTGACCGACGAGTAGTGTACTTATATCAATGGCAAGTACATGTCTTCTAACCTAAACCTACTTACTTACAAAATGGGTGTGTTAATTTTACCCATGAGTTAAGGGACCACCAGTTTAAAGTCAACACCGAATGACAGATTTATTGAGAAACTTTTCATTGGAGTTTTATTCAGGATATTGCTGACAGGAAGCTACCGAAGACATATTTCTTCATATTGTTACGTTTTTACCTTTCAAAAACGTTTAAAATATGAGCTCTTAGATTGCAAATTAAATAAAAATAAATTTGAGTTTAATTCGCGTCTTCACACAAGACTTACTGAACTTCACTAACTCAGTCGCCTGCTGTGCCTTCCCTTTTAATATAGCAGGGTAAACAGTTTGACGAATGTTCATGACATCGCCTTCTCGAAATCTCTATAAATTAAATTATAAATTAAAGTAAACAACGTTGTTTCATTATTGTTGTTTGGGTACTTTGTTTACATTTATTATTGTAGTGTTGTTTGTGTATTATTGTTTACTTGTTTACCAATTTTTAATGCTAGTGTTTGTTGCTTATTATACATACTCTTTCAAAATCGTTCTTTATATATCAAGAACTTGCGCTTAGAGAGGAAGTGTGCGCATTATCATAATACTGCAAACTTTTGCAGTAAAAATCATTTAAGTTTCTATGATTATTACAATTTTCCATTTAAACTAAAAAAATTGTTAAGGAATGTTTAACTTTTTCCAGTTGTATAATTAAAAACACAAAAAAGCACGAAAATTAAACAGAACATTCGAAATATTCCTAATAAAACGGAAAAGTTCAAGTAAATTTCATTGTTTAGAAACACATGGCCTTCGTTTTAAGAAATTTTAATTGAAATTTCAATAGAATTTAATAACCATGAAATAAATGACGAGAATTTCCTTAAAATAACGTGGTCAGTCAAGCATTAAAACAACGCCATTATTTAATTTTCTGCCTCCTTTTTTGTGTTGTTTTCAACCAGAAATATGGAAATTTTATTTTCAATAAAAGCAACAAAAAAAAGAAAAACAAAAAATAAAAATAATTGTTTTTCATTTGTTTCGTTTTACATTTCCCACTGGGGTCATTTCTCAACCTACTCACAGTGAAAATCGTTTCATATTTATTTTATAATTGGTGTCACAATTTAAAAATAACAACAACAAAAAGTTCAATTGTTTCCTAAAATTGTATGTAAATTTGCACATAATTGAAGTCAAGGTCAATTGAAGATTGTATTCAGAAAATAGTATGGCAGTGGAAATGGAAAAGAAGAGAGAAAAACGGAATTTTTCAAAAAAAAAAATTATGTTGATGACATAAATGTTGTCAGGTCAAATGCCACCCAGAAGTACAACATACGTTCGATGTAATCCCTATTCGTTTACCATTTTAATACTTTATGATACTAAAATTGATATTTTATGCATGGGTCTCACCATAAAAAAGGCAGAAAACTAATTCACACCATGGTTAAATAGGAAATTATCACAGGAAGAATAAAAAGTAAAAAAATCTTACCGAAAAGTTAAATTAATTTTGCAAACAATTGTTTATGGAAAATTTTGTGTGTTACATTGTGCAGCAAAACCAAGTCACCATTTTTGATTAGATAAATACAGTGACCATCAGAAGAAAACGTACACTATGGATAAAATGCTAACAATCTTCAAACTCAACTTTTACCACTTAAGGAGAGTGCCCGAAAAAATTTGACAATATTTCGAAATTTTTTGTAATTTTTTTTAGTTTCAATTATAAAAACTAGCAATGAAAAAATTGCAAAATAAAAATAACGGTAATTTATTAAAATATATGTTTTTTTTAATATACATTTTCTTTTGACGCTCACTGTAGGTTGAACGTTGAAGAGCGGGTGTCATCTACGGAAGGGACTGCCGATGTCAACTTTTATTAAGGCTTCACAAGCTCATAATCACGCATATCTCGGTTACCTAATAATGGTTTCCAAACAATTTTAACTGGAAGTCGCCCTAGTCTAGTAGGACATGAGGCTTCGTCAGCTCAGATATTTCCAATAGAATAAAATACGAAAAAATATGTCTTCGGCGACTTCCTCTCAGCAGATTTCATGCAAAAACCCTGAGAAATAAATAAAATTGCTATGAAAAGTTTCTCAAAAATCTGTCGTTTGGAATCGACTTTAGACTGTAGGTTTCGCGATTCATGTTTAAAATTAACACACACAACATAAGTGGTGTGAGAAGCTAGGTCGTAGTCCTGACTGAAGGGTTTAGATTGCGAAATATGTATGCAACAATGTTAACTACTATATCGTTGTTCCAAAGCGTTCTACTTACAGCTTCTCTTTATTTTCTTGGTTTACCTCATGTAATTCAACACTTATGTTAGCAGGATCATTCGCCTCTTCTTTTCCCGGTCATTTCCCGATGGTTAGGTACTCAAATAATAATCATGTGCTCATATGAGTTCCTATTCTATCATATCAATCTAAATTCCGATGGTCCAGCCCATAAACCTCCTCATTGTACATATCTCCGCCTGGAATTCCTTTTCGCTGTATACCAAGATAGCCTGGTTCTAGGTCCAATATATGGTCAATATAGTACATTAGAATTACGACCTACTTTCTCACACCACTTATGTTCTATATGTTAATTTTTTTATTTATGAGTGGCGGAACCTACAGTTTAAAGTCGATTTCGAACGACAGATTTTCGAGAAACTTTTCATTACAATTTTTATTTACTCTCAGAGTTTTTGTCAGAAATCTGCTGAGCGGAAGTTGTCCAGTAAATTTTTTTTTTACTTTGTTTTGTTGAAGATGTTTGACCTGGGGTTTGAAACGTGGCCTTACGTCTAATAAGCCAACATACTACCTACTAGATTGTAGCGACTTCATATATACATACACAAATACATACATGGATACATAGTCCATGTTTAAGACTCAATTTAAAACATACCATATCATATATCATATGCTTTCTCTGCTTTTTCCTGTAGGAAATATTAAATTAATTGGCAAGAATTTTTTAAATCTGTTTATAGTTATATAATTGGACATTACAGCCCTTTAGTCAGGATTACGACCTAGTTTCACACAGAACTTATGTTGTATGTATTAATTATATACATGAGTGGCGGATTTTGAACGACAGATTTTTGAGAAACTTTTCACGGGAATTTTATTTACTCTCAGAGTTTTTACCAGAAATCTGCTGAGAAGTCGCTGAAGGAATATTTTTTCATCTTTCGTTTTATTGGAGATGTCTGACCTAGGGTTTGAACCGTGGCCGGCGGCTTCATACACATACACAAATACCTACGTAGATACATAGTCCAGGTTTATTCCTACGTTTAATACGTCATCATCATGCAGCTTACGACTTAATTTAGGGCATAAGACCCTTATTCATACATATGGACTGTAATAACCCGCTATGTCAATAACAACACAGCGGTCTCTTTAAACACTTTTTCTAAGTCAACTAATAGATCTCTGCAGGTTTTGATTCTTTAATACGCTCTGGTTTATGTCACGTAAAGTGCAGTGCATAAACAATTTCAATTGTAGTAGCCACATAAATTTACTCAATGACTTAAATACTTAGGGATTTCAGATAAAATCTTAAAATATTGTGTCGCATTATATTATCGAACCAAATGTAACTCTCTTGCTTGTGTTCACTTTTGTAATTTTTTGTTTATCTGTAGAAAACAATCATTTTCATCTTGTCTTTTATAAAAATCTTTAAAACATTAACGTTTTCTTTTTTTATTATTTCTTTTTTTTTGTAAAAATATTTTTCTTACAAACATTTTTTAAAATATTCCATTTGTTGATGCACAGCGCTTTTAAAATCTTTCTTTTGAATATTTAATGTACTTATGTATGTATGTACGAGTATGTATGTATATCGTATATAATGTACCATACATGCAAATGATTTTCCATAAAGATTTTCCATATTTTAAGGTTGCTGCACAGATTTTTAAATAATTTGGTTTCTTATCTTTTCTTTTCTTGTTCTTTTTTTTTTTTGTTTCGTTTTGCAAATATTAAATACGATGAAAATAATATGAAAACTTAAATTTAATTTAAATATAATCTTTTGACGACGAAATATTTTAAAAATCTTTCTTTTTATGTTAGATTATGGCATAAATAACTTCTTCTTGATTTTCATTATTTTTATATTTGAAATTTTATTTAAATAAATACTTCCTTAATGGTTAAATATTTCTGCATTAAATTCCTTATTAATATGGATTCTCTACAAAGGAATTATAGAAGTCTTAAGAACTAACAAATGCCTTTAACAGAGCATACAAGGATTTATTTGATATAAGAAAATAGAATTTTAAATTAAATTCTCTGTTTACATAGCATAAATGATAATATATTTTGATCAGATAAGTTATTAAATTATCAAAGAGATTTTTAAAATATTGCGTGGAAAAAACAAAGAAACAAAAAAAAATTTTTAAGTCTTTCACCCAGAGATGTGCGCTGTCCTAAGGTCTAGGTTTATGTTACAAGACAAGTATAGTGCCAATTTGACCCATTGTACGAACGTCCTTAAGGGGAGAAGATAATAGAGGAAATAGGGAAAAAGAAGAGGAGGAGAAGCTTTTCATGGAAATTTTATTCTTCTCCCAAATTTTTGTCAGAAATCTGCTGAGAGGATGTCGCCGAAGAAATAATTTTTCATATTTCCTTTAGTTGGAGATATCTGAATTGGGGTTTGAACCGAGGCCTCCAATAAGCCAACAAAATACCTAACAGACTACGACGACTCGCCTTTATATTACTTCTTACAGTAGTTGAACTATTAAACAGTGTGAGGCGAACTCTGCGTTCTAAAAGAGTAGAAGTTATACTCAACGAAAGGAAGCATGCAGAGAGGCAAATACCCTTTTCAAAACAAATGAGTTTTAGGCAACTAAAATGTTTGTTAGGAAATTACAATAAGTGAAGATTTGATCGATCTAAGGATAACCTGAGGTTGGTAACCAGTTTTTTACTGGACACTATAAACTCAAAGTACACTTGTTCAGAATGGGAATCGTCTTAAAACCAACATATAGATTCTGTGATGATGAGAATGATTTATGAGAACGCTCTTTTGGTAGCTGCGAGACATTAGCACATCTCAGAAGGAGACACCTGGGTACATATAAGTTCTAAACAAGACACTGCTTTTATTGACATCGAGCAGCATCCTTAAGGAGGAGACATTATTAAGTTTTAAAGTTTGAGGAGTCCAATACATGGTGTGATCGGAATAATATGGCTTCTTTCCCCACCCATCGATTGACGGGTGATTTCACACATTTTTGTGCTATAGGCTGATTTCCAAAATGTATCAATACAAAGTTTGTATGCAGTTCTACTACGGTATATAAACTATGTAGATATGCAAAATTACCAAACGATGCATCAACTATAAATCCGATGCCTGATTGCTATTTCACTGCGTTAAAAATACACATTGACGACGTTTTGAAACACGATACTTTGTTCACTTTGTGGTCGCCGTGGTATAGTAGGTAGTGTGTTGGCTTACTATTCGTAAAGCCCGGGTTCGTATCCCAGGTCAGACATCAAAAATGAAATATGAAAAAAAAAATAAATATTTCTTCGGCGACTTCCTCTCAGCAGATTTCTGGCAAAAACTCTGAGAGTAAAATAAACTGCCATGAAAAAGTTTCTCAAAATTATGTCGTTCGGAGTCGACGTTAAACTGTAGGTCCCGCCACTCACGTATAAAATTAACGCACACAACATGAGTGGTGTGAGAAGCTTGGTCGTAATCCTGACTGAAGGGTTGTAATGGCCAATTATGTATGTATGTATGTATGTACTTTGTTCAAACACAAAGCAACTAACATTTTGGTAGTCAGCCGTACTTGTAGACATCGTAGCGAAATTGGTTTATTCCCACACTTAAGGGAATTTATCAATGACCTTGACCTAATATTACATGTTCGTAAACTATTATATACATCTCTAATATTAGATTAAATAAAATGAAGTCGCCGTATTCTAATAGATAGTGTGTTGGCTAATTAGACGTAAGGCCACGATTCAAAGCCCAGGTCAGACAAAAATTCTGAGAGTAAATAAAAATTGCCATGAAAAGTTTCTCAAAAAAATCTGTCGTATGGAGTCGACTTTAAACTATAGGTCCCGACACTCATGTATAAATTTAAAACACAGCATACGTAGTGTGAGAAGTTAGGTTGTAAACCTGACTAAAGGATTGTAGTGACCAATTGTGTATGTATGTACCAGACGTCTGCAATGAGTATTCAAAAAGATGAGTATAATCGAATAATACTCATAATTTCTAATACTTATACGCATTCATACTTATTTTAACATCATGGAACCTCTACTCATATTCAAAGTTTGAAGTACTCATCATATTCATACTGTAAAACATGTAGGATGTTGATTTCAACTCTCCATAACTCAACATATACACGAGTCACAAAATATGTACAATTCGCCTACGAACACTAAAATACTCACTAAAAGGTTGTGTGTTTGCTCTGATTGCTGCTCTGTCTTTTTTGCTTATGAGTCTGTTTTTTTTTTTTTTTTTTGTAAATGCAAGAATAACTAAGACTGTAAATTTTAATGAATGATTCGAGTCACTCGAATCATTTATAAGTATTATAAGTATTTTTCTAAAGTTACGTATCTTAAAGAGTATGCTTATGAATCAAACATATTTGGAATGGTACTCATACTCATTACAACCTGTACTTATAAATCAACGTTGTAGTGAGTATGAATGAATCAGAGTGCATAGTTAAATTTCAATATTGTTGACTCACTTATATTCAAAATTCCATGAGTGCTTATGAGTAGCAAAAAACGATTCATTGCTGATCTCTGGTTCCTAGGTCAAATAAAAAAATATTTCTTCGTCGGCTTCCTCGCAGCAGATTTCTGGCAAAAACTCTCTGAGTGTAAGTAAAAATTGCTATGAAAAGTTTCTCAAAAAAATGTGTCGTTCGAAGTCGACTTTAAACTGTAAGTTCCTCCACTCATGTATAAAATTAAAACACAGCATACGTAGTGTGAGAAGTTAGGTTGTAAACCTGACTAAAAAATTGTAGTGACCAATTTTGTATGGATTAGTGTTAGCGACATATATCAATCATGTATCAGTACGTGATATTTTTAAGGTAAGAATGAATAGATTCGGTACAGTGCACCCTTTACAGTTTCTAAATCCAAATTTGGTACAGCTTTTGGCAAGAAAGTCAAGTTTTGACTGGTTGTAGTTGTTTCAGACTTGGACTCCAAGGCATGTAGCCCAAACTATGTGGAGAAAACAAAAATTGGAGAACATACATATATACTTATACGTAGTCTAGTAGGCTTATTAGACGTGGGGCGAAGGTTCAAACTCCAGGTCAGACATCTCCAACAAAACGAAATACAAAAAATGATGATGGATGACTTTATGTCAGAGAGAGCGATTTCCTGACTTCTACGGAATTTAAACTAAGATAGCTTAAGTTTACAGTCGACCTCATTTACTACCTTTTTTAAATTTTCTTTAATTCCCTTTTCAATCTTCATTTGCTATTATACAACGTAGTTTAATTAAAGAAATTTATATTCACTGTCAACATCAGTTCGGCAATTTCGAACTAGGAAAATATTTCCTGTATCTTCCTATACCCCATCCAATGGGATAAATTATGACTTTCTTAAAAGAAAACTAATATAATATGAAGCAAAACTGAACAATGCAATGAGCGTAACATTTTTAAAAAATGACATTTAAAATACCAGCAAATAAACGAAAAATGTTTTTACTTTAAGCCAATATTTCAAGACACAAAAAACAAGGAAAAATAATGGATGAAGAAAAATAAAGAAAAGGAAAAACCAGAAGTAAATGAATTTAAATTGATGCAAATTCAGAGGTATAAAATTCATAAAAAATATATTAGAATACAAACATAACAGAAGAAGAATTCTTCTCCTTATTTGAATAATTTACAAACAAAGCCACAAGTATTGAAAAAGAAAAAATATATTCGTATACGAACATAAAATCCATAAGACAAGATGTATTACAACCAGGAAAAAAGAAATGAAGAAGAGAATCATATTAAATTTCTTGAATAATGTTTTGGTTTTTACTTTCAATTTGAAAAACTGCAAAAAAAAGAAAGAAAAAGACAAAGATTTATGGAAGATAATATATGGGATTAAGGTGAATATGAATATGATATTCAACTAACATGCAAACGTACTAAACTTGTCATATGAATTTCTAAATAAAAATGTTTTTTTTAGTTTCAAGGGAAAAATTGCATTGCAATTTTGAGATGCTAACAAAATAAATATGTTTTATTTTCAATATTCGTTTATTTTAAGGAAACATTTTTTGAAATTTTAATTTAAAATATCAGTTTTATGAAAGGAAAAATAAATCGTTTTCTATAATTAAATTTAATTAAAAAACAACTTGCCTGCCATGTCGATATTATAAAACAAATGACTAATGGACACCCATTTATCTAAGGCTCTTGTTTCTTTATTTTTAGAACATTTCCTCATTCTGCTCTGTGTTCGATTGTGTTGTGTTGTATTAAAGAATTGAGTTTCACAGATTAACGAAACAAAAGGAATAAGAAAATATACACAGGAAATTAGTAAAAGGAAAACAAAGAAAGAATATAATAATGGATGAGCATTGGCATTGAACAAGTGTGTATGTATTGTTGTTTAATTCTGAGAAAGTGACGTGAAAAGGATTTCGCTTTAGTGCTTAAGATAAATGATTTTTTCTTACTCGATGGTTAGTGTGCACAATGACTTGGTATGGTTTTGGTTTGGTTTGATTTAATTTCATTTCATTTTATTGAATTTAATTTATTAGATCGTAAGTTTTATAAATTCTACATATAAAACAGAATACAAATTGATTAAATATTACAAAAAACTATAGAAATCAAATAAAACATGTTTTCTTATCTCATAACTCAAAATTATTGAAACCAAAAAAATACCAAAAAAGTTTCGAAGTATTACCAAATTCTTTCGGGCACTCTTCTTAAGTCATAAAAGTTGAGTTTGTTGAATATTAGAATTTTATCCTTAGTGCACAGTTTCTTTAGACACCCAGTGTAGATTCTGTGGTGATCATGATTTATCAGAAATACTTTCTTAGAAAGTGTGAGACATTAGTACATTTCAGAAGGGAACACATGGGTACATTTAAGTTTGGTGTGCGTTTTAAAAATTCTACATATAAAAGGGGAAAAAAAAGAAAATTATAGAAATTAAATAAAACATTTTTTATTATATCATAACTAAAAAACATTGATACATATATACATAATTGGTCATTACAACCCTTCAGTCAGGGTTACGACCTAGTTTCTCACACCAGTTATGTTGTGTGTGTTAATTTTATACATGAGTGGTGGGATCTACAGTTTAATTTCGACTACGAACGACAGATTTTTGAGAAACTTTTCATTTCAATTTTGTTTACTATATATAAGTTGCTCTTCATTATTGTATATTAAGGTTACTCTTCGTTGAATCGACGAACACTTTAACCCTCTTTATCATATACACACAGTTACTAATTTATAATACGGTCAACAAATTTCAGAAATTTTTTAATTAATCCGTTTTCAATGAAAATCTTTATAATTGTCTGACAACTTTCCTCGATTTTAAGACGGTCTTATTTAAAAAAATTTTAAGACAGTCTTTTTGCATTAGTTCAGAAATTTGTGAAATTTGTTAATCGTACGTATACCTTGGTAACCCTGCACAGGCCTTCACAGCCCACAAAGCTTAACAAATTTCAGAAATTTTTTAACCAATGCAAAAGACCGTCTTAAAATCGAGGAAAGTTGTCAGACAATTATAAAGATTTTCAAAGAAACGGATTTTAGTAACTGTGTGTAATTCTTTTGTGTTTGACCAAATATCGCTCTTTTTATCAACAATGTTGGTTGTTGTTGTTGGTATAACGGATAGTGTATTGCTTTACTAAACAACAAGTCTGAGCTCAAACCTCTTGAAAAAAATAATTTAGTTTCGACGACACTCTCTCATTAGGCTTTTGCCAAAGATTTTTGCCATGACAAAGTTTCAATTGAAAAGTTTTCAATTCTTAGCAGACGCCACTGTCATGTAATGGCCAGCAACGTTATATACAGTGCACATCAAAATTACACTAAGAATAAAATTCTAACAATTCCCCAACTCAGCTTTTACCACTTAAGGAATGTGCCCGAAGAAATTTTACAATATTTCGAAATCTTTTGGAATTTAATTTTTTTTGTTTTAATTTTAAAAACTAGCAATGAAACAATTTTAAAATAAAAATAACGATAATTTAATAATATATGTATATTTTTTAATGTACAGTTTTTTGACACTCACTGTATGTATATAAATACTTAAATTCTTATATATAAGAATTTAATAGTATATAAGAATTTAAGTATTTATATACATATATAAGTAATGCTTACAACTAATCAACAACTTATCTTAGAAAATGTTTTCAATAAAATTTAATCTGTATGAAACTTAAAATATAAATCCAATGCCCATAAAAAATGTTTCACTGTGCCTTATCCTGAAAAATATTTGTTTGTATCTCCTCTAATTTTGTCCTTAGCTTACTTGCAAACGAATTCATATTCCAAAAATTACAGTCTGGTATAGCGTATCCTCTTAGTTTTTCCCTGTTTCCATTTTAAGTTTATTTTTCATGTTCTTTAAAGCATTTTAAAGGCATTTAAAAGTAAAAAATCTATATCAAGTAGACTTCAGTTAATAAACTTATGACTTCTTTAAAATATTTCATTTTATTTACTTAAAAAAAAACAGTTTTGTTGTGTATAAAAATACACAAGGGTGTGCTAAAATTAATTTACTTTCTACCCACTTGAAAGAAAGAAATGTAAGGCAAATAAAACACTTTTTTTTTGTTTTATTTCCACTTATTTTCCCCTCTTGACACTTTGACCTTTCTTTTTTCGTTTTTCTAATTCAAATAATTTTTCAAACGTATGTTTTTTCTTTCTTTCTTTATATCCTCTAAATAGATTCCAATGAAATCGATACTTTAAGTAATGACAGTGACAACTATGACAGAGGATTGTCAAAGAATTACATCAGGACAAAACATATTGCTTTGCCTGGCGACCTAACGCAGTTACAACAGCGGCAAAAAACTTCAACAACAACAACGAAATTAATAATGCCCACTATTGAACCAGAAACAACAGTAACTAAAACAACAAGTACAACTAGAAAACTATTATCAATGTCCTCATCATCATCGTCATCAGCGTCATTGTTATCATCATCCTCTTCAAAATCGTTAATGTCCTCATCTTCCATGTCATCCATATTAATGCCAGATGACCAAACGAGGCAACATTTAAGCAGCAGCAGCAGAACTCAATTAGATGTCTTAACATCGCTTTCATTATTATCATCATCATCGTTGTCGTTATCATTAAATGATACAATAGCGCCCATAACAACAGAATTACAATCATTATCGTCCACATTATTCGCATCCACAGCGACATCTGCAATTTCATCCTCATCCTCATCCACATCCACAACCGCTTCCGCTTCCACATCAACTTTAACGTTTCCAAAGAACGAGGAGGCGGCCACCGCCCTGGGCCATCAAGGAAATGAACAAAATATGCACAATACCAACAGTCACTTGACTGTTGACAATGTTAATGCTACTATTGTGTCCAATAACAACAACAACTACTACAATGATAGGATAACAAAAACATTAGAAACAACATCACAAAAACAACAACAACAACATTCTAAGGATACAACCATAAAATTGCCATCACAAAAGAATACAAGTTCAATAGCTAAAGGCTCTTCAAAAACTGACAGCAGCAACACCATCAGTACAAGCGACAGTGGGAGTCTCAATGATGACAGCAACAGCAGCAGCAGTAGTAGTAGTAGTAGTGTTAGCAGTAGCCGAAATTCAAGTACAAGTCATACAAACACCGGCACAACCAGGATATCAGCCCGTAAAGTTGACAGCAAATACATTCTGTCCAAAGCCCATAAAACTGATGCTCCCATGCTTAATTATATTTTCGATACATTTTCATCGGCAAATAAACATCATCATCATGATCAGCGGTAAGTGCGATAAATGCGAATGTTTTTTTTTCAATATTTCTTCCATTAAAATTTGAAACATTTGATTTCGAAACAAGAAGAAGAAACCCAAAGCTTCCGGAATAAATTGTTGTTATTTTATCATCATCATTATAAACCACAGATTTGTGCCTGTGTGTGTGTCTTTTTTATTAAAATAACTTTAAGTAATTGAGCGAGGGTAGTAAGTGCATTGGTTAAAATCGATTTGAAATTTTAATACGAAAACTGCTTTATAAAATGTATTGATTTGGATTGCTGGTAACCAACCATACATAATTGTTAGTGTGAATCAGAAATCAGCAATAAATCGTTTTTCGCTACTCATAAGCTCTCGTGAAATTTTGAATACAAAAGAGCCAACAATATTGAAATTTAAACGTTGAATTTATAAGTACATGTTGCAATGAGTATGCGTACAACGTTGACATCAAACTCATACCATTCGAAATATGTTTGATTCATAGGAATACTCTCCTCGGGGTGCCCTGGTAGTCTAGTGGGTAGTGTGCTAGACTATTAGCATGAGGGTTGTGGATTCGGTTCCCAGCAGAGAGTATTGTAATTAATAAATAAATAAAACAAATAAATTTATAACTTTAGAAAAATACTTATAAACGATTCGAGTAACTTGATTCGAGTAACGCGAATCATTTATCTAAATTTCCATTCTTAGAAAACAGAGCAATAAGCAGAGCAAACACACGACCATTAAGTGAGTGCTTTAGTGTTCATACGCGAATCATACTTATCTTGAGCTTCTTGTATACGTTGAGTATTAGAGAGTCGAGTCGTGTTGTTAAGTATGAATATGATGAGTACTTCAAATTTTGAATATGAGTAGCGGTTACATGATATTAAAATAAGTAGGAATGCGTATAAGTGTCAGAAATTATGAGTATGATTCAATTCTACTCACCTTTTGGATACCCCATTGGTGATCTGTGTTATGTATGTAAGTAAAGTTTGTATGACATACAAAAAAATGCACTGGACATAGGCTGTTCATAAGTTTTCTCCATATTTGTCTATGCACCTCTATATCTCCGAGTTTCTCGATGTTGTGTTGTTGTTCTACCAAGACTATGCGATATGAAGTTTCTGTTCCTGTAATGTGGATGGCCGTTAGCTTTCCGCTTTTTCGGCTTCCTTGACGGCATGATAATTCTTCAAATGGTTTACGAAGTGGATGTCCGACCCACCCAAATGTTTGTTTACGAATCTCTAAGTTTATATACTCCATTGCAGTTATGGTCCAAAATTGTTGAATGCTGGTTATGTGTGGCTGGAATATTCTAAGAAATCGTTTTAGACATCGCTTGTAACAAACCAACTGTCATAACCACAAAGAAAAATGGAAAAAACGCTGGTCATGAAAGTATGTAGATTCGCTCTGACGATGAATTTGTTTGAGTACCATACCCTAAGCATTTACACTAGTACTCTACGTATTCCTTGAATTTTCACCGCTTTTTGAAACAATACTACCAAGACACTGAAATACTTCCACACATGAGTTTCGAGATCAATCAGTAGCTCAATCGATCTGCAATTAATTCGCATCTCTTTAGACATAACTTTACTTATCCTGGTATTGTGTTGGCTTATTAGACATAAGACCTCAGTCAGACATCTTGAACGAAACTAAATATAAAAAAATTTCATCGGTGACTTCCTCTCAACAGATTTTAGCCAAAAACTCTGTGAATAAATAAAATTGCCATGAAAAGCTTCTCAAAAATCTAGCGCTCGGAGTCGACTTTAAAATGTAGGTCCCGCCACTCATGTATTAAATGAACATACACAACGTAAGCGGTGTGAGAAGCTAGGTCGTAATCCTGACTGAAGGATTGTAATGACCAATTATGTAAGTACGTACGTATCCTGCTATCTATTTTATTCGACTTGAGAGAAAGATAACCCAGTTTCCTTGTTGTATAACAGTTTCTGTGACAGAGAGCACATGCATCATCCTCACAATACCATGTGGTCTGCACTTATTCGCGCGTTACAGTAAGAGACAACAAAGCTTATATGTCTTTCGTAATCCTGAAATATTGTCTAAAAGTTCAGAAATGGTTCCTCCATGTAGTACAATGCCTTAGCTCCCTCATAGCTACTGCTTCATACCGAATGGTCTTCAAACTTTGCCTGAACATATTTACATTTTACTGAAGCACAAAAAAACTGAGCATTTTAATAGAAATGAAAATTACTTTTCTAAAACCAAAAAAATTTGTCCACACTTCTTACATTTGTTTGAAATGCTGATGCCACTTAAACCGCATATTTAATACAAAAATTTTGCTGTAAAATTTTGCTGTAACATCAGATCGATTTCTCGCTCATTTGCATTTTTCAATATTCATAAGATCCCCATCGAAATTGTAGCATTTCGTGTTAATAACCAGCTGGCTACAGTCCTTATCAACAATGTAAACATATCTGCCATAAAAAATTGCCAACGAAATATTTTGCATAATTTTTTCTCGCGTTCTGCCTTTCTTCTTTTTTTCTTTGGTGAAACTTTTACAACCTGGAAAATATTTTCATTAAAAATAATGAAAATACCAAAAAAAAATTACAAAAACAACAATAATAGCGGAATAAAAAACACAAAGATTTCGAAAAAATTATTCATGCATTAATCAAAAAAAAAACAACAACAAAAGCAAAAACAAAAGGCATTAAAATGGTGAATATATTTCAATGGAAAATGAAACTCAAGCTGAACAAAAAAAAAACAAAACTACAATGGAAACTGAAAGCAAATATTCATTCATTTATTCAGTCAGCCAGTCAGTCAGATAGTCAGTTCATTCATTCATTGGTTCGTTCATTTGTTTTTACAACTACAACATGACTACTCAACTCAACTCAACTCTTCATTGCTCGGTCTGTCTGTTAGTGTGTCATTGACAAATGAGTATGGCAGGGATTTTGTACCTGTAACTTGAATAACAATAACAACAACATGAAATAAATTGACACAAAAATCCTTTAAAAATAAGCAAAAAAAAACATGAAAATAAGGAATCCAAAGTAGAATTTATAAATTGACAGTCACAATACAGTACAGTTCAGTGGACAAGGGGTGGAAAAGGGGGCAGACATCGGACTGGCTTAAAAATTTTGTTTACTTTTCCTGGCATTAGCAGTAGTAGTTCACCATACAATGCCAAATGCCAGTATGGTTTGCAAACAACCCAACATGCTTTACACGAGTTTTGGATTGATTTCTTAGAATATGTTTGGATACAAATGTTCGTGGAAAATGATACAAATGTTCGTGGAAAATGTTGGGTTTTATGAAATGGTATGAATCGTTAAAGAACTTTCAACAGGATATTAAATTCTACTTAAACAGAGCATCTATAAATTAAGAAAGTTTTAAACGTGTTAAAGTGGAATCGTTTATCAGAAACCGTATTAAAGAGAAAAGTTTGATTTCCAAATAAAATTTCAATTGATCGACAAGAATTATTCCATTCGTCTAGCACTGATGTTTAATCTTTTAAGACCGTACACTCAATTTAATGAGAAGTAAAAAATCTGGAAGAATACTCTTTTATTTACACTCATGTGCTCATGAAACTTCCACCAACTCCACTTGACTCTATTCAAATAGCGTAACGCAAGATAGCCAGTTTTTCTACCTCAATATTGTCGAAACCATCTGGTGTACAATATATAGTGCAGTAATCCGGATTGCTAACTATTGCTACGATGACTTCCTGTCGCCTTTTGCTGTTACGGTTTTATAGAAAACATTATGCGATGTCATGTGATTAAGTTATACTTCATGACTATAAATTATCAGCCCTGGCACTAACTCAAAAAATGAATACAAAATGCCTAATGTACACCAGAGATCAGCAATGAGTATCCAAAAAAATAAGTAGAATCGAATCATAAGCATAATTTCTGATACTTATACTCATTGATAACCCCATTTAACCGAAGTACAAACTTAAATGGTACCAAAAAACTTAAAATTCATTTCATTTAAGATTTTCTAAAAGTCGTATTTAACTAACAAATGGGAGAATAAAACCTTGAAACAAAAGGGAGCAGCATACATACATAACATCATCATACTAATATTAGAGAATGGAATTTAGTTCAAATTTTTTTGTTTAGTATCTACAAAGGCCGAAGGTAAATTGGGAAAAATTTTCAATTTCAGACGCAAAATTTGCTTGTAAAATGAAAAATGCTAAGTAAACGGATAAGTCCCCCGAACTAAGAGCTGTGTAGTGTTCTACTGTGACCTCAGCTATATGTACAGACATTCCAGAGATCAGCAATGAGTATTCAAAAAGAGGAGTAGAATCAAATCATACTCATAATTTCTTATACATATACGCATTCACACTTATGTTAATAAAATGGAACCTCTACTCATATTCCAAGTTTGAAGTACTCATCAGATTCATTCATACTTAACAACACGTATCATGTTATTGATTTCGACTCTCCATAACTCAACATATACACGAATCGCAAAATAAGTATGATTCGCGTACGAACACTAATATACTCACTAGAAGGTTGTGTGTTTGCTCTGCTTGCTGCTCTGTCTTTTTGTAAATGCAACAATAACTAAGACTGTAATTTTGATGAATGATTCGAGTCACTCGATACTCATTTATAAGTATTATAAGTATTTTTCTAAAGTTATGAATGTGAATGAGAAGGCTTATGAATCAAACATATTTCAAATGGTATGAGTTTGATGTCAAAGTTGCACGCAAACTCATTGCAACCTGTACCTATAAATTAACGTTATAGTGAGTAGGAATGAATCAGAGTACATAGTTAAATTTCAATATTATTGACTCATTTGTATTCAAAATTTCATGAGTGCTTATGAGTAGCGAAAAAACGATTCATTGCTGATCTCTGGTAGTAAACCGCACCGCATACTCACCGCTTGAAACCAAACATACATAATGTACTCCAGCCACGATACTATTTTGTCTTCTAACATGATTTATGTTGACATCTATCATACAGTGCTCACTAGTTCAAGTATATCTGAGTTATAATGATGGTTTTTTCATGAATGTTTTAATACATTCCGTCATCTCGAACATAAATTTGTAGTTATACACCGTACTTGGAACACAGACAAGTTGGTCAATGTCTATTACAATGGCTAATCAATCAGACGTTTGAACAAATTTTTATGACCGAATTAAGGCAAATCAAACTATCGTGGAAGTTATGCTCTAGTCTTAGTAAAAACAATAATAAAAATAATGACTAGTGCAGGTACTATACTGTCACCGTAGTATAGGGGATAGTCTGTGGGCTTACTAGACGACTGCTGATAGTATGTACCTCAACTCTTACATCTTGAGAAAAGAAATATTTCCTTGGACTACACACTCTACGTCTTTTGACAATAGTATTGGGAGCTAATTGCCTCGTCTCTGTAGTCCAGTAGGTAGTGTGTTGGCTTATTAGACGTAAGGCCACGGTTCAAACCCCAGGTCAGACATCTAAACGAAAATATGAAAATATTTCTTCGGCGACTTCCTCTCAGCAAATTTCTGGCAATAACTCAGAGAGTAAATAAAAATGCAATGAAAAGTTTTTTTCAAAAATCTGTCGTTCGGAGTCGACTTTAATCTGTAATTCCGGCCACTAATGTATAAAAATTAACGCACACATCAGTAGTGATGTGAGAAGTTAGATCGTAATCGTGACTGAAGAGTTGTAATGATCAATTATGTTATTAAAAAATTAACGCCTGCAGATATTTTGTTAGAATTTCCAGCGTTGGTTAGGGGGAAGCTAACATTGCTGTGCTTCGCTGCTTTCATACAAATCTGTACGAGAAATTTGAACGAGATGTTATCTGTCTTCCACATATTTAATGATCAGTTATCTTATAATTTATCGTTCGAAGTCAACATTATGTTTTAGATTTCAGAACACAGGGAGAAAATTGTTTCTCTATATGGAGTTCCATTGAGTTTAACTTGGACAATAGATTTAACTTGGACAACAGATTTCAAATTTATTTAACACTCTACAAAACAAAACCTCTTATTAGGACACATTCCTACGAGTAGCATTCCAAAGGTAAGAAAATAAACATCTTTACCATCCGCTGTGCTTTAGGACCTCTGGACCTCTAGTTTATTACTTAAAATTCAAACGCTGTCTGATTCTAATATTTTCGGTCACTCTATCAAATTAACCAAACTAACTGACAAACACTTTCGCCATGCTTTTACGTCTTTAAATTAGAATTTTAAATATTTCATAATAATTCTGCTGTCATAACTCGACAAAATCTTGAAAATGTGGAAAGTTAACTTGGAATAAATGAATACAAAATGAAAACTAAAAAATCCTTTAAAAAAAAGAAGAAAGAAAAAAATACAAAATGAAAGTAAATCGAAAACAACAGAACGAAAGCATTTATTTCTCACTCTTAAGCAATTTACAATATCACAGCAGCAATATTTATCCATCTGTTCAGGGGGTATTGTTGCTGTTGTTGCTGCCATGCCGTCATCATTCTTATGCAGTCGACTATGTGCAATGAAACAAAATAGTTTTGTACACCTGAAAAGAAATTTTGAGAGGAAACCCAAGAAAAAATAAAAATAAAAAAAACAGAAACAGAAAAAAATCAGAAAAAAAATCAGAAAGAAATGAAAAAGAAATTGTGAAATAATTCAACTAAAAAAGTTTTGCACAAGATTCATGATTGAAACTGTTCCAGTTGTTTGTGTTGTTTGTGTTTTATTTTTTTCTTTTTTTTTCTCAGATTGAGAGTGTGTTTGTATTTCGTTCTATTCTCTAGAGTCTTTGGTGCAAGTATAACAACGGCAAATGCAATATAATATTGTATACGCAACAACAACAGCAACAACAACAACAACAACATGAACAACAAATACGAGAAATAAACAAAACATTCATTCTCATATAGAGAACATCCATTAAAATGGAACTCCAAGTCAAATTCATTGCAAACAAAAAAGAAAAAAACTTTGAAAATCTGTGAGAGAGTTCATGTACATACATACATGCATATGTATGTATGTACATGTGGGTAGGTGTACATATT
The DNA here is from genome assembly GCA_932273835.1 of Sarcophaga variegata. Classification (NCBI taxonomy): domain Eukaryota; kingdom Metazoa; phylum Arthropoda; class Insecta; order Diptera; family Sarcophagidae; genus Sarcophaga; species Sarcophaga variegata. The sequence continues at coordinate 111,923,253 of OW026362.1, read as the reverse complement.
TGTAATTGTGAGATTGTAAAGTATACATTCTTCATTAACACATATACATGCATGTACACACATATGCACGTACATATATACTGAACATGATTAGGACCTATAGAGCAGGTATAGTAACGGCCTACAGGAGATCAGCTCTCAGGGTGATTTCTGCCTTTCGCACGGTGTCTACTGATGCAGCATTGGTGATTGCGGGGATGATGCCCCTGAGGCTAGTAGTGGATGTAGAGAGGAGGAAACATGACACAAGGAGGGGAATGGATCTCCCCAGTCCTGTTCAGTTAGTGGATGACGCTATGCATAGATGGCAGCATGACTGGGTCAATTCAACCAAAGGAAGGTGGACCCACAGACTCATACCGAGCATAGGCGAATGGACCAAAAGGAGACACGGTCAGGTGAACTTCTACCTGACACAGTTACTAACCGGCCATGGATGTTATAGAGCATATCTCTATAAGTATGGTCATGATGTAGACGAGGCATGCCCAGAATGTCCCAATGAAAGGGAGACGGCGGAGCACGTTTTCTTTACTTGCCCGCGATATGTTGTTCAACGAAATTGCCTGGAGAGGACAGTAGGATTCCAGGTAACGCCCGATAACATAGTTAACCTGATGTTAACCTCATGTGACAATTGGAACGCAGTATGTGTTTTCGCAAGGAAGGTGTTGACGCAGCAAAGATTGGCTGAGAGAGCAAGGTCAGCAGAATTTGAAGGCAGCACTCGCTGAATCTCCACCCCCCCGAAGTAATACTTGATTGTGGTCCCGGGGGGGGCAAATGGTTGAAAGTGTGACGAACTAGGTTGGGTTTAGTACGTATGCGTTTAGCAAGCCGAGAGTAAGTCTTGCGGCGAATCGTGCACATTGGTAGGCCGGGCTACCAATGTCTTTCGAAGATTCCCAACCTTTAGCTCGTAAAGCTATAAAAAAAAAAAAAAATATACTGAACATGAAAACCCACATTCCTAACATAGTCACACCCACTCACATACACACTGTGCGTGTAAATACAGCTCAACGGTCCATGACGTGGTTTAATTTTTAAGTAACTTATGCTGTAGCATTGAGAAAAATCTTAAAAAACTTAAAAACTTTAGAAAGTTTTCTGTACAGATTTAAAGAACAGTTAGCGTTTAAAGAAATATTTTTTGGAAAATTTGTTGGAATTGAAGTTTGTGGTCTAGATTTACACATGGTTAGCAAGCAGGTAAGGGATTGTGGGTTCTACAAGTGTGGGGATTGTGGGTTCGATTCCCCTCACTATACAAGATCAACATAATGTTTATTTTATGCAATGTATACTTCATAGAGCATTGTTTTGGGAATACAAAAATACGTTTTATTTAAATCAGTTTACGTTGCAAGTGATAAGGAAAACTTCTGCAGAAAGAGCGTTTCACATATAGATTCTGTGGCTGAAAAAGGAACTGTAAGCTGTACTGTGTAGAATTATTTGACTTCCACATACAATTCGCTTACTTCTACTCGAGCTAACTGTTGGAATAGAACAGTCAAACACAAACCACATTGTGATGGTGTTATAACGAGTGAATAGAGTTCGATACCCTATAGTCATCACTTATTCGGAAGGACACATACATACATAATTGGCCATTACAACCCTTCAGTCAGGATTACGGCCTAGCTTCTCACACCACTCATGTTGTGTGCGTTACTTTTATACATGAAAGGCGGGACCTACAGTTTAACGTCGACTCCGAACGACAGATTTTTGAGAAACTTTTCATGGCAATTTTATTTACTCTCAGAGTTTTTGCCAGAAATCTGCTGAGAGGAAGACGCCGAAGAAATACTTTTTGTATTTTATTTTGATGTCTGGCCTGGGGCTCGAACCCTGGCTTTTCGTCTAATAAGCCAACACACTACCTACTAGACCACGGCGACTTCATCGGAAGGACACAAAAAATGTAAACATTAAGAAGACTATCTGCGGTAGGGAATTACTTAAACCCCCTAAGAAATGAAAAATTTTTTCGATTCATGAAACTTATACTGGTTCCAGCATTATCCGCATTAAAATCTATCATATTCACATGACCTCAGTCAGATAATGTATGTACTTAGGACAGATGCCTTTTCAACTCAATCTGCAAGTGGCATGATCTGCGTTTCCATTATTATCAATGACAAACATTACCGGCATTTGATAAAAAGCACATAGCATTGGAAGTTTATTAAAGGAATAGAATCGGTGATGGGTGCCCTGGTAGTCTAGTGGATAGTGTGCTAGACTATTAGCGTGAGGATCGTGTCTGTGACACTACACCTAGCATATGGTCAAAGTCAGAATATAATTTGTAATCTTATTGTAATTAATAAATAAATATTGTAGTACAAAAGAACTTAGAATTAACTCATCTGATACATACACTACATAAGTGATCATTACAACCCTTCAATCAGGATTACAATTGCTTCTTACACCACTTATGTTGTGTGTGTTTATTTAATATATGAGTGGCAGGACCTACAGTTTAAAGTCGATTCCGAATAACAGACTGTTGAGCAAATTTTTATGGCAATTTTATTTCGTCTAAGATTTTTTGCAAGAAATCTGATGACAGGATATCGCCGGAAAAATATCTTTTGGTACACGAAAATATAGAATGAACTCATCTGATAGAAATATTTTAAGACAATCACTGTATGGTTAACTATTCACGAAATGTTAATTATAATGGCCACAAACAAAAATTTTGAGCATTCTTTAAATTCACAGAAGTGCCAAATTTGCCAGTAAAGGCTAAAATACTCTCAAAAATCGATGTGTCAAATAGTCCAGTAAACAAGACACGACATAAGATAATAAGACGTAGTATAGACATTAAGAGTGTATTAGGATGTAGGCGCAGTTGTTGGGGTGTGCACCAGAGATCAGCAATGAGTATTCAAAAAGATGAGTTGTATAGGATCATACTCATAATTTCTGATACTTATACGCATTCATACTTATTTTAATATTATGGAACCTCTACTCATATTCAAAGTTTGAAGTACTCATCAAACTCATACTTAACAACACGTATGATGTTGTTGATTTCGACTCTCCATAACTCAACATACACAAGAATCTCAAAATAAGTGTGATTCGCGTGCGAACAATAAAATACTCATTAGAAGGTTTTGTGTTTGCTCTGCTCTTGCTGCTCTGTATTTTTTCTTTTTTTTGTAAATGCAACAACAACTAAGACTGTAAATTTTGATGAATGATTCGAGTCACTCGTCATCATCATTTATAAGTATTTTTCTAAAGTTCTGAATCTAAATGAGTAGGTTTATGAATCAAACATATTTCGAATGGTATGAGTTTGATGTCAAGGTTGTACGCATATTCATTGCAACCTGTACTTATAAATCAACGTTGTAGTGTGCACGAATGAATCAGAGTACATAGTTAGATTTTAATATTGTTGACTCACTTATATTCAAAATTTCATGACTGCTTATGAGTAGTGAAAAAAAATTATTCATTGCTCATCCCTGGTTGGCACCAACCGAGTATTTATACATGAATTAAATGGAGTCAAAGCTCAGTGTAGTCGCCGTAGTCTAGTAGGTAGCGTGTTAGCTTATTAGACGTGAGGCAACGGTTCAAGTTAGTTAGCATTTTTCATTCTGCAACAAAGTTGCGCGTCTGAAATTGAAAATTTTTCTCAATTTACCTTCGGTCCTGTTAGATATTAAACAAGAAAAAAGTTGAACTAAATTCCATTCTCTAATGTTAGTATGATGTTGTTATGTATGTATGCTGCTCCCTTTTGTTTCAATGTTTTATTCTCCCATTTGTTAGTTGAATACGTCTTTTAGAAAATCTTAAATGAAATGAATTTTAGGTTTTTTGGTACCATTTAAGTTTGTACTTCGGTTAAATGGGGAAAACGTGTCCTCCTGTAAATAATGGTAAAATATTTTCATATTCATTCCTGCTCTACTCTGCTTGAATTTAACCTTAAAAAAATGAAAATGAAAAACGAAAAAACGAAAACAAAAAAAGAAGGAAAAATAGGAAGGAAAAAATGGAAAATATGTAGAGAATACAAAAGAGAAATAACCTTCCTTAAATAGATTTGCAAAACCGTAAATAGTTCAAATGTTTGGAAATATTTTTCCTTCCTACCACTCATGGTTTATTTGCCATTTGCATTACATTTAGTATGAGTACTGAGTCCTGTAGTCCTGTAGTCCTGTAGTCCGGAGTCCTGTAGTAGATTGAATTAAGATATTGAAATTTTATTGCCAATGACTTGCTTAGCCTGTTGTAAGGACAACAAACCATTTCAAGTGCGTACGTTTAAGGTAAATAGCTTTGGTTTGCTACATAAATTGCCAAATCTTTACGAAAGTAATGAAATTTAAAATTTAAAATGGCACAACCAACAACTAAGGAAATAATTTTTATACCAATACGTAGTAGATTGTTGAGAGAGAGAGACAGAGTTGGGAGAGTTATTTAGAGGATTAGTTTAATTAAAAGCAATTTGCTTGAGCATGCATTGATTAAAATATGAACTCAATTTATTTAGATATGGTATGTAAAGTTTATTTATTCACTCAAGGATTTCTACAAATTAATAGAGAATCGTACATAAAGTTCAGAAATTTTATTTGGGTAATCGTTTCCATCTAATTATTTCAACTTAGGGGGACTATGGGGTACAGAATCACTATCTAAGGCGATTGGATACCTTAAAGCAACCCTATTGCATTGATTGGATACGATCCTTTCATTTCAACACCGAGGATTGAAAGCCTTTTACTATTTCTTTGGAAAAATTTCGGCCTAAATGCGAAAGTCTCCTAATTGACTACAGATTTTACAATCAAAGTCAGTGGCCAGAATGTCAAATCAAACCCCAGGTCATACTAAACATCCACATGTAGACATGACGTACATCATTACAACCCTTTAGTCTGGATTACGACCTAGTTTCTCACACCACTTATGTTCTGTGTGTTAATTTTATTCTTGAGCGACGAGACCAACAGTTTAAACTCAACTCCGAATGACAGATTTTTGAGAAACTTTTTCATGCAAATTTTATTTACTTTCAGAATTTTTGTTAGAAATTTGCTGAGAGGAAGTCACCAAAGAAATACTTTTTTTCATATTTCATTTTGTTGGAAATGTCTGACTTGAGGTTTGATCCATGGGCTCACGTCTAATAAGCCAGAACCTTCAGAACCTTCTGAATATATGTACTCAAGAGGGCGTTTTGATCACCATACTAATTAGAAATCCAGAATCATATGGTATAGTTGTTATAGACTTCTTCATTGAGGTTAATTCTTGTTAGAAATGCGCTGTTTGGGACTCTATATGCCCGTGGTATTTCCAATATTAGCCTGGGTATCCATATTACAAATACTAGTATGCTTTGAAGTCGCCATAGTGGAGTATATAGTGTGTTGGCTTATTAGCTGTAAGGTCGTGGTTCAAACCCCAGCCAGGACATCTCAGCAAAACAAAATATTTCTTCGGTGACTTCCTCTCAGCAGTTTTCTGGCAAAAACTCTTCGAAGGAGCTGCTGAGAGGAAGCAGTTTTCTGTGAATAAATAAACCTGCGATGAAAAGTTTCTCAAAAATCTGTCGTTCTGAGTCGACTTTCAACTCTAGGACCCGCTACTCATGGATAAAATTAAAACATACAATATGGGTGGTAAGAGAAGCTAGGTCGTAGTCCTATTTGAAGGGTTGTAATGGTGAAATATGTAAGTACACTTTTCTCATCTATTGTTATAATAGTTGATACTTCAGTTGCATATACAGTGACCGTCAAAAGAAACTGTACACTATGGATCAAATTCTCATCTCAACTTTTACCACTTAAGGAGAGTGCCAAAAAAAATTTGGCAACATTTCGAAATTTGTGTAATTTTTTTTTCGTTTCAATTTTAAAAACTAGCAATGAAACAATAAATAATAACGGTAATTTATTAATGTATATTTTTTTAATGTACCGTTCATTTTGACGCTCACTGCATGCGAAATACTTCACATATTCTGTTTAAGAAACTGAATATTTTCATCACAGTTTATGTTAAAGATATTTCTTGTCATAATTTCTACTTGGAATTTTTACTTGTTTTTTAGTCGCCCAATTTGTATGTGGAAGTCGTAGCAGTCTAGTAGGTAGTGTGTTGGCTTAATAGACGTGAGACCAGGTTTCTAACCCCAGGTCAGGCATCTCCAACAAAACAAAGTATGAAAAAATATTTCTTCACTGACTTCCCCTCAGCAGATTTCTGATAAAAACTCTGAAAGTAAATAAAAAAATTGGCATGAAAAGTTTCTCAAAAATTGTTGTTCGAAATCGACATTGAACTGTAAGTCCCGCCACTCATGCGTGAAATTAACACACACAGCGTGAGTGGTGGTGGAGTCGTAATCCTGACTGAAGGATTGTAATGACCAATTATGTATGTATGTATGTATTCGTATGTGGAATACACAAATCAAATTTCCTTAATTTATGTACATCCTTTTTCCTGAAATCCATAATTATTCTAGTTTCAACAGAATACGCCTAATGAGAAGTCACTTTAAAACTATAAAAGTCATCAAAACAGAACTTCTTAGAATTATTGAACTCAAAGGCTTCTTGGAAGCTTTTATTATAATTTCCAATTTATCCAACAGCCATATACATGTGCTAAACATTTACAACATGTGCTAAACATTTACAACATAATTAAATAAATGCAATTCTCGTGAAAGAGAATTTCAAAATAAATGCGAATATTTTTATATTTTTCGTCCTCTTTAATCCGCATGAACATGTAAATCAAAGTAATTATCATTGTGACCCTGTGAGAAACACCCACTTTCCGCTTTTAATCCTTTATGAATGCCGCGAAATCTGTAAATGAATTAAGAAGAGACTGTTTTTAAGGTGCAACGGAAAAGCACAAACAAAAATTAAATCTCATAAATGCACACATACAATGCAATGCATTGACAAAAAGCTAAAGCCAAACAAGTGAGAGAGAGAGTCACAAAAAAGGAGGTAAGAATAAATAAAAAATGAAAAATTAAAATTTACGAAGAAAAAACAAACTTTAACAAGCAAAAAATTACACTCTGAACATACTGGTGAGCAGACAGCGGGCAGGAGAAGTTCTGAGAAATACGAAAAAAAAAATAATAAAACATGCAGAAGCATATTTAAATGCAAGAAAAATGCACAAAAAGAACCAAATATTATGCACCCAACCCACCTCGTCGGGTATACTATTTTGTATGTGATAAGGAAGTCTATTAAAATGTAAAGCCAGAAGCTTCGACTTTATTAACGTGTTTTTAATTCTTTTTTTTCTTCTTACAACACTTCTTATATTTTACTCTCTGCCACCCCGATCATCTCTTTCTTCTGTTCTTCTTTATACTTCTTATACTTAAGTCTCTGCTTCACCATCCATCCCTTTCTTATTTTTGTTCTTTTTTAGTAAAAAGTCGCATGAGATAAAAAGTTGCAACTTTTTTAACTACAAGGTTATAATCACCCAAGCAAATAACGTGAATTCGCATGTTTAAGAAGCATTTTACATTAATCACTGCGTTTGTTACACTCTTTGAAGGAATCGAAAGGGTTTTTTAATTAAAAGTTTACATTTGAAATTTGAAAATTTTCATGTTTCTTTTAAAAGGTAAATAAAATGGAATGTTTCACGCATAGCTTTAGCACTGCACTTGGTCGTGATTGACATTTTTTATCATTTTCATTTTCAAATCAGTTTCAAATCTATAAAGCTAGACGATATAAGATGTTCTATAAGATACTCTTCAGTATATTGAGTTCTATTAAGCAGGAGAAAAATATGGGAAACTGTATATAAATAGAGTCGTTCAAATATATGGGATCTGTCAGCTTGTTGAAGTTGTATCTCTCGAATTAGTTGTCATTTATTCAGTTTAGTAGGTAGTGTGTTGGCATATTAGACGTAAGGCCATGGCTCAAACCCCAGGTCAGACATCAAAACGAAATATGAAAAATATATTTCTTCGGCGACTTCCGCTTAGCAGATTTCTGGCAAAAACTCTGAGAGTAAATGAAAAGTTGTTCGGAGTCTACCTTAAACTGTAGGTCCCGCCACTCATGTATAAAATTAACGTACACAGCGTGAGTGGTGTGAGAAACTAGTTCGTAATGACAAATTATGTATGTTATTCAGCCTATTTTTCGACATATACAGCATATACATATACATATACAGCAATGTGTGTTTGCTGAATGGGCTCTTGAGCCGTAGACTACTGACTCCTATTTTCATCATAAAAACTTTTTCAGCAATGAGGCCCATTTCTGGATAAATAGAGGCATGAGCAAAGGAAATTGACGAATTTGCTACAACACCAATTTCGGACTTGATCGTAACCAGAGATCAGCAATGAGTATTCAAAAAGATGAGTAGAATTGAATCATACTCATAATTTCTGATACGTATACGCATTCACACTTATTTTAATATCATGGAATCTCTACTCATATTCAAAGTTTGAAGTACTCATCATATTCATACTTAACAACACGTATGATGTTGTCGATTTCGACTCTCAATAACTCAACATATACACGAAGCACAAAATAAGTATGAATCGCGTACGAACACTAAAATACTCACTAAAAGGTTGTGTGTTTGCTCTGCTTGCTTCTCTGTCTTTTTTTTTTTTTGTAAATGCCTAACAACTAAGACTGTAAATTTTAATGAATGATTCAAGTCAATCGAATTTGTACTTTTATTCAATATTTCATGAGTGCTTATGAGTATCGAAAAAAACGATTCATTGCTGATCTCTGAGCGTAATATCGGCTCGATCAACTTCTGCCATGGGTGCAGATCTGCTGAGGACGAGGAGGCTGTTAGCCACTTTCTTTGTCAATGCCCATCTCTTGCGAGGTGCAGATATACGTTATTTACCTCTCCAATCCTTGTCAGCTTTACGGAACTATCATCCATTGACGTCAAGGATATAACTTCGCTTATCAAACTTTCGCTGTGGTAGGGTAGTCGTGCTTTTAATGTGCAGCCTTGCACTGACCAACTTCTTACCCAGTTTGGTGGAAGTCTGTCAGTACAGGGACTGCGTTTACCTATCTATCCAAGAGCATTCAATGCACCACGAAAAATTCAGTGTTTGATGTGGACGTTTGAGAATGATTACCAACTTCATGATGATGGATGATCAGGACCACAATGTACATTGTGATCAGGACACAAACGATATGAGGCTTCAGCAAGACGGCGCTAAGTGTCACACCTCAGGCTTTATTGGATATTCTGTACGAACGATTTGAGAACATCATCATATTGTATGGAGGTGATGTGAACTAGTTGCCGATATTGTTCGATTTGACCCCGTTAGACTATTTCTTATAGGGTTTTCTTATGTCCAAGATGTATGCGAATAGAAGCTTACAAACAACAATGATGCTCAAACCCATGCGATCGATCAAATTCAGCCTTATTTATGCGCAGAATCATGAGAAATTTGACATTTCCAATGCGCTCTAACCATGGTAGCCGTGGCGTGTATTTGAACGATGCTATATTCCGCACATCAGTTGGTCTTTCAAACGTGCAAGAGATATCATCAATCTGAAACACATATACATATATACACATATAATTGGACTTACAGACTAATACAAAATATAGAAGAATGGTAACATAGGTTAGATTAGGTTAGGTTAGAAGACGTGCAGTCGAAACAGTGTAGCATATATTCTTTACTTGTCCGCGGTACGAATACCGACGAAAATTTCTGGAGCGGACGAGCTTGATGCCCGGTTATTCCCGATAATGTGGTTAACCTGATGCAAGCATCATGCAAAAACTGGAACGAGATATGTTTCTTCGCAAAGGAAGTTTTAATAGAATAAAGGATAATATAGAGCCCAAGAACAGCAGAATTGGAAAGCTGAATCTCCACTTCCCCCGATATTATATTTAATTGCGGTCTCGAAAGGGGGGCAACTTAATAGAAGTGTGACGAATGAGGTTGGGTTTAGTACGCAGGCGCTTAGTAAGCCGAGAGTAAGTCTTGTGACGAATCGTGCACATTGGGTAGGCCGGGCTACCAATGTCTTCTGAAGATTCCCTGCTTTAGCTTGCATAGCTTAACAACAAAAAAAAACATATAATTGGTCATTACAATCGTTCAATCAGAATTACGACCTAGGAGGACCTACAGTTTGAAGTGGACTCCGAACGACAGATTTTTTATTTGAGAAACTTTTCATAGCAAATAGAAATCTGCTGAGATGTCTGACCTGGGGTTTTAACAGTTGCCTCACGCCTATAAGCCAACACACTAGGTATTGGAAAATTTTGATAAAATTTAAGACACAAACTTTATTAGAGACACACTTCTTTAAATGAATGCTTATGTTTACTGAATTATTGCTAAGTAGTCCTGAATTCTAAAAGAAAAATTTATCACGGTTAAGATCGTTTAATAATGGCCTTTTAACTCCGTTTACTAATAATCTTATCTAAGTAATCTTAGTTTTATTTCTTCATTGATTTAAAAAAATTTTTTTGAAAATTTAACATCATAACCCATAATAGCGCCGCAAAATGTATTCTTATAACCGTTATAACCGTTATTTCTGTGTAACAATTTTCATTTTCTGCCATAAACTTTAAGTAAATTATGTACAATACAGTTGAAATTGTTTCCGCTCATATTTTATTTTGCTTGTGCTTCTTACAGTTACGGACCACATTTTGAAGATGTTCAGCTGGTGGGACAACCGACCAATATGACAGTACAAGCGGGCAGCAGCATACATTTGAATTGCAGAATATCTCTGTTGCAAGATAAGACTGTAAGTATGTGCAGCTTAACTTAAAAAATAAAATAAAAAAAATTAAAGTTTTTCCTTTTTTTTTTTTGTAACGGCAAAGATTTAAAAGCAACAACTTTACTAAGAAATTGCCACCACTTGAACAGAAAGTAGAAAATAAAGAATATTTTTTTATATTTGTTATCTTCATGGCAATGGCAAGATGCAAAAGGAATAGGATAGGAAAACATTCTCAAAAGTGAAGAAGGAATATTAATACAACAACAACTAAAAAAAAGAAAAATTCTCTTTACTTAAGCAAACTTCTATGGCAGCAGATAGATACATTGTATATAATGTGTTGGGGTTTCAAGCTGGAATATGCATTCATAATGAAAGGATAAGATAGGATAGGATAAGGAGTTGGGAATTGTAAGCTTTGAATGTAAATTTAATTTGTTAATTGGTAGGAAAACAACACTTTACTTAACTTTAATTAATGAATGTGGCATTTAGAAAAAAGATTTCTCAAGAATATGCCATGTTATGCTTCCCTTTTTTCTTTTTTTCATGGGGGGGATAATGATAATGAAGTTTTCATTTTATTTCGAAATCTTTATTTAAGAATCTTTTGAATTATACTGTGACTGGGATTCGTTATAACTGTTGCGTTTTTCAATGTTGCCTTCTTTTAAACTAAGTTTTCCTTTTTCCGTCTGGTGCTTAAACTTAAAGGCGACTACTTAACTTTATAAGATTGCCTACATATAAGCACTGACCAGTATGGTCAAAATAAGAGTAACGTTTTAAGTCAACTTTACGACATATAATACTTAAACAAACCCTGGCAGCAATTCGAAAGAACATGGATATTGAAGAGCACTTTGAAAAGCACAAAAATAACGAAAATAGCGCAACGATTCGTATTTTTTTCATATTTCCCACCATTAAGTCTTCTTATGAGTGATTGTTTAGTTTCCTGTATTCCACGTCTCCAATTTAAGAGAGATTATCTCAAAAACACTACATAACATACTTTTACGTTTTTACCTTTTAAAAACGTTAAAAATATGAGCTCGTAGATTGCAAATAAAATAAAAAATAAATTTGAGTTTAGTTTTAATTAAAATTCTTTATTATAAGCCCTACTCTGGGTGCCACTGTTCACTATTTGATGTAAACAACAATTGCTGTTCTTTGTTATTCGTCTGCAATTACTAGACAATTATTCGACAGATCTCTGTAACGGAGATTTTCAAACCACGATTACTCTCTGCAAACACACCGCGTCTTCACACAAGACTGACTGAACTTTACTAACTAAGTCGCCTGCTTTGTATTGGCTTTTATATGTCAAAGTAAACAGTCTGATGAATGTTCTTGAAGGCGAATTTTCGTGGCTTCGCCTTCTCTTCTCTATAAATGTAAACATTGTTGTTTCATTATTGTTGTTTGTGTATTTTGTTTAAATTTATTCTTGTAGTATTTGTTGTTGTATTTTTGTTTACTTGTTTACCATTTTGTTTTATACTGATGCATACATAATTGTTCATTACAACCCTTTAGTCAGTATTACGACCTAGTTTACTTTAGTCAGTATTACCACCTATGTTGCGTGCGCTAATTTCCTACATGAGTGGCGGGACCTATAGTTCACAGTCATCTCCAAATGACAGAATTTTTGAGAAGCTTTTCATGGCAATTTTATTTTAGTTTCTGAGTTTTTGACAGAAATCTCCTGAGAGGAAGTCGCGGAAGAAATATTTGTTCATATTTCGTTTTGTTGGAGGTTTCTGACCTGGGGTTTGAACCGAGGCCCCACGTCTAATGATCTAACACACTAGCTACTACACTACGGCGACTACGTCAACTTATGTTCGATTAATTTACTTCACTCGATGGAATGTAATACTTAAACGAGTTCTGGCGGGAATTTGGAAAGAGCGTGGATGTTGTAGAGCACTTTTAAAAACACAAAAGTAAAAATAATGCGTAAAATTTTCAAGACGACCTAGCTTCTTTCACCACTTATGTTGTGTGTGTTAATTTTACGCATAAGTGGTGGAACCTACAGTCTAAAGTCGACTCCGGACTGCAGATTTCTGAAAAACTTTTCATAGCAATTTTATTTACTCTCAGAGTTTTTGACAGAAATCTGCTGAGAGGAATTCACCGAAGTCCCGTTGTGACACCACAGATGAACGCAGTCGCTGTGCTGGCCACGTTCCTCCAAACCAGAGAAGAAGAAATTGGTCAGCGCAAGGGCTGCACATTTAAAGCACGACTAACCCGCGCTGAAAAACCAGCCCGAAAGTTTGATAAACTTCCTTGACATCAATATACGATAGCTCCGTCAAGCTGACAAGGATTGGAGAGGTAAATAACCTATATTTGAACCTCGCAAGAGATAGGCGTTGGCAAAGAAAGTGGATAACAGTCTCCTCTTCCTCAGCGGATCTGCACCCACTGCAGAAGTCGTTACACGGGAAGAATGTGAATCTCTTTCAGATTCTTAAAAATAAAGTTTTCGAAAGAGCGATTGATTAGTTTTCCGAGTTCAACTTCTTCAATTTAAGAGAGAAGATCCAGAAACGGAGTCCTTTGCTTACCTTTTCTAGGTAAGGATCACCAAAGAATAATTCATGTTGAATGCATGACATAACTTGACTCAGCTCAGTAAATATCGTCATATTTTAACCAAAAATATTTTTCGACTGCTATTATTTTGCCCAACACTTTATATATGCAAGTGCAAGTGCAAGTGCATGTTTGTTAGAGGGCAGCAATTGTTTTGCTAACTTCCGTCTTCTTCTTCTTAATATGCACATTTCCTTAAAGGCCATAATAGGGCTTTTATACACTTGATTGCACTTTGACTGGTTTTTTGCTCTTCTGCATCTCTTTCTTATGATTCCTTTACTGCAGAATAATTTTATCGTTTACCCTGTTGCGATGGGGTTAAAAATATGCTACAAATATACCATTAAAGTATAGACATTATTTTAATGTACCCACAGACGAATGTACAACAATTTTTTTCATTAAATTTAATGCATCGGTTTCCTTTAAATAATAGATGTGCGGCGTATAAATTGTATTTGAAAATTTAATGAACATGTTTTCATAGAAGAACTTATGAAAGTGAAGTTATTATTTCATAACGGAATTTATTTATTTACAGTACTCCCCGGATATAAGCACCCCCGATATAATAATTCCCCGCTTAGTAGCACTAAAACTTAAGCAATCTTGATTTTTGCTTTAAAATGTACTGAAACTATTTCAATAAATGAATCCCGCTTTTAAGTATTCCCCGCTTTTAAATTTACTTTAAAAGTATTTCCTTTATGTGCACCCGATATGGGGCGATTTCTTTCCAAATTGATCCTGTTCTCTAGCTCCCTCGTTCCTGTGATGAATCATTTCAGGATTCCTTGAGCCTGAAGCCAATATTCACCATTAACGCCATACGGCAGATTTATTAGAAAAGTAGTAAACAATTTGGACAGCGTAATGCAAGTCCATAAAATGTTCCTTATTGTTTCATTTTCATTAAGGCAGCGGCTGCACTGTCCCATACAGAAGACATAACCAACTGAGGCAATGCAATCTCAGATAGTGGAGTTCTGATAGAAAACCTACAATAGACTAATGTTCGCATTTTGTAAGTTGAAAACCTCTTCTCCTACTAATCTGATCTGTTGCAGATCACAGTCGAGTCAAGGGCCTGATTCAAAGCCTGCAACGGATCGATCTTTTTCACAAATTTCTTCATAGTGATCCCGAAGTGACACATAGGCCCAGCAAATTACAACTTTCTTCATCACACCGAGTAATAACAGATGATCAAATCCCAGCCGGCAATCCATTGAATACGAAGCCATTGACAGCAAAGAGACTAGTAGAATTCTATCAGCTTGAATGACACGAGGCTCTTTGCTCTTTCTTCTTCTTTCTTGCATTGTACTGCAAGCATTTTTGAAAGTGCTTGGGAACAATGTATTTAGATTCCGAAAATTTCGAAAAAAGCGGTGATTGAACGGCATTATTTTGTATTCGAAACTAAGGTGTTAGGGTGTAACCTCTAAGACCTCTTGCATAGACATCTAAAGCTTTCCAGCTTTCCTAAAGCTTTAACAATTCATAATAACCATCTTGTTGAAGCTACATCTGTCAAATTAGTTGTCATTTATTCAGTGTGTAATGCAAAACCAGTTCAATACAGTAGTATCACATGAGTTTGATCGAATATGCTATAGCTTGACCCGCTGTAATTGACAGATTTATACGTCATACAATATTTTCCAACTGTTATAGGCAAATACAACATAATGCCGGCTATATTCACGAACAAATGCAATTGTATTGTTACCAAAAATGAAATTTTAGATACTGATGATTTGCTTTTACCTTGCTTAACATTAAAGTTATAAACAAAAGCTACAAAAACAAAACAGTGCAGTAACCAAACCTGTTTACAAATAATCGTACTGCTTAATATAACAACACACCAGCATACAAAAAATGGTAAACAAGTAAATAAAAATATACCAACAACACTACAAGAATAAATGTAAACAAAATACACAAACAATACTACAATAACAAATGTAAACAACGATGTTTACATATATAGAGATTACGAGAAGGCCAAGTCATGAACATTCGGCTTCAAGAACATTCATCAGACTGTATGATTTGCCATATAAAAGGCAAGGCAACGCAGCCGACTGAGTTAGTGAAGTTCTGTCAGTTTTGTGTGAAGACGCGTTGCGTTTGAAGAGAGTAATCGTAGATTGAAGATCTCCGTTACAAAAATCTGTCGAATAATTGTCTAGTAATTGTTATTGTTTATGCAAAGGGTGTAAACAAAGGCATAACAAAGAAGAGCAATTGTTGTTGTTTACATCAAGTTGTGAACAGTTGCACACAGAATTGTGTGAATAATAAAGAATTTTAAATTAAATTAAACACAAATTTATTTTGATTTTATTTGCAATTTACGAGTTCATATATTAAACGAATTTAAAAGTTAGAAACCTAACATTATGCCTTCAATAGAACTAATTAAACGAAAAATGTAATCAAATTATAGCATAGAAGCAATATTAAGGCAGTCTTTTATTTAATTTAAACCATTTAAACTTAAGCAAAACATAACCTCACTTAATTGTAGGTCTCCTGGGTGCGACGCAATGCACAGGGTGAAAATGCTTTGGATTTACTAACAGTGGGTCTGCATACCTATACCGGTGATAAGCGTTATAAAATGGAATTTCAATATCCCAGTAATTGGCGCTTAAAAATCAACAACGTAAAGAAAGACGATGAGGCCACTTATGAATGTCAAATATCAACACATCCGCCTCGTGTCATACAAATAAACTTGCATGTCAACGGTAAGTTTTTCCTTCTGTTTTTTGTATTTTGTTTTCATCTGCTGAATCCTAGCTGATGGGTGACCTCGAAGCAAATGAATATTTCTTTTTTAAAAAAATTTTGGTGGTTGTTTGACTTGTCATGATTTCATGATTTTTCGTTTTTTCATTTTTTAGCTCCCAAAGTAATGATTGTCGATGAGTTCGGTGATCCTTTGCAGGAGAAATATTATGAACAAGACTCAACTTTACAATTATCCTGTGTGGTACGAAATGTTGCCATGTCAGCGTCGGTGGTGTTTTGGAAACACAGTGAAGACATTTTGAATTATGATGTCACACGGGGTGGTGTCAGGTGAGTTTGCCAAAAATTCTTGTACTTTAAATGACAAGTAAATCCTTGTGTATGTATGCATGTAGATGGGTATGGATACGGTCTGTGAAACATAATAAAATATTAAGAAACCATTCAGTTGTAACAGTTTTACTGAAATTGCATTTAATTCTTCTTCTCTTTTTTTATTTTACGGTGATGATTTGACAAAATAAATTTTGAATCAGCATTTTATGTTCTATTAATCGAATTTTTGATTCTTTAGATTGTTACGGTCAAGTTGCCGGGGCTATTAAGGGGATGCGTACAGATGATGTTACAAAATTATAAATGAATCATTTGAATTGCCAATTCATTGCTTGGATTCGTATTTATTTCAAGAGACTTATTTCTTAACAATGAGGTTAAATAAAGGAAGCATTTTTAAACACTTTGTTGTATTTTAAAAAAAATTATTTTATTTGTAAAAATAAAAAACTTCAAGAACTTGTAACACTGACTTTTACAAATCAAAACCTTTTTCAAAATTCCCGAAATTATCGCCCATAGTGCAAAAGATAAATGATGGTTTTAAATACAAACTTTTACAATCTTCACTCACATTTCATGTATTCTATACGTTGTATACTTTGTACGTTGTATAACAATTTTAAATTCACTTAACTTGACTAATGATTTAATCAAATCAACAAATTATCAACTCAAACTCAAAATTACATACCAATATGTCTGTGTGTGATCAAATTAAGAACTTTATATTGATGTTTTTATTTTACTCGTATACATACAGTGACCGTCAAAAGAAAATGTACATTCAAAAAATATATATTAACAAATTACCGTTATTTTTATTTTAAAATTGTTTCTTAAGCAGTTTTTAAAATTGAAACAAAGAAAAAAAAATTACAAAAAATTTCAAAACATTAACAAATTTTTCCGGGCACTCTCCTTAAGTAATAAAAGTTTAGTTAAGCGATTGTTAGAATTTTATCCTTATTGTATAGTTTCTTTTGATGCTCACTGTATGTACATACACTCCTCTATGTACATACATACATACTCTGTGTAGTTTATTTCATATAAATTTGTTCACTTTATCCACATATCCCAATTTGCCAAATTTATTCAATTTCATCCAAAATATGTACGTTTTTCTCTCTCTATTTTTATTGCAATTTTTTTCTTCTTACTGCCAATTATTTGATTGGTATTGCCGCTGGTCGTTTTAATACGTTTATAGTGTGAAAACCGAATTGATGGATGATGGCGCCAATTCAACATTATTTATTGCTAAAATCAATAAGGCCGATTCCGGTAACTATACGTGCTCAATTAGTGAATATCAAAACTATACAATCGTCGTACACATACTCAATGGTAAGTTAGCGTTCATATTAAATTTATATAAAATTACTACATATACACACATATATATATATATATATACACATTTATCTACCATATATGTGTATACATTTTTTAAGCACAGGGAGTTAGTGTGTGTCAGCTTACACAGATAAGAGCACAAGAGCTTATGAATACACTGTCACTGCCATTAATAATAATCAATTCAATATTGTGAGCTTATCCTTGTGACGAAAAAAACAACAACAACAACATTATTTTAAATAAGAACAACAACAAATAATTTAAATACAGAATAATTAGGGTTTTTATAGCCGCCATTTTTACATTTGATCGAAAGCAAAATAACAGAGTTTTACGCAAAAAATTAACTCCATTCATAGGAAGACTTTGTGAGTTATGTGAGATAATGTTTTAGCTGCTGTACATATATATGAATGTGTGAGCAAAATTCAATACAAATTCATGTAAACAAAATTTGCAGTTTTCCACAGAATGTATTGGAATTTTTTCAGCCAAAAATATATTTGCATCTGCACCCAAAAAAATATATACAGTGAGCGTGAAAAGAAGCTGTACACTATGGATAACAATTACCAAACTCAAGTTTTAGCACTTAAGGAGTGTGCCCAAAAAAATTTAGTTGGTGATATTCCAGTCTGACACCTTTTCTTAAGGCAGCAAAAACACCGAGGTGGTTATCATTTAAGATATGGCTTTTAAGAATGGAGTAAAGACATTTTACAAATTATTTTATTTAAAATATATTCTTTGGAATACTTCTACTTCCACACAGCTTTGTGAAAGAAGGGGCCAAAGACCTTATCAAATTCTAAAATATATAATAAACTATTGATCGCAAATTAAACGTCTGTTCAATATTATTCTAAGACTTACTCACTTACTTAATTGGCCATTAACAACCCGATTAACCGATTTCGACTAGGCGCCTCTGCTTCTTGCGTGCCTACGCCAGTTGATCACACTAATCGATGGCAGGGCTTCCTTGATTTGGTCCTTCCAACGCAAACAAGATCGTCCTTTTCGACGACTTCCGCAAATCCTCGCATCAAATACCCATCTGGCTGGAGCATTCTCCTGCATTCGAACGACATGACCGAGCCAGCGCAGCCGCTGGATGTTAATAAGCTGCACAACGTCCATGTCGTTGAGGAGCTCATACAGCTCACTGTTGGATCGGATGCGGAAATCATTGCCAACTCGCACATTTCCCTTCAATAGCACTAAAGGCAGTTGTAACATTTGACTTGGTACGCCCTTTGATGTCTATGTCGCAAGCGTACGCACACAAACGCAAGCAACTGGACGCTTTTGAGCAGATATTTGGTATTAGTTTTGCTGTTTGTTAGCTTTCTTATTTACAAATTTGTTGCACTTTTTGTCTCCAGCTTTCCACTTCTGTTTCAATTTATGATTGAGCTCATGAAAATTGTGTAAAATTACTTGTAAAGGGTCCGCCAAATAACTTTTTTTTTTGAAAATTCTTTAAAAAAACTACTGAATACTTTCTCAAATTTCTTTTTTTATTTGAAAGTACAATCCTTCCGGTTAATAATGGAAAATAATTTCATTCAAATGGCTGCCTCGGATGGCCATGCAGTAGCCTACACGATCGGTTCAATTTTTTAAGCACATTATCGAGTGTGTGCAGCTGTATTTCACCAATGGCTTCACGAATATTGTCCTTTAAAACGTCAATTGTCTCTGGCTTGTCGGCGTAACACTTATCTTTGACGGTACTCCACAAATAATAGTCCAACGGTGTCAAATCGCAGCTCCGAGGTGGCCAAACGACATCAACTCTGCGGCTGATAATGCGATCTTCAAAAAACAGGGCGCAAAACATCGAGTGTAGCTTCGGCTGTGTGACACGTAGCGCCGTCCTGTTGAAACCAAATGTTGCCAATATCCTCCTCTTCAATTTTTGTGAAAAAAAATCGTTCAACATGCCCCGATAACGATCGCCATTGACTGTAACGGCCACTCCTTGGTCATTTTCGAAGAAAAATGGCCCAATTATGCCTCTGGACCAAAATCCGCACCAAACAGTGACTCGTTTTGGGTGCGTTGGCTTTTCAATGTATGCGTGCGGGTTTACTGTGCACCAAATGCGACAATTTTGCTTGTTTACATACCGGCCAAGATCAAAATGAGCTTCATCTCAAAAGATGATTTTTTTTGCCAAAATCGGCATCTTCTGTAAGTCGATCGCAGGCCCACTTAGCGAAACGAAAACCATTGGATGGTCAATTGGCTTCAACTCCTGAACCAATTGGACTTTGTACGGCGTCATACCAAGGTCTTTATGCAAAATTCGTCTCAATTTATGTCTCCGAAATGTTCAATTGTTGAGAACGACGGTGAATTGATGTCGATGGCGCTTCACGCACACTTTCTGCCACAGCAGCAATATTCTCGGGTGTACGCACTGTTTGTGGCTTTTCACGCTTTGGTTTATCGATGAGGATGCCAGTTTCTTTCACTTTTTTCACAAGATAACGAACATATGGAGCTGACGGTGCTTCTCGTCTTCCAAAATCCGTACGCAATTTTCGCACACATTCTGCAACATTACCATGATTTTCAAAGTAATGTCGCAATATATCCCAGCGTTGTTCAAGCGTATACACAACCATATTCATTCAGCGGAAGGATAAAACTAATTATCTGTCAAATCAGACATGAGCTAAGTGTTACCATTCACGAAATAAGCACTAGTTGAAAAAGAAAACGTTAGATGGCGGACCCATTAGAAGAGAAATCCACTTGAGCAGACTTATTTGATCTATTTGAAGAGCATTTCAAATTCACATTTTTTGTTTGATAAATAAGTAATAATTTAAGTCAAATCCATCAATCACGTTATAAATTTTCCCTTAGCCTTATAAGCAAATAATATTCCCCACCACTTTCAGTAATTTTCCTAACCTCTCACAAACAAGCCTTTTATTAAATAAAATTTCAGTCGAAAGGAATTCAAAGAATATTATTTAAATTGCAATTAAAATCCAATGAAATCCATTTAAGAAATGTGAGATGCCATTTCAAAAAGGTATGAATACATGAGCATTGCACCTTCAGTGTCAAACATCAAATGCGCTGTGTTTGTATCGATAAAGCGACTAATAGCTGCTAAGTAATGGGGATGATGCAAATCAATTCAAATCGCATTAATTAATACGATTCACAGATCACTCTTCCCTAATCTGTTTAAGGATAAAGATAAAGTCAATTGACTTTTTCTTGTAACTCAAACTCTCAAAGGAATTTGTTTTTTTGCTGACAGTGTGCAATTACTGCGGCTGTTGACATTTCAAATTGCCGCAGATTATTAGCGTTTCTGTTACCTTTATAAACTTATTAAAGTTTTGTAATGTTGTTATTGCAAACGTTTATAGTGTAGTCAAGTGAAGTTAAGAAGAGAATTTCAAGTTGAGAACTAATTAAGGATGTCTGTCTGCCTTAGAGAGGCAAGAAATCTAAAGAAATAATTAAATAAGAAACTCAACACTTTCGTACGTACTCCTGGCACATAATTTCGCAGAGATTTTTTGAGGATTTGAAATGAATTTTCTGACTTAAATTTTAGTTTAATTGGATCTTCAGGAGAGGCAACAATATTTTTTTCAACGGCTCAGGAAATGTCGTCTACATACGTACATACATAATTGGTCATTGCAACCTTTCAGTTAGGCTTACGACCTAGCTTCTCAAATTACTTATGTTGTGTGTGTTAATTTTATACATGATTGGCGAGACCTACAATTTAAAATCGACTCTGAACGATAGATTTTTGAGGAACTTTTCATGGCAATTTTATTTTCCTCTCAGAGTTTTAGCCAGAAATCTGCTTAGAGGAAGTCGCCGAAAAAATGTTTTTTTTTAATAAGCCAACACACTACCTACTAGACTACGACGACTACAATGTCGTCTAAGGACTACTTATCAAAGACCTTATGGCGGAGCTAGATAGCATACTGCCATAGCTACGACAGTGGCCGTTATATTGTAACACTCTGATGTTCTGTCCACCACCTATCACTATACAATCGAATTGTACTTGTTGGTCTCACCAAGGGGACAAATTTTGATATCAATCTCTGACTAAACATTATACGACAATATTTGTTTCTAAAGAAGACTGAGAGGATCTTATTTAGTGACTAGCTTCGTGCTCCCAATTGTTGAATGATTATTTTTGCTTTCTTTCAATTTCACTGATGATGTTTTTCAAGCTAAAAAGGTAATTAGCTGCAGCAAGTCCATTTCCTGTTCCAAACACATACACAATTGATCACTACGACCCTTCAGTCAGAATTATGAACCTAGTTTCTCACACCGATTATGTTGTGTGTGTTAATTTTATTTATAAGTGGGTGTACGCCGGATTTTTGAGAAACTTCTTCATGGCAATTTTATTTCTTCTCAGAGTTTTTGCCAGAAATCTGCTGAGAGGAAGTCGCCGAAGAAATATATTTTCATATTTTTTATATTGTCTAGCCTGGGGTTTGAACCGTGGTCTAACGTCTAATAAACCAACACACTACCTACTAGACAACGGCGACTTCCCCAGAAAATGTATTGATTTGCAGTATTGATTGTAATGGTGATAACTTTGCTCCTTAAGTCCTACACTCTTTCATGAGGTTGCACCAGGCTTATCTTTACATGATGATCGTTGTTAATGTTAAACCCTATGAGAGATCAAAGAGCAGTGGATTGCTTGGGTGGGCTATTTAGAATTCGAAACCTTTCATAGATTGGTGTGTACAGTGCGTGACACAAGAAACTGTACATTAAAAATTATTTATCAATAAATTACCGTTATTTTTATTTTATTTTATTTGCTTCATTGCCAGTTTTTAAAATTGAAACGAAAAAAAATTTTGCCAAATTTTTTCGGGCAATCTCCTTAAGTGGTAAAAGTTGAGTTTGGTGATTGTTAGAATTTTATCCTTAGTGTATAGTTTCTTTTGACGCTCACTGTATATCAATAACCCTCTTAACTTATAATGGCGCACATCAACTTAATAGCAATAATAAATTCCTTTTACTGACAGGTTGTACTGTAGTATGGTACGTTTTATAATTAAAATTTAATTTAAGAAAATAAAACGTGTTTTTGTTATTTTAAACCTTTACGAATTGAAAAAAAGAACAAAATATTTCATATTAACTTTATTAATTGGAAAACCACTACTTAAACAATCAATTGCCAGCGATTACAGTGGATAGCAAGTGAAGCATTAAATTAAATTTTACTACAGCAGCTTAAAAAGCAATTATCTTTACAACCCTATTTTAAAATCGCTGTTTCCCTAATGACCTTAAGAACATTTTGTATTCTTAACTTAATTTAATTATTTCTGATTACTTTTTTGCTTTTTTTACAACAATTTCCTGTTCATTGCAGGTGAAAGTTTTGCCGAATTACATCATGGAGCTGGCTTTAGTTGGCAGCAATTAAATCAACAAACCTGGCTAATTAATCTTGTATTGGCAATAATATTACTACTGCTACTACCCGCCTATATACATAGATAAAATTCAATGTAATTGTACTAACTACATACATACATATACACATACACATATATATACACAAATAATAGTAAAATACCAGGAGTATATGGTAAATAAATAAATAAATATGAAATTGAAATAATTTAATTTTAAATGAATTTAATTTAATTTAAAGCCAATAACAAAAATATGAAATTGTTTTTCATAAAATATTTGTGTGTTCATTTAAATAAATTGTTATTTCTAGTCATACTATTCGAATAATTTTGATTTCAAAGAAATAAATTAAAATGAAGAAATTTCAAAAAATAAAACAACAACAAAAACATTTTAGCTAAAATACGAAATTATAAAAAAATACCATATTTCTTCTAATGAAACAATATTAAAATTACAAAATGATATGAGAAACATTAAATCAGAGATCAACAATGAATCGTTTTTTCGCTACTCATAAGCGCTCATGAAATTTTGAATATAAGTGCGTTAAAAATATTGAAATTTAACTATGTATTCTGATTCATCTGTGCTCACTACAACGTTGATTTATATGTACAGGTTGCAATGAGTATGCGTACAACATTGACATCAAACTCGTGCCATTCGAAACATGTTTGATTTATAAAAGTCTACTCATTTAGATTCATAACTTTAGAAAAATACTTATAATACTGCCAGGTTTTTACTTTTTTTAAAAACGTTTAAAATATGAGTTCGTTGATTACAAACAAAGTAAAAACAAATTTATGTTTTGTTTCAATTAAACTCTTTATTGTTCGCACTTCTTTTGTGTGCCACCGTATACAACTTAATGGATCTAACAATAATTGCTGATTCACTATTCTATTTAACACTTCTGTTCGCGCAAACACTAACAACTCTTCGGTAGATCTTCACAATAGCGATCTTAAACCACGACTGTTAACTTCGCACGCAACGTGTCTTACTGACTGTTTGTCTGCTTTGCCATGCCTTCTTATATGTCCACAAAATCAGTCAGAAGGTTCTTGTTCTCGCCATCTCGAGAATTCTACCGCGACTGCATTGTTCTTTGTGTATTTTGTTCACGTTGTTGAGTCGAGTGACTCGAATCACTCATAAAAATAAAAATTTACAGTCTTAATTATTATAGTATTTACAAAAAAAAAAGGCAGAGCAGCAAGCAGAGCAAATACCCGACCTTCTAGTCAGTATTTTAGCGTTCGTATGCGATTCATACTTATTTTGTGTTTCATGTATATGTTGAGTTATGGAGAGTCGAAATCGTCCACATCATACATGTTGTTAAGTATGAATATGATGAGTACTTCAAACTTTGAATATGAGTAGAGGTTCCATGATATTCAAATAAGTATGACTACGTATAAGTATTAGAAATTATGAGTATGATTCGATTCTACCCATGTTTTTGAATACTCATTGCTGATCTCTGATACACATACTATTCGGATAATTTTGATTTTAAAGAAAGAAATTAAAATGAAGAATTCTAAAAAACAACAAAATTTTAGTTAAAATACTTTATTTGTTCCAATGAAACAATATTAAAATTACAAATGATATGAGAAACATTGCATAAGTAAATGAATTTTTTTTTTGTTATTTTTATATTCTAATGAGGCAAACATTTTTTGGAATGTAAAAAAATGGAACAAAAAATTAAACCACAAATTAAAAAATACTTTTGTTTTAGAATAATAATGTTATTAAAAATAACACAAAAATAAAATACACTAATACATGAATACATACACTTAGAGTCATAAGTGAGTCAACACTATTGTTCTTAAGTATAAATCAGTTTTGTTCTTAAGTATAAAAAAGTTCCTTTATCATGAATTGTTGTTTTTGTATTAACATTTTATAAGTAATAAATAAACGTTTTTATTTTAGGAAATTTATTCGACTATTCTCATTTACTTTTCTCGCTATCCTAAAAAATTAATTATTTCAGTGGTGTTTACCCACTTTTGGCGCTCAGTGTATACACAGTCCAACACAAACACATGTCTATGTTAATAATTTATTTAGTTTATAAGTATAATAAAAAAATGTTTGTAAATTAATAACAAAAAGAAAACAAAAAATTCAAAGAAACAGAAAATCTAGTTAAAAAATTAAACAAAAGAAAACAAAATTATTTTTAAGAAACAGAAAACTAAACTAATATACGAAAAGTAGTTAATAAAACAAATACCAAAATACCAATGATATTTATTGTACTTACCATTACGAGAAATATTATGCATTTGAATTACTACCATACAAACAAACATACAAACTAAACTACTGATTCCAAATAATTGATAAAAAAAAAACAACAAAACTGATTAAATTCATATTTAGAATAAGAAAAAAACTGATTTACGTATTTGAATTGCTTTCAATTGATGACCTACATACGGCAGATTGTAATGATTATAAGAAAAACAACTCTCATGTGCAGCGAAGAAGAATAAACAGCATAAAGTTCATATAAACATCCTTATATCGAATCTCAACATTATTTGTACAGAGAATTGTGCATGAAGTCGCCATGGTCTAGTAGGTAGTGTGTTGGCTTATTAGTCGTGAGCCCAGGTCAGACATCAAAACGATATACGCAAAAATATTTCTTCGCTGACTTCCTCTCAGCAGATTTCTGGCTAAACTCTGAGAGTAAAATAAAATTACAATGAAAAGTTTCTTATAAACTGTCGTTCTGAGTCGACTTTAAACTGTAGGTCCCACCACTCATGTATGAAATTAACACACACAACAAAAGTGGTGTGAGAAGATAGGTCGTATGTAGGTAGACTTGAGGACGTGTACAGCTGTAAAACAGCTAAAAACATCTGGAAATCATGGCAGCCAATGTGTTCATCTTAGAAAATTTGAATTTAAATAGAAACCAGCAGAATGATCAGTTACGCAGGGATGCATACACTCTTGTCGATCAGTGTATATTTGTAATAGACCTCAGCGGAGCCTGAATATTGGATTCCGAAAAAATATTTATACCTTCATAGAAACATCTACTCAGGCTATTCAATCTTGTTCAACTATGAATTTTTAATTCCCACATGCATACACGGTATAGATCCGGCTGATATCTCTTCCAAATTCCCGCTAGTGGCTTGTTAGTCATAATTTTCACAAGAAACCAAATTACAAATCTATAATTAGACTTATTAAGCCCCAGCAACGAGCTAAGTCTGTAATCGTAATATCTTCAAGATTAGAAGCAATTGAGGTGATGTAGGGTATCCTTGCTTTTCGCCACCATTGCTTTGGGATTACTAATATTCTACAAGATGCTCATCTTCCCGTGCTTCCTTATGGCGCAGAGGCATGGACTCCATTAAGCACTGATGCAGCAGCCTTGAGAGTATTCGAGAGGAAAGTCCTACGTAAGATCTTCGGTCCAGTGCCAGTTGGCGATGATTTCCGCAGCAGTGAGCTGTATGAGCTCCTCAACGACATAGACGTTTTGCAGCGTATTAACATCCATGTGCGCTGGCTCAGCCATGTTGTTCGAATGGAGGAGGATGCTCCGACGAGACGGGTATTGATGCGGGGATCTGCGGAAGTCGACGAAGAGGACGACCTTGTTGCGTTGGAAGGACCAAACCGAGGCAACCCTGTCATCGATTAGTGTGATCAACTGGCGTAGGCGCGCAAGAAGCAGAGGCGCCTGGAGGGATGTGTTAAGAATTTTCGAATTTTCCCTTCAATTCCCATTGTATGATCTCTTCAAGATATACTCTGAAGATGTAATCTGTTGGATTAAATTGCATTCTTTTTATTTCTTAGTTACAACTGCATTAAACACGATTTAAAAAAGTATTTAAAATTGTTTGCAAATTTAATAAACTTAATTTATAGGAAAATAAGTTTAACTGCAGACTTATTTTGGTCTTGGAGTTTTTTTAATCTAGTAAACCCTGGATATATAAGACATTAATGAAAGACGACTGCTATACACTTAACATGCAGAATTGAACATGACAGACCAGTGGATAGTACTGTGAAAATGGGTAGAAATTTTTAATAACGATGAGGTGACATTTCTACCTAATAATGTTCTGAATGAAATTCAAAAAAGTGCAGTCGATTTAGAATAGGTTGAATATCTTTATTACTCTGGTTATATATGTTATATCAGAACTTACGAAGTGTATAAAATTTGATCGGCAATCTTAGCTTAGCAGATTAGCATTGCCAAATTCTGGAACCAGCAAGGGAAACCGAAAATATACCAATGATTATATACATGGAGGAAACCACTAATTTACCTCAATTGTCATACCAAAGAACTCGACAGAGATTCGAAAGAGAGTTCAAACACATACCAAACATTACTCGGCACAAGTTAGTACCAATTTAACTACAAATATTGTACCATTGTAAACGTCTGAAAAAAAAGTACCATTAACTTTACAGGGCTAAAAGCTTTTTAGCTTGACATAGAAACACTGCCACAATTTAAACAAACAAAATTAAATTTCCCTTAATGATAAACAACTTTATAATCATCTCAGTCTATTGTAGGTCATCAGATTTAATTTTCAAAACGAATTTTTTAATTTAAGAGTTTTTATTTGATCTACTTATACAGGAAATTGTAAACTAATATTTAATAACAAAATTACACTTAAAAAATGAAAAAAAATCTAAAAAATAATAGAAAATAAATTGAATTTGTTTTTGTATGTATCATTGTAGAAATAAAATGAAAAATTTATTGTTTATAGTTATAAAATAATTGAAATGAATAAAATGAACAACAACAACGGCAACAACAATGGCAACAAAGAATAAGTATCTCAAAACTATACAAAAAAACAATTATACTGTGTAGTTGCATTATAAAGAACAAGAACAAGAACTCTAGTATTTTTGGTCATTAGTTTATAAGATTATCTTTTACAAATTTAGTCTAAAAATGGAATGAAGAAATGAAATGAAATGAAAGACGAACAAAATTCATAAGTGAGCAGAACATTTAAGGGAACATATTTTGAAAAATATTTGTATATTTGCCAAGCACATAACTACTACAAATGTATAGGCATTCGTACTTATATAAAAGAGAGAGATTTACAGGAACTCATTTACCAGCAAACAACTTTGAAAGTTAAAGAAGATCAAGTCTGGTTAAGACTTGATTATTGTTAGAAAATAATTAAATTTTTTAAAGTCAGAATGGAGTAATGTTTGCGACGATTAATTTCATTTCTTTATATTAGAAGTCGCCATAGTCTAGTAGGTGTATTGGCTTATTAGACGTAAGGCCCCAGGTCAGATTTCTCCAACAAAACGAAATTTAAAAAAAATTCTTCGGAGACTTTCTCTCAGCAGACTAATAATGGTAAGGCAAAACGGTTATGGTAACGTATGTAGTGACATGATACACCTTCTTCTCGAAGCCACATGTCAACAAAATTCAAAGGCAAAACAAGTAATCGTTTAAAAACGTTTAAAATATGAGCTCGTAGACTGGAAATAAAACAAAAATAAATTTGTGTTCACAACTTTATGTAAACAACAACAATTGCCACTCTTTTTGTTATTCCTCTGTTTGTACCCTTTGCATAAACAATAACAATTACTAGACAATTATTCGAGAGATCTTCAAACCACGCGTCTTCACACAAGACTGACTGAACTTCACTAACTCAGTCGCTTGCTTTGCCTTGCCTTTTATATGCCAGAGTAAACAGTCTGATGAATGTTCTATAAATGTAAACATCGTTGTTTACATTTATTATTGTAGTGTTGTTTGTGTATTTTGTTTACATTTATCTTGTGGTGTTGTTTGTGTATTTTTGTTTACTTGTTTATCATTTTTTATGCTGGTGTTTGTTGTTGTTATATTGAGCAGTACGATATTTTGTAAACAGGTTTGCTTGCTGTATTGTTTTGTTTTTGTTGCTTTTGTTTATAATTTTAATATTAAGCGATGTAAAAACAAAACACCAGTATCTAGTCCCAATTGACTGTAAAGTTGCGAACTATAATTTACATTCACCAAACAGAATTTTTTAAAATAGATTGGAAGCTTCTGAAGCAATCATATGCAGGCTCCAGTAACTTTATTTGTTCGCATTTGTTTTGTTAGCCACAAATGAGTTTCATTGATGGAGATAAGTTTAGGATGGAAACACATTTCCCACACACAACATTAATAGTGATAATAAAATTCAATAATTTGGAAGTGTTGCTCGCTTGTTAGTCCATTCATGATCAAATCGGGAACTTTACAGAGCATTATTGCATGGCAAAATCCTATTAGCAAAAAATCACCCGTTTTCTTTCTCTAAATAACAATTTTTAATTACTTTGTAAGACTATAAGATTTCCTTTCAATATTCTACTGAACAAGAGTATTAAATTTAAATTCAAAACTAAATTATGTTGAATAAGCTTTATGCAGTCAAGTCTTTCTGCACAGACAAAGTATTTTCAAAACTCAACAACAATTAGAAGAGAAAAATAATTGAGCATTTAAACAAATCCTTCCGTAATGCCTAAAAATAAAGCAGACATTTATTTTTTTAATAAATTTTTAAATAAATATTTAAAATATTCAAATAATGCTGGCAACAAAATGTATAAAAATTGTAAAATATGCTCAAATTCTTACAATATTTAATGGGGTTTCCTTAGAGTTTATTTATGTGTGTGTGATTTAGGTGCATAAATCATTATCTAATATATGTATGTGCTAAGTAGTGTCTCCCCTTTAATGTCACTTTAAATCATTCGTTTTTCTTTTAATATATTCACTATGAACGCTTGTATTTGGAAAATATTCGTTCTCCACTTATGATAAATTTTTTCGTCTTTCGTTCTTCGTTATTAAATGGAATAAATTGTATTGAATTGAATAAAGTATGTGTTATTTACATATTTATGTATGATAAATCATACTTAGTGTGTAATAAAAACTAATTTAAAAAATAATATTAAAGAATACAAAATGAAAACAAAATAAATTGAACATAAAAAAATTTAAAAAAAAATATAATTCCAATGCCCGTATCTGTAATTTTATTGTGACAATTATACGACGTATGATTTATATTAACATAGAAGGTAAGTACTAAATGTTGCTCATACGCTTAGGGTACAACTGTAGGAGAGAATAAAATTATTTAAGGGCCTTTAACTAAAGGCAGAATTTTAACGGACAGATAATTTGTTTTTCATTATTATAAGTGGACAATAAGATAGAAGAGAGCGTTAAGCTAAATGGAGGATCATCCAACTGGTAACTTTTAAAGTCAAATTTATGTTTGAACTTTCCATATTATAGTATATTATTTTCAATATGACAACTTCTAACATAAAAAAAAACTGAGCAAATGCAACAAAGAAAGGAAGGTAGTTGTTGCCACTGCGTTTAAAAAAAATTGTTTAATTATGCAATATTATCGACCTTGCTCCGGAACTGCTACATTTTTTAAAAAGTTAACTTTATTTTAACTGTAGGTTGTAATAACGAAAAAAAGTTAAAGATGACTTTAAAGTTCACTTTAGCTAAAGTTACCTTTAACTAAACCCAACTTTAACGGCAAGATATAATAATGACCCTAAGGGCCATTTAATTTGGCAAATGTTATCGATGTTGCTAACGGCATTGGTCTAATTTTGAAAAAATTTACTTTATATTTCCTGTCGGTTGTAATAACGAAAAAAAGTTAAATGTGACTTTAAAGTTGACTTTAGTTAAAGGTCAACTTTAACGGCAAGTTGCAATAATAGCCCTTAATGGTATGTTAATATGTCCAAGACAAGAAATGCTACTTTAACACACTCCAGCTTAATTTGTATTTATACACTCGTAAAACTAAAGATTGTCAAACCATTCTAAATGGAAGAATTTTCTTTGACAAAAAAAAGATGGAGTATATGTTGGCTAACAAAGCATATTTCCAATATCGAAAATCCGAATTGTGCAATTTTCCAAGACACCGAGCCTATGAATCAAACTGAATTTGACCGATGAAAACTGCGACATTATTCGTTACACTTGCAGCTTTAAGAAAAACCTCCAAGACAAAGTCTAAGGTGGTTACACCACACGATCTCGGTTACCAATTTACATAATCTCCAGGTGAGATAACCATGCCCTCAAATCACTCATGCATGCAGAATGTGCAATAAAGGATCAGCTATGTAGCATGTAGTATTGTAATACGATAACCACTTCAAATTCAGGCCAAAAGAAGTTCGTAGTCATCGACCTATAACGCTCGCCGTTGACAGTGATGGCCTAGCCAACGTCGTTCTTAAAGAAATATAGATCGGAAACGGCGCCAGACTGAAATCCACAAACATAAACAGTGACAATTTTCTGACAATTTTGTTTGTCCACTTATTCATTCATTCAGAAAAAGCGCTAATCGCTAAGAATGATAGTTCACACGAACATACGACGTTGTCCATGGTTGATTACCTTCAATGCCTAGATCTTTTGAATTCTGTGAGGTACAAGCCCAATTCATAACAAAACATGTTTGGTCATTACAGCACTTTAGTCAGGAATACGACTTAGTTTCTCACACCACTTATGTTGTGTGTGTTAATTTTATACACGAGTGGCGTTTAAGGTCGACTCCGAACGACAGATTTTTGAGAAACTTTTCATGGCAATTTTACTTACTCTCAGATAATAAAAAAGTTATAAAAAATTATTGATAATATAAGTAATGAAGTGAAATGAAAATTAATAATCACTAATAAAAATAAAAAGTAAAAATGTACAAAACAATCAATATATGCTAAAAAAAACTACTTAAACAGAATGTGTAGCTTCTTTCTGAACTTAATTGCATTGCCTATGTTCTGAATATAATTAGGTAAAGTATTCAAAGGACTAATGGAATGTATAAAAGACTGGCGTTGTGACAAAAGCGTCTTATATCTACGTCTTATATCTACGTTTTCCTACCGCGGTTGGATCTTGCAAATTTAATCCTGCTAAATAAGTATGATGGCTGTTTTGAGGTAATGATGTTATGGAGGAGAGTAAGGTATTCAATCTTTAAGAGGTAATCAAAAGTAATTCAAAATATCTGATAAGAAATTTATAAGATATGGTCGCATAGTTCTCTAATAAATACATCTTGCTATATTATTGTAAGCTAAGTTGAGTTTGCGCCTATCATCGATATCACAGTTTGCGAAAATTTCAGAAGTCGCCGTGGTCTAGTAGGTAGTGTGTTGGCTTATTAGACGTAAAGCCAGGGTTCGAGCCCCAGGCCAGACATCAAAATAAAATACAAACAGTATTTCTTCGGCGACTTCCTCTCAGCAGATTTCTGGCAAAAACTCTGAGAACTCCATGAAAAGTTTCTCAAAAATCTGTCGTTCGGAGTCGACTTTAAACTGTAGGTCCCGCCACTCATGTATAAAATTAACACACACAACATAAGTGGTGTGAGAAACTAGGTCGTAACCCTGACTGAAGGGTTGTAATGACCAATTATGTATGAAAATTTCAGATTCGTATAAAAGAACAGGAATCAGGTACGTTTTAGCCAGTTGCATTATATATCAACGATGTCATTTATGTGGTTAGACCACGTTAGCCGACCATTAAAGATAATACCCAAATTATTTGCATCATATACATCTGGCACAATATATGATCGCTTTGTTCTGGAGAGCAATAAACATTTAGATTTGGAGGGATTTATACAAAGTCCATTGGCCCCAGCCTAGTTGTCAATTTTCTGTGAATCAGAGTTGATCGAGTCTACACATAATTTGATATTCTCAATATGAATACGCCTATAAAGCTGAACATCATCTGCGTACATATGTAAGGTACAATTATCCAAAACATCAGGCAGGTCGTTAATGTAAAAACTAAACAAAAGAGGCCCTAATATTGATCTCTGAGGAATACCTTTTTTTTAAGTTTAGCGAATTCGTTGCAGTTTAGGTAAACTCGTTGTGATCTGTTCATTAGATAAGAACGTATAAGTCTACAAGCCGAATTAGAAAAATGAAAGAGGGTCTGTAGCTTCCTCAATAATATTTCATGAACAACCATATCAAAAGCCATGGTATGATCCCAGAAAAGCAAAAACGCTATGTACTATGTGAACTAAAAGCACTATGCTAACTTAAAGTCGTCGACTACGTCTATTAAAGCAGTAGTGCAGCTATAAGCTTTCATAAATGCCGACTGCTTATCAGATATCCATGCTTTTTTTTTCTTTCAAAATCCAAACGTTAAAATATTTCAATTTCAGAAAACAAAAACTTACAGCGATAAATGCTAAATTAATCAAGGCAACTATACCATTTTGTATGTACATAAATGGAAGAATTTTGTTAACAATTAAATAAAAAATATGATTTTTCATTTATTGATTTTATTTTAATAATTTTATTCTTTTAAAGTTTATTTATTATTTTTATTTTTCAGTTTTTATTTTTATTATATTTGGTTAATTAACATTATTTTGGTTTTGAATAATAAATTATAAAACGAAATATACTACAGATTTAAAATACAATATCTTTTTTATTTTTTAAATGCTAAATGCTAAATATTAAATTGCAAAAACAATAAAAACTTATTTTATGATATTTTATGCAGATTAAAAACATATTTTTTTATTGTAATTTTTCTTGTTTTTTTTTCTGTGTATTACAATTCAAAAAACAAAAATAAATTGTTTTTGTATATTTTTATTGCATTGAAACGATAAAACGATAATAAAAAGTAATAAAAGTTACTAAAGACTTATAATAAAAAAAAATAAAAAAACATAATAAAACTATGCAATTGAACCACAAAAATTTAAATTTAATAACAATTCATGATAAACTTTAAATGCCGTTTTTATTTGAACAGTTTCAAATCAGATTAAATTGTTATTTTCTCTTGTTTTTATTTTTTTATTTTTTATTTAAACTGAAGTCAAATAAGAATTGAAAATACTTTTAATACAGTGAGCATCAAAAGAATCTGTATATTAAAAAAACATTACGAAAATGAATAATCTAAATACTGGTGTTTTGCTTTTACATTGCTTAATATTAAAATTATAAACAAAAGCTACAAAAACAAAACAATGCTGTTTGCAAATTATCGTACTGTTTAATATAACAACGAACACCAGCATAAAAATGGTAAACTTGTAAACAAAAATACACAAACAAGACTACTAGAATAAATGTAAACAATATACACAAAAAACACTACAATAATAAACGTAAACAATGATGTTTACATTTATAGAGATTTCGAGAAAGTGAAGTAATAAACGTTCGCCTTCAGCAGACTGTTTACTCTGCCATATAAAAGGCAAGCCAGAGCAGGCGACTGAGTTAGTGAAGTTCACTCAGTCTTGTGTGAAGACGCGGTGTGTTTGAAGAGAGTAATCGTGGTTTAAAAATCTCCGTTACAAAGATCTGTCGAATAATTGTCTAGTAATTATTATTGTTTATGTAAAGGGTATAATTAGAGGAATAACAATGGAAAGCAATTGTTGTTGTTTACATCAAGTTGTGTACCGTGGCATACAGAGCCTTTATCAAAACTATACACAAATTTTTTTTGCAATCCTCAAGCTCATATTTTAAACGTCTTTAAAAGGTAAAAACTTAACAATACATTAATAAATTACCGTCATTTTTATCTTAAAATGTGGTAAAAGTTGGGGTTTAGTAATTGTTAGAATTTTATCCATAGTGTACAGTTTCCTTTGATGCTCACTGTATGTTATGTAATTAAAACAACAAAAAATTTATATCCCGAAATCCTTTCTTCTTTACCAAAAAGATTTTGTTTCAAATTTTTTCCGGCAAATCATTCTATTTTATTACCACTTCCGTCTCAAATAATGCAACTGCATTAGTATTCTTATACTTTTTTTGGTGTGTTTTTCTTTCTTTCATGCTAAAATATTTTCAATTTAAAGTTTTTCTATTAAACTCTGAAGGCCAAAATGAAAACTGCTGATCATTTGTTAACACTACTACCACACAAAATATGCTGAACTTTAAATATAATCCAACAACACATACCATTGATAACTTGGCTTAAGTTATATGAAATATACGGGTTAAACTCTTAAAATACAGAAAATAATTACATTGTCCAACGAAGACTTTTAAAAAATATAAAATATTACACGGTGCAACTGTCAAAATACAACCAGCTAATGACATAGTGTAGGTTGGGAGTTTTGTTGAGTAGAACTTAAAAATATTTTTTTATATATCTTGAACCATACAAACTTGTTTTATTTGACAAACTCCGTATTTTTTTTCACACAAAATTGTTGATTATCCCAATATTTTTTAACCTATTTTCCAACTCCAAAGTTTTTTGAGAAGGGGACAGATGAGCCTTTCAAACGGTATACATAAACATATGGTTCAAACTTATGTGTTATCAGGTTTGATTGGGTAAACTTGGAAAACATGATTTTTTCATAGTTTTTCAACTTTAGCCATTCTTAATTGCAAAATTAAATTAAAAAATATAAAATAAGTGCTGACATTCTGAAAGTGCGTTATGTTGTGAAGAGACTGACACTTCGTTTGATCAAATCAGACAAAAATTACGGGAGTTATTATTTAACAGTATAACAGTCGTCTTATATTTTTTTATATGTCATCTTATCAAATGAACTTTTACATCAAATTTAATGTTTGCACGACTACCAGAAACCGCCTTATATTTGTGTTTTTTGCAAATATTATTATTTCTCTTTGCGCAAACATTGACCAACTTCTGGTGGCCGCTCAAACGTGAAACTGACACATTCTCCAATAAACAATCAAGATCCATCAAAACTTCTGAAAATATTTGAACTAAAAGTTCATTTGCTAAGATGACATATGTATATAGAAAATATAACACGACTCTTTGATTAATAACTACCGTAATTTTTTTCCGATTTAATCAAACGAAGTGTCAAACTCTTGACAAGAGAATGCACTTTAAGAATGTCTTCACTTATTTTATATTTTTTATATAAAGTTTGCTTCCATGAATAGCTAAACTTTAAAAAATATGAAAAAAATTAAATTTGTCAATTCTAGCTCATCAAACATAATAGAATATTAAGTCAAATAATATATGTATGTATATCATTTTAAAGGCCTATATCTCTTCTTTCTAATAGAGTTTAAATTTGAGACATTGGTTCAGAAATGTTTGTGTAATCAATAAATTTGTGCGTGAAGTCAAAAAAAAAAACAGTTTTTGTCAAATAAAACAAGTTTGGAGGGTTCAAGGAATATAAAAAAATATATTTTGGAGTTATACTGAACAAAACTCATAATCTTCAGTATGTTATTAGCTGGGTATAATTCATTTTTTTATTTTGTCGCATAGTATTATCAATAGGTTTGCCTGTTTTATCAAATAAAAATAAAAATTTGTCTTAAAGCACTCGGGTCTTTAAAACTGAAATTTTCTTTGTTTTGTTTTGCTTTTAAATTGTTATCCTGCCTTAGTTAAACTAAACATTTTTCACTTAAACATCCTACAGCAAAAATATTTAATGAATGAATTTCTTAATTACAATTAACGACTTTTTTTTAATATCACACACACACACACACTCTTATACACCACACTCATACATCCGAAAACACTTTACAGGATGAGTCAACAGCAGCAGGCAGCAGCAAAATCAGCAGCAGCAAAATGCTAGAAACACTAGACCAGTGTGCCCAATTGACTTATATCCACTGTATTCATGGCCATTATAGAGGGTGAAGGAGAAATTGAGGCAGGCGGTGGTGATGCTATTAACGGGGATGACACTGGTGGCGCTGAGGATGATGATAATGCTGATGATGACGTTGCTATTGTTGCCATAGAGTTGCTGGGATGATGCTGTAGAAAAATAATATTTGAAGATGATGATGGTAGTTGTTGTGGTGGTAGTATTTGGTGTGAATTTTGTGGCCTTGAGGTTAAATATGTTGAAGTCGTTTTTGGAATGTGTTGCTGTGGAATTACATGTTGATATTGTTGTTTAGGGAATGCGCTTGTTAACAATGCTGTTGCTGCTGGAGATAATGCTCTTGCTGGTACTGGCACTGCTGCTGGTGCTGGTGCTAGTGTTGGTACTTTTTGTTGTGTTGCCGTTGTTTGTGTATGAAACATTTGTTTCTTAATGGTTTTGGCATTTTGTACATGTAATGATGACAACATATTTTTATCAATAAACACACTTGTCGCTGTTGACAATGTTTCTGTGTTAGTTGCTGCTGCTGCTGCTGCTAAGGCGGTTACATTTGTAGTGTTCGTAACACCAGTAGTGGTATCCACAGTAGCAGCTGTAACCCCTGTTGTTAAAGCGGTAATCAATTGTGGCTTAGTATGTGTCTGTTGTTGATTATCCACAGCAGCTGCAACACTAGCATTGCAATTCGTTAAATTTGAAGTGCCACTCATGGCATTTGCTTTTATTTCATTCAAGCGATTCGTATATTCATTTGAAAATCTTAGATTATGTTGGGCATTAAATGCAGGCAAGGGACCCTTCTTTACTGCTACACTTGTACTCTTAGCATTATTATTACTGTTGTGACTGTAATTATAGTCAGCAATAGCAGCAGCAGCAGTAGCATTAGCTTCTTGTTGTTCGGTGTGTAAATCTATAACCGGCTTGGCAATAATCTTTTCCAATTTTTTCACTTCATCCTTTGATTGGATATTCTTTAGGGATAGCTTTTGTATGTCTAAAGATTTTTCCAAGCTCGTTAGTATATTGTTGGCATCATTTTTAAGAGGATTTCCTTCTTTTAGCTCTTTTGTTAGGACTTCTCGTGTATGTATCTCATTACTGTCCAACTCTGGTTTATGCTCGTTTTGTTGATGCTCCAAATAGTCTATGCTTAGACGTTCCAAAATAAGTAGTTTTCTTTGTAGCTGCTCATTTGTTTGCATTAAATTGGCTTCGACTTTACGTATGTCCCCACATTGCAAAGCAAGATTATCATCAAGTTTATCAATTTCCATTTGTACTTCTCTTTGGGTTTGCTGTGCCTTACGCAACTGGTGTTTACGTACTTTGGCATGCAATTTGGCTGCCAGTTCTTCCTCTTTCTGCAATTGTTTATTGAGAGTGTAAATTTTCTCCAGCCATAAAATTTGAATTTCAATATCCTGTTCATTACTGGCTGTGTCCTTGGAAGTTTCATTCACTTCCAACTTTTCCTTGTCCCTGCTTTTATTTGTTTTTCCATTAAAGTCCTCATCTTTTGTTGTTTTTTCTTTGTGGCGTTTCTTTTTCTTTTCTTTTTTCGCTTCCTTTTCCTTGTGTTTATGTTTAGCCAGCACATTAAATGCATCGACAGTCATGCCAGCTGCTAAAGTCACTCCTGCTGATGCAATCGCTGGCGTAATTGCAGATCCAGGAATTGCCGTAGGTTGCGTTGTTGCTGAAGTTTTTGTTGTGGTCTCTCGCTGGTATGGTTCATCTATATGCGTAAACAAAAGAAACGGAAATAATGGAAGTTTATTAATAAACAGATACCAAGAACAAGTTGTATATCTTTTGTTATTGTGATTATGATTTTAAAAAAGAAAACAAAGCCCTTTTGCTTTATATTATGCAAATCTTATAATATAATTAGTCATTACGTTGTAAATCATAATAATGAACTTTTGAGCAAAAGATTCCTTCCTTCTTTTGAAACATACTTATAAGGAATTGGAAATGAAATTCATACCAACTAAAGGTTGAAATTCAAGCTGAATAGCTCCGCTCCTCTAAATAACAATAAGATAAATGCAGGTAATAACGCTACAATTGCTCCTAATCATACATACAGACCAGAGAACAGCAATGAGTCGTTTTTTCGCTAATCATAAGCACTCATGAAATTTTGAATATGAATATAAATGAGTCAACAATATTGAAATTTAACTCTTTACTCTGATTCATTCCTACTCACTACAATGTTGATTTATAAGTACAGGTTGCAATGAGTATACGCACAACGTTGACATCAAACTCATACCATTTGAAATATGAAATAAATTCTTACGAATAATACATCTCCAAAACAAATTTAATTAATATACTTAAGCACATTTTCCAATATACTCATGACATTTCTTTTATTTTTCTATAGAAATTTCATTTTTTCCCAGGGACTTTTGAAACTCCATTGGAAAATATTTAATTGTGGCAATGACACAGTGGTAGCATTAATCTGAAACAGCAAAATTTTAAAACAAAAATAAATTGTCACACAATTTTTTTTTATTGTGACATACATAATGCAAGCAATTTTTTTCACTCCACTGGTTCTGTGAAATCTTAAAACAAATACCAAACAACACAGCGATAACCTTCCTGAACACATTTTTTAATTTTCCACTTTCCTTCTTACATTCATATAAGTATGCTCAGAGAAAAAGTCCATGACATGAGAAAAATAAACGGAATCAATAAAATTTAACAAGGAAAACGAAATTTTTGCTTTTTCCATGACATTTATCCAATGAAATTGTTATTGTTTTCACAAATTCATTCATTATATTATGAATCAGAGTATTTTTCATTAAATTTCTAGGAAAATATTTCCATAATTTCACCTTACAGGGCTCAGGGGACAAAATTGTTCAGAATGAAATGAGATGTTTAACACCAGAGATCAGCAATGAATCGTATTTTCGCTACTCATAAGCACTCATGAAATTTTCAATATAAGTGAGTCAACAATATTGAAATTTAAATACGCTGATTTCTTCATACTCACTACAACGTTTATTTATTAGTACAGGTTGCAATGAGTATGACTATGAGTACAACGTTGACATCAAACTCATACCATTCGAAATATGTTTGATTCAGAAGTCTACTCATTTAGATTCATTACTTTAGAAAAATTCTTTTATACTCATCAAAATTTACAATCTTAATTATTGTTGCATTTACAAAAAAAAAAAGAATAAGAACACATAAGCAAAAAAGGCAGACCAGCAATCAGAGCAATCACACAACCTTTTAGTGAGTATTTTAGTGTTCGAAAGCGAATAATACTTATTTTGTGCTTCGTGTATATGTTGCGTCATGGATAGTCGAAATCAACAACATCATACGTGTTGTTAAGTATGAATAAAATGAGTACTTTAAACTTTGAATGTGAATAGAGGTTCCATAATATTAAAATAAGTATGAATGCGTATATGTATCAGAAATTATGAGTATGATTCGGTTCTATTCATCTTTTTGAATACTCATTGCTGATCTGTGTTCAATACTGAGCTGAAAAAATTGTTAAAAAGCCTGGCTTACTTACTTAATTACTTACTTAACTGGAGATTATAATTCAATGGCCAGTATAACAACCTAACTTCCCATACCACATAAGTGGTTTGTGTTAATTTTATCTATGAGTGGCGAGACGTACAGTTTAAAGTTGACACCGAACGACAAATTTTTTTAAAAATTTTTGATTTTTATTTACTTTCAGATTTTTTGCCAGTAGGCTGCTGAAAGAAAAATCGCCCAAAGAAATTTGTTTTCAAATTTCGTTTTGTTCAAGATGATTTGAAGCACAGCTTCACATTTAATAAGCCCGCTAGACTTTGGCATTTTCTTTTTTTTTTTTGATAAACCATCACTTATTTTTTAATTAAAATTTTAAATTTTCCTGCGGTTTTTTTATTTCTGAAATACATTTTATAGGTTAATGAACGTGAACTTATGACTACTGAGGCGTATGAGTACGAACAATATTTTCTGTAATTCTTTATTGCTTATACGCTGTGGAGTACTCTGCAATATTTAAATTGTATAATTTATTACATAAAAGCAATTTCCTGTATTTCTATCTCCTGGGATTAATAATTTTTTTTTGCAAAAAAAAACCGAAATTGAAAATTTTAATCCAAATGTTTGTGATATTTTCCAATGAATCTTTATAATGGAAATACAATTTAAAAAAATTTATTTTTATTTTTTTATATTTTGTTGATTTACCTCCCACTGTCCTGATTACCAATAACATAAAACGTTGGCTATTAAAAATTATGATAGTTTTTTACCAATTCCCAGTTTTTAATTACCAAATATTTCATGAGAGTAAGTCCTATATTGTTCCCATTCAAAAAACTTCATTTTGGAGGCAGAAATTTATGGATATCATGTTTATGTTAAGGACAGGCAACTTAAGAATAAGGGTTTGAAAAAATGAACCAAAATCCTAGGTTTGTGACGTGTATTTTCCAATTGAGACAATTACAATACTCCGAGGTCAAGTTGATCCATTGTACTACGTCCTGAAGGAGAGGATATAATAGAGGAGATAGGGAAAAGGACAGGAAGTAGGAAAGGGAAAATAAGGAGGAGGTGGAATAACACAGACCACAAACACACAAGAAGATGCTACTACACCATTGAAGCCCTAAAGCTTATCAACCAACTCAAACGAATAATGAATCTATGGAGAGCCTTAATGTCGGCACTCGATAAAGAATTCAAACCCTCGAAGAAGCCCCCGCTTAGGGTAATCAACCTCAACCTACTAAGAGCTGGACAGTTACAGAGGAGGTGTTCGATAATCTCCAAATCCTCCTCATCGCAACATACCCAGCAATAGTCCAGCATGGATCTGTTCCAGTTCCTTGTCAGCAATCTAATCTCGCAGTGCCCCGTAATAAACACAATAACTAACCCAGCAGCCAACCGGTTCTAACATTGTCTATAGCAGGCCATAGACAACTAAAAACACAACATCCCGAATCAAACTCTTAGTAGAACGAAAGCTGATATTAAATCCTAAAGTATTTCAGATTCATATCGTTCTCATGCAAGGGGTAGGACTTAAATATTCTCTTTAGAGCAGCATATACATATCTCCCCAACTAACTTCTTCTACTCTAATCTTACAAACACAATTATATTGTTACGAAAATTAAAAAAATAGATACTCGTGTTTTGCTACTACATCGCTTGACAAAAACAGAACAATGCTAGTACACAATCCTGTTTACAAATTATTGTACTGCTTTATATAACAACAAACACCAGCACAAAAAAATGGTAAACAAGTAAACAAAAATACAACAACAAACACAAGCATAAAAAATGTTAAACAAGTAAACAAAAATATACCAATAACACTACAATAATAAACGTAAACAACGATGTTTACATTTATAGAAAATTCGATAAGACGAAGTCATGAACGTTCAGCTTCAAAAACACTCATCAGACTGTTCACTTCGCCATATAAAAGGCAAAGCAAAGCAGGGGACAGAGTG
Source organism: Sarcophaga variegata (assembly GCA_932273835.1). NCBI lineage: Eukaryota > Metazoa > Arthropoda > Insecta > Diptera > Sarcophagidae > Sarcophaga > Sarcophaga variegata. The sequence continues at coordinate 111,880,581 of OW026362.1, read as the reverse complement.
AGTGAAGTTCAGTCAGTCTTGAGTGAAGACGCGTTTCATGTGAAGAGAATAATCGTGGTATGAAGATCTCCATTACAAAGATCTGCCGTATAATTGCTATTGTTTGTGCAAAGGACGTAAACAGAGAAATAACAAAGAAAGCAATTGAAGTAGCCGTAGTTTAGTAGGTAGTGTGTTGGCTTATTAGACGTAAAGCCAAGGTTCGACCCCTGGGCCAGACATCAAAACAAAATACAAATGGTATTTCTTTGGCGACTTCCTCTCAGCAGATTTCTGACAAAAACTCTAAGAGAAAATAAAATTGCCATGAAAAGTTTCTCAAAAATCTGTCGTTCGGAGTCGACTTTAAACTGTAGGTCCCACCACTCATGTATTAAATAAACACACACAACATAAGTGGTGTGAGAAACTAGGTCGTAATCCTGACTGAAGGGTTGTAATGACCAATTTTGTATGTATGTAGCAATTGTTGTTGTATACATCAAGTCGTGAACAGTGGCACTCAGAATTCAGCGAATAATAAAGATTTGTAATTAAAAATAAACACAAATATATTTTTATTTTATTTGCAATCTACGAGCTCATATTTTAAACGTTTTGAAAAGGTAAAAAAGTAACAATATCATCTCCGATTAAAATTTTTGGCATTTTCTTAGCCTCGGTATCAGCTTCTTGTTGACATATGTGGACAACAAATCCAACTTTTGATGCCAGGGTGGAACGCTGGTTACCACATTTCACTCAGTAGCCAGTCCTCTTCCGTTCAATATCTATTCTATAGAATTGAAAATATAATCACACTTTTGTTATCAATTTTTTGTTTTTTCAATGATGAATTTGCCGTAATAAAATTTAAATGGAATATGTTTGTGGCATGTTAAGTAGTACCTTTATGAGCTCTTCATTTTTAGTACCCAATCTAATACAATATTTGGATATGTGCTGGGTTTAAATAACGAAAAAATATACTCCTGTTTTTTATTATTATTATTGTTATTATTATCATGAAGATAAAAAAAGGCTTCAGAGAAAATAAAATTTCAAATACTAAGCAGCCATTAAATTTTTTATGCCAGACTTAAGGTATGTAAATATGTATGTTGGATTTTGTAAAGATTCAATATTTTTGACTTTTTTTGAAAGGATACTACAGAATTAAAAATTTATATCAAAAAAAAGGGGTAATAAACCTTTATATGAGGCAAAAACAAAACCTTTTTTTTTTGTGGTGTAAAGTACAGTACAGCCTCAATGAATGTCGCAGACAATGCAAAAAACAAAATAAAATATTTCTATCACACATACTTCTTTAATTCTAATGATTTAAAATTTTTCTTTTCTTTTTTCTTCTGGAAAATTCCATTCCTTTGCAGTCATGTTACCTCCTGCTTAAAAATACATCTTTTTACGGGTAAACCTGAAAAAATTTCGATCATAAAATTGAAAATGGCCTGAAATATTTTTATTTCTTTTATGTGAAACGAATAAAAAATTTTTTTCCGTTTTGTTTTTGCTGTCTAAGCTTGCCAGCAGCTAAAAAGAAGGAGAAAATATTTTTCAAAAGAAATTGGAAAAATTTTTTTACACAATAAAAGTGCAAAAACGGTGAATGTCTGTACTTGATGGTGTTGAAGAATGTGTTTATGGGCGATATTTACTTCCACTTCCACTCACATTTATACGTATATTATAGGAAAGATTTATTTTATGCAAAATTATGTTCAATTTTATAATTCTAATAATCGTGAGGCATGAGGCAAAAAAAATTTTCGCAAACGGAATTTTGCGCAACACACAGACGAGAGAAGCGACAGATGAAAGGCAACGCAGTACAATATACACCTAATTCTGTTTTTACACGGTCTTTTTTTACACGGTTTTGATATAACACGGTTTGAAAATAAAATATTTTTAATTTTTGTTACACGATTTTATTCCATTTAGCACGATTTAAAATTTTCTGTGCTTAAATTTTGTTGTCTAATTTAATTTTTGCAAAGTATGTTCATATCACAAATTTAAGGGAATTCCCTTTTTGCGCGACAAGCAAATTTACTGGTCAAAGCAAATGTAAATGGGACAAACTTAGGGGAATTCCCTTTTGTGCATACAAGCACAAAGGTCAGAGCAATTGAAATGTGTTAATATTTTGTGTTTGGTAAAGAAATTTTTTATTGGCAAATTTGTTTTTCTATTGTTACATTAAATTTAACACATTAAGATGAAAGGTAAGCCAAAAAATATTTTATATTTATTAAGTTATTTATATTTTTAATTTTGTTAAATATTTTATGAATCCCTAAAAGAAAATGTCAAATACAAAACTTCTTAAAAAATTCTTGTTTTTCACTAATTTTAATAGGTTTTAGAGATTAGGAACCAATCACCTATTTTTGCATACGATCAGTGTCTTTTTTTCACGGTTTTTTTTACACGGTTTTTTTACACGGTTTTTTCTGGAACCAATCTACCGTGTAAAAACAGAATTAGGTGTACAAAAAAAAAATTAAAAATCCTGAATATTGATTGGAAAACATTCATTAAGAATTGAAAACAAAAAAATATGTGATTCAATTTAAAATGTTTGCACGATTAATATTTACACGTTACATACATATACATATAAAAATTTTATTATTTTTCCCTAAAAATTTCTGCAAAAATTAACATAAAATCCACGAATTTTGTCTGCCAAAAAACCAGATGGAATTTTGAATTCATCCAATGACAAATGGCAATTGGGTAAGTGCCATAGTGTAAGTTGTGAGTTTTGTTGAGTAGAACTCAAAAATATATTTTTTTTTATATTTCTTGAACACTTCAAACTTGCTTTATTTGACAAAAACTGGTTTTTGGACTTTACGCACAAATTTATTGATTACACAAACATTTCTGAACCTATGTCCAAAACCTAAACCTTATTAGAAAGGTGAGAGATATGCCTTTAAAACGATATACATTTATATATTATTTGACTTAATATTCTATGCGGTTTGATAAGGTAAACTTGGCAAATGCGATTTTTTTCTTTCATATTTTTCAAGTTTGTTTATTCATGGTAGCAAACTTTTATTAAAAAATATGAAATAAGTGATGACATTCTGAAAGTGCATTATCTTGTGAAGAGATTGCTACTAGGTTTGATCAAATCGGACAAAAATTATGGTAGGTATTATTTAAATAGTATAACAGTCAGTGTCAGTGTCATGTGTCATGAAATTTAACGCAGCATTTCCACACCGCAACATTTTTTATGTGTAGAGCATCATTACAATAAACGGAGGCTCCATAGTTCTCTAAGAGTTATGTCATGAGAAAGTAGCATTAAAAAATTCGTATCGAATATCTAGACTATGCAGACGATTTATGTCTGCTGTAGCACAATGTTGATGGCATACAGTCGAAACTGGAGGAGAGTGTATGGGAAATACAGGCTGAGGATATTATAAGCTAAAAGGCTTAGGAAATATGCTCCTAAAACCATTGCCATGAGATTTAACGCGGCAGCTTCATTCCCTAACATTTTGTTGTCTGTAGAGCATCATTACAATAAACGGAGGCTCCAGAGAGGACGTTAAGAATAGCGTTAACGGCACCAGACATTATATAGCAAACAACAGCGATTGTGGAATTGCCGATTTATCTCGCAGCGCAATGAACTGAACAATGAATCAGTTTCCTTATGCGTATGGGACCGCAATTCAGATTCTCATTAAACGGAGAGGCCTCACTTTAGATCGAATAACGAAGAGAGAAGTAGAGATAATTCACACATGTCCTCAGCAAACGTCTGTTCGATAGAACTAGAATTGCAATTGACTGGAATCTCTGTATCACATATCGGAGAAAGCAGACAAGCCACTACTGGCATCAACAACTGGCAACAGAGGCAGCAAATCTTTATAAACCGGGGAATAAACCGCTTGCAGATCTCATTTGAGATCAAATATCGAACACGTGACTAGACATAGATCATCCATGTCCCCAGCAAAAGTTTGTTCGATAGAACCAGAATTGCAATTGATTGAAATCACCATGGCACATATCGGAGAAAGCGCTCAAGCCACTCCTGGCATCGGCAGCAAGGAACAGAGGCAACAAACCGGGGAATAAACCACTTGGAACGTTTCAATTGTTAACGGCCTATGCTTCTTATACATACATACATAATTGGTCATTACAACCCTTTAGTCAGGATTACGACCTAGCTTCTCACACCACTGATGTGTGATAAGTGTTGAATGACAACACATCCGTCATATTTCAAAGGTTCAGCGAATTAATGACCACGTTAAAGCAATTATAGAATAATTCCTCATGGGTCACGTTCAGAGCTCTGGTGGCTTTCTGGTTGCATTATTTAAAGAAGAATTGAAGTCTCCTTTAAAAAAAATCAGAACTGAGTGATATTCGTTCTTGTCTACTAATTTGTCATAACAACCCTTTATGATTATGACCTAGCTTCTCACTTAACTTATGTTGTGTGTGTTGATTTTATACATGAGTGGCAGGACCTACCGTTTAAATCGACTCCGAACGACAGATTTTTTTGAGAAACTTTTCATGGCAATTTTTATTTACTCGGAGAGTTTTTGCCAGAAATCTGCAGAGAGAATGTCGCCGAAGAAATATTTTTTTTTGTTTCGTTTTGATGTCTGGCCTGGGGTTTGAACCCTGATTTTACGTCTAATAAGCCAACACACTACCTACTAGACGACGCGTCTCGACGGCGACTTCTTATAGCAGAAGCATATTGATATGTTAATAATTCGTACCATAACTGTGACACTGTAGGGCATTATCTTTTCGGGTTTTGATCAATTGTAATATTTCCTTAAATTTTTAGTAGTTTTAACACAAAAAAAATAGAAAATATTAAACGCAGCTTTAATAAAATAAATGACTTAGTTGGATAAAAAAAAATATTTTGGTATACAACATACAATATTAAACGTGTTACAACACATTTCACGCAATAATATCCTGAATTTATATCAAAAAAAATTATATCATCTGCGCTCATAAATGTCTATGGCTGCGGTATCATAACTGTGACTAAGATTGTATTTAATTTTCAAAAAAAAATTCATTTTTTTCTTTTTCATTCATAATTATTAACAAAAAAAAATTACCCGCGTCAAAAAAAAAAAAAAGAAAAAAGGAAAGATGAGATGAGTGTGTGTGATATTATCACTTTATTTCGTTAAATTACTTGACAGAAATTAAATTAAAAAAGAGTGCCACATACCACGATTTTGTTTTGAGATTTCTAAGCACCTACCTACCCATTCACGTACCGCATTACGTTACGTATAATTTTATATCGTAATTATCACCATTTTAGACTTTTACGTGAACAATTTTTTCGGTTTTTTTTTCATTTTTTTTCTGTTTTCCTTTGAATTGAATAATGACAGTCATTTATTGTGGTTAAATTTAACGAAAACGTAAAAGAAAAAAATTTTTTTTGTTTGTTGGGCCTAAACAAATACGAAACAAACAAAAAAGAAAAACAAAATGCTTCTAATGGAAGGGAAAATAAACAGAGTAATCAGTACCAGTTAATTAGAATGTTTACTGTTTTGGACCGTGAACAAAAAAAGGTTCATCTCTGATTTTTGTTTTTCAATGCTTGAAGAAATGTTGTTCCCTTTTTTGGGGGAAAAACAAAACAAACAAAAAAATGGCTTTAACAAGACCAGACGCAATAATTTTTAATACTAAGTTCATAGAAACAATTAGAGGGACTTTGGTCTCATCTGTAATAATTTGGCACACAATAGGCGTAGTACTATCCCTTATCATGTGACCTCTTCAACTTCGTCATGGAGAGTGTTCTGCGGAAGGCGGAATGGCATTATTTTTCAAAAAAGCCTCCAGTTGCTTGCGTACGCTGACGACATTGACATCAAAGGGCGTACTACGCGAGATGTTACTACTGCCTTTAGTGCTATTGAACGGGAGTCTACTAAAATGGTCTGGCAGTAAATGAGGGCAAAACAAAGTATATGTTATCGACCAGTAGAGACGTGTGGCGTATTGGATCTCAGATTACGGCCAATAACTATACTTTCCATATAGTCAAGGAATTTATTTATCTTGGCTCCGCCGTTAACAACAAAAATAATGTCAATCTGAAGATCAAGCGCAGGATCAGTCTTGCCAACAGTTGCTAGTAAGTAGAACTCAATAGGCAATTGAGTAGCAGAGTCCTCTCTCGTACGACAAAACTAATACTCCACAAGACTCTCATCCTCCCTGTGCTTCTTTATGGCGCAGAGGCATGAACCCTATTAAGCACTGATGCAGCAGCCTTGAGAGTATTCGAGAGAAAAGTTATACGTAAGATCTTCAGTCCAGCGCGAGTTGGCGATGATTTCCGCATTCGATCCAACAGTGAGCTGTATGAGCTCCTCAACGATATAGACGTTGTGCTGCGTAGTAACATTCAGCGGCTGCGCTGGCTCGCCCATGTTGTTCGAATGAAGGAGGATGCTCCGGCGAAAAGTGGATTTGATGCGTGGATGATGGCCAATTAAGTAAGACATAAAGTAAGTACTGGAGTTCCTAAACATATTTTTCTGGTTATGAAATTTGTATTTATTCAGGCTACATATCCCGCCGGCCCATCTTTTTTTGTAAGTGTATGTAAGGTGATATGAAAGGGGCAATTAATACCTGCATTAGCTCTTTATTGCTCCTCAACGGCACGGACGTTGTGCAGCGTATTAACATTCAGCGACTGCTCATGCTCGGGCATGTAGTTCGAATGGAGGTGGATGCTCCGGCGAGACGGGTATTTGAAGCGTGGAAGTCGGCGAAGAGTACGACCTTATCTGCGTTGGTAGGACCACACCGAGCCAACCCTGTCATCGATTGGCGTGATCAACTGGCGTAGGCGCACAAAATGCAGGGACGCCTGGAAGGATGTGTTACGGCAGGTCGAAATTCGGTGATCGGATTGTTAATGGCCAATTAAGTAAGTAAGAAAGTAAGCGTACAACTATTGTAGTAACATAAGCTTGAATAAATGTTACTGAAAGTGGAAGAGCTTGAGTGGGGAGTTTGAATGCATTCGTCATATTACCAGGACACTCCATCTTTAGACTGTCATTCATTTAGATCTCTGCTTACAACTGATGATGGTGTAAAAATAAATGCCTTGGAGGACTAGAGAACACAATTGAATTACTCTTTTCAATCAGAAATCCCAGAAGTTCTGAACTGATGGAATCATGGCTTTACATCATACATAATTAGCAACATATAAACGATTAAAAAGCCTGATGGAGAATGGATTGAATTGTTATATTGGGTGTAATGGTGGGGATCAATGAGACATAGTTTTAGGCAATAAGCGGCCATATCTTGCCTCCCTTAATGCTTTTTGTTGATGATATCCTCATGAATTCGTCTTAGTCCAATAGATAGTGTGTTTTCTTATTAGACGTAAGGCCATGGTTCAAATCCCAGATCAGACATCTCGAACACAACGAAACATAAACAAAGATTTCTTCGCGCGACTTCCTCTCAGCAGACTTTTGGTAAAAACTCTGAGAGAAAATAAAATTGCCATGAAAAAGTTTCTTGAAAATCTATCGTTCGTAGTCGACGTTAAACTGTAGGTCCCGCCACTCACATATAAAATTAACGCACACAACATTAGTGGTGTGAGAAGCTAAGACCTAATCCTGACTAAAGAGTTGTAATGACAAATTACGCATGGGTATAATAGCGACGACCAATAAGGCATTGTTTTAGTCAATTGATGGCTATATCTTGCCTCCCTTAATACTTGATGATGTTGATAATATCCTCTCCGAGCTTTCTGGACTGAATATTTGAATCTCATAGCCTTTCAAATTCTAATACCAGAGTAAAAGTGGATTGTGGGTTTGTAGCTAAGCTGTTAGCCACTATCCCACTTACTTAAGCACAATAATTTTCTTCACTAGTTTGTTAAGTCATATCGAATACCTCCTCCATAACTGTCTAGCCCTTAATAGGTTGAGGTTAAAGACCCTTGGCAGGGGCTTCTTTGAAGGTTTTAATACTGTGCCGAAAGCCGACATAAAGGCTCACCAAAGATTCATTATTAGTTTGAATAGCTTCAATAGTGCAGTCGCGCTCGCTTGTGTGTTTTGGTAGTGGGTGTAATTTCTCTGCTTCCTTATTCTCCTTTTCCTACTTCCTCTTCTGTACTGTAATTGTCTGAATTGGCAACTACACGTCCTCTAACCTAAACCTAAACCTTGACCTTAGACTGCATTTCAATAGTTAATTCAACCAGAATAAAGCGTACAGCTGCAATATGCTTGTAATTTGATTTTTCTATTCCCCGTTTCATAACAAATACAAGTAATCCCTGTTTTATCGTATCAATTGTATGAAATAGTTGATGTATTATAAATGATTACACTGCCAACATGCATCCAATACTTAGTGTACTCAACTATTATCATTCACTGTCAAGTTTTTCTAACCAAGACAACTCAATTCCAAGTAAATTTGTGAAAATAACAAAACAACAGAAGTTTTTCGAAAAAAAATACAAAATGGCTGCAGCAAAATACAAACAACATCTGTCCCAATTAAAAATGGTGTCAATTTTTATTATTGATATGGGATCTTATACGGACGGGCAACGTGCAACATGTATTTTATGTCAAAACATGTTCAAAATTCTCCAAAATTTTCGTTACTCTTCAGACATCTTCCTGCATTTTTTTTTATTCTTTTTTTCTTTTTTGTTTTTGTAGCACATGTTTGGGTTTTTCTATTTCTAGTTGTAATAGATCAACTAAAAATATAAAAATGAAACCATTTATGGCTTGTATTTATTGTTGTTGTTGTTCTTGTTTTTTTCTTAAAGCTTTATCAGGTAGAAATCTTAAGTATTTTTTCGGATTTGGTTTTATTTTTCTTACTCACCTACAAAAATCTCTTCAACATCCTGTACTTCCGGTTCACATTCGGCCTCATCTAAGCCATTTAGATAGGTTTCCAGCAAATAGTTTTTACCCAACTCACGTTCTCGTTTACGATGTTTCTCCTCTTCAATCTTGGTAATTTGACGTTCCTTTTCACTGTGAACGTGTTCAAGAATTTATTTTGTTGGATTTTTTTTCCGTTTTTTTTTTTAATTTTTGTGGTTGTTTGTGTAATTGTCACAGTATGTGTGTAAAGAGGTTGTATTTGTTATATGAAACCATGTCCGAAAGTACCACAAAGTATTGTTGTTAAGCCAAACACATAGCCATTGGCAATAAACAAAGTGGGAGGCGGGCGGTCGACAGACCATTCACAGCGAGAGAGAGATGGCACACATTGTGACAAACCATAGACATCACAGGACATGAAATGAAAATGAAAAAGAAAAACGAAAAAAAAAACGAAAAAAAATACAGAAACGGAAGATGAAATAAAAACGGAAATAAAAGATAAAAAGTCAAGTAAAAACCCAATTAATTATACAGGCAGTTTTCTTTTGATTATGGTCAACACAATGACTCTGGGCACCAACAATAATATCAAATAAATATCTGGAAAATTAAAATTTTCCCATTTTCCATGCCATAACATCGCATGCCATGCAAACGATTAACGATGGGCAAGTGACTGAAGGTACTTTTTTTAAATATTTAGGTACCATAACAAATTATTAAATAAACCCACACACGTTCGTAGTGAAATGAATTTCAAATTAAGAAACATTACAAATCATTAACGATATTGTTACGAATATGAAAAATCTTTTACATCGTTTAACATTAAAATCTTAAACAAAACCTACTAAAACAACACAATGTAGTAAGCAAACCTGTTAACAAATTATCGTACTGCTTAATATAACAACAAACAACAGCATAAAAAAATAGTAAACAAGTAAACAAAAATACAACAACAAACTTCAGCATGAATAAATATAAACAACGATGTTTACATCTATATACATCACGAGAAGGCGAAGTCATGAACATTCGCCTTCAAGAACATTTATCAGAGTGTTTACGTTGGCATATAAAAGGCAAGGCAAAGCAGGCAACTGAGTCAGTAAAAGTTCAGTTAGTCTTGTGTGAAGACGAGGTGCGTTTGAAGAGAGTAATCGTGGTTTGAAGATCTTCATTACAAAGATCTGCCGAGCAATTGGCTAGTAGTTGTATTGCTGCAAAAAAGTGCAAAGATTAATACCAAACAAAGCAATTGTTGTTGTTTACATCAAGTTGTGAACAATGGCACACAGAATTGTGCGAACAATTACGAATTTAATTAAAACTGAACTTAAATTAATTTTTATTTTATTTGCAATCTACGAGCTCATATTTTAAACGTTTTTAAAGGCTAAAAACGTAACAATATGTTGCTACAGGAGGGTGCAATTGCATTTCCTTACAAAGCACTGTTCATACAAAATCCGGTTGCGTAAAAGCTTTAACTTTCGAAAAATAAAATTTAAAGGAAAAGATTATAAGAAAAATTAAAAAATTTACTTCTTCTAATAAAAATTTCTGTGTTTTGCCTTGATAGATGCCATTATTTGCTGCACAATATTTCGAATCCTAGCTTCGCATACCATTTTCAAATTGTTACAAAAAATGTCTTTACTTATCCTTTAGTTTTCCTTCGACTAATCAATGTAATTCTATTACCAAAAGTTGGGGAGCCAATTGAATAAATTAATCTAGCAGTCGCCTCATCGGGGACAGCTTGGGTCCTGTGAAGTCCCGTTATAACAGGGCTAAATACTTAGGTTCATTTTTTTATCATCCCAACATTATTTATTTAATTTCAATCCATTGCAGACAGCAAATGTGCCTGCAGGCATTACATGAATATCTTAAGTCTTATACTACATCTGCAAGTTTCTGTGCAACCCATTGATCTTTTAACAAACTTATCCGTTTCCTTATATTCATGTTCGGAATCGGTTTCAAATTCATTCGTAGATCATTGACGGGAAGTCCTCTGTTCTACTTTATAGGAAATGCTCTCTAAGGTGGCCGAATTTGAATAATGTTTTACAGGGCAGCAGCCTTTAAATGTGTGCGAAATGTAGATATTCTGGTACAAAACAATTAAAAATTCGTACTCTACATACATACATGCATAATTTGATCATTACAACCCTTCAGTCAGAATTACGACCTAGTTTACAACACCACTTATATTGTGTGTATTAATTTTATACATAAGTTAAGGGACCTACAGTTTAAAGTCCACTCCACACGATAGATTATTAAGAAACTTTTGATGGCATCTTTTTATTTACTCTCAAAGTTTTTGCCATAAATCTGCAAAGAGGAAGTCGCCTAAGAAATATTTTTTCAACTTTCGTTTTGTTGGAGATGTCTGACCTAAGGTTTGTACCGATGCCTCACGTCTAATAAGCCCACACTACCTACTAGACTACTCGTGCTGCACGTTTTTTTATTATTTGAGCGACATTTTATAAAATAGACAGAGTATGTGAAGAGTGTAAACCAAAAGAGATTTTTTCTGCTATTAATAATAAAGGGATATCCCCCTATCTTGCAATGCATTGTTTAGGAACTAGAAAAAAGAGTAGTGAAAAGGAGGAAAGAGAGATCAGTGTTAACGGAAGTGAGATTCGAATGTATTACTGCATAAGGAACTGAAAAAACTTATGTAAATTTTTACACTCAGAGTGCAACGAGTGAAGAACGAATTCTGCCTGTAATGCATTCTGCCATCCACTGGACGCAATTGACTGTAAACGTACAGAGAGCGTAAAAAGAAACTGTACATTAAAAAAAGTATACATTAATAAATTACCGTTATTTTTATTTTAAAATAAATTCACTGCTAGTTTTTAAAATTGAAACAAAAACAAAATTACAAAAAATTACGAAATACTAGCAAATTTTTTCGGGCACTCTCCTTAAGTGGTAAAAAATGAGTTTGATGATTTCTAAAATTTGATCAATAGTGTACAGTTTCTATTGCCGCTAACTGTATGTGCTAATGTATGTAAAATACAAATATTTTGAATTTTTGATCCATAAAAAAAATTTTTCAAATTGATTTAGATTCGATATTCAAATCATATGCATCTCCTCTCCTTAATTGTTTTAAAGTGTCTTTGCTACAGAAATAGAAATTTTTCAACAGACATAGACTAGTTAGAAGACAGCAAACATTTCCAGTTTTTTCTTATCCCAGTCACTTTTGTTTATCACTTTAATACACTAAAGCCACTCGCCCATCTCTATTCCAAAAGGCATAATTACGGCATATTATTGCAAATATCAGTGTGTGTTGGATGCCATGGTACGTAATCATTTATGTAAATATAAATATATGGGTAAGAGTATGTGTGTAAATTTTAATGAATTTATGTAAGAGTACGAGTGAGTGTGTAAGTTTAAATGAATTTATGCATTGGTTTGCTTATGGAGATGAGTGTATGGAGTGTGGTGGTGCTTAAATATATGTAATTGCGTATATGCTTACTGTTTGTATTTACAGTTATAGTTGTAAATTAATAAAACAAGAAGAAGAAGAAAAAGAAGAAGAGAAAAAGCTTCTTACCGTAACAAGGACAATTGTCGTTGTATTGTCTCATCCTGAGCCAAAATAATTTTCATCAGACGTTCGTTTGGATTGCAACGAGACAATTTCGGATGCAATGTATTGGCCTGTGCCAGCCACTGTGATGATTTATGTTTGCGACGACGGAACTTGGCGCTACGAGCACTACCCACTGGACTACCCATGCCGCTGTCCTTGTCGGTAGAGATTAATGATGACAACTGTGGTGTTGTATTATTGATGTATACGGCCGGTGCTGGACCCAAGTGGCGTAACAACAATTCACACTGTGTGGTTAAATAGAATTTTAAAAGAATATTAAACACGAAACAAAGAAAGCCAATAAGTAAGTAAGTAAAAGAGAAAAGAAAAACATTAAAATGTAAATGAAGAAAAAACTTTAAACATTCGAAAAAAATACATTCGAAAGCAGGATACATTAAACTGATCTTTTTTCTCTCGTTTTTTTTTTTGTTGGTTTTGTTGGTAACTAAAAATAAAAGGATTCTTATATTAAGTGCCTGCATTCTTCTTATAATAACCAATTATTCATAAACGTACGTACATATATATTGCGTGACTTGTTTTAATTTATATTCATCTTTTTGTCTGTTTCACCCATATTTCGTTTGTTAGCATTCCCTCCTGCTTTATTTTATTTTTTTTGCCTAAAAAATCATTCAAAGGAAATACAACATCCGTAGAGTAGTGGTAAGTGGGTTTAATTTAGTCGAAATTAATTTTTTATACTCTTCTTCACTTAATAACATCCTCTTTTATTGTAGAGAGAGAGAGAGAGATGCTCTCATAAATAAATAGAAATCATTCCTTTCCTGTCGTTTCTTTCTTTTTTGTCTTTTCCATTTTGTTCGTAGCATAAGTAAAATAAATTATGGTGATAAATTGTAGCCCAAGAGATGGAGAATGGTTTAAGTTGTGATATATTTCTGGCTAAATATGCTAAATTATTGTATATTCAGGTCGAGGTAAATTGCTTGTAGGGCAAGCATAATTGGTGTTTGAATGTCTTCTCATTATAGAGTGTTGATAAGAATTTCATTGTCAGTTCATCGTTTCTTTGATACTTAAAAAGTTTAGATAGAGGCATAAGGGTTACTTAATTAATTACTTAATTGACCATTACAACTCTTTAGTGAGGATAACAACCTATCTTCTCACAGCACTCATGTTGCGTATGTTAATTTTCATACATGAGTAGCGCTACACCTACAGTTTAACAACTTCGAATTACAGATTTAAGAAACTTTACATGGCTATTTACTCTTAGGGACATTATTACAACTTGCCGTTAACTAACAGCAGGATTTTAACGGGCAGATAAATTGTTTTTCATTATTATAAGAGGACAATAAGTTAGAAGTGAGCGTCAAGCTAAAGGGAATATCATCCCACCTGTAACATTTAAGGTTAAGTTTATCTCTGAACTTGTCATATTATGTATTACTTTCAACAAAATAAGCAAAAATCACAAAAAAAATGAAGATCGTTGTTGCCACTACATTAAGTCCTTCTGTTCGTCATATCTGAGGCAACACACTGCCACTAAACTGCGAAGACTTCAATGTTAAGTCATGCTGCCCAAAAGCGAGAGACACATTGTTTACAGATGCGAAGAAAATTTGAATATGGAGTTACCGCTTCTCATTCCTCTTCGTTCAAGTAGCTTCCACAAAAGTTATACTCTGTAAAAATATATACAGTCCGGTATACTCTGAAACCCACAGTGTCCAGTATATATGAGGGAAACAAGAGATTTCTCGTTCAAATTTCTCGCACAGATTTGTATAAAAGTAGGGAAGCACAGCAATGTTAGCTTCTCCCTAACCAAGGCTGGAAATTCTAACAGAATATTTGCAGGCGCTTATTTTTTACTAACATTCCCTTCATACATACATAACACACATAAATGGTCATTGTAACCCTTCAGGCAGGATTGGGACCTAGCTTCTTACACTACGGCGACATCACGAAAAGAAAAACATAACCAATGTTATTGCATGAATCGGTCCATCGCGATAATCTCAAATATAGTTATCCTTGCTGCTTCCTCTGTGATTTTTATTAAAGATTCTTTGCTTGATCAACACTGGTCAGTATGACTCTGCAATGTTGAGGTTCGCACCAGAGATCATCAATGATACTTATACGCATACATACGTAATTGGTCATTACAACCTTCAGTCAGGATTACGGCCTAGCTTCTCACACCACTCATGCTGTGTGTGTTAATTTTAGTTAGTGTGTCCCTATAAATTAAAGTCGACACCGAACGACAGATTTTTTGAGAAACTTTTCTTGGCAATTTTATTTGCACTCAGAGTTTTTGCCTGAAATCTACAGAGAGGAAGTCACAGAAGAAATATTTTTGTTCATATTTTCGTTTTGATGTCTGTCCTGTGGTTTGTACCGTGATCTTACGTCTAATAAGCCAACACACTACCTAATAGACTATGGCGACTTCAACGCATTTATACTTATTTTAATATCATGGAACCTATACTCATATTTGAAAGTTTGAAGTACTCAACATATTCATACTTAATAACATGTATGATGTTATTGATTTCGACTCTTCATAACTGAACATTTACAAGAATCACAAAATATATATGATTCGCGTACGAACACTAAAATACTCACTAGAAGATAGTGTGTTAGCTCTGCTTGCTGCTATGTCTTTCCTGCTAATGTGTCTTTTTATAAATGCAACAATAACTAAGACTGTAAATTTTGATGAATTATTCGAATCACTCGAATCATTTATAAGTATTTTTCTAAAGTTATGAATGTGAATGAGTAGGCTTATGAATCAAACATATTTCGAATGGTATGAGTTTGATGTCAATGTTGTACGCATACTTGTTGCAACCTGTGCTTATAAATCAACCTTGTAGTGAGTACGAATGAATCAGAGTACATAGTTAAGTTTAAATATTGTTGTCTCACTTATAATCAAAATTTCATAATTGCTTATGAGTAGCGAAAAAACGATTCATTGCTGATCGCTGGTACTGTTCCAAAATCAAACAATTAGCCCCAATCTACCTTCGCCAATGTGAAAAGTTTTTAAAAATAAATGCAATGTAGCGTCATTCATGTGCATATTCAGGTATTTAGGTGCTTATAATCCTTCCTACGCTTACCAATTGCATGTACAATATTAGTATACATATAGAGCCCAGGTGAAAAAAATGAATTAAAAACCTGCAAACAAATTACTTTTTCAACATTTATACACTCTTGTTTTTTGTTGGCAGTTTTTTAATTTATTTTTTCGCACAATAAAAATAATTGAAACAATTATTGAATGTTGCAATGGAACCATCAACATCAGTCATTTTGTTGCCAACATAAATGAACGTCAAGTATTTTTTGAATTGCAAAAAAAAATTAAAAAAAACATGAAGTGAACAAGTGAATTGAATGGAAACGGCAACGGCAAAAGCAGTAGCGCAGTAGCAATATCATACGGTAGCTGCAATTGTGGCAACAAACTGATTTAAATACTTTGCGTGACCTGTCTGCAGCCACTTAAATATCTTTCAAATAACAAAAGCTTCCATGCACATACATACGTACACATTAAGCTATTTCGCACTCACATCTAGAAGTATGTATGCATGTAGCTGTCAAAATGAATACAACATGTGTGTTCTCACAAAACGAGGGTTGTTTCAAAAACATAAAAATTTTTGTTTTTTTTTTCTCAAACTCAAATTCAAATTTAAATGAAAAGTTTTAAATGAAAAAAATTAACATGTTTTTCAATATTTATTTCGACATGTTGGCTTTTGAAACATGCCTCGCATTAATACATACTATATGTATATAAGATATTATGTGCTGCTTACGTGTGCGAACAAGGATAATGAAATGTTCAACAATGCGAGACAAGTTAAAGTAAAAAACTTTCAAAAATTCGTTCTTATATTTTTTTGGTTTTGCCTCAGTATTATAAAACAACCAAAAACTTCTTAACAAATGTACAAAAAAAAAAAACTGGGAATACATTCTCGTATTATTGTATTCGCTTCCTTTTTAAAGCGAAATATCTGACTTCTGCATGCAATTACAGCTTTTAGCAGTAAATTAGCAAGAATGTTTTCAATTTAAACGTATCGTCTTATAATTATGGCTTAAAAATGATACTTATTACCCGTACCGCCTAAGGGTATTGGAAAGCAATAATTGCAATTTCAATGCAAAAAAAGTGAAAGTCCAATAATATATGTACCAAAGGATTAGGTTTACCATCAGACACAGATTTAATATGATCACAATTTATGGTCCTTGAATTTATTTATCAATTTAAATTGCTTGCAGTTCCTTATCAGAGGTCAGTAATGAGTACTCAAAAACATGAGTAGAATTTCTGATACTAATAAGCATTCATACTCATTTTAATGTCAAGGAGCCTTTACTCATATTTAAAGTTTGAAGTACTCATCATGTTCATACTTAACAACACGTATGATGTCGATGAAGCCGACGTAGTTTAGTGGGTAGTGTGTTGGCTTATTAAACGTAAAGCCAGGGTTCAAACCCCAGGCCAGACATCAAAACAAAATACAAAAAGTATTTCTTTGGTGACTTCCTCTCAGCAGATTTCTGGCAAAAATTCTGAGAGTAAATAAAATTGCCATGAAAAGTTTCTCAAAAATCTGTCGTTCGGAGTCGACTTTAAGCTGTAGGTCCCGCCACTCATGTATAAAATTAACACACACAACATAAGTGGTGTGAGAAACTAGATCGTAATCCTGACTAAAGGGTTGCCATGACCAATTATGTATGTGTGGGCATTCATACTTATTTTAATATCATGGAACATCTACTCATATTCAAAGTTTGAAGTACTCATCAAACTCATTCATACTTAACAATACGTATAATGTTGTTTTGAATTCGACTCTCCATTATTCAACATATGCACGAAGCACAAAATAAGTATGATTCACATACGAACACTAAAATACTCACTAGAAGGTTGTGTGTTTGCTCTGATTGCTGCTCTGTCCTTTTTCTTGTTTTTGTAAATGCAACAACAACTACGGCAACGAATGTTAATTTTGATGAATGATTCGAGTCACTCGAATAATTTATTAGTTTTATAAGTATTTTTCTAAAGTTATGAATCTAAATGAGTAGGCTTTTGAATCAAACATATTTCGAATGGTATGAGTTTGATGTTAACGTTGTAGGCATACTCATTGCAACATGTACTTATAAATCAATGTTGTAATGAATACGAATGAATCAGAGTACATAGTTAAATTTGAATATTGTTGACTCACTTATATTTAAAATTTCATGAGTGCTTATGAGTAGCGAAAAAACGATTCATTGCTGATCTCTGTTCCCTATCATATCGTTTTCTTATGATCATAGTTTCATGTCTAATTATTTAACACCAACTGTACTTATGCTTAAGTATATTAAAGTTTTCGCCACCAATTGGGACGTCATAAAAAAAGAAACTTTAAAATTCTTTTTCCATTTCCTTAATAATTTTCTTAAATGCAAGCAAAACTTGAATGACGTTTTTTGTTCAGTTGTTTCTTCCTTTTTTTTTCTTTAAATTACTTTTGTTGGTTTGTGGCAAAAATAAAACCATTTTTGTGGAACATTATTCCAGGAATAAGATTTTATAGTTCCTTTTTGGAAATATTTTGGTTAAAAACAAATAAAAATCGGAATCGTCTTTGAATTTTAGGATTAAATTAACACACTCAGCAAGAGTGGTGTCAGAGGTTATGTTCTAAACCTGACTAAATCGCTGTAATGGTCAATAAATTAAGAGAGAAAAATTCTTAAATACACCTTCGTTAATAGTTCGAGTGTCCATGTATATTTCTTAAACAAATTAAAGCGAACTAATCTGATGTAGTTTTCCATTTAAAGGTGAAACTACGCTCCACTAGGCAAAGCATCAAAGTATCACAATTCTTTCAAGTTACATAAGATACATAGTTACATCGCATTTTTACATCATGTATATAAGGCAGGTGATGTCGTTTTAAATCGGACAGCACTCCATATAAATATTTACCGACACTTAAAGCGCTCCACTATTCCGCTGCCCATTGGAGTTCCTAATACTCTACAAGACGCTCATCCTCCACGTGCTTCTTTATGGCGCAGAGGCATGGATACTATTAAATACTGATGTAGCAGCCTTAAGAGTATTCGAGAGAAAAGTGCTACGTAAGATCTTCGGTCCAGTGCTAGTTGGCAATGATTTCCTCATACGATCCAACGGTGAGCTGAATGAGCTCCTCAACGTCATGGACGTTGTGCAGCGTATTAACATCCAGCGGCTACGCTGGCTTGGCCATGTCGTACGAATGGAGGAGGATACTCTGGCAAGATGGGTATTTGATGCGAGGATCTTCGGAAGTCGGCGTAGAGAAAGACGTGGTGGCTTTAGAAGGACCAAATCGAGGAAGCCCTGCCATGCGCCTGGAAGCACGTAGTGTGGAAGGCCGAGATCGTTAATCGGGTTGTTGATGGCCAATTAAGTAAGAAATGAAGTGAGTACTAGAGTTCCTAAACATATTTTTCGCGTTTAGAAATTTGTATTTACTCAGGCTACATATCCCGCCGGTCCATTTCTTTTTTTGTAAGTCTATGTAATTTGATATGAAAAGGGCAATTAATACCTGCATTAGCTCCTTATTGCTTAGAGTTGATTTCCAGATATTTTGATGAGTCTATCGTAAGTATTCTTTTAAGGAATTTTCTTTCCGCAATACTTCGAAAGTCCACACTTCACCGTTGCATGTAAGAGTAAACCTAATCCTTATAGTGTATAACTTATCAAATGACTTATGAGACAACTAATAATATACTCTACTAACCTTGTTTTATGTCCTTTGTTTAAAAAGGAAAAGAATTCTTTAAACAATTTTCCACAAACTTTTCTTTTATGTCTACACAAATCAGCCTTTAAGTTTTCTCTCCCTTACATGGAATAAGTACGAGTATGTATAGTCTTCTTGTAAAGTTTATTCACCTACGGCAGTACATCATCTCATTTACTTTTATTTTTTTTAAAGAAAAACAAATGCCACATTTTAGTTTAAAAAAAATTTTATTGTCTGACCACACCTTAAATTTTATTCAAATTACTGAAGTTTACCACAACTTTTCAAAGTAATCTTGAAAAGTTTTTCTAAACCTTCATTACCAACAACGTCATCATCATCATCATCAGCATCATCAGCATCATCGGCATCATCATGTAATCATTATCTAACAAAGACACATCAATTTAAAGCCACAAAGTGCTTAAAATAATTTTACTTTTAAATTTCCCTCAAATATGTCTTACCATTAAGAGGCAATCAATACTTTTGAGAGAAGAGCAGTAGCAGCAGCAGCTACAAATGAAATTTCCAGCATTTTGAGTTAAAACAATGCATAGGTAACAAACAAGGAGGTATTGTACTACATACATACGTACATACATACATACGTAATTGGTCGTTACAACCCATCAGTGAGGATTACGACCTAGCTTCTCAAACCCCTTATGTTGTGTGCATCAATTTTGTACATGAGTGCTAGGACCTACAGTTTAAAATCGATTCCGAACGACTGATTTTTTGCGTAACTTTTCATTGCAATTTTATTTACTCTCGGAGTTTTTGCCAGAAATCTGTTGAGGGGAAGTCGCCGTAGAAATATTTTTTCATATTTTCGTTTTGATGTCTGACCTGTGGTTTGAATCGTGGCCCACGTCTAATAAGCCAACACACTGCCTACTAGACTACGGCGGTTTCATGTAGAATATTTAAATATATTTAAGTAAAGTAAAGTAGAGACAATCGAATGCAGTAACCGGATCAGTGGAACATAACACTGTTTAAGCAGTAGTTCAACGCATAGTAGTATCGAGTTTATATTCAATCGATTGTATTCCTTTGCATTTAAAAATGATGTTGAAAGGTTAGAACTTAAAAATTTTTATTTAAAATATAATCATGATATCGCCTGCGTTTTGTAGACGTGGAACGAATATCAGTTAGCTGTGGATTTTTCAGTCTGGATTTGAGGTTGCTTATTAGACGCAAAGCCTCAGTTCAAACCACAGGTCAGACATCAAAAAGAATATATGGAAAAATATTTCTTCGACAACTTGCCGAAGACTTTAGTAGACATGGAATGAATATCAGTCAGCTCTGATTTTGATTAGGAGATGTTAAATTGATTTTAAAGGAGACTTCAATTCTTCTTTAAATAATGCAACCAGAAATCCACCAGACCTCTGAACGTGACGCATGAGGAATCATTCTATTGCTGCTTTAGCGTGGTTATCAATCCGCTGAACCTTTCAAATATGACGGATGTGTTTCCATTCAACCGTGGTCTAGTAGGTAGTGTGTTGGCTTATTAGACGAAAAGCCTGGGTTCGAGCCCCAGGCCAGACATCAAAATAAAATACAAAAAGTATTTCTTCGGCGACTTCCTCTCAGCAGATTTCTGGCAAAAACTCTGAGAGTAAATAAAATTGCCATGAAAAGTTTCTCAAACATCTGTCGTTCGGAGTCGACATTAAACTGGGACCTCATATATAAAATTAACACACACAGCATAACTGGTGTGAGAAACTAGGTCGTAATCCTGACTGAAGGGTTGTAATGACCAATTATGTATGTATGTTATGTTTCCATTCAACACTTATGCAGATGAGCGAAGCCTTAGTAATTTTTTAAATTTTCTTGGTAGCCGGACTTAACATTGAATTCGCCGTTGTCTAGTAGGTAGTGTGCTAGCTTACTAAACGGGAGGAGGTCGTAGTTCAAACCCCAGCTCAAATGATTCATATAAAACAAAATCTGAAAAATATTTCTTTTGGCGATCTACTCTCAGTAGTCCTACTCGAAATCGCTGTAGTATAGTAGGTAGTGTTTTGGCTTATTAGACGTAAGGCCACGGTCCACACTAGAGGTCAGCAATGAGTATTCAAAACGATGAGTAGATTCGAATCATACTTATAATTTCATATACTTATACGCATTCATACTTATTTTAATGTCATACTCATACTACTCATATTCGAAGTTTGAAATACTCATGGTACTCATACTTAACAATACGCATGATGTTATTGATTTCGACTCTCCACGACTCATCGTATACACGAATCACAAAATAAGTATGATTCGCGTACGAACACTAAAATACTCACAAGAAGGTTGTAAATTAACACATACAACATAAGTTGCGTGAGAAGCTAGGTCGTAATCCTGACTGAAATGTTGTAATGATAGATTATGTATATATGTATGTAGTCCTCTGGTAAAAACTTACTCATTGTTATTGTTATTATCGTGTAGAAGTATTGTAGTATGCTACCATATGATCCATTGTCCATATGATAGTAGAGCTATTCTTATACCTAAACTATGGTTGCTCCTGTAAGCCACTTTGTTTCGTACGTAACAGAACTTAAAGCAAAACTAATAAGACTCCTGCATTCGCAGATTTCTCAAAAACATATTGAAATACATAGTTTTGGCTGATCTCGCAATCAGTAGCACAATCTATGCTGTAGCGTAGGACATCATATAGTCGTACTAGATTGACTGTGTGTGATTTTTCTTTTTCAGTCTTTTCATATTTAGTGCCACCTGAAACCTGAACAGTTAAAAGTCAGTCTATGTATGGTAAACTATAGAATTGAGACTCCTGCTAAATCAAAAGTTTAAATTAGAAAAAGAAAGAAAAAGAACGAAAGAGAAGAAAAGAAGAAAGTTTATTGCTTTTTGTTCTCACCTGCTTTTTGTGCGAGCCGTCACGTGGTGGTAAAACGTCAAAAACTTTTGTACTGCCATCAAGGTATTCCTCACAGTGATGATACTGTTTAACGATGACATATTCGGTGGCAACTTGTGAAACGGTTGCCATGCCATGTGGTAAAGTAAGATGCAATAGAGTAGTTGTTGGTGGTGGTGGCGATGATGATGATATAAGCGACGGTATTTTATCAGATACTGTTGGCATAGAGTTTGGAATTATTTTGCAATTTTCTTTGGTATTTATTGGCATTGATTGATTAATAGCTGTGGTAGTGGTAGTGGTGGCAGTGGCGATAATGTTGTTACTGGTAGTTGAGGTGGTTGGATTTGTTTGGTTGCAATTGTTCGTATTAGCGTTGATGGTATTAACGCCGTTACATAAAGTGCTATTATCCCCTTGGTTTGCTGCCAATCTTAAATTTAACTCTACATCATGTCTATCATATAGTTTTGGTTGTTGCTGTTGGTGTTGTTGCTGATTTGATAGGTGAAATCGTTGCTGTTCGTGTTGATTGCTATTTGTTTTGTTAATAACTGTTGCAACAATATTTTCCTTATTTTGTAAAGGTAAAGTCGATGCAAACATATTTGATTGTTGCTGCTGCATTTGCTGGCGTTGCTGTGTTGACTGTTGTTGTCCATTTTGATAATTGAGTAGCGCCCAGATTAGATCCGAACAGGTAGTATTGGCATCAACACCAGCCACCCAATGCTTTTCGCCATCAATCCATATCGATACATTATCTGATAGAGTTTCCATTGATGCCAGTGAATCATCATCGTCATCGTCCTCGTCATCATGACCGTCAACATCATTATCGTCATTGACCTGCTCAACGTTTACGTTATCATTTCTTCTGCTGTCATAGTGTATCACATCTGTTTTGCAATTACCACTACTAGCCATATTGGCAATATGTTGAGTGTTGATGTTGATGTTTTCACTCGTTGCTGCTGGTGGTGGTGGTGGTGGTGATAGCGGTGGTGGTGCTGGTGGTTTTCTACAAAATTTCGTATTCGTTTTCGTATTCATGTAATACTTTGGTGAAGCTGTATGTGTTGTATCCTCTTCAATATCATCATCGCCATCATCATCATTTTCCATATCAACGATAATAATATCACACTCATTATTATTCGCATGATTTGTTGTTGTATGCTGGTGCTGTAGCTGCTGTTGTTCCTTTAATATATCCGTTCGTTTGGATAACCATACATTGCGATTCATTATATTTGTTTTGTTGTTGTTGTTGTTGTTGTTGTTGTTGTTGTTGTTGACATTATATGTTTTTGTATTTGTTTTGTTAGCCTTATCAACGATTTCACTGTACCAAATGCCATTTCCATATGTTGTTTCCATTAAACCATTTGCCACCCTTCTTGCAACATCTGTCCCATCGGCAATACTAACAACATTAGCTGAAGGGGCTTTAAGAGCAGCATGTGTCGTTGCTGATTTATTATTATTATCGCAAATATTATTGATCATCATTATTATTTTAATCAAGTACAAGCACAACTAACGTAGGCAATATCAGGCAATTGAAATTGTCAGCCTAAAATGTTGCTGTTAAAATTATAATTCAAATGCAAAAATTGAATGTTGCCAATCGGTGTTGGGGTTGTGTTGGGGTTGTTTGCTATTTAATCCTATTTGTGTTGTACAAATTTTAATTAGATTTTCCCAATACTGTTTAGTTTATGTAGAAGAGTTGTTAGCTGCAATGAAAAGATTTCAAATAAATTTAATTCTGATGAAATCATACAAAAAAAAAACAACATTTGTTTATGGAGAAAGAAAAAAAAAGAAGCAGAATCTGTAAAATGACTGAATTTTAATCATAAATTGGAGCATTTATTTTAATTTTTACTAACCAATGACTATTTGAATTTAATCTGTAATTTAGATATTTTACAACACGCCATAATACCGCATTTTTCTCTCAAAGTTTTTACCAGAAGAGTGCTGAGTGGAAAAACTTCGAATCTAAACAGTTGAGCGGTGATTACGACCTAGCTTCTCACTCCACTTATAAAGGGTGATTTTTTAGCTATTATCTTTTTAGAAACACTGGTTTAAACAGCTCACGCACGTTTCGTGTTTTGTTTCACTGTCAAGCATCTTCAGTTTGGTCTATAATTTAACCATGAATCGTCTTACAAACGAACAACGCTGGCAAATCATTGAATTTTATTATCAAAATGCGTGCTCTGTTAAGAAAGTTCATCGCGCGTTTCTTCGATTTTATGGTCAGTTTAATCGACATACTGAAGCGGCTATTCGGGCTATTGTGACTAAATTTCGCACCAAATTTACATTGTTGGACATTAAAGCACCAACACGCTTACGTAGAGTGCGAACTGAAGAAAATATCGCAGCTGTATCGGCCAGTGTTAATGATGACCATCAACTATCGAATCGTCGCCGTTCGCAGCAATTGGGCCTCTGTTACTCAACAACGTGGAACATTTTGCGGAAGGATATAGGTGTGAAGCCTTTCAAAATAAAGCTGGTGCAAGAATTGAATTCGAACGACCTACCGCAACGCAGAATTTTTGTTGAATGGGCTCTTGGAAAGTTGGCCGAAGATCCACTTCTTTATCGAAAAATTGTTTTCAGCGACGAAGCTCATTTTTGGCTCAATGGATACGTAAATAAGCAGAATTGTAGCTTTTGGAGTAAAGATCAGCCAGAACCATTGCTACCAATGCATTCAGAAAAAGTCACAGTTTGGTGCGGTTTATGGGCTGGTAGCATCATTAGACCGTACTTCTTCAAAGATGCTGCAAATCGTAACGTAACTGTGAATGGTGAGCGCTACCGTGAGATGATGTCCAACTTATTTTGCCGAAAATCCCAGAGCTTGACTTGCACGACTGTGGTTTTAACAAGACGGTACCACATGCCACACAGCACAAGTAACAATGGACTTATTAAGAGGCGAGTTCGGTGAACATTTTATTTCGTGTTCGGGACCGGTAAATTGGCCGCCTAGATCGTGCGATTTAACGCCTTTTGATTATTTTTTGTGGGGCTACCTTAAAGCTCATGTCTATACAGACAAGCCCGCTTCGATTGACGCATTGGAAGACAACATTGAAGCATTTATTCGTGAGATACCGGCCGAAATGTTGGAAAGAGTATGCCAAAATTGGACTAAACGGATGAACCATTTGAGGCGCAGTCGCGGTCAACATTTGCATGAAATAATCTTCAAACATTAAATTATATGGACCGTACTATCGATTCAAAAAAAGATTTCATGCTTTTTCTGAATTTTATGTGTTTTTTTTTTTTGAAAAATTTTCCTATAGCTCTTAACAAATCACCCATTATTGTGGGTGTTAATTTTCATACATAAGTGGCGAGAGCTATACTTTAAAGTCGATTCCGAACGACAGATTTTTGAGAAACTTATTCATGGCATTTTTATTTACTCTCAGAGTTTTTGCCAGCAGACTGATGAGAGGAAGTCGCCGAAGAAATACGTTTTGTATTTTGTTTTGATGTCCGGCTTTACGTCTAATAAGTGAACACACTACCTACTAGACTATCTTATTCAATGGTTATTACGCGTAATTTAAAGAAATTTCATAAATCGATTGTAATCAATCATTATAATTAGAATTGCGAATATTTTATCCAACAAAATTACAGTTGTATGTATCTACAGTGAGTGTCAGAAGAAACTGTACACTATGGATAAAATTCTAACTCAACTTTTACTACTTAAGGAGAGTTCAAGAAAAAATTTAAAAATATTTCGAAATTTTTTTTTAATTTTTTTTTCTTTCAATTTTAAAAAATGTTAATCAATTTATTTTAAAATAAAAATAACAGTTAATTTATTAATGTATATATTTTTTTAATGTAAAATTTCTTTTGACGCTCACTGTATTTACTTTTAAATGCAAAACCAAAAATAAATAAAACCAATCCCTAAATTTTTATTATCGTTTTGACTCAAAGTTGCAAGTGCTAAAACTATGCAACGTCTACGAAAGTGTAACTGTTATTTAAAACTTTAACCTTTTTATTAACACACTCTCATATTTAGATACACCGTACATGCAACTTCAAAGTAAACACACCAAATTTTAAGATGAAAAATATAAAAAAAAAAAAAAAAAAAAAAACAAAATGAATCTAAACTTTTAACATACCCTAGCAAATATATGCATGTCTGATAGAGAGACAGACAGAGAGAGAGAGAGAGAAAAAACCCAAAAGTAATGTAACATTCTCCCTCTTCTTAACCAATATTTAACGTGTTTAACTTGTTGCTACTTTACGACGTATGAATTTGGTTTTCCATTGTTGCTTAAAGTATTCGTTCCTTTTATGGTTTTTTTTTTCTTTCCTCAAATATTTATAACATCTGTTGAATTTTTAAAGATATTATCAGCAAAAAAACAAAACAAAATTTTGCAAATACAAATAAAAACTTTAAGTTTATTAAAGTGTGTGTGTTTTTAGATTTTTTAGTTTCGCTTTTTAGTTGAACTCCCAAAACAAATTTGCGGAAATATGTACAAGACAACAACTTATTTTGTTCGCTTTTATGCTGCACTTATAAAAGCAACTAAAATTTACAAAACTATCGCAGCTTATTTGCTGAAAAGCATACATATTCCCTATAAAAATATCGCCTTGTATACGAGCACAACGAGCATGAGCGCTTATGAATATTTGGTAGAGACACTCTGCGAGAAACAGAAACCATTTAAACGCTCGAATAACTATACGGCTTAAAATTGTTTCTGTTTTTTTAGTGGTTTTGTTGGTGGTTGAATGTTTTTTTAAAAATAAATAAAAAACAAAGAAAATAATAAAAAAAACGAAGAAGGTATGAGAGAAGAGAATGTTTTCTGTTATCAAAGAATATTTGTTGGAATATGGTAAAACACAGTGTTCCAAAAATGTGAATTTATTGGCAAACTTAAATAGGCGTAGCGCTTAAAAACAGAAAAAGAAAAAGCCGATGATGGTATTTCTTGTAGTAATATTCATAGTACTCGTCGTAGTCTAGTACGTAGTGTATCGACTTGATAGACGTGAGGCTCTGATTCAAACCCCAGAGTATGAAAAAATTGGTCAATTCACACAAGCCATTGTATCGTTGTATTCATTGTATTGTTGGACTATATACAACACTATACAACAGTGTATGCTTGTTGTTGATAATTTTCATGTAAAAATCCGATACTCATACACACATTTTATTCATATGTTTTTAATAAGTTGTGTTGGTTTCGTTCTATCAAATTGTTTGAATGCCAAAAATTATGAAGAAGAATACGACATACGCAATACAACATAGCATTGAGCTTTCACAAACAACCAAGTGTATTCAATACAACATACACGATACAAGGTCGTGTAAATTGGCTAAATATTTCTTCGGCGACTTCTTCTCAGCAGATTTCTGAGAATAAATAAAAATTGCCATGAAAAGTTTCTTTTGTGAAACTGCCCTACGGAGTCGACTTTAAACCGTGGGTTTCGCTACTCATGTATCAAATTAACACACACAACATAAGTGGTTTGAGAAACTAGGTCGTAATAGTAATTAAAGGGTTGCCATGACCAACTAGGTTATGTATTCTATAGAGTACTTGCCGTAGCCTAGTACGTAGTGTGTTGGCTTGTTAAAGGTGAGACCATAATTCAAACCCCAGGTCAGACATCTCAAACAAACAGAATATGAAAACAAAATGTCTACGGCGACTTCCTCTCGTCAGATTTCTGGCAAAATCTCAGAGAATAAATAAAATTTCAATGAAAAAATTCTCAAAAATCTGTCGTTCGGAGTCGACGTTAAGCTATAGGCCCCGCCACTCATGTATAAAATCAACACACACAACATAAGTGGTGAGGGAACCTAGGTCGAAAGCTGACTAGAGGGTTGTAATCACCAATTACGTAAGTATGTTATGTATGTGTGTATTCTGCAGAAAGCAGGAATAGACCAAGTGAGACTCAAATGCCGAGGAAGGCGAAATTATTATTCATCTTGGTTCTCCCTCCAAATAATCTATCCAGAAAACTTTCTATCCATCATCAACAACAAATATCATCTCTTGTTAAAGAATAGAACTCAGTGAACACTGCTACACCACATACAGAGCGCCCTATTGTCCTACGACCTTTGACAGTAGATCAATGACCTTATCACCTCAAAACGAAGTAAAGATATATTAAAGAGATGGAAAAGATTTCTTGCACAAATGAATCATTTGATTTAAATTTATAACATTTGACGGCGTACTGTGAGCGTCAAAAGCAACAGTATTGTAACTGTAACGGTTGTTTTTATTTTAAAATTGTTTCCAATCGCCAATTATTTAAAATTGAAACAAAAAAGAATTACAAAAAATTTCAAAATATTGTCAAATTTTTTCGGGCACGCTCCTTAAGTGGTAAAAGTTTAGTTTGGTGATTGTTAGAATTTTATCCATTGCGGTACAGTTTCGTTCGATGCTTTACCTGTATACTAGGTTAATCTAACTGGTTATTACAATTTTTAGCGCGGGATTACGGCCTATCCATGAGTGATGAGATGGTATAGTCAGGTAAGTAACTGAAAGCATGGAATTTATAAAATTAATAGGCATACATATGTACATACATATATACATATTAGGTCATTACAACCCTTCAGTCAGCATTACGACCTAGCTTCGCACACCACTTACGTTGTGTGTGTTAATTTTATACAGGAATGGCGGGACCTACAGTTTAAAGTCGACTCCGAAAGACAAATATTTTGAGAAGCTTTTCATGTCAATTTTTTATTTAGTCTCAGAGTTTTTGCCAGAAATCTGCCGAGACTAAGTCAACGAAGAAATATTTTATTTTTATATTTTCGTTTTGATGTCTGACCTGGGGTATGAACCGTGGCCTTACGTCTAATAAGCCAACACACTGCCTACTAGACCACGGCGACAACACTCTCATATTGATTGTGTATATTTTATACATAGAGGAGGGACCTACAGTTTAATGTGGATTCCGAACGACAGATTTAAAATGCTTTTCTACGTAAATTTATTTACTACTGGAGTTTTTGCCAGGAAGTCGCCGAAAGAAATATTTTTTCATATTTCGTTTTGTTCGAGATGTCTGACCTGGGGCTTGAACCGTGGCCTTACGTCTAAAGCCAACACACTACCTACTAGACTATGGCGACTGATACACACTTAATAATAAGAGACGGTCAGCTTCTCCTTTCTGACTAACCGACTGTTTTCTTATAACTTTCCAAGTGCTGCTGCATAGACTATGTTCCCAAAAAACCTAAAGGCCTTCGAATTGAGCAGAATATTTCAATCAATATTAATCGCGATTAATAGCTAAAAAACCTTAAAATTTGTATATTAAATTTCTTTAGAATACAGAATTACTTTCCATAATTGATTTTACTTCCAAGAATTTTTTTACCAAATTTCTGGAATTTCTGAATAAAAGTTTGTAAAGAAATTTGTTAAGAAGCAAAGCAGTTTCGGAAACCCTTTTCGCTTACATAACTCCTTGAAACATATTTTCTAATATAAACCCACATAAACACCAAATTTTTATACGTTTTTAAGGAGTGAAATAAAAAAATTATTCACATAATAAATGCTTACAGGGAAAAAAAAAATGAAAAAGCATAACACAACACAAGAAAAGGTGAGATGATGAGGGTTATAGAAGTAATAGAGGGAGGGAGTAGGGAGTAGGGAGTAGGGAGTAGTAGTAGGAACCATTATATTTAGCTGATGGCTGAAATAATATTTGCACAACGATATATTCCAGGGTTATTTGATGGTTGTTTGCTTACTCGTTGCCATAAGAGTATGGTGTGGGGTGGGCTGGCAGGCTAATGTTTCGAAATAGTTTACGTTTTATATAGTAAAAGTACCTACAAATACAAGTAAAATTACTCAAATTGAAAACGTAAGTTATAACAGAAAACTGAATGAATGAAGAAATAAATGACTGACTAGCTAGCTAGCTGGCTGGCTGTCTGCTGGCAAAACTGTTTCAAATCAAAAAAAGAGAAGAAAAAAAACAAAACGACAGATATCTACCAGTGAAAGTTGATACAATCCAACAGATATAAAACAGGAATCAGCCAACCGAACAAATGAATAAAATATCATACCGCACTTTGTAAACTAAAGACCACTAAGAAAGAAAAAAAGAAAAAAAAAACGAGAACGAATAAAACAAGGAAAAACAAATGAAAAAAATTCAAGTTAAAGAAATACGTACGAATGAATTTAAAGGAAATCCCTGTAGTGCTAACAATAAGTGGAATAATTTCAAAATACGGAACCCAATGGTATATTTCCGTTTCCCCTTTTGCACTCTTCTACTATATCACTTTGTCTTGTGTAACAACTTCTTTAATTTTTATTTGTATTTCTTTATTTAGTTTTTTGTTGTTGTTTTTTGGTGTCATAAAGTATAAAACGAAATTTATATTACATGATACAATTTCAACACACACAAATTGGCATACAATTACAACATAATGACAGATTTACAATTTGAAGGGCTTTATACCATGCCCTTGAATATTTAAAGAAATCTAACTTAATACACAGAGATGGTGAAATAAAAAAAATATTATTATTAGTGAACATCGACCGTATAGCAAAATATGCGGTGATTGTGCCCTTCCAAATCAGAGATCAGCAATGAATCGTTTTTTCGCTACTCATAAGCACTCATGAAATTTTGAATATAAGTGAGTCTACAATATCGAAATTTAACTATGTACTCTGATTCATTCGTACTCACTACCAACGTTGTTTTATAAGTACAGGTTGCAATGAGTATGCGTACAACGTTGACATCAATCTCATACCATACGAAATATGTTTGATGCATAAGCCTACTCATTTAGATTCATAACTTTAGAAAAATACTCGAATCATTCATCAAATGATGAGCAGCATGCAGAGCAAAGACACAACCTTCTAGTGAGTATTCTAGTGCTCGTACACGAATCTTATTCTTTTATAAATTCCAAAATCATGGAAAAAAATTATTCTCCTTCTCTGAGCCCTCTTGCCACTATACTACGCCACCTTGAGTTACCATAAGTTACGGTACTAGTTTTAATACATACTTTAATGCACTCAATGCGAATTAAAACCATTGAACTACTGTACTAATTCGAGAAGAAATAGAAAACAAATATTCGAGTCAAGTTTCATGGAAATAGTTGAGTTTAAAAAACCCTCAAATCCTTAAAAAATTATGACAATACATCTATAGACCCATGTCAAGGTATTTAAAGATAAATCTAATGGTAAGACACAGTCCTTTAGTCAAACCTTTAGTCAGGATTACAACCTAACTTCTCACACCATTCATGTGGTGAATGTTACTTTTATCCATGGGTAGTGAGATCTACTATTTAATGTCGTCTCCGAAGGGCAGTGAAAATTTTTTAGAAACTTTTCATGGCGATTTTTCCACTCAGAGTTTTTGCCTGAAGAGTAGTTCGAGGGAATCGTCGAAAGAAATATTTTTTTTTTCTTTTATCGTTTCTGTTCAAGATGTCTGAGCCAGTATACTACATACTATTTACACGATTTATAAGAAAATGTTATTGGTTTTGTTGCAGCCAGTATACTACATACTATTTACACGATTTATAAGAAAATGTTATTGGTTTTGTTGCATATTATTGTTGTTGTTTTCCATGCTTTAGCAATTATACGTCTCCTAAACTCCTACATGCAAATGTTCAAAAGCCGTAAAACTGTTTATAAAAACCTTATGGTCACTTTGGAAAATCTCCATGTCACTGACAATATCTGCGTTACACTTGCTTATAAATCCCTTAACGTGTCGTCATTTGCCCAGCGTGGTGTAGGGTTACGCTCTTGTTTTTTTTTTTATTTTGTTGTTGAAAACAGTCCAGTTGAGCAAATAAACGGAAATGCGTTCAAAATGTTAAATGTAAACTGAGTACAACAACATTAACAACAACAACTACAACAGCAACACAAACATTAACGAACAAACAATAGCAATAACAAGTAACAGAAAAACTAAAAGGGAACAAAGAAAATAAAATCAAAAAAAATAAAAAAAAATAAGAAGAAGAAAAAATAAATTAATGAATGAATGAATGAATGACTGACTAACTGAATGAATGAGTGAACTTAAAAGCATTTGCAGATCAAATACACCAACAATAGGAAACACGAGAATGAAACACAGCAGAGGAGGAAGAAGAAGAACAAAAAAAAAACGGCAACATTAACAATTGGACTTAATGATTGAGGCTTAGAGTACAACAAAGAAAAGAGAAGAAATGAAAAAAATATTGTTAAGAAACAATAACAAACAAAAAAAGAGAAAAAGGTCAAGAACTTTGCCCAACACAAACAACAACAGCAACAAAAAAAAAAACGAAGTGCAAAGGAAACGAAATGAATATTGAGCAGAACAAACGTAATGAGATGCTTCAGTACTTCCACGACTGCCAGTAGCTACTGCTGCTGCTGCAAACACTTCCCTTCTACTTAACGCAACTACGCATTTGTTTGTTCAAATAAGTATTCGTATTCGTATTTCTATTTGTGTTTGTATTTGTATTCGTACTTCCTCTGCATACCACTCACTCACGAGGTCTGTCATCCTATTACTGTCATTATTGTTCCCTTTTTGGACAGGAATTGTAGACAATATTTACCAACAATGGTTGTGTGTGTGTTGTCATATTGATGACTAAATTGTATACTCGTAACAGCAACAACAACAACAACAATCAATAGCAACATCATCACCGCCATTTACCCGTTTTAGTGAATGATTGCTGATGGAAAGTTAAGAACGAAAAAAAAAATAACCGACCACTAACTGGTAGAGAATTATTTAAGCGAGTTGATACAGTTTTCAAAGCAAATAAAAGAAAAAACAAGTTGTCAACAGTAAAAAGAGTGTCTTAAATCGGTTCCTAAACAAGTTGAAGCAAAAATTGTCACCCGATTTTTTTTGCCGTAATTTTTTTATTAAAAGCAAAACCTGAGTATATTTGTAGTCAAGAACTTTTTGACATGAAGCTGAAAGACAGAACTTGGCCAACTAGCCACTGCCGGGATTGATGACCATATGATAAATTCCCAACGTACTTCTAGGGTCTAAGTTTTGTAGCAAATGATTGTAAGCTTGGATATACAGACCACAGAATTTCGAACGGAACTCGTGAAGTATAAGCCTTCCCTTCAACATATGGAAATCATATCCAAATCAATCCAATATCAATTCAATCCGTTGAGACAAAAGAAAGGAATTGACTGGGTCGTTTGGTTGATATTCTTGGATGCTCTATGACATCCTCAGTTGTAGCCGCTTTATTCTGAACAGAATTGCTACTCTATTGTTACCAAATCATGGCAATATCTCGCGTAGTCCCTTTTTCTTCTTGGAAAGGCTATGTAGGCAAACAAACTTATTGAAATGGGACGACACCAAACCACATGAAATCCAATCGCATCTGAAAACAGTCACTCTTTGGTGTAGATTTTGAGCTGACGGCGTCATCGCTCCATATTCCTTTAAGAACGACGCTGACCAGGCCACAACTTGTAACGGCGAGCATTGTAGGTCGATGATTATTAGTTTCTTTTGCCCTGAAACTGATCCAACAGTGAGTTGTATGAGCTAATCAACGACATGGACGTTGTACAGCGCATTAACATGCAGCAGCTGCGCTGGCTCGATTATATCGTTCGAATGGAGGGGATTGCTCCAACGAGACGGTTATTTAACGCAGGGATCTGTGGAAGTCGGCGAAGAGGACGATTTTGCTTGCGTTGGAAGGATCATATCGAGGAAGCTTTGTCATCGATTGGTGTGGCAAAAGAAGCATCGGCGTTTGGAAGCCGGTAATCTTGTTGTTAATGGCCAATTAAGTAAGTAAGTAAGTGAGTTTTACCCTGAATTAGATGATCTAGACACCAACGACAATGTGGTTTCAACAAAATCTCGCTACATGCCACACAATTCATGTCACTTTAGAAATTCTGTTCGAGCGATTTGAGGGTAACGTTATCTCACATAGAAGCAATGTTAACTGTTCATCGAGATCGGGCGATTCATCCCTTTAGACTTTTTCTTGTGGGGTTTTCTTAACTGTTATGAGTATGGTGTATGTGAAAAAGTCATAAAGCTGTACGCTGTCAGCCAAATTCAGCCAGATTTATACGTCAGAGTCACGGTAAATTTAAAAGCTTGGGAAGCCGCAGTGGATATCAAAACGATATTCCACATATAATGGCATCAATAGATCTTTCAAACTGAAAATGACGATGATATCTCAAACAAGCTTTTTTAATTCAAATTTAAAAATATAAAGCGTTGACGAAAGACCCAATATAATCTAAAGAAAATCAATTTTCTTATAATATTTTTATATTTTTATTTATGAACAGTAACTCCTGTAGCAGTCGCCGTAGTCTAATAGGTAGTGTGTTGGCTTACTAGCTTCAAACCCCTGGTAAGACATCAAAACGAAATATTGCCTCTTCGCAAATTCTGGCAAAAATTCCGAGAGAAAATTAAATTGCCATGGAAAGTTTCTCCACAAAAAATTTGTCGTTCGGAATCGACTTTAAAACTGTAGGTCCCGCCTCTCATGTATGAATTTAACACACACAACATGAGTGGTGTGAGAACCTAGGCCGTAATTCTGATTGAAAGTTGTGATAGCCAATTATCTTATGTATGAACTCCTGTAATAAAATATAAAAAAAATGAATTTTTTCTAGACAATGCTTCAGTCTAATACTTAAGTGTTAACAGATGATCATAAAACTTTAAGTATCATATCAGGCATTGTAAATGTTTATATTTAGTGTTGTTGTAATAATATCAAACAAAATAAAAATGTTATGATTTCAGTAAATTTTTTATACTCCGAATTAATTTTCAATAAGCGATTTCTGCTACAATTCTAATTTGCCAAGTGGGGAAGGGGCCAAACACAAAAAATAATAACTTTTTCCCACTACTGTTCTGTCATATATTCGTATATGAAAGGTATTGTATTGGTATTGTATTGGTATTGTATTATTGTTGCTACTGTTGCAGTTACACTGGCTGGCACAATTCCACTAAACGTATTGCCTTGAACATTATTTCCAGAATCCATTATTTTATTTCATAAAATTTTGTTTTTTTTTCGTTCTGTTTTTCTGTTTGTAATAAAGACAAGTTAATGTGTACGTAGGCAAACGCTTGCACAATTCTATGTACAATATTAGAAACATGCACACATACGGGCATACATACATACATTTAGAGATATGCTATAAATGACCTACACTTCAACACTTCATTAAACAAAAATTTTATGTTTCATGAGATTTACACTTCCACACGAATATACGAGTATATTTTACAGTTACATTTACATTAACACATACACAGAGGCTTTTCAGTTCCAATGTATTTTTAAAAGTATTTTTAGCAAGTGTTAGATGCTAGATTCGTTTAATTTCATTCGAAAACCATACAAAAATATGGTAATTAAACTCTACCGTTTAAATCTTGAATTTGAAAAAGCCACGTTACGCGGAAATAGATATTTTCAGTTGTTATTATCTTCTTGTAGTCGCCGTAGTCTAATAGGTAGGGTGTTGGCTTAATTGACGTAAGGCCTCGGTTCAAACCCCAAGTCAGACATTAAAACGAAGACATGAAGAAATATTTCTTCGGCGACTTCCTCTCAGCAGATTTCTGGCAAAAACTCTGAGAGTAAATAAAATTGCCATGAAAAGTTTCTCAAACATCTATCATTCGAAGTCGACTTTAAACTGTAGGTCTAGGTGTAGGTTTCAATATGACAGCTTCAAATATAAACAAAATGAGCAAACACAACAAAGAAAGAAGCTCGTTGTTGCCACTGCGTTTTAAAAAGCTTGACATACTTTTTAAAAAGTTAACTTTATTTTATCATTAGGTTGTAAAAACGAAAGTTAAAGGTGACTTTAAAGTTCACTTTAGCTAAAGTAGGCTTTTACTAAACCCAACTTTAAGGGCAAGTTATAATAATAGCAAGGATTCACAGTAACTCAGACTCTTAGTAATCACCACAAGGTGAATTTCTCTAAAAGTTGTATAATGCTTCTAAACTTTACAATTTTCACTGAAGAAATCAGTAAAAGCATACACTCGGTGTTACTTTACTTATTTAATTTGTCATTACAACACTTACATTACAACCCAGGATTGCAACTTAGCTTCTCACACCAACCATGTCGTGTGCTTTAACTTTATGCTTGAGTAGGGATCCACAGTTTAATATCGATTCCAAACGACAGATTTAATAAACATTTCATAACAATTTTATTTTACTCTCAGAGTTTTTGTCATGTGCTCTCGTCTAATAAGGCAACACAGTACTTTTACGCGGCCATTGGACGAGAGTTATTATTTGCATACATACATATGTACATAATTGGTCATAGCAACCCTTCAGTCATTATTACGACCTAGCTTCTCACACCACTTATGTTGTGTGTGTTTAGTTTTATACATGAGTGGCGGGACCTTCAGTTTAAACTCGACTCCGAACGACAGATTTTTGATAAACTTTTCATGGCACTTTTATTTACTCTCAGAGTTTTTGCCAGAAATCTGCTGAGAGGAAGTCGCCGATGAAATATTTTTTCACCTTTCGTTTTATTGGAGATGTCTGACCTGGGACTTGAAACGAGGCCTCACGTCTAATAATCCAACACACTACCTACTAGACTATCGTTCCGAAACTGTAGATCTCCTAGTGCATGTATTAAGGGCCGTGATTTTGATTTCGAATGTGTGTTTAATTCAATTTTGAAAAAAGAAATTTAAACTTTAAACAACCCTGTACAATTATTGCTTTACTCTACACCTTGCGTGATGGTATAGTAGTGTTGGTAAAGGTTTATTGAGTTTGTAACTTCGGTTCGATACCATGCTTTAGTTGAACTGATTGACTAAAAAGCGCAAAATAGTTGCAGCACGATCCAAAGCCCTAACACACAGGAAAGCAATTATGTTGAAGGCTTACACTGATATTTGCCTGTTAAGAAGCACATTTCCTACATGCCACACAGAAATCTGCACTAAATCTAGCTGAATAAGAAATAAATATGTAGGTTGGTAGGAAAACAATTTAAAATGTAAATGAAAATGAGCCTTTTTTGTAATAAAAATGCCCTTAAACGCTGAAAAATTAGGAAAATTTAACATTTTTATAAAACTGTTGCACGTAGCCGTTTCATTTTGATGAGGAATGAGTAAACAATAATTGAGATTCCTCTGAGATAGAAAGGAATTTAAAGGATGGAAATCTTTAAATTGCAAGGCTACTCAATTTAATTATTTATTCCAAAGCATATCCGGTTAAAAAGGGTTTCATATTGTCGCCATTGACCACCATTAATGGTGAAGTTTAAATCTCTACCAACGTACCCACAGACACACATTTATGCTCGCCTTTTTTCATACATCCTTTCAAAATAAAGCTTTATATTGATGGGGGGTTTTTTGTTATAGTTTTTGTAATTTGTATGTTCCTTTTCTAGTGCCATATTTGGAATCGTTGTTGTTGTTGTTGTACACTTAGCAAATGACACAGTTTCATTTCATTTACAATAACAATAACAACAATTACCAATGTCTACATTAATGGAGAGAATGAGAAAATCACACAAGTATGGTACATAAGGTACTCATACATACGTATACGCCATATAAGCACATGTGTGCATCAAGCCAAATATGTGAACGTGTGTGAGTAGGAGTATAAGTATGGAGTGGTTGTGTGTGTGTGTAAATAAGTGTTAAAATATGTTTGTGAGTGCTCGTATGTGGTCATTTGCAGGAATTTCATTAACATTTAGAAATTAAACATCAGTTCAAGTGTCCATTAAGTACCAGTTGAAATTGGTGAATAACCGATAAAGGGCTACACATGAGAAAGGAAGAAGACAAACAATGCATACGTTAAAATCAGAGGCAGTAGGTAAAATTTATACACAATATTTTGTGGCACACATTGAACAAAATTGGTTTTCATTCTTCAATTTAAATTCGTAATAAATCTGGTACATTTCTGTATCCACATACTAAGAATAAAAAATCCATTAATGCTCCGAAATAGTTAAGCAAAATTAAAGCTTCCATGTTAGCCACAATGTGCGGGTACATATGCTTAGAAAAATGCCTCCAATCATACTGTGTGTCAGAAAAAAAATGAAGGAGTTCCTACCAAGAGGTACATGTCCTCTGGTTTTTTCCCTTCCCAAAGTAATTGAAAAAATATGCATATCCTGCAAATAGAAATACGAAACCTGAAGCATTTAAGCGCTTTCCCTAGCGCCAGCATACATACCTACATACGTAATTGGTCATTACAACCCTTCAGGCAGGATTATGGCTTAGCTTCTCACACCACGCATGTTGTGTGCTTTTAATTTTATACATGTGCAGCGGTCGCTATAGTTTTAAATCAAATCCGAAATACTCTCTGATTTTTTGCCGGAAATATGCTGAGAGGTTTTGTTGGAGATGGTTGATATGGGGTTTGAACCTAGGACTTACGTCTCGAAAGCCAACACACTATCTACTAGACTACGTCAACTAGCGCCAACATCTATTCAAATTCGATATCATAAACCAGGAACTGAAGATTTCCTCTTAAATAAGAAACGTTTTGATGCCTTGGTGTCCTGGCTTACATTTATGGCTTGACTGTGTTGTTGCCAATTCGACACACTGAGCACACATCCTTGCACCTTAGTGAACGAAACGCTGCTCAATTGACCACGTAGATTTTTATTATCAACAATAACTTCAAGATTTAAGTCTTGAAAATATCCCGCACCACTATCGATAACGTAGATGGGTTGGAAAATTATGAGGACCTCGATAAGTGTGAAAGACCAAGAAATTGAGTTCATTAGAGTAAAAAACTTATCTGATGCCACTATCTCCTCCTTCCTTGTGAGAATCTTGATCTTAAAGATCTTGAGGCGTAACAGATAATATACGTAAGTTATTGGTCATTACAGCTCTTCAGTTAGGGTTACGACCTAGGTTCTCACCACACTTGTGTTGTGTATGTTAATATTATACATGAGTGCCGGGACCTACAGTTTAAAGTCCATTCCGAACGACATATTTTTCAAAAAACTTTTTCATGGCAGTTTTTATTTACTCTCAGAGAGTTTTTGCCAGAAATCTGCTGAGGGGAAGTCGCCGTAGAAATATTTTTTTCATATTTTTTGATTGTTTTGATGTTTGACCTGGGTTTGCATCGCGGCCTTACGTCTAATAAGGCAACACACTACCTACTAGACTACGGCGACTTCGCATAATCTAGGTCACTTAAAAAAGATGGACCGGCCAACGTCAGTCCATCATCACAAAATAGTGCGGAAAATATTTTCGATTACTCTTTCCATTCTTCTGTTTATGATACCTTAAGGCAGTAACAAGCTTACGCGAGTCAAAAAATAGCTTTGTATCAATTAGTTACCAATTTTATTGACCATTTTTTTGGCCATCCATAAAGCCACTTAAAAATCGTTATTTTAAATGCCGAAAATTTAAAGAGCACTTAATATGCTTAAAATGCATTTTTTTTAATTTTTTTATGCTTTTTAACGTCTCTAATAATATTTAAAAAAATTGTCTTTTAAGAGAAAAGGGAAATGAAAGGAATGAAAACTTTTATTATGCTATTAAAACCATATTATGTATGCGCTGGGAATGGGGTAATAAGTTTGAATGACTATTTTGTAAATTTTTAGGAATTTTATGAAAATATTTTAAATTTATGAAATATTTTTATATCCCATGTTATGGGTTTAAGCCTCAATTCAAGCGAATCTGTGTAAAATATTAGAGATTTTGACTTAGTTTTGGCAGACAATTTATTTTTGTTAAGGAAGCATACGAACTATTTGCCTTCATTTTAAGTAATTTCTCGTATGTACATGTAAATATTTTACATCATTTTATATTTTATTAGGCCGCTCATTTTATGTCACAACCCTCGTATCTTGTGTTGGGGCTTATTTTAATATAAATTGAAAAATATTCTCGTGTAATTAAATTAAAATCAACCGCATGCCAGTGTATAGAGTAAAAACTTGACTCTGTTATGAACACAATAATAAACGCAAAGAACAAAAATAACACACTCGCCGACTATGCTAATACAGGGTATCTCAATAGAGTGTTAAAATTGTTATTATGTCATGTAGAGTTACTAAATAAGTGCGACCAAACAATATATTGTAGTACCCTCAACCTATAATAATTCCCTCAATCCTGTAGTCCTGATTAACACACCCAACATAAGCGATATGAGCAACTAGTCCGTAATCCTGACTTAAAGGCTACAATGGTCCATAGAGTAAGTAAGTAAGTACATGCATACATTCATAACTGGTCATTACAATCCTTCAGTCAGGATTACTACCAAGTTTCTCACACCTTTTATGTTGTGTGTGTTGATTTTATAAATGAGTGGCGGGAGCTACAGTTTGAAGTCGTGTCCGAAAAACAAATTTTTGAGAAACTTCTCATGGCAATTTTTTATTTACTCTCAGAATTTTTTCCAAAAATCTGTTGAGACTAAGTCACCGAAGAAATATTTTTTCATTTTTCGTTTAGTTGGAGATGTCTGACCTGGGGTTTGAACCGAGGCCCTACGTCTTATAAGCCAGTACGCTACCTATGTCTCAATCCTGTGGTACTGTTTAATACACACAACATGAATGGTATGACTAACCAGGTCATAATCTAGACCGGAGATCAGCAATGTATCGGTTTTTCGCAACTCACAAATACTCATGACATTTTGAATACAAGTGAGTCAACAATATTGAAATTTAACTATGTACTCTGATTCATTTATACTCACTACAACGTTGTTTTGTAAGTACAGGTTGCAATGAGTGTGCGTACAATGTTGACATCAAACTCATACCATTCGAAATATGTTTGATTCATAAGCGTACTCATTTAGATTCATAACTTTAGAAAAATACTCATAATACTTATAAATGAATCGAATAACTCGTATCATTCATCAAAATTTACAGTCTTAGTTGTTGTTGCTTAGTGTTCGTAAGCGATTCATATTTATTTTTTGATTCTTGTAAATGTTAAGTTATGAAGAGTCGATATCAATAACATCATACGTATTGTTAAGTATGAATATGATGAGTACTTCAAACTTTGAATATGAGTAGAGGTTTCATGATATTAAAATAAGTATGAATGCGTATAAGTATCAGAAATTATGTGTATGATTCGATTCTACTCATCATTTTGAATACTCATTGCTGATCTCTGCCCCAAATCCTATTGTCCTGATTAACACACACAACAAAGGTGGTATGAGCAAACAGGCCGTTCTAACCATGTCCAGTTCATTAGGAATTGAAAATTTGTACGACATTAATTCAAAGAAAGAAATTTGAATTGGAAACTTTGATAGCAAAACCTCACTTGAGCACGAATAGTTACCCGTTGTGCCACCACAAGTAAACACAATCCCTGTACTGACCGAGTTCCACCAAACGAGGGACGAAGTTGGACTGAATAAATAAAATATACACTTCCTTTTGAGATACCCTCTGTGAAAAAAAATTTTTTTTGTTTTCTTGTTTCTCATAATTTTATTTGAAAATATTTTTGCGCATTATGGTCAGCTTATAACAATACCAGCTACAACAAAAACAACAACACCAACAAAAACAACAATATAATAGGAACAGCAATGCCAACAAGAATAAATTAACGGCTCTTTTAATAACACCACGGTCTAATAATTTCCCACTCTCTGGTTTCATTAACCATGATATTGAAACAGAATTTTTTTTGTTGTTTTTTTTATTCCGTTTATTATGGCTAAAGCGTGAAATAAACGTTAAATAACTCACTCAAGTTGTCAATATTGAAATAAAGTAATAATGGGGATAGCCCCTACACACGATTTACATGATTCTTGTGTTTTTTAATTCTTTAATTGCTTTTAAATGGATAAATGAGTTCCGAGATTAGAATTTGTAGTTTAAGCACTAAAAAGATTAATTTAATCAATTTAATTATAGACTGTGTGAGTAATTATTGCTAACGAATGAAATCTTAAAGTTCAAATATGATTTTGTTTCTTTTCATTGGTTTGAAGTAAAGTTTTTAATATAATAACTAAAAACAATTATGTATTCTAACTGAAATCGTTATAAAATGTAAATGGAAAGAGGCCTCAGAACAAACCAGAGGAATAGACGGTGGCAGTTCAGTATTTTGTGTGAATCTAAGTAAGCATTGAACAAATTTGTCACCGTTAGGGAAATCAATATTTTAATATGGAACATCTGAGTCTAACATAAAGACGAGCTAACTTCTACTCTCGGGGAGTTTAAACGAGGCCATTGAACATCGTAAAACTCGATCAATTGGATGCGATACCTTAAATTCTAGGCATTTCGTAAGAGTTGTACATCACACATTGTCCAAAAATTATAAGAGATGTTGGAGTAGATGTTGTATGGCGATAATAGCATCATTATTATGCTTCAATAAGGAAAAAAGAAAAAGAAATGTTGCTTCGATTTGAAATTATTGATGACATATAGGTGTACCACTTTACTACTGGAGAAATAGTCAAAACAGTGGACTAGGTTAGCAGAATGGTGGTCAAAAAGTGTTGTTACATCTACGATTCTTTATAAAATTTCTTATTTATTAGCTTCAAAAAGAGGCGTGGCATTGTTTATTGGTTGAGACATTCGACTAATTCAAGTTCAAACCCCAGAGAAAGCATCTTATTATTCGAATTTATATAATTAGGAGGCTTTTATTCTCTCTAGATGATAGAAATATTCGCAGCACTTTGTGTGTGAATGTCCAGCTTCATGGCAAACTGGACTAAGATAACCCGATGTAAATAGTTTTCCTTCAAATGTGTTGGCTTTTTAAAAATAAAAGTGCTTCTCCTTATCTGGCCTAATTATTGACAAAATTTAATGTTTTAATGGGAACACTATAGAAGAGAAGCAGCAACTCAAGTTTTAACAATGAGTGAACCTCAGCTACATTATTCTAAAGTGTCAAATTTAAGTTCTGTAATTCCAATTCCAACAGAAACCTTGAAATACGAAAACGATAATGGAACCGGATTGACTGCATCTTAAATAAACTGAATTTGAATGGAATCGTCCACGTCGTGTAATCACAGGATGTAATGGATTCATGGCAAATACAGCGTAAGAATGTCAGTGTATTCTAAAAGAGATGATAAGAAAATACCAAACAAAGATAAACAATTTTTTTTAAATAAAATTTTTATTACCTTTTATCATTCAAGCGATTTGAGACAGACATTAAAGGATAATTATTAGACCTTGGTCTCTTAGACGTCCAGCCTGACATCTCAAACAAAATAAAAATGAAATGAAAAAATATTTCTTCAGCGTCTTCTTCCCATCAGACTTCAGCCAAAAACTCTGAGAGCAAA
The DNA here is from genome assembly GCA_932273835.1 of Sarcophaga variegata. Lineage (NCBI taxonomy): Eukaryota > Metazoa > Arthropoda > Insecta > Diptera > Sarcophagidae > Sarcophaga > Sarcophaga variegata. Next base: position 111,836,687 of record OW026362.1, on the reverse strand, counting down.
ATGAAATTGCCATAAAAAGTTTTCCCAAAAATATATGTATGTCGTTCAGAGTCAGCTTTATATTGTAGTTGCCGGCACTATTGGCACAAAATTAACACAGTCATCTTGGGTGGTGCGAGAAATTAGATCGTAATTTATTCCACATATTCTTACGTACAAAAATTTTAATTCTTAGAAAAACAACACGACATACTCGTACGACGTTTTATCGTAAATTTGTGTGAATGGTTGTACAAAATAAAATAACGTAGAATCTAAAACTAAAGGAAATCTTTAGAATCCAATCATACTCATAACTTCTGTTACTTATACGCATTCATACTTATTTTAATATCATGAAACCTTTACTCATATTCAAAGTTTTAAGTACTCCTCATATTCATATTTAACACACGTATGATGTTGTTGATTTCGATTCTTCATAACTCAACCTATACACGAACCACTAAATAAGCATGAATCGCATACGAACACTAAAATACTCACTAAACGGCTGTGTGTTTAATCTGCTTGCTGCTCATCATTTGATGAATGATTCGAATCATACATACTCAAACATATCTGATACTTATACGCACTCTATTTAATATCATACTTATTTTAATATCATGGAACCTTTACTCATATTCAAAGTTTGAAGTACTCATCATATTCATGCATAACAACACGTATGATAACTCAACATATACACGAATCATAAAAGCTCTAAAACTCTCACTAAAAGGTTGTGTGTATGCTCTGCTTGCTGCTCTGTCTTTTTTGCTTGTGTGTCTTTTTTCTATTTTTTGTAAATGCAATAACAACTAAGACTGTAAGTTTTGATGAATGATTCGAGTGACGTGAATAAGTATTTTTCTAAAGTTATGAACCTAAATGAGCTGACTTATGAATCAAACATATTTCGAATGGTATGAGTTTAATGTCAACGTTGTACGCACACTCATTGCAAACTGTACTTATAATCAACGTTGTAATGAGTACGAATGAATCGGAGTACATAGTTAAATTTCAATATTGTTGACTCACTTATATTAAAAATTTCATGAGTGCTTATGAGTAGCGAAAAAACGATTCATTACTGATCTCTGATAAAAATGTCAACTATTTCTCAATTGATTAATAAAATTTTAATCAAATTTTTTATGGCAGATAAACGTAATATTTTGCGAGATTTAATCAATCTCTTTCTAATAAAATTATTAACTTTTTAATGAACTCTTAATGAAATTCTGCCAAAAAATTAATTAACTACACCGTATAGTATTTTTTTTCCCCCGTAGTTAACAATTTCATGCATGCAGCACTCTACCCTGTAAATGGGGGAAACCTACATTAACAACGATGATGTTTAAATGTTTTTGAATAATTTTCCAACGCCGTTTCGTTTTGAAATATTTTTGTTTTTGATGTGAAATTTAAATTGGGCCGGCTTCAAAATTTATGAGGCAACAAATTTATTGGGCGGCCAGAAGTGGATGCATGAATGAATGTATTTGGGAAATAAACCTGATAATTAACTAAGGAAGCATGAAAAGAGTAGCTGGCTGCATGGCTATAGAATCAGATTTAGAAACTTACCAACGAAATTTATTTAAAATATATACACACACACACTATTATACTCTAGTTTTGTAAGATGAGTGGTTAATATTGTGTGTGTGTGTGTGTGCAGAGATGTGTGTTTAGTAACTGGTTGAACCAACCAACCGACCAACTAACCGACAATTATGATTGTTGAATGATGGTCTTTTAATGAATGTACAATACAAGTATAATGGTTGTATACAACATACAAACCTATACACGTTGTAAACCAGCTAGCAGATGAGAATGTTTGAATTGTTGTAATCGTTCGTATATGGTATACGAGCGGATGTTGTATGTACGCCCGAACAAAATGAATTTTAACTTAATAGCAGCGATTTGCTCTAGTTCTTCATTTGAAGTGAAAATAACATTCATCCGTCGTCCATCCATCCATTCAACCATCCATTTATGGTTACTCAGTCACACATACAACATAATCACATCTACTAAGAATACATGATGGCAGCAACAAATTTGCCAAAATTATTCATTCATTCATTCACTCGTTCATTCATTCATTCCTTCATGCATTTATTCATTCAATCTTTTGTTTTCCTTTATTTCCATTTTGTTGTTGTTGTCTCGTATTTATATTTGTTTTGTTTTTCGGCAACATGCAACAACTATTCGTGAAAAAAGCCTTTTTTGCTCTCACATATGCGGCTCCTCGTTTATACGTTTCATTTACGTGTTACAAACATTTATAACTGGTTTCTGTTCTAGTAACAGAAAAACACAAACAAAAATTATATTCGATTGGAAAACAAACATTATTAACATCCATCCAACCAGCATACAAACCGTCATGGATACTAATGCGGTTTTTCTTTAGTTTTATGGCGGTTATTGGAGTCATGATGATCATTTTCCCGTCTCCACCATAACACAGGCAACAGCTATAATGTCGAAAATTGCTGTAATTTTGGCAAAATATTGAAATCATTACCAATACAAATTAAAGAAATTATACCACCGTAGTGTCGATATACGTAAATTGGATCATTTCTTTATTTATTCTGAGTATATGTGTTGGTGATTGGATATTTCGAAATAATAGAAAGACATGTATGTGGCTACTGCAAAATCTGAAACATACCGAACGATTTCAGGCCGGTAAGCTAAATATATTGGATTTTGTCGGCAGCATAGTAGGTTCTGAAGTCGCCATAGTCTAGTAGGTAGTGTGTTGGCTTATTAGACGTAAGGCCACGTTTCAAACCCCAGGTCAGACATTAAAACGAAAATATGAAAAAATATTTCTTCGGCGACTTCCTGGCAAAAACTCTGAGAGTAAATAATATTAACTGGAAAAGTTTCTCAAAAATCTGTCGTTCGGAGTCGACTTTAAACTGTTGGTCCCGCCACTCACGTTTAAAATTAACACACGCAACATGTGTGGTGTCAGAAGCTAGGTCGTAATATTGACTGAAGGGTTGTAATGGCCAATTATTTATGTATGTATGTATAGAAGGTTCTGAAATAAGGAAGATCATAACGTATCATATATACTCTAAGTCCCAATATATCTACGATCGAAAATGCTCCAAAATAGTCGACCGCCTCAAATCATGTCTTTAGAGAAAGGGGCAATAAATCTGCTAATATTACCCAAGAGAACTTTTCTCAAATTTAATTAATAAACCTCGATTACTTACCTACTTAATTGGTCATTACAACCGTTTTAGTCACTATTAGGTCCTAGCCTCTCACATCACTTATGTTCCGTGTATTAATTTTATTCATAAGTGGCGGGACCTACAGTTAAAGGGCGACTTGGTATTTTTAAGAAATTTTTTCATAACAATTTTATTTTTACTCTCCGAGTTTTTGCTAGAAGTCTGCTGAGAGGAAGTTACCGAAGAATTTTTTTTCATATTTTATTATGTTCGAGGTGTCTGACGTCTGGACTGAACCATGGCCTTACGTCTAATTAGTACCTACTAGACTACGGCGACTTCCAAACCTTGATTAACATTTGTGTATATTAAGGTCGCTTTAAATACTATCAGTTAGCGATATTGGTCAAGCCTTCCACTACCCACATATCCATTGGTTATTAGACTTATGAGTTGATAGGCAATCGCATGCCTCTTCTATGAGAACCTTCTGTAATCAGCATGAACATTACAGAGGGGCTGTGTAGATATTTTTCTGTGAAACCTGGTTCCTAAATCCATGTTAGTATGCGAACGCAGTCTATACATTTGCTGATACTGTCATTGTCACTACTCAGTGTGAGGATTAGTACGTGTGGATAGTTCATACATACATACATACAAACATAATTAGTCATTACAAACCTTCAGTCAAGTTTACAACCTAGCTTCTCAAACCACTTATGTTGTGTGTAGGCGGGACCTACAGTTTGAAGTCGAATCCAACGACAGAAATATTTCATGGCAAATTTATTTATTACCAGAGAGCGGAAGTCGCCGAAGAAATATTTTTTCATATTTTCGTTTTGGTGGAAATGTCTGACTTGGGATTTGAACCGTGGCCTCATGTCTAATAAGCCAATACACTACCTACCAGACTATGTCGGACAGTTCAGAGAACTTTAATTTGCTGCTAATTACACAGAAGTAGAAAATATAGGAATTTGAGTGCAAATTCCTTCCATATATAGTCTCATGGCTAGAAGCAGCCTTCTTACCTCAGTCTTAATACTAAACTGCTCAGAGTTCCAACCAGAGTTCTTACTTCACCAGTCTTGTCATACCCGTAGATAAGATAAAATGAAAAAAAATTTCTATAAAAATAGCAGAAAAAATGTATTCAGTTTTGCACCCTAGTATTTTGAAAATGTCTCAATACTCTTAAATTAAGAGACGGACGGACAAAGAGCTCTTCAAGAGCTCAGACATATCAGTGCTCGAATAAACTTCTCAAGAGGTCATATTACAATGGATGACTGAAAGTCTTTAATCCGACAAGCGAATTAATTTCATAATGTTTTCAATCTCATGGTAAACAATATTTTTAATGCCATTTGAGGCAGAGACCACCGTGTTTGAAAAATTATAACTCACCACTGAGAGGGAGCCATTTGATAAGTGTAAGTGTCGTATAAAGAAACCCATATTTTAACAGAATAGAGACACAAATAAAATGGCTTACTTAGCAGAATTTTACCTTGAGCGTCTCAAGGGGGTGCAATGCGTGCTCAAGTGAGCTGTTGGTATCAACCTACTTACCTACCAGAGATTAACAATGAACCGTTTTTTCGCTACTCATAAGCACTCAAGAAATTTTGATGATGAGTCAACAATATTGAAATTTAACTATGTACTCTGATTTATTCATACTCACTACAACGTTGATTTATAAGTACAGGTTGCAATGAGTATGCGCACAACGTTGACATCAAACTCATACCATTCGAAATATGTTTGATTCATAAGCCTACTCATTTAGATTCATGACTTTAGACAAATACTTATAAATTATTCGAGTGACTCGAATCATTCATCAAAATTTACAGTCTTAGTTGTTGTTGCGTTTACAAAAAAATAAAAAAGACACATAAGCAAAACAGAGCAGCAAGCAGAGCAAACACACAATCTTTTAGTGAGTATTTTAGTGTTCATACTTATTTTGTGATTCTTGTATATGTTGAGTTATTGAGAGTCGAAATTAACAATATCATACGTGTTGTTAAGTATGAATATCATGAGTACTACAAACTTTGAATGTGAGCAGAGAGGTTCGATGATATTAAAATAAGTATGAATGCGTATAAGCAGCAGAAATTATGAGTATGATTTGATTCTACTCATCTTTTTGAGTACTCATTACTGATCTCTGCTACCTACCTAGCAGAATTTTAAATTTACGAAATGTTGAGCAAAAAATGCAACCCAAGGTAGGTGAAGTTCTTTAAAAGAGAATTTTTTGACAAACCCGAAAAGAAATTGGAAATATCGGTCGACAGCGTTAAATGAACTTCAGCAGAGGGTACAGTATGATTTTGTACTGAAAATGTTGGTACTTAAAGATGGTTTATGTTACAAAAGCCTGACTGGATTGAAGGAGAATAATATTACCAATTAACATAATAAACATAGGCGCCAAGAGGTCCTGCAACACCTTTATATTTTATGATTAAAAAATACAATTTTCTTAAAAAAAATAATGTATTCCTTATTACTACCTCTTATGCATTGTAAATTTCAAAAAGATAAAGAAAAAAATAATTAAAATTTTATGCTCTAATAATGCATTTAATATTCGTTACAAATAAATTTCCAAATGGGTCTACCACTTTATAATCCGCCTTCAAAATAAAATGAAACGAAAAAAATTAAAGAAATTTGGCTGTGATAGTTATACTATTACTGTGATAGTTATAGTTATAGTTGCTGTAAATAAAATGTATTCATAATTTAAGAAGTACTTGTTGGTTAATGTTCTGTTAACATATTCTGCCTTCCATTATGATCATCGTCATCATCGTTCAAGCATAAATTATAATTATTTTCATTATTTTTATTGCGAATCTTTTTTGGTTTTTTGTTTTTTCTGCCTCTTATTATAATTATTTAAAGTTCTTGGCTTCACAAAACAAGGAATGTATGTCTCATGTGCTCTTGGTGAGGTGAGGTGGTTTATTTTTAAAAGCCACACATTGAACAGCCGTAACCATAGCAGAGCGTGTGAAATTCATTTAATTATTTTCATATCTTTTTTTAAACTTTTTTTTCTTTTTGCACACAGTATTTAAGAAAATATATATATATATATATAAACTACCATACAAACATTAATACAATTGTAAATTTGTCGGTTTGTCAAGACTTACACGAGCATTCTTCTCTCTGCATGCGCCATTATAAGTACAAAATACACAAATTTGTTACTGTTACTGTTGTTGTTGTTGTTGTCTCCAATTCCGACTTTATTTAAAACATTCAACATGTAATTAAAACTTAAAGTCTTCATTATGAATTTCAGTTTTTAAGTAAAAACAACAAACTCCATCCATATGGTAAAGAGAGAGAAAACCAGGAAAAAAAAATTAATAATACGATGTCGTATTAAAAAAAAGAATTTTAATTAAATTACTTTTTAATTTAATTTTTTCCTTTTCCTTTTTTCTTCTTTAACATAAATCTCTGTGTACTTTTTTAAGTACTGCAACTATTTTTATACACATACATTCATATGTAAGTGAAATTTAAAAATGAAAAATTTGTGTGCCTATTATGGACAGGTTTTTTATGAAATTCCTTAGAGTGGTTGGGAATTATAAGAAATGATCATCTTAGTTAGAGATTCCAGTCTATAGTACACTTTTACCAGTTTTGATATCGTAACTAAATTCCATTAAGGTTGATAAGTCGTAAAAGGACTACTGCAACGACTTAGAACTGCCCAAAAAATGTTGTCTTGTGTCGGCTTTCGAGTGCAGAATAGACCAGGCTTATGAGACGAAAAAGTTTCCCAATAATCTGTCGTTCGGAGTCGACTTTAAACTATAGGTTATGTATAAAATTAACACACACAGCATGAGTGGTATGAGAAGCTAGGTCGTAATCCTGTCTGAAAGGTTGTAATGGCCAAATATGTATGTACATATGTATGTATCAAAGATCAGGAATGAATAATTTTTTCGCTACTCATAAGCACTCATGAAATTTTGAATATAATTGAGTCAACAATATTGAAATTTAACTATGTACTCTGATTCATTCGTACTCACTACAACGTTGATTTACAAGTACAAGTTGCAATGAGTCATTTAGATTCATAACCTTAGAAAAATTATGGCATTTCTTATAAATGATTCGAGTAATTCGGCAACAAAAGAAAAAAGAGACAGAACAGCCAGCAGAGCAAACACAGTATGTAATTTAATGTTCGTACGCGGTTCATACTTATTTTGTGATTCGTGTATATGTTGAGTTATGGAGAGTCGAAATCAATACGAAACCATACGTGTTGTCAAGTACAAATATGATGAGTACTTCAAACTTTGAATATGACTAGAGGATATTAAAAGAAGTATGAAGGCGTATTAGTATCAAAAATTATGGGTATGATTCGATTCTACTCATCTTTTAAATACTCATTGCTGATCTCTGGTATGTAGGTAACTAAATTCTGTTGTAGTTGATATGGCCCACAAAATGTTGTCTTGTGTCAATTCAGTCGACTTTGGCTTTTGATTGTATCATAGATCAGGTTACAGTGATCGATATACATACAGTATTAGCGCCTTGAAAGATAATGCCAGAATTAATAAACCGAAAAAGTGCAATGCTAAGTCAGACCACATAAATATTTGACTAAGACAACTTGGAAAGTTTTGATACATCGACCATATAGTCCGAACCATATGCGTACATATTACCATTTGTTTCTCTCTCTGCAGAACTCTCTTAGGGCCATTATTACAACTTGCCGTTAATTAAAGGGAAGATTTTAACGGGCAGAGAATTTGTTTTTCATTATTATAACAGGACAATATGGTAGAAGTGAGCGTCAAGCTAAAGGGAAGATCATCCCACCTGTATCTTTTAAAGTGAACTTTATCTCTGAACTTGCCATATTATAGATTATTTTCAATATGGCAACTTCAAAGATAATCAAAATGAGCATATACAACGAAGAAATGAAGCCCGCCACTGGCACTGCTTTAAAAAAAAACTTGTATAGTTGAGCAGTGTTATCGACATTGCTCCGGCATTAGCATATTTTTGAAAAAGTTAACTTTATTTTATCTGTAGGTTGTAAAAACGAGTAAAAGTTAAAGGCGACTTTAAAGTTCACTTTAGCTAAAGTTAACTTTTACCCAACTTTAACGTCAAGTTGTAATAATGTCCCTAAATAGTGCAAATTTTTTCTTCTTTAAGGCTTGCAAAATGAAATTGGATCAGTTATTCTGCACAGTAAACCCTGAGTTGGGGTAATGGTTCCCTTAAAAGAATTGTAAATTGTTATCGATCAAAAAAATCTCTTTTTAAATATATAATAAATATGTTATTGTCCTCGGTCTTAAACGAGTACTTGCTTATTTAATTGGTTTTTACAATCCTTTTGTCAGGATTACAACCTAGCTTCTCACACCACTCATGTTGTGGGACCTACAGTTTCATGTCGATTCTGAAAGACAGATTTGAGAAACATTTCTTGGCAATTTTATTTGGCTCACAGAGTTTATGTCTCGAAGACTGCTGAGAAGAAGTCGCTGAATGAAATATTTTTTTCATATTTTGTTTCGTTTAAGATGCTAGAATTAAACCATGACCTCTTATCCAATAAGCCAACACACTACCGACTACCCGATATTAAATAAAGAGCTCTTAAATTTGAAACTATCATAAGCACATAAAAGCAAATTGCAATAGACACCTCATTACATGTATGTATGTATGTATGTATGTAGGTGTGGCGCTTATAATAAACAGGCCTCGAAGTTTATTTGAATTTTTTTTTTTGAATACGATTTTATTATCTTGTTTTTATGAACATGAACACATTATTTAATGATGTAAAAAAGCAATGAATATAAATTTATAAATAAAAATCTGATATTAATTAAATTAAATTAAATGTCATTGAATTGCAAAAAAAACAAGAAAAAACCAATCTGATCTCATACACGTTTAAACATAAAAATCCATTTAAAATAAGAGAGAATAACATGATTTAAGTTTATTAGTTTATGGGTAAATTAATGCCATAATAAAAGCACTTTAAATTAATACAAAGTTTTTTATTGAAGCATAACTATTTAATTAAAATATACTTTAAAAAAAAATATTTTATTTTTGAAAAAAAAACAAGCACTTGTAAAGCAATTTATAGAGAGAGATTCATGAAAACTGATAACGTCTATATTGTACATTTTCAGCTATGCACTGCATTACCACAGATGGAATCTGGCGTAATGCCTATAACATTTGTTTTTTTTTTCTAACGTTATGCACATACTTTACAGGTGGTAACCTTAGCATTAAGTTGTATGTTAATGGAAATAAATAAGAGTTTTTAAGAACCAACTTCTAATTGTATTAAGTTGCTTGCAAATATGGCAGTAGTTCGTATATTTGAACGACTAACACAGACATTAGTAATGAAACACACCTTGTGGTATGTGGGGTCATTTCTATGAAAGTCATATTTATTTAACTAACGTAAGAGGTATACTTCGGGCCAATATTACAACTTGCCGTTAACTAAAGGGAGGATTTTAACCGGCAGATAAATTGTTTTTCGTTATTATGAGTACCCAATACGATAGAAGTGATCGGATGATCATCCTACCTTTAACATTTAAAGATCACTTTATGTTTGTTGCCACTGCGTTAATAAAAAACTTGTGTAACTGAGCAGTTTTATCGACATTGCTGCGGCACTGCCATATTTTTGAAAAATTTTATCTGTAAGTTGTAATAACGAAAATAAGTTAAAGGTAACTTTACAGTTCCCTTTAGCTAAAGGTACATTTAACTAAACCCAAGTTTAACGGCAAGTTGTGATAATGGCCCTTAGTCTCATAAGTCATTAGAGGTGATAGACAAAATCACGGCAGATGCTTAATGTTAATCTCTAAGATTTCGGATCGAATCCGTGGCTACTTAAAGGCCTTTACCTCTAGTGGCTACAATAGTGTAGGAGACAGAAATATGCTGCTGATGGTTTGGAAAATGATTACAAAGAATTCTAATGGCAAACTTGACTTACTTATTGTCTTACATAATTGATCATTACAATCCTTTATTCAGGATTATAATATCGTTTCTCAAAATTGTGTACTTAAATTTTATCCAAGAATGACTTACAGTTTATAGTCGACACCGAATTACGGTGTTTTGAGAAACTTTGCATGGCAATTAGCTTAACTCTCAGAGTTTTTGCCAGAAAACTGCTGAAAAGAAGACGCAGAAGATATGTTTATCTATAATACGTTTTTGGCGAAATGTCTGAGCTATGGTTTGAACCTTGAACTCGTATTTAATAACATACTACGTACTAGACCATGGCGACTTCCACTGACTTGATAAGCAATTATTTTATAAACAGTTGATATCTATTTCTTAAATTTTAATTGGCGAGAACTTGAAGAGAGTAATTGAAGTCGTTTATGTCGTGGACTACAATAAACCATTTCGTGTTTCTTTTTTATGAGATAAAATCGCATATGACGCGATCCTAGCTACGGCAATATTTTGCTTATCATCTCAATTCTTATAAACTAGTTAAGAACCTGTAAACTGATGTCAGCGGTGTATATACACTATACACTAAGGATAAAATTGTAACAATCACTATACTCAACTTTTAGCACTTAAGGAGAGTGGCCGAAAAAATTTGACAATATTACGAAATTTTTTTTAAATTTTTTTTGTTTCAATTTTTAAAACTGGCAATGAATTTATTTTAAAATAAAAATAACGGAAGCTTATTAATGTATATGTTTTTTAATGTGTTGTTTCTTTTGACGCTGACTATAGACAAAGGAGTTTTTTTTTATTAAAAATGGAATCGAATACCTAATTTTTTCTCCAAAATCATTCCGAACTGCTGAAATATAAATCGACTTACTGTAAAGATTATAAGTTCTCCTTACTTTTGTAGCTAATTCTTCTATTGTAGTTTCAATATAATTCTCCACAAAGGAAAAAATTACCGTCATATCAATTACCTGCAATCTAATCTAAAACGAATATTGAAATTAAAAACTAATGTGGACAACTTATCATCCAATTCAATATATTCTCTTCATTTATTACAATGTAGTCTTGCTGAACACAAGACAGTTTTGTAATGTTGTCTCTTCAATTAATTTTCCTCTGATCAGTTGTCCAATTCCTTAAAATACCTGCTAATATTGATGGAAAGCAATTGCTAAAAAAAATCGGTAACGAAATCATTCATTTTCAATTTCAATTTCAATTTGTTCTTAATCAGTTTCAACAAAACTTTTCTAAATCCTGTCACACAATAAAAGGCACAAAAAGTCAAAAACGATGACAATAAAATGAAACTGATTCAAGAAAAAAGAAGAAAAAAATAGAAAATAATTTTATTAAGTGAAATATGTATGACAAAAAATTAGATAAATAAGCTCTTAAGAAAATAAATTTCAAACTTATAGAAGAAATGCAGTAAAAAGTAACACAATAACAAAAAGAAAACAAAGAAAAAGAAAAAGAAGAGAATTTTCCTTTAATAATAGCATTTTCACTTATAAATATTAATTTTTTCTAATGCTTTCGCCGTAATCAACATTATCTCTGTATTATCAACGTCATCACCACCATCATAAATGACAGAAGTAATAAGAAATGGGAATTCTAAAGACACCGACTGACTGACTAAATGACAGCCATACGAATGAATGGACAGACAGCCAGAATAGAAAAATTTTGCTACTTGTAAATATAATACAGTTCCTTGAATACTGAAACTTTTTTTTAAGAAAATCATTAAAATGCAGAAAATATATTTGAAATAGGAAAGTAGTGCAGCAAGAGAAAAACACAGAATGTTTTAAGATTTTAGAAAAATTATAAATTTTTCCTTGTATTTCTCTTATTTTTTCGTTACAGGAGAACACAACAAAAAACGAAGGCGAGAAGAAGGAAAGTTTTATGTTTTTCTTAAGAATAGGTTTTCATTTATTGAATTCATGGAAAAGTAATAAAAGCAACAAATTGTTTTTAGAACGTTAACAGAATGGCCAATATTTATTGTCTCCTTTCAAAGTTCATCTTAGTATACTTTTAAGGCACTGGAATAGTACTTTCTACACTTGAAAAACATGAAGTCGCCGTATTCTAGTAGGTAGGTGTGTTGGCTTATTAGACGTAAAGCCAGGGTTCGAGCCCTAGGCCAGACATCAAAACAAAATACTAAAAGTATTTTCTTCGGCGACTTCCTCTCTGCAGATTTCTGGCAAAAACTCTGAGAGTAAATAAAATTGCCATGAGAAAGTTTCTCAAAAATCTGTCGTTCGGAGTCGACTTTAAACTGTAGTTCCCACCACTCATGTATAAAATTAACACACACAACATAAGTGGTGTGAGAAACTAGGACGTTGTACAATGGGTCAATTCGACCTCCGGGTACAGTACACGTCCTCTAACCTAACCTAACCTAACCTAAAAAATGATGGTTCCAACGCACATTGCATTAAGAGCGCTTGACTGCATTACAGATGATTACGCATAATGTGACATTTATCAGTGTGTTAACAAAATATGTTCTTTCGTACATTGAATTCAACCCTACTCAGCCAACGCCATTCGATAATAACTTATACATTAGATGCGAGTAAGTCATTAGCAATTAGCCATTTGGCTTCAATTTCTAAAGGACTTGGTTCACTATCAAAAGAATAAGAGTGAAATATTATTTGTCAAAAAGTATATAGATATTGACAATACAGAGAGAAAAAGATAAGAAATAAATTTGTAGAGGCCTCAAAGGCTTAACAAACTGCCGCAAAACATTTTTTGTTTATTGGATATAAATTTATGTGTATGAAAACTGTCATACGGTTTACAGTTCATTACTTTATCTCAACCGTTGTGCATCTTCATTACAGAATTAACCAGAGCTTCTGAAAAAAAAATCCAAATTGTCGTAGTCTAGTAGGCAGTGTCTGGGCTTATTACACGTGAGGCCATGTTTCAAACCACAGATCGGACATCAAAACGAAAATATAAAAAATGTTTCTTCGGTGACTTCCGCTCAGCAGATTTCTGGCAAAAATTCTGAGAGCAAATAAAATTGCCATGAAAAGATTTTCAAAAAATCTGTCGTTCCGAATCGACTTTAAATTGTAGGTTCCGCCACTCTTGTATGAAATTAATACACACAACATAAGTAGTGTGAGAAGCTAGGTCGTACTTTTAACTGTAAGGACCAATTATGTATGTATGTATGTATATATATTGGTCAAGGGAGAAATTATTGCCTTTATCCGTCTCTGACTATATGCAAACTTCTCTCATTTGGCTTAATCTTTCTCTTACTTGAGAACAACTCGATCACTAGTTTTATCAAACTTTCATGCTTGTTTTCAACTTGTTTCCAAAGTATTTATGCTTTAATTAGAAGACACAATACTGATTACATACATACATAATTGGTCATTACATCCCTTCAGTCAGGATTACGACCTAGCTTTTCACATCACTTATGTTTTGTGCGTTAATTTTATTCATAAGTGGTGGGGCCTACAGTTAAAAATCGAATCTGAAAGGAAAATTTTTGGGAAACTTCTTCATGGCAATTTTTATTTTCTGTCAGAGCTTTTTCCAGAAATCTGCTGAGAGGTAGACGTAAATATTTTTTATCATATTTCGTTTCGTTAGAGATGTCTGACATGGGGTTTGAACCTTGATCTTACGTCTAATAAGCCAACACACTGCGTACTAGACTACGGCGACTTCGTGTTACGTTGGTTCAATTATTCAAGAGGCAGAGGTATTTATTGTTTCCTTGTAAGATAAAACTGTACTTAATTGGATGGACAGAATTGTAAATAAGACTGAAGAACACATCTAATAAGCCATTATAAAATGGGTTAATATGAGGAAAGCTGTCGCTTACTTCTAGCTGCATGCAAACTTCTCTCATTCGGCTTACCGTTTCTCTTACTTGACGTTAAACTTTCATGCTTGTTTTCAGCCCAGTGTTGAAACATTCAGTACTTTTTTAGTACTTTTCCTTTTCAAAAATACCACCGTACCGCCGCTACATTTTCAGTACTTTTTTATTATTACATATTTTATGGTTTGCGCTGTTCAACTATTAATGGCTTAGCAACATGTTCAACGTAATGCTAAATGTAGAATTAGTCTTTAGCCGCGGTTAGCACAACGGCCACGCAACGTACTTACGAACCGTAATGTAATTTCCGTGACGTTCCGTCTACGTTTGACTAAACGGTGCTTTTACGTTCTATTATGTTCTGAATAAGTAGGTTAGTTTAGCTATTCCAATTCCATTTCTATTTCTGTTCCATTCCGTACATGTATTAAGTATAAATAAATATTTTTTACAAAAGTACCATCTTTCAGTTCTCGTTCAGTACCATTTCAAAATTTCAATTTTGCAACACTGTTTCAGCCTGTTTCCAAAGTAGTTATACTTTAATATGAAGCCCCAATACTGAATACACAGGAGTTATCTTGCTTGATCTGCTATCACAACGGACCACAATGAGTACAACTTTTTAATATTGCGTAGCAGCAAAAAAGAACGTCGCTCTGTTCCAACTGCTTTGATTAAGAACGGATTATATGGTAACTATCTGCGGTTTTTCTTTCGCGAACTGTATAGTAAGCTAATATCAACATTAAAAAATATATTTTTTTGTTTGAAATTACTCTTGGACCTTGATATAGTTGTGGATTATTACTAATGCTGCCTAATGTACATACACAAAAAGACTAAGTAAAATTATATTTATTTGTTTGTATGTATGTTTGCATGTATGTTTGCATGTATATATACTATTTAGATTTCTATACAAAATTATTATTACATAATATTTTATACAAATGTGTCTGCGAAAACAATATTTTAAATAAAATCTCAATGCTAATGTCATATTTATTTCGTTATAAATTATTAAAAAATAAAACAAAAACAAAAAACAAAAACAACCACAAAAAATAAATTAAAGAAATCTTTTTTAATCTGTGTGGCGAAAAAAAAATGAAACGAAATATTCAAATTAACAACAGAGAATATCGGATAATATAAAAAAAAAAAACAAAACAAAACCCACTCAATAATAATACAAATAATTTAGAAGAATTAAAAACCGAAACTCTTTGGATCATATACCATACTACAGAAACTTATATACATTTTTGTAATTTATTTCATTTTGAGGTCATTATATGTATGTATAATAAATATTCTAGACGTTTAAGGACAGGTATTAGAATTGCAAATTAGTTACTTTACATACATATATATTATTATGATACATAAACAATATTTTATATACTTATATTGATGTCATTTTGAAAATTGAATGTTATGTTAACAGTCCAATATAAAATCATTCAAAATAAATTAATAGACTATAAAACATGACAATTTTATGGATTTATCTGTTGATAACGTTGTTGATGTTTTTTTTTATTTTTATGTGAATAATAATCAGTTTTATTGAGTTTCTTAAAACGATATTTTAATTTTAAGTTAGTCATTTAAAATGAAGGGCAATAAATAACTCAATTACAAATATACACGGTAAGAGCATATATTATAACAAATATTATTAATAAAAAAATATATTTCATAATAAAAGGCGCTTTTTGACAATCGAGACTTTAAGTTTTCTTATATTTCATCGAGTACTTGGTCATTGATTCTTAGAACCACAATAAATTCCAAGTCTTATATCAAGCATTTTATCGATAGTAAATAAACAGAACTTCCACAAATCATCTACTAATTTACGCACTTAATTCAAAATTTAAATTAAAAATTTAAACCGGCTGTTCGAAATTGTACGGAGCTGTGGGCAGTGGAATTTTTTCGGAATCGGTCGGAATAGCTCAGTCTATAAGGCCGCCGGACCACTCTAGCGTTCTTCAACTGAAGGTGGTACCAAGACAGGCTGCGGCGAGAATTATTAGCGACGGAAACGTCTCCAAGCGGAACATTACCATACTTTCTGATAGTCAGGCATTTTCAGGACTCTGAATTCCAACGTGGTGAACTCCAAGACAGTATACGGCTGTCGCAGCTATCTCAATGAGGTAACGGAACGATATGATGTTCATATCATATGGGTATCGGGGCACAATGGTATTATAAGTGACTATAGAACTGAAGTACTCACCAGGCGGGGCACGACCATTTAACTCTCCGATGAATTCTCGACTCTGGGCATCCCTATGACCTGTACGCTCTCAGTTGAAAATGCGAACATCGGTTTCGTGAACGACAGATATGCGGCCTCGGATACGGGTAGAACGGCTCGAAAAATCTGCGAGCGCACAATAGGTTTTCTGAAACTCTAGAGAGGCACGCTCAATATGGTTGCCGGGCTCACTATGGGGCATTGCATTATGAGTATGTATGCTAGACGCATTGATCTTGGACACCTTGCTAATGATTTCTGCAGAAGCTGCAGGGGTGAGGAAGAAGAGGAGACTGTCCTCTGTAGGAAAAGAGAAAAATCACATCTATCTAATTACCTATGTACTTATGCACTTAATTGTTAATTGATCATTACAACCCTTTAGTCAGGATTACGACCTAGCTTCTCATAACACTCATTTTTACTCATGAGTGGCGGACCCATATTTTCTTGTCGCCGGTCGTAAACGAGTACTTGCTTACTTAATTAGTTTTTACAGTCCTTTAGTCAGGATTAAAACCTAGCTTCTCACACCACTCTTGTTGTGAGATCTACAGTTTAATGTTGATTCCGAACGACAGATTTTTGAGCAACTTTTCATTGCAATTTTATTTACTATCAGCATTTTATTGCCAAAATATTGCTGAGAGGAAGTTGCTTAAGAAATATTTTTTCATATTTCGTTTTAATCAAGATGAGGTTTGAACCACGAGCTCGTGTTTAATGAACTATCACACTACCTACTAGACTACGGAATGAAAATAACGATTATTTTATAATTCATGTACAATAGGTCAATTCGATCTCCGGGTACTGTACTTGTCTTTATTGTACACGTCCTCTAACCTTATAATTCATCGTATGTAGTTCCTGTGCTTCCTCATTCTCCCTTTCCTAATTCATCTCCTTTTTCCCTATCTTCCCTATTATTATCTCCCCTTTAGGACGTTGTACAATGGGTCAGCTGGATCTGCGGGTACTGTACTTGTCTCAATTGGCAAGTACACGTCCTCTAACCTAAACCTAAACTTATAATTCATCACTCTCAATGAGTCTACTTTGCAACCCCAAATCATAAATTTTCCTCTTATATTATTATGATTATAACTTGAGTACATTTAAGGAGTACACAACGATTATAAAGCCTCTACTTATTCTTTTACGATTATCTTCCTATCGATCTCTTGTTTCAGTTTCAATAATAAGTTAAGTTTTTATTGTAAATAAGGCGATTGGCTTACTGTAACAGTTTCTAGAATGATAGAGTTACCACACTGTATTGCTTAAGAGCAACGCCCTCAATGAAAACATAATTGTTCTAGAGTTCTACTTCTATTTTTCATTCATCAATTCTACACTTGACTTTCTACATTTTAAAAAATTAACCTTCCAGTGACCCATAGTTGCATTTCATCTGAAGTGTTATCGAATCGAATTCGTTTTATAACCCGTGTAACTTCAATAGTCATGGCTTTTAGCTTAAAAAAAATAAAATAAAAAAATCTCTAAAATGTAAAAAGAAAAAAAAACATTAAAAAACACAAACTTCTAAACAAAATTCAAAATAAATAAGATATTACACGAAAAAATTGTTTAAAAAAAATAAAATAAAAAAAAAACAAATGTATGGGTAGGTATACTCTGTAGTCAGGAGAACAATTGACGGATTTATTTAAAATTCCAAACACATTCGTTTGGCGAGAAAAAGAAGAAACTGAACTAAACGAAACGAAACTTGTGGCTCATATTGCTACAGCATAAGCACGCACTCCGGCACAGATGAAGAGAAACAACAAGAAAGGGAATGAATGAATGGGTAACGTTTGTGTAAAACTTGGACTTGACTAAAATATGAAATTAGTATTTCACATAGTGTGACCAAACTGAACCGAACATGCTCCATCCAACGTACATAAGTATGGCATAGACCAACCAACCAACACGCATTTCTTATGGTGGTGGAGTGGAGTGGATTGGAGTTGATTTCTGTTGTGTAGCCATTTGCCATAAAAGGGAAGAGCATTGTAAGTTAATCTTTCCTTTTGTAACACATTGCAATTCCACTTGTATTTCGATTCTATCTTCTTCGATTTCCTTTTTTAATTCTCTTTCATTCTTAAGAAGGCCTGCTGCATTGTTTCTTGTCTGGTCTAGTCCGGTCTGGTCTGTCCACCTTAACTGATTGTCTCTTATTTATTTAACCAAACCATCTGTCTGCCGGAAACAAGACAAGAGTATAAATAACCTCTGTGTGTGCTATTTTGTATTGTATTTGAATGTCTAAATACACGTGAAATATGCTAAACGCACAGATATATTTCCACTCAAATCCATACAACTCATCCATCCATCCATCCATCAAACCTATCGTCAACATAAATTGCATAAAATAATGCAGTAAACAATTAAAGAGAACAACAATTATAAAAATATAGAATGGAATGGAACAGGATTCCAACTCCATCGTTGTAGAGATTACTTAAGAATGTTTATTCTTTTCGATTATTTCAATAGAATTTCAGGGAAAAGACATTTTGAAATATGGAGGACTTTGAATTGGTATGTAAATTAGCTTGGTCCGGCTTTTGTTGAAAAAAAATTTGTTGGCTTTATAATCAGTTTCTGACTGAAACGAAGTTAGAATCACACATCAAATCATGTCTTCACATTCAGTGTCATAATGTGCTCATAGGTCACAAATTTTATCTCTTTGTGATCCCAAAACTTATATCCAAATAACCATTTCCAACACTTTACTTAAAAAAATCTTGAATTGAACAAAAATGTTTTCTGAGACAGGATAAAATGGAAACGATGGAAGAAATCTAATTGCCAAGTCCTAAGGGCACATTCTCTACTATCAATAGAGGAACATCGTATTAAAGATGATGGAGGTAAATTGAAGCTGAAAATCAGCAATTAATCGTTTTTTCGCTACTCATTAGCAGTCATGAAATATTGAAATTTAACTATGTACTCTGACTCATTCGTACTCATTACAACGTTGATTTATAAGTACAGGTTGCAATGAGTATGCGTACAACATTGACATCAAACTCATACGATTCGAAATATGTTTGATTCCTAAGCCTACTCATTTAGATTCATAACTTTGGAAAAATACTTATAAAACTTATAAATGGTTCGAGTGATTCGAATCGTTCATCAAAATTTACAGTATAGTTGTTGTTGCATTTACAATAAAAGAAAAAAGACAGAGCAGCAAGCAACACACAACCCTTGAGTATTTTAGTGTTCGTACGTGAAGCATACTTATTTTGTGCTTCGTGTAAATGTTGAGTTATGAAGAGTCGAAATCAACAACACCATACGTGTTGTTAAGTATGAATATGATGAGTACTTCAAACTTTGAATATGAGTAGAGGTTCCATGACATTAAAATAAGAATGAATGAATCAGAAATTATGAGTATGATTCGATTCTACTCATCTTTTTGAATACTTATTGCCGATCTCTGATCCAGATATCAAGAGAGAATATATGAAATTGAAGTGGGCTCTTCCTGCACGGACATATATTCCAAATAAATCCCTTATTTTTTTATATATGCTAAGACATAACGACCTAGCTTCTCATACCATTCATATAATCTAGGAATAATATCCACAAGACGGTTTTTCTTAACAATTAGGAATGACTCTCACAAGTTTTCCAAGAGGGATGTTGTTGAGGGATGACAACAGAAAGAAATATATTTGTGCTCTCGTCCAGTGAGCCAACACTATAGCATACTAATCTCTATAAATGGCCTGCAACGACTAATACAGAAAATTGTAGTCCCAATAGATAGAAAAGTGATTACTGAACTCATAACTCCACCTCAATTGCCTACAGAAAATGGTAGTCCATATAGCCAAAAATATCAATTCCGTTTAGATCGGCAGATCCGTGCTCTGCGGTATCACTTTTTAAGTGGAAGTCAGGTTCGAAACCCAGAAGGACATGAAAAAATTCGAATTTTTAAAATAAAAAAAACTCCAATTCACCTTCAAATAAACGCAAGCAAAAAACGTCATGGAGAAATCAGGCTGCAACTCCTCTTGAGAAAAAACAAGCCTAAAGGAACAAAGTTCATCAGTTTGCTAGCCAACGCTAGATAGCAATCCTATTATTTTAAGACCAACCACAGTAGATTAATAAATAAAAACATATGAAAGAAATAACATAAAGATGTAGAATCATTATGATAAAGTTATGTTGCTTACGGGAAAAAAAAGTAATAAAAAAAAGGACGCTTTGAAATCGTAATCAGTTTCTCCGTTGTCAGTCTATGGCTCCTATTCTGTTAGATAGTAGAAATACATTTATGTGAAAGCTGACGAAAACTCAACTCAAGGGCTCTATTACAAAGTAAGTAGTATTCGTCTATTGTGGTGGCTTATTAGATGTGAGGCCTCGGTTCAAACCTCAAGTCAGACATCAAAACGAAACTATGAAAGAATATATTTCTTCTACAAATTCCTCTAGGCAGATTTCTGGCAAAAACCCTGAGAGTAAATAAAATTGCCATGAAAAGTTTCTCATAAAAAATCTGTCGTTCGGAATCGACTTTAATCTGTAGGTCCCCCCACTCATGTATAAAATTAACACAAAATAAGTGGTGTGAGAATCTAGGTCGTAATCCTGACTGAAAGTTTGTAATGACCAATTATGTATGTATGTAAGTACTATTCGTTAGGATACCTTTTTTGTAGTGGCGGGGATATATTGAGCATCCTATTGTTATTAATAAGTGACTTAAGTAAAGAGTATCTTGAACTATTTCCTAGAATACATAGTACTTTTAGCTTCTTAAGAACTAGAAACTATTACAAACTATTTTTAAAAGATCTTACGTTCTTATAGCCCTAAAATTTCACATCATATTAGCCAATATGTTTGTATAATCATAATGATTTTATTATAACAGCCGAATTTATAACCCAGTTTATATGTAATTTGTGGCTCTAACTTCTTTCAGACTATCATTTGTACCTAATCCGTCTACCATGCAATGAAGGAGCTTATATTACGCCTACCTAAATAACATTTTATTTCCATTCAGTTTATGATTATTCAAATTATAAATTTTCCTTTTTTTCATTTTAATGTTGGGTGTACTTTCAAATATACTTCACCGACTGTTTGCTTACTTTGCTTTACTTTTTTTCTTTTAGATTTCTAAACAAAATTATAATTCAAGTAGAGAACCACTGTTTTCTTTCTTTTTTTTCTATGTTTTGTTTTGTTTTCTTCAATTCACGTTTCGCTTTAGCCATGATATTTACATTTTTAACTATTGTTAGAAACCAAGTTATTATTACACACATTCACTTCAAACATAAACTCTCTAATAATCTAACGACGACGCGAAAGCGGCGTTAGCGGAGAAAGGTTGACGGAATGGAAAACTTCCACTGTCTCCAGTTGAGAAAAGAAAAAAACAGAAAAATCACTGCAAAATATTAATGACACCCATGGAAACATGGAAAATAAGCGACAACAACTAGCAATTCAGTCAGTGATTTCATTCAACAGCAAACGACAACAATAGCAACAACATTGTTAATTTTTTATGAAAACTTAGAAGAAAAAAAACTCAGAAAAAAAACCAAGAAAAAGAATGTTAAGAAATACTAAAAATAAAAATAAAAAGAAAATCATAAAAAAAATTCTAAAAATTACACGAGCCAAGCATTTTAAATGCAATTTGTTACTTCTTTCTCTCTATTACATGAGACAATTTTTTCTATTTCTAGTGTCTTTGCTAAAAATCGAAAGAGAAGAAGTCATAACACAAATACATACACTTAATTGCACCAACACAAATACACAAATAAATACGCCTACATGCAGGCATTTATTATTAAAAATTTACAAGTAAATCCAAAGTACAAATTATTATTATTTCTTCGTATATCGTATGTAAATACATATGTACGTACATATGTATGTACATATGTATGTATGTACGTAGTACGTAAGCTTATAAATAAATTATCTTAAATTGAAATCTAAAATTTCAATAAAAACCTAACCATAAAACCAACATGATATAAATTCATCAAGTATAACATCGGCTTAAGACCGTTCCCAGATACTTACCATACAAAAAAAATCAAATTATTATTGCAAACCTTTGGCACCCACACAGTAAAGACTCAAATTGAGAAATGTTAAAGAACAATATGCAACACAAACATATCCTTTTAAATATAATTACAAACTACTAATAAAAAAAAGAAACTGCATAATTAAAGTCTTCAAATTTCCTTTAAATTTTGTATACTGGAGGCTCTCATATTATATATTTGTGTATCAATTGATTAGTTTCATTTCGATTAACATTAATAGAAAAGGTTAACAGGTTAAACAGGTGGAGGAAAAGAGATCTCCAATAGAAATCGGCAATGAGTATTCAAAAATATGATTAGAATCGAATCATACTCATAATTTCTGATACTTATACGCATTCATACTTATTTTAATATCATGCAACCTCTACTCATATTCAAAGTTTGAAGTACTCATCATATTCATACTTAACAACACGTATGATGTTGTTGATTTCGACTCTCCATACCTCAACATATACAAGAATCCCAAAATAAGTATGATTCGCGTACGAACATTAAAATACTCACTAAATGGTTGTTTGTTTGCTTTGCTTGCTACTCTGTCCTTTTTCCTTATGTGTCTTTTTTCTAAGACTGTAAATACAACAACAACTAAGACCGCAAAATTTTGATAAATGATTCGAGTCACTGTAATCATTTATAAGTACATATTATAAGTATTTTTCTAATTTTATGAATCTAAATGAGTACGGTTATGAATCAAACATATTTCGAATGGTATGAGTTTGATGCCAACTTTGTACGCATACTCATTGCAAACTGTACTTATAAATCAACGTTGTAGTGAGTACGAATGAATCAGAGTGCATAGTTAAATTTCAATATTGTTGGCTCACTTACATTCAAAATTTCATGAGTGCTTATGAGTAGCTAAAAAACGATTCATTGCTGACCTCTGATCTCCTTTATATGTACAGTGAGCGTCAAAAGAAACTGCACATTAAAAATATATACATTAATAAATTACCGTTATTTTTATTTTAAAATTGTTTCATTGCCAGTTTTTAAAATTGAAACAAAAAAAATTACAAAAAAATTTCAAAATATTGTCAAATTTTTTTCAGGCACTCTTCTCAAGTGGTAAAAGTTGAGTTTGGTGATTGTTAGAATTTTATCGTTGGTGTACAGTTTGTTTTGAGGCTCACTGTATATACATTGAAATCGGCTAAGAAAATACATTCGACTCCTGTAGTAATGATTGTGTATGTGTCAAACAGATAAGTGTAGGTGTTCGTAGTAGCTATGAGAGTTTTCAACACAATTTAATACACAAAGGGAATATGAGATGTCTCCTCATGAGGATCTCCAAAGATAGCCTTCTTGAATCCCTAAATTGCTAAGCAGACGACATATGCAAGCTATCCTACAGGAGATAAGTAAAATAAACTGAACCCGCTGTTTGAAGATTCCGAAAAAAACTGAGAAGATGCGTGTAAATACCATATTTTCAGATTCCTTATATTTTTCGCAAACTCCTATGGAACGCATGTTAAGAATTACTAAATCTAGGTACCATGATTACGGTGGAATTGCAAATCATTTTTAGAACTGTATTAAAATTAAAGTAACCGCTGTATTGTGCCTGTATTGTAGGATTTGGTTTATCACAGAAGAAATACAAAATAAAATAAGAAGTTTCGTTGCCTGTAAAAAAGTGTAATGAACAATAAGCAATGGACAGCTTTAAAGATAGAACACGGGGAGGATGAGAGAGGTCTCTACTACTCAATTGCCTATTGAGACCATAGTAGCACCTGTTGGCAAGACTAATCCTGCCTTTGATGGATAGATTGACATCATTTTTGATGGTAACGGCGGAGCCAAGATAAATAAATCTCTTGACTATATCGAAAGTATAGTGTTCGGCTGTAATCTGAGATCCAATATGCCGCACGTCTCCACTTGTTGATACTTCGTTTTACTCTCTTACAACCATTAAGAAAAACAAATGGAGGCGATCTATACTGAAAGGTGTGAATTACATAGCACAAAGCTTTGAAAGAAGCTTCAATAAAACTGGAGAGCTGAAAGATAGCTTTTCCCATTGGCATGATGGAGAATTTTTAGTCTATGTTCAGCATAGAGGGAACATGTGGATTCAACTCTTTTAAATAAAAGATATCTGGTATGTACAGTTCCGCCATACATAACGAAAAAAAGACCTAAAGGCTCATTTTAGCTTCAAAAGTTTCTTATGTAAAGTATGTTTGTAGGAAGGCAAAAAATATCTATGAATTCGTGGTTATGAGACCGATTCCAATTTCCTTACTAGTACAAAAATTTCAATAAGAAATCCTATTTTCTTTAAACGATTTGAATAACTATAACATGTACCTTCAAGTGCTTAGTTTAATGAACCAGGAAAAGTATTCCTACAAATTTCAAATTGCCGTAAAGCCTTGTAAATTATTAAAATCAGTCGTATAAAGGAAAGCCATTGAAACAATCCATTAAGTCGCTTATGCTACTTTTACCTTTTGACCTTGCGTATATTAAAACTCATATCTTCTGTAAATATAATTTGCATACTTTCTTATATTCATGCTGATAATGAAAGAACCACGTAACTAATGATGATTCTTTGCTTTTTCATTCGTTCTTTCAAAGAAGCAATAATTGTGTTAAAGCCCAGTTATAATAAGTTCATTAAACAGTGACTTAACATTTATGTATGTATGTTTCATAATATTTTATGATTTATTTCTCTAATTTCTATATTTTTTTCTTTCTTTCTTTCTAATATTTCTTTTTTTTTTTATCGAAATCTATGATGTTATGCCAGGCTAATGATGATTTAACTGTTTTTCTGTTTTATTTTCCATTATTTCTTTTCGTATTTCGTATTTTGATTCATCTTCATTTGTTTTTGAACTCAATAATGTTGTAATTTTATACGCAATTTTCCCTCGTATACAAACTCTATTCATACAGCCATAGCAAAACATAAACTAATTAAGTCAATGACATTCATATGACAGCCATCACTGTATCAAAGAGAAAAACCAAAAAAAAAAACACACTCTATCAGTGTATTAAAGAAGACAGGCGGACAGTCTGACAGTAACATCGTCATCGATAATATATATGAACTACAGTTACAAAACACACTACATAAACCAAATATAATCGAGTTTGTTGGTATTGTTTGACTGTATAATCGCATCTATCGATACGAGATTGTTACTCTTTTTCTCCCAATTTTTATAAAAACTTCTCCATTATTATGGCACAAAATTGCACAGAAAAACTATACTATATGCGTGTGTGTGTGTGGCTTATAATTATGGATTTGCATTTTGAAAATATGGATCCATACCATACATACCATACATACATACGCTTAAAAACATAATAAACAATTGTATTTTCGATTAAAAGAGGAAAATTAAAATTTTAATTATTCCACAGATAGTTTGCCATTGTTCGCTCGCATGCCATACATGAATGCCCCAGCCATGCAGTTCAAATTATCGTTGAAAGATTATTTTTTTTTTTTATTTTTTTCTTTCAATTGACAGGTTATTAAAGACCACCAACAATTTCATGCCAGTTGAAAATGTAAAATATAAGCGTACATACTAGGGATGCCAATCGGGAAATTCCGAAACAGAAAATTTTTTAAAACTTGTCCCGGGAATTTTCGGGATTGTAAATTCATACATATACACCTTATAATGTAAGAAAAAAATTGAGTCTACGGCATTATTTTTTATTTAATATAACATTAAATAACACTCATGTAGTTTTTCAAGTGTATCATGCAACACTCTATATCACTGGACATCGAACTGAATAAGAACCCAACTTCCAACTTTTTTTTAGATTTTTTTATTAAGAGAAAATTCCGAAATCCCGGGATATTTCGGGATTTTTCGATCCCGAATTGTCCCGAAAAATCCCGGGATTTCGGGATCGGGATTACGAAATCCCGAATCCCGGGATTTTTAAAAATCAATCCCGTTTGGCATCCCTAGTACATACATACAAGCATATTGGCCTACCATACAATAAATAACACAAGCAAACAGGGAAAGATTTTTTATTTGTATGGCCATAAACCTCTGTTTTCTCATTCTCGTGACATAGCAGAGAAGAGAAGTAAAAAAGAAAAACATTTTTTTTATTTGGTCATTAACAACCCAATTAACGGATTTCGGCCTGCCTTAACACATTCTTCTAGGCGCTTCTGCTTCTTGCGCGCCTACGACAATTGGTCACACCAATCGATGACAGGGCTTCCTCAATTTGGTCCTTCCAACGCAAATAAGGTCGTCCTCTTCGCCGACTTCCGCAGTTTTCCACATTAAATACCCGTCTCGCCGGAGCATCATGCTCCATTCGAACGACATGATCAAGCCACTGGATATTAATACGTTGTACAACGTCGATATCGTTGAGACGCTCATGCAGCTCACTGTTAGATCGGATGCGGAAATCATCGCCAACTCGCACTGGACCGAAGATCTCACGTAGGACTTTTCTCTCGAATACTCTAAAGGCTGCTGCATCAGAGCTTATTAGGGTCCATGCCCTATAATAATGAAATTGATCATTACAACCCTTCAGTCAGGATTACGACCTTGTTTCTCACACCACTTATGTTGTGTGCGTCAATTTTTATACATGAGTGGCGGGACCTACAGTTTAAAGTCGACTCCGAACAACAGATTTTTGAGAAACATTTTCATGGCAATTTTTATTTACTTTCAGGGTTATTGCCAGAAATCTGCTGAGAGGAAGTCGCCGAAGAAATACTTTTTGTATTTTGTTGTAATGTCTGGCCTGGGGTTTGAACCCTGGCTTTACGTCTAATAAGCTAACACACTACCTACTAGACCATGACGACTTCTAGAGATAGCATCACATAATTAACTTTGATTTAAAACCTGATGTTCGATTTCTAAAATATCAATCGTTAATTCGTAAGACGTGAGGGCACGGTTCAAACCGCAGGTCACACAACACCAACAAAACGAAATACGAAAAAAGTATTTCTTCGGTGCAAAACTCACAGTGTAAATGAAATTGGTATGAAAAGTTTTTCACAAATCTGTTGTTCGGCATCGACTTTAAACTGTAGGTCTCGCCATTCATGATCAAATTAACACCCACAACATAAGTGGTGTGAGAAACTAAATCGTAATACTGACTAAAGGGTTGTAATGATCAGTTATGTATGTATGTGAGTGGTATATCAATTCACCCAGCCAGGAAATAGAACTTAGGCCGCAAACATTATGGTGGATACATCAACAGGGTAAAACCACTATTATTCTCAAGATACAATCCAAATAGTAGAAAATAACACCTCAAAATCGAAGAGTTGTCTCTCTTTATATGGAAATTTTTTCCAGAGTAGTACAAGATTAACAATTTAAATTTAGGGCGTCTCCAATGGCGTCTCTTGGCATTGTAGCTAATGGTGGTGCCTATATGCAAACACATCCATTACGATACAAACGATTTTGTTTCAATTTCTTGGCAAGCTTATACTTCATTATAATAATGACTGAAGTCGCCGGTAGTGTGTTGGCTTATTAGATGTAAAAGCCAGGGTTCGAGCCCCAGGCCATACATCAAGACAAAATGCAAAAAGTATTTCTTCGGCGACTTCCTCTCAGCAGATTTCTGGCAAAAACTCTGAGAGTAAATAAAATTGCCATGAAAAAGTTTCTCAAAAATCTGTCGTTCCGAGTCGGGACCTACAGTTTAAGATACCATCACTCTTGTATAAAATTAACACACACAATATAAGTGGTGTGAGAAACTAGGACGTTGTACAATGGGTCAATTCGACCTCCAGGTACTGTACTTGTCTTAATTGACAAGTACACGTCCTCTAACCTAACCTGCCTGTACTTCATTATGAAGATTTTGTGGGCAACTATTTCGTCTTGTTTGTATGAGACAGAAGAGGGCAAAGCATTATAGCCAATTAAGACTGAAATGTTGAATCTCCTTGTGCTTTCAGCTCAAATAGACTAAGTCCACTATAACCTATTGACATTCAAATGCTGAAGTTAACATTAAATCCGCTTTAAACTCACCAAACAAATGACAAAAAGTTCTGATATTACAAATATGTTCTTAGGCCTTAGTTACTACCGTTTGTTTTACTTCACATTTAGTTCTAGTACAAGTCCAAGCATAATAACTCAACTATTTACCTTGAAGGTAATGACGAAATGGTTTTTGCTGTGTAGGCTTACAGCCAAGTAAAATTGCTTCATACTACATACATACAGTGAGCGTCAAAAGAAACTAAACATTGAAAAAAAGTATACATTAATAAATTACCGTTATTTTTATTTTAAAATTGTTCCATTAACAGTTTTTAAAATTGAAACAAAAAAATTACAAAAAAAATTTCGAAATATTGTGAAATTTTTACGGACACTCTCCTTAAACTCGAGTTTGATGATTGTTAGAATTGTGTCCTTAGTGTGTAGTTTCTTTTGACGCTCACTATATGTACATACATATATGTATAAGAGGTCAAGACTATTAAACTTCGATTATTTTAAACCATTTACAACAAACTGCAAACGAATTAGTCTAAAAATATATACAAAAATTATGACTTAATAAATCGTTTTGAAAATTGTTTGACATCCACTTGTTAGTCAGCCAGCAGTTTAAATTGCTTTGAATGCAAATTAAATAAATAATTTCATGCACATGTTGTAAATCTCTAACATTTTCTACATCTTGTCAGTTTCTATTTTTTTTTCTTTTTTTTTTTATTTTTCATATTTTATTTAAACAAAACCATTATGATTATTATTATGATTATTTTTCCATTTTCTTGTTGTTGTTGCTCTGTTTTGTTTTTCACATGTAATTTTAAATTTTCCACAGATTATTGTAGTTTTTAATACCAGTTTTTATTTATTATTTTTTTATTTTTTTTGTTGGTTTATTTCTGTTGTTTACATTTAAATATTAACATGACGTTAAAATTGTGTGTAAATGTCAAAGCGCATGCTTAACCGTAATATAAATTGCAGTGAGCGTCAAACGCAATCTAAGAGACGAACAACTAACAGGACGGACAAATAAACTTGAAAGCTGACACCAAACATTGCTTTTGTAAGCAGCAGCATGGTTAAAACATGTTCTAAATAGTGAGGGGAACCTTAAGCATGAATATACACCATAGTACACCATAGTATATCAGGCATAAATTTATGACGTTACATTGTTAATGATGATGTTGTTTTTCTGCAGCAAAATAGCTTGTAAATTATAATTTGATGGCAGGCAGTGTTGTTGTTTTTTTTCATTAACAACAATTTCTATCGTAAATATAAATACCAAGAAGTGCCAATAGAAATTGTCAGTTTTGTGACTGATTCTTCATTCTAACTTCAGCTTTACATACTGAAAGCTGAAACAATGTTGCAAAAATCCTTAAAAATGCAACAACGTACCATAAATACTATGTACTCATCTAAAGCACCACTTGAAGCTGACAAAATATACAAAAAAAAAAAAGTTTAACGCGTTTGTCGCACCTCAACAACAACTAAAACAAACAACAACAAATTTTATTACAATTTTTTTTAAGCTTCTTGTGTCCATGCTTGTGCTTAGCACCAAAGGCACAATCAGTGTTAAACAAATAAAATAAAACGAAAAATAACAATGGCAACAACAATAATGGGAACAGGGGCAATGGTAGCAGCAGCTGCAAGAGACAGTTAACAAGGGTAAACAGTATTAGCGCCAACGATTTATTATTTATAAACGTATCAGAATGAGAATATTGTATGTATGTGAAGACATACATACGTACATAAGCAAACAAATTCATAAATTTTGTATAGCGGTATACTGACATCACTGTTAGATCGCTAATAGGTTTAATTTGTACCCACACACACGCACACACATATATACATACAATTTACGTTAAAGTTGTATTAAATTTTATGCAAGGAATTAAAAGAAAAAATTGCGAATTAGGTTTAACTCGACTCTATGACACCCTAACGTACATGCTCATACATACATACATAGTATTACATTTTTACCTTTTAAAAATGTTTAAAATATGAGCTCGTAGATTGCAAATAAAATAAAATAAATTTGTAATTAGTTTTAATTAAAATTCTTTATTATTCGCACAATTCTGTGTACCACTGTTCACAACTTGATGTAAACAACAACAATTGCTTTGTTTGTTATTCCTCTGTTTGCACCCTTTGTATTAACAATAACAATTACAATTAAAAAATTACAATTATTCAACAGATCGTTGTAACGGAGATCTTTAAAACACGATTACGGTCTTCAAACACGCCACGTCTTCACACAAGACTGACTGAACCTCACTAACTCAATCGGCTGCTTTGCCCTGTGTTCTATATAGCAAAGTCAACAGTCTGATAAATGTTCTTGAAGGCGAATGTTCATGACTTCGCCTTGTTGAAATCTCTATAAATGTAAACATCGTTGTTTACATTCATTCTTGTAGCGTTTGTTGTTGTATTTTTGTTTACTTGTTTACCATTTTTTATACATACATAACATACATAATTGGTCATTACAACCCTTCAGTCAGGATTACGACCTAGTTTCTCACACCACTCATGTTGTGTGTGTTAATTTTATACATGAGTGGTGGGACCTACAGCTTAAACTCGACTCCGAACGACATATTTTTGAGAAACTTTTCATGGCAATTTTATTTACTCTCAGAGTTTTTGCCAGAAATCTGATGAGAGGAAATCGCCAAAGAAATACTTTTTGTATTTTGTTTTGATGTCTGGCATGGGGCTCGAACCCTAGCTTTACGTCTAATAAGCCAACACACTACCTACTAGACTACGGCGACTACTGAACTACAATCATACATGCACATTCTAAATGAGTGTATAGCAAATAACGGCCATGTTTCCCACATGAGATGAATTATGTATCACAAACATAAATACATTATTTTTTCGATTCAAGTAATATCAATTCTTCCTCTTTAATATCTTATAAATGACTTAGTATTTCAATACATTTCCATACGTTTAAAAATATGTAGAGTATCTATGATTAGAGTACAACTCTTGTAATATTTTTTATTGTATTTTTTATATCGCTGCTGCTGGGCTAATACAACTTTTGCAACTTTTTTTTTGTTAAAGTTAAACGATTTTATTGTCCATTGTTTTAGTAGTTTATTCTATGAATTTAACCTTAAGCCATAACTACAAAAATGCTAGAGGAGAATTACAAATAAAAAAAGCAGAAAAAATTCATTCATTCTTTTTCAGTCTACAACAGAGTCTTTATTTGCGCTTTACTTAGCCGTTATCTTGGATTTTAAAGAGTTTCCTCCTCTTCGACGTTAAGATAATTTCCAGAAATTTTATCACTTAAGAATTCTACCTTTCAAACGACAATTTAATATTTATTTAATACATGCATACATACATACATAATTGGTCATTACAAGCCTTCAGTCAGGATTACGACCTAGCTTCTCACACCACATATGTTGTGTGTGTTAATTTTATACATGAGTGGCGAGACCTACAATTTAAAGTCGACTGTGAACGCCAGATTTTTGAGAAACTTTTCATGGCAATTTTATTTACACTCAAAGTTTTTGCCAGAAATCAGCGGAAGAAATATTTTTTCATATTTTCGTTTTGACGTCTGACCTGGGGTTTGAACTGTGGCCTTACGTCTAATAAGCCAACACACTACCTACTAGAGTACGGTAACTGCTATTATTTATTCAATAGCATCGAGCCATAGGACACAGATACAGTGGGCGTCAAAAGAAACTGTACACTAAGGATAAAATTCTAACAATTACCAAACTCAACTTTTACCACTTAAGGAGAGTGCCCGAAAAAAATTGACAATATTACGAAATTTTTTGTAATTTTTTTTTTGTTTCAATTTTAAAAACAGGCAATGAAACAATTTTAAAATAAAAATAACGGTAATTTATGAATGTATATTTATTTTAATATGCAGTTTCTTTTGACGTTCACTGTATATTATATCATTCTGAACTTCTAAGTTTCTAAAGTCGAATGAATTTTGTTAGTCTCTTAGAAAAAATAATAATCCTGATTAATGAGTTATTTTGTATATACGTACATACCAATATCTTACATAGTTATTTAACATGTGTTCTTTGTTTTAAATGAACAATAAACAACCAATTATTATTGCTCTGTAGAGCCCAAACGTGGACAATATGGCAATTTTATGTCTCCAAACCATCTGCCAAACCTCATTTCATTGCCCAGGGTTGCTCAATCTTAATATTTACAATACATTTGAAAAAACAACAGTTAAGGTTTACTGAACTTTCAAAAACATAAACTTTCATTATAGATTTGCTAAGGCAATTATTTTATAATACTGCCGCCGTTTTAAAAAAAACAAATTGTCATCATTCCCTTCCCTAGCATTCATTCAATATTTGAATGATTGATGGTTTATTTAGATTTTAATGATGGCTGTTGCAAATATTTAAATTATTGCCCTCCAGTCATTTCTTGGTAACCAAATTAAGTGATTCTTCCCTATCAAATTGTAAACAATTTGACTTCAATAATAATGGACGGAAAACAAAGGCAAATGCTAGGAAAAAAAGAAAGTTACATTGCACATTGCATGGGTGTAATTACAATGGGAAAATGTGTTCTTTTTTGGAAAAAATTCAAACAAGGGAGCTTAAAAATTATGAACGAAAATTTGAAGGATGCCTCATCATTTTATTAGTTCAGAAGCATTTCCGCAGAGGAATAAATAAATAATTTACACATAATCATACAATATACAGTGAGCGTTAAAAGAAACTGTACATTAATAAATTACTGTTATTTTTATTTTAAAATTGTTTCATTAACAATTTTTATAATTGAAACAAACAAAAATTACAAAAAAAAATTCAATATATTGTCAAATTTTTTCGGGCACTCTCCTTAAGTGGTAAAAGTTGAGCTTGGGGGAAGATGAAGAAGAGAAGGAGAATTTTATCCATAGTGTATAGATTCTTTTGATGCTCACTGTATATTCAATGCCTGCATGAAGTCTACGACGGCAGTAATACATGGATGAAACAATTCTAATTGAAGCTTTCAGAAACTTCCCCTACCTTGCAATCTGAAAATTTTCCAGCCAGCAACAGTCTTCAGTCTCTTCTTATTGTTCAAAATTGAACAATTTCCTATTAAAGTAATAATTCTGCTAACACTCCATGACGATTCTGTAAAATGAAAGGCCAGGAGTAAGTGAAAAGCAAAGCTAGCCTCTACTTGAGGAAGTCTCGGTATAAACTGTAGTCTTGTAAAAATTATAAGAATTATAGGTGACTGTTGACATAATGGTTAGAAACCTAAATTTATGCAATTGACTCTACTGTAGTTTAGCAACGGCTCAATATTCTTCACTCAATAGCAATGAAGCTCATTTTTGGCCCAATGGGTAGGTCAACAAACAGAATTGACAAATTTGGTGTTAAGAACAGCAGTTTAAGAACGGCCTATGGACTGTCTGATGTGATTTTTTAACCAGCAGCACTATTGGACAGTATTTTTTCAAGAACCATAAATATCGCAACGATACATTTAATCCAGCAACTTATCGTATTGATGGTTAAGGAGTTCTTTTTTGCTTAGAGTGAATGTTATGATGTCATAAATCTATTGAAGACGATTAACGGTGGGCAATTAATCTGGCATTATGGAGGAATATATCGATCATGCCGTTTGACCTTACTAGACTTTTTATGGGAATACGTGGCGTCACTCGTGTACATGAACAATTCGCATACATACAATTGGTCATTACAACCCTTCAGCCAGGATTACGATCTAGCTTCTCACATCACTTATATTGTGTGCGTTAATTTTATACATGAGTGGCGGGACGTACAGTTTAAAGTCGACTCCGAACGGCAGTATTTTTGAGAAACATTTTCATGACAATTTTATTTTACACTCCGAGTTTTTGCCAGAAATCTGCAGAGAGGAAGTCATCGAAGAAATATTTTTTTTATATTTTCGTTTTGATGTCTGACTTGGGATTTGAACAAAATAGCAACAATATTTCTATAAGAAAACATTACGGCTGCCATTTGTAAAATACCCTTAGAAATGTTGGGAAAAGTGAACCAAATTGAAAGTTCACGGATGTACCATGAAGTAGCCGTGGTCTAGTAGGTAGTGCGTTGGCCTATTAGACGTGAGGCCTCACTTCAAACCCCAGGTCAGACATCAAAACGAAAATATGGACAATATTTCTTCAGCGATTTCCTCTCAGTAGATTTCTAGCAAAAACTCTGAAAGTAAATAACTTTGCCATGAAAAGCTTCTCAAAAATCTGTTGTTCGGCATCAACTTTAAACTGTAGGTCCCGCCACTCTTGTATAAAATTAACACACAAAGCATTAGTGGTGTGAGAAGCGAGGTCGTAATCAGATATCAGCAATGAGTCTTTATTTCGCTACTCATAAGCGCTCATGAAATTTTGAATATAAGTGAGTCAACAATACTGGAATATAACTATGTACTCTGATTCATTCGCACTCATTACAACGTTGATTTATAAGTACAGGTTGCAATGAGTATGCGTACAACATTGACATCAAACTCATACCATTCGAAATATGTTTGATTCATAAGCCTACTAATTTAGATGCCATAACTTTAGAAAAGTACTTATAGTATTATAAATGATTCCAGCGACTCCAAACTTTCATTTAAATTTACATTCTTAGTTGTTGTTGCATTTACAAAAAAAAGGCACATAAGCAAAAAAGACAGCAGCAAGCACAGCAAACACACAACCTTTTAGTGAGTATTTTAGTTTTCATACGCGATTCATAGTTATTTTGCAATTCTTGTATATGTTGAGTTATGGAGAGTCGAAATCAATAACATCATACGTGTTGTTAAGTATGAATATGAAGAGTATTTCGAACTTTGAATATGAGTAGAGGTTCCATGATATTAAAATAAGAATGAATGCGTATAAGTATCAGAAATTATGAGTATGATTCAATTCTAATCATCTTTTTGAATACTCATTGCTGATCTCTGGTTGTAATACTGTAATACATAAATTATGCATTTATGTATGGATGTACCATCATGACATAGTCTTTAGAAACATACATACATGGAAGGCATTCAATTGTCGCCCTCAAATAAAAAAATCACCCGTTGTATGTAAATATTCTGAAGAATTCAGAATATTCTGAAGAATTGAATTCTGAAGAATTCAAAATTCATTTTCCTTTTACAATAGAATAAAATTTCTTTTGAAAACATGCTTTTGCCATTTGAATAAAAGAAAATCATTTCTCTTTAATTTTTATTGAGGTTTTAAAGACATTAAATAATGGCTTAGCCCCACCAAACTAAATATTTATGGAGCATAAAATGTCATGGTTTATATGAAAATTTTTCAATTCAATTATTTTTCTTGTTGAAAGACAAATTAAAGAATAATTATAAATCAATTGGTATGCATAGCGTAGCTGGTTACATTGTTTTGAGGTGACCAGCCATTTAAATATAAGTAGGCAGACCCCAAACACAAATGCATACCAATCTTACCAAATGTGTTCATAAAATATTGTTTTTTATTAAACTTTCTTTTTCATGTTTTTTTTTTTTATTTCGTTTTTCTTTTTCTTTTTTATTGTATTTGGAACTCCATTTAATTTTCATTATTTTTCACATGAAAGCTTACGCATTTGAAGTGACCGGCCACCTGCTGACATAAAAAAAGAAAAACTTTGTATTTTAAAAAGTAATTTTTTGTATAACATTGTCGTTAATATTTTAATTTCACAACAATTAAATGTAAAAAAATGTATTGTTGGTATATGTATACGTATGTATGTATGTATGTATATGATATGAAAGTATTTTTCTTTTTTTTATTATTTAACTCTCACGTTTATTGGAGTTTTTCACTTATTTAATATATTTAATGGAATTGAATATAACGCGATTTTTTTAATTATTTTTTTTATAATTTTTTTTATTATAATTATTTTCTTCTTCTCTTTTATTTTTTATTTAATATTTATTTTTTTTTATTTTTTTTCTATTTTTTTTATTTTCTTTTTTCCAACAGCTTATCAACCAACAGTCAAGCCAAAAACAGTCATTTGAACAGACACATAATTTGAAAAAAAGTTGATGGATTGTTAAGAAGACAAATAATGGAGGGACAAACATACAAATAGACAAACAGACAGACTAACAGAGTGACAGACAGACAGTCAGAGACACTTATTTAGTAAACATGAATAAACTGTTCGAGCAGTTGTCAGCATATTTTAACTTTATTTGTTAAAAAATACCAACAAAAAGAAAAATGCACAAAACAATTTCAAATATTTCATATAAAAAAATAGAAAAAAAATAAATTGTTATAACAGCAATAACAATACCAATAACAATAAAACTTAAAGAAAGAAAAAAGAAAATAAAAGAAATGAAAAAACATAGTCGGTCTTAAAAGGCTTTATAAAATTACAAAAAGAAAACTGGTATGTTAATATGTAATTATCATTATGTCTTCTATTCGTTTAAAGTTAAACTCCAAGAAGTGCCATAATTCTCTGGTTTCAAAAAAGGTATTTGCAGGTAATACCAAGATATTTACCGCTTTCATACATTTTTTTTCTTAGTTTCCCTCTAAATGCATGCGAAATGCTACTTTTTACTACTACTCTCCGTTCAGAGTTCTTTTGTCAACTTTCCCTCACAGTAATTGTTTACTAACGGTCTCGTGGTTAGATTTAGTTTTAGATGGAGTTTACCGCCCACTCAGTGCTGCACTATCAAGCATTATAATTTTTAGGTTTGAATAATTGAAAAACACTGAAAATTTGTGAAAGTGAATGAAATATTTAATTGGCGCAATAAATGAATGCCAGTCATTAATTTTTCAAGTTCTTAGGCTTACTAGTTCTTCCGCAAATTCGAATTTTTAATGTGAAGTTATCTTCTAATGTTTGAAAGTTTGCTGGTGCAAGAGAAACTTTACAAAAACTAGTCTGGTGTAATCATATCGCATGATTTGGGCGTCCAATGGACTGTTTCAAAACTTGAGATTAGTTGTTCACAAAAGCAAGTCAACAATCCTTGCTCGGTACCTTATACTATGTTCAGATATGCACTTTTATTGAGTCAATATTCGGTTTATTGAGTACAATATTTTAAGTGTTCTGGCATAATAATATACGCAGTTCAGCCGCTTATTCAATATTCATTTGACAGCTAGTAAACAAAACAACATTGTTTTATTGTGTTTTTTATTTTTTGTTTGTCGTTGTTGACATTTGAGTTGTCAAATATCAACAGAAAGTGTTCGGATAATTGTAATATGCTCACTGAACATACTTATGACAGTGCTTCATTTTACAGTTTACTCAATATTATAACAATTTGTGTATTTATTGCGCAATAATTAATTGAAACTTTATATGAAATATTGAGATCAATAATGGCGTTTATTGCGATTTATGCAATAAAGGTGCATATTTGAACACCGTATTATTCTATTGACCGTAATGTTATTATTTTCATAATTGCTTAATAAGCCCAGTCCATTAATGCCAGGGCTTACAAGCCACACCAAACAGTTCATCTTTGGAAGTGCGTTGAAAGATTTTGAATTGCCTCTGACCACCTCTAACACATCAAATTAGAGAATTTTGATTGCTAACGCACCCCTTGGGCTATAAATGAGCATCTACTAAAACATATATCTCACTCAACATGATTTTCAGACATTGTTAGCCTGTAAGTAAGTCGCCTAAGTCTAGCAGGTAGTGCGTTGGCTTATAAGACGTGAGACCTCGGTTCAAATCCCAAGTCAGACATCTCCAATAAAAGGCAAATATGAAAAAATATTTCTTCGGCGACTTCCGAGATATTGCTGAGATTTCTGGCAAAAGTTCTGAGAGAAAATAAAATTGCCATGGAAAGTTTCTCAAAAAAAATCTGTCGTTCGGAATCGACTTCAAACTGTAGGTTTCGCTACTAATGTATAAAATTAACACACACAACATTAGTGTTGTGAGAAGCAAAAAAAAGCCTCGCTTAACATGTTTTATCGATGTCTCACGCTCTAAATGCACGAGACGCCTGATAAATGAAATTTTGAAAATTTTCTACCAGTAGTCCACGCCTCCAGATAAAAGAAATTGCTTATGGACCACTGATGGTTCACGCCTCTAGAAATCATAGTCCCAGTGATCCACTCCGGCTAGAACGTGTTAATCCCTTACTATTAAATTATGGTTACAAGTCCGATTGTAGAGTGTATCCTGTATACCGTAAGGAGTTTTGAAATTGAATCCCACGTGAGGTATTAGTGCCTTTCTCCTGTCCTACAAAAGTCAAATATCTTTTGGCATAGCGTACTAAATGTTTATAACTGTGTTGCAAAATTGAAATTTTGAAATGTTACTGAACGATAACTGAAAAAGTACTTTCAAGTGGTACTTTTGCAAAAAAAATATTTATTTGTACTTAATACACGTACGAAATGGAATAAAAAAGCTAACGACTTATACATGTTCCTCATATATAAATCAAGAACAGCTGATTCGGAACATAATAGAACGTTAAAGCCACGTTTAGTTAAATGTCGAAGGAACGTAACGGAATGTACGTTTAATTTAGCATATGAAGAGCAAATTAAATACTTACCGAAATTACATTACGGTTTGGCAAGCGTTCTCGTTGCTTTTCGTATTTTAAAAACGAACGTACGTAGCGTGGCCGTTGGGCTAACCGGGGCTAAAGACTAATTCTACATTTAGCATTACGTTGAACGCGTTGCTAACACATTAATAGTTGAAAAGCGCAAACCATAGAATATTAATAATAAAAAAATACTAAAAGTGTAGCGGGGTACCGTGGTGTTTTGGAAATGAAAAAGTACTAAAGTACTGAATTGGTTTATAAAGTTTCAGCTGTTCTATGACCTTTTCCAACTATCCAGTTCAGGTTTGAAACATCAAATAAAAATTTACGGACTTTATTTGATAATTGTCTTGTGGCAATGTGGTAGAACTGATGAAACTCTAGGAGTTTCAGTGCATAATTATGGATAATGTTACTGGAATCTTCACTAATCTCCATTAACATTGTGTTTTATGTTTTTAAATTATTTACGTACTTTAACTTTAAAAGTTTTGTGTATCGCCTTAAATACATAAGTTTTATTGGATTGGAAATAAAGTTTAATTTTTCATTTTTCCTGCATTAATTGCTAGCGATAAGGCATTGTGATCATTGTGATTAACATGAATGACTGTCATTGTGATGCAAAATGGCAAATATTTTAATGATAAAAACCATAAAAAACTTTAATTTTTTTCTTTCATTTTCAATTTGTTGTAAAGTTGTTTAATGGTTGGTTGAGTTTCAATTGAGTTTTATGTGGTTAATAGTTGTTGTTGTTGTTGTTGTTTATTTTCTCTCTCTATTATTAAATTTCCATGTGGATTTTACAATAAAACAATATAAATAATGATTGTCACTTGCCAAGCCATATTAAATAAAATATTTTTTATAATTTTTCCAATGCGAACACTTTGTTTACTTTTCATCATCATTGTCAACAATGTTACCGACCGACCAACATGCATATCAATCTGAACATCATTAGTGGCAATACATAGTAATTATATTACGAACATCATTATCATGAACATGATTTCTGTGTTTTTTGTTTTGTTTTGCTTTTTTTTATTGTCTCT
Source organism: Sarcophaga variegata (assembly GCA_932273835.1). NCBI lineage: Eukaryota > Metazoa > Arthropoda > Insecta > Diptera > Sarcophagidae > Sarcophaga > Sarcophaga variegata. The sequence continues at coordinate 111,796,387 of OW026362.1, read as the reverse complement.
ACACAAAGTGGGATAATTATGCTACATTAACCTCTACTGTGTGGATTGGATGTGTAATTTATATTGTGTATCATGAATACATACGTAAATGATTTCACGAAAAGAATAAAAGAAGGTTGATGTTGATGTTAATTTTTTGTTTAGAAAAATAAAAGAAAAAATTCTTCTTCTTCTTTTATAATATGTTTGTATATGTACAGTGAGCATCAAAATAAACTGCTGCATGATCGATAGATTTCATAAAAATGCGAGATTAATTGCTCACTAACCGTCTTTTAATAGATTCATGGTATCGTCTTGTAGAAACTACATATCAAACAAATCCAATGCTTTCATTCTAAGCAAAACAGGACTTAGTACACATCGATACGAAGCTTTGGTGGATTAAGTGTATCGTTGAGATATTTATGGCTCATGAAGAAAAAGGGTTTAGGTTAGGTTCGGTTAGAGGACGTGTACTTGTCAATTAAGATAAGTATAGTACCCGAAGTTCGAATTGACGCATTGTACAACGTCCTAGTTTCTCACACCACTTATGTTGCGTGTGTTAAATTTATGCATGAGTGGTGAGACCTACAGTTTAAAGTCGACTCCGAACGACAGATTTTTGAGAAACTTTTCCATGGCAATTTTATTAACTCTCAGAGATTTTGCCAGAAATCTGCTGAGAGGAAGTCGCCAAAGAAATACTCTTTGTATTTTGTCTTGTCTGGGGCTCGAACCCTGGCTTTACGTCTAATAAGCCAACACACTACCTACTAGACTACGGCGATGTTGTTTGTTCTAAAACCACATCAAATAGTCCATTGGCCGTTCTTGAACTATCTGTGGCTGCTTTTCACACAAAATTTGTCAATTCAGTTTGTTTCATAGCCAGAAATGAGCTTCGTTGCTATTGAGTGAGGAATATTGAGCCTTTGCTAAACTACAGTAGAGTCAATTGCTTAAATTCAAGATTACCCATTATGTAGACAGCCACCTATAATTCTTATAATTCTTACAAGACTACAGTTAATACCGAGAGAAGCAACTTCTAACTTTATCTGCCTTCCTCAAGTAAGGGCTTGCTTTGCCCTTACCTTAATAGGAAATTGATCAGTTTTCAACAATAAGGAGAGATTGAAAAATGTCGCTGGCTGGACAACTTTCAGATTGCGAGGCAGGAAAAGTTTCTGAAAGTTTCAAATGCATTTTATGTTTTACTGCCGTCGTAAACTTCACTTAGGCATTGAATATACAGTGAGCTTCAAAATAAACTGTATGCCCAATATAAAATTCTAACAATCACTAAATTCAAATTTTACCACTTATGGAGAGTGTCCGAAAAAACTTGACAATATTTCGAAATTTTTTTGTAAACTTTTTTTGTTTCAATTTTAAAAACTGGCAAAGAAACAATTATAAAATAAAAATAACAGTAATTTTATAATATATATTTCTTTTTTAATGTAAAGTATCTCTTGACGCCCACTGTATGTATTGTAATTGTTTTAAATATTTTCAAAAAATGTACTTTAAAGTTTAATAACCTTTATTTTAGTGTTGACAAGCGTGTTATTTTCAATTTGTTGAAGAGTCTTAATCTTAAACACTTAATTAATATTTGGAAACTTTTTAAATGTTTATTTAAATTTTTGCTAAATTATTTTATTTTATTCTGTTTTCTTTATCTCTTGCAGTAGCCATATAACAAAACGTTCAGATACATTTCATTATCGTCAAATAAAAAAACAAACATTTTAATTACGCCATTAAATCAGTCTATTGTCATTTAAACAAGCAGACATTTCGTTCAATATACCATAAATAATCAAGTGATGATTTGAAAAAAAACAGGTTGATCCATAATTGGACAAAATCAATCACACACAATATACCATAATATTCTAAACATACATACATATAATCTCTACACAACCATAGATACAGTGAGCGTAGAAAGAAACTTAACACTAAGGATAAAATTCTAACAATCACCAAACTCAACTTTTACCACTTAAGGAGAGTGCCCTAAAAAATTTGATAATATTACGAAATATTTTGTCATTTTGTTTTCGTTTCAATTTTAAAAACTGCTAATAAAACAATTTAAAAATAAAAACAAACGGTAATTTATTAATGTACATATTTTTTAATGTACAGTTTCTTTTGACCCTCACTGTATTTCCTTAATAAGCAAAATATAGTCACTTGGAGGTAAATCCTAGCGAATAGGACGGAAGAAACAGCAATTCATACACTATTTCTAGGATTTTTGTCATGGTAACTTCATATTTCTAGCAAAAACTTTGAGAGAAAATTAAAATTTCAATGAAAGGTTTCTCAAAAATCTGACTTTAAAATGTTTGTCACGCCACCTACGGATAAAATTAACACACACAACATAAGTGGTGTGAAAACCTAAATGAAATCCTGAATGAAAGGTTGTAATGACAATTTAAGTAAGTAAGTATATTGCTTATGTGTGAATCCTTGTTTTGTCTTGTTGCATAAGAATATTTTTCACCTCTAAATGCAATAATTTTTATTTAAATTCTCATTAAATCAACCAAACATAGTGAAGAAGTCAATATTATACTGAACGCTCTACGACGGTCGTCACTATTCTGACCTTAGTTTTGTTAATAGTGGGTTGTTCAAGATCTATTGTTAAGAAATGACGCAAAACGTCGTTCATATTTCAATAGAACAACAACAAAGTTCTCTGCGAAGTTTTCACACGATTGCGTCAGTGGTTGATTATAAGCAAAGGTTGTAGCTATATCGCCGTAGTCTAGTAGATAGTGTGTTAGCTTATTAGAGATGAGCCAACGGCTGAAATCCTAGGTCAGACATCTCCAACTAACCGAGGTGACTTCTTCTTATGTGACTTCCTCTCAGCTGATTTCTGGCAAAACCTCTGTGAATAAAAAAAAATTGCCATGAAAAGTTTCTAAAAAATCTGTCGTTCGGAATATACTTTAAACTGTAGGTCCCGCCTCTCATGTATAAAATTAACACACACAACAGAAGTGGTGTAAGAAACTAGGTTATAATCCTGAAGGGTTTTAATGAACATTTATGTATGTATGTATGAATTACTAGCGACTCCATTGCCTTTTACTTTTTTGTTTTTTTTTTTTGCTTATTAGCAACATTTTTCTATAATTATATCTCTATTTACCGTTAAAGTCACACTTGCAGTAAAAAAATATTACAAACATTAATTGGTGCACTTTTGTTGAGACTTCCTCACTCACATATTTTGTACTTTCAAACTTTGAAACTGTTTGCATATATCTCTAGACGATTAAGCGTAAAAGAGATGCAACTACATTGTATAAATTTATTTGCATTCTAGTACATCTTTATTAACCGTTTGCCTGTCAATGTCAACATAAGATGTTTGCTTATGTAAATTGTCAATAACAGCATGTATGTATTGTCACCGTCACCAGCAGGTCTTGAACTTGTGTCTCACGTACCACATGCATCAAAACTTCCGCTGCAGCACAGCTTCTGTTTCACAGCAGCAATCTTGTATTAGAGTGTAAATAAAGTATGGCTTAGAAGGAATATACATGTTTATTAGTGAAAGCTTTACCTTTCATTAAACTAATTATGCATGGATTTGTGTGTGTGTGTGTGTTTTTCTTTAGTTTTGCTTTGCAACGTAAAATCGTACATACATCTGTATTTCCTATACGTTTCTATTATATCATGCCGATTTTATTTCTAATTTTCATAAAATACATACAATTTAATTTCTTTTAATTCTCGTAAAAAGAAATAAAAACTTAATTCTTCCTTCTCAGTTGAATTCTCTTAAAATTTGAATGCACAGCGCATAATATGTCTAATAACCATTATTTCTTGAGGAAAAAATTGCTAAAACCAAGATTAATTTTAATCAAAGTCATGGGAATTTAACACAACAAATTTCTATAAAAAAAAACCGGGCTTTCTGCATTTCATACTGTCCATACAAGCACCGGAGATGCCGAACATTGTAGAAGCCCCTTTGAAGTCTCTACACCCGAAACAACTAAAAAATCCGGATTTATGTTGGATACTCGGACATTGGAAATGCGTTTGATTGTAAGACCATCAGGCATCTCAAATGTCTCAGTGGTTTCAGTTTTTTAGTGATCACTTGAGTATGATAAAGCTCTCCTCAATATGGCTACACACACATACATAAGTACATAATAATTATTACAATAATTACAACCTTTTAGTCAGGATTACGACCTAGCTTCTCAGCCCATTTAAGTTGTGTATGTTAATTTTATACATGAGTTGCGGAGCCTACAGTTTAAAGTCAACTCCGAACGACAGATTTTTGAAAAACTTTTCATGACAAATTTATTCACTCTCAGAGTTTTTGCCAGAAATCTGTTGACAAGAAGTCGCCGAGGAAATACTTTATGTATATTGTTTTGATGTCCGGTCTTGGTTTGAACCCTGGCTTTACTTATAATAAGCCAATACACTACCTACTAGACTACTTCCATATGGCTACAGCCTTTGCATATAATCAAGCATTGACGCAATCGTGTGAAAACTTCACAGAGAACAAACTTCTTGATTTATTGAAATATGGACGACGTTTTGAGCCATTTCTAAACAGTAGATCTAGCCACTAGTAACACAAGCCACTAGTAACAAAACTGAGGTCTAAACAGTAACGACTGTCTTAGAGCGTTCAGTATAATATTGACTTCTTTACTATGTTTGGTTGATTTAATGATAAAAGTTATTGCATTTAGAGATGAAAAATATTCTTATGCAACAAGACAGAACAAGGATTCACACATAAGCAATATACTTACTTACTTAAATGGTCATTACAACCTTTCATTCAGGATTTCATTTAGGTTTTCTCACCACTTATGTTGTGTGTTAATTTTCTCCGTAAGTGGCGGGACCTACAGTTTAAAGTCAGATTTTTGAGAAATCTTTCATAGTAGTTTTATTTTCTCTCAAAGTTTTTGCTAGAAATATGAAGTTACCATGACAAAAATCCTAGAAATAGTGTATGAATTGCTGTTTCTTCCGTCCTATTCGCTAGGATTTACCTCCAAGTGACTATATTTTGCTTACAAAGGAAATATAGTGAGGGTCAAAAGGAAATATCCTTTAAAAAATATACATTATTAAATTACCGTTATTTTTATTTTAAAATTGTTTCATTAGCAGTTTTTTAAATTGAAACAAAAAAAATTGCAAACAATTTCGAAATATTGTCAAATTTTTTCGGGGACTCCCTTTATGTGGTAAAAGTTGAGTTTGGTGATTGATAGAATTTTATCCATAGTGTACACTGCCGTCACTGTAGCTGGGCAAAAAAATTTTTCCTTTAACGAAAATATTTCACAAGCAAATGCCTACAAAAAGGAAAGACGCAGTTGAGCTCATTTGAAATAGAAACCTTTGTTTCATTCAAAATTATTTAATTTTTTTACATCAGTGTCCATTATTAACAGCATTATTGCTAACAATACATAAAGCTTTGAAGTAAATATTACAGTTTCATCTAAACAATAAATACATGGTTGTTGAGAAAACCAAAATAAATTATGAATTAAAATTCTGAATAATACTTACAGTTTACAAGTCCATGTAGAAGCCATTAAATTTCTTTGGTGATTTCTAAATAACATAAGCTTTGTTTTAAATTCGTTACAAATAATGAATTTGTTAACACCTTAAAGCTTAATTTAATAATTTTGTTATTTTGTTGGTGATCACCTTTTTTTTTTTTTTTTTGTTATGAAGATAACATCATTAACCTTTGGCTTATGTATGTATGTATGTATTATTAAAAAATTTTTTTTATTTTTTCAAAATTTTTTATTTATAACACAACATTCATTATAATATTTTATACATAAATAATGATCAGTTGAAAATGTAAATTCTTTTTATTTATCATTTCTTATTATTATTCTTCATCTTTTTTTGGCTTTTATTTAAACAAATATTTTTTTATTTATTTTTTATATTATTTCCTTCATTTAAAGGCATTCATAGGCCTTAACGATATATTGTGTGTGTTTTTTTTATTGAATTATTACGGTTTCATAATATTTTTGGGCAAAAACTGAATAATGATAATAAAATTACACATACACACACATATATATTGTATATTTATACACAGACTTCGTAAACAATATATCCATATATACGTACATACATACAAAAATCAGTTTAAAAATCTACATTACAATGGTCGACTGTGCTGGCCGGCCACGAGGTTTCCAACAACCCGATTCAATTCTATGATCACACACATAAAATATAAAAATAAAATGTAAACTTTTTTCTCTTATTTTTAATATGATTTTATTTTTTTATTTATTTTTTGTTTTTTTTTCAATTTTTTATATGGAAGTACTCATATCAATAACACAATACTTGTAACCGACCATATTACGTTTTGTTATGGGGTCTCATACACTCCACTCCATTCGACAGACCGACAAACATACATGTGCGCCTGCGCAATAAACAATTTTTATTTTTGTTACTTTAATGCGACGCTTACAACAACTTGGCTTTAACACTTCATGTCTGAAGTTTTCTCGCTCTTATTCTCTCTTTCGTTTACTCTTTCTAGAATTTGTTCAAACTCTTTTACGTTTCTTCACTATTTCTTTATAATTTTTTTTCTTCTTATTTATTTTTTTCGCAATTTAATCACACTCCAATTATTTTACTCTTTTGTAAATTCCCTCAATTTTATTTAGAATACAAATTATTTCAGCCTGTAAATATAGTAGAGCCAGCTTAAAAAAAACACCTGTTGATCAATATTTATGATTATTTTTTATTTCCAATAATTTTCTTTTTATTTCCCCCTTTTTTTCTTCTTCTCTCAAGTGTAACAATTTAAAGCGAAAGAAACAAAAAGAAAGAAAAAAACAACGAAACCGCTTTACTTGTACCGTAACGTTTCAAGTCTTGTTTGTTACTGAAGACCCATAATATGCCGCATGAGCAACAGCCATCAACAACACCACCATTGGCAGCAGCAAAAGCAACAGCACCACCACCAGCAGCAGCAGCAGCGACAGCAAGTGGTAGGCTTTTACAGTTGTTTGATAGTAACAGAAGCTTAACACAAAGCACACACAGTCTCTGGCCGGTTAACAGCAACACAAAGAACCAGCAAAAGTTGTTAACGGACAAAGCTAAAGCTTAACTACGCAACACAACACAACACAGTAAACGAAGAAGTGGCCAAAAGCCGTATTAACCACTGTTTACAAGAGCGTTTATACGCTCTGGCAAATTACCACACACAAAAACAAGAGTATGGCTTAACAGCAACCAGGAAAAAAAACAATTTTACAGATTCATTTCACAGTGCAAGAAATTTGTATATGGGCAACGTAATAGCACAACGATAAATATGAGGAGCATAAATATTTTGAGTCATGTAACGTATTTGTGCTTAATTTTGACACTCAGGAAACAACAGGCCAAAGCTACAAGTTCTTTTTAATCCAAAGAGTTATTGACTGCACCGATTTTCTCTAATTGCTCTTCTCTTTTGGGTAACATTCTTCGGCCTCATTTCTCTTGAGATAGTCTTCTACAGAAGGCTTCCTTCAAGGCGTCAATGAATCGACTCCAAGCTTTCAAGAAATTCCTTAACGCAGGTTTAGGTAATCTTCCATAGGCCATATTACCAATCCAGGTCCACTTTGTCCTCCAAATCGATCTCCACTGGTCGTTCATTGAGCGTAAAAAATAAGCAAAATTTTAACAAAGGCTTGAATCATTCTTTGATGGCACAGTGCAGTATATATGGTGCAACCATATAGTAATACCTATCGTAAACTGTCACTACATACATACATAATTTGGTCATTACAACCCTTCAGTCAGGATTGCGACCTAGCTTCTCACACCACTTATGCTGATATAGAATTAACATGAGTGGCGTTACCAATAGATAAGCAATTCTGAACGACGGATTTGTGAGAAACTTTTCATGGCAATTTTATTCACTCTCAGAGTTTTTGCCAGAAATCTGCTGAAAGGAAATCGCCAAAGAAATATTTTTCAAATTTCGTTTTGATGTCTAACCTGTGGTTTGAACCGCGGCCGTACGTCTAATAAGCCAACATACTATCTACTAAACTACGGCGACTTCTGGATTCTCTTCAATTGTCGTAAACTGTCAATATCTTTGCTTAAACTGCTACCAAGATACGTAAAGGATTCAACCTACTTTGTAAGATAAACTTTAAATTTAATCAGTTTTGTTTTTTTCGCAGCTATCGTCACAGTTGAACGATATTGGAATCAAGCCTTTCCGTCTTCGTCTGGATATAATCATAGTTTAAAAGGACGCAAACGTCGTCTGTATAATAATATATAATAGCGCTCACAGAGCAATTCTTAAATTCTCCAGCAAATACCGAATGGTTGCTGTTTATTTTTTTTTTTTGGAGAACGCCATAGAATGCTATTTAGAAAAGTACCAGACTTGCTTCTCAATTCACTAATAACACCATCAATTTCAACTTCGTACCCAGAGCAGTTGTATAACTCAGCAATTAGTGCGATTATCTGAGATGATCTTGCTGCACATAGACTACCATACAGCTGGCAGAAAAAAAAGTCGAAGGCTCGCTCCAATCAACAAAGCGGGCTCTTCAAAAACGCAAACAATGTTGATGTGGTCTAAACAAGCATTATTGAGTCGAAAGTCCCCTTGTCTTTTCGCAGAATCGATTGCAAGAAACTTATTTACTGTATGGTGTCTCTGTAGTTGATACAGGATTTTCTTATCAGCCTTTTTCCTTTCCTTTCCACGTATCCAAAACAGATTTCTCAACCCAGCATTTCCGAAGTATTGAACAAATTCTCTATGCGACCTTTTTTAAATAATTTCGAAGATAGTTGTGCAGGCACGAAGTCGTCATTGTCTAATAGGTAGTGTGTTGGCTTATTAGACGTGAGGTCATGGTTCAAATCCCAGGTCAGACATTCATACGTAATTGGTCATTATAACCCTTTAGTCAGGATTACGATCTATTTTCTGACACAACTTATGTTGTGTGCCCTAATTTTTTAAAATTTTACCCTTAGTGTACAGATTCTTTTGACACTCACTGTATGTATGTATATAGGGAAAGGATGACTTAATTGTATACTTTTATGTTTCACAAATAAATGGTAACAGAAATATATCATTATTTCCCTCTCTATTAAAGTGAGGCTTTTGATTAGAAGAGGGTACAAGTCCATAAGAATTTCTGTTCTAAACTACTTCCACAATCTCTCTATGTACTACTATCTATGAGTAGCACTGTATCAGTCGCAACATTAACATTGACGATAAAGTTTTCCTAAATTCTTATTGGCATTAATTCGACTCACTGAAAACGGTAATCTCCCCAGCATTTAAAATTAAGTTAAATGATGTAAACCAAAGAACAGCAATGAACATTCAAAAATATGAGTAGAAGTTTGAAGTACTCATCAGACTCATTCATACTTAACAACACGTATGATGTTGTTGATTTCGATTCTCCATGACTCAACATTTACATGTATTATAAAATAAGTATGATTCGCGTGCGAACACTTAACTACTCACTAAAAGGTTGTGTGTTTGTTCTGCGTGTTGCTCTGTCTTTTTTGCTTATGTGTCTGCTTTCTTTTTATGTAAAATCAACAACAATTAAGACAGCAAATTTTGATTCGAGTGACTTATTCATAAGTATTATAAGTATTTTTCTAAAGTTATGAATCTAAATGAGTATACTTATGAATCAAACATATTTCGAATGGTATGAGTTTGATGTCAATGTTGAACGCATACTCATTGCAACCTATTCTTTTAAATCCACGTTGTAGTGAGTACGAATGAATCAGAGTACATAGTTAAATTTCAATATTGTTAACTCACTTATATTCAAGATTTCATAAGTGCTTATGAGTAGCGAAACAACTATTCCTGAACTCTGATGTAAACATATAATAAATTTCTATGTATAAAAACGTTGATATTTTTGAGATGAAATTCATTATCCAAATTGAAATTCTTAACATTTTTCTAAAACTATAATTACAGTTTAATGTTGTTAAAAATTTTCATTTAATTCATATGAAAACTAAAACTACTCATTAACAAACTTAAAATATGTATGTAAATAACTACAATGAACATACGAGTAAAAACCTTTCAAATCTGAGTTTATATTTCCACAAAATTGTTGTAATTTTTGGCATACTCGAGTGAAGAGTTCAAAGTTAATTAAAACATTAAAAACAACCGTAGCGTAAACAAACCCATACAAACACACATCTATTTTCGTTAATAATATTACTTGCAAATATTTTAATACCACAAATTATTTAACTACGACGATTAAAATCTCAACACATTACACCGAACTCATCATCCATATTTTAGATTCGTTTTCATACGTTTCAATGATGACAGCTTAGCCAAACCAGATCATACATACATGTATGTATGTCTGTATGTGTAGTTAATAGTTTAGTTGCCTTTGTTTCAAGTACTTATTAATCTGTTATCATCTCTAGATCTTCTTAATATATTCTGGATTTCTTTTCCGCAGAGATTTTCTTTTCAATTTCAATGTAATTATTTGACATGCAAAAAATAAAACATCAAGTAAAACACAATGAAAAAGTAAAGAACAGGAAAGAAAAAAACGAACGAACAAATGACGATAATGTTTGAATAATACAAGGTGGCGCAACAGTTGTCATGCGATCAAGTCAGATTTGAACGATTTATCGCGTTTTCTTACTGACGGATATTTGCTTGCAGCACTTGACATGTTGACACAGACTTATGGCTTAAAGAAAATGGTTACATTAGACGACCTTGCAATCCCTAGCAAACAATTTAAACAAGAGATTGGGCGATTAGGGTATGGAGCCCTCAGATTTGCGGTTGTAGATCGTGCTGTATATGTCGTTGCTTCATCCTGTTTTTACATCATATTGTCCAGTCTCAATTTATCTAGTTGAGGCATCAAAAAATCATTAAGCATGCCACTGAAGCGGTTCTACATACATGATTGGTCATTACAGGCCTTTAGTCAGGATTACAACTTAGTTTCTCACACCACTTATCTTGTGTGTTAATTTTATACATGAGTGGGGAAACCTACGACAGATTTTTGAGAAACTTTTCATGGCAATTTTATTTGCTCTCAGAGCTTTTGCCAGAAATCTGCTGAGAGGAAGTCGCCGAAGGAATAATTTTTCATATTTTCGTTTTGATGTCTGACCTGGGGTTTGAACCGTGGCCTTACGTTTAATAAGGCCACAAACTACCTACTAGACTACGGCGACTTCAAGTCACAATTCATCCAGTTAAGGTAGTACAAAGTTATTCAGTTCCGTCCTCAGCATGAACCCTACACTTTACATTAAATTTGTATGCCACTATGTGTGTCCTATGCAAATTTGTTGGCTCACGTAACTCCTGAGATGAAAATGAGTCTCGTAGTTCATAATAATTTTGGATGACCAATTGTCTTGTGCGTAGTCGTGATTCAAGACGGCTTTTGCGTGCTTTGCGGTCATCGGATTGCAATTAAAGTATTGTCTGCACTTACTTGGGCAACATTTTGAAGATTTTTACAAAATCTTCGCCTTGTTGCTACTACGCCTCCACTAGACATTTTCAGCCAATATTTTTAGCAGATTGTTTGACTTCGTGTTGTCTCATAGCCTTCCACCAACACCATTGCGTACAATGTCATGAATCGAGTTTTATTGCCATGCATATCAGAGATCAGCAATGAGTCGTCTTTTTCGCTACTCATAAGCACTCATGAAATTTTGAATACAAGTGAGTCAACAATATTAAAATTTAACTTCTCTGATTCATTCATACTCACTACAACGTTGATTTATAAGTACAGGTTGTAATGAGTATGAGTACGACGTTGATATCAAACTCATACCATTCGAAATATGTTTGACTCACAAGCCTACTCATTTAGATTCATAACTTTAGAAAAATACTTATAATACTTATAAATGTTTCGAGCGACTCGAATCATTCATAAAAATTTACAGTCTTAGTTGTTGTTGCATTTATAAAAAAAGACTCATAAGCAAAAACGACAGAGCAGCAGGCAGAGCTAACTCACAACCTTCTAGTGAGTATTTTAGTGTTCGCACGCGATTCATACTTATTTTGTGATTCGTGTATATGTTGAGTTATGGAGAGTCGAAATCAACAACATCATACGTATTGTTAAGTATGAATATGATGAGTACTTCAAACTTTGAATATGAGTAGAGATTCCTTGATATTAAAATAAGTATGAATGCGTATTAGTATCAGAAATTATGAGTATGATTCGATTCTACTCATATTTTTGAATGCTCATTGCTGATCTCTGATGCGTATTATATTTGATTAATATTGAAACTTGCTGCCACTGGCAAAATGATAGCATCTTCCAATAAGAGGCTGATTTTTGAGCCACCTTGTAGATTTGTAAGTAAAAGAGATAAGCTGATGTTTAACTGTTATTTAATCAGTTACTCTCTTCTGGTATAATATTAAAAAATATTCACACTGCGATGAGCAGTAGAAGTAAAAATAGTAAGAGTAGTAGTAATAGTCGTAGTAGTAATAGTAATAATAGTAATAGCATGAGTAGTAGTGGTACTTTTTAAAAGAAACTAAACGTTCATTAGTATGGTTCATACATTAGTTTCTACATATATATGTATGTATGTGTTGGATATACATATTAATTTGTATATTTAAAGCTAATCTTGCCTCTTCTTTATTTTTATTTTAATGCCCTTTAATTTCTATTGTGTTACTTGTTGAAACTACAGCAGCAAAGAAAATTTCATTTTAGAAACAACCAGACGAATGAAAACAAAAAAGTAACTTTAGACTTCCTATGCCTTACTTCTGTACATGTATTGTGTATTGTGTTGTATGTATTGTTTTTAAACTAAAATAGTTTGTAAAGGAATACATTTTTTAATTTTGAAAAACTTCAAAGGGACTTCTGTTTAGTTGCATTTAGAGCAAGCAAGCTACTCGTTAACAATCAACAACAAATTTCTGATAAATTACCTCATTATTCTACATCTTTCTTCTAGAAATCGGTTCAAACTTGGTTTCTTTATTTTTAATTCAATTATGAGAGATTCCATAAATTTCTGTCAATCTTCTGCTACATTCGCCTTTCCAACTCATTTTTCTAAATAAAAAGCAAAGCATATGTTTTTCAAAATCAACCTTGAATGCTTAGAATTTGTCTGAATACGCATAATATTCATGTTTAGAATACTCTTTATATGTGCCACGAACCGTATCCTTGAGACTATAAAATGGAGCTGCAAGTTCGAACCACAGATCAGCAATGAGTATTCAAAAAATGAGTAGAATCGAATCATACTCATAATTTCTGATACTTATACGCATTCATACTTATTTTAATATCATGGAACCTCTACTCATATTCAAAGTTTGAAGTACTCATCAGATTCATTTATACTTAACAACACGTATGATGTTGTTGATTTCGACTCTCCATAACTCAACATTTACAAGACACACAAAATAAGTATGATTCGCATACGAACACTAAAATACTCACTAGAAGGTTGTGTGTTTGCTCTGCTTGATGTTCTGTTTTTTTTTGCTTATGTTTCTTTTTTTGTAAATGCAACGTAGACTGTAAATTTTGATGAATATTTCGAGTCATGTATGTAAGTATGTAAGTATTTTTCTAATTTTATGAATCTCAATGAGTATGCTTATGAATCAAACATATTTCGAATGGTATGAGTTTGATGACAATGTTGTACGCATACTCATTGCAACCTGTACTAACAAATCAACGTTGTAGTGAGTATGAATGAATCAAAGAAGTTAAATTTCAATATTGTTGACTCACTTATGTTCAAAATTTCATGAGTGCTTGTGAGTAGCGAATAAAGGATGCATTGCTGATCTCTGGTTCAAACTAAATTTCGTAGAGATATGTAATAGTCTCTCCTCTGCACAATTTTTCGCATACACGTCGATGCTAAACATCATTTCATTCCTTTATACTTCTGCAACCGTAAATGTTAATAATAAGATCAGACCGTAAGCTAACATTACGTGAATTGAAGAGATTCACATGCAAAATAATCAACTTTTTTCAGAAAAAAACCAACCAAACTAAAGTCTTTAACTGTGGCTGCCTGCCTTGACTGCCAGTAAACCTTTACAAAAATGTAAATGTTGAAAATTAAAAAATAAAAACAACAACAACAACAACAGTGGCAACAATTACAGCAATCGGTACGTGGAAAAACGTAGTTTCATTCACACATTCAGACGAATTTTGGTTAAAGAAAAAAACACAAATTTTTTTTGTTATTCAAGTTTATTTGTACTTCTTCTGCCTTCCTTGCCTTATGTTGCCTTATGTTTTACTGAATTTTATTTTCTTTTTTTCTTTTACTTTTCATTTACAAATTTTCAAAAATCACAATCAAAATGTTTCATGAGGCTTAAAAAAGTCTGAAGAACTGTAAGAACATCTACACAGAAAATCTGAAATTCTTATTTCAGTTGTTTTGTTGTTTTTCCATTCGTACCTGAAGAAATTTCAAGCCGAATGATTAGTTGTTGGAAAAAAAAGCAAAAAAAAACTTGCTTAATTAGCATACGATGATTTTAATTGAAATTAATTATTGTATTTGTTTTTCTAGTAATTCCTATAAAACTTTTCTTTTTTTGTTTGTTTTTCTATTTACCAGATTGAAACTAAAGAAATTGATGGCATTCTAAGGAAAGGAAAGTGAATTTAAGAAAAAGTGTTATGGTTTCACTTTCAAGGACAAAATGAAAAAATTCGGAGTAAAAACAAGGCAAACATATTTGTTTATGTATAATTATGTATGTATGTGTGTGATATGTAGAACTTATCATATGAACAAAAGTTGTTTTACGTACTGATTAATTCGTTAATGTACAGCTCAAACCCTTGCAACAGTAAATTTGATGTTTTATCTGTAGTAAATAGCACCTAGGTGGTTAATGGCGTACAGATTGAGTAAGAAAGATTTTTCTATTCTTAGTACATATAAAAAGGAAAATGAGAAGATAGGTCGTAATTCTGACTAAAGCGTTGTAATGTATGTATGTACATATAAAAATCTTAGGTCCAATGGAATAAAATATAATAATGTTGCGGTATCCAATTCAATACCGACAGAGTTTTGTAAGCCCAAACGTGATATTGTTTATTGTGTTGGTAAGAACATGCGCTCGATAAATGGACTTTCAACGTGCTTTGTCTTGAGAACAAAGAAAGATATGAAATCATATGTACGTGCAACTACTGGGGTATAATACTCTTAAGATTTAAAATAAAAATTGTGAAATTAGAACTTTCAATCATGCCACTGTCTAGATATATACATTGCGTCCAACCCTTTAAAAAAAACTCAAGAAATATGCAGATTATCTAAAATAGAGATATTTTCCATTAATTTTTTTAGCGTAATTTATATCAGTATAATAAAGGATTCGGGATGTGTGGCAATACCAAAAATACTCAGTAAGGCTTATTGTTTCACCATAAATAACACCATAAGTAACAAACGAACTATGCTTACAAATTATTGAAATTTGTTATCAAAATTCCTGCTGTGTTAGAAACATTAACTTGAGTGCTTATGCTCAATGAGTACCTCAAAAAACAAGAATTACTAAATTCAATGTAAAGAGTACTTACATATTTAATTGGTCAATGCTTCACGATTACGACTTAGCTTCTCACATCATTCATGTTGAGTGTGTTAATTTTATCCATGAGTGGCGGGTCTTACAGTTTAAAGTCGATTCCGAATGACAGATTTTCGAGAAACTTTTCATGGTAACTGAAACTGCTGCAGTTTTCTGACAAAATCTCTGAGAGGCAACCGATAAGAAAACAAATTTTTCATGATTTACATATAATAAGCCAACTCAGAACCTACAAGATTACGCTACTTCTAAATGTAAAGATTAATCATACGCAATTCAGGAGCTGCAAAATGCACCTTTTATATGCATTATTTGGAAAGTTTTGTAGACCGGCGGCATCTTTAAAGCCAACATCTTTGACATCGTGGAATATAGCAAATTTTCGATTTTTTATTCGCCTAAAATGGAAGAATTGAACTTTTTTGGCATGTGGTTTCTACAGGCAGACAGTACCACGTGCTATACGGCAGGCAATTCTATCACAATATCAAGAAGGTAGTTTACTGAGCAATTATTTTCACGTTTTGAGGCAGATTATTTGCCACCACATGCGATTTGAATCCACAAGACAATTTTTTGTCGGGATACGTGAGACAAGCTAGCCACAATATCAACCCTGGATGACAACATTAACAACCAAGGGCAAGCAAGATCTTAAATAATATTCAAAAAGCAAATGACAGGCATTCACTTACAAATTCTCAATAAGTTTTAAATTTTCTATATCAAAAGATTAAACATGCACTTATCGTTTCTTGTTGATTGTTAAATACTACTAACCAGAAATCAGCAATGAGTATTCCAAAAGATGAGTAGCATCGAATCATACTCATAATTTTTGATACTTATACGCATTGATAATTATTTTAATATCATGGAACCTCTACTCATATCCGAAGTTGGAAGTACTCATCATATTCATACTTAACAATACGTATGATATTGATAAATTCGACTCTCCATAACTCAACATTTACAGGAATCACAAAACAAGTATTATTCGCGTACGAACACTAAAATTCTCACTAAATGTTTTTAAATGTTTTGTTTTTCCTCTGCTCTGTCTTTCCGGATTATGTGTCTTTTTTATTTTATGTAAATGCAACAACAACTAAGACTGTAAATTTTGATGAATGATTCGAGTCTCTCGTATCATTATAGGTTAGAGGACATGTACTTGTCAATTAAGACAAGTACAGTACCCGGAGGTCGAATTGACCCATTGTGCATTATAAGTTTTATAAGTATTTTTCTAAAGTTATGAATCTGAATGAGTAGGCTTATGAATCAAACATATTTCGGTATGGTAATGGTATGAGTTTGATGTGAACGTTGTACGCATACTCATTGCAACCTGTACTTATAAATCAACGTTGTAGTGAGTACGAATGAATCAGAGTACATAGTTCAATTTCAATATTATTGACTCACTTATATTCAAAATTTCATGAGTGCTTATAGGTAGCGAAAAAACGATTCATTGCTGATCTCTGTTACTAACTACGTACATAGAGTCTTCAACTCAACTAAGGCAGCATAAGGTCGTCTTATAATATTTAAACATACTGCATTACATACATATTTTTTTAAAATTTATTTATTTTTTTATATATTTTTTTACATATTTTTCTTAATACGAGAGTACATACATAATAATTTAAAAAGTCATATAAAATTGAAGTGTCTTAGTGGTTACGACAATATGAAAATGAAAGCTCATAATTTATGAAATAAAAACAAAACCACAAAATCTATAGAAGAAAACCAACAACAAACAATTTTTTCTGATGTTGTTATTTTTGTTGTTGATCCTAAGAATAAAAGAATAAAAATTATAACCAAAAAACCACAACAATAACAACAACAACAGAACAATTTATTGAACCCCCCTATATAATATCAAATAGAAGACGAAAGAATACATTCTACATTGCAGCAGCATGCAACAAACGAAACGAAAAAGTACAACAACAATGGCTTAAACATACTCATACTCTGAGCTAAGCTGACTGTGGTATGGTGGCCTGTACTGTTGTTGTTGTTGTGCTATGATGGGATTTATTAAATGAAAGTTGCGGCAACAAAAAACAATATTTTATAAATGTTTCCTTTTACCAATAATATTGTATTGTTTCTGTTTTTTCATGCATTTAAGTGCAGTAAGCCTTCAGTTTATCAGTCAATAATTGAAAAAAAGCAGACAAAAAAATGTTTCTTATAAACAGATGATGTCAGATACAATTTCATAGCTTAAAATTAAATAAAATTAATAACCGATTGACCGACCAGTGAATAAAAAGTCGTTTTATTTACTTTAGAGAGAAAAAAATTTAAATTAAATTACAATTCATAGAAGCATTTAATTTTATTGAATACGAAACAAATTGGCAATAATGTCATTGTCATTATGGTGACTAAAAGGGTTGTATTGACCAATTAAGTTCTGGTCAATGAACACTAATACGACAGATTGATTCTATTTTGAGCCACTTTTTTTGAAGCTTGGCGTGTTCGGTTTATGATGGTGGCAGCTGGATTAGTAAGGCTCTGGAAAAATGTGTTGGCATTTATTTTTATCATTTGCGGCATAACGTCTCCCAACAGCAGATTTGAGAAGATTTTTCCGTGCATTTAGTTAGTGCAGCCGCCGAAGCAAATAATTTTTAATATTTTTTCGCTCATGGTATCTGAGCTGAGCTTTGAACTCTCGAACTCTTATCACTACTCACTAGACTAAGGCAATCATATTAAACTCCTACAAATTCCTCAATACTATATATTTCGTTGCTGGAATTTAGGATTTCAGGGATCTTATGCTTATACATACATACATACATACATAATTGGTCATTACAACCCTTCAGCTAGGATTACGACCTAGCTTCATAAACCACTTATGTTGTGTGTGTTAATTTTATACACGAGTGGCGGGACCTAAATTTTAAAGTC
This sequence comes from Sarcophaga variegata, assembly GCA_932273835.1. Classification (NCBI taxonomy): domain Eukaryota; kingdom Metazoa; phylum Arthropoda; class Insecta; order Diptera; family Sarcophagidae; genus Sarcophaga; species Sarcophaga variegata. The sequence continues at coordinate 111,777,684 of OW026362.1, read as the reverse complement.
GACTGTGTACGACAGATTTTTTGCAGAAACTTTGGCAATTTTATTTACTTCTCAGAGTTTTTACCAGAAATCTGCTGAGAGGAAGTCGCCAAAGAAATATTTTCAAATTTTCGTTTTGATGGAGATGATGAAGATGCCGTAGTCTAGTAGGTATTGTGTTGGTTTATTCGACGTAAAGACCGGGTTCGTATCCGTGGTCAGACATCAAAACGAAATATAAAAAAAAATATTTCTTCGGCGACTTCCTCTCAGCAAATTTCTAGCAAAAACTCTGAGAAGTAAATAAAATTGCCATGAAAAAGTTTATCAAAAATCTGTCGTTCGGAGTCGACGTTAAACTGTAGGTCCCGCCACTCACGTACAAAATTAACGCACACAACATGAGTGGTGTGAGAAGCTAGGCCATAATCCTGACTGAAGGGTTGTAATGGCCTTGAGTTTAAGCCGTGGCCTTACGTCTATTAAGCCAACACACTACCTTTTAAACTACGACGACTTATTAGTATTCATCGGAGATAACAACGTTATTGTGCAGGATAAAATATGCAGTAAGGCCTCAGCAGAGCGTAAGAAGGAAAAGATAGGTGGCGTAATATAAAATAAGCTGCTGTAGACAAAATGTGGTTGATACAGGAAAAACAGAAACCAAAAAAGAAGGTGGAGATATTTTTGAAAGATCCTTAAGTAACAATAGTAACAAAGTACAGTAAAGTGCTGTATACGCCACTGGTTATACTCCTAACGTTAAAAGTTGAAAATCATTATGACTCAAAAGCAATAATTAAAAAAATTGCTTTCCATCATAAACAAACACAATAAACTCCCACTACTAGGCTATGATGGTGTAGGTTCTTATAGACAGAAAATAAATGTGGCACACAGTGATATTTGCATTTGCAAAGTGTTCTGAAAAAAATATTTCTTTCGCATTTAAAGTTTATTGAAAAATAATAATAAAAATTAAAATAATTTGGGTTTAACTTTAAACTACCGAAACAACTCCACTTCTGGACTCTTTAGCTCAATCCAAATAATAGAAATCTTCATCAAATGAGCAATAAATTCTTTTTTGGAATAAAAGAGTTAAACTTTGCTCTCTCAATGTCCATTTTTTTCTTGGAGTAAAACTTGATTTGAAGTCCACACAAGATGCTATTCAAAGTAGAGTTGTGAACAACTGTTGCTGCTACAACAACCTGTGCAACACAGAATACAATTGCCTAGACGGTGGCAACAATAATAATAACACCGGTACCAGACAAATCAGACAAGCGTTAAATGTTAAAGTGTAAATACATTCAGTCAACCAAAAAACCGAAAACGAAAACAAAACGTTCCTATTCAACTCTTAAATAGCCGCTGATGTTGATGTTGGTTTTTTTGTTTTTCATGTTCAGTATTATGTTCAGAGGCAGAAAAAGACCCCGTTTAGTGTTAGGAATGAATGAATGAATGAATGATATTAGAAAACCGTTTATGATTACTATTCTTTTCTTTATATAGCTTTATGTACCCTACCCTAGCATATATGGCCTTAATGTACATTTTTGTAACAAAAATTAATTTGGATGGTAAGTGAACCTTGTAAACAAAATATTGCTTTTCATACAGTTCCTTAGTTTAAGTTGTGGGAGATTTTCTTTAGCATAACAATTGCTCAGGAGTTACATTAAATTTTTTTATAATATCTGTAGTTCTTTTAAAAAGGATAAAGAAATCACGAAGCTCGTCTAGTTTATCAAAATCTTATTTCAAAAGCATTTTTTCCAATTTAACAGGTCATTGATCTACTATACCAACTTCTAGAATGATAGGGTTGCCATATGGCATATAAAAACACACTCTGTAAACATGTATTGGGCATAAATGATGAGGTAGTTCTCGTTACCTGACGGCTTAATCTATTAATTTCTTAAATTTTGAAAAACCCTGATTGAAAATTGTTTGTCCTCAGCTATATTCCAAAATGTAAAGATTGTCAAACACTTTAAATACGTTCCAAACAGGAACACAATACATGCATACATAACATGCATACATGATTGGTCATAACAACTCTTTAATTAGGATTACGACCTAATTTCTCACACACATGATTGGCGGGACCTACAATTTAAAGTCGACTTCGAACGACAGATTTTTGAGAAGCATTTCATGGCAATTTTATTTTCACCAATGGAATTTTTTTTTCATATTTTCGTTTTGTTGGAGATATCTGACCTGACTACCTACTAGACTACGGTGACTTTCTTGAATGATAGGGTTGCCATATATCATCGCCTTGTAACAACACCCTTTGCAAACATGTTTTAGGTATAATGATGACAAAATTTTAAAGATTGAGTTCTACTCTCTGTTATTGGGTGCCATTACCCGATCCCTTAATCTCTTAATTTTTTCAAATTTGATAAACCCTGATTAAAAATTGTTTTTCTTCAACTGTATTGCAAGATGTAAATATTGTCCCACCCACACATAAAATTCAGAAAAATGCATGAAATCTTTATTTGAATCGATAGTACGGTCCATATAATTTAATGTTTGAAAATTATTTCATGCAAATGTTGAATGGTCCATCCGCTTAGTCCAATTTTGGCATACTCTTTCCAACATTTCGGCTGGTATCTCACGAATAAATGCTTCAATGTTGTCTTCCAATACGTCAATTGAAGCGGGCTTGTCTGTATAGACATGAGCTTTAACATAGCCCCACAAAAAAATAGTCTAAAGGCGTTAAGTCTCACGATATAGGCGGCCAATTGACTGGTCCCGAACGTGAAATAAAATGTTCACCGAACTCGCCTCTCAATAAGTCCGTTGTTACGCGTGCTGTGTGGCATGTGGCACCGTCTTGTTGAAACCACATGTCATGCAAGTCAAGTTCTTGCATTTTGGGCAAAAAAAGTTGGATATCATCTCACGGTAGCGCTCACCATTCACAGTTACGTTACGTTACATTCAGTACAGGAAAACAATATTTTAGTTTCATTTTTGAATCGACCTTTAAGCGACTCAATGCATTAAATACAGTGAGCGTCAAAAGAAACTGTACATTAAAAACAAAATATGCATTAATAAATTACCGTTATTTTTATTTTAAAATTTCATTGCCAGTTTTTAAAATTGAAACAAAAAGAAAAATTACAAAAATTGTAAAATATTAACAAATTTTTTCGGGCGCTCTACTTAAGTGTTAAAAGTTGAGTTTCAGTGTACACTTTCTTTTCACGCTCACTGTATAATTACGGTGCATAGTAGTACATCTAATAGTCACTTATGCCCATAAATGATTGCTTTACCTATTCTAACAATACTTGTCGTATTGTTTGAGTTCTATAATTCTTTTATTATTTAAAAGAAAAAAAGAACAAAAATTCGTTTTTCTTCATTATTAAATATTAAACAATCGAATACTGTGGGCGATCTTAAACCGTTTTTGTGTTGTTTGCAACAGAATACTTTATAGATTTCAAACGGAACACAAAAATATCGTTTTTTCAGAATTTGACCCAATTTCAATGAGTGTGTGTGTGTAAATGTTTTAAATAAAATAAATTAATAATATTACCTTAAGCAAGAGATATTAAGAAAAAAACAAACAAACAAAAAAAAGATTGTCTTGAACCAAATTCATTATCCACAGTTTTATTTAAAATATTTTGTTCGATTGACATTTAAATTTTCATTTAATATTTCCATTAAAATTGTTAAAAATTAAGCTCGCTTGTTTAAAATTTGTTTTTTCGGAGGATTATAATGAATGAATACAAAATGCAAGAGACAGGTGGAAATAAAATACATGATTGCAGCGAATCGAAATAGAACTTACAAGATTAGAATACAGAGATTAGAAGAATACTGTTTGCAATATTGAAACGATTTGTTCGTTTTCGATCTGATAATTTTGATGGGAAAGATACAGTTTGATAGGTCGAACAATTAATAAAAAAAAAATGTCGTTGTAGTCATAGAAAAAAATGAGAAAGACCGGCATTGAACGTTGCTATTGATGCCTAGGTGCCGCATGAATTAACACTGCAAATCCATTTGCGACTTACTTTTAAAACGGACCAGGTCCATTCAAAAGGAGGATAATTTCGGCGGTAGTAACGTCGATAACGTTGTATGCTTGCCCAATATGGTCGGAGGCACTCTCCGTGGGAACGACAAGGAGGATACTGTCCTCGGTGTATCGTCTAAGCGCGATCAGACGGATAAGTGGCTCTGAAGCCTGAGACAGTGTCTGATGAAGCGGTATTAGTATTGGCAAAGACAATACCAATATACTTTTTGACGAATGAGATGAAGAGGATATACCTTCGCCGTCTCGAGTGCCCAGGACAAATAGCAGCTATAAAAGCGGAGTAACCTTCTTTACTCCATGCACAAATGGCAGTCACGATGGGAGAGCAGTTTAAAGGGAAGATGGACATTTGGCCTTGTCCCTGATGTAACCCTTTGGAAATACTAAATACTAAATACTACTGAAATACTATGTGACCCAGTTCCTAATTGGTCATGGGTGCTTCAGGAAGTACCTGCACAGATTTGGTCATGACACTTCCCCTATATGCCCAAACTGTGTAGATGAGGAGGAAGATGCGGAGCATATTCTAACATGCTGCCCCAGATCTAGATGACGCGGAGAAACGAATTTAGGACCAAACCGGCTAATGGAAGAGCTGTTAAATTGTAGGATTCTATGGAGTCAATATAGTCAGAGAATGGGTGAAGTTATGCTAGAACTCCGAAGACTGGAGGCGAAATTTGACTTATACATGTTTCTCAAATATAAGCCAAGAACAGCCGATTCGAAACGTAATAGGTACAGTTTCTTTTGACACTCACTGTATATTAAGACATTTCTATATAATTCCATTTAATTTTATTAAAAACAATACATTTACATTTATTTTTCTTTACTTTTCCATTAAAAAACTTTTTTTAACGGCGTATGCCTTCGTAAATATGTAGTGAATATAATTTAATCATCAAAGTTGTTGAAAACACATCCTGATAAGTTTTTTTTCTACTTTGCCTTAACCACCACCATTTATGATAGTTAGAAAACAACAATTTTCATGAGATTTCAAAAGAAAAAAAGAAAACAAGGAAAATAAAAATAAAAATTTTATATAAGATTGTATAATGAATTCATTTTATGGTTTAAAAATCTCTGATGGTTTTTCATTTCTATTGCATCTCTCATCATTGAAAAGTGAATCTAACAACTCCATGGAGATTAGAGGTACAAAAAACAAGTTAAAGAAGAAAAGAAAAAAAGAAAAAAACCATTGCAACAACAATAACTATGATATACCATATAAACTTGTATAATACCGTTTTATTAACGTAACAAAATACCTGCTAATCTTCATTGGAATACGCGTACTCCATCAATAAAAGATTTATTTCCACACTTTCCGTCTGAAGTGAGCTGTACAAGAGCACAGTGCTGCAAAGTGGCCGAAGTGTATAATATGCGAGGTTAATACTGTAACTTTTTATTTGTTTTTGTGTTTACAATAAATTAAAATATTGTTACATTTTTTACCCTCTGTTTATACCCTTTGCATAAACGATAAGAATCACTAAGCAATTATTCGTCAGATTTTTGTAACGGAGATCTTCAAACCTCGATTACTCTCTTCAAACACACCGTGTCTTCACACAAGACTGACTGAACTTCAATAACTCAGTCGCCTGCTTTGCCTTGCCTTTTATATGGCAGGGTAAACAGTCTGATGAATGTTCTTGAAGGCGAACGTTCTTGAATTCTCGAAATCTTTTTCGTTCTACTGTGCAGCTTATATTATTTCTGCTTGACATAGATATGTTCATACTTCTATACATCCGAGTACATGGTAAATGCATATGTATAGAGGTTATTTATATGTATTTTTCTTTTATTTTTCATGTATTTTTTTAGTTTTTTTTTTTATTAAATAATTCGACAAAGAGGTTTATTGGTTGCACATAAACAACTTGCAACATAATCATTTAATATTGTTGTTGCAGACATTGAGAGGCATAATACAAATGACTTACGCCTCGCAGGCAAAGCGTTATGAAAACGCTATTTTGCACTCAAACCACAATATAACGCAACACTCTCTATCAGACACCAGGCAATACTGTATTTACAGAATATGTACGTACGTACGTACATTTAAACGATATGATACGATATGATATGAACGGCCGACATACAAAAACAAATAACCATTTAAAGTATTCGAAGTTAGTCATGTTAATCGGATACAGTCAGTGAGTCTGCCCATACAAAGATTCAGTTGAGATGGTTTTTGAGTGGGAGCACTGCAGCACTGCAGCACAGCACACTGTAAACTTTTACTTACAATGTTTTGATTCAAACCCAGACAATTCAGTGCAAACACAGACTCTGCAACAAAATATTCATTAATTCACTCAGACACATAACTATTTGCCTCTGAATGACTCCATAATGTATTTATGAATATGAATACGAATTAGACAGTTGCATCAATATATGTATGTATTTAGCATAAATCTATATGCCACATAATACTATGGGGCACAGTGTATCAGGAAAGAGTGATTTGTAGCAGATTAAGAAATCTACAAATGTATGTTATACATACGTATACGATTTGAAAGTATATGATTATTATTATTATTATTGCTATTATTATTGTTTGTTTATTTAAATTGAAAATTTGTAAAGGGGCATAAAGTTGCGAAAAGAAAACATATTCTTTTTTTTATAAATAAATGCACTGAATGAAAAGTAAAGATGTTCAGTTGGAGGAATTAATGAAAAAGTTAGAGATCAGCAATGAGTATTCAAAAAATGAGTAGAATCGAATCATTTTCATAATTTCTGATACTTATACGCATTCATACTTATTTTAATATCATGGAACCTATACTCATATTCAAAGTTTGAAATACTCATCGTATTCATACTTAACAACACGTATGATGTTGTTGATTTCGACTCTTCACAACTCAACACACACAAGAATCACAAAATAAGTATGAATCGCGTACGAACACTAAAATACTCACTAAAAGGTTGGGTGTTTGCTCTGCTTGCTGCTCTGCCTTTTTTGCTTATGTGTCTTTTTTCTAAGACTGTAAATTTTGATGAATGATTCGAGTCACTCGAAACATTTATAAGTATTTTTCTAAAGTTATGAATCTAAATTAGTAGGCTTACGAATCAAACGTATTTCGAATGGTATGAGTTTGATGTCAATGTTGTACGCAACCTGTTGCAACCTGTACTTATAAATTAACGTTGTAGTGAGTACGAATGAATCAGAGTACATAGTTAAATTTCAATATTGTTGACTCACTTTTTTTCAAATTTTCATGAGTGTTTATGAATAGCGAAAAACGATTCATTGCTGATCTCTGATCCCAACCCAGACATCTCGAACAAAACGAAATTTTTGAAAAATTTTTCTTCGGCGACTTCCTCTCAGCAAATTTCTGGAAGAAACTTTGGAGGTAAATAAACTTGCCATGAAAAGTTTCCTAAAGTTTTGTCGTGATGAAACACAACACCTCTTCTGCTGCTCAATCTAAATCATTTCAATTCAATTGCTTGCATCAATCTCATTATTTGTTGGTCAGGTTTGAGAAACTCGTAATGAAGAATTCCCTGCCAATCCCAATTTTCTTGATATCAATCGTGGATTTGTTATTGTCTGCAATGTTTCGTCGACTTTTTTCTGAGAATAAATAAAATTGACATGAAAAGTTTCTGAAAAATCTGTCGTTCGGAGTCGACATTAGAATTTTGATGCCGCTACTTTTGGATAAAATTAACACCCACAACATGGGTGGTGTGTGAAGCTAGGTTGTAATCCTAACTGAAATCTTGTAATAACCAATTAAGCATGTATGTTAGAAATTATTTAAGATTCTGTTTCTCCTTCTAAGAACAAATACTTGACTCTTATAATTCTAAGAATAAATAATTTTCATTGGCAATTTTTAATATGGAAATAACATGTTAATTATTCCGATGGCCAGTTAATGAAATTTCATGTGCTCGAATTGTTTTTCATTAACATTATTTACCCAAGAACCGACTTAAGCAGATTTTGATATGCTAGGATCTAAACAAAATTTCATTTCAATTCGATTTTAGTAAGCCTCTATGCAATGTAGCTTGATTTAAGGTCCTTCAAAATTTTATTTTATCGAATTTGTAGTAAAACATTTACCTTCAAGTACTCTTCACTGTGAATAAATTTTAATTGTTTGGTTACCCAAGCTATCTCGAAACATAGTCTGTTGCTAATCACGCAGATGCTTTTCAATCTGAGATAGCAGTCAGTATACTTTCTTCCAAGACATTCGCTTGAAACGCATTCGAACTACAAGATAGACGGAAATGATAATTCAAGAGGGACTTCATCAAAACTACATCGGATTCGGCACCAGAAATCGTCTTCAAGTAATCCGTCTTCAAGTAATCAAGTAATCTGTCGTTTTTAATTAATCTCGAGAACAAAATTTAGGGAATATAGCATCCTATTGGATCTTAGTATGATGCTATGAAAAAGTATATATACAGTGGGCGTCAAAAGAAACTGTACACTAAGGATAAAATTCTAACAATCACCAAACTTAACTTTAACCACTTAAGGAGAGTGCCTGAAAAAATTTTACAATATTTGGAAATTTTTTGTATTCTTTTTTTGTTTCAATTTTAAATACTGGAGCCTTTAGACTCTCCCTGTATAAATATAATGAGGCCACACCTACAACCAAAACTCGTATACAGGGTTGCTCATGGCTCTAAACGGCTTTTACATCTTGAAGTGCGTAACTGAAGGAAGTATAATTTCAGAAGTACATTTAGGTACACTTCGTTTCGTGTTTAATTCCAGAGCACTATACTAAATTGATAGTCCCATAAATCTTACTTCCTCGGTTACATATCGATAAGTTGATATTTTCTCTGAAAAAATCACAGCCACCGTACTTGCTTAGTTAGGAAGGCCACTTAAAAGCCTAGTTTAGAATAACAATGGCGAATAGTTCAGGCATTTACAGTGAGCGACAAAAGAAACTGTACATTTAAATAAATATACATTAACAAATTACCGTTATTTTTATTTTTAAATTGTTTCATTGCCAGTTTTTAAAACTGAAATCCAAAAAAAAAAAAATTACAAAAAATTTGCAAATATTTTTGGGCACTCTCCTTAGGTGGTAAAAAGTGAGTTTGGTATATGTGATCCGCTTATTTTCACTTTTGAAATGAAATTTTCTTAAGAAATATTCTGCTTATTATCACCAAATTAACCAATTCAGTTGAAAAACTCAAGTTTCGGTAATTTTATCACCCCTTTCAATAGAATTTTAACTTACTTTCATGTGTTTTAAAAATTCCATTCTAAAACAACATTTTAAACTTCGAATTATCTCTTCAACAAGACATTTTGACAAAAAATTTCTAAATTTTTTATTGTGATGCAAAAAAATCTTTGTGGTTTTAATTGTGGTTTTACACAGCAGAGCACGGCAGAGAAGTACAAGAGAACAACAACAACAACAAAAACTGTTTAATTAAAAACACGTCGTCACTTTGAAAATTCATGCAACCATTAGTAAGAGTCAGCAGCATAAAGGTGGCATGCAGAGTACAACATGTTGTTGAATACAATAGCTCGTACATACGTAATATACATTTCACATATATATGCCACATATATATACATATGTATGTAGATATGCTTATATTATAAACAGTCATAAACAAAAGTGGAGATACTGTGAGATCTTTACGTAATTTTATGTCGTCAAGTTAGAAAATATTAGAGCACAGGAAATAATTAAAAAGTTTTGGATAAGGACTTCAGTTTAATGTATGTATATACGTTTATATCATAAACAGTCACAACCAAAAGTGGAGATACTGTGAGACGTTTTCGTAATTTTATGTTGCCAAATTAGAGAATTTTAAAGGGCAGGAAATAATTGAAAAGCTAAGGACTTCAAAAGTAATAAGCGAAGTACTTATAGAAGCAAACATTCTTGGTGAAAGTCAATACAAGAATGGTGTGTTCGTTTCCGATTTGAAAATTTCACTAACAAAGGTAACAATAATAATACATACACATGCATAATATAATTGGTCATTACAAACCTTCAGTCAGGTATACGACCTAGCTTCTCACGACCTAGCTTATGTTGTGTGTGTTAATTTTATACATGACTGGCGGGGCCTGCAGTTTAAAATCGATTCGGAACGTCAGATTTTAGAGAAACTTTTCATGGCAATTTTATTTACTCTCAGAGTTTTTGCCAGAAATCTGCTGAGATGAAGTCGCCGAAGAAATATTTTTTTTTCGTTTTGATGTCTGACCTGGGGTTTGAACCGAGGCATCATGTTTAATAAGGCGTGTCACAATAATAATACGAAAACTAAAATTCATACAAATGAAAAATTTAAATTGGCATCTAAGAACACTAAAATGATGTCAACATGAAGAATTTTTGTTGTTGTTGTTGACCCAGTCCACCATAACTAAGAATTGCAAAATTTCGCAATTCGTGTATGTTATGCTCAATACCAGGACTTGGATATTGTGAGTGAGAGTTATATGGCATTGGTAGCTGGAGTTAATATAGAGTATAGTGGACGGAGAAATGCTGACCGGCTCTAAAACCGTCCAATTGAAGGTATCTGACATCGTACACCATGGGTATCATTTGGGCAGAGTTGGCAAAGATTATTTTGATTTGTTATGATTTGATTTCCTTATTCTCCCTTTCCTACTTCCTCTCCTTTTCCCTATATCCTCTCCTATGCCCCCTCCTTCAGGACGTAGTACAATTTGTCCAACTTGATCTCCAAGTACTATACTCGTCTCAATGGCTAGTACACATCGTCTAACCTAAATCTTAACCTGTGATTTGATTGTTTCTCGGAACAGATTTCTGTTAATCTCATATGGGTGTCTGGTCATAAAGGCTTCTCAGATGATTATGCAGTAGATGTTCTTGCTAAAGCACGCACTCTCTAAACGAATACCAAATTCTTACGGTTCGTTGCTTAATACCTCTTACGGGCTGTTGCACTGATTGTCAATTGATAAAGGAGAAAGAGTGTCGGAATTTCACTCGATGCTGACTTCTATCATTTTGATCAGTTCTTCTTGTTCGTCTAACGAAACTATTGTTACTTCTCATCACATCGTAGTGAGCGATTCATAAGACTTTTAAACTGTTTTTCAAAGAGGGTTCTTAAGCATCGCTTCATATGGTATCGAAGCGAGCTGCTTCGTGCAGCCAAGTAGGCTTGATTTCAGCGAAATTGTCATTCTCTTTCAAGTGTTGCAAAATTGAAATTTTGAAATGGTACAGAACGATAGCTAAAAGAGTACTTTTTTACATCAAATGGTATTTTTCCAAAAAAATATTTTTTTTTGTAATTAATAAACGTGCGGAATGCAATAAAAAACTAACGACTTATTCATGTTCCTCATACTCGTATATAAATCGAGAACAGCTGATTCGGTATGTAATAGAACGTAAAAGCCCCTTTTAGTTAAATGTCGAGGGAACGTAACGGAATGTATGTTTATTTTAGCATATGAAGAGCAAATTAAATACTTACCAAAATTACATCACGATTTGGCAAGCGTTCTCATTGCTTTTCGTATTCTAAAAACGAACGTACGTAGCGTGGCCGTTGGGCTAATCGGGGCTAAAGACAAATTCTACATTTAGCATTACGTTGAACATGTTGCTAAGCCATGAATAGTTGAAAAGCGCAAACCATAAAATATTAATAATAAAAAAAGTACTAAAAGTGTAGAGGGGGTGCTGTGATACTTTAGAAATGAAAAAGTACTGAAAAAAGTACGTACACTCAGCCACAAAAGTATACATACGGTTAACAAATTTCTGAAATTTTTTAACCAATTCGTTGAAAATCTTTATTATTGTCTGACATCTTTCTTCGATTTTAAGACGGTCTTTTGCATTGGTTCAGAAATTTGTGAAATTTGTTAATCGGATGTATACTTTTGTGGGCCTGTGCAGGGCCTCAATTCAGTTCAATTTCAGAAATTTTTTAACCAATGCAAAAGATCAACGAAAACGGATTGGTTAAAAAATTTTGAATTTTGTTAACCGTATGTATACTTTAGTAACTGTGTGTAAGTACTGAATTCTTCAACACTGTTATCTGATATCTCATACTATCATATGGTTATCAACTACTTTGTGTCCTATTTGCTATCCTTTGTAGATGTAAAAATTCAAAAACTAAGCAACAAGTATTGTGCCGCACTGTATAAATGATTATAAAGTACATCAAGTCGGCTAGTGTCAATTTATTTTATGGTCTATAATTAAAACCTTGTTTTAATAAAATAAAAAAAATAAAATTAAAATGGCATATAAAAGTGAATACCAGCATATGTATGTATGTATGTACATATGTATGTATGTATGTGTTATACAGGAGTATATATGTAGATGGACTTGTGTGTGTATGTATGTTTGTATAATAAAAAATTTGTTTGATCTGACTATCAACAAGTAAATGATAAAAAAAAAATTAAATTAAAACGAAGCAAATACTACAGAGAGAGAGACAAAGAGAGAGAGAGAGAGAGAGAGAGAGAGAGAGAGAAAGATAGAGAGCGAAAATATCTAAAACATTCACGTTTTTTTTTATTTAAAGTTCATATTTCAAATTCAAATGCAGGCCACAATTTTTTTTCATTTATTGTTTGAATGTGTGTCGCTTAAAATAAAATCTCCATATTTAGCACATGGCTGGATGCTAAAAGGCTACCCAGGGCAGTCATAGAAAAAAAATTAAAAATTTAATTTTTTAGTGGAAATGAAAATGAAAACTTTTAATTCATAAATTTCCAAACTCACAAAGAGGACAGAACACCATATAATTTTATTGTCTCTCTGGCTCTCTCTCTCTCTCTCTGTTTGGTTATCTGCAATACAGTCAACATTCCTATAATACGGTGAGTAAGTACCCCGTTGTATGGAAACCGCGCTATAAGAAACTTGGATTTAACCGTACAAACCAGGCTAATTCGTAGCGTGGTCTATGGAAACCGTCTACCACGTTATATGGAAATTTTTTCCATCGTATAGGTTTCCACTGCCGGAACAAAACAATAATAAAACCAATCCTTAAATAAATCTTGAGTCATCCAAGTTTTCTTATTAGGTCGCCAGAATACAGGCAATTGGGTCTTAATAATGTTTTTCATTACACGGGGAGTTAAAGAACGATTTATTATGATTGGTTTTATCATTAGGCTCCCTTATAGATTGCCTTCACACATGAAGGTTGATAAGTTCCCTTGAAATTTTAAACCCCTAAGCACGCCTTTGATTTTTCAGAATGAAAGTCCTCGATGGTGGATGATATCTCAATTAAAGTGGCCATGCTTACAGGTCATTGTGTTATGGGTAGACACGCGGAAAGAATGCGGCTCCCATTTAACGACTTCTACGGTGGATGCATATCCGCTGAGGAAGAGAAGACTGTTATCCACTTTCTTTGTCCGTGCCCATCTCTTGCGAGGTGCAGTTATAGGTTATTGGGCTCTACATTTCTTGTAAAGGATATAGCTTCGTTTATCAAACTTTCTGGCTAGTTTTCTAGTGTAGGGTAGTCGTGCTTTTGATGTGCAAAAGATCTGACCAACTTCTTACTCTTCCTTGATTTTGTTGGAACTTGATCAGTACAGAGACTGCGTTCACCCGTAGCATCACAACGAGCCGATATGCGTGCTCAAGTGGGCTTTTTGATATCAGAGCTACAACTCCGACAACCCCCCCCCCCTCCCATCTCCTCGGTAGTAGTTTTTTTTCCAATATAATACCGTCGTATCAGCGTTAAGAATCTGACCAGGTGAATAACCTGCTTCATTGATAATTCTAGCGGAAGGAACTTATGGGATGTTGTTGAACCGAAACCACGCTGTAAGAGTACCGCGCTGTAGGTGGGCTGTCGAAATTTCAGCACTGCGTTATATGGAAACCGCGTTCAGAGGGTACCGCTTTGTAGGAGGCCTGTCGCAACTTCAGCTCCGTGTTATATGGAAACCGCTTTCTGAGAGTACCGCATAATGAAAGAGCTGTCGCAGTTTCAGCTCCGCGTAATATGGAAACCGCGTTCTGAGAGTATCGCTTTATAGGAGGCCTGTCGCAATTTCAGCTCCGCGTTATATGGAAACCGCCTTCTGAGAGTATCGGTTTATAGGAGGCCTGTCGCAATTTCAGCTCCGCGTTATATGGAAACCGCCTTCTGAGAGTATCGGTTTATAGGAGGCCTGTCGCAATTTCAGCTCCGCGTTATATGGAAACCGCCTTCTGAGAGTATCGGTTTATAGGAGGCCTGTCGCAATTTCATCTCCGCGTTATATGGAAACCGCCTTCTGAGAGTATCGGTTTATAGGAGGCCTGTCGCAATTTCAGCTCCGCCAAAATCTAGTAGGTAGTGTATTGGCTTATTAGACGTAAGGCCAGGGGGTAAGGTTCCTACCCCAGGTCCGATATTGAAACGAAAATATGAAAAAATATTTCTTCGGCGACTTCCTCTCAACAGATTTCTGTCAAAAATTCTGAGAGTAAATAAAATTGCCATGAAAAGTTTCTCAAAAAAATCTGTCGTCCGGAATCGACTTTAAACTGAAGGTCCCGCCACTAATATACAAAATTAATACACACACAACATAAGTGGTGTGAGAAGCTAGGCCGTAATCCTGACTTTAGAGTTGTAATGACCAATTATGTATGTTACATGGAAACCTGGTTCTGAGAGTACCGCATTATAAGAGGGTTGACTGTATATGCACCATAAAGTAATAAAGTTGTCGATTATTCGGCTGGGTTGGTTAGTTGGTTGGTTGGTTATTGGTTTGTAGGTTTAATCGAAAACATTAAAAGCATTCACTTTTCATGATGATTTTAACATATTCTGTCACTATAGCTGTCCGTCTGTCTACCATACTTGTCTGTCCTAACGTTTGTCGGCTGTTTATCAATGGCTGGTATGTGTGTGGTTGCAAAAAACAGAAAAAAACGGAGTTTCATTTTCAAAACTTCAATTATGTTTCAAATACGTTTGTTTTGTTTGATTTTTTTCTTCTTTAGCCATACGCTTCTAGTAGTTCTTTTCAAAGCAGATTTTTACATTTAATTAAAAATCTTTTTTTTTGGTTTTTTTTGCTTTTAATTTTATTAAAACACTGACATACTAAAACATATAAAAAAAATGTTCAAAAGCAAACTTGTCATGAATTCATTTAGAGATTTATTTATTAGATTTCATAAAAGATAAATGAAAAACTGAAAAACTGAAAACCGAAAACAGACACAAGTTGTTTGTCTTTTGTAATGAATTTTATTAAATTTTGTCTTAGAAAAATATGCGAATATTTTTTTGTAAAATAAATGACTTTTGCTATGAAATCAACAAATTGAATTTAGATTGGTGCTACTTCGGGTTGTCTTATAAAATCTATAATTATCACGAAATTTTTATTAAATAAGCTCAGCAACAAAAATTTGTTATCCTAAGAGCTTTGCTTTCAAATGAGAGGCCAAATGAAAACGTTAATAAAATCTGAAAACAATTATGAAATACATACAAAATATTGCAAGAGTGTTATGTATGAAATAAATGAATTTAAAATAAGTTCATAAATTTTCATTCATTATTACATCATAGTCCAGTATGACATTTATTTTTTTTTTTTTTTTTACTCAAAACAAATTAGATTTTCTTATTTTTTGCATTACTTTACGTTGTCGATTTGAAGTTTCGGACTTCGAATACTTAAATCAGTAACTAATAAAATAATTTCGTTAGTCTTAAGGAATAGGTATAGAGAGTATCCATAAAGTTTGTTCCAATCGTCACTCTTCGAGCTCTGTCGAACGTTAGAGAGTGTCGCCGTTTTCTCGACCTTCTTTTTGAGCGTTTCAGTGTCTCAATTGTCTCACTACAGCGTTGATTTACAAGTACAGGTTGTAATGAGTATGCGTACAACGTTTACATCAAACTCATACCATTCGAAATATGTTTGATTTATAAGGAGCAAGCAGACCAAACACACAACCTTCTAGTAAGTATTTTAGTATTTGTACGCGAATCATACTCTTTGTAACTCTTGTAAATGTTGATTCATGGAGAGTCGAAATCAACAACGTTATACGTGTCGTTAAGTATAAATATGATGAGTACTACAAACTTTGAATATGAGTAGAGGTTCCATGATATTAAAATAAGTATGAATGCGTATAAGTATCACAAATTATGAGTATGATTCGATTCTACTCATCTTTTTGAATACTCTTTGCTGATCTCTGACTCAGAGTTATATTCTTGGAAACTGCAGACCCAACAAGTTCGCCAGAGCTGGTGCTCTTCTTCCGAAATCCTCATCAATCGACTTGGGTATACCACTTACATCGGTTAAGTTGGCCATTGTGCGGAAATTCTTTCGGGATGGCAGCCTAACCTGGGTCAATGAGGAGTCCTGCTCCACCGCTAGACTCACTTGGCCCTCGATGGATAGAAAGCGCACCAACCAGTTACTCGGTCTTGATCGTAACATCATCTCGATCACAGTGGACATATTTACAGCTCTCATTGTGTTATGGGAAGACACGCGGAAAGAATGCAGCATCCATCTAAAGACTTCTGCCGTGGATGCAGATCCGCTGAGAAAGAAGAGACTGTTATCCACTTTCTTTGTCAATGACCATCTCTTGCAAAGTGCAGATATAGATTATTTGACTCTCCAATCCTTGTCAGCTTTACGGAACTATCATCTATTGATGTCAAGGAGATAGCTTCGTATATCAAACTTTCGGGCTGGTTTTCCAACGAAGGGTAGTAGTGCTTTTAATATACAGACCTTAAGCTGACCAACTTCTTTCCTAGTTTGGTGAAATGCGGTCAGTACAGGGACTGCGTTTACCCGTGGCGTCACAACGGGCTACTTCCTCTCAGCAGATTTCTGGCAAAAATACATATATAACAACCCTCTAGTCAGAATTACGACCTAGTTTCTCACACCACTTATGTTGTGTGTGTTAATTTTATACATGAGTGGCGGGACCTACAGTTTAAAGTCGACTCTGGGAAAAATACTGAGAGTAAATAAAAATAGCTATGAAATATTTCTCAAAAAAATCTGTCGTTCGGAATCGACTTTAAATATATTGCCGGTTGAAGTTATATTTCTCTTTGCAAAGATAATAAATGTATTTATCCAGTACCGCTCACCAGAGCAATTTTAGGGATGATAAGGCTTGACGTCGTTATTCATCTATTCAACTATTCAGAGCATATTAAGCTATGGCATGTACAAAAAGCATGGGTGCTGTCTTTACAATATAAATGATCGTGATCGCTTCTATGTCATCAACAAAAATTTAAACTTTAGTTGTTCAGCGACACTCCGCAATTCTATTAATAGCCTGCTCTTTGAATTGAATGCCGATGTCAAACACACGAAATTCTTTAGACTAATAGAGATTCAAAGATCGACATACGTCGATGTTTGCCTGTCATTCGCCTCTCACAGGAGTGTGGAATAGAGTTTAGTAGGGAGGAATTTTGCTCATTAAGTTATACTCTTTCAGAAATCACCGTAGTCTAGTAGGTAGTGTGTTGGCTTATTAGACGTAAAGCCAGTGTTCGTGCCCCAGGCCAGACATCAAGACAAAATACAAAAAGCATTTCTTTGGCGACTTCCTCTCAGCAGATTTCTGGCAAAAACTCTGAGAGTAAATAAAATGGACATGAAAAAATCTGTCGTTCGGAGTCGGCTTTAAACTGTAGGTGCCACCACTCACGTATAAAATTATCGCACACAACATAAGTGGTGCGAGAAACTAGGTCGTAACCCTGACTGAAGGGTTGTAATGACCAATTATATATGTATGTATGTATGTAAGTTCTACTCTTTCCCGAAAGGCGAGTCCTAGAGTCCTACTATATTCGTTATTCGTGTTTAATGCTCTTTGGGCCAGAGCTTGGGAACCTTCCTGGATGTATTATTTAAAGGGGAATTGATTCCATTAATTTTACGTACGTTACCTTTTTCTATTTATTTTTTAATAATCTCCCTTTCAGTCGATAATCAAAATTTGCAATTTTCCTCCCTTAAGGGCGAATCTTTACAAATGGATGAACATTTGTTTTGAATAATTAAAATTCTTAATAATAATGAGCACAATTTAGAAAATTTTTGTCCAAAAACAATAGCATTTAACATTAAAATGATAACGCTTAACTGGGCACTTATCAATGAATTTCAATTAAGTTGAATACGCACACAAAAAAATATGCAAATTTTTCATATTGCCTGGTGCCAAATTACATTCATTAAATGAATTCACAAATTAGCATTATTATTGAATTTTATGAAAATAATATACATCCCTTTCATGAAACATCGCCATACATTTTGATATTGTTGTGTACAGGAAATTAAACAATTAAACTCATCCTCTACGAAATTGTTGAAATTACGAATTAAAAAAAAATTACCACACAATGCCCTCAAGCATTAAGCCGCATTAAAACCACATAGTTTGTCAACCTTAATTACCTTTTCATTCTTCTTTAGGCAGAAATAATGAAATTCTCATATCTAAATATGTATACGAATGCATTATTAAATGACCATTAATTACAAGAGTGGGAAATTTTTTTGAATTTTTAAAAAAAATAACTTTTCTCAAGAAAAATTTCTAAAAAAACAAAAACAAAAAAAAAACATGAAAGAAATCGTTTAACAAATTGTACTACAAACACAATTATTGAAGGCAAGAAAATTTTGTTTTGAAATGAAGAAACAGGGCAAATAGAAAAGAAAATGTGGCAAAAACAAAATGCCAACATGAGTTAAAGACGATAATGGAAATGACCGAAAGCCTACCTACATTAGAAAAAGGCGTTAATACTCCAACAACCTACAATTAAGACTTACAATACAGAAAATACTGAGAGATACACATACTCACACATGATAATTCGTATACCATAGAGACGAAATGAAAAACTAAGTGTTATACTTTGGAAAAAATGTGAGGTAAACAATGACATTTTATTCATACCCTACATTTGTAATAAACTTCTGCTCCTATAACATGATACGTCAAATAAATTACATCGCCATGTTTGCCAAACAATTTGACAATACTGATGATACCCAGCAACCGAGTTTTTATAAGACGAAAAAAATTCTTTCGAGATACTATGATTAGCCGAACAAAAAATTTTGATGAGCATATCATAGGGCCATAGGGTATCAAAAGATTAAGACGTTGAGCTCACACTTGTAAAACACAGGTTGCAATGGCAGAGGGTATTGGCAACATATTCAACCACTTGTTTGCATATTATTCTATGTTCTTTAAAGGCTCAATATTAATATACAGTAAGCGTCAAAAGAAACTTGAAACGTTGAAATCCTGAGAGCGCAACATGACTGGATAGGGTACAGGCTGCCAAATCCTACCGTGATTGGAGTGGGTAAAACACTGCATGGCGTTGAATACCCTTTCTTACTCAACCTTAACATAAAGCTTTAAGAAGAATTTTTCTTTAGAATTCTGCAGTATTTTTGTGCAAAAAAACACTCAATTTCTTAAATATTTTTGAGTTGATTCACAGAAATTTTCGATCATCAAAATTCGTTTGAAAAGAAATTAAAAAAATATTCATATTCCATGCACATACCATTGATTTTCTTTTCTTTTCTTTTCAAAAAAATAACAGATCCTAAATACTATTTTCAATATAACTTGAGTCCGATTAGTTGTTATAAAGATGTTGATAGCAGATGTCAGTCATTAAAACTGTTGTAATTCTTGAGAAGTTGATATCAGAGATCAGCAATGAATCGTTTTTTCGCTACTCATAAGCACTTATAAAATTTGGATTTTAGTGAGTCAACAATATTTAAATTTAACTATGTACTCTGATTCATTCGCACTCACTACAACGTTGATTTATAAGTACAGGTTGCAATGAGTACTGGTTGCGTACAACGTTGATATCAAACTCATACCATTCGAAATATGTTTGATTCATAAGTCCACTCGTTCAGATTCATAACTTTAGAAAAATACTTATAAGACTTATAAATGATTCCAGTGACTCGAATCATTCATCAAAATTTAAAGTCTTTATTGCATTTACAAAAAAAGAAAAAAGACACACAAGCAAAAAATACAGAGCAAACAAACAACCTTCTAGTGAGTATTTTAGTGTTCGAATGCGATTCACACTTATTTGGAGATTCTTGTGTATGTTGAGTTATGGAGAGTCGAAATCAACAACATCATACGTGTTGTTAAGTATGAGTTTGATGAGTACTTCAAACTTTGAATATGAGTTAAAGTTTCATGATATTAAAATAGGTATGAATGCGTATAAGTATCAGAAATTGTGAGTGTGATTCGATTCTGCTCATCTTTTTGAATACTTATTGCTGATCTCTGGTACATGCCATTGAATTCTCTTCCTTTCGAAAAATATAACGGATTCGAGATACTAGTTTCAACATAGAAGTCGCCTTAGTCTAATAGGTAGTGTGTTGGCTTATTGGACGTAAACCCCCGGGTTCGTATCCCAAGGCAGGCATCAAAACGAAATATGAAAAAATATTTCTTTGGCGCTTTTCCTCTCAGCAGATTTCTGGCAAAAACTCTGAGGGTAAATAAACATGCCGTGAAAAAGTTTCTCAAAAATTTGTCATTCGGAGTCGACGTTAAACTGTAGATCCCGCTACTCACGTATAAAATTAACGCACACAACATGAGTGGTGTGAGAAGCTAGGCCGTAATCCTGACTGAAGGGTTGTAATGGTCAATTATGTATGTATGTATGTAGTTTCAACACAACTTGAGTCCTATAAGTTGTTGTAAAGATCTTTCATTAAAAGTGTGTAAATTCTTGAGTAGTCGATATTACCAAAAAAATTTAAAAAGGCGGATGTAGAGTATTTCATAGCTCGAAAAAGATGTAGAAAATATAACTGCATATACATGCATAACAAACACAATAAAATGCAGTTTTAAAATAAAACATAAGCCCAGCGGCAATACATATCTTACAAATCAAACCTTCAATTAACCGTAAATAACTGATTCACATTCTCTAGTACAATAAATCGTTAACAATTAATTGTAAATACTTAGGAAAACGACAACAAAAACAAATAGTGGAGAGAGAAAACAACATTTATTACACACCATTTAGCAGCTTGATTGACTAACTGACTGACTGCCTCAGTGACTAAGTGATTCTGTGTCTGACATACGGTATAAGATGACCTACAAAATTTATTATTCTCTCTTCAATCATTAACATTGATTTTCCACAGCGTCATCGTTTGATCTTTATGATGATTTTTGTTTTTGTTCTTTATTTTACTTCGATTTAGGCTTCAAAGGCCTAATGGAAATACAGGTGGGAAAATTTATATAAAAATTGGTAAAGAACAGAGCATAACAGCATAAGTAAGTAGAAAAGGTAAATAAATAATTAGTATTTTAAAATCGTCTGATGATTAATGGACTCAACATCAACACACAGGGCAGCAACCAAGCACCAGAAAGTCTCTTAAACTCCATACAAAAACCAAAAAAAAATTTACTCAGTGATCGTGAATGATCAGCAAAATTAAGAGGAGTAAGCAAAGAACAGGCATGAAGAGGTTGTTGTTCATTATGAAGATGAGAGCGAAACTTTTTCATTCCTGTTTTCGCGGTTGGTGTGGTGGACATACATACATAACTATGGTTTAATGGATGTAAAAGAAAAGAATGAATTGAAACTTGTAAGTGTATATGGTTAATTACTATTTAATCGAGTGATTAATTTAATAAATTATTCATTAAATTACGCGCATGATAAGTTAAGTTGCAAATTTAATGAAATTAATTTTTTAATTAAAAGAAATAAGAACACAACGACTAAATGGCCCTTTTAAAGGCTGAAGTAATACAGTGAAGCAGAAAATTGTTCACCAAACCTTATTTTTAGAAAAATTTGTTTCTTTTTTTCAATTTATTAAAATGTTTGTATTGACAGTCCTTCGAATTATTTTGTAAAGTCAAAAAAAAAACGAAAAAAATTTGAAAAAAAATTCCGAAAAAAAGATTGTGTTAACAATTTTGTTTCTCACTGTATGTATAACGAAAGTCTTATTGACGACAACTGTACATAATCAATGTCCAAACAATGCCAATCAATCATATTCTTTATTCACTTACTTAAACGGTTATTCCAAAACTTTAGTCAGGATTACAACCTAGCTTCTCTTACCACCTATGTGAGCCATATCTTAGAGTTCATTCAATAATCTAGTCTTTATCTTCGTAATGGTTTTGGTTTTTTTTTAATAATTTAAAAAAAAGCGATTAAAAGCCGTGGTGAGTAGGTGAGCCTATTTTGTACCAGCATACTTGGCTTGTAACTCAATTATCTACTTTAGAGTGAAGGCATAAATGCAAATATTTGGTCTTCTACACACATAATTGGTCATAACAACCCTTTAGTCAGGATTACGACCTAGCTTCTCACGATCTATTTATTTATTTATTAATTACAATACAATTACAAATTATATTCTAATTATATACGAGCGGAGTAACTTGACCATATGCTCGGTGTAGTGTCACAGACCAGAGTCTTTGGTGGGTATCGAACCCACGACCCTCACGCTAATAGTCTAGCATACTACCCACTAGACTACCCGAGCACCCTCTCACGATCTAGCTTATGTTGTGTGTGTTAATTTTACACGTGAGTGGTGGGACCTACAGTTTAAAGTCAACTCAGAACGTCAGATTTTTTTGCGAAACTTTTCATGGCTATTTTTATTTTCTCTCAGAGTTTTTGCCAAAATCTGCTGAGAGGCAAGCGCCAAAGAAATACTTTTGTTGGAGATGCCTGATCTGGGGTTTGAATAGAGGCTTCACGTCTAATAAGCCAATACACTACCTACTAGACCACGACGACTTCAGGTCTGGTCTTCTACGATCGCAAAAATGTATTATACACTCAGCCACAAAAGTATACATACGATTAACAAATTTCACAAATTTCTGAACCAATGCAAAAGACCGTCTTAAAATCGAGGAAAGTTGTCAAACGGATTTGTTGAAAAATTTCTGAAATTTGTTAAACGTATTAATGTATGCTTTTGTGGCTGAATGTATATTAACTAACGTTTACAACGTGATGATTACTGGACTAATGGACAAATGTATGAAGAGATTGAAGGTGTGCTAGTGTTAGGGGAGGGGAGATTAGTTCTCGTTCAACTTCAAATGATTGGTGGTGTTACGGCTATCCTTCAGATAATTAATAAATAAATTAAAAATTTCATTTGAAAGTTATAATGTTCCATTCATAAATAAATCATGTGGTATTGATATGCTGAGAAAAATCAAAAGATTTAAATTTTTTGATTCGATTTCATGCCATTTCATTAAATACGAAATTGTAAAGATGCAACTTTAATTAGTTTAATTATTACACATCAATAAGCCGAGATAAAGAAATTCAATTTTAATTTTATATGAAAATTGGATTTTTATCATGGTTATTTCGCATTAATTTATTATAAATGTTCTTAATTACTACATACATACATATTTTTTTTAATTGCAAACAAATTAATTAACTTATTGATTTAACCACAGATAAATATGTATGTACATCTATACATGTATATGTATGCATATACAGCTTTCATGTTTATATGAATATGCATATCCAAATATATTATCATATGTATTTATGTTAAACCAATTACAAATTAAATAATTAATTAATAGATTTTTATTTTTATATTGTATTTTAACATATTAAAAGAAAATTTATGTTTTCACTTACTGTGATTGTATTTTGAATTAATTTTTTTCTTTTGTTTTAGGAAAATGTTTTAATAAAATAAATTAGGTCATTGCCTACATTACTACAGATATCCGAAACGTATGCGCATAATTACATGTGAATATCAAATAAATCTTAACAATTCACTTTAATTCACTTAACAATTCACATGTCGAAGGATCAATTGCAAGTATTGAACAGTTGTTCATACATATATTTCAATAGTTCAAGTGAAAATATTACCACTGTAAGGGAAGGAATTGAAAGTGTACAAATTAGTCAATTTGGCGACGTATGATCTGGTTATTGACCATGTAGGGTCTCAATAAAATGGATTAACCATTCATTAGCAGCGTAATGCCTAAGGATAGACTTAAGTTGTCAGCCGCTCATTGATCTTAGCTTACTTCGATCCTATACGATCCCTTTGTGACACCTATGTATATAACTCATACCGTCACATAATTACAACTCCTATCACATATTACAACTTATATGTCCTTTTTTTGACGCTCACTGTACATTGTGCTTCTCGGCAACTGAGTTCATTATCCCATCTTCCTTTTGATAATAAATTACATTGAAGTGAGTATTTGCTTCTCGGAATTGAATTATCCCCATTTATAGGAACCAATATGAGCGTAACCGGTGGATATCTTGCTAGCTCGCGTACCCCGGTATTGTTGGACCATATTAAATGTGTGGTTCACATTGTCTAGAGATCTAATGGCCCCTTTACTGCCGATACGACATACTATAATATCGGATTCACATAGCGGCAAATTTTATTACCATTATTTCAGCCTGAATAATTCCTGAGAATAATACATAATTGGTCTTTACAACCATTTAGTCAGGATTACGACCTAGCTTCTTACACCACTTATGTTGTGTGTGTTTAATTTTATACATGAGTGATGGGACCTACAGTTTAAAGTCGATTTCGAACGACAGATTTTTTAGAAACTTTTCATGGCAATTTTATTTACTCTCAGAGTTTTTACTAGAAATCTGTTGAGAGGACGTCGCCAAAGAAATATTTATTCATATTTCGTTTTGTTTTGCTGGAAATGTCTGTCCTGGGGTTTGAACCGAGGCCACACGTTTAATAAGCCAACACACTACCCACTAGACTACGGCGACTTCTGGCCACAGTCTCGTTAAAACTGTTATGAAGTTCCTAAAATGGAATTTGGTGAGGTACAACGCAAATTCTATATATACCAATATCAGGCCTTCCTGCAAGAAAGTTCATTACCTCATCTCACATATGAAACCAATAGAATTTTCCGTTGTGCCAGCTCAAGCAAACAATTCGGCTTTTTTGTTACACCTTTAATGTCTCCATGTCCAAGAACCCATATGAGGGTAACCGTAGAATATCTCACTATCCCCTTTAGAGGCACGTGGCTTCTTGGCAAATCTCATTTGTGGTTAACACATTCCCTAGGAATCTAAGCACAGCAGCCATTATTTCAGCCTGAATAGCTCTTGAGAATAATTACAAGAAATTCCTTAATTTTTAATCCTTCAAGGTTAATAAATTTTCTGTCCATGTACTATTCCTGTGGTACTATCTGACAAAATTAATTTATGAGCTTTTTATTTGACATAACATAACATCGTTCATAAATTGGCAGACTAGAGGACCTAGTGCATATGAGAGATCAGCTTTTTCGCTACTGATAAGCACTCATGATATTTTGTATATAAATGAGTCAACAATATTGAAATTTAACTATGTACTCTGATTCATGCATACTCACTAGAACGTTGATTTGATACAGGTTGCAAAGGGTATGCGTACAATGTTGATATCAGACTCAAACCATTCGAAATATGTGTGATTCATTAGCCTACTCATTTAGGTTCATAACTTTAGAAATATACTTACAAAATGATTAGTTGTTGTTGCATTTACAAAAAAAGAAAAAAGACACACAAGCAAAAAAGACAGAGCAGCAAGCAGAGCAAACACAACCTTCTAGTGAGTACTTTAGTGTTGTTAGTGTTTTACGTGTTGTTAAATATGAATATGATAAGTACTTCAAACAGTTTATCAAACAAAATATTAGAATAAGTATAAATACGTATAAGTACCAGAAATTATGAGTAGGATTCGATTCTAATCATCTTTTTGAATACTTATTTGCTGATCTCTGGTTCATATATTCATAAAAAAATTTAAATTCAGTTTAATACGAATGTTTTTTTTGTATTTAAAAAGTGCATTTGAATTTGCAAACTGCATATAAGCAACAGCAAACAGCAAAACGAAGCTTGGCTTTTTTTATTATTCCAAAATAGCTTTAAGGTATAGCGTATTAATCCCTGCCAAATTAGTGATAATAACTTTCTTTTTTCACGAAATATTAACCCTTTGCGACCGTATGTCTGCTCTCAGCCACCAAAGCTTTTTTACCATTCCAGTCGTACGTCTGCTCTCAGCCACCAAAACTTTATTACCGATTAATTCCGACCAGCATGACACACATATATAGAATTAATACGGTCGCAAAGGGTTAATTCAATCCTATACAAGGAAAATGTTTGTCGGCATAGTATAATCGTAAATTAAAAAAATTTAAAATATTTTTCACTTTTATTTACCATATACGAGGAAAGCATATGAAAAAGTTTCGATTTATGCCAAGAGAGAAATGCCAAACATAAAGCCAAAGATTGCATGTGCTTGCCATAATAGTTGTAAAATAATTTTAATTAATTTAAAAATAAATATTATTTATATAATTATTGTCTTTTATTGAAAAATGCTAATAACAAATATTTGATTTTATAATTTATTTTCTCTTTTTTTGTTTACATTTTTGTTGTAATTCTGTTGTTGATGCTGTTGTTGTGCTGCTATAAATTAAATGCTACATTATAATAATTTCAAGTTTTTGCTATTCAATAACAATAAATTGTTTTTTTTTATATAAAAGAAAACATTAACAGCAAGCGAGTTTATGTTATTAATTTATAAATATAAAAGATCTATAATGATAATAATAATTATAATTTATTAATAGTTTTTTTTGTTGCTTTTATGTTTGTTTGTTTGTTTTTAATGTCAGTAATGCAAATAAGTTATATGTAATTTGTTTTAAACCCTTTTGTTTTAAATACCTTTTTTTTCAATATAGATTTCATTGTTAATTTTATCTTAATTTTACACAAATACAATCATTAGGTTTTTAATTTTTTCTCTTTCTTTTTCTTCTTTTTTTGTATATGTAAATAGGCTGTTATGAAGTATTTTTAGTTTTTCTTTTATTCTTTATAGAAATGCATTTAATAGTACAAAATATATGTATAAATATTTCCAAATACATATTTGAATATTACAAAAAATGTTTTGTATAGATTTTGGCTTCGGTTTTCAATAGTGTTTGTTAAATTTGTTTTATAAAAAATTCTATAGTTTTGATCTTCTATTTTTGGTACTTAAGATTTGTATTTGTAGCTGTTTCCGGTTGAGTCTCAATGTTTTTTTTTTTTTTTTTTTTTTTTTGTTACAAACATTTTCATTCTTTCCATTTTTAACGTTTTACACAAAGTTAGTATTTATTTGATTAGTAACTTAACTAAGCATATGTATGTATATTCACATATTCAGTTAATAAAGTAATTACATCTTAAATCTTAAATATAATTTAATTAAAAATGAAACCATTTTTTGTGCTGTTCTTTTTCTTCAATTATGTGCCTTTTTTGGAACTAAATATAAGAGTACTTTCACATTTCCTTGTTTGTTTAACTTAAAGTTGACTTCCGATTCGTTTAACTGCAGCATTTATGGCCTCAGCCACATATTTAACATTGTTCTCATTAAGACCACACATATTAATGCGTCCTGTCTTCAACAGATATATGTGGTATTCATCAATCAATAGACGCACTTGCTTTTCATTTAAGCCGGTGTATGAAAACATGCCAATCTGGTTTGTAATGTGTTCCCAGGTGCCAGGAGTTTTAAGTTCTTCTAAATGATTTCTTAAAGCCTGACGCATTTTAATTATTCTGCCTGACATAGTTTTAATGCAATCCATCCTGTAATTTAGAAGAAAAGAAACTCTGTTAATAATAATGTAATAAAATAAAAGAATATAAAATCATATCTTATGCAATTTATTAAATAAGGGCCTTGAAAGTTGTGAATTACTAAATCAAATACAAAATATAATCACAAAAGACAAGCAGGAAAATTGTTATATTTATTAACATATTGTTACGAAAATGAAAATATCTAGATACTGGTATTTTGCTTTTACATTGCTTAACATTAAAATTATAAACAAAACCACAACAACAAACATCAGCATAAAAAAATGGTAAATAAGGAAACAAAAATACAACAACAAACACTACAAGAATAAATGTAAACAAAATACACAAACAACAATAATGAAACAACGATGTTTACATTTATATTATTTCGAGAAGGCAAAGCTACAAACATTCGCCTTCAAGAACATTCATCACACTGTTTACTCTGCCATATAAAAAGCAAAGCAAAGCAGGCGAGCGAGTTAGTGAAGTTCAGTCAGTCTTGTGTGAAGACGGGGTGTGTTTGAAGAGAGTAATCGTAGTTTGAAGATTTCCGTTACAAAGATCTGTCGAATAATTGTCTAGTAATTGTTATTGTTTATGCAAAGGGAATAACAAACAAAGCAATTGTTATTGTTTCCATCAAGTTGTGAACAGTGGCACACAGAATTGTTCGAATAATAAATAATTTTAATTAAGACTAAAAACAAATTTATTTTTATTTTATTTGCACTCTACGAGCTCATATTTTAAACGTTTTTAAAAGGGTAAAAACGCAACAATATTAAATATTCATTAAGACCCTTATGTAGCAGCACTCGGCTGGAATGAATTAATATTCTCCCCTGACCCATCCAGAGAGGATAACATCAAAAACTGAAATTATGGGAATAAACAAAGTTTGTCACCAATTTAAGGACTCAAAAAATTTTCACAGACGACGTTATATGTAGGCATCAAGATATGGCTACTACATCTCTAGGATCTCTAGGGTCTATAGCTCTAGGATCAGTTTACATACTTCGAAAAACTGGATGAATAAAACCCAAAATAAAACAAACAAAAAAATAATACGAAGAGGGCGTCGAATGTTTCTTAAAAGTACTCAAGGGAATATTAGGAACGCAACTTTTTAAACTATCTTGACAATATATGTTCCAAAGCTGTAGTTACAGTCTATTCAGTTCATTTTATTTAAAAAAGCTTAAGAAAAATTGTTCACAAACATTAAACCTTTAGATTCTGAGATCAAATTGTTCTATAATTTATTTAATTTCTTCTGTAATAAATTGATTGTGCAGTAATAATAATATGTTTTATCTTCGTGGTATATTTATGCCTAATGAGAGGTTATACTTCGCGACAAGAAAATCAAGCGAAATTTAAAAAAGAAATGAAGAGACTTCAATCCGTTCCAAACAATCCATTTAGAAAGCACCTTGACTCCTGTAGCAAAGATTGTACAACGCCTACAAGAAATATCATAGGGCTAAAAGAGCAAATTTTCTAGCCACTAAATCCAATGCAAATACCCAATAAATCATAGGAAAGTCAGACAGCGCAACACAAAATATTAGAAGTCAATCAGAAAATAGTTCCGCACTACTACACTCAATTCTTGTGCACGGAACAATGACAGGTAGAACTGCAATCATTCTAGGTTGATAGAATGCTGTCGTTCTGCATTAGTCCAGGGTTTTACGTGAGTTTCGCCGTGACGGCATATCCCACGGTGCTCAAAACACGGGTGGAAATAATGCGTCTACTAGCGCCCACACGCACAGAGATACAACCACATGATATCATTGATTGTATCAACATACTTGAGTACCAATTCGAAGCCCTGCATTTGGACAGAACTTCCCTCTTGGTTAGGGGTCGGAGACTATCTAAAGTCCTTTGTGAAAGTGGTTGAGAGTGTACCGCCACACCGAGCTTGCGCTCTCACCTCGATTTAGGTATACACCACAGCCAACACATTGTTCACACAAGGGGGCCACACCATTGTCGAGCAGAGACAAGTCTCTGGGGCTCCCGACTTCCGCGGTACTAGAATTAATCCTCCGGTCGAGCTTCGCCGTCCAGTCTGCTACCAGCTGAACACCAAACAGTTCGGGACTGGTGATCCAAGCTATCATTCTACAGGAAACAAATCAAGTGGAAAATCTTGATTTAAGAAACTGGAAGCCAAAGTAACGCAAATTAATGAAAATATTTGCTGACCGAACCAGGTCGGCTAAACTTGCACGGCTTACTTTCAACCTCAGGTTGAGTAGGAATTCTATTCATTTTTAGACAATTTTCCAGTGAATCTTCATTTCTTTTAGTACATTGTACACTTTCGACCTGATCTCCAAACAAAAAGAGAAAATTCTGAATAAATAGGGAACAATATAATATGTCTCGCAGCACAGTCTATAGATTTAAAAACCTATATAAACCACTAGGCCATATAAAAAATAGTCTGGTTCACAGGTAATAGTATTGAGTTCAAGGTTTTTATGGAATCGAAGAGGGCTTAATCATTTAATCTGAATATAGCTGAACTCCTAAATCCTTTGCATTAAATAGCTTGGTTTATTGTACCTTATATATATATTTTCACATCAGATAATTAAAAATGTTCTTAATAGTTGCCAACATACTAATTAACTCAAGGATTTAACCACAAATAACTCCACAAACGAACATATAAAAATATGCTTATGACTATTCGTATACGTACATACGATACTATTTAAAAATAATTTACTTAAAAGCAATTATAAATTAAATTATTTCATTCTGTTTTTGTTTCTATTTTAAAAGATGGAACGATAATGAATTTTTTATTCATTTCTCTACACACAAAAAAGTGCATTGCAATACGAATTAGTTTATTATCAACTTAATTGGATAAGAATTTAATTAAATGTCAGAACGGAAAATAAAAAACA
Organism: Sarcophaga variegata; assembly: GCA_932273835.1. Lineage (NCBI taxonomy): Eukaryota > Metazoa > Arthropoda > Insecta > Diptera > Sarcophagidae > Sarcophaga > Sarcophaga variegata. The sequence continues at coordinate 111,746,790 of OW026362.1, read as the reverse complement.
ATAATATTTAACAACTAAACAGTTCTCCTAATAATGTCATGACACATTAGCATAAGTATTGAAGAAAGGGAAGAATGCGTTTTCTGATATAGGATGGAACACCAAACGTTTTCTTTTAATTTGAGTTACGAAAATAAAATTCGAACATGAAATCGACCACTTAAAACCACTCTAACAAACTGTATAAAATAATACAAAGAATAATATACATCGTCCACTTACCATTCCTGTCTTAAAGCGTTGTCATTCAAAATTGTTGAAACAATGCGGCTACCAAAGGCGGGTGGATTTGAATACATGCCACGAATCAATAAAGTAAATTGTGATTTAACGGCATCTTTAACTTCAGCCTTATTCGATACCACAGTCAAATTACCAACACGTTCACAGTATAAACCGAAATTTTTGGCAAACGATTGGGCACAGAACAATTCAAACCCGCGTTTAACAAAATATCTTACAGCCCAGGCATCATTATCGGGGTCGCCGCTGGCAAAGCCCTGATAAGCCGAATCAAAGAATGGGAATAACTTTTTGCGTTCCATTAAATCGGCAATTTGAATCCATTGTTCGTGTGTGGGATCACAGCCGGTGGGATTATGGGCACAAGCATGCAAAATAATGACAGCACCTTCGGGAGCCTGTTCCAAATCGTTTAACATGCCTTCAATATTAAGAACACGTTTATTTTGATCCCAATACAGGTAAGTATTGGGTTTATCGAAACCAGCATCCATAAAAACTTTACGATGATTCTCCCATGTTGGGTCGGAATAGTAAAACACTTTGCGATTCAATTGGCGATGCAAGAACTCAGCACCGATACGTAAGGCACCTGTACCAGACAATGTTTGGACACCAAAAGCCTGTAAATTAATTAATAAAATAACAATTTAATGCTCATTTAAAACTGTTTAATACATTTCACACAATAATTACTTACTCGATTATCTTTTAATGCTGGAGATTCTTCGCCCAATAATAAAGTGCTTGCTGCCTTTGTAAACGCTTCAGTACCTGTTTAATTACACAATTAAATTGTTTATTAATTGATAACAATTTCAACAATTTGTTTGAACACTAAATATAAACAAGAGCAACAACTACAACAACAACAATAACAACATTATGGTCTGAGTGAGAGAGTGGCCAAACACAGTATGCAATCCGAACAAATGTTTGAACAACAGACGGTATACTCTGTATACACGTTTTTATATACGAGATACATATTTACAAACGCTAATTAGCCATTAATCACAATATGCAATCAAAAGGATGAATAAATGCATGAATTAATTAAAGGATGGGATGACAAACTTACCTAAAACAGGTAAATATTCATGATTTATTTTATCATTGCTGGCAATTTCAATCTCTGTTTTACGAACAACAGGCAATACCCAGGGTTTACCATCGCTAGTGCGATAAGCTGAAATAAACAAATGGAAATAAATAAGACATTAGAATATACAAACAGGAATTTCATTAGTTTAATTGTATAGTGTGGACAATTATACATATATACGTACATATATACATTTTGTGATTTAAATTATCAAAGAGTAATTTAACAAATCTTTACTAAATTGATGGGCATATTTCTAAGAATCGAATATATAGTAGATATATATAATATATGCCTAAACGTATACTTTATAATTTGAATGCCTAATTTAAACCATACGACATCAAGCGAAAGTGTTTCGTAGTTCTTTTCGGGAATTCGAAATACAAACGTCCATGAAATAAAATAGAATTGTCAAAAGCAATGGAAAAGGTTTGAAAATATATTTTTAACACGTTCACGCCGGCGCTTTAATTCATGCTTGACGCCTACGGACGGCTGTTATATTTATAAGACGTTATTAATTATAATTGTTATTAAAAATAAATGCTTTTAAGAGAACGTGACTCTCAGGTATTTTTTTCGACAGCTGAAGTGTTAAAGATCTAAATATTTGGTATTACGTATCGTCTAATAACTTAATCAATTGCAGTTTAGTGCGGGCCACCGGTGGTACGCGCCGGCGTGAACGTGTTAAATAAATTTAAGTAACTATTAAATTTAAGTAACGAATAACTCTAAACATTAAAGAAAGAAAGAAGATTTTCTTTCAAATTATATGTTTTCAAATTCGAAATTAAACAACAATCTGTATGCATGCTTATGATTTTTATTAATGACTCTCCAACAATGATTTAAATCGTATCGGGAAATATTCATAAACATTATATTTGGAAATATTAACGGAGACATTTCTCCAAAACTATTCTGGCCAAGAAATGTGTGGCCTGACTCATTGTCTTGTTTAAACCACATGATGTCATCAATAATTGGTCAAAAACAAATTGTAGCATGTCATGTTGTACAAAATCGATATCTTTTAAGACTAAAGAAAGACTAAAACATTCAGAATTTTTATAATAGCCACCAAGTTAATAAAGGCTTTTAATTTTAAAACAGTTCATAGGTAAAATTAAACTTTTTTACGCAGTTCTACACCATCAAACTGGTGCTAGGAACTACAAAAATACTGTTCCGAAAATGAAAATGGTGTTTTGCCTTCACATCGTTTAAATTGGAAACAAAAGCTACAAAAACAAAACAATGAACTTGTTTACATGATAAACAAGTAAACAAAAATGTAAACAACATTTATAGAGATTTCGAGAAGAGGAAGTCATTTGCCTCCAAGAGCATTCATCAGACTGTTTACCCTACACAAAACAAAGTAGGCAACGGAGTCAGGAAAAATTCAGTCAGTCTTGTATGAAGACGCGTTATTTGAAGAGAATAATCGTGGTTTGAAGATGTCCGTTATAAAGATCTGTCAAACAATATTTACTGTTTATGCAAAGGGTGTAAACAAAGGTAAAACAAAGAAAAGCAATTGTTGTTGTTTACATCAAGTTGTGAACAGTGGCACACAGAATTGTGCGAACAATAAAGAATTTAATTAAAATTAAACACAAATTTATTTTTTACTTTATTTGCAATCTACGAACTCCATATTTTAAACGGTTTTAAAAGGTAAAAACGTAACAATACATACGAAACTCCACAACGAAAAGGAACACTTTATATCGACGCCTCCATTCTATAACGTTCTAAGTGTACTTAAAATGTTTTTAATGTTCTTGCATTTTTAAATTCGTTAAATACGTTCTCTAACTTAAATATTGTCAAAATTTGGTTAAGATGCGCCGATCCGTTCCGAAGTTATAGGGAAAAATCTACTTAGAATACACATATAGTCGTATAACTTTGAGAGCTCATAACTCAAAACACACTTTTTCAACTTAGAATGTTATAGAACGGAGGCGTCGTATTATGATGCAAAAAGCAACATATCGTGGGGATTTGTAAGAAGGCACTGAATTTACTAGAAAGGCGGCCTGTTTTATATCTAAAAATGAAAACTTTTTCCTTTCTTCACATAATTTTTGAATTTGGCAACAAGAAATAATAAACGTCTATCACGCTTTGATTGCCTGACATTTTATAAGTTTTTATTTGACTTTTTAAATATAATTTGTCATTATTGAATTAAAAGCACCTGTTAGAACTTTTTTGAAAGAAAGTGTGTCAGTTTTTTTTTTTGATAACAAAATCAATTGATTTCAAAACAATGAAAATTTTGTGGTTTTTACTTCACCGTCTACATAAAAAAGTCATGACTTAAAAGTTAACAAAATTGTTAAACACTAAAGTACATGCATAATCTTTATTAACAAAAATTATGATTTATGGCAATAACTTAACTTATTAAAGCGAAATAAACTTTGTACGTAATATAAATCTTCACAATTAATGGTATTTCCTAGATAAGCCATTTACTTTCATAGATAAGTCATAACATATGCAATGTATTTGGTTTTGTGACAAAATAAACTTGAATTATTTGCTTAATAATGTGTTAAAAACGTCATGTAGTTTTTAATCAATAAAAGAAAATAAAACAAATCAAAAATAATAATAAAAACTAACAATAATAATTATAGTAGCAAATAAGTATTGATAGAGCAATAATATTTTATTATTAATTATACATTTGTACCGTTGAAATCTAACAGGGTGGTAGGTGGTAGGTGATATACACACAGTTAATCTCTATTTATAGTTTGTATGGCAATGCAGTCATGCATTTAATTTGTAAATACTTGTATTTGTATTTGTATGGCAATGTTTTGTATGTTTTTGATAAGAGCTGAAGCTTAAAATAATATTTAAACATAATTTATTTGCATTTACAATATATATACAATATATGCACACATACACTGTGCGCCAAAAGTGAGTAAACACCACTGAAATAATTCATTTTCTTAGGATAGCTAGAAAAGTAAATGAGAATAGTCGAATAAATTTCCAAAAATAAAAACGTTTATTTATTGCTTATAAAATGTTAAAACAAAAACAACAATTCGTGAGTAAGGAACTTTTTTATACTTAAGAACAAAAGTGATGACTCACTTATGGCGCTCAGTGTACATTCGTACATACGTAATATTATTAATTTATTATTTTTAGCTTAACATAGATTACATACACTGAGTGCACTCGTCATCAATGTTAAAAATTATTTTTATAAACAAAACAAACAAAAAAAAACAAATAAAAACACCGAGTAACCAAATTGACAATCCACTTGAACATTAAATGTAATCAGATGTTAAAATAATTTACAAACATAAACAATCTAAATTAAATTATTAATTTTATGATTTTATTTAAAGTTGATAAAAATCGTTCTTTGTTTTCATTGTTTAAAATCCAGATAAGAAAGTTTATCTCTAGCATAACCTCTTCCGCAAATAGTTTTTTAATTTTTTTATAAATAAATCAATCTTAAAGGAACGTATATGAAAAATTCAAAATGTTACTAGGCATACAATCTTGAGCACTGAAGAGTTTGAAACAATTATCAAAGAAACGAAGAATTTTAATTGCCTAGAATTGAAAATAAAAAAACGGATATAAAAATACAGATAAATATTGTAAATAAAAATATTTTAAAGTTAATATTATGAGAGAAAGTAACACTTGTTTCATTAGTGAAATTTTTTTTTTTTTTTTTTTTTTTTTTTTTTTTTTTTTTTAGAGGTTTGCTCTATATTTGTTACACACTGAATTGAATATTTCAAACGGTTAAGGCCAGTTACGCGATGATGTCATCTGGCACTAATTTTGGCAAAATATTTACTTTATACTGTATAAAGATGCAATGCGAAACAATTTAGTGTAGATTCCTATTTTTAGAAGAGTTTTGGATAATAAAGTATGTTTGTGAGCCAAATTTTTTCTCCTCACGAATTGTTATTCCAAAAACAAACAAAAAATAAATTTAAAATATATTAAATAGTAATTATGTTAAGTGTAGTAAAACAGAATTTACTTTGCATGAAAGTGAAGATTTAAGTCGAGTCAAATATGCCTCATTTTAGGCAACTAAATTTTACATCGTCTATAGTTTCCCAGTTTTCTGCCCACAAAATTATTTCCCATTGGCAGTAGTAATTACTTGAAGCGAAGGCATACATAATAACCTTTCCATGAAAGAGTTTTAGGCCAGTCACTATAGAAGTGTAGAAGTGGTTCGGTATTGTTCCAGAAGTGTACTAATCGTCTTAGACTAGACAGTCGCGTTTATGACAGTTTAGATTCGAATCAAGCGAAGGGAATAGGCAAAGTTAAAATGAAGCGTTTTTGCTATTATAGCAAAAGGGCCACAACACATTAAGATTAGATTTTATCCTATACATTCAGAAAAATTCAAGTTCGCAGGACTTTATTTTTAGATATTGTAAAGAGGCCTATATTTTCAAAGATATAGTTTGGTGATCTGGAAGTAGCTACAATGAGATGAATTGGACAGTTGGAAATATACTCGATGATGTTAGTTTATATACTTTATCCGAAGGAATAAAAGGTTATGTTTTATTATAAAAGATGCAGAGTATAGAATATGTAAATAAGCATTACGTTAGTCCTGTGAAGGACTATGAAGGATCCTATATACGATTCTTTATGTACATACCAGAGATCAGCAATTTATCATAGCAGATAAATAAGCGTTTTATCGCTACTCATAAGCACTCATTAAATTTTGAATATAAGTGTGTCAACAATATTGAAATTTAACCATGTACTCTGATTCATTCGTACTCATTACAACGTTGATTTTTAAGTACAGGTTGCAATGAGCACAACGTTGGCATCAAATTCATACCATTCGAAATATCTTTGATTCGTGAGCTTACTCATTTGATTCATAACTTTAGAAAAATACTTGTAAATGATTCGAGTGACTCAAAATTTACAGTCTTAGTTGTTGTTGCATTTACAAAAAAAAAAAGAAAAAATACACATAAGCAAAAAAGGCAGAGCAGCAAGCAGAGCAAAGACACAACCTTCTAGTGAGTATTTTAGTATCCGTACGCGAATCAGTCTTATTTTGTGATTCTTGTATATGTTATGGAGAGTCGAAATCAAAAACATCATACGTGTTGTTAAGTATGGATGAGTCTGATGAGTACTTAAAACTTTAAATATGAGTATGGGTTCCATGATATTAAAATAAATATTAATGCGTATAAGTATCAGAAATTATGAGTACGATTCGATTCTACTCTTCTTTTTGAAGACTCATTGCTGATCTCTGGCATGGACAAACAAACAGACAAACAAATACAAATTCATTTTTGTATGCAAGCTAGAGGGCTCAGTGTTTGAAGTGTTACTAGTTAAAATATTTAAAATGTAGTTTTTAAAACGGGATTTGACGGAGTTTATTTATGGCAGCCAAAACTTGTTGAAAAATTCAACCTGATCCACTTAATGGCAAAAGCATCGTTTAAAATTTGCTCATGAGAAATTTGTTTACGTCACGTCTATTTCCCACGGTGTCTTTGGCATTATGGCTCAATGACGTGTGATCGTATAATAATTCGATGCACACTACTTTCGTCAAATGCAAATGGCGTATGAATAGAGAGCAATAGATGGACTTCAATCATAATTTATAATTTGTTTTATGCGGTAACTGGTGCTTTATAAAGAAATCTAATATAATTGAACTAATTAAATGGTATGTAAACTTTAAAGATGGTGTCTTATAAAAGTAAACATCAAAATCCAAAACTTCTTATGGAACATATCTTGAGTCTGTAATTTTAAGAATGCTGTTGTATTCATTATTTTTATATCAAAAGGTTCAAATTCACTTTTTATTATTAAATATCAATAAATATTATTGTGTTTACCAGATTGTTTTTATTTATTTGAACTCACTTTATTATTTTGTTTACAAGATAAATGAAAAAAAAATTGGATACAGAGTTTAATTTCACTTGATTCACTTTATAATAATGTTTGAATTGCTTTAATTGTTGTGTATTGAACTCTTTGAAGAAAAGTGAATGGAATTTGAATTTCTCCACTTAAAGATTTATGGCTTACGAGTTGAATAAACTGATATTCAGTTCATATTGTAGGTGATTTCTTACAAAATTGTGTACAATATACAGTAAACATTTTAATTAACAAGTTCACTAAATTCATGCCAAAGAAATAACATAATTTATATCGAAATTAATCAAATAATAAAAAGTCACACCTTTTATGCATAAAATTATCATCTATTTTGAATTTTTTTAAAAACGATTTTAAATCTTAATCTAATTTCTGTTTGCAATTTAAAGCGCAATACAAGATAGATATTAAATAATTTTATTTTTATATACAAAACTGGTTAAATTTAACGATGTGGGAAACATCATTTGTGTTTATCTGACGTCATATTTATCAAATCGATGACTAATCTGAAAAGTTGTTAAAATCTTAATAATTCAGCATAACGAAAGGCACGCTTTAATTTTAATAAGAAAAGAATAGAAAATATACAAATTTGTTGTTGGACATTGTCTAGGTTACTAACCTCGCTTTTGTTCTCTGATCTGATCTCTGAATATAAATTTTAAAATATTTGCTAAAGTGAAACAGACATAGAAAAATTTATTGTAAATTTTGTACACGTGCATGTTAGCTTCCAACAAAGATTTGTTGATCTACTTAACTACTTTCCTCTCTCTTTTTGGTATAAAGGAGAAAGTTTCTTTTGAAATCCCATTCTGTTGTTTAGGTTAGGTTAGAGGACGTGTACTTGTCAACTAAGACAAGTACAGTACCCGGAGGTCGAATTGACCCATTCTACAACGTCCTAGTTTCTCACGCCACTTATGTTGTGTGTGTTAATTTTATACATGAGTGGTGGGACGGACCTACAGTTTATAATCGGCTCCGAACGACAGATTTTTTGAGAAACTTTTTCATGGCAATTTTATTTACTCTTAGAGTTTTTGCCAGAAATCTGCTGAGAGGAAGTCGCCGAAGAAATATTTTTTGTATTTTATATTGATGTCTGGCCAGGGGCTCGAACCCTGGCTTTACGTCTAATAAGCCAACACACTACCTATTAGACTACAGCGACTTCAGTTGTTTTCTTTCAAATATATAATGAGGTTTCATATTTTATGACTGAATGGCACACAACTAAAAACTCCTTTGAAGACTCCGTAGAACTAAGTGGTATAATTTGGGGCAAAAGAATAATAAAAATTCCATATTAAGTTTGTCTTGAGTTCGGTAAAGACCACATTCTCAGTTGTAACTTGAGAACATGTGTTCCATATTAATCCTTCTAGGCTGTCCCCTCTGAGAGGACAAGATAGTTTGTTAGCGATTACGGACAATGAAATTATTCCAACGCAATTTTTTAAGAAACACGTGTTCTCCTGTAGTTTTCTGTTAAAATGGCATAAAAAAATTTATCGAAATGTGATGAAATTAACAAGATGCGTGATAAATAAATCCGTTCTACACGTCGAAAAGGAACGTGCGAAGAGCGTTCACGACGGACTGTATACTTCTTTGATCCGTTGAGTAAATTGTAGATATAGTGGATTAGGCGTCGAAAGCTACAAGGGTGTGGCTCAATGAAGTGGGAAACTTGATACGATAATAAAGAAATCCGATAACCGAGAGAAGAAATATACAAGATCTCAATTCGTACTGAAGCGTCGAATAGGATAATTTAAAAATTTTTTTTTTAAATATGTGTTCGTCAATGTCCACAAATTCATATAAAACAAATTTCATTACAATTCCTTACTTGGTTCTAAAATTATACTGTATAATATCACGTTTCAAGGATGTACGTCTTCGTTAAAAAGTGGCGTCGAGTTGCTTGTAGGTAACATCCGAAATTGTGCCAAGTCAAAAGGGTTAAGTATGCTGTAGAAAGGTTAATGGTATGAACTTGCATGTCTGCCAGAGGTTTTGAAAGTTTAGTATTCATAGAGGATTACTTGGATAAGAAATGTAAATTTGAAAATCCTTAAAAAAATTTACTTCCGAGGGCTAGAAAATTGGGTCTTTGTAGCTGGTTAAGTCAGTAAGAGGGCGGCAGCATGCTGTTGTAAAGCAAAAACACCGTCACTCGAAATAATAGCAGCAATATTTTGAATAAGAGCTTAAGGAAAACTTTAATTTTTTTCATCAGCTAAGCTGGTTTATTGTTCATCTTTTGTTTTTCTGATTTATTTTTAAAGCGTTCAATAGCCTACCTACAAATTTTTAAAGAAAGTTGAAATCTTTTTACTTTTTTAATGCCTAACGATCTTTATTGTTTGTGTAAACTGTATACAATTTTGCATAAAATTTTTCTTTTTTCATTCAAGTACATACAAACTGTCCAGCATTAAACTGCATCAATTGCATCGTTAGCGTTCAACCGCAAAAATATTATTCAAAGCCAAAACAATACTGATAATTAAAGAAACTCGTGATATTTTCATTTACGTCATATGATTTCATAATAAACCAGCAGGGTTTCGTATGCCTCAATGGACATGGAAACAAAAATATTCAACCAAAAATATTATGAAATTATTTCAAAGTAAGGAAACATTGTTTTTTAAATAAAAAAATAATTAAAATTAAGCTAATCAAATAGAAATTTTTGTGAAAAACAAAATAAAAAAAAACTATTAAGGGTTATCGGTTCTATTCACTTAGTTGTTATCAGTTCAATTCAATTATTATTTTTGTTTTCGTTAAAAAAAATTTCTCCTGACACAATTACGCCTCATAAAAATCAATTTATAAAACTTGCAAAAAAAGAAGAAAAAAACAAAACAAGTAGTAAAAAATTAAATAATAAAATTGTGATTATTAAATAATAAAATATAAAAATAGTAGTATTAAGACACTAAAACTTCTTGGATATAAAATTAAAAACCATGTAACGTAAATATTTAATTCACAATAGACAACTTAATAGTAGAAATTATTTGTTTGTAATCATGCCTTCATAATATATGCAAGTGCATTGAGAATATTGAGATGTAAATGGAAATTACGATGGAATGAAATTATTTAAATTTTATTTATTCAAGACAGTAAGATGCAATTATTTATTACTTGTAATAATAATAACGTTTATGTTAAATTAATATTTGCATTACACCCATGCCTCGCTTTGCGTCATTTCGTTTTCCGTTTTTTCGAATTGTGTCGCTGCTGAATTAGTACTAATTTTCACCTTGAGTCGTTAGATTTTCGAAGACTCGTTTTTTTGGGTTCGAATTTTTAATTTCCTTTTTTTTCTTTAACAGACGGCACGACTTTTGTTTCTAATTGTGCCCTGCTTTCAAAACTTGGGTATTCTCTTTCTAACTGAAAATAATACAGTTTAATTTTCACCTTGTTTTTCTATTTATAGAGTTCAGTTTCAATTAGTGTGTTAAAAATTATGTGAATTTTTTATTTTATTTTAATTGAATTTGTTTTTTTTTTTGTACTATGTATGTAATACAATTTTATATTATTTTTGTTTTTTAAATGTTTACTTTGTTCAATATTTTTTTTAAATAGTATTTTCGTAACTCTGGAACCTAAGTTCGATCTTTACATGATTTTCTATAGAAAATCATAATTCACTTTGCGTCGTTTCAATTTGAGTCGTGTTTTTTTGAAACGTAATCACGACGTAAAGTTTGGTATGGGTGTAATTGTAGAAGATTATTGCCAATAATTATATTATAAGAAATCATTTTAATATTTTACTGAATTTAGTTGGCCAAAGTCTTTATACTCATGGTGCTGAAAACTTTATAATTTATTTATTTATACTGTTTTCGTTATTTATTAGATTTATTTGTTAATTCCCCGACCAGTGAAATGTTTTGTATCTAATTTTCACGATTATCGTTGTTATTATTTTTAAAAACAAAAAGATTATTTTTTTGATTGCACAAATTATAACGTGATATTCATATTGCCCTTCTATTGCTTTACAGTTAGAATAAGTAGGAACAGTTAAAAACATTTATCGATATTATTTGCCAGTTGTTCGAACTGTATTATATTAGGCTGTATGTACTAGACATCAGTAAATTTTGTAAATTTTGATGAATAATTCGAGTCACTCGAATCATTTATAAGTATTCTTCTAAAATTATGAATCTAAATGAGTAGGCTTATGAATCAAACATATTTCGAATGGTATGAGTTTGATGTCAATGTTGTATGCATACTCATTGCAACCTGTACTTATAAAACAACGTTGTAGTGAGTATGAATGAATTAGAGTCAGTAGTTAAATTTCAATATTGCTGACTCACTTATATTAAAAATTTCATGATTCATTGCTGATCTCTGGTCCATACCTTACAGAAGTCTAGACCTAGGACTAATATTTATAAAATGTTCACAATGTATTAGTAATACTGAGGAAGGAAGAAATTGCTTTACATAGAAATTTATCAATTATTTATGAAATTATAGAAGCTAGTGCGTTTTTAATTTTAATTTAAGTTGATAACAATACAGACCGAAGAAGGAACAACACAGTAAAATACGGAGAAATATTGTAGAAGAATTGAGAGTTTAAGAAATATAGCCTAGAAAGACAGACCAACCATTAATTACTAATAGCTCTACTAAACCCATTGAACAAGAAAACTTATTTCATAGCAAGTACGCTCGCACTTAATTTGATTTTTATAGAAAAATTTTCATTTAAAAATAATAGAAAAATTATATACGAAAATAGATATTATTAAATCCATTTGATTTATTGTAAAATGTTTTAACTTTTCTGAGAGTATAGCCTATTTAGCTTAATTGAATATTTCATCTTAATTTGACTTTGAAGAATATAATGAATAAAGCAAATTTAAATAAAAGTGTGTATATTATTTGCATTCAAACGTATTTGAAAGCATATAGTAAATTTCATAAATTAAATTTGTTTGCCAAAAATATACTCAAATTATGTACACGTACATACATACATACATTTTTAGAAGTGAAACAATAAAACAAATAAATAATAATACGCAAATTGTTAAACAGAAATTCTATTCCATAATACAAAAGAAACCCATGAAATTAGTAATTTGGTTTTTATTATAAAAATTGCCATAAAGTATCAGATTTACAACATTGTTTGTTTGTTTATTTGTTATATACCTACAATTAATTTATCTGATAACAAAAAAATAAAAAAATGAAAACAATTCATAAATAATTCTGTTTACCAGACTGATTTCCTTACAAATATTTTTGCATTATATTACAATTGTTTATTTGTTTTGCACTTTATCAATGTATCACAAAAACGTATGTGCATGTAATGCACAAACAACTGATAATTTGCCGTTTAAGTAAATGACAAAAGAGAAGACCGGCTGTTAAAAAAAATTAAATTTAAATTAGTTTTTATTAGAATGTAGGTATAAAATGGAACCCAATGGAATCTTATTTCAATTAAAAAGAAAAACTAAACAAATAATGATTCATTGTAATACTGAACATACATATTTCATTACACTTTTTATTGGAATTAATTTCAAAATTTTAAAATTTTTCTCATTTAACGACATACTTAGATATGCATATTGTAGTTAACTTGCTATAACTAGCCTTCAGTTCCTCTCTGTGTTGAATTTTTTAATGCCATAGAGAGAAAACTTTTCGATTTGTTGAGGAAGGTTTCTGTTATAGGTATTACTTAGAAAAATTATTGCAATCAATAACTGAATTGCAATAGCCATAGCAATTCATTTTAATTTGGTTTCAATACTTTAATTTTTTGTATATGTATTGTAGAATTTGTTAATATAGAGAATAAAAATTCTTAATTATAGTAATTTGTGTTAAAAATTCACCTATAGGTGAATCCATATAATGACATAAAGTTGTTATTTTGTGTCATTATTTCTCTTTTGTTTCTTTTTGTTTATAAAAAAAAAAAATTTTGTAAAACAAATTTTAAAAAAAATTTAAATATGGACTGATTTGCGCTACCACTAAGTTCTGACCATCTTCAGAGGGATTCTGGGAAGCATAAGAGCGGATTCTGTAATAAAAGTTGTGCCAGAACATGACGAATATTTAAATAAATTATAAATTGGTTAGAATACAAATATAAAAGGAAATAAAAAATAAATAAACAAAAGAATGTATATACAGTGAGCAAAAAAAATGTGTACACTTATTGTAAAAAACTATTAAATAAATTATTCCACAGGATTTTGTTTAAGATGACTTTCTAGAAAATCCGTTAGCCATAGTTAAAAAATAACCACTTTTTTGGGCTAAAAATGTGGGAATTTCTTAGTTTCGACAATTATTTTCTTTATATGTAACCAATAGAGAATCAGAATTTATAATCAGAATATAGTTTTTAAGCTTTTTTTACTCTTAGAATATAGTTTTTAAGCTTTTTTAGTCTTAAGGACAATATTTCTTTTTATAGAAAATTTTTGTTCAAAAGTTATTTCGAGGTAGTGAGTGTTAGTTTTTTTTTTGCTCACTGTACGCAAACAAAATATTTGGCATTCCCGTGTACTTAAAAAATCAATCAGCTGGGCTAATAACATCACCTTCTATGAATTCGCCTTGGTGATTACGTTCCAAAAAAACATGACGCCAATTGAAATGACGCAAAGTAAATTATGATTTTCTATAGCAAACTGCTTAAAAGATCGAAGATAGGTTCCAGGGTTATGAAAATACATACTACTTTTTAAAAAGAAAATTGAACAAAGTAAAGATTTAAAAAACAAAAATAATATAAAAAAAACATATTCAATCAAAATATAGTAAAAAATTCACTTAATTTATAACACACTAATTGATACTAAACTCTAAAATTAGAAAAACAAGGTGAATATAACTGTAAACTGTATTATTTTCAGTTAGAAAGGGAATCCCCAAGTTTTTATAAAAACAAAAGTCGTGAACAAAAGTTTTTCCATCTTTAGGCAAAAAAGGAAATTTCAAAAATTTTCAAATAAAAAATTTTTTTTAATTTAAAACTTGAACCAAAACAACACAACTTCAAAAAACTAACGGCCAACATCGAAAATTGGTACTAATTCAACAGCGATGCAACTTCGAAAAAACGCAAAGCGAGGTGTGGGTGTATTAACTAACTGAAACAATGAAAACATTTTAAATATATAATAAAAGTACAATTAATACATAATATACAATACATAAAATAATAATAATTTGAATATATTTTCTATATTGTATAGCATATAATAGATAGAAACAATTCTATCCACAGTTGGCATCACTGACCTTAATAATTTAATAATACACTCTCTGAGCATTTCTGTGTTTATTTATCCGTTACAGTTTTAAATATGGTGTTACTAACTTAATGGGCATTTACTGTGTGACTAATATTATTTAAATTTTGTTTGTATATATTTCCAGTTATTTTCTTTTAACAAAAACTTAAGCATGAAAAAAATAAATGAAAAATGATTTTAATGATGCCTTAAGAATTTCTATATTTTTTTAACATATTCTTAATAATTAAGCCTGTAAAGCCTATTAACCTCCAAATAACCTTTACTGTGTAACCTCTACTTTACATACAATAAAAAGAGAGTACTTCAGAATAACCTAATAACAAAGTACACATGCATACATACATACTTGAGTATAATAAACAAAATTATCAAACAAGTATCTTGTTTTTTTTATTCCTTAAGAAAATAAAAATAAAAAGAAAAAGCAAACATATAATGAACAACAACAATAAAGAAAAATAAATTATTTTAATAACAACAGCAATGAGAAAAAGAAAATAAGTTTTTTGCAAAAATAAAACGTAAAATTGCAAAATAAACAGTACAAGCAAATGTTATTAAATTGAAGAGGAAAAACAAAAACAAAAAAAAGCAAAATTTTGCTTTGAAAACCAATGAACGGTATTTTTTATTAAATAATTTATTAAATGACACAATAAAAGCCGACATAAATCATTACTTCCAAATACAATATATGTACAAGTACCAGAGAGTGAGAGCAATTTTATTTGTTCCACTTAACGAAATGTTTTTTTTTTATTTTAATTTTTTTTTTTGCAAATAATTTTTACTATTAAAAAACATAAAGTTCAACTACAAGAGTCCAGGGTATAGAGAAAAATACTACAAAAAATTAATATGAAACTCACCTCCTACACCCAGGTTGGCTTTCTTGGGATGGGTGTCCTCTAGAAAGGCTTGATTCAAAGCAAACACCTCAATGGCTGGCCCCTGCTCCACACAATCGTAAATTGAATCCGACATTATTATTTTTGTTTTTGTTGATTTTATTACAAATTAAACACACAAAGGCAGAATACACAAAATTCCCAAATGAATTATTGCAATAAATTAAAATTTGTAATTTTTATTTTAAAAGAAAATTAAATATGTTTTCTTTATTTCTACGAATAATGTTATTATGCTTGTTGTAATAAACCGGCGAAATAACACAAACTAAATAAAATGTTTAAGCAAAATGAGAAGAGAATATTGTGGTTAACGTTGCGTTGGCAAACGTATTATGTGACCGACTGACTGCTAGCTTGACTGAGTGGGTTAGTAAAAAACGTTGCCGGAACCCGAAAAAAATCTAAAACAAATGAATGAATGAATGAATGAATGAGAAAAAAAGTTTTTTTAAGTAAGACAATCTAATCGAAAGTAGAATATAAAGAGCCTCAAATGAGTGAGTAAGTAAAAAGCCCAAAACAAAAAACGTTGTTTGCTCATGAGCATGAGTAGAATGAAAGAAGTGAAATGATGACGTATACCTATTCGGAGTCGACTTTAAACTGTAGGTCCCACAACTCATGTATAAAATTAACACATACACAACATAAGCGGTGTGAGAAACTAGGACGTTGTATAATGGGTCAATTCGACCTCCGGGTACTGTACTTGTCTTAATTGACAAGTACACGTCCTCTAACCTAACCTACTTTGGCATTTGGGTAGCACCACAATTATTAACAGATATATGGACGTATGCACATGGAACAACGATTTAGCTGCTGTTAAAGTCGTTCTAGACCGCTTATAATTTTTTTGTTTGGCATGATAGTTGGATTTTTTGGATCCCAGAGACAAGCGGGGTAAATTATTATTTCCGCTGATAACTTTGATATTAACTGTTGTTTTTCTTTTGGGGGAGGCCCACTGTTTTTATTCACAAAAGGACAATAACAATACATAATTAATTATAATTTTACCTTCTATATATTTCCGTTTTCTTTGTTCTGTTTATCATCACGTTTGTTTTTATTATTTATTCTACGACACGTAAATGTGCGCAAGTAATTGTTGATGCCAATTTTATTGCCTTTTTTATTTCGCGTTTGTTATTCTTTCAGCTGCAGAAAATCAATCACAATAGGTTAGGAAAATGTCGACACAATTCACAATTATTTTTCAAAGAGTTACCATATTGTTAGCAGAGGTGATACTGTTAAATTTGAGTTAAATACAGTAAATCTTATAATGAAAAGTAAGTTATTGCATCTGTTTCATTTAAATTTTGTTGTTTTGGACCGTGTCCCATACAATTTTGGATTAAACCGTTCAAAAGAGGACCGAACTTATACGAATTGTTGAAACTATTATCAGCATTGGTAAAAAACAAGGACAATCTTTTTAAAAAAATTTTACGCTATTTTTTCAGCCATAAAAATATACGACTTAGGCAGTAACATATAATAAATAATCATCTTGTTCCGAGTTCAGCCTATACGGTTGATGCTTAAGAACCTATTGAACAAGATCTTCGAGCATATGGCCTCACTACAAACGTGCGTTGGCAAACACTATCTTCTAATGTATGATTGTTTCCTTTAGACGATTACATTCCTGACACCATAATTTTCACTTTTAACACACAAAAATAATTTCTGGCCTTCAAACCTGGTTTAGTAACCGTAAGTGCTGGTTCACTGCTAATAAGAGATCAACAGTACTGATACGATTGTCAGACTGTATGGAAAAGGCGTGTTAGTGACTAATTCAGTAATTTGTGGACCTCAATAAAGCCATGGATTAATTAAATTAAAATAAAATCTATTTGAAAATCCTTTTTTAATATCGAATATTTATTTTTAAATTTGTTCAAATACCATATTATTTATGTATGCATACTTTTAGTACGATTTTTATATATATTGAATATGAGTTTCGGATTAAAGATAATTAAGATAATTTTCGAAATTCATAACATTTTTCCATGCGATCACCGGGTAAGAGATTTTTTTAATATTTTAATGAATTTCAATAAATTCTGTTTCCGTACTACTAAGAAGTCTAAGTAGACTTGAATATTTCAATTTAATACTCTTGCAAGATATTTTTTACTTTTTTTTATATGCAAGTTTAACTAAACTCACGATTTGTTAAAACGGCTGGTGCTATTAAACTCCAACCGTAAATTAATAAACCTAACCAGCTGGATATAATTTTAATCCACATGGAAGCAGCATTTGCATTAAACAGCTCAATATCGGAGTTGGGTCTAAAATGAGAGAAATTATTTTATTTTTCGTTTTGTTAACTTTTTTTAAAACATTTCTTTACTTACTTATACCAATTGGTCAATGTCATCATAACATACAATGAAGCACATACAAATACAACATGAAACATGGACCAGGAATAGGTGACACCTTCGGATTCATTATCGCCATCGGTTTTTTTATCGCCCGTACCTGCTTCTGCATCTGATAAAACTTCTGTTAAAACTATGTTTAGTTAGAGATTGTATTCATTTTACAAGTTATTGTTAAAATTTCATTTAATTTTAGGTATTATTAACCCCACAAATATGCCATAAATTGTTTATTTACATAAAAATTTTGAAAAAATGAAAAAGAAAAAAAACGGGTTAGTTAAGGAAATTAAAAATTCGTTTGCGGCTAAAATTAAATATGAGGCATTGAGTTATCGGATGTGTGGTGAGTGAAAAATATGCTTGAAAGTTTAATTAGCTTTTAAATGTAAAGTATTAACAAAAGAAATAAAAATAATAATAAAAAATATACGTCTCTATTATGTTTAGTTTACAAAGTTTTCTTGCTGTGGCATAGAGTTTCTTAAATGAATAAAGAAGTGAAATGTTTACATTTATTTTTTTTATAATATTTATGCAATGTATGTATATTTATAAGCTATATAAATCGTATTGGTCATATAATTAAAACTAAAAGGATTTATAAATTATTGAAGATAAAAATAAAACGATTAAGTCACTGCATTAATGAATATCTTAATTATATGACCATCCATTAGGCAATAAAAAAAATGATAAGCTTCACTTAAAATACTACTTAAAGCACTGTTTTGTTAAGCCATTAAATATGAAATGTAATGTAAATGCAAATTAAAAGGGATTCGAAACAATAAACTTACCACGTCTCTCCTCTGTATTATTAATTTTTGATACTTCAACGGCTGAGCTAATGCAATTGTATAGGATACACAACATCCAGACAATCAAACCAATAATATTTGTGGTATCGAAAGTAACTTTAGAATTCGGTGTTGGGGGAGCAACAGTTGTAACGCTGGTATTTCCTTCTATAATGCCAAACATGCCAGGATTGCAAACTTTTTCTAAAAAGTAAAAACTTTGTTATAAATTTGCAAATTCATGATTTTTTAATATCATTTACAGACCTGGATTATTTGCCACAGCCGACCAAGTTAAATAAATTGTATATAATGTGACCAAAGAACTTTGTAAAAGACCAGATTGTGGTAATCTTTCTTGTACCGCCGGCAAGACAGATAAAATACTGACCAATACGCATAGAATTAAGTTAATGGAAATAAAGAACTTGTTGAGACCACATTCAGTGCTCTAGGCAATAGAAAAAAAAGATATGAGATAATTTGAATGGAAAGATTAAAATCATATAATTACCTGTGTAAAGTATATGTAGAGTAAAGAAATACCAGCTATTGAAAGACAATAACTGATTAAGGTTACAAATACTAAAGCATAGTAGTAGCCACGATTATTTTCGGCATTATCTAAAGGAGATACAAACAAAAGGTATGAGAAATAGGGTCTTAATGTCAACTTTGATAGGGAAAAGGTATTAAATTCGTAATTACCAATCCAATTTTCTGCTATCGAATGTGCAAAATCCACTATAATAATTAGCTGCACTAAAATGAATGCCAGGCCACCAATTAAACCGACCCACATCATGGCCGGTCCGAATGAACCATCTGGAATGAAAATGGCACCAATAGCAGCTCCGAAACAAATTAGAAATTTCAGTGGCCAAAATTCATTCTGAATATGTGAGCGCGGATCTCGTGAAGACTTCACGCCCAACATTATCAAAGCCATCAGGGTAAAGAAACAGGCCAGACCAAAACATAAGCGATAGACAGCCATATAACCCAAAGCATAATCACAATCCACTTGCAGAGATCCACCCGAAACGGATTCTAAAGCCTTAGAACTAACAGTTGAAGTGGAATTTATACAGAATGGTAGTTTCTTTAAAGTCCCTTGCAAACCAGGTGACAAAGCAATGGCACCCAATATGGTGCCAACTAAAAGCATAAAGGCGTACATGAAACGGGATGAGGTGGAGTTTTTGCATGAGGGGCAGGCGCTGCAACACATGCTGGCCGCAGTACCAGTACAGCACAGAGCACACTAGAAAAAAGGAAAAATTTAAACAAATTGATTAAATCATCATCCATTGTATACCAAGCAAAATAATTTAATTATAAATGCCAAGCAGAGAACAAATAAAAGTGCAGTATGGCTATCGATTTTTTTCACAATCGCTTTGTTTACATTGGAAAAGAGACAAAGGCTGGAGCTTTTCATTTCCAACAGATGCTGGTTAAATTTGCTTAAATGTTATTTACCTGTGCTGCTGAACACAGTCCTAAAACTGCTCCCATATTTGTTTATAAGATTTTAATTTGTTTTCGATTAAAAATTTCTTTTTTTATGGAATTTTTAAATTAATTTTAAGCAGATTTTACAATTGCGTTGTACTCTGTCGAACTTTTTCACTGTTTTTGTTGCTGCCAAAAATAAATACAGAATTGAGAAAACCATCAACAGCTGTTTTGTGACTAATCCGCAGGAAGAGAAATCATTCACAATAGCACGAAAGAGTTGTTTTTTGTTGGCCATAATGTAAGCGACAGGCGATAACAGCAGAATAGAAGCATAAAAATTATTTTGTACAAAAGAATTGATGGTGATCCAGCCTGATTACAAGTTTTTATATTCTAAATGCGTCGAATGCCTCTGGACTTTTCAAAATATCCTAGAATTCTCTTACCATTTACACAGAGTAGCATAATTATAAAGGAGACGTAATTTATTTAAATTATTGTAATGTTAAAAAACGCTAAAGTATTATTATCCTGTTAGAAAACAAATTCTTCCTTGACTGTCCTCTGCTCAAGTGACATTATTTGGTGTGTTTACCAGAAGAATACCGTCTGCCCTTCTTATGAAAACAATTGTGGCTTTATTGGCCAGTTGACTAACCGACTCAGGACCAGTAGCAGTCCATTAACATTCGTCTTCGAATATTGTTTGTCAAAACCACCCAATCCCAGAGTACAACGCTACACAAACACCATTCAGCGTCCGGAGCCATGTTAATCCCCTTCCCTAGATGCCGCTAGTTCTTACTATAAAGGCCCTATCTACTGTTTTTATGTTTTAGACTGCGTAAAAAAAATAACTACTTTGCGACCGCTTTATTTTAAGAACACGGACGGCTTTATAATCTTGTCTTGAAACTAATTGTTGCTCTACTTTCTATGTCTTATACACTGTGTTTGGAAATTGGTGTTTATGAATTGAAGTGTACAGGAATCTCTACAAAAATATGCACCAATTTATTTTATCATCTAAAGGACCCATTTTTTTGTTCTATAAATAGAAATCTTGTAGACCTTATGGATGTTGGAACATATTAGATGCGATGCAAAAAGAATATTCTGAGTTGCTGGTCACAAATAAAGATGAGCGTGGCAGTTACTCACGCAGTGCATTGTCTATGTTGAAATTAGGAATGTAGATTGTAGAACGCAAAAGGAGGGGGTGGTGTTCGTATATGTTAGGTTACCTTCTTTGTGTATGGGAAGTACGCATTGACACATTACCAGGAATCTCAATTCGAATTAAAATTAAAAGCCGTACTTGTCAATTAAGACAAGTACAGTACCCGGAGATCGAATTGACCCATTGTACAACGTCCTAGTTTCTCACACCACCTATGTTGTGTGTGTTAATTTTATACATGGTAGTGGGACTTACAGTTTAAAGTCGACTCCGAACGACAGATTTTTGAGAAACTTTTTCCTGGCAATTTTATTTACTCTCAGAGTTTTTGCCAGAAATCTGCTGAGAGGAAGTCGCCGATGAAATACTTATTGTATTTTGTCTTGATGTCTGGCCTGGGGCTCGAACCCTGGCTTTACGTCTAATAAGCCAACATAGACTACGGGGACTTCTAAAAAACCCAAGTCAGACATCTCGAACATAACTAAATATGAAAAAATATTTATTAGGCGACTTCCACTCAGCAGATTTCTGGCAAAAATTCTGAGAGTAAATAAAATTGCGTTGAGTTTATACCTCATTTTAAATTATTTAAATCCTTTGGCTATGTATGCAGCATATAAACAGCTTCCCACTTAAATAAAAAATAAACAAAATTTTTTTAAATTTATTTGTACCACAAAAACAACATTAGTTCAGATGAATTGATTTATTTGCATGCTTTAGGACCACAATCTGTTGATTCATATGCTTATCATTAATGATACTGAAAAGTTGTGATTGATTTACAGATATCGATATGATACACACCGATATACCGCCCTACGTGTGCGAAAAAAATGCAAAAAAACTTTCTTAAAAATATCGACTATCACAACTGAATCAACTGAAGCATTTATGGATTAATTTCTTAATTACGAGATGGAAATTAATTAAATTTTTAAATTTCGTTTATTTAACTCCAATTAAACAACACCACAACACTGCCCTTCATGTGTAACTTGAACAGTTTTTGTTTGTTTGCCTGTTAACAGCTTTACAACTCCTTTCATGCAACTGTTTAAACATTATTACATGCACGATACACCAGATTAACGTACATAATACAGCCATGCATCATTAATTTTAAGGATTTGCATAAAAATAAAAATTTAAAACTTCTATAAACAAAAAAACAACAACAATATTTTTATGTTGAGCATGATTTATGGTTTTAAATATTCTTTTGGGATATTCGCCAACTGAAGGTACCAGAAATATTTTCATTGAATTTATTCCACAAGTCACTGTGTGGAAGTTTTTCAAGCGAATTGATTGGTTGTTACGGTTGGATGATTAAAAAACAAAAAAATAAATCCGCAAAAAAGAGTGTTAAATTCGCGATATCACAGTTGGGAAATGTATTCATCTATTAAATTGTTTAATTTATTTATACTCGACATATAACCACAATGAACAAAAGAATAAAAAACGAAAACAAAGCAATATTTTTAAATTTTATTGAATTAATGGATTTTTTCATATTGAATTTCCAGTTCGAGTTTCCTTTTCAAATGCAGAATTTTAAAAGCTGTTTGGGAAGTCTAATGAGTCGTTTATTTTGAGTCGTCTTTTTATATAAAAAGATTTAGTTAATGATAATAATAATCACAATCCTATATAATCTTTATTTTTATAAAAAATTCAAGTCTAGTATCATTAAAATCGCTATGATTTGGGGTACTTGAAAATTAGCTAGTTAACAAAATGCATAAAAATTTATTTTGAAACTGGTTTAAGTCCATTGAAATCCATAAAATTGGCAGTAACATGGTTAAAATTGTGCAATCGGCAGAAAATAATGTAAGTAATGTAAAATAAGTTTTTACTATCAGGACATTCATTTTTGCCAAATAATAGTGATTTTGGAGTGATAGAAATGACTTTGAGGAAAAATAATTTAATGTATATCCATCCCCCAGGGTTACTATGAAACCATAAAAACATGTCAAAAGAGTAACAAATATTATATTATGAAACGTGAAGATTTTTTCTACAAAACCTCTGGAAGAAGCAATTCATAAAATATTAAAAAAATCTGGTGGGGAACCTGTAAATTGGCTAAGGATATGTTGGATGCGATTTATAAAAAAAGAACACTATAAAATGATTTTTAAAGAATCTATGGAAGTGGATACAGAGTTAAAAATACTTGATTTGTTACCTTGTCGGGGATGACCAAGGAACTTTAGGAAAATAAAATTAACACCATTATACAAAAATGTACGTCCTATTCCAACTCCTAAGTATAAGGATAACTATTTAGAGGAATCACTATCACTAGTGGAGTTACTTTAAGTGTAAAAATTGACTTACAATAATATTAAACAAAGAACACAAAGTGGACTTAATCGTTTTCACAAACAAAAAACTCATTTTATTCAGTTTGAAAGTGGTTTAAGTCCATTTGAGGTTCTGAAACACAGCTTATTTTTCTAGTAAAGTTTACAAAACGTATTACGTTATATATTCTAACATGTTTAAGGGCACATAGCCATAAAAACAGTTTAATACCAGTTAACAATATTTTTGAAACAATTCAAATGCAAACCCTTAAATATCTCATTATAAGAAAAAATGGACTTAAACCACTTTCAAAATAAACAGCTCAAATGGCTTAAGTAGCAGTGCTGTATGTCCAAGTCATACCTATCCCAACTTTTTGAAAATGCCTGGAATAATATTATTCTCTTAGGTGAAAATTTAATCAGCCTGCTCTGAAAGCACTGACTGGTCATTATGGCAGATCGAGTCTGGTTGTATTCCTGCTCAAGTATAATATAAATCCAACATGTGTTTCAAGTACTATGTGACGTTGGAGAGCGCGCCGAAATGTGAGAATTAAGTGGGGCGGTCTGTATGGTCGTCTATAGAATATTTATTCCAGTTGATGAACCAAGTGTACAGGCTAGTGGTCAGCAATGAATCGTTTTTTTGCTACTCATAAGCACTCATGAAATTTGGAATATAAGTGAGTCAACAATATTGAATTTTAACTATGTACTCTGATTCATTCGTACTCACTACAATGTTGATTTATAACTACAGGTTGCAATGACTATGTAAGCAACGTTGACATCAAACTCATACCATTCGAAATATGTTTGATTCATAAGCCTAGTCATTAAGACTCATAACTTAAAAAAGAAAGACACATGAGCAAAAAGACAGAGCAGCAAGCAGAGGAAACACACAAACATTTAGTGAGTATTTTAGTGGTCGTACGCAAATAATACTTGTTTTGTAATTCTTGTAAATGTTGAGTTATGGAGAGTCGAAATCAACAACATCAACATGTATTATGCGGTGAGTATGAGTTTGATGAGATGTTGTTAAGTAGGAATATGATGAGTACTTCAAACTTTGAATATGAGTAGAGGTTTCGTGATATTAAAATAAGTATGAATGCGTATAAGTGTCTGAAATTATGAGTATGATTCGATTCTACTTATCTTTTTGAATACTCATTGCTGATCTCTGGTTCAGACGAAGAGTGGACGTATTACGAAATAGATTACGACATATATTACAGATTCACCAGGCTAATATTCTCAGACTTGACCGTTCTAATGTGGACTAGGCGGGATAGAAGTATTCCAGTTTACTACAGAGTGCATGGAGATGTAGAATAGCTTGTACCCTTGCCCTGGTGTTTAAAGACGCAGACTCAGGACGAAAGGCTAGGTTTTTGTAACGGCATTAGAGATAGAGCACGTCCTTAAGACGTCCTGGCTGTTGAGATGACTTTCTAACTATTCTTCACTCCTTTCTACATTTCTATCTACAATCACCCTCACTTTTGAATATTGTTTTCCATCTGTTCCTGTTTGTTTTTTTTTTTTTGTTCCCCGTATTCCTCATTTAGTTAATTCTTATCCCAGGATCTTTTAATATTTCTTCGTTCTTTCATTCATTTTATTTGTTACACCATCGCAATGTAAGCTCCTTTATAATAATATTTTCATCCTTGGTATCAAATGTCCATCGAAAAAAGAAGGATTTTATTACAGTAAAAAATGTGCAGAAAAAAGAGAGAGAAACACATTGAATGAAACGTAGAAAATCTGCAAACAATTTATGAAAATTCTATTCATATTGACTTTTCGCATACAAAGGAAACATAAATCCTATACACGTATGCACATGTACTCACATACATATATTCTTACTAATCCATATAACACTAAACGCTAGGGTGAGGCAAGAAGTGTGTAATCGATTCTAAAGATATGAAAGATTTATCGAATGGTTTTCTTCATTTTATTGTAATTGTCCCAGGAAATCTAAGGATTATGCTTCAATATCTTTAAAATAGAAGTTATGATTCCAAATACTTTTTACAAATACTCATTTATTTATTTTTTCATTCAGTCATTCATGTTTTATATGGTAAAAGTGGCCATTATCAAGGAATTATTTTTTCTGCTATTGGAAACTAATCCTTTGGTATGACTCTTATAATTTTTAAATGTATAGAGTAACTAAGGATTACACCCAAGATCGATTAAATATTGAAAGACTTAAGAAATTGTTAGAGAATCTCTCAGAACAGACGGTTAATTACCATGTTTTTATTTTATTAAGGGCCATTATTACAACTTGCCGTTAAAGATGGGTTTAGTTAAAGGTAACTTAAGCTAAAGTGAACTTTAAAGTAACCTTTAACTTCTTTTCGTCATTACAACCTACAGATAAAATACAGTTAATAAAGTTGGGTTTTGTTAAAGGCAACTTTAGCTAAAGTGAACTTTAAAGTCACCTTTAACTTCTTTTCGTTATTACAACCTACAGATAAAATAAAGTTAACTTTTTCAAAAATATGCCAATGCCGGAGCAATGTCGCTAACATTTGTCAAATTAAACAAGTTTTTTTAAAACGCAGTGTTGTGTTTGCTTATTTTGTTTATATTTGAAGTTGCCATATTGAAAATAATAATAATATGGCTAGATCAGACATAAAGTGAACTTTAAAAGTTACAGATGGGATGATTCTCCCTTTAGTTTAACGCTTACTTCTACTTTATTGTCCACTTAATACCACAATTCATCTGCCCGTTAAAATCCTGCCTTCGGTTAAAGGCAAGTTGTAATAATGTCCCTAATACTTGTAATTCATGGGGATTTGTATTGGGTTATGTGGCGAGAAATTTTCGCTTATTGAGTGCTATTGATTTTCAAGTGGTTATGATACCAAAACATTGTTAATATACTAGTTGTGGGTAGTCAGGATGTTTTCTGGATTGATGTCATTAAAACTCGAAAATCATGATGGAAATTTTCAGTTATTTTTTAGTGGACTCCAGCGTGGATTACTTCAGTTTGTCGACATAATATATAAGTTAATAAGCGGCAATTTATGAGCCTGTATATCATTTATTAAATGAATATTTTTATTACTTTTGAATGCGGGGTTTACTTACAATATAATGGAAATGGGCAGATGTTCAGTTAGAACGTGGCTGTCGTGCTTTTAATTCCACATATCCTCTTATTCTACACATAAATATTTTAATTTACTTAATTGCCTCATTTCCTTTAAGGAAATTCCTTAAGATATCCTTGAAAATGTTTTGCTCTTGTTAATATTCTTTTTTAATTTTCTTGCACTTCCTTAATGCCATAATTTTTTATTGGATTATCTAAAGCAGTCTCTGAAGCAATCTACTGTAAAAAAGATTATTTTAAAGAAAAATTTGTATAATTTTTCAATTTAAGAATAATTTTTTAATCGTACTTCACATTGTGACAACTGTTATTTGTACAGTGAATGTCAAAAGAAACTGTACACTAAGGATAAAATTCCAACAATCACCAAACTCAACGTTTACTACTTAAGGAGAGTGCCGGAAAATTTTTTACAATATTTCGAAACTTTTTGTAATTTTTTTGTTTCAATTTTAAAAACTGGCAATGAAACAATTTTAAAATAAAAATAACGGTAATTTATTAATGTATATTTTTTAATGTACAGTTTCTTTTGACGCTCACTGTACTGTAAAAAAGGAATTTTTTAAAAGAGAAATTTGTATAATTTTTCAATTTAAGAATAATTTTTTAATCAAACTTGACATTATGACAGAATTATATTCAGGCATACTGTGATATGTATGTATGTATTTTTATTTATGTATTACATACATACATATCTACATTTCAAATTTTATTTGCCTTAACTTTTAGCCACATTTCATTTCTAAGTGACAGATACATTTAAGTTTATCGCCAGAAAAACCCTCCATTTTTAATGTTTTCAAAAATATTTCATAGAAAGATGAAAACCATCCCTTTGGTGCTAAAGCATAGAATGAAAATTTCACTTCCGTCGTATTGGATACGAAGGAGGCAATTTGAAAAAAGAAAACTTATTCTCCAAAAAGTTACGAAATATTTAGTTACACTGTTTAAACATTTAGGGCCATTATTACAATTTGTCGTCAACTAAAGGGAGGATTTTAATGGGCAGATAAATTGTTTTTCATTATTATAAGTGGACAATATGGTAGAAGTGAGCGTTAAGCTAAAGGGAGGATCATCCTACCTTTAACTTTTAAAGTTAAGTTTATGTTTGAACATGCCATACATATATATTATTTTCAATACGGCAACTTTTAATACAAACACAACAAAAAAATAAGCTCCTCGTTGCCACTCCATTAAAAAAAAATTGTTTAATTAAGCAATGTTATCGACATTGCCTTGGCATTGACATATTTTTGAAAAAGATAACTTTATTTTATCATTAGGTTGTAATAACGAAAAGAAGTTAAAAGTGACTTTAAAGTTCACTTTAGCTAAAGTTACCTTTTACCAAACCCAACTTTAATGGCAGGTTGTAATAATGGCCCTTAGTTTTTGTATGTGTTGATTATTCTATGAACAGTTCTTTTCCTAGAAAACTCTCCTCTGAAAACCTAAACAAACCACTCTCCTCTCTACACATACATTTCACACCAATGCCTCCTCTTATCTAGACTTTCCCTTACATATGAGGCGGTGCTTGCCTGTGTGTATGTCTATGCGTAAAATAAGAATGGTTTTCCATTATCATTTTCTATTGAAAACTTTGAATTCATTCAACTTGAAACTAAATCCCGTAATCTTAAAAACAATCCATCCACTCCATCATCCATTTATCCACACCAGTGCAGACAGTAAGAAAAACAAATTATAATAGCAACTACAACAATGGGAAATTGTAGTCGTAATACTAGTATAGGAGACCAAAAATAACGGAAAACGTTTCTAGTCATTCAACTACTACGAGACTGTAGAAATGAAAAACTGCCACCAACACAAATGCAATTCCAGAAGAAATTGTGCACAAATCATTGCGTTTGTCCTTGTTGCTGGTATTTGTTAAATTTTTTTTTGCAGGACCATCATGAAAATTGTAAATATGGTCCACAATATAATTTCTATTCATAAACCTGCTCAAGCAATGTCTGAGCTTGGTATACCTGCGAAGATGATAATGGTATGCAGAATGACGTTGAAAAATTCCAGCAGCTCCGTCAAGGTAGGAATGAACCTCTCCGAACCTTTTAATACCATGCGAGGTTTCAGACAAGGCGATATCCCCTATCATGTGACTTCTTCAACTTCGTCATGGAGAGTGTTCTTTGGAAGGCGGGAGTGAATCGCAATGGCACTATTTTCCAAAAAAGCTTGTTGCTTGCGTACGCTGACGACATTGACATCCTAGGGCGTACCAAGCAAGATGTTACTGATGCTTTTAGTGCTATTGAACGGGAGTCGATAAAGATGGGTCTGGCAGTACATGAAGGCAAAACCAAGTATATGTTATCGACAAGTAGAGATATATGGTGTATTGTATCTCAGATTACAGCCGATAACTATATTTTCGATATAGTCAAGGAATTTATACCACCAAAATAATGTCAGCCTGAAGATCAAGCGCAGGATCAGCCTTGCCAACAGGTGCTACTATGGTCTCAATAGCCAATTGAATAGCATAGACCTTTCTAGTGTTCTTTATGGCGCAGGGGCATGGACCGTATTAAGCAATAATGCAGCAGCTTTGAGAGTATTGGAGAGAGAAGTCCTACGTAAGATCTTCGGTCCAGTGCGAGTTGGCGATGATTTCCGCATCCGACCCAACAGTGAGCTGTATGAGCTATTCAAAGACATATACGTTGTGCAGCGTATTAACATTCAGCGCTTGCGCCTGCTCGGCCATGTCGTTGGAATGGAGAAGTATTTGGTGCGGAGATCTGCGGAAGTCAGCGAAGAGGACGACTTTGTTTGCGTTGGAAGGACCAAGTCGAGGAAGCCCTGTCATTGATTGGTGTGATCAAATGGCGTAGGACTGCAAGAAGCAGAGGCGCCTGGAAGGATGTGTTACAGCAGGCCGAAATCCATTAATCGGATTGTTAATGTCCAATTAAGAAGAAGAAACCAGCTTAAACTAGGTTACGTTAGGTTAGATAGGTTGTTAGCAAACGTACCTCGCATGACCAATACGCATGAGAAAACCTATCAGATTCGATAGTGATACACTTTCGAGACAGCCCGTTCCTGAAAACTACCTTGTATGAGGTGTCTTAGGACAATTCCCCATGGGGAAGGATATTAATGCGATTATCTCGAAATTACGGAATTTAAGTTCAATTACGAAGAAGTTTTTTTTACCATAATATACCAATAAAAAGTGACTTTAGTATTCTCTTTTGTTTGTACAGTGAGCGTCAAAAGATACTGTACATTAGAAAAACAATATATGTACATTAATAAATTACCGTTATTTTTATTTTAAAATTGTTTCATTAACAGTTTTTAAAATTGAAACAAAATAAAAATTCCAAATATTGTCAAATTTTTTCGGGCACTCTCCTTAAGTGCTAAAAGTTGAGTTTGTTGATTGTTAGAATTTTATCCATAGTGTACAGTTTCTTTTGCTGCTCACTGTAGTTCATTTTAATACGTATTTTAAACACATTCATTGCTGGTTTAAGCTTTGGTTGCTGGTTTTTGTTTCTTTAAAATCTCTTTTAGATACTTATGTGGCTTAATGTGAACACTTGTTGGCTGAAATTAAAACATTAAAGCACACAAGAAATAATCACTTTAAACGTGAGCAAAGAACGACCACATTTAGGTTTCGTTGCCACGAGGCACACGGTTCTACAGTGAAAAATTCTTTGCTTTTTTTTTCGACAAAAACACACACACACACAGATTTTTCACTTTGAAAACAACACCACACCACAACAATACCACACCGCGAATCTCATTAAATGGAAGGAATTTCAACAATCTGCCATGCCATGTATGTATGTAGGAGCGTATGGTAAAGATAATGAATGAGTTAAATTGGTTGTTATGCCCATGATAAAAATTATGGTTTTTTTTATTAAAAATTAGTTCAATGGGGACAAATAGGTGTTACTGGAGCAGATATGAATGAAATAATTTTCATTTTTATTTTGGCTTCGAATACAATTCAAGAATATGGTTTGGAGTCAAAGCGGCATCACGTAAATGAAGTTATGGAAATGATGGTGCAAAACCCGTAGAAATTGTTTAAGATTTGTGTATGAAAAGTGTCGAAAAAACATTAAGGTGTCTCGATTTCCTAGAAAGGTGCCAGGAACACTTTACTTCATCTCTTTACTATTTACATCACTTGTACTCTACTGTCGCCGTAGTCTAATAGGTTATGTGTTTTGGCTTATTAGACGTATAACCACGGTTCAAAGCCCAGGTCAGTCATCAAAACAAAAATATGAAAATATTTCTTCGGCGACTTCCTCTCAGCAGATTTCTGGCAAAATCCTCTCAGAGTCGGTTTTAAATTGTAGATGCCGCCACTCTTTATACATGACTAGAATTGTAGACTTGCATTTAATGTCAAACATGTACAGAATAAAACTCTTTTTCTTCTTTTTTAATTTTTTTTACTTTTTACTTGACATTACATACATATTTCTACATACATCTGTAGTGTTTGTGGTGTCCTTATAGATGAGTTTACTATTAAAATAACTTCTTTCCCATTTGTGTACACTGTAAAGGTCTGTTTGTGTGTCTGGCTCCTGAATTATTTCTTTTTCCTGCTTTATTGATGTTTTTTCAGTTCAAATATAAAATTTTTTATTCTATTTGTTTCCCCATTTTCAATTATTACCCAAATAAATATCCACAATATTGAACAGAATAGTTTTTCTTTTTTCCATAAATACCTGTAACTTAATTTCAGTTTTAATAGATTTTTTTTCAATCGGTATGTGGATAATAAACAATTAAACTGAATGGATAGTTATCTCCAAAATTTATAGAGTTTTACGTAAATGTGTAAGCGATAATGTGTTAAATTATTTGCAATAAACTGACTTTTAAACGTGCTTTATTTAGGGCCATTATTACAATTTGCCCTTAAAGTTGGGTTTAGTAAAAGTTAATTTTAGCTAAAGTGAACTTTAAAGTCACCTTTAATTTCTTTTCGTTATTACACATACATAATTGGTCATTACCACCCTTCAGTCAGGATTACGACCTAGTTTCTCACACAACTTACGTTGAGTGTGTTAATTTTATACATGAGTGGCGGGGCACCTACATTTTAAAGTCGACTCCGAACGACAGATTTTTGAGAAACTTTTCATGGCCATTTTATTTACTCTCAGAGAGTTTTTGGCAGAAATCTGCTGAGAGAAAGTCGCCAAAGAAATACTCTTTGTATTTTGTTTTGATGTCTGGCCTGGGGTTTAAATCCTGGGTTTTCGTCTAATAAGCCAAAAAAATCTTGTTTAAAGAAAGCTCAGACAATACGAAACATTTTTAAATGATACGACTGCATTGTCTTGAGTTTGTCGTTAAATGTATGCGTATGACACAATATACAATGAGCGTCAAAAGAAACTGTACATTAAAGAAAAATATACATTAATAATTTACCGTTACTTTTTATTTTAAATTGTTTTATTAGCAGGTTTTAAAATCGAAACAAAAAAAAAAAATTTTTTTAAAAATTCGAAATATAGTCAAATTTTTTCGGACACTCTCCTTAAGTGGTAAAAGTTGAGTTTGGTGATTGTTAGAATTTTATTCTTAGTATACAGTTTCTTTTGACGCTTACTGTACGTATGAACATAATCAATACTTCTGTAAAAAGAAAAACCAAATTTATCTGTGTTGGTGTGGGTGTTAACACTTTTAAAATGTATGTATGTAGTGGTCAGCAAGATCAAGTATAAATGAAAGGACACTAAAGAATCGACGATTGCTGCTGTGGCCACTGCAATGAAAGTTAATTTAATGACTTCAATTAACAAAAAAAATGTAATTAAAGATCCTAAATGTGTATGTGAGAGCCTGTAAGTCTTCTTTAAGATTTTGATCAAGAGATGCATTCTAGCTTTAAAACGTTCAATTTTACTTTCAATGAATATGGAATCTGTATTCCAACTGTAATAATGCGTGACATTTTCACGCATATGCAAGTTTTTTATTTTATTTATAAACTTTTCGCATTGTATGTGAATATTTAAATGAATTTTTAATTTTAATTAAAAACATTTAATTTACTTAATACCCTTGAAAAGAAAATGTAGAGATTATGAGAACTCTTTATGAATACAGTATAAATAAATATCAATTAATATTTTGATAATTAAGCCTACGAACATAATAGAATAGAAAAGAATTCTTTGTTGCAATCCAATAGACGTTACATATAGGCTGCCTTCCAAAATGTATCAATACAAAGTTTGTATGCAGTTCTACTACTGTATATAAACTCTGTAGATATGCAAAGCAACCAAACAATGCATCAACTATAAAACCGATGCCTGATTGCTTTTTGACTGCGTTAAAAATACACATTGACGACGCTTTGAATTAGAATACTTCGTATATATTTTGTACAGCGGCATTATGAAACACGACACTTTGTTCAGACACAAAGCAACTAACATTTTGGAAGGCAGCCATACTATTTGTATACAAATGAATACTTTCGTATATTAAATCCTATTTATTTAAGCGTATTACATTAGTATTGTTGCTACATTTGTTGAAATTTACTTTAATAAGAGACTTGATTTTATTGTCATTATCATCATCATTATTATCAGTGTAACACATGGATGCATACATACATACATACATGGATGCATAGAAGTTCATATTCATTGTGTTCGTATGTATCATATGACTCAACCTATTGCCTATTTGAGGTCTATGAGAACACAAGTTGTACCACATGCTATAGACATGACACGAATAGGATGTCAACAGCATAAATATTTAAACACTTATAGGTATGGGCATTGAGTTTCAATATTAAAAGACTGTTCAGAAAATCAATTCATTGTAGTTGGCTGAACTACATACATACATACATATTTGGTCATTACCATCCTTCAGTCGGGATTACGGCCCGGCTTCTCAACACCAACACATGAGTAGCGGGACCTACAGTTTAAAGTCGATTGCGAGCGACAGATTTTTGAGAAACTTTTCATGGCAAATGTATTTACTCTCAGAGTTTTTGCCAGCAATTTAATGAGAGGAAGTCGCCGAAGAAATACTTTTTGTATTTTATTTTGATGTCTGGCCTGGGGTTTGAACCCTGGCTTTACGTTTAATAAACCAACACACTACGTACTAGACTACGGCGACTTCAGTTGGTTGAACTGTTCATCGCAATATGGTATTCCACTAGAAAACCAACAGGAATTTCCTTATTTTTTACCAAGACTCAGACACACTTCGAAAAATTGGCTGTATAAACAAATGGTATGGTTTGACATTCATTTTTTTGTGAAAGAATAAATATTTTAATTGCATTAGTTTTCAGAGGAAACCTTCACAATTCTTGCAGCCCAAGCAATGATGTGGTTTTCCTAATCCGAGTTGTTTTAAATTCCTTTTATTATCAGTTCTACAAGAATATTTCATAGTTCAGTAGTAGAAGATTTTTTTTTCTTCATCCTCAGTAAAATTAGAGAGAGAGAGAGAGCTTGAGCGGATAAGGCTCTCTAGGAATGTTAATACGACAGACTACTAACCACAGATCAGCAATGAGTATTCAAAAATATGAGTAGATACGAATCATACTCATAATTTCTGATACTTACAAGCATTCATAGTTATTTTAACATCATGGAACCTCTAATCATTTTCAAAGTTTGAAGTACTCATCATACTCATACTTAACAACACGTATGATGTTGTTGATTTCGACTCTCCATAACTCAACATGTACACGAATCACAAAATAAGTATGATTAGCGTACGAATACTAAAATATTCACTAGAAGATTGTGTGTTTACTCTGCTTGATGCTATGTCTTTTCTGCTCATGTGCCTTTCTTTTTTTAAGTTATGAGTCTGAATGAGCAGGCTTATGAATCAAACATATTTCGAATGGTATGAGTTTGATGTCAATATTGTAGGCATACTCATTGCAGCCTGTAGTTATAAATCAACGTTGTAGTGAGTATGAGGGAATCAGAGTACATAGTTAAATTTCAATATTGTTGACTCACTTATATTCAAAATTTTATGAGTGCTTATGAGTAGCCAAAAAACGATTCATTATTGATCTCTGATACCAACCCACATTGCAATGCCATAAAGTTACTGGCACCGAGTACCATTTCATTTTCTTTTATTTTCGATTATTTTACGTTTAGACATGAGTTAGATGCTCATATAACCTTAAATTAAAATCTTTTCTTCTCAATGTCTTATTAAAATATCCGAATACCCTAACTAGTCTGTAACATACATATTATATTTCACCATTATATGCTACATAGTTCTTTTACATACACAGTATTAAATACAATATATATGTATGTAATGTATAAACTGTTAAATACTTTCTATTGTCTTTTAAAAACAAAAACAAAAAAAAAGTTATATTTAATGACCATGTTTTAAGGTTGAATCCTTATGTTGTTGCTGTTGAGTCCATTTAAGTCTTATAGCAGTGTCAGTTACAATTATTACAATTGTCCTCATTGTTTTATTTTTTTGCATACATAATACGAAGGTCGATCAATAAGTCCTTGATGTTTTAAATGAAACATACATAATTGGTCATTACAACCCTTCAGTCAGTATTACGTCCTATTTCTCAATGAAACATAGGTTTTTGAATAAGAAATCAATTTATCTTTCAACATAGAATTCACTCTACGTTTTTTCTATCCTCTCCAATATATATGATTTCCCGTAGCAAATTCCGGAAAAGAAGAGTATTTGTAGAAATCACTTTTTCCATTCTTTTCTCAAATCACGCTGTCTTCTGAAGTCAATGGTTATTTAACTCAAACTGACCGCCACGGCATGATTAAATTTTGACAGGTGTCGACTGGCAGATTCTTATTGATAGGATCAGTGTTGGTTAAGTCGCGAGAAATTTAAATAATTACATGCCCACCCTCGTGTACATATTTGAAACTCTTGCATTTGATAGGGAAGATAAGATAACACAGTTTATTTTACGTTGAAATTTTACACGATATGAGAGGAGATAAAAGAAATAAGCAGAGCCATTATGGAGCCCACAATATCTAACATGTTATAGAGCATAGGTATAATAATTGCCTCAGTTAATTTGGATATAACTCACACTTATTATAGGTTAGATGAATCTCATTGGCAGCAGGAAGGTACGTACAATATTGCTAGACTCTGCTAGACACGTATGGCTAAAGAAAGGAATCCGAATCAGTTCTGTTTTTAAATCACAAGGCCATCCTTCGCACCATAGCGATTTTTACAGGCCTCTGCTCTTTTGGTAGGCATGCTGAAAGACTTAGCATTGCGACAAATGAATTCTGGGGGACTTATGGATCTGAAGAGGAGAAAGAGACTGCCTTTCACGTCATGTGTTAGAGCCCTGCTCTTGTAATAAAGAGACGAAGGTTTTTAATCTCTCATTTTCTAATATCTCTGACCGAGCTTTCAAATATAAAGATTACTGCAGTAGCATGATTTATTTTGATCTTGAGTTGGTTTTCTCTATGAAATGTTTGAGCCCAGGGTAGTTTTGATTGTGGTATCAAAACTTATTCCTTTAAGAGGGGTCCGCCACCTTACTCAACCTAACCTAATATTATTAATATTAAAGCACAGGTCGTTCTACGAAGGGAGGAGACCTAAAAATCTTATGGATTTTCATTATAAACCTTAACATCGTTTTACTGTGTTCTCATCAAATGTAGGATATCGATCTTGTAAAATGTGTGCATAGTGCACATAGTAGCGTATGATAGACTAAGGGCCATTATTACAACTTGCCGTTAAACTAAACCCAAGTTAAAGGTAACTTTAGCTAAAGTGAACTTTAAAATCACATTTAACTTCTTTCCGTTATTACAACCTATTGATAAAATAAAATTAACTTTTTCAAAAATGCGGCAGTGCCGGGGCGAAATATGAAAAAAAATATTTCTTCGACGACTTCCTATCAGCAGATTTCTGGCAAAAACTCTGAAAGCAAATAATATTGCCATGAAAATTTCTCAAAAATCTGTCGTTCGGAGTCGACTTTAAACTGTAGGTCCCACCACTCATGTATAAAATAAACAGACACAACCAAAGTGGTGTTGAGAAGATAGGCCGTAATCCTGACTGAAGGGTTGTAATGGCCAATTATGTATGTATGTATGTAAATATGTTATAATCTTCCATCACAGAAGTGCAGGACAGTACACCAAAGTAAAGTAAATTTGCTAATTTCATAAGCATCAAGTAAATTCTAATTAATTATCCACCTTCACTTTTATCCGCATATGAATAAAAAATCGTATTGGAAAGAAAAAAGCATTAATTTGCCTTTGAATCCATCATCTGTAAGCAATTATTGCTTGTGATTTCATTTTGGACTACACTTTCCTTTTGGGTTCCTTTTGCTGCCTTTGCTTAAAATAATGATGACTTTTGATACGAACGTTAAATTTGATGACGAATAAGCGAAACAGTGAGTGAGAGAATGAATGTGAAACGGTTTCTGCAACACAATTTCATTATTTTCTGCTGATTATGGCCTAAAAATTAAATGAAGTCAACGATGTAATGTGGGTCGGGAGGCAAAAGATGTGTCGGTGTTTAATAAGTCATAATTGCTCTGTAATTTATTCAACGAAAGCGATGAAATGCAAAACGTTGTAGTCTCTTGTGGGTGATTGTGTTTAGAGTAAATGGAAAACCGTTGTAACAGATTTTATTTTATTACTTAAAACCAAAAAGGGGTAATGCTGTTATGAATCATTGTGAAATAATAAATTATTAGCAGAAGACATGACCTTTGGAAACTCGTGAAAGGTGTTGTTGATATTATAAATTTCAGATGTGTATGAAGATAAATTGGAATTTGAAGATCCAAGACGTAATCCATAAATTTTAGCAGCGCCACATTTGGCGTTAACAGAGTTAACAGAGCTCTGTGAGTTGTTTAATGGTATCCATCTGAACAAGCCCAATTGTTTAGAAACTAATTTTAGGACAAATACTAGGTCTATGAGTACCATATCATACTCAAAGGAAGCTTCTAAGGCCGCTTAATTTTTTAATTAAGTTATATGGTATTGAGAAAATTGGCTTTCAATTGGTTTTGGCTTTGCTTGTAAATTTTCTAGAAGATCGGTGGCCATTTTGGAACATATAAGAAATAGTACACGATACAGACTATACTAATTCCGTCCACCAACCATCTTTTACATTTCAACCCTTTTGTTCACAAATAATAATAATCATAATGAGAATTAAATTTTATATCAGTAGTCTTTTTTTTATATCAGTGAATGGTTTCAAATTAATAATTTTCCAGGGATTTAAGTTAGTAAAGAAGCTTAATGTAGCTACGCACACTTAATGCAGAATTTTAACTAGTTGGTCATTACAACCCTTTAGTCAGCATTCCAACACCACTCATATTGTGCGTGTTAATTTCATGCATGAGTGATGGGACCTACAGTTTAAAGCCGGCTCCGAACGACAGATTTTTGAGAAACTTTTCATGGCAATTTTTATTTACTTTCAGAGTTTTTGCCAGAAATCTGCTGAGAGGAAGTCGCCGAAAACTACTTTTTGTATTTTGCCTTTTTTGTCTGGCCTGGTGCTCGATTCCTGGCTTTTCGTCTAATAAGCCAACACACTACCTACTAAACTACGGCGACTTAAATAGAAATATTTTTTCAAATTTTCGATTTGATTTCTGAACTGGGATTTGAATCGAAGCCTCACATCTAATAAGGCAACACATTACCCACTAAACTACGGCGACTTCGTACTATACAAATCTTTATTGTTCAATCTCCACAACGTTTGCTTAAAACTTGTGGTTGGTTGAATGACTGTGCTCAGTAAGATCTATCATTGAAATGTAAATGAACTTCTGAATAGTTTTCTTTATTTTTTACAATTCCTATCTAAATTTATATGTCATCCTAGGATTAGAAATTTTAAAATTCTTGCAAAAGTAGGCTTAAATTATTGATATTTATCTCAATACCATGCATTTTTTAAAGATTATATACATAGCTAAACATTATCTGCATTATACATGTTCAATGCTGATGATTGTGATTATTTTGCTAGAAATCCTTTTAAAATCACAGTGACTTCAATTAGAACCTTAGCAAAATATCCTGTTAACTTCGTTAACGTTGCTCAAGGGTATAAAATTAATCTTTACCAACGTCCTTGCAACAACGAACTTAAATTTAAAAAGCAAAATCAAAGCTAACAAAACACACTTGCATTATAAACGTGTGTGTATTTATTTTTTTGGTACGAAGAAAAAATACAAAAATTATGACAAATAGTTGTTGACATTGTTTACATTGTTTACGTGTAAGTAACAGGATAGCGTACAATATACCTACATTGAAGTAAATAATGAATGAAAAGAAGGAGTATAAAAAATATTTACACACCTATGGTAGTACACATACAGTTTAAACAAAACTGTATAACAGTCATGCGCTCTTATACACTGTCTTTAATAAAGTAATTTAAGTATAAGATTTTAAACAAAATGTTGGCATAAATGGAAATTAATTGTTTCTTTTTTGTTTGTTTGCAAAATTTATTGAAATTTAAAAGGCTTTCCTAAATACTATATCTGAACATGCTTTTCGTAAATAATGTATACACAGGCTAGAGCTAATAAGTTTCCAGCTTTTCCAATGGTAATACAGATTTACTATACAGTAAGCGTCAAAAGAAGCTGTACATTAAAAAGAAATGTACGTTAATAATCGTTATTTTTATTTTAAAATTGTTTCGTTGCCAAGTTTTTAAAATTGAAACAATTAAAAAAATTGCAGAGAATTTCGAAATATTGCCAAATTTTTTCGTGCACTCTCCTTAAGTGATAAAAGTAAGTTTTTGGTGATTATTAGAATTTTATCCATAGTGTACAGTTTCTTATGTCGCTCACTATATGCAGATATAGTCCTTTTAAGCTCAATGCACGTACTCCTTCCAAATAATAAATTCCGCTGAGATCAACAAAATAGATTTGTTTGTGAGATGACTTACAATATTCCCAGGTTACTTACCATAGCCGGTTCAATTATTGAGAGGAGTAGAATGCTACAAGTTAAGAGTGGCGTGGAGTCAACGCTGATGCTTCAGAAAGCCAACTGTAAGTTATGTTAGATAAATGGGAGACATTCCCATTTTTGTTTGTTATTGTTTACATTTTTGTTATAAAACTCTTATACTTTCTTATAGTTACATATACGAGTATACCGTAAATATTTATCTATATTTTTTACTTTCTTACTTTCCTTTCCTCTCTCTCTGTATTTCTCTCTCTTTAATTCCTTTTTTAAGCACTATAACTGTTATATGAGATAAATGAATCTCTCAGTTCTCAGCATCCTTCGTTTACTTTTTAAACTTTCTTTCTGCTATCATCTCTCATGGCATATTAGATGTGTTATTACACCACAATTTTCTCTATTTTTTGCAATCTCTTGCGTATTATTAAATTGACATTATTTCAGTTCCTTTTGTTATATTTCTACAGCATAAATGGATTATTTGTACCTATGTGGTGTACCCATAGTAAGGTCAGTAGTAAAATTCAATTCAATCGGCTTAAACGTTAACGCTATTTAACGGAAATGGAAAGACAAAAAACGGAACGAGAATATTTTTGACGTATAAAATGAAAGAATAGCCTTTGCCGTAAAAGTATGGATTGAAAGGATTTTTTCTGAAATTTCAAGTGAATCAAAGTGAATTTCTTTCGGGCTTTAAAACTATTAACACTGAAACTTGCAATGTCATTTGGATTGCTCCTGGATAATACAGATGTTAAACATATATGCCACCTACTAAAAATAAAGGATAATTGCTAATGGAGGCTATATTCATAACAAAAAACCTAAGAATTTATATCATTAAAAACAAATTTAAATTTAAAAGCAATCAAAATGACCTCCTTGTGCAATCAAGTGCTTAAAAATTGAAAGCAAATCAAATCAAAATATACAATAAAATTGTGGAACATATTGGAAATAATTTAATTAAAATAAAAGTTATCTATAAATGAGCACATATTTATTTATGTACAGTGGGCGTCAAAAGAAACACTACATTATGTTTCATTGCTAGTTTTTAAAATTAAAAAAAAAAACAATTACAAAAAATTTTAAAATTTGTCAAATTTTTTCGGGCACTCTCCTTAATTGATAAAAGTTGAGTTTGGTGATTGTTAGAAATTTATCAATAGTGGACAGTTTCTTTTGACGCTCACTGTATTAACAAATACTATAATATGATATACAGTGAGCTAAAAAATTAAATGAAAACATCAATAGTTTTTAAAATAACGTGCAATTAATACATACATAACATAATTGGTCGTTACAACCCTTCAGTCAGGATTACGACCTAGTTTCTCACACCACTTATGTTGTGTGTGTTAATTTTATACATGAGTGGTGGGACCTACAGTTTTAAGAAACTTTTACCTGGCAATTTTATTTACTTCCCAGAGTTTTTGCCAGAAATCTGCTGAGATGAAGTCACCGAAGAAATATTTCTTTTTCATATTTTCGTTTTGATGTCTAACCTGGGCGTTTGAACCTTGGCCTTACGTCTAATAAGCCAACACACTACCTACTAGACTACGGTGACATCATTATACCAAATGGAACTAAAAGCCTTCTTAATAGCCCGGGTAACGAAATCATAAATGAGAGTCATGTATATGCGGCATCAACTTCGGTGGATCAATAAGTAACTGCCGAATTCACACAATGTCAGCCGCTGTGATGCATCAAGTGACTGGCGTGTAGATACGGAACTCGTCACAAAATAATTAAGTTTTAGTTGAAGACTATATAACCTACTATACATGGTCTCTTCAAATATTAGTTAGTCATGCTTGGTTTAAAAAGAAATCATTTACATCAACATTTATTCCTGTTTTAGAAAATATCACACTTTTTGTATCCTTTTTGTAAAAACCAATCATATTTTACACAATTAAAAAAAATGTTTTAAACCCTTAAGGAAATACGTAGTAATCTACATATATGCCAGACAATATGTATTCCGAAAAGTTATGATAACAACTTAAAACAAAAACCAGGAGTCAAAAGTTTTGTAAATTGCCACAGCAAAGACCAATTAATACCATGAGGTTGAACGTGTCTGTTACGTGTTAAGAGAATATGGAAAATTAAAATAAAAATTGATGCTAAAAAAGAGACATATGTTATAAAGTATGAACGAATAAAGAAATGAAATGATATTGTAACGAAAATAAGAAATCAGGATACTGGTGTTTTCGTTTTATATTAAAATTATAAACAAAATCTACAAAAACAAAACAATGCACTAAACAAACCAGTTTACAAATTATCGTACTGCTTAATATTAACAACAAACACCAGCATAAAAAAATGGTAAACAAGTAAACAAAAATACACAAACAACACTGCAATAATAAATGTGAACAACGATGTTTAATTCTTTAAATTATTACAATAAAACTTTTCTTATTTTTGTATTTTTTTAAAACGTTTTAGAAAAAAAAACACAATTGAGGTTTTCTTTAAATAAATGAAAAGAAAAAAAATTATAAAAAAAGTAAAACAAAATTGAAAGAAAAACATTTCTATGCAAATATTTGCTTCTACACAATGCCTCACATTGTCGTTTACTTACAGCCACTTGTGTTTTAGTTACACCTCCGTGTGTATCTGCATGTGTTGTTAAAACCGACATGTTTTATTCCTTCCCTCCAGTTCCATTCTCTCCTCTCCTGTTAACACTCCTCTTATTTCTGTACTAAATGGCATTTTAACTTTTTAGTACAAGTATCACTCGAGTGTGGTGTTGTATTGTGTTTCCATTATTTTACATTTTTCGTACCATATTTCGCTTTCATTTTCCTGGGTATGTAAGTGGATATGGCCAGGAGGGAATACAATTCTATTTTTGTTTTTTAAGTCTGGTTTTTTAACAACAAACTTGTGAATAAACAATTAGAATTACACAGTCGGTAGGTAGAACTGTTGTCTGATTGTACCGGTAGAAAAACATTATACTTGTGTAACCAAATATGAGTTGTGCATGGGGGTGAGTATGCAAATGAATACGTAAACTTATGTATGTAATCCTACAACGCTTACAATGTGTGCAATATTGTAAATTAGACAGAAGAAGAAGTTGGTTGCATATGTTGTTCTAACCAGACACTGTCAAAAATAACAATCAAGAATATGTTTTAAAAAATTGTAAAAACTTTGTAAAAACTGTTGAAGAAAACCAAGAATACTTAGGAAAATTCTCAATTTAAGAAACCGCTCGATTTGTTCAGCTTAAATTTGTCTTGACTCAAATTGAGAACATTACATATCGTTATTATACTCGTACATACATAATTGATCATTACAACCCTCCAGTCAGCATTACGACTTAGCTTCTCACACCATTTATGTTGTGTACGTTAATTTTATACATGAATGGCGGGACTTACAGTCTAAAGTCGACTCCGAACGAAAGATTTTTTGAATAAATTTTCATAGAAATTTTATTTTCTTTCTTTCGTTTTTGCCAGAAATCTGTTGAGAGGAAGCCGCCTAAGAAATATTTTTTAATTTTTCGTTTTGTTGGAGATGTTTGACCTGGTGCTTGAACTGTCGCCTTTACGTTTAAGAAGCCAACACGCTACCTACTAGACTACAGCGGCTTCATCGTTATCGCTATCATTATTATAGTTGCAGTTATTAACTTCTGTGGGGGCCAGAACCGTTCGGTGGAGTGGTGTCAGTTGTTTGGAACGGTATTCTAAACTAAAAGTAAGACAAACGCAGGCAAAAACTCTTCTCAAACCAAGTAGACTTGAGGCAATCGAAACTTTAGTTGCGAAATTACAATATGAGGAGAGTTAAATCATTCATACGACTATCCATTAATAATTTGCGGTTGGTAACTGGTCTTTTAACAGGGCACTATAGAATCAACGTACACTTATTCAGCGTAGTGCTTGTATCGAGCCCACATACAGTGAGCGTTAAAAGAAACTATACACTATGGATAAAATTCTAACAAACAACAAACTCAACTTTTATCACTTAAGGCGAGTGCCCGAAAAAATTTGACAATATTTTGAAATTTTTGTTTCTTTTTTTTTGTTTCAATTTTAAAAAACTGGCAAAGTAACAACTTTAAAATAATTATAACGGTAATTTATTAATGTATATTTTTCTTTTAATATACAGTTTCTTTTGAGGCTCACTGTATATAGATCCTGTGGCGATGAGCATGAATCATCGAAACATAATCTTGAAACCTATGAGGGCATTAATGTTCTCCACTTGCCAGAGAGGGAATTATCATTGTTGACACCGAGCAGCTTTCTGAAGTTTGTCTGGGCAATATTAATGGAGAAGAAACACTCGTTTAATTCTTCTCATTATGCTTTGTACGATATGTGTACATAAATGGGTACTCCACCCACTTGAATAAGTGAAATAATAGTCATTATTTTTCTGTAAAGCGCATGGCGACACATCAAATTTAACTGATCAAATTTGCATATATGGTGGATTTGCTTTGCACAGCAACACACCAAAATTGTATCTTCAAAATTCGTTGCAAAATGTAGCCTTCCAAAATGTATCAATACAAAGTTTGTATGCAGTTCTACTACTATATATAAACTATGTAGATATGCAAAGTAACCAAACAATGCATCAACTATAAATCCGATGCCCGATTGGTTATTGACTACGTTAAAAATACACATTAACGACGTTTTGAAATAGAATACATTGTATATATTTTGTACAGTGGCATTATGAAACACGATACTTTGTTCAAACACAAAGCAACTAACATTTTTGAAGGCAATCTTGTTGTGAAGAAGAAAAGAACATATGATGTCTTCATCCCAGGCAGTAAAAATCAAAAGTATTTTGATATTCTTCAAACTAATCTCAGCCAATACGTGTGAGTATTTTTTTTACCAACACATTAATAAAAAAGGCG
The DNA here is from genome assembly GCA_932273835.1 of Sarcophaga variegata. Lineage (NCBI taxonomy): Eukaryota > Metazoa > Arthropoda > Insecta > Diptera > Sarcophagidae > Sarcophaga > Sarcophaga variegata. Next base: position 111,701,840 of record OW026362.1, on the reverse strand, counting down.
AGTTTGATCCATTATTTGATGTGTGGCCGGGCAATTTAAGTTGTTATTATTCCTTTGGTAGACTAGAATATTTCTCATACTGTTACATTTATTACAGGTTTTAGTTTTTTCTTTTTTTCTTTCATATGTAATGCAAAGTTTCACTTATTTGTTGCATTTCTTTTCAGATTCAAAAAACTTGAGAGTTTGAATTAAAATTTGTACTTCAAGTGGCCTGTCCAAACTTATCTTATGACATACATACATAGATCACATCAAGTTGCTATTATAATAGTTTATGCACACTGTAAAGAAACCAGATGAAGATACAGGAAAACTGACAAATCGGAAGGCCAGAGGGAAAGTTGTTGACTTGGAGAGCGTTATTAAAATATTTTCTTTGATCAAACGCATGTAGAAAAATATGTAATTTTTCTATGATCTTTAGAGATTATTAGAACAATTAATAAATGATTACCGAATGCATTTTATTTACATCAAATATTGGAAATACTGGATTCATATACAGTGGACAGTAAAAGTCTTAGTACGGCAATATATTTTAACAATTTCATGAATTTTAGTCAAAAGTTTGTATACAAAGTTATAGTTTATATATTTATTTTATTAATTTATTTCTGTTTTATTATAAATAAATTTATTTATTTAAATTTTATTTATCATAAAACAAGAGAAAAATAAGGAAAAGTTTCAGATGACTAAATAGGTACCCCCAAGGAGAACCCTGAGTAAATTTAAAATTCAATGGCCTAATATATGAAAATGTTATCCCTTGTATTGAAGTCGCCGTGGTCTAGTAGCTAGTGTGTTGGCTTATTAGACGAAAAGCCAGGGTTCGAGCCCCAGGCCAGACATCCTCTCAGCAGATTTCTGACAAAAACTCTGGGAAGTAAATAAAATTGCCATGCAAAGTTTCTCAAAAATCTATCGTTCGGAGTAGACTTTAAACTGTAGGTCCCGCCACTCATGTATAAAATTAACGCACACAACATGAGTGGTGTGAGAAGCTAGACTGTAATCCGGACTGAAGGGTAGAATATCCCTTAAGGGCAAGCATTCCATTTAACCCATTTGGAATTGAATATACAAGTTTTGTTTTGTGTTTTCTGATGGCACCATGAGCAAGTTTTTCGGTTGACTTTTGTTTGAGGTTTAGCGATTACGTAACCGTTCTTTTAAATGATCTCCTAAATACTCTCTTGAAGTCATAATAAACAAATAAATAAAAAAAAAATATATATTGCCGTACTAAGACTTTTGCTGTCCACTGTACATATACTGTGATACATATACAATTTAAGGTATAATAATAAAAATTTAATCAAGCAAGTATTGAATTATTATGTAATGTTAGCTTTTATAAACATCAATCTTTGGTCAGTTCGAATGTAATAACGTTCTATGTGGACCAGAGATCAGCAATGAATCGTTTTTTCGCTACTCATAAGTACTCATAAAATTTTGAGTATGAGTGAGTCAACAGTGTTGAAATTTAACTACTCTAATTCATTCATACTCAGTACAACGTTGCTTATATAAGCACAGGTTGCAATGAGTATGAGTACAAAGTTGATATCAAACTCACAACATTCAAAATATGTTACTCATTTGGATTCATAAATTTAGAAAAATACTTATAATACTCATAAATGATTCGAGTGATTCGAATCATTCATCAAAATTTACAGTGATAGTATGTAGTGTTCGTAGCGAATCATACTTATTTTGTGATTCTTGTAAATGCTGAGTAAAGGAGAGTCGAAGTCAACAACATCATGCGTATTGCTAAGTATGAGTACGATGAGTACTTCAAACTTTGAATATGAGTAGTATGAGTATGATATTAAAATAAGTATGAATGCGTATAAATATCGGAAATTATAAGTATGATTTGAATCTACTCATCTTTTTGAATACTCATTGCTGATCTCTGATGTGGACTACGTCAGGTCACATATAATACTAGTAACTCACCTGCAGCTACAGAAGCTTGGTCAAAAGGCTTTTATGCGTATAGCCTTGCCTGCCACAAAAACAAGGCTTTCAGCGAATGCCTATCATAAGGAATTTTTTAACTCACCAGCGCAATTTCAATATATTAAGGAACTAAACGATGTTTATTTAAACTAATTGACATTTTCGTCACTACAAATCGTTCAATTTAAATAATTTTCTTTTTTTTAGTTTTTAAGATTTATTTTAATTTGAAATTGAAGTTTCAATAAATAAAAGCAATAAAATAAAATAAATTAAGCCACCTCAAGAAGAAACTCTTTTTACTTTTTAAACTTTTAAAGGAAATAATAAAATTACTTCCACTAGATGTATGCAAATTCTGCTCTACACACACTCGCATTAAGACACATTAAAAGTAAATTTTAAAAACACTTCCTTAATACATATACACGAAACAAAAAAGGAAGAGTACTACGATAATAGAACTTTTATATTTAAAAAACTTTTTATTTAAAATTTTCTTTTTCTTCCTTTGAATCCATTCATCACAATATTTTCATTTCTTTTTTTTTCGTTGCTTTCTTAATTTCTCATTAAGAAAATCACGCATCTTGTGAAATTATCTTCACATGAGAGAAGCAGAGAATATCACAATAATGAACAATGTTATGAAAAGTTCGGAAAAACGTGTTTTGAAAATGGAAAAGTTTTTGCAAATCAATTTTAAACTTTGGGGGAAGGTTTTCAATCAAAATAATATGACAGAGTATGTATGCATGTAGAAAACCTTTGACGGGAATAATGCTTGACATACGAAGTAAAGTAAAGAAAAAATGGTTTTTAATGATTAGAAGTTAAATAGAAAATACAATAATTGGGTAATTAGGAAATAAAGTTTTGGTAATTGTTGTTAAAAATTAATTTCCGTATACATATATACATAATTGGTCATTACAACTCTTCAGTCAGGATTACGACCTAGTTTCTCACACCACTTATGTTGTGTGTGTTAATTTTATGCATAAGTGGTGGGACCTACAGTTTAAAGTCGACTCCGAATGACAGATTTTTGAGAAACTTTTCATGGCAGTTTTATTTACTCCAAGAGTTTTTGCCAGAAATCTGCTGAGAGGAAGTCGCCGAAGAAATACTTTTTGTATTTTGTTTTGATGTCTGGCCTGGGGCTCGAACCCTGGCTTTACGTCTAATAAGCCAACACACTACCTACTAGACTACGGCGACTTCATCATTGAGTTGTAGTAACGAAAAAAGTTAAAGGTGACTTTAAAGTTCACTTTAGCTAAAGTTACATTTTACTAAAACCAGCTTTAAAGGCAAATTGTAATAATGGCCCTTAATTGGATAAGTTGGTTGATTGTTATTAATAATTTGAAATTTGAACACAATTTCAAGCAAATATATGAAAAAAAAAATCATTAAAAACACGTAAATTATAGGCTTAAATTGTACTATAATATAATATTGACATCATATTCTAGACATGCAATATAAATATAGACAAAACGTTGATATAAATGAAATACAGTGAGCGTCAAAGGAAAATGTCCTTTAAAAAAATATACATTTGGCCAATTCACGACTTTATATCGTGTATGTTGTATTGAATACACTTGGTTGTTTGTGAACGTTCAATGCTATGCTGTATTGTGATGTAGTAGTCTTCTTCATAATTTTTGGCATTCACACAATTTGATAGTACGAAACCAATATAACTTTTAAAAACATATGAAAAATGTGTATAAATGTATCGGATTTTTACATGAAAATTATCAACAACAATCATACACTGTTGTATAGTCGTCCAACAATACAATGAATACAACGATACAACGTCTTGTGTGAATTGACCAATTAATTAATTACCGTTATTTTTATTTTAAAATTGTGTCAACAATGACAATTCCCTGTCTAGCAATTAATGCCCCATAGGTTGCAAGATCATGTTTCGATGATTCCTGCTCATCGCCACAGGATCTATATACAGTGAGCGTCAAAAGAAACTGTGCATTAAAAAAATATACATTAATAAATTACCGTTATTATTATTTGAAAAATTTTTCATTGCCAGTTTTTAAAATTGTAACAAAAAAATCCAAAAAAATTTTTTAGGGCACTCTCCTTAAGTGGTAAAAGTTGCGTTTGGTGATTGTTAGAATTTTATCCTTAGTGTACAATTTCTTTTGATGCTCACTGTATATCTGCTTAAATTTGTTTTAATTTTTATTTCAATTTAAAGGATATTAAAAATTTAAAAAATCTTTAAAATTTTCGAAAACTAATTGCAATGCATTTGACCCACAAAACAACCTGGCCTGTCAGCCAAACAAACCGAGAAAAAATTTCTCTTGTTTTACAATTGTTTGTAAAACAATAATAAAGTAAAGCAATTACGACGGAACCACTGCCATTAACACTATTCATGCACAAATTGTGTCATGATACAATTTAGAAAAATATAACTACAACAAGAAAATTTATAAAATATTGTGTGTAAATTTCTAACAAGTCAACAATTATTTAAAGTTCATTTATTTCGACAACAAAATTAAAAAAAAACTATAAAAACGATACTCATTAAAATTGTAAATTTTTTACATCAAATTTTCTTTCATTTCTTAAATTCCCAAAGCTTGAATATTTATGTGGAATAAAAAAGTAAAAGTACTTTGCAGAAAGTACCACAGAAATTTTTTTATGTAACAAAATACCCTGTAAACATCTTGGAAAATTATAAACTATTGTTGCCTTGTAGCCTTGTATCCTTGTCTACCTTTTCTTTACTTTTATTTTTTTCAAAACTTTACTTGCTGTGTTGATTTTGTTGTCCAGCGAAAATCGTTTGTTAAATTTCAAAATTTCCAAACCAGAAAAATCAACCATAAAATGCTGAAAGTTTGGAAGCAAAAATTTTCTTATATCCCAGGGGCTTTACCGTACAAGGCTACAGAGCGAGATTAATGTACATTAAGGTGGAGTTAGGTTTAATAAGAAATGTCCGGGGTAATAGATTTTGTTTAACACGAAATAGTGTAGACTTCAACTAGGCGTTTAGAACAGAGATCAGCAGTGAATCGTTTTTTCGCTACTCATAAGCATTCATGAAATTTTTAATACAAGTGAGTCAATAATATTGAAATTTAACTATGTACTCTGATTCATTCATACTCACTACAACGTAGATTTATAAGTACATGTTGCAATGAGTATGCGTACAACGTTAACATCAAACTCATACCATACGAAATATGTTTGATTCGTAAGCCTACTCATTCTGATTCGTGTGACTCGGATCATTCATCAAAATTTACAGTCTTATTTATTGTTGCATTTATAAAAAAAAGAAAAAACAGAGCAGCAAGCAAAGCTTCTGGTGAGTATTTCAGTGTTCGTATGCTAATCATACTTATTTTGTGATTCGTGTAAATGTTGAGTTATGAAGAGTCGAAATCAACAACATCATACGTTTTAAGTACGAATGTGATGAGTACTTCAAACATCACACGTGTTATTAAGTATGAATATGATGAGTACTTTAAACTTTGAATATGAGTAGAGGTACCGTGATGTTAAAATAAGTTTGAATGCGTTTAAGTATCAGAAATTATGAGTATGATTCAATTCTACTCATCTTTTTGAATACTCATTGCTGATCTCTGGTTCAGAATGTCCGACAGCTACTGTGCTGGTACGATCGCAACGAAATTCACTGAACCATTGAAATTAATGGCATGGAGTCGCTATAGTATTTGTCAAAGTTAGAAATAACAATTCTTAATGAGTACATGATATTCCATTGCTTTCAGTTTATATCACTTATAATGGCAGTCAAACAAAATTAAACAGAATTTCAAATGTTCTTAGTAGTCAATTGACAGATGCTTGCTTAAAGCTACGGTGTTATCCTTATAGTCATGAAACTGAAAAATGTCAATGGCTTAGTGACTTAGATACACAACATAATTGGTTATTACAACCCTATCGTCAGAATTACGAAATAGATTCTCACACCACTTATGTTGTGTGTGTTAATTTTTATGCATGAGTGGCGGGACTTACAGTTTAATGTCGATTCCGAACGACAGATTTTTTTGAGAAACCTTTCATGTCAATTTTATTTATTTTCAGAGTTTTTGCCAGAAATCTGCTGAGAGAAAGTTGTCGAAAATATACTTCTTTATATTTTGTTTTGTTGTTGATGTTTAACCTAAGGTTTGAACCATCTAATAAGCCAACTACTACCTACTATACTACGGCGACTTCAACTAAGCTCGTATTAACTTTTAATTTGAAATCGGCTATCATTCTGAATCAGTTTTACCTACTCAATCAGCCTATACTTCCATGCCTGCATGCGACTGTATCTGGTAAAGATTTTCTTGTTTTAAATTCCCGTGATTTTGTGATCAGCCACTCATATTTCATATTTATTGAAAGCTGCTCGGCTGCCAGTGTAGCGGTAGGTAGCGTTGGATTACTTGCGAGTTCGAAAGCTTAAAACCATATCCTATGTGATTCGATTTGATCGAGGTTTCTGAGTCGGGGTTTGAACCGTAGTCTCACGTCTAATAATCCAACACACTAAATACTAAATTTGGGCGACTTCAAATGGTTACAAAAGGCGACTTCAAATGAACAAAAATGTGTCGTGGGCTAGTTGAAGCATCGCAGACGATAACAAATTCACGATTGATAATCTCTTGTATTTATTTAGTTCCTTAAAACATGCCACCCTATTAAAAATTGTTTGTGAAAATATACTGCAAAAGAAACATCAAAAGAAGAACTTTTGGTTAAACTAATGCCTTTAAGATAGTGTGCATGACATAATTAAATTTGCTACAATGCTCTATTTATAGTAAATAGAAAATACTTCTGGAAATGCTAATATAATAGCATAGACACAATTGCAGAGTGTCTATGCTTGGTCTCTTGGTTATCTGTTCAGTTTATTAAAAAACACGAAAATATTGCATTTTTTGCGTTTTAAAGAATGAAAATGAATGGAATGAATGGTTGTTAATTGCTACGATGAGTTTTTAATTTATTCCGATGCATACAATCTGAACAAGAGCTAATTTTTGTAGTCAGTTTGTTGTTCCATCCACAATAGAAACTTTTTTCTTAATGTCATAATGAAAGTTTTGCTGTCTTTGTCCACAGAAATTTAGCCATTCTTTGCATTCGGTTTTTATAACCACCTTATTCTGAACGGCAATAAATTGAAGTTAAAATTTGTGGAATATCAAGATCGATTTTAAATCGATTGTAAATGCTAGAAATAAACTAAACATAGAGGAAGGCAAGAATAAGGATAAGGATAAGGTTGTAAACAAAAATTTTGTAGGCAATGTCGCCTTAAATAAACCACATAATCCTTATAAGCGTATATTATTTGAATTTCAGTTTCCCGTTTAAAAGTTTATATGTAGTTGGGTAGCTGAAATGTTTAAACAATAACGTTAAGTATTTACTCAACTACCCCTACTACTACTACTGCTACTACTGCATACAAAATTGCTAAACAAACCGCAGGCATTTAGTCAATAGATTTTTCGCTCTATTTTTAGTTCTATTTTTTTACTTTTTTCCCCATGCTTTGTTATTCATGTATTATACGTTTAGTGTTGTTCTATTGAAATGGCAAAAAAAATTATTTTATGGCAGTTACGTGTGCTTTCAATGAGGGGTAATTGATAATGAAGCAAACATTATTTTATTTTAGACTTTGTTTTATTATTAAAGGCTTCTTGGTAACAATTTTCGCTGAAGATATTTTGCTTAATGCAAAAGAATAGCAATTATCCCAGTCACGAATCACTTTCTTAAAATTTTTTACTCACGTCACTTAGTTTAACTTTTTGGTTAATATCATTCAAAAGTTGCCGTAGTCTACTAGGTAGTGTGTTTGGCTTATTAGCCGTAAGGCCACGGTTCAAATCCCAGGTCAGACATCAAAACGAAAATATGAAAATCTTTCTTCGGCGACTTCCTCTCTGCAAATTTCTGGCAAAAACTCTGCGAATAAATGAAATTGGCACGAAAAGTTTCTCAAAAATCTGTCGTCCGGAGCCGACTTTAAACTGTAGGTCCTGCCACTCATGTATAAAATTAGCGCACACAACATAAGTGGTGTGAGAAGCTAGGTCGTAATAATGACTGAAGGGTTGTAATGACCAATTATGTATGTATGTATGTATCATTCAACATTTTCTAAAAAACGATTCATAATTGAAATCGACTTCATAGAATTTTAATTTATTCCAGAACCACTCTCGCATATTTACTTTTGATACTTTAGAACACAAAACTGTGTTTATAGTGTGTCTTATTATACTTCTTTCTTCACTTATGTCAAGTGCTGATGTAACTTATTGTTATTGCTACTGTAAGTAAGTGTCCTTTTCTTTTCCTTCATCGTGATTCCAACACATTTTTTCTGTTTTCTGCTGCTTCCTGTCTTGTCTCTACTTTAATAACTTTCGAAATACAAATATGTTGCTACAGTCCCCAGAGGCATTGTTTGTTGCCGTACATGTATGTATATACTCTGGACACACCAAAGTCTACAATATTTATTAATGTTCTTAAAGAGAATTTATTAGAAAAAAAATTTTGGGGTGGTGACAAGATATTTATTACGATAGCAAAAGAGCACTAAAATACTACAGCTATTGAGATCGTTATAGTTTTTTAGGATTTAAAAACTTAACACCTAAAAAACAAAACTAATGTTTGCATATGAAGGTGTCATATTTTAGAAAACTTAATTTTAATTTTGCTGAATACGTCCATAACTATTAGAGTGAAAATTTGTTTCAATAGACACTGATTTGTGCCAAAAGAAGGACAAATAAATTCTTTTTTAACAAAAACTTTCAAATTAATCTTCATACATGCATACTTACTTAATTGGCCATTAACAACTCGATTAACGGATTTCGGCCTGCTGCAATACATCCTTCCAGGAGCCTCTGCTTCTTGCTCATCTACGCCAGTTGGTCACACCAATCGATGACAGGGCTTCCTCTTCGCCCACTACCGCAAATCTCCGCATCAAATACCCGTCTCGCCGGAGCATCATCCTCCATTAGAACGACATGGCCGAGCCAGCGCAGCCGCTGGATGTTAATACGACGCACAACGTCCATGTCGTTGAGGAGCTCATACAGATCTGTGTTGGATCTTTCTTAATTTATTTTTGGTTTTCATTGGATTAACATTTTTACGTGGTGGGTTCCAAGCCCTACGCACAACCGGATTTTAACGTCCGGGGCTTTGGACTTCGCTGTACGCATTAGTTAACATCTAGCGGGTGCTAGTATGACATCCAGGAGGGGCCACGAGGAGGCTGTGTGTCAACTTGAATTCAGCAAGACAAGGATCCTCCTGGAGTTGAACACAGTCAGAAACTTTACCTTGTTTGCATGTATCCCATCCCTCCCAATCTTCATACATACTACAAAAGTATACATACGGTTAACAAATTTCAGAAATTTTTTAACCAATCCGTTTTCGTTGAAAATCTTTATAATTGTCTGACATCTTTCTTCGATTTTAAGACGGTCTTTTGCATTGGTTCAGAAATTAGTGAAATTTGTAAATCGGATGTATACTTTAGTGGGCCTGTGCAGGGCCACAATTCAGTGCAATTTCAGAAATTTTCTAAGCAATGCAAAAGACCGTCTTAAAATTGAGGAAACTATAAAGATTTTCAACGAAAACGGATTGGTTAAAAAATTTCTGAAATTTGTTAACCGTATGTATACTTTAGTAACTATGTGTACATATGTATTTAAAATAGTCTTCGTATTCACAACTTATCTTGGCAATTTCAATTTAAATTTCATAATCGCTTATAATGAAAAAAGCCTAGTAGGTAGTGTCTTGGCTTATTAGACCCCAGGTCAGACATCAAAACGAAAATATGAAAAAAATATTTCTTCGGTGACTTCCGCTCAGCAGTTTTCCGACAAAAACTGAGAAAGTAAATAAAATTGCCGTGAAAAGTCTCTCAAAAAATCCGTCGTTTGGAGTCGGTTTTAAACTGTAAGTACCACCGCTCATGTATAATATTAACACACACAATAAAAAGGGCGCGAAACTAGGTCCATAATCTTGATTGAAAGATTGTAATGACCAATTATGTATGTATGGATGTAATTGCTCTTAATCTGATATGGTTTAGTATTAGTAAACTTAACCCTACAGATGATTGATATTGGCTTGGTAATGGGTGGTGGCGTTTGGAATATTTAATTTATTATGTCCTCGAAAATCTTCTCTTTCATTTTCCCCAAAACATCAATGTCGTGTGTATAAAACATGTAAATTTTTTTTTTTTTTATCATAATTTTTAGTTTTTCTATTCATAAGTACAGTGAACGTCAAAAGGAAATGTCCTTTAAAAAAATATACATAAATAAATTATCGTTATTTTTATTTTGAAATTGTTCGATTACCAAAAATTTCAAATTATTGTCAAATCGGGTACTACTAGTAGCATAGACTCTACAGATGATTGGCATTCAATATCATGTGTATAAAATATGTAAAATTTATTTTTTTGTTATAATTTTTAATCTTTGTAATCTACGTATTATATTTTTTCATATTTCAGTGAAATCATGAATAACGTTTTGGTCGTCAAAGCTTTATAATCCTTTGCAAAAAAAAAAAAAAAAAACAAACCATTTTATTTTAGTTTTCTTTTTTCATTCTATGAATTCATATTACATTTGCTCTGTTGTCGTTTAAAGCTGTTGTATAGTTTTTAATGACAATAAAAAGTTTTTACTCACAAACTCGCATATAAATAATTGAAAAAGCTTTTTATAAATTTTTTTATAATAACAATAATAAAAAATCATAACAAAACCAAGAATGGAAGAATAAATAAGCAAAAGTAATAATAACATTCAACATTCAACATTTTCCAATATTGTGGTTATGCAGTGAGCGTTAAAATAAACTGTACACTATGGATAAAATTCTAACAATCTCCCAAGCACAACTTTTATCACTTAAGGAGAGTGCACGAAAATTTTTTTTACAATATTTCGAATTTTTTTTGCAAATTTTTTTGTTTCAATTTTAAAAACTTTTAATGAAATTCATGTTTTTTTAATTGTGCAATTTCTTTTGACGCTCACTGTAAATGCAATTGCAAGCGGGAACAAGTACTAGAAAATAAATTTCTAACGAATGCATGAGAAAAATCGTTGAGAAAAAATGCGAAAAAGTTTATTGCAACGACAGAAAAACAGCAACTTTTGCTGTAGAAAAAGATTCAAAACACATGCTCACGTACTTACATACAGACATAAGCATATAAATAAATGTTTATGTAACCACATACATACATACATACTTGGAGATACATTTTAATGTTCATGTTAACCTTGCAACAAATTTATTACAGACACATACATATATTTGTAAGTAATATATGTATGAAAATAAATGTACTGTATAAGTGAAAAGTAATATAAATATTTAGAAGAGGAATACTGTGCGTGTATGAAGTTATTTGCCATTGGAAAAAAAATCAAAAAATTAATGAATGATGATGAAATGAAATGATCTTTAACTTAGTAAGTTACAAAGATTAATTTCTAGAATTTAATGTGCTAATATAAGCCATTCTTCTTATGGTTACGCTTTTACCTTTTAAATTCGTTTAAAATATGAGCTCGTAGATTGCAAAAAAAATAAAAATAAATTTTTGTTTAGTTTTAATTAAAATTCTTTATTATTTGCACAATTCTGTGTGTCACTGTTCACAACTTTATGTAAACAACAACAATTGCTTTGTTTGTTATTCCTCTGTTTATACGCTTTGCATAAACAATAACAACTAGACAATTATTTGACAGATCTTTGTAACGGAGATAATCAAACCACTATTTCTGTCTTTAAACGCACCCTGTGTTCACACAAGACTGACTGAACTTCACTCACTCAGTTGCCTGCTTTGACTTGCCTTTTATATGACAGAGTAAACAGAATGTTCATGACTTTGCCTTCTCGAATCTTTATAAATGTTAACATCGTTATTTACATTTATTATTGCCGTGCTGTTTGTGTATTTTTGCTTACTTGTTTACCAACCACCAGCATAGTTTGTTGTTAATAATAAGTAGTACGATAATTTGTAAACAGATTTGTTTACTGCCTTGTTTTGTTTTTGTAGTTCTTGTTTATAATTTTAATGCTAAGCGATGTAAAAGGAAAACACCAGTATCTAGATTTCTTATCATTTCATTTCTTTATTCGTTCATACTTTATAACATATGTCTCTTTTTTTAGCAACAAATTTTATTTTAATTTTCCATTTTCTCTTAACACACAGCAGACACGGTCAACCTCATGGTTTTAATTGATCTTTAATGTGGCAAAAGTTTTGTAAAACTTTTGACTCCTAGGTTTTTGTTTTAAGTTATTATCATAACTTTTCTGAATACATATTGTCTGGGATATAAATTACTACGTATTTCCTTAAGGGTTTAAAACATTTTATTTCCAAAATGTGTAAAATATGATTGGTTTTTACAAAAGGATACGAGTATAACACTTTAATCGTAGTAATGCAGTTTGAAAAGTGTGATATTTTCTAAAATAGGAATAAATGTTGATGTAAATGATTTCTTTTTAAACCAAGCATGACTAACTAATATTTGAAGAGACCATGTATAGTAGGTTATATAGTCTGCAACTAAAACTTAATTCTTTTATGACGAGTTCCGTATATACATGGCAGTTACTTGGTGCATCACAGTGATTACATATTGGTCCACAGAAATTGATGCCGCATATACATGACTCTCATTTATGATTTCGTTACCCGGGCTATTATTTCCATTTGGCATAATGAAGTTTCCGTTTTCTTAACATTATAAATTAAATTTCTGCTTTAAAATCTTTCTTAATTTCACAGTGACACCATGTATTTTAATTTTTCTCTCGTATTTTTACTTAAAAATTATTATTGTTGTGTTAAAAACTTTCTTCTTACTTCGTTTTGTTACAGTTTCTATGTAAATTTCCATGAAAAATAAAGTCAAAATTTGTTTTGATTTGTCTGTTTCCGTTCTTTTTTTAAATTCATGCTGAGGAAAGTTAAACAATTCTTTTTGCATGAAATATAAAAGAAAATAAAACATTTAAAATTAGTTGGAAGTAAAATATTAGAAGTAAAATATAAGAAGTAAAATGAAAGTGAAATTATAAATGCAGTCGTGCAGTATAAAAAGGAAAACAAATAAAAATTGTCTGTGCCAACACAAGAACTCTAATTAGCAAAGAACTTTAAAGAAAATATTTATTTGCATATGAAAAGAAGCTTAGAATATAATTTATATATAAGATATACGATAATTTAGGAAACAAATGCAAACAATACAAATACAACACACCAGTTTATTAAAATGAGTGAGAAAAAATTATTCAAGAAATATAATGCAGACCCCACCAGATGAAGAAGATTTAAAATATTAAAAATTCAAACTCATGTATGGAAGAACTAACCACTACACTTACAAGGAAGTTAAATTGTTTACCGAAACAAAAATGATTCTCCTCTGGAGTTGATAGCAAATGAAATTGGAAGAACATTTTTCAAATTGAAACTTGTCGGGATATTGCAGTAGACTACTTACTTACTTACTTAACTGGCCATTAACAACCCGATTAACGGTTAAAAAGTGTGTTGGAATGGTTACAAGGACGGTAACAAAATTAGTCGACCTAGCAAAGAAACTGAAATAAATTTTCTTTTATTTCATAACATAGCCCCTTACTTACTTACTGACACATCCTTCCATGCGCCTCTGCTTCTTGCGTGCCTACGCCGTTGCTCAAACCAATCGATGACAGGGCTTCCTCGATTTGATCCTTCCTACGCAAACCAGGTCGTACTTTCCGCCGACTTCCACAGATCCCCGCATCAAATACCCGTCTCGCCGGAGCATCTTCCTCCATTAGAACGACATGGCCAAGCCAGATCAGCCGCTGGTTGTTAATACGTTGCACAACACCCATGTCGTTGAGGAGCTCATACAGCTCACTGTTGGATCGGATGCGAAAATCATTGCCAACTGCCACTGGACCGAAGATCTCACGTAGGACTTTTCTCTCGAATACTCTCAAGGATGCTGCATCAGTGCTTAATAGGGTCCATAAGCATAAAGAGGCATGGGGAGGATGAGCGTCTTGTAGAGTATTAGTTTTGTCATACGAGAGAGTTCTCTGCTATTCAATTGCCTATTGGGACCATAGTAGCACCTGTTGGCGAGAGTGATCTACGCGCTTGATATCTAGACTGACTTTATTTTTGATGGTAACGGCGGAGGCAAGATAAATAACTTCCTTGACTATATCGAAAGTATAGTTATCGGCCATAATCTGAGATCTAATACGCCGAGTGTTTCTACTTGTCGATAACATATACTTCGTTTTTCCTTCATTTAATGGCAGACCCATCTTAGTAGACTCCCAGTGGATGAAGATTTAAATCATAAACTTGTAAACCATAGCCTAGTAGGTAGTGTGTTAGCTTATTAGACATGAGGCCTCGTTTTAAACCCCAGGTAAGACATCTCCACAAAAACAAAATATGAAAAAATATTTCTTCGACTTCCTCTCAGTAGATTTCTGGAAAAACTCTGAAAGTAAATAAAATTACCATGAAAAGTTTCTTTAAAAAGCTGTCTTTAGGAATCGACTTTGAGGTCTTGCCACTTGGTGTGAGAAGCTAGGTCGCAATCGTGACTCAAGGGTTGTAATGACCAATTATTTATGTATGTATGAAGTATACGTCAACCGTCCAACATATCATACTTAATTCCCATTGGTTTGTTACCAGTTTTGTAGAAAGTTTAGTTTCCCACTATATTTCTTAATAGAACTCACATGGAAAGTACTTAAAATGGTGTTCGAAATCCTGTTCTTGTTAATTATAATCAAAACTGAATACATTTTCCTTAAAGATGTACTCAGATATTCCCAAAAAAATTAAGAAACAAAATAAAACTTAAATCAAAATTTTTTGTTTGATTTTCAGTTTCCACAGCCTTACTTTAAGCCCTAATCATATCGAATTAAATATTAAGTACACGCCACATGTGCATGAATATTATAATTTTTTTATTCCGTTCATAAATTCTTTATGCTTTATTTTCCGTAATATAAATAAAATTTTAAGCTTTTTAAAACACAAAAAAAATACTTTCGGAATAATACTCGTATATCCCAAGAAATCTCCTCTGTCATGCCAAAGCATATTTAACGTTTGTGTTTACAAATTCCATTTAATCTTAGAAATTCCAGCACATACGAGTACTTTTATTAAATATGTTGTATTTATGTTTAGATTTTATTATAAATAATATGCTAACGTTAGATTTACTTAAATTTTATGCATAAAAACATTTTCCTTTTAATAAACGTGAGATAAAGGAAAAATAAAAAAAATATGCGTTAATTTCACTTCCGGTATGCCTGTGCTAGCGATAAAACTTCACAGGAAAAAAACAAAATTTTTATGGATATTCTTCATAAAAATTAAAAACTTTTTTTTATGTATGTATATATCGTTTTTTTCTACTTGAGTAGTAACTGCTTAAGAAAATAAAGAATATTCTCTGATTTACAGTAATCCTTCGATTTACGTCGCCTCGATTAAAGTTATTTCGATTTACGTCGTCAAATTTTTTGTTCCCTCTAACTTTGCGTCATTAGATTTACGCCGACTTTTTTTGGAACCAACTGCGACGTAAATCGAGAGATTACTGTAACTCTTTTAAGTTCCTTGTTAAAAACATATGAGCAATATGAAATTCGATTTACGTCGAGATTACTGTATTACCAGAAAAGTGTTTGATGAAGAACATCAAAGTTTCAACATGTTAATGAATAATAGTGAGAATGACATCAGAACATGAGAGCAATTGTCCTCACATATTTTTATTACGTTTAGAGGGAAATCCATATTGGAAAAGATAAAAAGTTGCCGTAGTCTAGTAGGTAGTGTGTTGGCTTATTAGACGTAAATCAAGTGTTCGAGCCCCAGGCCAGACATCAAAGCAAAATACAAAAAGTATTTCTTCGGCGACTTCCTCTCAGCAGATTTCTGGTAAAAACTCTGAGAGTAAATAAAAATTGCCATGAAAAGTTTCTGCCATAAATCTGTCGTTCGGAGTAGACTTTAAAACTGTAGGTCCCGCCACTCATGTATGAAATTAACACACACAACATAAGTGGTGTGAGAAACTAGGTCGTAATCCTGACTGAAGGGTTATAATGACCAATTATGTATGTATGTTTTGGTCAATACTTTGAATAATATTTGTATTGTGCCTATAAAAAAAACACTCCAAGAACGTTAGTGAGAGTCGCCGCTTTCTCGACCTTTTTTTGAGCACTTCAGTGTCTCACTTGTCTGGTTCCCTGGGCATAGTTATTTTCCCGGAAACTGCAGATCCACTTACCTCAGTTAAGTTGGCCGTTGCGCGGAAAGTCTTTCGGGACGCCAACCCATCCTGGGTCAATGAGAAGTCCTCCACCGCTAAACTCACCTGGCTCTCGATGGATAGAAGGCGCACCAACCAGTTCCTCCTACTTGATCGTAACTTCATCTCGGTAACAGCGGTCATGCTTACAGCACATTGTGTTATGGGAATACACGCGGAAAAAATGCAGCACCCATCTAACGACCTCTGCCGTGGGTTCAGATCTGCTGAGGAACAGGATCTGCTAGCTGCAGATATAGTTTATTTGGCTCTCCAATTCTTGTCAGCTTGACGGAGCTGTCATCCATTGATGCCAAGGATATAGCTTCGTTTATCAAACTTTCGGACTGGTTTTTCAGCGTAAGGTAGTCGTGCTTTTAATGTGCAGCCCTTGTGGTGAACAACTTCTTCCCTACTATAGTGGAACTCGGTCAGAACAAGGACTGCGTTTATCTGTGAAGTCACAACGGGCCGCTATGAGTGCTCAAGTAAGCGTTCGGTATCAAAGTTACCACTCCAACCTATCTATCGTTACTACTTTGATCATTTTAATATACTAGTACATATTATTCCTTTTCATTGCTTTAAGGAGCATCGGACTGTTATAAACCTTATTTCCCCCGTCTTCTTTTTATTTGTTTTTGCTTTCATTCAGTGTCATTAAATAAGCGATTCCAGCTAAATTCGTGATAGGTATACTGTCTTAGATTCTAGGAGTAGATTCGCAAATGATGGTACCATCTGACATTAACCAGAAACCACGCCTTTTTTGGAAATCTATTGGTATTGCTATATTTGGTGCAGTGCTGAGGAATATGGTTTGTTGAACTCATTATCAAGGACTATGGCTGCCTGAGCTTTTAAAAATATTCGCTATAGATTTGATCCTGCCTGGGGTTTGCCGAAGTCTCCTTAATGGGAGATTAATTCCTCTTCTTTTTTACAATTTGAACACCATAATGACATTTTTCCGTCTCTTCCCCGACTTCGACCTGGATTGCTCAGGTTTGTAATTAACCTCTACACATCAAAACATCTTGCTACGTTAAGAAAAATGAAAACAAAAGTAGAGAAACTTTATTAATTTTCGCTCCATTATCACAACTTGCTGTTAACTAAAGGGAGGTTTGTAATGGGCAGATAAATTGTTTTTCATTATTATAAGTGGACAATAAAGTAGAAGTAGGCGTTAAGCTAAAGTTAAGTTTATGTTTGAAATTGCCATATTATATATTATTTTCAATATGGCAACTTAAAATTTAAACAAAATGAGCAAACACAACAAGGAATAGAAGCCCGTCCTTGCCACTGTGTTGAAAAACAAAACTTGTTTAATTGAGCAATGTTATCGACATTGCTGCGGTATTGCCATATTTATGAAAAGTTAACTTTATTTTATCATTAAGTTGTAATAACGAAAAAAAAAATTAAAGGAGACTTTAAAGTTCACTTTAGCTAAAGTTATCTTTTACTAAACCCAACTTTAGAGGCAAGTTGTAATAATGGCCCCTAAAATATTATTTTGTTTGTCGATTATAATTTTTCCTGTTATAGCCTACAAATTGTGTACAAATTTGCTGGTTACGGTATTAAAATTTGAGTAAAACTTTGACTGTTTTTTTTTTAGCAAATACTGAAGACTTATGCAGATATCATACTTGTTATAACTAGTACGTTGTTAAAGTACCATAAGTAACTGGGTTTCGAATCTTTTTTATCAAATCAAATTTACAAATTTCAGCAAATTTACAAGTCAGAATTAATGATTTCTTTTTTATCAGAAAAGTTTTTTTACTGGACTGGATAAACTACTTCTAATATACAACATTTTTAAATTTGATTTTGACTTTTGCTATCATAAATATTTTATTTTTTTAAACAGTATAAGTCCAGACTAACAAATTAACATATACATACGTACAGTGAGCGTCTAAAGAAACTGTAAATTAGAAAAATATACATTAATAAATTACCGTTATTTTTATTTTAAAATTGCTTCATTTCCAGTTTTCAAAATTGAAAAAAAATACAATAAATTTCAAAATATTTCCAAATTTTTTTGGGCCCTCTCCTTGGTGGTAGAAGTTGAGTTTGGTGATTGTTAGAATTTTATCCAAAGTGCACAGTTTCTTTTGACGCTCACTGTATATATTTTAAAAAGTTTCATTTATTTTTTATTCCTAGTAAAAATCATCCTATTATAGCAAAATATGTCAGAAATAATTGTGGGAAAAAGAAAGTAAAAGTAATAATAAAAAAATATTCAACATTTCTAAAGGTCGTGGTTATAAATTCAGTTGAAAAGAGTAAAAAATTACTAGACATTCACTTTTAATGAATGCATGAGAAAAATTGTAAACAAAAAAATAGAAAAAAAAACTTTATGACAGCAACTGCAAAATGGTAACTTTTGCTGATGAGGCAGGAAAAATCATTTCCACTCATGTACTCTTACAAACATACAGTGAGCGTCAAAAGAAACTGTACACTATGGATAAAATTCTAACAATCACCAAACTCAACTTTAACCACTTAAGGAGAGTGCCCGAAAAAACTTGGCAATATTTCGCAATTTTTTGTAATTTTTTTTCGTTTCAATTTTAAAAACTGGCAATAAAACAATTTTAAAATAAAAATAACGGTAATTTATTAATGTATATTTTCTTTTATTGTACAGTTGACGCTCACTGTAGGAACGAATGTTTGTGCAACCACAGGCAGGAATAGAAATACATTTTAATGTTCATGTTAATCCTGCAACAAATTTATGACAGAAACAAAATTATGAAAATAAATGTATCGTATGATTGCAAAGTATCGTAAACATTTAGTGAAGGAAATACTGTAGATGGTCAAAGTCATAGGTCACTACTGTAAATGAATTCGCTTTAAAACTTTTTAAAAGTGCTCTAATTAAATACGAAAATAAATGTGAAAACAAATTAAGCGTCTAATTAAGTGTTAGGTGAATAACTTTTCAGTAGAAATTTTCAATAGATCAATTTCAATTTTCAAAGAAAAGTACTGGAATCATACTTTGACGAATGTTAGGTCGGAACTAGAAGTCGCCATAGTCTAGTAGGTAGTGTGTTGGCTTATTAGACGTGAGGCCACGGTACAAACCTCAGGCAAACCTTTCAATCAATCATCGATTCTGGCCTTGATCTCATCAGATTTTTTGCAAAAACTGTGAGAGAAAATGAAATAGAATAGCTATTAAAAGTTTCTCAAAAGTTTGTCGCTCGGAGTTGGCTTTAAACTAAAGGTCCCACCACTTGCGTATGGAAATTAACACACACAACATAAGTGGTTGTGAGAAGCTAGGTTGTAATCCTGACTGAAGGGTTGTAATGCCCAATTACGTATTGTTAAGAAAATGAAAAATCTAGATACTGGTGTTTTACTTTTACATTGCTTAACATTAAAACTATAAACAAAATCTACAAAAGCAAAACAAACCTGTTTAGAAATTATCGTGCTACTTAATATAACAACAAACACCAGCATAAAAAGTAAACAAAAATATACCAACAACACTACAAGAATATATGTAAACAAAATGCACAAACAACAGTAATGAATGTAAACAACGATGTTTACATTTATAGAGATCTTGAGAAGGCGAAGTCAAGAACATTCGCTTTCAAGAACTTTCATCAGACTGATTACTCGGCCATATAAAAGACAAGGCAAAGCAAGCGACTGGACTGTCTTGCATGAAGACGCGGTGCGTTTGAAGAAAGAGGTCGTGGTTTGAAGATCTGCGTTACAAAGATCTGTCGAATAATTGTCTAGTAATTGTTATTGTTTATGCAAAAGGTATAAACAGAGCAATAACAAAGAAAAGCAATTGTTGTTGTTTACATCAAGTTGTGAACAGTTGCACACAGACTTGTGCGAATAATAAAGAATTTTCATTAAAACTAAACACAAATTTATTTTTATTTTATTTGCAATCTACGAGCTCATATTGTAAACGTTTTAAAAGGTAAAAATGTAACAGTATGTAAGTATGTAGGTCAGAGAAAGCTGCTGGATACTGCGGAAAGCATTGGAAAATTTCAAATATATGGAGAGCTATAGTCATGGCTATATTACCTAGGAGGAGAACTTTTTTCAAGAAATGCAATAAAATATTATCAAAATCAAAAAAGGGTTACCATAGGTGTTTAGTATTGCCGGCTACTTAAAGTGGATGTAGAACACCATCATACTTACATATGCTGTATTCACAGGTAGTTAGTAAACCTAAACTATTGGAACAATAAAATCTTGTTTCTAAACTTTTTGAACTTCATCCACTCTTAGTATTTTCTCTGATACATACCCACTTGCCTTAGTGAATGTGGGTAAAAATTAATTTCACACAGCATTTATTTATGTTGCACGCGCAATCTTAAGCTCTTCTGCGAATTCTATTATTGGTTTTTAATGTTGTTGAATGCTTTACCATAAAAATATTTCATTGCCATGGATATTTGCAGTGCCATATTTCAAATAAATGGCAAAACTCCCTTGGCGTCCTACAGTCGTTGAAATGAAAATCTATTTTCCGTCCTCCTATTGGTTTTTTCTTTTGTTGTGGCTTTTGTTGTTGGTTCGTGTGTGGTAAAATTTATGAAAATGCGTTTTGTGTGCGCCAAGCACACTTCAAAATACTCTTTAAATTATAATTGGTCAATTCACACAAGCCGTTGTATCGTTATATTCACTGTATTGTTGGACGACTATACAACAGTGTATGCTTGTTGTTGATAGTGTTCATGTAAAAATCCGATACACTTATACACATTTTTTTCATATGTTTTTAAGAGTTATATTGGTTTCGTGCTATCAAATTGTGTGAATGCCAAAAATTTTGAAGAAGAATACGACATACACAATGGAGCATAGCTTTAAGCGTTCACCAACAACCAAGTGTATTCAATACAACATACACGATACAAAGTCGTGTGAATTCGCTAAATATTCAAGAAGCACCAGTAAAACCAACTTTTTTGCAGTAACCATGTATGTATGTTGTTTTTTGTTTATGGAATCCTTATATAAGGCGCTTAATTTTATGAAATGAAATTTGAATTCAATTTACACTACCATTTAAAAAATATACAAGAAATTATGCTAGGAAATCACCTTCAAAGTACTTTAAATATTTACACTCAACTCAGAATATGAATACGATTCTAAATTTTTTGGATGACAAATAATGGATGCATGGCAGGATTACATACATAAATAATTGGTCACTACAACCCTTTATTCAGGATTACGTCGTAGTTTTTCAACCCATTTCTGTTGAGTGTGTTAATTTTATACATGAGTGGCGGCACCTACAGTTTAAAGTCGACTCCGAACGACAGATTTTTGAAAAACTCTTTCATGGTAATTTTTTATTTACGCGCAGAGTTTTTTTTTGCCAGAAATCTGCTGAGAGGAAGTTGCCGAAGAAATATTTTTTCATATTTCAGTTTGTTGGAGATGTCTGACTTGGGATTTTAACCGTGACCTTACGTCTAATAATAGAATAAGGCGGCTTGCACGGCAGTATTAATTAATAGGAACTCAATCACATTTTAATCGAAAAGCTATTTTGTGTTTCTTTCCTTAAAGTAATAAGTTTTTGTTGTCATGTGTGAATCTCTCTTTGAATTGTAATGTGATGCTGATTTTTGAGGTTCTATGCAATTGCCGTATTTGGTTTTTATTTTTTTTTTGCATTCAAAACAGTTCATGTAGGATAAAGTGTACTTTTAAGTGGCAAAAGTATATTTAGTTGCATTCCTTTTTATTTCCTAGAGATTCCGAAATAATGGTATAATATATTTGTATTACAATATTCTAGAGAAAAATATTTCGTTAGAATTGTAAAATATCCTCTTGCTTAAATTAAATCACAATGTGGCCACTACCATATTTCCTCTTAAGCAGAAACAGAAAAACGGAAAAAGCAATAAATTTGAAATATAACTTCCGTCACAGTGTTGGTTGGAAAAAATTATAAAAAAAAATTAAAAAATATTAGAAAATTTTAAAAAAATGTCATCTACTAGTAGAACTTGTATTCAACTGAGTTTTGTTAAAATTGGTCAATGATTTGTTAAATTATTCATAAAATCTTAGCAAAAAATGGTAAGATTTTGGTAGTGTTCTGTGATGTGCTGAGAAGTGTTAGGATAAAATTGTGTCCATAGAAGTTACAATGAGCGTCAAAAGAAACTGTACATTAAAGAAATATACATTAATAAATTACTATTATTTTTATTTTAAAATTCTTTCATTGCCAGTTTTTAAAATTGAAACCAAATACAAAATTACAAACAATTACGAAATATTATCAAATTTTTTCAAGAACTCTCCTTAAGTTGTAAAAGTTGAGTTTGATGATTGTTGGAATTTTAACCATAGTGTAAAGTTTCTTTTGACGCTCACTGTATATCTCAGCTTTGTGTAAATTGTGGTGAAAATTCATCTTTAATGAGCAAATTGCTCTCATATAAATATTCAACCATAAATAGATTCCTTTTATTTACATTTTTTAATCCCTGCGGATATGTCGCCGTTGTCTAGTAGATAGTGTGTTGGCTTATTAGACGAAAATCCAGGGTTCGAGCCCCAGGCCAGACATCAAAATAAAATACAAAAAATATTTCTTCGGCGACTTCCTCTCAGCAGATTTCTGGCAAAAACTCTGAGAGTGAATAAAGTTGCCATGACAAGTTTCTCAAAAATTTGGCGTTCGGAGTCGACTTTAAACTGTAGGTCCCGCCACTCATGTATAAAAAAGTAACACATACAACATAAGTAGTGTGGGAAACTAGGTCGTAATCCTGACCGAAGGGTTGTAATGACCAATTATGTATGTATGTATGTATGTAATCCATGCGGATTTATATGTCAATCTAAATGCTTACTAAGCTTACCTAAGAAAGTTAGAATTCGAAGTCAATCGAATAATAAGAACTGAATACAAATATAACTCGATCAACACTCAGAACCAAAATGTCTAGAAAATGTTTGCTGAACTTTGGATTACTTGAAGATAACTCCACAAAGTCGCCGTAGTTTAGTAGTAGTGTCTTGGCTTATTAGATGTGAAACCTCGGTTCAAACACCAGGTCAGACATCAAAACAAAAATATGAAAAAAAATATTTCTTCGTTGACTTCCTCAGCAAATTTCTGGCAAAAACTCCGAGAGTGAATAAAATTGCCATGGAAAGATACTCAAAAAAAAACCTGTCGTTCGGAATAGACTTTAAACTGTAGGTCCCACCACTCATGTATAAAATTAACACACACAATATCAGTGGTGTGAGAAGCTAAGTCGTAATCTTGACTAAAGTGTTGTAATGACTAATTATGTATGTACGTATGTAACTCCACTACACAGGAATAATTACAATGCTATTGAATTGGATATTAACGGTACGGAGCTCGAAATCTGTGACATGGCATGACATTTTCGGGCACTTGTCTCAGTTAAAGATAGTATTCTGTGACATTTTCCCAGGTTGCTTTACTTCGTTGGCAACAGAAAGGTATGTGCAGTGATATGGATAAGAAATGGATTGATTTTCTTTACTTTTTATTGCGGTTTCAAGAAATATTTTTCTCAAATGTCAGCTTTGACTGAATCTTGCAGAAATCTTTATCTTGAAAAAGTCTTCTTTGAATTCCTTTAACTAGGCATACAGTGAGCGCCAAAACAAACTGTCCATAATGGATAAATTTTAACAATCACCAAACTTAACTTTTATCACTTAGGGAGAGTGACCGAAAAAATTTGACAATATTTTCAATTTTTTTTGTTTTAATTTTAAAAACTAACAATGAAACGATTTTAAAATAAAAATAACGGTAAACTATTAATGTATAGTTGTTTTGACGCTCACTGTATACTGCAAACAATTTTTTTCGAATATTTAGTAAATCAACTATTCCTGCAATTAAATAGTTTAAAAGATGAATCAAGGATTAATGCACGTAGCGAGCAGAAAACCAAACATTTGCCCAACGATGCTCAAGATCATGTACATTTAAATTTTAAATATAAAAAGGGAATTTTATTTTATACTGTAGTACTCTGTATTATTCACAAGAAATTAAAAATTAAATACAACTCCTCACTTTAAGGTAAATGAAAATAAGTCATCCTCTCTTAAATTATTAGTTGAACAATTTTCTTTAAATAAGAATTGAAGGAAAGGAAGCAAATAACAGAAATTTTTTTATCTGAACACTATAAAAAAACCTCAATAAAGTCTAAACAAACAAGCAGTCAAATGGACAGACAAATTAACAAACAAACAAACAAACATTTGCAGAGAAAACAAATGACAAGAAGTTATTTCTGTCGTAACATCCATTTCTTCTATACAGACACATACTCCGATAACCATACTTCCGTAAGAACACTAACACATCTGTGCTGAAAAACATTTACCGTTGAATTGGAAGACAGGGTGAAGAAGACATTTTTTTCTTCAGTTCTTGACATAAAAATACGTTTATATAGCATATGCATGTAGCATATGCGTACGTATTATTACTTTCTCTATCCATTCACATACAGTGAGCATCAAAAGAAATTGTACATTAAAAAATTACTGTTATTTTTATTTTAAAATTGTTTCATTGCCAGTTTTTCGAAGTGAAACAAAACAAAAAAAAAAATGCAAACAAATTTCAAAATATTAGCAAATTTATTCGTGCACTCTCCTTAAGTGCTAAAAGTTGAATTTGGTGATTGTTAAAATTTTGTTCATACAGTACAGTTTTTTTTGACGCTTACTGTATGTATAGTTGAAAATAAAAATTGATTTGAGTATTTTGAGTAGGCGTTTTTACAATGATATGACTGAAGAATATCCTTCAGTTAGTCTGCGTTATATAAGATAAGAAGAATGTTAGCAATTTCTCTCTATTGTAATATCTGAAGCCAATGGAACTGACTGCTAGAGCTTTACAATCCGTAAAAGCCTTATCCAAAGAGCATTGGCAATCATAAGCTTGCAGGCTGTCAATGGTATTTCCATCATGAATTTACCCGAAAGTTCAATTGTTCTGTATATATGACCTGCAGTTTTCCGGAATCCAACTGTGTCCCGATTTCCTTACGATGTAAATATTGCAGCGTTTTGGTTTCATTCATTAAATAACTTCTGAGAACCTGAGCTAACATTTTATACTCGTCAAAACAACATTCACCACATTACTCATCCTCCACCCTATTGTGGTCAATGCCGATGAAATGCCGTCCATGGCACTCGATGTCACATGAGTATGAAATTTATGATATTTTGCTGCTATTTGAGATTAACTGAGTGAAGCTTCATAGCTA
Organism: Sarcophaga variegata; assembly: GCA_932273835.1. Classification (NCBI taxonomy): domain Eukaryota; kingdom Metazoa; phylum Arthropoda; class Insecta; order Diptera; family Sarcophagidae; genus Sarcophaga; species Sarcophaga variegata. The sequence continues at coordinate 111,676,021 of OW026362.1, read as the reverse complement.
GAACTCTTCTGTTACAACCCTCAAGTCAGGAATATGGCGTAGCTTCTCACAACACCCATGGTGTGTGTGTTAATTATATACATGAGTGGCGGGACATTTTTGAGCAACTTTTCATGGCAATTTTATTTACTCTTCGAGTTTTTGTCAGAAATCTGGTGAGAGGAAATCACTGAAGAAATATTTTTTCATATTTCGTTCGGATGTCTGACCTGGTTTTTGAACCTTGGCCTTAGGTCTAATAAGCCAACACACTAGTACACACTATTACAGTCTTGAATTTCATTTAATTCAGTTTAGAACTGTATCATCCTAAAATCATTGCCATAAATATCTTCAGTAGGGTGCAAAATACACAATAATTTTTAGTTTTTTTCTTCTCAAGGTTTCACGTCCTTTTAGTTGTGTTTTCCTTATTTTTTCTTTGTTAGTTTTCGAGAAGAGTCTTCCAACAAATGAATTTCTTTTCCTTTAGAAACATTTTTTTCCATTTTCATTTTCTATGCAATGGAGTATGCACGTACGTATGTACATATGTACGTATGTGGAAATAATTTACAGAAGCAATGAAATATTTTTAAACATCAGCATTGTCTTGACTGTTTCAAGTATTTGAAATCTATGTATACAAATATTTTTATATGTGTATGTATGGGCATAAAAAAGTACTCAAAATAATCACATGTATTAGTATTTGTGTGTGTGTATGTGTGTTGTCAAAATTACATACTTTCGGTGCACACTCCGTGACTGATAAAAAAAAGGAAATAAAACTACGATTACAATTACTCTTACTAGAGAGCACAGCTTTATTTAAAAACTTCAATTACGAGTAAAAGAGTGTAATTAAGTAACATATTAGAGAACATAAGAGCATGTAAAGCAATGTTCAGCTTATGTAATGCTCTTTATATGTATGTATGTGACACTGTCATGTTCACTGTTGTTCAAACTTTACATATTTAAATAACTTTTTATTTGTTTTATAGCTTTGATGGTTTTTTGACTTTTTATTATTACTTTTTGTTCTTAAATAGTAAATATTGATTTTTATATTGCACTCGTTTGATGCCAATCTATTGGAGAGATGTACAATATCGTTAGCATATGCTAATCGTTGAATTAAACGTTTTAGCAGCAGGATGAGCCTTTGGTGTTTGGCTGACGATTTGTAAATTAAGGCCTAGCTTGATTGTAAATAATAGCGATGATAGTACACTTGCTTGTTTGCTCCGCTAAGTGTGGGGAATGGATCATCTATCGGGTCAACGTTATCCACTCTATTACACTCCCCAATTATATTTATTATAAACCTGGGAATTCCTTTGAATTTATGAAATTGCAGCATATAAATTGTGTATAAAGAAATCTACAAATATGCTCTCGAATTTAGCTTAACGGACTGTTCTGAAGTCGCCGTAGTCTAGCAGGTAGTGTGTTGGCTTATTATACGCGAGACCACTGTTCAAACCCCAGGTCAGACATCAAAACGAAATATGAAAAAATTTCTTCGGCGACTTCCACTCAGCAGATTTCTGGCAAAAACTCGAGAGTAAATAAGAATGCCATGAAACGTTTCTCAAAAATTCTGTCGTTCGGCATCGACTTTAAACTGCAGGTCCCGCTACTCATGAATAAAATTAACACACACAACATAAGTGGTGTGAGAAACTGACAAATTATGTATGTATGACTGTTCTATAAGGGTACTTACTGTGTTCATATGGTCTATACCGCTTTGTAATAACGAATAAAAGTTAAAGGTGACTTTAAAGTTTACTTTGGCTAAAGTTATCTTTAACTAAACCCGACTTTAACGGCAAGTTGTAATAATGGCCTTAAATGTAGTAAAATTTAAATTGAATTTAAAATATACATTCGATTTAAACTGCTGTGCAGAGTATTTCTTAAATTGTGCACTAATAAAGTACACTTTTACCAAGATAACTACAATCTACTATTTGTTATAAGAGTGTCTAATAATTGATTTATTTTTTGAAATTTCAATACAATTACAATTCCCACATTGTATATGTATTATGGTATATTACAAAACACATCTGTTGAAAAGTCCTTATTTAGTAAAATTATGGTATAAAATATTATTCCATTCCCCCCTAAATCTCTTTTATTGTCTCCATATTTATTCCCATGGCAATTTTGCGGGCATTATTCCATTTATAATCACTTTGGTACTTATCTACTCAACTACAATTAAAAACAAATAACAAGCGTTAGACAACAACGACAGCTCTTATTTCCCATGAAAAATGTGTGGGGATATTTTTCCAATTACAAGTGTTAATTAGAAATTGATTACTTGATTGCTTTTTTGTAGATACAAGTACTAACTAAACGACACAAGTAAGAATAATGGCAAAAGAAAAAAAAAGTTACCATGTGCTACAAGCAATTTGACAATTCCGCTGTCAGATATTACATTGGCTACCAAGGCTACGATGGAATTTGAGATTCCATTCCAAAGTATTGTTACGTTTTTACCTTAAAAAAATGTTTTAAAATATGAGCTGGTAGATTGCAAATAAAATAAACATAAATTTGTGTTTTGTTTTAATTAGAAGTCGCAGTAGTCTAGTAGGTAATGTGTTGGCTTATTAGACGTAAAGCCAGGGTTCGAGCCCCAGGCCAGACATCAAAACAAAATACAAAAAGTATTTCTTCGGCAACTTTCTCTCAGCAGATTTCTGGCAAAAACTCTGAGAGTAAATAAAATTGCCGTGAAAAAGTTTCTCAAAAATCTATCGTTTGGAGTTGACTTTACCACTCATGTATAAAATTAACACACACAACATAAGTGATGTGAGAAACTAGGACGTTGTACAATGGGTCTATTCGACCTCCGGGTACTTGTCTTAATTCACAAGTACACGTCCTCTAACCTAACCTAACCTAAGGAGACCTAAGAAAATCAAAATTAATTGTGTTACATAATAAATAAATATTTTTTTTTATTCAAATAAAACTAAATCTACAAATAATTTATAATACTTTTACTTAAAACGTACATAAGTATGTACATAGTACGTGATGAATAAGCTTCAGGATGGGCAGAACGTTTATTTAAAATTCTACTTTAAATATCAACACTCATGATATTCTTATTCGCCAATAGTCTCTCTATCTGTTCCCTGCAAATAGAAGGATTTTAATGAGTCATTAATTTTATTTCAAACAATAAATAAAATTGATTGTGGTATGTATTAAAAATGTGAATGTCAAATGGAATCAAAAGCTTAAGCAATAAAAGCCACATAATGTTTCCTACAAGCAACAAGAATCAATAAAGAAAAGTTATAAAAAAAAAGAAACCGTGAATAGAAAAATAAAACTGGCCACTGAATAGTTTTTACGATTGGAACACATCCAGACAAATAACAGACAACCAATACAACTTAAATGTCAACCATGTCGTTATTAACATTCTCTTGAATTTATATGGGCTCGCGTTAAAAGAGTATTGAGTCCGAGATAGAATAGGAAATTTTGGCATACAAAAAGTAACATCAAAAAAATATCCTTAAAAAGAATCCTAAAAAGACCTACAATCCTAGCAGAAGTGCAATTAAAAGGATTACAAAAAAGAGAGAAAAAGAGAAACAATTTTACAGGCTCACAGTTGTAAACAAAAACTTTAGCAAAAAAAAAAAGTAAACAAAAAAATCTTTTGTAATGGAGGATTGAAAAAATGGCCCAAAAACTATGCAAATGAACTAAGTCAGGAATCATAACAAAAACAAGCTGTTGGTGTTGAATCTATTTTAGCATAAAGTTGCTAAAATACGGCAACAACAAAAAGCAGTGTTGTTAGAGACACGGAATAATTGAAATACGTTTTTAATGGAGATTAAAAACAGCATTTCAAAGGTAAAGGTATTCAAAGTATAGGATGTAAAGTAATTAAAAAAATAGAACACTTTCATCAGATAATTTAGATATGCATAAACGATTTGTATTAAATTGGTCAAAATTTGACTAATTTCTTAAATAAAAATTTATTCAGAAAATCAGTTGAACTAAGCAAGAGTAGAAAAAATTTTCATTAAAAATGTTTACAAAAACCATTAAGATGTAGTGCTTGCTACAAACAATTTTTATTTTCATAGATTAAGGGCCATTATTTCAACTTGCCTTTAAAGATGGTTTAGTTAAAGGTAACTTCAGCTAAAGTGAACTTTGAAGTCACCTTTAATTTCTCTTCGTTATAACAACCTAATAATAAAATAAAGTTAACTTTTTCAAAAATATGGCAGTACCGGAGCAGTTGCGATTGCTTATATTTGAAGTTGCCATATTGAAAATAATATATAATATGCTAAGTTCAAACATAAAGTTATCTTTAAAAGTTACAGGTAGGATGATATTCCTTAACGCTCACTTCTATCTTATTGTCCACTTATAATAATGAAAAATAATTTATCCGCCCGTTAAAATCCTCATTTTAGTTAACGTTTAGTTGTATTAATGGCTTTCAATGTATCGTATGTTAAGTGGTATACATAAACAAAAGTATTTTGTGTTAAGTGGCCTGAAATTCTTCACCCTACTCCACCTGTATACTGTTTTAGTATATTAAATTTGCAACAAACCGCCTTCAGTGGCATACATCCAACCTTGGAATGTATGATGCTTGCTGTGTTAACCACAACTGAGACCAAAATAAACTGGCATTTCATACGATGACCACATCAACAGCTTGATAGTAGCTCTCAACCATTAGTTCCAATGGTGCTTTTCCTTTCAAAAACACATTTGCTATACAATTTGATCAGGGGAGCAAAGCTTTACCTTATTTCCAATGCTCTAAAATATAATAGTTAATGTAGTGCAGATTGACTTCATATTTAGGTAGCATGGACATTCATGGAGGCACTGACTTCTTGTTCACAGTTGCTGTAGTATATAATATAAAATATAAACATTTGCCACTAATGTATCTAAAAGGGGCTTACAATTTATCATTAAAAAAAACCAACCCCTTGAAGACATTAAAATCTTCTGCAATTTGGAAAATTTTACTTCAAAAATATTGGGTGACCTGAATGACCTAAACTTCAATTGTCGAGGATAAGTGTTCGATTCCCACCAGAGCCTCTGGGTGTTTATGATTGTCTGATATTATATGTGATTACTCACAATAGAAAAAAGAAAGTGAGAATGGTTACAAAAAAGCTATTCTCGAGAAATGTGACGAAGGCATATATGTACATATGTACATACATACGTAATTCGTCATTATAACCCTTTAGTCAGGATTATGAACCTAATTTCTCAACAACACTTATGTAGTGTGTGTTAATTTTATACATGAGTGGCGGGATCTACAGTTTATAGTCGACTCCAAACGACAATTTTTGGGAAACCTTTCATGCCAATTTTATTTCACTCTCATTGTTTTTGCCAGAAATCTGTTGAGCGAAAGAAGTCAGCGAAGAAATATTTTTTCATATTTCGTTTTGTTGGAGATATCTGATCTATGGTTTGAACCGTGGCCTTACGTCTAATAAGCCAACACAGTATCTACTAGGCTACGGCGACTTCGGACGAAGGTATATACGCTGACCATTAACAAGAAAAAAATTATCACACACTACCCCCCACTTTCCTTGCTTTTATAAGCTCTCTTTCCTGTATTCTAACACAATGCATTGGGGTCATCCCCTGAGAGTTGGTTTCAAAAAAATAAAAGTTTAGAATATATTTAAAAACACTTAGAAACATTATTACAACTTGCCATTAACGAAAATGAGGATTTTAACGGGCGGATAAATTGTTTTTTGTTATTACAAAAATACAATAAGGTAGAAGTGAGCGTTAAGCTAAATGGACTATCATCCTACCGGTAACTTTTAAATTTAAGTTTATGTTTAACCTTGCCATATTATATATCATTTTCTACAAAATAAACAAAATGAGCATATACAACAAAAAAAAAAAAACGAAGGCCGTCCTTGTCACTGCGTTTAAAAACTTGTTTAATTCAGCAAATGTTATCGACATTGCTTCGGCACTGCCTTATTTTTGAAAAAGTTAACTTTGTTTTATCATTAGTTTGTAATATACGAAAAGAAGTTAAAGGTGACTTTAAAGTTCACTTTAGCTAAAGCCCAACTTTAACGGGTAGTTGTAATAAAGGTCCATAAGCTTTTTAACAGCAATCTAAAATGCGGGCTTCTATTTGCTGGGAAATTTATGTTTAGTTAGACTATATCAAATCAAGTTTTATAAAATAGAACTAATCAAGTGGTAACTAAACGGCCAGTACAAATTTAAATTGGTGGAGCATATTATGGGAAAGTCTAAATAGGCAGAAGTTTATAATTCCCTTGGTTACAGAATGCCTGAAAGACTTGCAAATAAGTATTGATGAAATCACATTGTGTTATGCCGTAGATGTCGACTGATATAATGAACCGCGATATATTAGTTGCAGTCCTATGAATATAAAAGTACTGTATATCATAATTCCAAATCATTTGCTTAAACTACCTCCTAATAAACGATAAAATTGTATTGAAAAATTTTACAAAGCATTTGAAATCATGTTAGATTTTAAACAAAGGATGAAGTAAAGCCTGAATTTCTTTTGAAGTTTGTTCTAGTTTTCTAAACGTTTCAGTTACAGCAGCTGACTATTAATGTTGCACAGTAAATTTCATAATTATTGCCAAAAAGAGAAAATTTTAATTTTTCTTCCGGTTTTTTTGTTTTTGATTTTATGTTTTGTTCAGTTCTGTTTAAAAAGTTTTCAATACAAGTTTTCAGTTTACCTTGGATAATTAACAACGTTCTCGCAATAAGTTTTTCCCATCTTGGCACAGAAAAGTTTGCCACCCACTCCCGCTTGTTTTAATTCCATATTTTCTGCGCCAAAGGCAATGCAAAATAATGTTAAAAACTAAAATGAAAATAAAAAAAAAATTCTCCATTAAAATTAAAATGGAATTTAAATTAATTAAAAAAAAAATAATTGCAGCAGCATGTTTTCCAATTTTCTCAATTTACAATTAAAAATTCTTTTTTTTTTACATTTTCACACTCTGAAACTTTCATAGTTTAACACTTTTCTACTTACCATAAGAATTAAGTGTGTTAATATTAATTTATTCATTGTTGTTGTACTTTTATTATGTCTTTATTTTTTTTCTATAATTTTTTAATTTTTTTTCTTTTTTTTGGTTTACGTTTCTATAAAAATTTTTAAAAAAATTACTTGTTTTACGTTTGCTTGCTTGTTCTTTTTCTACTTTTCGTTCATTAATGAAAACAACAACAACAACAAAATTAAGTGTGACTCTTCACTGTGAATGAATTTGAATTGACTGTTCTTTTCAATAAGCTCGGTTCAATATTTATACGGCCATTATCAGCAATGACTACTGATAAGTAATTGAATTCGAATAACGTAAATAATATGTACATACATATGTATATATGTACATATAAATATATTGTATTTTGCCGATAGTATTAGTCATTAATGTTAATTTGTTCTGTATTTAAAATAATAAAAACAAATTTGACGTACTTGTAGAGTCAGCTGATTCTAAAATCAGAGATTAAAAATAATGTTTTTAATTTGAAGAATTGAATTTATTTTATAAATATATACGAGGTCAGTTAGAGAGAACAGTTTACTCATTGAATGTAGAGGCATAAAGTACGATTTAGTAGATTTCAGTTTATCAGCCAGGCTTATCTATGCTGTCGGATGAAATAAAAACAAAAATTGAGGAAAAAATTGAGCAGAAAGTTTTTAAGAATATTAAAATAGCATACGATTGAAATTACTACTCTAGTCACTTCTTGTTGCTTTACTTAAATGGCCATTAACAACCCGATTAACGGATTTCGGAATGCCTTAACACATCCATCCAGGCGACTCTGCTTCTTGTGCGCCTACACCAGTTGGTCACACCAATCGTTGACATCGTTGGCTAGGTTAGGTTAGGTTAGAAGACGTGTACTTGTCAATTAAGACAAGTACAGTACCCGGAGGTCGAATTGACCCATTGTACAACGACCTAGTTTCTCACACCACTTATGTTGTGTGTGTTAATTTTATACATGAGTGGTGGCAGCTACAGTTTAAATTCGATTCCGAAAGACATATTTTTGAGGAACTTTTTCATGACCATTTTATTTACTCTCAGAGTTTTTGTTAGAAATCTGCTGAGAGGAAGTCACCGTAGAAATATATGTTCGTATTTCGTTTTGCTAGAGATGTCTGACCTCAATGTAATAAGCCACTACCTACTAGACTATGGCGACTTCAAAGTGCTAAAAGATTTTAAAAATATGGAAATAGCTTTCGATTGCTTTCAATATTCTAATCACTCATTGCTGCTGTGTGGCCGACTCCAAAACAAAGCCAAAACCGTGCCTCAGCTAAATTATCCGTTAAGCTGAACGACTACAAATGACGAAATCCTTGAAAGGAAAAGGAAAAGCTGTAGACTCTCTTCCATAGCTAAAGACATTGTCAAGTTTCTGTTGCTTCTCTTCAACCTAAAATTTAAGGGAAATATATAAGAATGCAAATTAGTACAGTGAGGACAAAATTCTATCAATCAGCAAACTTAACTTTTACTATTTAAGGAGTGTGCCCGAAAAAATTTCACTAAATATCGAAATTTTTTGTAAATTTTTTTTGTTTCAATTTAAAAAAAAACAGGCAATGTCACGATTTTAAAATAAAAATAACGGCAATATATTAAGGAATACGTTTTTTTAATGTACAGTTTCTTTTGACGCTCACTGTAGCTCTATGCTATATTAAATGCTTAACAGAAGCAATCTGATGTTAATAAATATTGAAAATAGAAAATTGCCTTCTTTTTAAACAAACCTCGTGCCAACCAAAAGAAAACAAAAATGCATTAGAAATAGCACGTGGAACAGTTAAGCTCTCACCAGTAAAAGAGTTGTTTTTGAAATCGAAAAACCAATTTTTTATAAAAACTTTTTAAAAAATATTTGCAATATTTTAAAATAAAAGAAAAATACAAAAAATACAAAAAAACCTTATCAATGACTTGGAAAGAACAAGAAGAAATAAAAAAAACCCGATTTAAAGTCTCGATTTATTCAATTTCTGCTTGTGATTCACAAAAATTTTTATTATAGTTTTATTGGGATTTTTGTAATCAAAATTTTAAGAATTTTGCTGCAAAAAAAAGAAAAATAACATAAACATTGGAAACATGATTCTGCAGAAATATTTTTTTGTTTGGTTTTGCTTATCGGAAGTATTTATTCCTAGAATATGGGAAGAGAAATTTACTTTCGAATATAAATTCCCAAGAATTGTTTTATTTCATGCAGAAATAAACAAAAAACACATGATTTAATATTTTTCCTCAAAATGAAAGTAAACTCAAATATCTGTTCAATACTCATATGTACTTAGTTGTAGCGATCAATTGATTATGTTTAGTCATGAGTTTGGTAAATTTTTACACGGGTTCTTTTGTTTAGAACAACAATAGCTTATGTCCACATTGATGCCTGGACATTTATTTGTTTATCTCCAGCTAGTTTAACAAAGCAACAAATTTATTGATTCTGAGTATTTAAACATTGTTAAAATAATATAAATACAGATACAATATACATAAGATAAATAAAACAACTGATCAATACGTTTTAATACCGCCTCTTGCTGTGTTCGGAAACCTTTATTCATTTTATCACCTAGAATCGTAAATTATTTTGGTGTCTTTATCTTCGACTACAAACTTAGAATCGTAGAAATAATGCAAAATTTTGGCGGCTTTTATTTTGTATTTTTAAAACCTATTTTATTCTGTGGACCAAAGAAGTTCAAATACTGGAAATTAATTAAAATTCATTTAGAAAAACTAGATAGCTAGCTACCGTGCCATACAATCAACTTCAACAATATTCACTTAAAACTATTATCAAATAAACTGTGCCCTGATACTATAAACAATTCGTTTTTGCAGCCAGGATAACAATTGTTTAAAAAATTGTGTGTAAATTTCTAAAAAAGTGAAAAGTGAATTTCATTTCATTCATTTATTTTTGTGTTGAAAGTAAAATTAAAAAGATAGCAATACAACTGAAATAGAATCAAATCTGGAAGGCATTTCAATTATAAACGGTTTGGCAAGGCCATTCCTTTGCCATTATTTCCAAGACTATCGTCGCCTTTGAGTGAGGAAATATTGTTATCATAAGCAAAGTCCTTCCCTATGGCTGCGTAGTGCTATATAAATTTGATTCTTTCTGGCTCTCTACTCAAAGATATACAAACACATAAGGCCCATACATACATAATTGGTCATTGCAACCCTTCAGTCAGGATTACGACCTAGTTTCTCACACCACTTATGTTAAGTGTGTGTTAATTTTATACATGAGTGGACCTACAGTTTAAAGTCGAACGACAGATTTTTGAGATACTTTTTCATTGAAATTTTATTTACTCTCAGAATTTTTGACAGAAATCTGTAAAAGGGAAGTCGCCGTAGAAATAATTTTTCATATTTTCGTTTTGATGTCTGAGCTTGGGGTTTGAACTGAGAACTCACGTCTAATAAGCCAACACACTACCTACTTAAGGCCCATTGTGTTTCTGGATTTCTAGTTTTACATTTTTCCCTAATCTCGGAACCGTTTGGAGTTTCTGATGAAGTGACATAAATCCGTCATGTAGTAGACATAGTGTAGGATATGTGCCAAAAGGTGAAGAACAGTTCTATCCTCTTTCTAAGCTTTAGAACTCCTGAAGTCATTTGCCAAATGTCCAAGACAAATTCATTTTTCTTCAGCAATGCTCAAGCTTAGAGCAAATTTACTGCGTTGTTCGACCTGCAATGAAAGCCGTCTATCTGGCGCTGACAGAAGCCATATGCCTACATAATTGGTCATTACAACCCTTCAGTCAGATTTACGACCTAGCTTCTCATACCACTTATGCTGTGTGCGTTAATATTATACATGAACGGCGGGACCTACAATTTAAAGTCGATTCCGAACGACAAATTTTTGAGAAACATATTTAATTTAATTTACTCTCACAATTTTCGCCAGAAATCTGCTGAGGGGAAGTCGCCGTAGAAATATTTTTTCATATTTTCGTTTTGATGTCTGGCTTTTGGTTTGAACAGTGGCTTTACGTCTAATAAGCCAACACACTATCTACTAGACTACGGAGACTTCTGACAGACGTCATATTACATTAATATTTTTGCGACAACTATATACCGTCTTGGTCACCTCAGAATACAGTGCTTTGGCAGCTGCCTGGCTATCTTACCGTCGTTAATAATTTTTGATATTGTCGTCCATGACCTCTAGCGTATAGTCTTACAAACGGTAGATTTCAGTTCAACCAACCATTTAATATTTTACTCATTATTTTCTTAAAAAATAACATTTTTCCTGTCTTTCTTTAATTTTATGTTAAATAACTAAAGATTTTAACAAAAATATACTCAAATATCATGAGTATTTTTTAATTTTAATTAACAAGGGTTTGCTTTTCTGCCTTTCAACAACTACGGTCATGGCAACGTTTTCTTCACAGCAATTAAAGCGATACAAAAATTTAAAACAGTGATAAAAATCTAACACAAATGCTCACAGATTTACTGCATAAATACATATTCAATCATAATTTATAATAAATTTGAAAACTTTTTTTTATTATAATTGCAGACAAAAGTTTCCTGGCGATGAGGCTGATGATGATGATGATTACATTGATTACGTTGATGTAGCAGCATATTTGGCGCATGTCAACTTTCAACTTTGAAACTCTTATATTTTATGTATAAGAGTAAAAAGTTTTTAAGTTTTTATATCAACGAAGTTAAATTTGTTTTTCTTAAGGATGACCTTGTTTTTTAATGAAAAATAGTAAACGATGCCTTTTTTAAATTGTATTTAATCATTTCAAAGGTAATGTTATTCATTCGAAAGAAGGAAAAAATAAAACTTTTGGTCATCATGCATGATTTATAGAAAATACAACATTCCAATGGGTGGTCAATTTAAAGTTAATGATTTTCTGGTTTGTAGTGGCCCTAGTCTAGTAGGTAGTGTGTTGGCTTGTTAGGCGTTAGGCATCGGTTCATACCCCAGGCCAGACATCTCCAACGAAACGAAATATGAAAAAATGTTTCTTCGGCAACTTCCTCTCAGCAGGTTTCTGGTCAAAACTTTAAGAGAAATCGAATTTAAGTAGGTAGTGCTTATTATACGAAAAGCCAGGGTTCGAGCCCCAGGCCAGACATCAAAATAAAATTCAAAAAGTATTTCTTCGGCGACTTCCTCTCAGCAGATTTCTGGCAAAAACTCTGAGAGTTAATAAAATTGCCATGAAAAGATTCTCTCAAATCTGTCGTTCGGAGTCGACTTTAAACTGTAGTTCCCGCTACTCATGTATAAAATTAACACACACAACATAAGTGGTCTGAGAAACTAGGTCTAATCCTGACTGAAGGGTTGTAATGACGAATTATGTATGTATGTATGTCATGTACACACAAAACATAAAAGCTTCCAACCTTCTGACTGCAAGGTTGGAATGACCAATTATGTATGTATTGTTACGTTTTTACCTTTTAAAAACGTTTACAATATGAGCTCTTTATTATTCGCACAATCCTGTGTGCCGCTGTTCACAACTTTATGAAAACAACAACAATTGCCTTTTTTTTGATATTCCTCTGTTTATACCCTTTGCATAGACAATAACAATTACTAGACAATAGTTCGACAGATTTTTGTAACACAGATCTAGAAACCACGTTTACTCTCTTCAAACGCACCGCGTCTTCAACAAGACTGACTTAACCTCACTAACTCACTCGTCTGCTTTGCCTTGTCTTTTATATGGCAAATTAAATAGTCTGATTAATATTCTTGAAGGTGAATTTTCGGGGCTTCGCCTTCCCGAAATCTCTACATATGTATGTAAACATCGTTGTTTCAGTATTGTTGTTTACATTTATTCTCGTAGTGTTTGTTGTTGTATTTTTGTTTATAATTTTAACACCAGTATCTAGATTTTTCATTTTCGTAATAGTATGGTTTGCTGGATAAAATTCGAATTCTAATCGATAATAGTGCTTAATTCCATTGTTCTCTTTTTCCCAGGGAGAAGCCTAAATGGCGAACGAGTTATTCTTGAAAAATAACCTTGTTTTAGAATAAAACTTTTGGAAAAATTTTTGTTGTAATTTAACCACAATTCTTAATTTTAAAATATAAGCCAATATTTCTACATTACAATATACACAACATAATTATTTTATCATATATCTTGTTGAACTAATTTATTGTACATTTGATGCTGATTTGCATAGGCGTGAAACCAAACATCCGCATTTTACAATCACTGCTAATCACTCTATTCACATTGAATTACTCCAACTGTAAGCAAATATTTTGCCAAAAATTGTTCATAAATTCCATGAAATCAATTCAGTTACAGAGATTTTTATCATCAATTATTTTCCAATTCAATCATACAATGGATAGGCAACAGCTAATGAACGCATTCAAATACATAAATACAGGTATGTACAGGAGACAATCGAGCAGATAAAGTTACCCATGTAGAGTTATTTTGAAAATTTTGTTTTCAATTCCATTGATGGGAAGTCTTTCGTTGCAGTAAAAATAACAGCATCATTGGTAATAATAGTGGTGGTAGCTGTAGTCAGCAACATACAGTGAGCGTCAAAAGAAACTGTACACTATGGATAAAATCCTAACAACCACCAAACTCAACTTTTACCACTTAAGGAGAGCGCATGTAATAATTTTACAATATTTCGAAATTTTTTGTAAATTTTTTCAATTTTATAAACTGGCAATTAAACAATTTTAAATTAAAAATTATGTTAATTTATTATTGTATATTTTTTTTAATGCAGAGTTTCTTTTGATGCTCACTGTATATTTCAATTACACTTGAAACGAACACAACATTACGACATGATTTTAAAATCGAACAAAATTACCAATTCATAGGCTTAATAAATGTTTGTCTCACTGTGTTATGCCAAGCGGGTCATTCGTCCACATGGCAAAATAAAAGATGCAGTATCTGTAAGGAAAAGAGTGGATTTGTAATTTTAACGTGTCTAATTCCATGTCATTAAATTGTATGGCATTCTACGTTAACTAATGAATGTTTACACTGTAGTTATGGGGCGTAATATTCATTGAAATTATTAATGCCTATGGATGTTTGAAATAAAATTGAATTAGATAATGCGTAAATTAAATGCATTTCATGAATAGAAAGGAAAGTATTCATATTATTAAAATTGTATTTCGATTTAAAAAATGATGCTTGGAACATAAAGTTAAAGGCAATTACAAAAAGGAATTAAATTCAATTGAAACCATTTTAAAAAATATTCTCAACTCTTAGGGCCATTATTACAACTTGCCGTTTATTATATAAGCGGACAATGAGATAGAAGTGAGCGTTAAGCTAAAGGGAGGACCGTTCTATCTTTAACTTTTAAAGTTAAGTTTATGGTAGAACTTGCCATATTATATATTATTTTCAATATGGCAACTTCAAATATAAACAAAACGAGGAGACACAACAACCAAAAAGAGGCCCTTCGTTGCCACTGCGTTTTAAAAAAAAACTTGTTTAATTGAGCAGTTTTATCGACATTGCTCCGGCACTGCCACATTTTTGAAAAAGTTAACTTTTTTATCATTAGATTGTCATAACGAAAATAAGTTAAAGGTGACTTTAAAGTTCACTTTAGCTAAAGGGACCTTTAACTAAACCCAAGTTTAACGGCAATGACCTTAGCCATTTTACAGCCATAAAATCTTTTCACGCTGCAATATGTTCAAATAAAAAGTCATTAAACAGTCCTCTCATTATTCATCGTTGAATAGAAGCATTGTATTCCTCTTATGGTAACCTCAACAACTTACCGTTTGCCCATCCCTATCTGTATCGAAGTGATGATCAAACCAACGTATGTCATGTTTATCAACTTTTTTGGATTGCACGGATGTCATAAAGTCTTGACCATATTTCATTTAACCTTTAAAATCCCTTAACAGACAGGTGACATCTGTAATAAAAATGTTAAAATTGCATGAGAAACGGGGTGACATTTATTTGAAAGAAAAAAGGAAAAAGAGTTTTTAAATGTCTTTCATGTGGTTTTAATAAATCTGACTACAGTTTCTTTCTTATCGCTGCTGAAGCTAAAATAAAATGTCAAAAAAAGATTATATTTCGTAAGAAAATATTTTGTTATAAAAATCATAAGGTCTTCAGGCTTCACATTGTTATTTCATTTTTTAATTGAAAGAAAACATTTGTATACATATTGCGGAATGAACATTTATTTTGAAAAATTTCTGCTTAACACGTTCACGCCAGCGCGTACCATCGGTGGCCTGCATTAGACTGTCTTATCGGGCACCGCGTACCACCGGTGGCTCGCACTAAACTGCAGTTGATCAAGTTATTGGAAATATTTAGATCTTTAGATCTCGTTTTTTCGTCTGTCAAAAAGATAATACCTGAGAGTCACGTTCTCTTAAAAGCATTTATTTTCAGTAACAATTATAATTAATTAAATATAACAGCCGCCCGTAGGCGACAAGCATAAATTAAAGCGCCGGCGTGAACGTGTTAAACAAACATTCGAAAAGGCCATCTAGGCAAAGTGTAGAAGTGATAATCCATCATTTCTCATTCTGCCTCACTGACAAGGGAATGTGTTTAAGGCACTAACTATAATGGAAGTGAGACAAAATTGTGCAGGCATTATCTAATACTAGGAAGATATTTCTGGATAGCTGCGAACAAGATCAACTAACCTATTTAGCATGTATTGAAGTCTAATACATGCATACATCCATAATTATCTATTTCAACCCTTTAGTCAGTATTACGACTTAGCCTCTCACACCATTTATGTTGTGTGTGTTAATTTCATACACGAGTTGGGGAACCTGTAGTTTGAAGTAAACTGTGGACGACAGCTTTTTGAAGAGACTTTCATGGCAATTTTATTTAATTTCAGAGATTTTGTCCAGAAATCTGTTGAGAGGTAGTCACCTAAGAAATATTTTTTGTATTTCATTTTGTTGGAGATGTCTGACCTGGGGTTTGAACCGTGGCCTCACGTCTAATAAGCCAACATACTACCTACTAGACTACGGCGACTACTAGTGAGACAAAATTGCTCAGGCATTATCTAAGACTAGGAAGATATGTCTGGATAACCGCGAACAAGATCAACTAGCCTATTTAGCATGTATTGAAGTGGAATAAATATGTACATACATAATTGGTTATTACAACCCTTTAGTCAGGATTACGACCTAGCTTCTCACGCAACTTATGTTGTGTGTGTTAATTTTATACATGAGTGGCGGGACCTACAGTTTAAAGTCGACTCCGAACGAAAGATTTTTAAGAAACGCTTCATGGCAATTTTTGATTTACTGTCAGTTTTTACCAGAAATCTGCTGAGAGGAAGTCACCGAAGAAATATTTTTTATATTTCGTTTTGTTGTGGACGTTTGATCGGGGATTTTAACCGTGGTATTTACGTCTAATAAGCCAACAGACTCCAGCCACTATAAGTGAGACGAGATTGTTCAGGCATTATCTAGGACTAGAATGATATTTCTGGATAGCTGCGAATAACATCAACTAGTCTATTTAACATGTAATGAAGTCGAATTGTTCTATGGTTTCGACTGATCATGGTTTCGACACGATTAAAAATTTTTTGTATGAAAAATAAGAAAATAAGGATATTAAATTTTATTGAATAACCTTAATAACTCTTGTTCTAAAAAACTTTCTACAGTCTTAACGAATTAAACTACTATTCATGGTACGTTGTGATATAAAATAACACACAAAGTATCGTTTTCCAATAGAGTCAATATATGTTCTTTCTTTCTTATTTCGCTTTCGGAAACAAACAATAATTGCCTTTCCAAAAAGACAGTTTGTAAGGAAATCAATTGAATTTGATTTGTCAAAGTGACCAATCAGTTTCCTACAAAACATTAATACAAACGAATAAACAAATGAAAGTCGTCGTCTACGTTTTTATGCATTTTAACTCGAATAGAATGAAAAATGCAAAGAACAAAAAAAAAAGTAAGAGAAAAAACAATTAAAACATCCTAAACAACGGCGGCGATTCAGTCGTCATTCATTTATCAGCTAGTAACTGACTCGTTGAAACATGTCTGCCTGTCAGTGTCAATAGCATTTGAAAATAGATTTTCATTGAAAACCTATACAACATGTCAACCAATGGATAGAAGAGACGAATAAAAATATAAAGAATGATCGAGAGAAAAAGCAGATAGGATAAGTTTGGCATTAAAGGAAACAAAAACGGAGCAACAACAAGACATTTTGAGCATAAAAAGTAAGAGTAAAATGAGATTTTCATGTCCAATAATTTTTCAGAACGTGTAGCTACAGTGAGCATCAAAAGAAGCTGTACTTTATAAAATAATAAACATTAATAATTTACCGTTATTTTTATTTTAAAATTGTTCCATTAGCAGTTTTTAAGATCGAAAAAAAAATTACAAAAAATTTCGAAATATAAACAAATTTTTTCGGGCACTCTCCTTAAGTGGTAAAAGTTGAGTTTGATGATTGTTAGAATTTTATCCTTAGTGTTTAGGTTCTTATGACGCTCACTGTACTGACAACACAACAGCACAAAAAACATAAAGGTAGCGTTGAGTAATGGTAACCCAATAACCATAATTGGCAACAATTGATTGAAACAACTGAATGAAAAATTGATTTTAAAAAAATAATAAAAAAATAAGAAAAATTTCACTGAAAATATTAATTTTTTATTTAATTTTACAGCCTATACGACCTTGATCCTCAAATAAATTACATAAAATTAACAGTGTATGTGCGAGAGAAAGCGCTGAAGCTGAAAGTTTTCATGCATAAATGTGTGCCCCAATGTTCAAACAATAACGGCAAATATTTGTTGTACCACTAGTACTACTACTACGGCCTATAAAATTGCTAAACAAACCGCAGGCACTTTGTCAACAGACTTTTCATTCCAGTTTTGTTTTTCATTTCTTTTATTCCCCTGTGTGTTTGTCTACATTTTTTCATTCATACTTTGCTTGTAATGTCGTTCCAGTGAAATGGTAAATATTTTAATTTTGTTCATATTACGGGTAGTTTTAACGAGGGCTAATTGTTAATGTCGGAAAACTTTATTCTGTGAAATTTTTTACTAAAAATTTCTTTTAAAATTTTAAACATCTAAAGTAAGTAGAAGGCGCCGTAGTCTAGTAGGTAGTATGTTGGCTTATTAGACGTAAGGCCACGGGTCAAAATGAAAATATGAAAAAATATTTCTTCGGTGGCTTCCTCTCAGCAGATTTCTGGCAAAAACTCTGAGAACAAATAAAATTGCCATGAAAACTGTAGGTCTCGCCACTCATGTATAAAATTAGGTCTATTATCCTGAGGGTTGTAATGGCCAATTGTGTATGTAAAGTAGTTAAAAAAAATGAGTAATTTTTTCGTTTTTTTTTTTTTTTTGAAGTGGCAACATATTTATAGCGTGAATTCAATCATGCACTCTTATTCCCTATCTGAGATCAGCAATGAATCGTTTTTCGTAAGCACTCATGAAATTTTAAATATAAGTGAGTCAACAATAATGAAATTTAACTATGTACTCTGATTCATTCATACTCACTACAACGTTGATTTTAAGTACAGGTTGCAATGAGTGTGTGTACAACGTTGATATAAAACTCATACCATTTTTGTGATTCGTATATATGTATGTTGAGTTATGGAGAGTCGAAACCCGCAACATCATACGTGTTCTTAAGTATGAATATGATGAGTACTGCGTTTGAATTGAATATGAGTAGAAGTTCCATGATATTAAAATAAGTATGAATGCGTATAAGTATCAGAAATTATGAGTATGACTCGATTCTACTGAACTTTTTGAATACTGATTGCTGATCTGTGTTCTCTCTGCATATTAGGAGTTGCTAATCCAGTAATGCATTTTCTTTATTAAATAGAGAGATTAGGAACGAAATTTAAAATAATATTTAATACATTCACGTAACTACTGCTCTAGTATTTCATAACACCCATCTCTGATAGTATTAGTCTCTTCTACTAGATACTTCCTCATCTATATTAAGTGACACACAGTAACTTATTATTTTCCTTTATCTTTCTTCGTAATTTCTTTCTTTTTTATTTTTTTTTCTTTTAGATGCCTTGTTTTTTCTCATTTTAATAAATTTATAAGAAAAAATAAAGAAAAAAAAAGAAATGTTAACACAATCTCTAGTGCATAAAAGGTTTTTTTTTGGAGACATTAAATGTGGACACACCCGTAAAATAAATAAACGTCTTACTGACTGACATTCATTTCAAAGCAAGTGATGCCAAGAAACTGGGTTGGTGATTCTCCGACTGTAATAAACAATACTTAACCTAGAATTCCAAAGTAAAATCTTATTCAGGAATTACTTTTCGAAAATGCTAATGAATATCTATTTATTTGCACTGGAGATGTGATTATCGAGTATTTTAATTAATACACCACACCCCTAAATAAAGGGTCCGCCAAATAACCTTTTGTTTTTGAAAATGCTTTAAAACAAAAAACTACTGCATATTTTCTCAAATTTCTTTTTTATTTGAAAGTACAATCCTTCCGGTTAATTATGGATAATAATTCCATTCAAATGGCTGCCTCGGCTGGCCATGCAGAAGCCTACACGATCTGTCCAATGTTTAAGCACACTATCGATTGTGTGCGGCTGTATTACACCAATGGTTTCACGAATATTGTCCTTTAAAGCGTCAATTGTCTCTGGCTTGTCGGCGTAACAATTATCTTTGACGGCACCCTACAAATAATAGTCCAACGGTGTCAAATCGCAGCTCCGAGGTGGCCAAACGACCTCAGCTCTGCGGCTGATAATGCGATCTTCAAAAACAGGGCGCAAAACATCGAGTGTAGCTTCGGCTGTGTGGCACGTAGCGCCGTCCTTTTGAAACCAAATGTTGCCAATATCCTCCTCTTCAATTTTTGTGAACAAAAATTCGTTCAACATAGCCCAACAACGATCGCCATTGACTGTAACGGCCACTCCTTGCTCATTTTCGAAGAAAAATGGCCCAATTATGCCTCTGGACCAAAATCCGCACCAAACAGTGAGTCGTTTTGGGTGCGTCGGCTTTTCAATGTATGCGTGCGGGTTTTATGTGCCCCAAATGCGACAATTTTGCTTGTTTATATACCCGCCAAGATCAAAATGAGCTTCATCTGAAAAGATGAATTTTTTTGCCAAAATCGGCATCTTCTGGTGTAGGCTACTGCATGGACAGCCATGGCAGCCATTTGAATGAAATTATTTTCCACTATTAACCGGAAGGATTGTACTTTCAAATAAAAAAAAAAAATTGAGAAAATATTCAGTAGTTTTTTTTAAAGCATTTAAAAAAATTTATAAAATTAACGCACACAACATAAGTGATGTAAGAAGCTGGGTTTTAATCCCGACTAAGGGGATGTAAAAACCATTCAAGTAAATAAATAATTTGCGATGTTTTTTTTTTATTTTTTATTTAGGTTGACATAATTGCATAAAATGAATAATCTAGGAACCAGGGCATAAATTTTCAAATAGTTTTAGGTTCGCTAAATTCAAATCAAACTCAGAATTGCGTCAACACTCACAAACCTTTAGAAAAATATTGTCTAGTTTGTGGATTAAAAATCTGATTTAATTATTTAATGTGAAACTTAATAAATTCAGTAAATTTGAAATCCCGTGGATTATATTCATTAAATTATACATTTCAAACATCAATTTAAGTAAAATGAAAAACACTGTTCTATGGCATTGAATCAACAGTAATTTACATAAATAATTGACTTAATTTAATTATCATCAACATCATTAGCATCATCACGAACATTTTCATAATTATTTCAATTGTAACTTTCTTTCTCACAATCATTGCTGTGGTATAAAACAAAGTAATCATCTTTATCACTCGTTGTTTGCCTTGAACCCATGACATCCTACATATTCACATGAAAATATACAAAACAGGTCATATCTATTGCATACGTATAACGACTCGACCCATTGCCTATTTGAGGTCTTTGAAAACATATGTTGGCACCGCATTTTATAGACATGAATAGAAGATGTCAACGGCATAAATATTTCTACATTTATTGGTGGTGGTTGAGAATATTAATAGGCTGTTCAGAAAGTCGTAAACTTTTTTTTATTTATTTCAAGATTGTATTTTTGTTTTATTGTTTTATATTCGTTTTCTTTATATCATAAATTAATTCAAACTTTTCCACAACATTAGGTTTGAACTCAAATTAACGAAATTACCAGCGACTTTTACTATTACTATGGAGTTTTAATAGATTTAAGGCCATTATTACAACTTGCCGTTAACTAAAGGGATGATTTTAACGGGCAGATAAATTGTTTTTCATTATTATAAGTGAACAATAAGCTAGCAGTGCTATATATTTGAAAAAGTTAACTTTATTTTATCATTAGGTTGCAATAACGAAAAGAAGTTAAAGGTGACTTTAAAGTTGGGTTTAGTTAAAGGTAACTTTAACTAAACTGAAGTAATAATAATAAAAAAAATGAAGAAATAATGGCCTTTAAAATTTTATTTAAAGCCTTTGATACACTATATTTTAAGACTCTAACGATTAGGGGCCATTATTACAACTTGCCGTTAACTAAAGGGAGGATGTTAACGGGCAGATAAATTATTTTTCGTTATTATGAGTACCCAATAAGATAAAAGTGATCGTTAAGCTAATGGGAGGATCATCCTACCTTTAACATTTAAAGGTCACTTATGTACTTATGCCATTTTATATATTATTTTCATTATGGCCACATCAAATTTAAACAAAATGAGTATATACAACAAAAAACGAAGCCCGCGGTTGACGCTGCGTTAAAAAAACTTATATAATTGAGCACTGCCATATTTTTGAAAAAGTTAACTTTATTTTATCATTAGGTTGTAATAACGAAAATAAGTTAAAGTTAACTTTGCATTTCCCTTTAGCTAAAGGTACCTTTAACTAACCCCAAGTTTAACGACAAGTTGTAATAATAAACGACAATGTAATAAAGTTATAATAATAAAAATGTAATGTAATAATAATGTAACAAAAACGAATGATACATTTCTGATATAACTGCATACCCTAACCTTAATATTAAAAATTGTATTTCACCATTACTTTAACATACACATACAGTATTAAATATATAACGAGTTAAATAATTTTCATTGTTCTTTATGACACAATAAAAACGTAAATTTCCATGTTTTAAGGTTTAATCTTTATGTTATTGCTGCTGAGTCCGTTTAAGGCTGACGACAGTTTCATTTACAATTATTATCTACAATTGTTCTGATATTTTTCCTTTTGTATATATGTATGTATGCATGTAAAATGTTCATTTAATGGTAATGTACATACGTCCTAGAGTCTCTATTAAGCAGGAATGAATGTGTCATGTGTATTGACCGCTAAAGTTTTATTTCAAACATTATAAGAGGAGAGAATTTTTGCAACATTAACCTTACGGAACCATTAACATGTGAATGAAAATAAAAATAATTGTTAAAATTAAATATATTTTTAGACAACCCAATGCTTAGAATTTGCTGGTGACAACGGTTTGTTTGGTTCTCTGTAATTGTATGGTTATTCATTATTACAAGACAGACTTGACCTTGGACTTCTATATCCTTAGTTCAGTTTTGACTATTATTGAATATTCCTATGGTCTGATTTATGCGGAATGCATTTTAGTCCAATGTAGCAAATTTTTATTCTATAGATGAGTGTGATGAAATTTTGTGATATTTTAAAATTTTTTTTTTGCTCGCCTCGGTCTTTGACATTTCCGCTTAAGTTGCTTAATTTCGTTTCCATATACGGTCTTGTAGGCAACAAAAGGACGATATCATCCGCATTCGTCAGTTGTTGGAGACATAAAAAATGGTAAACAAGTAAACAAAAATACAACAACAAACGCCAGCATAAAAAAATGGTAAACAAGTAAACAAAAATCCACTAACAACACTACAAGAATAAATGTAAACAACAATACTGAAACAACAATAATGAATGTAAACAATGATGTCTACACATATAGAAATTATGAGAAGCCGAAGTCACGAACATTCGAAATCATAGCTTGAAGTGTGCTTTATTTAAATGTACTTTTGAAACCGAAAAATGTAAGGACTATGTCAAGACCTAGTTTGTCACACCACTTATGTTCTGTGTGTTAATTTTTTACATGAGTGGCGAGGCCTATAGTTTTTTATTAACTCTCAGAGTTTTTGCCAGAAATCTGCCAAGAAGAAGTCGCCAAAGAAATATTTTCGCATATATGGCTCTGTTGAAGAGCCTGGAGTTTGGACCGTGACTTTACGTTTAATAAGCCAACACACCACCTACTAGACTATGGCGACTTCAAGAGTAACAAGTAAAATGTTAATAAACTTCAGCACTACAATGGATGTTAAATATTTGATAATAACTACACTTCTTTTTATACATGACTTATGAATGGCTGTAAGGCATGCCTGTACATATGTAAACGTCTAAACATAGATACATGTACAAGGTATTGATTTATTGCCAAGATTTTTAGCAACGTCAGACTTTAGCTAATAATTTATAATTTCACAATCATTCATATCACGATAAAAACGTTTCTTTTTTCTTCTTTTTTTCTTTTTAATGATAAAATAAAATATGTTACAATAAAATATGTCCACTAGAAACTTTTCCATTTCATCGCTTTATTGTTAATAAATTACAGACAATTATGACTTATTAAACACCGTCACAAATCTCTTTTCTTCCACATTCATTCCAAATTCTTTCATTATTTGCAGGCCATCATAATCATAAGAAGAAAATAATAAATTTTTATTATATTTGAAGGGAAACTTTTTACATTTTTTATTTCATTTATTTGTTATCAACATCAACGTTCGTATGAAAAGTCATCCTTTTTTTCCGGCAACGTTAGCAGCAAGAGAAGGAGAAGAAGTCAAAACAGAAACAGAAACAGCAGACAACAATGGCTTACGGATTCATTCAAAGGAAAATGAATGTTTTTATTTCAACTTCAACCTATGTACGTCGCTACGTGGGGATAAATACAGAGGTGGATAATTAATTAGAAATTATTTGACTTTTATGTGTTCGTTATTGATTTTTTTTTTCACGGTAATGACAGGTTACGCTATGAGTTATATGTCATGTGCTGATTGTGGTCTTAATAACTGAGGATACTGGCTTATTGGACGTAAAGCCAGGGTTCGAACCCCAGGCCAGACATCAAGACAAAATACAAAAGCTATTTCTTCGGCGGCTTCCTCTCAGCAGATTTCTGGCAAAAAACTCTGAGAGTAAATAAAATTGCCATGAAAAGTTTCTCAAAAATCTGTTGATCGGAGTCGACTTTAAACTGTAAATACCACCACTCATGTATAAAATTAACGTATACAACATAAGTGGTGTGATAAACTAGGTCGTAATCCTGACTGAAGGGTTGTAATGACCAATTATGTATGTTATGCATATATTCTTTTGTACAGCACTGTATTCTATATGTTTGTATATACGGTGAGCGTCAAAAGAAGCTATACATTAAAAGAAAAATATACATTAAAAAATTACCGTTATTTTTATTTTAAAATTGCTTCATTGTTTTTTTAAAATTGAAACAAAAAAAAATTACAAGAAAATTTTGAAATATTGTGAAATTTTTTCGGGCACTCTCCTGAAGTGGTAAAATGTATCGCAATTTTACATAACAACCATATGAACATATTTTATAGCCTCTCTGCAGATAATGTTTTACTGCCTGTTAACGCTACATCTGTTTTAGTTTCTTTCAAAAAATGTTTATTGATGTGTTCTAATAAATAAAAGAAGTCCTTTTTTTCTATTCAATACGAAATTACGTGTCTGCTGCATTCGTTGCACGGAGATATAAATTTCTTTTGAATAAGAAAAATATTCTTTGCAAAACTGTATAAGAACACTTACACAAATTGAAATGGAAATGTAAATGGCATAGGGAAGCATATAAGGCGCAATATTTTTGTTATTTTTATTCCAAAAAATTAGAAAAAAAATCAATTGTCGGCCATTGAACTTATTTCTCTTTATAGGTTTAATTTAATTTAAATAATGGAAATAAAAGTTTCTCAAAAATCTGTTATACGGAAAGGACTTTTAACAGTAGCTACCGTCATTCAGGGATAAAATTAACACACGCAACATAAGTGGTGTGAGAAACTAGGTCGTAATCCTGACTAAGGCTTGTAACCAATTGAGTAGGTAAGTAAGGGTCAAATGGGCCTCTATGCGTGCGCAAGTGAAGTTTTTGATATCAGAGCTACCACTTCGACATAACCTAACCTAAGGGTCAAACAGTTGTACTACCAACAAAGGATAAATTAAAGGATTAAATATTAGAGATGAAGGTGACAATTCTTTATTTGAACCAATCATTAATCTGATATGAATAGATCATTAACTTTTAATTCAGCAAAACCTTATGTAAACAAGTAAACAAAAATACACAAACAACACTACAAGAACATATGTAAACAAAACACACAAACAACACTATAATAAACATCGTTGTTTACATTTATTGAGATTTCGAGAAGTCAGGAACATTCGCCTTTAAGGATATTCATCAGACAGTTTACTCTGCCAAGCAAGGCAAAGCAAAGCGACTCAGTTAGTAAAGTTCAGTCATTCTTGTGTAAAGACGCGGTGTGTTTGAAGAGAGTATTCGTTGTTTGAAGATCTCCGATACAGAGATCTGTCTAATAATTGTCTAGTAATTGTTATTGTTTATGCAATGGGTATAAGCAGAGGAATAACAACAAAGCAATTGTTGTTGTTTACATAAAGTTGTGAGCAGCGGCACTCAGAATAGTGCGAATAATAAAGAATTTTTATTAAAACTGAACACAAATTTATTTAATTTTATTTACAGTCTACGAGCTCATATTTTAAAACGTTTTAAAAGGTAAAAACGTTACAATATATTACTTTCAATATGGCAACTGCAGCTCGATTTTTGCATTGCGTTTTAAAAAACCTTTGGCAAATGTTAGCGACATTACTCCGGTACTGCCATATTCTTGAAAAAGTTAACTTTTTTATTGATTTGTATGTTGTAATAACGAAAAGAAGTTAAAGGTGATTTTAAAGTATACTTTAGCTAAACTTACATTTAACTAAATCCAACTTTAAGGGCAAATTGTAATAATGACCCTAAATCTTCTCTTTATTGAAGAAGTGAAATGAAAATGATTTCATTATTTTGTTAATTACAATTTTAAAAGCTTTTAATTAGAATCATTAAAAAAAATTCCTCTTAATTTCATTCTTATTATCCTTGAGAAAGCCAAAATTAAAGAATTCACCTTCATGATAATAAACGTCCTTACAACAACAAACACAAATTTCTTATAATCATAGAAGCAAAAGAACAACATACCGTAGTAAATGTGTGTGTTAAACCATAAATGTGTGTGTGTTTTTATCAGAAAAGAGCAAAAAAATTCATGATAAATTTTTCTTAATATTGTTTACATTGTTTACGTGTATCTAACGGGAAAGAAAAATACCTCTACACACAGAAATGAATTACTTGTGATAAGAAAAAGTATGGAGAGAAAGAATCAGATACTCAGTTCAGTTTATACGAAATAGTGTATAACAGTCATGCGCTCTTATACTCTGTAAGAGATAAGTTTACGTACGAAATAAATGACAGAGATGGGTTTTTTTTAAAGTAAGAGTACATTTGGATTGCTTTGAATGCATGGAAAACATTCCCAATTTTGTTTTATTTATTGTTTAAATATTTGTTGAAAAACTCTTGTACTTTTTAAAAACATTATTTAAATTTAATGTCTGTATTATGTCTGTATATATAATCACTGTGGGTTTTCCATTCTCCCACTCTCTGTCATTCTCTTTCTTTTAAATTCTGTTTTAAAGTTTCAAAGTTGTAGTACTAGATAAATGGATCTTTCAGTACATATGGCGTTTTTGACTTACTTTTCATATTTTGTATCTGTTATCCTCTCTGTCATTGCATATTATTTTTGGCGCTACACCCCAAAAATTACATTTATTTTCCTATACTTAATAGGTGTCATGTTAGTTGTTTCTATTACTTTTCGTACAGCATGAAACATATGTACATTCTCCATAGTAAGGTCAGTAGTAAAATGCTATTCTGTAGGTTAAAACCTTATTTGCGTTAATAAATCGAAGGAAAGAAAACAGAAAATAAATATACGTGAGAATATTGGAATGCATTTGAAAAGGATACAAATAAAATTACAATTGCTGTGAAGCAATTAATTACACTATGCGGCAAAATAAAAAAGAAAATGAAATACACAAAGCTAATGACATAGTGTTGATTATGGGTTTTGTCGAGTAGAACTCAAAAAAAAATTTTTAATATTTCTTGGACCCCCTAAACTTGTTTTATTTGACAAAAACGGTTTTTTTGGACTTTACGCATGTATTTATTGATTACACAAACATTTCTAAACCAATGTCACAAATTCAAACTTTCTTAGAAAGGGTAGGGATGGGCCTTTAAAACGGTGTACATATATATATTATTCGACTTAATATTCTATGAGGTTTGATGAGGTAAACTTGGCAAATTCATAATTAAGAACATGTATGATGTTCTAGATTTTGACTCTCCTTGAGTCAACATATGTATACACGAAGCACAAAATAAGTATGAGTCGCATACGAACACTAAAATACTCTCTAGAAGGTTGTATGTTTGCTCTGCTTGCTGTTCTGTCTTTTTTGCTTATGTATCTGTTTTCTTTTTTTGTAAATGCAACAACAACTAAGACTATAAATTTTGATGAATAATTCGAGTCACTCGAGTCATTTATATGTATTATAAGTATTTTTCTAAAGTTAGGAATCTAAATGAGTAGGCTTATGAATCAAACATATTTCGAATGGTTACTCATACTCATTGCAACCTGTACTTATAAATCAACGTTGTACTGAGTAAGAATGAATCTGAGTACATAGTTAAATTTCAATATTGTTGACTCACTTATATTCAAAATTTCATGAGTTCTTATGAATAACGAAAAAAGATTCGTTGCTGATCTCTGGTACTAAGCAAATTTTTTTTGTATTCATTGTAAATACTGTGTGGTAACGTATACGTATACGTGATATTTATTTAATTACAATACTCATACTCAAAACATGTATTCGATGAAAAGGGAATTGGGAAATATCGTTACATTAGTAACTGTTCAGCAAAAAGAAAAATGTCGACAAATTAAGAAGTACTTGGAGTGGCATTAAGTAGCGGCAAAAAAGAATTAAAGGCTTTCAATACATCAAAAGCGTATATAATAAGAATGTTATGCTCAGTCATCTATTAGAAAGATTGGGACTTGGTTAGAAAAGTTGCTCGTCCCTTTATCTGATATTACAGGCGTGTACGTAGTCTAGTAGGCTTATTAGATGTAAGGCCATGGTTCAGGTCAGACATCAAAAAGAAAATATGAAGAAATATTTCTTCGGCGGCTTCCTCTCAGCAGATTTCTGGCAAAAACTCTGAGAGTAAATAAAATTGCAATGAAAAGTTTCTCAAAAATGTGTCGTTCGGAGGAGACTTTAAACTGTAGGTCCCTCCACTCATTTATAAAATTAACACACACAACATAAGTGGTGTGAGAAACTAGGTCGTAATCCTGACTGAAGCGTTGTAACGACCAATTATGTATGTTTTTAAGCAAATTTACCCCGAATCTGTTAATGCGTTAAAATAAAATTTTCCTCTTAACTTTTATAATTTTAATACGAGTTATTGTTTATCCAGTATGTTCACTATAAATTTCTAAAAGCATTTTTATGCAGTTTTTTATGGAAAAAATGTTACTTCATTAAAAAATTTGATTTCGAACTGCATTAAAAATGAAAAGATCAACATTTTTTTAATGCAATTGCTTTGACAAAGGCATATAAAACTTTATTACCTTTTTATAAATTTTCATTATGCTTTTTTTTCCGAAGCAAGCATATTTTAATATAATAAAGTTACCAGCATTCAAAAAGTTATTAATTTTAAATGACAACATTTATGGCAAGCAAAACATTAATACATTTATTATCTGCTTCTGATAAATAATAAAAAAATATCAAAAAATGAAAAAAAAAATGTTTTGAATGATGGTAAATATAATCTCCAATGGGATGGCATGGAATTAATTAAATAAATTCTGTTGAAAAATAAAAATAAAACTCTCAATAATTAGATTTATTACGTATATTTAAAAAAAGTAATTTTCTTTTTGATGTTGGTGTAGATGCATTTTTTTATTCAAAGATTTCGTTTGTCCGTTTTTTTATTCATTCTTTTGAAAACAGATGACAGAAAATTAGGATTGGTATTCGATTTGTATTGTTACGTTTTTACCTCATAGATTGCAAATAAAAATTTTTGTGTTTAGTTTTAACTAAAATAGTTTATTATTCGCACAATTCTGTGTGCAACTGTTCACAACTTGATGTAAATAACAACAATTGCTTTTCTCTGTTATTCCTCTGTTTATACACTTTGCATAAACAATAACAATTACTGGACAACTGTTCGACAGATCTCTGTAACGGAGATCTTCAAACCACGATTACTATATTCAAACATACCGCTTCTGCACACAAGATTGACTGAACTTCACTAACTCACTCGCTTGCTTTGCCTTGCCTTTAATATGGCAGGGTAAACAGTCTGATGAATGTTCTTGAAGGCGAATGTTCGTGGCTTCGCCTTTTCGAAATCTCTATAAATGTATTTTTTTATGCTGGTGTTTGTTGTTATATTAAGCAGTAGGATAATTTGAAAACAGGTTTGTTGACTGCATTGTTTTGTTTTTGTAGCTGTTATTTATAATTGTAGTGTTAAGCGATGTAAAAGTAAAACACCAGTATCTAGATTTCTTATATTAGTAACAATATTTTTAAAAACAGTAACAAATAAATAAATTTTATGGTATTTTTTCCAAAATAGCTTTGAAAATCTGTTCATTATTTAACAATGAATACAAATTTTTGCATTTTAATGTAAGTTTAACAGTTTTTATTAGCATTTTCAATTCACCTGTTGCTGGTCTTAATTACTATTAAATTTATTTCGCAAAACCTAAAAGAACTACAGCAGCTTTTTAAATAAAGAAATTTTATTTTTAATTTCAATTATATGTATCGTTGGCCTTTATTATTTTGTAAATATTCATTGTTTTGCCATCATCTAATGGTACGTCATCATAAATCACAATAATTTATTGTGTTTTCCTATTCTGTTTAAATGTTGTGTCACATTTTGCCATTAGCCTGTTGAAGTATTTTATGGAAATTTTACTTTTTTTTCCTAAATTCGACATTTCGAATAATAATTTTTGTGGAAGCATAACGAACGATAATATTTTTAATAGGAAACGGAAATTTTTCTTGCATAATATTTCAATATTTCAATTGAATAGAATAAAAATTTCTTTTTAAAAACTTTGATTGTTTTGGAAAATAATAAAATAAATAAAACACACACCAAAATAAATATATCAATTGCTGTATGTATGCAGCAATAAATTAAGTTTTTGTTTTTTTTGTTGCAAATGCCAATAATTTATTGATATTTTGTTTGTTTATTAGTAAATGAAATAAAAATGTTTAAAATTTGTTTCAATAAAATAAAATACATGAGTTTTGTTAAATTAGAGCGCATTTGTTTTTATTTTTATCTTCCATCGATTATATGAAGAAAAGCGCATTCAAAATGTTTCATGGGAAAGATGAAAGCGTTCGTTAATCGTTGTCTTCAAAATATTCTGCCCGATAACTCCATCAAATCATATGCTCTGGAGAAAGGCAAGTCAACAGCCTTTATCATACATACATAATTAGTCATTGCAATCCTTCAGTCAGGACCTAGTTTCTGTGTTAATTTTATAAATGAGTGGCGGGACCTACAGTTTAAAGTCGAACGACAGATTTTTGAGATACTTTTTCATGACAATTTTATTCACTCTCCGAATTTTTCCCAGCAATCTGCTGAGAGGAAGCCGGTGAAGAAATACTTTTTTTGTATTTTGTTTGATGCCTTGCCTGGGGTTTGAATCCTGGCCTAACGTCTAATAAGCCAACACACCACCTACTAGACTACGGCGACTTCAACTGCCTTTATCCCATTATTAAAAACACGGAAATAGTAAAGTGCTGGTCATAGTAAGTGCCCGTTCTAGTGATGCATGTAGAAGACATATTGCTGCCGAAGCAGCGATTAGCAATGAGTATTCAAAAAGACGAATAGAATCGAAACATACTCATAATTTCTGATACTTATACGTACTCATACTTATTTTAATATCATGGAACCCCCACTCATATTCAAAGTTTAAAGTACTCATTATATTCATACTTAACAACACGTCTGATGTTGTTGATTTCGACTCTCCATAACTCAACATATACACGAATCACGTATGATTCGCGTACGAACACTAAAATAGTCACAAAAAGGTTGTGTGTTTGCTGCTCTGTATTTTTTGCTTATGTGTCTTTTTCCTTTTTTTGCAAATGCAACAGCAACTAAGACTGTAATTTTGAAGAATGATTCGAGTCACGCGAGTCACTCGAATCATTTATAAGTTTTATAAGTATTTTTCTAAAATTATAAATCTAAATGAGTAGGCATATGAATCAAACACATTTCGAATGGTATGAGTTTGATGTCAACGTTGTACGCATACTTGTTGCACCTTGTACTTATAAATCAACGTTGTAGTGAGTACGAATGAATCAGAGTACATAGTTAAATTTCAATATTGTTGACTCACTTATATGCAAAATTTCATGAGTGCTTATGGGTAGAGAAAAAACTATTCATTGCCGATCTCTGATATGTTGTATGTATGATTCAATACCAATCGCTTTTAAAATCTATATTTTATTATAAATTTACTTCCGTTTTCTGAAATCAAGTGCATTCTATTTAACTAAACTTAACTCAATTGATTATTCTTGCACTTTTCATTCTTTTAATACTTTTAATATTAAAACATAGTTTTAATTTTCATTCAAAAACCATTTGAAATGATGTTCTACTATCGTTTAATATTCCTTCTATCCATTGAAAGTAAAATATCACTTCAATTGATTGGCATTTTATTGCCCTTTTATTATCTAACTGTGGCATCAATTTAACAACCAATAAAGTCCATTTCATACAATTTTTATTATAAAGCTTTGAATTTAAAATGTATTGTATTTTGCAGGGAGCACATCTGTTCGTGTTTGAATTTGAAACATAAAAACTGAAATAAAATCATAAAAAATTAATCGTCGTGAAAATTTTATTTCATTCTAATGCTCCCAAAACAGTTTGTGAATTTGTGAGCCAATAAAAATGAATCAGTAGATACGAATTAAAGAAGAATACTCGTGTTTTATGTAGCGATTAATAGTAGGGAGATTAGCTTACTGCTCTTAGGAATCTTGTTCTGTTATTACATACACAATGTTCAACACCCCTCCTCCTATCCGAATTACAACCTAGCTTCTCATAGCGCTCATGTTGTGTGTAGTAATTTTATACATGAGTAAGCGGGACTTACAGTTTAAAGTCGGTTCCGAAGGACAGATTTTATGGGAAGCTTTTATGGCATACATAACATAATTGCTCATTACAACCCTTTAGTCAGTATTACGACCTAGCTTCTCACACCACTTATGTTGTGTGTGTTTTATACATGAGTAGCGGGACCTATAGATCGATAGAGAGAGACTTTTAATGCCCATTTTATTTACTCTCAGAGTTTTTGCCAGAAACCTCCTGAGAGGAAGTCGCTGCAGAAATATTTTTCACATTTTCGTCTTGATGTCTGACCTGAGGTTAGAACCGAGGTCACACGTGTAATAGGCCAACACACTACCTACTTCATGGCAATTTTATTTATTCTCAGAGTTCTTGCCAGAAATCTGCTGAGAGAAAGTCGCCGAAGAAATACTTTTTGTATTTTGTTTGAGGCTTGGCCTGGGGTTTGAACCCTGGCTTCACTCGTCTAATATGCCAACACACTACATACTAGACTACGGCGACTAGTAAATTTTTTATATTTCGTTTTATTTGAGATCTATGCTCTGAGGTTGAGACCACGACCTCAAGTCTAATAAGTCAACATACTACCTATTAAAGTATAGCGGCTCCAAAAGTATACATACTAGCCTAGCCTAGCTCTTACTTGTTAATTATATTTGTTTTCAGTTTTAAATTCAAACAAAACAAAACATATCTGTAGACATTTACTTACTTTACTTAGTTATTTGTTTTACTTTTCATTCATTTATGATTTACTGTTACAATATGTGCGAGTAACAAGGCGTTTATATAAATACTCGCACCCTTCTTTTCCTCTTCTAAATATATGTAAGTTTGTATTGTATTCTTTCTGTCATCATAACATTGCATGAAGCGGCAGTTGCTTGCCTTTATCATTGTTGAACTGACGATGAAACTGCAGCATAAACGGAAGTTATTATCATTAATATTTCCAGACATCTTTATAATGTTTTAAGACAATATGGTCGTATCTCATTTGACCTTCGTAGCTAGTACATACATACATACAGTGAGCGTCAAAAGAAACTGTACACTAAAGATAAAATTCTAAAAACCGTCAACCACAACTTTTAACATTTAAGGGAAGTGCCCGAAAAAATTTCAGAATATTTCAAAATTTTTTGTAATTTTTTCTATTATAATTTTAAAAATTGTTATTGGAACAATTTCAAAATAAAAATAACGGTAATTTATTAATGTATACATTTTTTTAATGTTTAGTTTCTTTTGACGCTCACTGTAGCTTCAGTACAAGTACAAGCAGCTGGTAATTGTAATAAATATGAGGGAAGAAAACAATGAAAAACTATGTGACCTTTACTATGTCAGAGGAAAATTGCTCCAACCATTAAAATAGAGAGAAGGTTAACAATGAAAACATTTTTATGTGGCGGTTGTAAATCTCAATTTGATTTTTTTTTCATATAAAAATTCTACCTTAAATCACTATGATATTAAATACTGTTTGGCAATAAAAAATATCACAACATAAGCCATTGTTATAGGATGACATATGATTTATCACAATAATTTATATACATACATACATACATACATACATAATTGATCATTACAACCCTTTAGTCAGGATTACGACCTAGCTTCTCACACCACTTATGTTGCGTTAATTTTATACATGAGTGATGGGACCTACAGTTTAAAGTCGATTCCGAGCGACAAATTTTTGAGCAACTTCTCAAGGCAATTTTTTTTACTGTCAGAGAGTTTTTGCCAGAAATCTGCTGACAGGATGTCGCTGTTGAAATATTTTTTCATATTTCGTTTTGATGTCTGACCTGGGATTTGAACCCGAGCTTCACGTCTAATAAGCCAACACGCTAACTACTAGACCACGGCGACTTCACAATAATTTATATGCTTTGATTTAATATTCTGGAGCAAAACATATCGAAATGAGAGAGAGATTATTGATTGCATTGAAATTCGAACCAATTTACATGGAAATATTAATTGATATTGAATATCGTAGTTGCCTCAAGGGTTTAGGAAAATAAATCTAAATTAATAGCTTCTTTTTATTATTTGATATACATACAGTGAGCGTCAAAAGAAATTGTACACTATGGATAAAATTCTAATAATCACTAAAATCAACTTTTTTCTACTTAAGGAGAGTGCCCAAAAAATTTGAGAAAATTTCAAAATTTTTTGTAATTGTTTTTTTTTTGTTTCAATTTTAAAACTGGCAATGATACAATTTTAAAATAAAAATAACGGTAATATATTAATGTATATTTTTTATTGTACAGTTTATTTTGACGCTAACTGTATGTTCAGATCATCAAATTCAGGCCAAAATAAATTAATATCCGTCGAACTATAGTGCCTAGAGCAGTCTCTTGGATTTCATGTGGATTGATTCCTCGGTTGCATAACGTACGAAATGTCATGTCATTTAAATTGGATTAGTTGTAGCAATTGATTCTTCTGAGGTAGTTTTTGGACCCCTTTTTCCAACATTTCGAGTTGCACCTCGGCTTTAACTTGACTATAGAGAGATTATCACCGTAGATGAGGTGTTGAAGTAGTCCTACAAAACTTCTTTCAACTTTTTCATATAATAAAATGTTCAACTTTTCATATAATAAAATCAAAACCGGCTCCGATATTGTTGAAAGTGCGTATGCCTGACAACGGCTTTAACATTCCCAGTCTCTTGAAGTTTCATTAAAATATTGGCAATTCCTCACATAATAGGTCGGTTGTGATGTCTATAATTGCCCTGTCATCCACGAAAAGCTAAAACTGATTGTAGCAATTGATTCTTGTGAGGTAGTTTTTGAACTCTTTTCCCAACATTTCGAGTTGCACCTCGGCTTTAACTTAACGAATTTTGATAGGGGGAGTATCGCTGTAAATGAAATATTGAAGTAGACCCACTAAAACCCTTAGAAGTTCAACTTTTCATAAAAGAAAAACAAAACCGGCGTTATTTTCGAAAGTACGTTTGCCTGACAACGTTCCCAATCTCTTGCAATATATAGTTTCTTTTGACGCTCACTGTAAGTATCAAGAAAAATATCACCAATGCCTTTAAGTTCATTTGTACACCACATGAAATTGTATTAAAATCATATGCAGACTTCTATCTACCCTTTAATTTGATCAAATTGAGCATTTGTAAACTTATAAAAATGTATTCCAATCAACGTTAAGTTTTAAAACTTTCCTCTTCTTTAAATCTTTAAAATTTAAATTTCCCAGTTTGTGGGAAACTTTTTATTTTTTTTATCGTATATTTTCTGTTCCCCCTATTATATTTTGTTCCCCTTTTTTATTGGATAAAACTTTAACTTTCTTATTTAATTATTCTAAACAAACAACTGGAATACTATGCATGCCCCAGCCCCACTAAAACAAATTACTTCAGTTTGCTGCAGGTCAAGTTGTTCTAAAAAATTTGTTAAAACAAAAAATGCCACTTGAAAATACTCTTAAAAATACACTTAAACTTTATGGTTTACAAGGAATAGAAAGAAAGAAAAAAATGTCACAAATATGCAGAAAAATGCAGCAGAAAAGAAGTTAACGAAAAATGCAAACAAAATCGAATACAAAAATATTTGCTTAGAAAGTTATTTCGCTTACAACAAAAATACCCGAAAATATCTTATGCAAAACACAAATAAATTAGAAAATTATAAACTATTATTGCATTATGCACTCTCTCGCTCACTCTCACTCTGTTTCTCTCTCTCTCTCTGTTTATTTCCATCATGTATTTGCGGGCTGTGTTTGTTTTGGCGTCCAGTAAGGATCCTTTGTTAAATTTGCAAACTTTACATACCAGAAATTTCAACAATCAAGAACTTTGAGTTTGACAGCGAAAATTTTCTTAAATCCTAAGGGCTTATGAAGTTACGGAGTGAGATATACATTAGGGAGGTACTTGGAAAATAGGCTCATATTGTTACGAAAATGAAAAATCAAGATACTGGTGTTTTGCTTTTACATCACTTAACATTAAAATTATAAACAAAAACTACAAAAACAAAACAATGCAGTAAACAACCCTGTTTACAAATTATTGTATAGCTTAATATTAACAACAAACACCAGCATAAAAAAAAATGGTAAACAAGTAAACAAAAATACAACAACAAACACTAGCATAAAAAGAATGGCAAACAAGTAAACAAAAACCAACAAAAAACGATACGAGAATAAATTTAAACAAAATATACAAACAACAGTAATGAAACAATGATGCTTACATGTATAGAGATTTCGAGAAGGCGAAGTCACGAACAGACTGCCATATAAAGAGCAAAGCAGGCGAGTGAGTTAGTGAAGTTCAGTCAGTCTTGTTTGAAGACGCGGTGTGTTTGCAGATAGTACTCGTAGATTGAAGATCTCCGTTACAAAGATCTGTTGAATAATTGCTTAGTGATTGTTATTGTTTATGCAAAGGGTATACACAGAGGACTAACAAAGAAAAGCAATTGTTGTTGTTTACATCAAGTTGTGAGCAGTGGCACACAGAATTGTGCGAATAATAAAGAATTTTAAATAAAACTGTACACTATTTTATTTTTATTTTATTTGCACTCTACGACCACCTTTTAAACGTTTTTAAAAGGGTAAAAACGTAACAATATTAAAGATTCGTTAAAACCCTTATGTAGCAGCACTCGGCTGGAATGAATTAATATTCGATCCCTGACCCATCCAGAGAGAATAGCATCAGAAACTGAAATTATAGAAATAAACAAAGTTTGTCACCAATTTAAGGACTCAACAAATTTTCACAGATGACGTTATACCGAGGCATCATCATATGGCAACTATATCGCCCAAGAATCAGCTTACATACTTCGAAAAACTTGATTAATAAAACCCAAAATAAAGCAAAAGAAATAATACGAAGAGGTCATCGAATATTTCTTAAAAGTACTCAAGGTAATATTAGAAAAGCAATCTCAACACGTTAACCTATAATATATAATTAATTATAAACATGATATGCAATTTACGTTGTCACCCTAATTTATGTTGCAACAGCCACTATATAAGAAGGACTTTTGGTTGGATTAATGCCTTCAAGATAGTGTACATGACATACTGAAACACACTAGAATACAGAAATACGGAGACACTGCTTTCAAAGGAGAAATGTTTACAAATACACTGACAATGAAACATCAACAAACTGACTGTTGGGAAAATCTACACTGCCAAGGAAAAGCGACGCATATCCAAAATATAATCAAAAACTTTCAGCATTAGAACTTAGGATAACTTAGTTCTCTTTGCTAAGAACATTCCTCTGGACCAACTGTTAAACTTTAATTAGAAAGCGATATCTGTAGACCCTTGTTATCATTCGTTGCACTATTCCAAATTTACCTTTCGTGAATGACGGGGCAATTATAGCCATCACAATCGACCTACTGAGTGAGGAATTGGCAAAATTCTACAGAAATTTCAAGACTGGGAACGTTATAGCTGTTGTCAGGCAAACGCACTTTCAAAAATATCGCTTTAGTAAGAGGAATCGGTTTTGGTTTTATTATATGAAAAGTTGAACATCTTAGGGTTTTTGTGGTGCTAAATCAACATTTCATCTACGGTGATACTCCCACTATCAACATTCGTCTACTTAAAGCCGAGGTGCAACCTGAAATGTTGGGGAAAGAGTTCAAAAACTAGCTCAGAAGAATCAATTGCTAAACCAATCCACAGACAGTAACTTAAATGACATGATGAACCAATCCACATGTGATCCAAGAGCTATCAGTCTCTTGGCACTATATGTCTACGGATACCAATTTATTTTGGCCTGAATTTGATGATCTGGACATACAGTGAGGGTCAAAAGCAACAGTACATTAAAAAACTATATACATTAATAAATTGCCGTTATTTTTATTTTAAAATTGTTTCATTAGCAGTTTTTAAAATTGAAATGAAAAAAATTACAAACAAATTTCGAAATATTGTTAAATTTTTTCGGGCACTCTCTTTAAGTGGTAATAATTGTGTTTAGTGATTGATAGGATTTTGTCCTTAGTGTACAGTTTCTTTTGATCCTCACTGTACATCAGATTTTAACAGGACGGCATACGTACCACATTAGATATTCTGTACATGCGATTTGAGGGCATGTTCATCTCACCTGGAGTTGATGTATACTGACCACCCATATTGAAACAAACTAATAGTGAACCTATGGAGAGCCTTTATGTCGGCTCTCGACACAGAATTCAAACCCACAAAGTAGCCCCTGCCAAGGGTCGTCCACCTCAACCTACTAAGGGCTGGACAGTTACAGAGGTGGTGTTCGATAGTCTCCAACTCCTCTTCATCTCAACATACCCTGCAATAGTCCGCCTAAGATGTGTTCCAGATACTTGTCAGCGATTTAATCTCGCAGTGTCCATAATAAACCCAATAACTAACCTAAAGCTGTCCTTATCCAATTCCAGCAGCCTACCTGTTCTTACACTGTCTATAGCAGGCCATAGATACCTAGAAATATAACAATCCGATCCATTCCCCCGACGTCTCTGCTCTTCTCCCCTGACCCAAACATTGATGAGGCCGTAGAGGTGGCAGATTGGGGGATCAGGACTAACTATTATATCGTCGGCAGAAAGTAAAGGAATCTATCGAGAGAAACCTCCGTCTCATTACCGAGTATTCCGCCATGACGCGGAACCCAGCATAGACGTATTTGGTCTGGTCCAAAAGTTATTAACGACACCTTGAACTTGCATACGAGCCGTGATTTGCACTAGACCGATGTAATGGCCCTTAGAGCAGCCTGACTGTCAACGAAGATCATATAAAATTCCCAATCCGTAGTAGGCCTACCAGCTATAGCCCCGACAGCCTTCAAGATTGCGAAGTTCTCTGCCTGAAACACGCTACAGTCATAAACTGTTGCTTGCTTTGAGAAGTTTCCCACTTGTAGATTTATTCCCCAACAAGTTGAGGTTACGGCTATTTTATGAAATAAAAGAAAATTTATTGTAGTTTCTTTTCTAGCTCGGCTAACTTTGTTACCGTCCCTGTAACCAGTATTCCAGTACACTTTTTTACCGTATGCTTAACGCTTTTCCCATTCCCGCTGTATTCACATATAAATTTAGAATAAAAACAACATTTTGTTACACAAATGTCTTTGGAAACAGAAGAAACAGCAGAAGATGATTAACTAACAATATTAAGTATACGCCACATAGTCATGATTTCCGCTGTGTGAGGCAAGTACATAAAACTCATACTGTTTTTATCTTTTCTAAACATAAATCATGTTTCTGGTGTTTAAAATACAAAAATTCTTTGAAGGAAATGTTATGGAAAATCTTACCATGCCATTCCATGTAATACTCGTACATCATGTATTTTTATTGGAGATACGGATAAAGATTTTATTACAAATAATTTAATTTAAGATTTAAATTTTATTTAAATTTTATGCATGAAGGCATATTTCGTTATGAATTTCACATGTAGAGAATCTCTCCTCTGGCATATATGGAGGTAAAATAGCTTTCGTTGAACGTACTTTTATTTGAGATTTTCGTTTATTTTTCTTACCTAAGCCAGCACACGTGGTAAAAGTTTATAAACAAACAAATATTAAGGATTTCTTCATATTTCTTCTTCCTTTTTCCTTCTTCTACTTTTGATTTCTTGTAATAAAAAACTCTTGTAATAAAATTCTTTTCCTTTTTCATAAAATTATTCTCTATTTCGGCAACTGTTATACAAGGCGTGCTAATTAATTTCGTATCTATTTGCATACATTTTTAATAATTCTTGTAATTAATTGCTAATTTTGTTTCCCTTTGTGAAGCCATAATCTTCTCAAACTAATTGAACTCAGACTGATGATATTCTGGAAGCGAATATTCTTTAACATTGCCCGCTATGTGTTTACAATAGGAGAGTAAAGGGTAGGCTATTGAAGAAAACAAATGTACCACAGAGTTGTTATGGTAGTTCCGATTTATTTTTAAAATTAGGAATACTTCCCTTTACGTAACAAGTATGATCACGACATTTACGCATTCAAAGCCGTTATATTACAGAAGGGTTTTTGTATGGTAATATATATCAAGAAGTCGCTGCAATCTAGTAGGTAGTGTGTTGCCTTATTAGACGTAAGGGCACGGTTCGAGCCCTAGGTCGGACTTCAAAACGAAAATATTGTTACGTTTCTACCTTTTAAAAACGTTTAAAATGTGAGGTCGTAGATTGCAAATACAATGAAAATAAATTTCTGTTTAGTTTTAATTAAAATTCTTTATTATTCGCACAATTCTGTGTGCCACTGTTCACAACTTTATGTAAACAACAACAATTGCTTTTACTTTGTTATTCATCTGTTTAAACCCTTTGCATAAACAATAACAATTACTAGGCAATTTTTCGACAAATTTTTGTAACGGAGATTTTCAAAAACACCACATTTTCACACAAGACTGACTGAACTTCACTAACTCAGTCGCCTACCTTGCATTGCCTTTTATATAGCAGCGTAAACAGTCTGATGAATGTTCTTGAAGGCAAATGTTCGTGACTTCGCCTTCTCGAAATCTGTATAAATGTAAACATCGTTGTTTACATTTATTATTGTAGTGTTGTTTGTGTATTTTGTTTACTTGTTTACCATTCTTTTTATGCTGGTATTTGTTGTTATATTAAGCAGTCCGATAATTTGTAAACAGGTTTGTTTACTGCATTGTTTTGTTTTTGTAGCTTTTGTTTATAATTTTAATGTTAAGCGATGTAAAAGTAAAGCACCAGTATCTAGATTTTCGTAACAGCATGATCACGACATTTACGCATTCAAAGTCGAGGCTATAATATTACAGACGAGTTTTTGTATGATGATATACCTCAAAAAACGTCCGTAGTCCCGTAGATAGGCTTAGGCTTATTAAACGTAAAGCCACTGTTCAAGTCACAGGTCAGACATCAAAACGGAAATAGGAAAAAAATATTTCTTCGGCGACTTCCTCTCAGCAAATTTCTGGGCAAAAACTCTGATAGTAAATCAAAAATTGCCATGAAAGTTTTTCGAAAATCTGTCGTTCGGAGTCGACTTTAAAATGTAGCTGCCGCCACTCATGTCTAAAATTAACACACTCAATATAAGTGGTGTGAGAAACTAGGTCCATAATCCTAAGTGAAGGCTTGTAATGGTCAATTATGTATGTATGTATGTAATATAGATATATCCCAATAATTTAGAGTGTGGTAAAGGAATTCGTAGCAGAATTCATGTATTTTTGCCAATTCTAAACGAATTTAATTTTTCTAGATTTCATGCGTCAGGCTGCTATCAATAGCTCTTTATTCAAAATTTAGCACAAGTAAACTGATAGATGCCTAAGATACATAAGTGCAATCAAAAAATATCAGTTTCGTATATGTAACTCAGATGAAGTCGTTTTGTGTACGCTATTTGTGAGTTGAAATTGCTAAGTGAAGTTTTTCAATTTAAAATCTTACTATAACTAAAAATTAATTGAGAGACTCTGTTCTTCGTGGTATGTGTTAATACTCGTATAATAAATAAATAATAACCGAGAAAACTTTCTGCTTATCTGTTACTTCACATACGCCTTAGCGTTCCTTTAAACTACGGAGTCAAGTGGCTTTGTGTCTCCTCTAATTGATTGCGCATTCATTCAGTCAATCATTCATTCATTCACTCATTCATTCGGTCTTAAGTTAGCAGATGAGTAATTTAAATTGACAACGATGATACTTGAATTTAAATAAACATATCCTTGACTGTCTCACACTATGCTCATTTGTCGTTTGAAATTTATCATGCTGTTGCAATGTTAACATCTGGAGCAACAGTGTGTGTGTGTGTGGAAAAGTTTTTGCTTTTTTTGGAAACAATATCTTGAAATGTCAAAGTATTGCATGGTAAGTATATACGACATAGGATTTAATCATCTTTCATATTGTGTGTGCTTTGAAAGGGAGTTAGAAACAATTTCATTTGAAGATAAATTTCAAAATTATTATGCAAAATATTCTTATAAAATATAAATTCCTTTGAATCTAACAAAATAAACTCTCTTATGTTGCCTTGATGTATTCAATTCTTTATTTTTAAGTTATGCTACGAAATTTTTACTTTAAAATACCTTTTAAATACAAATTTTTTTAAATTTATATTTGAAAATTTCGTTCATCGGTTACTAAGACAGTCCAGAAACAATTTGATTCACTGCAACAACGACGATCTAAATACATACACACATAATTGGTCATTATAACCCTTCAGTCAAGACTACCACCTAACTGCTCACCAGAGATCAGCAATGAGTATTCAAAAAGATAAATAGAATCGAATCTTACTCATAATTTCTGATACTTATACGCATTCATACTTATTTTAATATCATGCAACCTCTGTATGAGTATGAGTTTGATGTCAACATAGTATGCATACTAATTGCAACCTGCACTTATTAATCAACGTTGTAGTGAGTACGAATGAATCAGAGTACATAGTTGAATTTCATT
The DNA here is from genome assembly GCA_932273835.1 of Sarcophaga variegata. Taxonomy (NCBI): domain Eukaryota; kingdom Metazoa; phylum Arthropoda; class Insecta; order Diptera; family Sarcophagidae; genus Sarcophaga; species Sarcophaga variegata. Next base: position 111,632,698 of record OW026362.1, on the reverse strand, counting down.
ATTGTTGACTCACATATATTCAAAATTCCATGAGTACTTTTGAGTAACCTAGCTTCTCTCATCACTTAGGTTGTTTATGTTAATTTTATACATGAGTGGCGGGATGTACAGTTTTAAGTCAACTCCGACAACGACACATTTTTGAAAAACTATTCATAGCAATTTTATTCAATCTCAGAGTTTTTTCCAGAAATCTGATGAGAGGAAGTCATTGAAGAAATATTTTTTTATATTTTCGTTTTGATGTCTGACCTGGGGTTTGAAGCGTGGCCTTACGTCTAATAAGTCAACACACTACCAAATAGACTACGGCTACTTACAACAACGATGGAAATTACATTTATTGTCATTAGTATTGCCACATCTGATGCGTGCTTGAATCCGGAGGGTTCTCGTTGTCTGCTTGTACAAGAAAGTACTCCAGTTAAATAATTTTATCAGTCGATGGATAAACTTAATATCCTAGAGGCTTCGAACTGATTTACCACGAAGAAGTGTAGTTTCCCACCAATAGTACCACAAACTTATATTGAACACTTGCTATTGCTAAAGGAGGAAGACAACTGTATGCTTTCAATTTTAATGAAATAATTAGGTACACTAGGTGTACCTTTGATCTCTGAAGGCTAGAAATGTAAAATTATGGCGTACTGCTAATGTTTTTCTTACTTACATACTTAATTGGTCATTGCAACCCTTCAGTCAGGATCACGACCTAGCTTCTCACAACACCGATGTTGAATGCGTTAATTTTATACATGAGTGGCTGGACCTACAGTTTAAAGTCAACTCGGAACGACAGATTTTATTTACCCTTAGAGTTTTTGCCAGGAGATTGCTGAATGGAAATGGTCTTTCATATATCGTTTTGTTCTGGGCCAGCTGTTGAATTACTGGCTTTCGTCTAATAAGCTTACATACTACCTACTAGAATACGATTTAATTTTTATTTTAATAACATTACCTTGTTATCATTTAACCTATATTGTATTAGAAATTATGAGCATATGTTGAAAATATTTATAAAAAAATAAGATTTTCTTACTTTATGTATCCGATTGTCTTATTCGAAATACGGATATGAATTAACATTATATTATGTTCACATTTTCCCCTTGAATAATATTCAACCATTAGAGATTTCCATTATATCCACCTATAAAACCATGATACAGTTTTTATACCAAAGATTTCGATTACCTAGAATTCTATGATTTTATCTAAAACGTTTAGTATTTTTGTGCGTGTGTTTTTTTTTTTTTTTTTTGCTTAAAGTTATGTATCCTCTGATGCTAAACGAAAACATTTCAATTTACTTAATAGCCTCCATATTTTTTATGTAAATTTTCGAAAGCATCATAGAAAGTAACGATACCATGTACTTATGTGTACTTAGTATCTCTGACAGTATTTTTGGCAATTTCTTCTTTTATTTTTTGTTTTCATTTGCCATAATGCTTATGTTTGAAACAATCTACGGCTAAGCAAAGTATGTTTGCAGGAGATACAAAAAAAATGCTTTGCAATGGAAAGTGCTCTGCATAAGTATTCAGTTTAAAATACATTTTTTTTAATCATACTTAACATAATTAGAACGACAAATATATCTGATGATTTGCATTTTATACTTGATTTTTTGTTTTGTTTTATAATACTGCCAGAAAGCTTTACACAAACATTTTACTTTGCTTTTGTATTTATAGGAAGGAGGCTTTTAAAATTTTAAACTTTATTTCCTCAACTTTTATCATTTCCAAATATATACGTTCTTATATACAGTGAGCGTCAAAAGAAAATGTACATTAAAATAGTATATTTTAAAAAATTAGCGTTATTTTTAATTTAAAATTATTTCATTGCCAATTTTTAAAATTGAAACAAAAGCAAAAAAAAATATCAAACATTTTAAAATATTGTAAAATTTTTTCTGGCACTCTCCTTAAGTGGTAAAAGTTGAGTTTGGTGTTGTTAGAATTTTATCCATAGTGTACAGTTTCCTTTAGTGCTCACTGTATGTATATATATTTCATAAACAATGTCTAGCGGCTAAACTAGCTACTGTTATACCTTCTTTCAATTCCTAGCTGTTTAATTTACTACTTTTACAGAAAATTTTCTACCATGAAAGGCGAATGATTTCGGATTAAAGTCTGTTTGTATGGAAAAATGCTCAATTTTGTTTATGTTTCCATTGAAACAGACGTTCATCTGAACCATTCGTCTTACAGAAGTAGGCCTTTAATTTATTTACTTGATAACGGAACCATATTCGTAATGGAAGACCTTCACTAAATAAATGACAATTCGCCGTAGTCTAGTAGGTAGTGTGTTGGCTTATTAAGGGAATGGTTCAGACATCAAAACGGAAATATGAAAAAAATATTTCTTCGGCGACTTCCTCTCAGTAGATTTCTGGCAAAAACTCTGAGAGTAAATAAAATTGCCATGAAAAGTTTCTCTAAAATCTCTAGGTTGGGCCATAATCCTGACTGAAGGGTTGTAATGGCCAATTATGTATATATGTATGTACACATAGCCACAAAAGTATACATACGGATAACAAATTTCAGAAATTTTTTAACTAATCCGTTTTCGTTGAAAATATTTATAATTGTCTGACATATTTCTTCGATTTTAAGACGGTCTTTTGCTTTGGTTCAGAAATTTGTGAAATTTGTAAATCGGATGCATACCTTTGTGGGTCTGTGCAGGGCCACAATTCAGTTCAATTTCAGAATTTTTTTAACCAATGCAAAAGACCGTCTTAACATCAAGGAAACTATAAAGATTTTCAACGAAAACGGATTAGTTAAAAAAATTTCGGCAATTTTTTAGCCGTACGTATAATTTAGTAACTGTGTGTATGTATGTCAATTCAAAATTGCTTAACAGCTGACGACCTTGCCAAATCAGAGGTTTTTGAACCACTAAATGAATGACATAATATTTGTAGGTACATATGTATAGTGGGCGTCAATAGAAACTGTACACTATGGAAAAATTCTAACAATCATCAAACTCAACTTTTATCACTTACGGAGAGTGCCTGAAAAAATTTGTCAATATTTCGAAATTTTTTGTAATTTTTTTTTTAATTTTTAAAACTGTTAGTGAAAAATTTTAGAATAAAACTAACGGTACATTTATTAATGTATATATTTTTTAATGTACAAATTCTTTTGACACTCACTGTATATACAATTTTTAAATACGTACACCATGTTTATATAAACACATATTTGAAGAAGTAGTAATTTGTATATATATTCAGACTTTCTAATATGCATGTGTATGCTAATGTGTAAAATAAAAATTTCTTACCACCATCATTATCTAGTGAGCACTTTAAATTCATTCAACTTGAAAGTAAATCCCCATAATCTGAAAGCATATCCGTCATCATCCGCACCACAACTGAGAAATACTTATCAAAAAAAAAAAAAAAATGCCTCGCAACAATCAGATTACCAACAATAACAAGCATAACTGCTTCGTCTATTGCAGCCGAAAAGCAACAAAAAACATTTCCAACCATTCAACTAAATTGTTCGAACTCAAAATTGTCCTCAAGTCCTTGTTGCTGAGTATGCTGCATGATTTTAAGAGTTTCACAACTGAAACTGAAGCATTTGCTTTACGAAGATGTTCGGTGCAGTCTTAATGCAACTTAAAGAAAATCTTTGTGATGGATTGTGTTTTTTAAGAGAATTCAAAGTAAATACTGTCCAGAATTGATGGTTTTTATTGAAAACCATGAAATGCATTGATTTTAAAAAATACTTCACATTTGGTATGTAAACTTACGCTTTAAGCTTCTGATAAAAATGGTATAATTTTGTCATTCGATTTGTAACAAATGAAAGCAATTTGACAACAGATTTTTTAAAAGTACTTAATACTCTTGGTTAATATAATATTGGGTTAAATGTGTGTATAGCACTTGCAGAAGAGGGAAAATTTCATAACAAATTACTATAATGCCAAAGCGAAGGATACAGGTTTTCTTTTATTTTTTAGAATTTTTGTGAAACAAAGGTGTTTCTTTTTTTTAATAAATTTCTGTTTGTAATATTAACCACCTGTATGCGGTATTCATGAAAATGAAGAACCTAGATACCGGAGTTTTTCTTTTACATCGCTTAACATTAAAATTCTACACAAAAGCTACAAAAACAAAACAATGCAGTAAGCAATCCTGTTTAAAAATTATCATATTGCTTAATATAACAACAAACACCAGCATTAAAAAATGGTAAACAAAAATACACCAACAACACTACAAGATTAATGTAAACAAAATGCGCAAGCAACAATAATGAAACAACGATGTTTACATTTATAGAGATTTCGAGAAGGCAAAGTCATGAACATTCGCCTTCAAGAACATTCATCAGACTCTTTACCCTGCAATATAAAAGGCAATGCACAGCAGGCGAGTGAGTTAGTGAAGTTCAGTCAGTCTTGTGTGAAGACGCGGTCCGTTTGGAGAGAATAATCGTGGTTTGAATATCTCCGTTACAAAGATCTGTCGAATAATTGCTTAGTGATTGTTATTGTTAATGCAAAGGGTATAAACAGAGGAATAACAAAGAAAAGCAATTGTTGTTGTTTACATAAAATTGTGAACAGTGACACACAGAATTGTGCGAATAATAAAGAATTTTAATTAAAACTAAACACAAATTTATTTTTATTTTATTTTATTATTATTTTACTCATATTTTAAACGTTTTTAAAAGGGCAAAAACGTAACAATACCTTTTCTGATTCTTATTTTGTCACTGATTTTTCAGATTTTTGATAAATATTTCATATTCATTGAAATTCTAAAAAGGCAACAAATTTTTACAAAAAATATTTGCTTTCCTACGGAAAAAAAAAAAATAAAATAAACATTAAAACACACGAATTATTGATTTTATCTGTTAAATACATAACTTTCACTGCCTATCTGTGTAAAACAAAAGTAATAAAGTTAAAAAAGAAATTGCAAAAAATTGTAGAACAAATAAAATCAATCACATTTAAAAAATGCAAATAAATTGCAATATTAAATATTAAAACCATATTGAATAATATTAACATTGTTTATTAAATACGCAGGTAAACAAATGTATAAATAGCAATAAATTTAATAAAAATTTAAAGAAGCAGAAAAAAATTATTCAAATATTTACTTTGTAGCAATTGTGGAGCAATTAAAATTGAGTTACAATTGTTTTTGAAACGTTTGTTTACAGTACAAAGAGTTTCCAAGTGACCACATTAATGGCATAAATATTAAATTAAATATTTAAACAATTAATTATTGACAATTAATTGTGGTCTTTATGATCAAACAACCACAATGGCAACGCAATCATTACTAGCGGCAATCCCAACAACATGAGTCGCATTTCAACAGTCATAGCTAAAGTTGCTGTAACCGCATAAATTGGAACCCTTGTTATATACAAACACACATAGATAGTCATTACAACCCTCTAGACAGGATTACGACCTGTTATCTCACACCACTTATGTTGTGTGTGTTAACTTTATCCATGAGGGGCGGGGCACCTACAGTTTAAAGTCGACTCCGAACGACAGATTTTTGAGAAACTTTTCATGGTAGTTTTAATTGCTTTTAGAGAATTTGCCAGAAATCTGCTGAGAGGAGGTCACCGAAGAAACATTTTTCCATATTTCGTTTAGTTGGAGGCAACACACTACCCACTAAATCACGACGACGAAAGTGTGATTGGTATTCCCTAATGTTAAGCGCACAACAAACTTACTTGATGGCGTAGGTGTATTCCGATAGGTATGACATGTACACATGTAAATTTTCTATAGTAGAATTACAACAATTAGGCTACAAATTGCGTTCTATTTCCATTTTTTGCTAAACTGGAAGAAATGGCTTGACGGAAAGAGGTTTTGCTTTAATGATGACGGATGAAATAATTTTACAAACAAAGCTATGGTATTTTGTTGGCCTCGAAAATATTTTTTTTTTTTTGAAATGATAAAAAATTTACAGAAAAGTTTCCAAACCATAAAGAACTTAAAGACGAGTGTTTTGAAAACTAAAATAATTTTTTTATTCAAAAACCTCTAGAGAAAGCTTTCTTTCTCGTGTAAACGAATGTATATATTGCATAAGTGTTTATGTATTCATTTACATACAACCAGCATTTGGTTTAACAAGACTAATGTTGTCTAAAGGTGCAAAATCATACAAAGTTCCCACGGACCAAGTAATTTTAAAAGTGGTTAGAAAAAGAACTAACAAAGCAGCATAGAATAAGAAAAACGCAAGAAAAAGTAGCGTAGTGGCCAAAAGAATAAGTTTTTTCACTACAACACTATGACATACTCGAGAGATACTTGCACTAAAAAGTTAAAATGCCAGTTAGTACTGAATCTGAAGGAGTAAATAGCAAAGAATTGAAACTAAACAGGCAGCACATGCAAATGCACGGTGCTGCAGCTATAACTAGAGCACAAGTGACTGCCTGTAAATGGCAACGTGTGTACCACATATTATAGGCAAATATTTTCATATTAAATTAGTTTTTTTTTAAACTAAAATTACAAGTAAAAATTTAAATAAATTTTACCAAATTTCTTTTGTTAAACTCTGTGTTTAGTTAAACTCTACAATTTTCATTTCAAAAATAGTTTTTTCAACTGCTGAAACTACAGAAGACCCAACACTGCATTTCGGTAATTTCTCTTCATGTTTAAGACCTCTTCTACACACGTGCTGTCCAAGTTTTAGGATCAAATGTTGGGAAAACAATTTGTAATCGGTAAATATTGTTTAGTTGAAAGTGCAAATGGTTAACAAAAAAAGAATTGAAAGAGAGGAACGAATAACGAATTACAAACTGTAAAAACCAAAATGCTTGAACAGACGGATACGAGCGGATACTGGCCAACCAACTACACACAGACACACAGAATATTTATGGCCAGTATAGGAGGATAGAAGCAATAGAGTACATGTACGTACATGTGTTTCAGCTCCTTAGTTTCTTAGCCACAAAGGGCCAAAAATGTTGCCAATAACCAGAACAACAACAAAAACAACAACAACAATAGCAATAATTGGAATGATTTTATTCAATAGTTGAAGTAGAGCACCAACAGTAAAACTGTAGTTACCACCAATTAACACAGTTTATCGATCAATTTTTCTTTTCTGTTCAATACAGTTATTACAGTTAAAGGAAAAAGTTTTCGACTAAGGAAGGGTAATTAGGAAACATATGTTTTATTTGTCTTTTTACTACTTTGAAGCTAAGATTGCTAGGATTTCTCGAATTTAATTCTTTTTTATTCAAATGATTTTTATGGATTTTCTGTGACGTACTGTAAGGCATGTGCACAATTAAATGAATTCTTGGCAATAACACGAGTTACATACATATAATGATGAACACATACATATGCACAGTGAGCGTCAAAATAAACTGTACATTTAAAAAAACTATACATTAATAAATTACCGTTATTTTTATTTTAAAATTGTTTTATTGCCAGTGTTTAAAATTGAAACAAAAAATAAAAAATTACAAAAAATTTCGAAAGAAATTTTTTCAAATTTTGCCGGGCACCTTCCTTAAGTAGTAAAAGTTAAATTTGGTGATTGTTAAAATTTTATCCATAGTGTGTTGGTTTTGACGCTCACTTTACATACATATGTATGTATGTATATGCATTACTGGGTTTAGTAAAGAAATAGATTTTATTTCTCGTTATTTTGTGAAATAAAATTATGGAGATCAAGATCGCACCGATAAGTGGAATTCAACTGTCAATATTTAACGTAAATATCCTTCAAGATAAGATATTCGATACCAATTTTTATACATTTTAGTGGCCATAAACTGTACTTATATACGAGTATACTAATGTGAGCCTTTCAGTGATTATTTTTAGATTAAAGCGGGCATAACGAAGTTTTTCGCAATATAAGATTTTGATGGTAAATCTGTGTCGTATGAATTAATATTTCTTCAGCGACTTCCTCTCAGCAAATTTCTGATAAAAACTCTGAGAGTAAAGAAAATTTCCATGAAAAGCTTCTCAAAAATCTGTCGTTCGAAATCGAATTAAACTGTAGGTCCCGCCAATCGTTTAAAAAATTAACACGCACAACATACGTGGTAAGTATGCTTGTAATGCCACTCGACATTGAATTCCTTACCATTTTGCTAAGTTTAGAAACGAAATGTCAAGTACCATTCCGCCAAAGATAATAAATTCTTGCCCAAAACGGGTGTTAAGTAAAGTTCAAATTTTTACCAATGCATTGATTGAGAAGGATCGCAATGATTTCCATTTTGGAAAAAGTAACCAACCTGTCTTTATAATATTCTGCATTACCAATCAATATGTCTTTAGAAATTGCCTTAAAATGGCTGTAAATTATTTGATTTAAGCGAATGCAATTAAACAACTTTATTTGATTTAACAAGTACGCGCGCTAATAGTTTTGATTTTCATATTTTAATTGCAACTCTTAGCACTCAAACTAAATAGGTTTAGTTTTTATAGTCAGCAATTTAAATATTCTTTTTAATTTAAAAAAAAACTTTCTTTTATTTTTATAGCCCGGCAAAGCTAGCTTAAAATGTATTTCAAACAATGGAAAATATTTTGAAAACTGAAAAGTTTTATCGTTTAAAACAATTTATTTTTTATTGCCAAGTTTTAAGCTTTATAACAAAAAGAGAAAAACGAATCTGTTAACAAGGATTAGTAAGAGTACTCGTTTGTTTTTGCATATTTTTCATTCAACATACATACATACACAGACATAGACACATATACAGTAGCTTCTCTGCTCCTATTGTAGTTGTATTTGTAATGATTATGAGTATTATGGGTCCATAAAATTAAATTGAAATTTAAAGATTTCATGTAAATGAAATGCCAGCTATAGTGTGGGTAGTTATTGAGCTTTTCTTTTGTAATGTTATTGCATCACAAAAGATAATAGCTTTTGACATTGGTCTTGTAAAGCAGTCAATTCTAATCAGAGTATTAAAGTATTAAATTAATTCACATGAGTAATTAATATTGATGTGAAATGTTCATATAAAACAAATACTATAATAATGACAGATACTTAATGAAATACGGAGAATTATTATTTTTTTATATTAGGTCTCTGAGTTCTCTCAAAGGCTCTGTAACTCATTGCATCGCATTAAGAATCGAATGAAAAGTCAATCTTTAGGTTTTTCAGTGCGAAACTTTTCCTTTATCTTAAATGTGCAATCAACGTAGTACTCTTAAGATCCTATCATTACCGAATGTTTCAGTAGCCATAACATGGGTAACCCATACTACTTTCAACCAACACCCTACAATAAATATATTCTTTTAAATTATAATCGCTTAAGTCAAGAACGTTCCGGCCTTTTCCACTAGGTGGGCCATAACAAAGCAGGCTACAATTTTCTCACAAGATACAAGAGGACACACATATATACATAATTGGTCATTACAACCCTTCAGTCAGGATTATGGACATATTTTTTCACACCACTTATGTTGTGTGCGTTAATTTTATACATGAGTGGTGGGACCCACAGTTTAAAGTCGACTACGAACGACAGATTTTTGAGAAACTTTTCATGGCAATTTTATTTACTCCCAGAGTTTTTGCCAGAAATCTGCTGAGAGGAAGTTGCCGAAGAAATACTTTTTGAATTTTATTTTGATGTCTGGCCTGGGGGTCTTTTCGTCCTGTCTTTTCGTCTAATAAGCCAACACACTACTTACTAGACTACGGCGACTTCATAGGACATAGTTGCTTATGTTTCTGATAACCATACTGGCATACATACAGTGCGCGTCAAAAGGAAAGAAACATTAATAAATTACCGTTATTTTTATTTTAAAATTGTTTCATTGCCAATTTTTAAAATTAAAACAAACAAAAAAAATTATACAAAAAATACCGAAATATTGTCAAGTTTTTTCCGGCACTCTCCTTAAGTGTTAAGTTGAGTTTAATGATTATTAGAATTTTATCCCTAATGTACAGTTTCTTTTGACGCTCACTGTATGTATGTTAATGAATCCGCTAAGGATAACTAGCTCTATTAATTCATTAGAATCATAAAAATTAGAATCATAAATATTATTGAAATATGAAATTTATTTAATACAAATTTGAATTTACTTTCAATTACTTTGCTGATTGCGAGATATCTTTAGACATTCATAATAAACTTGTTGACTGAAGCCGTCACACATTCAATAAGTCATTGTCAATAGACTTTAATTGAAAATACGACAATTTGCCAACAAACCCATGGCATGTCATCATCAAGATTACGAAAAATTCAAATAAAATAGAGAAATGTTTAGAAAAAGCAAAAGTTGGGAAATCAATCAAATAAAACGAACTAAAAAGAATATACATGTAGTACATATAAATCCAAATATACACAAATAGCTACAGTGAGCATCAAAAGAAACTGTATGTTATAAAAAATATACCTTTAAACAATTTCCGTTATTTTTATTTTAAAATTCTTGCATTGCATCTACAAAAATTTTGAAATATTGTCAAATTTTTTCAGGCACTCCCCTTAAGTGGTAAAAGTTGAGTTTGGTGATTGTTAGAATTTTATCCATAGTGTACAGCTTCTTTTTAATCTCAGTGTTAATACATAGATATTTTAATAGAATTGCCATTGCAGTTGAAAAATCATAAAAAAAACTAAAAACGAAATGCAGAATCTAACTGAATACAGGAGAGCATTTCAATTTAATTAAAATAGATTTGAGCCAATCAAATTTTTTGTTTTCACTTTCAAAATTTTTATTTTTGCTTAATTTTTTTTTTAATAATAAAATAAATAAAAATCCATCTGCTAAATAAAAGTGTTAAAGGTCAAATATAAAATAACAACAATAGTAATAAAAATCTGGGCATAAAAACATTGAAATTAAATTCGAAATAAATTTGGTTCTTAATTTAATTTAATTACAGCCATAATACCGCAGATTATCTTAAATTTTTTATTCATATAAACATTGATTTTCAGAAAATACAGTGAGCATCAAAAGAAACTGTACACTAAGGATACAATTCTAACAATCAGCAAACTCAACTTTTACCATTTTTTATGGTAAATTTTTTTTTAAATAAAAATAACGGTAATTTTTTTTTTAAATATACAGCTTCCTTTGACGCTCACTGTAGCTACACGTTCTGAAAAATTATTGGACAAGAAAATCTGAATTTACACATGTTGTTTTGAATAGAATAGTGAAGTCGCCGTAGGCTAGTAGGTAGTGTGTTGGCTTATTGGATGTAAGGCCACGGTTAAAACCCCAGGTCAGACATCAAAACGAAATACAAAAAATATTTCTTCGATGATTTCCTCTCAGCAGATTTCTGGCAAAAACTCTGAGAGTAAATAAAAATTGCCAGGAAAAGTTTCTCAAAAATCTGTCGTTCGAAGTCGACTTTAAACTGTAGGTCCCGCCGCTCATGTATAAAATTAACACACACAACATGAGTGGTGTGAGAAGATAGGCCGTAATCCTGGCTGAAGGGTTGTAATGGCCAATTATGTATGTATGTATGTATGTTTTGAATAGAAAGAATTAGAAATTGTGAGGATGAATTTTTTTGAAAAATAACTGTACAGAATAAGATCATGAAATTAACCATTACACCGCGGAGTAACCTGCCAATAAGAGATGAGGTTCAATCGACCAAGGACTAAGTTGCATGTGCGTCGGGATTGAATGCTTTGACGCAATTAGCTATCAATCTTAAACCAAACTAGATTACCGATTACCTCCTTACAGAAGCAAGAAGAACGAATCTGTAAATAATTTTTAAAGAAATTTGTATGTTAATTGCATCATATCCAATTTAGTAGTTGACATAAGACTAGATTTGTGAATAAAAAAAATCGGAAAAAACTAAAAATCTAAATCATAAAAATCTTTCTTTTACTTTTTATGAAAATACTCAAGGAAAAAAGCCATTTGTGGCAGAACATTTTATGTTGAAAGTAAGATTTATGTGCGTTAAGTTTGAAAGTGTAATTTCGCACTGTAAGCTACTACTGTTTGTATCTGCAGTGACATTATGGAACCATACGGTGCCTGATATATTGCACAAGTAGTACTTAAATTGAAATAAAAACAGCAGTATGCAGTGCATTCATGCATGTTGTATGCAACTCATAAAGTGTTGCCGTATATTAATGGAATTGTGAGTATGAGTTTACTTAACTCCTTCCACACGCCTTCTTTTTTATGATTTTTTATGCTGATGAATGTTTTCCTATAAATATGCTTCAATGTTGAATGTGTGCAGCAACAACATATTCCAAATAAATAAAGAAAATCAGTTGGCATCATGGAGTTGGTATATTGGAAATATGTGATCTATTTTTCAAATTGGTTTTTGTTGCCTTTATTCGCAGTGCGTTTGTGATGCAACTTTTGGCTATAAGTACAAAGAGAAATACTGAGACAGTATTTGAGAGAAACGAAATTTACTGGCATGCCAAATTTTTCACATGCTAACAGCATTATTAACGAATATTTTCTTACTTTGTGTGAAATGTATTACAACGCATACATATGTACATATCAGAGATCAGCAATAGGTATTCAAAACAATGATTATAATCGTATCGTACTCATAATTTTTGATACTTATACGCATTCATACTTATTTTAATATCATGCAACCTCTACTCATATTCAATGTTTGAAGTACTCATCAAATTCATACTAAACAACACGTATGATGTTCTAGATTTCGACTCTCATTGACTCAACATTTACAATAATTACAAAATATATATGATTCGAGTACGAACACTAAAGTACTCTGCTCTGTATATTTTTGCTTATGTGTCTTTTTTCTTTTTCTGTAATGAATGATTCGAGTCACTCGAAATTATTTATAAGTACATATTATAAGTATTTTTCTAAAGTTATGAATCTGAAAGAGTAGGCTTATGAATCAAACATATTTCAAATGGTATGAGTTCTATGTCAACGTTGTATGCATATTCATTGCAACCTGTACGTATAATTCTACGTTGTAGTGAGTATGAATGAATCAGAGGAGTTAAATTTCATTATTGTTGACTCACATATATTCAAAATTTCATGAGCGCTTATGAGTAGCGCAAAAACGGTTCATTGCTGATCTCGGATACATATGTATACAAATTCTATACTACAGGTAAAACTGAAGAAGAGTAGACCAATCAAGATTGTCATGCCAGTCGGTATACGCCTAAGGCATCAAGTAGATTTTGTGCGCTCACCAACAGACTTATCTTCTACCGGTTTACTCTTCTGAGATGGGTTATGTCTTCTATATAGCTTTTCTCATATCGTTGGGATTTTGAGTTTAAGAAAGATATCTTCGATGACTTCAGCAGTCTATCCGGTTCAGGATTCCAACCACGTTTTCTTCCTATACTCATAACAATTTCTTATTTTTCCTTAGGCTTGTGAAACAGCTTTTAAGTATTTGCTTATCCAATAAACAACGAATTGTCAAGAATAAAATGACTGTCGAAAATACAGTGAGCGTTAAAAGAAACTGTACATTAAAAATGTATATATTAATAAATTACTGTTATTTTAATTTTAAAATCGTTCCATTAGCAATTTTTAAAATCAAAAAAAAATTACAAATAATTTCAAAATATTGTCAAATTTTGTCGTGCACTCTCCTTAAGTGGTAAATGTTGAGTTTGGTGATTGCTAGAATTGTGTCTATAGTGTACAGTTTCCTTTGACTCTCATTGTATATCAATAATTTTGTTTTTCTATATTTACGAACGTTTTATTATTTTATTTTTGACATTTAAACCCTATTAACATACATCAAGTTGATAAGGGTTTAAATGATTTTTTAGCAACACTGGAATATTTGTTTAACATTTTTATCCTTTTTTTTAAATTTATTGCCAGTCTATATAAAATTTTTGATTATAAAGGCTAATATTAGACAAATTTAAATAAATAAAAAAGGATTCAAATGTATACATTTATCAAGAGTTACATCATTAATCAGTAAAATGGTAGGGGTATGTTTGAACATGAGAAATATTTTGTATCGGTTAGAGCCAACCACTGCTGACCACTATTAATTCAATCAAAACTGACAGTTTATGAAATTTTGATTTAAAACAGATTCAATGGCCTTTTAGCATTATAGGTTATATTATTGGCATAAAATATTATAATCATAAGCACGTACAGTGAGCGTCAAAAGAAACTGTACACTATGGATAAAATTCTAACAATCACCAAACTCAACTTTTAACACTTAAGGAGAGTGCCCGAATAAAAATGGGAAATATTTTAAAAAATTTTGTAATTTTTTTTGTTTCAATTTTTAAAACTGACAATTTTAAAATAAAAATACCGGTAATTTATTAATGTACACATCTTTTAATGTACAATTTCTTTTAATGCTCACTGTAGATCTAAAGCCTAAAATCATCAAGATCTATTAAAACGGTTGCAAAAAGCCACAGAATTTTTAAATTTCTAGAAATTTTTAACGTTTATAGCTGCTGATCCGTTAGCGTTCTATTAGCAATTAATTTAAACATTCACTTATTTTTTAATTATAAAAACCTTTTAAAAGCAAAATTTCTAAACCGCTATTAACTTCTATATCCTGGGCAGAATTACCACAAAATGAAAGGACAACTTTTATAAGCAATAGTTCTGGCAATTGCTATGATTTTTTCCCATTTGCTTCGTATCAAAGTTTGGTATTATAAAGTGTTGGTCAACAGTCAACAAACTAAGTAAAGTTCTCTGTTTTTATTAAATGTTTATGACAGTGTTTATAGCCAACGGTCTAAAATGCTTAAAAAATAATAAAAAAAGAGGCGACTGCAAAAACAAAATATTTTATTGCCTGTTTATGGTAAATGAAAACGGACAAGAATAATGTATGTTTTCAAGCATTGCAGGATTTAATGAAGTTGAATGTAAAATTTTGCTTATTTTATGGACACATCGTTATAGTTTAATTCATTTTTGGCACATTTATTTTAATTTTTATGTTAACATTTGGTAAGGATAGTTGGCAGGAAAACCAGACAGCTTTAAAAGCCTTATAAGCATGCTTTGTTTATTCAACTCTGTTGACTTGATATCACAACAGATAGAACAGTGATATAAGCAAATCTTATCCAATGAATCAAAATTTGTTCAATTTGAAATTAGATTTCTAGTGTGTTTAATTTTACTAACAACTGCAAGTTTTGTTGAAACAAAACAAAATGCATATGCAAATGCATTCTTGTATTATTGTAGTTATGTATTCTTACGCAAATCGAAACGACCTAATATCGTTTAACAACAAAAACGATAAACAAAAGCCACACGATAAAAATACACACTAACACTAAGAATAGAATGAACGTGTTGATTATCTAAAGCTGTACACACACATATGTACGACGAACCAGGTTGCGCCTGGTACCAACAACAACATGTATGTGATAAAAAGGGATAGACAACATAAGCAAAGTACACAAACAACAATGTATTAGCAATAGAGCTCTCGAGAAGGCGAGATCACGAACATTCCACTTCAAGAATGTTCGTTAGACTGGTTGTGTCGGACTATAAAAGGGCTGGACAAAGCAGGCAGCAGTCAGTTATAATTCAGTCAGCCTTGTGTGAAGGCGCGTTGCGGTTTGAACGTACAAGTGGTAATGCTTGCACAAAGGTTGTAAGCAGAGAAGATCTAACGAACAGTTGTTAGTGTTAACGCGGACAGAAGTGTGAAATAGAATAGTGTACAAGCAAATTATTCTTGTATCGTTAAGATGTATACTTAGTAGTAGTATACTATGTAGTAGTGTAAAAAATAAAGAGAGTTTAACTGAAATTAAACACATATTTGTTTTTACTTTGTTTGTAATTAACGAACGTTTTTAAAAAGGTAAAAACGTAACAGTATTATAGAAATATTTATACTGTATATTAGATATCAGCAGTGAATCGTTTTTTCGCTACTCATAAGCACTCATGAAATTTTAAATATAAGTTAGTCAATCATTTTGAAATTTAACTATTCTGATTCATTCGTACTACACTACAACATTGATTTATAAATACAGGTTGCAATGACTATGCCTACCAAGTTGACATCAAACTCATACCATTCGAAATATGTTTAATTCAAATACATACTCATTTAGTTTCATAGAAATATACTTAGAAAATATACTTAGAAAAATATTTATAAATGATCCGAGTGACTTGAATCATTCATCAAAATACCAAAAAATGCAGAGCAGCAAGCAGAGCAAACACACAACCTTTTAGTGAGTATTTTAGTGTTCGCTCGCGAATCATACATATTTTGTGATTCTTGTATATGTTGAGTCATGGAGAGTCGAAAACTAGAACATCATACGTGTTGTTAAGTATGAATATGATGAGTACTTCAAACTTTGAATATGAGTACAGGTTCCATGATATTAAAATATGTATGAATGAAAGTATCAGAAATTATGAGTATGAATTGAATCTACCTATCTTTTTCAATACTCATTGCTGATCTCTGCTGAATATACAGTAAGTGTCAAAAGAAACTGTACATTTAAAAAATATACATTAATAAATTACGGTTATTTTTATTTTAAAATTGTTTCATTGCCAGTTTTTAAATTGAAAAAATAAATTACAAAAAATGTCGAAATATTGTCAAATTTTTTCGGGCACTCTCCTTGAGAGGTAAAAATTGAGTTTGTTGATTGTTAGAATTTTATCCTTAGTGTCCAGTTACTTTTGACGTTAACTGTATGTATGTATATACCATAAAAAATTTTAATAAATTGTTAAATGTAAAACACATTCAAGACAAGTCACCGTAGTTTAGTAGGTAGTGTGTTAACTTATTGGACGTAAGGCCGCGGTTCAAATGCCAGGTCAGACATCAAAATGAAAATATGAAAAAAGTATTTCTTCGGTGACTTCTTCTCAGTAAATTTCTGACAAAAACTCTGAGATTAAATAAAATTGCCATAAAAATTTCTCAAAAATCTGGCGCTCGGAGTCGACTTTAAACTGTAGGTCCCGCCACTCATGTACAAAATTAACACATACAACATAAGTAGTGTGAGAAACAAGGTCCATAATTCTGTCTGCAGAGTTGTGATGATCAATTATGTATGTAATACACTTTAAAGAAATTTTTGTCCTTTAATCAAATGCAAGTTTCTAGTTAAGAATGCGTATAAAATTATAATTTTTTAAGAATTTCTTTTTAATGATTCTATGCCATCCGCTTAAAACGGAAAATAATTGAGGTTTTCGTTGTAAAAAAATATGCAACTATGTCCTTACAATTCACATTGTCGTTTACTTACAGCCACTTGTGCTTTAGTTACACCTTCACCTCCAGGCATTTGCATTTTTTTTTTAAAGCGACACAAATTTCAAATTCTTTACCTTCGTACCATTCTTACTCCTCTTTTATTGTCCTTATGTTTACCATACGAACTGGTATCTTACCTATTTAGTACAAGTATCTCTCGAGTATGTCATTATGTTGTCGGAAAGTGAACTTTTATTTTTATTCACATTTTTTTTTAGTTTCATCTACTTGCGTAATTTAACATTCCTGCGTAAGTGGATAGCGGCTGGGTTCTCCTTTTTTTCTATTTTTAGTTTTTTTTACCAACAAACTCGTGAATAAACAATGAAAATAATACAGTGTCTGTTTCCACAGGTTAAAAATATGTTGCTTGTTAAACGAAATACGTGTTGTATTTATGCACATAAGTGAACATATTTCTGGCCACATGTTTATGCATTCATTAACATCTGTTAAAAAAATAATCGAAAGTGGCTATATTTTGATCAAAAGAATATTTATGGTTAGAATATTCCGCAAAAACACTAATTTTTTAATAAGTCCAGTCTTGGTGAGTGCCGGGACCTACAGTTTAAATTTTTTGAGAAACTTTTCATGGCAATTTTATTTTCTCTCGGAGTTTCTGCTGAGAGGAAGTCTTGAAAGTAATATTTCTTTCATATTTTGTATGGTTTAAAGTGTTTAAGCCAGAAGTTGAACCACGAACTCTCACCTAATAAGTCGACAGTTACCTACTAGACCACAGCGACCTCCGTGCCATTTATTTCTGAAAAAACATCTGCAATATCTACGCTGCGGATTACGTATTCGAAAAACGAAGCTTATATATGCATGGAGACTTGGGGAAATTTTCGCATGCCTTCAGTGTGCTGGCAGAATATGTCACAAGAATGAGATTTTTTTTTGTACAAAGCTGCTCCAATAACTGAAAAAAATAAAGATGTAAAGATATTGGTGGTTGAAATTTGGTCTCAATAGGCAATCGAGTAGCACAGACCTCTCTCGTACGACAAAACTAATGCTTTACAAGACGCTTATCCTCCCCGTGCTTCTTTATGGCGCAGAGGCATGGACATTGTTAAGCACTGAATCAGCAGCAGCCTTGAGCGTATTCGAGGGAAAAGTCCTACGTAAGATCTTCGGTCCAGTGCCGGTTGGCAATGATTTTCGCATCCGATCCAACAGTGAGCTGTATGAGCTCCTCAGCTGCATGAACGTTGTGCAGAGTATTAACATCCAGCGGTTCGAATGGAGGATAATGCTCCGGCGAGACGGGTATTTGATGCGGGGATTTGCTGAAGTCGGCGAAGTGGATGACCTTGTTTGCATTGGAAGGACCAAATTGAGAAAGCCCTGTCATCGATTGATGTGACCAACTTGCGTAGGCTCGCCAGAAACAGAGGCTCCTGGAAGGATGTGTTAAGGCAGGCCGAAATCCGTTAATCGGGTTCTTAATGGCCAATTAAGTAAGTAAGTAAGTGAAGTTTGCAAATTATATAATAAAATGATCTAGAAGTGTCAGGAGAAGCAATCATAAAAAGTTCCGAGAGCAATAATTATTTTGAATGACTTTGACATGCTCGGATGATAGAATACTGTGAGCAGATGATCACTGTAAAGATAATTTTTCCATAGGATATACCTTTTTGGCCTTCATAACTAATTACCGTACTGATCTCAAGTCACATACATACATAATTGGTCATTACAACCCTTCAGTCAGGATTACGACCTAGTTTCTCTCAATATTATAGAAATTTCAGACATGAATTCAAATTCTTTCCTCCACAGTATAGTTTTACAAAAGCTGTATTTAAATGCAAGTATTGTGTATGAAATTGATCAGCAAATGAAATTCGTCATCAACAGATTTTTTTGAGAAATTTTCATGGCAATATTATTTCACACTTTCTGAGTTTTGGCTTGGTTTTGAAAGAAAAAGCCACACAAAGTCTTTCATTATTTTTAATTTACTGAATATCCCACAGTACACTGGTAGTGTTTTACTTAATAAAAAATAATGAAAGCGTTGTTTTTTTACTCTTTTTTCGTTAAAGTAAGTCTGCAAGGCATTGAAACTCAGGAAATTAATTTCAACAAACAAACAGTCCGTCACCCAGGCAGAGCAACAATGTCATTTATTACAATGGTTTGTAAAACAATACTACGGAATGAAGAAAAAAACAAAAAAAAAAAAAATCAACAAAACCATCAACAGCAAAGGCATTGGCAACAATTACTACAATCAACAGCAGCAACAACAACAACGATATTCATGTAAAAACATTGTCACACAAATTGTGTCAGGATAGACAACAGCAGCAGCAAAATAAGAGGACAAAAACGGAAAAAATATATTTTTTGTGAAGAAGAAAAGGAGAGAAAATATTTAAAAATTGCGTGTAAATTCACAACAAGTCAGCAATTATTTAAAGTTCATTTATATAAACGATGAAAAGGAGAGAAAAAAGTAAAAATGCCACAATAAAATTTAAAAACTTACACGTACACTATGTCAGGAGGCAACATTACAGCGTTAAATGAAATATCCTTCAATGTTATCCAAATAAAAATGAGATTTGAGTATTTGCTAGGCGAGTGTTATCGCGTGAAGTCGCCATAGTCTAGTAGGTAGTGTGTTGGCTTATTAGACGTAAGGCCATGGTTCAAACCCCAGGTCAGATATCAAAACGAAAATATGAAAAAATATTTCATCGGCGACTTCCTCTCAGCAGATTTCTGGCAAAAACTCTGAGAGTAAATAAAATTGCCATGAAAAAAGTTTCTCAAAAATCTATCGCTGGGAATCGACATTAAACTGTAGGTCCCGCCACTCATTAAAGCGTACAGCATAAGTGGTGTCAGAAGCTAGGTTGTAATCCTGACTGAAGGGTTGTAATGACCAATTATGTATCATTCATAGCATAAGAAAATAATGCAAATGCTTACCGAAATTCCACTACGTTTGTGTAATCGTTCTCATTGGGTTTTACATGCTAGAAACAAACGTACGATCCCTTAAGTTCTGTTAACGTTCGGCTAATTCTGCCATAAATCTTGTAATAAAATTTGAAAATAATTGGAAACTTGTAAACACCAGCCGTTAAGTCGAATAAAATGTAAATTCAGTCCACTTTGCTTATTATAAATACATAAGCCTGTACCAGAGATCAGCAATGAGTATTCAAAAAGATGAGTAGAATCGAATCATACTCATAATTTCTCATACTTATAAGCATTCATACTTATTTTAATATCATGGAACCTCTACTCATATTCAAAGTTTGAAGTACTCATCATATTCATGGATAGAAGGCGTACCACCCAATTACTTGGTCTTGGTCGTGACGTCGTCTCAACCACAGTGGCCGTGCATACAGGTCATTGCATTATAGGTAGACACGCGGAGAGAATGAGGCTCCCATTTAACAACTTCTGCAGTGGATGCAGATCCGCTGAGGAAGAGTAGACTGTTATCCACTTTCTTTGTCAGTGCCCATCTCTTGCTAGGTGTAGATATAGGTTATTGTCAGCTTGACGGAGCTATCATCTATTGATATCAAGGATATAGCCTCGTTCATCAAACTTTCTGGCTGGTTTTCCAGTTTGGGGTAGTCGTGCTTTTGATGTGCAGTCCTTGCGCTGACCAACTTCTTCCTCTTCCCTGATTTTGGTGGAACTTGGTCAGTACAGGGACTGCGTTCATCCGTGGCATCACAAGGGGCCGCTATGCGTGCTCAAGTGAGCTTTGTGAAATCAGAGCTACCACTCAGACCTAACTAAACCATCATATTCATACTTAACGACACGTATATTATTGTTGATTTCGACTCTCCACAACTCAAGATATATACGAGTATCACAAAATATGTATGATTCGCGTACGAACACTAAAATCCTCACTAGAAGGTTGAGTGTGCTCTGTTTGCTGCTCTGTCTTTTTTGCTTATGTGTCCGTTTTCTTTTTTCTTTTTTTCTAAGACTGTAAATTTTGATTCGAGTGACTCATACATAGGTATTATAAGTATTTTTCTAAAGTTATGAATAGTAGGCTTATGAATCAAACATATTTCGAATGGGATGAGTTTAAATTCAACGTTGTACGCATACTCATTGCAACCTGTACTTATAAATCAACGTTGTAGTGAGTACGAATGAATCAGAGTCTGTAGTTAAGCTTCAATATTGTTGACTCACTTATATTTAAAATTTTATGAGTGCTTATGAGTAGAGAAAAAACGATTCTGGCCTGCACCGCAAAATCTTTTCAATTATGGAAGAAGTTTAAATTAAAATTCATTACATAACGCATATCAAACGTCTGGTTATCTGTGCTTAGCATCATTTTTATTTCGTTCTTAACCGGCTGCTCCATTACTTGTTGTGTACATTACGCTGTAATTGAATAAATTTCGCAATGCAACTGCCTTTGTTGGTCGTTTGTCTTTTAACTGCTGTTTCTCTGAAAAATATTTTCCAGCAAAGGCTATAAAAAATTGTTTGTTTTCTTAAGTGCGTATTTGGAATGGCATGGAAAACTAAAAGAGTCGTTCATGCAGTTAAAAAGCACGGAATTTTTATGAAATCTCTCAATTTTTTCAATTTAAACTGAAATATTTCTAACTACATACATATACATATACACATCACTTATGTTGTGTGTGTTAATTTTATACATGAGTGGCAGGACCTATAGTTTTAAGCCGCTTCTGAATGACAGATTTTTGAGAAACTTTTCATGGCAATTTTTATTTACTCTGATAGTTTTTGCCAGAAATCTGCTGAAAGGAAGTCGCTGGAGAAATATTTTTTTGTATTTCGTTTTGATGCCTGGCCTGTGGTTTGAACTGTGGCCTCCCGTCTAATAAGCCAACACACTACCTACTGGAATAATTATTAAAATTTTTAAAATGCTTTTATTAGTCATGCATTCAAAATAAAACTTTTTCTTTAATAATTCACTTGGGTCATGTTTTTCTTTAAAAATCACAACTTGTCTTCAGAATGATTTTCTATGAGCGAGACATACATTTTAAAGGATCAATTAAAATAAATTTCTAAATATCGAACTGGAAGTGAATAAATTTGGTAACATCTAAAGTACAGTGAGCGTTAAAAGAAACTGTATATGATGAAAAAATATACATTATTAAATTATCGTTATTTTTATTTTAAAATTGTTTCCAGTTTTTAAAATTGAAAAGAAAAAAATTACAAAAAATTTTGAAATATTGTGAAATTTTTTCGGGTACTCTCCTTAAGTTGTAAAAAAGGAGTTTTTGGTGATTGTTAGAAATGTATCCTAAGTGTACAGTATCTTTTGTCACTAACTGCAGCTTTAATACGGGCAGTAAGTAAAATTAAGAACCAGAAAGGCCAAACTGTAATTACTCAAGACTTCTAATTCAGCTTTATAGAACTGTTACAAACAAATTCGAATTAATTTCAAATTTTTAGACAAACACACAGAACACTCAAGTTCTCGACATTAGTTAGAGACCTAATTAATAAAATATCGATCAAGTTCGTTAATAAAATTTTACTTCCTCCGGGTAACCGTTTTTCGCAAAAGTGTGTAATTATTTTTATCACGTGATTTATTTTTAATAATCCCTTCATAATAGCCATACCACGCTTTAATACTTGTGTTCGATTATGAGCACATCAATGTAAACATTTGTATCAATTTGTAATACGATGTAGATGATTATACTACAAAAACAAATAAAAATAAAAAGTTTTATTAAATAATTTCATTCGTGGTGTAGATATGTATCTGCCGTTATTTGCATAATTTGTTATTGAAACACATTAAATTGGTTGTTGATTATAAAACACGCTGTATTCCAACACTAATTATATGTGCTCTTGCTAAGCTCGAGGATACTTGTGGTAAAAACAATGTATGGTCAATTAGCAATAAACGTATACAAACAAATACATACATACGTACGTACATATTCATACATTTAACTTTAATACTGATAATCTTGTTTACAATTCTATCGTTGTAAATATTTTCATGGTAGCCAGCGACAGCGGCATGGGGAGCAGCAGCAATAGCAGTAACCATCATCTTATCTACACTTCTCTCTGGCACTTGTAATGTAAAACATGAAACAACACACAACAACATGCTCTTAACAACGAAGTAATACACCAACACAATGATAAAACGTCTAACTGTCTCACGTTTTATCACAGCCTGACTCGTTTATCCACATGACAAGGTACAAGAGTGTTTACTTCAATGATTGGAGGAGAGGAAAGCAAACTATGGGAAAATATAAGTATTTGTGGATCATTGTTAAAATAGTACAGCACTACAGCACTGAATATTCATTGATACAATATTTGCTAACTTCTTTCGAGATAGAAACAGATACCAATTAATAATTAAAGCAAATATACAGACATATATAGAGTGGGCGTCAAAAGAAACTGTACTTACATACATACATAATTGGCCATTACAACGCTTCAGTCAGGATTACGGCCAAGCTTCTCACACCACTCATGTTGTGTGTGTTAATTTTATACATTTGTGGCGGGACCTACAGTTTAAAGTCGACTCCGAACGACAGATGTTTTAGAAAATTTTCATGGCAATTTTATTTACTCTCCTTTTTATGTCGGACTACACTACGCCGACTTCTTCGAAGAAACTGTACACTATGGCTAAAATTCTAACAATCACCATTTTTTTGTTTCAATTTTAAAAACTGGCAATGGATGAATTTTAAAATAAAAATAACGGTAATATATTAAGGTATATTTTTTTAATGTACAGTTTCTTTTGACACTCACTGTGTATGCAACAGCTATACACCCTCTTAGAATTCTTAACATTGTAATTCAGATCTCATATAGACTATCGAAAAGTATGACAATATCCCTCCTGGGAATATTGGCGTTACCAATAATTTTAACTGTATTGCCTGTATTGACTCCACCTCAGCCTGAAAGATGAGCAATTCCTACGGATTGCGAAAAAATTCCACGGTTTCGTCGAGCTCGTAGCCATCAGTGTAAATTTGTACGGAATCCTCCTCCCTATCCGAAATGGATGTCCTGAACCTTATCGCGAAATCGTATCGCGGTATCATGTAGTCACTGCCCGCTACAGTCTCAAACTCCCTCCAAATTTTCGATTTCCCAGTCGTCTAGAAACGCCATCTAACTTTAGCCAACACAGCTCTGCAATAGAGATCAAGCGATAATAGCTACAAAATTATTGCTTATAACCGATATAACAGAAAGGAGAGATTTTCATTATAGTTTCTAAATTAAGGTAAATCTACTAGGAATACCAACCAGGATAGGCTTCACGTAGCTGCTAATTTAGCCGAACTTCACCTTCGTCACACAATTGTAGTGTCTAATGTCGTCTTCTATATGAGTATCATCGAATGCATAAAATCTATCATTTGTTATACAGCAGCTTTTGAAAAGTTTAACAACGACTTTTTACAACACAGAACAGTTCCTGTATTAACTTCATTGTATTTAAATTTGGATTTGTGTAACTCTGGAGGGCATATTTTTAAACAATTCAAAATTTCAATTTAACTGTGCATTTTGTCACTGTGTTGTTGTCATTTTGTTCAGCGTTTTATTCAAATATTGTAGTTTTTAATGACAGTAAAGCATTTCATCTGAATAATTTTAAAAGTCTTATATTCTTTTATTAACATTTTTTTCGCAACAATAAAAAAAAATAATAAAAAATAAAATAAACATGGAAAGAAGAAAGTAAATGTAGTAACAACAGTTGTTATTATAAATTCAGTTGAGAAGGCAAAAAAAAATTAAAATACTGACAAAAACTTCCAAACAGCAATTTTTTTTGCTGATAATGCAGTAAAAACCTCATACGCATATACTGAAATGAATATACAAAAAAATATTTGTGCATCTCTAAACATGTATGTACATAGACATACATTTTAATGTTTGTGATAACCTTGCAACCAAGTTACTGTTACTACAACAGATGCATAAATATACGATGTGAAATTAAACAGAAAAGTAACACAAGCATTTGAAAAATGAAATACTGTGGGAGTAAAAAGTTATATGAATAATAAAATTCATGAATTCATATTCGGTTGCAAATATTTCACACAATTTTTCCATTTAAAATTTGTACATTAAAAAGATGTTTAACTTTTGTCTACCACTGTATTACAAAAATCTACAAATTATTGTTATTTTGCTGCTATGTATTTTTGCTAAAAATAATTATTTTATTCAAAATTTTGTTCTTCTAGTTAGATAATAGAACAATAAAAGTTTTTTTTTCCATTTTTTTAAATTTCTTTTCTTAAATTTAAACAGAAGGGGGAGTACATAACTTTTTATTACAAAATATTTAAAAAGAAAACATTGACAATTTCCCAAATAAAAATAATTCATAAAAATTTGTATGTAAAGTGGTAACTTGAACAATAATTGTATGTTTAACGGGATCAATTATTTAAGACATACATAATTGGTCATTACAACCCTTTAGTCAGGATTACGACCTAGTATCTCTCGCCATCTATGTTGTGTGTGTTAATTTTATACATGAGTGGCAGGCCCTGCATACTCTCATTTTTAAGAAACTTTTCATGGCAATTTTATTTACTCTCAGAGTTTTTACCAGAAATCTGCTGAGAGGAAGTCGCCGAAAATGTATGTGATCAGCAATGAATTGTTTCTTCACTACTCATAAGCACTCATGAAATTCTGATTCATTCATACTCACTACGGCGTTGGTTTATAAGTACAGGTTGCAATGAGTATGCATACAACGTTGGCATCAAACTCATACAAATCGAAATATGTTTAAATATGATGAGTACTTCAAACTTTGATTATGAGTAGAGGTTTCATGATATTAAAATAAGTATGAATGAGTATAAGTATCACAAATTATGAGTATGATTCGATTTTACTCATCTTTTTGAATACTCAATACTGATCTCTGATTTGAATAGAGGCTTGATGTCTAATAAGCCAACACACTACCTACTAGACTACGGCGAATTATTTAAAAAGTAACACTTAATTGGGAAAATAACTTGAAAGTAAGGTTTTGTGAAATCTTTAGACTAGAAAATCACTTATTCGTTCAAGAATATTCCTTATTTGGTGATACAATTTTCCAGAGTCCAAAATGGCCCGCTGCTATACCTACTGGGAAGTATCAGCGATACAAAATCTCTAGACTCAGAAATCCGCAAACGATGTGGATAATCTGTATTTGCTCTCGATCCTGATAATTCACTTGAATAAGTGCAATTGCATCCAAGCTGTAATGGGATTCGTTTTCTGAAGTTTCTACAAAAATGAGAACAGAAAATCCTGTATGGATTCTTTGTACACAAAATCAAATGAGGGTCATATGTAGTAGTTCCTGAGGGCTTCAGGACTCCTGTAGAGTCTGTTTAAGTGCCAGTAAATTGCCTCAGTTCAGTTATCCTCTAGATAGCAATTAGCATATCTCCCAATCACTTCGTAGCCTGTGGATTTTAACTGATATTCTCCCATTAAGAAATTTTGCATAAAAATTAATTCGATTTCCAAAACGCAGCTGATACTTTTCAAAATTGGCACCTACAGAATACCATTGCAGATATTGTCATTATCAGCATTTGTTAAAGCTTTATAAGGAGCCGATAGAACATAACTGGTCATTACAACCCTTCAGTCCGGATTACGACCTAGCTTCTCACATCACTTATGTTGTGTGTGTTAATTTTATGCATGATTGGCCGAAACTGCAGTTTAATGGCGGATTATTCAGAAATTTTTCATGGCAATTTTAATTACTCTTATAAATCTACTGAGATTAAGTCGCCGAAGAAATATTTTTCATATTTTCGTTCTACTATCTGACCTGGGGCTTGAACCTAGGCCTCACATTTAATAAACCAAAGCACTACCTACAAGACTACGGCTACTTCACCCGATAAACTTTCAATGTTTGCCAATCATGAATACGATTGTATTTTAACTGTTTCTGTTTTTGCCTCTTGATTGCCTGTCCATAACGATAATGCCACTTTGTATTTCTGCTAACAATAGCAACATAACCGTGTCTATTAAAAACTGTCATCATTTAAAATTCTATAATAAGACGGTTGTAGTTAACTGTACTTTTACTATTGCACTCCTTAAACGCACTCAATTCAGATGATTTCAAATTGAAACGTATCAAAGCTGCTACATCTTCATTCAATTTCTTTTATTTTTGTTGTTATTTCCTTAAGAAAATATTTACCTTCCATAAGTAAAAGACGCCGACTCCTTTGCAGTTTAAATTGCCATCGTTATTGTATTGTAGAGTAGATTGCAAGTGGTATGTCCTTTACCTCTTACACTAAGGATTATGGATACTTGAGTACAGCAGAGCTCGGTGGTATTTTCTGTCTGTTTAAGTCTGTCTATTGTATTGATTTCATTATTGTTTGTTGTTATTGTTATTAATGGCTTGTTTAAGTTACTAAAGGAAAATTATAAGGAGAATATAAGGAATTCAAAACTATACTGAGCTTATTAGCAATGGTAGCAAGAGATGAAATGGGAATAGCAATCGTGGAAACCGCTGCATTTTATGAAACATCGTTATAAGTAGTAAAGTTAATCAGAGGGCTTTAAAGGAATATTTTTTTATGTTGAACATGAAAACATAAAAAAATATGCAGAAAATATCTCAACTGGCTCAGTATTTTGAATTTGAAATAATTGTTTGGATGGGAATGTAATAGAAATAAAAAAAAATTTAATGAAATTCCACCTAAATAACCAAATCCATTGATTGTTGTATTCACTGTGGTCAATTACAAACAAATAAAACAATTTACTTGTGAAACCGTTTTGTATAATTTTTTCTTAATCACTCAACCACAATAACCAATCAATTCGTTTGGAAAACTTTTCACAATGACTCATGAAGTAAATTCAATTTGATGAAAACACCCAAAGGGACACTAAAAACCATAAATCATGTTGAACATGAAAAACATGAGTATTTTTCTTGGACAATTTTTTTAAATATCATTTGTATACGTAAGTTGGTGGAATTAATGATGAATGGCTGTTCAGCGGACAAGCCATGAACCAGGAGTAACGTATACTTAATGATTAAATAGGTATTTAATAATATTCAGTGATAAGGGAAGTGATAAGGGAAGTCCGAGCGGTGTAAAAAAGCTATGAGGGCATAAAGTATTCGTTGTCGATATCACTCCGTCTGGTAGATCAGGTATCCTCATAGATGGAACATTGAAAGGGGGATTGATGGCTCAAAAGCACATTAAAAAGAGCTTGATCTCTTTGGCCTCAGCTTCAATCATTTTCATTCATTAATACAGTTGACTGTATTAGCATGAATGGAGTCTAAGAAAATATAATATTTTTACTTAATTGGCCATTAACAACCCGGCCTACCTTAAAAAATTCTTCTAGGCGTCTCTGCTTCTTGATAGCTTTCGCCAGTTGGTCACACTAATCGATATGATCCTTCCAATGCAAATAATGTCGTTTTCCTCGCCAACTTCAGCAAATCCCCATTTCAAATAACCGTCGCGGCGGAGCATCTTCTTCCATTTAAATGACATGGAAGAGCAACCGCAGCCGCTGGATGTTAATACCCTGCACAACGTCCATGTCATTGAGGAGTTCATACAGCTCACTGTTGAATCGTATGGGGAAATCATCGCCAACTCGCACTGGACCGAAGATCTTACGTACGACTTTTCACTCGAATACTCTCAAGGCTGCTGCAACAGTGCTTAATAGCGCCCATGCCTCCGAGCCATAAAAAAGCACGGGGAGGATGAGCGTCTTGTAGAGTATTAGTTTTGTCGTACAAAAGAGGCCTCTGCTACTCAATTGCCTATTGAGAACATTGTAGTATCCGTTGGCAAGTGTGATCCTGCATTTGATCTCCAGACTGACATCATTTTTGGTGGTACCAGAAGCCAAAATAAATAAATTCCTTGACTATATCGAAAGTATACTTATCGGCCGTAATCTGAGATCCAATACGCCGCATGTCTCCACTTGTCGATACTATATACTTCGTTTTACCCTCATTTACTGTCAGACCCATCTTAATCGACTTCCGTTCAATAGCACTAAAGGCAGCAGTAATATCTCGCTTGGTACGCCCTATGATGTCAATGTCGTCAGCGTACGCAAGCAACTGGCGATGCTCTCCCGCCTTTCGCAGAATTCTCTCCATGACGAAGTTGAAGAGGTCGCATGATAAAGGATCGCCTTGTGTGAAACCTCGCACAGTAGCAAAATTAAATGTTAAAATATTAAAAAGCTAAACAACTGAGGGTATCATTAAAAAAGAAATTAAAAATAAATATATCTGGGAAAACCTCCTTCCCGCCATCGTTATGTTGACTCTCTTCCACATTAATTCTACAATTTTAAAGCATTTCCAGTAGCAAAATCTTACTAAAAAATAGTAATAAACTGCACTACAAAAACGACAACAGTAACAACAATAGCATATCAACACAATAGCAACAGTAACAAAAGAAAAACGCCTTTGGTAAACCTTAAGTAGCTAAAAAACATTCAAAACATTTCCACCCACCGTTCAACTACGAGGAGATGGTAAAAAGGAAATGTTGGCGCCAATGCAATAACAGCGACACAGGCATCAAAGCATCAAAAACAAACAAAATTAGAAAAAAAGGGAAGAATTCAAACAGAATTTGTTGGTTTCTTTAATGTTGCTTATGTTCTCGGTGATGGTGGTGTTACTTGGGTTACTTGGAAACGTGAAAATAATTGTTATTTTTAGTTTAAGTGCAAAAATAGAATGAAAATTGTTGTAAAGGATTGGTTGGTCGAACAACACTCTCCAAAGTTGATGGGTTTGATAGTAAGAATTCATGAATTATAAGACAGCGTTTACATTGGCTTTAAATACGGATACATACAACCATTCAGTCAGGAGCACGACCTAGTTTCTCACACCACATATGTCGCATGTGTTAATTTCATAGATGAGTGGCGGGGCCTACAGTCTAAAGACGGATCAGAACGATGGATTTTTGAGAAATTTTTCATGACCATTTTATTTTGCACTCAGAGTTTTTGCCAGAAATCTGCTGGCCTTACTTCTAATGTGCCAACACACTACCTACCAGACTACAACAACTTTTAAGTCACAAATCTTTAAAGACAAATCTTCTATATAACAAAAAAGATTTGGCCCAGAAATGGATTTATTCTTCTGTAGCATTTACAATGTATCACCGATGTACACTTCCATCCTATTTAAATACACCAATTATTAGTTGAAGTCGCCGTAGTATTGTAGGTAGTGTTTTGGCTTATTAGACGTGAGGCCACGGTTCAAACCCTAGGACAGACATCAAAACGAAATATGAAAATAGACTACGGCGACTTCAAGTAAAATTCACGTTCATATGTTCATATACACACAGTTACTGAAGTATACATACGGTTAACAAATTTCAGAAATTTTTTAACCAATCCGTTTTCATTGAAAATGTTTATAGGTTCCTCGATTTTAAGACGGTCTTTTGCATTTTTAAAAAATTTCTGAAATTTGTTATCCGTATGTATACTTTTGTGGCAGAGTGTATGTCTTGGAATAAGCGACCTTCGTCATGGAGATCGTTTGCATAGTAGAAATCCAGGCACTGCCTTCTAACACCTCATAGTATTGTGTATATACGGCATAGGTGTACCCTCTATCTAATATTTGCCCGCAGTCGAAACTGCTTACGCTGAGTTAACGGAGTCTATTACTTCTATGCTTGTAGGTGTTCAATGGAGTTCCCAGTGGAAAGAATTCGCCTGAAAGTTTGATATTTGTGAAACATGTGGACAATTTATTGGTGACTCTAAGTGTTATATAAATTCATAAAGTTCACTTTAAATTAAGTTAAAACCCTTGCGGCCATTATTACAACTTGCCATTAACTAAAGGCGGGATTTTAACGGGCGGATAATTCGATTTTCATTATTATAAGTGGACAATAAGGTAAAAGTAAGCATTAAGCTAAAAGGAAAATCATCCTACCTCTAACTTTTAAAGTTAAGTTTATCTCTGAACTTCTCATATTATATATTATTTCCAATATGGCAACAAAAAAAGGAGCTCATTGTTGCCATTGCATTTTAATAAACTTGTTTAATTTGGCAAATGTTATCGACATTGCTCCGGCATTGGCATATTTTTTAAAAAGTTAACTTTATTTTATCTGTAATAACGTAAAGAAGTTAAATGTGACTTTAAAGTTCACTTTAACTAAACCCAACTTTAACGGCAAGTTAAACAATATTTATCCTTAGTCTGTAGGTAATTTCAGTGAAATTTTTCCAATGTTTACGTAATCAGAATATTTTTGTACCTTCTGAATCATTACTATCCTTATTTGGTTTATTAAACGGCTAGTATACTTTGAAAATGCTTTTTATTTACTTGGTTTATATAAATTTGGGGCGATTATTTTACTTTTTTTTTTACTCATTATTCATGCAATTAAATAAAGTGTGTGTATTTTTTGTGTAGCCTGATGAAACTGCAACATTTTCAATTTCATTTCATTTTCAAGTCGTTTGACCGTCTTAAAAATATTTGCATTGTCAGCAGCGTACATAAGTTGAAGGATCATAGTCATCATTTGGGCAACTATTTTCTTATATTTTTCCCTTTTTTTGTGCAAAGTAATCAGTAAAACCAAGCAGACCATTTCATATCATTTGGCCGTCTAAAACAATAATTTTTATGTAAAAATTGGTAAACCTAACTTGAATTTAGGCATAAGATTTAAGCATGTTAAGTGATGTGTTATAGCAGGTTCCATTGCCTTCGGTTAGTTATTTAGTGTTGCTTTATATCGTTCATACTATTCATAAACATTTTTGTGTTGTTTAAAGATTGTGTAACAATTTTTATTTAAAATTTTGCCAGCGTCTATGAATGTGTTATAATGCGTTCACTTGTTAACTTGCCAGAAAGTAAAACATGTAAGAAAAACAAACATACGAAAAAAAGAAACATAACAATAGAAAAGCACTTAAAACGCTTTTGCCAAGTGATTATAAATTTAGGTTACTGTGTACCACAACGTAAAAGTTTCTATTGTAAACATTAAGTAGCTTTTAACTTTTAAAGAAACAAAAAAAAACCCTCCTTTAAAACTGGTACCCCCATAAAATAAACATCTCAGCCATGTATGGGAAATTAAAAATATGCCATGTTTACTGGTGGGGTTAAATTACTTTAGTTTTGATTATTAAGTTATGTTCCTTTAAGTTCGGGCGAAGGAAACAATTCTTTTGCTATCATAAGACAGGCTAAAAGTATTTGGAAGTTTTTGCGATTTACATACATAATTGGTCATCACAAGCCTTTTGTCAGGATTACGACCTAGCTTCTCACACCACTGATGAACGGCATTGCTACGGCATTGGCATATTTTTGAAAAAGTTAACTTTATTTTATCTGTAGGTTGTAATAACATAAAGAAGTTAAAGGTGACTTTAAAGTGCACTTTATTTAAAGGTAGCTTTAACTAGACCCAACTTTAACGGCAAGTTGTAATAATTCTCCTTAATCTGTAATCATTGTCACAGATTAAATGAAAACAAGTCCATTTTGGCAGCCTGGTAAGTGGTTACTATAGTATAATGCTACATGAACCTCTGCCTCAACTATTCGTATATCAATACAAATTATAGAACTCTTGAAGTGTTTCATTAACTACTTATGTAGGGTACAAATCCACTTTAAAGTAGAAAAAATATTGGTTTTTTTTTCATTTCATTCCAAGGTTTTACGTTGCTTAAGTTGTATTTTCTGTATATATTTCTCCTCTATTTTTAAGACAAAACGTTTTTCAACAAATGAGTTTCCTTTCTAAAAGTTTCTCAATTTTCTTTTTTGAATGCAATTGTTTGTTTGCAAGAGAGTGTTGGTAATACGGCAATCATTATTGTCTGGAATGTTCCCCCATTTTTACAAAAGGGCTTATGTTTGTATGTGTATATTGTAAAAGTATAAAACAAATACTCATGTAATAAGAATAATAGTTTTTATCTGTATTTGTGTATTTTTTATTGGTATTGCATTTAAAATTAAATGCTTTCGGTAGTATACAACGTGAGTGATAAAACGAAATGGAACTACTGCCACTATTGTAGTGACTGCAGTAAAGCTTTATCTAATGACTTCAATTAAAATGAAAATCTAATTAAAGAACTTACATGACTACTTAAACGTACATAGTTTTTCGAATTACAAAGGGTTTTAGCATGAGTTTAACACTTTGCAATTTGTTCTTAAAATGTCACAAAATTGTCAAGGGAATGATAGAAATCGTTTCTTTACATCTTTAATGAAAATAAGAAAAATAGTTGAAATAAAAGGAATGATATAAAATTGGTTTCAATTATTGTTACTTTATTTATAATAAAGGTTTTAGTTCCTAAATGTGTAGCTGTTTTGATACCACTACATTCTACTTTTTTTTGAAAAATAAACAAGTAAAGCTTCTTCTCTCAACAAACCTTCTATTTAACACACATACATAATTGGTCATTACAACCCTTTAGCCAGGACCCACTTCTGTCCTTAAATCGCATGGCCATCCATCACACAATGGCGATTCTTACAGGTAACAACGACTTTATGTAGGCATGCCTTTTGATAGGCATGTCGAAAGTCTTAGCATTCCGACTAATGACTTCTGCAGGAGATGTGTGTCCTGACCTAGCTTCTCACACCACTAATGTTGTGTGTGTTAATTTTATACACGAGTGGCGAGACCTACAGTTTAAAGTCGAAATCGAACGACAGATTTTTAAGAAACTTTTCCATGGCAATTTTATTTACTCTTTTGCCAGTTTTTGTCAGAAATCTACTGAGAGGAAGTCGCCGAAGAAATATTTTTCATATTTTCAATTTAAAGTCTGACTTGGGCTTTGAACCGTGGCCAAATAATAATGTAATTAGGAAACACGCTACCTACTAGACTACGGCAACTTCAACAAAGCATCTGCAGCAGTTATTCTCGAAATAAATTGAATCTTGTCATTGCAGATTTAATCATCCATTAATTTAATTGGTAAACGATATCGTTTTCTACTCTGAAAATTTGTGAAGTGAGTCAATTAGGCTGGTCTAGTCGGGGAATTGGAAATTGAGTTTAAGTATTGCATTAAGTTAAGTTTTTACCCTTTTAAAATCGTTTTAGAGTATGAGCTCGTAGATAGCAAATAAAATAAATATAACTTTGTGTATCGTTTTAATTTAAAATTCTTTATTATACGCATAATTCTGTGTGCCACTGTTCACAACTTTATGTAAACAACAACAATTGCTTTGTTTCTTATTCCTCTGTTTACACCGTTTGCATAAACAATAACAATTACTAGACAATTGTTCGACAGATCTTTGTAACAGAGATCTTCAAACCACGATTATTCTCTTCAAACACACCGCGTCTTCACACACGACTGACTGAGCTGCACTAACTCACTCGTCTGCTTTGCCTTGCCTGTTATATGGCAGAATAAAAAGTCTGTTGAATGTTCTTGAAGACGAATGTTCTTAGTTTCGCCATCTCGAGATCTCTATAAATGCAAACTTCGTTATTCATTATACAGTCATTATTGTTGTTTATGTATTTAGTTTAGATTTATTCTTGTAGTGTTTGTTGTTGTATTTTTGTTTACTTGTTTACCATTTTTTATGCTGGTGTTTGTTGTATTTTGGTTTATAATTTTATTGTTAAGCGATGTAAAATAAAACACCAGTATACATACTATATCACCAGTATATATACGAGTATACTTTTCGAAAAAAAATTCACTAAAAAATTTAATTAAAAGGAAAATTATTTAACTGAGTTAAAGCTACTTTCATAAAATACATAATGTATGTAAATTTATATTTAAATTTCTACATTAAATATAACCATTTAAGTAATCAATATACCCTGCATACATACATATGTACATACCATATTGAAAGTAACTTGCCAACTAGAATCAACAGTAATTTACGTAAATAATTGACTTGATTTTATCATCAACAACTTAATCATGATTGTTTTTGTAACAATTTTTTCCTTTTTCATCATAATCATTATCATCGTTTGTGTAACAGTAGTCCGTTATTATCATACGTTGTTGGTTTTGTATCCAGCAACCAACACACAGCCATACAAACAAGGACAAGAGTGTAGTGAGTGAGTCAACTGTCGACTTGTGGTCTTCGAAGACACATGCTGCACCACATGTAATAGACATGAGAGAGTGGATGTCAACAGTATGAATGTGGATGATGATGTTTTGAGTTTAAATTTGTAAAAGCAGTACAGAAAATTATTTTTTTCCTTTCAATTTTAAAGTTGTACGTCGTACGTTGAATTTGTTAAATGACTGCTTGCTGTAACTTCTATGTTACATACATATGTAGATTTCCTCACATACCAAGTACGGAATGTATGTATCATCTGAAAAAGAAGAAGAAAAATAAAAATTAAACTAAATGACCATATTTTAAGGGTCAAATCTTTATGTTTTGTTGTCGTGTTGGCTTCATTTAAGTCCCTTACAGGAGTAATTTACATTCACATTGCAATTGTTCTTGTTTTATCCTCAAACGTACACTGAGCGTCAAAAGAAACTGTACACTATGGATAAAATTCTAACAATCATCAAACTCAATTTTTACCACTTAAGGGGAGTGCGCGAAAAAATTTGACAATATTTCGAAATTTTTTTGTAAATTTTTTCTTCAATTTTAAAAACTGTTAATGAAACAATTTTAAAATAAAAATAACGGTAATTTACTAATGTATATTTTTTTAAATGAACGGTTTCTTTTGACGCTCACTGTATACATGTGTGGTACTCTTATATTATATGTAGAGAAGCAAATAATCTGTATTGTTTTTTCTGTCTGGGTCTGGCAATGTTTATTCAACACTGGAATTGCAGATATCACAATATTGTTAAAGAGAAAAGCATTTAAAAAATGCTGTATTTATTGTAGATGAAAATAATAGTTTTCCGAAGGCAGAACTGGACAAAACTGGATGTAGAAGGCTTCCATATATATTTTGTTTTACATTTACAAACAATCAGATTTTGTGACTTGTATTGGCAAACCTTTCTTATCGTCTACAATACGCAGTATATACATCATATACAGTGAGTGCCAAAGGAAACTGTACACTAAGCATAGAATTCTAACAATCACCAAGCTCAACTTTTACTACTTAAGGAGAATGCCCGAAAAAATTTGACAATAATTCGAAAATTTTTTTAATTTTTTTTTTGTTTTAATTTTCAAAACCGGCAATTGAAAGCAATTTTAAAATAAAAATAACGGTAATTTATTAATGTATATTTTTTTAATGTACAGCTTCTTTTGACGCTCACTGTATAGAAATTATTTTTTTTTTAATTATTTGTTATTATTTCCTTTATTTATTTATTTTATTATTTCTAAATTGAAGAAGAATACAAACTGATCGTTGAACAATACACTAATAATTGCTGGTAATGAGAATTGCACATTTGATACCATCCCCAATATTTGTATGTATTAAACACATACATTCTTATTATATGCTCCCATTCTGTGGTTGGTTTTCTGATTTTTATTGGCAATTTGGTGAATTATTTGCTGTTGAGAAATAAACGGATTAAAACTGCAATGTTCTTTCATTTTTCTTGGTCAGTTGCTAGCCCCCATTGCTCTTAGAATTTTTGTTATTAAAAATGTATGCTTTTGTTCGTGTTCTTCTGTTGCGGTTTTTTTTTTTTTAGCTTTTTGGTTTCACTTTCAATTCTTTTGTTGCCCATTTGCACTTTCAAATCAACAATATTTTTCAATTAAAAATTGCTTCATTAACATTTGATCCCAGAACAGTAAATAGTGATATCTACGGTCTTAAATATTAAGAGGGTAAAGCAAAATGTTGTGGTTTTTCTTTATCTTTTAATAAGTTGGAGTAACTAATGTGAAAGAAATATATAATACATACATACATACGTAATTGGGCATTACAGCACTGGCTTTAGGACTACATGCCTAGCCTCTCACACCACTTATGTTGTGTGCGTTAATTTTATTCATGAGTAGCGGAGCCTACTCTTTAAAGTCTACTCCAAACGACAGATTTTTTTGAGAAACTTTTTCGTATTTATTTTTATCGGAGATGTCTGACCTGGCGCTTGAACCGTGGCCTCACGTCTAATAAGCTAAGACACAACCTACTAAACTACGGCGACTACAAAAATTTAAATTTATATTCTGACTTAAAAATTTGTATTACAAATTGTGTTAAATTTTCCTTGTTTCATATTAAATGAAGAATTCTTAGAACCATTATGTTGACAGTCATTTGCCTGTTTCCGTTCTGTTTTATAATGTTTTTTTGTAAATGTGGTTCCCAAAAACTATGTCCAATTGTTATGAACTGCAAATTGATATTTCTAATGAAATTTTTGGTATAAAATAAGTTTACTTGGATATCCTCTCATGTGCAAACGACCAGAGTACGTGGTTAGGGATACTTAATGATATGGTTGTACCATAGTTACATATGCTAAGTGTGTTCCCTTAGAACATTTATATGCCAAAAAAATTCTTGTTCAACATTCTTCTTTTTCTTTTTCTCTAAATGTGGGAGTAACTTAACGTTTAAATATACTTGCATATATATTTTTTTGCATTATTCGTTGGCAAAAAATTTTTAGATTTGTGTGTAATAAAAAGCTACTTTGTGGCTTTACAAATTTCGTTACAATATATTTTCAATGTTTGATTACATCTGTAACTAAAACTTTTCTAATTTTTTTGAGGATAAATATATGTAATCTACTGATAATTTGTTTAAAACAAGTTATCCACTAAGCGGGAAACAAATATTGATACATACGTACATAAGTTGTCATTACACAGCCCGTCCATCAGGATTACAACCTGGATTCTCACACCACGATTCCGAACCACGAATTTTTGAGCAACTTTTCATGGCGATTTTATTTACGCTCAGAGTTTTTGCCAGAAATCTGTTGAGGGGCAGTCACTGAATAAATATTTTGTCATATTTTTTTGTTTTCATGTCTGAACTTGGGTTTGAATCGCGGCCTAATAAGCCAACTTCGAACTTTTCATGACATTTTTATTTACTTTCGGAGTTTTTGCTGCTGAAAGGAAATCGCCGAAGAAATATTTTTTCATATTTCGTTTTGTTGGAAATGTCTGACCTGGGGGTTTGAACTGAGGCCTTACGTCTAATTAGACAACGCACTACCTACTACACCACGGTGACTTCATTATTTATAAAACTTAAAATGCTGTAAATAAACTGAAAAGTTGAATAAAAATTTTAAATAAAAAAAATTAAATCAGATTTCAAATATACGTCAGTATTAAGATAAATGCAAACCACAGCTTGAATGTCTGAAAAAAAGTTGTTAAAAAATTTTTCAGTCATCAGCATCATCTCCAACTGTTGCCTCCATTACCTAACGAATAAAAAATTCTTTGAATTTATAAAAAAAGCAAAAAAAAAAACTGAGAGAAAAAAGTTAATAATACATTGAAATTAAGGAAGGAATGTGAAAATTAAAAAATTAAATAAAATTACTTCCAAACTAATTTTTCGTAATTTAATCCAAACGGAGGTATGACTATAAAAGTATCAAGCTTTCAAGTAGAAAGTGTTATTCTGAAATTCGTTTGTTTCCGGTTTTTTTTTTGCATAGATTTGCGTATGTTTTAGGTTAAACATTTGAGATTTCCTTTCTATAAATAAAAATATTCAAATGCAAGTATTTACTTAGATTACTCAGTATCGTTTACCTACCTATCTATCCACTTTTGTGTTAGTTACACTGACATCTCTTTGTATCTCCTTGTGTTGTGGGAAGCATATGTTAACTCCTCCCTACTTACACTAACAAGCATCTTAACTTTTAAGTACAAGCACAGCTTGAGTATGTCATTCTTGAGGAGGAAAATAAATTTTTCTTTCGTTTTTTGCAATTTTCTAAATTCTCTTCGGCTTTCATATCTTGCATCAGTGATTATGAGCAGGAGGGCAAACATTTAATTTTTTCGTATTTTATCAACTTGTGAATGAATGATAAGTATTCGAATAATTACAGTAAATATCAATTATTTGAGAATGTAGCGAAATATATATAATTATTGTAGCATCAATAAACTCAACAAATTTAATTAAATCTTCTACAATGTCTCTTAACAGCATTTGCATGTCAAGTAAAATGTTTAATTCACGAACAACGATTAAGCGCTTCAATGGAGAAGAATTTGAAAATTGTAGGCCGGAATAATCGATTGACATTTCATTGAAATTAGGAAGAATCCACATCAAATTAAGAAAATTACAAGCAAAAGTAAATGAAGATCAAATGCTACATACCCAAGCACGGAATACCTAAGAAATTTTTAATTAGCTTTCGCAGTCGTCAATCAATATGATGGAGAATTCAAAGCATTTAAACCATTTAAGTTCAAGAATTGTTTGGAAAAATATTTGATACCATCAACAGCATGATATAGTGACTGACAAGTTAATGTTGGAAGATAATGAAAAACAAGTTTCAAATATAATTTTATTAATAAGTCTCATACTCATAGGACTGTAGGGAAAACATATACAATTTCATTCAAAGGTTTTTAAAAACTGTCTTTCACTTGAGTGATCGCCAAAAGAAACTGTTCATGAAAAAATATACTTTAATAAATTACCGTTATTTGTATTTTAAATTGTTTCATTGCCAGTTTTTAAAATTGAAACAAAAAAAAAATTACAAAAAAATCTCGAAATATTAACAATTTTTTTCGGGCACTCTCCTTAAGTGGAGAAAAGTTGACTTTGGTAATTGTTAGAATTTTATCCAGAGTGGAGAATTTCTTTTGACGCTCACAATATTTGTATGCAAAGATTACTCACTAAGAGCAACTATCTACAGATAGGCTAATTTACTTATAGAGATACTCCAATCATTGTTTGTTATTACTTCAAAATTTTTCTCCAAATATCTTGGTGTATAAAACATTTTCTATCATATATTCATACATACATAATTGGTCGTTAAAACCCTTTAGTTAGGATTACGGACTAGCGTCTCACACCACTTATGTTGTGCACGTTAATTTTATACATGAGTAGCGGGACCTACGACAGATTTTGGAGAAACTTTTTCATGGCAGTTTTTATTTACTCTCAGAGTTTTTGCCAGAAATCTGCTGAAAGGAAGCAGCCGAAGAAATATTTTTTCATATTTCGTTTTGATATCTGACCTGGGGTTTGAACCGTAGCCTTACGTCTAATTAGCCTAAAAACTACCTATTAGACTGCGGAGACTTCTGCAACAACACAATTTCTATCAAAGGTTAATATTCCTTACAGGTCGATTCAAGTTTATATGATTTAATCATGTCGTATCCAAACATTGAGACTGTTAGAATTGGTAACCTTTTTTAAATCATTTCAAACCGCCCTGTGGTTGACGTTCTTTTCCCTTGCTATCACCTTCAATTTAAAGACCACTTCATATAGCCATCAACATAATCTACTGAAAAAACATCGCAAATGCTACTTATATTACCCAATAACCAATAACATGTTACGCTTATGTTAGTAAAAAGTAAGTCATTTAAATTCAGAAATTTAACAATCAAAAAAGGGAAGAGTTTTATAGCAAGAAGTGTAGCAGCATAAGCTTTTGCTAAAGTTTTTATTGCAACATGTTTTTGGTTTTTGTTTTTAAGTACATATTCCATTTTGGTTTTTATTTTTGGCAATATTCTCTTATAAAATCTGTTTAATTTGCTTAAATTGCAATTGTTTCAAGAGGAGCTATTCATTCTTCCCCTCTTGGTATTTTTTAAAAAGTTTCGTTTTACATACAAATTGTTTGCAATTTTACTTTTAAAATTTCTTTTTTAAACATACATACAGTGAGCGTCAAAAGAGACTGTACATTTAAAAAAATGTATATTAATAAATTACCGTTATTTTTATTTTAAAATTGTTTCATTGCCAGTTTTTAAAATTAAAACAAAAATAATTACAAAAAAATTTTTAAATATTGTTAAATTTTTTTGGGCACTCTTCTTAAGTGATAAAAGTTGAGTTTGGTGATTGTTCGAATTTTATCCATGGTGTACAGTTGCTTGCGAAGTCGCCGTAGTCTAGTAGGTAGTGTGTTGGCTTATTAGTCGTAAAGCCAGGGTTCGAACCCCAGGCCAAACATCAAAACAAAATACAAAAAATATTTCTTCGGCGACTTCCTCTCAGCAGATTTCTGGCAAAGACTCTGAGAGTAAATAAAATTGCCATGAAAAGTTTCTCAAAAATCTGTCGTTCGAAGTCGACTTTAAACTGTAGGTCCCGCCACTTATGTATACAATTAACGCACACAACATAAGTGGTGTGAGGAGCTAGGTCGTGATCCTGACTGAAGCGATGTAATGACAAATTATGTATGTGTATATGTATGTAATAATGCAAATAAACAAAAAAATTAAGGAAATCTATTGAATTTGATTTCCTTCAATTCCTTACAAAATATTCTTCCAAATAAATAAACAAAATAGGAAACGGCGGAATTCCATTAATATTTCTTTTTTATTAAGTCAACAGCATTGATAAATTTTTAAAGAAAATCAATTAAAAACAACCCAAAAGAGCATTAATCAGGCATTCATTCATTCATTTTGCCATTCATTGACCCACTTAAGCATTCAGTGTAAGTCAGTGTCAATAGAGTTTGAATATGAATTTTCATTGAAAATTCATCATCATTATGTCAATAATATGAATATAAAGAATGATGACAAAATAGCGAAATGCAGGATATTGTAGGAAACAAAATAAAAATAAAAAACAAAAACAACAAGTAATTTAATAGAAGCAAAAGTTGAGAAATCAATCAAATCAATCGAGTTAATTAAAAATGCAAGTATAAGTTTACACCAGCAAAACAACACAGAAAAACTTGCAAATGCAGAATCCAACTGAACACACACAGAACAGTAGTGCAATTTAATTAAAACTGGATTTAAGTGAATTGAACATTTCTCCCCTTTTTATGCATTTTTTCCTTGATGTTTTATGATGAATGAAATCCATGAGCTAAAGAAAAGCAATTGAGTTCAAACATTGACAATGAGAGCACGAGAAAGAATCACAAATCAAAACCAGAATCGTTAAAATCCGATTTTAATCAGCTTTAGATTGAATGAATGATTTTTTAGAAAAGTAGTCTTTCTTCTTTCTCTTGCTAGGTTTTGTAGAATATATTAACATTTTCAAAGTATTTCTAATACTATGTCCCAAGGATTATTCTTGTAATATTTAGGGTCATTATAATAACTTGTAGTCGCCGTAGTCTAGTCGGTAGTGTGTTGGCTTATTAGACGTAAAGCCAGGGTTCGAGCCCCAGGCCACACATCAAAACAAAATACAAAAAGTATTTCTTCGGCAATTTTCTCTCTGCAGATTTCTGGCAAAAACTCTGAGAGTAAATAAATTGCCATGAAAAGTTTCTCAAAAATCTGTTCGAAGTCGACTTTAAACTGTAGGTCCCGCCACTTATGTATAAAATTAACACACACAACATAAGTGGTGTGAGAAACTATGTCGTAATCCTGACTGAAGGGTTGTAATGACCAATTATGTATATATGATGACATGCCGTTAAAGTTGGGTTTAGTAAAAGGTAACTTTATCTAAAGTGAACTTTAAAGTCAACTTTAACTTATTTTTGTTATTACAACCTAATGATAAAATAAAATTAACTTTTTCAAAAATATGGCAGTGCCGGAAGTAAACAATTTTTTTGAACGCAGTGGCAACGACGAGCTTCTTTTTTTGTATTTCTTATATTTGAAGTTGCCATATTGAAAATAATGCATAATATGGCAACATCAAACATAAACTTAACTTTAAAAGTTACCGGTAAGATGATCTTCCCTTTAGCTTAACGCTCACTTCTACCATATTGTCTACTTATAATAATGAAAAACAATTTATCTGCCCATTAAAATCCTCCCTTTAGTTGACGACAAGTTGTAATAATGGCCCTTAAAATAAAACACAACAACTGCTGTAGAAAATCTTGGTTATGAAAAATAATTGATCTATGAAAGCGATTCAAGTCAACTGGGACTAATTTTACATAATTTCTTCAAGTCGACGTTTTTGAATAGACATTCAAAAAATATTTGATAGTCACACTAATATTTGATGAACACTTCTTGTTTCAATCCCTTTAAACATTTCTTTTATTTTCAAATTCCTTAAGTTTATAAAGAAATAAAAATGAAACTGAATCAACACTTAAACCCTCTTATAAATAATCAATGAAAAGCAATTGCGAACACAATAAATCCTTTAAAATGCAAAATTACACTCAATTTGTTTAAAATTCTTTACTTGTACACAGCCACACACTCTCTGTGTAAACATGTTTACACAATATGTAGACAATGTATGTATAAAATGCTTAAACATACATTCGTATGCAAAAGTCCCATCACATGCATATAAAAATGTTACAATACAAACTTTTTTTTTTTTTGAGTACATGAAGTAATTTTTCTTTCTTTTGTATACACAGATAAAATTGTATTTGATACTGTTTGGGTGCAGTTGTC
This sequence comes from Sarcophaga variegata, assembly GCA_932273835.1. Lineage (NCBI taxonomy): Eukaryota > Metazoa > Arthropoda > Insecta > Diptera > Sarcophagidae > Sarcophaga > Sarcophaga variegata. The sequence goes on along the minus strand of OW026362.1, from coordinate 111,588,608 downwards.
CACATAGTTAAACGAGATATCGCATGAAAGCAATAAAATTAAAAGAAAATAACATTAAAAAAAAATGCATGGGGAACATAATATTGACTTTTAAATGAGCAATAAAATGCAAAAATTTAAAAAGAATTTTTCCAAAAAAAAAATTTCGAAAATGTAAGGCCAGTATCTTCTCTATTATTAATCCAACAGGGGCAGATGGACTTTGTATTGCATCTGAACAGGTTCGAAACTAAAAGAAGGAAATACATACTACGTACATAAATAATTGGTCATTACAACCCTTTAGTTAGGATTACGACATAGTTTCTCAATCCCCACTTATGTTGTGTACGTTAATTTTTATACATGAGTGGCGTGACCTACAGTTTAAAGTCGATTCCGAACGACAGATTTTTTTGAGAAACATTTCATGTCAATTTTATTTGCTCTCAGAGTTTTTGCCAGAAATCTGCTGAGAGGAAGTCGCCGAAGAAATATTGTTTTGTTGATTTCGTTTTAATGGTTGACCTGGAGTTTGAACCGTGACCTCACGTCTAATAAGCCAATGCACACCTACTAGACTACGGCATAATTAATCGATTGAAATCCAACATTTCTGCGCAAGAGATGTGTATTTGAAGCACTCCCAAGGGACACTTTTGCAGCCTTAACATCAATTCAATGTCGATACAATATGAATGAATGGATTGGCTTTAATTGGCGATAGTAGAGGCTGCCTTCCAAAATGTATCAATACAAAGTTTGTATGCAGTTCTACTACTGTATATAAACTATGTATGTATATACTATGCAAAGTATCCAAACAATGCATCAACTATAAATCCGATGCCTAATTGCTTTTTGACTACGTTAAAAATACACATTGACGACGTTTTGAAATAGAATACATTGTATATATTTTGTACAGCGGCATTATAAAACACGATACTTTGTTCAAACGCAAAGTAACTAACATTTTGGAAGGCAGCTAGAGTGTATTTTGATACGAAAGTGAACAGTCTTGGCCAGTCTTTTATTTTATTTAGTCAATAATACAATCCGGTTTCTCACACCACCCATGTAAGTTAATTCTATCCATTAGTAGCAGGACCTACAGTCTAAAATCGACTACGAACGACAAATTTTTAAATAACTTTTATAGCAGTTTTATTTACTCTCAGAGTTTTTGAAAGCAGAGTGTTAGAGATATGGGTGCGGGGGTGGTTTGAACTACGGTCTCACAACTATATTAATACTGTCAAGATTATAATAATTCTATAGAATTCCAAAATGACGTTACAATTTACAAATTAAACGGACTCTCTTGAGCAGTGCCAATCTACATGATACTGACCGATATAAAATGGATTGAATGCGCCAATTTCTTGCAAATTATAAAAATTATGATCGAGTTGAAGTCGCCGTGGTCTAGTAGGTAGTGTGTTGGCTTATTAGACGAAAAGCCAGGGTTCGAGCCCCAGGCCAGACATCAAAATAAAACACAAAAATATTTCTTCGGCGACTTCCTCTCAGCAGATTTCTGGCAAAAACTCTGAGAGTAAATAAAATTGCCATGAAAAGTTTCTCAAAAATTTGTCGTTCGGAGTCGACTTTAAACTGTAGGTCCCACCACTCATGTATAAAAATTAACGCACACAACATAAGTGGTGTGAGAAAGTAGGTCGTAATCTGACAGAAGGGTTGTAATGACCAATTATGTTATGTATGTATGATCGAGTTAAAATCAGCAAAGAAGACGTCTATAGATAGCACACATTTGCATATCCGAATGATTTTCTACAGTGACCAATTACTTATTCAACATGCCATTCAAATAAATGCTTGAAGACTTAGGAAACTCTTAATATTTTACAGAAGTTTTTACCCAAACACAGTGAATCACATGCAAACACACGCCTTTAACACACATTTATACGTATGTATACAAGTATGTACGTAAATGCTTCCCTATTCATACGTATTTGGTATGGAATATAATACCCTGAATGAAATGAAGACAATATCACACAGACTTCGAAACAAGGATTAGAGATAATAAAAATATAAAATATCTACAGTGAGCGTCAAAAGAAACTGTACACTAAGGATAAATTTCCAACAATCACCAAACTCAACTTTTCTCCACTTAAGGAGAGTGCCCGAAAAAATTAAACAGTATTACGAAATTTTTTTTTATTTTTTTTGTTTCAATTTTAAAAACTGGCAATGGAACAAATTTAAGATAAAAATAACGGTAATTTATTAATATATATACTTTTTAATGTACAGCTTCGTTTGATGCTCACTGTATATTCAGAGAGGAATTTTAAAAATTCTGAAATGAAAGACCTTTTTTAAAAACCTTTTAATGAAATTGTATATGTTTTCCCTACAGTCCTATGAGCACGAGACTCATTAATAAAATTATATTTTAAACTTGTTTTTCGTTATCTTCCAACATTAACTTGTCAGTCACCGTTTCATGCTATTGATGGTATCAAATACTTTTTCAAACAATTCTCGAACTTAAATTGTTTAACTGCTTTGAATTCTCCATCAATATTGATTGACAACTGCGAAAGCTAATTAAAGATTTCTTGGTCTTCCTTTAATTTTGCTTGTAATTTTGTTAACTTGATGTGGTTTCTTCGTAATTTCAATGAAATGTCAATCATTTATTCCAGCCTATAATTTCCAAATTGTTCTCCACTGAAGCGCTTAATCGTTGTTCGTGAATTAAACATTTGACTAGAGACACAAATGCTGTCAAGAGACATTGTAGGAGATTTAATTAAATTTGTTGAGTTTATTGATGTTAAAATATAAGGGGGAATATACATACTTTTGTGAAGTCGCCTTAGTGTAGTTGGTAGTGTGTTGGCTTATTTGACGTGAGGCCACAGTTCAAACCCCAGGTGTCAGACATCAAAACGAAAACATGACAAAATATTTCTTCGGCGACTTCCTCTCATCAGATTTCTGGCAAAAACTCTGAGAGCAAATAAAATTGCCATGAAAACCTTTCTCAAAAAACTGTCGATCGGAGTCGACTTTAAATTGTAAATCCCGCCACTTATCTATACAATTAACATACACAACATAAGTGATGTGAGAAACTAGGTCGTAATTCTAACTGAAGTGTTGTAATGAGCAATTATGTATGTATGTATACCAGAGATCAGCAATGAGTATTCAAAGAGATGAGTAGAATCGAATCATACTCATAATTTCTGATACTTACAAGCATTCATACTTATTTAATTATCATGGAACTTGTACTCATATTTAAAGTTTGAAGTGCTCATCATATTCATACTTAACAACACGTATGATGTTATGGATTTCGAGTCTCCATAACTCAACATATACACGTAGCACAAAATAAGTATGATTTGGGTACGAACACTAAAATACTCACTAGAAGTGTGTTTGCTCTGATTGGTGCTCTGTCTTTTTTGTCACTCGAATCATTTATAGGTATTATAAGTATTTTTCTAAAGTTATGAATCTAAATGAGTAGGCTTATGAATCAAACATCTTCCAATGGTATGAGTTTGATGTCAATGTTGTAAGCATACTCATTGCAACCTGTACTTATAAATCAACGTTGTAGTGACTACGAATGAATCAGAGTACATAGTTAAATTTCAATATTGTTGACTCACTTATATTCAAAATTTTATGAGTGCTTATGAGTAGCGAAAAAACGATTCATTGCTGATCTCTGACGTATGTATCTGAAATATTTTTCTAGCAAGATTACTTATTGTACAGTAAAAAACTCTGTTGTGTTTGGTTAGAATAATTTTTTAACTCCTACTAACTTGCATATGCCATAAGCTTAGTTAGACGTTCGTAATAGTTTATGAAATACAAAAATTTTAAATTTTTAAATAAAAATTTAATCCGTAAACCGTAAATCATAATCCGTAAAGCACAACATAATCTAATAAACACTAACAAATTCCTCAGGCCAAAACAAACACACGTAAAATGCCTAAAGCTATTTCTAATAATATAAAATTTAAGTAAATTAAAAGCAAATAAATCTAAAATTTCCAGCTCAAAAATCAATACACTATACTCCAAAGGCTGCTTTCAGGTATGAAACATAACATAGGAAAATATTTGCGTTCTAAAGCATTTAAATCCTTCAACCCAATCTCGCCTTCTTTCTGAATTTAAAAGTTAAATATTTTTAAATTTAAATTTGTATAGAAACCACAGAAGCTTTGCAATGTTGGTAAACACAAAAAATATTCTACATGTAGTGCAGGAAGAAAAGAGTATCCTGCTACGGAAATGTTATGAACCAATACGGCCTTGTTGTCCAAAACAAACCACATAATCTGTATAAGCGTATACCACTCGTATGTGACAAGGAGCCCCAGTTCGATGAATGTGTGTAAAACAATAACGTTAAATATTTACTCTACTACTACTACTACTGCAAACTACTACTACTACCACTACTGCTACTGGTTGTAAAATTGCTAAACAAACCGCAGGCTTATATTCAATAGGCTTTTTACAATTTTTCCTTATTTTTTTATTTTCAATTCAATTTTTCCTTTTTCTCTTCAGAGTTTTTATTTTATTTTTTCGGTTTAATGTTGTTTTATTGAAATGACAAACAATTTTAACATTGTGGGTGTTTCATACACATAACGAGGGATAATTGATAATGAGACATTTTTTTGTGAAATACCAAATTAACTTCAATATTTTAAAGACTTGTTGTCGCCATAGTCTAGTAGGTAGGGAGTTGGCTTATTAGACGTAAGGCCGCGGTTCAAACCCCAGGTGTTAGACATCAAAACGAAAATATTTCTTCGGCGACTTCCCGATTTCTGACATCAACTGACTGACAAAAACTCTGAGAGTAAATAAAATTGCCATGAAAGTTTGTCAAATATCTGTCGTTCGGAATTTACTTTAAGCTGTAGGTCTCGCCACTCATGTATAAAATTAACGCACACAACATAAGTGGTGCGAGAAGCTAGGTCGTAATCCTGACTGAATGATTGTAACGACGAATTATCATAATAATATCAGAATATTTATCCTTACGTTCCAGACTAAGTTTAAGTCGGGTAATAAACAAGTAAAAAATAACATCATACTATAATAAAGCGTCTACAGATTCGAATTGGTGGTAGTAATATAAACTTGCAAAATCTCTAAAAAGACCCAAGAAAGCTAACGACCACATAGTTTAGGTTAGCTTACTTGGGACTTATCAATCGTGTATATAATTCTATACAATTTTCACAAATCAATTCTGACTGTATACCTCAATTCCGACTGTAATCTCATGCCCCCAAATATCGGACAATGGCAGAGAAGATATGCTTCAATTGTCTCCTATTCTTCCTACTCTGTTTACTGTTTCTGCCACAATCATACATACATACATACATAATTCAGTCAGGATTATGGACCTAGTTTCTCACACCACTTATGTTGCGTGTGTTAATTTCATACATGAGCGGCGGCACCTACAGTTTAAACTTTTTCATGGCAATTTTATTTACTCTCAGAATTTTTGACAGAAATCTGCTGAGAGGAACTCGCCTAAGACATGGTTTTTTTTCATATTTTAGTTTAGATGTCTGACCTGGGGTTTGAACCGTGGCCTTACGCCTAATAAGCCAACACTACCTACTAGACTACGTCGGTGGTAGTAACATTATCTTCTAAAATCTCCAAAAAGAAAAATATTAACTACGAACACATAGTTTGGGACTTATTGATCGTGTCTATAATTCTATAAATATTTCACAAATCAATTTTCACTAAATACCTTCTACCTCGATTATCTCTTTCTAAAGAAAACACATTTTTGTGTGGTCATTTTATACTGTCATATTTTGATTATTTCGGAATAAAGTTGTTGTATTTTTATATGCAATAAAAAGTATTTATCCGGAAACTCGCATGCATTAATTTTTCCTTTTTTTCAGTAAAATACTCTCAGATGTAATAAATAAAAACAAATAAAAAAGTGAAAGTATTTTCAGAATTTTCAATTTTTTCAAATATTGGGGTTGTATGCAGTAGAAAAAGCACTTTCTCCTGAATGTAAAGAAAATCCTTGCGAAGAAAAAAAAGTAAAACAGTTTATGACAGCTACTTTCGGTGATGATGGAGTAGAAAAGCATACACATGGATGCGGATTTCTATGTATTATTATTCCTTAATAAATACACATACAATGAGTGTCAAAAGAAACTGTACACTAAGGATAAAATTATAAAAATCACCAAACTCAAATTTTACCACTTAAGGAGAGTGCCCGAAAAAATTTGACAATATTTCGAAATTTTTTGTAATTTTTTGTTTGTTTCAATTTTAAAAACTGGCAAGAATTTTAAAATAAAAATAACGGTAATTTATTAATGTATAGTTTTTTAATGTACAGAGGCCTCTCTCGTATGATAAACCTAATACTTTACAAGACGCTCATCCTCCCGGTGCTTTTTTATGGCGCAGAGGCATGAACACTATTAAGCACTGATGCAGCAGCCTTGAGAGTATTCGAGAGAAAAGTTCTATGTAAGATCTTCGGTCCAGTGGGAGTTGGCAATGATTTCCCCATACGATCCAACAATGAGCTGTATGCGCTTCTCAACGATATGGACGTTGTGCAGCGTACTAACATCCAACGGCTGCGCTGGCTCGGCCATGTTGTTCGAATGGAGGACGATTCTCGAAAGATATTTGAAGCGGGGATCTGCGAACGTCGGCGAAGTAGACGACCTTATTTGAGTTGGAAGAACCAAATCGAGGAAGCCCTGTAATCGATTGGTGTGACCAACTGGCGTAGGCGAGCAAGAACTAGAGGGGCCTGGAAAAATGTGCTAAGACAAACCGAAATCTGATAAATGTGTTGTTAATGACCAATTAAGTAACTAATCGAGTAATTTAAAATTCATACTGTAGGTAATAAGCGTCTTCCTATATAGATAAAGAGAATTAAAGGACTTCAACATACAAAAATTTGTTTTGCTATTTCGGATCAATTTGGTTTTTGTTAGTCCAATAATTCGATAACATATTTTTATATCATAATTAAATTATACAAATTAAAAATTGTTCTAAATAAAACACAATAAAAACAAAAAAAACAAAACGTTTCCCAAAACTGTATGGTAAGCCTATATGACGTATAAGTATTGCTTAACAAGTATACGCCACGTGTACAAGAATATTGTGATACATATCCGTATTACAAACAAAACAAAAATTCATTGCTTTTATTCATATGTTTCCAACATAAAATAAACTTTTGACATTAAAAAAGAGTAAAAGAAGTTCTTAATATACACAGATTGCTAATCACATTAAACCGTATCAGATTAATGTAAAAACCTATTTAACATGTGAAAAATATTTTATTTTTAAATTCCATTTTAGAAATCTCATCATATACAGTGAGCGTCAAAAGAAACTGTACACTATGGATAAAATTCTAATAATCACGAAAATCAACTTTTACCACTTAAGGAGAGTGTTCGAAAAAATTTGACAATATTTTGAATTTTTTTTTTTGTTAAGCTTATAATGAAACAAGATGAAAATAAAAATAACAGTAATTTATTAATGTATATTTTTTTAATGTACAGTTTCTTTTGACGCTCACTGTATTTTGTTTTTAAGGTGTACCAGGTTTTTTTATTACAAATAATTTGATAACCGAAATTTATTTAAATTTTATTCATAAAGATACGTTTCCTTTTAGGTCCCATATGCAAGAATATGTTCGTTTGCTATGTTTGGGGCTTAAAATGTTTTCTACAGACGTAATTTAATTTCAAATATTCGTTTATTTTTTTTCTACTTTCCTAGCACACGTGATGAAACTTTTTAAACAAACCTTTTGCTTTCCTTTGCGGGATTCCATATTTGAATATGGGAAGAAATTTTTTTTATAATCAGATTTCTTGCTTTCTTTTTATCAAAGTTTTTCTCAATTTTTATTAACTATTATAAGCAGACAACAACACTTGAATTGTTTGTTTAGAGTTGGACAAGGATATGTTGATTTTAATATTTAGATTTTATATAAAAAAATTTTTTGTAAAGGCAAATTAAATCGCCTGAAGCTCATATTTTTAACGCCTCGGGTACCTCAGCTACAATGTCAAATTGATAAAACTCACGTACTTATCCATCTTACTTGTAATGTTTCTTTTTAAATTTTCCTGTAACATTTCCTAAAACGTACTTAATCGGAATGCTTCCAGAGTTAAACATACTTTTTCTTATTGCAAACACTCAGGGCAATCCAGACAAATGGAAAATGGAAAGTTTAAAACGCGCCACAATTTCCCTTTTTTTCGTTCTATATCTAGTTGTTGACTTAGGGTATCTACATTGAGCGTCAAAAGAAACTGTACTGTATGGATAAAATTCGAACAATAACCAAACTCAAATTTTAACACTTAAGGAGAGTGCCCGAAAAAATTTAATAATATTTCGAAATTTTTTGTAATTTTTTGTTTTTGTTTTAATTTTAAAAACTGCTAATGAAACAATTTTAAAATAAAAATAACGGTAAGTTATTAATGTATATATTTTTTTTAATGTACAGTTTCTTTTGACGCTCACTGTACATGTAGGTATGTAAACAACAACAAATGTCATTTAATATTCCTTTCTTTTGTTATTTTTCTTAAGCAAATATTTACCTACAATAAGTAGACGATAAGGACATGTTTGCACTTGAACTTAAATTTTCTTTTTATCTCGAGTGCTTCACTTTACCGTTCAGCGGCCGAGGATGACAAGTACTTGAGTTCAAAAGAATGTGGAGGATATCGTAAAATGGTTAATATTTGTTTAAAAATATTATTTTTGTTTGATGTTGTTGTTGAATTGAATTGTTATGATTGTTAATGGTTCGTTAGTAAACGAACTGTATGGTAAGTAGCGATGGCAGGCAGTGGCATGAAATTAATGTAAAAAATGTAAATTTATTAAGGCAATTTGCTTTTGCAACAAAAGCTATCATTTTGAATTTTAAAGAAATAAAAATCAAATTAAAACCTAGAAGGAAAACATAGGCGAGTGATATGTTCCTATGTATGTATGTATGCCAGAGATCAGCAATGAGTATTCAAGAAGATGATTAGAATAGAATCATACTCATAATTTCTCATACTTATACGCATTCATACTTATTTTAATATCACGGAACCTTTACTCATATCCAAAATTTGAAGTAGTCATCATATTCATACTTAACGATACATATGATGTTGTTGATTTCGACTCTCCATAACTCAACATAAGTATGTACGAAGCACAAAATAAGTATGATTCGCATACGAACACTAAAATACTTACTAGAAAGTTGTGTGTTTGCTCTGCTTGCTGCTCTGTATTTTTTGCTTATGTGTCTTTTTTCTAAGACCGTAAATTTTTATGAATAATTCGAGTCACTCGAATCATTTCTAAAGTTATGAATCTCAATGAGTGTGCTTATGAATCAAACATATTTCGAATGGTATGAGTTTGATGTCAACGTTGTAGGCATACTCATTGTAACCTTTACTTATAAAACAACGTTATAGTGAGTACGAATGAATCAGAGTACATAGTTAAATATTGTTGACTCACTTATATTCAAAATTTCATAAACTTATGAGTAGCGCAAAAACGATTCATTGCTGATCTCTGGTATGTATGCGCTTCACTTATTTACCATCATTCCCTAAAGAAAACTTTAAATTCATTCAACTTTGAACTAAATCCGATAATCTTCTAGCATTTCTGACATCATTTATCCACATCAGCACAATGAAAAAAAAATAGCAAGAATATCTTTGCAATACTAGCAGCAACAGCACATATGTACATATATGAACATGTAAGTGTGTGTGCACAACTGTAATAACAAAAACAAAAACTGTAACTGTAAACTAAACTGAAAGTAAACTGAACTGCTAGGAAACGGGAAACAGGAAATGCTGCCACCAATACTTAACAATGCTAGAAGAATGTGTGCGAACTAACACTAGTGCACGTTAATGTCCTTTTGATTTTGTTGCTGCAAGGGTTGCATGCGACTTGCGTGTGGCACAAACAATTGTAACATTTACTTGGAAAACTCGTCTTTTTTAGAGCAACTGAAAGAAAATCATTGTGATGAATTGATTGCTCAAGGATCCATTGAGAACGTTGTCCAGAATACCATGGAATGATAGTAATTACACAAGCAATTATTTTTTGTATGACTGTGTGCTTTATGGCTGCACCAAATAAAACTAATTTAAGATCAGATAGCGTAGAAGTCTTATTAGTTTATTTGATGATATTTTAAATTTGATAAACAGACATCTCTGATAATGAGTGGCGAAATATCAATCCGCATTTGTGCTATAAAAAGTAAATGAAGGTGGAAGTCGCCATAGTCTAGTAGGTAGTGTGTTGACTTATTAGACATGAGGCCTCGGTTCAAACCCCCGGTCAAACATCTCCAACAAAACGAAATCCTCTCAGCAGATTTCTGGTAGAAACTCTGAGAGTAAATTAAATTGCCATGATAAGTTTCTCAAAAAAAACTGTCGTTCGGAGTCGATTTTAAACTGTAGGTCCCGCCACTCTTGTATATAATTAATACACACAACATAAGTGATGTGAGAAGCTAGGTCGTAATCCTGACTGAAGAGTTGTAATAACCAATTATGTATGTATGTGTAGGTGAATGATATAACTAAGACGGTGCATGGTTCGAACTCTCACAGTAGCAAATGGCGGAGAAGAACAGCCTACAACTATAGAGCCTTTCTATTGGAATTTAAGGTTAAAGAAACTGGTTTGAATAGTTTCGAGATAAAACTCATAACAGGAGATAATATATAGATTAGGTTAGGTTATGTTAGAGGACATGTACTTGTCAATTAAGACAAGTACAGTACTCGGAGGTCGAATTGACCAATTGTACAACATCCTAGTTTCTCACACCACTTATTTGTGTGTGTTAATTTTATACATGAGTGGTGGGACCTACAGTTTAAAGTCGACTCCGAACAACAGATTTTTGAGAAACTTTTTCATGGCAATTTTATTTACTCTCGGAGTTTTTGCCAGAAATCTGCTGAGAGGAAGTCGCCGAAGAAATACTTTTTGTATTTTGTCTTTGATGTCTGGCTTGGGGCTCGAACCCTGGCTTTACGTCTAATAAGCTACCTACTAGTCTACGGCGACTTCAGATAGTAGATCAGCCTTATGAGTTTTCTGTCCATTAGAATGTTGTAGCCGCCGTAGTCTAATAGGTAGTGTTTTGGCTCATTAGACGTGGGCCATGGTTCAAACGCCAGATCAAACATTTTCAACAAAACGAAATATGAAAAATATTTCTTCGGCGACTTCCTCTCAGCAGGTTTCTATCATTCGAAATCGACTTTAAACTGTAGCGGGACCTACATCTACTCATGTATAAAATTAACCCAAACAACAAAAGTGGTATGAGAAGCTAGGTCTTAATCCTAACATAGGGTTGTAACGACCAATTAAAAAATTATGTAAGGTTCTACAGATACGTGAAACGGTGATATATTGTATGTATAGTCATTTCAATTTCATTATCTCTTTGCTACATAATCTTCATTTTGTATTCGTACTATTAAATATTTTCTTTCTCTTCGTCATGTACTTAAAAAATTTATGCAATTTTTTTTACTGAAAATACATCAGCGAAATCATATTTTGCAATGTTATTACGTTTCATTTTTAGTTTTTGCATTAGATTGTAAAAATTTATTTTCGTTTTCCATTATTCATTCCATTAGCGAAACTGTCGATTCAAACTAATTTTTATTGGCATTAAATTGCAACGCTTTCCATTTCAATTTCCTTTTTGTTTTAATTTTTATTTTCCTCTCACATTTATTTACAATATTTGCGATGTCAGAAACATCAGTTGAAGAATTTTCAATTATCATTCATTCATATTTGTATGCGAATGTAAGGCATTTGACTCTATAGCAATTTATTTTAGAATGATTTCCAGTCCGCAGGGAAAAAAGTATGTTAATGGATTCATACAAATAAAACTATTCTAAATATAATTTAATCGAACTATTTTCCATAGCCTGATGCAAGTACTGTTGGTAAAGTACACATTTATCCTAATTAAAAGACTTTTATTAGATTTAATTAAAAATTTACCATTAACAGGTTAATAATTTAGTTTAGAAGCAAAATTGAGTTTCAAAAATTCTTTGCTGAAATCCAATTCGTATAGATTTCCAGACAGAAAACCTTGTACATATATTACTATCATAAATGTATACATACAGTGAGCATCAAAAGAAAATATACATCAAAGAAAATAATATACATTAATAAATTATCGTTATTTTTATTTTAAAATTCTTTCATTGACAGTTTTTAAAATTAAAACAAAAAAATTTTAAAAAAATCCGAAATATTGTCAAATTTTTTCGGGCACTCGCCTTAAGTAGTAAAAGTTGAGTTTGGTGATTGTTAGCATTTTATCTTTAGTGTATAGTTTCTTTTGACGCTCACTGTACATACAGTTTTATACAATAAACGTATTTGTTTCTTAAGTTTATAATATTGAAAGGCATTGTATCTTGGCAATAGAATCAACAGTAATTTACATAAATAATTAACTTGGTTTCATAGGCCAGAGATTGTCATCGGCATTATTACAGTAACTTCCTTCATCGTTATCATTATTATCATACATTGGTTGGTTTTGTGTCCAGACCAGAACACATACCATACGAATACATATGCCATAGAAATGAGTTCACATTCATTGTTGTCGTATAAAATTTACTTGTTTGTGGCCTTTGGAGCCACATGTTGCATCCTATATTATAGACATGAAAATGTATTAATAAAATAAATCCTTTTACATATAAATCTAATCCCTTATAGGATTTGTATTGCTTATGTAAAGGCGATTTAATCAATCATTACCATTATGGTCTACGACCTTTTGCCATTCTTCGGACAGCTGCATAATTGCATGGCTATTGAATTTCTATGGTTTATCGGGGAAAACTATAACCAAACGATTTTCAGCACCTCCCCGATTGATAGTTTGTCAAGTTCGAGATTATATTGTGAGAACAAGGTGTTCGCATGCTAATCTTCATCATAATCCCTTATAAAACGATTTAAAGGACCGAGTTGTTGGCAGTCCAGACCATTTCGAGTCCTTATTATCTGTTTTTCACATGTAATCCTCTGACATAACCATTAAACAGTCGTCATCAGTAACATTTGAAATGCGGTAAATGGAATTTATATGTAAATAAATGAAGTCGTCGTATTCTAGTAGATAGTGTGTTGACTTATTAGACGTAGGGCTATGGTTCAAACATTAAAACGAAAAAATTAAGACAAAATATTTCTTCGCCGACTTCTTCTCAGCAGATTTCTGGCAAAAACTCTGTGAATCAAATAAAATTGCCAATTAAAAGTTTCTCAAAAGAAATGTGTTGTGTGGAATCGGCATGAAACTGCAGGTCCCGCCACTCTTATATAAAATTAACGCACACAACATAAGAGTTGTAAGAAACTAGATCGTAATATTGACTGAAGGCTTGTAATGAGCAACTATGTTTGTGTGTATGACAGACAAACATCGAGCTTTTTTAAGTTGCTAGACTTTTTTAAAGGCTTCTAAACCATTCGTTGTTTTAATACTATGTTTTATTGAGTCAATATTCGGTTTATTGATTACAATATTTTAAGTGTTTAGACATAACAATATACGCAGTTCAGCTGCTTATTCAATTATGGACCTAGTTTCTCACACCACTTATGTTGCGTGTGTTAATTTCATACATGAGCGGCGGCACCTACAGTTTAAACTTTTTCATGGCAATTTTATTTACTCTCAGAATTTTTGACAGAAATCTGCTGAGAGGAACTCGCCTAAGACATGGTTTTTTTTCATATTTTAGTTTAGATGTCTGACCTGGGGTTTGAACCGTGGCCTTACGCCTAATAAGCCAACACTACCTACTAGACTACGTCGGTGGTAGTAACATTATCTTCTAAAATCTCCAAAAAGAAAAATATTAACTACGAACACATAGTTTGGGACTTATTGATCGTGTCTATAATTCTATAAATATTTCACAAATCAATTTTCACTAAATACCTTCTACCTCGATTATCTCTTTCTAAAGAAAACACATTTTTGTGTGGTCATTTTATACTGTCATATTTTGATTATTTCGGAATAAAGTTGTTGTATTTTTATATGCAATAAAAAGTATTTATCCGGAAACTCGCATGCATTAATTTTTCCTTTTTTTCAGTAAAATACTCTCAGATGTAATAAATAAAAACAAATAAAAAAGTGAAAGTATTTTCAGAATTTTCAATTTTTTCAAATATTGGGGTTGTATGCAGTAGAAAAAGCACTTTCTCCTGAATGTAAAGAAAATCCTTGCGAAGAAAAAAAAGTAAAACAGTTTATGACAGCTACTTTCGGTGATGATGGAGTAGAAAAGCATACACATGGATGCGGATTTCTATGTATTATTATTCCTTAATAAATACACATACAATGAGTGTCAAAAGAAACTGTACACTAAGGATAAAATTATAAAAATCACCAAACTCAAATTTTACCACTTAAGGAGAGTGCCCGAAAAAATTTGACAATATTTCGAAATTTTTTGTAATTTTTTGTTTGTTTCAATTTTAAAAACTGGCAAGAATTTTAAAATAAAAATAACGGTAATTTATTAATGTATAGTTTTTTAATGTACAGAGGCCTCTCTCGTATGATAAACCTAATACTTTACAAGACGCTCATCCTCCCGGTGCTTTTTTATGGCGCAGAGGCATGAACACTATTAAGCACTGATGCAGCAGCCTTGAGAGTATTCGAGAGAAAAGTTCTATGTAAGATCTTCGGTCCAGTGGGAGTTGGCAATGATTTCCCCATACGATCCAACAATGAGCTGTATGCGCTTCTCAACGATATGGACGTTGTGCAGCGTACTAACATCCAACGGCTGCGCTGGCTCGGCCATGTTGTTCGAATGGAGGACGATTCTCGAAAGATATTTGAAGCGGGGATCTGCGAACGTCGGCGAAGTAGACGACCTTATTTGAGTTGGAAGAACCAAATCGAGGAAGCCCTGTAATCGATTGGTGTGACCAACTGGCGTAGGCGAGCAAGAACTAGAGGGGCCTGGAAAAATGTGCTAAGACAAACCGAAATCTGATAAATGTGTTGTTAATGACCAATTAAGTAACTAATCGAGTAATTTAAAATTCATACTGTAGGTAATAAGCGTCTTCCTATATAGATAAAGAGAATTAAAGGACTTCAACATACAAAAATTTGTTTTGCTATTTCGGATCAATTTGGTTTTTGTTAGTCCAATAATTCGATAACATATTTTTATATCATAATTAAATTATACAAATTAAAAATTGTTCTAAATAAAACACAATAAAAACAAAAAAAACAAAACGTTTCCCAAAACTGTATGGTAAGCCTATATGACGTATAAGTATTGCTTAACAAGTATACGCCACGTGTACAAGAATATTGTGATACATATCCGTATTACAAACAAAACAAAAATTCATTGCTTTTATTCATATGTTTCCAACATAAAATAAACTTTTGACATTAAAAAAGAGTAAAAGAAGTTCTTAATATACACAGATTGCTAATCACATTAAACCGTATCAGATTAATGTAAAAACCTATTTAACATGTGAAAAATATTTTATTTTTAAATTCCATTTTAGAAATCTCATCATATACAGTGAGCGTCAAAAGAAACTGTACACTATGGATAAAATTCTAATAATCACGAAAATCAACTTTTACCACTTAAGGAGAGTGTTCGAAAAAATTTGACAATATTTTGAATTTTTTTTTTTGTTAAGCTTATAATGAAACAAGATGAAAATAAAAATAACAGTAATTTATTAATGTATATTTTTTTAATGTACAGTTTCTTTTGACGCTCACTGTATTTTGTTTTTAAGGTGTACCAGGTTTTTTTATTACAAATAATTTGATAACCGAAATTTATTTAAATTTTATTCATAAAGATACGTTTCCTTTTAGGTCCCATATGCAAGAATATGTTCGTTTGCTATGTTTGGGGCTTAAAATGTTTTCTACAGACGTAATTTAATTTCAAATATTCGTTTATTTTTTTTCTACTTTCCTAGCACACGTGATGAAACTTTTTAAACAAACCTTTTGCTTTCCTTTGCGGGATTCCATATTTGAATATGGGAAGAAATTTTTTTTATAATCAGATTTCTTGCTTTCTTTTTATCAAAGTTTTTCTCAATTTTTATTAACTATTATAAGCAGACAACAACACTTGAATTGTTTGTTTAGAGTTGGACAAGGATATGTTGATTTTAATATTTAGATTTTATATAAAAAAATTTTTTGTAAAGGCAAATTAAATCGCCTGAAGCTCATATTTTTAACGCCTCGGGTACCTCAGCTACAATGTCAAATTGATAAAACTCACGTACTTATCCATCTTACTTGTAATGTTTCTTTTTAAATTTTCCTGTAACATTTCCTAAAACGTACTTAATCGGAATGCTTCCAGAGTTAAACATACTTTTTCTTATTGCAAACACTCAGGGCAATCCAGACAAATGGAAAATGGAAAGTTTAAAACGCGCCACAATTTCCCTTTTTTTCGTTCTATATCTAGTTGTTGACTTAGGGTATCTACATTGAGCGTCAAAAGAAACTGTACTGTATGGATAAAATTCGAACAATAACCAAACTCAAATTTTAACACTTAAGGAGAGTGCCCGAAAAAATTTAATAATATTTCGAAATTTTTTGTAATTTTTTGTTTTTGTTTTAATTTTAAAAACTGCTAATGAAACAATTTTAAAATAAAAATAACGGTAAGTTATTAATGTATATATTTTTTTTAATGTACAGTTTCTTTTGACGCTCACTGTACATGTAGGTATGTAAACAACAACAAATGTCATTTAATATTCCTTTCTTTTGTTATTTTTCTTAAGCAAATATTTACCTACAATAAGTAGACGATAAGGACATGTTTGCACTTGAACTTAAATTTTCTTTTTATCTCGAGTGCTTCACTTTACCGTTCAGCGGCCGAGGATGACAAGTACTTGAGTTCAAAAGAATGTGGAGGATATCGTAAAATGGTTAATATTTGTTTAAAAATATTATTTTTGTTTGATGTTGTTGTTGAATTGAATTGTTATGATTGTTAATGGTTCGTTAGTAAACGAACTGTATGGTAAGTAGCGATGGCAGGCAGTGGCATGAAATTAATGTAAAAAATGTAAATTTATTAAGGCAATTTGCTTTTGCAACAAAAGCTATCATTTTGAATTTTAAAGAAATAAAAATCAAATTAAAACCTAGAAGGAAAACATAGGCGAGTGATATGTTCCTATGTATGTATGTATGCCAGAGATCAGCAATGAGTATTCAAGAAGATGATTAGAATAGAATCATACTCATAATTTCTCATACTTATACGCATTCATACTTATTTTAATATCACGGAACCTTTACTCATATCCAAAATTTGAAGTAGTCATCATATTCATACTTAACGATACATATGATGTTGTTGATTTCGACTCTCCATAACTCAACATAAGTATGTACGAAGCACAAAATAAGTATGATTCGCATACGAACACTAAAATACTTACTAGAAAGTTGTGTGTTTGCTCTGCTTGCTGCTCTGTATTTTTTGCTTATGTGTCTTTTTTCTAAGACCGTAAATTTTTATGAATAATTCGAGTCACTCGAATCATTTCTAAAGTTATGAATCTCAATGAGTGTGCTTATGAATCAAACATATTTCGAATGGTATGAGTTTGATGTCAACGTTGTAGGCATACTCATTGTAACCTTTACTTATAAAACAACGTTATAGTGAGTACGAATGAATCAGAGTACATAGTTAAATATTGTTGACTCACTTATATTCAAAATTTCATAAACTTATGAGTAGCGCAAAAACGATTCATTGCTGATCTCTGGTATGTATGCGCTTCACTTATTTACCATCATTCCCTAAAGAAAACTTTAAATTCATTCAACTTTGAACTAAATCCGATAATCTTCTAGCATTTCTGACATCATTTATCCACATCAGCACAATGAAAAAAAAATAGCAAGAATATCTTTGCAATACTAGCAGCAACAGCACATATGTACATATATGAACATGTAAGTGTGTGTGCACAACTGTAATAACAAAAACAAAAACTGTAACTGTAAACTAAACTGAAAGTAAACTGAACTGCTAGGAAACGGGAAACAGGAAATGCTGCCACCAATACTTAACAATGCTAGAAGAATGTGTGCGAACTAACACTAGTGCACGTTAATGTCCTTTTGATTTTGTTGCTGCAAGGGTTGCATGCGACTTGCGTGTGGCACAAACAATTGTAACATTTACTTGGAAAACTCGTCTTTTTTAGAGCAACTGAAAGAAAATCATTGTGATGAATTGATTGCTCAAGGATCCATTGAGAACGTTGTCCAGAATACCATGGAATGATAGTAATTACACAAGCAATTATTTTTTGTATGACTGTGTGCTTTATGGCTGCACCAAATAAAACTAATTTAAGATCAGATAGCGTAGAAGTCTTATTAGTTTATTTGATGATATTTTAAATTTGATAAACAGACATCTCTGATAATGAGTGGCGAAATATCAATCCGCATTTGTGCTATAAAAAGTAAATGAAGGTGGAAGTCGCCATAGTCTAGTAGGTAGTGTGTTGACTTATTAGACATGAGGCCTCGGTTCAAACCCCCGGTCAAACATCTCCAACAAAACGAAATCCTCTCAGCAGATTTCTGGTAGAAACTCTGAGAGTAAATTAAATTGCCATGATAAGTTTCTCAAAAAAAACTGTCGTTCGGAGTCGATTTTAAACTGTAGGTCCCGCCACTCTTGTATATAATTAATACACACAACATAAGTGATGTGAGAAGCTAGGTCGTAATCCTGACTGAAGAGTTGTAATAACCAATTATGTATGTATGTGTAGGTGAATGATATAACTAAGACGGTGCATGGTTCGAACTCTCACAGTAGCAAATGGCGGAGAAGAACAGCCTACAACTATAGAGCCTTTCTATTGGAATTTAAGGTTAAAGAAACTGGTTTGAATAGTTTCGAGATAAAACTCATAACAGGAGATAATATATAGATTAGGTTAGGTTATGTTAGAGGACATGTACTTGTCAATTAAGACAAGTACAGTACTCGGAGGTCGAATTGACCAATTGTACAACATCCTAGTTTCTCACACCACTTATTTGTGTGTGTTAATTTTATACATGAGTGGTGGGACCTACAGTTTAAAGTCGACTCCGAACAACAGATTTTTGAGAAACTTTTTCATGGCAATTTTATTTACTCTCGGAGTTTTTGCCAGAAATCTGCTGAGAGGAAGTCGCCGAAGAAATACTTTTTGTATTTTGTCTTTGATGTCTGGCTTGGGGCTCGAACCCTGGCTTTACGTCTAATAAGCTACCTACTAGTCTACGGCGACTTCAGATAGTAGATCAGCCTTATGAGTTTTCTGTCCATTAGAATGTTGTAGCCGCCGTAGTCTAATAGGTAGTGTTTTGGCTCATTAGACGTGGGCCATGGTTCAAACGCCAGATCAAACATTTTCAACAAAACGAAATATGAAAAATATTTCTTCGGCGACTTCCTCTCAGCAGGTTTCTATCATTCGAAATCGACTTTAAACTGTAGCGGGACCTACATCTACTCATGTATAAAATTAACCCAAACAACAAAAGTGGTATGAGAAGCTAGGTCTTAAT
Organism: Sarcophaga variegata; assembly: GCA_932273835.1. Lineage (NCBI taxonomy): Eukaryota > Metazoa > Arthropoda > Insecta > Diptera > Sarcophagidae > Sarcophaga > Sarcophaga variegata. The sequence continues at coordinate 111,568,795 of OW026362.1, read as the reverse complement.
CCTAACATAGGGTTGTAACGACCAATTAAAAAATTATGTAAGGTTCTACAGATACGTGAAACGGTGATATATTGTATGTATAGTCATTTCAATTTCATTATCTCTTTGCTACATAATCTTCATTTTGTATTCGTACTATTAAATATTTTCTTTCTCTTCGTCATGTACTTAAAAAATTTATGCAATTTTTTTTACTGAAAATACATCAGCGAAATCATATTTTGCAATGTTATTACGTTTCATTTTTAGTTTTTGCATTAGATTGTAAAAATTTATTTTCGTTTTCCATTATTCATTCCATTAGCGAAACTGTCGATTCAAACTAATTTTTATTGGCATTAAATTGCAACGCTTTCCATTTCAATTTCCTTTTTGTTTTAATTTTTATTTTCCTCTCACATTTATTTACAATATTTGCGATGTCAGAAACATCAGTTGAAGAATTTTCAATTATCATTCATTCATATTTGTATGCGAATGTAAGGCATTTGACTCTATAGCAATTTATTTTAGAATGATTTCCAGTCCGCAGGGAAAAAAGTATGTTAATGGATTCATACAAATAAAACTATTCTAAATATAATTTAATCGAACTATTTTCCATAGCCTGATGCAAGTACTGTTGGTAAAGTACACATTTATCCTAATTAAAAGACTTTTATTAGATTTAATTAAAAATTTACCATTAACAGGTTAATAATTTAGTTTAGAAGCAAAATTGAGTTTCAAAAATTCTTTGCTGAAATCCAATTCGTATAGATTTCCAGACAGAAAACCTTGTACATATATTACTATCATAAATGTATACATACAGTGAGCATCAAAAGAAAATATACATCAAAGAAAATAATATACATTAATAAATTATCGTTATTTTTATTTTAAAATTCTTTCATTGACAGTTTTTAAAATTAAAACAAAAAAATTTTAAAAAAATCCGAAATATTGTCAAATTTTTTCGGGCACTCGCCTTAAGTAGTAAAAGTTGAGTTTGGTGATTGTTAGCATTTTATCTTTAGTGTATAGTTTCTTTTGACGCTCACTGTACATACAGTTTTATACAATAAACGTATTTGTTTCTTAAGTTTATAATATTGAAAGGCATTGTATCTTGGCAATAGAATCAACAGTAATTTACATAAATAATTAACTTGGTTTCATAGGCCAGAGATTGTCATCGGCATTATTACAGTAACTTCCTTCATCGTTATCATTATTATCATACATTGGTTGGTTTTGTGTCCAGACCAGAACACATACCATACGAATACATATGCCATAGAAATGAGTTCACATTCATTGTTGTCGTATAAAATTTACTTGTTTGTGGCCTTTGGAGCCACATGTTGCATCCTATATTATAGACATGAAAATGTATTAATAAAATAAATCCTTTTACATATAAATCTAATCCCTTATAGCATTTGTATTGCTTATGTAAAGGCGATTTAATCAATCATTACCATTATGGTCTACGACCTTTTGCCATTCTTCGGACAGCTGCATAATTGCATGGCTATTGAATTTCTATGGTTTATCGGGGAAAACTATAACCAAACGATTTTCAGCACCTCCCCGATTGATAGTTTGTCAAGTTCGAGATTATATTGTGAGAACAAGGTGTTCGCATGCTAATCTTCATCATAATCCCTTATAAAACGATTTAAAGGACCGAGTTGTTGGCAGTCCAGACCATTTCGAGTCCTTATTATCTGTTTTTCACATGTAATCCTCTGACATAACCATTAAACAGTCGTCATCAGTAACATTTGAAATGCGGTAAATGGAATTTATATGTAAATAAATGAAGTCGTCGTATTCTAGTAGATAGTGTGTTGACTTATTAGACGTAGGGCTATGGTTCAAACATTAAAACGAAAAAATTAAGACAAAATATTTCTTCGCCGACTTCTTCTCAGCAGATTTCTGGCAAAAACTCTGTGAATCAAATAAAATTGCCAATTAAAAGTTTCTCAAAAGAAATGTGTTGTGTGGAATCGGCATGAAACTGCAGGTCCCGCCACTCTTATATAAAATTAACGCACACAACATAAGAGTTGTAAGAAACTAGATCGTAATATTGACTGAAGGCTTGTAATGAGCAACTATGTTTGTGTGTATGACAGACAAACATCGAGCTTTTTTAAGTTGCTAGACTTTTTTAAAGGCTTCTAAACCATTCGTTGTTTTAATACTATGTTTTATTGAGTCAATATTCGGTTTATTGATTACAATATTTTAAGTGTTTAGACATAACAATATACGCAGTTCAGCTGCTTATTCAATATTCATTTGACAGCTAGTAAATAAAACAGCTGGTTGTTTTAACAATATTGTTCTTATTTTTTTCCTTGTTTTATTGTTTTTTTTTTTTTTTTTTGTTTGTCGTTGTTGATATTTAAGTCGTCAAATTCGGAAAATTGTAATATGCTCACTGAATGTACTTATGACAGTGCTGTATTTCAAGTTTTAATCAATATTATAACAATCTATGAATTTATTGACATTTTATATGAAATATTGAGATCAATAATAATCAATCAATCGATCAATATAAGTGCATGTCTGAACATAGTATAAGCGACCTGTCTTTTCTCTTTACAAATATTATGTTGTGGAATCATCACCACTGGGTATATTATATTTGAATTTAATTTGATTCATTATGAAACCAAAACAACTGTTTAACGGAGAATTCCCTGTGTATACGAGAGGTATATTAATAAATATGGTAAAATATAAATCCCATCTAAAATGTGTGCTTGATTTCCATTCAAAAAAGAATTCTTTATTGAATAAACTTGTACAAAGGAACACATATTTATGTATGTACATAGTTATGTATAAATACATACAGTGGGCGTCAAAAGAAACTATACATTAAAAAATATACATTAATAAATTACCGTTATTTTTATTTTAAAATTGTTTCATTGCCAGTTTTTAAAATTTAAATAAAAAAAAATTACAGAAAATTACCACTCTCCTTAAGTGGTAGAAGTTGAGTATGGTAATTTTTTAGAATTTTTACCTTAGTATACAGTTTCTTTTCACGCTCACTGTATATTCCTATGCCTGTTTGTGACAAGAGACAAAAAGATATTTTATTGAAATAGCCAAAGTAACTAATAAAATGGAAAATAATAAACTTCCATAGAAAACAGATGAATAAAGAAAATGTCACAAACAAACAAAAAAGAAAAAAATGGTTTTTCTTGTTTAGTTTTATATACAATTTATGTACAACTTTTATAAAGGATTTCATAATAAAATCAAATCAATGATATTTGTTTTGAAGTAATTTTTATGGTATGTTTTGAATTTTTTATTTAATAAAATTCTTTGAAGTTATTTTCCTTATTAAAGTGAATTCGGCTTTGCGAGTTCCCTTTAAAAATTGTTGCACAAGTTTGCTCCGCTAGTATTTAAATGTAAATCGAAATTGAATTTAAATTCAATTCAATTTTAAAAATTGAAACGTCTGATTCATTATAAAAGTGTTCTCTTCTAACTAATTTAGTATTCAGTGGTCCTGTATCTATAAATGCTACATGTCTGCCAGTAAGCTGGACTTGTATCTTAGAATTGCAGTTGCCAAGTACGACCGGAGTGGCGCTATATTTAGACTGCTGTTAGCAAAAAAATTTTGAGTCTGTAGCAGTACTCAGAGTTTCATTTGCAAACAAAAAAATTGATTTCACATTTAAGCAAAAAAAAAAAATATGCATTAATAAACTACCGTTATTTTTATATTAAAATTCTTTCATTGCCAGTTTTTAAATTTAAAAAACAAAAAAATTACAAAAAATTTCGAAATATTGTGAAATTTTTTCGGGCACTCTCCTTAAGTGGTAAAATTTAAGTTTGATGTCTGTTAATATTTTATCCATAGTGTACAATTTCTTTTGATATTCACTATACATTAAGATTCAGATAGGGCACGTATATAATAAGTCAATGCGTTGCGTCAACGTACCCCAATTTATCACAATGTTTAGGACAAGGTAGAATAAGCACACGCCAACTGCTGCATATATGGATTCCTATCTATAAAGCTCGTATGAATGTAATGATTTTTGGTAGCGATTTCTTTGTAAAATAGAGCGTTGCAGCATGGCTTTATTATCATTAATACCGAAAATTATTTAAAATTTTTGATTAGAAGGTAGGAGAAGACACATATTGTACACTGTAGCCGATTTCTTAAAAAGTTCAAAGTGGTAAACGCACCATTTTTTATGGGCATGAAGTAGCGGTTTTAAGGTCAGGTTTTTTTCTTAGTAGCATAACAATTTCTGATGACATTACAATTATCTTGTTCAGCATACTTCTAAGAATGATTTCTCCTCAATTTTCTCAATCCGAAAAATTTCTGCTTTTCAAAACTTTAACAATTATTCTCTGATGCAAGCATTCTGCTTTTCAGGAACTCAAACTTAGCATGAATAGTTTAAGACTGATTTTAGGGTTTGTTTAGATCATGCCTGATGATATTTTGTTATCCATCAGCAGTTTAATGGAGTCTAAATTCTTAAAGAACGCATCTGGCAATCAGATACTTATATGGAAAACTGTATTATTGTTGAGAGCATCTTCGAGCACAGTTCGTTACAGAGAGAAATTTATCTTGTTGTAATAATTTCGCCAAAAGTCGAATTAGCACCATTAAAACAAAACACAAATATATATGTACGTACATACATACGTTGCAACCCTTCATTCAAGATTGCGTCCTACCGCCACTTATGTTGCGTGTGTTATTTTTAAATATGAGTGGCGGGACCTACAGTTTAAAGTCGACTTCGAACGACAGATTTTTGAGAAACTTTTCATGATAAATTTTATTTATTCTCAGAGTTTTTATCAAAAATCTGCTGAGAGGAAGTCGCCGTAAAAATATTTTTTCATATTTCGTTTTTTGTTGGAGATGTTTAACCTGGGGGTCTTATTAGCCAACACACTACCTTCCAGACCACGGTTAATAAAGATAGAATTATTAAATCGGAACAATTGACAGAGTTTTTATTATCCCATCATCTAAAAAAGATACTACTGAACTATAATTCCTATCCCATCATTTTCGAAGCTACTACAATAAGCACCATAAATCTCACCATAAAATATTATTAAATTATTTAACACTTTAATAAACAGAATTATTTTTGGCCTAATAAATGAAATAACCTTTGGGAATTCAAGATACAAATAATTGTGTTGAGTCAGAAGCAAATTTTGTTTGAAAAATAATATCCTCATATATTATTTACCTTTTGTAATATATTTTTATGTTTTGCTTTTCATTGCTGGTAACGAAAACCAGCCTCCTATTGTATACAAAATGGATTGTTTTGTATCCTCTAAGGACTTCAAATAAATTAAAATATTATTATAGGCTGTGATGTTTCTTTCTAATAAAATGTGTTGATATGTGGATTTTATCTTAATGTTCGGATACAAAAGAGCACAAAATTTTATTTAATAACGCAAACAGAGGTTTCAGTAGAATTACGAAATTTATAAAAATTCTACGACCTCTTCAAAAAAGATGACGATAATGAAGGTGAATAAATAAATGAAATGATGTATGGTAGGTCGTCTGGAAGGCAAATATTGTTTAAGTGATGACGTTGTAATGATAGTGTTACGAAAAATGAAAAATCTAGATACTGGTGTTTGCCTTTACATCGCTTAACATTAAAATTATAAACAAAAGCTATAAAAACAAAACAATGCAGTAAACAAACCTGTTTACAAATTATCGTATTGTTTAATATAAGAACAAACGCCAGCACAAAAAAATGGTAAACAAGTAAACAAAAATAAACAAACAATACTACAATAATAAATGTAAACAACGAAGTTTACATTTATAGGGATTTCGAAAAGGGGAAGTCATGAACGTTCGCCTTCAGGAACATTCATAAGACTGTTTACTCTACCATATACGCAACGCAAAGCAGGCGACTGGAGTTAGTGAAGTTTAGTTAACGTTGTGTGAAGATGCGGTGTGCTTGAAGATAGTAAAAGTGGTTTGAAGATCTTCGTTACAAAGAACATTCGAATAATTGTCTTGTAATTGTTATTGTTTATGCAAAGGGTATAAACAGAGGGATAACAAACAAAGCAATTGTTGTAGTTTACATCGAGTTGTGAACAGTGGCACACAGAATTGTGCGAATAATAAAGAATTTTAATTAAAACTAAACACAAATTTTATTTGCAGTCTACGAGCTCATATTTGAAACGTTTTTAAAAGGTAAAAATATAGCAATAGTAATTGCCTTCCAGGTTACTTACTGACGAGGATGACGACGTTGTAAAAATAGTTTTTAGTATCAAAAACATTTCAATATTTTATTACCATTTTTTGCTAATAAACTATTTTCGTAACACATTTTTTAACAAATTGCACGCCATGTAAATTTGCCTTGAATGTAATGAAAAGCTATAAATCATGGTATACGGTTGTCGGTTATTTTTCAATGTTTGTTTTTTATTTGAAACATTTTATCCATGTCAACATTCGTGAGATTGATAAGGGTTTTTGAATGATGTTTTAGAAGTTTTTCTTGAGGCACTTCGGTTTGTTTACTTTACTTTTTAATTGATTCAAGCGTTGTAGGCAATTTATTTTGAACATTTGATTAATAAAAGAGAAATACTGATTATCACAGTTGATGAATAGCAACAAATTGGTACAGGAAAAAGGGGTTTTTAAAACATGAGAATTAATTTATTAACTTTGAATTATAACCTGTTGCCAATATAATAAATGGGGGTATATTGAATATCTGTTGACGTTTTTGAAATCCTTTAAAGTATTTCTTAAATTTTAAGAGGTAGCATTGTGAAATCAGGGTTTACTTGAGCACACACATTGGCCCTTTGCGGTGCCACATACAGTGATGACAAAGAGGCTGGCAACTCAGCATTTAAAATGTAATAAAATTACCGAACAATCCAAACTTTTCAAGGCAATTTTATTTACTGTCAGAGTTTTTGCCAGAAATCTGCTGAGAGGAAGTCGCCGAAGAAATACATTTTGTATTTTGTTTTGATGTCTGGCCTGGGGCTCGAACACTGGCTTTTCATTTAATAAGCCAACACACTACCTACTAGACTACGGCAATCAATATCAACAACATTTTAATACTCTTGTTTCGCTGTGTATTTATTCCCGGAAATAGAAACATTTCAGAAGATGAATTAATGAATTGAAAACAATAAATGAAACTAAAGTTGACATTCATTTTTATTTCGTATGCCACCTGTGTACGTTAAAGGAATGGAAGACAACTTAAACAACAGACGACAATAAATGTTTCCTAGAAGTGAAAACACTTTATGAAAAATAAAAATAAAAAGAGAAAAAGAAAATTGAAAACAAAAGAAAAGTTTTAAAAACTAAAAAGAAACAATCATGTCAGACAGCTTGAAATGAATAAACTTGCCAACTGAATACTTTTGATGATTGAACCACACCCAGAGACAAATGACAGCCCAGCCACTCGCTATAAAGGAAATATCAACAACGCCATTATCATCATTCTCTTAAATTAAAAACGGATATAAAGAGTGTATTGTTGGTCAAAGATAAAATGTGAAAAATAAGAAAAAAAATGCTGTCATCATTGGGAAACACAAAAAAATGAGCATCAAAGTAGAATATAAAGAGGCTCACAATCAAAGTAGAACAGCAAATTTAAATGGATTACCAAAGAGACAAAAACACAATTTTACAGGCTCCCAGCCAGCAGAAGCAAACACTTCAATGGAAAAGTAAACAAACAAAAAATCTGTAGTAAAGGAAAATTGAATAAAAAGCAGCGTTGAACCTTAAATAACTGTGGAGTAAACTGTATGCAAATATGGTAGAGTAGACCTAAATCAAGAATCAAAAATAGAAAAAAAAACGGTTCGCGATGAATCCATTTGGTGTGAAATTGTTAAAACGCAAGCAAAAATAGGAGTTAAAGAACAGCTGTTGGATGGAAGTGAAAGGAAAAGAGCAAAATTGAAATATGTTTTTAATGGAGATTGAATGAAAGCTTCAGGGACAAACAAAGTAAGTGAATTGAAGGAAAATTAAATTGGAAAATAAACTCGCTTCCTTTCGAAAGATACTGTTACGTCTTTACCTTTAAAAAACGTTTAAAATATAAGCTCATAGATTGCAAATAAATAAAAATAAATTTGTGTTTAGTTTTAATTACATACATACATACATAATTAGCTATTACAACCCTTCAGTCAGGATTACGGCCTAGCTTCTCACAGCATTCATGTTGTGTGTGTTAATTTTATAGATGAGTGGCGAGACCTGCAGTTTAAAGTCGACTCCGAACGACTGATTTTTGAGAACCTTTTCATGGCAATTTTTATTTTCTCTCAGAGTTTTTGCCAAAAATCTGCTGTGAGGAAGACGCCAAAGAAATACTTTTTGTGTTTTGTTTTGATGTCTGGCCTGGGGCTCGAACCCTGGGTTTACGTCTAATAAGCCAATACACTACCTACTAGACTACTTACTTTTAATTAAAATCCTTTATTAGCAAAATTCTGTGTGCCACTGTTCACAACTTTATGTAAACAACAATAATTGCTTTTCTTTGTTATTCGTCTGTTTACACCCTTTGCATAAACAATAGCAATCACTAAGCTATTATTCGACAGATATTTGTAACGGAGATCTTCAAACCACGATTACTCTCTGCAAACACACCGCGTCTTCACACAAGACTGACTGAACTTTTACTAACTCACTCGCCTGCTTTGCATTGCCTTTTTTATGGCAGGGTAAACAGTTCGCTTTCTCGAAATCGTTACATCGTTGTTTCATTATTGTTGTTTGTGTATTTTGTTTACATTTATTCTTCTGTGCTTACTGTTGTAATTTAAGTTACATGTTTACCTTTTTTATGCTGGTGTTTGTTGTTGTATTTTTACAACATGTTTACCATTTTTTTATGCTGGTGGTTGTTGTTGTATTTTTGTTTACATGTTTACCATTTTTATGCTGGTGTTTGTTTTTGTAGCTTTTGTTTAGAATTTTAATGTTAAGCGATGAAAAAGCAAAACACCAGTATCTAGATTTTTCATTTTTCGTAACAATACATTTTAGTGCAAAATATATGAACTATAAATAAAGCACAAGCAGGTACCTCAAATGGAAAATTATAATCAAGGTCTGAATGAAAACAAACGATTAAAAATTTCGCTGCTTTCTAACTTTTGTTTCCATTCCTTTTCCATTGAAAAAAATCATGAAAATCGTTAATCATGCATTTAAAATCATTGCGAAAGTGTTTATTTTTTCTCTAATAAACATTGAGAAAAAAGTGTTTTACAGCCAATTGAATGAAACCAGGTCAAATTTGTACACAAAAGGAAAATGTAAAGTAACCACACATTTTCCATTTTCATTTCCATACATTTGTGCTAGTTTTTCTAAACGTATTCAGTTGCTGCTCATTGTTAACGTAACACAATAAATTTCATAATTATTAAAGCAAAGGCAGAGCACAGTTTCTCGTACATTTTTATTTTTTTGTTCACAGTTTAGATTCACTTTGTTTTGTTCATAAAGTTGTTAATGCGAGTTTACAATAAAGTTTTCGTTACCTTGGATAATCAACTACGCGCTCGCTCGCTCTCTCTCTTTCTCTCGCACAATAACTTTTTCCCCGTTTTGAAATTGAAAACTTTTCCATTCATTCCCAATGGTTTTAGTTTTATTCTTGCAAAGCCAAAGGCTCTAGAATATAATGCAAAGAACTCTGTAAAAGAGAGCGAAACTAAATGCACAAATTAAAGTGAAATTTACATTAATTGGGCAGGGAAAGTGCAGAAACATTTTTGTTTCCATTTTTCATTTGAAACATTTATTGTTATTTGCAATGCAAAATTTATTAATTTCAAGAATTTTTATTGCGAATCTTGTACGTTTATTTATTTGAAGAAATTAAATGAGCAGCAGAATTAATTGTTTGCATTCAAAAACGTTAATTCATCAGCAACACTACGAAAGTGAAAAATTTTGATTTAAATTAGTTTCAGCGTAAGTTTTTCAATCTGGATCCAGTATACATTATTTTCTCGTCCATTGTCTGTAACAGCGAACCCATATTGCGTCCTTTTCCGTTTCATTCTCGACCCATAGCCCAATGATCGTTTTTATATACTGTTAGCCTCGTGATAATATAAAAAATATTTGACTTTAAAAGTAAAATTTATTCAGTTAATGTTGACCGATACATACAGTGAGCGTCATAAGTGAGTCAATACTTTTCTTCTTTAGTATAAAACAGTTTTGTTCTTAAGTATAAAAAAGTTCCTTTATCATGTATTCTTGTTTTTGTTTTAACATTTTATAAGCAATAAATAAACATTTTTATTTTTGGAAATTTATTCGGCTATTCTCATTTACTTTTCTCGCTATCCTAAGAAAATGAATTAAATCAGTGGTGTTTACTCACTTTTGGCGCTCAGTGCATATAATTTGGTTATTACAAGACTTCAGTCAGGATTACAACCTAGCTTCTCGCACCACTTATGTTGTGGGTGTTAATTTTATACATAAATGGTGGGACCTATAGTTGAAAGTCGACTCCGAACGACAGATTTTGAGAAGCTTTTCAAGGCAATTTTATTAATTCTCAGAGTTTTTGCCAGAAATCCGGCCAAGAGGAAGTCGTCGAAGAAACATTTTGTCATATATCTCTCTGCTGAAGATGTCTAATCTGGGGTTTGAACCGTGGCCTCACGTCTAATAAGCTAACACACTACCTACTAGACTATGGCGACCTTGCCCGATACAGTTTTGTGTGTAATATTCTTAAATGCCAACATTTTCAGTTTGATACCTATGTTAGGGACGAACATGTTTACATTGTAGCCAAAACCATAAGTGTGATGGTCGTAAATTCGATTACCTGCAAAGACTCTGGTCGATTACATTGCATCTAAGACCAATCGTATTATCGATTTGCCTTAGCAAACGTCTTTGCGCCAACAAAAACAAATTGCATAAAATCAAAGAAAACAAAAACAAATTTTTTTCGAAAGGGTATATTATGTATAGTGAGCGTCAAAAGAAACTTTACAATTAAGAAAAATTTACATAAATAAATTACCATTACTTTTATTTTAAAATTGTTTCATTGCTAGTTTTTTAAAATTGAAACGAAAACAAAAAAATTACAAAAAATTTCGAAATATTGACAAATTTTTTCGGGCACTCTCCTTAAGTGGTAAAAGTTGAGTTTGCTGATTGTTGGAATTTTATCCATATTGCACAGTTTCTTTTGACGCTCACTGTATGTATATGTTTTTTATAAAAACTGATAAAAATTTAAACATAAAAATGTGTATTAAATTGTTGACATTTGTTTACGAGTGCGTATATAATGGGTGGTTTTTTAAGAGCTATAGGAAAATTTTTCAAAAAAAAAAAACACATAAAATTCAGAAAAATTCATGAAATCTTTATTTGAATCGATAGTACGGTCCATATAATTTAATGTTTGAAGATTATTTCATGTAAATGTTGACCGTGACTGCGCCTCAAATGGTCCATCCGCTTAGTCCAATTTTGGCATACTCTTTCCAACATTTCGGCCGGTATCTCACGAATAAATGCTTCAATGTTGTCTTCTAATGCGTCAATTGAAGCGGGCTTGTCTGTATAGGCATGAGCTTTAATATAGCCTCACAAAAAATAGTCTAATAGTCAAGCTCTTGCATTTTGGGCAAAAAAAAGTTGGATATCAACTCACGGTAGCGCTCACCATTCACAGTTACGTTACGATTTGCAGCATCTTTGAAGAAGTGCGGTCTAATGATGACACCAGCCCATAAACCGCAACAAACTGTGACTTTTTTTCTGGATGCATTGGTAGCTTTTGCAATGCTTCTGGCTGATCCAGACTCAATGCTCATTTGATTTTTGTTTTTTTTTTTCTTCTCTTACATTAAATATTCCTTAATATTTAAAGAAACAGAATCTTAATAATTGAACACACCTATGGAAACATCCCTTAATTTCCCTCTCTCCCTGTCTCTCGCTCACTTCCTCTATATTTCCCTTTTTGAGCATCATACAACTGTTATACAAAATAAATGCATGCCACGGAGCTCAGCATCATCTTACGTTTACTTTTTCTATTTTCTTTTTGCTGTCTCTTCTCTCATTGCGTATTTTTAGTATTTTTTGGCATTACACCGCAAAAATAATTTTATTTTTCTTATTTTATTTTATTTTTATTTCTATCTCTTACGTAGATTTAATGCCTGTTGTTATTTAAGTTGTTTTGGTTACTTTTTTATGCCTTCCAATAGCAAGGTCAGTAGTAAAATTCCATACAATTGGCATAAACGTTAACGTCAGTCTGCGGTAAGAGAACGAGATATTTTTATACGTAAACAATTTTAATGTTTCTGTTATTTTCCGCTCTAATGGCATGTCGTTGTTTTCTATAAAAGTTTTTATAAATGATGCTTCATTCTGGTTACGCTTTAAAGGAATATTGTGGCTTTAAGAAGACAAAGTAAGCGTAAAAGTATAGGTGCTACAATGTACATACATACATACATAACATACATAACATAATGGTCATTACAACCCTTCAGTCAGGATTACGACCTAGTTTCTCACACCACTTATGTTGTGTGTGCTAATTTTTATGCATGAGTGGCGGGACCTACAGTTTAAAGTCGACTCCGAACGACAGATTTTTGAGAAACTTTTCATGGCAATTTTATTTACTCTCAGAGTTTTTGCCAGAAATCTGCTGAGAGGAAATCGCCGAAGAAATACTTTTTGTATTTTATTTTGATGTCGAACCCTGGCTTTTCGTCTACCTACTAGACCACGGCGACTTCAAAGGTGATACAATGTCCCGTATATAAATACTACGCTACAGATATTTCCCTACCCTATTATTAGGCCTATTTTTGTGCTCTATTAGATCCTCAATATAACTGTCTTTTAGATCTAATAGTTCTGCTAAAAAATGACTTTTTTGTCATTTCTGTCTACGTAACTACAGGTAACCATTTCGATATAAAATAAGATCCATTATTTATTTTACTTCGTCACAGAAATCAGCGCTACATACATTCATAATTGGTCATTACAACCATTTAGTCAGGATAACTACCTAGTTTCTCACACCACTAATGTTGTGTGCGTTAATTTTTTATATATGAGTGGTGAGACCTACAGTTTAAAGTAGACTCCGAACGCCAGATTTTTTTAAGAAACTTTTCAATTTGGCAATTATTTCGCCGAAGAAATATTTTTTTCATATTTCATTCAGTTGGAGATGCCTGACCTGGGGTTTAAAGTTTCATCATATAATCTACAGAAATCAGCGATATATCTGTTCATCTGTTCTGCCTGTGTCTATGGTACGCTATGCTCTGTTAAGTCACCTATAAAAGCTTTCGACTCCTTCTACACATGCTTAAGATAAGTTTCATACCTGCAAGACACGCTTGCTAAGTGAATTATTCTTCAACAATTCAAAAAATTTATAGCTTAACAGACATTTCCTCTGTCGTTACTTTCAAATCTGAAACTTCGTTGCCAGTAATGTCGCAAAGAGGAGGTACGTAGCATAATCTAATTAGATAATCCAAAACCTTCCTTATTGTGACAAATTTATTCCAAAATTTCCTTAAATTTTGCTTTTGATTTTGGTTTATTTGGGATACTTACAAAGCCATTCTCTAGAACCACAGTATTTTATACATAGTATTGTATCCATATGTACGTACAGTGAGCGTCAAACGACACTGTACATTAAAAAAAAATTATACTTTAATAAAGTACCATTATTTTTATTTAAAGATTGTTTGCCAGTTCTTTAAATTCAAACAACCAAAATCAAAAAAATTACAAAAAATTTCAATATATTGTAAAATTTTTTCGGGCACTCTCCTTAAGTGGTAAAAGTTGAGTTTTTGGTGATTGTTAGAATTTTATCCATAGTGTACAGTTTCTTTTGACTGTCACTGTATGTACATATGTATATAAAGAAATAATTAAAGAGAACGAATAAATTTATTAAAATTAATTTAAGGAGAAAATTAAAATATTTACTACGAATTAATTATACAACAAAATGCAAATGAAGTTATAATTGTATTCAAGTGTACGTATACAATTCAAAGAATTTCCAATCAAACACATTAATGGCGTATAAATATTAAATTTATGTATAGAAACTCAATTCATTATTGAAAATTAATTGAGGTCTTTAAAGCAAATGACTATGAAACCAAAGGATCACAACACTAGTGGCAATCAAAATAGTATCTGCAGTAGCATCAACAGCAGCAAAAACGAAAATGTATGCTGCATGAGTATTAAATTTCAATTGCCATGTATGTATTAGTAGAGATACACAGAGATAAAGAGAAACATTAAAGCAATTCAAGAGAATACAACGATATAAGGGTTGCAAGCTTTTCCATGAAGGTAGAGATTATTTTCTTGACACAAACTGCATTTAAGCATGTGTTATTTGTGTGTGTAGATGTGTGTATTAGTAATCTTATTAAATTAAAACAGGTAAACATCCTTCAACATGGTTTCTTAAAGCATGATTTTGCTTTAACATGGCAAGAAATTTGCGAAATGAGCCAACATATCTACCGTCTTATAGAAGGTTTTCTTATACAACCTTGCTTCCATAAGTTTGTCTCTATTTTAGGATTTATATTCTGAATATTTTCTGTTTTTCTTTAGCTAAAATAGCCTTTAAATCAGAATCACGTATATGATTGGCCATTACATCTCTTCAGTCAGGACTGCGACCTGGGTTCTCATACCACTTATATTGTGTGTGTTAATTTTATACATGTGTGGCGGGACCTACAGTTTATAGTCGACTCCGAACGACTAATTTTTGAGAAATTTTTATTGAGTCCCAGAGTTTTTGCCAGAAATCTGCTGAGAGAACGAACACATGATTATTCGCTTAAAGACCGCCATCAGTGCTAAATTGATTTTTGACCGAAGGTTTGCCAAGAACCCGAAGTGCTTTAATAACAGATTCAAGAATTCTTTGGACTTAATACAAAGAGCTTTGAAGTTAATAGAAATTTGAGCTTAAGAGAACCGCACATAATTATATTTCCGTTGAACTCAACGATGTGAGGGTAGTGGCTTCGTATTTACTGGAATCGCAGCTGGTAGGGGGGTGCTTTGATTATTTTGAACAACTCGGTGCAGTGGATTAAGTTTTACTGGCCATAGCATTGCTGATGGAGTGCCGAGGGATGTAAGTGTAGTATTCTTTGTTCATTCAGATGCCTATAGTGTGATTGAACTGGCAGATGTCAGGTCGAAGCTATAGTACGTTGCTTAGATGCACAGGTTCTGCACTAAGTCTATGGACCAGGACCGAATACTGTTGGTAGTTTTTGAATCCGTCACAACCACCTGGTATATATACATGCATAATTGGTCACTACAACCCTTTAGTTGGGATTACGACCTAGCTTCTCACACCACTTATGTTGTGTGCGTTTTATGAATGTTCGAACGACAGATTTCTGAGAAACTTTTCTTGGCAAATTTAATTTACTCTCACAGTTTTTGCCATAAATCTGCTGAGAGGAAGTCGCCGAAAAAATATTTTTTCATATTTTCGTTTTGATTTCTGACCTGGAGTTTGAACCGTGGCTCTACGTCTAATAAGCCAACACACTACCTACTAGACTAGACTAAGGCGACTACTTTGTATACAATTTTAAAAGCATACATTTTCTGAAGGAAACGAAATTTCGAATCTGTTTACTCCAATATGAAATCGCCGAAGTCTAGTAGGTAGTGTGTTGAGATCAAAAGGGAATATAAAAAAATATTTCTTCAGCGACTTCCTCTCAGCAGATTTCTGGCAAAAACTCTGAGAGTAAATAAACCTGCCATGAATAGTTTTTTAAAAATCTGTCGTTCGGAGTCGACGTTAAACTGTGGGTCCCGCCACCCACTTATAAAATTAACGCACACAACATGAGTGGCGTGAGAAGCTATGTCGTAATCCTGATTGAAGAGTTGTAATGGCCAATTATGTATGTATGTATGTTACTCCAATAGTTTTAAAAACAGGTTCTATAACAACTCGTTATACTTAAAAATTCTATTTGACATTCTTTTATAGGGTTTGCATCAACACCCTACACTCTCTACGCTTGTTCTCAGGAGTATAAGAATGAAAAAAAGGGGAATGAAAATAGAAAAAATTAAAAAAAAAAATAATAAACGACTAAAGTTTAGTGTTGGCGTTTTCCCAACGAAAACAACAGCGATGTTTTCTTTTTCTTCATTTATTTTCGCAAATATTTTTTAATTCTTCAATTCCATTCTCATTTTTATTTAAGAAGATTATGGTAAAAATATGCAAAAATATGCAGCGTATTTATTTAAGCTTAAGTAAACTAAAAATCTCTGGGAAATAGTTTAATTTCATTTCATTTCATACACATTTTAAATTAAATTTTAATAAATTCTTGTTCTTTTTTTATTGCAAATATCTGTGCTGGATATGTATGATTTTGAAATTTCTTTCACTCTTGAAAAAAAATGTTTTTTAATTGAAAAGAAAATTCTATTTCTATGATATACAAACGTCCTTTCAATGTTGAAATAAAAATAAAATTCCTTCAACATATTTTCCATTTACTACGAGGAGTATACAAATTATGTTGTTGAGTTTGTATACACACTCGTATATTTTTTGTTTCTTAGTTTATGTCTGTTGTTTATGGCTCTTTGATTACATATTCTAATTTTGAATCTCTTGTTTTACTTTACATGCAAAACAGTTTTCCTTTCTTGAAAGGGGCATACTTGAGTTTCTTTTTTTACTACGATGACGATTTTTTAATTTTCCATTTTTTCTCATAGTTTTTCAATGCATTTAATGAGAATAAATTTAATTTTAAATACTTTAATGCACAATCAATGGGTGGTGGTTGCAGTTCAAAAGGCCTGTATTGGGCTCATCTTCAATATGTACACTGATCATCAAAAGAAACTGTACAATTAAAAAATATATACATTAACATACATTAACAAATTACAATTTAATTTGACGCTCGCTGTACATGCACTATAGGTCGATGATTACCAAGTTCTTTTGCACTGAATTGGATCTGGACACCAACGATATGTGGTTTAAACAGGACTGCGCTGCGTGTCACAGAGCCCATGCCGCATTAGATATCCAGCTCGAGCGATTTAAGGACACAGTCATCTCATATGAAGCCGCCGTGGTCTAGTAAGTAGTGTGTTGGCTTGTTAGACGTAAGACCTTGGTTCAAACCCTAGGTCAGACATCTCCAACAAAACGTATAAAGTATAAACAAATATTTCTTCGGCGAGTGTGTCATGTCTTTGTATATGAGAAACTTCACTTAAATCTACAAAAAACTAATCAAAACCAATAAGTTGATGGTATCGTGCATCGGGTGGTACAATCTTGTTGAAACCACATGGCCACTAAGTCCAAATCTTCTGTTTTTGACAAAAAAAAAAAAAAAAAAAGTGAGTAATTACAGGACGATACATTACCTTATTGACTGCAACATTAGGATTATCATCATTCTTAATGAAGCATAGAGTTTGTCTGAGTCTCACAACAATAAATACCAGCATAAAAAAATGGTAAACAAAAAACAAAAACAAACACTACAATAATAAATGTAAACAACGATATTTACATTTATAGAGATTTCGAGAAGGCAAAGTCCTGAACGTTCGTTTTCAAGCACATTCATCAGATTCTTTACTTTGCCACATAAAAGGCAATCCAATGCAGACAACGGTTGAGTAAAGTTCAGTCAGTCTTGTGTGAAGACGCGGAGCGTTTGAAGAGAGTAATCGTGTTTTGAAAATCTCCGTTATAAAGATCTGTCGAATAATTGTCTAGTAATTGTTATTGGTATAAAGTTAAGGGTATAAACAGAGCAATAACAAGGAAAAGCAATTGTTGTTGTTTACATCAAGTTGTGAACAGTGGCACACAGAATTGTGCGAATAATAAAGAATTTTCATTAAAACTAAACACAAATTTATTTTTATTTTATATGCAATCTACGAGCTCATATTTTAAACGTTTTTAAAGGTAAAGAGCGTAACAATATTATCCAGTCTGCTATTAATTTCAAATTATTTTTCAATTACACATTAAAAATTAATTACAAATATTTTAAAAACTTTTATTTTTTGTTTTTCAGTCTTTTTGTTGTCAAAGTTCTGTAAGCCAAAGAAATTAATTACAATTCATTTAACCAACAAAACAACACAGCCATTAAGTCACCGAAGCAGATCAGAATATTCCATTTATTGCAATTGTTGGCAACAACAACAACTTCCTAGAGCAAAGGCATCAGCAACAATACCATAATCAACAGCAGCAACAACATTCATGTAAAAAAATTGTCACATAAACTGTGTCATGATACGAAACAAAAGCAGCAAAAAAGCTTATGAAAAAATCAGAAATTTTTCCAAATAAAAAAGAGAGAAAATGAAAAAAATAGAAAAAAAATTGTGTGTAAATTTCTAACAAGTCAACAACAATTATTTGAAGTTCATTTATTAGATTTATTGCCGAGTTGATAGAATGAAAGAAGACAAGAGAATAACAAAACTTTTTAAAACAAAGAAATCTAGAACGCATTTCAATTGTGAATGTTATATTTTGCAAATTCCCTACACTAAGACTGATGGCATTGCAATAATGTAAGCACAACGTAACCAGAGATCATTAATGAAGTGCTTTTTCGCTACTCATAAGCACTCATGAAATTTTGAATATAAGTGAGTCAACAATATTGAAATTTAACTATGTACTCTGATTCATTCATACTCATTATAACGTTGATTTATAATTACAGGTTGCAATGAGTACGTGTACAACATTGACATCAAACTTATACCATTTGAAATATGTTTGATTCATAAGCCTACTCATTTAGATTCATAACTTTCGGAAAATACTTATAAATGATTCGAGTCATCAAAATTTACAGTCTTATTTGACACATGCAGAGCAAACACACGACTTTC
The DNA here is from genome assembly GCA_932273835.1 of Sarcophaga variegata. Lineage (NCBI taxonomy): Eukaryota > Metazoa > Arthropoda > Insecta > Diptera > Sarcophagidae > Sarcophaga > Sarcophaga variegata. The sequence goes on along the minus strand of OW026362.1, from coordinate 111,549,720 downwards.
TAGTGAGTATTTTAGTGTTCGTACGCGAATCATACTTATTTTGTGATTCGTGCAACATGTTGAGTTATGGAAAGTCGAAATCAACAACATCATACGTGTTGTTAAGTATGAATACGATGAGTACTTCAAACTTTGAATATGAGTACAAGTTGTATGATATTAAAATAAGTATGAATGCATATAAGTATCAGAAATTATGGGTATGATTCGATTCTACTCATCCTTTTGAATACTCATTGCTGATCTCCGAACATAACTAAAAGCCGTATTTATTAAAGATGTTTTACAAGGTTTTTGTTTAAACTTCAATTGCAATGGACTTTTTCCCCATTTATCTTGTCTTTTCTTCGTTAAATTTAATACAAAAATTCCAAGAATTATTTTAAATGAAATAATTAAGGCCCTTAAATCTATTTAAATGGCATTAGCGAACGTATCACAAACTCTACCGCATTCAAATAAATCCTTACACCTGCTTGTTTATGTATGTATGTATGTATCTATATATGTAGGTTTAACCTCTATTCATAATAAATTTAAAAAAGTTTTATAACAACCACATGAATACTTTATACAAGTTGATGTGACAGCATTACTGACGCATGTCAACTCTTCATACCACGTTAGCTGGAGTATTACGGGACTAAAAAGTTTTAAATTCCCATCACATTGTAAGAAAATAATTGTTTTTCTTACAGACGTCCCTCAATGTCACAAATTTATTACAACACAAGTGTGCCTCATCCAAAATTTTTAAAATCCCTTTCATAATGTCAGGAGGTAATTTTCATTCCATTATCAGTCAGTATTCTGTTGTGAAAGAATAAAAATGTTTTAAATTTCTGCTGTTCATTCAGTAATCAATTTAAAGGTTTTAGTGTCAGCAGGTTTAATAGAAATTTTTGAAATATGAAGTCTTTAGGAAATCTCTATTGTCCTTAAGATATGGTATATGAAAGGATTTAAAACTTTTGAAATCAAAAATTCATCATTTATAGGCTTTAGCAAGGAATTTGTAAAAAAAAAATTATAAACAAGAAAAGTCAAAATGAATCATATCCTTCCTTAATTGGCCATTAACAACCCGATTAATGGATTTCGACCTGGCTTAACACATTCTTCCAGGCGCCTTTGCTTCTTGCGGATCTACGCCAGTTTGGTCACACCAATCGATGACAGAGCTTCCTCGATTTGGTCCTTCCAACGCAAAACAACATCGTTCTCACTGCCTACTTCCGCAAATCTCCGCATCAAATACCCGTATCGTCGGAGCATCCTCCTCCATTCGAATGACATGGCCAAGCCAGCGCAGCTGCTGGATGTTAATACGCTACACAACATCTATGTCGTTGAGGAGCTCATACAGCTCACTGTTGGATCGGAAGCTGAAATCATCGCACTGGACCGAACATCTTACGTAAGACTTTTCTCTCGAATACTCTCAAAGCTGCTGCATTAGTGCTTAATAGGGTGCATGCCTCTGACCCATAAAGAAGCACGTAGAGGATAAGCGTCTTGTAGAGTATTAGTTTTGCCGTACGAGAGAGGTCTTTGCTACTCAATTGCCTATTGAGACCATAGTAGCATTTGTTGGCAAGAGTAATCCTGCATTTGATATCCAGACTGACATCATTTTTGGTGATAACGGCGGAGCCAAGAGAAATAACTTTCTTGACTATATCGAAATTATAATTATCAGCCGTAAACTGAGATCCAATACCCCGCACGTTCCTAGCTGTCGATAACATATACTTCGTTTTGCCCTTATTTACTGTCAGACCCATCTTAGTAGACTCCCATTCAATAGCACTAAAAGCAGCAGTAACATCTTGCTTTGTACGCCCTATGATGTATCCAATCATAGGACGTAGCTCTGATTCGCCTCTAGGATTGCCAAAAATTTCAGAAAACAATTGCCCCGCAACTTAACCCAAAGAAAGTTTATACAAATGACAGAATCAGTAAAAACACTTTCGAAGAGCTGCATGGCTATATAGCCATTACCATTCTTTTGAGTTTCTTGTGTTGAATACTACTTTCAAAAGTGAGGTTAAAATGCAATCGAAGTCGTGGTCACATCGTACGAAAGCAGAGCCTTACAGAGTCATTAGTTCATAAGCGTCTGGTAGTTACTACAATTTTTATTTGTAAACGCAGAAGTCTAGTTGGTAGTATGTTGGCTTATTAGACTTGAAGTACGTTTCAAACCTCAGTTCAGACATCAAAACGAAATACGAAAAACTATTTCTTCATCTCAGCCGATTTATGACAAAAGCTCTTTGAGAGTAAATAAAATTGCCATGTTAAAGTTTCACAAAAAATTTGTCATTCGGAGTCGCCTTTAAACCGTTTGTTCCGACACTCATGTATAAAATTATCACACACAACGTAAATGGTGTTAGAAGCTTGGTTGTAATCCTGCCTGAAAGGTTGAAATGACCAATTATGTATGTATCAGAGATCAGCAATGAATCGTATTTCGCTACTCATAAGCACTCATGAAATTTGAATATAAGTGAATCAACAATGTTGAAATTTAACTATGTACTCTGATTAATTCATACTCACTACAACGTTGATTTATAAGTACAGGTTGCAATGACTATGCCTACAACGTTGACATCAAACTCATACCATTCGAAATATGTTTAATTCGTTAGCCTACTCATAACTTTAGAAAGATACTTATAAATGATTCCAGTGACTCTAATCATTCATCAAAATTTGCTGGCGTAATTGTTGTTGCATTTACAAAAAAGACAGAGCAGCAAGCATAGCAAACACACAACCTTCTAGTGAGTATTTTAGTGTTCGTAGGCGAATCTTTTAAATGTTCAGTTATGCGGAGTCGAACATCATACATGTTGTTAAGTACGAATATGATGAGTAAATTCAAACTTTGAATATGAGTAGAATAAGTATGCTATTAAAAAAAGTGTGAATGCGTATAAGTATCAGAAGTTATGAGTATGATTCTATTCTACTCATCTTTTTGAATACTCATTGCTCATCTCTGGTGTGTATGTTATATATAAACGAGATATGTTTAACAAATTTACTTGTTATCACTGCTAAATACTCTATTCATCTCGAATTTTCCTTGCTGAAAATTTGTATTCTACTAAAATCATTTAGTCTCATCGATTTTTATCGCCAATTAGTTATTTGTTATTATAGTGCCCCAAATACCCCATATACACAGAATAGTATGTACACAGTAATACTGCAATATTGAAAATCTTGATATCGATAGATGGCCATCAACATTTTATTTATTTGCAATACATAACGTAACAACGGAAAACAATGAACAAATTCACCACACACAATAGAATGACTACTGTCTGGCTAGATGAACTACTCATGCATTATCGATAATCGATTAAGGGAGGCATGTAATATTACGAAGGGGTATGAGAGAGTTACTTGTAGTTCATTACACAAATAGTGCAACATTGCATACTCAGTAAACAGTAACTATTTTAAACTGTAGTTAATGAGAATATAAATAAGTTTCGCACATATACTAAGTTTCTAATTAAAGTTGAATTATAAATAATGGGAGAAAGCAATTATAAAAACAAATAAAAATAGTTAAAAATATAAGAATATTTTTAATTGATACTCTTGTTATACATATCGGTCGATTTTTAATAAAACCTGAATAAGCAGCTCTACTTACTTTCCCTTTATATGACTTTAATAATAGTAGGTGGATTACTAGCTAAACTATATATAGTATAGTAGAATGTATTATGCGTGGTAGCACTAATTTGATATACCAAGTCTTTCCAAAACATAGCCTGTAAAGTGGTAAATGGATTCGCTTCTTTTCTTCATCCCTTCTAGGAATTTGTCATCATAAATCATGAAGGCGTGTATTGGCTTATTAGACGTGAGGCTTTGGTTCAAACCCCAGATCAGACGTCTCCAACAAAACGAAATATGAAACAAATATTTCTTCAGTGACTTCCCGTCAACAGATTTTTAGCAAAAACTCAGAGTGTAAATAAAACTGCCATGAGAAGTTTCTCAAAAATCTGGCGTTCGGAATAGACTTTAAACTGTAGATCCCGCCACTCATGCATAAAATTAACACACACAACATTAGTGGTGTGCGAAACTAGGTCGTAATCCTACCTGAAGGTTGGTAGTGTTCAGTCGATACCGTACGACAGATTTTTTTTAAACTTCTTCATGGCAATTTTATTTACTCTTGGGTTCATTATTACAACTTGCCGTTAAAGTTCGCTTTAGTTAAAGATAAAGTAATTTTCATTTTCCACAATAAAACTAAAACGTTTTTGAATTCTGTTGCTAAAAAACTTTAATTTGAAATGAAAATATACCAAAAGGGAACATAAAAACATAAACATAATTATTTAAATATATTTTATTTAATTTTCTTACCTTTTAGGCGAACAAAAAATTTAATTTTTAAAAAATCTTAAAAAAGGATATATGAACTGTTCTGAAAGTATGATAGCTAATACCAAACTATTTATACAGTATTATTTCTTACATAAAACTACAAGTTGTGTGATAAAAGTCTTATGAAAATGGTTAAAATTTTCTAACAAAAAAATGAAGATAACTATATTTTTTTTTAGAAAAAAATTATTTTCAATCGAATTTCAATAAAAGGTTTTACGCATGATTATTAAAGGCTGCAAGACTTTCAGCTCATTTTTCGAAAAGGCGTAATAGGTCTAAATATATCATTATCAAAGCGAATGATTCTGTTATCTCATACGTACGTAGTCGACCGAAATGTTACCGAAACTTGGGACGAAACACATTCTTCTAATGTGTGTCTGTCACGTGAGATAAATATGAGAAGAGGAGTAAGAAAGACTCTACAAGATTTCAGGAAACAGCTACTAGCAATCTGCGTGAAAATTGGTAATATTTTTCATCCCAAACTACTAAAGGCATTTTGTTCTTTTCCAAGTAGTACCATTTTTGGCGATAAACATCCTGTTGTCATGTCTGTTGCTGTCAATACTTTCTTCAGCTCATAAGACGAGCTTCTGTTTTTTTTTTTCCCAAGTCTTTAGCAGCAGGAATATTACTTATATAATAAATATATTTATAATCGGTCATTACAACCGTTCGTTATAAATTGGAAATGTCTGACCTGAGTTTGAACCTTGGCCTGACGTCTAATAAGGTAATGCTAGACTACGACTACTTCAATCAATATCAAGGACATAACAAGAATAGAAAATTCAATCTTTTCACTTTCGTCCCAGACTTACATAACTTTCAATACCTTCTCAAAAACCATAAATAATGTACTATTTACGATAAAACTTCACAAAATCATTGAAATCTTAAAAAAATTACATACACGACACCAAAAAATCTCTAGAAAAGTCAAAAATGATACATAAGCCACAATTATGAAGTTTTTGAATTTTGTAAACCCTGTTTAAAATTTTTTTATTTCGTTTAAAATAATGGCGATAACAATACTAACGAATTCAAAAAATATCAGGCGTCTAACTTTTTCTGAATTAAAGTTGTATGGTCTCAAAAATTTAAATGTATAATTTTTGATACAAAGCTCAATCTACGGTTCCAAGCAAAAATTTCAAACTGTTTCACAACAATTTGCTTTTGTATAGAACAAAAAAAAAAACAAACAAAAGTTGAATACTATTGATCTTTATGTAAAAAAATTATTTTCTTAAAATAATAAATAAATTAAAACTGTCTATTGTCAATTTGTGTTTTATATAATTCATAGTCACTTAAATATTTGTCTTATTCGACTTTCCCTCAATTAAAAGGTTTTTTTTAAATAAAATTTGCCAACTGCTTTTGATACTTAATCTTAAGTTTAAACGAAAACGTTGGTGGTTTTAACTTAAGATTGACTGCTTAACCGTAAGGTTAAACTCAAGATAAAGTAAACTCAAAAACTGAAAACGAAGTTTAACTGGAGATTAACTTAATCTTGAGTTTAAATTTGCACCCAAAAAATGACCCTAAGAGTTTTTTCCAAAAATTTTTTGAGATGCAGTCGTCGAATTTTTTCATATTTAGATTTGATGTCTGACCTGGAGTTTGAATAGTGGCCTCAAGTCTAATAAGCCAACACACTACCGGCTAGGCTATGGCGACTTGCAAAAGGTTACTGAAATAATAAGTCGGGATTCATTGAAATTTGTTTCCATGCAAAAAGCCCAATTGAATTTGATTAACTTCAACCATGGTATAGTTATTAGCTTTATCTCGGGCCAAATTATTTGTGCCATTGATTTTTCTTAGAAACCTTTAATTAATAATGCAAATGATAAAAAAAAAACTTGATTTAGCGTCTTGAAATATGTTTATTTTATTACGATCGTCAGCTTTACTAGGCAAACGTAGGTAGATCTTTTATCATGTCTCCAATTTTTTTATCCTGTTTGTCTTGTGTTGCTTTTTAGTAGTTTCTCATTAGTTAGAGGTCATCGCGCAACATATATTTGTAGAACGTGTAATTTTATATTCTTACACATATTTTCACCAAATATAGTCTTTTGTTTCAACAAACATTGACGGTAATTTTATTGTCTGCATTTTCTTATTTTATTATCCGCTATGCTGGTATTATCTTGTTTGTAGTCATCTTTTCAACTTATTTACTCTGTACTGTAATTAAAAAGCAATAACAATTTTTATATCCTGGTAGTAGTATTAAGCTGTTGGTTTTATTTCCCATTAAAATTAATTTTCCCCTGAGACTGTCTTACGAAGCATAGGCACCTTAATTGTGCAGAAGAAATTTGTGTAGTATTTGGTTAATTTTGGATGAAGTTAAACTACGTAATGAACTAATTCTCTTCATACATATATAATTGCTTATTACTACCCCTTTAGTCAAGTTTACAACCTAGCTTTTCACACCACTTATGTTGTGTGTATTAATTTTATACATGAGTGGCCGGAACTACAGTTTAAAGACAATTCCGAATGACAGATTTTCGAGAAACTTTTCATGGTAATTTTATTTACTCTGAGTTTTTGCCAGAAAAAAACGGCTGAGAGGCAGTTGCCGAAGAAATTGAGATGTCTGACATGGGGTTTGAACCCTGACCCGACGTATAATAAGCTAACACACGACTTTCTAGACTATGGCGCCTCCAATTTTCATTTCAATAATTTTTTTTCTAAAGAAAACACGAAATATTGTATATGCATTCTATCCTGATTTTACAAGGTACCCCTATGAACCGTAAACCTTTGGAAAAAATATTAAAGAGCTCTAGTTTTTTATGTGTCCTTTGTTTTAATCAACAATTAAATCAATTAATCCTTTCAAACTATACACACATATGCGGTATTACACAATTTGTGTATACGATGGGATTTCTATTATTTACACAATCGAACATAACATACCACAACCATTGTGAGCATGCCAATGGTGTACGTACATAAGTGCACTTCTATCAGAATACGAGCAATTTAAAGAAAATTTTCGGATGCCTCTGTTAAAGACCACAATTCGCTACAAAAGCATGCCAACGTAAGAACGTTTATATGTGAACAACATTGCTAGGAATTGATTCCATTCATACATGTTTGATGAGGTATTCAATTTCAAAAGTTGTTGTATTAAAACATCTGCTACAGAGTGGATTTTAACAAAATACCAAAAATTCGTTCGAAGTGAATGAGAAAAAATTAAACACCAGAATTACAGTGGCCTGCATATGTGCTTATTGTGTAGTTTTCTACATTTCTATTTCGATCGGATCGAATTGAAAAACAATACATACATAAATTTTATAAATGGTGGTGTTGAAACGTAAATCCCTTTTTAAATAGAAATGCTTCTCAGCAAGTAACAAATTATCCTCTTGTTGAAGAGTAGCGTCTAGTCATAATTGTTTTAAACTGTAATGTAAAGTTCTTTTAATACCAAGAAGTGATTTTAGTATATATGAGCTCGTATATATGAGCACGTATATTGCAAATAAAATAAAAATGAATTGGTGTTCAGTTTTAATTCACATTCTTTATTATTTGCACAATTCTGTGTGTGTCACTGTTCACAACTGGATGTAAACAACAGCAATTGTTTTTATTTGTTACTCCTCTGTTTACACCCTTTGCATAGACAATTACAATTACTAGACAATTGTTCGACAGATCTTTGTAACGGAGATATTCAAACCACGATTACTCTCTTCAAACACACCGCGTCTTCACACAAGACTGACTGAACTTCACTAACTCCTGTTTACCAAGTTTTTTTTAATACCATAAAGTGATTTTAGTACAGACTTGAAACTCTTCGATTGATATTAAAAGAAAAAACGAATCTGAAATCATTTTATGATTGGCTTTAAATTTGCTTTTTTTGGTCATCAATTAATTTTAATGTCATCGTTTAAGTGGTCTAGTAGGTAACGTGCTGGCTTATTAGAAGTAAGGCCACGGTTCAAACCCCAGGTCAGACATCAAAACGAAAATCTGAAAAAAATATTTCTTCTTTGCCTTCCTCTCAGATTTCTGGCAAAAACTCCGAGTGTAAATAAAATTCCCATGAAAAGTTTCTCAAAAATCTATCGTTCGGAGTCGACTTTAAACTATAGGTCCCGCCACTCATGTATAAAAATTAATACACATAACATAAGTGGTGTGAGAAACTTGATCGTAATCCTGACTGAAGGCTTGTAATGACCAATTATGTATGTATGTATGTAATTGCTTTACACTACAATGCAAAGTTCTTTTAACACCCTGAAGTGGTTTTAGTACAGAAATGAACCTCATTGATTTTTACTAAAACAAAAAACGCATCTGAAATCATTTTCTTATTGGCTTTAAAGGAAAATTTCGGCTGTTCTTTTAGTCACCAATTAATTTTTATTACATCGTTTAAAAACATTTTTTGCAGATTTTACTATTCTATTCACAGCCATAAATACATTTAATGTTGCCTCATGTGTCAGCATCATAACGTAAAATGCTGCTCCTATTTTGTCCTTTTAATGCAGGCATGTTATTGTATTTTAACGATGGCCACACTAGTAAATAAAGCAACGTTCGGTCTCTTCTTCTCGCCTTTATATGCATTGAAATGATAGAGAAAGTCGATTATAAACGGAAGTTATTTTCATTTATGTTTCCCAATACCTCTGGCATGTACAGATTCATAGAACTTTACTATCACATGACACCGTATTTCATTTCACATTAAAAAAAGACAATGTGTGGGGGGTTCATTGTCATGTGGCATCTGTACAAAAATTGCGGAAGTACATGAAAAGCGAATATTGATAATAAAACAAATCTTGTAGGAAAAAAAACGAGAATGACAATTGAAATGTCATATGTGGTCATAATAAATCTCAGTGAATGCCGTTATCATGACAGAAGTTAAAATAAAAAGTCAAAATAAGATTTTAAATCAAAAGTTTGTAACATTTTGTAACGAAAACCTAAAGAAACATTTTTATTTTATAGATTAAAGATTACTACCGGATTAATTCTTAAGTTCAGGGAACGCATTTATATTTTTTCCATAATTTTCATGGCATTGAGATATGAGCCGCCACAGTCACAGTGTATTGGCTTTTTAAACACGAGGCCTTGGTTCAAACCTCAGATCAGACATCTCTAACGAAAAAAATATGAAAAAATATTTCTTCTTTGACTTTCTTTCAGCAGATTTCTTGCAGCAGCTCTTGGGAGCAAATAAATTTACAATGAAAAGATTCTCAAAATTTATGTCGTTCAGAATTGACTTTAAACCGTAGGTCCCTTCACTCACGATTAAAATTACCATACACAACATAAATGGTGTGACAAGCTAAATTGTAATCCTGACTGATTATTCGACAGATATTTGGAACGGAGATCTTCAAACCACGATTTTTGTCTTCAAACGCAACGCGTCTTCAGACAAGGCTGACTGAACTTTTTTCACTCGTTGCCTGCTTTGCCTTGCCATATATTATATTATATATGTCAACGTAAACAGTCTGAGATTAATGTTCTTGAAGACGAATGTTCGTGGCTTCACCTCCTCGAGATCTCCGTAAATGTAAACATTGTTGTTTCGTTGTTGTTTGTGTATTTTGTTTACAGTGTTTGTTGTTGCATTTTTTACTTGTTTGTCATGCAAACAAGTTAATTGTTTTTGTAGTTTTTTTATCATTTTAATGTTAAACAATGTAACACCATTTCCATTTTCATAAATTCATCAGGAATGTGGGAAACTATCGCCATAAATCATTCCCATTTGGTCAACAATTTTGGCGGCGGCCGATGTAATTTTTTTCCAAATCATATGGAAAAAATTAGACATCCAGGCACACCAAGTAAACAAAATTTAATTTTTATTTTCATAAGTTCTGGAAGTTCTGATGGCCGTATTAAAAACAATTAAAGGCTCTTATACTAAACCGTAATGCAATATTTTTGGAATTAAAATGTGTAAAACCAATAAAATATTTACGACGTTTAGAAATATGAATAAACAATAACTAGGGGAAGATCGAAGTAGAAGCCTGTGAACGAAATTTTATAATCAATACGCCCTTGATCGCATTTTAAATTAAATAATCTTTACAACGTATATTTGTGTGTCACAGATACTTTAAGTTTTCATTTGCGCTTTAAACAATGTTTAAACAATAACGGCAAATATTTGCTATGCCACTACAACAGCTACTACTACTGCTATTGCATTTCAAATTGCTAAACACACCGCAGGCACTTAGTCAACAGACTTTTCACTCTATTTTCCGTTTTATTACTCTTCATTCATACGGTTTTACCCACATTTTTCAATTCATGCCTTGGGTTCAATGTCGCTTCAGTGAAATGGCAAATATTTTAATTTTGTGGATATTACGGGCACAATCTACGTGGCATAATAGAAAATTAGGCAAAATTTTTATATGAAATTCTTTTATGACATTTTGATAGAGTTTACTTTAAAGTCATAGTTTTATATGTCATTAAATGAAAATATTTATAAGACTATGGGCCATTATTACAACTTGCCGTTAAAGTTAGGTTTAGTTAAAGATAACTTTAGCTAAAGTGAACTTTAAGGTCACCTTTAACTTTTTTTCGTTATTATAACCGACAGATAAAATAAAGTTAACTTTTTCAAACATATACCAATACCGAAGCAATGTTGATAACAGTGCCAAATTAAAATTTTTTTATAAATGCGGTGGCAGCGACGTGCTTCTTTTTTTTTTGTATTTGCTCATTTTATTTATATTTGAAGTTGCCATACTGAAAATAATACATGATATGGCAAATTCAAACGTAAACTTAACTTTAAAAGTTACGGGTAGGATGATCTTCTCTTTAACTTAACGCTCACTTCTAAATGATTGTCCACTTATAATAATGGAAAATAATTTATCTGGCCTTTAAAATCCTCCCTTTAGTTAAGCGCAAATTGTAATAATAGCCTAAAATTCTCTTGTGCAGACAGTTACACAATAATTAAGTTTTTTTTTTATTAATACAGAGAGCTTAACATGTCATTGATTTTTTAAGACATGAACTCAGAAATTTTTGAGATCCAATTAATCTTTGATACAGCCACGTTAATACCATTGTGGTACATTTAAAACACGTGTTTGTGGTTATAGTGTCTTACACTCCATTTTCCCGCATTACTGACAAGTGCCAGTTGTAAGTAGAGAGAGGCCTTTTCTTTATCTTCATGAATTTTTCTTCATTTTAAATTCCTTCTTTTTCTTTCCTTTTTTCACTTTAATACATATCGAACCAAAAGACATTGACACAGTCTCCTGAGTATAAAAGGGACATTATTTGTTGGTATATGTGTGGGTGAACGCACTTACTTACACTTTCCTTGAAACGAGTACTAAAGTGAGAAGAAGATGGGGATATTTACCGAAAACTCTAAATAACATACAAACGCAATTACAACCACAGCCAGTATAAGGAGGTATAATATAACAGGCTTAATCTGATAAAACAAAAAAAGGATTCAGAAAAGCGGTTGTTTTTTGTGATTATATGGTAAGAAATAATATTTGTTGTCTAAAAATAACCAACGTTTTGTGCTTCGGAAAACCCCAATGGTAAATTGTTTCAATCATTTCGATAATCTTGAGCGCTGTAAGCTGTCATTCCATTTCCTTTCTTATGGACGAAAATGTAGGATTTATAGTATCAAAGTAAACAATGACAACAAATTAAAAAAAATTTGGAGACCTTCTAGATTAAGTGCCATTATTACAACTTGCCGTTAAAGTTAGGTTTAGTTAAAGGTAACTTTAGCTAAAGTGAACTTTAAAGTCAACTTTAACTTTTTTCGCTATTACAACCGCCAGATAAAAATAAAGTTAACTTTCTTAAAAATATGCCAATGCCGGAGCAATGTCGATAACATTGCTCAGTTAAGCAAGTTTTTTTTATTACAGTGACAACTATGGGCTTATTTTCTTTTGTATTTGCTCATTTTATTTATATTTGAGTTGCCATATTGAAGTCGCCGTGGTCTACTAGGTAGTGTGTTGGCTTATTAGACGAAAAGCCAGGGTTCGAGCCCCAGACCAGACATCAAAATAAAATACAACAAGTATTTCTTCGACGACTTCCTCTAAGCAGATTTCTGGCAAAAACTCTGAGAGTAAATAAAATTGTCATGAAAAGTTTCTCAAAAATCTGTTGTTCGGAGTCGGCTTTAAACTGTAGGTCCCGCCACTCATGTATAAAATTAACAAACACACAACATAAGTGGTGTGAGAAACTAGGTCGTAATCCTGACTGAAGGGTTGTAATGACCAATTATGTATGTATGTATATTGAAAATAATATTGTTAAGAACATGAAAAATGTAGATATTGGTGTTTGGCTTTTACATCGCTTAACTTTAAAATTATAAACAAAACAATGCAGTAAACAAACCTGTTTACAAATTATCGTACTGCTTAATATAACAAGAAACACCAGCATAAAACATGGTAAACAATTAAACAAAAATACAACAACAACACCACAATAATAAACGTAAACAACGATGTTTACATTTATAGAGATTTCTAGAAGGTGAAGTCATGAACGTTGGCCTTTAAGAATATTCATCAGACTGTTTACTTTGCCATATAAAAGGCAAGGCAAAGGAGGCGACTGAGTGGTGAAGTTCAATCAATCTTGTGTGAAGACGCGGTGCGTTTGAAGAGAGTAATCGGGGTTTGAAGATCTCCGTTACAAAGAACAGTCGAATAATTGCCTAGTAATTGTTATTGATTATGCAAAGGGTATAAACAGAGGATTAACAAAGAAAAGCAAAAGTTGTGAACAGTGGCACACAGAATTTTGCAAATAATAAAGAATTTAATTAAAACTAAAGACATATTTATTTTTATTTTAAAATGTAAAAACGTAACATTATTTTCAGCCTTCAGATTTGCCATTTAAAAATAATTCGAATTTTAATTCCAATTAAATAACGTACACAGGAATAAGACTGTTTCGTGAAATGAGAAGGAAAAGATTTTCCAATTGTTTTAAATTTTATTTATACTGCCAAACCAATAAAATAATTTTTTTTATATTGAAAAAGTTTTAAAGCAACAAAAACCAGAAAATTTTTTTTCATTGCCATTCCTTCAATGTACAAAACTCTTGCAACGAAACAGTAGAAAGTAATTAAAGTTGACACTCCACAGTTCACAGTGTGTGCACGACAAGTTTTAAAATTGTAAAAATCGTGGAAAACTTTTGTTTCAATTTTCGATTTTATTGTTTTAATAGTTGTCTCACTTTCTTTTACATTGCGGAAATCTTGCAGCAAATATTTGAACTTTAATTTGATGATTTAAGACGAAATGAAAGAAAAATAACGCCCGTGATTGTACGAGTTGATTTTAATGTTGCCAAAAATATAGAAAAAGTGGGAATTTCTTTTCGATAAGAAGTATACAGTGAGCGTCAAAAGAAACTGTACATTAAAAAAATACATTAATAAATTACCGTTATTTTTATTTTAAAATTGTTTCATTATCAGTTTTTAAAATTGAAACAAAAAAGTTACAAAATATTTTCGAAATTTTAACAAATTTTTTCGGGCACTCTGCTTAAATGTTAAAAGTTGAGTTTGGTGGTTATTAGAATTATATCTTTCTTTTGACACTCACTGTATATCCTATCAGTGTATGTCCTATTGTTGGTAGAAATGAACAAAACTGAATTAAATCTTCCGCGTTAAAATTTAAGTGAATTCAATGTCTTATTGAATTTTAAATTTACTTTCCTTAGTTACTCTATAAATCGTTATGAGTTCTACTTATTTATTGAAAAAATATATGTATATAAATTGCATAATTATGTATATATTTAGTCGGGTTTGAACAGTTCTTTACTTGGTTTTTCTTTTCCGAAATTTGCTATGTTTTAAATTTTTTTTTAAGTTATTAATCCTTCCTTACACAAGGATTTTCTTTTTCTATTTAAACACAAAATTGCAGAACTTTGTACTAAAAAATAATGTGAAACAAGAAAATGTATTAGGGTTCGACCACATTCACTCTTTAAATCAATGAATGAAAGTATCGTTGAAGTCGCCGTAGCCTTGTGTTGGCTTTGTCATTACAACCCTTTAGTCAGAATTACGACTTAGCTTCTCACACCACTTATGTTTTGTGGGGGCTAACTTTATACATGAGTGGCAGGACTTACAATTTATATTCGAATCCGAAAGACAGATTTTTTGAGAAGATTTTTATGACAATTTTTTATTTACTCTCAGAGAGTTTTTGCCTGAAATCTACTGAGAGGAAGTTGCCGAAGAAATATTTTTTTATATTTTCGTTTTGATATCTGACCTGGGGTTTGAATATTGGCCTCGCGTCTAATAAGCACACTATCTACTAGACCACGGCGACTTAAAAAAAATGTGGTTTGTATTGGCATGAAATAAAATTTGACATAATTGAATAGAAAAGTTTGTATTAAATCCCTGTTTCATCAGCGATATGTTCCCCAAACTCTATACATTTATGAACCATCCTATTTTATTTACATATTCAAAGATTTCATGTTTTCTTACACAAGTTTAGGAATATTTGAAAAATCTACTTACAAAAGATATTTGCTTATGCCAAAAAAATATTTTCAGTTGAAGGACGAAAACATTTTTTGTAATTTTTTTTTTTTTTTTTGGAAGAAAACTTTTTAAACGAACATGTTTGGAATAGGAAACATGGTTTATTTTCAGATTACAATTGCTGGTCAAATAAAGAACACTGAAATAGAACTAAAGAAACAAGTTTTTAGAATTTCATATAAAACAAAACTTCTTATTTTATTTAAAATAGGAAAAGTAAAAAGAATTCATTAGGTCAAGATGAATGTATATCGTCTGTATGGTGTTATGGACTACATATTGTTACGAAAATGAAAAATTTAGATACTGGTGTTTTGCTTTTACATCGCTTAACATTAAAATTGTAAACAAAAGCTACAAAAACAAAACAATGTAACAAACAAACCTGTTTACAAAATTATCGTACTGGTTAATATAACAACAAACACCAGCATAAAATAAGAATAGTACACAAAAATACAACAACAAACACCAACATGAATAAATAAACGTAAGCAACGATGTTTACATTTACAGAGATTTCGCGAAGGCTAAGTCATAAACATTCGCATTCAATAACATTCATCAGACTGTTTACGTTGCCATATGAAAGGCAAGGCAAAGCAGGCGACTCAGTTAGTGAAGTTCAGTCAGTCTTGTGTGAAGACGCGGTGTGTTTGAAGACAGTAATCGTGGTTTGAAGATCTCCGTTACAAAGATCTGTCGAATAATTGTCTAGTAATTATTATTGTTTATGCAAAGGGTATAAACAGAAGATTTTTTTCGTAACAATATTCACATCAGTAGAACTCTTTATTCAAAAACGTTGTATAATTTAATTAAATATTCTAATTTTACAATACGTATGTAACGATCAGATTTATTGTATTTTCACAATCTCTTGTACGTAAAGTGCAATTTAAAATTTTAAAAGTAAAAGTAAAGTAATAAAATTTCTTAAATTGATAACCCTCATACATTCAGCTTATCTTTATGAATACGAAAAATCCCAAAAAAAAACTCTTCTATTGTTTATAAAGATTTGTAATAAATTTCTTTCATCTCTCATTGCCTTGCATTTCATTTCATATACGGCAAGCAGTATCAGCTATAAGCGCTTTTCGAATAATATTTTTTCTTTATCAGACTTTTTATTGTATTTGTTTTCATTCGTTTGCCTTGAGTTATGTTTAAGCATAGCAAACAAAAGAAGGATTTCTTTTACGATAACAAAAAAAATGTGAATGAAAGTGTCGTAAAACTAGAGGAATGAGACATACAGGAAATACTCTTGGAATTTATGATAGTTCTCTACTTATGGAAAATGGTTTCCTTTTTTTTTGTCTTTCTTCTTCTTATCAACACATAGAAAACTATACTTATTCACACATACCATACACTGGCGAACAAGAGTGACAGCATGTTGTGGACTCTTTTAACATAAAGTTATAAAACTTTAATGTTTCAATCCTTAGCATGACCAAAGTCACAAAGCCTTGACCACAGTCCTATCAGAAATTTGTGTTGGTACTACACACTCACATACATAATTGGTCATTATAATCCTACACTGAGGATTACGACCTATCACGACCCCATGACAAACATCTTCAACAAAACGAAATTTTTCTTCGGCGACTTTCTCTTAGCAGATTTCTGGCAAAAATTCTGAGGGTAAATAAAAATTGCAATGAAAAGTTTCTCAAAAATATATCGTTCGGAGTCGACTTTAAACTGTAGCTGCCGCCACTCATCTATAAAATTAACAAACACAACATAGGAAGGGTCAGAAGCTAAGTCGTAATCCTGGCTAAAGGGCTGTAATGACCAATTATATACATGTATGTAAATTAAAATTAGATTATGTTGCTATCTACATAGATTTAGTAAGACGGTTGTAGATGTTGTTGAAAAAAACTAAAAACTGAGAC
Organism: Sarcophaga variegata; assembly: GCA_932273835.1. NCBI lineage: Eukaryota > Metazoa > Arthropoda > Insecta > Diptera > Sarcophagidae > Sarcophaga > Sarcophaga variegata. Next base: position 111,532,710 of record OW026362.1, on the reverse strand, counting down.
TAGATGTCTCATTCTATGCTCCCTCTTCTTCTCTATTTTAATATGATATTAGTTTTACAAAAATATGTAATCCAGTATTTTTTAAATCTAAAATTCAACATTCATACACTTTGCAGCTGCATTAAACTAATGTCGAATATTCCCTCATACTTAAATTTTAGAATTTTAATTTACTTAATTGCCCCACATATTTGATGGAATATCTAAAGTGCTATTGAATATTACGATTCCTTTTTTCTTTTTTGATTTTGATTGTCATTTCCCTTATATTTATTTTTATTTTAATATCTGAAACTGCATTTAAAACAATCACCTACAAAAAGTATAATTCTTGAAATGAAAAAAAGGTATGCGTTGTAACAAAAAGAAAGCTTTTTAATCATACTGGACAGAAATAAAATAGCCAATACCGGGTGTATCACAAAGAAAGTTAATATAGATTCAGTGAATCGTTATAAATAATAACGAAACAATATTTATTAGTTATCACATCAGAGATCAGCAATGAATCGTTTTTTCGCTACTCATAAGCACTCATGAAATTTTGAATATAAGTGAGTCAACAATATTGAAATTTAACTATGTACTCTGATTCATTCATACTCACTACAACGTTAACTTATAAGCACAGGTTGCAATGAGTATGCGTACAACGTTCACATCAAACTCATACCATTCGAAATATGTTTGATTCATAAACCTACTCATTTAGATTCATAACTTTAGAAAAATACTTATAAATGATTCGAGTGATTCGAGTGACTTCGATTGACTCGAATCATTCATCAATATTTACAGTTTTAGTTGTTGTTGCATTTACAAAAAATGAAAACAGACACATAAGCGAAAAAGACAGAACAGCAAGCAGAGCAAACACTCAACCTTCTAGTGAGTATTTTAGTTTTCGTACGCGATTCATACTTATTTTGTGATTCGGGTATATGTTGAGTTATGGAGAGTCGAAATCAACAGCAACATCATACGTGTTGTTAAGTATGAATATGATGAGTACTTCAAACTTTGAATATGAGTAGAGGTTCCATGATATTAAAATAAGTGTGAATGCGTATAAGTATCAGAAATTATGAGTATGATTCGATTCTATTCATCTTTTTAAATAATCATTGCTGATCTCTGATAGGGAAACATCATGATAGATGGCATTTCGGGGTCCAGCCCATAAGCTTATCTCAGGCTGACGAAGAAACTTCTTCTATTTTGCAGTTTATTCTTACGATATTTACTTATTTATGTACATACATAATTAAGATGAAAATGATTTTTATTCTAATACAAGATATTCTTAAACCACTTTGAAATAAAACACTTTGGGAAAGTGTATCACGCATAATACTCTCCCTTTGGGCAGAAATCCGGAAAACCATTGAACTAACCGTTCATTAAGGCAATAATCTACTTCAATACTAACTCCCTTTTGAGGGACCCTGTATATTTAGTAATTTTTCAGCTCACTTAATAGCTATGTGCGTACATATATTAACTTATATTTTCAACAAACCATGGCCACAGCATTTCTGTAAGTGGTATTGTACACTTTGTGTACTTATTGCAGTTTTTGTCAGTTCCAAAAAAAAATTTGTTTTTTTATGTTTTATGACAAATAAAATATTTCGTAGTGATATAAAAAACCTTCCGGTTGAAATTAAAATATTAAATGGCTTTGGCCACAATACCCTGGTCCTTATTGAGTAGCAGAAAGAACACAAGCTGAGGTAGACATGGCAGCAGTAATTTGAAAATAAAAACAAAGAAAAAGATTTTCTTTTCTTTAGGCTACGCACATACATACATAAGTCGTCATTAAAATTCTTTAGTCAGGATTACAACCAAGCTTTTCCTACCACTTATGTTGTGTGTGTTAAATTTTATACATGAGTGGCGGGACCTACAGTTTAAAGTCTACTACGAACGACAGATTTTTATGTAACTTTTCATGGCCATTTTATTTACTCTTAGAATTTACGGCAGGAATCTGCTGAGTGGAAGTCGCCGAAGAATATATTTTTTCATATTTCGTTTTTGGTTGGAGGTGTTTGTTCTGGGGCTTGAACCGAGGCCTCATATCTAATAAACCAACACACTACCTACTAGACTACGGCGCCTTCTTTAGATTACAGATCCTTATTGCAAAGCTTACGGCTTAAAGAGGAGTGATTACAATGAGTTCGTACGTGGAACTAAACGCAACTATTGAGGACTATTATGTTAACAGGTGGACAGTGCAAATAACGTATGTAATATAAAGAAATTTCTACGCATATTCGCTCCTTTTTGGGAAAAACAGTTAAGGACACTTTGTGCCTTTTGATGATCGATAGAATCAAACAATTATTTTAGCAAGTGATTCGCACCAAAAATTCACATAATCCACAGCGATGAAAATAAAAATAATAATTTATACGTAAGGAATGGCAAATAATTAAATTCGGATATCATTGAAGGACATGCTAGGCTTACAGTACCAAAAACAATTTCGTGTAACCAAATATATCAACAGACCTTTGATCCATGCTGTATGGCAATTAGCGCACATTTGTTTCACTGTTTTCTATTTCAAACATAAGAATTCTAATAAAAGATGTATAAACTCAAATGAAAACTTAATCCTGTATTACCTACATGTCAAAGCAAATATGAAAAGAAATGTAAGGATAATGAAATAAGGATATTTGAACACATGTGCTGGCAAATAAAGTCCAGACACAAACAAACATTTAGAAGAACAGATAAATAAACAAGAGAATACATATGGAAGGAAGGAAGGTATATTAATCTCAACAACTCTACAATCCAACACCTTCCATATGTATCCATCCACACATCCATAACAACATACGTAAGGATCGACGACAACTGACGACGACTTCATATTAAAAAGAAATTTCGAAGAATGGAAAGAAGGAGAAACACAAAATCCAATTTTGTATGTGCTTGACATAGAAACTATTTTCTTAACAGCAGTCAAATTGTATGTGTTGTTACTCACTGTCTCTATGTACCATAAGAACAATTCGAATTTATCGCATGCGATATTTTTATTAAATAAAGAAAAATACATGCTGCATACGTGATTTGCCATGCAACCGTTTACTAAAGTATACTACCGAGCTCCTCATGCAACCCAGTTTAACGTTGAGTACGAAAGAAGCTCTTGAGTAGCTTTCTCTTGGCAATTAGTTACTTTCGAAACTTTTAACTACTGCTGCCAAGAGGGATAGAAGCTCTTATATCGCAATTCTCAGGCGGGAAAACAAAGAATTCTCAAAATCCTGTTGGATCCACAGACTCAAACGTTCAAGCGCCTTCGATTTTCCACTCAAAGAAAATCATGATCTTTGGCCTAAAAATAGCAAAAGCATGCAAAAAGCTGTTGTAGATAGCGATGTCAATTTAGTGTTTTCAGTGACTATGAAAATGTTAGTCAAAGTCGCCGTAATCTAGTAGGTAGTGTGTTGGCTTATTATACATGTGGACAGGGTTCAAACCCCAGGTCAAGCATCTCCAATAAATGAAATATAAAATAATATTTCTGTGGCGACTTCCTCTTAGCAGATTTTTGGCAAAAATTCATAAAGTAAATAAAATTGCCATGAAAAGTTTCTAAAAAATCTGTCGTTCGGAGTCGACTTTAAACTGCAGCTGCCGCCACCCATGTATAAAATTTACGTACACAATATAAGTGGTGTGAAAATCTTGGTCGTAATCCTGACTAAAGGGTTGGAAAGATCAATTATGTGCGTATGTATATTCAAAATTCTTCTCTTTTTAAAAAAAATTCTCTTTAATTAATTTGCCGATGTGGTTCCTCATAAATTTTAAGGTCAAAATATTTTGGTGCACTCTACACTCCTCTGTAGAAAAACACATGAAAAGGATAATTTTTAAATATTTATGTCTCAAGGTTTTTAATGTTAAATTTTTATTTTTTTAGTTTCAGAGAAAACCATTTTCCTTACAATACTAATGAATTCCCTACAAAATTTATTTCCGTTCACAAATTTTTTCATTTTCAAATTTTGCACGCAATGCCATAATGAATGCATGGGTGTGTGTGCTTCACAGACACAATGAAATATTTTAAAGAACAACGCCATTGTTTTTAGTGTTTCCCCATTTATATGGTAGATGTACGCATATAAACTGCTTTTCATGTGGCAGTGGTTTAACAAATCCTAATGCAATAAGAATAATAACATGCGTTTGCTTTTGTTTCTTTTTTTGGTGGGTGTATGTAATTTTTTTAAATTGGATTTCCTTCTCATACGTATGTTCTTAAGATGAATGTTTAAACAAAAAATTCTATTCTTACAATAAAAACTTTATTTAATGACTTCAATTAAGAAAAAAAATCTTCAATTAAAGAAGAACTTAAATGAGTACTTGAAAGTATTTCGTTCGTATGTATTCGAACAATTTTAAATTCAACAAAGGTGGCAAAGGCAGTGTGAGGGGAAACTTTTTTAATCCCATCTGGTTGTTTGAATATATACAGTGAGCGTCAAAAGAAACTGTACATTACAAAAAAAAAGAAATATACATTAATAAATTACCGTTATTTTTATTTTAAAATTGTTTCATTAACAGTTTTTAAAATTAAAAGACAAAAAAAATTACAACAAATATCGAAATATTGCCAAATTTTTTCAGGCACTCTCCTTAAGTGCTAGATAAGTTAAGTTTAGTGGTTGTTAGAATTTTATCCTTAATGTACAGTTTCTTTTGACGCTAACTGTAGATTTTCCGAATGATTTTAATTATATTTTTGCTTTAGTTTCTAAGATATTTGAAAATGGTTATGGAGCACATACAATAGAACTAAAACCTTCTGAAAGAAAGTATAAAATTTACCATTAAAGATAGTTTTTCTATTCCCAAATGGCAATAAGAACATAGTGGTACAGTTTTACCATAATAGTATTATGAAGTTAACTGAGTAGCAAAAATTCATAGCGAATGAGCTGATTAAACCTGGTATCTACTGAAGAAAACTTTAATTAAAAAAATTTAATAAAACAATGGTCAAATGTATCCATAGATACAGTGAGCGTTAAAAGAAACTGTACATTACAAAAATATATATATTAATAAATTACCGTTATTTTTATTTTACAATTGGTTCATTGCCAGTTTTTAAAATTGAAACAAAAATAATTACAAACAAATTTCCTAATATTGTCAAATTTTTTTGGGGCACTCTCCTTAAGTGGTAAAGATTTAGTTTGGTGAATGGTAGAATTTAATCCTTAGTGTATAGTTTCTTTTGACGCTCACTGTATGTACGTATGTACATGCTTTGACAAAATAAAAATTGTTATCCTTTCCAAAAGCAATAAAAACGGGCTTATTTGCACTCACTCACACACATTTGTAGAAAACTGTTGTAGGTACGCAAGTATTCAGGATTTTTTTACAAAATAAAATGAAATGAAGGAAAGTAAAACATATTCAAATCCATACATGCCCATACTGGTAGACACATTTACAAATAAATTTACATAAAACGACATATGCTCGTGTAATGGGGATTAAAGAACATATTTTTTCGGCAGAGAAAAAAAATAATATTTTAGCTCTCAAAAGAGCAAAATTTTTGTATACTTAGAACGTATGCATGTCAACAATTGTGTCTGTCTGTGACTGCCTGTGTTTGATGTAAAAGATTGAAGAGTTTGAATGAATGTAAAGGAAAAATGACTGATAAAACACACAACATGATAAATTGCTGTGTAAAAAAAACAAGTTAAAGAAGAGAAAACATTATTAAAAAGTGGTGAGAAAATATTAAATCCAGCAGACACAAAATATTTATTTTTTAATCATAAAAGAATTGAAAATGTTTTGTTTGTTTGTGGTATTTTTTATTTATTTTTTGTTTATTAAATACTAATCTTGAAAATTTTAAGTTTTTGTTGTATAAATCAATTTATAAGCAAATAAAATCTTTCAAGTATTCAGGCTTATTTTAAATTTAAATATTTTGAAAAGACTTGCACGCTGATGGCTCATCATGATTCATTTCTGGTTGGGTATTACAGGTATTACAGTAGCTGATGAAAATAAAAATCTGTATTACGCACCAAAATTCAATCCAATTTAAGGCTAACTTAAATTTAATTAATATAATTTTGCTTTTTTTTTGTGAAATTTACATACATATATATATAACTATTACTTTAATTATAACAATATATAAACAGTACTATTAAATAAGATTAAATGCTTGTTGTACTGAAGTTGATCAATAAATAAATAAATAAAAAAAAAAAAAAAAGAACTCGCCTAGATAGGCGTCTGTGTATGAATCAGAGATCAGCATCGAATAGGTTTTCCGCTACTCATAAGCACTCATGAAATTTTGAATAAAAGTGAGTCAACAATATTGAAATTTAACTATGTACTCTGATTCATTCATACTAACTACAACGTTGATTTATACGTACAGGTTGCAATGAGTGTGCGTACAACGTTAACATCAAACTTATACCATTCGAAATATGTTTGATTCATAAGGCTACTCTTATAAAACTTATAAATGATCCGAGTTATTCGAATCATTCATCAAAATTTACAGTCTTAGTTGTTGTTGCATTTACAAAAACAGACAGAGCATCAAGCAAAGCAAACACACAACCTTCTAATGAGTATTTTAGTGTTCTTAGGTGAATCATACTTATTTTGTGCTTCGTGTATATGTTGAGTTATGCAGAGTCGAAATCAACAACATCATACGTGTTGTTAAGTATGAATATGATGAGTACTTCAAACTTTGAATATGAGTAGAGGTTCCTTGATATTAAAATAAGTATAAATGTGTATAAGTATCAGAAATTATGAGCAAGATTCCATTCTACTCATCTTTTTGAATACTCATTGCTGATCTCTGGTATGAATATGCAAAATGTAGAGAACTCGCGAATAAGCAAAAGTACTATCACAGTTTCTCACACCACTTATGTTGTGTGCGTTAATTTTATACATGAGTGGCGGGACCTACACTTTAAAGTCGGCTCCGAACGACAGATTTTTTGAAAAACTTTTCATGGCAATTTTATTGACTCTCGGAGCCAGAAATCTGCTGCGAGGAAGCCGCCGAAGAAATATTTGTTTATATTTCGTTTAGTTGGAGATGCCTGACCTGGGGTTTGAACCGAGGTCTCACGTCTAATAAGTCAATACACTACCTACTAGTCTACGGCGACTGCAATATGAACAAGCTTTTGAAATTTGTGATTTGACTCCATTTGCCCTTTTCTTGCGCGGATTTGCTTAAGTCGTAACTGAATGCAAAGAAATTATGAACCACAGCAGCCTTCATAGCAAACATAACCAACATATTAAATAAATTCAGCCTGATTTATGAATTAGAGTCATAGAAAATTCGACATTTGGAATGTGGGCTCTACCCAGAGAAGCCATGGTGGACATTTGAAGGATACTCTAAACTGTAGGTCCCGCCAGGCATGTAACTTAACACACATACATACATAATAGGTCATTACAACCCTTTAGTCAGGATTACGACCTATTTTGCAACACCACTTTTGTTGTGTGCATTAATTTTTATACATGAGTGGCGGGACCTACAGTTTATAGCCGGCTCTGAACGACCGATTTTTTGAGAAACTTTTCATGTCAATTTTATTCATTCTCAGAGAGTTTTTGTCAGAAATCTGCTGAGAGGAAGTCGTCGAAGAACATGTTTTCATATTTCTTGTCGTTTGAGAAGTCTGACCTGGGGATTGAATCGAAGCCTTACGTCTAATAAGCCAATACACTGCCTACTAGCCTACGGCGACTGCGATATAAACAGGCTTTTGAAATTTGTGACTTGACCTCATTTAACGTTTTCTTGCGCGGATTTTCTTAAGTCGTAAGTGAATGCAAGGAAACCATGAACCACAGCGGTCTTCATAGGTTTACAGTCACATTTGCGATGTGCGCTCTATCCAAAAAAGCCGTGGTGGAAAAATAATCATCTTTTCAGATGAAGCTCATTTTGATCTTGGCGGGTATGTAAACAAGTAAAATTGTCGCATTTGGGGCAAAGAAAACCCGCACGCATACATTGAAAAGCCGACCCACCCAAAACAAGTCACTGTTTGGTGTGGATTTTGGTCCAGAGGCATAATTGGGCCATTTTTCTTCGAAAATGAGCAAGGTGGCCGTTACAGTCAATGGCGATCGTTATCGGGCCATGTTGAACGAATTTTTGTTCACAAAAATTGAAGAGGAGGATATTGGCAACATTTGGTTTCAACAGGACGGCGCTACGTGCCACACAGCCGAAGCTACACTCAATGTTTTGCGCCCTGTTTTTGAAGATCGCATTATCAGCCGCAGAGCTGATGTCGCTTGGCCACCTCGGAGCTTAGATTTGACACCGTTGGACTATTATTTGTGGGGTGCCGTCAAAGATAAGTGTTACGCCGACAAACCAGAGGCAATTGACGCTTTAAAGGACAATATCCGTGAAGCCATTGGTGAAATACAGCTGGACACAATCGATAATGTGCTTAAAAATTGGACCGATCGTGTTATTTCAAACAAATAAAAAATGTCCATGATATCTCACATTTGTTTTTGTATAATTTCTGTCGTTCGGATTTGACTCTAAACTGTAGATCCCCCTACTCATGTATCAAATTAACACAACACAACATAAGTGGTGAGAGAAATTAGGTTGTTATCCTGACTGAAGGGTTGTAATCTAATACGAAAAAAGTTTATAATAAAATGCCTCCTGCAAAAAAAAAATAAATTATCAAAATAAGTCATCATGTTGATTATAATTTAAAGAAAATATATTTGTTTTAAAGATAAAAAATATAAAAAAAGGAAATTTATCTTAAAAAGGATACAAAGCCAAGTAGGCTAATATGTGATAGAATTGAGATGGCATTGCAGTATTTAGTTTGTAAAACATAAAAAGAAAGAAACAAATTCAATGGCCAACAACCTCTTTTATGAATATAAAAAAACAAAAAAAGGAAAAAAAGAGGAAAGTTGCGGCAAAATACTAAATTCTACTGTATCGCTATATATTCCATTACAATTTGTGTGTTTGTGATACTTATTCAAGGAAAAAATTTTTTCCTTATTCACCAGATAATTTATATGCCAATGCTACTACACATGCTACAGACATGAAATTTTGAATTGAATAGGAAAATATTTTTCAAAAATACTTCGATGAGCTTTTGTAAAGAAACTGTTACTGAATCCATTGATGCGTTAACGGTAGTAGACTATTAGCTGAAGAGGTCATTAAACATGTTTCAATGGATGTAGAAAGTTAGGGGCATATTTACAGTGATCTTCAAAAGAAACTGTACACTAAGGATAAAATTCTAACAATCCCCCAACCTCAACTTTTACCAATTAAGGAGAGTGCGCGAAAAAATTTTACAATATTTAGATTTTTTTTTTTAAATTTTGTTTGTTTAAATTTTAAAAACTGTTAATGCTACAATTTTAAAATAAAAATAACGGTAATTATTAATGTATATTTTTTTAATGTACAGTTTCTTTTGATGCTCACTGTAACGTCGCCTTTTTTATTACAATCATTTTGTATGTATGCATGAAATATAACAACTGACTTTAATTAAGTCTTTATTCATATCGTATAAATAAAATACAGAAGTTTTTCCTGTCACATACAATGTAAATAAATTCAAATCAAATATCCATACACACTACCTACCCTTTCCACGCTCTATATAATCTACTTGCCTAGTTTCAACACATTGCTTTGCATTATTAGGGGCCACACCCCGAATTTTTGTCATTAAAAAAAGAAAACAAAAATAACTTAGTTTTCTATGTAACATTTAACACCTTAACAAAATCCGGTACACAACATTGGTTAAAAAACAAAATGTCGTTACGAATTCTCTCCCAAAGAAATTCTTTTTTGTATTACAGTTTTTTTTGCGAAAGAGTTGTCTTCCAAAACTATATTTTCTTGTCAATGTTGCTACAAAACAAGAAAAGCGTTTTAGAAGTCATTAAGTATCCTTGGGTTTCCTTTTGTGGCATTTCGGTGGTGTACACCGACTGAATGCTGCTTCGTTTTTCGTGTTCTAAACATGCTCTTGTGGCATATTTAATTTCGTTTCTTTCCTGTTCTTTTTCTATATTATGTACATATGTATGTATGTACAGTGAGCATTAAAAGAAACTGTACTGTATTGATAAAATTCTCATAATCACCAAACTCAACTTTTACCACTTAAGGAGAGTGCATGAAAAAATTTCACAATATTCCGAAATTTTTTTGTAATTTTTTTTGTTTCAATTTTAAAAACTGTTTAATGCTACAATTTTAAAATAAAAATAACGGTAATTTAATGTACATTTGCTTTTGAAGCCCACTGTATGCTATTTGCTTTTAACAAATGAGATTCTAGTCACACACATGCATGGACATAATCATTTTGTATCTCTTCATACTTCGTTTTTTTTTTCTTTTCCTTTTGCCGTAAATTTGTTGATAGTCTTCAACGGAAATGTGGCTGTACTTTGTAAAATTTATATTCCGTTAATGTTTTTTGCTCTGCCATCCACATGTGATGCTGATATGTCGTCTGCCATTGAGTTTATCAAAAAAATTTCCCAAAAATTCTATTCAACCATGAGTAAATAAATGTTATGAACCGGATAATTTGAATTGTGTTTCGAAACAAAATATCAATGAACTCTAATCGATTTGAGGGGTAAGAATTTCACTTTAAATGAATACAGTTTCACAGGAAACTAAGAACAGAATTGTGTTAAAGTATTGTGTTTATGGTTTAATAAATTCTCCGCGAAGTTGATATCTTAATTGTCTTATGTTTGACGTTAATTCTCAGCACATGCTCCAACTAAACGAGATTGCTTTAAGCCGCATTGCTGATATACCGATCATGATGTAGACATCCTACATATTGTTACGAAAACGAAAAATAAAGATACTGGCGTTTTGCTTTTATATCCCTTAACATTAAAATTATAAACGAAAGCTACAAAAACAAAACAATGCAGTAAGCAAACCTGTTAACAAGTTATCGTACTGCTTAATATAATAACAAACACCAGCATAAAAAAATGATAAACAAAAATACACCAACAACACTACAAGAATAAATGTAAACAAAATAAACAAAAAACGCTACATTAATAAATGTAAACAATACATTTAAAGAGACCTTGAGAAGGCGAAGTCATGAACATTCGCCTCAAGAACATTCATCAGACTGTTTACCCTGCCATATAAAAGGCAAGGCAAAGCAGACGAGTGAGTTAATAAAACTGCAGTCAGTAAACAAAGTAAACAAGAATACAATAACAAACACTAGCAAAGAAAATGGTAAGCAAATAAATAAAAATCCACAAACTACACTACAAGAATATATGTAAACAAAATACACAAACAACAATAAGGAATGTAAACAACGATGTTTACATTTACAGAGATTTCGAGAAGGCGAAGTCACGAACATTTGCCTTCAAGATTATTCATCAGAATGTTTACCCAGCCAGATAAAAGGCAAGGCAAAGTAGGCGAGTTAGTCCAGTCAGTCTTGTGTGAAGACGCTGTACGTTTGAAGAGAGTAATCGTGGTTTGAAAATCCCCGTTACAAAGATCTGTTGAATAATTATCTAGTAACTGTTATTGTTTATGCAATAGGGTATAAACAGAGGAATAACAAAGAAAATCAATTGTTGTTTATTACATCAAGTTGTGAACAGTAGCACAAAGAATTGTGCGAATAATAAAGAATTTTAATTAAGAGTAAATACCAATTAATTTTTATTTTATTTGCAATTTACGAGCTGATATTTTAAACGTTTTTAAAAGGTAAAAAGGTTTGCGGGCATACTCATTGAGCCAAAAACTAGCAACGGAACTTAAGATAAATGTTCGATGGAAACGTATTTTTCACACAGCATGGAATTTGATAATAAAATTCAATGACTTGTTAATTTTATTCGCTTGTAAAGTCTATTTATAGAGTAGCAAAAATAATAATAAAAATAATCATGTGTTAACATATTGTTTCAGCATTTTTATCACAGTTTAAAATATTCTATTAAAATATTTTATTAAACGTATGGTTAATATAAACCATTTTAAAATATCACTCATACGCCATCATATTCAGTTCATTAACTTTATTAAGAGGCTTTATTAACACTCTATTAATTCCGCATGCATAGTACAAGTTATACTATCGGCACTTTATTCCACTGGAAAACATCACTTTAAAGCTGCAATGCTACGAATTAAAGTATTTTAAAAATGTTCCACACATTGCTGTCTTCACCAAATCAAAGTGTAACACGAATTATTCTTTACGTTATTAAACGTCCTTGCAACGACAAACACAAATTTTAAATAATCAAAGAAAACAAAGCACATTTTTGTGTTTCATACGTTTTCGTTTGTTTGTTTGTGTTATAAGTAGGATAAGAAGGAACACCCGTAAAAATTATGATAAATATTCCATCAATTTGTTTACATGGTTTACGTGTGAGTAACAGTAAAGACAAAAAAGAAAAAAAAAACATAACATAACTGAAGTGTATAATAAATGAATGGCAAGAAAAAGGAAAAGAAAAAACAACAACAATAATCAGACACAAAGTACACATACGAAGTTCGATGAAATTGTATAACAGACATGCGCTCTCATAAAACTTATGAGAGTATTACGCGTGTAAGATAAACAGTCTGTTAACAGAGATGGAGTTTATGAATATAAGATGTTTTTAGTATATATGCCTACCAAATAGTTCTTAAAGCTTAGTGATCTAGATCTTTAAGGAGATTATTGTCCATCTTTTTAGAAGAATAAGTATGAAGCAAAAGTTTAAAAACACGCAAATGCAACAGATATGCCTCTGACAATTGATTGTGAAGCATGTGTTCACTTTGGTTGTCTTACTTACTTACATAACATAATTGGTCATTACAAACCATCAGTCAAGATTACAACGTAGCTTCTCACATAACTAATGTTATGTGTGTTAATTTTGTACATGAGTGGCGGGACCTACAGTTTAAAGTCGATTCCGAACGACAGATTTTTTGAGAAACTTTTCATGGCAATTTTTTATTTAGTCTCACAGTTTTTGCCAGAAATCTGCTGTAAGGAAGTCGCCGAAGAAATCCTTTCTGTATTTTGTTTTAATGTCTAGCCTGGGGTTTAAACCCTGGGTTTACGTCTAATAAGCAATCACTCGACCTCAGGGATGGAAAAGTTGGTACAATTGTACTTTTTTTAGCACTATTTGGAAGTCAAAAACACCATAGCACCTCAATGACTTATTTAGCACTATTTAAAAAACTTTTCCCTAATCTCTCCCTACAAAGGGAGAAATAGACTGTTTGTTTCGACTGTCTCCAATTTAATCCAAACAAGGGATTTATTGAAGTCATTTAATTCGTGTTGCTACAATTTTGAAATAAAAAATGTACCATAAATAGTGATTTAAAATTAAGATCTCATAAACTTTTGTATTCCTTTATAGTTAAGTGTTAAAGTAAGTAGTACAAAGAAACAACAATGTACCTTTTTGTTAATTTTTATGTTTTTTTACGCATATACATATGTACATAAATATATGTAAAATGAATAGTCATTTAATTTTTAATAAAAAAGTTTATAAAAGAAAAAAAGTGAATTTAGTACAATCGGGCTGAAAAAGTACAATTTTTTGTGAAAGTTAGTACAATTTGTTAAGATCAATTTCCCATCCCTGCTCTACCTACTAGACTAAGGCGACTTAGTAACTTTCTTACTTAACTAATCATTATAACGATATAGTCAATATTAGAACATACAGTGAGCGTCAAAAGAAACTGTACACTATGGATGAAATTCTAACAATCACCAAATTCAACTTTTACCACTTAAGGAGAGTGCCCGAAATAATTTGACAATACTTCGAAAATTTTTATAATTTTTTTTTGTTTTAATTTTAAAAACTGGCAATGAAACAATTTTAAAATCAAAATAACTGTAATTTCTTAATGTATATATTTTTCGGTGTACAATTGCTTTTGACGTTCACTGTGGCTTCTTTTATCGAAGGATGTTTAAATTCAATTTTTGAGAAACTTTTGATGGCAATTTTATTTTACTCTTAGATTTTTAGCCTACTTTGGCTTATTAGACATAAGGCCATGTTTCAAACCTCACGACAAGCATTTCCAACAAAACGAATTATGAAAAAAAATATTTCTTCGACGACTTCCACTCAGCAGATTTCTGGCAAAAACTCTGTGAGTGAAAATAGAATTTCCACGAAAAGCTTCTCAAAAATCTGTCATTCAGAGTCGACTTTAAACTCTTGTATAAAATTTACACACACAACGTAAGTGGTGTGACGAGCTAGGTCGTGATCCTGACTAAAGGGTTCTAATAACCAATTTTTTTGCCGAACGTCTAATATGTAAACATTACCTACTAGACTATGGCAACTTCTAGATGTCTTAACCTCTATTTATGTACGCAAAACAAAACATTTTCCGAGTTGTGTAAAGTACTTGCTGAAAAGCCTTTATGACAGTTGGAATTATTTTCACAAGCAATTTTTTTATCAACATTTCTCCTTGAATTGGCTGTATAAAATTCTTGTCCAAGAAGTTATGAAAAATATCGTCCACTAGATAGCACTCAACTATTTACGGGGTTTTTGGTCTTAAAAATACATATTTTGTAATAGATATGAAACGTACAAGTCTTGATGGTTACAGATTGTGTTAATGACAGTAATAGCTAGTTTATGCCTAAGCTTTCGGCCAACTTACTATCAAATTATATATCAACAAAAATGATTTGAATTTCATGTTTGTTTTCCAATTCAATTCTTGGAAATCTGTGCTGTAAAGCTAAAATTAGGTTCATATCCTGGATAATTTAGTGGAGTCATACTAATATGGAGTCGTAGCAATGCAAATGATTTAGAACTCTAACATCAAAGTTAGCTATGGTCTAACTTTATTAATAATTTTTTTAATTGATACTTAAGAGCTTTAAAGGAGTTTTAAGCCAATTTAAAATTCAACAGATTTTGTTTACGGATACAGATTATGTTAATAACCGTTATAGATACTTTTATAACAACTTACTACTTATACATTAGCAAAAATGATTTTAATTCGAGGTTCGTTTCCCAATTTGCTCTTAAAAATCTCCACTACAAAGGCTTTAACTTAGGTTCATGTCTTGGATATTTAAATGGGGTTTTACTAACTAAGAAACTTAGCAAGTAATTTTTGTATAGCTATGCCAGTGAGCTGCAACTCTAATCTTAAAGTTAGCTATGGTCTAAGTTAACTGATAGTTAAGGACTTGTATCAACTAAAAGTTGTGTTATGTTCAAAAAGGTGTCTAAAGCCGTACATATCAACTAAAGTGCAATAGAAAATAGCTGCCTAAATCAATAATTTACTGTGAGGAAACATTCCCATTTCCCATATTTGTTATTGTTGAACATTTCGCACGAAATACTCTTATATTTTCTGTTATTTTAAAGTGTCTCTACATTCTTAATTCTCTTGCATTCTCTCTTTTCAATTCCTTTAATAAGAGCATCATAACTGTTATATGGTACGTGAGAATGGTTATCTCAGTGCTCAGCATCTTTCGTTTACTTTTTCTATTTTCTTCTTGCTGTCTCTTCTCATTGCGTATTCTTTGGTATTTTTTGGCGCTACACCCCGAAAATGATTTCTTTTTTTTCCTCCAACCTTTCTTTTTTCTATCTCTTACGTAGATTTAATGGATGTTGGTTGTTATTTTTTTTAGTTGTTTTTGTTACAATTTTTTTTTTACAGCATAGACTACTATATGTACGTGTACCATAGTAAGGTCAGTAGTAAAATTCCATTCAATCGGCTTAAACGTTAATGTCACTTTACGGTAATAGAGCGTAGAAGGAAAAAAAAGAAACGGAAAAATCTTTAAAAAACGCATACAAAAATTTATTGTTTGTTTTTGTATTCTTCTTCTCTGCTCTCTAACGGCATGTGTTTTTCTATAAATTCATAATTTGTCAGTAAAGTTACACGTTCAATTGAATTGTGATTGAAAAAAAGAGAAAACAAATGGAATTTTTAAAGAAAATTAAATAAAAATTATAAAAAAAAAAAATATTTTCAATTATAAATAAAATCATATCATAAATACCCATACTTTATTCAAAAAAAATAAAGAAAGTTTTTTAATGATAAAATAAGAAAAAGTATCACAATTACAATAATCTTTGAAAGTAATAGGAATTAAAAGTGAAATCTAAATTGTAATAAAAAAAACAAAAAAAAAGGAAAAAAAAGTAATCCTCCATACACAGTGAAATTTCATTTGGAAATCATCATGTAAAGTGTTGTTTGTTATTGTTATAATTTACATACATACATATATGTATACATTGTATGTTTTTAAAAAATATGTTAAAAGTCATATAGAAATAATAATATTATTATAAATAAATACATCTTATTTATATATATATATACATAAAAATGAATGAAAGAATATAGTGAACAAAAATATTAAAGCAAAAGATTTTACGAGGGCGGCCCAGCAGATGTACGGTGTACGTCAAAAGAAACTGTACATTAAAAGAAAATATACATTAATAAATTGTTTCATTGTCCGTTTTTAAAACTGAAACAACAAAAAAATTATAAAAAAATTTCGAAATTTTATAAAATTTTTTCGGGCACTCTCCTTAACTGGTAAAAGTTTTGGTGATTGTTAGAATTTTATCCATAGTGTACAGTTTCTTTTGACGCTCGCTGCATATACGGCAACAATAATTTGAAAGGAATTTATTTTTCGTAACGTTCAAACCTCTTAACATCGTGCTATCTTCAGGCATTACAATTTTAAAAGTTAACACTAACCACGCCACAGTGCGTGTTATATACGTTACACTATTTGGCAACGTTACTTATCGCCTATTTATACTTCAAATACTGCCATGTTTACCCACTACAGAACAGTAATGACTTTGTGAGAAGGTTTTAATAGAGTGTATAAGAATGTATCTCCTCAATAAAGCCAAATTTTTGTATCAGTATCTCGAATACATGCATAATTGGACATTACAACCCTTTAGTAAGGCTTACGACCAAGCTTCTCGCACCACTTATGTTGTGTGTTAATTTTATAAACGTGTGGCGGGACCTACAGTTTAAAGCCGACTCCGAACAGCAGATTTTTTGAGAAACTTTTCATGGGAATTTTATTTTTACTCTCAGAGTTTTTGCCAGAAATCTGCTGAGAGACACTCGCCGAAGAAATATTTACTTCGTTTTGTTGGAGATGTCTGACCTGGGGTTTGAACCGTAGCCACTCACCTAATAAGCCAACACACTACCTACTAGACTACGGCGACTAAGTTATATACGTTGCACCATTTAGTACCACTATCTGGCAACGTTACTTTTCAAATATTACCACGTTTACCTACAAGAGGCCAATAATTTCGTTGTGAGAATGTTTCAATAGAGTGTGTTTTTATTTCCTCAAAAACGATGAATTTTTTTGTCAATTGCTAACAAAGATGAGTCAAATCTAGAATGCCCTGCAAGAATGTCTACTATTTGCCACTGTAATCTCCTCTTAACTCAACAAACTTCTTTAAACGATATTCAATAGCTTTGATATACGGTTTGTAGTAAGGACCATGGCCATGAACTCAACCCAGATGTAACCCAGATAAGTTTGGAAATAAAAACTAAGCCGCTGCAACAAAATCTATCAAAAAAAATAATGGTTGATGAAGATTTTATGGCCCACTCCTTTCTGTTTCTTTACTTGGATACTTCAAGTAGACAAAATGTTGTACAAATTAAAGAAATCCAGGCCTAAAGAAGGCAGAAATATTTTCATTAAAAATATGAAATTTTCATAATTTGCAAGAAACTTGCTCACCTCAAGGCCACCTTTTACGAGTTGGTTTGCAATTACCAGTAGTTCCCTAAAACGACAACCAACAGTAATTCACAAAGTGGATCATTTCCCAGCAATGACAAATTTTCAATTGTAGTACAGAAATAATAAGAAGTTGTGGGAAATATTTTGTGAACAGCCTTTTGTTCCTTAAACTACGAACCCACGACATCACGTGGATCTGTGTTCATCTTTTATGAATTTTGATTCATACAAAGCGAACTATTTCATTGATTGATCCTTTGTGGCGTAGTGGTGCCATATCATATTCATGGTTACGAATCGTATACAAAACCATTTCATTGAAACATCTACACGATACTGTTTTCATTCTATGAGTACTCAGAGATACCCGGTCTTCTAATTTTTGGTTAAATCGCGACCATAAAGTGAAGTCATCGTTGTCTAGTAGATAGTGAATTGGCTTATTAGATGTGAGGCCACGGTTCAAACCACAGGTCCACCAAAACGAAATATAAAAAAATATTTCTTCTTCGGCAACCTTTCTCTCAGCAAATTTCTGGCAAAAACTTTGGGAATAAAAACAAAATTGCCATGAAAAGTTTCTCAAAAAAATCTGTCGTTCGTTGTCGGCTCATATATAAAAAATTAATGCACACAACATTAGTGCTGTGAGAAACTAGGTTGTAATCCTGACTAAAGGGCCGTAATGACCAATTGTGTATGTAGATATACGATCTGCAAATTTTTGTCAACTACCCGATTATAATGTTTTTCGAAATGTCTATCATATCAGACAACCATCCAATAGCTTTGTGGACTTCTTTAACCGTATTTGACGTGAACATTTTGTCAACTGCTTCGTTGTAAATATGGTACATTGTATGTTCTTTTTTTTTAAACCATTACCGTACATCCGTAATTGGTTATTACAACCCTTAAGTCAGGATTATGACCTAGCTGCTCACATCACTGATGATGTGTGTGTTAATATTATACATGAGTGGTGGGACCTACAGTTTAAAATCGACTCCAAACGACAGATTTTTGCGAAACTTTTCATGGCAATTTTATTTACGCTCAGAGTTCTTGCCAGAAATCTGCTGAGAGAAATCGTTGAAGAAGTATTTTTTCATATTTTAGAGATTTTTGACCTGGGGTTTGAACCGAGGCCTCATGTCTAATAAGCCAACACACGACTTAGTAGACTATAGCGACTTTTAGCTCTATTATAAAATTTAAAATATAAATTTATTAAAATGCGTGTGAATTTGTTTACTTGTTATTACTTCCAGTCTTCTGTGTAATTAATTGTGACTTCGTTGTTTGTTTGTTTTTTCCAGATTTGTAATAAATATTTCGAATTAAAGTCAAATTTAATAAAAATAAAACCACAAACAAAATAAAAAAGGAATTCAATTTTATTTATTAAAAATCAGTGTGTTTAACAGTGTGTTTAAATGTGTTTCTGTGCTTCCATGTAAAACAAATAATGGAAATGCAATACAAAAAATATACGGAAAGTAAATAAAAAAAAATATTCAATAAAAACAAAGAAATTAAATAAAATATTTAATTACTAGGTCGTATTAAAATAATACAATATTACATTATATGTGTATACGTAATAAAGTTTTTTGAAATTATTAAAAAGCGAGAAAAAAATTAAATTAATTTTGTATTGAAATTAAATAATTCAAGTGTAATATTTATACCAACAACTGTATTGAAATAATGATATAATTGTGCTAAAATTGTATTTGTATTTGTGTTTGTGTTTATTGGCATAAATATTAAATTAAATTCAATTAAAAAAATAATCATAAAAATTTTCATTATTATTGGAAATTAATTGCGATTGCATGCCAAATCCAAAATATAAAATTTAAATCTCATCAGTAGCAACAGCTGCAGCAACCATATTAAATTTAGATTCATGGGAATATAAAATTAAAAGGAGTTTAAAAGGATACCTTCTAAAGGATACACATTTCTATTAAGGTAAGCAGAATTTTTGTAAATATTTCATCACCAATTGAACACATTTGCAGCAAACTGCATCTAAATACGTGACATGTTTTAGGATGTTAATACATGTTATCTACTGCCATTATATTGGATATATTTTTAAAGTCTTGTATATGCAAACTTTAATAGTCAGGTTTAGATATCAAAGGGGTAAGAGAAGATTATCTTAATATAAAAAATATAAGTATAAGAGCTATTATTACAACTTGCCGTTAACTAAAGGGAGGATTTAAACGGGCAGATAGACTATTTTTCATTATTATAAGTGGACAATAAGATAGAAGTGAGCGTTAAGCTAAAGGGAAGATCATTCTACTGGTAGCGTTTAAAGTTCACTTTATGTTATGTTCACTTTTTTATATAACTTCAAATATAAATAAAGCGTGCAACTACAACAAAAAAAAGGTAACCCGTCCTTGCCACTGCGTTTAAATAAAACTTGTTTCATTTGAGCATTGTTATCGACATTGCTCCGCCACTGTCATATTTTTTAAAAAGTTAACTTTATTTTATCTGCAAATTGTAATAACGAAAATAAGTTAAAGGTAACTTTACAGTTCCCTTGAGCTAAAGGTACCTTTAACTAAACCCAAGTTTAACGACAAGTTGCATTATTACAACTTGCCCTACGAAAAGTAGTTCAGATTTCATAACCTTCAATGAATTCATAAATAAATTTTGAGGTAACGAAACGAGTGTAGAAACCTATCGTTTATGGTATGATGCTATTCTAACAATCTTTTGCTTTGAACTGTAACCTCAACTTCCACTAAATATTCGTCACTATTTGCTACTTGATCACATTTCATTATAAATAGGGCAGTTTCTACTGCAATTTCGATTGTAAATATCTGTTTGATCATGGATTGCATTTAAATTAGATATACAGTGGGCCTTAAAAGAAACTGTACACTAAGGATAAAATTCTAACAACCACCAAACTCAACTTTTACCACTTAAGGAGAGTGCCCGAAAAAATTTGACAATAACTTTCAAAACTTTTTGTGATTTTTTTTTGTTTCAATTTTAAAAACTAGCAATGAAACAATTTTAAAACAAAAATAACGGTAATTTATTAATGCATAATTTTTTTAGAGTACAATTTCTATTGACGCTCACTGTGCTAAGAGTCTTAAGCATTCTACAATACATACACATACACTTAAGGAATGGAGGTATGGAGTTGTTATAACAAAACGTTGAAGTTGTATCAACTAAAAGTTGTGTTATGTTCGACTTTTGTTCGCTTAGAACCATTTTGGACTTTTAGTTGACCTTTTCGTTTCTTCTCTCAATCTGAATGAATATTTTATATATCTACCAACCAGTAGGAAATTTGACTCATTATTAGCTTTTTTGGAGAAACCTCCACTTTTTCTTTTGGGCTCATACCTCGTCAGAGGTTCCTTACTGACCATGAGAAAGCGTCAGAGCTCTCTTAGTATGATTATTAGATATACCACGTATGACTTCACACCTTACAACTATTGTAGAAACTCGAAATTAATAGGTAGTCAAAGTCGCCGTATTCTGATTGGTAGTTTGTTGGCTTACTAGACGTGAGGTCACGGTTCAAAGCCCAGGTCACACATCGAAACGAAAATATAGAAAAAATATTACTTCGGCGACTTCTTCTCAGAAGATTTCCTTCAAAAACGCTGGGAGTAAATAAATTTGCCATGAAAGTTTCTCAAAAAATCTATCGTTTGAAGTCGACTTTAAACCGTTGACCCCGCCACTCATGTATAAAATTGACACACACAACATAAGTGGTGTGAGAAACTAGGTCGTAATCCTGACTGAAGAGTTGTAATATTGGTCGCATAGTCTAGAAGGTAGTGTGTTGGTTTATTATACGTACGACCGTGGTTAAGACACAAGACCCTAAATAAAATTGCCGTCAAACGTTTCTCAAAAATCTGTCGCTCAGAGACGGCTTTTAACTGTAAATCCCGTTACTCATGTATAAAATTATCACAAAACTCAACTTGGGTGGTGTGCGAAACTAGGTTGTAATCCTTCCACTCATCAAATTTCTGGCAAAAACTCTGAGAGAAAATAAAGTTGCCATGATAAGTTTTTCAAAGAAACTGAATCCTGACATAAGGGTTGTAATGACCAATCATGTATGTATGTAGTCATGTTTTGAGATTTGGCTTAAGTGCTGACTGCTCATGTCGGATATTATCAGTTGAAAAAAGTTATGTATTGTTATGTGGGCTTTGATTTCAGTAAAGCTGCCATTCAATCCTATTTTGTACTATGCTATCCTATCTTGACCTTGTAGATCTTTCTTCAAGCGCAACATATATTACAGGACAGCAGTTCTTCAATCTACAGCTGAATATTTACATCAAACTTGATTTGACTTTTTATCAAATATTTGCACACAATTAATCAAAACACAACCAATAGGAACAAACACTGTTGTTTTGTAACCAAACTTATGCAATATTTTGTCTGTCCCTACTATTTTGGAAATTTTTAAATATTCTATAACCATCCCTAACACATTTCCTTAACAAAGTTTCCTTTCTTCAATTAAATTTTTACTAAATAGTGCTCTTTCTTCTGTACATTCAATTCAATTAATTTGTGGCGCATGTAAGCAATAAAATTTCATGAGAATATCTTCTTAAATATTTAATCAGTTTAGTGATAACAATGTTACCTTAAAAGTAAAGTGATAAACTAAACATTAGTGTGTATGTGTGAATACATCTCTCTATTAATCTCTCTTTTCTATGTTTTACATGCCAAACTACAGTCAATAGCCATAGATTTCTGTCAAATATCAAGAAAGCAGAATAAAAAATGATAACACACAAGACAAATTATCCTGAAGCCTTTTTTGCTACAAATGGGGAAAAACACAAGTATTATCTCAAAACATGCTTGCCATTCGTTATTTATCAGGGAAAAAGGAAAAAAAACAAAGATATTGAGTGACATAGAGAGAGAGAGACTGCATGAATAAAAAAATAAAACAGAATTTCTTCTTTTTTTATTTGTGCAAAAGTGTCAAAAACAGTCGTATGTTACTGAAAGCTAACATACATACATACATACAATATAATAAAAATATATGTATATATGAATGTAAATGCCTATGTGTTAAATTTACTTTTCCCATATACATTCAGTTACACTTGCTCCCGTGTTATGTAGTGGGGGTTTCCTTCAATTGCTAAATTCTATTACATGGCATTGTAACTCTCATATATATTTTCCTATTTCCCTAAATTCTTTTTTCTACTCTTTAAACACCCTACAGTAGAATATTGAACGATTATATGGCATCCGATTGCAACACAGCTTTAAACTATCAGTATCCTTTACCTCCATAAGCATTTTCAAGTTACAGATGATCAATCCCTTGTTTTTTTGGTTTCGATGGTATTGGGTATTGGTGAAGTCGCTGCAGTCGGTAGTAGTTATTGTGTTAGCTTATTAGACGTAAGGCCACACAGGTCAGACATCAAAACGAAAATATGAAAAAATATATCTCCGGCGACTTTCGCTGAGCAGATTTCTGGCAAAATCTCTGAAAGTAAATAAAATTGCCATGAAAAGTTTCTCAAAAAAATCTGTCCTTCAGATTCGACTTTAAACTGTAGATCCCGCCACTCATGTATAAAATTAACGCACACAACATAAGTGGTGTGAGAAGCTAGGTCGTAATCCTGACTGAAGGGTTATAATGATCAATTATGTATGTTATTGGATATTGGTACCCATTAAAACCTTATCCATTCCGCTTATAACATTAAGAGAATGAACTTGGCTGATCCACATTGTGTGAAAAGATTCAATGGATCGAAATCATCAATGAAGCCGCAAGGGGCAACACAATTTCAAGTCGACTTCGAAAGGCAGATTTTTTAAGAAACTTTTCAGAAATCTGCTGAGAGGAAGTCGCCAAAGAAATATTCAAATTTCCTTTGTTTGAGATATCTGATCGAGGGTTTGAACCGTGGCCTTACGTCACTCTACCAGAGATCAGAATTGATTATTCAAAAAGTAGAATCGAATCATACTCATAATTTCTGATACGTGTACGCATTCATACTTATTTTAATATCATGGAACCTCTACTCATATTCAAAGTTTGAAGTACTCATCAGACTCATTCACACTTAACAACATGTATGATGTTGTTAATTTCGAATCTCCATAACTCAACATTTACAAGAATCACAAAATAAATATGAATCGCGTACGAACACTTAAATACTCACTAAACGGTTGTGTTTTTGCTCTGTTTGCTGCTCTGTCTTTTTTGTTTATGAGTATGTATTTTTTCTTTTTTTGTAAATGCAAAAACAACTAAGACTGTAAATTTTGAAGAATGATTCGAGTCACTCGAATCATTTATAAGTATTATGAGTATTTTTCTAAAGTTATCAATCTGAATGAATAGGCTTATGAGTCAAACATATTTCGAATGGTATGAGTTTGATGTCAACGTTGTAGTCATACTCATTGCAACCCGTTTCAATGTTGTAGTAAGTATGAATCAGACAGAGTAGTCAATATTGTTGACTCACTTATATTCAATATTTCAAGAGTGCTTATGAGTAGCTAAAAACAGATTCATTGCTGATCTCTGCACACTACCTATTTGACTACGGCAACCTCATTGCAAAAGGTAACAAATAAAAGTGTCAGCGAAGAATAGAACCAAAGGCTTTACTGAGATCTTATTTTCTAGACAAAGCTGAACAAATTTATAATCTAGAAAACAGGTAGCTAGAGTTATAATGGAACCGCGGTCGAGTCCATAGACTCGGTGCTAATAATCTAGGCTGTAGCATAGTTCTTTGGAGAGACTACTATATTTTCTTAATCAATCTCATAGGCATGAAGCAATTGAGTTCAATTACGGATGATTCTATAATCAAAAGTCAAAGTCATTGTCGCTGTCATAATGCTTTGAAATTTGTCCGATTTGTCTGTATGTGATTTGAGTCTGTAGTCGCCGTAGGCAGCCCGAGGTTCAACTCTTAGCTCAGACATCTGGAGCAAAACGAAATATGAAAAAATATTTCTTCGAAGTCTTTTGTCAAAAACTGTGTAACAAACTGCCATGAAAAACTTCTTAAACAATCTGTCGTTCGGAATCGACTTTAAACTATAGGGCCCGCCACTCATGTGTAAAAATTATCACACAGAACAGATGGTATGAGAAGATAGGTCGTAATCCTGACTAAAGGGTTGTAATGACCAATTATGTATATAATAGGTATTGATATCATATAATCTCCTCCTTGAGGCGTATACAAGCCTATTACCATTTAAAATTATTAACAAAAAATTCGACCTTGACCGCAATAAGAATTTTTGTTTTGTTTCTTATTTTACAAAAATATTCCTTCTTTTCAAATAACGAGATTGTTAACACTGTTCCTATACTACAAGCAAATCTGTTAATGTACACACTGTGTGTGTTAACTCATGGATACCATACTGCCAAGTATTCATTTTATTTTGTATATACAGTACAGTGTGCTACAAAATTAAATACAAATGTAAAATATCTTTAAAAATAGTTCAAAGCAATGATTTAAAATAATGTTGTATGACTAAAAAATAAATACCATGTATATGTATATTACTATTGTCCTACTAAATTGCCCACAATTTCTACCACTGACTGTAGCTATTGCATTGAACAAAAACATAAATTGATCGATAAACGAAACAATATTAATTGTATTGCTAACTAGAATTTTAGTGTTTGTACTTTGATTGAACTTTCACTGGATACAATCATTGTTTTTATTGTTGCATTGACTATTGCTGTTGTTGTTAAGAACTTTGTGAACCTTTTGTTGGTAAGAAATTGAAATATTTAACACACTTTTATGATTCTCTTTTATTCTCAATTGTTAATTCATAATTTTAATATTCTGTACGATAGATTGCTGTTATCTTTGTTATCCCTCTTCCATTGAGTTCTTACTTAGGATAGTGAACTGAAACCGTGAACTAGTAATATCAACGTACGGGAGTTCTTAGACAAATATTTATTCAAAGTTTGAAGTACTCATCATATTCATATTTAACACCACGTATGATTTTGTTGATTTTGGCTCTCCATAACTCAACATATACACGAAGCACAAAGTAAGTATGAATCGCGTACGAACACTAAAATACTCACTGGAAGGTTGTGTGTTTGCTCTGCTTGCTGTTCTGTCTTTTTTATTTTTTTGCAAGTGCAACAACAACTAAGACTGTAAATTTTGATGAATGATTCGAGTCACTCGTATCATTTATAAGTATTACAATTTTTCTAAATTTATAAATTTGAATGAGTATGCTTATGAATCATAAACAAACATATTTCGAATGTTATGAGTTTGATGTCAACGTTGTATGCATACTTATTGCAACCTGTAGTAATAAATCAACGTTGTAGTACGTACGAATGAATCAGAGTACATAGTTAAATTCAATATTGTTGACGCACTTATGTTAAAAATTTCATGAGTGCTTATGAGTAGCGAAAAAACGATTCACTGCTGAGATGTGGTGCGTATGTACATATGTAATTGGCCATTACAACCTTTCAGTCAGGATTACGACCTAGCTTCTTACACGACTTATTTTGTCTGTGTTAATCGCATACATGAGTGGCCGGGCCTTTAGTTTAAAGTCGACTCCGAACGACAGATTTTCATGAAACTTTTCATGGCAATTTTATTTTCCACTCTTTTTTGCTAGAAATCTGATGAGAGTAAGTTGCCGAAGAAATACTTTTTTATTTCGTTTTTTTCGAGATGTCTGGGCCGGGGTTTGAACCGTGGCCTCACGTTTAATTAGCCAACACACTACCTACTAGACAACGGCAACTTCACGAAATACAGGTACATTTTCGATAATTATGTATTCGTGGCAATTATAAAAAATGCAAATGGAATAACATTTAGACGACGGTTGGAGTAGACTTTCAACTGTAGGTCCCGCCACTCATGCATAAAATTTAACACACACAACATAAGTGGTGTGAAAAACTAGGTCGTAATACTGACTGAAGGGTTGTGATAACCAATTATATGTCTATGTTAGGTATGTGAACAAAAAATTTAAAGATATTTGCCTTAGTAAGAGTTACGGGAGCTGTGATCCACCAATAACTATCATGCTGAGGATAAGAAAATTTCTACCAGCAACTATTGAAACTTTTAAGTTTTTTTTTCATCAGTATTCGTACTAAAGACAACGTTTACTGAAGCCACAGTGAAAGCAATCAAGTTACGAGACCTGTGTACGTATCGCTGAAATACTTTATGAAATATTTTAAAAATAAATAAGTCTGACAGTGAATAATAATGCAATGGGTTCATTAAGTGTTTTCCCATGCAAAGTTCCCCAAAAAAATTCATGACTATGGATATTAAAACGTGATTTTAGCAAGAAATTGAATACAAAAAACTACAAGCTGAGTAGAACTTTTCTTAACACAAAACTTTTGGCAATTGTTTACGGCCACTTTATCATTTCTTTTGTTTCTTTTCATATATAAAACCAGGGAAACTTTAAAACTTAAAAAGAAAAAAAGTTGAGTTTATTAAATGTTTACGACAGTGTTTATGGCCTGAGATTAAAAACGTTTTCACAACATAAAACAGAGAATTTTCTTTTCTTTTGATTTTTATGACTGTTTGTGACAAACAGTTGACACTGTTATCCAGTTGGTAGTGTGTTGGCTAATTAGACAAGACAATCAAGTTTAAATTTAAGTTCTGACATTTAAAAAACAAAATGAGAGTCAGATTAGTTAAACTGCAGTTTCAGCCGCCATAATTGAATAAAATTAACACACGCGCAACATGGGTAGTATAAGCAGTGAAGTAGTAATCCTAACAGCCTTTGTGGTCTAAAAAAATATTCAATTACGTGTCGGAACTACACTTACGTTAAATCTATCTCGTAACCGTCTGTGAAAACTCTCGACAGTCATAATGCTATATACACCAGAGATCAGCAATGAATCGTCTTTCGCTACTCATAAGCACTCATAACATTTTGAATATAAGTGAGTCAACAATATTGAAATTTAACTATTCATTCGTACTTATCACAGCGTTGATTTATAAGAACAGGTTGCAATGACTATGCGTACAACGTTGACATCAAACTCATACCATTCGAAATATGTTTGATTCATAAGCCTACTCTGTTAGATTCATAACATTAGAAAAATACTTATAATACTTATAAATGATTCGAGTGAACACAAAACCTTCTAATGAGTGAGCGCATGAGAATCATATTTATTTTGTGCTTCGTGTATATGTTGAGTTATGGAGCGGCGAAATCAACTATATCATACGTGTTGTTAAGTATCAATATGATGAGTACTTCAAACTTTAAACGGAGTAGTAGTAGGTTCCATGATATATCAGAAATTATGAGTATGATTCGATTCTACTCATCTTTTTGAATACTCATTGCTGATATACACCCAAAGGCTGATGATACCTCGGATCGACTTCTGCAGAAGCTGTATAATGCAAAGGAAGGAGGCTAAAGAGCATCTTCTCTGTCATTGTCTCGAACTTGGAGACGATGTGATAAATTTTTGAGTGCCAAGAGAGAAATTGTGTGGCCAGACGTGATTCGAAGTCGTCGTAGTCTAGTAGGTAGGGTATTGTGCAGTCACGGTTCAAATCATAGGTCAAACATATCCATCAAAACTAAATTAGAAAAATTATTTTTTCGGCGACTTCCCCTCACCAGATTTTTGGCAAAAACTGGGAGAGCAAATAAAATTCCATGAAAAATTTCTCAGAAATCTGTCGTTCGGAGTCGACTTTAAACTGTAGGTCCCGTCACTCACGGACAAAATCAACATACACAACATGGGTGTTATAAGAAGCTAGGTTGCAATTCTTGCTAAAAGGTTGTAATGTGTAGAGGATGGCTTTGAAGTTTTCATCAGATATTATATTTGAATTTCATATGGAAACTTTGGTAGAATTCATCTGAGGTAAGCTTTACACGGCTGACAATTTTTTCCTGTACTAAAATTCTTCCGTTCTTTAATTTATATTTGATTTCAACAAGCCTACATAAATATGTGTCTGTAAAGACTTTAAATTATGTTGTATCATTTGGTACAATACATTTTCATTACAAATTTTAAATGAGAAACCCCCAGTGCCTATTGTGTTCATCTACTCCAAATAAATTACTTCCCTTTGCTATTTAATCTTCTGTTTCATTCTAATTTAAAAAAGAAAAAAAATTACGTTCACAAAACCTTATTTCGATTTGTCAACCATCGCTCTTGATACTAATAGTTGTAATGAAAATTTGTGGTAACAAATAAATTTACTTCGAAATGCCCATAGGACCACTCACTTATATGACCACACACTTATACTACACCATGTGGAGTACATACCCGGTGTCATGTCGAGTGTTCTTGTAGCAAGTCGGCAATAAGTTTAAATAAAATTATGTTGTGTTGGTTTCTGAAGTCGTAGGAATGTAAATTTGAACATGTTTAATGTAAATGAATACATACATACATACATATGTACATATGCATGTTTGGTATGTTTGTAGCAAAATATTAGCATTGATTTGGTCTCTTAATAATCTGTGGTAACCGAATGAATGTGAAATTTACGTGAACGAAACAATTGCCTTTGGAGTCTCATGTTTTGTGGGAATTCATTAGAAAGAACATGGGCCACAATTTCGAATAAGATAAGAAACGAGTATTATTCTCTTTTTTTTTGTTGACTCTATTTTAGGTAGGTAGGAGTGTTTGTCCCCTCTTTCTCCTCCGACCAAGTGCCGGGCATGTGCACAGTAAGTGAAGAACAGTCTCATACTCCTCTTCATCTCCACAGCTTATGCAGATAACAGTGCTGAGCTTACTTCTTTGGAGTTTAAGCAGAGCCGCCGGCCGCCTCTTATTCAGACTTGGCCAGATTTTCTGCGGCGTTCTAGCAGCGCCCGAAGCTGCATTGTCAATTGTAAGAGAATTCATCAGAGAGTTCGATGGTCGTGACCCTTATGGCAAGTTCATCCTCTCTGCAGCTACCGGGAATGTCCCTATATCCCGGTACCCGTGTGATACAAACATCATATCGATTCGCTACCTCGTTAAGACATCTGCTACAGTCATATACCGTCCTGGAGTTCAGCACTCTCTATATACAAAAGTTATTTCAAATCGCCTTAAATTCATACTAACCAAGTTGTAACTCCGCATACGGTAGCATTTTGTTGGAAATGTCTGACCTGGGGTTTGAACCAAGACCTCACGTCTAATAAGCCCGCACTCTACCTACTAGACTACGGCGACTTCATAGCTATCTTTATTGGTTTAAAGAACGCTTTAGATTTCATAAAACAAAACTGTGTTCGTGAAGCCTTTAAAACTGATGTCAGACGAAAGTAATCCACATCACCTTGATAATATTTTCAAACACTGCTCCTCACTTCTGTTGCAACTGAAACATTTGATAAACTCGTTACTGTAGACTTTATTAATCATGGATTACTCACTTACTTAACTGGCCATTAACAGCCCGATTAACGGATATCGGCTTGCCTTAACACATCCTTCCAGGCGGTGCTGCTACTTGCGAGCCTTTTTCCTGTTGGTCACACCAATCGATGAAAGGGCTTCCCCGATCAGGTCCTTCCAACGCGAACAAGGTCGTCCTCTTCGTCGACTTCCAAAAATCTCCGCATCAAATACATGTCTCGCCGGTGTATCCTCGTCCATTCGAACGACATGTTTGAACTAAAGCAACCGCTGGATGTTAATACGCTGCACAACGTCCATGTCGTTGGGGAGCTAATACAGCTCACTGCTGGATCGGATGCTGAAATCATTGTCAACTCGCACTGGACCGAAAATCTTACGTAGGACTTTTCTCTCAAATACTCTCAAGGCCGCTGCATCAGTACTTAATAGGGTCCATGCTTCTGCGCCATAAAAAAAAGCACGGGCAGGATGATCGTTTTGTAGACGTCTTGTAGTTTTGTCGTACGAGAGAGATCTTTGCTACTCAATTGTCTATTGAGACCATAGTAGCCTCTGTTGACAAGAGTATCCTGCGTTTGATCTCCAGACTGACATCATTTTTGGTGGTAACGGCGGAGCCAAGATAATCATAGATTATGTGGGTTCTCTTTGGCGAAGTTCCTTTAGTTTTAAGATTCTTGGAAATGCAATGGAATACAGTAATACCTCGAATTACATCGCAGTTGGTTCCAAAAAAAGGCGACGTAAATCGAATGACGACGCAAATTGAAGTTAGAGGGAACAAAAAATTACTTGCTTACAGTACTTGCTTACAGTAATCCTTCGATTTATGTCGCCTCGATTAACGTTGTTTCGATGAACGTCGTAAAATTTTTTGTTCCCTCTAACTTCAATTTGCGTCTTCATTCGATTTACGTCGCCTTTTTTGTGAACCAACTGCGACTTAAATCGAGGGATTACTGTACTTACTTACTTAACTAATGACTAAAACCTTTTAGCTAGGATTAAAACCTACTTTCTCATATCACTCGTTTTGTGTATGTTAATTTTGTCCATTCGTGACGGGACCTACAGTTTAATGTCGACTTTATGAAACTTTTCATGGCAAATTTATTTACTTTCAGAGTTTTTGCCAGAAGTCTTCTGAGGTTAGGTCGCCTAATGAAATATTTTTTTAAAATTTCGTTTTGTTCGAGATTTCTCAGCCCAAACCCCTACCAACTAGATAACGGAGACTCGATGAATGCTGAATTATAATACGAAAAGCATTTGTTTTAGATGCAGAGCATCTTCCTTACCATATGCATCTTACCCCTATGGATTTTCGTGCTAATAACACAATAAATTCTTACGTACAGCATGTGTATTAGAAATGGAATATGAAATCTTTCAACGTTTTTGTAAATTAACTTCCACTGATAATGGAAAATTTATTCTCTTTTAAACTACAATAAATCTGTCGAAATATTAAGAAATTTTATTTCATAAAATCAAAATACTTTCCAATGCCTGAAGTTTGTTCAATAAAATCTGCATTAAACCCTTGAGGCAATAAATTGAAATCCAAACACCAGACAATATGCAAATAATTCTGAACAGTTGAAATGAAAACAAAAATTAAATCATAAAACTTTCCTTAGTATTCAAGCATATCCAAGCCACCACCATCACCACTCTTCTGTGTGTGTCTGCGTACTTATATTGGAAGAAAGGAAAACAAGAACTTTAGTCATCAACATCTGCCTGGGTTATCAAAAAACGAATGAAAATTATTTTAATTCTTGTGGGAGAAAATGGGAAGAGGGAATGAAAAAAATAAAAAGAAATTTAATGAATGATTTAAGTGAGACAAACTTTAGAGAAAACCTTAAAGAAATATTCGTTACATAAATGGTTATGCTGATTGCAATGCTATTTTGCTAATGCATTCAGTTTATATTTTTTAAAAATATTTTTTTTTGTTTTGTTTTCTTTTGTATTTTTGTTTGAAACGATTGAGGTTTTCTTCTTCTCCTTCGTCAAATAAATAGAAAAAATTTTTACGCAAATATTTGTGTACACTTTACATTGTCATTTACTTCCAGCCACTTATGTTTTAGCTGCACATTCATGTACATACAGTAAGCGTCAAAAGAAACTGTACACCAAAAAAATACATACATTAATAAATTACCGTTATTTCTATTTCAAAATTGAAACAAAAAAAAATAAAAAAAAAAAAACATAAAATTTCAAAATATTGTCAAATTTTTTTCGGTCACCCTTAAGTGTTAAAAGTTGAGTGTAGTGATTGTTAGAATCTTATCCTTAGTGTACAGTTTTTTTGACGCTCACTGTACATTGCATCCATTTGCAAAGCATCATTTTCTTTTTTCATTTTCATTCAATTGTATTACGCCACACTTGTGTCTCACACTTTATCTAACACAGGCTTTTTAGGTTTTTAGTTTATGTACTAGTGGCAAATACAGTGAGTTTCAAAAGAAATTGTACACTGAGGATAAAATTCTAACAATCATCAAACTCAACTTTTACCACTTAAGTAGAGTGCCCGAAAAAATTTGTTAATATTTTGAAATTTTTTTGTAATTTTTTTTTTTGTTTTAATTTTAAAAACTGTCAATGAAATAATTTTAAAATAAAAATAACATTAATTTATTAAAGTATATTTTCTTAATGTACACTTTCTTTTGATGCTCACTGTACATACGAATGTCTGTAGCACATGCATACATTTTTCTTTTCATTTTTCAATTCCATTCTTTTACATTTTTTCGCCATTTCTGCGTAAGTGAGTATAGTCTGGAGGGAATTCAATTCCATTTTTTACCCATTTTTTACCATCAAACTTATGAGACAAACAATTAGAATTACGATGTAGATGAGAGTGTAGTCTGATTGTATGGTACCTGTAGAAGGCATCTTGTTAAAACAAATACGAGTTACATTTGAAAGGAGGTATACATATTTGGAGGCATATGTACATTTATGCAATTCGCGCATTAATACGTATGTATGTTAGAGAGTAGTTTAGTTAAACGTTTCGTTCGTTATATAATTTCAACACTGTTTGGTCAGAGAAACACGTTCTAAGTTTACTACATATTATGGAAGCAGATGCTCGTTACAGTCAGCATTTCATTTTGAGAATTGGCACTAGATTAAAACTAGATTTTCAACACCTTCTGAATTCTAAAAGGATATGTAATTTAAGATATTTGAATGAGAATTTAATTAGATTTCTACCTTGCTTTTATTCATCTGCAGACTGCATTATATGAAGTTTACTCTACAGATGCGAAAAGATTAGCGTAGCGGGTAGCTTGCCGTTCACGAGCAAGTTTAATCAGTGGCCAAATGGTCCATTGTGTTATCCTGTATGAGGTGAGCCCCTTTGTCATGATCCGTTAGTGGTGGGTTTGAACCAACCCAAGCTTCGGCGGAGAAAGGTTGGCTTTTAAGGAGGGAAGTCTCATCCAGATGATGTGAATTAATTTCGTCAATACGGCTTCAGTTTTCAAGACTTCGACAATACAATTCCGTCGTATTAAATTTAAAGCGCTGTTTAAACCAATAAAGTTAGCTATGAAGTCACTGCAGTCTAGCAGGTAGTGTGTCTGTTTATTAGACGTGAGGCCATGGTGCAAACTCCAGGTTAGACATCAAATTAAAAATATGAAAAAATATTTCTTCGAGGACTTCCTCTCAGCAGATTTCTGGCAAAAACTCGGAAAGTAAACAAAATTACATGAAAAAGTTTCTCAAAAATCTGTAGGTCCCACCACTCATGTATAATATTAATACATACATAAGTTGTGTGAGAACCTAGGTTGTAATCCTGACTGAAAAAGCGAAATGACCAATTATACATGTTCTGCAAGCTGCTTTTTATAAAGCTTACTCCACAGATGCGAAAAGGTTAGCGTAGCTGGAAGCTTGCCTTTCACAGGCAAATTCGCTCGGTGGCCATATGGTACATTAACACAATGCGAGGTGAGCCTCCTAGTAATGATCCGTTAGTGGTGGGTTTGAACTAACCCGAGCTTTGGCGCGTAAAGGTTGGTTTTTATAAAGGAAGGTCTTAGAGGACGGCTATACCGCCTCAGGACAGAATGAAGGCCTTCATACCGCTCGTTGTGGTGAGCAGACATCAGCAATGAATCGTTTTTTCGCTACTAATAAGCACTCATGAAATTTTGTGTCAACAATATCGAAATTTAACTACTCTGATCCATTCATACTCACTACAACGTTGATTTATAAGTACAGGTTGCAATGAGTATGCGTACAACGTTGATATCAAACTCATACCATTCGAAATATGTTTGATTCATAAGCATACTCATTTAGATTCATAACTTTAGAAAAATACTTATAATGCTTAGAAGTGATTCGAGTGACTCGAATCATTCATCAAAATTTACAGTCTTAGTTGATGTTGCATTTAAAAAATAAAAGAAAGAACAGCAAGCAGAACAAACATACAACTTTCTAGTGAGTATTTTACTCTTCATAAGCGAATTGTACTTATTTTGTGATTCTTGTATATGTTGAGTTATGGAGAGTCAAAATCAACAACATCATACGTGTTGTTAAGTATGAATATGATGAGTTCTTCAAACTTTGAATATGATCAGAGGTTCCATGATATTAAAATAATTATGTATGCGTATAAATGTCGGAAATTATGAGTATGATTCGATTCTACTCATCTTTTTGAATACTCATTGCTCATCTCTGATGTTGAGCTACCTGGAACCTGAAAAGAAACGTTTATCTTTAACACAGTTAACGAAAATTCAACCATATTGAAGACATGATACTCAGAGTGTTGATACTTGCTTGTTGATCACAAGAAAACAATGCCTACGTAGAATTCGAACACTTACAGAACCTATTTCTATTGATGTACAAAAAAAGTAATTATTACTGAGCCCTTCACACAAAACAGCTTGAAAATTAAAGTTGAATAATCAGAAATTTGTTCAAGTAATTGTCTGCCTTTGAGTTTTTATTTTTCATTTTAATAAACCACACATCTTTCTTTAAATAATTATGCTGATATAAGCACATACATACCGGGAGCGTCAAAAGAAACTGGATAAAATTGATAAAATTTCAACAATCATCACACTCAACTTGACAAAAATTTGACAAAATGTCGAAATTTTTTTTTCAATTTTAACTGGCAATGAAGCAATTTTAATATAAAAATAACTGTAATTTATTAATGTATATTTTTTAGTGTACAGTACACAAAACCGTAATTTATTAATATATATTTTTTAGTGTAATTTCTTCTTATGATGCTCACTGTATGTATGTATGTAAATACATATACAAAATGGGTATCGTTAAAGAGCCATATTATTTTATTTCGGCGTTGTATTTTTGTTTTTTTTTATTTGTTTTACACTTTCCTTTTAAAAATCCAATATTCTTATTCGAAAGTGGTATTCTCAGCAAATCTACATAAACCTCATACTGTGGCAAATGACGTCAATTAAATATTTTTGATCTGTCACTATAAGCTTGCAAAAATACTTCTGACAACATCTAGAAATGAAAGTAACATAAATGTTATGAAGAATACAAATGAAATGGAGTTATATACCGACTAGTTAAATGGAAACATATTTATATTACATACATATACACATATATAATTGGTCATTACAACCCTTCAGTTAGGATTACGACCTATCTTCTCACACCACTTATGTTGTGTGTGTTAATTTTGTAGATGAGTAGCGAGATCTACAGTTTAAAGTCGACTCCGAAGAACAGATTTTCGAGAAACTTTTCATGGCAATTTCATTTCACACCCTCTGACTTTTTGCGAAAAATATGACGAGAGTAACTTGCCGAAGTAATATTTTTTTTTATTTCGTTTTGTTCGACGTGTCTGGGCCGTGGCCTCACGTCTAATCAGCCGACACACTTCATGGCAATTTCATTTACTCTTTTCCAAAAATCCGCTGAGAGGAAGTCACGAAGGAATATTTTTCATATTTTCGTATTGATGTCTGTCGTAGGTTTTGAATTGTGGGCTCACGTCAAATAAGCCAACACACTGCCTACTAGACTACAGCAACTTCATACTTATATTAATTTCTCGCAATTTGATGGCTAACATGCTGATGTAGGCTGGACAGTGAAATTTAAACGTGACCTTTGAATCAAATTTTTCGAATGTTACAAACGCCCTCATACACTCTATTCACTTCCTACTACTGTACTGGAAGGATACAAACGAAAAATATTGTCATTTATTGTAAAATAAGAGGGGGAATGATAAGAACAAAAATTATAAAAAAAACACTGGAAAATGAAAAATGCTGAGTGTTGAGGGTTTTTGTGTAACCAAAACAATATTGTTGGGGTTTCATCTTCTCTCTTATATCTTCACATTAAATTTTTAAATTTTTTTATTCACATTTAAGACGATTATATTGAAAAGGTGGTAAAAGTAAGCATCACATTTACTTCATCTTAAATAAACAACAGTATCAGTAGCATAATCTCATTGGCAGTGACTCACAATTTATGACTGAATTGACTGAATGAAATTTATAATTCGAATACAAATTGTATAACAATTATAGCGGGTTTTATGCAAAGGAAGGTAATCATAAGATATCTTATTTACTTAATTGATCATTAACAATCCGATTTACGATTTCGGCCTGCCTTAACACATCCTTCCAGGCGCCTCGGCTTCTTGCAAGCCTTCGCTGTTGGATTGGATGCTGAAATCATGGCTCGCACTGGACGGAAGATCTTACGTAGGACCTTTCTCTCGAATACTCTTAAAGCTGCTGCATCGGTGCTTAACAAACAGTGTACATGCCTTTAAGCCATAAATAAGCAGAGGATGAGTACCTTGTTGAATATTAATTTTGTCATACGAAGGAGGTCTCTGATACTCAATTGCCTATTGATATCATATCATATCATAGAATAATCCTGCGTTTGATTTCCAGACCGCCATCATTTTTGGTGGTAACAGCGGAGCCAAGATAAATAAATTCCTTACCCATATCGAAAGTATAATTATCGGCCGTAAATTGAGATCTAATACCCCGCTTGTCCCCGATGTTCATATTTATAGAGATTTCGAGAAGGAAGTCACGAACATTCGCGTTCAAGAACATTCATCAGACTGTTTACCATGCCGTATAAAAGG
This sequence comes from Sarcophaga variegata, assembly GCA_932273835.1. Classification (NCBI taxonomy): domain Eukaryota; kingdom Metazoa; phylum Arthropoda; class Insecta; order Diptera; family Sarcophagidae; genus Sarcophaga; species Sarcophaga variegata. The sequence continues at coordinate 111,495,053 of OW026362.1, read as the reverse complement.
CAAGGCAAAGCAGCCGAGTCGGTTAGTGGAGTTCAGTCAGTCTTGTGTGAAGACGCGGTGCATTTGAAGAGAGTAATCGTGCTTTGCAGATCTGCGTTACAAAGATCCGTCGAACAATTATCTAGTAATTGTTATTGTTTATACAAAGGGTGTAAACAAGGAAAAGCAATTGTTGTTGTTTATATAAAGTTGTAAACACTGGCACAGTGGGATGCAATACGCCGCATGTCTCTACTTGTTGACGGCATATACCTCGTTTTGCCCTCATTTACTGCCAGACCCATCTTAATAGCACTAGAGGCAGCAGTCACATCTCACTTAGTACGCCCTATAATGTCACTGTCGTCAGCGTACGCAAACAGCTGGACGCTTTTTTGAAAAATAGTGCCATTCCGATGCACTCTCGCCTTCCGCAGAACACTCTCTATGACAAAGTTGAAGCGGTTGCACGATAAGGAATCGCCTTGTCTGAAACCTCGGATGGTATCAAAAGGTTCGAAGATTAGATAATAAATAACAGCAACTAAGCTTTCTAAACATTTAATATCATTGACGTTCATTGTACATCAGTTGAAAAAACTTTAAGTAACTAATACATCTCAAGTAATTGTGTTCCTTTTATTTCCATGACAAATTACTTCAACGTTAAAAAAAATGCAAATACTGTTCCACATCATGAAAGCACACACATACGCATTAAAACACATTAAAAAATTATTTTTCAAATGTATTTATGTATACACGGTAGTAAGTACACTGTAGAAGGGAAGAAGGAAGTACTTTAAGAATTTTCACATTAAAAACTTTTCTTTTCATTTTTATTCCCATTTTCTTTTTTTTTCTTTTTCTTTTTTTTCTTTTTGCATACTTTTTTAACATTCTTCGAGTGTTTTTGTTGGTACAGATGCGCGTCTATAGAAAATTTCCTTTTTTTATCACGGTAACCGTTAAGGATATGTCGTCTCATTGTAAATATAGTGAGTGTCAAAAGAAACCGTACATTACAAAAAGAAATATACATTAATAAATTACCGTTATTTTTAATTTAAAATTGTTTCATTGGAAGTTTTTAAAATTCAAACAAAAAAATTAAAAAAATTTCGAAATATTGTGAAAATTTTTCGAGCACTTGTTAGATTGTTAGAATTTTATCCTTAGTATACAGTTTCTTTTGACACTCACTGTACATTCTATGAAATAATTTCCCATTAAGAAAATCACGCATTTTGTAGATATTTGATTCAGTTCAGAGGAGAATGTATTCAAATTTTTTTTTTTTTTTTTTTGGAGAGGGAACACTTACTTATAATGAAAACAAACAAAAAACAAATACAGTGAGCATCAAAAGAAACTGTACATTAAGAAAAATATACATTAATAAATTACTGTTATTTTATTTTAAAATTGTTTCATTAACAGTTTTTAAAATTGAATCAAAAAAATTAAAAAAAATTACAAAAAATTGGGTAATATTGTCAAATTTTTTTCATGCACTCTCCTTAAGTGGTAACAGATGAGTTTGATGATTGTTAGAATTTTATCCATAGTGTACAGTTTCTTTTGACAGTCACTATATATGTATAAGAAAAGTTAGAAAATTGTTGTTTGCAAATGAAAAAGTTTTATGAGTTCCAATTAAATCTTGAGGAAACTGTGCTCAATTCAAATGAATGTGACAGCATAAACAACAGACTTCTTCGCACTGATACTGAATAACACCAGGCAAGATGTAGAGAAGTAATGTAAATAACGTTTCATAAAAGCCTATTGACTTTCGTGTACTTGATGCTGAAGCTCACAGCTTAATACATTAACTTGGTAAATAAAGAAAGAGACTGAAGATATTTTATCAGTCAGTATTAAATTAATTAAAGTTTTTATTAAACTTTTCTTTGTTTGTAAAATTTCGACCTAGCTTCTCGCACCTAGCTAGATCGTAATCCTGACTAAAGAGTTGTAATGACCGATTATGTATTGTTACGAAAATGAAAAATCAAGATACTGGTGTTTTGCTTTTACATCGCTTAACATTAAAATTATAAACAAAAACTACAAACAACAAAACATTGCAAGTAAACAAACCTGTTTACAAATTATCGTGCTGCTTAATATAACAACAAACGCCAGCAGAAAAAAATGGTAAACAAAAATACAACAACAAATACTACAAGAATAAATGTTAACAAAATACACAAACAACAATAATGAATGTAAACAACGATGTTTACATTTAAGAAGATCTTGAGAAAGCGAAATCATGAACATTCATCTTCAAGAGCATTCATCAGACTGTTTTACTTTGCCATATAAAGGGCAAGGCAAAGCAGGCGACAGAGTTAGTGAAGTTCAGTCAGTCTTGTGTGAAGATGCGATGTGTTTGAAGAGAGTAATCGTGATTTGAAGATCTCCGTTGCAAATATCTGTCGTATAATTGTCTAGTAATTGTTATTGTTTATGTAAAGGTATAAACAGAGGAATAACAAAAAATGTAATTCTTGTTGTTTACATAAAGTTGTGACCAGTGGCATACAGAATCGTGTGAATAATAAAGAAATTTAATTAAAACTAAACAGAAAAAATTATTTTTATTTTATTTGCAATCTACAAGCTTATATTTTAAACGTTTTTAAAAGGTAAAAACGTAACAGTAGGTTGTTTGTAAAATTATTATTGAAACCTACACAAATGTAAACAATACCAAATTTGCTTATGTAGAACAGGGTATTAAATAACTTTAGTTTGTTTTCGAAATCAACACCCACGGAATAACAATAAAACAAATGCAAACGAAATTTAAAATTGATTACCCCCGTTTAATAGAAAGATTTGTGTTTGGCGTATCTTTTCTGTGAAATATTATTCTCTAAACAATTCAAAATATTATTATTTATTTACACAAATTGAAAACAATTTTATGTTTTTATTTATTCAACATAAATTTTTCACTTCCTGTGTGTAAATATTGTTGCTGTTGAGCGTCCATAAATTATTGTTTGAAATGTCAAAAAAAAAACAGCAAAAACATCTAAAATTTTCACTAAAACATGAAAATTTTAACATTTTGACACCGAGTTTGTTGTTATCGTAAACAATTAGAAGCGTAAATAAATTATGGTTGGCTATTCATGATTATGATGATGGGGCGAGTAATTAAAAATATTATTTGGGGCAATGAATGACAGGTTTATGACTTTAACAAGAGTGAGCTTACAAAACATTAAAAATATTAGAAAATTAATTATATTCCTGACTTTTTTTGATGATGGTTATTAGAGATCAGCAATGAGTACTCAAAAAATTAGTAGAATCGAGTCATACTCATAATTTCTGATACTTTACACATTATAGTCGCCGTGGTCTAGTATGTAGTGTGTTGACAGATTATACGTGAGGCCTGGGTTCAAACCCCAGATCAGGCATTTCCAACTGAGCGAAATATGAAAAAGTATTTATTCGGCGACTTCTTCTCAGCAGATTTCTGGAAAAACTCTGATACTCAATAAAATTGCAATGAAAAGTTTCTCAAAAATCTGTCGTTCGGAGTGGACTTTAAACCGTACGTCCCGCCACTCATGTATAAAATTAACACACACAACGTAAGTGGTGTAAGAACTAGGTCGTAATCGTAACTGAAGGGTTGTAATGACCAATTATGTTATGTATGTATGTAAGTTTTGGCAATGAATACTATGAAATCATTATGAATCAAATTTGTGGCGTATTAAAGTATTGCAGTTCAACGTAAGACTTTATTTTGTCGTTTTCAATTTCTTGCTGTATGAGTAGCAAAAGTTGTTCCCTTTAACTGGATAGCAGAGCTTGCATTCCAGTCTCAAGCCAACATAAAAATAAGAGGTTAAGGGTCATTATTACAACTTGCCGTTAACTAAATGGAGGATTTTAATGGGCTGATTTTTTGTTTTTTTTATTATAAGTGAACAATAAGAAAGAAGTGAGCGTTAAACTAAAGGTTAGATCATCCTACTGGTAACTTTTAAAGTTAAGTTTATGTCTGAACTTCTCATACATATGTATATATTATTTTCAATATGGCAACTTCAAATATAAACAAAATGAGCAAATGCAAAAAAAAGAAGCCAGTCGTTGCCACTGTGTTTAAATAAAACTATTTTTATTTGAGCAGTGTTATCGAAATTCCGCCTTTCCATTTTTTAAAAAAGTTAACTTTAATTTATTTGTAGGTTGTAATAACGAAAATAAGTTAAAGGTGACTTTAAAGTTCACTTTAGCTAAAGTTAACTTTAACTAAACTTAAGTTTAACGGCAAGTTGTAATAATGTCCATAAATTTGGTTAAAATTTCCACATATGGCATCTGTCTAGGAATCACAAGATGTGTTATTATTGATGGCACTCTTTTGAATCCAAGGAATGTTCTGTTCTTAATGTAGAGGCATATGAACACATTATTTTCTCTCTTTCTTTCGTGGAAAAGGTGTTCCTGTCAGTCCCATACTTGCCTCGAAAATCCGTGTTATTAGCAAAGGTTAAAGTGTCTGTAACTGCTTAATGGCATATCCGAAGTATGATTATATTAAACTTAAAAAAAGTTCCAATTTTCTATACTGTGGCACACCGATACACATAAAGTGAAGCAAACTACGACTGATAATACAGTTTTCCATTATTAAAAGGATAATTTAGTTTCAAATAATACCTTACTCTCACGTGCTATACTCTGTCGTATGCTTGAAAAACGGATGTGGGAATTATTAAGAAATTGAAACAATAATTTCATTTTAATTTCTACAAAAAGTCTTTCCTTTCTTCTTCTCTAATTTAAATAATATGACAAAATTATATTCTAATGAATAGGATTAAGGCTCTAAAATAATATTACAAAGGTATTGATGGATGGCATCATTATTTTGGGAATTTTAATAGAAAGTAAACAGACACTTAAGACACCCACACGAAGGTGAAGACATTTATTGTATAAAAACATTATTCATAAAGAATTTTAAGTCCTTAACAAAAGATTCATAACAATAATGACAACAATAATGATTATGTTGAAATAGCAGCAGCATTGTTGGCGCATGTCAAATAGAAAACCTTTTTTCAATATTAAAACTCTTATATTAAGTATAAGAGTGTATATATGAGTATAAGAGTTTCAAAACATTGTAGGAGGAATAGGAGGACTGTTTTCCTTGTAAACGACCTTCAACATCATCACATTCATTTCATTACTGATGATTTTCCTGCTTTGTTTTTGCTTTTTTCTAAGGAAATATTCTTGTCAAATCTTATTAAAGTAAAGGACAGAGTTTTCGTTCCATTTTCACGCTCCATTATAAAAGAATTTTAATACTCTTTCACTCATCATTATTCTTAACCAAAAATCTGGCACTTTTGTAAGTTAATTCATCAATTGAAAGGTTTTAATATCAATTCTTTAATGGGAATACGTTAGACAAGCTTATTTTGTAAAAAAGTGGTATGGTGTTGGTTGAGAAAGCAGCTGTGGTAAAGGAGATTATTTAAATATTTTTAAATTAACCCATTAGTGCCCAGTGGCACCTTAAGTTGCCAGCAAAGGTTTCTTTAGTTTTTATGCTCTGAGAGGAAATTGAGTGTAAAAAACAAAACGATAACCGTAAGTAGAAAAAGTAATTCGGGCATTAATGGGTTAATATGTACTAGGATTAATTGATACATTCCGCAGCAATTCTAAAAAATTTGTAAAATATTCTATTAACGTGCCATCACATTAATTCCTTGACTGTCAAACATCAAAGAGATTCAACACTTAGGTTTGATGTAAAGAGTGTTTTTTATAGAGGTATAGAACTTTAAGTTGCAATAAAACAACGATGGATTATTCGATTGACATGAATTTTATTTATCCGAAAGATAATCTTGTGGCATTACATTTTAAATATGATTTCTGGCATATGACCGCCAGTGCTGGCGCGGATGTAGTCCAATCTGGACGTCCAATTTTCGATGACTTTTTCCAACATTTGTGGCCGTATATCGGCAATAATACGGCAAATGTTGTCTTCCAAATGGTCAAGCGTTTGTGGCTTTACCGCATAGACCAATGACTTTACATAGCCCCACAGAAAGTAGTCTAGCGGTGTTAAATCACAAGATCTTGGAGGCCAATTCACAGGTCCAAAACGTGAAATTAGGCGGTCACCAAACGTGTCTTTCAATAAATCTATTGTGGCACGAGCTGTGTGACATGTTGCGCCGTCTTGTTGAAACCACATCTCCTGGACATCATGATTATTCAATTCAGGAATGAAAAAGTTAGTAATCATGGCTCTATACCGATCACCATTGACTGTAACGTTCTGACCACCATCGTTTTTGAAAAAGTACGGACCAATGATTCCACCAGCCCATAAAGCGCACCAAACAGTCAGTTTTTCTGGATGTAACGGTGTTTCCACATACACTTGAGGATTACCTTTACTCCAAATGCGGCAGTTTTGTTTGTTGACGTAGCCATTCAACCAGAAGTGCGCTTCATCGCTAAACAAAATTCGCTTATGAAAATCGGGAACAACGGTAATCTCGTTTTGGGCCCATTCGACGAATCTACGCCTTACTTGATGATCGTTTGACTTCAAATCTTGCACGAGTTGGATTTTGTAAGCACGCAAACCAAGATCCTTCCGCAAAATCTTCCATAAAGTGGATGGACACAGATCCAATTCCTGTGCTCGATGGCGGATGGACTCATTCGGGTCTTCCTCAATGCTACGCTCTACAGCAGCAATAGCTTCTTCTGTACGCACCGTACAGCGTCTCTGGGGATGCGAGTTATCAATAAGAGTAAACGTAGTGCGAAAACGTTCCATGGTTAATCGAATTAACTACTCGGATGGACGATTTTGTCGAAGATAAAATGGACGTAGTGCGCGATACGTTTTTCGCACAGAACCATTATTTTCGAAATAAACTATTTGCAAGCGTTGTTCAGGCGTGAGTCTATTCATGATGAATTGCCAAACCAAACTGAGAATAAATCACTTGACAGCTGTTAAATCGGTCGCCATCTTGAAAAGTAATGGCAACTTAAAGTTCTATACCTCTATAAAAAACACCCTTTACTTATGCGTACATAACATGCATACATTCACACAAGACTTACTGAACTTTACTAACTCAGTCGCCTGCTTTGCTTTGCCTTTCATATGGCAACGTATATAGTCTGATGAATGTCCGTGGCTTCGCCTTCTCGAGATCTCTATAATCGTTGTTTTGTATTTCGTTTACATTTATTCTTGTAGTGTTTGTTATTGTATTTTTGTTTACTTGTTTACCATTCTTTTTTATGCTGGTGTTTGTTGTTATATTAAGCAGTACGATAATTTGTAAACAGGTTTGTTTACTTGCATTGTTTTGTTTTAGCTTTTGTTTATAATTTTGATGTTAAGCGATGTAAAAGCAAAACAATAGTATCTTGATATTTCATTTTCGTAACGATATTTACGTTTTGATGTCAGGCCTGGGGCTTGAACCAAGGCCTCACGTCTAATAAACCAACACACTACCTACTAACTACGGCAATTCTATCGCAATCGGTAATCGTTTAAAAATACCCGCAATTCGGTTGTAGTGGCATTAATTCTCTAAGTAGTCTAGCAGCCAGTGTGTTGGCCTATTAGACGTAAGGCAGTGATTCAAGCCACAACCCTGACATCTCGAAGAAAACGAGATATGACTTCCTTTCAGCTGTTTTTTGGCAAAAACTCTGAGAGTAAATAAAATACGAAAATTTATTCAAAGGCCGGTTCCCTTTAGGTTCGATGGTATGCCCATTCTGACACTGCAAGCCAACAATCAATCCGAGGATCGAACATACTCTTTAGGAAGCCATCACGGCTAAAAGCTAAATACAGCTATTGATGAAGTAATTTTTTTTGTGGTTCAAGCAAGTGAGAGAAACGAAGAAGATTTGGACGCTAAAACATAAGGTGAACGATCGTCATATCGATCAAGTGAAACCAAGGCAAATGCAATACCTCCACCATTCTGTCAATCAACTGATACCCAGTGTTAGTGGCATTTAATCCCGATATATGATAATACAACTAACGTTTACAAACTTCAAAATTTAGAATGAAATTTGAAAACTGTATGGATAGTTAGGTAGAAGGGGGCTCGCGAGATATGAACGGACTCACATAGGCCATACACAGGGCCCATTGTGATACCACAGTTTTACATTTTCCCCTAGTCCAGGAACCACTCAGAGCTTCCAATGAAGCGACTCAGGCTGCCAATATCAATTTTTATGATAGTTCATCCTGATCCTCCATATAGTAGACACCCTGGTGCCTCTTTCTCCTCCGGTCAAGTGCAACCAGGTGCCTCTTTCTCCTCCGACCAAGTGCCGATTATGTACACAGTAGGTGAAAAACAGTCTCAGTCCTCTTCATATCCAAAGCTTATGCAGAAATCATTTGCAAGGTTTCCAAGACCAATACGCCTCACATGCGTTCCCATAATATACAATGCCCCGTAATAACCCCGATAACAGTGCCGCGTCTACTTCTTTGGAGTTTAAACAGCGCTGCCACGCTCCTTTTATCCAGCTTTTGCCAGATTTTCATCCCCGTTGTGCCCGTATCCGAAGCTGCACATCTACTGTTGACAAGGTCCACGATTGCATTCCCAATTATAAGGTTGCAGGTACCCAAAGGGATCCCCAATCTCGAGAATTCATCAGAGAGTTCGATGGACATGCTCCTTCTGGCAAGTTCATTCGCTCTGCAGTTAACGGGAATGTCTCTATATCCCGTTACCCATATTATACAAGCATTAAATCCAATGCTTTGATGGCCGTCTGACTATAGGAAAGTATGGAAATTTTCCGCTTGGGAGTATTTATGTCCACAATAATTTTCACTGCAGCCCGTATTGCGGGTACATCCGCCTGAAAGACCCTGCAGTGATTTGGTAGCCTTATGGACAGAGATATTCCGATTGATTACGAATAAATTCCGCATCCAACGGTTCTCTACAACTTGGAGCCATCGATGTAAATTTGTACCGAGTCTCTTGGGAGGTAAGCCGCATAAATTTCAATAAAAAAAAATAAATTTTAATTCCCATATATACTCATATTTTACTTTTATTACAAACGACTGTTGTTTATGAGACTTCCGCCAGCGAAGCTAACCTTTCTCTCGGTATCAATTTCCATGAGAAAAATGTGATTTCCATTAAATAAGTTCAGAGAGTCATAGAAGCCAATTAATTGCCTAATTTATTATACAATCCCATTAAACTTGTTATTGATTATAACGAATTATTTCTACACAATTGCAAACACTTATTCGAATTCCAATTACCATGGAGTGGATAGTTCTTAGGCCAAGACAATGGATGGATAATTAGCAATGAACGCTTTCAAATTATGAACGTAGAGAAACACACACACACAGTTCCCATAGTTAATCTTAACACTGCTAATCTATTTTCTTTCCATGCCATTAAAGACAATTCAGCATTAGGACTGATAGAAAAAAAACGGTAGCAGCCAGCGAGCAACATTTAATTTAATGGTACTTACAACGCAATAGCATCACAACAGCATGGCCATAACGAACTAATTTATCAACTCAATGATTGAATGACTTCCCATCTCTGACTATTCATCATCAAATAGATTGTTCAAGTACGCAACAGGCTGAAAGTGTGTTGCATTGCATTGAGAAAATCAATCATGGGCTATGCGTTAACGGAAAATGAAGGACAAAATGGTTGCAGAGCATTGAGCAGATTCTCGACTGTGTAATAAATAGAGATCAGCAATGAATCGTTATTTCGCTAATCATAAGTACTCATGAAATTTTGAATATAAATGAGTCAACAATATTGAAATTTAACTATGTACTCTGATTCATTCGTACTCACTCACAATTCACGTTGATTTATAAGTACAGGTTGCAATGAGTATGCGTACAACATTGACATCAAACTCATACCATTCGAAATATGTTTAATTCATAAGCCTACTCATTAGGATTCATTACTTTAGAAAAATACTTATAAATGATTCGAGTCACAGAAGCAAAGAAAAAAGACAGAGTAGCAAGCAGAGCAAACACGCAAACATTTAGTGAGTACTTTAGTATGCGTACTCGAATCATACCTATTTTGTGATTCTTGTAAATGTTGAGTATCATACGTGTTGTTAAGTATGAATATGTTCTTCAAACTTTGAATATGAGTAGAGGTTCCATGATATTAAAATAAATATGAATGCGTATAAGTATCATAAATTATGAGTATGATTCGATTCTACTCATCTTTTTGAATATTCATTGCTGATCTCTGATATTAAAGTCCCATATGTGTTGGGAAGTATGAATATGATGAGTTCTTTAAACTTTTATTATGAGTAGAGGTTCCATGATATTAAAATAAGTATGAATGCATATAAGTTTCAGAATGCTGTATGAGTATGATTCGATTCTACTCATTACTCATCTCTGATATTAAAGTCCTATTAAAATTTCTTTCTCTGTTTGAGTTTAACAAACAATTTCCTTAATTTTTTTTTAATATTTTGAACATAAAATAAAAATGATTTAAAATTCTTTGCCAATAAAACACCACATTAGTTGAGAAGATTTTATGATTCTGACATGTGTAAGAATCCTTTGAATCCTTTTTATTTAAATGCCACCAATTTAAACAAGTTGTTTACATGTTGCTGCAAAGGATTACAACATGAGTCCATTGCGAAAGTATATCAACTTGAAACATTTATCTATGAAAACCATCGGCTATGAATTCATAACAATCTTTATCAAGAGTGTTCAATTTGAAGCGCATTGTATTTCAACATCTGTTACAGTTTGGTTTTGCGAATACAAGGGAATTACAGTGATGTAACGTCATTCAAAAGCTGTAAAAACAAGCATTTTAAATATTTAGATTTACTGTGTAAAATCAGTATGAATTGTACATGTAAAGTTATAGAACGAAAGGTTTTTAAACTGAAAAAAAATTATTGACCATGTTGTCATGGTTGTGAAGCTTTTGTGGTTTACTGGCTAAAATTTGGCCTTGGATTTTAAGCAGTTCATCGGTTAATTTTTTCTTTAAATCAGAAAAATTTTACCGACTCAGAAGCAAATTATATTCAGGTTGTGGATGCGCGACCCTATACATAAGTCAGGGTATCATTTTCCCTTCCAAGTGCAATCAATCTGAATCAGAGATCAGCAATGAGCATTCAAAAAGATGAGTAGTATCGAATCATCGAAGTCACCGAAATCTACGTAAGGATCTCCAACAACACGAAGTATGAAAAAAAATATTTCTTCCACTCAGCAGATTTCTAGCAGAAAGACTCTGAATGAAATAAAATTTCCATGAAAAGTTTCTCAAAAATCGGTCTTTCAGAGTCGACTTTAAACTGTAGGTCTCGCCATGAAAAGTTTCTCAACAATCTGTCGTTCGGAGTCGACTTTAAACTGTAGGTCCCGCCACTCATGTTTAAAATTAACACACAACATAAGCGGTGTGAGAATCTAGGTCGTAATCCTGACTGAAAGTTTGTAATGAAGAAGAATATAGAAGAGATGCGAATGGTATTTCGCATCTTAATGGTATTTGACAATCAAGCTTATTAGGATCTAAATTTTATTGATATCTCATATGGTCATGCCTTCATACATAGAAGACTTTGTATTAAGTCCCAGTAATAATTCGTTTCTCTTTTGACTTTGGTCGCTTAATGCCTCTAAGCACAAATGAAAGTTTGTAGAATGGAAATAATGCTGTACACCACTCAACAGCGAAATGTTCGCCAATATTCGCCAATCGAAAATATTTACTGTGAATAGACTGTAAGCCTCGTTTACAACACTCTTGTAAATCATGATCAAAGCAAATGCATACAGAACTACGTAACTGATCATTACTATCCTTCAGTCAGGGTTACGAAATTGTTTGTCTCAATGCAAATAACCTCTTACAAAGCCACCGAAGCTGTCCTATTATAGTACCAGAAGATTCCCTGTCCATATTGCATATTAGTCAACTTCCTCAGCGCTCGATCTATCTCAATATGAAGTAAAGGGAAAGGAATATCAATGTGCACAATGTCCATAATTGATAGCTTAGTACTTGCCTTATCCAGCATACCAGTGACTAGATTAAGCATAATAATAAGCAAACACAACAAAAAAATGGTAACTCATTGCTGCCACTGCGTTTAAAAAAACTTGTTTAAATGTCGGTAACGTTGCTCCGGCACTGTCATATTTTTGAAAAAGTTAACTTTATTTTATCTGTAGGTTGTTATAACGCAAAGAAGTTAAAGGTGACTTTAAAGTTCACTTTAGCTAAAGTAGGCTTTAACTAAACCCATCTTTAGGGGCAAATTGTAATATTGGCCCTATGTGTTAGCCATATTATCTTCCTTAATGAATATTTAAATCCCACTGCGAAGTCATTTTAAAACTTCTTAGGCTCTGCTAATCTCTGCAACATGCAGCCAACTTTCGAGGATATCCATTAAATCTGATTTGTTAGAAATTTTAGCATTCTTTTTACAACACAAATCAAAAACAAAAATGAAATTCATTTAATGTTTGTCTTTCTCTGTTTTAAGTCAATATGAATAAAAAATCACAATAAAAACTTAATTAAAACATCATCCAAAACAACGATGATTCCGTCATACGTTTCTCAGTCATTCACTACTGACTCGTTCAAACAGACTCGTTCAGTAAGTCAGTACAAATAGATTTTGAAAGCAGAGATATTCAATGGAAATAAAACAGTGAATGAATTGAAAAAAAAATTATTTAAAATATAAGAGTCAACGGGAATACGGAGAAATAGAAGCAATAATAACTACAGTGAGCGTCAAAAAAAAAACTGTACTTTATGGATAAAATTCTAACAATCACTAAACTCAACTTTTACCACTTAAGGAGAGTGCCCGAAAAAATTTGACAATATTATGAAATTTTTTTGTAATTTTTTTTGTTTCAATTTTAAAAACTGACAATGAAACAATTTTAAAATAAAAATAACGGTTATTTATTAATGCATATTTTTTTTTAATGTACAGTTCCTTTTGACGCTCACTGTACATACATATTTAGCAAAGGAAAAAAGTTGAAAAATATCAATCAAATCTCTAATATACAAACAGATCGACATACATATTCCTTTACGACAACCACCTTATGAACAAAAAGAATACAACATACAACACAGCATACGCTGTGTGTACAGCAAACAGCGCAGTTTAATTAAAATAGATTTGCACGGATTACAGTTTTTGTTTTCCATTTTTTTCGATTTCTATTTGAGTTTGTGTTGTAGTTTCAGTAGTTTGAACAATTTTTTTTTTAATTTTTTTGTACCAATGAAATCACGGCTTAATTAAAAACCCATCAACTAAACAAAAGTGATTAAGGTCAAACAACAACAACAACAACGACACCAGCAGCCGCAGCAACAATCAGCAAAAATCAGAAACTAAAATTTCAATTTCCATTTCAAACAGTTTTAGTTTAAATGGCTAGTTTTTCTGCACTTACATTGCTGACACATGTCATCAACATTGCCATCATGCCCTCATGCCAACAGAATTTTGTAAAATACGTTTAAGGGTTTTCCCAATACATATGTGGAACACACGCAATTACTCAAAAGATGTTTGTTGTGAAACACCAGTGAGATCGATATGATGTGGTAAACGTTGGGCTAGTATAAGTTTTTGCCTAATCGCTGATGGCCTAATGGCAGAAGTTAAATATTACAAATACCTCGTATGTAAGCCTTCTTCAATTTTCTCCACTAAGTCTGCTTTAATGTTGACATCGTGTATAATGGGCTCAGCAGATTTCTGGCTAAAACTCTGAGAGTAAAATAAAATTGCCATGAAAAGTTTAAAAAAAAAATCTGTCGTTCGGAGTCGACTTTAAACTGTAGGTCCCGCCATTCATGTATAAAATGAACGAACACAACATTAGTGATGTTGAGAAGTTAGGTCGTAACCCTGACCGAAGAGTTATAATGACCAATTATATATGTATTCTTGTTCTAGTAAGTTCATCAGCTACTCTGGAATCAATTGCCCTCTGACCATGAACATACATTAAGTTGAGACAAAACTTCCGCAAGAGTCGCTCAGCAAACACGTGTCATTTGCCTACCAGTTAAGTCCTGAAGATTGCACTCGATATATAGTCGCTGGGCTGTCAGAGAGAATAGATATGCAAAAAGTTAGAGATACGTTACTCAGAATCAGTTCCTTATCTTGATATCTGATCATTGCTTAGGTCTGAAATACTACAGAAGTCAGGAAGCAGAATAGCCACAGCCTACCTTATGCTTAAGTTTAGAATTTCCACAGAATGTCCGTAGCTAACTACAGTGGCCACATTTTCGAAAACTGACACATACAGTGAGCGCCAAAAGGAAAAATTCTAACAATCACCAAATTCACCTGTTACTTTTGGGTGTCCTGGTAGTCTAGTGGGTAGTGTGCTAGACTATTAGCGTATGGGTCGTGGGTTCGATTCCCACCAGAGAATCTGGTCTGTGACACTACACCGAGCATATGGTCAAAGTTACTCAGCTCGTATATAATTAGAATAGAATTTGTAATTGTATTGTAATTAATAAATAAATAAATAAATAAACTGTTACCACCTAAGGAGAGTGCCCGAAAAAATTTGCCAATATTTTGAAATTTTTTGTATTTTTTTTTTTTGTTTCAATTTTAAAAACTGGCAATAAAGCAATTTTAATATAAAAATAACGGTAATTTATTTATTTATATTTTATTTAATGTACAGTTTCTTTTGACACACACTGTATGTCGAAACACCAGGCATTTCTGTTTAGAAACTTAAAACTTCCTATGAAGGAAGACAAGGTTAAGTCAATTCCACTCAGAGTATGGAGATTTCCAAATATAACGGAAGTCGCAGTAGTCTTGTCGGTAGTGTGTTGGCTTATTAGACGTGAGGCCACGGTTCAAACCCCCGGTCAGACATCAAAACGAAAATATAAAAGAAAATATTTCTTCGGCGACTTCCTCTCAACAGATTTCTGGCAAAAACTCTGAGAGTAAATAAAATTGCCATGAAAAGGTTTCTCAAAAAAATCTGTCGTACGTAATCGACAAAACTGTAGGTCCCGCCACTTATGGATAAAATTAACGCACACAACATAAGTGGTGTGAGAAACTAGGTCCATAATCCTGCCGGAAGTGTTGTAATAACCAATTATATATGTATGTATAGTCAATTTCACTCATTTTCTGGAGATACGACAGAAAAGGACAGGCCATTAAGTTGCATTGCAACAAGTACCGCATGTTGCCTGTATATTAATCTAGGTGGAGATCGATTACGGCTATCAAAGAGAGTCTAAGCAATCTTATCAAAGGGGGTCCTTTATAAAGGTAGTGTTCAACGCACTTATAATTTGTATCGCTTGTAAATACTCTCGTATTATGAGGAAAGTTGTTATTGCATTCTATTACGGTTTTGAAAAGCACCAACTTTTACCTCAAAAATTTAAACAAATCAATATTTTTTTAAACAAATTGTTCTTTTTTATTTCAGACTAAATTAAATATTCGCTGTTGACTTTTAGGTAAGTAATCTTGGTCTTTAATTACCTTGTGATCAATCGTGATTTTTTTAATTGGTATGTATCAGAGATCAGCAATGAGTATTCAAAACGATGAGTAGAATCGAATCATACTCATAATTTCTGATACTTAAATGCATTCATACTTATTTTAATATCGTGGAACTTGTACTCATATTCAAAGTTTGAAGTACTCATCACATTCATACTTAGCAACACGTATGATGTTGGTGACTTCGACTCTCCATAACTCAACATATACACGAATCACAAAATAAGTATGATTTGCATACGAACACTAAAATACTCACTAAAAGGTTGTGTGTTTGCTCTGCTTGTTGCTCCGTCTTTTTTGCTTATGAGTCTGTTTTCTTCTTTTGTAAATGCAACAACAACTAAGACTGTAAATTTTGATGAATAATTCGAGTCACTCCAATCATTTATAAGTATTTTTTTAAAGTTATGAATCTAAAAGAGTATGCTTATGAATCAAATATATTTCGAATGGTATGAGTTTGATGTCAATGTTGTGCGCATACTCATTGCTACCTGTACTTATAATAAAACATTGTAGTGAGTATGAATGAATCAGAGTATATAGTTAAATTTCAATATTGTTGACTCACTTACATATTCAAAATTTCTGGAGTGCCTATGAGTAGCAAAAAAAAAAAACGATTCATTGCTGATCTCTGGTATGAATTTATTTTTCTAAGCAAAGTCAATTGATTATTTCAACTTAGAAATCTTTTTAGTTTTAAATTGTTTTTATCCGCTGAAGCACTTCATTTATCCAAATTACACACGTTGATAAGAAATGTTGTTAGAAATTCAAAAAACTAAAATTAAAAACTGCATCTCCTGTATGTTTTAGTATTTCTCAGGCTTTAAATTCTACATGAACTCTTTACCAACTTTCAATTTGACAATTTGAAAATTTGTAAACTTTGAAAAATCTTTGCCAACTACTGTTTATTTATTTTTTTTTTTTTTTGAAAACATTTTTGATCTACTTTTATAACTTTCTTTCCATTTGGCATACTTTTATTGCTTAAGTTTTTAACATTTATTCTTCCTCATATTTTTGTTTTCCTATATTTCTTATATGAAAAATTTTTTTATTTTTATTTGCTTTTCATATCACATTTTTCATATGGAAAACTTTTTCCCCTTTTTTTCTTTAAAGGCAAACAATTTTAAAGTTTAAATATTCTTCATACATAAATATCATGCCACCCCAATTAAACTTTACTTTGCTTTAGGTCAACTCAGTTTAGAAAATCTATGTCACATGGTACTTGAAAATTGTCCAGCCACTACAACCAAAAGTTTTAATTTTTATGAAAAAGAATAATTTTTTTTTCTTTTCTAAAAGCAGTAAAAATTAAGGAGAATAATATTGTTACGTTTTTACCATTTAAAAACGTTTAAAATATAAGCTCGTAGATTGCAAGTAAAATACAAGTAAATTTATGTTTATTTTTATTAATTATTATTAACAACAACAATTGCCTTTTTTGTTACTCCTCTGTTTATACCCTTTGCATAAACAATAACAATTGCTAGACAATTATTCGACTGATCTTTGTAACGGAGATCGTTAAACCACGACTACTCTGTTCAAACACACGTCTTCACACAAGACTGACTGAACTTCACTCACTCCGTCGCCTGCTTTGCCTTGCCTTTTATATGGCAGGTAAGCAGCCTGATGTTCTCGAAATCTCCATAAATTTTGTTACATTGTAGTGTTGTTGGTTTTTTTTTTTTGTTTACTTGTTTGCCATTATTCGCACGATTATGTATGCCACTGCTCACAACTAAATGTAAACAACAACAATTGCTTTGCTTGTTATGCCTCTATTTACACCCTTTGCATAAACAATAACAATTACTAGGCAATTGTTCGACAGATCTTTGTAACGGAGATCTTCAAACCACGATTAATCTCTTCAAACGCACCGCGTCTTCACACAAGACTGACTGAACTTCACTCACTCCATCGACTGCTTTGTCTTGCCTTTTACGTTGGAATGGTAAACAGGCTGATGAATGATCTTGAAGGCGAATGTTGATGACTTCGCCTTCTCGAAATCTCTATAAATGTAAACATCGTTGTTTACATTGTAGTATAGTTTGTGTATTTTTGTCTACTTGTTTACCATTTTTTATGGTGGTGTTTGTTGTTGTATTTTGGTTTACTTGTTTACCATTTTTTATGCTGGTGTTTGTTGTTATAACTGTACTGTTAAGCAGTCCGATAATTTGTTAACAGGTTTGTTTACTTGCATTGTTTTGTTTTTGTAGATTTTGTTTATAATTTTAATGTTAAGCAATGTAAAAGCAAAACACCAGATTTTTTCATTTTCGTAACAATAAAACATAAAAATGTTCTATTTTGTCAATCTATTTCACAAACTTAATAAACTAATAAACAGTGACAAATTCTTAAGGCCTCTTCTTCGCTGGCAATTTTGATATTAAAGTGAATTAAGTGACATGAATCCAATTCACACCAAAATTGGAAAACGAAATTGAAAAATAACAAATATTTTCGAGCTAAGTTTCACAAAAGCCTATCGATGTTAATAAATAAAAAGGAGAAAATTGTCAAAGGAATTTTACAATCAATGCGATCTTGAAGCCCAAATAAACCACATAATCATTACAGAGTTTCAGTTTTCGTGTAATATATTGCATGATGTGCGTTCTTGCTATGTTCAAACAATAACAATAAATTGTTTCTCTCTCTATCACAACTACTACTAAATACAACAACTGTTCATAAAATTTGCTAAACAAACCTCAAAGCATTGAGGCAATAATTTCCTTTTTTTCAATTTTTTAGTTGAAAATATTTGTTTCCTTGAATTCGTACCCACAATATTCTATTCATGCCTTGGGTTTAATGCTGTCCCATGGAAATTACAAAAAACAAATTTTTTGTTCTTATTACACGAGGGTTGAATTATAATTTAGAGAAGACTCTTTAATTCAGATATTTTAGATTACTTTTTACAATACTTTGTGGCATATTAGACACCACTTCCTCAAGCAGTTGCGCTTAAAGTTTTCAATTCAGTGAATGAAAATGGTGCTGAGCTGCAAATTCTCGATTTCCATGCCAATACTCACTACTTTAGGTTCCACACAATGGGTATGTTGTAGTGTACAATGGCAGTCCTACAAACATGCATACATAATTGGTCATTATAACCCTTCAGCCAGGATTATGGACCTAGTTTCTCACACCACTTATGTTGTGCTTGTTTTTATACATGAATGGCGGAACCTGCAGTTTAACGTCGATTTCGAACGACAGATTTTTTGAGAAACTTTTCATGACAATTTTATTTGCTCTCAGAGTTTTTGCCAGAAATCTACTGAGAGGAAGTCACCGAAGAAATATTTTCATATTTTCATTTTGAAGGCTGACCAGGGGTTTGAACCATGGCCACACGTCTAATAAGCCGACACACTGCCTACTACGGCGACTTAATCGCACTCCTATAATAAACAAAATAAACAGCCAAATAAACCCTTGAGTAACAAAGTTTACAAAAGGCTATTCGATATGCCAAGAATAGACAATAGATTCTCGTGGAAAATATCGTTTACGGTGGGCTTTAAGTTGCCAGCATGTTACTGGGTACTCAATAAAATCTGTCATTTATAACATATTCTAGTGAACGTTACGGAAATAGCTCGTATTACCTTACTCACTTACTTAATTCTTCATTACAAGCCTTTAGTTAAAATGACGATCTAGCTTCTCACACCACCTATGTTGTATATGTTAAATTTTATTAATGAGTTGCGGGACCTACAGTTTACCCTGCGGGAGAGATATTTGAGAAACTTTTCATGGCAATTTTATTTATTCTCAGACTTTTCGCCAGAAATCTGCTGAGAAGAAGTCGCCGAAGAAATATTTTCTCATATTCCTTCTAGACTACGGTGAAGACACTGAGACACTGCAGACACTGCTGCAATAGCATACCGGTAGCAAGTTGGAAGCCTCACACCTACGCTCTTACATCCATATATACATACGTAATTGACCATGACAACCCTTCAGTCAGGATTACGACCTAGCTTCTTTCACCACTTATGTTGTGTGTGTTAATGTAATCCATTAGAGGCTGGACCTACAGTTTAAAGTAGATTCCGAACGACAGATTCTTGAGAAACTTTTCATGGCGACTTCTATTTACTCTCAGACTTTTGGCCAGAAATCTGGAAGTCGACGAAGAAAAATTTTTTTCATATCTACGTTTTGATGTCTGACCTGGGGTTTAAACCGAAGCTTCAGTTCTAATAAGTCAACACACTACCTATTAGACTACGGCGACTTCGGACACATATTGTACTAATTTTCAGGCTACAAAAACTGAGTGGCGCGTCCTAAAAAATCGACCCCGAGCGACATAATTTGGAAAAAATTTCATGGCAATATACTCTTAGAGTTTGTGTCAGAAGACTAAGTCGCCGAAGAAATATTTTATCATACTTCGTTTGGTTCGATGTGTCTGAGCGGCCTCACGTCTAATATGCCAACACACTACCTATTAGAGTACAGCATCCGCATTATCACGAAAATTAAGACAACAAAATTTTTTTTTAAGTTTTACACGATGCTACGCTCCTGGTACAGATATTAAGATGTGCAATAGCACATCGTTAGCAAGTTAGAAGGCTCACCTACCCTCTTAAACATACAAATTGCTTATTTGGCCTATCAATTCAGTACCAGCGTAAACTGGGTATTGAACATTGGGCTTAAAATGCTCTTAATGACATAATGTGGTACGCAACACATTCCGAGCCTGGTCACAATTAACATAATGGCTATGATCCAAAAATCGCGATGCATCCATGTCCCTAGAGCAATATCTAGCCTTTATTGTAATACCTACAAAACAATACTGCAACTACATTCGAATTTTTTTTCTTTTTTACTTTTCCGGCTTGTAGTTCAGTAGGACTTAGAAATTTATTTCCAAAATAAATTTACACTCACGTACATATGTATATGTATCTGCTGATATTTCATAGCACGTGCCTTCGAATATAGTGCCTTATTATGTACAACTACTTCCTCTTTCTCTCATGTATATTAAGTACTGATGTGTACGTTGTTGTTATTGTAAAAGAGTCTTTCTACATCACGATTCCAATACTGTT
This sequence comes from Sarcophaga variegata, assembly GCA_932273835.1. Taxonomy (NCBI): domain Eukaryota; kingdom Metazoa; phylum Arthropoda; class Insecta; order Diptera; family Sarcophagidae; genus Sarcophaga; species Sarcophaga variegata. Next base: position 111,474,258 of record OW026362.1, on the reverse strand, counting down.
TCCCTTTCCGTTTTTAATAAAATTCAAGCCAAAATATGTTGCCAAACTCTCCTGTGTATAAAATTTTATTTTTTCTCGTTTTTTTTTTTTTTTTTTGTTGGAACTCATTCTAGTGCTCTTACTGACACATTCTTAAAGTCAAGTAATGACAAGAAATAGAGTGGGTGTTAGTATAAAGGAGCATGTGAAACCTAAGGCTTTAAATGAAATAAAAGTTAGTGCCTTAAGATACATCAAGAAACAGAATAACAACCACAAGCGTTTTATTGACAAATGTGTCAACAAACTTAAATTATCTCGTGTTATTTTCTTTTTTCTTTTTATCGTAACATAATGTTGGGTGTTAAAAACAACGACAAGAAACCAAAGTGGATTTTTTATTATTGTCATCATCTTAAACGTCATGCGCTTTTATTCTGTTTTGTTCATTCTGGTCGAAAGGAAGACAATGTAACAGAAGAATTTTTTGGTTTTTTTTTAATTTATTTTTCGTTTCTCTTCCTTTTTAACTAACACATGCATACATATTTATATCCACAAAATATTTATGTTGGTTAGTTGGTGTTTGGATTATCAATTCAGATGTTTTCTGGCGTAAATATTTAATTAAAATTTAAAGATAAAAACGTATTAAATTACTTTGAAAAAATTTCAACTTTTTAAAGAAGTTTAGAGGTTAGTTTCCTTAACGATTTTGTGTTCTTTTTCATTAAAATTAATTGGCGTTTCATTTCATTAAAATTCGTTAAAAAAAGAACTAAAAGTTATGGAGGTCATCATAAATTTTCGTTGTATTAAATGCAGTGTTAGTTACCTTGAAAGTGGTGAATGGAATACAGTGTTAAGAATTAATTTTTTTGGCTTCTTTTTGTTTTAATAGATTCCAAGGAGATCATGTACCATAGGGGTAAAAAAATTTTAATGACTTGTAACAAATTAAGTTTGATACTCTTTAGATTAAATAAGAATGAATTGTGAAGTCGCCGTAGTCTAGTAGGTAGTATGTTGGCTTATTAGACGAAGAGCCAGGGTTCGAGCCCCAGGTCAGACATCAAAACAAAAATACAAAAAATATTTCTTCGGCGACTTCCTCTCAGCAGATTTCTGGCAAAACTCTGAGAGTAAATAGAAGTCGCCATGAAAAGTTTCTCAATAATCTGTCGTTCGGAGTCGACGTTAAACTGCAGGTTCCACCACTCATGTATAAAATTAACTCACACAAAATGAGTGGTGTGAGAAGCTAGGCCGCAATCCTCACTGAAGGGTTTTAATGGCCAATTATGTACTATGTACGTATGGATTTTATGACTTACAAAAATCCTGGCAAAAATTAGTGAAGGAGAAGAAGAGGAAAAAAAATATTCAGTACAAAAACATAACACAACTCAATTCCTTCAGTTTTGCACGTTTCTTTACTCTTGGTATGGCCTTACTTAAGACCACTGATATAGGCGACGAAAGTAACCTTTTTTTTAAATTAACAAGAAAAAATGTGTTCTATATAAATCGAATAAAATCAGATAAAAATGAACATAGTGGCTGGCAAGCCATAATCTCAAGGGTTCCAAAACGGGGTTTCTTACGGTTAGGCATTATTAGGAACCGGAGATATAGGCGTCGAACTAATTGTTTACTTCAAATGAGCAACAAAATGCTTTCTATATAAACCGGGCAAAATTATCGCTGTCTTGCGTTTGTTTGTCGATGATTTGCACTTCTTGTCCATAGCTTTCATTTTTTTTAAACGAGGACTTCCAGTTTGTGATGTATAATATGCATTTTTTAGTCGATGACTTGCATTTTTTATCGATGGCTTGCATTTTTTGGTCGATGATTTGCATTTCTTTGGTCGATGACTTGTATTTTTTTTTTTTTTTGTGATGATATGCACTTTTCTGGGACTATAACGTGAATTTTTTAATCGATGACTTGCATTTATTTGTCGATGATTTGCATGTCTTTGGTCGATGACTTGTATTTTTTTTGTGATGATATGCCCTTTTCTGGGACTATGACGTGAATTTTCTTAGATGACTTGCATTTTTTGTCCATAGCTTCCACTTTTTTAAGCCGAGGAATTCCAGTTTTTGATGTATAGTATGCATTTTTTTGGTCGATGACTTGCATTTTTTTTATCGATGACTTGCATTTTTTGGTCGATGATTTGCATGTCTTTGGTCGATGACTTGTATTTTTTGGTGATGATATGCACTTTTCTGGGACTATGGCGTGAATTTTCTTAGTCAATAACTTGAATTCTTTGGTAAATGACTTGCATTTTTTGTCGATGACATGCATTTCTTTGGTCGATGACTTGCAATTTCTTTGGTCGATAACTTGCATTTTTAGGTCGATGGTAAAGACATTAGATTCAGCGCCCATATTAGTTTCGCCACCGATATCTCCGGTCCCAACTAATAACCAACTGTGACAAAAACTGTTTTGGAATCCTTGATACCAAAGCTATCCAGCCCATTACGGACGATATGTATAGAGTACTTTTTTTGCTGATATAGACAAATATTTGACTCTCCTAGTAAATAAAATTGCCATGAAAAGTTTTTTAAACATTTCACGTTAAAAGTCGACTTTAAACTGCAGGTCTTACCACCCATCGATAAAATTAAGATACACAGCTTAGGTAGTGTGAATAGCTTGGTTGTAATCCTGCCTAAAGAGATATAAAGACCAAGTAAATAAATAAATACTACTAAAGTAAAGCACATGGACTAGAGAGGTAAACGGAGTGAACTCGCAATGCAAAATTGTGTACAGCACTTGCAATATAAACTAACCTACTGCAAATAGCGATGAAGGAAAGAAAAATTAGTGTAGAAAGCACACTCCAGGCTATAGAGTTGAATTATGATGGAGAAAATCCCTTTTTTCATTATTTCTTTAAATATAAAGTTTTAAGTGCTTATGGTACAATTCAAATGTTTCAAACCACAAAACTTTTCTTTCGTTTTCAAGGCTAATTATGGTATTTAATTTCTTAATTTAAATTTAATAGCTTTTGAGATTTTTTCAAAAGATTACTAAACATTTGAAGTAAAGAAAAATTTATTGCTTTCAGAACAGCTAAAGATGAAAGTTCTGCATTTGAAACACACTATTTTAATCATCATTGCTTACGTGAGTTGAATATTAAAAAAAGTAATAATATTTACGCCATTAAATTCAATAATAGCACAGTGTCACAGTGCTAGAAAATATAAGAATTCGAATTTTCTTGTGGAAATGTTATGGTTTTGGAGAATAATTACATTTCAATGTAATGATTACATTGTATACTGAAGCGTATGAAAATTTGTATAAAATTAATATTAATCATACGTACAAGTAAACCAATTCGTTGTGAAATAACTGGAATACAATTATAACATTTATTTATCGGTAAAGATGCCAAATGAAGGATGCATTACTTGTGAAGTCTTGAAATGATTGCCCGATCGAATATCTTGTTGTCTTCTTTAGCAGAGTCTGGTAATTGTTTAAGAGATGATATACTAACTTAGATGGTCATTACAAGCCTTGAGGCAGGTTTATAACATAGTTTCTCACACCACTCATATATGATGTGTGTTAATTTTATTCATAAGTGCCGGGCTATAACATTTAAAATCGACTCTAAACGACAGATTTGACAAACTTTTCATGGCAATTTCAATTCATTATCAGTAGTCATCAATAGATGATACACATTAGAGATGAGCAATGAGTATTCAAAAATATAAATCGAATCATACTCATACTTTTTGATACTCAAACGCATTCACACTTATTTTATTATCATGGAACTTGTACTCATATTCAAAGTTTGAAGTACTCATCATATTCATACTTAACAACACGTATGATATTGTTGATTTCGACTCTCCATAACACAACATATACTCGAAGCACAAAATAAGAATGATTCGCGTACGAACACTAAAATACTCACTAGAAGTTTATGTGTTTACTCTGCTCTGTCTTATTTGCTTATGTATCATTTTCTTTTGTTGTAAATGCAACAACAACTAAGACTGTAAATTTTGATGAATGATTCGAGTTACTCGTATCATTTATAAGTATTTTTCTAAAGTTATGAATCTAACAGGCCAGACATCAAAATAGAATACAAAAAGTATTTCTTCGGCGACTTCCTCTAAGCAGATTTCTGCCAAAAACTCTGAGAGTAAATAAAATTGCCATGAAAAGTTTCTCAAAAATCTGTCGTTCGGAGTCGACTTTAAACTGTAGGTCCCGCCTCTCATAAAATTAACACACACAACATCAGTGGTGTGAGAAACTAGGTCGTAATCCTGACTGAAGGGTTGTAATGAACAATTATGTATGTATGTATGAATCTAAATTAGTAGGCGTATGAATCAAACATATTTCGAATGGTATGAGTTTGGTGTCAACGTTGTACGCATACTCATTGCAACCTGTACTTATAAATCAACGTTGTAGGGAGTATGAATGAATCAGAGTACATAGTTAAATTTCAATATTGTTGACTCACTAATATTGAAAATTTCATGAGTGCTTATGAGTAAGGAAAAAACGATTCATTGCTGATCCTTTAATCCCTGGAGGCCATATATTTCCATTGGATAGGTATTTCATCTGCACTGTCTGTTGTTTTAATATCCGCATTAATATTAGCTTCTTCATATTCCTTGAGTTAAGCCTTGTAGCCCGGGGATGTTGGTTATTTCCTGACTACATTTGATTGGATACTCACCATAAGACAAATTAACACAATATTTTTTATAAACATGATTGAATTTATGTTCGTATTTTAGTTGCTCTTGCTTTTGGTCTCAGACATGCCCAGCACATGATGTTTAATTTGCATTCAAATCACGTTCTTATTACCAGCAGCAGCTGAGTAATCAGGAGTACCTGAAAAATATTTCTGTGTTACAATTTTTGAAATCAACTTTATCAAGATTCTGTCAGTTAAATATGTTTTCTTTTTTGTTTGTTTGTTATTGCATGCGTTCAGGTCAATTTCGAACAATTCAATTCGAAATATTTAAAACGTGCCACAATATTCCATTCATTCTACTCCGCTTTGCTTGACTTATAGGAAGGCATTCGCAATAAAACTGACTACAAAAGGCATTTAATGTTCCTTCTTTTGTTGTGTTGTGTTGCGTTTCTTTAAGGAAATATTTACTTAACATAAGTAAAAGGCAACGGATATGTTTGTATTTCTACTTAAATTTCCAATTTTTCTTCCTTGTATTGTGTATGGCATGAGGAACTGTTTTTATTCCCCCTTGGGAATAAGATTTATAAGTACTTGAGCAGAGTATGGCTTTCGTGAAATTGTAAATATTTGCTTATAATATGACTACTTTTTGCTTTGTTTGCTTCTGCTATTGTTATCATTATTAATGGTTCGTTAGTATTGTTGTGCAGAAGAAAGAAGAAGAAGAAGCAAAAAAAGATGCGTAAAAAATTAAATCTCATTATTTACACAACTAATGTAATTATGAGCCCAGTATTAAAAGTAACAACGCAGCATGAGTTGTTGCGGCCGTAATAGCTGTGGTAGACAAAGTGGCACGGCACCATTGTCCCATGATGTAACGGAATTAATGTAAAAAATTTTAATTTATAACGGCAATTTACTTGAGTATTATAAAACGGATATTCATTTGAAACGCTTTGTATTAAAAACAAACAGAACCATTAGAATACAGAAAAGATTTCAAAATCATTCTTTTATTTAAAAACAAACACTTGAAAGAGCTCCGATTTCATTTTAAACAATTATTCCTCCAATATATACAGTGGAGTTGTCAAATAATTTGATACTTCTACTCAAATCCAAACAAAATTATAACCAAGCTAAGTTATTCCCTAAGGAGTCTGCTTTTTAGTTTATAATGCTCACAATATTACAAAAAGTGATCGTGAAGATGTACCAATAAAGTGTTTGATCATGTCTCGTGACAATAAAGAACACCTTTCGCATAGATTTGCAAACAAGGGTAAGCCTAAGATCCACCACTTTGCACCAGGGACAAAGAGCCTTAAATAAATAATCCATGCTAGAGTACTCCATAGCAGCTTTATCAATAGACACGGCCGCGTCAGTTTTTTGGAATACGCATTGTATCATATTTATTTCAGAAATAAGATACTGAAAACGCCTTTATATGCTAATGTTAAGCGGAGAGAAATTAACTTAAAAAAAATTAAAATAAACAAGGCAGACCGACAACAACAAAATACACATATCGTACGGTACACAGATTTACATAAATAAATACCTAAGAAATTATGAAAAGTAATTAAACAGAGGTGAAAAATCTAGAAACAATAATTAGATAGAAAGATCATCAGTCGCTAAATATATAAATAGAACGAATAACTGTGCTATCAGTCAGTCAGTGATGAGACATGAGTTTCAGTCGGTTTTTTTGGAATACGCATTGTATTATATTTATTTCGGAAATAAGATTATAAAAATGCCTTCATATGCTAATGTTAAGTGGAGAAAAATTAAAGGAAAAAAATTAAAATAAACAAGGCAAACCGACAACAACAAAATACACACATCGTACGGTACACAGAATTACACTTACAAGCAAATACATTGGAAATTACGAAAAGTAATGAAACAAAGGCAAAAATCGAGAAACAATAATTAGGTAGAAAGATCATCAGTCGCTAAATATATAAATAGAACGAATAACTTTGCTATCAGTCAGTCAGTGATGAGACATGAGTTTCAGTCGGTTTTTTTTTTGGAATACGCATTGTATTATATTTATTTCGGAAATAAGATTATAAAAATGCCTTCATATGCTAATGTTAAGTGGAGAGAAATTAAAGGAAAAAATTTAAAATAAACAAGGCAAACCGACAACAACAAAATACACACATCGTACGGTACACAGAATTACACTTACAAGCAAATACATTGGAAATTACGAAAAGTAATGAAACAAAGGCAAAAAACGAGAAACAATAATTAGGTAGAAAGATCACCAGTCGCTAAATATATAAATAGAACGAATAACGATGCTATCAGTCAGTCAGTGATGAGACATGAGTTTCAGTCGGTTTTTTTTGGAATACGCATTGTAATATATTTATTTCGGAAATAAGATTATAAAAATGCCTTCATATGCTAATGTTAAGTGGAGAGAAATTAAAGGAAAAAAATTAAAATAAACAAGGCAAACCGACAACAACAAAATACACACATCGTACGGTACACAGAATTACACTTACAAGCAAATACATTGGAAATTACGAAAAGTAATGAAACAAAGGCAAAAAACGAGAAACAATAATTAGGTAGAGAGATCACCAGTCTCTAAATATATAAATAGAACGAATAACGATGCTATCAGTCAGTCAGTGATGAGACATGAGTTTGTGATTAATGACTTTCTAGCTATAGGACTATAAAGCAAATACAAAGTTCATGCAAAGACACACAAGCTCCTTATGTGATAGATGATATATTTTTTGGTATTTGAATCACTGCAGTTTCTAGTCTATGTTACGACTTTTCTTTACTGTCATCCTTCTTGAGTTGAGTCGGCAATTTCTAGTTCACGCACGAATGTGTGCATCACCAATGTGCGTAGAAAATTTCCTCTCCACAATATGGAAAAATTAATGGATAATCTAGTTGGTGACAAGAAAATTTTTGCTATGCTTCAAGCTTCAAAGAACTGCAATCACATGATAATGGTACTGATTGATTTCCTATTAAAACAGGACATGACCTGAGGTGTAAGGCACAGACTGTAAAACTTAATTAAGCAAAGCAAAAGTATTAAAAGGGGTGAAGTAATCCTATATACAGGTATCGAATAAAACTAAATTCATATTTAAACAGTAGATATCCCTAATAAAGTATTGATTTTAACTTATACTGAATGAAATTTAAGGTCTGAACATATATACAGTGAGCGTCAAAAGAAAATGTACATTAAAAAATATAATAATAAATTACCGTTATTTTTTTTTTTAATTTTTTCATTACCAGTTTTTAAAATTGAAACAAAAAAAATTTACAAAAAAATTTCGAAATATTGTCAAATTTTTTCGGGCACTCTCCTTAAGTAGTAAAAGTTAGATCTGATGATTTTTAGAATTTTATCCATACAGTACAGTTTCTTTTGACGCTCACTGTATAAGCTAATAATGTTTACAAAATTATTCCAAACGACACTTTGGTCTTTGCATTTTTGTTGTTTTCTAGTTTCTTTTTTCTCCCTATTTTTCTTTATATTTCTGTTCCATGTGTAGCTACACATATCCTCCTCCACAGACATGTATCTGTGCGTCTGTATTTGATTGCTGATACTTTCATTTATTCATAGAAAAGTCAGTAGTTGAGTAATTAAAATTGACAGAAATGAATGCTGCTTGAACTTAAACAAACACATTTTGAGTCGTACAACTTTTTTTCAATTTAAATTCCTTGAAACGAGAATTTTGTGTTGCTGCTGCAAATTTATCAATTGGAATGTGTTGAGAGGCAGTAGGATATTGTTGAAGGAAACAAAAATCCTTGAAATGTTACAATCTTGCCATTACTTGTATGTTTTACATGAGATTTTATATTTTACATGCTATTTGGATAACATAAGTGAAGAGTAATTTCTTTGCCAATGTGAAGTGCTCTTCATAGTATTAACCAGGATGAATGAAATAATTCAGGCTTTAGTTTTCGCTTTTATTGATTGACTGTTTTCAGAAAGGATAGGATATAGTTCTCGTTTTATTGTAAATTTAATTATATATACGATAAAATATCCAGAGATCAGCAATGAATCATTTTTTCGCTACTCATAAGCACTCATGAAATTTTGAATATAAATGAGTCAACAATATTGAAATTCAACTACTCTGAGTCATTCATACTCACTACAACGTTGATTTATAAGTACAGGTTGCAATGAGTATGCGTACAACGTTGACATCGAACTCATACCAATCGAAATATGTTTGATTCATACGCCTACGCATTCAGATTCATAACTTTAGAAAAATACTTACATATAATACTTATAAATGATTCGAGTGACTTGGATCATTAATCAAAATAGCAAAAAAGACAGAGCAGCAAGCAAAGCAAACACACAACCTTCTAGTGAGTATTTTAGTGTTCGTAAGCGATTCATACTTATTTTCTGATTCTTGTAAATGTTGAGTTATGGTCAGTCGAAATCAACAACATCATACGTGTTGTTAAGTATGAATATGATGAGTACTTCAAACTTTGAATATGAGTAGAGGTTTATTACATACATAATTGGTCATTACAGCCCTTCAGTCAGGATTACGGCCTAGTTTCTCACACCACTTATGTTGTGTGTGTTAAATTTTATACATGAGTGGTGGGACCTACAGTTTAAAGTCGACTCCGAACGACAGATTTTTGAGAAACTTTTCATGCCAATTTTATTTTACTCTCAGAGTTTTTGCCAGAAATCTGCTGAGAGGAAGTCGCCGAAGAAATCCTTTTTGTATTTTGTTTTGATGTCTGGCCTGGGGCTCGAACCCTGGCTTTACGTCTAATAAGCCAACACACCACCTGCTAGACTACGGCGACTTTGAGTAGAGGTTCCATGATATTAAAATAAGTATAAATACGTATAAGTATCAGAAATTATGAGTATGATACGATTATATTCATCTTTTTGAATACTCATTGGTGATCTGTGGTTCTGACTGAAGGCTTGTAATGACCTATTATGTATGTATGATCTATTTTTATGTGAATTTATAATTGAGAATTGAAAAATTCTCAAATATTTTCACTCATTTCTTTACAATTTCAGTTCTCTTCAAAGTAAAATTTCTTTATTATGTGCCAACGGTTCGTTAGTATTGAATGCGACACATTCTACAATGATATTGGAAATGTTTTTGAAAATAAAAACATAAAAAATAAAAACAAAATCTCTAAAAGACTAAAAATCCAATAACTGTCAGATGCCATCAATAGCAAGAATATTTTATGCTGAAAGCAAAATTGATTTTTTTCTTCTTTCTTTTCTGCTTTGATTTTCAAACTGTATGGCATGCACGAGCATAGAGTGTGTCATTATAAAATCATAGTGAATTTGAAGATATTGCACTAAGGATAGTAAAAATATCCGAAAAAAATTCTAACACACTGTGTGTCTATGCATGGTGCTGCATGCAACTCATAAATTTCACATTTTCGGTTAAATTATGTATGTGAGTAAGCGCGCTCTCTCTCTCGCTCTCGGTATCTTTATGGGGTTTTTTATGTTGACGAATTTTTTTTTTTTATTATAAAAACATTTTGATGCTGCAACGCTTACTGTATATGGCGTCATACCGACGGTACATAAAAATCTATCTTCCGTTATTCAATAACTGTTCTTTTTTTGTGGCTGCTGTTATGAAATATCAGTTCTTTTGGAGTATAATGAGCAATACACAGACAAAATGACAATATTAGACAGGCAGCAGTGTTTCTAACGAAGTACACTATTTTGCTTAAGTTTTTTACGATAAAATCTACAAGAATCAAGTCTGAGAAGCGCTATGATGTCAGACATTTGCCTGAACATAAAGTGTGTAGTTATAGCTACATCACATACATACATACACACATAATTGGTCATTACAACCCTTTAGTCAGGATTATGGACCTAGTTTCTCACACCACTTATGTTGCGTTAATTTTATACATGAGTGATGGGACCTACAGTTTAAAGTCGACTCCGAACGACAGATTTTTAAGAAAATTTTCAGGGCGGGACCTACAGTTTAAAGTCGACCCCGAACGAAAGATTTTTGAGAAACTTTTCATGGCGGGACCTACAGTTTAAAGTCGATTCCGAACGACAGATTTTTAAATAACTTTTCATGGCGGGACCTACAGTTTAAGGTCGACTCCTAACCACAGACTGTTGAGAAACTTTTCATGGCGGGACCTACAGTTTAAAGTCGACTCCGAACGACAGATTTTTGAGAAGTTTTTGATGGCAATTTTATGTGCTCTCAGAGTTTTTGCCAGAAATCTGCTGAGAGGAAGTCGCCGCAGAAATATTTTTCATATTCTCGTTTTGATGTCTGACCTGGGGTTTGTACCGTGGCCTTACGTCTAATACGCCAATACACTACCTACTGGACTACGGCGTGTTCTACGATAACGTGACCATAATTTTCATGTCTTTCCTATTGCTCTGTTACTATACACTAGAAATATGGGCTACCCTAATATATTTTTTATTTTATTTCCATGCGTATACATACATATGTATGTTTATGACTCAGTTTACAAATCCACATTATAAATGAGTGTGTATAAAATAGCTCTTCTGCTACTAAATATTTTATCTCTCTCTGTGACATTTCTAATATTCGCAATGCGTTTATTTGTAAAAAATCGTAAAAAATGTTTCACATCATGACATATTGTCTGTCGCCTGTGTTATGCAGAAGATGATAGAATTTTATCCGAAAAAGTTTTTAAAAATTGAAATCAAAAAAGATACAAAAAATTTTATTTTTTATTTCAAGAAGACCAGAATGGTTGAAATGAATGAAGGAACAGAAGATACACAACAAGTTGTAATGCTTCTCAATGTTAGGGTCAAAGAAAGGTTGAATGGTGTAGTAGTATGTATGTACGTATATACCCAGTCAAGTCGTCAAGCTTGTACATAGGATTACGATCTAACTTCTCACACGACCTATGTTTTATTCATGGATGACAAAGCCTACAGTTTAACATCGACTCCGAACCACAGATTTTTGAGATCTTTTCATTGCAATTTTATTTATCCCCAGAATGTTTGCCAGAAGTCTGCTGAGAGAAACTCAACGAAAGAAATATTTTTTGTCGTCTAAAAGGCCAACACACTACTTACTAGACTACGGCGATTTTTATTAAATTTGTGTTTAAAAAGTTTCTTCGGGCAGACCCTGGTTCAATGCTTTGTAGAAGGCGAATTAAATTTTACCATGTTTTACAAATTTTAAAAATTAAGAGGCCTATACAAGTAGTCTCCTGGCTTGTGCTCTCTGCCCACTCACCCTATCAGAGATGATGCATTAACATCACGGAAAGATCACGTATCATAGTTTTTTAAGAATTGTCCATGATCTACAAAGTTCCTCAGGATCTACTTCATAGTCCAAAAGACCGAAAAAGATTAAAAAATTGTAAATATTAGAAGTCGTCTTAGTCTAGTAGGTAGTGTATTGGCTTATAAGACGTAAGGCCATGATTCAAACCCCAGATCAGATATCTCCACCAAAAAGAAATATGAAAAGAAACATATCTTCGGTGAATTTCTCTCAGGAGATTTTTGGTAAAAATAAAATTTCCATGAAAAGTTTTTCAAAAATGTTTCGTTCGGAATCGATCTTAAACTGAAGGTCCTACCACTCATGTATAAAATTCACCCACACAACATAAGTGTTGTGAGAAGCTCAGATCGTAATCCTGACTGAAGGGTTGTAATAACCAATTATGTATGTTATGTATGTAAATATTGGAAGCTTCTATTATTAGGTAAAGATGGGATAAGAACAGCTTTGTTTCTGGTCAATAACATTGATCAAATTAAACTATTTGATATGATCTCCACAGTAGAGGAAGTCGCATATTGTTGTCTTTCTTGACATGTTCACCAGAGATCAGTTTTTGAATCGTTTTTTCGCTACTCATAAGCACTCATGAAATTTTGAATATAAATGAGTCAACAATATTGAAATTTAACTACTCTGATGCATTCGTACTTACTACAACGTTGTTTTATAAGCACATGTTGCAATGAGTATGAGTACAACGTTGACATCAAACTCATACCATTCGAAATATGTTTGATTCATAAGCCTACTCATTTAGATTCATAACTTTAGAAAACTACTTATAATACTTATAAGTGATTCGAGCAGAGCAAACACACAACCGTCTAGTGAGTATCTTAGTATTCGTACGTGGATCATAATTATTTTGTGCTTCGTGTATATGTTGAGTTATGGAGATTCGAAATCAACAACATCATACGTGTTGTTAAGTATGAATATAATGAGTACTTCATACTTTAAATATGAGTAGAGGTTGCATGATATTAAAATAAGTATGAATGCGTACAAGTATCAGAAATTATGAGTATGATTCGATTCTACTCACCTTTTTGAATACTCATTGCTGATCTCTGATGTGCACGCAGAGCTATGACTCAGGCCTGAGACATACTCAACTGTTCCCCTTTTGTATGCTGTTTCCTGAAGAACAAATTAACATTCGTCCGCTTTTATTACAAATTCCCCCGACATGGGCCTCTTAAAGCCATAAGACTCTATAATTTTTTTCTTTTAACTTATGAAGAAAGCTGCAAGCTTAACGAAGCATAGCAATTATCATTTCAAGAAGAATTATCAAATAATTGTTTTCATGTCTTCATATTCCTTTCACTTAATGTAGGAAAGTAAGACAATCTTTCATTTTATTTTTCAATTTGTATAATTTCTAGAAATTTTTATAATAAAAAGCAAAATAAATTCTTAATGGACTCTCTTCCATTCGTTATCCATAAAATTCCATTAAAACTTATGCCCGGCTATTGTCATCATTACTTGCCTTGCCGTCTTGCCGTTCTTTTTTTCGCATTCAAACTAAATTTATTAAAATCTTTAAAAAGCTTTACAAAGACGTACAATTAAATCAATTCCATGGAATATAAAAATAAAATGAAGAAATAATGCTCAGGCATAATAAAACTGATAGAAAACAAAAAAAGAATTTGTTTTTTAAGGCTAAAGACAGCCAACAGAGATGCTCTGGAATAATTTCAAACGTTGTGTGTCAGTAGAGAGCTTTTCATCAGTCAGTTTGAAAATGCCTTTGAGCCCAAAATGAAATGGCAAAAGAAACGATGACAAAGGAAATCGATTTGAAATAAATATAAAAGAGAAATAATATAAAATAATATTTCACCGACTTAAAGACGGCTAAAATGTTAGCTCAGTTTGATGAAATATTAAATCCAGAAGACTGAAGTGATATTTTCTTATTGTGAAGTACACGCGGAGAATTTTAAACGAAATTGAAAGAAACAAAATAATAACGAGAATAGCAGAATATGATTTAAAGTATTTCCTTTATTAAAAAGACTTTAAAATAATTAAATTATATGCCAATTTGCTAAGAAAGTATCAGTGTAAATCCTAAATTGTTCTTATAAATGGACAGTTCTCAACATAATTCAAAAGAAGATAGGCAGTTTAACTTACCAAAAAAATGCTTTTAGTCTTTAGGTTCAGTAAGTGCCGAAATTATACTACAGTTTCGAATTTAAATTAACTAAAGTCCAAATGAGCGAATGAAACAAATGTTACCACAATCAATTCTACCCGAGGATCAACATACATACATAACATAATTGGTCATTTAGTCAGGATTACGACCTAGCTTCTCAACAACACTTACGTTGTGGGCGTTAATTTTTATACATGAAGTGGCGGAAGCTACAGTTTAAAGTCAACTCCGAACGACAGATTTTTGACAAACTTTTCATGGCGGGACCTACAGTTTAAAGTCGACTCCGAACGACAGATTTTATTGAAACTTTTCATGGAAATTTTCTTTACACTCAGAGTTCTTGTCAGAAATCTGCTGAGTGGAAGTCGCCGAAGATATATTTTTTCATATTTTCATTTTGATGTCTGACCTGGGGTTTGACTATGGCGACTTCAAACTTTCCTTAAAGAAAATTATCCCGAGTCCAAAATGAATCTTGCTTTTGCAACAATCTTTATATTAGAGCGCTCGGTCAAAGATGTTAGGGAATGAGAGGTCAAAAACCTCCGTCGTTTTATAAAAAGAGTAGAGCACTGACATCTACTTACTTAATTGGCCATTGACAACGCGATTAACGGATTTCGGCCTGCCTAAGCACATTCTTTCAGGCAGTGCTGCTTCTTCCGCGTTTACGCTAGTTGGTCACACCAATCGATGACAGGGCTTCCTTGATTTGGTCTTTCCAATGCAAACAAGTTCATCCTCTTCGCCGACTTCCGCAAATCCCCGCATCAAATACCCGTCTCGCCAGAGCATTATCCTCCATTCGAACGAGGAATGGCTGGCTGCCGAGCCAGTGCAGCCCATGGTTATTAATATGCTGCAAAATATCCATGTCGTTAAGGAGCTCATACAACTCACTACTGGTTAGGATGCGGAAATCATCGCCAAATCGCACTGGACCGAAGATCTTACGTAGGACTTTTCTCTCGAATACTTTCAAGACTGCTGCATCAGTGCCACGCCTCTGTGCCATAAAGAGGCACGGTTTAGAAGCACATGATTAGAAGCAAGTTTTGTCGTACTAGAGAGGTCTCTGCTACTCCATTGCCTATTGAGGCCATAGTAGCACCTGTAGGCAACAGTGATCCTGCGCTCGATCTCCACACTGACATCATTTTTTGTGATAACGGCGGAGCCAAGATAGATAAATTCCTTAATTACATCGAAAGTATAGTTATTGTCCGTAATCTGGGATTTGACATATACTTTGTTTTGACCTCATTTACTGCCAGACCCATCTCAATAGACTCCCGTTCAATAACACTAAAAATTGCGGCCACATCTCGCTTAGTACGTCCTATGATGTCAATTAGGTCAGCGTGTGCAAACGACTGGACGCTTTTTTGAAAAATAGTGCCATTGCTATGCACTCTCGCCTTCCGCTGAACAGTCTCCATGACGAAGTTGAAGAGGTCACATGATAAGGGATTGCCTTGTCTGAAACACGGTATGAAATTGTTCGGGGAGGTCCATTCCTACCTTGACGCATCTACAGTAATTGCTCGATGTCATTCTACCAAACCTTATCGCAGGTATACAGAGCTCGGCACTGACACATGAGGTGATAAACACTCCCCTCCGAAGACCCACTGTACCTGCAGAAGTCATTTGCCGGATTGCCAAGTCTTTCGGCATGATGGATAGTGGTCGGTGCGTGAGATGGCCATGCAATTTAACGACATAAGTGAGTCCATCCTCTTTTTGTCTATACGTGTCCAGTAGAGTTTAGAAATATTGCACAAAGTCTCCTGCTGCAAATGAGATTGTGTTTCCTTGTAAAACGTGTTGACAATAATCAAATTAACTGAGGCAATATTAGTATTAATAGGATAAGATTTACATCCAGACAGCCTAATGTATACAGTGTAAAAACACGAAGAGTCGTGGTGAAAAGTTAGTCGGCCACGTAGTGTGGTACATAGTATAGCCTGGGAGTATAAATACTGCTACGAAAATCGAAAAAGTCAGGATACTGGTGTTTTGCTTTTACATCGCTTAACATTAAAAAATAAACAAAAGCTACAAAAACAAAACAATGCAGTAAACAAACCTGTTTACAAATTATCATACTATAACGACAAACACCAGCATAAAAAATGATAAACAAGTAAACAAAAATCCACAAACAATACTACAAGAATAAATGTAAACAAAATACACAAACAACGATGTTAACATTTATAGAGATTTTGGGAAGGCGAAGTCACGAATATTCGCGTTCAAGAACATTCATCAGACTGTACAAAAGGCAAGGCTAAGCAACCGTGTGGGTTAGTGAAGTTCAAGCAGTCTTTGTGCAGACGTGTGTGTGTGAGGAGAGTAATCGTGGTTTGAAGATCTCCGTTACAAAAATCTGTCGAATAATTGTCTGTTATTGTTTATGCAAAGGGTGTAAACAAAGGAATAACAAGGAAAAGCAATTGTTGTTGTTTACATAAAGTTGTGAACAGTGGCACACAAAATTATGCGTATAATAAAGAATTTTAATTAAAACTAAACACAAATTTATTTTGATTTTCTTTATTTGCAATCTACGAGCTCATATTTTAAACGTTTTTAAAAGGTAAAAAAGTAACAATACTTTTTATCTTTTGCTCATGTAACAAATATCACTGAAAACTTATTCCATTATTTATATTTTCTACTCCCTTTTTTAATTGTACTCTCAAAAAAGTATCACATTTGATGTAAAAAATTGACTTTAATTATGAAAAAGGGACAGACAGCCAAATTAAGTTTTCATAAAATTTGGCCTTTCGTTTTCAAGAAGCA
This sequence comes from Sarcophaga variegata, assembly GCA_932273835.1. NCBI lineage: Eukaryota > Metazoa > Arthropoda > Insecta > Diptera > Sarcophagidae > Sarcophaga > Sarcophaga variegata. The sequence continues at coordinate 111,457,169 of OW026362.1, read as the reverse complement.
AAAGAAAAATGAGAACAATTAATTGCTGAATTAATAATTTTCATTTTGAACATCATATTTCATTATATTGCATTCACGACGATATAAATTAAGACGCTGTTAAGAATCGCTGGTTGAGATATCACAGTTGCAGTCGAGTGTTGATAAATTGATTTAAACCGTCTGTTGTACGAAATGAAATCTTTTGTGAAAAATCAATTCCATTCATTATAACGAAAACAAAAAAGGAATTAAAAAAATCACGAAATAAAACAAAATATTTCAAGAAGAATTCAATATGAAATTGCATTTTATTTCGTGCAAACAGCGAAACAAGAAAATTGTTCATCATCAGTATTGCACGACGTTCTTTTGAAAAAAAAACTTTTTTATTTTTATTTGTAAATTTTTTATTTCATATCTTTTATAGGGGCTTCACTTTGTGTTTAATTTTTGTTGTTTATGAAAATAAAAAAGATTTCAAGTCTTTGGAGGGTAGGGCATATACTTTATTGAACCATAAATGCAACATAAAGTGGCAAGAGAAGAGCATCCCTTTATAGGAAACCCCTGAACAGAAAGAAAATGTTATTGAAACAATCTTACGAATTGTTATTTTAATACGAAATACACAGGAAAAGATAATAAAAACTTAAGATTACACCAAGAACTGGTTAAACGATGTCAACCAATCAATATATTCAATAAACAAAAATCCTCGAAATTCGAATTCATTTTTAGGCTTCAAAAATATCGTTAAATTAAACACCCATGAAGCCATGATTTTCAGGTACATATTAATTTCATTATTATACCTGGATGTCGCTTTATATGCTGCTACTTTTTTACCGTTACCATTTTTTTATTCTGGTGTTTGTTGTTGTATTTTTGTTTACTTGTTTACCGTTTTTAATGCTGGTGTTTGTTTTTGTATTTTTGTTTACTTGTTTACCATTTTAATGTTAAGTGATGTTAAAGCAAAACACCAGTATTTAGATTCTTCATTTTCGTAATAATACGAATTAAAATATCATCAAATTCATGTCTGAAGATGGATTGTAGGAATTGATCCTTTTGGGACAGTGTTCGACCATTTTTTTTCTAACATTTCACCGATAACTGGGAAAATGTTGGTTTTCAACTTCTTCTTCTTCGTATACAGTGATTGTCAAAAGAAACTGTAACTAAAAATAATATTCTAACAATCACCAAACTCAACTTTTACCACTTAAGGAGTGGGCCCGAAAAAATTTCGAAATATTTCGAAATCTTTTGCATTTTTTTTTTTGTTTAACTTTTAAAAACTGTTAATGCTACAATTTTAAAATAAAAATAACGGTAATTTATTAATGCATAATTTTTTTAGAGTACAATTTCTATTGACGTTCACTGTATATGGTGCAGCGCTATGAAACAAAAGTTTGTCGGTGGCAAGTCCTTGATAACCAATTGGTGCTTCAAAAACTTGAAATTGCATTTTTAGTAAAGTTCCCATGCCTACTTAACTTACCAACACAATGCTTTAGTCAGGATTACAACCTAGCTTCTCACAGCACCAATGTTATGCGTGTCAATTTCTTTCTACAGTGTAACATCGACTTCGAACGACTGATTTTTAAAAAGCATTCCTGGCAATTTTATTTTACACTCAGAATTTTTGCTAGAAGACTGTTGAAGAAGTCGTCTATTTGTTTGAACTGTCGGGCTGGGGTTTGAACCACGGGCTCACGTCTAACAAACGATCACATTGCCTACTAGACTACATACATACATAATTGGCCATTACAACCCTTCAGTCAGGATTACGGCCTAGCTTCTCACACCACTCAATTTGTGTGTGTTAATTTTGTACATGAGCGGCGGGACCTACAGTTTAAAGTCGACTCCGAATGACAGATTTTTTGAGAAACTTTTTCATGGCAATTTTTATTTACTCTCAGAGTTTTTGCCAGAAATCTACTGAAAGGAAGTCGAAGAAGAAATATTTCTTCATATTTTCGTTTTGATGTCTGACCTTTAAAACCAGGCCTTACGTCTAATAAAACAACAAACTACCTACTAGACAACGACGACTTCTAACTAGACTACAGTGACCACTAAATTACGCTGACTTCTGTGCAGCCCTTGCGCTGAACTCCGTCAGTACAGGGACTGCGCTTACGTGCTTAAGTGTGACTTTGGTGTCAAAGTGAACACTTCAACCTGCCTACCTACAGTGACTTCAACTTCTCATGCCATAAAGCCAAAATAAGTCACGTTGTCTCGTCTCGTTGAAACCATATACCGCGCAGTTCACAATCTTGGATTACAGGCTTAATAAGATTGGCCATAGCGATCTGAATTTACGGTAACAGTAATTACATTGCTTGTTTTGCGATAAAATATGACCCAATAACACTTCTAGACCATGATGAGCACCAAGCAATGAGTTTTCCCCAAATTAATTTCGACAATTTCGTGTGCATTTCATTAAAACTGATTACGGCGTATACTTTCTACATTACCTCCCTCTAAAGACTTCAGTAATAATTGTAACTGGCGTTTATCAAATGAAGGGTGTCACTTTGAAATTTTCCACAATAACACCTTTTCTGGTCGTGTATGGCAAGCTATGGTACCAGCGCATAGCATTTATGCTGAAGTCAGACGCCATCAATGTAGTACCTTCGCTTCAATAAAACGCCAGCCAATGTAATATTTTCAGTTCACTTGCTAAATGGCGCCAATTGCAAGGACTTTATGTGTTTCCCACACTTTCTCTCACTCTTTACGTTTACATAGATATTCACTCTCTCTCTCTCTCTGTGTTATTTTACGGTTGCTACACAAAGAGTGAATGAAAATGGTACCTGTGTGTGTATGTGTGTGTGTGTACAAAAGGCTTTATGAAATGTGTTACGCTGTCAATAATATGAAACGTTTTCATTTTTATTTTTATGATTATTTCTCACAATAAAATAATAAAAAATTGCATTCCACTTTTTAACAAATACGAGTATTTGTATGAGACAAACATAAAACGTAAGCAGTGTATGACAAAAGTAGACAAACATTTTTTTTCTCTCAGAGTGGTATGTTTATTTTTGTAGCATACTGTATATAGCAGACATAAAAATATATTTTTTATGAAACATAGATTTCAGAAAAAAAACAAACAGAAGCACTTTAGATTTTGTTATTGTTGTTGGTTTTATTCTCCTTTTTAAGGATTTATTTAAAAGTCAACAAACTAAACAAAAATTGTGCCAAAGTTGTAAAACGAAAAACAAGAACTAAAATTTTTTTGCAAGTAAGAGAGAGAAAAGAAAAGAACAAAAATACTCGTTAATATTTGTAATTTTTTTTTGCACTGAATTGAGAGGAAAAAAACAGAAACACATAAAATTGTGATCATAAAATAGGTATTCAAAGCAGAGAATTTCAGCTTTACAGGCTCAGTGTAGTTTAGAAATTCTTTATTTAAAGTAAAGACTGAAGTCGCTGTAGTCTAGTAGGCAGTGTGTTCACATATAAGGCGTGAGGCCGTTAATCAAACCCCATCCCAGACATCTCGAACAAAAGAAAATATACAAAAAATATTTCTTCTATTTAAGCATTCTTCTGGCAAAAACTCTGGAGGGAGATAAATTTAGCAAGAAGATTTTTTAAATTACTCATTCGGAGTCGACTTTAAATTGTACAGCCCGCCTCTCGTGAATAAAACTAATATACACAGCACGGGTGGCGTGAGAAGCTAGGTCCTAATCCTAACTAAAAGGTTGTAATGCCAAATTAAGTACGTCCATATGTTAATTCAAATTTAGTCGTATGCACAAATGCTGTATTTGGGAACCAAAGTTCTTCTTTCAGTAAATATAAGCTTGAGGTCGCCGTAGTCTAGTAGGTAGTATGTTGGCTTATTAGACTTGAGGCCTCGGTTCAAACCCCAGGTCAGACATCAAAACGAAATACGAGAAAATATATTCTTCGGCTACTCACACTCAGCAGATTTATGACAAAAACACGGAGAGTAAATAAAATTGCCATGAAAAGTTTCTTAAAAATCTGTCGTTCGGAATCGATTTTAAACTGTAGATCCCACAATTCACGTATAAAATTAACGCACACAACATAAGTGGTGTGAGAACCTAGGTCCATAATCCTGACTAAAGGGTTGTAATGACCAATTATGTATGTATGTTTGTATGTAATGACCAGAAATGTAATGATCAGACAAAAATTTATTACGACTTTTACGTAGAATACGAAAAGAGTCAGTAAATTGCCTGAAAAGCTTACTTAATGTGGTCGCATTACAGCAAAACATGAAAAATTTTGCTTCATTTCATTAAGCTGCAGGTCAATTCATAGTTGGATTAGATCTCCTATTATTTTTCTTGCTTATTTAGAATTTTAAATATTTTTATCTCATTCTTATAAATCTTGGAATTTTATTTATCTCTCCCTTTATCTACTACCTGCTATTTCTAGAGTTTTATAACTAAAAAGTACTATTTTTTCTCTTTCGGTACCTTTGCAGACGACTGATTAATACGTTGCTTTAGAAATTATTACAAAACAAAGACGAGAAGCCAGAAAAAAATTCTTATTAAATGTGAGCATATAAGAAACAACAAAAGAAAATAAACAAAACAGAAAAGAAAAAGAGAAGAAAAAGGTATAGAAAACTATAAATCTGCATAAAACAAGTTTAATAGTTTAAACTGGCACATGAAAGCCGACATCAGCTAAAATCCCAACAAAGTCAAAAGAATAAATTAAAACTGGAAGGGTTTATAGAAGGCCACACACACATACATATAGAGAACCATCAACAGAAGGAAACTTATATAGAAATAAAGGAATAAAACAAGAAGAGAAACAAAACTAAATTGAGAATTTATTTCTAAGGCTGTTGGCCTTAACGCAGAAATCCATTTTTTTGTTTGTAAGCATTAAAGATTAAATTCAATTTGTATACCAAACACGTCTTCCACAACTTTGGTTTGTGGTTGAAGAAAAAACAACCCGTGAAGAAATAAGTTGGTTTATCAAAGCACAGCAGTCATCAGCAGCATCATCATTATTTTCTTCAACAACAGCATCAAAAAAACGAGCCAAATAATATTCCCTAAAGTTACAAAAGCAAAGTTTTTTTTTTTCTTCTTCTTCAACAATACCTTTGATGCCACAGGCTTCAGGCCATAACCCAAACTACTACTGGCATAACTGCTATTTTGCAATGCAACTCACTAAGTCTATACATGCGGCTCTTTAAATTTCTGCTGTATTAAGCAACAACAAAAGAAGAAAAACAGGAACAACCAAAACTCTTTTGGCAAAAGTTCAAATTGCCAAAAAAAAAAAACAGAATTTGGCCAACGACAACACTACCAACTCAACTATTTTAAATCTATTAAATGCTTTAAATTTTCTTTCCATACAACTCGTATAAAACTCATTAAAATCTTAGCTGCTTACCAAACGTAAAATCAGTATTTATGCCATACAACAAGCTGGATACCTGGAATCATCTCCACTAGCTGCACTCGAGAAAAAAAGGACACAAAATTTAATTTAGCAAACCAAAGCAGCGACCTAAAATAGAACAACCAGACTAAAGAGCAGAAGAATACTTCAGACTTTTTATTATCACTTCATCAATTTTCCAAAAATAAAAAAGAAAGAAAAAGAGGCAGGAAAATAAGAACCACTACCAACCACCTCTATTGCCAAAAAACAAAGAGAAAAAAGGGGAAAAAAAGATTCACTAAAATTAGAGCAGACACTAAAGCCACAGCAGCAAAAACGTCGACGCCTAGACACCGCATAGCAGCATCAATAGCATCACCGTGCCATTAGACAAAAAACATTTAAATCGTCGACCAACACTCTCTAAACTACACGACGAAATTGTCACACACACTGTTATAATATACATCCTCCCATCTCGTCTTATCCTAACTCTCTCACACACTTAAACAAACAAACGATTGAAACCAATAACAATAAAGCGACCCAATATAGCCATTGAAACAACTTGCTTTTTTTTTTGCTTTCCCGTTATATTTTTAAAAACTTTACCGGAGTGTGTGTGGAAATAAGAGAGTGTACGTGTGTGAGCAGTATACGAATAATTTTTTTCAACTGTTATTCGTTTGTTTAAATGTCTGTGGTTGAATTAAAAGCATCGACTGTATCCGGTGTGGACTTTCATCAACTACAGGTGAGTTTTCCAACACTTTTTTATGTTTTTTTTGTTAACAAAAGTTTGTTTTTATTTCACTACTAAAACCAGCTGCTCAGAGTTATAGCCTCCTCTCGCTCCTTGTAGACAAGTTTAAAATTAAATTTTAAATCCAATAATTCTTATCAGGTACTTGTGATAATGTTGAAACAAAAAAAAAATGTTGTTAAGAGGAGACATTAAAGTCTGGTAGTTTCACATTGCTTGGTTCTTGTTTATGTTGTTTTTTAGGCTGTCCTCAGTTGCGTGGAACCTGCGGATTCTATTCTAAAGTTGTTCAAGCGGTTCTTTTGTTGGTGTTGGCCATTTCGTACATATTTTTCTCTAATAGCTTGTTGTTAAGTCACGTCATATAAATATGAAAGCTAATTATGAAAGCCAAGTATGAAAGCCAAGTATGAAAGCCAAGTATGAAAGCTTAGTATAAAAGCCAAGTATGAAAGCCAAGTATGAAAGCAAAGTATGAAAGCCAAATTCCGCATTTTTATAAATCCATCGACTTGCACCCGGATTATATTCTAAAGTTATCCAAACGATTCGTTTGTTGGTGTTTGGCCTTTTCGTTCATATTTTTCTTTAACAGCTTGTTGTTAAGCCACATCATATAAGTATGAAAGCCAAGTATGAAAACCAAGTATAAAAGCCAAGTATGAAAGCCAGGTATAAAAGCCAAGTATGAAAGCAAAGTATGAAATCCAAGTTCCGCCTTTTTATAATTCCATCGATTTGGTCATCCACAGTCATATTCCTAGTTTTCAACGTTCGATTTTAAGCAGTGACGAATTTTCGTCCGAATTTATTTTTCACATCCACACTGCTTATCTTGTTCTACAAATTTCTTGTATCTTCTCTCAAATTCAGCTTATAGTTCTTGAACGTACTACGTCAATAATTTTCCTAATCAACCATCCCTTCCTCGTTTATCTTCCACTGCTTACAACTTGTTTCCGTCAATAGAAGCACATTTTGTTGCAAGTGCAACTCTACGAATAATTCATTTACCGCCTCTTGATAAGGAATTCTAAGCAACCAGGAAGAAGAAGAAAACATTTAGAAACTTTTCTAGCACTGTACGGCACTTGATAGCCTAAAACGGAAGATTTTTGGGGGACCCAGGATTTATCAGTAGAACTGGACCAGACAATTGCAAATGTAACTGAGAAATTCCAAGCAATAATTGTAGATAAACGCCTAAAGGAGGTATAATGGTAGCCTATTTAAACGACACAACTTATTTGCACGTCGAAGTCGCCTTAGTCTAGTAGGTAGTGTGTTGGCTTATTAGACGTCAGGCCTCGGTTCAAACCCCAGGTCAGATATCAAAAAGAAATGTGAAAAAATATTTCTTCGGCGACTTCCTTTCGGCAGATTACTAGCAAAAACGCTAAGAGTAAATAAAATTGTCATGCAAAGTTTCTCAGAAATGTGTCGTTCAGAGTCGGCTTTAAATTGTAGGTATCGCCACTCATGTATAAAATTAACGCACACAACATAAGTGGTGTAAGAAGCTAGATCGTAATCCTAACTGAAGGGTTGTAATCACAATTATGTATGTATGTATGATTTTGCATGTAAGATTTGGGATGTATGGAAAACTCCTTTAAAGTGGTGAATAAAATTGAAATTCACCATAAGAACCCTTACTCAAAAATGCACATCGTTACCGTTATTTCAATTTGACTACAGTTTCACCGTATTTTCAGTGGAGAACGTTGAGGTTTGTATCTGAGATAAATAAATTTCACCTCGGTTAGCAGAGTCACTAGTTTACAAATCCACCACTAATTACATTATGCATTATACAAGTAGAGTGTAGTTTTATTTATTCGAGAATGAAGTAGAATTTTTTGGTTGAGAATTTCTAAATCATGAATAAGCGAGGAAGCAATCTGATAATAGTGTCTCCATTTTAAAAGTGCCAAAGAATACTCCAGTACCGCCTACACATTTCAAAGAATGTACTAAATCTACCACTGAGTTGAAGACTTAGAAAGGCTGTTGTTGTTGTTCCTTTCGTACTACTTTTGAGAAAAGTACTTTTTTGAATAGCATTGTTGCCAGTTAAAGTTTAAGTTTATAAACGGAAATTGCAATTTTCATAAGTCAAGTCCAAAACCTGAGAGTATTGCTAGAAATTGAAATGGATTGTGGCATAAAACAATAGTCAAGGCATCACCCTTATAAATACAAAACTTTATCTAAAGTATCACGGCACTAATAGCAGGTTACGGAAGTGTTGTATTGCAAAGCTTTTTTTACGATAAAGCTCTTAAACATTTGCATTGTCAGCCCCATTTCCGTTTCCCAGCTTCAGTTGTTAATTGACTGTTAAAAGTGCAACAAGTATCAGTGGGTCAGTGAAATTTAATTGTGGCACTACAAGTGCATTTTTTTTAATTTTTCTTTCATTTTAATTTCATTCGTTTTGTGTTTTTTGTGTTCCGTGTTAATCTTTCTTTTAATTTAATTTGTTTATTTAATTTGTGTTCTTTGTTTTGTGTGTGTGTTTTGTGTTAAAAAAATTGTTCACACTTTTTTTGGTGATCATGTCTCAAAAACCTTGTGGCGTCCACCTAAGCATTCGTGGCTATTGGAGTTCCTTTTATCGCCGTTACACGCTCAATGAGGAACTTAATGCCGAATGGGAGCAACTTAATCAAGATATATGGGTATGGCTTGTTTTTATTTATAATTTTTCTATCATTTCTACTTGTTTTTCTTAATTTTTCATTAAATTCTTCTCCCCTCTCCCTTATATGGAGTTTTTGCTTGTTTGTCTGTGTGTGTTTTACTTTTTAGTACTAAAATCAGGCTTTTTTGTTAATTTTTGGTGGGAAAATTTATGGAGTGCCGTTTGTTCGTTGTTGTTGCCGTTTTTGGTTATTTCTAACCAAAACCGGTTATTTTTGTGTTCAATACGGTTAGTGAGTGTAGCTAGTTATTGTTTTAGAAGTTGGTAACAATTTTTTTCTTTCCTGGTAACACTACAGATAATATAAATTCGTTTGTTTGTTTGCTCAAAAAACAAACGTTCGTATTTAATTCGCACATTCTTTTTCCGTTTCCGGGCTTATTAAGTAAAAATTACGCCCGTTTGTTCAGGCACTATGGTGGTGGTCTGTCTGTCTAATAGGTAGTTAGTTGTTACAAGTACAGTAGCCGTATTTATTATATATAGCCACTGTTCGAACCCCAGGTCAGACAAAATGAAAATTTGTTTGTTAGAAAGAAAAAATGTAGGTGTAAGTAGTAAGTTACTACTGTAGAGAGAAAAAACCAAACCAAAAAACTCTCGCCATTCGTTTCAAAACAAAAACATGGTTGTGTGTGTCTGTCGTCTTGTCTGTTGTCGTCGTCTGTCCGCGCTGCAGGGTAAGAAAAATATTTTTTTTAAATTTTTTTAATTAATTTTTCTTTTGAAGTGTGAAATTCACCAGTTGTGGTGAGCTTTTTTCACAAAATGTGGTGAATTTAATCGGGTGTGGTGAATAAAATCGAAATTCACCATAATGCCGTTATTCGAAATGGGTACTGTGTTACCATAAATCCATGTACTGTATATTGTGATTTGGACGATGCGTGTCTAGAATAAGTAATTTTCACATCTGTTAGTGGAGGAATTCACCGATATGTCTGGTTACTGCATTAAAACAATGTTGCCATTGTGTCATTCTATTTAAAATTCTAAAAAATTAAAATTACAAAAAATAATTAATTTTAATTATTTTGTAAATGGATTTTGAATAATTTCTTTTCTATTTCTATTCCCAAAATGCTTTTTTGCAAATTGGAAATTTTATTCGAAATATTTATTAATTTTTTTTGCTTTTTTATTTGTTGAATCTGAACTAAAAATCGGATCAGGAAAAATTATTAAAGAATTAATTCATTCATTTTTCCTGATTTTATGATTTGCGCTTTCCAAGAATGCTGAATGAACCGTTGCGTCGACATTTTTTTACTAAACCTTACGTTTCGAATCAACTGTTTTTGTTTTGTATATGAGGAAACATGTGTTAAGTTAGTTTTTCTATTCCATTCAGTATAATAATAAAAATATATTTTTTATAACACTACCATTTGATGCAAAAAGGTAGGTACTCTTCCATAGTTCAGTACTATTTCAAAATTTCAATTTTGCAACACTGATACAGAGTTATATTTTTCCGATGTGGTAAACTTCTCCAATGAGGTGAATAAAAATGAAATGCACCACTTTACCGTTACTAAAATTGATCAGCATTACCAATATGTCGGTACTACCATTTTTCACTGCATTTCCAACTACATATGTGTCTGCATTGAGGATAATTAATCTCGATTAGAGGAGTCACAAACACTGAATAAGAGAGCCTACTTCTCTACGCAGTGTTGCCATTGTGTCAATAAATTCTATTTTTATTACATATTCATTTTAGGCAAAATTCTTGCAAAAAAGCTACGAATTGGAAATTTTTTGTTGAAAGATTTATAATTTGTTTGTGCTTTGTTCGAAAGGTGTAGCGAATGTAAATTTAACATCAGGGAAAATTTAATAAAAAAAACTATATAGGATTTAAATAAATTTTGTTATTATTTTGCCTTTCTGGTGATTTCTTTTGTAGAATTTTGTTACAAAATTTTTTATTTCCTGGCAACGTTGATGGATAGTATAAAAATATTGCTTCTGCGACTTCCTTTTAGCAGATTTTTTCAAAAAGTCTGAGAATAAATAAAATTGCCATGAAAAGTTTCTCAAAAAATCTGTCGTTCTTCGGAGTCGACTTCAAACTATAAGCCTCGCCACTCATGTATAAAATTAACACACACAACATCAGTGGTGCGAGAAGCTAGGTCGTAATCCTGACTGAAGAGTTGTAATGGCCAATTATGTATATAAGTGCTAGAATTCGAATTTTCGAAGATAGAGTGGCCAAAAAATCCTCTGCTATCTACATATTTTAAGCATTTACTAAAACCTACAACAGGGTTGAAGACTTTGAGCAGCTATTGTTTTTCTCTTGTATTGCTTTTGCGAAAAGTCCATAAGTCAGTCAAGCATCTGAAATCGTTTGAAAACTTCTCCTATCACTTACAACATACAATTGGTCTTACAACTCTTCCGTCAGGATTACGACTTAGCTTCTCATGCCACTGATGTGTGTGTTAATTTTATACAGGAGTGTTAATTTTATACTCGGACCTACAATTTATAGTCTACTCCGCACGATAAACTTGGCAATTTTATGTGCTCTCAGAGTTTTTACTAGAAATCACTGAGAGGAAGTCACCGAAGAACTATTTTTCCATATTTTCGTTTTGATGTCTGACCTGTGGTTTGAACCGTGGCCTTCACGTCTAATAAGCCAACACACTACCTACTAAACTAGGGCGACTTCCGATCAATCAATAAGTGCACATATTTCAAATATTCGAACATAACCTTCAAAAAGAGCCGTACGAAACTCCACTGTCAGTAGGCATTTTTAAAAAAATGTATTAAAAACTACAACGGACTTGAAGACTTTGAACAGCTGTTGTTTTTCTCTTGTGCTCTTGCATCAGAGGTCAGCAATGAGTATTCAAAATGATGAGTAGATTCGAATCATACTTATAATTTCTGATACGTATACGCATTCATACTTATTTTAATGTCATACTCATACTACTTATACTCAAAGTTTGAAATACTCATGATACTCGTACTTAACAATACGCATGATGTTATTGATTTCGACTCTCCACGGCTCATCGTATACACGAATCACAAAATAAGTATGATTTGCGTACGAACACTAAAATACCTGCTAGAAGGTTGTGTGTCTCCTTGCTGTCTTTGTCTATTTTGTTTATGTGTCTTTCTTCTTTCTTTGTAAATGCAACAACAACTATGACTGTAAATTATGATGAATGATTCGAATCACTTGAATCATTTATAAGTATTTTTCTAAATTTGTGAATCTTAATGAATAAGCTTATGAGTCAAACATATTTCGAATGTTATGAGTTTGATTTCAACGTTGTACTCATACTCATTGCAACTTGTACTTATAAATCAACGTTGTACTGAGTACGAATGAATCAGAGTAGTTGGATTTCAATACTGTTGACTCACTCATACTCAAAATTTCATGAGTACTTATGAGTAGCGAAAAAGCGATTCATTGCTGATCTCTGTCTTGTATTGCTTTTGCGAAAAATACTTTTTAATGTCCCTAAGCCAAGTCAAATACAGGAAATCCTGTGAAAACTTTTCCTGTTATTTACAACACAAACAAATTTAAATCCAGTGTTCATAACAAAGCCCCAAAGGTATGAATAAATTGGTAATAAATTGTTTTGAAATTAATATGAAAGATTTCATTCATTTACCACTCAGCTGGCCAATTGTGTGACCTAGAAAAGGACAACAAAAACAACAACAACAAAAACAACTATTCATACAACAATACAGCTATTAAATAGAATATAATCGTTTTGACAACTTCTAAAAGATTTGTGCATTCTGCACATGTTTTTGACTTCAAATCGTAGTAGATTTTATTTTTGTCTTTTACTCAAAGTGTGTGTGCCATTGTCATCAAGTGTATGTGTACCCCCCTTTATGTACTTTTAATCCTTTATCTCAATCGAGCTATATCGGGTATTCCTCCTCTATACATGAGCATAAATTATCATTTGCCAACATTCTATACAAACAGACAACAACAACAATGAAAATTCAAACAAACGAATAAATGAATGAAGAATGGCTGACATTCATCCACCTTCCATACCAACTGTTCAATCAGAGATGACAATGATGCTGATGATGTAGATGATGTGGATGCAGATGATGTTGATGAAGATGTTGTTGAAGAATTTTCCAACATTTCATTACATTTTCGACTCACATCTTAATCGTTACAATCTGTACAATGTTGTTCCACGTCTAATGAGTTTCTAGTCAATGCTTTTGTTGTTATTGTTGTTGTTATAACAACAATTGTTTAATTTTTCATAGAGTTTGCTCTCTAACCATTGTCTGGAATGGCATGTTCATTTTGGATATTTTGGTAGAAAGCAAATACATGGGAGTGGGGGTGGATGGGTTAACTATAAGAAATGTGATTAAGTAAACATTGTTGTTGGTATTAAATTTTTATTGCATGGTATTGTTGTTGCTTACAAATGAACATTTTTGAAATGGTTTTTATCTGCCACGAACTATGCTTGTCATCAAATCGTTATTAAACAACAGGGATGAGTTTTTTTGGTTAATTAAATTTGAAAGGAAGGAGAATTTCTTTCTCTGGCAATTTCAATTGTTTTCTCGAGAGCTTCGGTAATGCGAAGATTATCACCAAATTTCGATAAATGGTCAGAAGGGAAAATTTAAGTTTTAATTGATGTGACCAAGAATTTTAATTTTTAAGGAATTTTCTCATAAAAGAATGCGTGGATCTGAGGTTATTTAAGAATAAAGTTGCTTCAAACAAAAAAGGGTACTAAAGGGTTTCTTAAAAAGTGGAATAAATTTAGAAATAAGTTCACTAATCAGGTTTATTTAAAAATAAAAAGTATTCTTAGAAGAATAATATTAAAACAGGACATGATTAATCGCTTCATGCCGCTGATGTTTAGTGGTTAGTTAAGTGCCTTAGTTGCCTTAAGGCATTGAGAAACTTTCCAGATTTTTAATTCAAAAGGGGGTCTATTTAGAAGCTGATTGAATAGTACAAACAGTAGAGGATGCATACATACATACATAAGTGGTCATTACAACCCTTTAGTCAGGATTACGATCTAGCTTCTCATACCACTTATGTTGTGTGTGTTAATTTTATGCATGAGCGGTAGGACCTACAGTTTAAAGTCGAGTTCGAACGACAGATTTTTGAGAAACTCGCCGAAGAAATATTTTTTGTATTTTGTTTTTTTTTTATGTCTGGCCTGGGGCTCGAACCCTGGCTTTACGTCTAATAAGCCAACACACTACCTACTAGACTACAGTAGAGAATAAAATAAGTTAATCAACTATGTTGGGTTGCTACAGCTCCAAAGCAATAATTGAAGAATTGAAAGAATTGAAAAAATTTGCGAAGTATTTTCGAACAGTCCTTCCGTAAACTTTTCTTCCTGGATAGATCATTTACAGCCTTTGTAAATTTGAAAACCGAATTAAAAAATGTTTACCATCTCTAGGATGGTCTACTACTACGTTTTTCTCCACATCTGTGGTAGGCATTGGTACATATTTTTTTTTTTGTTTTTGAAATTCTTAGACAATATCAGGATTAGGAGACATGAAGCAATAAATAAATACGAAATAACACTATGCGACAAAATACAAAAAATTAAATACACCCAAATAACTACCTAGTCTAAGTTGTTCAGCACTTTTACTATTTTTCTCGAATCCTTCAAATTTGTTTTAATTATTTGACAAAACCTGTTTTTATTTTTGGACTTTACGCATAATTTTATTGATTACACAAACATTTCTGAACCCATGTCCAAAATATAAACCTTATTAGAAAGGAGAGATATGGACCTTTAAAACGATGTACATATATATATTATTTGACTTAATATGCTATGGAGTTTGATGAAGAAAACTTGACAAAAGGGAAATTTTTTCGCATTCTTTCAAATTTGTCAGTTAATAGTAGCAAATTTTAATTAAAAGATATGAAATAAGTAATTAGATTCTGTAAGATTATCTTGTGAAGAGATTGACACTTCGTTTGATCATATCGGACACAAATTACAGTAGTTATTATATAAAGAGTCTAACAAGTCAAGTTATATTTTTCATTTTTTTTTTCAAATGAACTTTAGTTCAAAAATTTTCAGAATTGATTTGATTTTTTATCTCAAATTTTGTCAATTTCACGTTTGAGCGACTACCAGAAGTTGAACAATGTTTGCGCAAAGCGAAATTGACACATTTTGCGATAAACAATCAAGATCCAACAAAAATTTTGAAAATTTTTGAACTGAAAGTTCATTTGATAAGATGACATATATAAAAAATATAAGACGACTGTTATACTATTTATATAAGAACTCCTCTAATTTTTGTCCGATTTGATCAAACAAAGTGTCAAACTCTTGACAAGAGAATACACTTTCAGAATGTCATCACTTATTTTATATTTTTTAATTAAATTTTGCATTAACTTGAAAAAAATAAGAAAAATATAATATTTTCCAAGTTTACCCCATCAAAACTCATAACATATAAGTTTGAACAAAACGTATATGAATACCATTTTAAAGACTAATCTCTCCCCTTTCTAAAAAACTTAGAATTTTTAAAATACATTCACACATATTTGGGTAATCGATAAGTTTGTGTGAAAACTTTTTGTCAAATAAAGTAAGTTTGAAGGGTTCGAGAAAAATAAAAAAATATTTTTGAGTTCTACTCAACCTACTATGTAGTTACTCGGGTGTATTTTCACTGTCGCACCGTATGGTTAACTCCACTTAAATTTCAAATTGTTAAGAAAAACCCTTTTGAAACGTTTTCTTTTCATGGAATTTAATTTTAATCGTACGACTCAATCGTTAAACATGGTTTGCAATTAATTTCAACAGAAATTCCACAATATGCTTACAAGAAATTATTTCCTCTTTACGGTTTATCGTTTATGTATCAAAGAGGAATAAATAAAACAAAACGAAATTATTTTCTCTTACTGTTCTGGTTTATTGCAAGAATATTTTTCATTTGTTGCATCTGTTCTCACTTGTTGTTCTACGCATGCAGCTTAACAACATGTAAACATTTCATCCATCTTATGATTTCTTTAAATGTGACAGTAAAAACGAATCACGATAATGAATATACAATCACTGTGTGAATGCCTCACTAATAAATCTCTTGACATGTGGGACCCAACCAAATACCGCATGAATAATTGCAGTGTTTAACCCATTTTTATAAGAAGTTATCTCAATTGGTTTTGTAAAAATTTCTAAATGTCGGACAAAGAAAGAAAGAATCTTCCCCCAGAGGATCATCCGAAGTAAATCAGATTTCATTAGAAGCCTGAACATACATAATTAGTTATGACAACCCTTTAGACAGGATTACGACCTAGTTTCTCACACCACTTATGTTGTGTTCGTTAATTTTATTCATGAGTGGCAGGACCTACAGTTTGAAGTCGACTCCGTACCACAAATTTTTGAGAAACTTTTCATGACAATTTTATTTATTTCTCAGAGTTTTTGCCAGAAATCTGCTGAGTGGCAGTCACAGAAGGAATATTTCTTCATATTTCGTTTTATTTGGAGATCTTTGACCTGGGGTTTGAACCGAGGCCTTCACGTCTAATAAGCCAACACACTACCTACCAGCCTACGGCGACTACATTTTTACAATAAGATTTCTTAATTGGTTTTGTAAAAATTTCTAAATGGCTGTCAAAGACTCGTATACCGCATTAGCGGCTTCAATCATCTGTGAAATCTTCTCGCAGTCTTCTGACAAATCTTCTAAAATTAAATAGAAATTGCCATGAAAAGTTTTTCAAAAATCTAACGTTCGGAATCGACTTTAAACTGCAGGTCACGCCACTCATGTATAAAATTAACACACACAACAACAGTGGTGTGAGAAGCTAGGTTGTAATCCTGATTAAGAGTTGTAATGACCAAATAAGTAAATTACACTGTATATACCGTGGTGGCCTTATAATTAGATACGACTTAGCAACATGTATGTTTGTTAATTTGTTTTACAGATTTCACTGTGTACCTGGGATCAAAGGTTTTGTTTGGAGGACGTCTTACATACGTTTTTCCATCAGATTGGAACAAATTAAACTTAGATTCGTCACTCCAGAGAAATCTGTTCCAGAAACATCGTTTCTAATGCCACCACTGTATGTACATATGATGACGCAAGACTGCTACATCGGTGCATAATTAAATCCATCCATAGAATCCGTATGAAAGCTCGGATGGGATAAGCGACTTGTAAAACAATAATATCTTTACATTTTATTTACACGTCAATTCAAACCTACATTGTAATTACCATGAGCTATGTGTCCAAACCGTAGGCTCGCTGCAGTGTGACAGACCAAAACTTTTCCGATTCCACAACCTTCGCACTGACAGGTGCTTCAAGAAATGTTTTCCGCTCCATGGCTGTCTTGTCCCCAAAAGATTAATTTTTATTGCCACAATTTTATAACCAAGAATTATTTTTTCCATTACCATCCTTGCCTGCAATTCATTCTTTGCGAAATGTCCACCTGTGTCCACATCATTTCACCTTCATCTGCACCACATTACCATCTTCATTTCATTTGTTGACATTTTTATTTTTCAATTTATATGAACATAAATATGTTTGCCTTGGCCATAAGCGGGAATGTGTTGATGATGGTGGTGGCCAGTGATGCTAAGTCAGCTATTAAAACAAAAGCGTTTAATAAAACGATCTATTTAGGTTAGGTTAGGTCGGAGTGGTAGCTCTGTTATCACAAAGCTCACTTGAGCACGCATAGCGGCCCGTTGTGATGCCACGGGTGAACGCAGTCCCTGTACTAACCAAGTTCAACCAAAATCAGGAAAATGGAAGAAGTTGGTCAGCGCAAGGACTGCGATCTATTCACTACGAGTTAAATAGAAAACTTCTTGAATTAAAATCATTAAACATTTAATTTTTATTTCTTTTCATTTTTGTTGGAAATTTGTGGAGATTTAATAACTCTTTCTACAACAACTAAACGTTTTTTTTTTTCTTTAAATCAACAGTTGTCATCACTATTTCTCAAACTACAACAGTTTTCTCAGCTTCAGTTTTATTTGTTTCTTATCAGCACTCATATTCTCATGACTTTAAAAATAAATTTGTCTTGTTGGTGGTGCTGGCAGACGAAAGTGGGTAAAATTACCCATGCACTCATCTACATACATATATGCACAGTGCTGCTTCTGTGTGTGCTTTGTATTGTACAAGCATGAGTAAATTAAAGTATACGAATATTTGCGTGTATCCTTCGTGTCCTATCGTTTGTTTGTATGTTAAAATACTCGTATTGTGGTGAATACTTGATGAAATGCATGTTGCTTGCTGTTGTTGTTGTTGTTGTTTACATATCATATTTTTATTATTGTTGTTATTGCTGGCATTGCAGTTAAAGTAGTTTTCTTTATTATACCTGTTGTTGTTCTTGTTCTTATTTTTTTCTATAAGAAGAAAAAATGTGTCAAAAAAGAAAAGAAGAGAAAAAAAATAAAATCTCTTGATGGTGATGCTTGATGACATTGATAATCTTATTATGAATATTAAGGTTGTTTTTGCTATTGTTGTTGTTGTTGTTGCTATTGTTATTATTATTATCGTTATTGTTTTTATTATTTTTATTCAAATGTGTTATACACGGTAAAAGAATGTGTGTCATCTTTATGTTGCAGAAAACGCTTTATAGGAATAAATTCCTTGATGGGCCACTTTACTTTATTAAAATTTCCACGTGAAACTTTTGAACATGTACTTATGCATGAAATCTACTGCAGCTTTAGGTTTAGATTTAGATTAGAGGACCCGGAGGCCAAACTGACCCGGAGCGGAGGAATTACACAGCCTAACAAACACACAAGAGAGCGCTACTACACTATTGAAGCCCTAGCACTTCTCAACCAGCTCAAATTAATAACGAATCTATGGAGAGCCTTAATGTCGGCACTCGACAAAAAATTCAAACCCTCGATTATTTTCAACTCCTCCTCATCGCAACATACTCGGCAATAGTCCGTCTGGGATCTATTCTTGTCGATCTAATCTCGCAGTGTCCCATAATGAATCCAATAACTAACCTCAAACTGGCTGTTTCGGAGGGAATGGGGGTTACTGATCAGACCGGATCAGTCAGGACTTGGATTAATTAGGGCGACCAGCAGCCAGCCAATTCTAAAAAAATTTATAACAAGTCAGCTTATAATTCATCTCAGAACTTTCTTATCTTCTTAATAGACTACATCACCAATTGTTACCCTCCCGCTATAATTAGAATCGAATTTCAAGCGACTAACTGCGAAGAATAGATCGGATAAGGGAGTAATTTGTTGTTTTTGTTGTTCTTTTTCAAAATCAGTGAAATATAAACGGATTTTTATTTAAAATTTTAATGAATCTCCATCTTCGATGCCCGTTTTTTAAAAAGGAACCAATTTTTTTAGTCAAAATGACATTTTACGCGTATTTACTGAGGCAGATGATTGACAAAAGCAAAGGGACGGTGAATATTCTTGCCAATCAC
Source organism: Sarcophaga variegata (assembly GCA_932273835.1). Taxonomy (NCBI): domain Eukaryota; kingdom Metazoa; phylum Arthropoda; class Insecta; order Diptera; family Sarcophagidae; genus Sarcophaga; species Sarcophaga variegata. The sequence goes on along the minus strand of OW026362.1, from coordinate 111,437,723 downwards.
AATAAGAGATATATGTCCAAGGATTTGATGTATGTCCAAAATTTTCGTGCACATCCCTCATACATAATTGGTCACTACAACCCATCAGTCAGGATTACGACCTAGCTCTTTACACCACTTATGTTGTGTGTATAAATGACGACAGATTTGTTGATAAACTCTTCATGGCAATTTTATTTACTGTTCGAATTTTTGCCAGAAATATGTTGAGAGGAAGTCTTCGAAGAAATTTTTTTCATATTTTCGTTTTGATGTCTTATCTGGGGTTTGAACCGTCTCCTTACGTATAATAAGCCAACACACTGCCTACTAGACTACCTACTGAAGTATGACCAAATTTTTCCCTGCACATCCCTTATATCTCATTTTATTTGAAATCTTCCCTTATCCAGTAAAATCCAATTTTCATAAGGCCTTCACTGCAATTGGTCGTAATCTCGACTAAAAAGTTGTAATGTTCAAGATAAGTAAATAAGTTCACAGCAATACTAACCCATACTTCTTAGCCCTTAGACCTTAATTATTTGTTGGAATCACTATAAAGATTATAAGTCTGGAATTACGCACAAATTTTTTCATGTGTATGTTTTATGAATTTTTCATGCTGGCATTACATGTGGAACACTTGAACTGTTGCTTCTCATTTCCAAAATTCACTTGCATATTTATAGGAGAATAGTAAGGAATTCAAGTATACTTTTATGGGTTTTTGTTTTTACAACATAGAGAAGAGAAAAATTTTAAATTTAAAACAATAAAATTATCATAACAGTCATCATATTGTGTAACCAAATGTTTATATTGTGGTTTTTATTTGGTTCGTTAAATTTAAATGCAATAACTTGTTTAGGCGCCTTTAAATATGTTACATAAAATCCAAATTGTGAATATTATTATAAAAAAAATTTTATTTGATTTTCTTTTTCAATAAAAAGCCAGCATGGGTTCAATATTTTTAATTTAAATTTTTCTCTCAATTAAGAAACTGTTTTTGTTTTTTTCTTTTAATAAATATTTCTTCGTAAAGATCTTTTTTGGATTTTAATTTTCTAACAATATTTGGCATACTTTTTTGCTTTAAATGCAAGAGGCATACACAATACAATATTGTCCTGCTCTTCCTGGTTTTGTTTATTAAAAACTGATTCAGATTCGAATGCAAAATTTTTAAAATTAAATTCGTTTGAAATTTATTGTGCAACAAATTTATTGCATTCCTATTTCGAAAATTTCTTCAGTATGGTGTGCTTGCAATATTTAAATTGGAAAATATATATGAAATGCCCTACATTAAGGCATATTCGAGCATATATTTGATATACACTACACTGTGGTTAAGGATGTTTGTGATAATAAATAAGGTAAGAAGGTTAAAGGCTTTAATGCTTATGTTAAATTGGTAGTCGCCATAAAGAGGAGTGTCCTATAAGGTCCCAATAGTTTGATTTCTATTATACAACAATAACTGCTGATAGTTTTTTGAAGGCTTGGATTCCATCCAACTACAACTTCACTAGACATGTTCTATCAATAAATTTTAGGCATCCAAGAATTCCTTGTCTCAGATTCACAAGATCAGGAGAATAACGGAGAAGATATTCTGTGGTCTCCTCTTCTCTCTTCGGCACAACAGTTTTTGCAGAATTCGTTGTAAGGTATTCCCATCCTTCAGACATTTGCAACATGAAACCAGTGTCCTTTTTCAACTGTTATGAGTTCCCTAAGCTGGCCCGAGTCAGGCTTAACACATATATCCATATAGGTCTAGATCTGTCTGGTAATTTTTTAAGTGAATACAGCTAGTGGATGGGCATCTATTTGCCCTTCTGCTGTGAAATGCCAATCTCACTTATGCATTCATTTGAATTATCCATTATAACAGTTTTTGTAAGTGCTTTAGCTTCGTCCCCATGTCAGGATCATAGCTTGTATTCCCAAAAGCTCTTATGGAGCTCGGCAGTTTAATTGCCGTGTACACAGATATTTGTTATGCCAACATGTCCGTTGGTAAGCAGTTAAGGGTAGTAAACAATGCCTTAGACGGTACAGTCCTAAGAGCACCTGTTATCATGACCGTCATCATCCTCGTGATATGCTCAAGCCAAAAATACGCTCTACACAGAATCGTTTGATATCAAAGTCGTATTGGCTTACTTACTTAATTGGGCATTACAACCCCAGTTTCTCACACCACTCATGTTTTGTGTGTTAATTTTATATATTAGTGGCAGGACCTACAGTTTAAAGTCGACTCCGAACGACAGATTTTTGAGAAACTTTTCATAGCAATTTTATTTACCTTACTCCCAGATCTATTGTCAGATGGCTGCTGAGAGGAAGTCACCGAGAGAATTCTTCATATTTCGTTTTGTTCGAGATGCCTGAGCCGGGGTTTGAACTATGGTCTCTCTCTTCTAATAATCCAACACACTAACTACGGCAACTTCGAGCCGTATAGTGAGTATATGTTTTTAAAGTTGATACTCCGGCTAAGTCGTATTACTGTCTTACAGCAATAAAGGGCAGTTACCACCTTAGTGGTTGTAGATTGACTTTCATATTCCAGTTTGTTTTGCTGTCCAGTATGATTCCAAGATATATGGTGTTATAGAACAAAGTATCGAAGAGTACATTCAGTATATCCTTACTACTCGTGGTCCAGGATTCATCGAACTCCGAATGTAATATAATATTGTATTCGCCGTAGTCCAGAAGGTAGTGGTTTGCCTTCGTTCACGGCCACGGTTCAAACCTCAGGTCAGACATCAAAACGAAAATATGAAAAATATTTCTGAGGCGACTTCCTCTCAGCACATTTTTGTCAAAAACTAAAATTGCCATGAAAAGTTTCTCAAATAATCTGTCGTTCGAAGTCGGCTTTAAACTGTAGGTCACGCCACTCATGTATAAAATTAACACACAAAACATAAGAGGTGTGAGAAACTAGGTTGCAATCCTGACTGAAGGGTTGTATTGATCAATTATGTATGCATTTATGTAAGATAGTATTGTAGGACTTGGCGATAAAATCCTTCGAAGTTAACTTGTCTAGAACGAATTGCTCACATTGCTACAGGAAGCTTTCCGTAATTCTCTTTCTACCTTTCTACTTAGATGTGGTCCACTGTGCATTTGTTTTGGTCACATTAAAAAGTTTCCTCTAAACCTTGGGTTTTTCTGCCTTTCTAAATAGTTTTCCAGCTAGATTCCCCCATTGCTTCAGCTACGGCTTGAGGAAGTAGCTCCGTTAAAGCAAATACTTTTCAGTACTGATATTTTCTTGTCCTTTCTGCCAACAACTCTCTCAACTACGCATCTCTTTCTTCGTAGTACTCGCACCCCAAACGCAAATATATTCAATAAAATTCTTCAATATTTTTCGTATTTCTATTTATAATTTATGACTTTCGTATAACAAGAGAAAAATTATATCCCAAAAAGGAGAGAAAAGAAAAAAAAAAATAAATAAACAAAATAAAATAAAATAAAAGAAAAATAAATATTCAATAATTTTTATTGTATTTTGCATATTGAATACAAAAAAAACTTCCATGAATGTCAGATGAAAATTATTTCTTGATTATTTACGAACAAAAATATAACAGAAAAGAAGAAAAAAATACATGTTTAAATAAAATAAAATAAAATAAAATATAATTTAAAAACTAAAGAAAAAGAAGGTTTGATTAAAAATTGCAAGTTAAGGAACTGCAATACAAATGTATTCGTATGCATCAGTTTAAGGGAATTTGAGTATTGTTTGCAGTCTCTTCGATTTTACTCCAAAAGTGTAGCTAGTTACAGTGAGCGTCTAAAGAAACTGTACTAAATGGATAAATTCTAACAGTTACCAGACTCAACTTTTACCACTTAAGGAGAGTGCCTGAAAAAATTTGACAATATTTCAAAATTTTTTTTAATTTTTTTTGGTTCAATTTTAAAAACTGTTAATAAAATAATTTTAAAATAAAAATAACTGTAATTTATTTATGTATACATATTTTAATGTACAGTTTCTTTTCATGCGCACTGTATTTCTTATATAACATCTTTTATGAAACCTTGCCTGTTATTATGGAAGCAGGATAAGTGAGCCGACACACACTCACTTTCAAGAAGATATTGCGATATATGTAGGTCAGCCCCATATGGGTTCTTGGATACGAGGACATCGCAGGTAGCGACTAACATGTTACACTTCTAAGACACAGCAGTGTACAAAAGATCACTCCTAGAAAATTTTATGTAAACGTTGCATTTTTACCAGAAGAATAAAAAAATTCATGACACATGCAATTTATTTGTCATGGAAGGATAGAAAAACGAACCCACTTGTATTGAGATCGGATAACTTTGCCAAATTTACCCAGAATCTAACTTAAGATCCTCATTGTAGTGAATTGTAGTAGTGTAGTATTGGCGAAGTATTGGCGCTTGGGTATGGGCAAGTGAGTTATGTTTTAAGGCGGTTGTCAAAGTTTCATTCATTGTCAGCAGAAAGTGGATTAAGAACATAATGTTGATGGTCAAATAATTAATAATGTTTGCAAGGAAGACCAACCTTTATAATAAAGCACGCAGTGTGTTTAGTTCGATGATTATTTTCTGGTCAATTTAGTCCTGGAGACTGTAGGATCCATCATGAAGTCACCGTAGTCTAGTAGGTAGTATATTGGTTTGTTAGACGCAAGGCGACGGTGCAAGCCCTAGGTCAAACATTAAAACGAAACTATGAAACATATTTCTTCGGCGACTTATTCTCCGCAGATTTCTGGCAAAAACTCTGAGGGTAAAAATAAAATTTCCATGAAGAAGTTTCTCAAAAATCTGCCGTTCGGAGTCGACTTTAAACTGTAGGTCCCGCCACTCATATATAAAATTAACACACACAACGTAGGTGGCGTGAGTAACTAGGTCGTAATCCTGACTAAAGGGTTGTATGAATGTTATGTAGTACGTCTTGCGTTTCAACAAGGCGGTGACATAGTCATTCACGCCATGTGATACCATGAGCTTACTGAGCTGTACGGGGTACATTGTTGGGTCTCTAGCATCGTATACATGCGTACATAACATAATTGGTCATTACAACCCTTTTGTCAGGACGACGACCTACTTTCTCAAACCACTTATGTTGTGTGTGTTAATATTTTTATACATGAGTGGTGGGACCTACAGTTTAAAATCGATTCCGAACGACAGATTTTTGAGAAACCCTTCATGGCAATTTTATTTACTCTAAGAATTGTAGCCAGAAATCTGCGAGGGGAAGTCGCCGAAGAAATATTTTTTCATATTTCGTTTTGTTGGAATGGTTTGATCTGGGTTTTGAACCGTGGCCTTACGTCTAATAAGCCAACACACTACTTACTAGACTATGGCAACTACATACATACATGAATCGTATAATAATATATATTTGACCCGCTTAATTTTTCAATGTAGGGTTCAATAACATAATTCATCTTAAATTTTATTGCAAGATGGATCTTTAAAAATCATAAAAAAGTTGAAAAAAAATTTTGTTTGCCACAATTTTTTTCTTTTTTAATTCATAAAGAATTTATTGGAAAGTAATTCTGTATTCATTATTGAATAGTAAGTTTCTTTTTTTTACCTTATTTTAATTCTATTGTTTACTTCGATAACAAGGAAAAAAAAGTAATTTTTTTCCATTTCATTGTCTTCATTACACAAGTTATTGCCTTTTGTTATGGCAGTTTGGGGTGGATCAGGTGTTGCAAAATAGTTTTGGGATTATTTTTTTGTTTTCACATAAATTTTTCATAGTAGAAGTCAATAGTAAATAAATTAGTCAATAAGTTGATTGAACTTTTCAATGTGAATTTTAATTAAAGTTTTAAAAAAATATTGAAAAAATGTTCAAAAAATAAAAAGAAATTTTTGTTTAACTTACGTACATATTTGAATATTCATTTCATTTCTATTTGCTTATGGAATTAAATTTTCTTTTTTGTTTAATTTTTTAAACAATTGAATTGATTGTAAAGCATTTGCACCATTTTCTTGAATCTAAATTTAATATATTTTGCCGATTAATTATTAACTTTTATTTCGTATTAAAAAACTTAAATTTCATAACAAATCATATATATTAAATCAAATAAATTTTCAATTCACTTCATTGCTTCTACACCTTCTACAATTATAACCACCATCTTTGAGTGGGGGGCCTTTAAGCTGAACAATTGAAAAACTTGTTCATTTTTGTGTGCATTCAAATGGACATAAATTTTTAAGATATTTTGTGGAAAATTCATCATCATTCCAAATGTGGTTATCCGAAACAAAATTTCGGTCCAAATATACAAAACGAAACTCATATACTCTCTCTCTCTCTCTCAAACACGCAAAAACTAATCACAATATATTAGAGAATATTTATTACCTCAATAGCAGAGTATGAAAGGAATTGAAAGATTGAAAACAAAATTCAATTCAATTTCGTATACGTCTAGTCTTTTAGCTTTTCCAGCTAATCACGTGATTGGAATGATGAAATACATATGTTGGATTGTTGCGTTAAGTGCCTCAAATACAGCGGTATTAGCGCCAACAGCGGCAATTGCAGCCTCAACTACAGCGGCAATTGCAGCCTCAAATATAGCGGCAATTACAGCGGCAACTACAGCGGCAATTGCAGCCTCAAATACAGCGGCAACTGCGGCAGCAATTACTGCGGCAAGAGTGGCAATTGCTCCGGCACTAACGCGTCAATTACACCCACAATTACAACGGCAAATACAGTTTCAACAATGGTAGTTACAGCCTCAACTACGGCGACAAGAGCTGCAACTGTAGCATCAATTACAGCGGCAACTACAGTGGCAGTAGTGGCGACCATAGCAGCAATTGCAGCGGCAACTGTGAAAATTACATGAAACATCTTAACTTTGTTTGCTTTTGCCGAGGATTTAACATGAGTTGCATAGATTTATAGGCGAGCACTTTTGCCACAACACCACGCCATTTCTATGCAATAATATCAAGGGCAGTTCCTTTAAAAGAAATGTGCATGAGTTCATCTTAAATTCTTTTTTTTCAGATCAGACAATCAAACAGAAAGTTTGATGAATATGCCTGCTTTAATTCATGTTGTGTACGTTAATTTGATGAGTAGCGGTAGCTACAGTTTAAAGTCTACTTTTCATGGCAATTTTTTATTTACTCTCAGAGTTTTTGCCAGAATTCTGCTGAGAGGAAGGTCGCCGAAGAAAAATTTTTTTCATATTTTTCTTTTGATATCTGACTTAGAGTTTGAACCGTGGCCTTGCATCTAACAAGCCAACTTACTACATACTTGACTACGGCGACTTCATGTCGGATACTACAGTCTTTCAGAACTAAATTGGCCAGAAAATACTCCTTGAATAAAACATACTGCGTGTTTAAATATAAAGCTAGGCCTTCATTATCTCCAAACCTTGTTAATTATCTGAATTGAACATCCATCAACATTAAGTTCTGAATCCACTTTCTTCTGACAATGAGCGAAACTTTGGTAGACGCCCTAAAACATAACTCACTTGCCCTTACCTAAAGATCAATATCTACTCATGATTGCAGTGAGGGTCTTAAGATGGATTCTGGGTAAATTTGGCAAAGTTATCCGGTCTCAGTAAACGTAGGTTAATTTTTCTATCCCTACTTTACAACAGAATTCCATGTGACATGAATTTTTTATTCTTCTGCTAAAATGCCACGTCCACATAAGATTTTGTAGGAATTATTTTTTGTCGTTGGAAATGTAAAAGTTTAGTCGTTACCTTCAATGTCCCCGTATCCAAAAACTCATATGAGGGTAACCCTTAAATGTTTAGCAACATCTTCTTGAAAGTGAGCGTGGGGAACGGGATGTTTTTTAAAAGAGGCAAAGCAAGGTTTTATAAAAGAGGTGGCAGTACACCACACACAGGAAATACAGTGCTCATCAAAAGAAACTGTACATGAAAAATAAATACATTAATAAATTACCGTTATTTTTATTTTAAAATTGTTTCATTGCCAGTTTTTAAAATTGAAACAAAAAAAAAATACAAAAAATTTCGAAATATTGTTAAATTTTTTCGGGCACTCTCCTTAAGCGGTAAAAGTAAAGTTTGGTGGTTGTTAGCGTCTTTTGTCGCTCACTGTATGTGCCATTCTCTTCTGGGTTCTATGCATATTGGACAGCACAACTCTTTACATAAAACTTGATTATGATGAATAAATTTATGGAGGAGATCAACCTGGAAGTGGGTAAAATATTAAATCCTTCTGGTCTATAATTTTTATTCATTGTAGGGAAATCTTTTTATGAAAACATTAAGCAACTCTTTTACATTCTGTCAAGTATTTAAGTGTGTGTACTTTTGGTAAATTTAAAAAAAACATTTTTTTGGTTTGGTTTCCATTCGTATATTTGCCCTGTATTTCGAAATAGAGAGGCACGTTCGTCCTGTATGGCGTGTGAATGAATGTAAATTTTAAGTGGCAGTAGTTTTGCCAGTGGTAGTAGCCGTAGCACTAGTAGCAATGGTAGCAGTGTCAGTCAGTGGTACGTATGGATTATTTATAAGTACCAGTGGCTGTAGTATTTAGTCTCACACATGCTCTCGTGTATTGTGTATTTTAGAAAATAGAGAAAGCGAGTGCAAAAAAAAGAAAAACTTGATATTTTTAGTACGCACGAGTTGCATACAATAAGCTCGTATTTAGTTTTTAAAGCACAAATAAACATTACGTTTCGTGTTAAATTCGTTTTATTTTATTTTTTTGATATACAATTTTTAGTTTTACATTCTATTCCGTTTTTAGTTTTATTTTATTTTATTTCGTTTCATATTATAGTTGGCACTTTTAGTGAAACATAATCGAAAAAGTTTAAACAACATCTTTATACGAGAGCATGCATGCAGCATATGCATGCATTTTTTCCTAATATATGATGCATAATTTATGTGAATATTTACAAAGAGAAATAAAAAAACAAACAGAGGAAAAAGAAAAATGTCTGCAGAAAATTTAAGTTCTTTAGAATTTATAAATAATGAGCAGCGGATTACGTGTCGAAAAAGATAATTTACGAACAGTTTTTTCTCTTCTTTTTTCATTTCTTTTTTGGCGTTAAAAGTTTTCGTTACTTTAATAAGTACATATGTACTCTTGTCTTATGTGTAGTTTAAGAAATATGCTTCGAACAATTTCGTAATCAGCAGTTAGTAATCATATGCCTGATGCCATTTACGAAATTCAAAAATGCAAAATTACTTAGCAAAACGTACATAATAACTGAACTTTAAAGCGAATTGCACTTTTAATTTATCAAGCTTTTAATAAAATTCTTCACTTCAAAGCTTTTTAATTAATCATGCTGCCAGAATGCATTTCATGGCTACAGCATGCTCACTGAAGAACTGCTTTTTATGTAATGGAGGTTACATAGTTTTAAGTTAGCAATTTGGTCTCAATTATAATTAGACCATTTGTTCCTCTCTTCATCATGATAATAAAACAATTCAATTTTGTCCACCAGCTTCATTACTTAACCGCGATAACATAGTTCGATTACTTACATAGTTCGATTACATACACAGTTCGATTACGTACATAGATCGATTACGTGCATTAAAAAAATATGATGTAAGGTAGATAAGCGATTCAATTATCATTCGCTTGTAGCTAAATAAATATTCCACTGTGATAGACGTGTAGGATATAGAAAGGCAGAATTTCAAATAGTGGCTGTATTAGGGATTATCATAATAAGCATAACCACACAATTGAAATTATGGATGAATAAGAATGAATTTTTCTCCATTAGAGCCTTCGATGGTAGAGCCTACAATATCAATCGATAATATACAATCTGTTGTGGAATGAAATCTGCAAAAATTATAACCGAATAGTTGAGATTGCACAACAGTGGCTTCAATCGATCCACCACCAATATCCCACCGTTTTGAGATACTAATAAACCCACTGTAACGAAGTGTGATGCTTTATTAGACATAAGGCCACGGTTCAAACCCCAGGTCAGACAACAAAATGAAAATATGAAAACAATATTTCTTCGGTGACTTCCTCTCAGCAGATTTCTGGCATAAACTCTGAGAGCAAATAAGAAAACAGTCAACTAGGATAGACAAGGCCTTATCTTATTTAAATTAAGTGCACAGAAATATTGTTGTGATTGAAAGAACTTTCATTTCGTTTTTTAAAATATAAATGTTGTTTTCGTCTTGCTGCTCGTCGTAAAACTGCAACGTATTGTTCTTTATTCAGGGTACAACATTGTGGTAAAAGCATGTGAGGATCTACATCTTCTCAGCCATGTGCTTAAGGAAAACACAACATAATTGCTTCTTAATTTTTACCAAACCATCTCTAAAACTTATATTACTTCGCCCTTACGTAGAATTCATAAAATGTTTCCTTTAAATCGCATTTCCCATGAGCAGTCTACAAGTTTTTCGCGCGCCACTGATTGCCCACGCATCCAGTTAACCCACAAACCAATGTAGCATAACTTGCAGGCGCACAAAAACTAAAGTATACCTTTAGGTTAACCATCAACAACAACAACAACAGTACTTAAGTGCATCAAACTAAGTAATCAACTCAATAACTCAATAATAAAACCGATATAAATAGTAAAACTTTAAATACATATAAAAACGAAAAAATAAAAACTATAAAACCATCACTTGTATGTGCAACGAATCGATCTCTCACTCTATGAATGCTTGCCACTTGCCACACACACAGCAACACAACACAACAGCTATCGTCATTCTGTGCACATACTGCACTCTAAAAAAAAAGTACAGTAAGCAAGTACTCTATATAATGCCAATGAAAGTTTTAAAAACCATTTCACCATTTCACCATTTCCATTGGAAGTCATGACCTCTACATACATACACAGTGTGAATTTTTCTTTTCATTCCTTTCAAGTTGATTCCTTTTTCACAATGCAACTCAGGCAACGTAGTCTCATCATAGTCATTGTAATGAAGTACTTACCAGACATTTGAAGTATAAATACGGAAAAAACACACACACACATTCACACACAGTGAGTGATAAAGGATATAAACAATAGAATACCGTACACCATGTATATGCTTTAACCCTTTCACCATTTTGTCTTTTTGTTGTTTGTTTTTGTTTTTGTTTTAATGTTTTAAAAAGTATTTAGAAAATGCCGTTGAAAATGTTGTCTAGTGAGTTGCAAAATGAGATAAAAGATTCATTGATAAAGAAAAAAAAAACTGGGAGAAGTATGCCAAGTAACTTTATTACATGTATTAACGTAAAGCATAATAAATCTTTAACTTTATTTTAGTAAAATAGTCCTACAAATCCAAACTTCTAATACGTTTGTGGGTTAACTTTCTTTATTTATTGTTGAATGATTGCCACATAAACTCTACTGAAGTACAGTAGCTGTACAGTGACGTGTTGCTATTGATGCATGCACCTTCATTTCATACCATTTTGCCTGTTTTTCTTTTACCCTATTATGTTATCTTTTAAATGGATTCCATTTTTTTTCAATTGAACCTACAGGGTCTTGCAATAATGGAGTATTTTTGAAAGCTTGATCTGGCTGATAATTAAGAAATAATTTTTTCTGTAAAACAAACATTTTCTCGCGATCTAAAATGCGTACAATTGAAATATGCAGGATAGAGAGGAAATGTCACATAGAAAATCCCTAAGTATAAATAGTGACTTAACATACATAATTGGTCATTACAACCCTTCAGTCAGGATTACGACCTAGTTTCTCACACCACTTATGTTGTGTGTTATAATTTTATACATGAGCGGTGGGACCTACTGTTTAAAGTCGACTCCGAACGACAGATTTTTGAGAATCTTTTCATAGCAATTTTATTTACTCTCAGAGATTTTGCCAGAAATCTGCTGAGAGGAAGTCGCCGAAGAAATACTTTTTGTATTTTGTTTTGATGTCTGGCCTGGGGCTCGAACCCAGGCTTTACGTCTAATAAGCCAACATACTCCCTACTGGACTACTGACTTAGTGCGGAAGTTATATACGATGTGATCTTATACACAGTGATTCAGGTGGCATCACACTTTCCCCTATCTTATCCTATGACCCTTGAAGTTTTGAAATCGATCTCTTTAATAGGGCTTGGGAGTTATATGCTTTGTCTATGACAAACTTTTCATTGAATTTTTTACTCTCGGAGTTTTTGCCAGAAATCTGCTGAAAAAGTGGCCGAAAATATTTTTCTTTTCATATTTCGTTTAAACAACGAGGTCATATCGAAGAAACCAATGCACTAACTACTAAACTACAAAGCTAACGTGTTTAATGTTCTATGTTCAGATATGCACTTTTATTGAGTGAATATTCGGTTTATTGAGTATAATATTTTAAGTGTTCAGACATAATAATATACACACTGTTTTTTTTTTTGTTTGTCGCTGACTTTTGAGTTGTCAAATATCAACAGAAATTGTTCGGATAATTATAATATGCGCACTGAACATACTTATGACAGTGCTGCATCTTAAGTTTTATATGAAATATTGAGCTCAATAATGGCGTTTATTGCGATTTCCGCAATAAATTTGCATATCTGAATACTGTATAAGCTTTGCTGGAAATAAAGTCGATAGCAGCCTTTATGGCAGATATTTATAAACATATTTCCGTTCCAAACAATCCCTAATTATGTGGCCTTTCTAGCAACAGCAAATACATTCAATACCTAATGGAACTTTAAGTACATTTTGCTGTAAACCCACATTCCCATACATTCCCAAGCTTAGATGGGAAACACCCTTTCATTCAATTCAATATCATCTACACAAAGATGTGAAAAGAAGAAAAAGCCTTATAATAGAAATAAGAAATAAAGTTGAATAAAAAAAAAATACAGAAAAAGTGTTCAAGCTCCTTAAAGTATACAACACATTGTATTTGTATTTACACTGTTAAGTATGCAATATCTAAATAGAAATGGACATTGATGGGTATGGTCTCCCCTTATACATACATACCGCTCCTCCTCTGTGTAGTAGTCTACTCCTTTGTGTACATTCTTGTTTCTTATTTTTTTTTTACTAAGTATTGCTCTGCTACATTCTCTCGCTCTCTCAACGGTATTGACATTTTGGCCAATTTCCAAGCATGTGTTAAAGATGTTTTCCCATTTATTTCCCTTTGAAATGAAGCAACAAAATCAACAGAAAAGAAAATGGAAAAAAATCGTTGAAATTATTCTATACAAAGACAAGAAATAAGGCATTTAGTGGCTTTAAAAGATGTGTATTTTAAGAGTTCATTATTTTGAAAAGGACCCCCAGGGGCATTTAGTATATGAATGCATGTGTATGTATGTATGTATGTATAGATATTAAAATTATGATAGAAATTTATCTACATATTGTCGATATTATTATTATTCTGTTTTGATTTCCTTTCAATTCATTTTTTTTATTGCAAATTGTAAATTTTTATTGGCAATATTTGCAAAAACAAGAAGCCATCATCTCGACATCAATATTATTGGCCAAGAGGAGACCATTTAAATCTCATGGGCAGCATAAGGACTATAGAAAATGAAAGCTATTAATGGTTTGGTTTGATTTAAAATAGAATGCCATCTCAAAAATGTAAATGTAAAGAAGAGATGATTGATGTCATTACAATAAAAAAGATGACTTAAAATATATAAAATTCATGGAATTGTGAGTTACAAAACCCTTGAATTGTGATTAAGGGATTAAACCTCTTATTAATAAAGTTAAAAAAATTAATAAAAATTCTTCTAGATTTCAACAAGGAAGTAAGGAGTGCGCATAAATAAATTTGATAAATTTCCAATTGACTCCACACAATTTTTCTGTTGGCCTACTTGGCTATTATGAACTTTTAAAAATAATTTTCCAATTAATACAGAAATTTTCCATGGAATTACGACTTACATATGTAGCTACACACAGTTACTAAAGTATACATACGGTTAACAAATTTCAGACATTTTTTAACCAATCCGTCTGTCTTAAAAGGAAAGTTGTCAGACAATTTTAAAGATTTTCAACGAAAACGGATTGGTTAAAAAATTTCTGAAATTTGTTAACTGTATGTATACTTTTGTGTCTAAGTGTACATACTGTATGAAGTATTTGACTTTGAATCCTTTGGACTGAAATCGATTCATTTCCAAATATTTCTGATAATTTAATTAACCATACATGGATCAAAACACGATCCAGATCGAAAGAAAATAGAATAAAAATTATTTTTTTGCTTTTGCCAAGAAAGTAAGAAGTGCGCATGAAAAAATTTGTTCATATTTTTTTTCCGGAAAACACGATTTTCATGTTTGCGTATTCAGTAATTATGCGTAAAAAGATTTTTAAAAATAATTTTCCATGTAATACAGAAGTTTTTCATGGAATTATGACTTATGCTGTTACATACTGTGTGAAGAATTTGGCTGTGAATCCTTTGGTTTGAAATCGATTAATTTCAAAATATTAAAATTACATATTATGGGAACCCAAAACACCCTCCAGCTTGAATAAAAATGAATAAAAAAAAATTTTTCGGCAAAAAAGTAAGGAGTGCCCATGAAAAAATTTGGGAATATTTTTTTTTTTGCCGAAAACATGATTTTTATGTTTTTGTATTCGTCAATTATGGTTTTAAAGACTTTTAAAAAGTAATTTTCCATGTAATACAGAATTTTTTCATGGAATTACGACTTATGTATTTGCATACTGTGTTAATAATTTGGTTATTAAAGGTTTGATTTGAAATCAGTTCAATTAAATTAAATTAAACATAACGGGATCAAAACACAAACTCCAGATCGATAAAAAATATAATAAAAAAATTTTCAGTTTTACTCAAGGGATTAAGGAGTATGCATGAAAAAATTTGGGATTTTCATGTTTGCGTATTCAGCAAGTAGAAGTCGCCGTAGTCTAGTAGGTAGTGTGTTGGCTTATTATATGTAAAGCCACGGTTCAAACCCCAGGTCGGACATCTCTAACAAAACGAAATAAAAAAGAATATTTCTTCGGTTACTTCCTCTCTGCTGGTTTCTGACAAAAACTCTGAGAGTAAATGAAATTGCCATGAAAAGTTTCTCAAAAATCTGTCGTTCGGAGACGACTTTAAACTGTAGGTCCCGCCACTTTTCTATAAAATTGAAACACACTACATGAGTGGAATCGAAAGTGCAGCCATTGCGCTGACCAACTTCTTGTTCTTCCCTAGTTTGGTAGAACTTGGTCAGTACAGAGACTGCGTTCACCAGCGGTATCACAACGGGCCGCTATGCGAGCTCAAGTGAGCTTTTGGTATCGAAGCTAGCACTCCAACCTAACCTAACATAAGTGGTGTGAATGGTTGTAATCCTGACTAACATACATAATTGGTCATTACAACCCTTCCGTCAGGATTACGACCTAGTTGCTCACACCACTTATGGTGTGTGTGCCAATTTAATACATGCTTGGTGGGACCTCCAGTTTAAAGGCGACTCCAAACGACAGATTTTTGAGAAACTTTTCTTGGCAATTTTATTTACTCTCAGAGTTTTTGCGAGAAATCTGCATGAAGGAACTCGCCTAAGAAATACTTTTTGTATTTTGTTTTGATGTCTGGCCTGGAGCTCGAACCCTGGCTTTACGTCTAATAAGCCAATACACTACCTACTAGACTACGGCGACTTCTACTGACTAAAGTTTTCAGTAATTATGCCTGAAAAGATTTTTAAAATTGACTTATCAAGAGAAACAGAAATATTTCATGGTCGTTTGTATTTTCCTGGCAGGTCTTCCTATATGCCGAATTCGTTTCTCATTAAATATTAAAAAAAAAACTATCAAGCCATAGTACCAGTTTCAAAATAAATTGTTTTTTTTTTTTTTTTGGTAAGGAAGCCAACTCCTAATTTAGCTTCACATGCTTCTTATAAAAACAAATTGTCTCCATAAACATCATGTTAAGCCCTTCCTAACTACAACATTTCTTTGAACAAAATCACTTGACTTTCCACAAATCCTTACTTCTTTAGACTCAAAGTATTTAATTTAAAAATTCCTCATGTTGCCATTCTATTTTCAAACAAAAAAAAAGAAGAAAAATTTGCCAAGTTAAACATAAAATTAACCTGAAACTTTATCTCGATTATAAAACAATTTAAACTTTGACCTGAAAACAATTCAATGGAAAAAAACTCAACATTTTGGCAAAAACATGAGAGAAAAGCAATTTTCTTTCAAATACCTGGAAAAGAAAAAAAATTATTACAAAAGCTCTCGAGTTAGACTCTTAATATGCGTTGTCTAAAGATTTTAAGAATTTATTGAAGAGCCTTTTAAAAGGTTGTAAAATTTTCAAAAATAATCAGATTTTTTCTGATTTTTTTCAGTTTTTTTGTTGGATTTCATAAGAGCCTAAAATCTTTCATTAGCAAAATATTCCATGAGAGCAACAAAAATTTTTTGAAGGAAAATTTCTGCCT
This sequence comes from Sarcophaga variegata, assembly GCA_932273835.1. NCBI lineage: Eukaryota > Metazoa > Arthropoda > Insecta > Diptera > Sarcophagidae > Sarcophaga > Sarcophaga variegata. The sequence goes on along the minus strand of OW026362.1, from coordinate 111,421,206 downwards.
GAAAACCTCATCATTAAACACGTTCGCAAACAGACATTTGCACAACAACATGCAGCAGCGCTAAACAAAACACACACACATTAGCACATGGGAAGGCATTTAAATGTTTGTTGTTCTGCTGCTTCTGCTTCTTCTCAATTTACAGGCGTTTCCGTTCGAATTTGGCTCCATTTTATTTACAAAGTTTTCTTCCTTTTCTTCAGATTTTTTTTCTTTGATTTTGTTTCTCATTCGATAGTTTTCTTGTTAGTTTTTGTGCTCTATTATAAGATTTTTATTTTGTTGAGATAAGCAGAAAAAAAATATAAGAAGAAGAAGAGAAAATAATATTGTATACAATATAAACTCTAAACTTACTAAACATTATAAATGTCTTTGGTTGTGGTTGTACTCTACTGTGGGTTATAATAGTCAACGGGATAAGTGTCCTTAAAAAGTGTCATTACAACGCTTGAGTCAGGATTACAACCCAGCACCTCACGCCAACCCACGTGTGTGTGTTAATTTTATTCATGAGCGGCAGGACCTACTATTTAATATCGACTCCGAAGTACATATTTTTGAGAAATTTTTCGTGGAAATTTTGATTAATCGCCAGAAATCTGCTGAGAGGAAGTCGCCGAAAAAATTTTTTTCTTTTCATATTTCATTTAAGCCACGAGGTCATGTCTAATAACCCAACACACTACCTACTAGACTACAAAGCTTATGTGCTTAAGTGCTTGATGGAAATAAAGCCGCGTGCAGACTGTTTCTGTTTCAAACAAGCCGTAACAATGTATCATTTCAAGATGTGTGAGCTGGGGTTCGAAATCGCTGTAGCTGAGGCTGCAAATGTCGCTGTAATTGCGCCTGTTGCCTGTTGCCTCTTGACGCTGTTACTGCCCCTTTTTACCGCTGTAATTCACGCAGTTGCCGGTGCAATTGCCGCTGTGGTCACCACTACTGCCACTATAGTTGCCGCTGTAATAGATGCTGTAGTCGCAGCTCTTATTGCCATAAATGCCGCTGTAGTTGCGGTTGTAACTGCCATTGTTGAAGCTGTATTTGCCGCTGTAGTTGCGGGTGTAATTGCCACCGTAACTTCTGTCGTTATTGCCGTTATTGCCCTCGTAATTGCTGCCGCAGTTGCCGCTGTAATTGCAGCTGTAGTTGACGCTACAATTGCCGCTGTTGCCACTGTTACTGCCGCTGTATTAGTGGCTGTAATTGGCGCAGTAACCACTGCAACTGCTGCTGTAGTTGACGCTATTGCCACTGTAGTTGTGTAATTGATGCTGCAGTTGCAGCTTTTGCCGTCGTAAATGTCGCTGTAGTTGTGGATGTAACTACCTCTGTTGAAGCTGTATTTCCTGCTGTAGTTGTGGGTGTAGTTGTTATTGCAATTGCCGCTGTTGGCAATAATTGCCCCTGCATTTGAGGCTGCAATTGCCACTATTAGTGCCGCTGTAGATGTGGTTTCAATTGCCACTGTTGTCGCTGTTAGCGCTTATTGCCGCTGTTATCGCAGTAATTGCCGTTGTAATTGATGCTGCAATTGCAGCTCTTGCCGTCGTAAATGTCGCTGTAGTTGTGGCTGTAACTGCCACTGCTGAAGCTACATTTGCCGCTGTTGTCGCCGTAACTTCCACCGTTATTGCCAGAGGAATTATCACTCTTGCCGCCGTAATTGCTGCCGCAGTTACCGCTGTAATTTCCGCCGTAGTTGAGGCTGGAATTACCACTATTGGTGCCGCTGCAGATGTGGCTATAATTTCTGCTTTTGCCGCTGTACCTACCGCTGGATACTAGGCTGCGGCGACTAGTAGAAGCAGAATAGTCGAAACATAAAGAATTGCCCTGCAGTACAAGACCTTTTACATTCATTAAGCGACCAACAAGGTTCTATAGGCCACCACAGTCACTTGTAAGAAAGATTAATCTCCTTGTTTGATTTCCTAATGGGCCAAGACCAAGAAGCACTTCGATCATCGCAAATTTGAATAGCAGATATTGGGAATAAAAGGACACTGTAAACATTTCAAGTCGTTGTAGTCTAGTAGGTAGAGTGTTGGCTTATTAGACGTAAGGCCATGGTTCAAACCCAATTTCTTCGGCGATTTCCTATCAGCAGATTTCTGGCACGGACTCTGAGAGTAAATAAAATTGCTATGAAAAGTTTCTCACGAAACTGTCATTCGGAATCGACTTTAGACGTAGGTGCGGCCACTCATGTATGAAATTAAAGCACACAGCATGAGTGGTGTGAGAAGCGAGGCCGTAATCCTGACTGAAGGGTTGTAATGATGTAATGTAATGTAATGTACAGTCCATAAAAACAGTCGATTCAAATAGATTTTATAGAGTCTCCTTTGATTCGTTTCAAGCAGAATTTTTTATTATATTTTTTAATAGTTTTTCGTGTGATTTTTGTACATCTTCTTCGGTGATTTCTGTTGTTACGCTTCTTCAAATTCCACATGTGTTTACCTTCATGGCTTTACACAGATTTTGTTTTATTTTCAATTTTTTTTTTAATTTTTTTTTTATAATTTTTTGTTGTTCTTTCAGATTTTTATTGCATTTTCATTTTGCCGCCACAAAACTTGGCTACAAAAGTCTTAAATTTGTTTCGCTTTTTTTTAATACCCATGTTTATAACCTTTTTTTCGGTTTTGTTTTTTGGTGTTTTGTTGCTTTTTTGTTGTTGCATTTTTTCACAGTTCGTTTTCACTCTGGTATTAAAGGGGGAGAATAAAAACAGTTGGTTGCAGTGAGTCTCTCTCTAGCAATTGAATTTCCTTTTTCTAAATGCTTATCAGCTCCAACATGTAAAGTTTTGATTTTATACGTATATAAGTACACTTGTTATCAGAGTAATAGCACTGTTGGATGGGTTCATATAATTTTGCTTAGAAATTGAAAACTTATTTTAAAAACAACTTAAACGTTGTTTATTTCATGATTCAATGCGAACGTCTGGGTCGGAGACGATTTTAAACTGTGACCTACATGTATAAAAACTAAAACACACAGCATAAGTGGTGTGAGAAACTATTTCGTAATACTGACCAAAGGGTTGTAATGACTAGTTATATATTGTTACGTTTTTACCATTTATTAACGTTTGAAACATGAGCTCGTAGATGGCAAATAAAATACAAATAAATTTGTGTTTAGTTTTAATTAAAATTCTTTATTATACGCACAATTCTGTTTGCCACTGTTCACAGCTTGATGTAAACAACAACAATTGCTTTGTTTGTTATTCCTCTGTTTATACCCTTTGCATAAGCAATAACAATTACAAGACAATTGTTCGACAGATCTTTGTAACGGAGATCTTCAAACCATGATTACTCTCTTCAAACACAACGCGCCTTCACACAAGACTGACTAAACTTTTACTAACTCACTCACCTGATTTGCATTGCCTTTTACAATATATGGCAGGGTAAACAGTTTGATGAATGTTCTTGAAGGTGAATGTTCGCGTCTTCGCCTTCTCGAAATCTCTATAAATGTAAACATCGTTGTTTACATTTATTATTGTAGTGCTGTTTGTGGATTTTTGTTTACTTGATTAAAATTTTTTATGCTGGTATTTGTTTATTTTTTATTTGTACTTTTGTAGCTTTTGTTTATAATTTTAATGTTAAGCGATGTAAAAGCAAAACACCAGTATCTTGATTTTTCATTTCTTTAATAATATATATTCATAGAAAAATCTGCCGATATTAAAAATTTTCGAAATTTCGAAGTCTGTGGTGCTATTTATTAAACCGTGGCTGTTACATTTCATAAATGCACGTGTACACATCCTTATGTGTATGCACTGTATCCTTACATGTATTATGTGTACACGTATGTAATGTTACCAATACAAAACAATTTGGCGTCCTCCATACTGTCAATTACTTAAACTTTTTCGTTTCTTTGTAACTTTTCACGTATTTTTTTGCAGCTCTTTCTTCTTTTTCTTATCTTCGTTTATTTTATTTGTTTGTCTTTTTCATACTTTTTTTTGTGAACTTTTCTTGTTAAATTTTTTCGGTTTTTTTTTTTTGCTGCTTGTATAACCACATCATTGACGGGGTTTTGTGAACCCCAATCAGAAACTTAGCCTTAACGGCCGTTAATCGAGTGTCTTATGTATTTACAAGCACAGAGTGAGTAGAGTGCATCCATATTTTATATGCTCATGTTGTTTTTCTCTTTCTTTTACTAAATACGACCGCTCCACTTTGCCCCCCTTTACCCACACAGTTTTTGTTTTCCATTGCCAGGAAGGGAAAATAAAAAATAAATTTCGCTAAATTGTTTCTTGTTAATCCAACACTCCTCTTACGCGTTTATGTCTGTTTGTGTTCGCGTTTTCAAAAAAAAATCTGCTTTCATGGGATTACGTCCAATGAATTTGCAGTCACAACTTCATTTACCAAGGGACCAGTTCCGAGAAGTTACAGAGTGTACTTTTTCTGTAAAATGTTGCCTTAATTTTCCTTATGAAATCAAAGAATTTTTAGTATGAAGCCTTTGCTTGGAGCAAATTAATTTACGTACAATGGTTTCCATGTCACCTGATTGCCTGCTGTCTGAAGCTCACTTCAAATTTTCTTCACAGTAAAGCTTATACTTTTAAATATTTTTTCTTGGAACTAGTTAATTAATCAAAGAAATAAAGTTACCATTTAGAATACCGAAATTTAAGTTTTGAAAAGTCCATAATTATGATGACAAAGGAATAAGAATTATTGTCTCCATCCTCAATAAGGTTCAAAGACTAACTAACACCAGCTTGCCGGAAAACAATACATGTTCACGACATAGTTTCTCACGCCACCCTTGTTTTGTGTATTAATTTTATACATGAGCTGCGGGACCTACAGTTTAAAGTCGACTTCAAAGACAGATTTTTGATAAACTTTTCATAACAATTTTATTTACTCTGAGCGTTTTTGCCAGAAGGCTGCTGAGAGGAAGTCGTAATTTGTTTTGTTCGAGAAGGCTGGGCTGGGTTTTGAACCACAGCCTCACATTTAACAATCCTACACATTACCTGCTAGTCTACGGTAGGTTCTGAAGACAATAGCTCCTGAATAATAAGGGAAATTATTGAGTAGTGGCCGTAGTCTAGTAGGTAGTGTGTTACCTTATGAGACGTGACGCGTCGGTTCAAACACCACGTCAGACATCTCCAACTAAACTAAATATGAAAAAATATTTCTGCGGCGACTTCTTCCCTCAGCAGATTTCTGGAAAAAACTGTGACAGTGACTAAAATTGCCATGAAAAGTTTCTCAAAGATCTTTTTCTGTATGTACTTTGAGTCTGTAGTCGCCGTGGTCTAGTAGACAGTGTGTTAGCTTATTAACTCAGACATCTGGATAAAATCGAAATATGAAAACATATTTCAGCGGCGACTTCCTCTCAGCAGATTTCTGGCAAAAAATCTGAGAGCATATAAAATCGCTATGTAAAGTTTCTCAAAAAAATCTGTCGTTCGAAGTCGACTTTAAACTTTGGGTACTGCCACTCATGTATAAAAATTAACACACACAACATAAGTGGTGTGAGAAACTATGTCGGAATCCTGACTAAAAGGGTTGTAATGACCAATTATGTATGTATGTATTTATGTTATTTTTCTTTCTTCTGACAAAATCCCTGACTATAACCAGTTGGCATGAATAAGCTGTCGTTCGTTATATTTTGTAACTCCAAAAACAATGGTCTAGTAAGTAGTGTGTTGGCTTATTAGACGTGAGGCCTTGGTTCAAGCCCCAGGTCGGACATCTCCAACTAAACGAAATATGAAAAAATATTTCTCGGCGACTTCCTCTCTAAGCAGATTTCTGGCAAAAAATCTGAGAGTAAATAAAATATTCTAGAAAAGTTTCTCAAAAAAATCTGTCGTTCGGAGTCGACTTTAAACTGTAGGTTCCGCCCATAATGTATAAAATTAACTCACACAACATGAGTGGTGTGAAAAGCTAGGTCGTAATTTTGACTGAAGGGTTATAATGACCAATTATGTATGTATGTATGTATGTATGTATGTATGTATGTATGTATGTATGTATGTATGTATGTTATTCTATCAACTAGAAGTGAGTTAGTGAGTTCGAATCCCAGCTTTTGAAAAAAAAAATTTTTTCTTTCTTCTGACAAAATCCCTGACTATAACCAATTGGCATGAACAAGCTGTCGTTCGTTATATTTTGTAACTCCAAAATTAATGGAAACCAATGTGGTCGACTGTTAGCGTTTTTAGAATTTCGAAACTTTATTGCTCAGCTGGTTCCTGAGCAATCAGTAGAATTGTAGAGCTTTAACGAACAATCTTACTACTTATGTACGTGCTGAAACAATTTCATTACAATTGCGTTTTGATTTCTAGTTCTTCAGATCCTAATGTCATCAATTATTTTGAAATTTCGATTGTAAAGTGAATACGTTCTTCAGGTCTTAGTGGGAATTTTTTCTTGGTTCATCCTAACGGGTGAGTGCAAGATCCAAAAGTAAAATAAAAGCAAATTAGGGTATGTTCGAAAGAGTTCGACTATAGCTTCGTTAAATTTTATATTTCTGCCTTTGCCTGCGATTTAATTAATTTAAAAGCAACGAATTTCATTTCACTTTTTTACTTTTCCTGAAGCATCTTTAAGTTTATTTCCATTTTGAATTAAAGCCATTCAAAAGGAAATGATTTATAAATTTTCCTATTCCTAATAAGATACCAACAACAACAACAAAAACATTTAAAAAAATATGCTGGGCTCTTTAAAAATTTAATAGTTCGTGTAACTTATGGAAATATACACGCACAATATCTTCCACAGAAGCAGAAGGGAGGAAAGGGAGAGAGAGAGTGCGAAAGGAACATTTCACAAAAAGATAAATATGCAACAATAACAACAACAACATAATAGTAAAATACTAAATAAAAGGACCTTCTTTGGCGCACATTAAACATACGTACGTACGTACGTAACTTTTCTTGTATACAAAATAAATCGTAGAATTCTTTTCTTTTTTTCCCCGACGTACATATATTTCTTTGTGAGAAAATATTTTTATTAAAAGCAACTAAAAGAGCACAAAAGACACCAACCTGATGCTGGTCTGGGGTCTTTAAGTATTAAAAGGATATTAGTATTACAGAGAACAAAGCAAAAGAAGAAGACGAAGACAAACGGATTCATGTCTTAAAACCAGAGGCGTTATGAAGTAATACCTCAAGGGGATAATACTCGTACAAGGGAATACATTCCTCATAAGTTTCTCTTCCTACATACTTGGTCATTACAACCCATCAGTCAGGATTATGGACCTAGTGTCTCACACCACTGATGTCTTGTTCGTTAATTTCATACATGAGTGGCGTGACCTACAGTTTAAAGTCGATTCCGAACGACAGATTTTTGAAAAAATTTTCATGGCAATTTTTTTTTACTATCAGAGTTTTTGCCAGAAATCTGCTGAGAGGAAGTCGTGGTAGAAATATTTTTTTGAACCGTGGCCTTATGCCTAACCATCACTCTCTTACCAGGGATTATAATTTTTCTTTATTATTTTTTTCACAAAAGTACAAAGTTTTTTCTTTTGGGTTACCTAAACCACGTCCTTGTCTTGTGGAAATGATTTGCTTAGCAGCAGCCGTAGTTGTGGCCTTCATCTTTCTTATCTTGTTACATAAACAAAAATAAGAACAACAACAACAACAAAAACACAAATGCCATTAGCATTTACGCGCCATTTCTTTTATATTACTAAAGAAAAGAAAGAGCATAATAGCATAGAAAAGCAACAACAATAACAACTACAACCACAAAAGGAAAATTTAACCGGGTTTGATATATCATGTTCCTATTAGAGGTTAAATATTCTCTTCGTTTTTTTTTCGCCAGCATTTAAATATCCAGCCAAATACCATAGACAGACAGACACACAGTCACAACACAACATATGTACACGACCTAACGAACTTTTAAAATAGATAATGAGTGAAGGACAGGCAGGAATTTAGTAGGCCTGTTAAAGGGCCAAATAATGTTGGCAGGATTAAAATTTCCACATCGTAAAGGCTTAGTTCCAAAACAGAAACATACCTTCTAAGCTTTTTATCTCAGCTTTCCAAGGTAATGTAGGAAAAGTGTTCATAGTTGACTCCATTTTCTGAGATAGATAGAGATAGATAGATAGATAGAGGCCTTATATAGACTATATTGTTATGTTTTTACCTTTTAAAAACGTTTAAAATATGAACTCGTAGATTGCAAATAAAATAAAAATAAATTTGTGTTTAGTTTTAATTAAAATTCTTTATTATTCGCACAATTCTGTATGCCACTGTTCACAACTGTATGTAAACAACAACAATTGCTTTTCTTTGTTATTCCTCTGTTTATAACCTTTGTATAAACAATAACAATTACTAGAAAATTGTTCGACAGATCTTTGTAACGGAGGTCTTCAAACCACGATTACTCTTTTCAAATGCACCGCGTCTTCACACAAGACTGACTAAACTTCACTCACTCAGTCGCCTGCTTTGCCTTGCCTTTTATGTGGGAGAGTAAACAGTCTGACGAATGTTCTTCAAGGAAAATGTTCATTACTTCGCCTTCTTGAATCTCTATAAATGTAAAAATCGTTGTTAAAACCTTAAAAATATTCTCATTTTCAACAGCCTGTCTACGTCTTGGTATTTAGTGCTGATAAACTCTTTGGCATGCTTTTTCTTAAGGAGTGTGCACAAATAAATTTGAGCATACACTTAGGCTTATAGGCTATCTAGATATGTTATAAAAATTTGTTTAAAATAAAAAGTTAAATTTATTTGCAAACAATTCTACGAAATATAAAATAATTACAATATTTTTAAATCAAATTTTCTTTTTTTATTTCAGGTAAGTCAGCGTAAGGTATTTCACTTGAAGAATTCTACTTGATATCTGAATGGTAAGTGCTACCCAAAGTGCTTAAATAGAAACCCTTACAAAATGGTTATGAACCAGAGCAAAAAATGTGCAAATTTCCACCATGTTTACGGATGATTTAGACATTTTAGAGACCATTTTGAATAGGAGTTGGGAATCTTCAAAAATACAATTTTATTCCACAAAAAGTGTACACGATTCACCATTACTTGTGCCTATATACTAAACCCTCACTCTATATCTTTCAAATACTCTGCTCCCTTCGCGATTCTGCCGTAAAATATTACTTCGCGGAGGGCTGTATAGCTTTAAAGCTTTCTCACATTAAGTTAAATTTCGCCTTCCTATCTCCAATCTTCAGAGTTCCAGCATATCCTCAGCCAATCTCTGGCTGTATTGGCTCTATAGAGTTCCTGAATTCAATACCTCTTCCATAAGCCGATTTGGCCCAAAACTTGTTTATTTTTAGAGAACATAACAATAAGACGCAGGCATATGAAGAAGGCATGAAAAGTTATAAAAATGGAAGTATTCTGTACATAAAAGCCTGTAATAGAATCTTGCATTTGCTGTCTAGCCGATCCATTTGTAATCTTCGGCATTAGTACTCTTGTCCTAACTCTTATTACATTAGCTTGCCGGTCACTTCATGTGCTAACACATTAGAGGCCTTTAAAAGGATCAATCTTTTAAATCCAATGATAAACGGTCTTCTCATCCTCTTTTATAAGCCGTAGTCTCTATGTAGACCAACGAACTAATGCCTGATAATTAGCACCATTTAGTTAAGACTATGCGATATTGAGAGCCTTTGTCCCTACCTTCGCCATCGTCATATTCTCATTGGCTAGTTTAATGCGAAAATATTTATATGTACCCTGTATCCCCATATTATAGGTCTTAAATAGAACTTCTTTAAATCAATAGAGATTCCGGATTTCTTGTGATAAAAGAATCGTTTGTAAGCTGTTCGCCTGGAGGATTGTTCAGTTTGTTATTCGTTTCCGGATATGTCCATAGGTCGAGAGCCCCATATGATGTATGCATACATACATACATACATAATTGGTCGTTACTACCCTTTAGTCTAGATTACGATACAGGTTCTCACATTTTATACATGAGCGGCGGGACCTACAGTTTAAAGTCGACTCCGAACGACAGATTTTTTTGAGAAACTTTTCATGGCAATTTTATTTTACTGTCAGAGTTTTTGCCAGAAATCTGCTGAGAGGAAGTCGCCGAAGTAATATTTGCTTCATAATTCGTTTTGTTGATGATATCTGTCTTAGGGTTGAACAGTAGCCTCACGTTTAATAAGCCTACTAGGCCAGAGATCAGCAATGAATATTCAAAAAGATGAATAGAATCGAATCCTACTCAAAACTTCTGATACTTATACGCATTCATACTTATTTTAATATCATGGAACCTCTACTCATATTCAAAGTTTGAAGTACTCATCATATTCATATTTAACAACACGTATGATGTTATCGATTTCGACTCACCTTAACTCAACATATACACGAAGCACAAAATAAGTATGATTCGCCTACGAAAACTAAAATACTCACTAGCTGGTTGTGTGTTTGCTCTGCTTGCTGCTCTGTCTTTTCTGCTTATGTGTCTGTTTTCTTTTCTTGTAAACATAACAACAACTAAGACTGTAAATATTGATGAATGATTCGAGTGACTCGAATCACTCGAATCATTTATAAGTATTTTTCTAAAGTTAGGAATTTAAATGAGTAGGCTTATGAATCAAACATATTTCGAATGGTATGAGTTTGATGTCAACGTTGTACTCATACCCATTGCAACCTGTACTTATAAATCAACGTTGTAGTGAGTATGAATGAATCAGAGTACATAGTTAAATTTCAATATTGTTGACTCACTTATATTGAAAATTTCATGACTACTTATGAGTAGCAAAAACGATTCATTGCTGATCTCTATACTTTACTACGGCGACTTCATATGATGTATACATTCGAAAAATCTGCGATTTCCTAGAGAAATAGACGACATTCAAGGACTAGGTTTAACAATGACATTCGCAAGGGACTTTAAGACAGTCTATTGGCTATTTGAGTTGATTAGCATTTTCACAGAAAGTATTCTGTTGCAGGTCAGCTATTACATCGCCATAATAATACATAATACATCGCTGCGACATCCATAAATGGCTCATAATGATAGCCTCCTTGAACTATTGACGGATCAATTAAGGGCCTTAGAAAATACGACAATTGTTCTCTGTTATCGAGGGTTATCGAGGTGCACAACTAGAATCTAAACATCTTTCATAATTACACACACAATTTCTAATCCAAAATCGGATGTATTTTGGTCGAACTTAGTGTCGTATGTCATTTGTTTGATCCTAACTTACACTAACGCCTTCGCTATTCACATAATGCAAGAGAAACTAAAACAAAAACCACGGGGCTAAATATGAAAACAGAAAACAACAAACAATAACAAGCCTTGGCTGGACAGATTGAGGAAAAAAATAAAAAAAATCGAAGTAAACAAACAAAAACTGCAAAGGAAAGTACGCATAAAACAAGCAGTGATACTTGAATAAACATTGCCAGCATACGGCAGTATAAACGGCCCCAGTGGGCGTTTTGTTATTCGCTCGAATGGGTGATAAAAACAATGATTCGGGTGATAATGATACTGCTGATGGCGTTTGTATTGGAAATGCAGATGAGATATGATGGTGCCATGACAAAAAAGATTCTCTTTCTCTCTCTCTCGCCCCATCTCTCCGTTTTAAAACCACGCATAAAGGACGCTTACTTTACTTTTAAGCAAGTAAATGCGAGTGTGAGTTGAAAGTGTTATAACAACAAAAAAAGCCTTTCTTTTCATCCTTAAATAAACGTTATAAACGCGGATGTGGGCTCTGCACAGGACACTCGATGTTTTTTTCTAATTTTTTTCCCATAGTTTTTGTGCCATCCATTTGCAAATATTTCTCAGTTTTCCCCGTTTCTTATATAAGAGGGCGACTGCAAAGGGTCATATTTTTCTCTTTTTTTTTTGTTATATTTTTGGTTTGTTTTCCATAAAAAGCGAAAATTGCCACTTGATAAATCCTCTTATGGAAAATATAACAACAACAGCAACAAAACTGTAGCAAAGTAAAGTTTTTTCTCAAATCCTCTTAGTCTTAACGTACCCGACTGACTATTTTATAGTTTATCTGTTGTCTGGGCTTATTTTAATTAAATCGACATTAAATACGAAAAACAAAAACAACAAAAAAATTCCAAATAATTGTAACCACACTGTCCAGTTGGGCCTGTTCAGTTAGCCAAAGCAACCTGTTAAATTTTTAATTAAAACTCTGAAAAATGAATAAAAAAAGTTTTAAATTAGAAAATCAGTGGAGGCAGTGTGAGTTGAAGGAAAAAAACAAAAGTATCTCCGTATACTACTTAAGGTCGAAGCAGTAGGAGTTTTGCATTTTAGGTGACAATAAATATAATGTCACCGTAATCTATTAGGGAGTGTGTTGGCTTATTAGAGGTGAGGCCACAGTTCAAAACCCAGGTCAAACAACTCCAACCAAACGAAATATGAAAAAATATTTCTTCGGCGACTTCCTCTCAGCAGATTTCTGGCAAAAACTCTGAGAGTAAATAAAATTGCCCTGAAAAGTTTCTCAAAAATTTGTCGTTCGGAGTCGACTTTAAACTGTACGTTCCACCACTCATGTATAAAATTTAACACACACACCATAAGTGGGACTTTGCGATGTGATAGTCCCATCTAGAATATCTCTGTGATGTACCAATTTAGCAGCAATTAGTCATTTTCAATCACAGTGCGACCACTACATAGATTCGTAAACTGTGGTTCATATCTTCCGCCTGCTCATCGCTAACATAAACTAATTTGCTTGTGTCTCAGGAATAATGATAGAACACGCTTGAAGTTTTTCTCTCACTTGTTAGGAATATTTCATGTGAAAGCGATTTTTACTAAAATTCTCGACTAGGAAGAAAAAATTCTCCATTCAGAAATCTTAAGACCCAAATTTATAAGCGTGTCTTCATAGTCTTTGGAATAAAATCATTGTCTGGCAACTCATTTTAGATGGTAGAAGCATTCGCAATAGTGTTTAAAACATTACCAGATCAATAGCGATGGTAAAAACTGTCAAGCCTTTTAAAATAATCATCAACTATCGACTCTACCTTTAAATTAATGGAAAATCTTTTGAATTTGGAATTCGAGAGTGTTAAATTTGTTAGTAAAGTGTGTGATGAAGCAATTCGAAATTGAATTCGTAATAACGAATATGAAAATTAGCTTCCTTTTCGCCAAATGCTATCAGTTTCTTTGGTTTTTGTGAGGAGCATTTTATTTCAGTTTAGTTAATAATATAGTTTAGGAAGGGGCAGCTTATTACAACACTGCAACCGAGCCCAACACTTCAAGGAAGATGTTAATAACGAGCCGCGAGTTTCAAGTGCAGTACTTATTGTAGGAGCATCTCATGTGATGAATGTAAATGTGGTTAGTTTTTGTCTACGGACTTCCCTTGTAATGCCATGGATACAGAAACTAAAATTGAATTAATCAACCCCCTCTATGAAAAACGTCACTTCCTTTGCGGCCCCTGGCTGCTTTAGTTGTACAACCAATTGTGGATCAAAAAACTTTGATTATCATTCAACTGACGACCAATATCGAAACGTATGAAAGGAACGACCAACATGTTCATTCAACTATGTTGTACAGCTAATCGCAACGTGTGGGGCTGCATTATGCCTAACATTTGAAGATCACTTTATGCAACCCATATACGTTGCAATTTTGATTTGATTTTTTGTTTTTCATTCATCCGAGGACCAGCCGTGGGAAAGCCAACCCTAGAACATTACAATTTGTCGCACAACTCGATCAATTCGTAACGCATAGAGGCCACAATATATAAAGTTTACTTCTGTAGTATCCAGTTGTTTTGATTTCAAAAATGCGAATCTGGCAAGGCTGTCAAATATTTTGGGGCTTCTTCGAAGACCTTTTCCATGCAAATAATTGCCTTGGGTCGGAGCTCTACACCGAATTAGTGTAGAAATTGGTAAAATGTAATCAAAAACTATCTCAAAGGGATCAAATCAATCCAAAAACGGTCGTTTTAACGACATCGTATATAATGGCATTGTAATTGAAGAAAGTTTCTTCGTAATCATAAATTTTTACGTGTTTTATTAAATTCTACTTTGTGAACCGAAATGAATTGACTTTATCAAATGGTACATCTGGTCACCTTAATTATTGGCACATGCAAAAATTCCTTTTTTGACATTCCTTTTTAATCACAATATATCTGCAGAGTTGCTTACGAAAGTATTGCACGCAAAAAGAGTACAAATAAAAACGTGCTTTCAAAAACAAAGAGAGCAAGAGCGCGCGCAAAAATTCAAAGAGAGCAAGAGAGTAATTCAATAAACAAAATGGAAGCACTCAATTAATCAGAAAGAGAAATCACTCTAAAATAACGAATGAAAGTGAAAACAAAAACACAAATAACAAGTGAAAACAAACTAAGGAATGAAACATAAAAACAAAACAAGAGAATACGTATTAGAATTATTTAACAAGCATACAAACGAGTAAGAGAGTAAACAACAAAAGAGATTGAGTAGGTTAAAGCATAAACAAAATTACACTCAATATATAAAAAACAAAAGCAAAGAGCCAAGAAACAATGAAAGAAGTGGCAAAAAAGCAAAAATAAAATGCTGTTGTTGAGTAAATCAGTTGTAATTTTGTCGCAGTGCTGTCAAATTGATGCAAAACGGCCGTGAGTTGAAAACCGAACGCACAAATTCTTTGTAGGAAATCAAGTAAAAAAAAATAAGAAGAAAATTTCAAATGAAAATAAATTGTGAAAATAAGAATTAAAAATAAATTAATAATTAAATCAAAGTATTGTATTGAAAATAAGCCGTATGAAAGTGGAAAAAATAATGATTTTTTAAGCATTTTCCCCAATAGATATTGAAATCTATCGAGGATAAGTTTGTTTACAAAATTTGTCAATACCAAGCAAAAGCAAATTACAAAAAGTCTCTTATAAGAATCAATCAATCAAAAAAATCCAATAAGAATCTTGCAAAATAATAATAATTTTAAGGAAAATCCAAGCGATTTTCTATGTGTAAATAAATAAATACAAGAAACAAGTGTTAAATTAATAAAGTTTTTAAAAGAAAGGAAAAATAATTACAAAAGAAAAATTCTTAACCAAAATGTAAGCTCAACGTAGAGAATTTGGTGATAACAAGAGAGATAAAAATAAAGATGCTTGCCTTCTCATGAAATGGAAGAAAAATTCATTTTTTTGGTTAATAATTTCCTAAGAAATAATGAAATGAAATGCTAAGAAAAAAGCCACGCAAAATTAACGAAAAATACTAGAATGTATCAAAATGTATGAAAAAAATGTGAAAATGTTAAAAATAGATTTTCTTCATACACATTTTTCTTATTCTTCTTGTGCTTTTGCGTATGTGTGTGTGTGTTTCATCATGACAGGCGAAGAAGAGCCGCCGCTTTTAAGCGATTTCTACTTGAATTATTTTTGTTTTTAAATGCCCCTTTAAAACACATGGGTTTGTGTGTAATGTTATGTATATATGTGCTCTTAGTAATCATATGAGTGTGTCTGATTGGATTTTTTTTTATTAACGAACCCGTCGACATAGGCATCTCATGAGCCTATCAAATAAATTTTAAAAACATAGACAAGCATTAACAAAGAAATCTCTATGCGTTGTTGAAATTGAAAATAAACAGAAAAAAACCAGAAAAAAAAACGTTTTAAAATTAATGTTCATCATACAATAACAACAGCAAGAACAACAACGTTAATACAAACAAACAAAAGAAATCCAAAAATTTTCTCTCAACATTGTTGCAAAACGTCTCTGCTAAAATTTTTTCTGTCTTTCTCTTGCTTCTTCTTATGTCTTGTATTGTTTATTTCTTCCTTAAAAACATCTTTTTGATTTTATTTTCCATGTTTTATTTTTCATCCTTTTTTATTTCTTTCTTTTCTTCGCTAAAATTTTTGCATTACAAATCCAAACATTTTCAGTTGTTTTGCCATCCATTTCCCTCGTACGCAATTCAAAACTGTTATAAAAACAAAAGAATTGTTGTTGTTGTTCCTTTTTCTTGTGTGCGTGTCTTTTACCCCCCGCCCAGGGATGCTAAAAAATAATATAAATTGTTGTCTGCGTTGTGTGTGTGTTTTCGTACGCAAATATTTTGTAATTCAAAAGTACTTTTCTTTGTGTTGGCCAAAGTTGCTGGCTGGTAGTGCGTTACAGAAGTAAATCATATTAAATTTGGAAATTTTGATGGATTTTTGTGATGAAAACTAAATTTGCTTTAATTTATGACATGAGATGTACAATGTGATTAAAAATATTTCTTCTCGGCAAACAAGGACCTGAAACTGAAGGGTATCTGACTTATTCTTGTCAAACATATAAAAAAGGACGGAGATCGCAAACAAAAGTCTACGAAAAGATTACTTATGCGCCTAATTAAAAACCAGTAAAAAAGCTACATGAAGTTAGGCTGCTTTGCGGTTCTTAGTTTAATGCTCACTGTTTTAAGTGACTTAAATCCGCCGCTAATCAGTTTTTTATTATGCCATGGGACTTCACCCTGGATCAGAATATTTTTAAGATTTTGAAATTTTTTTGGCGCAACTACGTATGCGATTGAACTTGAAATTCTGGTTTAAATATAGTCGACTATCAGCCCTGCAAAAAGGCAAGATGAAAAGATCCGGAAACTATCGTGCTTTTAATATGTGTTTGTCAAAGTCTCCTTTTAATCTGTAATTTTCGGAAATTATGCTCTCGAGGTAGTAGAGTTCACCGGTATTTTTCATTTCTTATTGTAAATAACACGATCCGTCGAATTAACTGCAATGATTTAGTCCTTAGTCTTGTTAGTTTTTTTTACAGCTCTATTTATTGTTGATTTAAAGTAAGATCTGAAAACCTCTTAGCTAACGGTAAGCATAGTTTCCAAAGGCTAAAAAATCTGTAGGCTTTGAGCGAAAGAATTTCTTGTTTTTTTTAATATGCGACAGATTTTCCTTTGGAACTGGTGATCTGGCAACTGTGGTTCCCATTCCAAGCATTTGTTATCTTGAAGGTGCTTATTAGTAAATTCGGTTTTTTGATTTGGAGTATCCGCTACCAAAAACTTTCTGGCTGAGAGTACAGGATTCCCTTTGAGTTTTTATACAATGCTCTGCTTTCAATAAATTGTAAACAAATCTGTCTTTAGATTCTAAACGTTTTATTTTTGTTTTATTGCACCAAGTTACAAACCTTCGTATTTTATTTGACCA
Organism: Sarcophaga variegata; assembly: GCA_932273835.1. NCBI lineage: Eukaryota > Metazoa > Arthropoda > Insecta > Diptera > Sarcophagidae > Sarcophaga > Sarcophaga variegata. The sequence goes on along the minus strand of OW026362.1, from coordinate 111,403,884 downwards.
AATCTGATGATATTTTAAAGCAATCAAATGCGTGACTGTCTACTTTGCAGATAACGGTAGCTTTGTAACCATAGTTTTCGATTTCGTGAGGATAAGCATAAAGCTCCTGCTAGATTAAGATTAAAAATACCTCTTTCCCTATCTGCTGGTAGTCATTCTTCAGGTTTTCCTGATATTTATTGTGGGACCATGCTTGCTGAGGGAGTTGGTTTGTTTTATTTCGATTTACTTTTCTTCTCTCTACCTATCCGACTCTTTTATCTTCTTGCTTTCCTGAGCTCCATAGCTACCCGTGATTTGCTGTATATGTCCTCTAACCCAACTATCTACTTTGTTTTTGCACATCCAAATATGATACGTACTCCTTCACTATTTAGTTGGTTATTTTGGAAGCTTTGGTATTTTTGACTTCACTTAGGAGACAACAGCACAGGTTCTAATAAACTCCTGCTAATTTATTTTAACATCGTCCAATTGTATCAAATATAATTTCAAAATATCGTATTACAAAAATAAACCATTCCTCAACAAGGGCAATCGTATTCAGACTTACTTTCCTATTTCTACTTTCGAATTTTAGATTAAATCGACGGTTTTTAGGCAAATTTATGTTCTAATTTTGGAGATTCAACGCGGATATATTTATCGACTTTGACTAGGAAAGGAGCAGTTAGGTTATAGGACGTGTACTTGTCAATTACAACTACAAAAACTTATTATTATTATCGTATTTCGATCAGGCTGATTTGAATATAAATTGACGCTTATCCTAATTGGGCATTAAGCAAGTTTCAATATGTCAGTGCTTTGACAGCAGAAGGGGATAATACAACTAATCGAAAAGGCCAATGTTATCGAAATTTTCATTCCAGAACTTAGCATAAATTGTTTGAATCGATATGCTGATTGATTTACATTTGTTATCGAGGGCCTTCTAACAGCTACGCTAATAAAAAAAATTTACAAAGTACCGCATTCAATAGGATCGTGCCATCTCTGACTCACGATTTGAACTTTACACCTCTTTCTCAATTTTATTAAAGCCCTTATGTGTTTGCATTAAAAAATATAAACACACACATGGCCATGTGTCTGTATGTAGCTCCTGCACTCTTTTAAACTCCTTTAGTTCTCTAGTTTTCTTTCTTTCTTTTTTTTCTATTATTTCGGTTCAGAAAGCAATTGTGTTTGTTGAAATTGAGGAGTGTATGTAAACAAATACCAGAAAAAAAAATAAATTTTCAATTTATTTTACTTCCTTTTATTAGTTCAACTTTTGTTATTGTTGTTGTTGTTTATTGCGTTTTCATTTGTTTATACCACGGCATCAGAAGGATGCCGAGTCTGCTGCTATTGTTGCGGCTGCTGCTGTGGTGGCTGCCTGCCATTACAAAATATTTTTATTTCTCTTTTTTATTTTTGCCATTAACAACCCTTATTGACTTTATTTTTTGTTGTTTTTATTTTCTCGTCTTTCTTTCTATCTTTATCATCGTTTCTATGCTATTTTTATACATCATTTTCATGAAAGAAACAGCATCCCTTGCGTAGAGTAACCTAATAAAACAGACAGACAGAGAGCGACAGAGAGAGTGAGGCACACACGAAAATGAAATAAAAATAAAATTATAGGCTTAACAACAGTACATAGTAATATTTGTTTTGGCGAGTGAGTGCGTGCGTTTGTGTGTTCTTATAGTATATCGCTCTCGTGAGTTTGAGTGCATATAATTTCTCTGAGTGTACTTTGTGTTGAATTCTCTTGTTTTGTTTTGTGTTTTTTGTTTTTGTTAATGCACATCATCACAGGTTATTTTTAGTTGGTGGTGCACATAGAATTTTCAACATGAAGAATACAATAAATTTTCCTTGTAGCAGTTGTTGTTCTTGTTGTATTTCTTCTTCTTGTCTATTAAACAGGGAAAAACCGATGCACATGTTTTTAATTACTGCGTATAAATTTTATAATGTTTTCGGTTGTTGTTTTCTTTAATTTCTGTAATCATTTAATGCGTTGTGATCTGCTGTAATAAAAATAGCTTTTCACAGTAAAAAAGAATTCTTATTTGATTTTTTTTTTCTTGTTCATTGTAAATGTTTTTTGTTTTGTTTTAATATCACTGCAAAACATGTGATTAAAAATAGTAAAGCGCAAGAAGAACAAGAATGAAAACTAAAGGAAAGCATAACAAAAATAAAATTCAAATAGAGTGGCCACATGCCGTTGAAGTGTTTCGAAAAACGGATAAAAATAACATCGTTTTTATCTCTCTTGTTGCGATGTTTATAATTTTTTTTGATTTCTTAATAATCGTTCCTTGTTTTTTATATTTTCCAGCAAAATCTTCTAATAAAATAAAAATAAAAAGAATTATTTGTGTGCCAAAGTAATAACAATTTTTTTTTAAGAATAATAAAGTGTTACATTTTTGTGTATAAAAAAGTGATTCGCAACTTGTTTTCCTTAATCTAAAATATTAAAAAGTGCAACATATTAAATTAAGAAACAAAGTTATTGAAAAAGAAAAAACATCTTCCCTAAACACACTACCCGAATTGTGTTTGATTTGTAATCTATAAATCGTGTTAAAATTTTCTTCCCTTTATAAAGTTTTCATATAAAAGCCGTCAAACTGTGGGGTTCCGGGGCATTTTTTCTTCCTCCACAAGGAATGTATTATCCGGTAAGTAAAAATTGTAATCAAAAAACCCTCAATTATAATGTAATGTAATGAGCGGATGCATTGAAACCCGTGTTCATTATTTATTTATAGTTCGGCTAGGTTAAGTTAAATTAGCAATTATATTAAAACCTAACTCATTTAGGTCCTATAAGAATCCGGTGTAACATGTGTTTTTAAATGCTTCAGGTTTTGAAAATTAAAAGAAAAAAAGTGCAAAAGTGAATGAAATATTTATTTGGGATAATAAGTGAATGCCGGTCATATAGCTTTTAAAGATTATTTCATGGAAATGTTGCCAATTTTTTTATTGCTACACGTCAGAGTTTTTTAATCTAAATTGCAAACGAATTACTCGTTATTTCCGTAGAGCTATTACCGGCTAGCATAACTTTTCATCTAAACTGTTAGTCCTATGAATTGCTATGAATTTCTGTTGTTCTTCATCATTATAGGTTCTACAAAAGTCTTTTGGGAGTGAGTACCCAGGAGCCAGGGTTCCATCATGATTCTTACGACGAATTGTTCTGTCTCTCTAGAACTTTTTGTATACAAAGCACTTGCACTTCCCCTATTTTAGGCGAAATAAGTGGTATTTAATGCTTCAATTTCGATTACTTTGTACTCCAGTAGTGGCAGTTCTACTCATTTTCATATCGATTTAGATGGAAATACATCCGCCAACAAAATGTTCAAAAACGTAACAAAGCCTTCAACTAACTGGTTTACTAAATTTGGTCTCCGACTGGCGTTCTGGATTTATTGCTTTACACCTTTTTTGTATTGTTCGGTGTCATCTTTAGATTTTTTGACTAAAATGCGATCTTTGAACATTTAAAGCAATTGCTTGGTTCTAATTTAAAAGGTTGTCAATGTTATGCTTACAGTGATTAACATTTTCTTACATTACTCTGCGTTATTTATCTTCTAATTGACTACCATTACGGTTTCTCTATCTTCCAAAGAAATTCTATTCTTTTGAGACACAATAAATTTTGCCAAAAAATTCCTAGAACTTCTTTTATTATAAACAAAATAACATAATAATTTTATATTTAACGGCTATTATTTAATTTAATTGGTAACCTCGTAAAAAGAGACGCAAATTCCTAGAATAAAAATGTTTGTAAAATTATCATTTTCAATAGAGTTTTGATCACAAGTGGCCAAGCAAGTTTTCTCAAAGTGACAGAAACTGACAGCCTGTCTTCTCACCATTTTTAAAATCACAAACATCACGTACTGTTTACAAATTCCGAAAGCGTATGATTTTCGTAAGAAAATAATAAAAAATAATGCGTAAGTACCCACTAAAACAGCAAAGAGGCAATAAAAAAAAACATTGAAATAAAAATGTTTACAAGTAAATTTAAATATAAAATAATCGAAAGATTACAATTTTATTGAAACTACCTATATTCACAAAAACTTTTGCTGGGTTATAATGACATTTCAATTCACGTGCTAAATTAATACTTAGAAACGACGATAAAAAATAAAAAATCAAAATCAGAAATCCAACACAGAAGCACCATAAGAAACTATAACAACACATTGTCTGTCTGGTCTTGATTATTGTTATTGTTGGTGTTGTTGTTGTTGCCGTTGTTAAGCCAAACATCATGGTAACCTGAACAATATAGAGAGAGGACAACACAACAAAGCACAAAAAAAGAGAGCACAATATTATTTAAATCTAAAGAAAACAACAACAACAACTAAAAAATGAGAACATCTCAAGAAAAAAATAAAATAAAAACTAAAGTTAAGTAAACAATAAAAACAATAACAACAATAAACATTTTACTATTCACACACATGCAATCATTTACCACACAAGAAAGAAAGAATGAAAAAAAATTCCAAATAGAAGGATATAAAAACATAACAAAAACAACAACACCATAAAATCTTTAAATAAAAACTAGAAAGTAAAAGGAACAAACGAAACAAAATTAGAAAGAGAAAGAACGTGTATTTAAGGCAAACACTTTTAAATAAACAAACAATAACAATAACTACCATACCATATACATACATTAAAACAATAATAACAAATGAAATCCAGTGTTGAAACTAAAACAAATATGTACATGCTAGTTGTTGTTGTTAGTGTAGTTTTTATTTGTTTATTTTCTTCTCTATTTTTTTTTTTTTCGTTTTGTTTTGTTTTGTTGTCATTAATTTTGTAGTAAAAGTTGCATTAACACGGCAACTGAGTACAGAAGAGAAGAGAGTAAGTAAGATGGCATGCAGCACTAGTTTTTGTTTACAATTGTCAACTGAGTAGCTAAGCTGGAGTTGTAGTGGTAGTGGTAGTCGAAGTAAAAACCCAATAAACAAATATTTGTTTTGCTTAACAGCAGTAGCTGCAATAAATTGAGTGTTAACGCCTGTTTTGTTTGAAATTTGTTAAACAAATATGTGTATGTGTGTGTGTTTTAAATAAATTTTAAAACAAAACAAAAAAAATTGTTAAACTCACCATAAATATTTTTTTAAGACAAATAAAAAGCAGGCAAATAAATAAATAAATTTCTATATTTTTTAAGCCAATTTTAACCCACTTAACATTTATACAAAAAGTTTAAAATCAAATTCATTAAATTCTACCACAAATGGTTAAAGATTTTCAAAGTAAGGCTGAATAAAACACACACAAAGCTAGGATTTCTATAAAATTTTTAAATCATAATGCGGGGACCTTTCAGACTTTAGTTGGTATTTGGTTATAATGGCCGCAGTTTATGATGGTTGTGTGATGGTGATTCAAACCCTAGTCCAGGCATCTCGAACAAAACCAAAAAGGAAAACAATATTTTTTTAAGTTTGTCAAAATCTGTCGTTGGATATCGACTTAAAACTTTAGCTCTAGCAAATAATACACAAAATTAATACACACAACATTGGTGGTTTGAGAAGCCGGGTTCTAATCCTGACTAAATAGTTGTAATGACCGGTCAAGTAAATAAGTACGTATTTTGACTATAATTTGGCGAATGTTGGTTTTTTAACCTCCAACATCACGGGATTTTCCGCATAAAGACTTCGTCTGCGACGTTGCGCTCAAAAAACGGCGTCAAATTCCATAATGTTGTCGGCAAATTACTGTGATAAAAGCTCATATGGATTACAGTCCGTTATGCTGTGTTTTGCATTTGGATTTGTATCGATGTTCATATAAAATAGCCCCAATTATTGAGAACGCAATGGACTCCACTAATTCTGACTATCAGTCACACTTTCTCTAATTGAAGTGTCATTGTATCGCAATTCACAGGCCTGACCACGTCTGTAACAGAGATCAGCAATGAGAATTCAAAAAGATGAGTAGAATCGAATCATACTCATAATTTCTAGTACTTATACGCATTCATACTTATTTTAAAATCGTGGAACCTTTATTCATATTCAAAGTTTGAAGTACTCATCATATTCATACTTAACAACACGTATGATGTTGTTGACTTCGACTTTTCATAACTCAACATATACACGAATCACAAAATAAGTATGATTCGCATACGAACACTGAAATACTCACTAAAAGGTTATGTTCTTGCTCTGCGTGCTGCTCTGTTTTATTTGCTTATGTTGTAAATGAGTAGGCTTATGAATCAAACATATTTCGAATGGTATGAGTTTGATATCAACGTTGTACGCATACTTATTGCAACCGGTACTTGTAAATCAACGTTGTAGTGAGTACGAATGAATCAGGGTGTGTAGTTAAATTTCAATATTGTTGACTCACTTATATCCAAAATTTCATGAGTGCTTATGAGTAGCGAAAAAACGATTCATTGCTGATCTCTGGTCTGTAATGCTTCCACGTTTGTAATATGACCACATCTGTAATGCTTCGAATTTATTTATAATCTTGCCAATTACTTGAGCGAACATAATATCCTCGTAATGCAGTTGTTGAACGAACCATACATATTTGTAAGTAGCAAGCCTTTCACTATTCTGGTAGAAGTCTCCGTAGTCTAGTAGATAGTATGTTGGCTTATTAGACGTCAAGCCTCGTTTCAAACCCCAGGTGAGACATCAAAACGAAAATATGAAAAAATATTTCTACGGCGACTTCCTCTCAGCAGATTTCTGGCAAAACCTCTGAGAGGAAATAAAATTGCCATGAAAAGCTTCTCAAAAATCTGTCGTTCAGAGTCGACTTTAAACTGTAGGTTCTGCCACTTATGGCTAAAATTAACACGCACAACATAGGTGGTGTGAGAAACTAGGTCGTAATCCTAACTGAAGGGTTGTAATGACCAATTATGTATGTATCTATGTAAGCCTTTCACTATATTAATGACACATCACATGAAAGATAGGTTATGACTTAAAATGTCTATCAAGAAATGCCACTCTCGCTAGTCTTGCAATTCTAAGCTTATGCTTCTTCGCTGAGTAGAAGTAGCAGCCATCGTAACTCAGTTACAGTACAAACAAATGCTTATAAAACAAAATAAATTTTTTTGTTTTGGCATTTTACAGGCAAATTAAAATGATTTAATTCCATAATATTTTACTGAACCAAACGCCGACCATTTAACGTGATTAATGTCAGCGTTTGGAATATTTTTTCATTTTTTCGTAAAACAAAAGCAAATCCGTATTTTAACCTTGACTTAATTAAATGCCACAAAAAACAAAAAACAAACCAAAAAAAAGGTACTAAATCCAGAGCTGGCGGTTACTGCCAAATTCTGTAAGCCATTCATTTAATTGTCAGCCTTTTGTCAACGCGACTAATGACAATTAATTGCTTCATTATTATTAATAAACAATCATTGTTTTTTCTTTTTTGTTTCATTCCATTTTTAATTTTTAAATATTTTTTCTTTTGTTGCTGTTGTTGTTGCACTCTTTATTGTGATTTGTGTGGCCATTTTAAATATTTTTTTTCGCTTTTTACGAGACATTTCAAGTGCGTTTTAATAACGACGTTTTAATCTTTATTATTCAGGTTTTTTTATGTTTTTTTTTTTAATTCTCTTCAGTGGAATCTCATGCAGGAGAAAAAAAAACAATTTATTTAAAAAAATAAATGAATACAACAAAAAATTTTGTAAAAATTGTGCATCACTTTCTGTAGAAATTTTTTTGTGCATATTTTTATTCATTTATAATAAATAAACAAAAGGAAATGAAATAAATTTTGTTTTTTCTTTCTTTTCTTTTCATTTAATTTTTTTTTTTTGAGTACAAAAAATGAGTTGAGCTACTGGTGAGTTTCGAAAACATTGAATTCCACAAAAAAAGAGAAATTATTGTAAGGGCTAGGAAAGTGAGAATAACGCTTTACATCTGCATAAGGACAGTAGACAAGATCTGGGATATCCTTTCAGTCATCGCTTACTGCTTCTGCTGGGTCATGTTGGAGCCAACCTTGCATTAATGTTTAGTGAACGGTGCGTAAACACGAATGCCATTGTTGAGTGATAAACGAAGAACGTTGACAGTCAGATGTTCTAATTACCATTGCGCCCTGTTCCACTCCAACCAAGGCATTATTTGCTATACTCATTGGCTCCCCTCTGCCTTCTACTAATGTAGAGGGCTAAATTGATGGCAGAAAGACTCTATGCAGTTAAATCCGGGCTCATTCTCATAGTGGACATCCTAGATGACACATTCTGAGCGATTATATGATTCCTCATAACTTTTTAAATAGAACACTCGATTTTAGAATTTCAACTAGGAATTTATGGTCTGATGATCCGAAGGTTTCTAATGGGTCGCTTGAGTTTACGTTGATGTTTCAAAGAAAAAGCGGCAGGGTGGGCTGTGGTATATTTATTCAGGGTTCTGATATTAAACTTTCTTTTAGGCTGTCGGACCACTGCAGTGTTTACCAGGCACAGGTTATGGTCATTTTGAAAGCGGCGCAATGCGTGTTGAGTGGCAAGATTTTCCCTGAAATTCTCTTGATTTGTTTAGAAGGTCAGATCAAGTCCCTAACTAATGTAGTTTCAACGTCCGTTCTTGTCCATGAATGCAGAGGATCTTTCAAAGGATTGCCCTTATCATTCAAATGTAATTCTTATATGGGTTTCTAAACATAGGGATGTCGTTGGAAATTGCATTGCTGATGAGCTGGCCAAAGCCGGTACGGAGCTCGCAATCTCCGATATGCTACAGGGCATAGGTATTCCGATTGCAGACACAGGGAAACTCAATCTCGTTGCCAGCAGGAGGAGGGTACGCAAAATATTGCTAGACTCTGATGGACATGTATAGACAAGAAGGGGACCGAATCACTTCTGTTCTTAAAGCACACAGCCATCCACCACACAATAGCGATTCTAATTCAATGCTCTGGGGACTATTGTGGAAACTGCATTGCAAAACTTCGGATACCAATTTTTGATCAAAACATGCTTGAGACAGCTTTCCCAAATGATTTGTTGTGGAGTTTTTGCAATTTTCGTTAGGTCGTGGTCGTGGCCGTGTTACCTAAAAGTTCTATTATTTCAAGATCAATGAAGGCTGACTGTGAGGATAAAAGGTTTTTAGATAACGGTTAACACACTCTAGAATATAATGTCTTCTATGAGTGTCAAGAAGAAAATTAGAATTTGAAAATCTAAGACGCAATAACACATAAATTTTAGCAGCGCCACATTTGGCGTTAACAGAGCAAAATTTCCACTTAACAGAGCAAAATTTACACTTAACAGAGCACCGTTAGCTATTTAACAGTGTCCATCTGAACAAGCCCACTTGTTTAGGAGCTAATTTTAGTACATATACTAGGACTATGAGTACCATATCATACTCAAAGGAAGGTTCCAAGGCCTCTTAACATAATCATCACTAAAGTCACATATAAAGTGATTTGGCATTGAGAAAATTGGCTTTGAAAATAACAATTTTTTTGCTGGAAAATTCTCTAGAAATTCAGTAGCCATTTTGGAACATATAAGAAATAGTACACACAGCCGACTATATGCAAATGGTAGTCAAGAGGGTCCTTTTTAGAACCGCGGTAGTGGGACAGCTCGAATAAATCTGAGATTCGAAAAAATTTGCACCCTTCCCAGTATATTTCAACACTTTTTTTCACAAATAATAATGATCATAATGAGAATTAAATTTTATGTCAATAGCCTGCAAGAATTGCAAAGTAGAGGAATAATCTACTATTGCCACTGTTAAGTAATTAACAGTGCTACAGTTAATAGCAAAGTTTACTCTGTTATAGGCAAGTAGTGGCGCTGCTAAAGGTGTGGGTTTGCGTCTTTGGTTTTTAAATTCGAATTTATCACTTGTCGTTTTAATGCCAGTTATAAGGCTTGAAAATATTTACTGGCCACACTATTTTCTACCCTGTTCATAATTTAGTTTAATGTTTCGCTTTGTAACGTTCATAATCCCAACTAAATACTTTTCAAATGTAATTTTGTTGTTGTTAAGATTTCCTTCTGAAGTCGCCGTGGTCTAGTAGGTAGTGTGTTGGCTTATTAGACGAAAAGCCTGGGTTTGAGCCCCAGGCCAGACATCAAATAAAATATGAAAAGCATTTCTTCGGCGACTTCCTCTCAGCAGATTTCTGGCAAAAACTCTGAGAGTAAATAAAATTGCCATGAAAAAGTTTCTCAAAAATCTGTTGTTCGGAGTCGACCTTAAACTGTAGGTCCCGCCACTCAGGTATAAAATTAACACACACAACATAGGTGGTGTGAGAAACTAGGTCGTAATCCTGACTGAAGGGTTGTAATGACCAATTATGTATGTATGTAAGAGTTCCTTCTCCATCCGAACTTTCATTTATTCAATCTGCCCTTGACTTTTTGTAGGAATATTATGCTTGGGGGAATCCCCTACTTTCTTTAGAATTCTGCTTACTATAACGATTGCTGTGTACAAATTTTGTGTTAATCATGACGTTTTTAATCTTCTCAAAACCACAATGAAAACGACACTACCACAGCTTTACGTGTAGCATCTTTAGTAAAATTATTTAATTAATGTATGCGAGTACGAACAATGAAAATAAATGAAATGAAATTGACTATGAAGGTTTTATTTTTTTGTTTTGTTTTTTGTTTTATTTTTATTTTAATAAACAATTTCTATAATAAAATCTGGTATATAAGCTGCCTAAGCATGTATGATTATATTTAAACATGATGCTTGTTTGTGATGTCGCCATGCTCATCATCATAAATAGACAGTGCAAGCCGGCAGACAAATAGACAAGACAGACATGTTGACAGTTAGTGAAAATCGGTAAATTGTGGTTACAACAATGCAATGCAATGCAACCGCACTAAACTAAACAACAAAACAACCTTCTGGAGACGTTTAACAAATATTTTCTATCAAAACAATATGGAGACGTAGAATTCACAACTCAAGTCTATGATTTCTTTATTAATCTTGATGATCATATCATATGCCCGTCAAAGAAAGAAAAAAAACCTCTGAAGGTTTCTATTTAAATTTAAATGATGATTTCATTAGTTAAACGATCAAGCCAAGCCATGCAAATACATTAGAAATGATAAAGAAAACCTTCTTCCCTCAATCATAAAACGCCAATAATTAATAACGTTTTGATTGCAAAGAGTTTTGAATTTTTTTTTAATTGCAAGTCTTGTTTTTAAAGTCTTTTCTTGTTTTGCAACAACAGAGTTGCAACGTATATAATGTGATGAGACATGCTACTCATTATTTTAGCAGCCAGAAGCATTACATCACAATCAATTTTAATTACATTTTTATTTGCTAATGTTGCTGTTGTTATTGTTGTTGAGTATAAATTTAAAAATCATAAATCAAGTCTCTTATCTATCACGGTATATGTTCTTTCTACTATTTTTTTGTCGTTTTTTGCCGGTAATTTATGCAAATTAATGTTGATTTTTTGCAAAATATTGCATTTTAAATATAAAATAATTACAATGTTTCATACTTATTTAAGTGAAACTCATAAAAATTATTGCATTTTATAACTTTATTTATTATTATCAACGATATTTTATACTCGTTATTATCAAATTCTCTAATTAACTTCATAAGTTTGGGAAGAAAAAACATTGCAAACGATTTAGGTTTGTAATAAAGCGGATATAAAATTAGAATTTGGAAAAACCCTTTCCCAATGCAATGCAATGCATCTCTCGTACATATGCCAAGTACAGATATGTGTGCATGTTTAGTCTACAAGCTATTCGATATGCTAAGCTTGTCTCTTTCTATGAGATTTTCTCCTCATCAACTAGAAGCTGTCATTGCTATTAAGCGCCAGGCACTGTCAAATCGCAGCAGAAATGCTAAAAGCAAACATCAATCTTAGCTACATACGGTTAGCAAAAGTCTTAGTGTGGCAATATATTTTGCCAGAAAAAAGTCCCCACAGGCTTAATACTCTTGCACAAAGTCTAGATATGACTTCAAGAGAGTACTTAGGAGGTCATTTGAAAGAACGGTTATGTAATCGCTAAACCTCAAACAAAAGTCAATCGAAAAACTTGGTCATGATGCCACCAGAAAACACTAAACAAAACTTGTACATTCAATTCCAAATTTGTTAAATGGAGTGCTTGACCTTAATGAATATTATACTAAATACAAGGAGATAACACTTTCAAATATTCGGCCTTGGAATTTTAAATTTACTCAGGGTTCTCCTTGGGGGTACCTATGCAGTCCTCTGAAACTTTTCCTTATTTTTCCTCTTGTTTTATGAAAAACATTAAAAAATTGTTTTTTTTCTAGTAAAACCGAAATAAATGAATAAAATAAACATATAAACTATAAATTTTTGTACAAACTTTCGGCTAAAATTCATGAAATTGCTAAAATATATTACCGTACTAAGACTTTTGTTGTCCACTGTACATAATTGGTTATTTCAACCCTTCAGTTAGGTTTACAGTCTACCGTCTCACACCACTCTTGTTGGAACCTAGAGTATAAAGTCGACTCCGAACGACAGATTTTGGAGAAACTTTTCATGGCAGAGAGGAATTCGCCGAAGAAATATTCTTCATATTTTAGTTTTGATGTCTGACCTGAGGTTTGAACCGTGGCCTTACGCCTAATAAGCCAACACACTACCAACTAAACTACGGCGAATTCATCAATCAATCAATGTTAGCTACCAAGTTAATAATTTCGACAATTAAATACTTTTTCAGAGTGGAATGAAGTCGCAGTAGTTTAGTAGATAGTGTGTTGGCTTATTAGACGTAAGGTCGTGGTTCAAATTCCAGCTCAGATTCTCAGAACAAAACAAATTATGAAAAATTATTACTTCGGCGACTTATACTATATTGAGTAAATCGCAATAAACGGCATTATTGGTCTCAATATTTCATATAAAATGTCAATTAATTATTGCTCAATAAATTCATAAATTGTTATAATATTGATTAAAACTTGAAATACAGCACTGTCATAAGTACGTTCAGTGAGCATATTACAATTTTCCGAACACTTTCGATTGATATTTGTCGACTTAAATATCAACGACGTCAAACAAAACAAAGCAAAAGCAATGTTGTTGAAACAACCAGCTGTTTTGTTTACCAGCTTTCAAATGAATATTGAATAAGCAGCTGAACTGCGTATATTGTTGTGTCTAAACACTTAAAATATTGTAATCAATAAACCGAATATTGACTCAATAAAAGTGCATGTCTGAACATAGTATTATGCTGAGATTGCCGGACAACGGATGTGTGTGAAGATATATTCGAATTTAAAAACCAAAGACACAAACCCACACATTTAGCAGCGGCACTTCTTGCATCTAACTTTGCTATTAACAGAGCACTGTTAACAGTTTAACAGTGGCAATAAGTAGATTAGTCTCTTCTACTTTGCAATTATTGCCGACTATTGACATAGAATTTAATTCTTATTATGATCGAAGTCTATTAACGCTTAATAAAGTTTCTTTCTCTTGAATTTCTTGGAAACATAATTACATTTCACGTTTATTTCACTTAATGGCACACGTTTGCAAATGTAATTTGTTTTCTATAATTTCAATATAAATACAGAGTTTTTTCATTTAATTGCATGCCTCTACGCTACTGACCGCCATTTATTGTGATTGCAAAAAAGCACCCAGTGTTGTATTTTAACCGTTTCCTTAAAAGTCTATAATTAGCAACCATTAAACGGAGAGAAAAATAAAAAACACAATAAAAATTGCAAACATTTACGCAACAGTGACAGTGACAACAACAACAACAAATAGGAATTATCATAAACTAACTTTAAAATTTAAACAGAAACACAAAAGCAAACAATTTCACAATTGTAGAGAAAGAAAAACTTTTTTTTTTTTAAGATAAAATTAAAGGGGCTAACAAGAGGGAGGAGAGGAGGGAGAGAAAAAAAGACACTCAGAAGTTAATTCGACTTGAAGAAATAAATTAAAAAGTAAATTTATGTAATAGACAGTATTAATTAACCTTAAACCACCGAACGACCCAACGACCGTCAGTCAGTCACGCCACTCCACCAAGCCACCCAACCATCCAACCACCGAAACCAATCGTCGTTTATACCGAGTTAAAGAAATACCACGGCTCTGGTAGCTTTAAATAATAAATTTTGTGGGATTTTCCTATTTTTTCTTCTTTGTTTTTCCATTTTATTTTCGCAATGAAAGAAAGGAAATTTTGAACAGCAAAAGAAAGAAAACCAAACCGTTGTGCCAAGAAGATGTTGGTTTTGTTGTTGCCTACACTTTTCAAGGCACTCTGGAGGTAAATTTTTTTTATTCGTCTTCTTCTTTTTCTGCTTTTCAATACTTTCACTGCCTTACTTGGAAAGTACAAAGTGTCGGCATAGAAGTGGAGTTTTTTTTTTTAACGAAACTCAAGAAACTCACTGAAGATCAGTGGAAATGGAAAGGAAAGGAAAGGAAAGAAACAAATTTGAATAATTAAAAGGAAGAGAAAGAGACAAGATGAATGTACGTACATTGGCTTTGGAAGTCTTAAAGAACAATTTTAAAGGTCATTCGTTCGGTGTGTATAGTGGAGGTTAAATGCCTAATGCCTTCCGGTTGTGAAATATTTCAACAATAACTCGTAGTATGGTGATGATGATTCATCTCGAAAAGACTAAAAAGGAAATCGTTTGAATAGCAAAAAAAAAAGTGGAGCATAATATTGTCCGCCATAATTCCATATACAGTGGTGGCCTTATAATTAGAAACGATGTTTCTGCAACAGAGTTCTCTGGAGTGACGAATCTAAGTTTAATTTGTCCCAATCTGATGGAAAAACGTATGTACGACGTCCTCCAAACACAGCCTTTGATTCCAGGCACACAAACTGTAAAACTGTAAAACAAATTAACAAACATACATGTTGCTAAGTCGTTTCTAATTATAAGGCCACCACTGTACTTGTGTATGCAGGGTGGCATAATAGTTGTCATCTGACGTTATTTGCCAGTATTACGTTTAACTAGTAAGCAAATAGTCTGAAGATTGTTAACTTAGACTCATAACTTCAAGAAACGCCACAAAACTAACTTTAAAAAGATTAAATCGATTGATTTTGTTGACCTGTAGAAATCACCCAAATGGGAGATTAGACGATCAGGAAATGCACTTCCCAGAACGTCATTTGCAGGTTTCGTTTGAATCAAATTTTCGTTATTTTTTTTAATTTGAGATAGAAGATCTTTATGTTCTCCGTAGCAATCGCTCCGTAGTCGCTTAGTCGGTATAGTTCTTTAAATAATAACGCTCGACAGCGCCTCAAGCTGTAAAACAACATTATACAGTGATTTTGGTATATCGGATCGTATGTTATAAGCGGGATTTCTGTATATTTACGATCGACACTGAGGTTGCACTCATGGTTGCACTCGTTAGCTTAGTGCATCAGCTCTTTTTGCCTCGGTGAAGACTCGGTGGTACTGGCTTCTTCAACGCTGCCTCAGATCACACAGTATGTATCTTGTGTTGTCCTCTAGGCACTCTAGGCCACAAACGAATTCGAATTAAAATTTTGCATCGATTAATTTCACTTCTAGTAAGTAGTGTGTTGCCGTATTAGACGTGAGGCCTCAGTTCAAACCCCAGGTCAGATATCAAAACGAAAATATGAAGAAATATTTCTTCTTCGACTTCCTCTCAGCAGATTTCTGGCAAAAACTCTGAAAGTAAAATAAAATTGCCATGAAAAGTTTTTCAAAAATCTGTTGTTCGGAGTCGATTTTATGTATAAAATTCATGTATAAAATTAACCCACACAAGATGAGCGGTGTGAGAAGCTAGGTCGTAATTCTAACTGAAAGTTAGCAATGACCAATTACATATGTATGTATGTATGTAGAAGAACTATATTTTCACCCTAGCATTCGCTATTCTCAGTAGTCGTTTAGCCTGTGGCGTTCTCAAAAAAATAATGCTCAACAGCGCCTCTAGCGGCAAAACAACAGTATACAGTACTTATGGTTCATCAGATCGTGTTTTATACGTGGTATTTCGATGCTATAGACGCGAATTTTCTGTTATTTACGATACATAGGCGACGAAAAGATAGATCTCGACACTCAGTGTATTTTTCAAGGTAAAGTTGTCACGTTCAAGATTCAGGTTCTACAAATTTCCATCAAGACTCTGTTAAAACCAATGATTGCTACTTCATTATTGAATCAGAAGCACTGGCTGCTTTGAGGCTGATCAGATCTCACAGTCTGTGTCCTCTACACAGCAACACCACTGACGTATTCGAAATAATATTTTGCAAAGTGTGTGTGTGTGTGAAGAGGAATTCGAATTTGAAAATCCAAGACGCAATCCATAAATTTTAGCAGCGCCACATTTGGCGTTAACAAAGCACAAATTTTCACTTAACAGAACAAAATTTGTCCTTAACAGAGCACTGTTAGCTGTTTAACAGTATCCATCTGAACAAGCCCACATGTTTAGGAGCTAATTTTAGGACATATACTAGGTCTATGGGTACCAGATCATACTCAAAGGAAGGTTCCAAGGCCTCTTAACATAATCAGCAATCTAAAGTGATATGCGATTGAGAAAATTGGCTTTGAAAATTCTCTAGAAATTCAGTGGCCGTTTGGGAAGCAATAGCATACCTATCCGACTTTTATACTAGTCCAGAGGGTCCTCTTTCGAACCGTGATAGCGGGATAACTGGAATAATTTTGGGATTTGAGAAAAAGAATTTTAAAAAAATCGATTTTTGGCCAAAAACATATGAAAATTCCCTAGAAGATCAGTGGCCATTTGGCCTTCTATTTATTTGGCTATGAACTTTCTTTTGAGACACTCTGTACACAAATCGTTTCTCTATTTCTCAACATTTTAGAAAAACTGAATTTTTCTCGAATTTCTCCACTAATGGGAACACGGGCAATTCATATTTAATAGGTGCCTTGGTTTTACGGCCTTCGAGCAAATATTTCATAAATTTTATACCAAAATAAACAAATAAAAAGAAGAAGAAGAAAATTATAACGAAGGATAGTCGTTAAACGATTATTTATTAATGTAATCATTTAATAATAATTGCTATTGTTGTTGTTGTTGTTGTTGTTATTGTTGTAAAATTTAAGAAAAACAAAACGTGGGCGTTAAGGAATTTATAAATTTTTAGGATTTTTTATTTTTTCTTATTGCATTTAATTACACGTTCATATGTACATATGTATGTATGTGCATTCACACTAATACCTTATTTTTCTGCTTCCGTTCTCTTCATTCTGTCTCTCTCCCTCTCTGTCACTTGGTTTATAACATTTTGCATTCTTTTGATGGCTATAAAAATGAAAATAAAAATAACGACACAACACTCATAAAAGAATGAACGAAGAGAAGAACGATGGAGATGGAACATAAAAATGAAACATAAAAATTGCACCACTTTGTTATGCTTATATGCACACACTGGAGCATATCACATAAAATAAACGGTAAAAAAAATGTAGAAAAAAACATAAAAAAAAATTAAAAATAAATTGTATGTTTCAAGCCAAGCTATAGCTATTGAGTAAGTGAGTGTGTGTGCAGCAGGTACATATATGTTTCTATTTTTGTGTTTGTTAAAATGCTCTCAGCGGGATTTTCTTTTAATGCTCGTTATACTGAAATGCATCACTTGTTATTCCAACAATTTGAAAATAATAAAGTGGGCTACTGCTACGATAACAACAACAAAGAAAAAATATAACTGAATAATACTTCGGGTGCTATTCACTTGCACACACACATGCATACATTCATTCATACATACATTGTCTGTCTACCATTAGTCTAGCGCCGTTCATTTTATACCCTACGCCGTAAAGGTAAATGAGGTTTAATCTGACGGTTGTGCACTTATGGCAGATATTTGAGTAATTTGATGAGATCACTTGGTGAAGATCACTTTTAAAAGTTAATGTTCGTCCACTATTGATTGGGTTCGGTAAAAGTCCGTCCGTACGTCTGAAAAGTGGGAGGATTACTTTACTTATTTGGTCATAACAATCCTTGAGTCAGGTTTGTGACTTAGCTACGTTTAGTACATATTGTGTTGAGCTATTAGACTTGAGGTCATGGTCCAACCTTTGGTGCGGTCATCTCAAACATAACGAAACATGAAATAATATTTCTTCGGCGACATTTACTCAGTAGATTTCTGGCAAAAACTCTCTGAGAGTAAATAAAATTGCCATGAAAAGTTTTGCCATGAAAAGTTGGGTTATGAATCAAACATCTTCCGAATGGTATGAGTTTGATGTCAACGTTGTAAGCATACTCATTGCAACCTGTACTTATAAATCAACGTTGTAGGGAGTATGACTGAATCAGAGTCAGTAGTTAAATTTCAATATTGTTGACGCACTTATTCTTAAAAAATCAAGAGTGCTTATGAGTATCGCAAAAACGATTCATTGCTGATCTCTGAATAGAACAATAACTGCGCTTCTCTATCAGACGAGATTTTTCTCTCTCCCTTTCTTATCACAGAACAATTTCTACTTTCAATAAATAGGTTGAAATCTAGGGTATCATAACGTCATGCTTCACCCATTTCTTACAAAAGTTTTTACTACCTCTGCTGGCAAAAAAAAAAGCACTTCTTTAAACAAATCTGTGTGTTTGTTTACATCTCTATTTGCCTTTGTATGCGTGCACCATTGAGTGCATCATCATCATCATCATTATTATTAAACCAGTTATGATGTCAAATTACCACAGAAAAGAAAACAAAAACAAACATATGTATGTAGTATAACTGTGAAAGAATGTGCAGAAATTAGTAGAAATCCTATAAACAATAATGAGGGATTGTTCAGCTAACGGGGTGTGCAAGAGAAAGAGAGTGCATGAGATATGAAGAAATAAACTGGTTTAGAAGAGACATTTTTAAGAGAGATACCATAGTAGTGAGTAATACACAGCATTTAAGCATGTATCAATAAAACAATAACAATAACAATGAAATAAACAAAAAAAAAACAATAACAATAACAATAAAATTTATAATGATTTAGCTTATAAGCGTGCACAATGTTGTTTTGTTTTGGTTTTGTTTTTTTTCTGCTTTCATTTATCTCCAAAGTATGCAGTTGTAGTCGTTTTTTGTTTTGTTTTTTTCTATAAATTTTTTTAAAAGTGACATATAAAAATAAAAACAGCAACAAATAAAAAAATAACGATTGCCATGAGAACTAGTTGGTTAACTTTTATTTTGTTGTTGCTATTGTTGTTGTTATTGTTATTTTTCTGTGGTTTTATTGAAGATTTATTTTTGATAAAGACACATTCATTTAATAATGGCGGTATTGTGTTCATTCTATTTTTTTTTGGAACAGTGGTGCTTAAAATAGTAGCAATACTATTTATGTTTTAAAAACGAATATTGTTTATGGATTCTATTCGATTGGAATTCGATATAAAATACTTTTTGTTACTTTTTTCTTTATTTAAATAAATTCCTTATTGTTTTATAATTTATAATGATCAAATTTCACAACATAATAACTTTACAGAGTATATACATACAGTGGACAGCAAAAGTATTAGTAAGACAATATATTTTGACAAAAAAAGTCCCCACAGGCTTAATACTCTTGCACAAAGTCCCGATATGATTTCGAGAGAGTATTTAGGAGATCATTTGAAAGAACGGTTAGGTTATCGGTAGACCTCGTACAAAAGTCAACCGAATAACTTGCTCATGGTGCCACCAGAAAAAACTAAACAATACTGGTACACTCAATTCCAAATGGTTTAAATGGAGTGGTTGACCTTAAGGGATATTTTACTAAATACAAGGAGATTTTCATATATTAGGCCTTTGAATTTTAAATTTACTCAGGGTTCTCCTTGTGAGTACCTATGGAGTCATCTGAAAGTTTTCCTTATTTTTCTCTTGTTTTAAGAAAAACATTAAAAAATTGTTTTTTTTATAATAAAATAGAAATAAATTAATAAAATAAATATATACAGTGGTGGCCTTATAATTAGAAGAGATGTTTCTGGAACAGAGTTCTCTGGAGTGACGAATCTAAGTTCAATTTGTCCCAATTTAATGGAAAAACGTACATATATAAGACGTCCTCCAAACAAAGCCTGTGATCCCAGGTACACAGTGAAAACTGTAAAACAAATTAACAGACATACATGTTGCTAAGTCGTTTCTAATTATAAGGCCACCACTGTACATGTAAACTTGAAATTTTTTTTTACCAACTTTTGTCTAAAATTCATGAAATTGCTAAAAATATATTGCCGTACTAAGACTTTTGCTGTACACTGTATATACTCTGCAAAGTTATTACATACATACATACATAATTGGTCATTACAACCCTTCAGTCAGGATTATGGACCTAGTTTCTCACACCACTTCTCTTGTGTGTGTTAATTTTATACATGAGTGGCGGGACCTACATTTTAAAGTCGAATCCGAACGACAGATTTTTGAGAAAGTTTCATGGCAATTTTATTTCACTCTCAGAGTTTTTCTCAGAAATCTGCTGAGGAAATCGCCGAAGAAATATTTTTTCATACTTTCGTTTTGATGTCTGATCTAGGGTTTGAACAGTAGCCTTACGCCTAATAAGCCACCACACTACCTACTAAACTACGGCGACTTCAATTAGATTCAATCATTTACTCTCAGATTTTTTGCCATAAGACTGCGGATTTTTAAGTCTGAGTAATCTTCACTTGTCAGTTAGCCCTGGGACATCGTTTCATGTAGTTCCACAACAGTCCTTGTTTTTCTATTATACGCTTAAGCTATTGAGATTTGAAAATGCTTTTTTTTTGCAAATTTGGGGACGATAAATAAATGCCTGTTACTTTGGCCATTAGAATAAAAGGTGTGGAAGAATTCAATGTCATCAAGTCCGAATCATATGCTAGATAGGTCGGTTGAAGTGGTAGCCTTGACACCAAAAGCACACATTTGAGCACGCATAGCTGCCCGTTGTTACACCCTCTCGGTCAGTCCCTCTACTGACCGAGTTCCACCAAGCTGGGGAAGAAGTTGGTCAGCACTTCAGAAAAAGCACGCCTACCCTACGCTAGAAAACCAGGCAGAAAGTTTGATAAACGAAGCTATATTCTTGACACCAGTGAATGATAAATGCGTGCAAAGATTGAAGAGCCAAATAATTTATATCTGCACCTCGCAGAGAGTAGGGCATTGACAAAGAAAGTGGATAACAGTCTCTTCTTCCTGAGCATATCTGCATGCACGGCCGAAGTCGTTAGATGGGAGCTGCATTCATTCCGCCGTTCTTTATATAACACAGTGACCTGTAAGCATGACCACTTTGATCGAGATGACATTGCGATCAATCATATGCTACCTGTTGTTATTTAATTTTCACTTAAAATGCATTTAAATCGCACACTCATTCACATTTTTCTCATTTGAGAAACCAAACTTTTGAGAAAATATGGAAAAGTAATTGCCTTTTGTGCCCTGAAAGTTTCTTAACCTTGAAGGGTTACTCTTCATTTTTGTACAGTACGGTTAATCTTCGTTGAATCGACGAAGAAAATATTTTTTTTCGTCTACTGACTGCAGGCTTTCATTATCAACTAACGTTGTTGAAAAAAAGAGCGAAATTTGGTCAAACATAAAAGAGTTACATATATGATAAAGAGTAAATGAACTTCGTCGATTCGACGAACAATAACCGTCCAGGTATAAATGTTTTCATTTCCTGTTCCCACATATAGCTGGGTGCTATTTATTCAACCATGAATGTTTAAAAAACAAAATATTTTTCTAAATTAAAAAATTCAATAAAAACTAACCTTCTCATTTCAATAAAACAATATTTTATTCATTTGAATCGTTAATGTTTAACGGCATCAGTCTATTAAAGTTCATTAACTTAAATGCTCAAAATAGAATCTAAAACCGGCTTTTTAGTTTTTTTTTTGTTTTATTTTAATTTAATTTCTTAAAAAAAAGGCAATAAAAATGATAAATTTTAACACTTATTTTAATAAATCCAACACACACACGAGTAGCGTGTCGCAAAGTGTAAAAAATAAGTGTCATTTATAGGGTAATTATATACTTCAAACTTTGATGTATGGAGACAGAGAGCGAGAGATAATTATTTAAAAAAAAATTTAATTTCTTTCATTCATTCATCCACCCACCATCCATCCATCCACTACACTAAAATTAATCATTTCAATTCGGAAGTAGTGCCTGTTGCTCGTTTCATTGTTAATTAACGTTGTTAGTTTCACGCTTCTAATAAGCAACAGCAACAGCACATGAATGAGACAATTGTTGGTTGGTTTGTTGTCACTGCCGTTATCGTTTTAAAACTTATGGTTGTACGGTAAAGAGTTAACCATTTTGCGCTTTCAAAAGTAAAGTTAACTGAAACACATTTACGGTTCAAAGTTTTATTTTGTTGTAATGCTTGGATGTCGAAGTCGTCGTGGTCTAGTAGGTAGTGTGTTGGCTTATTAGACGAAAAGCCAGGGTTCGAGCCCCAGGCCAGACATCAAAACAAAACACAAAAATATTTCTTCGGCGACTTCCTCTCAGCAGATTTCTGGCAAAAACTCTGAGAGTAAATAAAATTGCCATGAAATGTTTCTCAAATATCTGTCGTTCGGAGTCGACTTTAACCTGTAGGTCCCACCACTCATGTATACAATTAACACACACAACATAAGTGGTGTCAGAAACTAGGTCGTAATCCTGACTGAAGGGATGTAATGACCAACTACGTACTTTACGTACGTGCTTGGATATCGGTATGACGTCCGCTTCTGCATTGTGGTTTCAGCAGTCGTTGCTTTTGAAGTACCTGCCGATCAGAGATCAGCAATGAGTATTCAAAAAGATGTGTAGAATCGAATCATACTCATAATTTCCGATATTTATACGCATACATACTTATTTTCATATCATTGAACCTCTACTCATATTCAAAGTTTGAAGTACTCATCATACTCATACTTAACAAAACGAATGATGTTGTTGATTTCGATTCTTCTTAACTCAACATATACACAAAACACAAAATAAGTATGAATCGCGTACGAACACTAAAATACTCACTAGTAGGTGACGTGTTTGCTCCGCTTGCTGCTCTGTCTTTTTTGCTTAAGTGTCTGTCTTGTTTTTTTGTAAATGCAACAATAACTAAGGTAGGCTTATGAATCAAACATAGTTCGAATGGTAGGAGTTTGATGTCAACGTTGTACGAATACTCATTGCAACCTGTACTTATAAATCAACGTTGTAGTGAGTACGAATGAATCAGAGTACATAGTTAAATTTCAATGTTGTTGACTCACTTATATTCAAAATTTCATGAGTGCTTATGAGTAGCGAAAAAACGATTCATTGCTGATGTTCTGGTTGGTATGAGTTTGATGTCGATATTATACTCATACTCATTGTACTCATAGCTATAAATCAACGTTGTAGTGAGTATGAATGAGTCAGAGTACATAGTTAAATTTCAATATTGTTAACTCACTAATATTAAAAATTTCATGAGTGCTTATGGGTAGCGAAAAAATGATTCATTGCTGATCTCTGGTTGGTATTACATACGCCTCTGCATTTGTTGTGAACAGCCGAACACTTTTCCGCATATTGCTTCTGGAATTTCAGCGATTAAACTCCAAACCGGCGAACTACCTACTCTGGAAACTTCAGATGTAATACACCACAAAGCTGATTGTCTTGCCAGATTTGCTGTTTTGAAACCACTCAATGGACTACCCGATATAATGAAAAAACAGAACAGAATGCGTTATTGTGTGCGTGTTAGTTATGGCGCGTGTGAAACGTACAATTATGAAAATCCAAACAAGTTTATTAAACTTTATGTCAGGAGAGGAGACTGTGCCAGCCAGCGCGTAAGTGAGGAAGTGAGTGAGTGAGTGAGTGTGAGAGTGAGTGAATGAATGCATGACACATCATAAATATTATGAAATAATTTTTCTTGTTTTCGTTTTTCATCAAATCATTTTTATTATAAAACGTAGGAAGTTCTAAAACGTCATCTCATCATATATACGTATGTGTATTCGTTATTTGTGGCATTTTTTTGTGTTTATAATTAAATAAAATGCACAAACATACATACAATTAAAATAATAATAATAATAATGATCCATCAAATAAAGCAGCAACACAACAAAAGATAATTTTATTCAATTAAGTTGTTAAATTTTTTATTATCGTTCGTATTAAAAATTCATACAAAACTGTTGTGACATACAAGTACAGGCAGGTGGGAGTGGGAAACGTTGTGATAGTTTTATTTTCGAAGTTCTAATTTAGTTGACATATATTTTGTCATTTTTGTTTCAATTAATTGTTTTTCTTTTTTTAATATTTAATTTTAATTTGTTTTAATATTTTCTCATTATGTTATTATACTTGAGATAATGGAATACACAATGCAACACAATTCTTTATTTCTTTTGGTAATGTAAGACTGTAGTACAGCATCTGTCACGCCATCTTATTATATTTTTACTATTAGGAGATCCTTAGTTTTAGCAGATCCAATCTTCTTTGCTTTGTATCAGTTCCATTAATAAAGTTTTTCATGAAAAGAGTGCAATTGCTCTAGTATAACATGTTCTACGATGGTTGTGTTGCTATCTTCCATTTCCAAATTAGGCTAGGTTAAGTTGGCAGTTGCCTCAAAGAGTATATTTTACTTCAGTTCTATAAAGTTGTAATACCTACACATTTCGTCATTCAGCTATAATTTCCAGTGGGCATTTTCCACACAATCCACAAGTCTAATAAAGCTGTGGACTTTTTACAAATCTCTTTGGTTTACTATATGCGTCAATAAATAAATCTTTCGTCTAAGGCTGCCAAGCGTAAATGCTTTGTGGGTTCCTCTTCTTTGTCTGCATTATCTATATCTTCTGCAGAAGTCGTTGAGAGGTATTCGCCGGCTCTTGGCATGTGGACCAACTGGCCAGTGCCTTTTATAACTGTCCTGAGGTCTTAAAATGTACTCTGGTTAGATTTAACGCAAATTTTCTTCTATTTATGTAAGCCAGATTCATCTGGTGTCTGTCTAAACGAGAGTGTTCCTTGCATTTGTTGATCGATAACTTGAATTTTTTGATCGATAACTTGCATATTTTGGTCGATAACTTGCAGTTTTTTGTCGATGACTAGCATTTTTTACGATGACACATTTTTTGGTCGATAACTTATACTTTTTATCATTGACTAGCATTTTTTTACGATAACTTAAATTTTTTTGGTGGATAACTTGCATTTTTGTCAATTACTAGCATTTTTTTATGATGACTTAAATTTGTTAGTCGATAACTTGCATTTTTTGTCGATAACTAGCATTTTTCGGTCGATAACTTGCCTTTTTTTATTTTTGACTTGCATTTTTTACGATGACATAAATTTTTTAGTCGATAACTTGCATTTCTTGTCGATTACTAACATTTTTTATGATGACTTAAGTTTGTTAATCGATAACTTGCATTTTTTTTCGATAACTTGTCTTTTTTGTCGATGACTTGCATTTTTTACGATGACTTGCATTTTTTACGATGACTTAAATTTTTTAGTCGATAAGTCGCACTTTCTGTCAATGACTTGTATAATTTTGTCGCTGACAAATATATTACCTTCATTGTCTATGTTACTTTGTCGTCGTCCATATGGAAAGTTGTTTTGGAATCCTTGATACCATGGCTATCCAGCCCACTATGTTCGATTTCCCTACCATTTTACTTTTTATTCGAACTAGAAAAATAAAATAACTTTAATGACTAACTTCACTTATTTAAGTATAAAACTTTTGATTGCTTGATGCAGATATCCATACGAAATTTTTGTTTCCTGGTGTAAATAGTTTGCGGAAATAAAATCTATTCAGAAGACCCATAAATTGTTGTCAACTTTAGTGAATTATTTTATAGTTTCTGTTTTTTAAATGAATAAAAAAAAACGAGAATGTTTTATTATAACGAGCGTACATTTGGCTTCAATGCATTGTGGAGAGACAGTATTTAACACATAATTTCAGATAAATTTATAATGATTTATAATTATAATTACCGGCAGCAATAATGAGCTGAGTTTAATGATTCACAACCACAAATTATGACAGAATTTATTTACTTTTTTTTTTTTTTTTTTTGAAAGTAGGTTTAATTAAATACAAGGAGACATTTAATAAGTTTAACACGGTTGCCTTCTTTATTCGATGACAGTTTTTAAAATATTTTTTTCCTTTCCAATGGAAAAGAGTAACTTTTTAAATAAGTTTTCTTGAAATAAAATAAAATTCATGTTGTTTTGCGATTTAAAAATTCTGTTCTTAATCCCAAAAGATTTCCGAAAATATTTTTCTTATATTTCTAATGCTTTTAGAAACATTATTTTTTCATAATAAACACACATACACACACACGTACACAACTCCTCGGTGTAAATCCCTCAGGTATTATTAAATATTTGTGAAGCGTATAAAGCTTCATGACTAACTGTCGAAATATTGGTCTCTTATTTTAATATGGATAAACACCACCCGCAGCAGGCAATAGCATCACGGCATCCAGCATAAAATCATTTCATGTGTAAAATACAGCAACAGCAGCAGAAACAGAAACAACAACATGGCCGTCAGGCTGTGCTACTCAGGGGATAAACAAAACACCCGCCTCCACACCTAAAAACAAACGAAAACAAGAAGAAGAAGAGGAAGAGAGAAAAAAACATTATTTTCTCCATAATGATACAATATCATCCGTATCTGCTTGCCACAGCAACACAGAATATGGCGACACAACAGAACAATATTCCCTGAAACAAGTTTTTGTTCTTGTTTCTCTTCTCTTTTTTGAATACATTTTTCTGTATTAAATTTTGCAGCAGCAGAGGCAGCAGAGGATACCTGGCGAACTTCACAATGTTGCAACGCAAAATAGCGAAATAAAATCAATAATGTTTTGTAAAGCTTCTCATCTTAGCTTCTCTCGTGAAATATGAATTTCAGGCAGATACTTGACACATCACCCACCCATCCTGACTGCCTGCCTGCTTGCTGCCTGCTTAATGGAGTGGTAAAACGAGCGAAAATATATTCTCAAGTGGCTTTTAATCATAATTTTTCATAATTTTTCCAAAGACGAAAAGAGAAATAAAATTAAAATGTGTTCTCGTGTTGTATTCTACACGATGGTTTGGTTATATTGCGTTAGTGGGTTGCGTTTAAAAACGAAATTTTCGGGAGTATTTACACGAAAAATATTTGCCCACTCTCAGATGATGAACCCTATAGAAGTTCTTCCTGGAACATATTTCTCAAGTCTGGCGGTAGGCAGTTCAAACAGTGCAAACAATTCGTTCCATTATCACAGTGTAGTGACAGCACCATTACAACCTTTTAGTCAAGACTACAACCATGTCTCTCACACCACTTGTGTTGCGTCCGTTAATTTTTATACATAAGTGGCGTGACCTATAGTTTAAAGCCGTTTCCGAACGACAGATTTTTGAGAAACTTTTTCATGGCAATTTTATTTTTTACTCTGAGAGTTCTTGCCAGAAAACTGCTGAGAAAAAGTCGGCAAACAAATAATTTTCGTATTTTGTTTGATTCAAGATGTCTGACTGGGGGTTCGAACCAGAGATCCACAATGAGTATTCAAAAAGATGAGCAGAATCGAATCATACTGATAATTTCTGATACTTATACGCATTCATACTTATTTTAATATCATGGAACCTCTCTACTCATATTCAAAGTTTGAAGTACTCATCACGTTCATACTTAACAACACGTATGATGTTGTTGATTTCGACTCACCATAACTCAACATATACACGAATGACAAAATAAGTATAATTCGCGTACGAACACTAAAATACCTACTAAAAGGTTGTGTGTTTGCTTTGATAGCTGCTCTGTCTTTTTTCTTTTTTTGTAAATGCAACAACAACTAAGATTGTAAATTTTAATGAATGATTCGAGTGACTCGAATTATGAGTTTTTCTCAAGTTATGCATCTAAATGCACAGGCTTATGAATCAAACATATTTCGAATGGTATGAGTTTGATGTCAATGTTGTACGCAACCTGTTACAACCTGTACTTATAAATCAACGTTGTAGCGAGTACGAATGAGTCAGACTACATAGTTAAATTTCAATATTGTTGACTCACTTATATTCAAAATTTCATGAATGCTTATGAGTAGCGAAAAAACGATTCATTGCTGATCTCTGATGGAGAACCCTGTAAAAGCTACTTTAAAAGTCTGACTGTAGGCAGTTCAAACAGTGCAAACAATTCGTTCTATTATCGCAGTAAACATAGTTAAGCCTTGTATTGTGACAGGCACTCAATGCTTACTTAATTGGTCATCACAACCTTTTGGTCAAGACTTTGACCTAGTTTCTCACACCGCCCATGTTGTGTGCGTTAATTTTATCCTACTGTTTAAAGCCGACAGATTTTCGAGAAACTTTTCATGGCAATTTTATTTACTTTCGCAGTTTTTGCCAGAAATCTGCTGAGAGAAAGTCGCTGAAGAAATGTTTCTTCGTTTGGTTCGATATTTCTGACCTCGGGTTAGAACCATAGCCTCGCGTCTAATAAGCCAACATACTACCTACTAGACTGAGGCGACTTACTACAGACTACAGCACTCATCTTCATTGCAGTATACATTGGTATTCTAATCTAACCTTTCTTGTCTTCAATCGAAAATCTCGGTGCCGATTTAAAATTTTTTCTATAACAGAAGACGAAGCGTATAAAGAGCAAATTAGCCTTCAATTGTTGTACAATCAACAACATGTTACGGAATTTTAGAAAGAGTTCAGACGAAACTCAATGTCATGGATCCCGTCTTCCCAGACTAATCAAGCAACTGAAGGCGTACACCTGAATAGCCATGCTGTTGCAAAAAATCTACATGACCCATGCCAATAGAAAACCTTATTAAATTCGTATTTTGTTTACTTTCTTGTTATTTAAACAACTTGTCGGTAAACTTGACTTTAAACTCTTCTCGATCTTGACTTTAAATGCCCACACACGCATAAACACGCGCATGTTTGATTAAAAGCCAGAGATTATGTTGCCATTAACATGCAAAAAAAAACACCGCCATTAACATAAAACAACATCAAAAGTAATCGCTGGAAGGTAGGTAGGCATTTACATACATTGACACCACAAAAATAGCTTTTAAAATAGGCAGGCTTTTGATTAATTTAATAGAATTTCCAACGAAAATCTGCCTATGAAATGTTAAATTTAAATACACCGCCTAAGGTCGATTATCGTGTTTAATCTGTAATTAATTTTGTGGATTTAAACAATTGAAAACGATAACAAACAAACACAACAACTTGGAGAGTTGTCGTGATGAACATCGTGATTTAAAATGAAATTTAAAACGATTTGATTACCACTTAATTTACTTACGCCTTCAGCTAATGATGCGTTTCTTTTAATTTTCTGTATTCTTTTATTAAAACACTCCGTTGTGCTATTTAGTTGGCCTTGTTGCCTCTTTATCTAAGGATGCTGCTTATTTTCTTACAAGTGTTTACATCTCATTACAGCAAATTGCTCATGAAAAAATATTTATTTACCTGCAGTGTTGTTAAGATTTCAGCAAATATTAATTTAAACAAAATGGCAACACTTACATTCGCATACAGTGAGCTTGAAAAGAAACTGTACATTAAAAATAATATACATTTTTAAATTGCCGTTATTTTTATTTTAAAATTGTTTCATTTGCCAGTTTTTAAAATTGAAACAAAAAAATTACAAAAAATTTTGAAATATAGTAAAAAAATTTCGGGCCCACTCCTTAAGTGGTAAAAGTTGAGTTTGGTGTTCGTTAGAATTTTATCCATACAGAACGGTTACTTTTGACGCTTACTGTATATTAAAGGGCATAGTATTCTTATTTTGTTTCTATGAAAGATGCTCAACTGTTGGGTGTTACAATTTTTCTCAACAAAGCTTGTCTCACTTCTTCCTAATAATAACCTTCTTCGTGTAATTTACAAGATTTAAATATAAAGGCAAGTGGGTACAGTATTAGATAGAATAATAAGGATACCATTAGCTATGCCTTTCATTAGTAGATATTTTGTTACCATTCTTTAACTCCCAATGGTGTTAAATTGTTTAAAATTTTTTAAATATTTTTTAAATAAATTCTCAATTAAGTCCAATATTTTTTATATTTTACATGCTAGTTTAGCCATTTTAGTTTAAATAGTTGTTTAGCACGTGTCGTTGCCACAAAAAACTCTCTTGAAACTTTGCTTTTGTTTTTTTCTGTGCACTCATTTGGTTGCAGAGTTGTATTTGCTGGTTGTCATTAAAATTGTTGCTAAACAAATACTTGACTTGAAAGCCTTGTCATTTTCGTTGAACTACTATAGTTTTTGTGTTGGCAAAATACCACCATATATGTATGTATTCTATTACAAATACTTGAACAAAATCATTTAAAAAAATTAAATTTATTACACCGTTTCCAAACACAATTTATTAGAAAATGTTGTTCTTTTTCATGGAATAATATTTTGAATTACCAGAAATACGAATCTCAACATGGAATGAATTTCATTTCATGTTCATATCTAGACGAGCTAAGATCAAGATGTCTTATTCTTGAAGTTCTAAAATATTTTTGGAAGAGCCAAATTGATAGTAGCTTAGTAATAGTTAAAGTATTCGACTATAAACCCAAGTAACCCTGGTGCAAACCAGATGAAGGGAGAAACAAAGCCGCCTAACTCCTGTCCCTCAGAGAAGTTAGCATCAACAACGAATCTCATAAGAAAGTGTAGTTCCCCTTACACACTTACATGCATATATAATTGGTCTTTAAAACTCTTCAGTTACGATTAAGACCTAGCTTCTCACACCACTTTTATTGTGTGTGTTAATTTTACACATAAATGGTGGGGCGTACAGTTTAAAGTCGACTTCAAACGACAGATTTTTAAGAAACTTTTCATGGCAGTTTTTATTTATTCTCAGAGCTTTTGCCTAAAATCTGCTGAGAGGAAGACGCCGCGAAAATATTTTTTCGTATTTCGTTTTGTTGGAAATGTCTGACCTGGGATTTGAACCGAGGCCCCACACCTAATAAACCAACACACTATCTATTAGAGTACTGACAACTTCACTGCACTTAAATGAGAATGAATGGTCGTAGGACCACTAATCTCCTTGGCGGAAAAAAAAACTTGAATGAAACTCAAAAAAAAAAAAAAATAAGAAGATGGGAGAATTCCTCTCTGACAGTCCCAGATTCCCTAAAGATACGAAAATGACAAAAATGATGTGCGCGAAGGTAAATTCGAATTTGAAAATCCAAGACGCAATCCATAAATTTTAGCAGCGCCACATTTGTGTTAACTGAGCAAAATTTTCTCTTAACAGAACAAAATTTGACCTTAACAGAGCACTGTTAGCTGTTTAACAGTATTCATCTGAACAAGCTCAGTTGTTTAGGAACTAATTTTAGGACATACACTAGGTCTATGAGTACCATAGCCTATTCAAAGGAAGGTTTCAAAGCAATGCAATCACATACAAAGTGATATGGTATTGAGAAAATTGTCTTTGAAACTGTCAACTTTTTGCTTGAAAATTCTCTACAAGTCAGTGGCCATTTTGGAACATATAAGAAATAGTACACCACACAGACTATATGAAAATGGGTCCTCTTTCGAACCGTGTTAGTGGGATAGCTGGAATCATTTTGAGAGTTGAGAAAATTTCCGTCCTCCACCGACACCAACCATCCTATATATTTCAAGACTTTTATTCGCAAATGGTAATGATTATAATGAGAATTAAATTTTATGTCAATAGCCTGCAATAATTGCAAAGTAGAAGACTAATATACTTATTGCCACTGTTAAACAGTTAACAGTGCTCTGTTAATAGCAAAGTTTACCCTCTTAGAGGGAAGAAGTGTCGCTGCTAAAAGTGTAGGTTTGCGTCATTGGTTTTTAAATTCAAATTTATCTTCACACACATAAATAAATGTGCCCTCTCCTTTTGTTATCTTGTGGTTTTCGACTCAATATCTCTCAACAGGCAGTTAAGTTTGTTCCATAAACTCCTCTAGGTTACATAAGTTCTAAGAAACTAGTGGGTAAAATTAATGATTGTGGTCTTTTTCTTGTTCGGCGTTATTTCTAAAGATCACCATTTTTATAGATTTCCAGAACTCCCTTAAGTAATTAGTAGTAGTGTTATAAATCTCCTGCTACATGCAAGATACTGGCCGTATATAGCCTTGAAATTTATTTCATTTGTTTCACTTGAATTCTCATCGTACTAAATGGAGATGGTGGGAAACAGTGTAT
The DNA here is from genome assembly GCA_932273835.1 of Sarcophaga variegata. Lineage (NCBI taxonomy): Eukaryota > Metazoa > Arthropoda > Insecta > Diptera > Sarcophagidae > Sarcophaga > Sarcophaga variegata. The sequence goes on along the minus strand of OW026362.1, from coordinate 111,371,363 downwards.
TTTAAGTACATATGTGTAGCCGTAGCCGAATTCTTTCGCAATAACAGCAACAACAACAATTTAATTGTTTAGCCAAATGAGTTAAAATCGTTTACAACGAGTTGCAACTGCAACCGCTAAACAATTCCGTTTTTTTTCTCAACACTTTATGAGCCACACACACACTCTTTAATTATTTTTAAATGTTGGTGCGTGAGTTTTCGAAATTCTATTACAAATTGCAACTTTAAAAAATATAATGAAGTTAAGGAAAGGAAAGGAAAGGAAAACAATCATTTGGCGATAACATAATAAAAATTAAAACGAAAAACAAATAGTTTCAGGTGCTACACTTATTGTGTGCCTGCCATTATGGTTTACTAAACTTTCTCCATTTAAAATTGAGATTTTATATACTCAACGTTCAAATGAAATGATTTTTATTTTTGTAATTATATTTATGCATTATCCTTAATGTCCTCATGGGTAGGACAATAAAAATTTTGGTAACAGTTTATGTATTGCAATCACAGTGCACATGTGAATTGTTCAAAGTGAATTTAAAGTATCACGATTTAAAATGCAGGATTTTAATGCAAGTTTTTGATGTAAAATAATGGAGAAGCGAGTGTTAGAATGTGTTTAAATGCAGATTTCTCTACGGCGATAGATATTTTGATATTCGTTGTCCGGTAGGCCTATTCTATAAGTTTTATTGATTGTCGATTCTATTCTATTCCAGTAGAAAGTTCGTCATTCAGTGGAATCTTAGGGAGCTTTTTGAGGACTTCAATGACGTCTAGGACATCTGTCTGTTACTATTTTATTTCACGGGTATGCGCAACAAAATATGTGTGTGAAGATAAATTTGAATTTGAAAATCCAAGACGCAATCCATAAATTTTAGCAGCCCACATTCGCCGTTAACAGAGCAAAATTTCCTCTTAACAGAACAAAATTTGCCCTTAACAGAGCACTCTTAACTGTTTAACAGTATCAATCTGCACAAGCTCACTTTTTTAGGGACGATAAACTGTGTTAAGACCTAAAACCATGTGTGACCGAGAGTCGTATGTTGAAAACAAAAGCATAGAATACCTGGGAAGCATAATCAAACTCGAAAAACAATCTGCTGAACAAGTCAAAATCAACTTTTGGTCAATTGGGTAATCAATTGTTTGATCCACGATGACCAAATAAAAGTTGTGAAATCGAACGTGAAGGTTTCTGGCTGCGAAACCTCGTTGGTGACTGGAAACTTATGAAATAAAATGCAAACGTGTGTATACCATAGCTATACACAGAGAAAGGTGTGGTGTGGCCTAGAATTGTTTTGAACTGAGAATATTTGAGCAGATACGACGAGGAATTAATGTCATCCAAATTCAGTTTCAGAAGTGGATATGAATTGATCGCAACCTGCTTTACTTATCAGACGAACTCCCCAAATAGACGTTGGACTAGAAAACGCATAATATCAGTAGTAGCATCGGACTTTAAAGACGCAAAATCGAAATTTCTGTCAAAAGATGGGAAATAGAGCGAAAAGGAGAACATTTTTGGGGAGTCAGTTTGCATATGTGTTTGAAGATAAATTCGAATTTAAAAACCATAGACGCAAGCCCACACTTTTATCAGCGCCACTTTGCGCCTTTAATAGGAAAACATGTGCAATCAACACAGACCAAATCCCAGCTCAGATTCTCGAACAAAACAAATTATGAAAAATTATTTCTTCGGCGACTTCGATGCTGAGATTGTCGGAAAAAGGATGTTTGTGAAAATAAATTAGATATCAAAAACCACAGACACAAACCCATACTTTTGAAATGTAAACGATGGTTGGTGGGTGTGGAGGTGGCAATTTACTCAGATTTACAATCAAAATTATTCCAGCTATCCCAATACTACGTTTCGAAAGAGGCTCCTCTGGACTACTATTTGCATGTAGTCGGGTAGGTGTACTATTTCTTTTATGTTCCCAAATGGCCACTGATTTTCTAGAGAACAAGCAAAAAATTTATATTTTCAAAGCCAATTTTCTTAAAACCATATCACTTTATATGTGACCTTATTGCTGATTATATTAAGAGGCCTTTGAACCTCATAGACGTAGTAGATATTCTAAAATTAGCTCCCAAACAAGTAAGCTTGTTCAGATGAATACTGTTAAATAGCTAACAGTGCTCGGTTAAGGGAAGATTTTGTTCTGTTCAGAGAAAAATTTGCTCTGTTAACGCCAAATGTTGCGCTGCTAAAATGTGTGTGGTATGCGTCTTGGATTTTCAAATTCAAATTTATCTAAGCACACATAGTTTGCATTGATCTTCCTTTCATTACAATATCAACAAGTATTTTTCGCAAAGTAAAAATATTGTCAGCTGCTTGGCCCTACAGCAGGTTCCGCTTCACTGTTGTTCAAATCTATCAAATCAAAGTTAATCAACAAATTTTTACATCACTTTTGCAACTACTTATAGAAAAATTTTGTTTTTTTTTTTGTTTTCGAGGTCCTTGTCCGTCAAGGAATGAATGCCATGAGTGCTTAAATAAGTTTCAAATAAAATCAATCACATCAATCACTTCAATCAAACGAATTTTGCTTATGTAGTTCAAATTTATATAAAGTATGTAAATTGACTTTCTTTGAAGGTTGCATACATTTCAAAAAAAAAAAAAAAAAAAAAAAAATGGCGGCCACCTTGTATAAATATTACTTTATTCATCAGCCATTTTGAAGAATATTGTATCTTCTCATTAAAAATTTTCTCTTGTGTTTATATTTTTTATCTTATTAAGTAAACTAACTGTACAGATAAATATATTTTATCAATTCAATTGTCGCTGATAACCATCAGAGATGGGAGTGGTTAATTGTTATTGTCATTTCCTTCCTTCTCTATATCTATCGCTGGCTCTTGTGAAAGAAAACAATGACACGAACGATATTATTTTCATAGAAATGAAAATCCATTACAAAAATTACAGAACAAAAAAAAATGATTGACATGTTATGGGACAGGGGTGGGAGGGTGTTGTATGAGGGCTTTATGTAAGACTCAAATTTTATTTAAGGAATCAAAATGTTTTCTTTTTTGAGATTGTTATTGTTATTGTTATTATTAGTATTGACATTAAGAATAAATAATTTTGACATTAAGAACATGAATAATTAAATGAATAAATAAATTGTAATAGAATCAGCCATAGAAATACAAGTACAACAAATACAATTGAATGAAATGTATAACTGTGGCTAAGGAAAAAAAATAAAAAGAATGAAAAAAAAGAAAACGAAAAAGATTTTTCTTTTCTCTATAATGGAGACACAATAATGAACATGACAGTTGCTTTGTTGCCTAAAAAATATTTTGTCAGAGAAATACCGAAAGACATTTGACATTAATTAACAACAAATTGTTCTTTTTGTTTTATATTTTGATTGTTAAAAAAATTAAAAAAAAACAAATTTCAACAAAAAATAATTGGAATTTTAAATTTTCTTCATTATTTTATGACATGATACGATTTTGTTTGTGCATTGGTATTACGATGGAATTTTTTGAATAGACAGCAAAGGAACGAGAATATCTTTCTATTTTTTACAATATTTTCTTGGAAATTGGTTTAAAAATATCACAGAAATGCGAGTCATAGGTTTGGTAAATTAAAATTTAAGAAATTTATATTCATTCAAGGCGATTCCAACGTAACAACGAGTGCTGAAAGAAATATTGTCTTTGCCAGCAATTTCCGCAGGATTTTGAAAAAACAAAGTCGTCTGAAACTTTCTATTGCGGCCAAGCACTGTCTACAAATTATCGTTATTTTCTTTTTCATATAATTTTAGCAACCTTTGGACAGTAAAACTGTTGATTATCCAACAGATTTAGTAGCCTTTTCGATAAATATCCCAGCAACGTTAGGCGTTTAGCTATAGTGATTAAAGTAGTTCGCAAAAAACCCGCGCAACCCAGGTTTGGAAACGGGGTAAGGTAATTAAAAAGTCATCGTAGATTTCGAAATTAAAAGACTTAGGTTGTCAATTAAGACAAATACAGTAACCGGAGTTCGAATTGACCCATCGTACAACGTCCTAGTTTCTCACACCACTTATGTTATGTGTGTTAATTTCATACATGAGTGGTGGGACCTACCGTTTAAAGTCGACTCCGAACGACAGATTTTTGAGAAACTTTTTCATGGCAATTTTATTTACTCTCAGAGTTTTTGCCAGAAATCTGCTGAGAGGAAGTCGCCCAAGATATATTTTTTTGTATTTTGTCTTGATGTCCGACCTGGGGCTCGAACCCTGGCTTTACATCTAATAAGCCAACACACTACCTACTAGACTACGGCGACTACTAAAAGACTTAATTTCCTGTCTAAAATTTCCATTCAAGAATACTCCTGACTTCTGGCCCTCCATGGAGGATAACATCAACAATATCATACGAATATCAAGTAGCACTACGTCTTGAGAAAAAGTGAAGTTAAATGAGAAGGTCAGGCGGCACTACACCTTGAGAAAGAGTGAAGTTAAATGAGATACTATGACAAGGGAATATATTTTCACCGTGAGATTAGCATTTAGGTAATAACAGACGTACATCCTATGGCCAAATCACACTGGCCTTAAGCAAAGAAGTACTAATCAGATCAATGACGCTCCAATCTTCCTTAAAAAACCGAAAAGTTAAAAAATGAAAAAAGGATTCCAAGTCTTTGCATAACTTAAGGAGTTGTTCGAGTGTTTTAGTTTCTCTAATCTACTCCGTTAGCCTACTGTAGTATTCTGTGGAAGTATGGCCCCTGTGCGCCTACAGAACATAACATGATTGGTCATTACAACCCCTCAGTTAGGTTTACAACCTAACTTCTCGCACCACTGAGGGTTAATTTTATACACGAGTGGCGGGAGAGAAACTTTACATGGCAATTTTTATTTTCTCTCAGAGTTTTTGTCAGACATCTGCTGAGAGAGGAAGTCGCCGCAGAAATATTTTTTCATATTTCGTTTCGTTAAAGATGTCTGACCTGGGGTTTGAACTGTGTGGCCTGACGTCTAGAAGCCGAAACACTACCTACTAGACTATAGCGACATTTTTCTGTTTTGCTTTCTCCAACCTACCCTGTCAGTCTACTGAAGTTTGCACTGAAGATCATCTGTGCCATTGAAGCGCCTTGTCGATTCCGTCAACAATAGATGGACGGCTTCGGACATGTGCAGAACGGGGTAGAACATCTGGCCTGAACTGAATGGAGGACAGGTAGCAAGTTTTTAAACTTCAAAGGAGCACGGTATGGTTGTCTGACTCATGGCGGGCCATTGCATTAGGGACACTCATGTGAGGCACATTAATCTTGGACACGTTGTAAATGATTTCTGTAGAACCTGCAAGGATGGGGAAGAAAAAAGGTGTTCTCCATCTACTGGGTATATGCCCTGCACCCTACTATGTAAACGATTTACAGCAACTGTCACGCAATAACATTGGCTGCCTAAGTCGCATTATTAGAAGCTCCGAGTCATTCCGCAACTAGGGGATAATAGAAAACTGTGGTATCACAATGGGCCATATATGGCCTAAGTGTATCCTTGAAGTCGCCGTAGTCTAGTAGGTAGTGTGTTGGCTTATTAGACGTAAAGCCAGGGTTCGAGCCCCAGGCCAGACATCAAAGCAAAATACAAAAAGTATTTCTTCGGCGACTTCCTCTCAGCAGATTTCTGGCAAAAACTCTGAGAGTAATTACGATTGCCATGAAAAGTTTCTCAAAAATTTATGTTATTCCTTCTGTTAATCGTACCCTCAAGACTGAGATATAATTTATCTTAAAATGTTTTGGTATGCGAATATATTCCATTTCCAAAATATCGTATAATTTTCTTTCAATCCCAATATACCCCCACATATGGTATATAAATTGTGTGTACATATGTACATAACTATGGCGTAATTATTTAGTTTATTTACTTTTCTGTCAAATATCCAAAATTATAAGATTATTTAAAAACACAAAAAATTATTCTGTTTATAAATAATCTTCTAAAGCCAATCAAAATAATTTACTGCCTAATGCCAGTGCAAAGAAATCAAATAAAAACGGAAAAAAATATATTCAAGTATTTTTGTGTGCCGATATTTTCATTAAAAAGATTTTCTTTCGATTGCTTTAATCACTCATAAACAAACTGATTTCAAAAACAAATTCTCAAAGGGAAACAATATTTGCACAAAAAAAAATTATTTTCCTTCAAATTACTCGGCTGACAAAGTGAATGTTGCACAGTGGGGCAGTCATTTTTTTGCAATTTGAATTTCCGTTCATTCACACTGCCCATGGAATTTCTTTGAACATTTTTCTTTCTTTTTTCTTTGCTTTGAATGACAGGAAACGACTTGATTTGAAATGATTTGATTTGAAGTGATTTTGAAGAAAAATAAAAAAATTGCGTCATTGGGGGAACACAATATTTAAGAAATTAAAAAAGAAAATTTTTGTATGCACACACACATACTGTGAGGGTCAAAAGAAACTGTACATTAAAATAAAAAATGTACATTAATAAATAACCGTTATTTTTATTTTAGAATTATTTCATTAACAGTTTTTCAAATTAAAACAAAAAAAAAATTACAAAAAAGCGTGAAATATTGTCATATTTTTTCAGGCACTCTCTTTCAGTGGTAAAAGCTGAGTTTGATGATTGTTAGAATGTTATGCAGAGTGTACAGCTTCTTTTGATGCTCACTGTTCACTCATTTTAAAATTAAAAATAAAAACTGAATTGCATGCATGTTTAAAAAAGAAATTTTAGACAATAAATTCATATTTTTAAATATCAAACTTTAATTAAATATTTTCTCTCTTTTTCTTTTCTTTATTTCCAGGTATGTAAATTCAAATTCATTTTAAACTCATCCTAAGTACGTATAATTAGAAGAATTAATACTTTTGCAGGTAAAATTTTATATTTTTATTAACACAGCGATTAATAAACCGTCTAAAATGGCTTAAATGTGTCAATAAATTTTCTATAGAATCTTTCAAGTTGCAGTTGCCTTACAAAACTTGATATGTTTGTGATTTATTTGAATAAGCTTTGCTGTGTTTAAAAAGACGCAAACCCACACTTTTAGCAGCGCCACTTTTAGCCTTTAACAGTGCATAATTCGTTGTTAACAGAGCACTGTTAACTGTTCAATAGTGGCAATAAGTAGATTAGTCTTCTCCTTTGCAATTATTGCAGGCTATTGACATACAATTTAATTCTTATTATGATGATTATTATACGTGAAATGTATAGGATGGTGATGGGAGTGATGGGATTTGGGTGATAGAGGGGGCCAAAAAATGTTTTTTTAACTCATTTTCTCAAATCCCAAAATTATTCCACCTTTCCCTCTACCACGGTTCGAAAGAAGACCCTCTGGACTACAATTTTTATATAGTCGGGTAGGTGTACTATTTCTTATATGTTCTTAAATGGCCACTGATCTTCTAGAGAATTTTCCAGCAACAAATTGATATTTTCAAAGCCAATTTTCTCAATACCATATCACTTTACATGTGACTTTATTGCTGATTATATTAAGAGGCCTTGGAAACTTCCTTTGTATATAATATGTTGCTCATAGACCTAGTATATGTCCTAAAGCTAGCTCCTAATCAAGTAAGCTTGTTCAGATGGATACTGTTAAACAGCTAACATTGCTCTGTTACGAGCAAAATTTCTGCTGTTAAAAGAAAATTTTGCTCTGTTAACGGCAAATGTGGCGCTGCTAGAATTTTTGGATTGCGTCTTGGATTTCCAAATTCGAATTATTTTCAAACTCATCTTGGGGTATCCCTCCGAAAAACTGCAAGCTTATAAATGAGAATGCGACCGTTCCGTCCACAATAGATGGACGGATTCAGATACGGGCAGAATGCGGTAGAAAATCTGGTCAAAACAGTGTGATTGCCGGGCTCACTACGAGGCGTTATATTATGGGAACGCATGCGTGGTGCATTAGTTTTAGACACTTTGCAAATGATTTCTGCAGAAGCAGCAGGGATGAGATAGAAGAGGATTAGACAGTTTTTCAGCCTCTGTGTATGTACATGCCCTGCACTATGTAGTAGAAGAAGAAGACATCTTGATGCCTACTATGTATAAGATTTGGAGCAACTTTCACGCAGTGACAGTCTGATTCGCTTTATTAGTAGCTTCAAGTGATTTCGGGGATAAGGGAAAACTGTAGTACTATAATGGGCACTATGTGGCCTCAGTATGTTCATCCAACCGACTGGAATGGAAGTTCTACCCACCTACCTACCTATTCCTTTTGAGTGCACATGGCGAGTTTTGGGAGTATCGTGCGTCTCGAAGTATTATTTGATTGACCTCGGCTTCTTGAGCCTTGAAAAGCCCCGTTCTTTCGAAACGTTCAATTCGTGAAATTATTTAACAAGTCAGACTCTTAAATTTTTTGCGAATAAGTTTTATTGCAAAATTGATTTGACATTGGGCGTCTAATTTTACACAAAGAATTATTAAACTCGAACTTGCAAGAGCCTTTGGCATAAGAAAACAATTGCCAGCATTGATGTTAAACTCTTTTTTTCTTCAATAAATTTTTTTTGTTTAGTTGACTTTGACCCTAAACCACTGACATAACAGCTGGCCATATTAGACTTCTATGACTACTTAACCACTTGCTGGTTGGTCCATTGAAGTTTCAAATTCTTTTTACAATTTTTTATTATAAGTTTTCAGTTTTTGTTTTTTAATCTTCATTTGTTAAATTGTTGTGTGGAATTTATGGTTTCATTCAATCTCTAGTCGTCGCAACACTATCTGAACTCATCCATCTCCCTCTTCAAGCCGCTTATCTACTACTAGTTCGGGGTCTATGGTGTGACGATGATGATACGCATTTTATGAAATCTTGTGCTCTTTTTTGTTTTTGTTGTTGTATTCTTTTCTTTTAATTTTTAATCTAAAAATCAAATCTGCCATAAGACTTTTTATATTTAAATGGTAAATGAGTTTTTGTTTTGCCTTCCTCTCCTTTTGCTTCACTTTAGTTTTTCTACGTCAAAATTTTGAAGATGAACATGAGAGTTGAGACATGAAACTGACTGAAGCAGCTTAAAAATGGTTTTAGAAACTTAAGCAGATAGATGCCACGACATGGATGGAAGGCATTCATTTTGAAATGAATGAGAAAAAAGAAGCACAAAAATTAATTATTATTTCCGTTTTTAATTGTGTACAACAAACCAAATGTTTGGATTAACAAATAAGCTCAAGTTTCTGCTTCTTTTTCTATTTATTTTTCATTTTTGTTTTACTTCTTTTTCTTGTTTTTGTTGAATATTAAAAAAAAAATTTTTTTTTGTTTTGCTTAACCTTGACATTTTTATTACGCCACAAGTGTTTCATCTTCATGTTGTTGTTGTTGATGGCATAATTTCTTGTTAAAAGAAAAACCTTTTCCGTCGTAATTAAAAATGCCAAAATGAAAGTGAAATCCACACAAATTAGTTCGCGCCATGTAATAAATTGTTTCAAATGAAGCAACATTTTGCGGAAAACTGAAATGAAGCCTATGAACGGAAACTTATGACTGTTTAACTCATGTGTTTCATGTTCTGGCCTAAATTCATTAGAAAGATAGTCTCTGAAACTTAACCAAACGGAAATCCATACTGAATCAAATACAAGTAGATCATAAAATTAGTTGGATCGGTCAATCCTTAAGGCTCAAGAAGCCGAAGTCAACCAAAGAATACTTGGTGACGCATGATACTCCTTATACCGCCATATGCGCACAAAAGGAGTAGGTAGGTGGTGGCTGTCCATCCAAATCGGTTGGATAGACACACTTAGGCCATATAATACGTACGTAATTGCTCACAACAACCCTTCAGTCAAGATTACGTCCTAGCTGATGTTGTGTGTGTTAATTTTTATACATGAGTCGTGGGACCTACAGTTTAAACTCCAATCCGAACGACAGACTTATGAGAAACTTTTTCATGGCAATTTTATTTTATTCTCAGACTTTTTGCCAGAAATCTGCTGAGAGGAAGTCGACCAAGAAATAGTTGAAGATGTCTGACCTGAGATTTGAACCGCGACCTCTCATCCAATAAGACAACACACTGCCTACTAGACTAGGGCGACTTACAGTTTTACAGTAGACTACAGTTTTCCATTATCCCGTAGTCCCAGAAACACACGGATCTACTAATGAAGTGACTCAGACTACGGCGAATCCACATAGTGTCTCTTTATAGACTACAGTTTTCCATTATACCGTAACGCACGGAGCTAGTAATGAAGTGCCTCAGACCTCCAATGACAATGCGTGACATTTGCTTCAAATCGTTTACATAGTAGACACCAGGATGATTTCTTTTTCTACGACATAACGCAGGGCATGTACCCAATGGCTGAAGAACTGTATCCTCCTATTCTTCCTCATCCCTGCAGCTTCTGTAGAAATCATTTGCAAAGCGTTTAAGACTAATGCGCCTCCCTTGCATGCCCATAATGTAATGCCTCGTAATGAGCCTTGCAATCATACTATTTCGACTAAATTTTCTGTCTCGTTCTGCCAGTGTCCGAAGGCGTCCATCTATAGTGTTGGCGGAATTGTCATTTATAAGTTTGTAGGTTTTCAAAGCAATACTCAAAGATGTGTTTGAAGATAAATTCAAATTTGTAAATCCAAGACGCATTCCATAAATTTTAGCAAGGGCACATTTGGCGTTAACAGAGCAAAATTTGCTCTTTACAGAACAAAATTTCCTCTTAACAGAGCACTGTTAGCTGTTTAACAGCATCCATCTGAACAAGCCCCTTTGTTTAGAAGCTAATTTTAGGACAAACACTAGGTCTATGAGTATCATATCATACTCAAAGGAATGTTCCACGACCTGTTAATATAGTCAGCAAAATAATCCCATTTTTCCGTGTTAAAGGCAAAAATTGCCGCTGCTAAAAGTGTGGGTTTGCATCTTTGGTTTTAAAATTCATTTGCATCTTCACACACATTACCCAAAGTCGAGAATGCATTGGAAATATCGGCGATTGTGCCACGGCTGGTCAGGTAATTTGCTCTGCATTTACCTGAAATGTTACCATATGATATGGATCAGAGATTAGCAATGAATCGTTTTTTCGCTACTCATAAAGACTCATGAAATTTTGAATATAAGTGAGTCAGTAATATTGAAGTTTAACTATGTACTCTGATTCATTCGTACTCACCACAACGTTGATTTGCAATGAGTATGCGTACAACGTTGACATCAAACTCATACCATTTGAAATGTGTTTGATTCATAAGGCTACTCATTTAGATTCATAACTTTAGAAAAATACTCTTCTAATACTTACAAAAGATTCAAGTGACTCGAATCATTCATCGAAATTTACAGTCTTAGTTGTAGTTGCATTTACAGTCTTAGAAAAAAGACACATAAGGAAAAAATACAGGGCAGCAAGCAGAGCAAACACACAACCTTTTAGTGAGTATTTTAGTGTTCGCACGCGAATCATACTTATTTTCTGATTCGTGTAAATGCTGCGTTATGGAGAGTCGAAATCGAAATCATACATACGTGTTGTTAAGTATGAATATGATGAGTACTTCAAACTTTGAATATGAGTAGAGGTTCTATGATATTAAAATAAGTATGAATACGTACAAGTATCAGAAATTATGAGTATGATTCGATTCTACTCATCTTTTTGAATACTCATTGTTGATCTCTGATATCAATATCATGTTCATAAGTGTACACAGCCTTAGAGTTCATCACTTTGGAATTCAGTGTCTTTATAGCGGCCGGTTTTCACAATAATTTTCGCTACAGGCTTTAATGCGGACACATCCGCCTAAAAGACATTACAGTGATCAGGCAGCCTTATAGACTGATTGATTCTAAATAAATTTCATCTTGAACGGTTCTGTGCCCCAAATAAGGCAACTTGAAGGCATAAAAAAACCCAACCCATTGTATTTTTCTATTGTATTTTCATTTCTAGTCCTTCCACTAGTGTGTTGTGAATATGCATTGCATTGCGTTTTTGAAATTTAATTTTCGATTAAAATATTGAATGGAAATACATAAGTAAATATTTTAAATATTTAATTAAATTTTTGTTAATTATTTATATTTGTTTTTAATAACTTATTTGTTTTTATTTTTTCATTATTTTTGTATGTTATTCTATACAATTTATTATGCCGTCATGTTTTCAATTTTTTATTATTTTTTTTTTGATATGCGGTTTTATTTTTAACAAAATAACCTACGGCTGTTAAATTTTTTTTTTGGGTTTTTTTGTTGTTGTTTAAGTGTATTTTAAATGTTTAATTATAAATTATTATAATATTAACAACAACAACAACAACTATATTAAATAAAATATATTGTTTTTGTTGTATAAATTAAATTTTAAATACCCATTGAAAAAGTTTTCTTTGTTGTTGTTTTTATGTTTGTTTCTCTTATGCTTCTTAATAAAATATTTAATGCGCCCGCCCCTCGCCATGTCATGAATGGTTGGGGATTAAAAAAAAAAACAATGAAAAAATACCACGGTTTTTGTTTGTATTTTATTTGTTTATTTAAAATTAATTTAATTTATGCAGTGTGTATAGGAGGAGTACATACATCTTAATATTGAATTAAAAAAAAAAATAAACAAAATATGGGAATTGACCTAGTCACACAAAAATCATCCTCGTTTTCAATATCAGCACAGTGCGTAAATGATATACAACGTCAGAGCTCTCCACAGTGGTGAGTTTCATTGTTGCCCTCCAGAGTGGTGAATTTCATGGTTTCTCACATAACCAGTGTTGCCATTCTTTTTTCTTCTTTCTTTTGTCAAAAGGAATGTCCACCAACTTCCTTATTTGTTCTCGGTTTCCTTCTTTAATCACATTTTTACTGCTAAGTAGATGAGTAGCAAGTCCTAGAATGATAGGGTTGCCAACTGACCTAGTTTAGAAACAACACGATCTCTTCATTTTTTTTATTAAGTGTTGTGATAGCAGTCTGCCATTGACTTCTCCTAGGGAGGGATCATTATCTAAATTTCTTCTTTTATAATCAACCAACACTTACTGGATGGCTACTAGTAATGTAGAGCTATAGTTTTATTATTGGAACTAGAAAAGTAGCTTGCGGTAGAAAGGAGGCAGTAGACGTTTATGCGTCTTAGATTTGTATCCACTGGCGTTCTGTGCTCCCTTCAATTTGTATCCCGATTTGTCGAAGCTCATCGTGGTTCCAATGAAGTTTTTATCGCTTGCGATATTATCTTTCTCAACCAATTCTGTCGCGACATCATCATTATGGTCAAGCAACCTTGGAGTCAGTTGGAAAGCTCATCCAAATATGCCTCTTTGCACACAAGAATTAAATATTTCGTTCCTGATGCTTTAACAACATGAAACCTTGCTAACGAAAAGAAGGCAGAAATGGTGCAATGATTGTAATTCCCGTGAGGCATGAGAACCTTTACATCACTCTGTTGAAGATGTTAATTTACGAAAATATCCTGGGTGTCTTTTTGGTGTCCTTTAACACACAATATGTGAGTCTGTTCATTCACTAACTGCGCAAGGCGTTCATATATACTTACTTGCCTAATTGGAAATACAACTATTTTAGTCAGGACTACAACCAAATCATATGTTGTGTGCGTTAATTTCGCACATGAGTGGCGGTTCGTACAGTCGAATGCGAACGACCTATTTTTGAGAAATTTTCATGGCAGAGAGCTTTTGCTGGAAGACTGCTGAGAGAATGTAGCCGAAAGAAATATTTTTTTATTTCATACTTCGTTATGTTCGAAATGGAGTTAAACCACGAGATCTCGTCTAATATGCCAACATCTTACCTACTAAACTGCGGCCACTTCAGGATGGACGTACTCGGGGGATATCTTAACATATAGTGGCCAAGATGAATTGTAAACGTTAAAATCACCAGCAAAGACTATTTCGGGAAATCCACTATAACTTTAAATTGAAAAGAGAGTTGCATTCAAAAACAACACAGATGTGTGTTGATATTAAGTTTGGACCATAGGCAGTTAAATTCTGCACCATACATGTCCAATAGTTGCTCGCATTGGCGCATATGTTCATTGTGAATCTACACAGCAGGGTTAAAAATGACAAGATGTTGATACCAGGCTTATTACAAAGCTGTGGGTCAGCATACTCAGCTATCTGGGAAGACTTAATTTAAAAAAAAATTATTTGCTTCGATTGCTTGGGTTTGTTGTCAATCACTGGGTTATATTTCATCACTGTTGAGGCCGTTTTAAATATCTTCTTGGTCATCAGCAGGTTCATTTTAGCAGGCATTATCAGTTTTACTAAATTTTTGATTGCTTGACTTTTCGTTTTCGAATAACAATCCTGGCATATTTTTTTTTAATTCAAAGATTTCAAAATATTTGTTGATTGATCCAAGAATTGTCAGTTTGACGTCTGAGAGGCCAGCAGTAAGCCACTAACATTTGTGTTTAATTTTTTCCATCCAAATACTTTTCAGTTGAAGCCTTCTTTTGATAGAATTCTGTTCTCTGTTCATCACTTAGGGTCATTATTACAACTTGCCTTAAACTAAAGATAGGATTTTAACGCGCAGATAAATTGTTTTTTATTATTATACCAGGACAATATGGTAGAAGTGAGCGTTAAGCTAAAGGGAAGATCATTCTACCGGTAACTTTAAGTTAAGTTTACGATTGAACTTGCCACACATAAATATTACTTTCAATATGGCAACTTCAAATATAAACAAAATGAGCCAGTACAATAAAAAAAAGAATTTCGTTGTTGCCACTGTGTTTTAAAAAAATTTGTTTAATTGAGCAATGTTATCGACATTGCTCCCGCATTGACAAAATTTTTGAAAAAGTTAACTTTATTTTATCATTAGGTTTTAATAATGAAAAAAAGTTAAAATTAACTTTAAAGTTCACTTTAGCTAAAATTACCTTTAACTAAACTCAACTTTAACTAAACTCACTTTAGCTAAAGTTACCTTTAACTAAACTCAACTTTAAGGGCAAGTTGTAATAATGACCCTTAATTTACTAGTCGATTTAGACTAGAAGACTGAATTGACCACTGTAGGGGGAAGGACTGTTATTTTAAGACTTTAAAAATGTCATTGCATCAGCAATTCCTTCATTTATGCCGCATGGAATGTAAACAAATTTTAATATTTTTCTTCCCTTCGTAAGCGTAAGTGTGACTGACTCACTTCATTCTTTAATGTATTTGGTATTGTAATTAATTTACTTCAGTGTAAATAAAATTATTAATTAAAATGGGTTTTCTTCCTTGTGTTCTTCTTTTTTAATAAGACCCCCTATTGAGTGTTTTGCTAAACAAAATTTAAGGGAAGGGTGCTCAGGTGAGCGTATGCTGCTTGCGAAGTGATTGTAAGCCGTAGGGGAAAATAAATAAAATTTTATTCAAATTAATTTCAAAAATTTTTGTTGACTTTTTACAGTCAAATTTCGACAAATGAGGGGTATAGGGTACCGAAAACGCTTTTACAAAAATAAGCGGATTTATTTCAAAAGAAGTCGTCATATATCCATCCCTGCAACAAGGAAGTATTTTTACGCCACAAATATGGTAGGGAATGATTTTTAAGGTTATTTTTTTTGTTCTAAAGTGGTATTGTAATTAAAATTGGTTTTATTTTTCATGTTACTCCACTAAGAAATCATAAATCATTTCTTTTTAAATTCAACCATTAAATGAAGTCATCGATTTATCTTCGATTTTAAAAGCATTTTTTGTTAGGCTTTTAAAGTTCTTATCAGCATATTTAAATTCCTTGAAACTAATTTTATTGTTTTCTTTTTAGATGAAACGCGGCCATAGTTTTTTCTTTTTTTTCTTTTTCAATTTATTGTATTTCCAACACAGTATGATACCACAAAGTACTTAAAAGTGCTTCTTAATTAAAAACATTTTGAAATTTAATTTTTCATTTCGTTTGTCTTACACACAAATGGTTTCGATTTCTCCCTATTTAGTTATGGTTTATCCATATAAATTGCTCATAATTGCTTGGATATCGTAAATGGTTGTAAATACTAGGCACACCAAATGAAATGCGTACCCAATCTCATGGTAGTGTAGGTAGGCATTGTAAGAACACTCTTTATTCTTATGCGGAAGCAATGTTTTTAAAATTTCAAAAGAAAATTAATTTTTTTTGACAGACAATCGATGCCGCATACACTCAATAGTGTGTATAACGCAACCATGAAATTAGTTACGTTAATGGAGGATTAAAGCTGGGCTATCAGAGCCTTTAATACTATTTAGCAGTGATAGACCACAAGTTTTGAAGTTTCACTGTTTCCTAATTTTTGTACTGTGATACTTAATAGACTTTGAAGAGGTAACATGGATTCTTCTAAAGGGTCCGCCAAATAACTTTTTTTTTTTTTGAAAATGCTTTAAAAAAAGCTACTGAATATTTTCTGAAATTTCTTTTTTTATTTGAAAGTACAATCCTTCCGGTTAATAATGGAAAATAATTTCATTCAAAGGGCTGCCTCGGCTGGCCATTCAGTAGTCTACGCGATCGGTTCAATTTTTAAGCAAATTATCAATTGTGTGCAGCTGTATTTCACCAACGGGTTCACGAATATTTTTTTAATTCACTTATCTTTGACGGCACCCCACAAATAATAGTCCAACGGTGTCAAATCGCAGCTCCGAGGTGGCCAAACGACATCAGCTCTGCGGCTGATAATGCGATCTTCAAAAACAGGGCGCAAAACATCGAGTGTAGCTTCGGCTGTGTGGCACGTAGCGCCGTCCTGTTGAAGCCAAATGTTGCCAATATCCTCCTCTTAAATTTTTGTGAACAAAAATTCGTTCACCATGGCCCGATAACGATTGCCATTGACTGTAACGACCACTCCTTGATCATTTTCGAAGAGAAATGGCCAAATTATGCCTCTGGACCAAAATCCGCACCAAACAGTAACTCGTTTTGGAAAAGCGTCGGCTTTTCAATGTATGTGTGCGGGTTTTCTGTGCCCCAAATGCGACAATTTTGCTTGTTTTACGTACCCGCCAAGATCAAAATGAGCTTCACCTGAAAAGATGATTTTTTGCCAAAATCGGCATCTTCTGTAAGCCGATCGTAGACCCACTTAGCGAAGCGAAAACGCACTGGATCGTCCATATTCGTTCAGCGGAAGGATAAAACTAATTATCTGTCAAATCAGACATGAGCTAAGTGTTACCATTCACGAAATAAGCACTAGTTGCAAAAAAAAAAAAACCCCGATACTTTAAATCATCAGAGTTTCTCTTGTTTGCCTGCGATTTATGGGATTCTCTCTTACGTCGTACATGCAGCGAGCGTCAAAATAAACTGTGCATTAAAAAAATTTACAATAATAATTTACCGTTATTTTTTGTGGAAGATTGTTTCATTGCCAGTTTTTAAAATTGAAACAAAAAAAAATATTTCGAAATATTGTCAAATTTTTTCGTTCGAGTGTGTTAGAATTTTATCTATAATGTACAGTTTCTTTTGACACTCACTGTACGTACATAATTATTCAGTTTAGCGGGATACAACAGGTTTATGATCTAGCTACTCACACTACTTATGTTGTGTGTGTTAATTTTATACGGGAGTGGCGGGGGCCTACAGTTTAAAGTCGATTCCGAAGGAGACATTTTTGAGAAACTTTTTCAAGGCAATTTAAATTTTACTCTGAGGGTCTTTGCCGGAAATCTGCTGAGATGAAGACGCCAAAGAAATATTTCTTTTTATGTTTCGTTCTGATGGATATGTCTGACCTGGGGTTTGAACCGAGGCCTCATATCTAATAAGCCAACACACTACCTACTAGACTACGGCGATTTACTAAATCTGGTGTAGTTGACCTCTGCTGGAGTTAAATTATTATCATGTTGTTATCTCTCTTCCAAATGTTTTGACTGCAGAGCTGACACTATAGCGTCAGTGGAACTTGTAAAGAATTTCTCTCTCCATGTAATATTGTCGTATGCAAACGTATTGTCATCAATGGGTTAAAACGAACGTCAATGAATGCCTCAAACAGGCTGTGTTGCAATTTCCATTTACCCCCTAATCGTAATCAGCGTAGAAGGGGAAAGTTAGCTCAAATCCTAACCCCTGGACTACCACCTCCATATAGTCGGGTTGGTGTACTATTTCTTATATGCTCCAAAATGGCCACTGATCTTCTAGAGAATTTTCAA
The DNA here is from genome assembly GCA_932273835.1 of Sarcophaga variegata. Taxonomy (NCBI): domain Eukaryota; kingdom Metazoa; phylum Arthropoda; class Insecta; order Diptera; family Sarcophagidae; genus Sarcophaga; species Sarcophaga variegata. The sequence continues at coordinate 111,353,091 of OW026362.1, read as the reverse complement.
TAAAAAAATTGATATTTTCTGAGCTAATTTTCTCATTACCATATCAATTTACATGTGACTCTATTGCTGATTATAGTAAGAGGCCTTGGAACCTTCCTTTGGATATAGTATGGTGCTCATAAACCTAGAGCATTTCCCAAAATTAGCTCCGAAACAAGTGAGCTTGTTCAGATGGATACTGTTAAATAGCTAACAGTTCTCTGTTAAGGGCAAATATTGTTCTGTTAAGAGTATATTTTGCTCTGTTAACGCCAAATGTGGCGCTGCTAAAATTTATGGATTGCGTCTTAGATTTTAAAATTCGAATTTAGCTTCACACACATTAAGTATGTTTGTATAGCGTTATTGCGGTAGTTTTGAAAGAATAGCTTCTGAAAAATACGAGCTCAAATACACAAAATGGCTCCATAATCTCCTGCAATCTCAGAAAATGGAATCTGGTGCTAAATATCTGGAAAACTTTAATGCTACTAGAACAGATTACACGGTGTAGCGTACATTCCAATATTTTAAAAATCCTGTTCCTTTAAAATCATAGAACGGTGTTTGGACGCGAAGTGATACTTAAAAAGTTAGTTTGTTGTTGACCACTTGGGATCGTCTTCTCACCAAATGTATGACAGTTGGAACTTGTTGTTTTTATATTGAATGCCTTAAAAAAAAATGATATTCTTAATGTGTGTGATGACAGATTTCAAGATCTATCTTCCCAGACGCAAACCAAGTCAGTTAATAGAGCTCTGCTATATACATATAGGGTATCAATAAGTTGTATATGCTGTACGACAGTAATTTTTTGTTTCTTATTTGACGTTCTCTAATTAAAATTTTGTGCATGCATTGCCAGTCAGAAAGCCATAAGCATTGTCGTTCGCACTCTAACCAATCAATTTTTCTAGCCGGCAGTTATTAATGCGCACAAGCTAAAATACGAATACTTTTTGATAAATTTAAGTTCCACTATCACTATCACAAAGCATTTGACTATTTCCGGTGCGACGACAAAAAATACAGCCAATGGCGGTCATCATTGTATGATGGTTGACAATGGCTATCGATATCAACGGAGTTGATATTAAAGAAAGAAAAACACTTACTTTCATAGGGGAAAACAATGAAACTTTTTTTTCTAAGAATTTCTATAAACATGTGTGTGAAGCTTTTAAAATCTAAAAAACTAAATAAATAAAGAGAAAAGACGGAAAGGGTTCTCTATACATGAAGTACGGTGGACGTCAAAAGAAAATGTACATTTAAAAAAAGTATATATTAGAAAATTACCGTTATTTTTATTTTAAAATTGTTTCATTAACAATTTATAAAATTGAAACAAACAAAAATTCCAAAAAAATTTCAAAATATTGCCAAATTTTTTCGTCCACTCTTCTTAAGTGGTAAAAGTTGTGTTTGGTGATTGTTAGAATTTTATTCAAGGTGCACAGTTTCTTTTGACACTCACTGCATATGCAATAATTTCAAAAAATCTCTGTTATTTCCTACAAAGCCAAAGAATTTCACATTTTACCGGCAATAATGATAAAGCCTTAATAATAATTTGAATTTAATATCGTATCGTGTATAAAACTTTAAATAATTTTTTTAGAAATAAAAACACACTTCAAACTGTCTTTTGTATGCCAAATATTTGAAAGTCCAAAACAAACTGTTTTTTAATAATTAAAAAAGAAAAAAAAACAAACGTTTTTTCTTTTCAATTATTTTATTTGCTTTCAGAATTTATTTGTCATTGTTTGTCATGCGTTTCCATTTAATTTCGATTTGTGTTTATACAAGTTTTAAAACAGACGAAAAGGAAATATTGATTAAAAACGGCATTTTATTAATTATAAATATGGGCAGAAAGATTAATTAAAATAAATTTATGTTCATGCAATGACAGACACATAGCCACAAAGACACAGGGACAGAAACAGAGGCAATGGTATTTACACACAATAATATACAACGTAAATCCATAAATCCATACGTAACAGTTATTATTTAAACAATGTTTTAAACACTGATACCTATTTAAACGGCTTTAATAAATTGGCATTATAGAATCATAATTGAAAGGCAATTAATTTAACGTACCAAGTGATGTGAAACAAAGCAAATATTTCTTTTTAATTTTTCCTCTTGTATTGGAAAATGTTTTTTAAATTATTTAAAAATAAATACAAACACAGATGTACGCAGAACAATACTTTCGTAATAATAATGTGTGTGAAGATAAATTCGAATTTAAAAACCAATGACGCAAACCTACACTTTTTAGCAGCGCCACTTCTTGCCTCTAACAGCATAAACTTTGCTATTAACAGAGCACTGTTAACTGTTTAACAGTGGCAATATCAGATTAGTCTTCTACTTTGCAATTATTCAGACTATTAACATACGAATTAATTTTCATTACGATCATTATTATTTGTGGGCAAAAGTGTTGAAATATAAAGATGGTTGGTGGAGATGAAGGACTTCTTCAACTCTCAAAATTATTCCGGCTATCCCACTATCGCGGTTCGAAAGAGGACCCTCTGAACTACCATTTGCATATATTTTTGTAATAGTATTATGGTATTATGCTGTTTTTTTACACTTTTCACGAGAACGTTTTAAAGTTTTGAATTTCAATACAAAACAATTGAAAATCGCATTTAAAAATATTTTTTACAATTCTAAATTGATGTTTATAAAAAATTGATAAACTACATAACACGCGCAACGCCGGGTACAATCTGCTAGTAATTAATAAAATTAACAATCTATTATGCATAGAGGCATTGTTTCTCTAGAAATAATTTGATGAAATGTTGACTCCTGATTAACAAAATAAATTTTTAAGTTTCATCTAGACTTACTAGTAATTAACAATTAATAGGTATAAAAAACTACAGATGTTTTTGTTGTATTTCATTGGTTTCGAGGGATTTATTTTTTATACCCACGCCTAAGAAAAATTCTATTCGATATTTGCATTTTATGATAAACATTATGATAAGTGTATGGATTATCCATCTGACTAAAAGAAACTGCTGAGACAACATGACAAACTTAAAAACGAAACAATTATTTATCAACGATCAAAACACTTGTTGCACATCATACTTAATTTCGGCGAAATATGTTCAAGCCCGCAATACCCTCTATAACAACAAAGGCAAATAGAGCCACTGCTTCAAATACAATAATTGCCTCGATTATAAAAACAGAAACGAAGTAAAAAAAATGTCGTATGCATTTTAACAGCATAGAGAACGAAAAAGCACTGACTATATTTTATGTTTGAACCTATTCTGTTTATTTGGAAAACACAATTAAATTTAAGTGCTTTTTTCATACAAAATTTAGTATTTTGCCACATAACCACACGTTTCTCTTATCTATACGTCTTACAGAAACATTCCCTAAATAAAAATGCCATGAAAAATGTTTCGAAAATCTGTCTTTCGTATACGACTTTAAACTGTAGGTCCCGCTCCGCACATGGATAAAATTAAAACACACAGCATGGTTAGTGTGAGGAGCAATGACTGTAATGACGAATAAAGTATGTTAATCCATATCAGTGATCAGCAATGAGTATTCAGAAAGATGAGTGAATCGTATTATGCTCATAATTTCTGATACTTATTTTAATATCATGGAACCTCCTCTAATCATATTCAAGGTTTGAAGTACTCATCATATTCATACTTAACAACACGTATGATGTTGTTGAGTTCGATTCTCCATAACTCAACATATGCACGAAGCACAAAATAAGTATGAATAGCGTACGAACACTAAAATACTTACTAGAAGGTTATGTGTTTGCTCTGGTTGCTTTATGTTGTAAATGAGTAGGCTAATGAATCAAACATATTTCGATTGGTATGAGTTTGATGTGAACGTTGTACGCATAGTCATTGCAACCTGTACATATAAATCAATGTTGTAGTGAGTATGGATGCATCAGAGTACATAGTTAAATTTCAATATTGTTGACTCACTTATATTCAAAATTTCATGAGTGCTTATGAGTAGCGAAAAAACGATTGATCATTGCTGACCTCCGATCCATATCATTCAATTCGACTTTCATTAAAGTCTTATCCATGTAAAGAAGTCAAATCCACACATTGCTTTACAATTTCAACTGCGCTGAAACGATTTTCTTGTCATCACTGCTTTTTCGCTTAAATAAATAATTTTGTTTCTTTAAAATCTTCTCTATATGTATGTCACAGTGTAAGTGTATGTGTGTGTGCGAAGGAGCGGAGAGTATACTTTATTATTTATCGTTCATTGTTTGTCCTCTGCTACTACTCTATCACTCTCATACTATGCCATAGCACATGGTGTGCATGCAATACTATCAAATGTGTTATAAATATTTACACATGCATGCATAATATTTGCATTCATAATGAATATGATTATTTTACAAAAACAATGAACTGACGTTACGACTCTCTAAAATGTCCTTCATACTCCCTCATTTCATTTTTGTTTCGTTTTATTCTCTTACGGCGATAGAGATCTCTTTTTAAGAATTCGTATATAATGTGTATGTGTATGTTTGGCAACCATATGTTTACTTGTATTTATTTTTATTTGTAACTCTATCTCTATCTCTCCTTCTAAATAGTACATCAAATTTTATTGTTGTGTTGTTCTCTTGCAAATATTCCTTGAGTATGTATGTGTGTAGCGTGTGTTAATGTATTGTATTGTTTGTTTTTTTTTTTTAAATGACTTGCATATGAATTTAATTGTTCGTTAACACAGAATACAAAAGGAATGTCTTTGTGTTGGTAATATTTTCTAAAATTTATGGAAATTTTTGTATTTATTTTGTATGTCATGCAAAACATTGGGCACGTGGTACTTACAACAAAGAAAAAAAAATAAAGAAAGACTTATTGTAAGAGAAAAATAAATAAAAATAAATTGAATTTGAAATTCAAATTCAAATTTAAATTATCATTAAAACACGAAATGGAAAACGAAGCTTAATTTTAGCGCAGCTTTATGTCTCAATATTTACTTTTTCAATCGTCTAAGGCTGAAAGTTGTTTTCAAAAAGTGGCTTTAATTAGTCGAATAATTAGTCGAACAGTTTTATTTTCTCCTTTTATTTCGATACATATTTTCCAGCGTTAAAAACTGTCCACCTATGGCCACTATCTTCTTTGTTAGGAAATACTTTACCATTGGAAAAAGGGTTTTTATTGAAATGGTTTTTTATGTTTGCGAAGATAAATTCGAATTTGAAAATCCAAGACGCAATCCATAAATTTTAGCAGCGCCACATTTGTCGTTAACATAGCAAAATTTGCTATTAACAGAGTACTATCAACTGTTTAACAGCGGCAATAAGTAGATTAGTCTTCTACTTTGCAATTATTGCAGACTATTGATATAAAGTTTGATTCCCATTATGATTATTATTATTTCTCGACTCTCAAAATTATTCCAGCTATCCTACCACCAACTTGCATATACATAGTTGGGTAGATATACTATTTCTTATATGTATGTTCCAAAATGACCACTGATCTTCTAGAGAATTTTCAATCAAAAAATTCATAGTTTCAAAGCCAATTTTCACAATAGCATATCACTTTATATGGGACTACATTGCTGATTATATTAAGAGGCCCTGGAACTTTCCTTTGAATATGATATGGTACTTATAGACGTAGTATTTGTCGTACAATTAGTTTCTAAACAAGTGCACTTGTTCAGATGGATACTGTTAAACAGATAACAATGCTCTGTAAAGAGCAAGTGTGACGCTGCTAAAATTTATGGATTGCGTCTTGGATTTTCAAATTCGAATTCATCTTCACAAACAAATGTTTCTTCTGGGAAATTTTAACTTTTCTTTCTTCTTTTAGCTCGATGCACCTTCTCCAATTATGCCCATCAATTGTAAAAATTCTTTAGCTTCCTAAAAGTGCTCTCAACCTCAGACTCTATCTTGTTATCTTACCTTTAAACGAATTTTTTTTTGGTTTGAGTATGGAAAATGTCTTGTTTTGAGTAAGGAAGTCGCCGTGGTCTAGTAGGTAGTGTGTTGGCTTATTAGACGAAAAGCCAGGGTTCGAGCCAGACCAGACAACAAAATAAAATACAAAAAGTATTTCTTCGGTGACTTCCTCTCAGCAGATTTCTGGCAAAAACTCTGAGAGTAAATAAAATTGCCATGAAAAGTTTCTCAAAAATCTGTCGTTCGGAGTCGACTTTAAACTGTAGGTCCCGCCACTCATGTATAAAATTAACACACACAACATAAGTGGTGTGAGAAACTAGGTCGTAATCCTGACTGAAGGGTTGTAATGACCAATTATGTATGTATGTATGGAAAATGTTTTTAAAGTATTAAGTCCGCAGAATAAGGTGCGTGATGAGCACATTTGAGTTTTGAATGATTTTGGCAAACGCTATAGTAGAGATGTGGTGGACTGATGCATTGTGTTAAAGAAATCATACATCGTTTTTCATTAAATATCTCCATGTATACGTTAATTTTATCACTTAAACACTGATGGTACTGCATACAAGTGATATAACTTTCCAATTAGAACACCTTGAAAGGTCATAGTTCTTTGAAAACTTGACTTAAAGCTTATTTGATTTGTCCTTTACACTCTTTTCATGCCTGCAATAAGTATGTGTAGCCTACGATCAAACTAGTTTCGCTTTCCACCGACTGCTGTAATCTTTATTTGCTTGTATAGTCTGTAAATCTAACATAATATCTCCAATTATTATTATTTTCCTGTTTATAAAAGATTGTTATAGCAAACTAACGATTTGCATATTCGATTATAAAATATATTTGATGCACATATACCTGTTTTGCATGCCGGTTTACATAATCACATGCTCCTCATCTTGCCTACAAATCGTGTTCTTTTTAAGACTTTTTTCATTCATTTCACTCATCTAAGTTTCATCATCGTTTGTTTATTCATTCCTGTTTCTTTGCTGTTGTTGTTGTCGTATTCGTTGTGGTTTGTACATGTTTGTTTCCATTTGTTACCAGTTTTTCTAACCACTTTCACTCTTTTTTAGTTTTATTCAACGTAATATTTGTAGTTGTTCTGTGTCTGGTTTTTATTACAAAGAGTTGCTGATGTGATGACACGACAAATCTCGTTGTTGCTGCTTATGTATGTATGTTTCTGCTTCTGTTATTATGAGTCTTGACCAAATATCTCAGAAATATTTTTTTGGAGAAAGGAAGGTGTATTCCACAGTGGTCTTTTGAGACATTTTCAGTGCTTTGAGTCTTAAAAGTCGCCGTAGTCTAGTAGGGAGTGTGTTGGCTTATTAGACGTAAAGCCTGGGGTCAAACCGTAGGTCAGACATCAAAACGAAATACACAAAGTATTTCCTCGGCGACTTCCTCTCAGCAGATTTCTGACAAAAAGTCTGAGGGTAAATAAAAAAAATTTCCATGAAAAGTTTCTCAAAAATCTGTCGTTCGGAGTCGAGTTTAAACTGTAGGTCCCGCCACTCATATATAAAATTAACATACACAACATAAGTGGTGCCAGAAACTAGGTCCATGATCCTGACTGAAGGGGTGTAATGACCAATTATGTACGTATGTGTATGAGTCTTAAAATATGTTTCTTTCGGAAGGTCGTTTCTACAGATTTTAAATTGTAGGACTTACACTGGGAAATGTGTAGGAAACTTCAAAGATTTTATTCCTGGACTGGGTTGCTAGCAGTCAAGCGACAGAACATTATTCTAGTAGGTAGTGTGTTGGCCGCGGTTCAACCCTAGCTCAGACTTTTTGAAATATAACGAAATATGAGAAAAAAATATTTCTTTAGCCGACTTACCCTCAGCAGCCTACTGGTAAAATCCCAGATTTTTAATAAAATTTCCATGAAAAGTTTCTCAAAAATCTGTCGTTTGGAATCGACTTTAAACTGTAGGTCTCGCCAATCATGGATAAAATTAACGTATACAACACAGGCGGTGTGAGAACTTAGGTTGCAATCCTGACTAAAGGGTTGTAATGACCAATGAAGTTAAGTAGGTAAGAAATACTTACGAAGCGCTATGAGATCAAAGCATTTATGGAGGAATTTATTACGAGCAAATATAAGACAATATAAAGTGCAGTAAAATGTGAGGCTTCACACAACTTTGACAACCCATTGGTTGATATCTTCGCTAATAGAAAGATAACATTTAATGCTTAATGATGAAAACGAATCCCAGACATAACTACATAAGGCCCTAAGGCCAAAAATGATGTGTGAAAGTCTATTACTTTTTAAAGGTCATTAAAAGTTCTCGATAAATTCATAACATTGTGGTTAGTAATACCTTTCTAACGTACTATACGTATAAGAAAAATGGGAGTGAAGATAATTTCGAATTTGAAAATCCAAGACGCAATCCATAAATTTTAGCAGCGCCACATTTGTCGTTAACAAAGCAAAATTTTCTCTTAACAGAACAAAATTTGACCTAAACAGAGCACGTTCGCTGTTTAACAATATGCATCTGAACAAGCCCACTTGTTTAGGAGCTAATTTTGGGACATACACATACATTTGTGTGTGAAACATATGAGAAAGTGGTGATAAAGTTTCGGAACTTACGTCCTTTTTCATATTTCCCATAGAACTCTTGCTAGAGTTCTTATTACGATGTGAAGAATATCAATTGAAGGATGCTTGCAAACGAAGACATGTGAGTGTACCTTGGAACATTAAGTGCTCTTAATAGAGTTGGATGCATTTCTTTCCGTGGTACGTGCTGTTGAAATTTCAATACAAATTTTGGTAAAACGACTCATGCGTGTCTTAGCTTATAAGCCTTAGTTGTCTTTGTTGTCCTTTAATAAAGAAATTATTAGAGTGTCTCAAATTCAAGCATAATAAACAGTTTTTTTCTTTTTTTTAAATTTTAACATTTCTTCTAAAAAAGAAAACGAAAGCAAAACAAATTGCATCGCAAATGTTGTGTGAGCATGAGTGTGTGACACACTTTTCCATTTTACTTTTCATATGATATTACATCGTTTAAATAACTGGTTTTTATCTCGTTTTCCTTTTATTGTATTCAGTATTTCTGTTACTTTTCATTCAGTCACTTATACCTGTTTTCTGTACGTTTTGTTTTTTTTATTTCTCTTTTCTTCATTTGGTCTGGTATCTTACGCGCACACACAGCCACACACATGCTGGTGCTCTCCAGCAATATTTGTTATTCAGCCTTGTCGTTTAGAAAAAAATTTAACCCAGTTTTCTTTGTAACCATAAAAGTAAGTCAAACAGTTGTGGTTACTTAAATAGCAAATGAAATGTATTAAATATGTGGGAAATGTATGTTTAAAGTATGTAGTTAACTTGAATCTGGCAAAATTTCGATTAAAAGATACTTAGTTTAGTAAGAAAAAGAAACAGGATCGTGTTTATTATTATCAGTGTGACAAAAATCTAAAATCTTCAATGTGTGTGAAGATAAATTCGAATTTGAAAATTCAAGACGCAATCCATAAATTTTAGCAACGCCACATTTAGCGTTAACAGTGCAAAATTTGTTCTTAACAGAACAAAATTTGTCCTTAACAGAGCAATGTTAGCTATTTAACAGTATCCATCTGAATCAGCCCACTTGTTTAGTATTTACGGTTTGTGTCTTGGGTTTTTAAATTCGAATTTATCTTCACACACATGAAAAATTATGTCATATAAAACGTTACTATTTTTCTTAACACCACTGTATAACTTGAAGTTGTTCTCTATTTTAGTTTTTCTTAAAGTTTTAACATGATTTTCTATCTCAGGTTTTTCTTACATTTTCTTGGTCTATTTCTTCTTTCCCTTACAATGCCTGCTGTATCCTTTTGCAAAACTTGTGTAAATCAATAAAAATAGTTTCAGTCTATTTCATAAAACAGTTTTGCCAATAAAACAGAAAAGCGTATACGTTCTTTTTCCTTTCCCTTTTTTCTTTCTTCTGCTGTTTTGTCTCCACTTGAGGTTTCTTTCTAAACAACCCTCCTTCCCTCCTCAGGATTCTCTTGCCATATTGAGATTCAAAGTTTAATTTCTTTTAATTACTTTTGAAAAAAGTTTATCTCTAGAATTTCATAACCTATAAATAATTAAATTTTATTTCGCTCTCTCTCTCATTTTCTGTTTTCATCCTTTTTCTTGCAGGTAAGTTTAGTTTTTTCTCTCTGGCAGCCAGGCATCATTTAAAAATTATAGGAAGAAAAAAAATTTTTTTGCCGCAAAATTTCTTTTTAACTCGATATGCTCTTGCAAGTAAGTTTTCTTCCATGATTTTTTCTTTCATTTTCAAAGTTTTTCATTTTTACTTTTTTTTATTAAATTTATTTGAAGAAATTGAAAATCATGAGTAGAAATACAATTTTAATGAATTACAAATTATGTTTATGAAGATAAATTCGAATTTGAATACCCAAGACACAAACCATAAATTTTACCAGCGCCACATTCAGCGCTAACAGAGCAATATTGTCTTTTAACAGAACAAAATTTGCGTTAACACAGCAGTGTTAGCTGTTTAACAGTATCCATCTGAACAAGTCCACTTGTTTAGGAGCCAATTTTAGGATATACACTGGGTCTATCAGTACCATACCCGATTATATGCAAATGGTAGTCTAGAGGGTCCTCCTTCGAACCGTGGTAGTGGGATAGCTGGAATAATTTGAAGAGTTAAGCAGTTAACAGTTCTCTGTTAATAGCAAAATTTTTCTCTGTTAACGCCAAATGTGTCACTGCTAAAATTTATGCATTACGTCTTGGATTTTAAAATTCGAATTTATCTTTACGCACATTTAGAAATTCAAAATAAAAATTTCTAACATTATTACGGCCTTAACTTTCGAATTAAAAAAAAAAAATTAAAGAAAAATATTTCCAACTTTTTCAAATTTTTTAATTATCACTATCAATTTTAATTTCTTTTGGTTTTCTTTTAACATTGTTTTTATAAATGTTTAAACATTATCTTAATGTCTAGTAAATTACACTCAAATACCTACATTTTCTCTGCATTTTGTTGCAATTGCTATTGGCTGCTACTTTGGTTTATAAACGATGATACCCCAGGTGTTTTAAATTGTTTAAATGTTTGCAACATAAATTTTAAAGAAAAAGTTTCTCTTTAACTAGAGATATTAAATGCCTGCCATTTGCGTAAAGCAAATAAATTATTTATAACCAGTAAACGAAAGCTACAGTCGGTCAAAGCGAAACTTACTTTACTTGGTAGGGTTAGGTTGGGTTGGGAACATGTTGTCCTGTTTTCCCGCAATAGAACACTTGGTGGATTTTAAAATCTGAAATCTCCGAAAATTTTAAAATCTACTATGAAAACTCGCTCTGTTAAGTGTTCTGGCGATTTATTTAGTTAAAGGGACATAAAATGCTGTAAAAACAATTTACTTTGTCCGCCCATGTTGTCCGGTTTTCCCACAAAAGGACAGTTGGTGGATTTTAAAATCTGAAATCTCCGAAAATATCAAAATCTACTATGAAAACTCGCTCTGTTAAAGGTTTTGGAGACTTGGTTTGCGTCTGGGGAGATAGATTTTAAAATTTCATACCAAGTGAGTTAACAGAGCTGTGTTATATTACTAATGCAACTCTATTTCTATCCCCGTGAGTAACTATAGGACTTCTTTTACACAACTTTTGCTTTTTTTTAACTAATTTTACCCAGAAATTTTAATCCTTTTTCCAGTTTTTCATTTCAAGCCAAAAATTTATTGTTTAACAGAGTACTGTTAGTAACATAACAGTGCTCTGTTAACTGACTTGGTTTGCGTCCAGGTTAATAGATTCTTAAATATATCTTCACACACTTAATAATCCCTGAGTTGCGCTACAAAATATTCCCTTGTCCCCTCTTTTCTCCGAATTTAGTTTCCAGTGACTGTTTCTTGTTTTAAAACCTAAAAGAAAGTCTTGACAGTAAGAAATTTAAAGACTCCGGATAAGAAATCAACCAATTTATATTGATGACCTTGACAAAACTTAATTTTTAGAAAGAGTTAAAGGAATTAGTGAAATGGACACGGCCTCATCACGAGAGGTATACAATTAAAATGCACCACATTTTACAGTCTCACCTATTGCTCTTCTTAGAAATATTAAGAGAGTCTCGACAATACCAATACAAAAAGCCTTAAAAGGTGTAGTTAAACGATGCAAGATCCAGTCTAGACGATGTGTATAACAAAACTGTCTTGAATTTTTCACGGCTCATTCGAGGTGTGCATTGTCTGGTACTATAATGCCAGGGGACAACAGTTTTCCAAACCAGTTGACAAATTATTATCACTTTTTCCCATTCGTTTCGTTTTGCCAGTTTATAACTTCTTCTTGTGTGCACCCCTGGCGTGACCAACTTCTTCGCTATTTTGATGGAACACGGTCAGTATAGGGACTGCTTTTACGTGTGGCGTCACAACGGGCCGCTATGCGTGCTCAAGTGAGCTTTTGGTGTCCAAGCTACAACTCCAACTTCTTCAAGTAGTCGCCAAAATCTAGTAGACAGTGTGTTGGCTTATTAGACATGAGGCCTCCGTTCAACTCACGGGTCAAACATCTCCAACAAATTGAAATATGAAAAAATATTTCTTCGGCGACTTCCTCTCAGCACATTTCTGGCAAAAACTCTGAGAGTAAATAAAAATTGTCATGAAAAGTGTCTAAATAAATCTGTCGTTCGGAGTCGACTAAACTGTAAGTCCCGCCACTCATGTATAAAAATGAATGCACAGAACATAAGTTTTGTGAGAAACTAGGTTGTAATCCGGACTAAAGGATTGCAATGACCAGTTGACAAATTTTTGTCACTCTTTCGCGTTTCTCGAGTTTATAACTTCTCGCGGTGCCTAAGAACACGTCTTCTTTAATGGTGTGGTATTAAAACAAACACGTAAATAGTGTTCTTAAAAATTTTATATCTTGTAGAAAAGGGTGCATAACTGAGTACATGTAAGTTTTATTAATTAACTTTTATCTTTTGAAGTTTCGTCACTGTCTGAAATTGAAAAAAGTTTATCAATTTCAACTTAATTGAGTTCCTCTCTGTTTTAAAAATATACTTTTGCTACCCTCTCTATCACTCTCTGTTCATGGGTGTTGAAACCCTGCTTGCAATTTTACTACCCCCAGTGTCTTGTGTTAAAATAGTATTCTGTGGCACAAGGTAATTATTTGCAACGCTGGGTGTACTCAAGTATACAAGTATTTGCGCACAATTTTTTTTATTCATCATCGCCATCATCATCATCATTATTATTGTTTGTAGAAATTTTTGTGTTTTCATTGCTTTTTATAGTAAAAAGGTCAAGGTTTATTTAAATCAACTGCTTTATTTGTATTTTAATCTATTCTCTGTGTCTCTTTCTCACTCCCTCTCTCCCTCTGTCTTCACTTTCCATACTCATAGTTGCTCCTCTGTAGTTTTACGTGCATTTGTCAGTTGTGGCTGTAGGTAGGTAGACAGTGACTTAAAAATTAATTAAAAATGCAATCGTCTGCTCTTCTTAGCAATTCATTTTTTTTATTTCATTTGTTCTCTTCTATCACATGATAGAAGAAAGTGCCAATTAAAACTGAAATGTTCATGCCACTTACTTTGTTGCAATGCCACCACTCACTCACTCACTTAGTCATTCAGTCACTGATGCACTCACTTTCTTTCTCATTAGTACTCATGATGTTGCCAATTAATTAAGTTGATTTTTTTCCCATTTTAATTTAGTACCTTTTTTAAAAGGTACTTTTTATTCTTCTCTTTCTTTCTTTTGAAAGAACGTTGTGTTCTATTTTAAGTGAATGTGGTTTAATTTTTTGTGACTGTGAGTGACTGAAATTATCACTGGCAATTGTCACAATTTGTTTGTTTTTTTTGTTAAGAAATAGGAACGCACATGAAAAGAAATGAATTGCATTTCAGTGAAATAAATTATGTACTGACAGTCCATTTTATTTTAAAAAATGAGAAAATTAAGATCCTATAGAATGGTATGCAAGCTGCTGCACGCAATTACGTTTGACTTGGTGATACCCTACAACTTGTAGTGGAACTACCAAAAGAAATGGGTTACCCATTTTGTGGTTTACAAATTAACAATCTGGCAAGGCTATTAGACGTTAACACAATCATGGGATTTGGAGCCTTGGGACTACATTAAAGGTCTCTTCTGCGTGTATAATCCTCTAACAATTTGGCAAGTTATCGACGATACACTGCCCGAAAGTTATCGAAAACTACATTAAAAGGCAAATTGATGGCAATACGTTAAATACATACAGTAATATGGAACGCAATAAAAAAAACATTTCTATGAGCTGATGTAGGAGCAATAAGTCGGAAATTTTTTGAATGCGTCATAGATTTTTAGATAAAAAATCATTTTATCTTCCAACATAAACTGCTTTGAGTTCCATACACGTTGTCCAACATTTCACATAAGTTTTCATTCTCTAAAAAATTAAGTTTATCGATGTCACATTCATAATAGATTTTGGGAGCTGGACAGCCGCTAAGGATGTGCTCTCACATACATAACACAACCCTCAGCAATACGACCTAGTTTCTCACACCACTTATGTTGTGTGCGTTAATTTGTATACATGAATGGTGGGACCAACAGTTTAAAGGCGATAGATTTTTGAGAAACATTTTCAGGGTAATTTTATTTACTCTTTGAGAGTTTTTGCCAGAAATACGGTGAGAGGAAGACGCCGATGAAATATTCTTTTGTATTTCGTTTATGTTGGAGATGTCAAATCTGGGGTTTGAAACTCATGGCCTCAAGTCTAATAAACCAACACACTACCTACTGACGATATCATCAAAATTTATTTCTGCCGAGCCTAAGCAACAGCCGTGTAAACTTACACTTGCTAAGCTTGGTTGCAAACCAGAACAATCTAGTTGTGAGTAGAGTAAGCGAAAATGATTTCGTTATGGTTATTTTCCATTGTCTCCTCACAGAGGACATAATCAAGAACGAATCTCATTTGTTTTTTGGCGGTAAGACTTTTTTGAAAAGAGTTCAACTTAATGACAAAAAAGAAAGAAAAATTAGGGCATTATGTACAGGCAGACAAGTGGCAACCCTATCATTCTAGTATGACTTGCATAGCTGGATTGATGAATCTGGTTAAGGTATAAGGTACGTTGTCTGCCGTACCAGAATTCTGGATCAAATCATGTTCAGGGCCAGTCTAGTGGGAAGTGTGTTGGCTTATTAGACGCAAATGCACGGTGGAAACCAGGGATCAGCAATGAATCGCTTTTTCGCTACTCATAAGTACTCATGAGATTTTGAGTATGATTGAGTCAACAGTATTGAAATCCAACTATTCTGATTCATTCGTACTCAGCACAACATTGAGTTATAAGTACAAGTTGCAATGAGTATGAGTACAACGTTCACATCAAACTCATAACATTCGAAATATGTTTGATTCATACGCCTACTCATTCAGATTCATAAATTTAGAAAAATACTCATAATACTTATAAATGATTCGAGAGACTCGTATCATTCATCAAATTTACAGTCTTAGTTGCTGTTGCATTTACAAAGAGAGAAGAAACATACACAAAAAAGACAAAGACAGCAAGCAGAGCAAACGCACAACCTTTTTGTGAGTATTGCAGTGTTCGTACGCGAATCATACTTATTTGGTTATTCGTGTATACGATGAGTCGTGGAGAGTCGAAATCAATAACATCATGCGTATTGTTAAGTATGAGTACCATGAGTATTTCAAACTTTGAATATGAGTAGTATGAGTATGACATTAAAATAAATATGAATGCGTATAAGTATCTGGTGGAAACCTGAGACACCAAAACGAAAATATGAAAAAAAAATTTCTTCGTGACTTCTGGAGATTTCTAACAAAAACTCTGAGAGTAAAATAAGATTGCCATGAAAAGTTTATCAAAAGAATTGTAGTTCGGAGTCGACTTGTATAAAATTAACGCACACAACATCAGTGGTGTGAAAAGCTAGGTCGTAATCCTGACTGAAGGAGTGTAACGGCGAATTATGTATGTATGTGTCATGTCAGGATGTTCGGCTTTAGCTATCCGATATCCTACGGGCAGTTAGCCAATATTTCCTCTCATACGAGGAATTTGACAAAATAAGTAAATTAACTAAGAAGTAGAGAGGAGGGGTAGTCTTGCATAAAAACTGGTCCTGACATTTCTTTTTATAATTTCTCCCTATTAACTCTATTCTAATTACCAAGAGTGTGACCAACATTTTCTTTTTTTTTCTAAACAGTTTTTTTTTGTGTTGGATTTCTAATCAGAATTAGTGTGTGTTTATAAAAGTTCTTTTAGTGGCGTTTTTTCGTATTTTTTTTTATTTGCACGGCATTTCAATTGTAAACGAAACCATCAGAGAGAAAAATTGCATTGAAATCTAAAAAAAGATTGCAAATCTATAGAAAAAAAAAAAGCGAAAAAAAAATAAGATTGAAAAACAGAAGAAGAAGCAAGAAAAAACCTCATCTGTATTGTCAAGGTCATGTTTGGGACATTTTGATAAATAGTTTTTCTTTTTTCTTGTATTCTATTCTATTCAACTTAATTATGTTCTATTCGGAAGACACTTGTCTGTCTTTTCTTCTTTTTGGTTTTTTTATTTCAGTTTGCAATCAACTATTTTGGGGTGTTTATCTGGCTTTAAGCACATTTTATTGATAGAAAGACA
This sequence comes from Sarcophaga variegata, assembly GCA_932273835.1. Taxonomy (NCBI): domain Eukaryota; kingdom Metazoa; phylum Arthropoda; class Insecta; order Diptera; family Sarcophagidae; genus Sarcophaga; species Sarcophaga variegata. The sequence goes on along the minus strand of OW026362.1, from coordinate 111,336,350 downwards.
ATTTTTCTTTCTTTTATTTTATTTGTCGTAAAAGAGGTGTTCATCCTGAACAAAAAAAAATTGAAGAAAAAATTAAGAAAAATTGGAAAAAATTGAAAAAAGTCTTTCGAACCACAAAATTTCGTAAGAGCGTCTGTGTGCTTCTCTTTTGTATACTTTACTACTTTATGTCATCAATGAAGATGAATGGAATTAAATAAATTCAACATCCACATTTCCTTCTCTCTCTTGCTTTTTCTTTCTGTTTTCCTTATTGCCATTGTATGTATAAAGGAAATCGAATAAATAAATCACAGATGTCAGGCGATAGATAAAGACTTTTTATAGATGATTTATTAAATCAACATTCATTCATACATACACACACACATGAAATAAATCCATTCGAAATCTATTTGAAATGTTTCTTAGTAGTGCGTTAGTATAAGGCTTTCGTCTTACTCTTCTTGGCAAATTCGCCAATTAAATGAAGAAGTCGGAATTGCTGATATTGTAGCTGTCAAGCTGTTGAAGGTGCCGTTTATTTCTGTCAGCATATAGAAATAGAGAGGAGAGAATCAATATTATTTGTTACACAATTTGCTAGTCATGTTTTGTAAACGAAATATTGTAGTGGAATATAGAGCTGAGACTTTTAATTGTAGCTCGCTCTATGGTATCATTCTTCTCCAGTACCAAGGTTAGGTTAGAGGACGTGTACTTGTCAATAAAGACAAGTACAGTATCCGGAGGTCGAATTGACCCATTGTACAATGTCCTAGTTTCTCACACCACTTATCTTGTGTGTGTTAATTTTATACATGAGTGTCTCACCACTCATCTACAGTTTAAAGTCGACTCCGAACGACAGATTTTTGAGAAACTTAAAGTAAAGGTAAGAGACAGCCATTCAGCTAAACACTGTAGCATTCGCCGCTCACAGTAGTATATTTTTATCCTGCTGCGTTTTTGAGAAAATAAGTTGCTTTGAACGGATGTAAAAGCTTTCACTGGTTATTATAACGGTTTTGGGTGTAAATCTCTGCTTATTCACGAATCCTCGGCAATGGCATGCAATATTTTCAGCAAGATAGTCACGAAAATCTGTTCAGGGACCGCCTAAACTATTTTTGCTACAAAACCTAAGATTAAGCCTTTAACGAATAAATTTATTTTAACGATTCCCATGAAGTAAAGTGAAGTCGCCGTAGCCGCTTGGTATGTAGTGCCTCGGTTAAAACCCCAGGTCAGGATAGGATAGGATAGGTCGGAGTGGTAGGTCTGATATCACAAAGCTCACTTGAGCTCGTATAGCGACCCGTTGTGATGCCACGGGTGCACGCAGTCCCTGTACTGACCAAGTTCCACCAAAATCAGGGAAGAGGAAGAAGTTCGTCAGCGCAGGGGCTGCACACCCCAGGTCAGACATTAAAAAAAAAAAATTTCTTAGGCGACTTCCTCTCAACAGATTTCTGGCAAACTCTGGGGGGCAGAAAAATAATTGCCATGAAAAGTTTCTCAAAAATCTGTCGTTCGGAGTCGACATTAAACTGATGGTCCCTCTACTCATGTATAAAATTAACGCACACCGCATAAGTGGTGTGAGAAACTAGGTTGTAATCCTAACTGATACGTTGTAATGACCAATTATGTTATGTTATGTATGTATGCGTTATTCACGAATACATGCAGACGAAATCGGGTCTTGCCCCGCTCATGATAATTTTCGGGTAAAACTGTATTCCTTGTGGTCGAGGCTGATAATGGCTTGACTGTCGATTACACAGCCGACTGATGTACAATTGAGTAGCATGACATCTGCTAGATCCTCGGTGATGGCATGTAATATTTTCAGTAAGTCACGAAAACCTATGCAGAATGGCTTCTTAGAGATCGCCCAAACCTGGTTGAATCTCGCGTTGGCTCACCATTTCTGGTACAGCAACTTAGCCACGAATCCTACGAATAAATTCGATTTTAACGTATCCCGATAAAGCGATTAAAGTCAGGCCAAATCTATTAAGCACGCTACTGATTTAGATATCGTTTATATTTTTGAAGTATTTCCGCAAAGTGTTCATAGCTTTTTTTACAATCTTAGTGTAGAAAAATTAAAATAATTTTCGCGATTTTTAAGAAATTTTTTTAGTGGGCCTTCCTTATATACTATGTATTTATTTTTGCTTTAAGAAATAAAAACTTTTAATCTTAAACAACAAACAATGAAGACTTTCACATGAAAAACTTAAAAGTTGTTCCATTAAGACGGCTTAACATAAAAAACATGAACCCGCGCATAAAACTTACAAGCACACTGCACCACCGTACACGCTGGCCGGTCAGTATGGAAAATTTGCGGTTGTAAAAATGTATGTCTTCACTTTGCGAAACAAAATTACTTTTTTTTCTTGTTTTATTTTGTTTTGTTTTCTTAAATTTTTTATTTCTCTCTCTCTCAGCTTTCATATTCTTTTGTAAAATTGAAACAATAAAATAAAAAGTTTCTTGAAATATTAAAAATAAAGACGAAAGAAAAAAATTTTTTTATTTCTTTCTGGGCAAAGAAAATCCCACAAAAAAAAGAGGAGAACAAAAACTTGTCAACAAACACTTATCTTATCGGTATGCGAGGGATGGCAAAGTGGTGGTATTTTTTTAATGAGTCTTCTGTTTTATGATTACTTTATACTGCGTAAGTTTTTTTTCGGCGTAAGGAGTAGCACTTCGTTGCATACCATACCTCCAGCTGTTAATCACAAGAAAACAGTGACAAACACCTCCTAAGCCGCTGTAGTATTTTTTTCTTTTTTTTTGTGAGGAAGTGTTACTCAATTTGAAACAATTATCACACTTTGTGAATCAAACAAATTTTGTTGTTTGTAATTGCATCGATTATTTGTAATTTGGTTCGTACCACAACAAAGGTTCAAAGGTTACGATATCAGTTCTATTTTTGCATGTCCTCCAATATTTATTCCTTCAGTTCCAATTTAGAGAAAAGCGTCATAAAAAACTTAGCTCATCTCATTCGATGTGGTGCCAGTAATTATTTATTTCGAACTAGCCAATGCTATTCCTTTTCCGTTTTAAGGGCACCAGTTGAAGTCGCCTTACACTAGTAGGTAGTATGGCGGCTTATTAGATGTCAGACCACGGTTAAAACCCCTGGTAAGACATCTCCAACAAAACAGAATATGAAAGAATATTTCTTTCAGCAGATTTCTTGCAAAAATTGCAATGAAAAGTTTCTCAAAAATCTGTCGTTCGGAGGCGACTGACTAAAGGGTTGTAATGACGAAATATGTACGTTATGTATGTATGACCTACGAATCACTTATGAATACTAGCTCATCACACTTCAAATCCCTTAAGCCTTTATAAAATATTTAAAATTGTTTTAGTTTTTTATTTGTTTTCTTAACTTTTTTTCTTGGTATTATTCACATCATAATTATTATTTACAAATCAATTGTTCTTCGTTTAAATCAACACAAAAAGAATTCCACAATTTTTCAACAATTTATTGACCTGTTGTTTGCTGTCTGTTTTATCTTCTCAATCTCAATTCAATTTCAAGGCCAATCAGGCTTTTATTTTTCATTTTCAATTTTTTATTTTTTTTATTTTTTTGATCGCATACCATCATTATATGCGGTTTTATTTGTTGGCCATTTCAATACTTTTTTTTTAGTTTTTTCGTTTTTTTGGTGGGTTATAGACATGATTTAATGTCTGTTATCTTTTGACAGTAGCATTTAAGTTTGAAATTATTAAAATAATGGCCTTAAAAGGTATTGCCACTATAAATTATACCCTCCTCCCCACACACACACACACACAGCCGCTTTTATAGACACGCAAATCTAAATCGTAATAAAAGCGATGCGACCTGCAAGTAAAATGATTGTGTTCTGTTCTGTTCTGTTTTTTTTCTGAAAAAGCGTTTAAAGCAACGAGAATACCAGTGAAATTGGTCGGTTTACTCCTGATACGAATTGATTTATTGATTGGGCGCTTGAAACCAAACGGGAGAGTACGAGAAAAGAGTGGAAATAAATGCTAAGTAATCTCCGCAGACAGTGGTTGAGGTGTTATCCTTGCTTTGGTTTGTTTTGGTTGCTGTGTGTGTTTGTTTCTGAGTAATTTAGTAATTGTCTTTAACAGTAGAATCTCGATATAGTTAACTATGAATAGGTGCATATTTTATATACATAAAAATGTATGTGTAAGTATGTTTAAATGTATGGGAATTTGTTTATTATCGTATATGCCTACCATATTTGTTTTTTTCTTTGCCTCTTTGCCCTTTAGAAATAATCATAAAAATCAAAAAATAACAACAAAAATTCTTTCAAAATTTTCTATAAACACGCAAGGGAACAATTTAAAATTAAAGGAAAATAATAAAAAGCACAATAAAAACAAACCAAAGAAACAACAAAAAAACTATAAAGGATGTGCTCCTTTTTTCTTATTCCCATTGTTTTTAAGGCTATCAGACACACAAATTAGAGCAGAGAACATGAAAAGAAAACAACAAAAAAAATAACCCAGCAAATGCAGGAAAATTGAGCAACAAATTGCTTTCCATGTTACCAAAATATTAAAACAAGAAAAACTACAACAACAACAGTAGCAACAGCCAAATTATTATTTGATAACAAAATTTGTTCACACGCCATAATACGTTTGTTTGTTAAATATTTATGTATGTGTGTGCGTGTGTGGGATGGTTTTTATTATTGTTTTTGTATTGCTTTTAACCATGTATGCAACATGCGAAAACATTTTTAGTGGCCAACTTAAGCATATTAAATGCTAATAATCTGCCAATTTGTTAAATTATCAGAAGAGATTTTTTTGTGCTGTTTTTCTACTCTTCAAGGAATCAAGGCATAGTTGGCCTGCATATATATTTTTTTTATCCCGTAATCAACGTCATTATTTCGTAAATAATCAAGACATTTACATACATACATACATAATTGGTCATTACAACCCTTCAGCCGGGATTACGACCTAGCTTCTCATACCACTTATGTTGTGTGTGTTAATTTTATACATGAGTGGCGGGACCTACAGTTTAAAGTCGACCCGAACGACAGATTTTTGAGAAACTTTTCATGGCAATTTTTATTTACTCCCAGAGTTTTTGCCAGAAATCTGCTGAGAGGAAGTCGCCGAAGAAATATTTCGTTATGTTGGAGCTGTCTGACCTAGGGGTTTGAACTACTAGGGGTACCAACTAGACAACGGCGACTACCTATAACCGGCTAGACTACGGCGACTACCGAAACTTTTCATGGCAAGTTTATTTACTCTCAGAGTTTTTGCCAGAAATCTGCTGAGAGGAAGTCGCCGAAGAATACTTTTTGTATTTTGTTTTTATGTCTGGCCTGGAGCTCGAACCCTGGCTTTACGTCTAATAAGCCAAAACACTACCTACTAGACTACGGCGACTTCTGAGAAGACATTTACATTCTATTCAACGCATCAACTCATCGGGTTCAAGAGGTTATAAAGCAAACATTAATTTACGTTTGTAAAGATAAATTCGAGTTTAAAAACCAAAGACACAAACCCACACTTTTAGCAGCGGCACTTTTTGCCTTTAACAGGGCAAAATTTCTTATTAACAGAGCACTGTTAACTGTTTAACAGTGACAATAAGTAGATTTGTCTTCTACTTTGCAAATGATTGCAAACTATTGACAAACAATTTAATTCTCATTATGATGATTATTATTCGTGAACAAAAATGCTGAAATCTATAGGATGGTTGGTGGTGAAGGATTTTTGCAAAATTCATTTTCTCAAATCCCAAAACGGTTCGAAAGAGGACCCACTGGACTAGCATTTGCATATAGTCGGATAGGTGTATTATTTTTATATGTTCTAAAATGGCCACTGATTTTGTAGAGAATTTTCAATCAAAAACTTGATATTTTGAGAGTCAATTTTCCCAATACCATATCACTTTATATGTGACTATTTTCCTGATTATATTAAAAGGTCTTGGAACCTTCCTTTGAATATGGTATGGTACCCATAGACTTAGTATATATCCTAAAATTAGCTTCTAAACAAGTAAGCTTGTTCAGATGGGTAGTGTTAAACACTAATTTGCACTATTAATGCAAATTTCTTAAGAAGTCTTATCTAAAATCAACCGCAATCCAGAACTCAGAGATTAGAGTTTCCAATAAATCGGTTTTTAGAACAGTCTTGGTTTTAAGAATTTCAGGAGGTATTTTTTCTGGTCCAGCATATTTACTAGAGTCTTAAACAAAGAAACCTCATACAACATATTTTCTGAATTCCAACGATTTCTATTGCACTTCGTTTAACTTCGTTTCTGGTTTTAAAGTGTGTGAAGATAAATTCGAATTTGAAAATCCAAAACGCAATCCATAAATTTTAGCGGCGCCACATTTAGCGTTAGCAGTGCAAAATTTTCTCTTAACAGAGCAAAATTTGCCCTTAACTGCAGCACTGTTAGCTGTTTAACAGTATCCATCGGAATAAGCCCACTTATATAGGAGCTAATTTGAGGATATAAAATAGGTCTATGAGTACCATATCATACTCAAAGGAAGATTTCAAGACCTCTTAATATAATCAGCAATATAGTCACATATAAAGTGATGTGGTATTGTGAAAATTGGCTCTGAAACTGTCAGTTTTTTGCTTGAAAATTCAGTGGCCATTTTGGAACATATAAAAAATAGTACACCTACCCTGCTATATGCAAATGGTAGTCCAGAGGGTTCTCTTCCGAACCGTGGTAGTGGGATAGCTGGAATGAGAGTTGAGATTTTCAATTTTGAAAAAAAAAATCGATTTTTGGACTCCTCAACCCCCACCAACCATCCTTTACACTATTATTCACAAATAAAAATGATCAGCATGAGAATTAAATTTTGTCAATAGTGTGCAAAGTCGAAGATTAATCTACTTATTGTCTCTGTTAAGCAGTTAACAGTGCTCTGTGAATAGCAAATTTTGCTCTGTTAACAGCAAATGTGGCGCTGCTAAAATTTATGGATTGCGTCTTGGATTTTCAATTTCGAATTTATCTTCACACACACTTCTGGTTTTATCCTCTGCAGTGCATATGAGTTATTGGAACTGTTCCTTCGCAGATTGCCTATGTCCCAAATCCCATAACTTAGTAGATGAGTGAATGTCTTCTATTTTTCCTCAATTTCTCTTTTTTTTTGCTGGTGAATTGTTTATTGTGGCTTTTGCTTTATTTTTATCCCCTGTGCCTCTGTTTATTATCACGTGATGTTGTTACTTAGTCGTACGTACCGCCTTTATATTAACTTAATTGTGTTTAATTTGTTGTTTTTGTTTATGTTACGATATTCCTTTTTCTTTTGTTTTTTGTAGTTGTTTTGTTCTCTGATTTCTGTTATTTTTAATTTAATTTTTTTGTTTGTTTTAGTATGTCGGTACATATTTTGTTTTTGTTTCTTTTTTTTTTTTGTTGTCGTCATTTTAATTTAATTTCGTTTAATGTGTGCCTATAGTGTGCTCCATATCCAGTGTTTGTAGTTGTGTCCGTTTCTGGTACCCTGGCCATATTTCTCTGTTGTTTACATTGTTATGAACTTCTTTTCTCTTCTTCGTTTTGCTTTGCTTTGTTGCTTTAATTCCTTTGCACGTTTTACGTGCTTTCAGTTGATTTTCCAGAATTTTTTATTGTTTGGCAGAGTATCAGAGTTGCTAATATCTGTTTTGTCTTCATTTGCTCTGTCATTGTTTGTTTATTTTTTTAGGACATGATTAATAATATTTTTTTTTTAGTTAGTTGTCCTAAATAAGTCATTGTCGCTTTAGTTACTCAATAAAAACAAAACAAACAAAGAAACACAACAAAAGAATTCATTTGTTTATTGCATTAATTAAAAATACATTTAAATTTTGTGTGCAGAGAGTATTTAGATCGGCAGTTATTCATGGAACTGTCTCGCTCGGTCTGCCGTCCCTGACACAGCGATGACATGTACGTAAATAGGATTATAAAGCAAGGGTTCGTCTGTATGGAAGGAAATTATTTTTTATGGCGCCTTAAAAATTCTTGTAAAAAAAGGTGCCATTATATAACACTTTCGGGAGAGAGCGTTAAATACTCGGTTTATGATGTTTGTGAAAATAAATTAGATTTTGAAAATCCAAGACGCAAACCATAAATTTGAGCAGCACTACATTTGACGTTTTCTCTTAACAGAACAAAATTTGTCCTTAACACAGCAATGTTAAATGTTTAACAGTATCCATCTGAACAAGCCCACTTGTTTAGGAGCTAATTTTAGAACAAATACTAGGTCTATCAGTACCATACTATTTGCAAAGGAAGGTTCCAATACCTCTTAATATAATCGGTAATAAGGTCACATATAAAGTGATATGGCATTGAGAAAATTGGCTTCGAAAATATTAATTTTTTGTTTGAAAATTCTCTAGAAGTTCAGTGGCCATTTGGGAAGATATAAGAAATAGTACAACTGCCCGACTATAAGCAAATGGTAGTCCAGAGGGACCTCTTTCGAACCGTGGTACCTGAAATAATTTTGAGAGTTGGGAAAATGAATTTTGAGAAAAGAAAATTTGGCCTTCTCCACTCCCATCTACCATCTACATTTATACATTTCGATTCACAAATAATAATGAACATAACTTGAATTAAATTGTATGTCAACAGTCTACAATAATTGCAAAGAAGACGACTAATCTAATGATTGTCACTGTTAAACAGTTAACAGTGCTCTGTTAATAGCAAAATTTACCCTTTTAGAGGCAAGTAGTGGCTCTGCTAAAAATGTAGGTTTGCGTCTTTGGTTTTTAAATTCGAATTTATTTTCACACTTCTATAGAGAGAGGCACACATTAGCAGGACAAACCCTTTTGAAACCATTTGAACTCTAATGTTTGTTTTTAAAACCTTTTCGTTTATTTGGGTTTAAGTGATGCAACAGAATCCATGATATGTAAACAAAATAATTGAAAATAATGAATAAATATTGTCCGGATAAATATTTAATTTCATTATGATTTTCCTTTCTTTCTTTTTTTGGCCTGCAATTGCTTTTTTTTTTTGCTTTGTATGCCATGCCTTAGGTTCAAGTACTCATATGAATAAATAATAATAAATTTAATTTTTGTTTTAATAAATAAAATACAACCAAAATAGAAAGAACAACAACAACGACGACGACGACGACAAATAGAAATAATAATAAAATTAAATAAAATAAATAATATTTAATGAAGCAAAAGATTTTTCCAGCATTAAATCAACATAAGCTTTGCCATTGCCATCTCCATTACCATCTCTACTGCTATTGTCATCGTCATCGTTATCATATGTGTAGTACTACGATTATAGAAAATGTTTATTTGCATTTCATATGTATGTATTATGGATTGTTGTTTATTATTTCAAATAAAACAACAACGGCAGCAGAAACATTTATTTGCACAATAAAGACAGAAGCAGAAATAAAAAAAATATCAGAAAAGGAACCAAAAAAATTTTATTGAAATTTTAAGTAGAAAATAAATATGGGCAACAACAATAACAGCAACAACAATAATACACAGAAACAAAATTCAAATCGAAATGAAAATTGAAATATTTGCTGGATCTGCATACGAATATGAATGCAATTCAATAAAAATAAGGAAAATTATTTGATTTATTCTATATACACACATATATACATACATAGAGATATATATAAATACATATATTAATAATGTCAACAGCAAATGCTTGCACACACACACATGCAACCGAAACACATACATACATATGTATGCACAATGCATGGATATGCATTCATAAAATTATGATCGAAATCCTTTAGAATTTAAAATAAAACGTAACAAATAAATTTAAATTGATTTTTTGTTGTTGTTAGTTTTGCTTTTTTTTCGGCAATTTTTATTTATAAATGCATAAAATTGCATATTTAAATATGGCTTTATAAATAAAAACCTTTGGGGCATAGGGGGCAGGAGATGCATGGAAACACATGTCACAAAAACAATGTAAAAGCGGATGTCACTACCTTGTGAGATACAGAACATAACAACCCTTTATTTATTTTTGTTTTGGCAACTTCTAGAACTTTCTTGTTGAATTGTTATTGTTAGATTTCTTGGTTGTTTATACAATACGTATGTATATGTGTTCGAAAAAGTATGAATCTCGGATGATCATACATAATTGGGCATTACTACTCTAGCTTCCCAAATCACTCATATTATGTGCGTTAATTTTGTACATGAGTGGCGGGACCTACAGTTTAAAGTCGATTCCGAACGAAAGGTTTTTTGAGAAACTTTTCGTGGCAATTTTATTTACTCTCAAGGTTTTTGCTAGAAATGTGCTGAGAAGAAGTCAGCAAAGAAATATTTTCCATACCATCGTTTTGCTGGAGATATCTGACCTGGGGATAGAACCGTGGCAACACACTATCTACTAGACTACGGCGACTTCTCGGACCATCATCGACATTAAAAAAGCACTCTAAAGAATACAATAGGAAAATTAATAGAGAGAGAGTAATAAAGCTACGTTGAAGGACGACCAATAAGGCAAGCAACCCTATCTTAGATAGCAACCTACCACGCAACCTTTTTTCAATACATTGACAAAAATGTTTAACAGTGTGGAGCGACTTGACGTGATTAGAGAAAAAATTTAAAACACAGAATATTTGATGTATTCATTGGGTATTCTCGTGCTACGTTAATTTTCCACCGATTTTATGGCCAGTTTGCTGTATTATGGTGCATTATTTCGACGTCTTAAAGAAGATGGAGATTCATATACGCAACGTAAACTGTGTGAGAAACTAGGTCGTAATCCTGACTGAAGGGTTGTAATGACCAGTTATGTATGTAAACTGTGTACAACTGTGAGCTACAATCGTCAAGAAATAAAGCCTATCATTATGTGAAATTTATACATGAGAAATAGTACACCTACCAGACTATATGCAAATGGTAGTCTAGAGAGTCCTCTTTCGAACCGAAGAAATAATTTTCTGATTCGATTTTTTCAAAAGTTAAAATCTCAACTCTCAAAATTATTCCAGCTAACCCAGTACCACAGTTCGAAAGAGAACCCTCTGGCCTACCATTTGCAATAGTGTGTATGGTGTACTATGTTCCAAAATAGCCACTGATCTTCTAGAGAATTTTCAATAAAAAAATTGATATTTTCAAAGCCAATTTTCGCAATACCATATCGCTTTAATATGTTGCTGATTATATTAAGAAACCTTGGAACCTTCCTTTGCATATAGTATGGTACTCATAGAGTATTTTCCAAAATTAGCTCCTAAACAAATGGGCTTGTTCAGATGGACACTGTTAAATAGATAACAGTGCTCTGTTAAGGGCAAATTTTGTTCTGTTAAGTGGAAATTTTGAAAATGTGGCGCTGCTAAAATTTATGGATTGTGTCTTGGATTTTCAAATTCGAATCTATCTTCACACACATTCTCTCTATTATTATTCAAAAAGACGTTCAGCTATGGGGGAAATTGATACTGCAAGAAGGCATATACGATTTGTCCATATTTATTAATATCGAGCTATATCTGTGAGCTTTACGATGATATTGAATTTACTTTGTCTCCGACAATTCCTACAAGAGATCATAGGTAACGTATTGCTCTACGTCTTTAGATTACTAGTGGCCTTAATATAAGGCAAAGAATGCCTAAAAGAAGCCTACATTTTTGCCAATCATTGGTCATTACAAACCTTTAGTTAGGATTACGACCTAGTTTCACACACAACTTACAACATAAGTGTGTTAATTTTATACATGAGTGGCGGGACCGACAGTTTTAAAGTCAACTTTGAACGACAAATCTTTGGGAAACTTTTCAAAGTAATTTTATTTTTACTCTCAGAGTTTTTGCACAAAATTTGCTGGGAGGAAGTCGCCGCAGAAATATTTTTTCGTATTTTCGTTTTGTTGGAGATATCTGACTTGGGATTTGAACCGTGGCCTCAAGTCAAATAAGCCAACACACTACCTACTTGACTATGGTGACTACACGCTACATTTATACCTAAAATTGTTGCTTTCAATATCGGTAGTGTTTCTTCCGCTGTATGTCATCTTTTTCAGAGATGGAGAGGAATTATCAGTTGTAATAAATACGGGGTGTTTTGTAAAAATGAAAGCCTACTACTTTGGGAACTGTAAAGCTTTTCTGTTTGTAATGAAATAGCATGTGGTTCTTGCAATGGGCATCACATATACAATACGAATTTCCCACTAGTTTGTAAATTTTCAGAAGCCTAGCAAAAGGGGTAGGAGTGAAGGTTTTGAAAAATCGCAAATCATACTAAGTACTGTGATGAATCGGGTTTATAGTCAAGTACTTTTAGCACAACTATGCTACGATTACTTTCTTTTAAAAGCAAATATCTGTCACAGAAATGGTTTCTTTTATTAGGAAACTTTACTAATCATTTAATTGAGAGTCCTGCTAGATTGCGTATTTAATTCTTTACTTTTGAAAAAGACAGCTTGAATACGAAATTATAGGACAGCACAATGTAAAGTGGCTGTGCTGTTAGCTTTCAACTTTTGAACTAACGACTACTGAAGTTGCTGATGTAGTATAGTCACTTATAATTTCTAATTTCTAATGGCATTCAATTAATTTTTAATTGAATTTATTTAATATGCCTCTCTTCATAATATGCCTCTTTTGCATACTACTCGCACTACATTACGGACTTTAAATTTTTTATTTATAATTCTGTTTGCTATATTTGCTATTAGTGTGTGTATGTGTGTGTTTGTTTGTTTGTGTATGTATGTATGTATGTATGTATGTGTTTATTTATTTAAACTAATTAGCAGCATGCCATTCGCATACAAATTCATAACAACGAACAACAAACCCAACTAAACGGCGACGAGTTGCATATCAAAAAGAAACAGCGGGTGGACAAAGTGATTCCATTTACTTATTCACTGGTCACTGCACAGTGGGCTACTGTTGCGACAAAAAAAATGTAGAGTAATGGAATGTTTTTAATAACACTGACAGAATAAGAAAACATTTTTTTTAATATCAAAGTCTTGTTCTCAATTTTTACACTCGAAGGTTAACATTGATGGAATTGTATTATTTCTGAGGGGACGTCTGACGTCACGTGTCCTGTTAATACTAAGACTGTTTGTATAGGATTAAAACTAGGTTGTTTAAATTCCGTAGTCTAGTAGATAGTGTGTGGGCTTATTAGACGTAAGGCCAATGTTCAAACCCCACTTCAGACATCAAAACGAAATACAAAAAATATTTCTTCGGCGACTTCCTCTCAGCAGATTTCTGGCAAAAAAACTCTGAGAGCGAATGAAATTGCCATGAAAAGTTTCTTAAAAATCTGTCGTTCGGAATCGACTTTAAACTGTGGGTCCCACCTATACATGTGGGAGTGGTGTGAGAAGCTAGCCCGTAATCCTGACTGAAGGGTGGTAATAGCCAATTATGTATGTATGTTTAAATTCCTAGAGGCAAGCAACCAACTGCATTTCCAAGCTCTTCTTTATTGTTTCAGAGCGGACGTCTGACGTCACGTGTCCTATTATTACTAAGAAAGGTTGTTTAAATACCTAGAGACTAGCGTATGGTTTCACATTTACTTAGCGACTAAAACCAATTCTATTTCCAAGCACTTCGGCATTGTTTCAGAGCGGACATCTGACATCACGTGTCCTGTTATTACTAAGACTGGTTGTATAGGATCAAAACAAGGTTGTTTAAATACCTAGAGGCTACCGTATAGTTTCACATTTACTTAACAATTATACCCAAGCTCTTCACTAAAGAAAATAAAGGAAAATAAGGAAATTATGAGCTAATGGGAGAAAGAGCTTTGCTAAAGCCACAATATGAAACAGAATGATAATAAACCTATAGCCGTGGTCTGAACAGTAACGTGTGTTGGCTAACTAAATGAGTACTCAAGAGTTCAAACCTTAGCTCCGTTGGCTTAAACGGAAGAAGAGAAAATATAAGCAAAAAAAAAATCTGTTGGCGCTCTGCTCTCAACAGTCACCTGGCGACAGCTCTGATAGTAGCTTATTGCCATGAGAAAGGCTTCATAAATCTGTCGTTCTTAATCGACTTTAAACTACAGATTCCAGTATTCGTGGAACCAGATACCAGTGTTGACTTGTTATCATTTCTTTACTTATTTACCTCACTGTCCCTAGCTACAATTCTGTATTTTTAATATGATTTTAAAATCAATTTAACATGAGCTACACAGGATGAATATAAAATTTTATTAATGGCACTTGATTTGATAGATTTTCTAATGAAATTTTCTTTTTTTCTCTTCTATTTACAGGTGAGTTCTAAAAAGCAGCATCACTTTATGTGTGTGTGTGTGTGGGAATATCAGATAAGTTTTCTTCTATGTTTTCTAATTCTAATTGCATACGAACTAATGGATTTTGTCTCATACTCATCTCCGGTTAAATGTAAAGGACCAGAACTGGACGTACACTGGTCAACAAAATATTCATATTTCAAGTGTAGTTCGCTCTCGCATAGTGATTGAAAAAATTGAGGGAAATTCAAACTAGAATTGTATAATATCCGGTTATGAAAATATTTATGAACGTCAACTAAAATTAAATTTTTCATTTCATTTCAGTTCATTTCATTTGATTTCAGTTCAGTTCAGAATTTTTTTTATTTTTTTATTTTTCACCCCGTCAAAGGCAACGCAACACTTGAAAACTGAATTTTGCGAGGGGAAAAAAACGGCATTTTCAAATGAAAATTAAAATAAAATATAAAAAAAAATCTGTCTTTGTCGCTGCCTGTTCATGGCAAATTTGAATTTGTTTTCTCTCTAAATTAATAATTTTTTTCTGTGTTTTTTTTTGTGTTTTTTGTTTAAACAAATTTATTTGACTTGACTTGTTTATATTCGAGGGTATGAAACTCATACATATTTCTGTCGCTGTGTCGCTGTTGTTGTTGTTTTTATTTGAATATTTCAAATATTTATAATTCATTTCGGGCCTTTTATTGTGCAGCACCATATACTGTGAAATATAATTCACATGTAAAATTAAATTTCACTCGCAAATTTCACTCGCAAGTGAAAAGAAAAAAAATAAAAAACGTTCAACAAAAATTCTTTTGAAAACTACACAAAACTAATTAACGTTTCTAAAGTGTCAGGTTCAGATTTTCTAATAAAAAAAGCAGAAAAAAAGACAAAATAATAACATTTCATGTGAATACCCTACCTTATGGCTGCTCAAAAATGGGTATCCTTTCTCAATGAGGTCCTGCAACGGACGACAGGACACAGGAGAGATTGAAAATAAAAACGGATACAAGGAGGAAAGTAGACATAATTTTTCAATCGTGCTTATTGTTTCTAGGTTGACCTGAGAAGAGAGCATTGGACATTCAAATTAAAGCTTTGGTATCATACAAAATTGATTCAAAGTATTGCTCTTCGTAATCCCATTTTCTTATTAACATATGGAGACCGAGCTAAAAGCCTTGTGCGTTTTTCAAGATCCAAAACATAACAAAGCAATTTTGGACTCCGAATTTCTTTAAGTTGTTAGTTATCCTCTTTAGCTTTTACTTACATACATACATACATAAATGATCATTACAAACTCTCAGTGAGTATTACAACCTAGTTTCTCACACCACTTACATATGTTGTGTGCGCAAATTTTATACATGAGTGGCGGGACCTATAGTTTAAAGTCGATTCTGAACGATTCTGGTATACAAATAGCCGCATGTTACTCAAAACCATTTGGTAGATCCGAATAGCAAAAGTTAACACGATAAAGGTCCGTTCACAGTAGATTTTGAGAGCTGAACAACCGTTAAGGAAGTGCTTAACTGTCCACTCTGCTCTTACATACATAACCCTTCAGCCAGGATTACAACATAGCTTCTCACACCACGTATTTTGTGTGTGTTAATTTTATACATGAGTGGAGGGATCTAAAGTTTAAAGTCGACTCCGAACGACAGATTGTTGAGAAAATTTTCATGACAATTTTATTGACTTTCAGAGTTTTTGTCAGGAATCTGCTGAGAGGAAGTGATGTAAAAATATTTTTTTTTATTGTGTCCGAGATGTCTGATCTGGGACTTGAACCGTGGCCTTACGTCTAATGAGCCAACACGCTACCTACTAGACAACGGCGACATCTCCGTTTAGTTTGCTGAGATTTATTCAGATCAATAGGACAGAGGTACTTATGTCCAACAGTTCAGGGCAATTGCAGAAAATATTTCTCAAAGAAAGCGAAACTTGGCTTCATCGAATCAGTAATTTTGACACCGTTCAGTTCAGTATTTCATATTGTTTTTGAGAGTTTAAGGCATCAGTTGATATACAGAAAGACGCATGTCACTCAAATCCATTTGATAGATCCGAATGACAAAGGTTAACTGCGTAAAGGTCTTTTGGCGGTAGATTTTGGAAGCTGCACAGCCGCTCAAGTGCTCAACTGTCCATTCTGCTCTCACGTACGTAACACAATTCATCATTACAACCCTTTTGTCAGGATTACAACCTAGTTTCTCACATCACTTATGTTATTTTACACATGAGTGGAGGGATCTACAGATTTTTGCGAAACTTTTCATGGTAATTTTATTTACTTTTTGCCAGAAATCTGCTGAGAGGAAGCCGCTAAAGAAATACTTTTTCATACGTCACGTCTAATAAGCCAACACACTACCTACTAGACCACGGCGATTTTTTTTTTTTTTACTGTGTCCGAAATGTCTGGCCTGGGCCTTGAACCGTGGCCTCACATCTAATAAGCCAACATACTACCGACTAAACTACGGCGACTACTAATTTATTGTTATGACTCTACTCTCACATAGCCCAAGTTATTACAGTGATACTCGCAAGTACCCAGTAAGCTCAACTGACGGCTTAGTGACGTCCTCCTTATTTTGTTTGTTTGTTTATGAGCGAACCAGAGTACCGGATATCTTATTCAAGCAAAATTCTACGGTAATGCAAGAGCCTTTTACGTTTAATATGCTCAAACATAATGCTTTTAATAATTCCGATATGTGGCGGTAATAATGTGGTCACTAAGCCGATTTTATAATTAGTCGTCCGGGGTTTGTTGCCATAGAAACTCCGGTGCTACTTCAAAATCAGTCAATTCATTACTGCACGCTCTTACCAATCGTGAGATTGTAATGTGGAATCGGAAGGCAAGGTTAGTCATCCTCGAATTATCTATTTAGGCTTTAATGTTACTCCATGTAGCCTGAAATACGGAACCTGATCGTTCAAGTACACAACTACATCGCTCTTGTCCAAATTAGCACCCATTCCATAGACAGAGGCTGACTATACTAGTCTTGGAGAAAATTATTTCCAGCTTTTGGCTCGTAGAAGACCTCCACGAGCCTTCTATGCTCAGTATTTCGAATATCAACTCAATTTCATTAGAATTTTCCCTACGCTTTATATGAAGCACTTGTTTTCTCTTTGTGTGCTGGCTGGTTGGTTGGTGTCTGTCTATTTAGAGAAATGATAGAAAAATTTTTAGTTTTTGGCGTTAAAACACCATTATTATCTGAACATGAATGCATGAATGAATGTAGGAATATGTAAGTGTCACATCACCATCTATTAGGTGTGTTCATATTTGCTTTTAAAAATTTCATGCATAAGCGAGTAATTTGCAAATAATAGGTGAATAATTTTAAACATTTTTTATTTCATTTATGAGCCACCCTAATATGATTATGCAGTTGCACAATTTTGACAAGCAATTAGCCAAGAAAAACAATCATATGACTTGGGGAGTATTTTCAAATATTTTGATAAATTAATTGATGAAAATTGTTGGTTGGCGCAACACGTAATGTGAAAAACAATTTTTAAAGACCACAGAAATCATTTTGTTTTTTTCTTCGTTTTTAAAGCAAGTCGTCTGAGGCTCTGCAATGTTTTTTTAGAGGACTTGGCGTTAATTAGATGAGATAGACAACTAATTACAGGGGTTTGCTCTCTAGTTTCTCTAGTGGTAGTCTATTTTTGGAGTCCTTCAAATTTATAATCGTAACATTTCTTAAAATTATTGGCTTAATAAACTTTTCTTCTTGCTTACGGAAACTCTTAGGACCGTAAATTATCCAACCATCTCCCTCTTCCTCTGAACTTACGCGTAAAATATGTGTTTAAAGATAAATTCGAATTTAAAATTAGCAAAGACAAAACCCAAGAAGTTTAACAGAGCTAATGTTAAAATTAACACAGCAATGTTAACTTTTATTGCTGCTTACGGCACCTCCTAGGACCGTAAATTTTCCAACCACATCCCACTTTCTCTGAACTGAGCTGGTATACCTTACGCGCATAAGATATGTGTGAAGATAAATTCAAATTTAACTAGCAAAGACAAAAACTGAAAAAGTTTAACAGAGCTAATGTTAAAGTTAACACAGCAATGTTAAGCGGTTAACAAAAACTACAAGAAATAGTCAAGGAAGAAATCACATAAACGTACAACATCGGGGAATGGAGTACCTATTCCATGCCTTAAAAATTATGCTCCACATGTTCCTGAGTAGAACAGGTGCTCTGGCTGGTATTACGGAATTTCATTTGAAAATTGAAAAATTTAGACAAAAAAAATTTATTTTATTTTAAGAATGGCTGGATAGAATGATCAATATTGTGGAAAAATTGGACTTGATGCAGGCATCCCAAATTGTAGCCTAAGGTGTCCCTAATAAAACCCAATTAATGGTATATCCCAAATAATTTTGGAACTTGAGATATCGGGCTTCAAATATTCCCTATGTTAACAATGTCTAGGTAGGATGATGGATATTGTGGAAAAATCGGACTTGTTGCAAGCAGCCCACTATATACAAATTATAGCCTAAGGTGCCTCTAATAAAACCCAATTAGTGATATATCCTGAATAATTTTGAAACTTGAGAAATCGGGCTTGAAATTTTTGGGTTTTTGTCTTTGCTAATTAAATTCGAATTTATCTTCACACACATGTGAAGAAGTTACTTAATACCTTTTATCTCAGAGGTCAAGTTTACTTTCGCATAAGAAAAGGGTAAACATGTGGTCTGAGGGTCCTCCTATTTTTTTTTCTAACTAGCATAAGTGCCACTTGTACCGTCAGCAGATGTGGACACCAATGGCACCAAAAAGCTTCCGCTTGTGTAGGCAAACTATAATTTTTTTTTCAACTGAAATCGATACGAAAAGTTCCTGCTGCTTCCTTTTCTCTTCGATTAAATACGACTCATAAAAATCTCTCATTCCATAAATTCTGGTACTTGTTGTTGCTTTTCCTGTTGCATCGCCTCTTGTAAAGTATTTGACATGTCAGCGCCCTTTCAAAATCAAAATTTTTAAAACAGTCGAAATCTTATACCAAATTTTATAAGGAATATAAAAATATACAGTGAGCGCCAAAAGAATCTGTACACTAAGAATAAAATTTTAATAACCACCGAACTCAACTTTTAGCACTAAAGGAGAGTGCCCGAAAAAATTTGGCAATATTTTGAAATTTTTTGTAATTTTTTTTGTTTTGTTTCACTTTTAAAAACTGGCAATGAAACAAATTTAAAATAAAAATAACGGTTATTTATTAATGTGTATTTTTCTTTTAATGTACATTTTCTTTTGACGCTCACTGTATGTATGTATGTGAGTACATGTATTTACCATATATTTCCAGGCAATCATAATATTTTATGCTGTTAAAACATAATTTGTCAAACTTTAAAATGTTTTTCCAGTTGCAATTTCAAAGTTTATTTTCTTCTCGAAAGCAAGCGCAAAAAACTGTAATCCCGCTTGAAAAAAAGAGGGAAAAAATATGTGAGAAACTATAAAATAAAGTATTAAATAATATAAAACGCAATGATTTACTAAATACCAGTCAGTTACTGATGTTTGTAGCTGCTGCTATTGCTGCTGCCACTTGTAATGCAGTCTGGTGTAAGCGCGTTAAGAGTGTATGTCACACACTCTTCCTTAGCAGCGAAAAAGTTTCCAGCGAAACTATTTCTCTCCATTAAAAGCAATACAAAAATTATTCTCGCCTGTGTGTTCCTCTTTAGCGTATAGTATTGCATATGGCTGTACGTTCACTCACTCACTCATTCATACATGCATCCAGTCATAGTTCTCCACAAACAAGAGTGCCAACGAGAAGAGTATGTGTTTGGGAAGTTGGGAAGTGTAAACTTTTGGCAGACACTCTCTAAAATAGAAAGTAATTGTCAGCCAGTTTAAGAGTTTGTTTCTGTTTTTGTTTTGTTGCAATAGTTGTTGTTGTTGTTGCTGTTGTTGTTGTTACTGCTGCAACAGAAAGGATATTAACACTATTGCCACTAACTGTGGCAAATAATGAAACTACAACAATAAAAACAAAAACAAAAAAAGTTTAGAAAAAAATTTCCGTTAAAAGTATAGAATTTTTACCAGTTTCTACTTCTTGTTGTTGTCGTTGTGGTTGTTGTGTTAGTTGCGAACAAGCAACCGGGAAACGGAAGTGTTGGTTGAAAATTTGTTCGCTTCAAATAAATGTTTAGTTTCATATGTATACATGTATTAGTGCGACTGTGCATGTATGCGTAACCAAAGTAATATTTAAACACTCAGTTATTTACATGCTCTATTTGCCTACAGGGTGTTTAAGCACGGTACGTAGTCAGCTAAAGGATTTTGTGAAATTAATATAGGGACTCCAAGGTAACACTGTTTTCACCATGAATTTTCGAAATTCACCTTTTTCTATGAAATTCTTTAATTTAAAGTTTATTTCAGTTCGGGCAGGAATATTTGTTTCTTATATGTGTGAAGATAAATTCGAATTTAAAAACCAAAGACGCACTTTAGCGCCACTTTCTGCCTTCAACAGGGCACAATATGTTATTAACAGAGCACTGTTAACTGTTTAACAGTTACAATAAGTAGAATAGTCTCCTAATTTGCAATTATTCAATTCACATTATGATCATTACTGAAGTCGTCGGGGTCTAGTAGGTAGTGTGTTGGCTTCGAGCCCCAGGCCAGACATCAAAATAAAACACAAAAAGTATTTCTTGGGCTACTTCCTCTCAGCAGATTTCTGGCAAAAACTCTGAGAGTAAATAAAAAATTACCATGAAAAGTTTCTCAAAAATCTGTCGTTCGGAGTCGACTTTAAATGTAAAATTAACACACACAACATAAGTGGTGTTAGAAACTAAGTCGTAATCCTGACTGAAGGGTTGTAATGTATGTATGTACATATGTTCATTACTATTTGTGAATAATAACGTTGAAATGTATAGGATTGTTAGCGTGGATTTTCATATTCACTACCACGGTTCGAAAGAGTACCCTCTGGCCTACCATTTGCATATAGTCAGATAGGTGTACTATCTATATATTCCCAAATGGCCACTGATCTTCTAGAGAATTATCAATCAAAAAATTAATAGTTTCATAGCGAATTTTCTCGATACCATATCACTTTATATGTGACTATATTGCCGATTATTGTAAGAGGCCTTGGAACCTTATTTTGAGTATGATATGGTACTTATGAACCTAGTATTTGTCCTAAAATTATCTCCTAAACAAGTGGGCTTGTTCAGATGGATACTGTTAAATATCTAACAGTGCTCTGTTAAGGGCAAACTTTGCTTTCTTAAGTCATAATTCTTTTCTGTTAACGCCAAATGTAGCACTGCTAAAATTTATGGATTGCGTCTTTGATTTTCGAATTCGAATTTATCTTCACACACATCTTTCTCATACGTACGAGTATAGTATTCGTTAGAAAAATATTACTAACTACCATGTAACGAATTTATCGAGAACTGTTAATTCCCTTTTAAAAGTAATAGACTTTCACATTATTTCAGGCGTCAGTGGCCTTATGTAATTATGTCTAGGATTCATTTTCGCCATTAACCATTTAACGTTATCATTCTAATAGCAAAGATATCAACCTATGGTTGTTTCTTTGGTGGGAAAAATTTATTTTCTGGACAGGATCAATTTTCACACTTAAATTTAGAATATGAAATCCGTTGTTCTCCAGAAAGATGACATCAAAAGCTAACTTCGTAGGAAGAACGAAGGTATCTGTTTGCTTTAAATGAATGAAAAAGTAATAGAAAAAGTGAACAGTGAACCGAGGAATATCTACTCCTCTGACCTCATTACCTAAGATTGGCTGAAAAAATAAAACTTTCGTGATCATTTCGTAATACATACATACATAACATACATAATTGATCATTACAACCCTTCAGTCAGTATTACGACCTAGCTTCTCACACCACATCAATGGCGGGACCTACAGTTTAAAGTCGACACCGAACGACAGATTTTTGAGAAACTTTTTATGACAATTTTATTTATTCTCAGAGTTTTTGCCAGAAATCTGTTGAGAGGAAGTCGCCCTAGAAATTTTTTTTTATATTTCATTTGGTTGGAGATGTCTGACCTGGGATTTCTTGAACCTTGGCCTCACGGCTAATAAGCCAACACACTGTATATTAGATCACGGCGACTTCATTTCGTAATACTGGCTGCAAATGTAGTAGAAAACTTGCTTTACAATTTTTTACCTGGTATTTAAAAAAAAATTATTCACGCGAAATACTTCCCCAACAATCAGATAGGATGCCACTGGGCCTATACTTAAGTCTCTGATTCGGATGTATGGTATGAATCGAAATATGTTTGACTCATAAGCCTACTCATAACTTTAGAAAAGACACATAAGCAAAAAAGACAGAGCAGCAAGCAGAGCAAACGCACAACCTCCTAGTGAGTATTTTACTGTTCGTATGCGATTCATACTTATTTTGAGATTCGTGTATAAGTATGTTGAGTTATGGAGAATCGAAATCAACAACGTCATACGTGCTGTTAAGTATGAATATGATGAGTACTTCAAACTTTAGAAATGAGTAGAGATTCCCTGATATTAAAATAAGTATGAATGCGTATAAGTATCGGAAATTATGAGTATGATTCGATTCTACTCATATTTTTGTATACTCATTGCTGATCTCTGATCCATACATACGCATACATACATACGTAATTGGTCATTACAACCCTTTAGCCAGAATTACGACCTTGTTTCTCAGAATGCGTGTAAGTATCAGAAATTATGAGTATTATTCCATTCTACTAATCTTTTTGAATACTCATTGCTGATCTCTGTGGTATACTTGGTGTTTGGTGTCTTTCACCAACATACTACCATGGGTAGAGGCTTTTCTGCACCCTGTATATGGTTCACATATGTAATACTTGGTTTTTTATTTGGATTCTTTTTATGCTAAAAACTTTTATTACTAATGTAAGCGTGTGTGTCTCATTGTGGGTGCGAACGACGAGTGAGTGTGTGTCCCCTTTTGGCACTGGCGAAGTGTAAAGCCAAGTGAGTCGTGTTTTGTGCGGAGATAAACACCCTCAAATTTGAATTTTTCATTCCATTTTTTTTTGCTTTCATTTCTTTTTATTCCTTTTTTTTTCCATACTCTTACCAATACATTAACAGTAAATACTGTGTTATTTAAACCAATACAAATACAAATACACTGACATATATTTTTTTTAATTCGTTTTTTTTTTTGTACAACTACAAGCACAATTTTTCACAGAATTACATTCCATGCAAAACAAAACGTTAACACATGTCAAGCAGCTGGAGGCTAAATGTTGCTGCATATGTATGTAGTATGTATTGAACGAGGGTGGTTAGTAAAATTATTTTAAAAACGAAGAGTATTTCTGGCAACCCTTTTAACAAAAAAGTGTTTTAGTTATCCTTTGTGTCTGCTTGCTTAGGGGCCAGTAGACAAAATGAATATTTTTTTTTTTGGAAATATTTTGCAGACTTTTCAATTGACTCAC
Organism: Sarcophaga variegata; assembly: GCA_932273835.1. NCBI lineage: Eukaryota > Metazoa > Arthropoda > Insecta > Diptera > Sarcophagidae > Sarcophaga > Sarcophaga variegata. The sequence goes on along the minus strand of OW026362.1, from coordinate 111,312,407 downwards.
TTTGGCATGGCTTTTATTTGACTTTGCAGTTGAAATAGTTTTATTCAGCGAAAACAAAAGTACGTTTTCCACTTTATCAAACCCATATGGTACGCGTATGAATAAATTTTTTTTCCGTTTTTTTTTGGTTTCGTTTTTTATTTTGTAACGAATTTCAAAAACTGTTCTATTTTATGGGAAATGAAAAACTTATGATGTGCCGAAATGGAATAAAATGGTGGAAAAAAATAAATTCTGCGTAAAATCTAAACTTAGTTTCCAGCTACCCCGTTAAGCTCTTGACAACTAAATGCCCAATAACTTTGGCTAAAAGCTGGACGAGACAAAACAAAAAATAAATCGTATAATTCTTTAGTTCTCTTATAAACAATCGGGTTTTATAATATTTACACAGTGAAACAATCCAATTTTTTTTGTACATTTCCGTAGCTGCAACCAACCAGTTTCCCCGCTTATATCCCGTGCAACTTAGGAAGACAGAGCCTTTTATCTTCATTCTTAATCCGCTGTTTTTATGTCTGTGTGCTCTGCGCTCTCTTCATCTCCGAACTTTGTTTATCTTGAAAAAGTTGAAACGCTTTTTTGATAATTTGTTTTCGAAACTTCTTTTGTTTTGCAGTACATAGTCGGGCGGAAAGACAGACAATGTTTTGCTAAAATTTTAGCTGACAAATAACGCAATTATGTTGAGAATATAAATTAATTATTTCGCGTTAAAGTAAGTTTTTTTGGGAGGGAAATGCTTGATGATTTCATTAGCGTTGAAGTTTTCAATTTAATTTCAATTTCGAAAAAATTCCTTCAAATTTATTGGATTAAAGTATTATTGACGCTGCCAAACAACGCAACGTAAGTTTTTAAGATTGTAAAAAATATGCGTTTAATATGCCGTAATTAATTGTAAACGAGCAGTACGAGTCTTGAATGCCTTAACCAAAGAGTATCTTTATTTAAGACTTGAATATTGTTATGTTTTTTTTTACTTTTTAAAAACGTTTAAAATATGATCTCGTAGATTACATACAAAATAAAAATAAATTTGTGTTTAGTTTTAATTAAAATTCTTTATTATTTGCACAATTCAACGTGCCACTGCTCACAACTTGATGTAAACAACAACAATTGCTTTTCTTTGTTATTCCTCTGTTTATACCCTTTGCATAAACAATAACAATCACTGGGCAATTATTCGACAGATCTTTGTAACGGAGATCTTCAAACCACGATTATTCTCTTCAAACAAACCGCTTCTTCATACAAGACTGGCTGAACTTCACTAACTCAGTGGCCTGCTTTGCCTTGCCTTTTATATGACAACGTAAACAGTCTGATGAATGTTCTTAAAGGGGAATGTTCATGGTTCGTTGTTTATATTTATTCTTGTAGTATTTGTTGTTGTATTTTTGTTTACTTCAGTCAGGATTACTACCTAGCTTCTCACACCACTTATACTGTGTGTGTTAATTTTATACATGAGTGGCGGGACCTACAGTTTAAAGTCGACTCCAAACGACAGATGTTTGAGAAACTTTTCATGGCACTTTTTATTTACTCTCAGAGTTTTTGCCAGAAATCTGCTGAAAGGAAGTCGCCGCAGAAATACTTTTTGTATTTTGTTTTGATGTCTGGCCTGGGGCTCGAACCCTGGTTTTACGTCTAATAAGCCAACACACTACCTACTAGACTACGGTGACTTGTTATATTAAGCAATACGATAATTTGTAAACAGGTTTGGTTACTGCATTGTTTTGTTTTTGTGGATTTTGTTTATAATTTTAATATTAAGCGATGTAAAAGCAAAACAGCAGTATCTTGATTTTTCATTTTTACAATAAAAAATTAAGTGTTCGGGCTAAATAAAGGACGTTAGCGAACTCTTTTCAAGTTGGCATGATCTTAACCTAGTTCCGAAGCATATTTTTCAATAAACATTCCTTTTTTAATATCCGAGTCCATATATTCCAAGTCCTTCCTTGATTTCTTTAAGCTTGAGAACTCCAAACGAGTGTGTGTCCAGCGATGTTGCCAGTTGTGGCCAATTGGTTACCAGTTGGTTTGTCGTATGCCGTATTCAATTGGCTTAGGGTTCTACAATCACAGATTCTCAACTATTTATCACACGGGATATTGTTTACTTATATGGAATGAAATATTCCATTATATGCTCGTTAAACTATTTCTAAAGTCGGTTAACAATATATAGCAACGTGCCAAGCGAGGGCTGCAGACAGAACCTTCTCTCAGTAGATACTAAGACCACCGACCAAGAAATTCGTCGTAGTCTAGTAGGCAGAGTGTTCTTTTATTAGACGTGAGGCTACAGTTCAAACCCCAGATCAGACATCTCCAACAAAACGACCGCTTTCTCTCAGCAGATTTCTGGCAAAAACTAATGAGAGTAAATAAAATTGCCAAATTGCTATAAAAAAGTTTCTCAAAAATCTGTCGTTCGGATCCAACTTTAAACTGTAGGTACCGCCACTTATGTATAAAATCAACACATCCAATATAAGTGATGTGAGCTAATCCGAATAATCCCTTGGATTTTTTTAACCTGAGAATTCCAATCGAATGTGTGTCCAACTATATGACCAGATGCGGCCAATCTCTGACCAGTTGCTTTCGAGTATTTCGTATTCATTTGGTTTAGGGTTCCATGCTTCTATCAAAGATTCTCAGCATTCTTCAACACAAGGGATCCAGTTTACATGCCGTATTCTATGCATATAATGAAATATTCCATCATATTGGCATTAAATTCACCGGCTTAATGATGGTATTGCCCAGATAAATGAAAGTATTTCACGTACAATTTGATCATTAACGCCCTTCAGTCAGTATTAGTACCTAGCTTCTCACCCTACCTATGTTGCGTGTGTAAATTTTGTCGATAAGTAGGACCCAGATGACAGATTTTTTTGGGAAGTTTTTCATGCCAATTTTATTTCACTCACAGAGGTTTTGCCAGAAGACTGCTGAGAGAAAGTCACGGAAGAAATATTTTTCCGTAGACTCGACTAGACTACGGCGAATTCAAATGCTTGTTTAGTCTGGCAGATGTCGCTATCCTGCTGCCCTATCTCTATGACTAGCTTAACTTCTCGAAAACTAACTTTAAACCATTATTTTCCCTCTCAAGTGAATTCATTTAAAAAATAACGAATCCAACCAGTTTTTTTTAATGCAAATGGCCTTCGAAGAAATTAATTTATTTCCTTATTATATACTTTAGGGCGTTCTTAAAGTCTATTTATTTAATTCTAAACCATTTATATGCTTTAAAATATTAATGCTATAAACTTTGAAATTGTTTTAATTACCAACATAAACTCTTAGAAATTATTCCTTCCCCTCTCTTTATTGTCGTTCTTTCTAAGAATTACTACAAAATGTTTTGAATTTCAAATGTCAATACATACATTCAAATTACACTTACAAGTCCTCTAAAGATACGTATCGAATTTGGGATCCCTTTACAAGGAAATTTTACTTAAATTTTCTCATTAATTTCTTATTACTGGCCTAAGCAATGTTCAAACAATGTCTAACGACAATACAAAAACAAAAGATGAAAACATAAAGAATTCCATAGCATACCTTGGGGCTGATGTAGTAATAGCATAAAGCAAAGTATACTTTTAAGCTGTTGAAATTATAATTTGAAAGCGTAAAACACAAGAAACTGAAATTCTCTCGTAAAATAATTAATTTAATGCATATTTTTTTCTCTTTCTTTCTTTCTCTCTTTCCCTCTTTCTTTTTGTATGTTTTGCTCCATAATGTAAATTTCATTGTACTGACTGACACTCTTTACCCCCGTGGGTTTCAGATATTTTGATAAGTAAAGAAGGAGTTGAAGGCTGTATAATGGGTGGCATTGTAAAATTTAATGGTATTTCTTTAGAGTAAACAAATGCTAATGACTTAATTTATTCATTAGGACATAGAATACCACCCACAGCCGTTTTTGTTCTGCAGCATTAAGTATTTGCCGTACGGACAGTAGACAAGGAATTTCAAATTTTATTCAAAAGCGTTTTTGCTAGTTTTCAAATATCGAAAAGAGGATACAAATTTGGAAAAAAATTCGGTTTTTTTTTTCTCTCAAATGATTCTATCTTTTCAACAACACCAAGCAAATATATATAACGGGTGATTTTTTTAGTATAGCATGAGGATTCGTGATATGTAGCAAAAATATTTGACAAGGTTAACCATTTTATCACTGCACTGTGTGGGAAATGTGATAAGAACGTAGGATAGAAACTCATTTTTGGCTCAATAGCTATGCTAACAAATAGAATTTGCTGCGAATGTCTGCTAGAGTGTTCATGAGCACGCTGAAAATGCATTCTTTGATGAGGCATCATTTAAAATACAACGGATTTCAACAAAACAGTGCCACATAGCAGCTGGCACTCGTTATTATTAAGATACGCCAAGTCAGGTCAGGTGGAAGTGGTAGCTCTGATATCCCAAAGCTCACTTGAGCACGCATAGCGGCCCGTTGTGATGCCACGGGTGAACGCAGTCCCTGTACTGACCAAGTTCAACCAAAATCAGGGAAGAGGAAGAAGTTGGTCAGCGCAAGGGCTGCACTATTAAGGCACGAATTTTAAAGCAAATTATTTCCCGTCATTTGATTAAATGGACGCCACACTAAACATGTGTGTACCAATAAATTTTAAAATCCAAGACGCAACCCATAAATTTTAGCAGCGCCACATTTGGTGTTAACAGAGTATAATTTTCTCTTAACAGAACAAAATTTGCCCTTAACAGAGCACTGTCAGCTGTTTAACAGTATCCATCTGAACAAGCCCTCTTGTTTAGGAGATAATTTTAGGACATACACTAGGCCTATGAGTACCATTCCATACTCAAAGGAAGGTTCCAAAGCCTCTTAATATAATCAGCAATATATTCACATATTTTTTATAGAAAATTTTCTCAGTGGCCATTTTAGAACATATAAGAAATAGTACACCCATCCGACTATATGCAAATGGTAGTCCAGAGAGTCCTCCTTCGAACCGAGGTAGTGGGATAGCTGGAATAATTTTGAGATTCGAGAACATTAGACCCCTCCATCCCCCATCAATCCTCCTATACATATCAACACTATTATTCACAAATCATAATGATCATAATGAGAATTAAATTGTATGTCACTATTCTGCAATAATTGGAAAGTAGAAGACTAATCTACTTATTTCCGCTGGTAAACAGTTAACAGTTCTCTGTTAATAGCACATTTTGCACTGTTAAAGGCGAAAAGTGGCGCTGCTAAAAGTGTGGGTTTGCGTCTTGGTTTTTAATAACAAATTTATCTTCACACACATCCACTAAACTACTATCAGCGGGTATATTCCAGTCACAATTTCTTTTGCTCTTTGTTTATTACAAAACCCAAAGAAATCACCCGTTATTGTATGTATAAACAGAAGAAGCCGCAATACTTGTTGTAACCCTTCGTAAAACCTCAACCCGCGTCCCCATCACCAACCTACTACATACTTACTGTTCAACCATTCAAGCGAAAGTAGGGAGCGAGAAAAAAAATATAATTTTCCTATAAAAAGCAATGAATATTATTTAAAGAGATGAAAAAGCAAAGTTAAAACTAAAAATACACTCACTGAGCAAAAAAAAACCCCGTATACAAATACAAAAATAATCATAATAATATGCAAAGTACACACACACACACAAATGAAATGTAGTTGGAAAGAGCAACAGAAAGCAAGAAAAAAAATGTAAAAAAAATATCCACTAACAAACGGACCAATGAACCAGCCAACCAAACGGAAAAGGAAATGAGTGATGGGATAAAGAAAGAGCCAGCGAGAGAGAGAGAAGGAGAGAAAATAGAAGGATACACACTTACAGAGTAAAAGAATGGCGGGATAAGAGCAAAAACCAACAGATTCGTAAACAATGCACTCTTCCACAAGGATAATGTGTTGTACTTTACAGCATAACAGTGTGAACGAAAATAAGTGGCACACATTGGAATCATAGAAGTGGAAATAGTTCGGTAGGTACTTTCAGAGTATTGAACTAATAGGTAGCGATGTTGACTGCACCGAAAACTTCCTCTTACCGGAGGGTTTGGCAGGAATGTATTTATTCATAATTTGAATAGAAATCGGTGTGAACTGTTGTAAATACCACTTCCAACGTGAAGATTGTCTGGCAACCAATTTGTAAGAAACTTTTAAACGATATGCTGGTGACATTTCGTTGATGTTGGCTGATTAAAACCAAATAGTTCAGGCACATCAAACCACACCAAATTGTGAAAATAAAACGGAAATCAAGGCTTGGAATGGCCGCAACGGCAATTCTAGAATGTGTATGAAGATAAATTCGAATTTGAAAATCCAAGATGCAATCCATAAATTTTAGCAACGCCACATTTGGCGTTAACAGAGCAAAATTTTCTTTTAACAGAACAAAATTTGCCCTTAACAGAGCACTGTTAGCTGTTTAACAGTATCCATCTGACCAAGCCCACCTGTTTAGAAGCTAATTAAGCTGTTAAACAGTTAACAGATCTCTGTTAATAGCACTTTTTGCCCTGTTAAGGCGAAAAGTGACGCAGCTTTGGTTTTTAAATTCTAATTTATCTTCACACACACTCTAGATGCACACAAATTTTACTAACAGTGAATGTATCAATAAGGAATTGCACACTTTTCATTGATTTAAACAAAGATCACAGAAAATATTTTCAAAACTGTATGAAAACTCTCTTCCTGTAGTGGCTGCACAAAGTTTTTGTAATTTTCACCATTTTTGTACGACATTATGCTCTTCCAACTGTTGGCATTAAAACAACTACCACGCCATGCCGTACCATCAAATAATGTATAATTCTTTTAGCAAAAGAACAAACTCTTTAGGAATAAATAAAATTATGATTTCAAAAACTGAGAGCACAAGAAGATGAAGCAACTAAGTACTCAGATATAATGACTGCGAAACGAAGCAGAAATTAAAGCTGCTCGTTACACAACAGAAATTACAAAAAAAAAAAAGAAATGACAGAGCAAGAGTTCGTTCTACCTAAAGACCATGAGTAGAAGATAAAAAATAAAAACACAAAAAAACAAACCACATAACCAAAGGATAATCATTTTAAAGCCACACAGCCAACATTATTGTTTAACGAAAAAAAAAGGTAGCATATATCAAGGGGCGAATACAACACTGCCAAAGTAATATTTTGCTTTTCATTTATAGAATAAAATAAGCATTGCTTATCATTTGTTCGTAGCTGCTCTTAACTGTCATTCTTTTTCCTTTCTCGCTCTCTCATTTTAATAATAAAAACAACAAAAAGAAAATCAACGGATTGTAACAAACGCTTGTCAAATTTAAATTCATACTTCTATGCATAAGCGCCATAAAATATACTTTAGTTTGTTATTTTAAGTTTTTATTTCTTTTTTAATATTTTTTTAAATATTTTGAAATGAAATCATCTCAACTGTTGAAAAAATAAAAATTTTCTTTTACTTGCTTTTTAATAAAATAGTGGAATTGGTTTTATTTTCTTTTCCACATTGAATAAAATGCAGAGTAGAGCACTAGCTACAACTATGGGTAGAAAAATTGCTAAGAAAATATGGAAAACAAGGTCAGAATTCAAAACCAATTGTCAAATTATCTTCTAAATTGGTTTAATTTTTGGAGTGCGGAAGCCGCTATTCAACGTCAGTAATTTTCAAAAGCTCTTGGATTTTTAATTTATCCGTCTTATGTAGCTCATGTACAGCCAATTGCAGTCAGTTTTAGACGAGGTTTAAAAGATATGTGGGGACTGGCATTATAATGTCGAGCAAGTCCGGTATTATTCCGTTTTTTTTAATACTTCCGTTCAACCAGTCGAATCCGAACAAATGCTCAACATAACTTGGCTTAAAATCGTTTATTGAAGACCAAGTCTTTTTCATTAAGTATAGCTTCTGCTCAAATTATCATCAAATCATCCAAAAATTAAGACACCGTGGTTCAAAACCGAGCTTCGACATCTCCAATAAAACGAAATATGAAAACATATTTCTTCAGCGACTGCCTCTCAGCAGATTTTTGGCAGAAACTCTCTGAGAGTAAATGAAATTGCCATGAAAAGTTTCTCAAAAGGCTGTAGTTCGAAATCGACTTTAAACTGAAAGTGCTGTATAAAAATTAACACACACAACATAGGTGGAGTGCGAAGCTAGGTAGTAATCCTGGCTAAAGGGTTGTAATGGTCAATTTCATCCTGTAAGTAAGGTATGCTTTCATGCTGTCCTGTGGTTATTTATGGTGTGGCCTCTATCTTCTGACAGTTTGCACGGCGGTGGTGATTCATTCAACGGTCCGTAACTGGCACCATCGTTTGTCTCAGTGCATCTTTTACTTCAAAAGTTTATGAGTGGCATCCAACAGAAGCATTCCCAATCCAGCGTTTACTTTCAGTACTTTCACCGTTCATTTTAGAAACTTTTCGACATATTTCTGTATCTCTCCACAAAAACTCTTAATTATCTCGATTCCTGTACAAAGCATCACTTTATTTTTTGCCTCTTAAAGAGATCATCATTAAACCTGCTTTTCGAAACAGATAAAATGGAAAAGTTTTTAAAAAATCTGTCGTTTGGTGTCGATCTTAAACTGTAGGTCCCGCCACTCATATATGAAATTAACGCACACAACATAAGTGGTATGAGAAACTAGGTCAATAATCCTGACTGAAGGCTTGCAATGACCAATTATGTATGTACATATGTATGTGTGTAATGTTGAATTTCATTATCGTTAGGAACCGTTAAATAAAGCAAAGCCAGACACTATCACGAGAAATATCAAACCAAGGCAGAGAAGTGACTCGAAATTGGCGTACGGCTGGTAACATGTTTTCCCTTTAATTTGTAAAATTTTATAATGTTCTGTTATTTGAAATCCTAACTTCTTAAGGCTTCACATTTCATTCTTGCCATTGTATAATTAAAAAAAATATTATTTCAGTCATACCTGCTGCTGCCACCAATTCTGTGTATATTCCCCTGTGTAATTTTTTGTCTTTAAAAAAAAACAGAGACTTGGCTTGACTTTTCTGGCTACGAAGGATGCCAAAATACACAAAGCCACCACCACAATACAATTATTTTAATTTGCGAAAATTTCTTTTTTTATTACGTCGGAATAACAATGTTTTTCAGAAAATAAACAAAAAAAAAGCGACCATTGTCAGCACATGGAAATAAATTATTATGGAAATTCTACACAGGAATGGTTTGTCTTGCTATTCAAATTTTAATTTCAATTTTATCTTTTGCATTTAATTTTAACTGTATACCAAAAAATAAAATAAATAATGCAATACAGGGAAGCATTTTCAAAAAAAAAAAAAAAAAATTAAAAAAAAAATATTTTAATACGGTTGTCATGAATATGAGACGAATTCCGAGATAAGTTTCTAAACCCGTTGTTTTATTCTTTAATAAAACTCTATCCAGAAGTGTTATAATAATGTTATGTCTTTTCCTTTTAAACAGAGGTCAGCAATGAGTATTCAAAACGATGAGTAGATTCGAATCATACTTATAATTTCTGATACACGCATTCATACTTATTTTAATGTCATACTCATACTGCTCATATTCAATGTTTGAAATACTCATAGTACTTAACAATACGCATGATGTTATTGATTTCGACTCTCCATGACTCATCGTATACACGAATCACAAAATAAGTATGATTCGTGTACGAACACTACAATACTCACAAGAAGGTTGTTTGTTTGCTCTGCTTGCTGTCTTTGTCTTTTTTGTTTATGTGTCTTTCTTCTTTTTCTGTAAATGCAACAACAACTAAGACTGTAAATTTTGATGAATGAGTCGAGTCACTCGGATCATTTATAAGTATTTTTCTAAACTTATGAATCTGAATGAGAAGGCGTATGAATCGAACATATTTCGAATGTTATGAGTTTGATGTCAACGTTGTACTCATACTCATTGCAACATGTACTTATAAATCAATGTTGTACTGAGAACGAATGAATCAGAGTAGTTGAATTTCAATACTGTTGACTCACTCATACTCAAAATTTAATGAGTACTTATGAGTAGCGAAAAAGCGATTTATTGCTGATCTCTGCTTTTAAAACCGCTTAAAATACGAGCTCGTAAATTGCAAATAAAATAAAAATTAATTTGTGTTTAATTTTAATTAAAATTCTTTATTATTCGCCACTGTTTACAACTTGATGTAAACAACAACAATTGCCTTTCTTTATTATTCCCCTGTTTATATCCTTTGCATAAAGAATAACAATTACTAGGCAATTGTACGACAGATCTTTGTAACGGAGATCTTCAAACCATGATTATTCTCTTCAAACACACCGAGTCTTCACTCACAACTGACTGAACTTCACTAAATCAGTGGCATGCTTTGCCTTTTTTATGGCAGAGTAAACAGTCTGATGAATGTGCCTGAAGGCGAATGTTCATGACTTTGCCTTCACGAAATCTCTATAAATGTAAACATTGTTGTTTACTTGTTTACAATTTTTTTATGCTGGTGTTTGTTATATTTTTGTTTACTTGTTTACCATTTTTTTGTATGCTAGTGTTTGTTGTTAGATTAAGCAGTACGATTATTTGTAAACATCTTTGTTTACTTCATTGTTTTGTTTTTGTTGCTTTTGTTTATAATTTTAATATTAAGCGATGTAAAAGCAAAACACCAGTATTTAGATGTTTTCTAATTTTGTAACAATATTTTTATACGGTTGCCATGGAAATGAATTCAAAGATAAGTTTTTAAAACTCTATCCAGCAGTGTAATAATAACTTTAGTAGTCCATCCAGAGTACCCATTTTTTTGTCAAGAATATTGTTGTTGTAATTGTTGGCAACTGAATATTTAGTGTTTAAAAGACAAAACATGTCCATCTTTCCCCATGAGTTTGCATGACCATCTGCATGCAAATCTCTTGCGTTCATTGTAAATTGATTGACACACTCAACTGCGATTAATTGTCTTTATCATGTCGATACGTAATTTGTCCTTTCATGTACATTTTCCAAACGGAATATAGGTCTAGGCCATATTTCTTGTATATGCTCTCCCTTCCCATTGTATTCCGATTCAATTTTTTTGTTAACCAAACTTACACGTACTTTCGTACTTCACTTTACTTGAACTGTAAATAAAACATTTCCATCGTCGTATATATTTTATTTCCTTTTTTATTTTTATACGTTTGTTGGCATATTTTTTATGCAAATAAAATATGCCAAAAAAAAAAAAAAGAGGAGAGGAGAGAAATTTGCTCTGCACGTAAAACTTTTCTTTGTTTATAAGAAAGAGTGCAAGAGAAAGCATGGAGGTATGATGTGCATCTTCAAGTGTAAATATGCAATAAAAAAAACCAATACATACCCATACAGATCAGACCCAGAAAATGTACTCGCTCTTGTATTCGTATACGTATACAAAAGGGCATGATGCTGATGCTGATGATGATGACTGTAACTCACTCACTTATTCACTCACTTGTTCTCACACATGGTTACATCGACAGCAAAGCAAGAGAAGTAAATAATGCTGAATATTCGATATTCATACGCGTATTGTTTTCTTGTGGTGTTCGTTAGTTGTAGTAGTTCTCATATTGTTTTTTTTTCTTTTTGGCATTCCTTTTTCTCTCAAGTAGATTTTCACACAAAAGTTTTATTTCCATGGACAGCATCATCAATGCATAGTTTTGGGGGGAGGTCATACGTGTTCGTCAAGTGGTTCAACAGTTCTTAACTCAACTTTAATTGTGTCAGTAATCTGCGAATCACTTTTTAAAGCGAATTAATAACGTGTCCAGCTCTGGATGCCACTGAATGATTTATTTTATGGAGACAATAGACTTCTGCAGCAGAATTGAGTCTGAACTATGTTTTGCAAGATGATTCTGAAGAAAGCAATTTGTCCGGACAATGACGCTAATAATTATTAAACAATGTCTCCGTACGTGCGACCAATTATACCACAAATGCCTCTTGTTGACGGTCAGCAACTTACTTGCTTCCTTAATTGGTGATTACAACCCTTCAGTCAGGATTATAGTCCTAGCTTCTCATACCACTTATACTGTGTGTGTTAATTTTATACGTGAGTGGCAGGACCTACAGCTTAAAGTCAACTCCGAACGACAGATTTTTTGAAAAACTTTTCATGGTAATTTTATTTACTCTCAGAGTTTTTGCCAGAAATCTGCTGAAAGGAAGTCACCGAAGAAATATTTTTTTCCCATATTTCGTTTTGTTTGAGATGTCTGACCTGGGTTTTCAACCGAGGCCTCATGTCTATTAAGCCTACACACTACCTATTAGACTATGCAGACCTCAGTGTATTATACGCACGAGCAACTTGTCCCATAAATGCCTCATGTAGTAATTTTATCCATGGGAGGGACCTACAGTTTAAAGTCGACTTCATAGGACAGATTTTTTGAGAAACTTTTCATGGGAATGTTACTGGGAAGTTACTGTCAGAAGACTGCTGAGCGAAAGTCAGCGAATTTTTTGTTATTCGTTGTATTTGAGATGTCAGCTGGGCTTTCAACCACGGCCTCACGACTAATAAGCCAACACACTACCTACTAGACTACGGCGACTTGGGTGTGCAACTGTCTCTGATAAAATGCCAACGAACGTTTTGGGTTGGATGGCCAATAGTTATTGCCTGATGATACTGCGAAATAAGACAGTGATATCTTGCTTCCGTGTTTAAGGAATTGAAGGCAAGACCTGACAACTTTCGAAGTTATCAATACTGTACTGCGATTTGTGCTAAATTTGTTAAGAGCTTGTCCAGTTCCTAGAAAGTTCATTACGCCTATCCTGGTACTACCAAAAATAGAAATTCAAAATCGAAATCTTGGCCAAAAGAATTGCTCAACAATTTTCTTTGGCTGCATTTCGTTGGAGCGAACTAATCTCAAAGAAAATCTATTCACAGCCTATCCATAATATAGAAGACCATGTGGTAACGTGCTAGTAGCTGGGAATCCCTAAGGACGCAGAGGCAGTGAGACGAGCCTCGCATTAAGGAAGTCTGGGCTAACGTAGAGAGTGGAGCCCCTGTTGTAGTCGTATATTTCATCAATTCTACTATCAATGTATTGTCTCTGTTGATATACTTTAATGTAGGGTGGTGCTATTTGTCAGTGCTTTCTTTCTTTCTACGGATGTGTGCCAACTTCACTTGTACTTACAACTTTGCTGTTGAGTGTTGAAAACAATTTTTAGTTTTCTGAAGAGAACTTTTATTGTTGTTGTTGTTGTTGTTGTGTTCGTTGGCAAGTAGTTGACACAACTTAAAAATAATGACATCAAACAATAACTGCGTTTTATGCAAAACGAATACGACTTACGAAGACAAGCAAAGAGAACAGAAAAATAAAAAATGCCATGATTACACATAACAATACATATACAAATAAACAAAAACAGAAATAGAAATACAACAGAAAGAAAACAAGAAAAATTAATCGAAGGCACACAGCTGCTGGATAAAGAATTTGTGCACAGAGAGAGAGAGAGAGGGATAGTGCGAGAAATAAAAATACATTTCAGAGTAAAAAAACACAGGCAGTGAATTTAACCAACTTGTCACGTTTAGTTTACATTCTATTTACGGTAAAATACACTTACATTTACAACTACATTTACATTTACATTTACATTCATGTCTTCATCTACATTACGCTCTTCGACTAATGAAAAGTAACGACATCAAACATGACAACTAAGCACTGAGAGAGAAAGCGGGAGAGATAGTGAGAGAGAGTGTGGGTTATTCACTCATCCTTACTAATGCGTAAGTACAGCTAAAAAATTCTTAGAGATACATTTGATAGAGAAATAGTGAAACAATATGAACCAAAATACATATGTACTCTTCGCATCTATGTCTGTCTGTGTGCTTTTAGCTGTTGTTCGGTATTATTTTGTCTTCTTTTTTACGTACTTTTCTAGCTTCTTAAAAATTAGTATCACCAGAGCATGGCGCTTTGAAAGGAAAATCCGTAGGAGAAAAGCACTTGAAATGAGAAACAAGATTATTTAATTTAAAAACATGTTTTTTCCTTAGCATACTTACAGGATTTCTTTTCCTGTTTTTTGGTTTTTTGTTTTGGCATCCAAAAACATCTTTTTCAATTTCGTTTCATTAATACACTAAACCAACATCAAAGCGAACTTAAATCTAAAATCATGTTTAGTTATACAGAATGGCTGTTTAAATAATGCCTTGAGTCGAATAGCTATGATCCTTATAATGATACGTGTAATCAAAGTGCAGAACATAATCTAACAGTAGGCCAAGCGTTTGTTATAACATTTCTTTCCTCTCCTACGCATTACATAATCCTGAAAAATGTTTCACTTTAAATACGTGTCTTTGTGTTGGTATTTATATATTTCAGAGAAGTCCACTACAGCCCACCTAAAATAGAATACAACTCTTGAGTGAAAGCCACTATCTTGTAGCACATTTTGAGCTTCTCATCGTATTCTGTTCACTGAAAATACTGTCACTGTCTGTAGAATTGAAATGCAATTAAATATACTCAGCTGGGAACTCACTTTTTTCACAGAACATAAATGATACGAACAATTCTCAATCAAGTGCTGAGAGCAGAACTCAGTTATCCCACAATTTTAGGCTCAATTCCTCGGTGAATGGTGACAGATGAGAAGAAAGATTTGTTAATATGTATACCCTGGCTTCTCTAGTCTTTTCTAGAGATCTCTTTGTAATTAAACGTTACCCAAAGATGTTATCTTGCGTCGCATTCCTGGAAAATTTTACTTGTTTAAAACACTTCCATTGCCACATTCATACACTATCTTCACATGTGTAAGTTAAACTAGGTCGGAGTGGTAGCTCTGATATCACGAAGCTCACTTGAGCACGCATAGCGGCGCATTGTGATGCCACGGATGAACGCAGTCCCTGTACCGAACAAGTTCCACCAAAATCAGGGAAGAGGAAGAAGTTGGTCAATGCAAGAGCTGCACATCAAAAGCATGACTACCCTATACTGGAAAACCAACCAGAAAGTTTGATGAACGAAGCGATATCCTTGAATTAAAAGATGATAGCTCCGTCAAACTGACAAGAAATGGGGAGCCAAATAACCTATATCTACACCTAGCAAGAGATGGACACTGACAAAGAAAGTGGATAACTGTCTCTTCTTCCTCAGCGGATCTGCATCCACGGCAGAAGTCGTTAAATGGGAGCCTCATTCTTTCCGCGTGTCTACTCATAACGCAATGATCTGTAAGCATGGCCACCGTGGTTGAGATGACGTCACGACCAAGACCAAGTAATTGGTTGGAGAAAATTGCCTTTGAAAATATCAATTTTTTGCTTGAAAACTCTTTGGAAGATCAGTGGCCATTTTGGAACACATAAAAAATAGTACACCTACCCTGCTATATGCAAATGGTAGTCCAGAGGGTTATCTTTCGATCCGTGATAGTGGGATAGCTGGAATAATTTTGAGATACGAAAAATTTAATTTTGAAAAAATATTCACAAATAATAATGATCACAGCGAGAATTAAATTTTATGTCAATAGTCTGCACAAATTGCAAAGTAGAACACTAGTCCAGTTATTGCCGCTGTTAAACTGTTAACAGTGCTCTGTTAGTAGCACATTTTGCCCTGTTAAAGGCGAAAAGTGGTGCTGCTAAAATTGTGGGTTTGTGTCTTTGCTTTTTGAATTCGAAGTTATCTTCACACACATTATCTTCACTGGGTAGAGTTAGGATTTCAGCTCCTATTCATTAGGTCAGTTTCAATTCATTGCGCTATTTTCCTTAATGATGTAGACATAGATGTTGAGATTTAGAGATGTTTCCCATGCAATCTTCCTAGCTGCATATGGATTCCTAGTGTTTTCTGAAAACAGTTACTTTCAAATCCAAGGAGATTTGATGCCCTTGTTTTGTTTCACACCAAGCTTAATGCCAATTCCATTGAATCTAATAACCAAAAACTCCTCTACTATTACTACGTACTTTATCTCCAATCAATTTCTACTAACTGTAGCTGCCCTAGTTGTTTTTCATACCTACAAGTGTACTGCTATACTATGATTTCAGACAAACATCTTATTTTTCTTGGTCATTATTAGTCTATTTTGTGTTTTAATGATATCTTTGACCCCCTCCCCCCACTCACCTTTCTGTTATTGTACGATTTAAGGTTTGTTGCAACCGTTTTACCAGTTTTACCTTTTGCTTCTTCAATAATAAATTCTTTTTCGGATGGTTTGTTTGTTTTTTTTTTTCTTTTTTCTCTTCTTTGGCCAGATTTTTGTTAGTTTTTGAGGAAGAATCGTATAAATCAAACTAACCAAAATGTATATTCGCAGATGTCGTCCCAAAAGCCCTTTAGGAAATTGCAAAAAATTTAAAATATTATATGTGGGGTCAAGGGCAATGGCAAAATTTGTAATATTTAGTAGAGTTTGCAACTCAACGTTGCTATCGCTAGCAAACGGCAAATGAAAGCAGATATCAGCTCAAATATATAAACAAGTCAAGTCAGAAACTTGCCCGTAGTAATACGGGAAAATATTGTGAAGCAAAATTAGTACAACGTTTGGACTCAATAACGTTTCCGAATTATGGAAAGTGGTAGTCCTTATAAGTCTTATTCCATACTAAGCCATGCACTTTCCTATTTTGTTTTTCTACATAAGATCCGAAGAAGTCTTAATGGTTTTTATTGAGTTGTCGCCTCCCAGACTAGTTGTCCAATATAATTCAAAAAAATATTTGACGTTGTCTTCTAAAATAAGATCCCGCCACTCATAAATAATTGAGGATTGTTTATTGCCTAGAAGTCGCCGTTGTCTAGTAGGTAATGTGTTGGCTTATTAGACGTGAAACAACGTTTAAAACCACAAGTCAGACATCAAAACGAAGATATGAAAACACATTTCTTCGGCGATTTCCTCTCAGCAGATTTCTGGTAAAAACTCTGAGAGTAAAATTAAAAATTGCCATGAAAAATTTCTCAAAAAATCTGTCGTTCGGAGTCGACTTGAAACTGTAGGTTCCGCCACTCATGTGTGAAATGAACACACACAACATAAGCGGTGTGAGAAGCTAGGTCGTAATCGTAATCAGGACTAAAGGGTTGTAATGACCAATTATGTATGCATGTGTGTATTTCGAATTCCACATTAGTTGTAGAAAATAATTCCAAAAAATACTTGACGTTTGCTTATTTTATAAAGATGATGCTTTGTCGATGCAATGGAAACGAATTGAAGGTTTTTTATTGCCTTGTAAATAGTACTGATACGGTCTTGGTAATGGTCGTGCCACCATTTAAATGCTCAGCACAGATTATATAAATTTTAGAAACTAAGTTTGAATCTTTCCCTGCAGCCTGCATAAGCAATAGTCGTACAGCATTGTGTTCAATACAGTGTTCAGGTTGAGGTTCTTCTATAGTCAAAGCAATTCGATATGCCACCACTATCTTTATCTCAGCAGCTTTCCAACAAATGGGATGACCTCAGGACTATATAGGGAAGAGACAGTTGTCTTATGGCGTTCATTTGGATCATTCTATCAGGAGTCGCCAAGACAGCCATATAGCCGAATACATTTTTTCAAGGTTGTGGAATCGAAGAAGCTTTGGTCTCTGCCACAATGCAGCGAATCTAGAGTTTGCGAACATAGCATAACTTTATAAATACAATGTAAGTATGTAAATGACGTGTAAATAAAATGTAAAGAATTTATTGCTTTATAAGTCTCTTATCCCACTCGAGATTTTTTACAGGAATAAGGATTCTGTGTTTCACCGATGTAGCTGACTGATCTACGTATTCGAGAGAAAAGTTCTTTACATGCATACATACATAACTGGTCATTACAACCCTTTAATCAGGATTACAACCTAGTTTCCCGCTAGGTTATGTTGTGTGCATTAATTTTTATACATGAGTAGCGGTACCTACAGTTTAAAGGCGATCCCGAACGACAGATGTTTTTATTTTTACTCACAGAATTTTTGCCAGAAATCTGCTGAGAGGAAGTCGCTGAAGAAATATTTTTTTTTTATATTTCGTTTTAATGTCTCACCCGGAGGTTTGAACCATGGCCTTACGCCTAACAAACCAGCACATTACATATTAGACTATGGTGACTTAAAGTTCTTTGCATATCATCATCTATGCAGTGCAATTCACTTAATTGGTCATGAAAACCCTTTAGTCAGGATTACCATATGTTGTGTGCGTTAATTTCTATACATGTGTGGCGGGACTTACAGTTTAAAGTCGACTCCGAACGACTGATTTTTGAGAAACTTTTTCGTGGTAATTTTATTTTTACTCCCAGAATTTTTGCCAGAAATCTGCTGAGAGGAAGTCGCTGAAGAAATATTTTTTTTTATAATCTATTTTGATGTCTGACCTGTGGTTTGAACCGTGGCCTCATGTCTAATAAGCCAACACTGTACCCTATACTACGGCGACTTCGTTGATTGGGTCCTTCCAACGTAAACAAGGTCGTACTCTTCGCCAACTTTCCGTCTCTCCTCCTCCATTCGAACAACATGGCCGAGAAACCGCAACCGCTGGATGTTAATACGCTGCATAACTGCCATGTCTTGGAAGAACTCATACAGCTCACTGTTGGATCGGATGCGAAAAATCATCGCCAACTCGCACTGGATCCAATATCCTATCAGGACTCGAAAATTTTAAAGTAATATTTACTTACTTAATTGGTCATTACTACACTTCAGTCAGGATTATGGACCTAGTTTCTTACACCACCCATGTTGTGTTTGTTAATTTTATTTATGAGTGGCGGTACCTAATGTTTAAAGTCGAATCCAAGTGCCGGATTTCTTAGAAACTTTTCAAGATTCGAATATTTGTCATGATGTTATTTCCATCATCTTACAACTTTTCTTAGATTTCCTATTAGCCATTTGGATTTCATTTGTTAAGCTTCTTTTTTATTTTTATTTTTTTTTTTGCCCATAAACTACATTTCAATGCTTTAGAAAATTACTACTCATATATCTTTCTTAACAACTTTGATTCATACTTATGGTACGTAGTATGGTACGTAACGTAACTCTTATACAAATACTCTTATATCATCAGACCTTTCACCTTTAGACAGAAAAAAGAAAAGAAAAGAAAAAAACAAGCAAAAGTAAAGAAGGAAAAATTCTAAAGAATACATTAAAATGGTATAGGAAAACGTACTTTACAATTGCATGTTGAGGCATTTAAGGAACATGTTTCATATTAAGGAATTCTAACCAAAAGTATACAAAAAAAAAGAAGAAAAAAGAAAACCGAAGAACAAGAAATCATTATCTTATAATTTCTTTTGCTTGCTATTGTTCAAGTACGTTTAAATCAACATGTCCCAGAAGGACAAGAACGAGAATAAGAAAGAAAATTCACATGAAATACTTAATTTTGTTTAAAAAAAAAGAGAGAAGGAAAGATTTCTTTCCTCTTTCCTTTTTATTATTATACAATCAAATTTCTACGTTTCTTTCTTTTCCTTTTTAAGCTTTAATTTTTAAATAATTTTTGAAACTTCTTTTATTTTTTTTTTTTTCATTTAATATTCCATAAGTCATCATTTATATGTGTCTGCATCACATGGTTTGCTACTTCCATACCATAAGACAAGACAGGCCACGCTAAGGCGCTAAGGAAACGAAAGACACAGAATAATACTCGTATAACAGAAGTGAAATACACTTTATCATGCCACATTTGATTTTGTAATTTTTCTTTCACGTTTTTTTCCGATTTTTTTCGTTTCAAAGAAATTTTTAATTTTCTAAAGTGTAAATCAATTTGCCCCATTCTATATGCTTTAAATAATTTTGCAGGGAAAACGTGTCTTTTAATTTAATGGAAATATATATTTTGTGGCTTTCCTTTGTTTGTTGGTGGTGTGGTCTTTTAGGTGTCTTACTCCCCAAGGCCATAAATTTATGGATAATTTAGTTTTTCGCAAAAGATTTGCTTCAGAGATAAATGATTACTTAAAAAAAAAAATATAATGGAATGATTTGGTAATAAAAAAAATGCTTTAAAAAGAAATGGTTTGTGCTCCTTGATGTAGGCAACAAAAATAATTTGTTTTAAAAATATTTTTGAAAAAATTACTTTTCATAAGTAATATACGGAGTTTTTGTTAAAGAATCTTTTACTTAAGAAAACAACATCTTTTTTATTCGACTGTTAGCTAGAAAGGTCAGGCAGCCGCTTAACATTAATAAACCGCAGTACAGCCTTTTGCATTGCGTCCATTGTCAATCTATTGTGCAGATTTGTAGCCTGCATCTCGTATTCCCAGAGCTTAAAATTTAGTTATATAGGGGGCCATCAGATCCTATCCCTCAAAGCAGATTAATCTGCGGGTACCAACCAGCGATAACCCATACTGTACGGTTGTTCAGGCATAGTGATACGTATACGAGCCCTAATGTGTCTTCAAACTTTTCCTGTCGAGTTTCAGAGAAAGGCGGTTTTCTCATATCGAAACTGAGAAACCTTTTGAAGAAGTAGTGGGCTAATGATGGTCATTTAAATATTGCCTCACAATGGAACTATTAAAGGTCCCTTTGTAATATCATCATTGGTCTGTATGCCTCTGGTTCTTGACTGTCATAATTTCTCAGCTGTTCTGAAACTTTAAAGCATTATTCCATAGCTTTATCGGAATTACCGCTGACAGGACAAGTTTTGTTAACAATTTTTTTAGTGATTTAGTCTTCCTCACCATTACACTTTCAAAGAAAATCAAGGAAGTTTTCTGGCCTTCAGTTGTACTTGCTAAGGAGTATTGTCTCTTAATAATCACTTACACCATAATGATAAGGTATTCATCCTCACTGTAGCTAACTTTTTTATTCTGTTCCGTGTGTACGCCTTTTAAGAGTCTTCTGCTTCTACCAAGTGCTTCATAGCATTAAAGGTCTTCTAACCCTCGCGGCTTTCTTAAGAGTTCCAATCGAGAAAAGTGCAATTTAATTTTCTTACATCTTAGAGATTCCATTCAATTACACAGTTGGTTCTGTAATGGATTTTTAAAGAGGAAAATTCCATCCGTAGTTAAGCTTCAGTTCTTAGGCTTTAGCTTGCTCAGTCTGTGTAGGGAATACCCTATTAAGGACCATTATTACAACTTTTCGTTAAAGTTGGGTTTAATTAAAGGTAACTTTAGCTAAAGTGAACTTTAAAGTCACCTTTAACTTCTTTTCGTTATTACAATCTAAAGATGAGATAAAGTTAACTTTTTTAAAAATATGGCAGTAACGATAACACTGCTTAATTAAACAGGTTTTTTAAACGCAGTTGAAACAACGAACTTCTTTTTTGTTGCTCAGTCTGTGTAGTTAAAGTTAAAAGTTTAAATTGGGTTTATTTAAAGGTAACTTTAGCTAAAGTGAACTTTAAAGTCAGCTTTAACTTCTTTTCGTTATTACAAACTAAGGATAAATTAAAGTTAACTTTTTCAAAAATATGACAGTAACGGAGCAATGTCGATAACACTGATTTAAACAAGTTTTTTTTAAACGCAGTGACAACAACGAACTTCTTCTTTTGTTGTGTTTGCTTATTTTGTTTATATTTAAAGTTTCCATATTGAAAATAATATATTTGTATGGCAAACATAAAGTGAACTTTAAAAGTTAAAAGTAGGATGATACTCCCTTTAGATTAACGCTCAATGAAAAAAAAAAATTATCTGCCTGTTAATTGTCTCCCTTTAGTTAATGGCAAGTTGTAATAATGGCCCTAAATCTACAGTTTCGATAGTGTTAAGTAAATTACATAATTAAAGAAGTAAGAAAACTTTTATGATGACAATTAAATTATTTCTTTACAAAACTATTCATTTAAGTTTAGTTTTCCCTTCAACGCGTCATTTGTGAAAACACTTTAAAGTTAAACGTCAAAACTGACGAGAAATTCCTTCAAGAAATGTTTTGTGTTGTTTTAATAACAACTTCCCTCTTAGACAATATAAAGCAGAAATTAAGAAGGAAATAACGGAGTATATATTCCATCATCCATCATCATCATCATCATTATACCAACCCACTTCACCACATCAGCCCTTAGCTTGAGGCAGACGACCATACCGTAGAGAAGCAACCGTAAGCAGCCTGAGCAAAAACAAAAAACATGTAAAAATTGGAATTGGAACCCAAACAAAAAGTGCATTCGTTTAAATTCACTCGCGCTGTAGAATGAGGTTAAGTTGGAAACACTAAAACGTTTGCAAAAAAAAAAAAAAATACGACAGAATGATTTTAAACATCAACAATGAATGACGGAAATAAAAATACGAAATAAACAGAATGAAAATTAAAAAGAACCAGACCCGTGCTATGCCATACATAGCCCGGCTAGCCGAGCCGAGCAGGGCAGGGAAGTGTAATGCATGGAATAGGCACAATTTACTGAATACAACTCTGCTGGCTAAGGCTACTGCAAGTGCTGTTGCTACTGCCGCTGTTGTGCGTGATGAAAATAAACATTTTATTTTGAAATTTACTCGTAAATGCAAGCGGAAATGAAACATTTCTTTTCGCTATTCATCGTCTAAGCTTTTCTTTTGTTTGCTTCTCTCAAAAAACAACACATTTGCAAAAACAATAGAAAGACAGCTGAACAGCAGAAAAAAGGGCAAAAAAAGTTGCATTAATTCAATGAAATTCGCAAATGAAATGCTAAAAGGAACATTCACTCACTCACCTGCTCACTCACTCATTCAGTATCTACTCATTCACCTGTTTACTTAAGCATTCCACTTCGAAAAAAGAAAACTAAAGTTGACAACAGTGAATGGAAGAGAATAATAAAATGAATGGAAGAAAACAGTTTAAAAGATCAACTGCGTTTGCATTTCAAAATAAATGCTTTGGCTGATGACTCTGTTTTATAGCTTGGAGTCAATTGTTGTTACAACATTCATGAGAGAGCGAGAGAATGTGAAATGGACAAAATGTTTCTACAATTGAGCATAAGCACACGTCACCTCACCGTCATCATATACAGCATTGTTGCAATGTACAACAGTTTGTCTCTGAAACAGCTAGAAGCACTAGTAACATGGAAGGCTTCAATTGAAGATGAGCAAATGCAGAATGCAGTGCTCAGAGTTTTGGTTATACGTCGTGCTGTATGTACCATTTCTGCAGACTTTTGGAAACACATGTTCTCCAGTCATACTGCACCCAATGAAAAATGTATTTCTAAATTCACGCTCCACTAATACCCCCGATAAATTATGATACAAAAGAATTTTCATGTGTGTGAAGATAAATACAAATTTAAAAACCAAAGACACAAACCTACACTTTTAGCAATGCCACTTTTTGCCCGTAACAGGTCAAAATTTGCTATTAACAGAGCACTGTTAATTGTTGAACAGTGGCAATAAGTAGATTATTCTTCTATTTTCCATACATACATGGTCATTACAACCCTTTAGTCCGGATTACGACCTAGTTTCTCACACCATTTATGTTGTATGCGTTAATTTTTATATATGAATGGTGGGACTCACAGTTTAAAGTCGATTCCGAACGGCAGATTTTTGAGAAACTTTTCATGGCAATTTTATTTACTCTCAGAGTTTGGGCAGAAATTTTGCTGAGAGGAAATATTTTTTCATATTTTCATTTTGACGCCTGACTTCGGGTTTGAACCCAGGTCTTACGTCTTTTAAGCCAACACACTACCTATTAGACTACAGCGACTACACGTTTCATTAACACCTCCGATAAATTATGATACAAAAAATTATGTGTGTAAAGATAAATTCAAATTTAAAAGCCAAAGACGCAAACCCATATTTTTAGCAGCGCCTCTTCTTGAATCTAACAGGGCAAAATTTGCTATAAACACAGCACTGTTAATTGTTTAACAGTAGCAATAAGTGGATTAGTCTTCTATTTTGCAATTATTGCAGACTATTGCCATAAAACTTATTTCTCATTATGATGATTATACGCTGAAACATATTGGATAGTTGGCAGGGGGTGAGGGGACTAGTTTTCTCAAATCCCAAAATTATTCTAGCTATCCCACTACTACGGTTCGAAAGATGACCCTCTGGGCTACCATTTGCATATAGTCGGGTTGGTGTACTATTTCTTATATATTCCTATATGGTCACTGACCTAGAGAATTTTCAAGCAAAGAATTGTTAGTTTCAAAGCCAAGTTTCCTAAAATTAGCTTTTAAACAAGTGGACTAGTTCAGATCAATACTGTTAAATAGCTAACAGTGCTCTGTTAAGGGCAAATTTTGTTCTCTTAACGCCAAATGTTGCGCTGCTAAAATTTATGGATTGCGTCTTGGATTTTCAAATTCGAATTTATCTTCACACACATGTAGTCTAATGGGTTCCGTTCCCACGAGAGACACTGAATTGTTTCACTTCCACGAGCATATGATATATCTTATGTTCCTTTGCATATAGTACGGTACTCATAGACCTAGTATATCTCATAAAATCAGCTCCTAACCAAGTGGGCTGATTCAGATAAATACTGTTAAATAGCTAACAGTGCTCTGTTAAGGTCAAATTTTATTCTGTTAAGGCCAAATTTTGCTCTGTTAAAGCCAAATGTGGCGCTGCTAAAATTTATAGATTGCGCCTTGGATTTTCAAATTTGAATTTATCTTCACACACATGAATCTTTTCAGGCTTTATGAAGACTGTAGCGATTCATGTCTTATTCACATAAATTTTGTATCTGTGGAAATCAGTTCATTAACTGATCGATAGGATTAAGACTTTTGAGCCACCTTGTATACGTTTGAGACAGCCTCTGTAGTTTAAAGGAGCTGCATTGAATATTGTGTCTTATATTCTTTAGTTTATGTCCCTTCTGCACTGAAATTCTTGAACTTGTGACAGAGGACCTGGTTGTCATGTAAAACAGAAGTTACGCGGATCTTCCGTTGTAAAATGTTTACAAATTAATTTTCCGAATATACCCAATGTGATCTCCAATATAAAGTAAAAATCCATGAGACATACGTAGAAAAATAATTTCAGAGTATAACTACAGAGTAGAATCATATAAAAATTGTGTCAATTTAAGAGAGAAAAAGTAAATAAAATGACAGAAACATTGTTTACCATGGAATATCCAGCAGACATGCAAAGAGAATTCATCTCTCTGTACTCATCCATCGGAATTTCTCTACAAGTCAGTTACGCATCCAACTGCAGTTTAAAATAAAATGTTACACCGGAAATGAAAGAACAAAATATTCATGTTAAACGAGCATATAGGGAAAAAAGAACACGCAAGAGACAGACAGAGAGAGAGAGAGAGAGAGTGAGTGAGGGAAAGGGAGTTACAACGTCCATAAAATGTAAATTTAAATACAAAATAATATTTTTTTTGTTTTGTTTTGCCAAGAAATGAGAAAACCAGAAGGTTTTTTTGTCTTCTTTAAACCTTCTTCCTCTTCCTTGGCAAATTATATGTTTCGTTTCATTTAAACTTATTGTTCTTGACTTCGTGAGATGGCGCAGTCGAGGGTTGTTGAATGTGGTATGGTGGATGTCTTCTTCTTTCGACTTCTGCTGTAGTTGGTTCCCTTCCTGTTGCTCTGCTTTCAAATTTACACTGGCTTTTAAAGACCATCAGCAGCCATAATGAAGAAAGTCATTAGGAGCGTAGAAAAGAATATAAAAAACACACGTTAATTCTTGTTGAAACATGTCCTAATAAATGCGACGTCATTATTCAAATCCTAATTCTAAAAAGATGTATGAGGCGGTCTATTGGAGCATGGGGAAACAAAGGAAAAAAAATTGAAAAATAAACCCGCCTTCAAATTACTCTCATGACTAATGAGTACGTGGGTTTGCGACAATACAAGGGTAGAAAACAAAGCATTGCAACGCAGTATGGAAAGAAATGAAATAATGCTGCCTTTCTGCCACTCGTAGACCATAAATTAATAAGCAGATCTTGTTTTCGTTGTTTCCTTTCGTTAAAAAAAGGAAAAGTAAAGAGCAACAGAGGTCTCATCATGTTAAATCCTTTGCTTTTTGCCATAATGATGTCATAATTAAACATACATTTACAATCTTTAATTGTGACATATTGTGGCAGCAAGGCTGCCAGTTTACAACATGTTGTGCCGAAATTTAAGTACGAAATTATGTATATGCGACTTGTACTTGAATTAGGTCGAAGTCATATCAAATATATTTTTTTTGGTGATAAGCCCTGAATTTTCAATTTGCGGCTCAAAACTTTGCAAGTGTGTAAAGAAAAATTCGAATTTGAAAATCGCAGACGCAATCCATAAATATTAGCAGCGACACATTTGGCGTTAACAGAGCAAAATATTCTCTTAACAGAACAAAATTTGCCCTTAACAGAGCATTGTTAGCTGTTTAACAGTATCCATCTGAAGAAGCCCACTTGTTTAGGAGCTAATTTTGGGAAATACTCTTGGTCTATGAGTACCATACTATATGGAAAGGAAGGTTCCAAGGCCTCTTAATATAATCAACAATATAGTCACATGTAAAGCGATATGGTATTGAGAAAATTGGCTCTGAAAATAACAATTTTTGCTTTAAAATTCTCTAGAAGATCAGTGGCCATTTTGAATTATATAAGAAATAGTACAACTACCCGACTATATGCAAATGATAGGCCAGTGGGTACTCTTTCGAACCGTGGTATAGCTAGAAAAATTTAGGGATTTGAGAACATCCCCCACCAGCCAGCCTACACATTTCATTATTCAGAAATAATAGTAATCAGGAGAATTAAACTGTATGACAATAGTTTGAAATAATTGCAAAGCAGAAGACTAATCTACTTGTTGCCACTGTTAAACAGTTAACAGGACTCTGTTAATAGCATAGTTTACCCTGTTAGAGCCAAGAAGAGTGCCGCTGCTGAAAGTATGGGTTTGCGTCTTTGGTTTATAAATTCGAATTTATTTTCACACACATTAACAGTGCTCTGTTAAAGGCAAATTTTGTTCTGCTAAGAGAAAATTTCACTCTGTTAACGGCAAATGTGACGCTGCTAAAATTCATGGTTTGCGTCTTGAATTTTCAAATTAAAATTTATCTTCACATACATTAAGAAATCATTGTTGCTCCGAATTGTTACCGACGATGAATAATTGATTTATTTTCGGAATCTTAGACGAATAATATGCTGTTAAACAATTAACAGGGCTCTGTTAATAGCATAGTTTACCCTGTTAGAGGCAAGAAGTGTCGCTGCTAAAAGTGTGGGCTTGCATCCTCGGTTTTTAAATTCGAATTTATTTTCACACACATTAATAGTGCTCTGTTAAAGGCAAATTTTGTTCTGCTAAGAGAAAATTTTACTCTGTTAACGCCAAATGGATTTTGGATTTTCTAATTCAAATTTAGGCTGACTTCCAAAATGTCAGTTGCTTTGTGTTTGAACAAAGTATAGTGTTTCATAAAGGCGCTGTACAAAATGTTTACAATGTATACTATTTCAAAACGTCGTCAATGTGTATTTTTAACGCATTCAAAAAGCAATCAGGCATCGGATTTGTAGTTGATGCATTGTCTGGTAACTTTGAACATCTACAAAATTTATATACCGTAGTAGAACTGCATACAAACTTTGTATTGATACATTTTGGAAATCAGCTTTATCTTCACACACATGTTGTTCCAGAATTTGCAAAGGACGTAAACGAACGGACGATAAACAAATATACTAAATTATTTACGAGTTAAGCTTAGATTGAAGTCTTATCAAAAGTTCTTGTTAATGGTCCTAGGCTTTTCCATTTGTGGCTCAAAACCTTGCTCAGTTGAGTAAAGTTCACCAAAAAAAAAAATCGTTTGCCTTCTCAATACATTCCGCATATTTAAATATACTGGTTGATAGTCATTCGCTATCTTTAATAGCGACTATGGAGCTGTTATTTTAAGAGCGTTACAAACGTCATTGCAAATCTTCTATAGCTCCGCAAAGTAAATCTCATTTATTCCAATCAAATAATTTCATTGGCTGATAAATTATTACGCTTTCGTGGTTTTCATGCTTCAAGTGTAAGTCTGTGTGAATTAAAACATCTGTTGAGGAAATGTTTTAACAAATTGAATAGAAAACTGAATTGATTTTACTTAAGAGATCAAAAGAAAAATTTGTCATTAATAATGCGTGGGTGGTCTGTAAAATACGTTCTTCCTTTCCCATTAAATAAAAGTCTCTTGTACGGCGTCTCTAGGATGTTTCTTAAATTTTGTCACTGTGACCAGTTAGGGAAATATCGAGAAGGAGCCAATTAGCCACACTACTCATCACTACACCCGGTACAGCTACAAAAAACAAATTTTATTTTAATTTTCTTTTTTCGTTTTTGCACACGTTTTTTTCTATTTGTTTTGACCTTTCGTTATACAAAACTGATTCATTTTGTTGTTGTAGTTGTTGGTTACCATTTTCCATTTCTAATTCTCAGTCTATTGTTGACATTTTCTACCACCACCACCACCACAAAAGCTGCTCTTTGTTCACCTAAAGAGTACTTGTTTCCATTGCAAATCGCATTTTTAACTTTAATCGCAAAACGAAAAGGTCATGATGACTCTACTGTTGTTGTTTTTGTTGTTGTTGTTGGAATTTAAAAACTAATGAAAGGAAAGACAGCAATTTGTAACGTTAAATAATGTAAAACTATGGCAGCAAAACCCGTAAAAAAATTTCAATGCAAATGATTTTTTAAAGCGTCTCACAGAGTCTCCAGTATCGCTGTCTTTTATCTTTTTCGTCTTCTCTTTCTCGTTACAATAATTACTTTAAATTCGTAATTCTTTGTTTATTTTTTTTTTATATTTTTTTTACGGAATTTATTTCCTCTTCTTTGGGGCATCTTCCGTCTTAATAACACTCTTCCCATTTACAGTTAAAATGCTTGAATACAGTTAAACGTTCTTAAGTTTCTGTGAAGTTGTTTTTTCTTCCCCTCCGTTTTGTCTTCGTTTTAATGCGATTAACCCTTTATTGTTAACTTTTCATGTGTGCCCTTAGGGGCATGTATTGTATAAAGTAGAAAACTAAAGGAAAAAGTGAAAAATAACATGGCAAGTTAGTGTTACAGTTGGTCAACTGCGAGCGACTAAAAGATGGTCTTGTAGCACAATTTATGTGTGTAGAGATGTTTTATTCGTTATATAAAAGGAGAATTGGAGGAGGCCACCATATTTTTTTGGGCAATGTTTGAAGGTGTACGTTATTAGTGTTGTTGGTGACAAACATTCTTAAATTCGTTTTGATGTGTTGGCTTATTAGACGCGAGGCCTCGGTTTAAACCCCAGCTCA
Organism: Sarcophaga variegata; assembly: GCA_932273835.1. NCBI lineage: Eukaryota > Metazoa > Arthropoda > Insecta > Diptera > Sarcophagidae > Sarcophaga > Sarcophaga variegata. The sequence goes on along the minus strand of OW026362.1, from coordinate 111,282,973 downwards.
GGCACCTCCAACTAAACGAAATATGAAAACATATTTCATCGGCGACTTCCTCTCAGCAAATTTCTGTCAAAAACTCTCTGAGAGTAAATAAAATTACCATGAAAAGTTTCTCAAAGAAAAAATCTGTCGTTCGGAGTCGACTGTAGGTCCCGCCACTCATGTATAAAATTAACGCACACAACATGAGTGGTGTGAGAAACTAGGTCGTAATCCTGACTGAAGGGTTGTAATGACAAAAAAAATTATATATGTGTGGATGCTATCGTACTATTTTTTTTTTTTTTTTTTTTTTTTTTTTTTTTTTTTTTTTTTTTTGAAGCCGAGTAGAGGTAAATTTTCCTAACCGCACCATAGAGGAAGTCGTCACACCCTCCGTGTGTGGGACCCTCACCTACTAAATCCCCCCTCGTCTCCTGTGGACTTGTTCGTGCCCACTTCGGAACTATTGTGGTATTACTTCGGAGTGGAGTCCTTTTGGCCCTTTGGCCTCTCCATGTCTATATCCGCGACCGGATTGTGTATCGAAAGTTGAGGAGACATCTAAACGTCTCCACTATTCCTTTCGTCTAAATCATCGTTTCGGTTTCGCCCGGCACAGTATCACCTATGCCGACATGCCTACCTGTTCCGCAGCCTCAAGATCTCTCTTTTTCCGTCTCAGAATGCGCTCTACCTAATTCACCACCGAGGTCCAAATGCTACCGTACTCCGACTATATAATATGTTGCATTGCCCCCAAATCTATATGCAGTATGTTTATAATCACTAGGGTAGGGCCCTGGCAAACAACAAGTGTCAGTAAGGATAACCATCCGAGTAGGACTGTATAAGCACCAAAGTGTTTCCTTTTCAGTTGCCACTGAGTTTCCAAGTATAAGTTCTGTAGATTCATTCTCATCGTCGCCGAATCTTCTTATTGTGCTTAAAAGGATCCCTAGTCTGAACATGAACTTGAAGTCGACAGTGTTCGATGAGAAAACCTGTTACTATTCTCAGACTACTACTGAATAGTCTGATATGGGACCCAAATCGTTTCTACTTTTCTAGCAAAAGTTTAATTAATTTGTTAGAAAGTGTGTTCGCCTCTCTCCACTTCTACCTCCAGCAGAGCCTTTCAAGCTTCTCTCTTCCACTACATAGAATAGCTCTCGCAAGTGCATCTGCTCTTCAAGTGTCATGATTTTGTCTATGTCCAACGGTAGAGAGAATTTCTTGTTCAGTGTCAGAGTGCCTGTGTCAAATACCTAAGCCGTAGGGAGATTGTTGTCAAAATGGAACTAAAACTTCTGGATTAAATATATTGTGCTGCGAAGACCAAAAATATCTTTATTTTCTTTGATATTTCTCTACTTTTTTCTTTCTTTGTTTTTATACTAATTTCTTTACATCTTTTCTTCTCTTTTCAGGTACGTATTATAAATTTTTTTTTTGAAAAACTTGTAAGTATAATAGAAAACAAGTGATAAATATTTTCTTTTGTGACAAAAAGAATCAACTCTAAATCAATTGAAATTTACACAAATTAAAAATATTAAAATTTATAATTTTGTTGCCTGCCTTTAGGCTTCTCAGGTTGTTTATTGATTGTAAAAATATTTCGAATTGATAAAAATCTCATTTTTTTTATTAAAATATTGCTCTCTTCGTATGCTATTTGGAATGCTTTTTTATCTCTCCCTTGATTATATTCATTATAAATATCAAAGCATACTTTTAGGTGCTCTATTCAAAATTGAATGCAAGCATACTTTTAGGCTGTTATCTCGACTAGTAAAAGAATATTTTTTCTTTGTTTACCTTTATCAATGTCAAATTAAATCTACCGAAATTTATTTATTACCTTCATATTCAGCAAATAATATTTTTTGGTGAAAAATTCGTTGTTTTCGCTCACTCTCACGCGCTCTATAACATTTTTGTATATTTCAAGTGTTATAATCTAACCCTCATCAAAGTGCTTTAACCCTTAAAATATGTGACATCAAGTAAAGGAAGACATATTGCAGGCAAAATAAGGTCGACCTACTTAAATCCATCCTGTACCCAGTACGTGCTTTTGCAAAGCGTTAAAATTCATGATTTTTTCTCCATGTTTTTTTCATCATATTGTTTGGCCAACCAATTCTCACATTTATTATAAAAAGCTTTCCGGTTAACGAGGGTTTCTTAGTAAATTTTTAAATTAAATTTTTGCAATTGAAAACGTTTATTTTACCATACCCCCTCGTATGTTGTGAATATTTGGTATTTCGTGTAAAATATGCGCGTGTCTGTTTAGTGCCCATCATTATTTAAAATTTTTTTCTCTTCTTTTTTTTTTAAATCTTCTGTTTTTGTTTTTTGTTTCTCTCGAATGATTAATTACTGAGTATTTGAGTTTAATCCTCAGATGTTTAAGTGTTTCTAATAAATTATTTATAAAAATAAACACAAACAACAACAACAAAATGTAAAACCTTTTAAAAATTTCATCACACAAACAATTAAACTCTCTTTTATTATCAGAGCTGTGAAGAATGAAATCAAATTTACGATAAAAAAAATAAAAAGAATTTGATAAACGAACATTAATAAATAAAGCTCAATTGTGTGAAAGTAAATAATTGCCTGTATAAATTTGTTTCTTTTTTTACTAATTTTTATAGCCATTGGTTTAGGCTTAAAGACGTTGAAAAACATCTGATTTTTTAAAAATAAAGCGTTGCAATTATGCTTCCTTATGTGGATTGCTATGCTCTTGTCGATTTTAATCTTGGAAGAATTTTTTTTTCACTAATATTTGTGAGAGGCAGACATTACTTACTTAATTGGTCATGAGTGGCGGGACTTATATAGCTTAAAGTCGTCTCCGAACGATACATTTTTGAAGAAGCTTTTATTTTTACTCTCAGTGTTTTACCCAGAAAACTAACGAAAGTAAGTCGCCGAAGAAATATTTCGTTTTTTGTGTGAAACCACAGGCCAGACATCAAAACAAAATACAACAAGTATTTCTTCAGCTACTTCCTCTCACCAGATTTCTGGCAAAAACTCTGTTAGTAAATAAAATTGCCATGAAAAGTTTCTCAAAAATCTGTCGTTCGGAGTCGACTTTAAACTGTAGGTCCCGCCACTCATGTATAAAATTAACACACACAACATAAGTGGTGTGAGAAACTGGGTCGTAATCCTGACTGAAGGGTTGTAATGACTAATTATGTATGTATGTATGTATTTTTCGCCTTTAACAGGGCAAAATGTGCTATTCACAGAACACTGTTAACTGTTTAACAGCGGCAATAAGTAGATTAGTCTTCTACTTTGCAATAATTGCGGACTATTGATATACAATTTAATTCACATTATAATCATTATTATTTGTGAATAATAGTGTTGAAATGTATAGAACGGTTGGTGGGGATGGAGGGGGCCAATTTTCTCAAATCCCAAAATTATTCCAGCTGTCCCACTACCACAGTTCGAAAGAGGACTCTATGGACTACCATTTGCATGTAGCCGGGTAGGTGTACTATTTTTTATATGTTCCCACATGGCCACTGTACTTCTAGAGAATTTTCAAACAAAAAATTGATATTTTCAGAGCCAATTTTCTCAATACCATATCCCGTTATATGTGACTATATTGCTGAGTATATTAAGCGACCTTGGAACCTGCCTTTGAGTATGGTATGATACTGATAGACTTAGTGTATATCCTTAAATTAGCTCGTAAACAAGTGGGCTTGTTCAGATGGATACTGTTAAATAGCTTACAGTGCTCTGTTAAGGGGAAATTTTGTTCTGTTAAGAGGAAAACTTTGCTCTGTTAACGCCGAATATTGCGCTGCTAAAATTTATGGATTGCGTCTTGGATTTTCAAATTCGGATTTATCTTCACACACTGAATTTTTTGAGAAGCGTTTCATTGGAATTTTATTTACTCTCAGAGTTTTTGCGAAATGAGTGCTGATAGGAGGGCGCCGAAGAAATATTTTTCATATTTTATTTTGCTTGAGAAACCCTCACGTCTAAGAAGTGAACACACTATCTACTAAACTTCGACAATCTTCTGTGTCATCTTCGACCATTAATATTGATAAAACTGATGTAAACAGCATTAGATGAACTGAGAAGTGTCTGTTAACGTACAAAATACTTCTTTCAACACTAATGAAATACTCTGGTTTGATGGAAACCACTGAAATTTCATATCAGGACGTCAAGAGCTTCTATCAATGTTAGCAATGTTTCGCTAATCTCTTCATTCGATCCTATTCGTAGATTAAATGTGGGTTAGATACGAGTGAGATATTCATATTAAGCCTTAAGCGTTTCACTGTTGCCATTGGACGCAGGACTGTCTGTTAGCTAAATATTATATGCATGTTTTGTCGAAAACTCCCATGTGCGGATAGGATCATATATAGTTTCTCACACCACTTATGTTGTGTGTGATAATTTTATACATGAGTAGCGGGACCTACAGTTTAAAGTCGATTCCGAACGACAGATTTTTGAGTAACTTTTTCAGGGAATTTTATTCAGTCAGGTTTTTTGTCAGAAATCTGCTGAGAGGAAGTCGCCGAAGAAATATTTTTCCATATTTTGTTTTAATGTCTGACCGTAGCTTTACGTCTAATAAGCCAACACACTATCTACTAGACTACAGTGACTTCGGACAGGATCCTGCATTTACATTCTGGCACACGATGTGAGATCCATGTCCATTTTAGCATTGTGATGCTTCTCTCACATTTGTTCACGTGAGCTCTGTTCTGATTGCCTTTCCCGCAACGTTGCTGTTTCTTGCATTGTAAGGATCTCATAACCGTTTCGCTATGAGTAAGTAAGTGTATCGCTATTCTAAATAACTCGATACTGAACTAGTTGCTCTGGTTGTCTTTATAAACTTTATTTCTGTGTTGGAAACTATAATTGGGTAGGTTCAGACACAATCTAACATGCAAATGATTCGAGAACATGCCATGCTCAACTTTACATATAATTTTTTTAAATACTTTACCCTCTAGGTAGTTTGTTTGTGATCTGATAAAGCGCTGATATGTTAAGCTTTCCAGTTTCTAATCTCCGATTAATTTTTGTTTGTTTTACATCACCTCTGGTTAAAATCTTAGCAATAACTATTGCAATATCATCGTAAATTTTATAAATAATCCATGATTATGCATATTTTATAGACGTTGTTAAATACAATGATTTCGCAATTTATAATTGAATTGTTTTATTTTAAAGGATATTATATTAAATGATTAGGGGGTGATAAAGATTAATTTTTGGAAAATTTTAATACAAAATTTGTAAATGACTGGCAGCAATTTCCGTGTAATTTGATTCCGTTGTTTGACTATGTAGCACTTGTTAGTGAATATGACATATTAAAGGCTTTAATAATGCAATAAAATGTATTTGTTTAGCTGTTTATGAACCACCCTTATAAAATTTCCATTCTAAATGTCATTCTATTCCATTTATATGGTGTAACAAAAAGAGAGAGTGTCAGAGAGAATGAGAGAAAGAAAACAATGCTAATTTTTTTTTGCTATTTAGTATGTAAATTTGGCCAATTATAGAATAATTAATTATTATTATTTGTTGTTGTTGTTATTATTGTTGTTAAAGCAAATGTGTTGCAATGGGAAATGTGTACACGAAATAAAAAATTCATGCATTCATTACGTTTGTTCGTTCGTTCCTTTATTCATTCACTCGGTTATTCATGTTCGATAAGTGAATTTTACTTAAGTGAACGATAACGCATTATGTGTGTGATTGTGTGCGGGCTGTGCTCTCATTTGCGAAATGCGGGATTTCTGTTAAACCGTATAATTGTTTAGATTAAAATCAAATATTCTGACACATACATACATACATTCCTACAAATACGATTACATTTATACCTGAGTTCAATACATACATATATGGTAAGTTACGAGACTAAATTTAGAATTATTTTCACTACACTTGCGTCAACTTGAGATTTTTTATACTCCGGCCAAAGCTGTTTGGCTTATTTGTGTATATATTCAGATGAACGAGAGTTTTATCCGAATGCAATAATAAGGGTTGTTGCTATTTTTGTATAGATGTTCCGCTTTCAAATGATCTGCCATCAGCTTATGTAAAGTTTCATCATATGTGTGCGTGAAGATAAATTTGAATTTGAAAATCCAAGACGCAATCCATTCAATTTTAGCTGCGCCACATTTGACGTTAACAGAGCAAAATTTTCTCTTAACAGAGCAAAATTTGCCCTTAACAGAGCACTGTTAGCTCTTTAACAGTATACATCTGAACAAATCCACTTGTTTAGGAGCTAAATTTTGGACATTTACACGGTCTATCAGTGTCATATCATACTCAAAGGAAAGTTCAAAGGCTCCTTAATATAATCAGCAATAAAGTCACATATAAATTGATGTGGTATTGAGTAATTTAGCTCTGAAAATATCAATTTTTTATTGAAAATTCTCTAGAAGATCCGTGGCCATTTTGGAACGTATAGGAAATAGTACACCTACCCGACTATTTGCAAATGGTAGGCCATGGGGTCTCTTTCGAACCTTGGTAGTGGGATAGCTGGAATGATTTTGTGATTTGAGAAAACTGGCTCCCTTCATCCCCCACCAATCGTCCTATACATTTCGACACTATTATTCACAATTAATAATGATCATAATGAGAATTAAATTGTATGTCAATACATACATACATAATTGGTCATTACAACTCTTCAGTTGTAATGGCCAATTATGTATGTTATGTATGCGTGTGTGTTAATTTTATAAATGAGTGGCGGGACCTACAGTTTAAAATCGACTCCGAATGACAGTTTTTTGAGGAACATTTCATAGCAATTTTATTTACTCACAGAAGTTTTTGCCAGAAATCTGTTGAGATGAAGTCGCCGAAGACTGATCTGGGGTTTGAACCGTGGCCTTACGTGTAATAAGCTAACACACTACCTACTAGACGACAGCGACTTCAATAGTCTGCAACTGCCAATAGTCTTTAATAATTGCAAAGTAGAAGACTAATATACTTCTTGCCTCTGTAAAACAGTTAACAGTGCTCTGTTAATAGCATAGTTTACCCTCTTAGAGTCAAAATGTGGCGCTGCTAAAAGTATGGGTTTGCGTCTTTGGTTTTTAAATTCAAATTTATCTACACATCAAGCCTTCTACTATAAAAAAATCTTGTCACACGATATTCGTGCATATTTAGTAAATATTGTCGCTTATAATACAAATACAAGAAAGAATTTGAATGCTGTATCGGTTTTTTTCAATCCACCCTCGTTTAGCTGGTGAAACACATACATATGTATATTAAATAAATCCATAAATTTAGGTTATTGCTTCTGTTCTAGGCTATCAAAATTAAATTATTTAACAAAAGCTGTTTAATGCGATACACAATTGAAATATAAAATGAAACTCAATAAATTCCCTTGAAAGCTTAAGTATTTGAATGATAAGGTGGAGGTTGATAGTTTAACCAACTTAACCAGGGAATTGATAGCGTAAATATGGAAATTGTAAACAAATTACACGCTTAGTGAGAATTTTTACAAATTGAAACTGCTTTTTGCACTGAAATAGGCTTTGAAATATATGTGCTGGTGGTAATTTGATAAAAATTTAATTTTCATAAACTGAAACTGCTGGTTTCACTTCTACCGGGTCATCAAAGGTGTGCGCGGTCTGGAGGCCCAGAACTTTTTCGGTTGATTAAGCCTCTAATGGATCTCAAATGTATCGACATTTTATTAATTGGTCAGCTAGCTTAAGATGCATTTTTAACATTAAAATTATCAAACTGAAAATGATCAAATCTCTGGCATCATCTCCATAAACTTCATAGATTTTTCCAGAAACCTAATACCGTTTCACAAAGTACATCCAATATTTCCTGTTGCCCATATATTAATTTGCTTTAAATATATTTGTATGTACGTATGTATGTGCAGAAATTATGCTTTTGTTATTTAAATTAAAAAATATTTCATCCTACTTTGCATTTCCTATCTCCTAGGTCTTCTTTTCTGAACAGCACTTTTGAGTCCATATTTGACAATTATTAAGGCTGAGCTGATATTGTTTTGTAGTTTTCAAAAAATTTTAAACTAAATCTGCATTTATTGCTCTCATATTGCTTTATTTAAACAGATTACAAGACTTTTGCACAAAACTAGAACATACTTTAAGGCAATTTAAGTGAAAACTATTGTAAAGTATACTTTTAGGATGACCAAGATTAAGTTGCTTGTACTGCCAGAGCCAACAGGCTTTTTAAAAACCCAAGCAGACCCTTTTAATTAAAATGAATATATATTTTTTTCTTGTGTTTGTGTGTGTGAGTGTAGATGTGTTTTATTATTACAAATTCTAAAGCCTACTTTAAGGGTAACCAAGCAAACACAAAAGAAGAATTTTCAACAATTTGTCTATGGAGTCGTTCTTATTTACATTTTAATTTCATGTTTTGTTGCCTTTGGTTTTTATTTTTTCAAAAAAAGAAAATGTTTTAAAACCTCTCAGCTGCTGGCTCTTGTCAACCGCACATGTACAAATTGAGTCATTTTTCTTTTGTTTTCTGTTGAACTTTTTTTTTAATTACGATAAAAACATTTAAATTCCCCGAAAGGAAAAGAAACCTTTTTACTGTGAATGTAGCTCTGGTTGTTTTGTGGTTCACTCTCTCTCTCCCTCAATGGCCAGAAAGGATTAAATAATACATACATACTCCCACGCCTGGCTGAAGAAGACTGCTTTGTTCGTTTGCCATGTCTCTGTAGACAAATGTGAATGAATGTCAATGATTTCATAACTTACCCACTAGCCCAGCCCACATTACCTCAAACCAGTAAAACCAAATTTAATTTAAAAAAATATGGCAGATTTTTTAATATTAAAACAAAAAATACATATTTCTCTGCCTAGACAAAATGAAACCAAAAAAAAATTAAAAGATCGAAGGTGGGTATTTTTCACTTATCCAATGTCATTTTGAAAGCAGCCTCCGTCCGCCCTTCACTTTATTTTGATTTAGAAAAAGAAACGAAAGAGAGATTATTGGATGACACTTTTTTTTTTGCTTTTTTGAAGGTGTCACATCGTATGTTATGTTCATTATGATACTGTGTGTTTATATTTCAACATTTACAATTCAGTCTGGGGATTTAATATTGCCAGAGCCACCACAACAAAAGCTACAGCAGCGACACATCATCACTGTCTCAGATTCAATTTGGTTGTGTGTTAATGTCATAAAAAATCTAGTTACGCACCCAGACTGGTGATACAGAGACGACAATGGATGGAAAAGTGAAATACACAATAAATAAGGCAGAGTACGAGCAGAGTGTGGAACAGTTTACACTCAAAAATATAAGTCCGAGCAACATGTTTTAATATGTGTGAAGATAAATTTGAATTTAACTAGCAAAGACAAAAACCGAAAATTTTAACAGAGCTAATGTTAACAGAGCAATGTTAAGTGGTTACTATGTCGGGCTTGAAAAATTCACTCTGTTAACAGACACTGTACTACTTAACATAGTGAATATTTCATGCCCGTTTTCTCAAGTTCCAAAACTATTTGGGATATACCACTAATTGGGTTTTATTAGGGACACCTTAGACTATAATTTGTATATAGTGGGATGCCTGCAGCAAGTCCCATTTTTCCACAATATCCAGTATCGAAGTTTTTCATTTTTCAAAAGAATTGGCATATTACCACAACTGCTGTTCCACCTAGGAACGTGTGAAGCACAATTCTAAACTAATGGAATATGTATTCCATTCTCTGATATCGTATATTTAGGTGATTTATTCCTTGACTATTTTCTGTGAACCACTTAACATTGCTCTGTTAACTTTAACATTAGCTCTGTTACAAATGTTGGTTTTTGTCTTTGCTAGTTAAGTTTGAATTCATCTGTACACACATCATGTTTGGCATGTTTTCCACAGTAAAAAGCAATCTAAGTCAAGCCACAAATGTGTTCGTTTTAAAAGAACTGAGACCTCGGTTCAGGTATCTCCAACTAAACGAAATATGAAAAAATATTTCTTCGGCGACTTCCCCTCAGCAGATTTCTGGCAAAAATTCTGAGAAGAAATAAAATTGCAATGAAAAGTTTCTCAAAAAAATCTGACGTTCGGAGTCGACTTTAAACTTTAGGTCTCGCTACTCATGTATACAAATTAGCGCACATAACATGAGTGGTGTGGGGAACTAGGTCGTAATCCTGAATAAAGGGTTGTAATCACTAGTTATGTATGTATGTATTAGAAGCATAGCTGGCCAGCCAAAACATATGCTATCGTACGAAGCAAGTAATAGTCGGATGGTCGGATGGCGCAATATATCGAGAATATCGTATGCATGGTAGAACTTTTCATTTGGAAAGGCGGAACCTGCAGAAGAATAACTTTGGCATGTGAGTAGATTTTGTGGCCTTTTTTCGCTCAGTAGTCGGTTCAGTCTTACCGTTTACATTCAGTCTCGCCATCCAGAAATAGTTTCAGTTAGTATTACTTATTCAGTTGAAGTTTCTCTCGATTGGCAACCCTTACTGAGTCTGATAATGATTATATGATATCTTTTCGGAAGCATAGTCCATGTGTCTTCTGAGGTCGAAACAGTTCTCCATTAGTTCGCCCACATATTTGATGAACCAAGAAGAATTTACTTCGTTGCCATCAACTCTAAATTTAAAAAATTTCCCTCTGCGATTTTCGATTTTAAAAATAGCTTTTGTCTTATGTTTTGCAAGATTTGGGTTCGTAACTGTGCTCAAAGTTCTCATTTGCATACGATTTCGCATTCTTGATTGCTTAAGTTCCGGAATACTGTTGAATCCTGCAATCAAATCAAATACATTGTCAAACAGCATCTTCCATTGTCTACGTTATACAGGACACTGTTCGAAAGGCAAGGTTGTCTCCTGAACTCGCCGTGGTCTAGTAGGTAGTGTTTTGGCTTCTTAGATGTACGGCCGTGGTTCAAACCCTTGCTCAGACATCTGGAACATAGCGAAATATGTACAGAATATATGACGGCTTCCTCTCAGCAGTCTTCTGTTAAAAACTCAGAAAGTAAAAATAAAATTGCCATGAAAAGTTTCTCTCTGTCAAACATCATCTTTCATCATTTAAGTTATTCAAGACACTGTTCGAGAAACAGGTTGAGATCCTGAACTCGCCGTAGTCTAGTAGTTAGTGTGTTGGCTTCTTTAGACGTTCGGCCATGGTTCAAACCCTAGCTCAGACATCTGGAACGTAGCAAAATATATAAAAAATATTACTTTTGACGGCTTCCTCTCAGTAGTCTTCTGGCAAAAAATCAGAAAGTTTCTCAAAAATCTAACATTCGGAATCGACTTTAAACTGTAGATCCCTCCACTCATGGATAAAATTATCATTTATATATTATATTATGTGGTTGTAATCCTGACTAAAGGGTTGAAATTTATTGCAGTGAAATTGACTCTTAAAATGAGGGCCTAAGCTACTAAATTAACTTTTAATGGGGGATTTTAGTACAGAATTATTCCCTTAATTTGATGATGATGCTGTGAAAATATGACGATTCTTGCTGTACGTTTTTTTTCGAGTGTATAATCGTTATTGTGTATCCACATACACTTGACAATTTTTAAAAAGCAAAGTTTTATGTTTCGACTTCATATTTCGTTCGTCTCTTTTCCCCATTTCTTTACCGGGAATATTTTTTGTTTCGCAGGAAATTGTCATATGAAATGTTTTTTTTTTAAACCTGGAGAGGAAAAGCAAAAGTAAAGCAAAAAAACGCACACACAGACGATAAACCCCAAACACAGTGTAGAGTCTCAGTAAAGATTTGTTCAGCAACATGTTTGTTGCAAAGGCGGGGAGTGGTGGGAAGGAGGAATAAAATAAATATGGGGAGATGTTTAAAGGAAACAGAAGGTATGACAACGAGTATAAACTCCTTGGAATATTGCTGTTGTTGTTGCTGGTGTTTTTGTAACCATTAAGGACAATGATATAGTCAGAGAGAGAGAGCAGAGGAATTTTTTTAAAATTTGAATTTGAATTTATGAATTTCAAATACGACTTGTTTTACTTGGCAGAGCCATGAGAGTGTGAAACGTAGTTTTTTTAAAAGTGGAATTTGCCACACTACCCCCCGATACCAATTACACTATTAATGTGAAATTTTAGGGGGCTACTACATAGGCTCTGTAATGGCCGGAGTGTTTCTCCTTCTTATATGGCTGAAAAATAATGTTTCATTTCCCCGTTTGTCAACACATTGCTGTCGCATTAAAATCATAAATATTTAGAATTCTCATTGCTATCATAATGTTGTTGTTATTGTTGCTGCTACAAATGCTACCAGCTCATGCTATCGCATTGCTGGTGGTGGTAGTGGTGGTATTGCTACTGTTACTGCTCAATTTTCCTCACATGTATGTAAATGATGCTCATATTTTACTTTCTGTCATCCCATGTGTGATGATGGTGTGCTGGTGGCTGGCAACGTTTGTTCGTTCGTGTTGTCTACGTGCGTGTGTCGTATTGCATTTGTTTGTTTGTGCCTCAGGCATAAAATTCTAATTTTTATGTTTATTCGTATGAAGTCATGAAGCATGTGCACTCACATTTTGTCTTTTTCTCTGTTTTTTTTCTCTCTTTTTTTTTTGCTCACAAACATTTGTTACAAGTTTATACACTTAAAGCCGGAATAATTTTTCTTTTTTTTTTATTTTTATTCATATTCACTTTCCATTGCTTTTTTCTTTTTTATTTTTTCTGTTGCTGTTGTAACTAAAAGCCATTCTTGTTGCATAAACTGAAAATGTTTTTATTTATTGCAAACGAAACGAAGAGAAACAAAAATTGTTACACTCAGGAAATTACATCCGAACTGTCCAAGAATTTTACATCTGAGCTTGGCAAATGTTGGACAGTGAAGGAGAAAAGGTGAAAAGTAGTCTTCCTTTCTGTGTCGTCGTTGTCGCCTAGATATCCGTGTTTTTGGCAATTAGCAGGCTTCCTACTTCGATCCTGCATTCAGCATATGCCGTGTTCTCTGTATTTTTATATAAAACCGGATTTCTTTCGTTACTTGTAGTCGCCGTAATCTAGTAGGTAATGTGCCATCTTATTAGATGTAAGGCCACGGTTCAAACCCCAGACCAGACGTCAAAACGAAAATAAAAAAAATTTCGCGGATTGATTTCTGGCAAAAACTCTAAAAGTAAATAAAATTGCCATGGAAAGAGTTTCTCAAAAATCTTTCGTTTGGATTCGAATTTAAACTGTAGGTCCCGCCACTTATAGGTAAAATTAACACACCCTACATGGATGATGTGAGAACCTTGGTTGTAGGCATGGCTAAAAGAGTTGTAATGACTAATTATGTATGTTATGTACATATGTATGTTTCGTTACTTTCCGTATACTTTCGTATACTTCCCTATCTTTCTTAAGTGATTATTGTGAAAAGTTTAAGCGATATCCTTCGAATTTACAGCTGTATCTGGTAACGAAAGCGTTTTCATTATTTTTATTCGCTTTCAGAAACATAAAATGAATTCAGTTAAAAAAAATTACGAAAGAAATAAACGAAAGTAAAAAAAATTGTAATCCAGGGTATGTGTGTGAAGAATTTTAATTTCCATGAATTTTAGCAGCGCCACATTTGGCATTAACAGAGCAAACTTTTAACAGAACAAAATTTGCCCTTAACAGAGCTCTGTTAGCAATTTATTAGTATCCATCTGAATAAGCCCGCTTATTTACGATCTAATTTTAGGACATATACTAGGTCTGTGAGTACCATACCATATTCAAAGGGAGGTTCCAAGGCCTCTTAATATATTCAGCAATATAGTCACATATAATGTGGTTGGTATGGATTTGGTATTGAGAAATTTGGCTTTGAAACGATCAATTTTTTTATTGAAATTTCTCTAGAAAATCAGTGGCCATTTGGGAGGATATAAGGAATAATACACCTACCCGAATATATGCAAATTGTACTCCAGAGCGTCCGCTTTCGAACCGTGGCAGTGGGGCAGCTGGAATAATTTTGGAATTTGAAAAAATTTGCATTCTTCATTCCCCACCAACCTCCCATATATTTCAATACTATTATTCACAAATAATAATGATCATAATAAAAATTAAATTGTATATTAATAGTCTGCAATAATTTCTAATCTACTTATTGCCACTGTTAAACAGTTAACAGTGCTGTGTGAATAGCAAATTTTGCTCTGTTAAAGCCAAATGTAGCGCTGCTAAAATTTATGGATTGTGTCTTGGATTTTTAAATTCGAATTTATCTTCAAAATGTCCCATATACTATTAAAAACACATGCGCTCTACAACTAGCCTATATAACCATAAAGGCAAACCAGAGCATTGTATTCTAATTTCTATAAATTTTTATTATTTTCTTAATAGGAAACAAATAAGCAAACAGGATTCTAAAACAATTTGGGTTTGCGTCTTTGGTTTTTTAATTCAAATTTATCTGCACACACATCCGCAGGATATATTTCTTTGATAGAAAAACTTAACGCAATTTTTTTCATATTTCAGACATTATTTCTTCGAGTGTATGAAATATACTTTTGTGTACTGATATCTCTCTATTAGTGTACTAATATCTAGGGGCCTGTGTATAGGTCTGGTAACTACTGCTTCATGCAAGACTGTGTGTGTGTCCATGTGCGTTTGTGTGTATACTTTTTATAAATTGCTGGGTGTTAAATCCACATATAAAAAGTATTAAATTTCCACGCTCGGTTGCATTAATTTGTTTTTGTCATTTTTCATTTTTGTCAACAGAGCATCATCAGAGCATCATCAAAGCAACAACAGCATCTCTCTCTCTCTCTCTCTCGTCACCATTATCGTTGTCGTTGCTGTGACAGTCATCGTCATCGTCATCATCATTGTCATCATCTAATATTTATACAAACACATGTAAATTTATGCGAAAAATTTCTTAACAACATTTGGGTACTCTTTAATCGTTATCAGCTTTGGCAATATAGCAGCAGCATACTGCCCTACCCCCTCCTCTTTTATGCCCAACAGAAAAAAACAAACAAACATGCAAATGCCTTTTGGTCTTTGAGCCACACTAAAATATAAGAAGAAAAAAACGTACAAAAAATTGTGTTGCAATATCAAAGGCAGCATCATCATCGTTACCATCATCGTCTTATGCAACCTCTTGTATTGCAGTGGCGTGTATTCCCAAAACGAGAAGAAAGAAAAACAAATTTTTTCCACTAAAAAGTCCCTTTGAAGTGCTTGATGAAAACTCTGTTAAAATTTAATTAAAAATAAATATTCTCGCTTTTCCTCGCTAGTACTTTAAATGAACTTGAAAGGAAATCATTAAAAATCAAAATCACTTTCGTGTTGTAATCGAAAACTCATAAAAAAAAAATGTTTCGTATTCAAGGTTGTGGTTCTTAAATTTATTTGGTTGGCTGGTTAAGGCACACAATAATGATGACGATGATGCCGATGATGATGTGCAGCCTTGACATTTAGTAACAAGATTTTTATTTAAAGTAATTATTGAATGATGTTGCAGGCGTTTTTTACTAAGAAAAAAATCTACCTCATGCCATAGCTAGGATGGCTAGGAGAGGAGCTAAGACTGTGTGTCTTCACACAAAATTGTTTTAAAATCCTGTGTGTTTATTTGTTAAATAATAAAAAATAATAAAAATTCATAGAAATTAAAATACGATGCTCTTGGGTTGCCATTATGGTTAAATAGACTAGGTGTAGAGTTTATGTGGTTTGTGTTTTTAAAAGCTTATGCAACATTTTGAAGCACCATCATTTATTCATATGTGTGAAGATAAATTCGAATTTGAAAATCCAAGACACAATCCATAAATTTTAGCAGCGCCACATTTCGCCTTTAACAGGACAAAATGTGCTATCAACAGAGCACTGTTAACTGTTTAACAGCGGCAATAAGTAGATTAGTCCCCGACTTTGCAGTTATTGCAGACTATATTATAAAATTTAATTCTCATTATGAAATATATGGGATGGTTGGTGGGGGATGGAGGGGTTCTAAAAATCGATTTTTCCAAAATTCAATTTCTGAAATCTCAAAATTATTCCTCGGTTCGAAAGAATACCCTCTGGACTACCGTTTGCATATAGTCGGGTAGGTGTACTATTTCTTATATGTTCTACAATGGCCACTGATCTTCTAGAGAATTTTCAATCAAAAAATTTATACTTTCAAAGCCAATTTTCTCGACGCCATACTAATTTACATGTGACTATATTGCTGAATATATTAAGAGGCCTTGGAACCTTCCTTTGAGTATGATATGGTACTCATAGGCTTAGTATATATCCTAAAGTTATCTTCTAAACAAGTGGGCTTGTTCATATAGACGCTGTTAAACAGCTGACAGTGCTCTGTTAAGGGCAAATTTCGTTCTGTTAAGAGAACATTTTTCGCTGTTAACGCCAAATGTGGCGCTGCTAAAATTTTTGGATTTCGTCTTGGATTTTCAAATTCGAATTTATCTTCATACACATCTTTCTCTTTCAACTCAAGCAGGGAAATTTATCCCCCTATCCACTGCAACAAAA
The DNA here is from genome assembly GCA_932273835.1 of Sarcophaga variegata. Taxonomy (NCBI): domain Eukaryota; kingdom Metazoa; phylum Arthropoda; class Insecta; order Diptera; family Sarcophagidae; genus Sarcophaga; species Sarcophaga variegata. Next base: position 111,266,339 of record OW026362.1, on the reverse strand, counting down.
CTCACTTCGTTAACCACACTACTACTACAGATCTATCGATTTTCAATATGACCATCAGTTTGATTTAAACTTCAAACAGTTGTTTGATGCAATAAAGCCTGATTGATTTTCCGCTTTGGCGAATTGCTATTTAAACTTCAACACATGTTTGTGCTTCTGTGTCACAACAAGAAACTTTTCAAATAAATTGGAAATTTTTAAATAAAATTTTGAATTTTTGTTTTAACAAACGAAAGCCTGGGAAACAAAAAAAATATTTTTTTCATTTTGTTTCAAAAACATTTTGAAAGCATCAAATGGAAAGTCACTTTCAAACTTGACATCGCATGTAAAAATTTCTTAGAATATCTAACACAGAAAAAAAAAAACAAAATGAAAACTTGTAACTGAATATTACAACAAAACAAAAAACAATGCAAGAAAGAAATTTGTTCTCTCATAAGCCCCAAGAAAACAATTGCCCGAAAAGTTCTTAGAAAACAAAAAAATAGAAAAAAATAGTAGAAAAAGTAAGACAGAAAATAGTACCATAGAATAAAATTGAAACATGGTTGCAACTGTCATGATGAATAGAGAAAAATAATGCCAAAATTATTTGAAAAAAAAACTATTCACTCTCATTCGCTCTTTTGTTTTTCTTTTACATGTTCATTCATATACTCAAAATTGAAACAAAACTTTTGCAAACATCTTTTCCACTTTCCACTTATCAATGAAAAGTGGTCTGAAAAAAGACATAAAAAACTACCGAAAAAGAAAAGAAAATGAAAAACCATTGCAAGTAAAATAAGAAACATGTTCCATTCCCTATGAAAAAAAGTTCACATCACTTCGTTTGTCTTTCTTTCCTTACCATAGAAAGTGTATTTTATTTTCATATTTTCTTTTTAGTGTTGCTCTAGAAAAGTTAACACATAAAAAACAATGTAAAATGTATCAAACATAGAAAGAAAAAGGAAAAGAAAACGAAAAAAGAGAAGAAAAAGAGCAAAAAAGCCTGTTTGCAGCTTCGTAAACTAAGTCATATGCAAAGAAAAGTTGAAAAGTTTAAACCGTTTTAAGGAATTTATTGCAACCTTTTGAGAATAGAGAACCAAAAGAAAAAAATAAAAAAAAAACGGAAAAATTTAATCAAATTTTTAGTATTTAAGAAATCTTAAGGGGGTGGTACTATCAGAGAAAGTAATTTATTTCGAATTACATTTTAAGAAAACAAGTTAAAAACATATCGAAAACTTGAAATATGATTTCAAAAAAATGTTGGAAAAATCTTTTCCTAAAACAAGGTAAAAAAGTACTCTAAGATGGATAAGGTTACTCTGGTTGCGATGGCTATTCTCAGTAGAAATTGAGTAAAAATACTTCGTATTTATAAACGGATGGGGTCTGATCTCGGCAAGACAAGCAGATCTGCTTTACCGGCTTATAAAATATCTTCATTGCCGTTAGGTTAGGTTAGGTTAGCTTAGAGAACGCGTATTTGCCAATTGAGACAACCACAGTACACGGAGATCCAGTTGACCACTTGTATAACGCCCTAAAGGGGAGAGGATAATAGAAGAGATACGGAAAAGAGGAGAGGAAGTAGGAATAGATACTCTTCTGCCGTAGTTTTCGCAGAAGACTCACCAAACAGGCAGGTGACATACAATAAGCATCAAAATAACAATTTCTAATTGAAGTTCATTCGTTATCAATCAAACATATGATAGCGATAGTTACACGGACCAAGATCTAAGCGAGTGAAGCAAAGCTTCTCAATCCCGACTTCCTAAATAGTTTTTATTAATTGTTAGCTGGACTTAATATATAAATATTTGCACAGTAGGATGTCATAATGATTCGAAATTGTCTTTCAAAATTAGTTTTCCCTCATAGGATACTCAATTGCCATGGCTTTCAATAAATTCTGATGCATGCAAACTATGTGTGTGAAGATAAATTCGAATTTGAAAATCGAAGACGCAATCCAAAAATTTTAGCAGAGCCCTTAACAGAGCACTGTTAGCTGTTTAACAGTATTCTACATCCTGTTTCACAGTACACCTACCCGACTATATGCAAATGGTAGCCCAGAGAGTGCTCTTTTGAGCCGTGGTAGTTCCAACCATCATGTGTGTAAAGATAAATTCGAATTTAAAAACCAAAGACACAAACCCACACTTTTAGCAGCGTCACTTCTTGCCTCTAACAGGGTAAACTTTGCTATTCACAGAGCACTGTTAACTGTTTAACAGTGGCAGTAAGTAGATTTATCTTCTACTTTGCAGACTATTGACATAAAATTTAATTCTCATTATGATCAGTATTAGTTGTGAACAAAAGCGTTAAAATGTAAAAGATGGCTGGTGATGGTGGAGCTTCGAAAGAGGACCCTCTGGACTACCATTTGCATATCACTAGGTTGGTGTACTATTTCTTTTATGTTCCCAAATGGCCACTGATCTTCTGGAGAATTTTCAATCAAATAATTGATAGTTTCAGAGTCAATTTTCTTACTACCATATTACTTTACATGTTGACTGTATTGCTGATTATATTAAATGGTCTTGGTACCTTCCTTTGAGTATGATATGGTACTCATGGACCTAGTATATGTCCTAAAACTAGTTTCTAAACAAGTGGGCTTGTTCATATAGCACTGTTAAACAGCTTACAGTGCTCTGTTATAGGCAAATGTTGTTCTGTTAAGAGAAAATTGTGCTCTGTTAATGCCAAATGTGGCGCTGCTAAACTTGGATGGATTGCGTCTTGGATTTTCAAATTCGAATTTATCTTCATACACATATGTATTTCGACAGCGACAGCTCCTATTAATTTATTGCCTTCATAAGAAATATTTTCTCTAAATTCAGAAAATATCTTTCATGATAAGAAATTTATTTTCAAATTTTAAATTATTTTTTCCATTTAAAGGATTTTTTGTGGCGTTGCTAAAATTTATGGATTGCGTCTTGGATTTTCATCTTCGAATTTGTCTTCACACACACATATAATACGATTCATTTTAAATGCCTTATCACTTGGAAAATGTTTTTTTTTTTTAATATTTATTAACAGTTAAAGCAACAATTAAACCTACCACCGGTACACCAAAATTTGTTTTCCTTCAAACTCATTTACAATCTTCCTCCGTATCCTTTCCTTTTATTTTATTTCGTCTTCATTTCTTGTTATATTTTCATTTTCTTAAGTGGCAATATGCCGAATAAGTTCTTGTTAATAAGAATTTACTTTAGTTTACGTACAGTACGTACGTACATAAATATATTCCGTAGGCAATTGTATTTTCTTTTTTGTTTGTTTTCTCTTCTAATCTTCCTGCTGTTGTTGTTAGGCGTCCGATGTACGTTTTTCGTGTCTGTTCGAAAATATATTTTGTTTGGCAGAAGTTTTTCTTGTGTCTTCTTCTTGTAGGAAGTAGTTCTGTCTTAGATTGCATAGAAACCGCAAAAGTTAATTACAAAAGTTTTCGAAAACATGATCCACACATGCAAAGCTAAAAACTTAACATATATATTTTAACGTCTAGAACAACTCCTACGTTCTATATTTCATAACACAACTCTAACCCTTCTCTGCAAACCATCTTACCGCTCTAATGGTAACACCTTCTTCTCTATGTTTAGTTTAATCTTATTGTAACAGTTTAAAACTAAAAGTCTGTTGCCTACCTCTCGCCCTTCCTCCCTGCCTTGTTATCATCATCGTCCAAATGAATGCAACCACCTGAAAAACTTCTGTGTCCCGAAGGTGCCAAAGGGGTTAGTAAAAGTCTTGTTAGGAAAACTAATTTGTGAAAAAGAGGGTCATAATACGTACGAAAATTATACAAAAGAAAAAAAACAACAAAAACAACGAAAACAACAACTTAACGTAACAAGTTTTAACTGTTTTCACGCACTTCAAAGTCTTGCCAAACCATCAGTCAACATTGCCTGGCCCCCTCTCCATTCAACTATTCTCCTTAACCTGTGAGAGTGCGAAGCGTATGTGTGTTGAGTAGTTTTTACACGAAATTCTCATATCCTTGTATCCTTTCGCTTGTCGTTGTCGTTGTCGTATTAAATTGGCATCAATTTGTACCTGACGCTCGCTCTGTTCTTTTTTTTTCTTCTCTCTGTTGCTCTTCTCTCTGCTGTAGTTTTGGCTTTTAGAATCCCTTTTTGCTTGCCAACATTCACAATCATTCGAGCGTATCTACGTCTAGTTTTAATAGGTTTGCAATTAATTCGTCTTCTTTCTATTCGTTCGTTCGGTACCTTCGTACAACTCCACTTGATGTGATTCCCATTCATTGAGTCATTCATTCCATGCGATTCAGTGATTCCAACTCGATTTTAGGATTTCTGAAGTGAAAAAGTTTCATGTTGTACCCTGTACACACTCCCCAACCTCACTTTGATTTTTTATTTTTGTTGTTTTCTTGGGGTTTTTGCGTTTTGGATTGTTCATTGTGTGCCCCACCAATCAATTTAAAATGGCTGGTAATTGGAAGAGGGTGTGTATGGTTTTTCGTAAAACTTTTTAACACATGCAAACATACATAGATACATTCGTATGCATATACATACGTGATAATTTCGTGAGAGGAGATACTCGCGTGAGTTAATTTTGCATCACACTGTAAAGGAATTCATTTTAATGAAGACTTTCATTTACAACACAAAGCGTTTCTTTTAAATTAAATTTGAAACATTTTTCTTAAAATTTTCACGAGTATTATTCCTTATTCATAAAGTTTTTCGAACTTAAATTGTTAACTTAATTGAATAATCCTTAAAGACTGATTCTGTGCAGAAATCTCTTTCTAGCTAGAAGCAGAGAAAAAAAATAAGAAACGTGTGCAATAGCTCAAATTCTCTCCATCATTATGAGAATCCAAGTTCCTGGCCCTCAATTAGATAATGATCCGTATCAGAGATCAGCAATGAGTATTCAAAAAGATTAGTAGAATGGAATCATACTCATAATTTCTGATACTTATACGCATTCATACTTATTTTAATATCATGGAACCTCTACTCATATTCAAAGTTTGAATGATGTTTCGACTCTTCATAACTTAACATACTCATAAACAAATCACAAAATAAGTATGAATTGCGTACGAACACTAAAATGATCTTAAAGTTATGAATCTAAATGAGCAGGCTTGTGAATCCAACATATTTCGAATGGAATGAGTTTGACGTCAACATTGTAGGCAACCTGTACTCATTGCAACCTGTACTTATAAATCAATGTTGTAGTGAGTACGAATGAATCAGAGTACATAGTCAAATTTCAATATTGTTGACCCACTTTTATTCAAAATTGTATAAGTGCTTATGAGTAGCAAAAAAACGATTCATTGCTGATCTCTGATCCTCCGTATATACGTTTTAACGAACCAAATAATATGGAGCGTGTGTGCATTTTTTTTACTTTCAACTGTCTTTTGTCGATTAATGCAAATTTCTTTACATGCCAGGTATACCGGTATGAAATGAGCGCCAAGATACAAATGTCTCCTTAGGAGAGAATATTTATTGTAAACATGCCTTAATTTGTTTTCCTTTTTTGTGTTAGCGCTGACATCTGTCAAACATATTCAGTGTTCATCAAATCAGTGAACGAACATCATCATATCTTTTCAACGCGTTAAAGACGCCGAAATTGTTTCTGGCGACTGCTAAATGGTAAAATTCATGGGTTAATCCTGGACAGCAATTAACTTTGGCTGCAAAATTAAATCGATTTAGTTGCGTATCTTATGATCTCAGAAAATTGTAGTTTACCACGAGGTTCTAATATCTGCTACAACCGTTAATACGGATCGTCTCCGACAATAAGTCGCCGTGCTCTAGAAGGTAATGCGTTGACTTATTAGGCGTGAGCCCACGGTTCAAACCCCGGGGCTGGCATCCCCAAAGAAACGAAATATGAAAAAATGTTTCATCGGCGACTTCCTCTCAGCAGAAGCTTGGTCGGAATCCTGAGTAAAGGATTGTAGTGACCAATTATGTTGTGTATGTATGCATTGGCCATTGCTACATATTTTTCCTCTCTCCAGCCAATTTGTGGATTCCACGCTAATAAAACTGTTATTATTTAGAACCAAACCAGTTAGTCACTCTATTTTCGAGTTCCACGTAGAGATCGAAGTCTTAGTCAGCCAATGTGAACGATGACATCAAATAGGAGGCAGAAGGAGCCAAGTCTAATGAATCCAAAACTTGGGCAGCAGCTCCCAGCCAAATGCATTGATTGTATCCTGAACTGGTTTTGCTTTGTCTTTAGCTTCGTTGCCATGTTGCAAAATTACCTTGCCATGCTGGTAGTTTTTCCATAAACGCATGCTTCAAATTGATAATCGATGGTCGTTAGTGATTAATATTAAAGGTTTCGCCAGGTTTTAGCAGCTCATGATGCATTGCAACTTTCTTGTTCCACAAGACATCCAATCCATCTGGTTTTGGAGCCGAAGTTGATGGTTGTGCCAGATTATTTCGCCATTTTTCCGTTTAAGATTCTGAAAATAATTCAATTTTTCATCGCCAGTAACAATTCGGTGCTAAAATGATTTTTTTATGTGTGAAGATAAATTTTAATTTGAAAATCCAAGACGCGATCTATGAATTTTAGCAGCGCCACATTTAGCGTTAACAGAGCAAAACTTTCTCTTCATGGCAATAAGTCTTCTACTTTTCAAACTATTGACATAAAATTTAATTCTCATTATGATATTACTACCACGGGTCAAAATAGAACCCTCTGGACTATAATTTGCAAATAATCGCGTTGGTGTACTATTTCTTATATGTTCCCAAATGGCCACTACTACTATTCTATAGAATTTTAGCAAAGAATTGATATTTTCAAAGCCAATTTTCTTAATACCATATCACTTTACATGTGATTATATTGCTAATTATATTAAGACGGTTTGGAACCTTCCTTTGAATGTGGTATGGTACTGATAAACTTTGTGTATACGCTAGAATTATCTCCTAAGCATGTAGACTTGTTCAGATGGTGGCTGTTAAACAGCTAACAGTGCTCTGTTAAGTGCAAATTTTCTTCTGTTAAGAGAAAATTTTGCTCGGTTAACGCTAAAAGTGGCGCTGCTAATATTTATGGATTGCGTCTTCGATTTTCAAATTCGAATTTATCTTCATACACATGATTTTTTATCGTGTCTTTGAGGCAGTATTTCACAAGTTGCGTTTTCGAGAGAATCGTATTGAAATTTATTGAACAAAGCTGTCTTTAACAATTTATTGTGGCTACAGAGCAATTACATTGTATCTGCCTGTCAGTTTTGTAATCAATTGTGTCTTCTGCGTTATTGAAATTTCAAGAAAATTAACCTGAGTGTGTGAGTTGTTCAAATAGTGCGAGCTTATCCGTCCTTAAATTATTCACTGTTTCACAATGTGTCACGTATGAACAACAGACCCTAGTTGTCTTCTTTCATTAAATCATACCCTATCAATACACACTAATTTCTCTTCCCCCTTCCCCCTGTTGACTATGCGTCAAGTAGGTAGTGTAAAAGGCACTTGTTTGAGGTACCAAAAACCATGACACTCATGTCTGATTTTCTCTTTCTTTTTTTTTCTTTTTTTGCCAGGAAATTCAATTAAATTTCTTGAAGTAAAGCAGCAACAGAAACAATATCTGTGGTTGGAGAGAAGCTGTATTTCGTTTTAAGGAATTAATTTCGTTTTTGTTTTTCTGACGCGTAAAAGAATGTTTTTTGTAAACAAAATGGAGGCAGCACAGAGTTGATTCGATTGATTTTTGGAGTTTATTTTGGGAAAAAAATTCAATTCTGGTAACAATTGTTGGCCTTTGTTAGGATTATTGTTTTAGGTTAGATGGATTGTTTTTGTTTGTTAGTAGTTCCCGTGCATGTTAATGGCTTTGAAATGTCCCTCCAGCATATTAATTTACTTTCGTTCGATTGCACTTTCTTACCACACCCTCCCTCTTTGCAAAACCAAAGAAAAAAAAACAGAAAAAGACGAGAATAATAATAAACATGACCGACCCGTACGAATTGAATCAAATAACTTCTCCCAGCGCTGGCAAAAATAAATTATTTTCCAATACGGATACCAACCGCCTACCAAAAAAAAAAATGCTTCGTTTTAGGGCATAACCCACCCCCTACTCACTCAGTATAGTTGGTTGGTGCTTAGGGATTTTTGTATTCTATTTGCCACGTACCTTACCATCCGTACTACCCATTTTAGTTTTCTTTTATGCTCTCTTTTTTTTAACAGCCATTGCCATGGTATTCTCTTAACGGCGAACTATTTTTTTCTGGTTAAAACACAATTCAATGGTTAGATTTGTTTTCCAAAATTGCGTTATTGTTTGGCTTATTGATTTGGTTTCGTATGCCTGGTATCGTATGCATTCTACCATCCTTCCATCCATCCATCCATCCGTTTTTTCATCTATCAGTTCATCTATTCATATATTCACTCAATCGTAGCGTGCGCCATGGCAACGATTTGATTTTTGTTCCTCGAAATTTTATGCGGTGAGTTCTGTAGCCATAAACAATTTATTTACAGGAGGTTATTGTATTTGTGTTATACACAAACACACATAAATATTGATTCTATGTGCTCTTTGAGATTCACGAGGGTCGTTTTATAAATTCTGTTGTCTATTTTCTTTACTAAGTTATCGATACTTTGTTATGAAAATTTTCTTTGAAATATCTTCTGTTTATTGTAAATTTATTGTCACAGTATTCCCTGTTAAGTTCATCGATTGTAGGAATATTCCTTGAGAAATTTATCGATAGCGGGACTTTAATGAACAAAATTTAATTTGAATTTGAATTTAAAAACCAAAGATGCAAATCTACACTTTTAGCAGCGCCATTTTTTGCCTCTAACAGGGTAAACTTTGCTACTAACAGAGCACTGTTAACTGTTTAACAGTAGTAGATTATTTTGTTCTGTTAAGAGGAAATTTTGCTCTGTTAACGCAAAATTTGGCGCTGCAAAAATGTATGGATTGCGTCTTGGATTTTTAAATTCGAATTTCTCTTTACACATATCAAAATTTATAGATTTTTTGAATTGTATATCGAAATGTTATCGTTTACCAGGCAATTTTTTCAGAACATTTGAACATTAGAGCATCCCTTGCACTACCAACTTAATTATAGGGGTATATAATGATCATTAAAATTGACGCCGTGCGAATTCGGTATAAGAGTATAGCTTATGGTGATATACTCATATTTATACTCATAGTAAGGCGGCCACTAGATGCCTAGCGAGTGTGTACTCTACACCTAAAACTGGATAAAAGAATACTGAGTGCCTCTGTGTGATATAGCGATACATTAGACGTTTACCCTCATTTAATTTCCTCGACACGGGAACACGAAAGTTAACAATAAAGCTGACGGACTAGCTAAAGCTGCCACCAACGAAAATTCAAATGAATCCGTACATGAGATAGGCGTTCTTCTGCAAGGAGTTTAAACATAACATCTCACAATAACTCCACTTATGGTCAAACGTAAGATGGAATATGAGTCGCCATTGTCTAATAGGTAGTGTGTTGGCTTATTAGACGTACAGCCAGGGTTCGAGCCCCAGGCCAGACATCAGGCCAAAATACAAAAAGGATTTCTTCGGCAACTTCCTCTCAGCAGATTTCTGGCAAAAAAAACTCTGAGAGTAAAAATAAAATTGCCATGAAAGAGTATCTCAGAAATCTGTCGTTCGGAGTCGACTTTAACTGTACTTAACTGTAGGTCCCACCACTCATGTATAAAATAACACACACAACATAAGTGGTGCGAGAAACTAGGTCGTAATCCTGACTGAAGGGTTGTAATGACCAATTATGTATGTATGTATCTGAGATGGGATATTGAACTCACTTGGAGTGACATCAGAATATGCATTAAACCCATCAAGATTCCATCGAAGAAACGTAATAGGAATGCTACCAGGACTCTGACCTATGGGTGTTCTCTCCTGGAGACTGGAAATCTCTCATAACAACTTCTGCAAAGACAGCAACTACGCGGAAGAATAGGACATCACAGAACATATTCTCTGATATTGTATCGCACTCGGAAACCTAAGAAGAAGAAATTAGATGGAAATCCAAGACGCAATCCATAAATTTTAGCAGCGCCACAATTGGCGTTAACAGAGAAAAATTTTCTGTGTAAAGAACAAAAATTTACAATTAACAGAGCACTGTTAGCTATTTAACAGTATCCATCTGAAGAAGCCTACTTGTTTAGGAGCTAATTTTAGGACTAATACTTGGTCTATATGTACCATATCACACTCAAAGGACGGTGCCAAGTCCTATTAATATAGTTAGCAATATAGTCGCATGTAAATTGATATGGTATGGGGAAAATTGGCTCTGAAAATATCAATTTTTTGTTTGAAAATTCTCCAGAAGATCAGTGGCCATTTTGGAACATATAAGAAATAGTACACCTACCCGACTATATGCAATTGGTAGTCCAGAGGTGCCTCTTTTGAATCGTGATAGTGGTATATGTGGAATAATTTCCATCCCCCACTAACCATCCTCTAGATTTCAACACGTTTATTCACAAATAATAGTGATCATATTATTATTATGTCAATAGTCTGCAATAATTGCAAAGTAGAAGACTAATCTATTTATTGCCGCTGTTAAACAGGTAACAGTGTTCTGTTAATAGCAAATTTTGCCCTGTTAAGGGCAGGAAGTGGCGCTGCTAGAAATGTGGGTTTGCTTCTTTGGTTTTTAAATTCGAATTTATCTTCACACACAGAAATTAGTGACCAAACTCCTACAATTCTAGAATTAAATACGTCTTTAAGTCTTCTGCTGAGGGGTACATATCTTTTGAACGTAATTATTTTCATTTATTTCGCGATTTAAGTGTGCTGGTAATCGAGTGGGTAGAGTGCTAGACTATTAGCGTGAATGTCGTGAGACTCTGGTCTGTTGCACTGCATTGTAATAATTAAATACAATTTCTAATTGTATTGTAATTAATAAAGAAATAAAAAAAGTATTTCACGGTTAATAATAACAACTAATTATTATTGAATTGTCATTTGGAAATGAAAAAGTTTCCCTTTTCTGTTTATCATATAATTTATATTGTTTATCGAATATTAAATTAACAAAAATAATTTTTTGTTACTTTTTCTTCAATATTTTCTAATTAAAAATTTAAAGCAGCAGCATACTTTTTTTTGGCTATAATCTGCTCTTATGAAGTTTCTACGGAACCGGGTAGACAATCAATGCCTGCTTATACCTTTAATTGAATCATGATGATGGTACATAAAATTCATTTTTAAATCGACTATAAACTTTAATTACATCATTTGTTTGTAAATACATATATGTATAGTTGTATCTTGTTAGTCTTATAACATCGTTTTCATGTGTGAACTGAGAAATTTTTTTTTTTGCTTTCATACACTTGATTTACCGCTCTGCTCTGTTTCTGCTGAAATAACTTCAAAGTTATTTAAACAAAAAAATTTTGTTGTTTTTCTTGTTGTAATTTAACATCATTATTGTGTTTAGTTTAATTTTTCACACGGGGTTCATTTGGTCAATAGGCCATGAGATGGCAATTTGATTTGAAATTTTGTAAGAAAATAGCAGAAAATTAAAAGAAATCAAAATTAAAACTTCATCACGGGCAAAAAAAATAAATAAACTATGAAGTCTTAATAAAATCGATATTAAAGTATGTGTGTGAAGATAAATTCGAATTAGAAAATCCAAGACGCAATCCATACATTTTAGCAGCGCCAGAGTTAGAGCACTGTTAGCTATTTAACAGAATCCATCTGAACAAGCTCATTTGTTTAAGAGCGAATTTTAGGACATATACTAGGTCTATAAGTACCATACCATATTCAAAGATAGGTTCCAAGGCCTGTTAATATAATCAGCAATATAGTCACATATAACGGGATATGATATTGAGAAAATCGGCTCTGAAGATATCAAATTTTTGCTTGAAATTTCTCTAGAAGATCAGTGGCCATTTTGGAACATATAAAAAATAGTACACCATACAGACTATATGCAAATGGTAGCCCAGAGGGTTCTCTTTCGAACCGTGGTAGTGGGATAGCTGAAATAATTTTGAGAATTATGTTTTATGTCAATAGTCTGCAATAATTCCAAAGTAGGAGACTAATCTCCTTATTGCCACTGTTAAACAGTTAACAGTGCTCTGTTAATAGCAAATTTTGCTCTGTTAAGGGCAGAAAGTGGTGCTGCTAGATATGTGGGTTTACATCTTTGGCTTTTAAATTCGATTTTATCTTCACACGCTTTATTAAAGTTGTTAACAATTTCATTTTCTGTTGAATTATTTTTTTTAGTGTTCGGTGTCTTCTCTGCTGTTGTTATGGAAGTTGCGTTTACGCATAATGCTTTAGTTTCGCTTGAGATTTCATTTCACTTTTTTCTTCTTCTATTGTTATTACCTTAACCCATATAATGATATTTAACATCTCTATACCATGCTTGGAAATAAATTTTTAACAAAAACATAGCGAGCCTAATGATTAATTTTTTGTGTGCCTCCAAACTGAGTTATGTAATCAAAATCGCAATATGCTCTCCTTGGTTTTGTTGTGGTGATTAATTGTTTCGTTTTTTTTTTTCTTTTTTTTTAATACACTTTTACATTGTTTTAAAAATTTAGTTTTTAAGGGAATATTTATTACCGTTACGGTTTGTGTTTTATAAACTATAAAAAATTAATTATTGTTTCAATTTGTTTCTAAGAAATGTTTATTTTACACAATTTGTTTTTCATATTAAATTAAATACACAACATTATTCACAATATTATTAACATTTTTTCTTATGTTTGTTCTCTTTTCAGGTATGTTATTAAAGATTTCTAATTTTTACCAAAAAAAAAAATTATATTCATTGACCTGAAAAACTTTGTACATACTAAAGTAAGTCAAAAAATCTCTTTTTAACAAAAAAAAATGAAATTAATTTCGCAATTTTATTAATACCATCCAACTCTTAAATAAAATGGTTTTTAATTTAAATTATTTATCATTTTAATCCTGCTACCTACTGCCATTATAATTTTTTTTATATTAGCAATTGTTACAACTTGTCATTAAAGTTGGCTTTAGTAAAAAGCAACTTTAGCTAAAGTGAACTTTAAATTCACCTGTAATACATACAATACATAATTGGCCATTACAACCATTCAGGCAGGATTTTGGATCTAGTTTTTCACACCACTTATGTTGTGTGTGTTAATTTTTATACATGAGTGGCGGAACCTAGAGTATAAAGTCGACTCCGAACGACAAATTTTTTGAGAAAATTGTCATTGCAATTTTTTTTTTGCTCTGAGAATTTTTGCCAGAAATCTGCTGAGAGGAAGTCGCCGAATTTTTTTTTTCATACTTTCGTTTTGATGTCTGACCTGGGGTTTGAACCGTGGCCTTACGTCTAAAAAGCCAACACTACCTACTAGACTACGGCGACTTCTTGTTACCTACTGTCATTATAATTTTTTTAAATTTATGGGCCATTATTACAATTTGCCGTTAAGGTTGGGCTTAGTTAAAGGTAAATGTAACTAAAGTGAACTTTAAAGCCGCCTTTAACTTTTTTCCTTATTACAAGCTAATGATAAAATAAAGTTAACTTTTTCAAAAATAGGGCAGTACCGGTGCAATGTCGATAACACTGCTCAAACAAGTTTTTTTTAACGCAGTGGCAACGACGGGCTTCTTTTTTGTTTGTATTTGAAGTTGCCATATTGAAAATAATATATAATATGGCAATATCAAACATAAAATTAACTTTAAACCCGGTAGAATGATCCTCCTTTTAGCTCACTTCTACCATATTGTCCACTTAGAATAATGAAACACAATTGATTTGCCCGTTAAAATCCTTCCTTTAGTTAAAGGCAAGTTGTAATAATATCCGTAAATATTATAAAACATTATTGCTGTGAAGATGAGTGGGTTTCTTACAGCTTGAGAGCCCATTTCCTTTGCAGCATATTTTTTTATGCTGACCTTGGCAGATCCAGTCAAGTTCTACTTTTTCAATTTCATCTATGACAGTTATTCAGATTTATTTTGGCAGTGCATATTTCTCAGGCGGTATTTCGCTACCGATGTTATAGTTAGTTTCGTCCTCTCAATTAATTTTGTCTTGCTTGTGGTGTTATTAGCGCAGCATACTTTATGTAGTAGAAGAATACAACACAAGTTTAATTAATGTGATCACAAATATTAAGATCTGCTAACCTAGTTATTATATTGAAGTCGCCATAGTCTAGTCGGTAGTAGGTAGTCGCCGTTGTTTAGTCGGTAGTAGGTAGTCGCATAAGTCTAGTCGGTAGTCGTCTTAGTGTAGTCGGTAGAAGGTAGTCGCCGTAGTTTAGTCGATGGAAGGCGGCTGCCTCATTCTAGTCGGTAGTAGGTAGTCGCCGTTAGTCTACTAGGTAGTGCTAGACATGAGGCCACGGTTCAGACCCCTAGGTCAGACATCTCCAACACAACGAAATATTTCTTCGGCGACTTCATCTCAGCAGATTTTAGGCAATAACTCTGAGAAAATAGAATTTCCATGAAAAGTTTTTTCAAAATCTGTCGTTCGGAGTCGACTTTAAATTGTAGGACCCTCCACTCATGTATAAGATCAACACACACAACATGAGTAGTATGAGAAGCTAGGTCGTAATCCTGACTGTATCGTTGTAATGACCAATTATGTTATGTAATATGTAATACGATAGATGAAGAATAGTTTCCTTCCCTTTTCTGTCCTCTGAACTTTTGCAGAAACCATTGGTGAGGTGAACAAGACCAATACATCTCGCATAAGTGCCCAGAATGCTAAGTTCATGATGATTTCGACAACGACGACACTGAGCGTGTTCAGTTTGAAGTGCAAACACATTCAATTCGCTTTGCAATTGGTACACATTGTCAGTCTAAACTAGCCCATTCTCAAGCGGATTTCCATTCCAGAAAATTCTTTCAAAAATTCGGTGGTTGTTTAGTATTCAGGTAACCCATATTCTATGTAGTTTCCCAGAATACCTCTGTGGTTCAATACTCATATGAAATATAGTTCTACTGGTCTGACATCTCATTGAGAGGCCTGAGGACAGCTTAAGAGCATCCTCGAGGTCGTTTGACCAATGGAGAGATACTCAGTGCCTGTTCTATCTAAATTCCAATGTTGCACTTCAACAACTCATACAAAATTCTATTTTGTTATCGTATAATTTTCTTTCTCTTGCTTTCAAAATCTTTTAATTATTTTTTAAATTTCCTATTGAAACTAATGTTTTCGTACGTTTTATCAGATTTATTTTCCATTTATTTCTTCTTAGTACATCTCCATTTCTTCTGTTACATACGCAGAAGGATTTGAATTGATTGATTTCTCTGAGATCCATCATTTAACATTAACGAGAAGTTTTCTTCTTCTTTTTTTCTGACAGTTTCTGATTTGTTTGGTGTCATATTGTTGTTATGCCCACTCCTGCTGGACCGTGTACGGCCAGTGTTTGTTACACAAACAAACAGGATTTGTTGGGGATTTCTTTGCGAAAAAACAAACAAACAAATATTTGAAAATGTTTTTCTTTCCAATTAATTTCTCAGTAGGATTTTCACTTTTTTCTTCAAATTTTTTTTCTTCCCTTTCTTTTGGTGAATACATTGGCAATAATTTTTTGTCAACATTTTTCAAGCAGCTGTAGAAATTTTGTTCAGTAAAATGTTAATGCCGAAGACAAGTTTACTTTATGGGAACATTGGCAGCTGCTAAAGGACAGGCGTTTAAAGACTGAAATTGTATCGAAAAATAAATTTTCTTTAAACAATTACGTTTCTTTTAATAAAACAAAAATTATTTATGAGTTCCCTCTTCTAGCAATCGTAGCGTAAACCGTTTTTAATGATTTTATTGTGAAATATTAAACATCTTGAAATGAAATGTTTTCAAAACCCAAGACCTGTATTTCAGCCTGCACTGTTGATGTCAAGATCGCCATCTGAGGTTTGACAACTTCTAGAGCCATACTGTAATGATGTGTGTGAAGATAAATTCAAATTTAAAAACCAAAGGCACAAACCCACACTTTTAGCAGCGTCACTCTTCGCCTTTAGCAGGCAAAATGTGCAGAGCACTCTTTAACTCTTTAACAGCGGCAATAAGTAGATTAGTCTTCTACTTTTCAATTGTTGCAGACTATTGTCATAAAACATAATTCTCACTATGATCATTATTATTTGTGAATGAAATCTATAGGATGGTTGGTGGGGTATGGCCCAAATCGATTTTTTCAAAATTAAATTTCTCAAAATTATTCCAGCTGGACAACTGGACAACCATTTGCGTATCGAATAGGTGTACCAAAGGGTGATTTTTTAAGAGCTATAGGAAATTTAAAAAAAAAAACACATACAATTCAGAAAAATTCATGAAATCTTTATTTGAATCGATAGTACGGTCCATATAATTTAATGTTTGAAGATTATTTCATGCAAATGTTGACCGCGACTGCGCCTCAAATGGTTCATCCGCTTAGTCCAATTTTGGCATACTCTTTCCAACATTTCGGTCGGTATCTCACGAATAAATGCTTCAGTGGTGTCTTGCAATGCGTCAATTGAAGCGGGCTTGTCTGTATAGACATTAGCATGGACCCCACAAAAATTAGTCTAAAGGCGTTATGTTCACCGAACTCGCCTCTCCATTTTTACGCGTGCTGTGTGGCATGTGACACCGTCTTGTTGAAACCACATTCTTGCAAGTCAAGCTGTTGCATTTTGGGCAAAAAAAGTTGGATATCATCTCACGGTAGCGCTCACCTTTCACAGTTACGTTACGATTCGCAACATCCTTGAAGGAGTACTGTCCAATGATGCCACCGCACCAAACTGTGACTTTTTCTGGATGCATTGCAAGGCTTCTGCTTGATCTTCACTCCAAAATCGACAATTCTGCTTATTTACGTATCCATTGAGCCAAAAATGAGCTTCGTCGCTGAATACAATTTTTCGATAAAGAAGTGGATCTTCGGCTAACTTTCCAAGAGCCCATTCACCAAAAATTATGCGTTGCGGTAGGTCGTTCATATTTCTAGAATAAGCACTAAAATGTTTACATGCACCAATAATCGAATTTTCATACAACTAATATGAAGTCGCCGTGGTCTAGTAGGTAGTGGTAGGTAAGGTAGACGTAAGGCCACGGTCCAAACCTCAGTTCAGATATCTCTAAATTTCTTCGGTGACTTCTTCTCAGCAGATTTCTGGCAAAAACTCTGAGAGTAAATAAAATTCCCATGAAAAGTTTCTCAGAAATCTGTCGTTCGGAGTAGACTTTAAATTGTAGGTCCCGCCACTCATGTATAAAATTAACACACACAACATAAGTGGTGTGAGAAACTAGGTCGTAATCCTGACTAAAGGGTTGTAATGACCAATTGTGTATGTAATATGAGTATTCTTTAGGTTCTTGTGAACATTGTTTTATTCTTTGACCCTTTATAGACGACGCCTTAGCTGTATAATCTTTATTAATGAATTGGAAACAAAGCAAAGAATACAAAAGGATCGGTATTTGGAAAAACAAACCTAATGTTTTCCTTTAACAGATTCAAAGAGATTACATTTTAGAAAGTGTGTGTCATCTTATCTTAAATATCTCTTTACACTGTCTTAATTATAAAGCTTTCACCTTTTCCAGAACACTAAACACAACCAATTTAGTTTTTCCTTTAATTCCTAAGCGGGGCTTTGTCACAATGCAAGGATTCTTGTTAAAAAGTTTTTGATGTACGAATAATAAACAAAAGGACGGCAATGATGGGAAAAACAAAAAAATAGATTCTGACCAGTTGTTCTTACACACCCACCATCACCGTTGTTTTCACAGAGATTGCATAACAAAAGTTACGCTGGACAAATATTTTCGACAGCACACACACAAACACACACACACACACACATATACACGGTTATTGCAGCATGGGGCTTAGCTTCGGGCTACCATGGGGGTCAGTAGGTGGCGGATAACTGAACGGCCTATCCCAGGTAGGTTAGCTGCGAATAACCAATAAGCAGTCCCCGACCAAGAGCGGCAGATACGGAGGCGTACTACAAAAGGGTACAAGTGACCGAAGACGTTATCTGCGACATGGCGAATCGATGCCGCCATTAACTAGGCATCATCCCACAGGGGGTTCCCTCAAGAGATGGGAAAATAGGAGAGTAACGACTCCGTGGTTCCCTCAGTTCCACCGAAGCAGCGAACTACGACGCCCTTGATTGGGGCATTAGAACCGAGCCCGGTAAGGTTCTAATTATGGTATACCGGAAAATGAATTTGAATTGGCGATATTGGCTGACGATGGCAGTATTCCGGCACTTTAGTAGGCGGTGTGAAAGCTGGCCGAAATGGCTGTTGGGCTAATGCTGCCATTGCCTCCGCCCCGTTAAAACTATGGCAAGTCTGTCGGTACGTTCCTGATTTGTCACCGTTAAGTTGGTGTTGTAGGACCAGATGTGAATCCCTGGTTTACGTCGACCTGGCTCTGAACACATACTCCCATGAGGTTATGTGTCAACCCTCGCGTGGCCTCCCTGCTTATGCATAGATAACCACGGGGTCTTTCGTGACGACTACAACGATGGATTAGGATAACGGCCGAGAGTTGGGGCCCAAATTGAAATGATGAGCAAAAATAAAACAACAAATACAACAAATAAACCGACGAATTCATGTGAGATGAATGCTTTGGAGCTAAATGCTTTTGGGCAGAGCTCGAGAATACCGAGGTCTCCGGTGCGAAATCGGGAAATAAACCCGTTTGGACAGAGCACGAGAACTCCGAGATCCCCAGTTAACGGGAAAGATTCGGGATTAGTGGTCCTAGGATCAGAACCGTCACGAGGCGACATGGGGTCAGCGGCCAGCGGTGTTTTTGGTCAACTCGGCGACCAAATCAGAAGTCTGATTGATATGTTGGAGGATGGGAAAAGGAGGTCAATCCATCAGCCGATGAGGGATGCGATTGACTCTATCAAAACCCTATATGACCTGTACGCAAGCGAGCTGCAGGGACAAACTACCAAGGCGACTAACCGCAGCAGTTCTGCTACACAAACATCGCCATTGTTGAGGAACCAGGAGACGAAGAGGAAACATGAGGAGACCTCCGAAATTCCTGCGGCAAAGAGGAGAACTCCGAATCCTGCAGCAAGGGCTCCAGCGAGGGAAACTACAGATGTGACCTTGAGCCGGCAGGAGAATACCAAGGGAGTAAATGAGGAACCAGGGTGGCAGAAAGTCACGAAAAGAAAAACGAGGAACAAGAAACCACAGGAGAGGAAAACGAAGCCAGATGCGATCGTGATTGCGACGAAGGATAACACGTCGTATGCCGACATTCTGAGGAGAGTCAAAACGGACCCTAAGCTTTGCGAATTAGGAGAAAACGTGACCAAAATTAGGAGAACCGCAAAGGGTGGTCTACTACTCCAACTCCGCAGGAGCGGGGAGCACACGGAGAACTTCAGGGGAGCCATTGGAGAGCTCTTAGGAGAAAACGCGTCCGTCCGCACTCTAAAGGATATGAGGACAATTGAGATCAAGGACATCGACGAGATCACGGAGAAGGAGGATGTATATGAGGCTATACGAAAGATCCCAGGCCTCGAGATTTTCGGTAAGCCCGACGTAGTTGCCCTTAGGAGGGCATATGGTGGGACGCAAACTGCCACAGTGAGCCTTGACGCAGACGCTGCAGCTATTCTCTTGAAGGAAAGTAGAATCAGGATCGGCTGGGTCATATGCAGGATTCGCGAGAGAAACATACCGACGAAATGCTTCCGGTGCTTGCAGTTTGGGCACATGGCTCGTCAGTGCAGGAGTAAGGTTGACCGCTCGGGAACTTGCCGTAAGTGCGGACAGGAGGGGCATATTGCCAGAAATTGCGAAAGGGAACCTCTTTGCATGTTCTGTAAAGTGGACGACCCGAAATCCGCCAACCATATCGCGGGGAGCGGAAAGTGTCCGCAATTTCTTAGCGCTCTTAAATCACGTTCTAGGAGATGAAATTGATACAGATTAATCTGAACCATTGCGAAGCAGCCCAGGACCTATTGGTCCAGAGGGTAAAGGAGGAGAATATCGATGTCGCAATCATAAGCGAACCTTATAGGGTACCGAGGAATAGTACTTGGATCACGGACGGATCTAGTACTGCGGCTATATGGATTTGTGGTTCATTACCCTTCCAGCAAACCTATGCGCGGGACATTGGTTTCGTTATGGCCAGGATAAAGGGAGTTTTCGTCTACAGCTGTTACGCTCCCCCGAGGTGGTCAATGGATGACTTCCAACATATGCTGGAGAGGCTGGCGTCACACGTGCGCTTGAACACCCCCGTTATTATAGGAGGAGATTTCAACGCTTGGGCGACCGAATGGGGTAGTAGATATACTAACACCAGGGGTCGCTGCCTCTTGGAAACGTTCGCTTCCCTTCCTGTGGCGCTGATGAATGACGGAAGAGAAAGCACATTTAGGAGAGCTGGATCGAGCTCAATAATAGATTTGTCGTTTGTGAGCGATGGCCTTGTTTCGCGGACCGCGTGGAGGCTAACTGAGGACTTCACGAA
Organism: Sarcophaga variegata; assembly: GCA_932273835.1. Lineage (NCBI taxonomy): Eukaryota > Metazoa > Arthropoda > Insecta > Diptera > Sarcophagidae > Sarcophaga > Sarcophaga variegata. The sequence continues at coordinate 111,245,650 of OW026362.1, read as the reverse complement.
TAGTGACCATCAGGCAATCGTGATGACGGTTACTGGGCGCAACACGAGAGGAAACGGATTGCCGAAGTTTACGGGACCGAAATGGAAGGACTCCCGCTTTGACGAGGAGACGTATAGATTGATGTTGTCGTCTTTTCATACGACTGCCAGCACGGTCGAAGAATTAGTGAGCGGCGTATACCAAATGCTCAACACTGCATGTGATGCTGCTATGCCTAGGAGAACTGTGTGTAGGGGACGTTCCCCCTGCTACTGGTGGAATGACGAAATTCGAAGACTGCGGTCGGCATGCTTTGGGGCGAGAAGACGGGCCCAGCGTACGAGAGGAAGACCGACATGGGAAGCCGAACGGGCTTCCTATGAGGATCTAAGGCATCAACTTAGAAGAGCCATTAAAAGGAGCAAGAAACTATCCTTTCAGCGGATATGCCAGGAAGCTGACATCAATCCTTTTGGGACGGCGTACAGAGTCGTCTGCAAGAGAATCGGTGCTCGAGAACAGCCTAAACTAGGTTGTCCAGTTTTGCTACGGGAGATCATTGGTACATTATTCCCACGGGGCCAGCCCTACACTTTTATAAGTAGGGAGCCGGAGGCCATTCATACCATACCCGAGGTAACAGGAGAGGAGGTACTCGCAGCATGCACTGGAATAGGAGATAGGAAGACACCGGGGCCAGACGGAATCCCAAATAGGGCACTTAAGGTGGCTATCCGGCTCAGACCGGATATGTTCGCCAAGGTGTTCCACAAGTGCTTCGTCGAGGGTGTTTTTCCACGTAGATGGAAGAAGCAGAAATTGGTTCTCATTCCAAAACCTGGCAAACCACCAGGGGAACCATCGTCGTATCGGCCCATCTGTCTACTTGACACGATGGGAAAAATATTGGAGAGGATTATATACAATCGACTACTGACGTGTGCCGAGGCAGGAGGAGCTCTCTCGGACCTGCAATACGGATTTAGGAAAGGACGATCCACTATTGACGCGATAAGAAGAGTGGTCGACATTGCAAGAGATGCAATAGACGGCGAAAGGTGGAGATTTGGCACCAAGGAATACTGCGCGGTTGTCACACTTGACGTTAGAAACGCGTTCAACTCAGCGAATTGGGGGCGGATTATGAGAGCCCTCTTTCACATGGCTACGCCGCCATACTTAATGGAGATACTGAACAATTACTTTCAGGACAGGAAGGTAATATACCTAACGGATGAAGGAGAGCAGGAATACGTAGTGACGGCGGGTGTCCCGCAGGGCTCTGTACTTGGACCACTACTATGGAACATTATGTACGATGGAGTACTTCGATTGCGATTGCCGAACGGGACTACAATTGTGGGCTTTGCAGATGACATAGCCATAGTCTCGGTAGCTAAGACAGTAAGGGAAATAGAGGAGAAAACGAACACAGCGATTCGAAAGGTTGGAGCATGGCTGGATGAAGCAGGTTTGAAACTTGCTGCGCATAAAACAGAGGCCGTCTTGATAAGCGGCCGGAAGATAGTGGAGAAGATGGAAGTGACCGTTGGAGGCACAAGGATCGAATCGAAGAGGGCGATAAAATACCTGGGAGTGATTATCGACGACAGGTTGAACTTTAAGGAGCACGTGAAATACATCGGCGAAAAAGCATCTGTAACACAGGGAGCACTGGCGAGGATGATGCCAAATATTGGAGGACCAGGTCCATTCAAAAGGAGGATAATTTCGGCGGTAATAACGTCGATAATGCTGTATGCTTCCCCAATATGGTCGGAGGCACTCTCCGTGGGAACGACAAGGAGGATACTGTCCTCGGTGTATCGTCTAAGCGCGATTAGACGGATAAGTGGCTTCAGGACAGTGTCTGATGAAGCGGTATTGGTGTTGGCAAAGACAATACCAATAGATATATTGGCGGATGAGATGAGGAGGATATACCTTCGCCGTCTCGAGCACCCGGGACGAATAGCAGCTATAAAAGCGGAGGAACGAAGGACTTCCATGCACAAGTGGCAGTCACGATGGGAAAGCAGTTTAAAGGGAAGATGGACATTTCGCCTTATCCCTGATGTAACCCTCTGGATGAATAACAAACATTGCGAGCTGAACTACTACGTGACTCAGTTCCTAACTGGTCATGGGTGCTTCAGGAAGTACCTGCACAGATTTGGTCATGACACTTCCCCTATATGCCCAAACTGTGTAGATGAGGAGGAAGATGCGGAGCATATTCTAATATGCTGTCCCAGATTTAGATGGCCCGGGGAAACGAGTTTAGGACCAAACCGGCTAATGGAAGAGCTGTTGAATCGTAGGATTCTATGGAGTCAATATAGCCAGAGAATGGCTGAAGTTTTGATAGTACTCCGAAGACTGGAGGAACGGAGGCGAAATTTGAATTAACGTGATTAAGCTTTCAAGCTAACCAGCTCTCCGCGAAGTAATACCTTACGGCAGTCCCGCGGAGGGAGAGTGGTTGAAGTGTGTAGGGGGTGGGTTTAGTACGTAGGCACCAGTGATGGTGAATCGTGCACTCTTTTGTTGGAACAAAAGTGTCTTTCGAAGATTCCCACCTCCGGCTCAAGACAAAAAAAAAAAAAAAAAAAAAAAAAAACACGGTTATTGCAATAAAGTAAACCTTTATTGTTCTAGGAAAAAGTCAATTTTCCGCATGAATTTCCTCATCCTTTTTCAACACGAACTGAATCAGCAAAAGGATTTAACTACTATGACACCTTTTTTTTATTCCATCTCTCACTCCATTTCCCCCCCCCCAAAAATAGTTCATATGCTACAGCAGCAGCAGCAGTATTTCAGTGCTCAAAAAGGCCAGAACTTTTTTATGTTCGTTTTGGTAGTTTTCCTTCGGTTTTTGTTTTTGGCGTTTTTGTATTTTTTCCCTTTCATTATAATTTCAACAATAAACTCAATAAGTTGTTTATCTACCAATTTTCATTTCCATTTTCATTTATTAACAGAAAAATTAAAAAGGAAAACTTTGTTTTTCCACTATGATCACAGGGAAATGTTTACCAAAATCGTTTCATTCATTCCGGATTGGGTTGGTCTCTGTTTTTATGAATATGCCGCCATAAGGAAGATGCCCTTTAGGGTACTATTTGGAGGCTACATTTTTCAGGTTTTAATGTTTGTACAGTGAGCGTCAAAAGAAACTGTTCACTAAGGACAAAAATCTAACAATTCAGTTTTTATTTTTTCAATTTTCTAATTTAAAATGAATGTATAGTGACCGTCAAAAATTCTAACAATCGCTAAACTCAACTTTTACCACTTAAGGAGAGTGCCCGAAAAAATTTAAAAATTTTTGGAAATTTATTGTTTTTTTTTTTTCAATTTTAAAAACTGTTAAAGTAACATTTTTGAAATAAAAATAACGGTAATTTATTAATGTATAATTTTTTTTAAATTACAGGTTCTTTTGACACTCACTGTACATGTTAATCTTTAGAAAGATTTTAAAATTTTAATCAAATATTTTCGTTTTGCTAGGTTTTGAAAATAATTTTCAGTCGTTTTTCTCCTGCTGTTACTACCATAAGATTTTGTGGCTCAAGGCAAGCAACTCCATATTATTCCGAATAATTTTTTAGGAGATAAGACTTTTAAAAGTGCTGCAGTATGTCAACATTCAACGACATTGTATAGCAGTTCAATTACTTGCTTAGCTTGGGGAAAATAAAGCAAAGTGAAACGCCTGTTAAATGTCTAAGTTTGAGACTGATTCGGGTTATCAGTGTTAAGGTGGCGTATCGCCGTAGTCTAGTAGGTAGTATGTTTGCTTAGACGTAAGGCCACGGTTCAAGCCCCAGCTCAGACATCGCGAAGTAGGAAAAAATTATTCTTGGGCGACTTCCTCTCAACAGATTTCTGGCAAAATCTCTGTGAGTAAATAAAATTGCCATGAAAATTTTCTCAAAAATCTGTCGTTCGGAGTCATGTTTAAAAAAAAATTTTTTGACATAACTTAAATGGTGTGAGAAGCTAGGTTGTAGTCCTGACTAAAGCATTGTAATGACCAATTGCGTATGAATGTATGTGTTAAGGTGGTTTCAGCTACAGCCCTGTCGTCTTAACGATTCTTTTTTGATCACTTTCGGTACGAATTTCTTTCCTCGCTTGCAATTTCGAATTGTTTTTCGTGGTTTCATTTGAGTGTGATGCTGAATTTCAATATTTTACAATCTTACTTACTTTCTTAATTGGCCATTAAAAACCCGATTAACCAATTTTTGCCTGCCGCAACACATCCTTCCAGGCGCTTCTGCTTCTTACGCTCCTACGCCAGTTGGTCACTCCAATCGATAACAAGCTTCCTCGATTTGGTCCTTCCAACGCATATAAGGTCATCCTCTTCGCCGAATTCTGCAGATCCCCGCATCAAATACCCATCTCGCCGGAGCATCCCCTTCCATTCGAACGACATGGCCGAGCCAGCGCAACCGCTGGATATTAATTCGCTGCGTAACGTCTACGTCGTTGAGGCGCTCATACAGCTCACTGTTGGATCGGATGCGGAAATCATCGCCAACTTGCACTGAACAGAAGATCTTACGTAGGGATTTTCTCTCGAATACTCTCAAGGCTGCTGCATCAGTGCTTAATAGGGTCCATGCCGTTGCGCCATATTTTACAATCAGTGTCTTTAATTTTCGTAAGCTTGTGTAAGAAATGAGATTCATGCGAATTAAGGCGGGCCGTTGCGACATCCTTACAAATCGTGGTAAAAAACGTAATCCAGTCACACTCAGAAAAAGGAAGAAATATTCTTCTTCTAAGACGAGACAGATGAATGTTATCTGCAGACAATTTTTTAAACAAAACTTATATAAGAAAGTATTTTCAGTAACTTGGGTTAGGTTGGGATGGAGTGGTAGCCTTGAAAGAAAGTATTCTCAGAAGCTTCCACGGCTAACAATCAGGCCGCCCTCTACAGTGCATAAAGCTAAATTAGGGACGCTGGTTGTTAAAGGGAGGCATTAGATGCGAATCTGTTTATATAGTAACGGACTGTAATTGTTGTTGCAAGGCGAAAATTTTACTTACTAGAGCACATGCAATCTATAAACTTGAAAGGCAATGGACCACGTTACTGCTATGAATTAATAGAGACGGATGCCTTCTTTTATACGTTGTTGAAAAAGAGAAAATTAAAATAGATTCGAAGGCAAATCTTTGCATTCCATTTAATTTGTATTCGTTCTGCAATTACACTCCTTCATACAGCTGTTAATATTGTTACGTTTTTACTTTTTAAAAACGTTTGAAATATCGACGCCTGCTCGTAGAAAAAAATTGTTTTGAATTTTCATTAAAATTCTTTATTATTCGCACAATTATGTATGCCACTATTCACAACTTGATGTAAACAACAACAATTGCTGTGTTTGTTATTCCGCTGTTTATATCCTTTACATAAACAATAACAATTACAAGCCAATTGTTCGACAGATTTTTGTAACAGAGATCTTCAAACCACGATTACTCTGCGTCTTCACACAAAACTGACTGCACTTTAATTATGCACTCGCCTGCTTTGCTTTGCCTTTTATATGGTAGGGTAAACAGTCTGATGAATGTTCATGATTTCGCCTTCTCGAAATCTCTATAAATGTAAACAACGATATTGTATTCTTGTAGTGTTGTTTGTTCTATTTTTGTTTACTTGTTTACCATTTTTTATGCTGGTGTTTGTTGTTGTATTTTTGTTTACTTGTTTACCATTTTTTTGTATGCTGATGTTTGTTGTTGTATTTTTGTTTACTTGTTTACCAACCTTTTTATGCTGGTGTTTCTTGTTATATTAAGCAATACGATAATTTGTAAACAGTTTTGTTTACTGCATTGTTTTGTTTTTGTAGCTTTTGTTTATAATTTTAATGTTAAGCTGAGTAAAAGCAATGCTTAGTACAAAAAGAAAGACGATAACAATTAAGAACTTTTCTGTATGTCTCTTAAATTCTATATGCCGTGAGTACATATAGAATTTCCATTTGTTTTAAACTATTTTGCTAATCTGTATGCGCATCATTAGATGGTTTTTGAAAATAAATCTTATCAAACAGTGTCCTTAATATTGTGGTTCTTATAAAAGCGTACAAAAAGAAAACCTTAATATCCTCATAAAATACTATCCAATCGCTTAGTTTTCTTTTCTTTCATTTTATTTTATATCTATGTTTTCCTTTTCAAAGTTTTAATCAAAATTTCTTTTTTTAATAACAAACACATCAGAACTTTCTGTCGCTCTCTCTCTCTCTCTTTCACATACAGTTGTAAACATAGTCTCGTTTAAATACGTAAATTTTTTACTCTTTCTGGCTTACACATACATTAACCAACCAACCAATAAATAAGTTCACTACTCTCCAGGCTATAGGACACAAGGCACACGCTATACACACTCTCAAAGGCAGCCACTGGGGGCAATACAAATATAAAAAACAGGACAACAACAACAACAACGAAAGCATTAAAAAAGTATCCTGTCTATCAGTGTTTTAAAGTATTTTTGCGTTTCAATGTAGTTTCGCATACAAACAAAAAAACTGATTTAAATGAAATCCTTAAATTCCCAGTTACCCGCTACCAGTCATGCTGAAATCAACTAAAAAACCGCCACCCAAAAAAAAGAAAAACACTTGCAGTGCTGGAATCTCATTAAATGAGTTTGGCTGAGTGTGCGTCTCTGTGTTTGATTTTCTGTGTGTGTGTGTGTGTGTGCAAATGCATAATTTTTCCTTATTTTCTCGGACTGGTTTTTCGTATTAAAAAGAATATAAAAAAAAGAGAAATGGCAGTGGTTTTAGCCATGACGACCATCATCATCAGTAACTCTATCAAAAAAGCTGGCTGTGTATGCGGCATCAACAAGCAACTCTATTGCCTTGCAACAGTATTGGTCATCAACAATAAGCCCACTTGGCATTTTTATACTTATATTTTATATAATTTGGTTTCTCTCTCTTTAATACGACATACATACCATACATATACGCAGAGTTGGTTTAAATACAGACGAGTACGGGTTTTATTTTGGACAACATGGACAACAGCAATGGCAAACAAGTCCAAAGACCTTTAAATGAAGTCTATTACATGTTCGTATGAAACTTATTCAAGTGAAGCGTATAAATAATGTCATATGTAATGTGTGTCATACGTTCAATGAAGCTTTTCTCAATCGAAATTAACCCTATAACAGGCAAGAGGTACCAATATGTTCAATGTTTTAAGTTTTTTTGGATATTTTCGTTTTGAATAGATTTCATTGCAAAATATAAGGCAGAGAAACATATTTCTGTCCTACCTAGTCATGAAGATTTCTTTCTGTTGAAGATTAGATAAGTCTCGAGATACTTAACCCTAAAAACATAGCGTTTGAGACATAAGGAAGTCTGACGATTTTGCTGAATTGAGTTGATTCAATATGTGAGTTGTAGTAAATATTCCTTAAAATACTTTTAAACTTTGACTTCATTAGGACATCGTACTAAAGGGTCCGCCAAATAACTTTTTTTTTTTGAAAATGCTTTAAAAAAAACCCTGAATATTTTTTCAATTTTCTTTTTTTATTTGAAAGTACAATCCTTCCGGTTAAATAATGGAAAATAATTTCATTCAAATGGCTACCTCGGCTGGCCATGCAGTAGCCTACACGATCGGTCCAATTTTTAAGCACATTATCGATTGTGTGCAGCTGTATTTCACCAATGGCTTCACGAATATTGGCCTTTAAAGCGTCAATTGTCTCTGGCTTGTCGGTCTTTAACGGCACCCTACAAATAATAGTCCAACGGTGTCAAATCGCAGCTCCGAGGTGGCCAAACGACATCAGCTCTGCGACTGATAATGCGATCTTCAAAAACAGGGCGCAAAACATCGAGTGTAGCTTCGGCTGTGTGGCACGTAGCGCCGTCCTGTTGATACCAAATGTTGCCAATATCCTCCTCTTCAATTTTTGTGAACAAAAATTCGTTAACATGGCCCGATAGCGAAGAAAAATGGCCCAATTATGCCTCTGGACTAAAATCCGCACCAAACAGTGACTCGTTTGGGGTGCGTCGGCTTTTCAATGAATGCGTGCGGGTTTTCTGTGCCCCAAATGCGACAATTTTGCTTCATCTGAAAAGAAGATTTTTTTTGCCAAAATCGGCATCTTCTGTAAATCGATTGCAGGCCCACTTACCGAAGCGAAAACGCATTGGATGGTCAATTGGCTTCAACTGTTGAACCAATTGGTCTTTGTATGGCGTCATACCAAGGTCTTTATGCAAAATTCGTCTCAATGATGTCTCCGAAATGTTCAATTGTTGAGAACGACGGTGAATTTATGTTGATGGCGCTTCACGCACACTTTCTGCCACAGCAGCAATATTCTCTGGTGTACGCACGTTAGATGGCGGACCCATTAGATAATCCTGCCTATACTTACCGAAATTGTTACGTTTTTACCTTTTCAAAACGTTTAAAATATGAGCTCGTATTTTTATTATTCGCACAATTCTGTGTGCCACACTGTTCACAACTTGATGTAAACAACAACAATTGCTTTGTTTTCTGTTTACAACCTTTGCATAAACAATAACAATTACTAGACAATTGTTCGACAGATCTTTGTAACGGAGATCTTCAAACCACGATCACTCTCTTCAAACTCACTGCGGCTTCACACAAAACTGACTGCACTTTCTTTCTTCTTTAGAAAAAACGAAACTGTTGACGAGAAATAGTTGGCCTGCACTATGCAGACGGATATTCTTTTTTAGCTTAAAGCCTCTGTACAGCCAAGACCCAAAAAAATTAATCAATTATGCGTTGATTAAAAGTAACGGCAATTATTCAGTTCTCTTACAGTGAACTATGTAAGCCTTCTAGTATGGCCAAATTTTTTCATATGCACTCCTTATTTTTCTGTAAATGTATGGAGGTAGTATGGCGTATTTTATGCCTCCACTGCATTGCTACAACCATATTCCATAACCATATTGCTTAACCCATATTCTAAAGGCCCTTAGGCCTTAAATTATTACCACCCTATTAATAAATTTTCTTTGAAAAAGAAATTCATTTTTCTCGGTTACGCTATTTATGCCTTTTGATTGCTTTAATGAATCTGTGGTAATGTTGGATTCATGAATTTATATGCGTTGTTCTCTTCTGTCACTCGATCCTTATGGTCGGTCAGTCCACCATTTAATGTGTTACCATGTTGTTCATACGAATGTATTGTTGGATACATGTAAACTACACATGTATCTGTCGCTACGAAGCTATTTTATGATCTTCATTTAATTTTTTCCATCCATTCCCGTTGTTGTTGCTGTTTTTGCTGTTCGATGGGCACTCAGCCAGCAAGCCGGTAACCAATACCAATAATATTGCTGGATATTGCAAGGAACACTCGCATGCATACTTTCATTATAAGAGCAGCATACACACGCATAATATTGTTTACATGGACCGGATAAACCAAACAGACAGACAGACGACGGCCATGGTGAAAAACCATGAAATATTGTAGCCAACGTACGTACATATGTATGTACACAGGTTCCATTCATTACAAACTCAACGTATAGCGTTGAAAGTTATTTCTTTCGATTGCTCTTTACGTACGTATGTGCTCTTTGAGTGTGTGTGTGTGTGTGTTTTTAGAGAATGAATATTATTTTCCTTGTATGCAAATATTTTTTTATTATAAAAACAAATTAAAGAAAAGTTTTAAATCGGATCACATGCTGAATCGTCTGTCTACCTGTTAAAAAATTCTGTATAAAATCCAAGAGATTAAAATTTGTTATTAAGTCTAGACATTCTTTGATTGTTTCCATATCTAGCAATTGTGAGTTTTATGATAAATTATAGGCCTCAACAGCTCGTTTGTTTTGTGGCAAAAATGAACCGCATTGTTTTGATTAAAATGGGCTGTTTTACTTTAGTTAAGCTTCTCTTAAAATAGTGCTCCTACACAATTTCAATTTCTTGTAAAACAGCAGCATAGAATAGAAATATAGAATACGATGTTCCATGTAAATATTTGCATGTATAATATGTTTAATAACTGATTTTGTAATCGCTTTAGATTATTTCCTAAAACCGCTTGTTCACCACATATGATGTGTAAGAAACCCTTGCACAAAACCTGCCTAATTTTCACAAGGCTTGTCACTCTATCGCCGTAGTCTAGTTGGTAGCATGTTTGGCTTATAAGAAGTGATGCCTGTGTTCATACCCCAGGTCGGACAACTCCAACTAAACGAAATATAAAAATATTTCTTCGGCGACTCCCTCTCAGCAGATTTCTGGCAACAATCTGAGAGTAAATAAAATTTGCCATGAAAAGTTTCTCAAAAATCTGTCGATCGGAATCGACTTTAAAGTGCAGGTACCGTCACTCATGTATAACTCAACACACACAACATAAGTGGTGTAAGAAACTAGGTCGTAATCCTGCCTGAATGGTTGTAATGACCAATTGTATGTATTTATGTTGTCACTCTATCAGGTTTCTTTGTCAGCTTTTATCTGACAGCTTTCGAAATAATTGTTCAGCTTGATATGCTTTTTTTAATTTTACCCGCACACTTCATAAATCCCCCAAGAAAACACTCAACAATGCCACAAAAGCAAAGGGGTAGGGAGTTTAAAGACAAAATGGTATGACCATACTTACATACTAAATTGATCATTACAAGTCTTTAGTCAGGATTAATACCTGTCTTCTCACACCATCCATGTTGTGTGTGTTAATTTGATAAATGAGTGGCAAGGCATACAGTTTAAAGTCGAATCCGAACGACAGATTTTTGCGAAAGCTTTCATGGCAATTTTATTTTGCTCTCAGAGGCCGAAAGAAAAATATTTCGTTGTGTTTGAGATGTCTGAGCAAGGTGTTGAACCACGACTTCGCGTCTAATAAGTCAACACACTACTTACAGCATCTCCCATCCACTTTCAGTTGCTTTGGCTTATGGTCGATGATAATAGCATTCCTTTGATGCAGTATTCCTCGTACTCAGCATTTAACAGAAGCTACTATACTGATTGTGTTTCTTTAGAGGCAACATAACATACATGCGGTGTGGTATTTGATTTGAGTTCTATTATTCCTGATATATGAGACACTCGACGTAATGTTTTGAGTATCGTAAATGCAAAGCACGTCATGTAACTGAAAATAAATTCGAATGTAAAAAGCAAAGACACAAACCCACACTTTTATCAGCGCCACTTTTCGCCTTTAACAGGGTAAAATTTGCTATTAACAGAGCACTGTTAACTGTTTAACAGCGGCAATAAGTAGATTAGTCTCGTACTTTGCAATTAATGCCGACTGTAGACATACAATTTAATTCTTATTATGATCGTTATTATATGTGAATAAAAGTATTGAAGTCTACAGGGTGGTTGGTGGGGGATTGAAAAAAACTGAATTTCTCGGATCTCAAAATTATTCCAGCTACCACACTACCCTCTAGACTACCATTTGCATATAGTCTGTATGGTGTACTATTTCTTATATGTTCTCGAATGGCCACTGATCTTCTAGAGAATTTTCAATCAAAAAGTTGATATTTTCAAAGCCAATTTTCGCAATACCATATCAATTTGTATGTGCCTATATTGCTGATTATATGAGGAGGCCTTGGAACCTTGCTTCGAATATGATATGTTACTCATGGACCTATATTGATACTGTCAAACAGCTAACAGTGCTCTTATAAGGGCAAATTTTGTTCTGTTAACGCCAAATGTGGCTTTGCTAAAATTTATGGACTGCGTCTTGGATTTTCAAATTTTAATTTATCTTCACATACACATAAGCACGTCTGTTGACTAAAGATGGACTATCATTGAACGATCCACCACATGTTCAGATTAGGATTATATTATTGGCAAGTGAACCTTTTGAAGTCGCCGTAGTCTAGTAGGTAGTGTGTCGGCTTATTAGACGTAAAAGCCTGGATTCAAACCCCAGGCCATACATCAAGACAAAATACAAAAAGTATTTCTTCGGCGACTTCCTCTCAGCAGATTTCTGGCAAAAACTCTGAGAGTAAATAAAAATTGCCATGAGATGTTTCTCAAAAATTTGACGTTCGGAGTTGACTTTAAACTGTAGGTCCCACCCACTCATGTATAATATTAACACACACAACATAAGTGGTGTGAGAAACTAGGTCATAATCCTGACTGAAGGGTTGGAATGACCAATTATGTATGTATTTCCTTCTTGGATTTCCCAATTTAAATTTATCTTCACACACATATAAGCACGACCGATCCACCACATGTCTAGATTAGGATAAAAGCTTGTTTCGATTATATTATTGGCAAGTGAACCCATTGCAATATTAGGTAGCCAATGTCGTACGAGTTAATTATCCCCTTTCCACGTATTCCTTCGTAGTGATTGCCCTACAATTTTGTAACAAACAAAAATTGGACAAAATTAGGAAATATTCCCCCCTTAAGTTGCTTTAACAAATTTTTTATAAAAATGGTGATCATGGAAATTATTCCAGAATTCACTGTATATTGCCGTGTAGATTATCCTTGGTGTCGGAGAATATTTTTTTTTTGGTGGTTTGAAAATTATCAATTTCTGTTTTTAATTTTTAATTAAATTTTAAACTCATGCATGCATGGCATCATAGACGAGTATGCTGGTATTTTGTTTCCCCAGTCATGTGTATGCGTGTGTCTGTGCCAATACGAAATTAGTAAATGGTAGTTGTTAGTTGTTGCATTGCAACTATAAACCAGACGCCTAATAAACTAATAACACCCAGTGATGCACAATGATACATGCTCAGCTGCTGTTATATACTCCTTGAATACAAATTTATTTACAATCCATTATTAGACAGAGACAGAAAGACAAAGAATATTGTTGCACACTATTTGTTGTTGTTGTTGTTTGGGGGGTAGGAAAAAGAAAATTGTGCAACAAATCGAAAATTGTAAAGGAAGAATAAAAATCAAAAAAAAAATCCAAATAATAATTCAGTTCAATGGTAAATTGCAAAAAATTATTGATTAAACTACAGGGAATTACATAAAAATTCATAACGCGTAAGTAAATTCATAATACAGCAGACGAAGAAGAAAGAAGGAAAGAAAAGAAATTTTTGCGATGGAAAATAAGTATATTGTGTTAGAATTTCAAGGTAAAAATTAGTTTTTGGAAGTAAAAGGAATTCTAAATCGGGCTTTAATCCAACCTGCTGAAATCGAAAGAGATGAATTGACTGGACTGGAGACAATATTCCGAGATAGCCGTTATATTTCGTCGATCGTCGAGAGAAACTATTCGGTTTTTACTTTTTATGTTATATTTGACGAAGTCTAGTAGGTAGTGTGATGGCTTATTAGACGTAAATCCTTGGTTCGAGCCCCAGGCCAGACATCAAAACAAAATACAAAAAGAATTTCTTCGGCGACTTACTCTCAGCAGATTTCTCGCAAAAACTCTCTGAGAGTAAATAAAAATTGCCATGAAAAGTTTCTCAAAAATTTGTCTTTCACAATCGACTTTAAACTGTAGGTCCCGCCACTCTTGTATAAAAATTAATACACACAACATAAGTGGTGTGAGAAACTAGGTCGTAATCCTGACTGAAAGGTTGTAATGACTAATTATGTATGTATGTATGTTATGTATTCGACGCAGAAGTCGAAGCGGTTCTCACATTTTTCGTCGACTTCCTCTCAGCAGATTTCTGGCAAAAACTCTGAGAGTAAATAAAAATTGCCATGAAAAGTTTCTCAAAAATCTGGTGCTCGGAGTCGATTTAAACTGGGACCACTTATGGATTAATTACACGGTGCGACAGTCAAAATACACCCAGCTAATGACATAGTGTAGGTTGTAAGATTTGTTTGTTGTCCATTAAAAATTTTGAAAATTTTTGAAATGAAAGTTCATTTGATGAGACAGCATATCTATCATTGGTCTCATGTAGAAAGGCCCTAACTCACATTTTTTTCGAAACTGATTTTTTTTGTGATTCCTATGTGTATTTGTGTTAAATGCATTGAAATCACAAAAAAATCAATTTCAAAAAACTGTGAGTTAGGACCTTTCTACATGAGACCAACGATATATAAAAATTATGACTAAGCTGTTATACTCTTTAAATAATAACTACGGTAATTTTTCTCCAATTTTATCAAACGAAGTGTCAAACTCTTGACAAGAGAATGCACTTTAAGAACGTCTCCACTTATTTCATGTTTTTTAATTAAATTTTGCAATTAGAATGGCCAAACTTGGAAAAGTAAAAAAAAAAATTATATTTTCCAAGTTTACCCCATCAAATCTCATAACATATAAGTTTGAACAAAATGTTTATATATACCGTTTGAAAGGTTAATCTCTCTCCTTTCTAAAAAAAACTTTGGATTTTTAAAATAAGTTCAAACATATTTGGGTAATCAATAATTTTGTGTGAAAAGATAAAACAAAACCGTTTTTGTCAAATGAAACAAGTTTGGAGGGTTCGAGAAAAATAAAAAAAAAAGTTTTTTTGGGTCCTACTCAACAAAGCTCATAACTTACACTATGTTGGGGTTTTTAATTTTTTTTATTTTGTCGCATCACAAAACATGGGTGTTGTAAGAAGCTATGTTGTTATCTTCACTGATGGGTTGTAATGTCCAATTCAGTAAGAAAGTTATATTCGAAAACTGTGGCCATAGTTATGTTTCAAAAGAGGTCAATCACTTCAATTTAGATGGCAGATCTCGAACCCAGTCCGGATAAACCATATCATGTTTATGCATGATTTACGTTACATTTGTACGATTGATTTCTAAGATCTAGATGAGGATAATCAAAAACGTTTTTGACGCATTATCCCACCAATATATGTAACTCATAAGTACTCATGAAATTTTGAGTATGAGTGAGTCAACAGTATTGAAATCCAACTACTCTGATTCATTCGTACTCAGTACAACATTGATTTAGAAGTACAAGTTGCAATGAGTATGAGTACAACGTTGACATCAAACTCATAACATTCGAACTATTTTTGATTCATACGCCTACTCATTCAGATTCATAAATTTAGAAAAATACTTGTAATACTTATAAATGATTCGAGTACCATGAGTATTTCAAACTTTGAATATGAGTAGTATGAGTATGACATTAAAATAAGTATGAATGCGTATAAGTATCAGAAATTATAAGTATGATTCGTTTTGAATACTCATTTCTGACCTCTGTTAGGAACAGGTTCAATCCATTGTCGTGCTCTAAGGACGATCTATTATTGTATACAATATTCCGTAGCTAGTTAGTACTTAGTTTGAGTACAACAGCTAAAAAATTTTAATGTTTTCTAATCAACTTTTCAAAACTCTTTAAAATCCTGTCAATTTCTTTAACTGCTTTTTTCGTTTCCATCTCACTGGCAGTCATTTCAAAATGAAAAATTATTTTTCTAATTTAAAACTGCGGAGGGAAGGGAGGGAGCGAAAGTCAATGCTAAGTAAACTGTATTTTGCACAATTCACTCACTCCTTTAGTACAATACAACACAGAACAGTAGCGTAAATAGAAGTATATTTAGTTTCATTTTCATTCATTCATTTTTCATTTCATTTTTCACATCAAAAAGCTAAAAGTCATGCCAGAAATCCTTGCAACGACAACAACTGCTACTGCAACGATAGTGACAGCAGAGCATAGCAAAAATAGACAGAAAGAACAAAAAAAAAGGATAATCATGCTCATAATGTAATTTCCTTTTAACATGCAACGTATCGAACAAATACATACATACATATACATACACGTACACACTCTCTCTATAGTATTTTGTGCTCCTTCATTTGGTTTCATTTGTTTCAATTGACGAAATGTGTGCGAGAGTGGCAAATGTCTGTCTTGCGACGACTGGCTGACTGGTTAATAATTCAAAATTTGTCAACAAATTATTGTGGCTGTCAGTTGTTAAATAAACAAAATCGTTATTAAATTGTTTCTCTACTTTATTGCAAAAATTTTTTGTTTGTTTTTGTCTTTTTATTTTTCATTTTTATTATCGAAGTGTTGAAAATGATGATGATTTTATTATTAGTGGTGTAGGTATACATAGCTGGCTCAATATACCATAGATATGTTGTAGTAGTAGGGAAATATTGGTAATAATAAAATTTAAAAATAAAATTGAGATAAATTTTTGATACGAATAATCGATTATTCGATTAAACGGTTTTATGAATAACCGAGTAATCGAATAAGAGTTTGTAAACAATTAAAGAAAGAAATTTTTCGCCTTATATTATTGTCAAGAGATTCTTGATTGCGAAACAACCGATTATTCGATTAATCGTTTCTGCGAATAATCGATTAACTAATGAAATATTTTTTTAAAAAAATTGCTTATCAATTGTTTAATGGGTCTTACGAATAACTGCTTAATCGAATAATTTTTATACTTATATGAATTTAAATTGTCTTCACAGGATTATTGATACGATTAAACGAATAATCGTTCAGGTTGAAAAATATTTGACATAAATTTAGTTGAGTTACCCTCAAGAAAATCGTTGATACATATGTTGAATCGATAATACGACTATCTGGTTCTTACTTACTTAATTGATCATTACAACCCTATAGTCAGGATTACAACCTCGCTTCTAACAACACACATGTTGTGTGTGTTAATGTTATGCATGAGTGGTGGGACCTACAGTTTAAAGTCGACTCCGAGCGCCAGATTTTTGAGAAACTTTGCAATGGCAATTTTGTTTACTCTCAGAGTTTTTGCCAGAAATCTGCTGAGAAGAAGTTCCGAAGAAATATTTTTTTTTATATTTTCATTTTGATGTCTGACGTAGCCTTACGTCCAATAAACCAAAACACTATCTACTAGACTACGGCGACTTTGCGTCCATTCACGCAGCAGGAAATTTGGGTCTAAGGAAGATACTATCTTTCACCTTATATATCAGCACCCATGGAGATGTAGTGGAGACTAAGCTTTCCAATACAAAGATTGGTGGAAAATAAATATTTATTCTAGGAAACGTTTGATAAACGATTAATTTAGATATTACAAAGGGCGCCGGCTAAGCACTGACTTATGCGGAACCTTGCTCTTAAAACAGCGTCCGCCATATAACCCAACATACCTAATTGTCATCTGTTGGTACATTTACTAGATAGTCTAGCTTGGACAGCTCTTTATCTAACATATCTATCCATGTTAAAAACGGGTGTCGTATCAAACCCAACATGTAGATTCTGTAATGGTGATAATGAATCATCAGAACACATTCTGGGAATCTGTGCGGCACTAGGGCATCCCAAGGACCTGGGATAATATCAGGCGCTGGGCAGGGACACCGTTAATATCGAGCTTCATTTTGAAGTTTGCCAGACAAATAATCTTGGAATACACTTTATAGGGATATCCTATAAAACTTGAGGGGACTCCAAAAAAAAACTTGCTTAATTTGGCACATGTTATCGTTATTGCTCCGGTACTGACATATTTTTGAAAAAGTTAACTTTATTTTATCTGTCGGTTGTAATAACGAAAAGAAGTTAAAAGTGACTTTAAAGTTCACTTTAACAAAAGTTACCTTTTACTAAACTCAACATTAACGGCAAGTTGTAATAATGGCCCTTAAAATGATAACAATTATTCGATTAACGAATAATAGAGTAGCCTTTGCTTAGCTAATTATTTACTGATTAACGGCTATTCATCTATTAACGATTATTTTTATGCCGATTAATCAGATAACGATTCTTCAGTTAATTTTATCGTTTTGACTCCTTATACCCAAATTGGAAATCTTTACGTACCTGCCTTAAAGAAATTTACTGTACAATATCCATGGCATAATAACTTAATATTCATAACGTTGTAGCATTGAGTGTTGAGACAATGGAACAGACAAACAAAAAAATCTTTCGAAATACAACAAAAAAAAAAAACTGAAAAAAATCTAAAAACCTATTGTAGCATTAAATTATAGATTGAATCTAAAGAAATGATTATTATTTTATGCTTAGTTTCCTTAACAATTCAATTTTGCTAAATATGGTTGGGGGCCAGAAAAATACAAAAAAACAAAAAAATTGTAGAAAAAATATACTTTATGTTGTACCTGTCATTTTAGAAGAGATTTTTTTTTCCGCTTCACAGAAATAGAAAATATTATTGTGTGTCTATTACAGCTACACGTAGTACTGAAAAATATTGTATCTGTAAAAAAAATCATACAATAGTTGTTTTTGTTTTTTTTTGTTCGTTACTTAAATGTCATTTAATAAATTATTTATAAAATTTATTCGTATAGAAATTGGCAAATAGACACACACATCACTTGATTGAACATCACTATATTATATGCCTGAAGCATAGAAAAAAAAATTTGTTTTCGCATGTTTGTGATACGAAATATGACAATCAGCAATAGACCCGCTAGCCAATTTATGTGATAGAGAATGGTTGGCAGATCTAAGGGATTAATAAACGAATTCAACCATAACTACCGGTGTGAAGATAAATTCGAATTTAAAAATCAAAGACGCAAACCCACACTATTAGCAGCGCCACTTCTTGCCTCTAATAGGGTAAACTTTGCACAGACAGAGCACTGTTAACTGTTTAACAGTGGTAATAGTAAATTAGTATTCTGCTTTGCAATTATTGCAGACTATTGTCATACAATTTAATTCTCATCATCATTTTGATTTGTGAATAATAACGTTGAAATCTATAGAATGGTTGCTGGGGGATCGAGGCGGTCAAAAATCAAAATCTCAACTCTCAAAATTATTCCAGCTAACTCAATACCACCGTTCGAAAGTGGATCCTCTAGACTGCTATTTCCATATAGTCTGTTCGGTGTACTATTTCTTATATGCTCCAGAATGGCCACTGATCTTCTAGAGAATTTTCATATATTTTTGGCCAAAAATCGATTTTTTTCCCACTACCACCGTTCGAAAGAAAACAATCCAGACTACCATTTGCACATAATCTGCGCGGTGTACTATTTCTTATATGTTCCCAAATGGCCACTTCTAGAGAATTTTCAAGCAAATAATCGATATTTTCAAAGCCAATTTTCACAATGCCATATCACTTTATATGGGACTATTCTACTGACTATATTAAAAGGCCTTTAAACCTTCCTTTGAGTATCATATGGTACTTATAGACCTAGTATTTATCCTAAAATTAGCTTCTAAACAAGTGGGCTTGTTCAGATGGATACAACTAACAGTTCTCTGTGAATAGCAAATTTTGCTCCGTTACCGCCAAATGTGGCGCTGCTAAAATTTATGGATTGCGTCTTGGATTTTCAAATTCGAATACAACATACAACTATTGGGGTGTCTTACTGATAAGTAATACATAATTCTGTCGATGTCGTTTTCTGTAATAATGTCAGAAAAACACGATGTGTATTACAGCTTAATAATGATCATAATGTTCTTACAAAATTCTGTAAATCTTTTTTAGAGCAATCAAATACTGATTACAATGAATCGTTGCAAATCAACTAAAATGTAACAACAACAGTTTCATGTCTCTCGCTTATGTTTAATAAAACCTCTATAAACTAAAGATTTCAATAGTGAAACTAAAACTTGTATTCACTATTCAATTGAATTTATGGTGTAATATGAAAATATCATATCATCATCAAAATCGCACATATGTACATACATATGCACATACATACATAAATATGGAAATAGTGAAATACGAAAAAAAAATTTCAATTTCAAATACACAATTCTAGTCACGCAGAACATTAAACGTAATATTTTGAAAGACAGTTGAAGAGAGTGAAAAAAATAAAACAAAAGCAATGAGGAGACAAAAAAAAATACATCAGTTAGTAACGTATCAATGAATAAAAAAAATTCATATTCGCATACCAAACAGCGAATAAATAGAAAACTGCGTACGCATAAAAAAATTATACGCAATTTATTAAGAGGCACAAGTATTGTTTGTTATCGAAAAGGGCCTTGCAATAACTACCTTCAAAACAATACAATTGTATATAAATTGTTAAGATACTTGAACGACAGTGGAGAGTTTGATTAGAAAAAAAAAGGTCAATTCGCCTTTTTAAAATACTCCTAGAAGAGATGCCAAAAACAAAACTACTTCCTATCGCACTTTCTATTTATTCAGCCCGAAATGCGGAATTCACAATAGATGACGTAGTATATTTTTCACATGGTTTGTGTCTTTAATAAGCTATTCTCATAGTTATTGGTGGTTAAACATTAGTCACTTATTATCAATTTGCTACTGAATGCAATTATATTCACAACATTTCCTTCGAAACCATTAAATTTGGTGCAAGCAAACCGTCCATTTGCCATAGTCTAGTAGGTAGTGTGTTGGCTTATTAGACGTAAGGCCCCACGGTTCAAAGCCCAGGTCGGACATCAAAACGAAAATATGAAAAAATATTTCTTCGGCGACTTCCTCTCAGCAGATTTCAGACAACAACTCTGAGATTAAATAAAATTGTCACGAAAAGTTTCTCAGAAATATGTCGTTCGGAGTAGTAAATCCATTTACTGAATGCCAAATATAATGTTCGCTTATGTAGTCTAGTAGGGGAGTGTGTTGGCTTATAACCGTGGTTCAAAACCTTGCTCAGACATTTTGAAGCAAAACGAAAAAACATTTCTTCGATAACTGCCTCAGCAGACTTCTGGCAAAAACTGTGTGATTAAAATAAAAATTGTCATGAAAAGTTTCTCAAAAACAAAATCTATAGTTCGGAGTCGACATTAAACACTAACACACATAACATAAGTGGTGTAAGAAGCTAAGTCGTAATCCTGCCTATAGGGTTGTGAGACCAATTATGTATGTAAGTATGTATGTGAACGGATGTGGTAGATTTTAGAATGGTAGAGTTACCATCTATCATTGTCTAGAGCCAATTTCATCCGTTAAAATATATTGAATTGTTCTTTTGGAGGTAGTGGAGGTGATGAATTTCGCTTATTGAGATTATTTTATTAATTGGAGAGAACTAAACCGTGTAAATTTTTAAACACTGGTACTGGATATTGACAATTCGAGAATGAATTTATCACACTAGCTTTAACAGTTTTTGTTATAATAACCTTACATCTAGATTTCGTATTAAATATTGAAAATTTCCCATGTAAGTAGAATTTCTTTAAAACTTCTTCAATATTCCAATAGCAAGTCTGTAATCTGCATTAAAGCATAGTCATGACAATAAAATATTTATTCCCATTAAAAATACAATTTTTATTTTAAAAAATGTATACAGTTGCCATGATTTTTCGAAAATAATAAAAAACACTACCAATCTTCACTGTTGTACCCCATGAAAAAAAAATTAAAATTTCTGATACATTTTGTGACTGTTGTGCAGTAGTTTTGAAAGCAACTGCTGGCAGTTACATCCAGTTTGCAAAAGTAACGCGCACATACCGAATTAAATAATTTATTACTCATCGACTTAACTCAGCATTGAGATCATGCCAGTGACAACAATCGCAATTGTTTTCTTTCGCAAACTATTGTAAAACGCAATAATAATCGAGACGAGAGTTTTTTCGATTCAGGCCTCATATTTTTTTTTTCTGGGCTGTAACTCTTCTTTATTTTAGTTTTATTGGCGGCATCAGCACCATAATTTTTTTTCTTTCTTCTCTTTTTTAGCCTTTTGTGATGAGTAGAAAAAACTCCAATATTTTTGCATAAAAATTCTGTAAATTTCTGTTGCAACACACAGTAACAAATAAAAATACTGTGGCCGTATTGAAAAATATTTTTTTTTTTAACATCACAGTTGCATTCATATGAGTTTCTTTTAAAAGACACAACAGCAAGTATTTGTTTTTCCATTTCATTTTATTTTGTTGTTTTTGCTTTTTCTGTTATTTTCATACACATTTTATTCGTTTAAACAAGTCCATTTTAATCAGTTTAAATTGACACTCGGGGTCATATTCATTTAAAATGTTTTGTATTCATTCGTTCGTTCTCATCTGCGTTCTCTTTTTGTTTCACTTGCTTTACGCTATGCTTTTGAGTACTTTGTCGACAATACAATCAACGCAATACGGTAATACGCTAGTAATTCTGTTTCTGATTCGTTCTGTAGTACAGTCTGGTAGAATTCAATAGAGGCAAACTATGCATACTACAGAGGAGCATATACATATGTGTGTCGCTCCACCAACGTTTAACGTTACCTTTCGCTGTATTTATTCGACATTCATTTTCAGTCTGGCAACTTCTAGAACTTAGCTGTTGATTTGTTATTGTATTGTTCTTTTCATTTCTACCGTTCGTAGTAATATTCTAAGTAGTTTTGTTTTTGTTATTCTTTTTTGTTATAATTTCCTTGTTTATTATTATTTGGATTTATTTTTCCTGCTGCTTTATGTCTTCGTAATAATAATGTTGTTACCTTATTCAAATTTCCCTTGGTGTACTTAGAGTCAATTATTTATTTGCGTTTATTTTTCCTCTGTTTTTTTTTTTTCTTTTTTCGAATTCCAATATCACGCTTCTAATTTATTAGAACCCCTAGTAAATAAATATTTGAGATGATCCATCAACAACAGTGTTGCGATATTTTTGTATAATTTGTTGCATTATTTTTAAGTGACTGAAGGCATAAATTGTGGCATTTTGGTTTTAGTTGATCATGGGTAAATGCATTTTATTGCAGAATTTATAGTGGAAGCTCTAAGGTTATCAGTAGGTTTTATTGAACTCTGAATGGAATTTTATTTAAAAGAAGTTCATTGTGTGCAGCAAACTTTAAATTGCTTTAAATTCCATGCAACTGAAAGACAACTTGGAAGAATTTATATTCAATTTATTTGGCATAGATTGGTAGTATGACTTTGGTTCAAATTAGAACTCTCCACAGAGTAGAATAGTGAGATGGGAAATAGTTCCAAGACATCAACGCTACATGAATAACAATAAGTACGTACTGAAGTCGTCGTAGTCTAGTAGGTAGTGTGTTGGCTTATTAGACGTAAGGCCAGAGTTCAAACCCCAGGTCAGACATCTAACAAAAAGAAATCTGAAAAAAAATATTTCTTCGGCGTCATCCTCTCAGCAGATTTCTGGCAAAAACTCTGAGAGTAAATAAAATTGCCATGAAGGGTTTCTCAAAAAATCTTTTGTTCAGAGTCGACTTTAGGTCACGTCACTCTCGTATGAAATGAACGCACACAACATACGAGTAAGTGGTTTGAGAACCTGACTGGTTGTAACCCTGACTGAAGGGTTGTAATGACTAATTATGTATGTATGTGTGTAAACCTAGGAATCAAATGCGCTTAAAACAAAATCCAGGCCATATCTGATGGTAGTATTATCCGGCTCCTACACATTGAGGTTCGTTGTGGAACTTGATTAGGTCGTACAGCTATGTATTTGTAACGTTGGAGGCCTGAAGATCAAGTTTTGATTACCAAGTACTACCAACGACCAGCATAATGCTCCAAGAAAAATTTTTAAATAAAGTTGGTTGAGAAATCGAAACCTGTGAAGGGTACGACCAACTTGTTTATTCAACTATGTTGTACAACGAAGCACAACATGTAAGAACCGCACTATAGTGGGGATTGGGTAACTTCTTCGGAAGCAAACAGTCTTGATATTGTTTGTTGTGGTGTAATCTCGATGAATTTTCATAATCTTTTCAGTCTACAGTGTCTTAAGAAATTTGTAGTGTACAATTGACTTTTAGATTGGAAGATAGGATTTTGCAAAGCCTCAGAACTACCTGATAAGTTGAAATGAAACCTACTAGAAATACTTCGAAATGAAACACGAGTTCTTCATCTTCCAGAAACAGGGCGTAGATTTTTCTTTCGCTAATTCATCTTCAAATAAAGCCAAGCTATTGTGTAATATGGTCGCCGTAGTCTAGTAGGTAGGGTGTTGGCTTATTAGACGTAAGGCTACGGTTCATACCCCAGGACAGACATCAAAAAATATTTCTTCGGCGACTTTCTCTCAGCAGATTTCTGGCAAAAACTCTGAGAGTAAGTAAAAACTGCCATGAACATTTTCTCAAAAATCTGTCGTTCAGAGTCGACTTTTAACTGTAGATCCTGTCACTCATGGATGAAATTAACACACACAACATAAGTGCTGTGTGAAGCTAGGTCGTAAGCCTGACTGAAGGGTTGTAATGACCAATAATGCAATGTAGAGATGCTTCCACTTGAAACACGAGTTCTTTAAATTAATTGGAAATTTTCGTCTGAAATTCTTCGGCATACACAACCAACGTGTAGATTTTTCTTTTGCTAATTCGTCTTCAAATAATGCCAAGCTCTTGTGTGATTGATGTAAAGTTCCTTCTCTTTTTTTCCGCCACGGTTTACGTATCCGTCTTGTTCCGTGAGTTATATAATTTATGATCCTCTTTGATATTGAATTTTACGAAGAGCAATTACGCAATTCGTGCCTGGATTCAGAGCTTACTTAAGGCTTTCTCTTCATACTCTTGGTACTTTGCATTTGCCAGTGTTTTTCATTTTTCTATTGAAGATTTTCATCAGATTAACTTTAATGCACATTTAAACAGAGATATACGCTAACAATCCGTATGTACACATGTTTTTTCAAGAGTTTCTTACTTTAACGTATCAACTCATCTTCGTCTTCGTTTTGAGATTAACTAGCAGACGGTTCAACAACGTGTTGCTAACAACAATTTTAATGAGTTTCGAATCGATATTTGGTTGCATCAAACCAATGGAAAACTCAATCCTAGGATTGTAATGCTGCTCAACATAACAACCCTCCATGTTTTCTTTTTTTTTTTGTGATACACACAGAGCTAAGTAACGCATACATACACATTAATATGCCGTACAACTAAATCCATCGTGTGTGTGTATGGATACGTAACACATCCATACAACTGTAACAAGTAATGAACGTCTGCCGAAAAAGTAAATTTTTATGCAAAAGATAGAAAAGGGAATCAAAGAGAAATAAAAACAAAAACATACTTACCAGCATACATACGTGTAATTACAATACCAACATAAGGGTGTTTGGGTTTTTGGGTGAATCGAATCGAATCGTGAGAAAGATTGAGAGGCAGAGAGCAATATTTAACAGTTTGTGTTAGGGCACTGAAGATGTTTAAATAAAAGTGAGAGTGCTAGTAAGTATGAAGAGAGGTAAAGTAAATAGAGAGAGAGACCAAAAAAAATACACACCAAATAATAAAAAAAAGAAAACAAACCATTTAGTCTTGTTTATGTTTTACGCCGTTACACATATGTATACAACGTATTGACATTGAATCGGTTCACAAGTTTTACGGTCGTTCGGTCTATGTGCGTTTAAAACTCTACGGGATGCACATTAAATAGAAAAAGAAGATTTCTTTTCAGCTACTGGCGCGAGTACAGATAACAAAAGATACCAGAAAATAAAAAGAATAATAAGAAGTAAAAATATGGAATAGAAATGTAGAAGAAGTAAAAGCAAATAAAATTCAATTTTAAATCAAAATATAGCAGAATAAAGAAAGAAAATAAAAAGAAAGAATAAAGAAAAGAAAATAAAAGAAAAGAAAGTGTTTAGAAAAGTTCAAAAAGTTAAAATATGAAAAGAAAATATTAAGAAAAGAAAGAAAACGTAGAAATATAAAATAAAAATAAGAAATTACTTCAAGTGTTATTGTAAAAAAAAAAAAATTAAATAAAATTTATAATCGAAATTGAAATTCGAAATTTTACAGCCACCACCAAAGAGTTTTACACATTCAGCTTTCTGCTGCTACCACCACCCTTTGACAAAAAGGAAGAGCAAATCAAACCATTATGCTACACTGGGATTATCTAACATTTAAGGTAAAATCCCACATACATACATACATTTGTATACACAGAAACTCTGAAACAGATGCAAACGGTGTAATAAAAAATGTTCATTATGTTGGGTCATGGAAAAAGTATATACGAATTCTTTGCCTCTGGACAGTGTTGCTGCTTATATGTCGTGCAGCACTAGATGGGTATTGTGTCAACAAAAGCGCGTGTTTCTATCGTATCTTTGTCACCTTTCAAAGGGAAATTGCATCCACTTTCAATCGTTCAGTGTGTAAAACGTTTTATTGATTTGAAAATTTGTTTAAAATCTGATGTGTATGAAGATAAATTCGATTTTGAAAATCCAAGCCGCAATCCGGAAATTTTAGCAGTGCCACATTTAACGTTAACACAGTAAAATTTCCTCTTAACAGAACAAAATTTGCCCTTAACAGAGCACTGTTAGCTATTTAACAGTATCATCTGAACAAGCGCGCTTGTTTAGGAGCTAATTTTAGGAAATATTCTAGGTCTATGAGTACCATAATATATGCTAAGGAAGGCCCTTTAATATAATCAGCATTTTAATCACATATAAAGTGATATGCTATTAAAAAATTGGCTTTGAAAATAACCATTGTTTGCTTGAAAATTCTCTAGAAGATCAGTGGACATTTTGGAACACATACGAAATAGTACACCTACCCGACTTTATGCAAATGGCAGTTCAGAGGGTCCTCTTTCGAGCCGTGGTAGTGGGATAGCTGGAATAATTTTGAAAGTTTAGTAAATTTGCCCCCTCCACCACCACACAATCATCCTTTACATTTCAACACTTTTATTCACAAATAATAATGATCATAATGAGAATTAAATTTTATATCAATAGTCTGAAATAATTGCAAAGTAGAAGACTAATCTGCTATTGCCACTGTTAAACAGTTAACAGTGCTTTGTTAATAGCAAAGTTTACCCTGTTAGAGGCAAGAAGTGGTGCTGCTAAAAGTGTGGGTTTGTGTCTTTGGTTTTTAAATTCGAATTTATTTTCACACACATACTCGTAGAGTTTGACCAAGTAACCTTTGATTGGCCAATTATTTTTACCGTCTAGAGAGTTTTGCTGATAGATTGTGTATACGGAGCGTAAACTTTTCTGTAAAGTACAGAAAATGTTTGGCAAATAATCGCAGATATCACACTGATAGACCACTTTTGTTGCCTAACACGGCAACCCAATGTTTTGAGGTGAAAGTTGTTGATCAGCCTCTATGTCTACAACATATTTTGAGATAATTTAGCACTGTCTTCTGAGGTTTTTTACCCAACAGTTCACCATTGCCCATTAAAACGTTGTGACCATTCTTAGGACGCACTAGAAAGAAAGGATTCTCCAAAAAATGTTCGTTCGATGTCACTGCTCACGTCTTGCATTTATAAGAGGCGTTTGGTTGTCGTAGTCTGGTACGCAGTGTGTTGGTTTATGAGATGCGAGCCCAGGCCAGACATTTCGATGAAAACAAAAATATAGAAAAATATTGCAAAACCTGTAAGAGTAAATATAATTGCTCATAGGCGTAGTATATGTCCTAAAATTAGGTCCTAAACAAGTAGGCTTGTACAGATGGATACTGTTAAACAGCTAACAGCGCTCTGTTAAGAGCAAATTTTGCTCTGTTAACGCCAAATGTGGCGCTGCTAAAATTTATGGATTGAGTCTTGGATTTTCAAATTCGAATTTATCTTCACACACATTCAAACTACTCGATGTTAAGCTGCAATTCTATGTGAGCAGAATCATATGTATGTAATCCATTCCTTTAACCCTATATGGGAAACTAATTATTTGAATGTATACATTATGGTACAATGCATCATATAGTGACTATTTCTCTTGTATTGTTTTTAGTTTGTATTTATTCTTTGCCAAAAATATCTTTCATTTCAATGGTAATTTCAAGATTAATTAGAGAATAAAGTACCAGCAGAAATTGTTGACTAATTAAAGGAAAAATATTTTCTACTGGCTGGCCAGAGTATTATCTTTTACTCGCTCGCTCTTTAGCTCTTTATTCCACTACTGCGTTATACATTTGTTGCTATTGCACGTGTTGTTTAGTGGTTTAATTAAAATATTTTTTTTATTTGTTGTTGTGAATTGTAGTTGTTGTTGTTGTTATAAATGTGTTTAAAAACTTGAATAAAAATTGTTGACTCATTTCGATGTTGGTGATACTTTTAAGTATCATGCTGCACATAGAGCACAGTGTTGAGCAAAAGTGTGTGTAGACTTTTACGTTTTTTTATGTAAAAAAAAAACTGTAATCAGCCAGTAAGTAAATTTTTCTGATGGAAAACCGTTGTTGTTACAAGAACTTGGTATTAAATTGTACTCAGTATGAGGAAAATTATATTTCAGACAGTCAGTGGCATAGGAAGTGTAGAATTAATTTGGTATTCCTCCACTTACGTGATAAATTGGTGAGTAGCTTCTTACACCTTCGGTATTGGATTTAAAAATTGTATCCATTAAAGACGGGACCTGCAGTTCAAAAAAAACTCCGAACCTTGGAGTATTGAAAACCTTTTCATGGCTCTATTACCAATTTTTTCCAGCTAAGCCGGTGCTATAGTCTTCTATAGCAGGTCCATGAGGATAGTGCTGTTTTGACATGTGTAGGCTGTAGTGGTAAGAGACTGTGCTCATTGAGGCGTAATCTTTTTCAAGAGTAGAGGATCGGTTTGATCTTCCAGGGGAGTACCATCCTGTGTTATCTGCCTTTAAAAGTATTAAAAAAATTTTATGGTTGTGAAGATAAATTCGAATTTAAAAATCCAAAATACAATCCATAAATTTTAGCAGCGTCACATTTGGCGTTAACAGAGCACTGTTAGCTATTTAACAGTATCCATCTGAACAAGCCCACTTGTTTAGGAGTTAATTTTGTTACATATACTTGGTCTATGCAAAGGATAGTTCCAATTTTACCCTATTAGAGGCAATAAGTGGCGCTGCTAAAAGTTTGGTCTTGGGTCTTTAATTTTTAAATTCAAATTTATCCTCACAGACATAAACTTTTTAACATTAAATTTTCTTCACAATTATTTTTCGAATATTAACTCCTGCAAATGGTACGTAATCGCCAAGCGACGGTACGCACTTGACATTAAATTTAACGGAAGTTTGTGGTTTTTTTTTCCATAAGCTATTTAGTATAATGAATCTAAACTGATGCTCCCTGTTTTTCTCATTAAACATGGTATGTTATCTGCTTTCAAATACTTGCCATAGAAACGTTTTCCATGATTACGTACAAGTACTTGGGTTCATATGCTGCTTTCGTAATAATATCAATGCATGTGGGTACGTCAAAATAATTTATTTTTTTATTTTTTTCTTATTTTAAAAATAAAACATTTGCTCAACATATGGAAATCATTGTCAGTCTTTTCAATGCACGTCTCTCATCATTAGGAAACGAAAAATAATTCCAACATTTTTTGTCTTTTTTTTTGTCTACAAAAATAATCTCAAAATAGTCGATAAAATAGTTTAAAATTTAAGGGAATTTATGTTTTTTTTTCTTTTCATTTTCTTTTTCTTTTGGTTTCTTTTATAAAATGCAACAGCAGATATCGTTACACTAGTCTCTGTCTATTTTAACGTCTGTTTGTCTGTCGGCATCTGTCTGGTTGCTTAGTTCTTTTGTTTGTGGCAACTTTAATGGTCGTTTGGCCTCTGAATCATTATTGTAATAACGATGATGATACTAAAGGCTGGCGCTGAGTGCATTAAAATAAAAAAAGGAAAAATGTAGTTGATTATATACGACCGTATATGGTGCCCTATAATGTAGATCATTCCCACAAATACGACTTTTCAGAGTTATACATAATTTTTGGCTTTTAACTTCTAAGTACAACTTCTGCCTTCGGCCGGATTTCCATCCACAACCTAATCGCCTGTTTGCAGTGAGGGCATATGATTTCCATGATTAATTCTATCTATCCAAAGAAGTTCTTGCTTTCAAACCTATCATGAGTATAACATCAGCAACGTAAGTTATAGAAGTTTCAGGGAGGGGCTCCCTCCTGAGGAACAGTAGGATAATGTTACGTTCGCGAACAAGCCTAGTAGGTACAGTAATCATTCGATTTACGTCGCCTGGATTAACGTTGTTTCGATTTACATCACCAAATTTTTTGTTCCCTCTAACTTCAATTTACGTCGTCATTCGCTTTACGTCGCCTTTTTTTGGAACCAACTGCGTCGTAAATCGAGGGATTACTGTAGTCTGTTGGCTTATTAGACGTAAGGCCGCGGTTCAAATCCCAGATGAGACATTTCCAGTAAAACGAAATATGAAAAGAAATATTTCCTTGGCGATTTCCTCTCAGCAGATGTCTGGCAAAAACTCTGAGAGTAAATAAAATTGCCATGAAAAGTCTCTTAAAAGAATCTGTCGTTCAGAATCGACTTTAAACTGTAGGTCCCGCCACTCATGTATAAAATTTACACATACAACATCAGTGGTGTGAGAAGCTAGGTCGTAATCCTGACTGAAGGGTTGTAATGACCAATTATGTATTTATGAAGTTACTTACTTACTTACTTAATTGGCCATTAACAACCCGATTAACGGATTTAGGCCTGCCGCAACACATTCTTCAAGGCGTCTCTGCTTCTTGCGCTTCTACGCCAATTGGTCACACCAATCAATGACAGGGTTTCCTCGATTTGGTCCTTCCAATGCATACAAGGTCGTTCTCTTTGCCGACTTCCGCAGATCTCCGCATCAAATACCCTTCTCTCCGGAGCATCCTCCTCCATTCGAACGACATAGCCGAGCCAGCGCAGCCGCTGGATATTAATACGCTGAACACAACGTCAATGTCGTTGAGAAGCTCACACAGCTCACTGTTAGATCGGCTGTGGAAATCGTCGCCAACTCACAGTGGACCGAAGGTCTTGCGTAGGCTTTTTCTCTCGAATACTCTCAAGGCTGCTGCATCAGTGATGTTATGTTCAGTAAATGTTGTTCACACGGAGCATACTTTCTAGGCTCTACCCTTACATCCTATATCCTTCTGCAATAGATCAAGCGTCTGTTCTTTTATTTGCGAAATACTTGCTTTAGAAAATCTTTATTAATGGAACTAAAGGAAGGCGTAGAAACTATAGGATTATGGGGATATGTCCCTCATGGGCAAGCAGACTTTTGGTCGTAGTGTAGTTTTACCCTAAAACACTCATTAGGCGTGCAAATTTATTTCTTGCGACCATTGCTTAGAATTCCGGGAATTTTAAAGAAAATTTTGAAATTTTATATCGGAGCTGGCAGTTTTTTTTTACCGATTTGGGACTTTTGTGTGCCAAATAATATGCTTCGTTCCATTCGGTTTTCTTGGTTAAAAGTTGAAAAAAAAACAAATGTATTCAGCATGTCTTCCGATAGCAATAGTGGACCAGCTTCTGTCAGAAGACTGAACGCACGTATGTAAGGAAGTCATTTGGAATGGGGCAGCCCTTTATCAAATATCCAAATAGTGGTACTCAGATGTTACAAACACCAACTCAAACAGTCTATGAAGCCCTTACCTCTCATAGCAGTCTAGCTAGGGATACGCATTCACTTGTCTTCCAAAATCTGCAGAGGAAAATTTCAAATTTTGAAAATCTTTAAGAAGAATACACACAAAATTTTAACAAAAACAACACAAAAGAGAAATCAGTTTTAGTTGTTGCATTTAGAATTAAAATTTCTTTATTTTTGTTGCCTCAGTAATGCTATGAAGTGGATACAGAATTTTACAAGATTTCTCTGTGTTTTGTAATGCAAAAGAACAAGAAAAAAAGAATCAAAAATCTACTGAAAGACTTAAGTACTGAATATGATTATTGGGTTAGAGGAGGCAGTTATTTCGTGAGAGAAATGAAAACCGAAAGTAACTTTTTTGTAAAGAAGAAGACAAAGGGAGTAAATAATAAAGAAAGAAACAACAAACTGAAAAATCTTTTTCAAGACCAAACGATTTTAAATCATCGAAAAAATTTCCATCAGTGTGTGCAAATTTGAGTGAAGATAAATTCGAATTTGAAAATCCAAGACGCAATCCATAAATTTTAGCAGCGCCACATTTGCTGTTAACAAAGCAAAATTTTCTATTAACAGAGCAAAGTTTTGCGCTTAACAGAGCACTGTTATCTGCTTAACAGTGTCTATCTGTACCAGTACACTTGTTTAGGAGCTAATTTTAGGGCACACACTAGGTCTACCAGTACCGTACCACATTCAAAGCAAGGTTCCAAGCCCTCTTAATATCATCAGCAATAGAGTCACATATAAAGTGATATGTGAGAGAGAAAATTAGCTTTGAATATATCAATTGCTTGCTTGAAAATTCTCTAGAAGACCGGTGGCAATTTGGGAACATATAAGAAATAGTACACCTACCCCACTGTATGAAAATGGTGGTCCAGAAGGTCCTCTTTCAAACCGTAGTTTGTCTTACTAAAACCGGTTCTTAATTATTATATTATCGCCTTAAAAATTTTGTAAAATCCACTTAACTTTTTCCCCCATCTAATAAAATGTTCCCAACTGTATCATGCAGCATGCTGCAGGCACGGTTCCTTCGGCGAA
Organism: Sarcophaga variegata; assembly: GCA_932273835.1. Classification (NCBI taxonomy): domain Eukaryota; kingdom Metazoa; phylum Arthropoda; class Insecta; order Diptera; family Sarcophagidae; genus Sarcophaga; species Sarcophaga variegata. Next base: position 111,213,162 of record OW026362.1, on the reverse strand, counting down.
GCATCACACATCTATTCCAAGGCATAGTACATGGTATTGTGTTGTTTTCTCAGTAAATATATATGTACGTCCGTCCCTTAGTCTGTACTTTTGTCTTTTAAATTCCTAAAAATAGTCCCTTTTACCGTAAGAAAACACATACAACAACAACAACACCACCAACAACAACATCTACAATATAAAGAAAAGTAAAAGAAAACAGAAAATTTACAAGTGCCAGTTAAGAAAATGAAAGAAAAATTGTCCTTTCTTTTTATAAAAATAATTGCAACAGATTCCGTTTGTGTTGTTCTTTGTTTCTGTTGTTGTTGTTGTTGTTTCATCTTAAAATGTGAAACTTTAGCAGCAAATGCAGAATGGAATGGAAAAAGAAAAAATCAAAATGGAAACACTCATGTCTGTAGTTCAACGCTATTTTGTTTTGTGTAGAGTTGACATCACTTGAATATGAAGATGTGTTAAGAACATTTTCTATGACAGAAAACAAAAAAAAAGAGTGGCGGCCCCTCTATAACTAAAAGAAGAAAACAAAAACGAAGATCATTTTAAAAGTAAAAGTATTACGCGAAAATCGTAATGCCAGAAAGGAAAAGTAAACATTTTTAATTTAATTAGAACGTAAGGTAAGGGAAGAATATAAAATTGGATGAGTTTAAATTTAATTTTTCATTTTTAATTAGGAATTTGAAAAATATTTCGATGTTCGGATTTTTTTTATAAGAAAATATTCACTCAACCTTTAAAGGACTTGGTATACCATCAGACAAGTGCTAGGGATTTGAAATTGATAAGAGTCGAATGTATGTGAAGATAAATTCGAATTTGAAAACCCAAGACGCATTCCAAAAATTTTAGCAGCGCCACATTAGGCTTTAACAGAGCAAAATTGTATCTTAACAGAACAAAATTTGTCCTTAACAGAGCACTGTTACCTATTTAACAGTATCCATCTGAACAAGCCCACTTGTGTTTATGAGCTAATTTTAGGACATATTTTAAGTCTATGAGTACCATACTATATGCAAAGGAAGGGTCCAAGGCCTTTTAATATAATCAGCATCATAGTCACATATAAAGTGATATGGTATTGAGAAAATTGTCTTTGAAAATATCAATTTTTTGATTAAAAATTCTCTAGAAGATCAGTGGTCATTTGGAAACATATAAGGAATAGCACACCTACCCGACTATATGCAAATAGTAGTCCAGAGGGTCCTCTTGTAAACCATGGTAGTGGAATAGTTGGAATAATTTTGCGAGAGAGAAAAATGGCTCCCCTCCACACTCACCAACCAATCCTATACATTTCAACGTTACTATTCACAAATAATAATGATCATAATGAGAACTAAATTGTATGTCAATAGTCTGCAATAATTGCAAAGTGGAAGACTAATTTATTTATTGCCACTGTTAAACAGTTAACATTGCTCTGTTAATAGCAAATTTTGCCATGTTTAAAACAAAAAGTGGCGCTGCTATAAGTATGGGTTTGCGTCTTGGGTTTTTAAATTCGAATTATCTTCATACGCATCAGAATCAATGATTAACAAAAATAAGAAATATTGTGGGAATCTTGCAGTACCCTTGATATTTTCTAATGGAATTACATATGAAAACAACACGTATTATACGATTTTTGCAAAAGCGGGTTATAAATCGTGAGATTAAAGAAGTGCAATTGCCTTACAGAATAATGGCACCACCAGTAGAAGGAACCTTACGGAAGTCATTCGGCCTGTCGCTGATCCGTTTGTTATTTCAGTTCTTTCGATATTTCACAAGCTGACGATTCCATTCCGTGTGTGAAGATAAATTAGAATTTAACTAGCACAGACAAAAACCAACAATTTTAACAGAGCTAATGATAAAGTTAACAGATTAACAGAGCACTGTCAAGTGGTTAACAGAAAAATATAAAAAATAATCAAGGAAGAAATCATCCATATATACGATATCAGAGAATGGAATACCTATTCCATTCATTTAAAATTGTGCTCCACACGTTTCTGAGTGGAACAGCTGCTCTGGCAATTCGGTAATTCAAAAAAAGTTTATTTGTTTTAAGACTGTCTGGATAGGATGATCAACATATTGTGATAAAGTGGGACTTGCTGCTGATATACCACTCTGTTAAAAATTTTGGTTTTTGTCTTGGCTAGTTAAAATACGAATTTATCTTCACACACATCAATTCCATGAGCTTGGAACACATTGGTATTGAACAGTAGTTTTCATTATCCAATTTGGCAACTGGGCGCTTAATTGACAACTTTCCAACAAAGTGGAAAAAGGTCGCTAATTTACAAGCAAGTTTCGAAATATATTGCTTCAGCACTGGTAATTCTAAAGTACCCACTAAAAAGTATACATGATATAGTCTTTTGAGTTTGCTTAGCGATTGATTCCTATCTGAAGCCCTTGCTTTCAGGACTTGGTCCTGATAAATACTACAACTCTTTAACCTTCCGCGCTTAAGCTTTTCTTGCTTACGAGCATGAAAATACATTTCATTTTATGTGTTTTCCTAAATTATCTTTCATTCATTCAATGGTAAATGGTGTAATTAATTAAAGTATTTTAATTAACAACTCATTTCCATTCCTAAACATACAGCAGAGTACTTCACAACTCCAGCTTTCAATCTCAGCCATCATCTGCAACAATTTTTTTTACTAAATATGGCTGACGGCAAATAAATCAATCAGTAAATTAATATGGCTGATAATAAAATCGACATTCGCAATTACATTTCTCGTTTCTAACATCTAATAGCACCACACAGCACAGCTACTAAGAAAAAAAAGAGAAGAAAACCATTTATTTCTGTGGTCCCTTTCAATTTGGTAAAGGATAAAATTAATACTTGAGGGATGTGAATATGAAAAAAAACGGAATCAGCATCCAACATCATAAACTCCCATTTCACACACAGCAATAACAAACGGCATCAGGCTCAGTTACTACATCATCATCATCATTATCATCGTTACCATTAACCAAACCTATTAAGAGCATGTCATGATGGTTGGTTTGTTTGTTCGTTCGTTTTACTCTTCTTTAGAGAGAGAGAGAGAGGAAGAAAATCATCTGCATATTAATGGTCTAATGAATGATTCGGCCAAAGGAAATGAAATGAATTGAAATCGTATACAAACGAACGAACGAACGAACCAACCAAACCAAACCATACCAAGCCACACCAAAAACTTTGTTGTAAATTGAACGTAATACTAAATATTAAATAAAATTAAATGAATAAATTGATGTCTGCATTTGTGTGTGTGTGTGTGTGTGTGTGTGTGTCAATGTTTAAGAGGGAATATATTTATGTAAGCAGACGTATGTATGTTTGTTTGTGTATTTAAAAGTGTTGTAATAACAATGAGCTGATGTTTCTTACTAATAAACATGCATATTTCATTGAATAAATTGTACGAGTAATTTCTAACACTTGCCACAAAATGAAAAAGAACAGAAAAAATAACTACAATAACATCTACAGCAATAACAACAACGACAACAATAAAAAATAACAACTACTACTACAAATTGCCTCTTAATAATAAATTTTACTGAAAGTACAATTAATATGATACCACAACAACAACAACAACTATTGTTATAATTACAAGACAACTTTATAAGCTTTGTTTATTAACAACACAGTTGAGGAGAGCTAAATAGGCCAGCAATTTTCACTTGCAACATAATTTTGTTTTTTTGAAAGCGATTTGAAATGCATTTCTGGTTACAGCTTGCAACCCGCACCAGAGATCAGCAATGAGTATTCAAAAAGATGAGTATAATCGAATCATACTCATAATTTCTGATACTTATACGCATTCATACTTATTTTAATTTCATGGAACCTCTACTCATATTCAATTCAAAAGAAGTACTCATCATACTCATACTTCACAACACGTATGATGTTGTTGATTTCGACTCTCCATAACTCAACATATGCACGAAGCACAAAATAAGTATGATTCGCGTACGAACACTAAAATACTCACTAGAAGGTTGGGTGTTTTTAACTAAGACTGTAAATTTTGATGAATGATTCGAGTCATTCGGATCATTTATAAGTATTTTTTAAAGTTATGAATAAAGAGTTATGAATTTTAGCAGCGCCACATTTGCGTTTAACAGAGCAAAGTGACATTTTGTATCAGAAACAAATGTTAAATGTTGCATTACAAACCATTTCCGAACGTTTAAAGGCTATGGGACGGATGAAAAAATCTGCAAAATGTTATCGCATGAATTGAATGACAGACAGATGGAAAACCGAAAACACACTTGTGAAATTCTGCTTCAAAGAACGATAAAAAAGCATGTATGTGAAGATAAATTCGAATTTGAAAATCCCCGAAGCAATCCATAAATTTTAGCAGCGCCATATTTAACGTTAACAGAGCAAAATATTCCCTTAACAGGAACCAAATTTGCCCTTAACAGAGCACTGTTAGCTGTGTAACAGTATCCATCTGAACAAGTCCTCTCGTTTAGGAGCTAATTTTAGGACATATACTAGGCCTATGAGTGCCATATCATACTCAAAGCAGGATTCCAACCCGTCTTAATGGAACCAACAATATGTTCACATATAAATTGATATGGCATTTGAGAAAATTGGCTCAGAAAGTATCAATTTTTGCTTGAAAATTCTGTAGAAGATCAGTGGCCATTTTGGAACATATAAGAAATAGTACACCTAACCGACTATATGTAAATGGCAGTCCAGAGGGTCCTCTTTCGAACCGTGGTAGTGGGATAGCTAGAATAATTGAGATTTTTGCCCCCCTCCATCCTCCACCAACCATCCTATAGATTTCAACACTTTTATTCGCAAATAATAATCGCCATAATAAGAATTAAATTGTATGTCAATAGTCTGCAATAATTGCAAAGTAGAAAACTAAACTACTTATTGCTGCTGTTAAACAGTTAACAGTTCTCTGTTAATAGTAAATTAAACCCTGTTAGAGGCTAGTAGTGGCGCTGCTAAAAGTGTTGGTTTGTGTCTTTGGTTTTTAAATTCGAATTTAACTTCACAAGCATTTAAAACTTTCGATGATGTTGATATTACAATGCTAAACGATCATATGCTTTTGAGACAGTTTGTTGGGATTCAGTGTGTTTCCATTAGTTGTCAACAACTGTTTCACTCACTTCCCCCCTAGATTTTAATATGTTTTCTCGTTTTATTGTCTTCCTTACGTTGTTATATAATTAAGTATTAAAATTTAAAATATCGTAAAAATAATTCAGCAAAACAAAGTATTTTTGGGGAAAAGATTTGTGCATATACAATGTAACATATCGCAAGCTGAAAGCTTTAATAATGAACACATTAAAATTTTACTCGTGCTACTTCTACAGCCATTTTTCCTGACTAATACAGTGCACAGGTCATGGCAATTTTGAATACGACGCAATGCTTGTTAAGTGGTTCAATTTGCCCTGAAAATCTTTTGATTTACTTGAATAACCAGGATGCAATTAAATCCCTAAAGAACGTAGTTTCCACGTTTGTTCTTGTCCATGAATGCCGAGTATTTCTCAGGGATATTTTGGATTATTCAAAGGCAAATCTTATATGGGATATGGGACATAGGGATATCGTTGGAAATTACATTGCAGATGAGCTGGCCATGGCCGGTACGGAGCTCGCAATCTCCGACATGTTACAGGGCATAGTTAGGCCGATTATGTCCGCTGGCAGCCGGAGCATACGTGCAATGCTGCTAGACTCCTCTGGGCACATACGGACAAGGAGAGGACCGTTTCATTTGAAATTAGTAAATGAAAAATAATTAAAGTGCATCAAATGAATGATAAATCACTTCTGACTTTGATTCATTGACTTTAAGCATCGCCACAGTGTTTGTATGGAGTATTATCATGATAATGCAATAATTTTGTCGCCAAATGTGATCGTATGTTCCATCATTACTTAAAAGCTTCCATGATTAGAACATTATTCCCCTTTTTTGATGGTATTTTGTCACTCTCTCAAAGTGTACACACCATAATGCCGCCTTTGATACGTTTGGATACGTTTATTCTAATCCAGTGCTTTGTTTTAAGTGAAAAGCACTGCATACATCTCTCACATTTGCTTTTCACGGCACTTTTTTCTTTTATTGTAAGCAAACACTGTTATATTAGTCTGTACTGTACAACTACTAATGTAGCTAACCCTAGAATGCTATCAAGTTCATCTGTTGTTACATGGAAATATCGCCCTTCGTAATGGACTCGAAAAGAATGCCAATTTAAACAAATGTCGTACCATTTTTCACCAGTAGGAGGCTTGCAATTGTCTGTATTTTAACCCATTAATGCCCGAATTCATTTTTTTTCTAACGGTTACCGTTTTGTTTTTTACACTCATTTTCTCTCAGTGCATAAAAACTAGGGCAATCTCTGCTGGCAACTTAAATTGCCACTGGGCACTAATGGGTTAATACAGTCAGCTGTATACACTTCGATCAGCTTTTCTAAACCTTCCAAAAAAATAACATTTGTTCAAACATGGTAAGGGGCCACTGATAGGATCAATGTTAAGGGAGACTTAAAAATCTTTCATTCGTTTTTAAAACTAGTTTCTCGTTTTATTTTAAAAAAATTCAAAATCTTTCTTGATTCTTTCCATTTTTCAAAATCCAATTAAGAACCTTTTACTTTTGCTGCCAACTATATATAGAGTAACTCATGGTAAAGTTCAATATAAACACCCAGACAAACAATTACACTTATATATACTCACATATACAGTGAGCATCAAAAGAAACTGTCTATTAAAGGATAAAATTCTAACAATCACCAAACTTAACTTATATCAGTTAAGGAGAGTGCCCAAAAAAATTTGACAATATTTCGAAATTTTTTTGTAATTTTTTTTTTTGTTTTAATTTTAAAAACTGGCAATGAAACAATTTTAAAATTAAAATAACAGTAATTTCTTAATGTATATATTTTTTTTAGTGTACAGTTTCTTTTGACGCTCACTGTATATATAATATATAGTATATAATTAAATTCTACTCAAGCAATTTTACTGATGTAACTATAATTACATAATCCTTAACAGTTTATGTTCATTTAAAATTTTATCGAATACAAGATATTTTCCTTCAACATTCAACCTCCCACACGCTGAAAGTATGCTACAATATTTTCTGCCATATACACTATTTACACCCATACGTACGTACGTACCATTGTATGCACACACTTACTTGGTAGCTTCAATAATAAAGTGTTCGTTGGAATGTATTAAAACGAAGTGAATAATTATAGAGGGAGGAAGTATCATAAGAGACGGAGGCCAAGAAGAAAAGTTTGTTTTTCCTTATTTTGTTTTTGTTTTTGTATAGATTTAAAATATTTATTAAAAATTCTTTCCCTTTAGCTCTTTTATTGCATGTATATGGGAATATGTGTAAGAGATAAAAACGAAGAAAATAAAGAGTATCCTTTTTGTATGTGTGTGCGTATGTGTTTGTGCATGTATATGTGTATTTTATGCAAATTGATATCATATAATTAAAACATTCACTAAATTTTACAATGCTTTTCTCTTTACTATACATACGATACACAAGAATATCCAAGTACCATACAGAAGTTACAATTTTAATATGCGCACACATACTTACACATGTTTGTAAACAATTTCCATTGTAGTTGTTGTTGTTTCTGTAGTTGTTATTGACATTTTTGAATACACATAAATACGAACGGAGTATAGGAATAATAATTATTTCTTATTTTCCATGATGTAAACAAATTTTCAAATGTTTATTAATATTCAAAAAAAGGACTCTTCTGCTTTAGTTTCTCCCTTTTTGAAAAGCTACAGATTTCTTGCTCTATTTGAGGTTTGAAATTTTGGTTTCTTTTTAAAAGGACTCATGTCTGATTGTAGGTGTTGAAAACAAATTCTCTTCTTCTTTGCTCTCACTCTCTTTCTGTTCACTTAACCAATTAATTTTAGAACCTTAACATGCATTTGTATTTTAATGGATTTTTTCCTTTAGCATTTGCCAGTGCCATTAGACCTTGTAAGCAGACAAAAAAGTAGATGAACAAATAACGAAGGTGGTTAAAAAATTTCCGAATTTAGTGTGTGTGAAGATAAATTCGTATTTAAAAACCAAAGAACCAAACCCACACTTTTAGCAGCGTCACTTCTTACCTCTAGCAGGGTAAACTTTACTATTAACAGAGCACTGTTAACTGTTTAACAGTGGCAATAAGGAGATTATTCTTCTACTTTGCAGTTATTGCAGACTATTGACATACAATTTAATTCTGATTGTGAACAAAAGTGTTGAAATCTATAGGATGGTTGGTGGGGATGAAGGACGGAAATTTTCTAAACTCTCAAAATTACTCCAGCTATTCCAAAACCACGGTTCGAAAGAGGACCCTCTGGAGTACCATTTGCATATAGTCAGTGTGGTCTTATATGTACACAAATGCCCACTGGACTTCTACAGAATTTTCAATCAAAAAATTAATATTTTCAAAGCCAATTTTCTCAATACCATATCACTTTATATGTGACTATTTTGCTGATTATATTAAGAGGCCTTGGAACCTTCCTTTACATATAATATGGTACTCATAGACTTAGAGTATTTCCCAAAATTAACTACTAAACAAGTGGGCTTGTTCAAATGGATACTGTTAAACAGCTAACAGTGCTCTGTTAAGGACAAAATTTTTCTGTTAAGAGGAAATTTCGCTCTGTTAACGCCAAACGTGTGGCTGCTAAAATTTATGGATTGCGTCTTGGATTTTCAAATTTGAATTTATCTTCACACACATCCCAACTTAATGTATAAATAATGTTAACAGTTTTAAAAAGTTTAGCAGTTCGTACTATAAACAGAATATCAAAGCCTTCGCTGGCCAGAGTACTTGAAGCTTAAAGAATTTTATGTTTACAAAGGGCAAAAAAGTGTTTACTTTGCTAATCATTTTGGACCCACTCTCGTATACGAAAGTGCCTTGGAAATAATATTCTTTTGCAATTATTTTAAAACATAATATTTGCCAGAAATCATAATTTTTGTACAACAAAGCGTTTTACAAAAATATACAGTGATAGTCGATAAACGAAAGCCAATTTATTTTCAAATTCAACTTCATTACTAAAAGACGCTATGGCGTACAAATTGAAATGAATGCTTAAAGCTATTTCAAAAAATTTAATTAATTTCTTGTGTTTGAATCAAAGAATTTTTTATTAGAAACTTCCATGCACAGGAAGTTAGTACTCGTAAGAACATGCTACTGTTCACCTCCTTAGCTGGGAAAACTTGATTAGTTAAACAAAGGAAATAATAACATGGAAGGAAAACGGATTAAACACATCACAGACGATTAGCTCGTATTAACTTCAAACGGATTAATTGCACTGTTTACAGGTGTCCTATGCTAAAGTGTCCCGATTTCAACATTTCATATGCTACAGTGAGCATTAAAAGAAACTATACATTAAAAAAAATAGAAATTATCAAATTACCGTTATTTTTATTTTAAAATTATTTCATTGCCAGTTTTTAAAATTGAAACACAAAAACAAAAATTACAAAAAATTTCGAAATATTGTCAAATTTTTTCGGGCACTCTCCTTAAGTGGTAACAGTGAGTTTGACGATTTATGGAATTTTATCCATAGTGTACAGTTTCTTTTGATGCTGACTGTATATTCAAGGCATTGCAGTGCACTGATGTAATTGGAATTTTCTTCTATGCCTTAATACAGATGATAGGCTGGACTCCTCCTTAAGAATTCTTAAGCTTCGAAATGTAAAAATTCCATTTTTCATCGCCAGTAAAAATTCTATTCAAAAACGTATGGTGATCAAGCTGCTTTTTTATATAGAAAATCATACAAGAGCATCACTCATCTTCAGCTTGATTGTATCTACCATAAGTTGTTCTTCTTGATTGATCTAATGTCTCCCAATAAGTGCCGTAATTATCAAAATTAAAATTGGCAATAAACTTGGATTTATGTAACAAAGCTTTACCCACACATTTGTATGTCTTGAATTGAAAAGTTTAATTTGAATAAATCAAATATTTTCAACTTTGGCCCATAAATAATAATTTTTTTTTTGTATAATTTCATTTGTTAATCCTTTTCATTGTTATTTTTGAAAAGTTTAAAACCATTGATATCATATTCATACCCAGTATGTGGCTACAATCCTATATGAAATCCATACACTTCAATCCATAATAACATAGAGTTCTGCTGCCTGAGAGACTTTAAGCGGTCATAATTTGTAATGAATGTGTTTAACAGTAAAAGTTCATGTGGATTGATTAATTTAATGTACACTGATAGAATACACTGAAAGAAATTATAACTTGTAATTGGACACTTCAAATAACAGAATAACAAGAATTTCTTTTGGGGAAAACATCATTGAAATATAAATTGAAAGTGTGATGTTATCAATTATTTGAATATTGTGATATTATGTGTGTCAAGATAAATTCGAATGTGAAAATCCAAGACGCAATCCATAAATTTTAGCAGCTTCTGATTGCCGTTAACAGAGCAAAATTTTCTCTTAACAGAACAAAATTTGTCCTTAACAGAACACTGTTAGCTATTTAACAGTATCCACCTAAACAAAGCCCACTTGTTTAGGAGCATTGATAGTTTATATGTTCACACAACGTCGTTGATGTAGTAAACTGGGGTGGATGCCATGGCATTTTTTATTACCACACATATGAGTCAAAAGTGAAGAATGAGCAGCACAATTTTAATAGCTTGCAACTGGTGTAGACAATAATATAAAAATAACATAAATTGAAAATAAATTTCTTATTTTGAAACAAATTTTCTGAATTTAGAGAAAATATTTCTTAAGAAGGGAAGAAATTAATAGGAGCCAAAATATAGAATCATTTTCTGTGTCTTATGACTACTCACAGCCAGCCTACACATGCATGTCAGAGAGTAGGAAACTTGTATGCCGTACACTACAGCAGATGATGCTTACAATAGCGAACGCCACGGTATTAGTTACGAAGTCGTATAGTGGACGTATGTTGTGTAAATCTTGTAGGCTTTATTCTTAGAGGAACACTTTGACTCACGTGAAATATGACGTGGATAATTTGTTGTATGTGAAGATAAATTCGAATTTGAAAATCCAAGACGCAATCAATAAATTTTAGCAGCGCCACATATGGCGTTAACAGAACAAAATTTTCTCTTAACAGAACAAAATTCGCCCTTAACAGAGCACTGTTCGCTATTCAAGAGTATCCATCTGAACAAATCCACTTGTATAGCAGCTAATTTTCGGACATATACTAGGTCTATGAGCACCATATCATACTCAAAGAAAGGTTCCAAGGCCTCTTAATATAATCACCAATGTAGTCACATAAAGAGTGATATGGCATCGTGAAAATTGGCTTTGAAACTATCAATTTTTTGCTTGAAAATTCTCTGGAAGATCAGTGGCCATTTGGGAACATATAAGAAATAGTACAACTACCCGACTATATGCAAATGGTAGTCCAGAGGGTGCTCTTTCGAACCGTGGATGTAACCGAACCGCTGAAATAATTTTAAAATTCAAAAATTTAATTTTCAAAAAATCCGCCACCAATCATCCTATATATTTCAGCACTTTTGTTCACAAATAATATGATCATGAGAATTAAATTGTATGTCAATAGTCTGCAATAATTGCAAATTAGAAGAATAATCTACCATAGCCACTGTTAAACAGTTAACAGTGCTCTGTTAATAGCATGCTTTGCCCTGTTAAAGGCGAAATGTGGCTCCATTAAAATCGTGGGTTTGTGTATTTGTTTGTGTTCTTTAAATTCGAATTTATCTTTACACACATTTTATGATTTGGTAACTAATTTTCTTGCAGTGTATTTTAAATGAGAAATTCATCAATATAGGGCTATTGACATATGCACGTGTGTATGTATACCTACATAATTATGTTCATATTTTATATATTTTTTCATATTTAGTTACTACCGGAGGGATTTTTTGTTTATTACAGCAGCCTGCCGCACGCACTGGCGAGGTAGTGAAACTGAAATAAACCATATGATATGATATACAGTTGCCATAAATGCTAATTGATATTCTGTGGATTTACTGTTATGGTTTTTAATCAATTTTTTTTAACGACAAGTTTTCATTCATTTCCCCCTCCCAAAAGTATGAAATAAATCTTAATAGACTTTCATTAAATCCACAACAATTTGTTAAATCTGCCAATTGTTACTATTTCGCGAGAATCTTCATATAAATTCAGTGATGGTCGGAGGGCATAAAACAATGAAAAAATAGTTCATAAGTGAAGCTTAATACAGCACTGATATGCTGTTTTAAATAATAAAACTTTTTCTCTTATATTAACTCACTCGTTTACCATGTACATACTCTTCATCCCTTAGGACCCGTGCACTGACTTGCACTGACTATATGCACGTAACGTTAAATCAACACAATTATTACTTGGTGTGTTTAAAAGTTGAACATGAAATTTTCTACTCTTTTTTTGGAGTATAATTTTGGTTTACTTTTTTATTTTTCTTCATTTCATTTCATCTCATTGTATTTCATTTCATTTTATTTCTTCTTGCCTGTTTTTTTTTTGGCGTTTTGGTTGGAAATGATTGTGTAAACACTTTTCAAAAGTTCTGCAAAAAAGAAAAAAATTAAAAACCCACCTAAAGGCTGAGGAAAAGTCAACAACAAAAAAGCGGAATTATATTCTGTCTCTTATGACTACTCGCAGCCAGCCTGGCTGCTACACATGCATGTCAGAGGATAGAAAACTTGTATGCCGTACACCACGGCAGATGATACTTACAAAAGCGAACGCCACGGTATTAGTTACGAAGTCGCATAGTGCTCGTACGTTGTATCAATCTTGTAGGCTTTACTCTCTGCTTCTAGAGGAAAACTTTTACTCACGTGAAATATGTTGTGAATAATTTGAGGCATGGCTACAACAAATTTGGCAGCTAGGCCGCATGCCACAAAAAACTACCATAGCAAGGCTTCTTGAACCAATGTTTACAATGATCTCGTAATGGTCGTGTTAGCTTTTTTTACATTCGATATTTGCACTTAGGAAACCTTCTCCATTCCACTCCAAAACATACATAATTTATCATTACAACCCTTCAGTCAGGATTATGGACCTAGTTTCTTACACCACCCAGGTTGTGTGTGTTAATTTTATACATGAGAGGCGGGACTTACAGTTTGAAATCGATTCCGAATGGCAAATTTTATGAGAAACTCTTCATGACAATTTTATTTTACTCTCAGAGTTTTTGCCAGAAATCTGCTGAGAGGAAGTCGCCGAAGAAATATTATTTCAAATTTCGTTTTATTGGAGATGCCTGACCTAGGGTTCAAACCGACGCCTCATGACTAATAGGCCTACACACTACCTACTCGACTATGGCGACTTCAGTGTATTATACGCACGAGCAAATTATCCCATAAATGCCTCATGTAGACGGTCAGTAACTTACTTGCTTTCTTTTTTGATTATTACAACCCTCTAGTCATAATTACAATCTAGCTCCTCCCACCACTCATGTTGTGTGTGTTAATTTTTTACATGAGTGGCGGGACCTACAGTTTAAAGTCGTTTCCGAACGACAGATTTTTTGAGAAACTCTTCATGACAAATTTATTTTAGTCTCAGAGTTTTTGCCAAAAATCTGTTGAGAGGAAGTCGCCGCTGAGATATTTTTTTCATATTTCGTTTTGTTGGAGATATCTGACCTAGGGTTTGAACTCTGGCCTCATGTCTAATAAGACAACACACTACCTACTAAATGCAATGCTCTTCCACTCCTAAAGTCGTCACTAAATACCAAAACAGTAAAAACTTAGATTAGCTGCCCTCTCTTGGTTCCCAGCGAACAAAATTTCTTAATATTTGAGTCTAATGTTGCCTCCTGATGAGTTGCAAGATGCTGCAACGACTTTTTAGTTTTTATTCTTATATTTTTTCAACTAGACGCGCCATAAATATCTTCTACTGCCGTAAAACTATATTATGACTTCGAAAACTGCATACGGAGGCAAGGTGTCCGATAGTCGGTCTAGATCTGATGTAACCCTGTCTCTTATTTTTGTAAACTCTCATGGAAAAGTGTAACTGTGGTACTCATTTATAAAAATAATAATGATAACAATAACAACAACGGTGGTGGTTAGAGGATGATGAGGACGATGCGTATTCCATCCTGTTATAAATATAATAACAGGGCTCAGAGCACAGAACACCACACCACGTGCTTACAATCACATTAACATACTGACTTTAGCAGGAGTGAAAGGAGGTGTATTGGTTGGGTGTATTCTGTCGTTTTTTTTTTTGTTTTTGTTGTGAACTTTTGAAATGATTAAAATGAGTTTTTATTCATTTGCTCTGTTATCAAGTCGGAATATGTGAGGTTTTTTCTTCGTTTTTCTTGTGTGTTTTGCTAAAAAAAAATATGGAAAAAAAAGTTGAAAAAAATATTTAAAAACGTATGAATGGAGATGAGAACACGAACACTTGCACAACACAACTAATAGAGAAAATTATATTTAACCTATTAGGGTGCAACAAATAGAGTAAGGAATAGATGTCCTCCGTTATTTTCTCAACATTACAGTCAATACAGCTTCTTTATACGTTATTTTCAACTTTCCTTTGATGAACGCTAGGCATCAGTGTTTTCTTTGATACTTTTTAAAGTGTACTTTTTCTCCCCTATAATCAGTATTTCTTTCAATGTATTTGAAATTTATCTCACGCTTCAAAAGTATCATTATCCAATACTTCCATCGCGTTTAATAAATGTTCTTTATTTTAAAACTTTACTCTCCTCAGTTTTGTACGCTTTCTCTAGTATGATACGGAAAGCACTACATATGTACATACGTACATACATACATAATTGGTAATTACAAGCCTTCAGTCAGGTTTATAACCTAGCTTCCCACACAATTGCTTTCAGAATTTTTGCTAGAAATCTGTTAAGAAGTTGCCGAAGAAATATTTTTCATATTTCGTTATGTTCGAAATGTGTGAACTGGGGTTTGAACCGTGATCTCATGTCTAATAAACCAACGCAATTCCTACTAGACTATGGCGACAGTGGTAAGGACCACAGATCAGCAACGAGTATTCAAAAAGATGAGTAAAAACGAATCATACTCATAATTTCTGATATTTGTACGCATTCATACTTATTTTAATATCATGGAACCCCTCTATTCATATTCAAAGTTTGAAGTACTCATCATATTCATACTTAACAACACGTATGATGATTTCGACTCACCATAACTCGACATATACACGAATCACAAAATAAGTATGATTAGCGTACGAACACTAAATTACTCACTAAAAGGTTGTGCGTTTGCTCTGCTTGCTGTTCCTTCTCTTTTGCTTATGTGTCTTTTTTCTTTTTTTGTAAATGCAACAACACTCCAGGACGGTGCACGGCTGTCGCAGATATCTCGACGAGGTAGCGGAACGATATGATATCCATATCGTATGGGTACCAGGACACAGTGGTATTCCGGGTAACTGCAGAGCTGATGAACTTGCCAGGTGGGGCACAACCATTGAACTCTCCGATGAATTCTCAAACCTAGGCATCCCTATGAGGACCTGCAAGCTCATAATTGTTAATGCGATCTGGATTCCGTCAACGACAGGTGGGCGGCCTTGGACACGGGTAAACCGACTCGTAAAATCTGGCCAAGGCTGGATGAGGGACGCACAATGAGTCTACTTAAAGTCCAAAGAGGCGCGCTCAGTGTAGTTGTCGGTGTTATTACGGGGCATTACATTATGGGCACGCATGCGAGGCGCATTAGTCTTAGACACCTTGCTAACGACTTCTGCAGAAGCTGCAGAGATGAGCAAGAAGAGGAGACTGTCCCTCACCTACTGAGTGCATGCCCGGCTCTTTGCCAAAGGAGAAGAAGGTACTTGGGTACTTACTATATGGATGATCTGGAGGAACTGTCAAGGATTGACATTGACAGCTTAAATCGCTTCATCAGGAGCTCCGAGTGGTTTTGAGACTAGAGGATAACGGATAACTGTGGTAGCAAAATGGGCCCATTGCGGCCTAAGTGAGAATCCAAGAAAAATTCTTGGATGGGCAGCCACCTCTACCTACCTACCTAAATGCAACAACAACTAAGACTACAAATTTTGTTGAATGATTCGAGTCACTCGAAGTATTTTTGTTAGTTATGAATCTAAATAGCCTTATGAATCAAACATATTTCGAATGGTATGAGTTTGATGTCAACGTTGTACGCATACTCATTGCAACCTGTACTTATTAATCAACGTTGTAGTGAGTATGAATGAATCAGAAGAGTTATGTTTCAATATTGTTGACTCACTTGTATTCAAAATTTCATGATTGAGTATGAGTATCGAAAAAACGTTTCATTACTGACTTCTGGTAAGCACTACATTTCCCGCCTAAATTTCCCTTAAATATCAGCGAGTCCTACTCTTGAGCATAACTAGTCAACATTTCTATTCCTTTTAAGTTGTACTGTTTATTTAAACTATTTCTACAATAACTGGTCGTAATGGTTTAAAAGTTTTTGTCGTGTTTGCCTTAGCCCGGTTTTTTTTATTAAGAAGTGTGAGGATCGGTTCTGGTTTTCTTTTTTTTGTCTTGCTTTTTTATGTTCTCATCTTTCATTTCCCTTTGGAGTTAAAAAGTGTGTAACAAAATTTTGCTTTCCTTTCCTTTGTTTTTTTTTTACTTTGGTACTGAAAAAAATTATTTCAGTTTTCCCTGCTTTTTTTTTGTCCTACCTTTTTGTTTTTCCTCCTTTTTTTTATAAAAATAATATTATTTTTTAACTTACTGGTGCTATTGCTGATTCCATTGCTGCTATATGCTGCTGCTACGGCTGCTACATATATACTACGAATGTATATTATTTTCTTATATTTTGTTGTTAAAATTTAAAACGTATATGTTAGTTACTGTATGTATGTACTAGTATTTGAATCTATGTGGAGCCATTGTAAATTGTCGTGTGTATCTGTTTTTGCCTGCACTTGATTTATGCGATATGTTTCCCTAGAGTCGAGACTTTGGTTTGAAAATTTTAAAATAAAATATTTTTTTTCTTTCTGTTTTTTTATTCCTACACCCAGCAGTACAGGTCTTAAAAAATAATATTTTAATATCTGTTTTCTTTTCTTTTTTTTATTAAATAGTAACCTGCAGTTGAGGGAAATAAAAAAAACATTGAAGTATCATTGTGAACTGTTTTTTGAAACTTAAAATACAAAGTTTATAACTCTTAAATCTTTATTAGAGTCAATTATTTTGTAATATTTCATAGATTTTCTTCATGCGAAAATGTTTTACAACAAAATAAATAATTTTTTCGTTCTTTCTTTCTTTCTCTATCTTTACAGGTAAGTGCAGCAATACATCTCGTATGAGGGTTTTTATGATGGACTTAAAAAATACGAATAAAAATAAAAAACAGGTAACAAACATGTATCAGGAGGATTATTATGGCAGAAGACAGCCATTTGTTTTGAAATACAATATTTAAAATGCAAATCCACCAGCTGTACTTAAAGGTGTAAATATAAATTGAAAATTATTTATCCAAGACTCAAACCAAAAATAATTTAGCAAAGCCAAATTCTGCTTAACAGCGCTTATCTGAAAAAGACCACTTGATAACAGCCAATTTTAGGATATATAATAGGTCTAGAAGTACCATACCCTATTCAAAGCGAGGTTCCACAGCCTATTAACATAAAATTGGCAATATAGTTGAAGTCGCCGTAGTCTAGTTCGAGCCCCAGGCCAGACATCAAAACAAAATACAAAAAATATTTCTTCGGCGACTTCCTCTCAGCAGATTTCTGGCAAAAACTCTGAGACTAAATAAAAAATTGCCATGAAAAGTTTCTCAAAAATCTGTCGTTCGGAGTCGACTTTAAACTGTAGGTCCAGCCACTCATGTAGAAAATTAACACACACAACATAAGTGGTGTGAGAAACTAGGTTGTAATCCTGACTGAAGGATTGTAATGACCAATTATGTATGTATGTAATATAGTTAATAGTGTAATATGTATACAGTATTGATATGGTATTTGGTTTGCATCTTGGATTTTTAAATTCAAATTTATCTTCACATACATAAGTACAGCTGTGTTAGAAATGCAAGAATAAAACTTGTTTTCCAACAAGCCCTACAAAAATTATTTCAAATTTTTTACTTAATAACCCTTAAGTGTTTAATCAGTCGTAGCAGAACTTTTGACAGACCTTTTGATATATAAATTCACGCCAATATTGATATCGAATCAGAAGTCGCCGTAGTCTAGAATGTAGTGTGTTGGCTTATTAGATGTGTGGCCACGGTTTAAACCCGAGGTCAGACACCTCGAACATAATGAAATTGAAAAATTATTTCTTTGGCGACTTCCTCTCAACAGATTTCTGACAAAAACTCTGAGTAAATAAAAGTGCCATGAAAAATTTCTCAAAAATCTGTCGTTGGGAATCGACTTGAAACTGTAGGTCCCGGCGTTCATGTATAAAATTAAGACGCACAACATAAGTGGTGTGGGAAACTAGGTCGTAATTCTGACTGAAGGCTTGTAATGACCAATTACGTACGTTCGTACGACGTAACAGAGATTCATATAAATCGCAGACAAACAAGAGAAATTCTGATGATTTAAAGTAGAAAAAGCGATGTAAATTCTTCAATGTCTTTTAAATATCGCGGTACAAAAATCCGGAATCAGATACACAGCATGGGTGATGTGAGAAGATAGGTTGTAATCCTGACTGAAGGCTTGTAATGATTAATTATGTACGTATGTATATTACATACAATTCCTTTTTCAGTATTATTTGTGCTTATTATAAAGAATATTCGTTTGTGTTTGATTGATTGTATCCAGTAAGACTGTTAAAATTTTCCAACAAATTTCACTACAAGGTTAGCTTGCATCACCGAACTCTTAATGCTGAGCGTACGGTTACTAGGACTGATGTTTCAAAAAGTATGCTTAGTTCCATTAAATGTTGATATTTTGCTTGTTTTATCTTCCAAATTAAATACTCCCATAATTGTGATACTGAGATTCGATCACTCATCATTATTTTCCGTAAAATTTTTGCTCAATAACAACAGTGCGTGACTATTTCTATGCTCAGCACAAATAAAACAGAACAAGGCTGTATCGACTTATGATTTTAAATGATTAAAGAAACTTAAATCATGTAAACCATATCCTTTAAAGGGCGGGACACAAAATATGTACATATGTACAGTGAGCGTCAAAAGAAACTCTACCTTAAAAATATATATATATACATTCATTACCGTTATTTTGACTTTAAAATTGTTTCATTGCCAGTTTTTAAGATTGAAACAAAATCAAAAAGAAATTCCAAAAATTTCAAAATTTTGTTAAATATTTTCGGGCACTTTCCTTAATGGTTGGGTCTGATGATTGTTAGAATTTTATCCATAGTGTACAGTTTCTTTTGACAGTCACTGTACCTTGATGAATAAATATTTGAATTTTACGTAAACATTCGTAGTGTATTAATTTAAGTTAAGTTATGAGACCAATTGCAATTGCAATTTATTCAGTTCAATTCAAAATTATTCATATTTTTTTCTTTTTCTAAATCTTATACAAATTTCCATTTGACTTAATTCTTAAAGGCTTTGATATTTATTTATGAAAGCCTTTCAAAATGCTTGAATTTTAATATCATTTGACGTATAAGTTTAAATATTTAAATAGTTATTATACCCTAAGGGGACCGTATACCGTATATAGTCAATCAGGTCGTAATCTAAATATTTTATCATTCCTGCTATTGGCTAATAATGGCAGAAGTGCAAACAGTTTGAAACAAGTGCTAAAAGGAAATAATTTCTAAACTCACTTACTCGCATTCACTCACATATGTACATTTGAATTCTTTTTCTTCTTCTTTTCTGTTTAAATGATTGCAATCCACTCACTCTACTACCACTTAAATATTCATAGAAAATAACAAAATAGAAGCGACATACGATGTTTGTCACAATGTTTAAACATTGTGAAGTGATACTAAAACAAATGACTGTGATTCCTTTACTTCTAGCACAGTAACAATTAATTTAAATTGAACACAGAATAGAATAGAATTTTAAATGTATGTGAAGATAAATTCGAATTTGAAAATCTAAGACGCAATCCATAAATTTTAGCAGAGCCACATTTGCGGTTAACAGAGCAAAATTTTCTCTTAACAGAGCACTGTTAGCTGATTAACAGTATCCATCTGAATAAGCCCACTTGTTTAGCAGCTAATTTTAGGACATATACTAGGTCTATGAGTACCATATAATATTCAAAGGTAGCTTCCAAGGCCTCTTAATATAATCAGTAATATAGTCGCATATAAAGTGGTTGGTATAGTTATGGTATTGAGAAAATGGGCTTTGAAAGTATAAATTTTTTGATGCAAATGACAGTCCAGAGGGTCCTCTGTCTGCAAAGTAGAAGACTAATCTACTTATTGCCACTATTAAACAGTTAACAGTGCTCTGTGAATACCTAATTTTACTCTGTTAATGCCAAACGTGGCGCTGCTAAAATTTATGGATTGCGTCTTGGATTTTTCAAATTCGAATTTATCTTCACACATTTGAATTTCAATCATTCGAATTTATTTTAATAATAAACTTCTGAAAATATACGAAATGAACTGGCTTTCGGAGTAGTTCGGAGTTGTGGTTAAAATTCACTCGTATAACATACATGGCGCAAGAAGTTATACTCGGAACTTGTCTAAAGAGTTCTAAAATCCTATAATGTATGCATGTTGTTATGCGCCAATAAACCCACTTCCTTAAAAAAAAAACTCCATCACGAAATGGCCGCCTTCGATTCTGTGACCAAACGGCCGAAGTACAGTACAATTTAAAATCATAATTTCCAACCGATAAGCTTCATTCTTTCTGACGTGAAAGGTTATTTTCTATGCAAAATATTTTAGAACGTTTAAAAAACCCGACCCTATATCATAAGCTCCACCACCTTTTTAAAACGCATTGACCCTTTCTACTTAGTTTTCACTGTATCTCCCAGTGTTTGTAAGTAGATTTGTGATCCCACATGGATAGGTTTTTGTCCTGCTTTATCTTCAGATCTCTTGAATGCACTTTAATGCTGACTTTCAATGTTAAACATTAATTAAACTCAACTATGTAAACTGTTTGGCTTATTGGTTAAGGGTAAAAGTAGTTTCTAGAAATGTTTTCCACATTTTATTTTTTCTCTTTTGAAAATAAAATCTTAAAGAAAATATCGTTTCAAATCAAACATTTTCTGTTCTTTGTTACATAACTTTTTCTCCAACCCAATATATCTATGTTTTTCAATATTGTTGCTAATGTTCATTTATTTAATGAAACTGACTTCATTTCTACTTCCATTTTTTCTTTTTTTTTCTATTTTTTCTTTTTTGTCTCATCTCTAAATGTCTAATAGTGTAATAGACATGAGAGCCACACTTATCTTTAAGTATACTTTAGATGTTTATCTCCTAGTTTTGTCTCCCTCTCTCATGCTTTGTGTTTGACTCTCGTCGTGCATTGATAGTTTATGTTCACACAACGTCGTTGATGTAGTAAACTGGGGTGGATGCCATGGCATTTTTTTATTACCACACATATGAGTCAAAAGTGAAGAATGAGCAGCACAATTTTAATAGCTTGCAACTGGTGTAGACAATAACATAAAAACGACTTTAAACGGAAAAAAATTAATTTTGAAAATAAATTTCTTATCTTGCTTGAAAGAAATTTTCTGCAGTTAGAGAAAATATTTCTTATGAAGGAAAGAAATATGTGTGTAAAGATAAATTCGAATTTCAAAATCCAAGACGCAATCGATAAATTTTAGCAGCGCCACATTTGGCATTAACAGAGCAAAATTTTCCCTTAACAGAACCAAACTTAACAGAGCACTGTTAGCTGTTTAACAGTATCCATCTGAACAAGCTCACTTGTTTAGAAGCTAATTTTAGAACATATGCTAGGGTTATGAGTACCATATCATACTCAAAGGCGGGTTCCAAGGCCTCTTAATATAATCAGCAATATAGTTACATACAAAGTGATATGACATCGTGAAAATTGGCTTTGAAAATATCAATTTTTTGCTTGAAAATTCTTTAGAAGATCAGTAGCCATTTGGGAACATATAAGAAATAGTACAACTACCCGACTATATGCAAATTGTAGTTCAAAGGGTCCTTGAGAGTTGAGAAAATGAATATTAAAAAATCGATTTTTGAAACCCTCCATCCCCAACCAACCATCCTGTAGATATCAGCACTTTTATTCACAAATAATAATGATCATAAGAAGAATTAAATTTGATGTCAATAGTCTGCAATAATTGCTAAGTAGAAGACTTATCTACTTATTGCCGCTGTTAAACAGTTAACAGTGATCTGTTAATAGCACATTTTGCCCTATTAAAGGCGAAAAGTGGCGCTGCTAAAAGTGTGGGTTTGCGTCATTGGTTTCGAATTTATCTTCACACACATTGTCGAAATGGAATCCACTTCCCACTATGGAGGAAAATCATCCGTTTATTTAAATATGTTTTACAGATATTGACTTTCGATTAGTAACTTTCATACTAGTACTACCTCCAATTCATTATCTCACACTTCGTTATTTCTGCCTAACAACATACAGCAAAAACATATGGCAACCCTACTACTCTAGAATATGCTACAGATTATTTTATTTTTTTTTTCCATTACCCCTCTAGAGAGCATATGGCTTCCACAAAACAGCTCCGTGTGACACGATGGAGATTCTCCGATGTTGTTTTTGCGCCTTCCCATGATAATCGATTACACAAACAACCACACAGCAAAATGATACAAGAACGGATTTTATGGCAACGACCTACATATTGTCAATACCAGATTCTAATTCAAATTGAATACGTTATAAACATCAAATATTTTGTCTTAAATTTTCTAATAAAGAAAGAAACTTCTTCGTAGAAGTTTTCAAAAATTGTTAGAAATTTCTGGTTTATTGATGTTTTCCTTGGTCCAATCAAAGCTCTCATAATGGTTGTCATGGCAAAACAATATTTCTTTCGTATGTTTCTTAAATGCGTGCGAGGGTGTATTTGTAAGTTTATGTGTGTGTTGTGCATGTGCTAAATGGTATCATTACCCGATACAAAGGAAGAATATAAAAGTAAAACACTTTCTGTTATACGTATGCACCCGGGGGGCGGGGGGTCGGCCTGCGATAATTTTCCATGATGCATCATTATTTCTTGCATCATATGCACAAATGATGCAATAAATATTTTACTTGTCTTGCCATCAACACATGAGTGATTTTCGAACTGAATGACTAAATGCAATAACAACAACAACAAGAAGAATAATTGTAATGCAACAAACTGTATGTGGTTGTTGCAACAATAAACCCCCCGCCCTTCCCAATAGCATAGCAGCAACTGTAATATCAGTTGCATACAGTCCAAAGGAACAAAACCAAGAACACAGCAACAATCATTTGCAAATCTAGCCTCCACAACATTAATGTAAACGAAAAGCAAACCAAACCAAAGCGTTGCGAATCGAACCGAACGAAATCAATTTTTCAAACAGAAATTTCCCATGAACAACACATAACAACAACAACATACAGTGATTTCATTTGGCCTAAAAGATTTGAATACTGATTGTCAACATAAACTCTGGCTGCCCTTCATTCATGTGTCCATCCCTGTTGCTTTGTCTCTCTGATTAAACATTTTTAGACACATTTTTTGTCGCCGTGTCGTTATGTTTCTGTTTTTTTTTCATTTACGCTTTTGTTTCCATGTCTCTTTCATTTGTATTCGTCAAGTGGTCGGTTCAGACTGTCACATAAATTTTCGAGCAACACCAGCGTAACAATCTGAGTCACCACTTCTTCTTTGCTGTATGCAAGCCGCCACTGAAATGCTGTGCTTTTTCCATTGCTTTGCAATTGCCTGGCTAGCTGGGTGGACTGTTGTTTGTTGTGTGTTGTTTGTTGCTGCTGCTGCTGCATAAAATATCAAAAACGAAATTCACATTGACAGTTGACTTGTTGTTGTTGTTGTTATTGTTGTCCGGTTGGTTGGTTGGTTGCCTGGTTTATCTATTGCCATGATTGTGCGTTTGTCGCCTGGCTCATGTGCCAAATGCAATTTTGCAACCAGCAACGGGTGTTGCTCTTACTACTGCAACTGCTCTTGCTGTTATTGATAATTCAACTCCTAATTTAGCAGGACTTTTTTCTTTTTTTGTTCCTTATTTCTAGTCCTTGTTGTTGCTGCCACAATATCGTTCACGTCTCTTCAAAAATTGCAAATAAACAACAACAGCGTGTATCCAACACAGGAGTAAAAAAACTAAAAATCATACAATATATTGCCAATCTTTGTCGTTTGCAACAGTCATACATACATTTCCCAGTTACGATGTTGTAGACCACAATTTTCCGGTTGAAGCACAACACCACACAACACCCCTACACTACTCTACTCTGCTCTACACCGAATCACTTTATGTGTCATCTATTCACATAACAAACGTAATTTGTTTCATGCCGAGTCAAGAATCTCACTCACAAAACTCTTTGTTTTGTTCATTCATATCCTTTTTTGTTTTTGTTTTTTTGTTGTTGTTTTTGAATTTTTTTCTATGAATATGAACAGCAAGCAGCTACAAAGCTCACTTACACTTACAATTTGCCAACTGAAATTGCAAACGTAACAGAAAAAGGATAATTGCCTCTTACCCTGTCTCTCATCCATTTTGCTTTTCGAGCTATGAATGTGGTTATCACTGTTGGTGTTTACGGCGTGAGAGTGATATGCATCCACTTAGAAATTCCATTAGATAACCTGGTTAAATGTGAGAAAGCATATGAATACGGACATATTTACTTAGAAATTAGGCTTCTACCGCATCACTCGAAACATATTTGCGAAAGGCAAACTTTAAAAAAAAGTTTTTAAATTAATTTCGAACTTCAAAATGAAATATTTTCTGTGAAAAAATTTTTGAAACATAAAATGGTTTCCAGTTTAATGTCTCTACTGCAGTCCATATCGTTTATGGATTTAGAGTGAGAGTTTCTTGCATTGGAATTTAAGTAGGAAAGACAAAAACCAAAAAATTTTAACATAGCTAATGTTAAGTTTAACAGAGCAATGTTAAGTGGTTAACAGAAAAACAAAACGACACTGTACTACTATGTCGTGCTTGAAAATACACTCTGTTAACAGACAGGCTGAATCCAAAAATGTAGTTGATGCACTGTTTGGTAACTTTACACATCTACATAATATATATACCGTAGTAGAACTGCATACAAACTTTGTATTGATACATTTTGAAAGTCAGCCACACTGTACTACTCTCTTTTTCATGCCCAACTTCTCAAATTCCAAAATTATTTGCTATATATCAAATAATTGGGTTTTATTAGGGACACGTTAAGCTACAATTTGTATAAAGTGGGATGTCTGCAGCAAGTCTCAGTTTTCCCTAATATCCATCATCCTATCCGGACATTCTTAAAACAATTTTTTTTGTCTAAATTTTTCAATTTTCGAAAGAAATTCCGTATTACCAGAACAGCTGCTCGACTTAGGAACGTATGGAACATAATGTTTAAGGAATGGAATAGGCATTCCCTTCTCTGATATCGTACATTTGGATGATTTCTTCCTTGACTATTTTTTTTATTTTCTTTTAACCATTTAACATTTCTCTGTTAATTTTAACATTAGCTCTGTTAAAATTTTTGGTTTCTGTCTTTGCTAGTAAAATTCGAATTTATCTTTACACATATGATTCTTGCACATGACTCTGACTCATGACTTTTCATGAATACATGTGTTACTTCGTGATTAAGCACGGTACTAGTTCGTTTGTCTATTTGTACAACAAAGTTCTCCATCGTCTGAATGCTGCTCTCTCGATTTCCTAAGCTTGCTTTCTAGTTCTGCTGCTAGACAATCCAGATGGCAGAATTAAGAAAGATGGATCAATAATCCCGTGTGTTTTTGAATAAAACACAAGTTTTTCGGTCATTTCTACCGCTTAAGAATTGATGTGTTTGTGGAAATAAATTCAAATTTAAAAACAAAGGCGCAAACCCCTTTAACAGGGCTATTAACAGAGCACTTTTGGCTGTTTAACAGTGGCAATAAGCAGATTATTCTTCAATTATTGCACACTATTGACATACAATTTAATTCTCGATATGATCATTATTATTTGTATGAATAATAATGTTGAAATGTATGGCATGGTTTGTGGGGGTGGAGGAGGCCAAAAATCGATTTTTTTTTCAAAATTCAATTTCTCAACTCTCAAGATTATTCCAGCTATCCCCCTATCACGGTTCGAAAGAGGGCCCTCTTGCATATACTCGGGTAGTTGTACTATTTCTTATATGTTTCAAAATGGGCACTGACCTTCTACAGAATTTTAAAGCAAAATATTTATATTTTCAGAGCCAATTTTCTCTACACCATATCAATTTATATGTGACCATATTGTGGTTATATTAAGAGGCCTTGGAACCTTCCTTTTAATATGGTGTAGTACTCATAGACTTAGTATATATTCTAAAATTATCTCCTTAACACGTGAGCTTATTCAGATGAATACTGTTAAACCGATAAACAGTGCACTGTTAAGGGCAAATTTTGTTCTGTTAAGAGAACATTTTTCTCTGTTAACACCAAATGTGGCGCTGCTAAAATTTATGGATTGCGTCTTGGATTTTCAAATTCCAATTTATCTTCACACACATTATCTTCACCGACATTAATTATTGGCGGCATTAAAAGAGATTCGTTTGTGAGATTACTTCTCTGTTGAAGTCAAATATATTTCCAACGAACCACTTTTAAGGGAACAAGAAATAGTTGCTCAACGCTTAAATCGGAAATGAGAGTACACGTAGGAAACTTCTTATCCGTTGATTATAATTTCTCCACAAAACTAAAGGAAGCATCCCGATAAAATAAAGAAGTGGAGTAACAGATGCCTGTGTAATGCATTGTTGCTTGCATTAGCGCCCTTCCAGTTAAGATGCGGGTAATTTAACTGACCCATTCGTTTATCTACGTATTCGTTCGTCTGGCCGTCCAACATGATGATCCTGTGCTCTCGCTTCCTTGAAAATTTGCGCGAAAGTCGATAAAAATCGAAGTCGGCAAAGTCTAGTAGGTAGTATGTTGGCTTATTAGACGTATGTCCACGGTTCAAACTCCAGATCGGACATTTCGAACAAAATGAAATACAAAAAAATATTTCTTCGACGACTTCCTCTCAGCAGATTTATGGCAAAAACTCTGTGAGTAATAAAAAATCGCCATGAAAAAGTTTCTCAAACAAATCTGTCGTTTGGAGTCGACTTTAAACTGCAGGTTCCGCCATTCATGTATAAAAAATTAACACACACAACATAAGTGGTGTGGGAAAGTATGTTGTAATCCTGACTACAGGGTTGTAATGACCAATTATGTATGTATGTTGATAAAAATCTATCGCGTTGTAAGTTGCTCCCGCGGAAAGCTAAGAGTCTGGTAAATTTACACACAGCTCTGTTGATTCGAAGACTATCTTGAAATCGATAAACAATATACAATCACATAGTTGCCAGGACTGATGGCAACCCTATAACCCTAGAACCTATTACAATACTCCAAGTACCTGCTTAACTGAAATAAAAACTCGAAATAAAGCAAAGAAATAATAATAATTGTTGTATTGAATTTTTTTTTCAAACATTTCAACGATTTAAAGCTGCAGTAATTTCATTTGCCCATCACTGGTTTGAAAGTCATTAAACCGTAAATTAGTTTCGCCATAAATTTCAACAAAATAACTCAATAACCATGCCATTCGCTTGGGTAGCATGTGGAATTGAAATTAATTTTGGAAATTGAATTTCAACATTTAAAGTCGTTTAACGAAAATATTTATTTTCATATGTAGTCTGTTTCGCTTTTTCTTTAGCAACAATAAATTCCCTGAAAACGATTCAATTTTCTAAAAAACAATAAAAATATCTCGGTTATCTTATCCTTAATATACGTATACGATGCCAATATTTCGCAATATCCTCAAGGAAGTGAAGGAAAAAATTCATAAATTTTCTTTCTCACTTCTAGATGGCCAATGATGGTTTTGAATGCTTTTAGGAAAACAAAAAAAAAGGTGTTTAGAAATAATTGCCTTCAAGCTCTGGGGAATATTAAAAAAAAACTTAATTTATTGTGATTTTAATGGTTCGGAAGACCCTCTTACCCTTCCCTCATTTTAATGTAAATTATTCGCTGTTCTACGGAAACATTACGATACGTTAATGGCATTATTTTCACATTCGTGTTCTTTTTCTCTCCGTCTCTATCTCTGTCTGAGTCTCTCTCTCTTTCTCTTAATATGTTGTATTTATAAATCCATTATATAATATTGTATGTATGTATTGTTTTATTTACAAAAAGGTCTATATTTACATAAATTTATAATCATTTTCCGGTGTAGAATTTTTTTCCATTTTTTTTGTCCGTCCCGAAGTCAAAACATTTGTTTGTTTGGGTTTGAAATTCCCCAAAGCGTTTGTATTCTTATGAGCGCTTTTTCTATAATTAAATACTCACGTGCACGTTTAAAAAGCCATTAACACGCACGAAAGTGTTTTAGAAAATTTCAGGCATTAGTGACAGCTTCGGTTTAGGGTGTTCCATAAAGTTGGCCCAGAAAACCAATCGAGGTCGCTACAATTCATCAGTTCAAAGCAAATAAATAAACACGTATTTCATTTTACCCGGTACCCGAATAATTTTCATTCGAATCGAAACTGTACTTTTTATATTACTTACTTAGGTGATCACTATAATTGTTTAGTCAAGCTTACAACCAAGATTCCAGCGCCATCCATGCCGTTCACGATAATTTTAGGCAAGAGTCTTCAACGCAAGCAAATCCAATATGTTTCGTTTTACTGGTTAACCGATTAATTTTTATTTGAATCGAAAATAAGATTTCCGTATTATAATTGGCCTTTATAAGGGTTTGGTCAGGTTTACAACCTAGTTTCTCCCACTATACCAGCCATATGCGATAATGTTATTCAAGAGCGTGCAACACTAATAAATCCAACATGTTTCATTTTATTGGTTACCCGATTAATTTTCAATTGAATCGAATGCAAGTTTTCCATATCACTTACCTATATCATTGGACATTACAACAGTTTAGTCAGGACTACAACCTAGTTTCTTACACAACACAAGCCGTACACGATAATTTTATTTAAGAATGTTCAACAAATCCAATATATTTCATTTTATTGATTACCCGATTAAATTTCTTTCGCATTGAATACAAACTTTCTAATTACTTACCCAATTGGCCTTTATAAGCATTTAGTCAAGATTACAACCTAATTTCTCCCACTGTTCCAGTCATATGCGATAACTTTATTCCAGAGAGTGCAACACAAACAAATCCAATATATTCAATTTTATTCGTTATCCGATTAATTTTCAATTGAATCGAATACAAACTTTATAATTACTTAGCTAATTGGCCTTTATAAACGTTTAACCAGGATTACAACCTAGATTCTCAGACACCTCCAAGCAGCATGTAATAATTTTACAGTTTATCATCGACTTTGAACGACAAATTAGGGAATCATATTTCATTTTATTGGTTCCCGATTAATTTTCATTCGAATCGAATACAAACTTTTTATATTCCTTACCTTTCTATAATCCTTTAGTCAGGATTACAACCTAGTTTCTCCGATAATTTTATTCAAGAATCTTCAACACAAGCAAATCAAATATGTTTCGTTTTACTGGTTACCCGATTAATTTTCATCGAATCGACATGTTTATGACATGTTTTAAATTTTATTCGGTTACCCGTCTTAAATAATATTCGAATATTTTTTTAATTGTTTGAATTTTATTCGGTTACCTTAACCTTACCTTAACTAATATTCGAATATTTTTTTTAATTTTATTCGTTTACCCGCCTTAAATAATATTCGAAAATTTTTTTTTCCATTTTTTGAAAGTATAAAAAAAATATAAAATGGTGTGTACTCAAGGGAGTATGTAGCGATTATTCGTTTAGTCTTAATCCAAAAATTAATTTTAAAATAAAATATATTATCTGCCTTAACGAAAAATCAAATTTTACGATATATTTTGAACTTTACTCGGTTACCCATCTAAAATAATATTCGAATTTTTTTTTTAATTTCTTAAAAGCATGAACAAATTATAAAATGGCATTTATTCGAATGTATATATACTTTCAAGCGAATATCTAGCGATTATTCGTTCAAAAAATTAGGTTGAGAGTTGAGTACATTACTTACTGTTACTAACTGAAAAAATTTTCGGAATTTTATTCGATTATCATTTTTTCAAACTGTTTAAAGCATGAATATTGCTTAACATATCCTCCCCATACCCGAGTAGTAGTTTTATTTCTTCCTTTTAAAATAACGCACAATTTGTTCACTTTAAACGGAAGGAAGTGGCAGCTTATGAACGAACGCATTGCATGAGTTTACGCCAGATTGTGAACATGCTTTAATTATACGCTTTAACGCCATGCTGCTCTTAAAATTTAAAAAAACGAATAAAGGTTACGGCAATTAAGTTTTCTGAATTATTATTTAATATGGTATCCAATAAACCTTACATAACATTAATAATCTCTTAATTTTATTGATTTTGAGCCTAAAGAGGAGTCTCTACAATTGCCTGCTTTCGAGTTAATCACGTTCTTATTATTATTTTGCCAATTATTAATACCTACCACACTTGGCCTTATTAGCAAACTGCTTGTAATCAAACATTATAACTTAAAGTCCATTTGTTATTATAATACAATGCTCCCCCTCCTACACCCTTATTATTAATTTGCTTCTCCTTTTGCTTAAATCCTGTCTTTAATAAATTATTAATCATTACAAGAAGACTTTCATAATTTTTTTTTTTCTTGCTATGGTTCCATGACCAGTTGGCTAACGGAAATATTCGCTTGTATGTTGTGTTGTATTTCAGTGTATTTAAGTTTCCGCTCGCATACACACATACACACCTTTGTAGGAATAATGTTTACCTAGCTATTTATTAAGGAATATAAACAAGTTTATTATTAAACCCTATTTTGCCTACCTCTGTGGCAAGAGGCCCACTGCCAAGCCAAAATATTTCCATAAAATCCAACTCATATTAACTGCGACTAATAAGCGCGTATATCTGTGACGTCCACTTAAGCTGGTCATTTCATAATAGTTGAGGTTGTTGTTACACGGTTACTCAAGTTATTTTTTCTAGTTCGTTCTTTCTACAGTAGCGTTCGCCTCCTTCCCCACTTACGTTGCTCATGATTTCACGATAAGTTTGTTAAATGGCTTAAGGTCATTAAAGCAGTTAAAATACGACTAAAATGGTTTCAATAAGGACATGGGAAAATGTAGCAGCTACGTTTTTAGAACAGGGGCGGGAGAAGAAAGAGTGGGAATATGTTAAGTATTAATATTAACCCTTTAAAGGATGGTAAAGAAATTTTTTTGTTATTGAAAAAGTTTTCTACAGCACAGCAATAAATTTTTTATTTAATTAAACAGATATTCGATGTAGGCATGCATTTCCAAAATGTAATTTAAAATGTTTTCGACATTTTTTATTATCATAAGAAAATCCTCATCAGCAGCCTATAAATGCCTAACAAACATGGATTTGTAACCGGTAGGGGCGGACCTGCTGTAGTAACCTCAGCAACTACATAATTACTCAGTTGTTCCTGGTCACAGGGACCCACATGAGGTTTGCATAGGTCCGTTGCGATAAACGATTCACATAGTCACCGCAAACACTATCCAGTTTTGCCTTGGGAGAAAAAAAGGAATTTTTATAGTAGAAGGTCTCTTATGCAGAAGGTAAAAGCGGCTGTAACCGCAGAGAGTTATGAGCGGACACACTCACAGGGCCCATTGTGATATAGAAGGTCTTCTACTCAGGTTTATGGCACTCCCTAAAACATGCTGCAGTAGTCTGGCATGCGGGGTAATATTTTCAGACCAAGCCATTCGAGAAAATTCCATAAACTAATATATATTCAAGGTTATATGTGCATGCATACATAATTGGTCACTACAACCCATCAGCCAGGATTACGACCTTTTATGTATGAGTGGCGGAACATACAGTTTAAAGTCGACTTTGAACGACGAATTTTTTTGAGAAACTTTTCATGGCAATTTTATTTGCTCTCAGAGCTTTTGCCAGAAATCTGCTGAGAGGAAGTTGCCGAAGAAATTTTTTTTTCATATTTCGTTTTGATGTCTGATCTGGGATGTGAACGCGGCCTAGAGTACGGCGACTTCAAAAAATTCCATCCAACAAATGTCATATATCAGAGGGCCCATATTCTCTTTTAGAAATTTCAGTGTGAAATCGAAAATTTCCTCAGAGTCTGAGGCTCCTCAGGTTAGATACAGTAATGCAGAGAACGGAAAATGTGCCAGCGTGATAGGACATTCAGTTATACGGTGTTCAAATATGCACATTTATTGCGTAAATCGCAATAAACGCCATTATTGAGCTCAATATTTCATATAAAGTTTCAATTAATTATTGCGCAATAAATATGCAAATTGTTATAATATTGAGTATAACTTAAAATGCAGCACTGTCATAAGCGTGTTTATTGAGCATATTACAATTAACCGAACACTTTTTGTTGATATTTGACAACTCAAACGACAAACAAAACAAAATAAAAACAATGTTGTTGAAAGAACAGCTGTTTTGTTTAACAGCTGTCAAATGAATGAAGCCTGAACACTTAAAATATTGTACTCAATTAACCGAATATTGACTCAATAAAAGTGCATATCTGAACATAGTATTACATTCCAACAAGTGCAGCATACTGTGAGGCAAACAATGTAGATGGAAGGCAGTTATGCCTAGCAAATCTGGCCTTTGTATCGCATAACGTATCCACACTTTTATAACAATCGAATATGGTTCTTGCAGCGATTCATACCATCAAAGTCCCCATCTTATATCAATTGCATTACATTAGCAATTGGTGCTTCGCGAACCTTCTGTCCCTGTAAGTTATAAATCGATAATTGATTAAATTAATCGATTATTCGATTAAATTAATTGATTATTAATTTTTTTTTTTTAATTTCAATAATTTTTTTCCTTTTTTTTAATAAATTTGCGTTTGCAGTTTTGTGAAATTGATTTTTTTTTCGTAACTGGCTGTACCGACCACCACTTACTTGCCCAATACTCTGTGTATCGCAAAGGATTAAAAGCCTGTTTATATTTGCGTGTTTTCTAAATGCTATTTGTTTACTGACTCTGGGTTTTGTTGTGTGGTAAATATGCGTTTGTATATGAACATAATCCGGTATAAATACAAACGCATACACATACACATACATTCATATATATGTAAGTGTGTAGTAGTATGTACATACATTCATGTATGAGTGTATCAGGTACATCGTATTTCCTAGTTATGTTTGTTAAATGGATTTAAGTTCGTTCGTTCGTTTAGTTTTTCCTCCTGTTTTTCTGATTTTTTTTTGCTTTTCTCATGAAATTTTTATATTGCCATGGTTTGTAACTAAACTGTTATTAGTTTTGTTTGGTTTTCGGTTCCTTTTTTCTTTTTTTTTTTTTGTTCTTTTTTTATTTATTTATTTATGGTTCCCTTTTACTGTTTTTATTTGTGTATGTATTTTGTGATTTTCTTGTAGCTGTTGTTAGATTTTTAACAACTACAATTACTGTAATCGGATTTAGTTAAAGGGTGTTTGACGTCGTTACTATTTTGAAGGCATATTAAATTACAACAAAAAAAAAACAACAAACCGAGAAAAAAGAGGGGAAGAAAACACTTTCATTTGAACACTCTTGTTGAACAATTTGTCGTTGAATGTTTTACAAGCATGGTTATGCGGTTAGGTTTACCCAGCGTCTACATAGGGCATTTAGATTTGTAATGTGTGGCTTTAGTTTTAACACCTGTAGTTAAAATCAATTAAAAAATGTTTTTATTTTCTCTTTATTTACCTAAGAATTAGTTGTGTAATACCTTACTGACTGCGACAAGGTGTGAAAATATATTTTGTTACCCATCATGTTTATGACCATTTTTATTGCCTATTTTTATCGTATACAGATGTTATAGTAGCGGAAAATCACTTTACATGGTAAGTTATAAAGAAAAGCCCTAAAGGGC
The DNA here is from genome assembly GCA_932273835.1 of Sarcophaga variegata. Taxonomy (NCBI): domain Eukaryota; kingdom Metazoa; phylum Arthropoda; class Insecta; order Diptera; family Sarcophagidae; genus Sarcophaga; species Sarcophaga variegata. The sequence goes on along the minus strand of OW026362.1, from coordinate 111,178,725 downwards.
ATAGACTCAATAAACCTTGAATAGTAAATTTAATTATTCATGACATGTCGAAGGACATTCTGCCAGCCAGTCGTTATTTTTCTTAACTGGAGATATCATCACAGCATCTTTTTATATTCTCATTATTTTATTACCATACAAATGAATATTGACTGCTTCTTCTATATTAGAACAGAAGTCTTTCTGCGAAATATAGCTTGATCACGTGTTTTAATGACAATTTTAATATTTATTGGAAAAGGCAAGACTATAAAATGGAAGTAGTGAAGTGGTCATGATTAAAACTAAAGCTTTACATTACATAGCTTTACATACATACATAAATAATTGGTCATTACAATCCTTCAGTTAGGATTACGACCTAGCTTCTCACATGACTTATGTTGTGTGTGTTAATTTTGATTCATGAGCGGCGGGACCTACAGTTTAAAGTCAATTCCAAACGACAGATTTTTTGAGAAACTTTTCATGATAATTTTATTTTATTCACAGAGTTTTTTTGCCAGAAATCTGCTGAGATTAAGCCGCCGAAAGAAATATTTTTTCATATTTTCATTTTGATGTCTAACCTGGGCTTGAACCGTGGCCTTACGTCTAGTAAGCCAACACACTACCAACTAGACTACGGCCAATTCATAGCTTAAGTGATATTTATTTGTTGTGTGTGTTAGTAAAGAAGATACCGTAGTCTAGCAGATAATGTGTTCGTTTATAAGACGAGATACGAGAGAGTGGTACAACCCACGGATCAGACATTTCGAACAAAACTAAACATGACAAAAATATTTCTTTCGAGAACTTCCTCTCAGCAAACTTCAGGCAAAAACTCTGAGAGAAAAATAAAATTGCCATGAAAAGTGTTCTTAAATCTGTCGTTCGTAGTCGATACTAAAATATAAGTCCTACCACTCATGGATACAATTAACACACATAACATAGGTGATGCTAGAAGTGAGGTTGTAATCCTGACTAAAGTGTTGTAATGATTAATTAAGTGAGTAAGTGCCTTCCGGAGAAGTGGAGAAAGATTTAATCTCGTTTTCTTCATTGAAGAGAAGAATCATTCTTCTCACAGTAAACTCAATGATACACCGACTGTTTATTGACGCCAACTTCCTCCATTCTTTTCTGATAACAACTTATTTCTACATAAGAAATAAACAGAAAATATAATATCCTTCAGATCGATAGACATGCTATACTTAGAGTTGTGCGCTGCTAGAGCTATCATCAGATACCGTAGTCTAGTAGGTAGTGTGCTGGCTTATTAGACGTAAAGACCTCGGTTCAAACGCCAGGTGAAACAACAAAACGAAAATATTAAAAATATTTCTTCGCCGACTTCCCGCAGCAGATTTCTGACAAAAACTCTGAGAGTAAATAAAATTGCCATGAAAAGTTCCTCAAAAATCTGTAGTTCGGAGGCGACTTTGAACTGTAGGCCCCGCCACTCATGCATAAAATTAACACATACAACATAAGTCATGTGAGAAGTTAGGTCGTAATCCTAACTGAAGGGTTGTAATGCTCTGATTCTAAGTAAGTTTGGCGAGACATTCTGCTTTGGGCCTCGATTATATATCACTCCCTGCATATATATAGCGAGCGATCTCTCGTTCATTTTTGACATCTGGTTGCCTATTTCACTTATTTCGAACGCAGGGTATAAACGAAAAATTCTCTGTCCAAATGTCTGTCGAATATGAATGCTTACTGAAGAAATTTCTACTTACTTACCAGCAGTAAAACCAAAGAAAAAAATGAAATTCCTATAGGTCTTACACTCAGAAAAGGCTGAGCTAATATAGCAAAAACTGCAACAGAATAAAATTCCCAAGGCGGTTGTAGAAGAGGTTATTCTGCCAGAAACAGAAAACTATCAAGTCTGTGACGAGGCGAAGCTGTCAAGAAAAAGCTGGAGCGCAATGAAAACCTAAGCGCAAGATAAATCAGCATGGAGAAAGGAGTTTGTTAAGGCGATTTCCTTGTATAAATGTATGCCTTTTGTATATACACTAGCTGTGCCCTGCGCGTATTGCTGCACCACCAAGTAAAATAAATTTGAAGTAAAGACACAAATGTCCAATTAATTTTGAATCATTTTATTGATTTTGTTTCCCGTTGTCCTAATGATTCAGATGAACAGGCCTGAGTAGTACGCATTCGATCAGTTTCTAATCTCACTTCTCGTTGTTCACGTGGTTCAAGCGAACGGGTCTCAGCGGCATATACTCAAAGATTTTTCAGTCTCAATGCTCGACTGATTCTGAGACTTGTAATGCTCTTTTCTTCCGTACTTGATGTGTAGGTCGACCAATTACTTGTCATTCATTTTGAATAATTTTCAGTGACGCCATCCATCGAAATTAAACCAACCTCCGTCGGCTCATGCGCAACAACTTTGCTAAAGATCATAACATGATCAAAGGCATAGTTTACGATTCTATAAGGTACAAACAAACAAACATTCATTTTTATATATATAGACTATGGGAGGTGACACGCCCGCTATGGCCAATCCGCCCATTTTGTTCATATATACGTCAAAGTCGTCCATACAAAACTTGAGGGCTCTAGCTGTTGCAGTTTATGAGATATGCGACATTAAATACTTATTGGGTATGTGGGCGTGGCATCTCGCCTACTTGCAATTTTAAAATAAAAAAGTAGCCTATAACTCCTTCCAGACATACAGGAAGATACTGCGAAAATTTCAAGAAAATCGGTCCAGCCGTTTAGCCGTCTATAGACTTCAAACAAACAAACAAACCTACAAACAAATAAACACACAATCATTTTTATATATAATATACATTTATGTATACATAAAGGTGGGGAAGCCCCTTCTTGATTAAACTCATTCAAAGACCTGGGAGTCACCGATTATTGTGCCATAATGCACCATCACTTTGACAAGGTCAATACCCTAATTGGGCAATAATTTGTTATTTTAACAAAGTTTTCAATTTTTTTTTTGTCTTGTGTTTCAAAATGCAAATATTTAAGCAAAACATAAAAAATCAAGCAGTTTTTGCAATTCATTGTCACAAGTCATTGAATTTATGGTTGAAAAATTTAAAATAAATTAAAAAGTTGGCGGCATTTGTTTATTTGTTTTGTATAAAAACTGCAACCAAATTACTTAATAATTTATTTAAAATAAATATAAAAAAATTAAAATAAAAATAAATTGTTTACAAAAAAATTCAAATCATTTCAAAAGTATTCAATTAAAATTGAAAATGATGATGAAGAAAAAAACGTGCTTAATTTGTTGCCAGAAATTATACGAAAGAAAAACAAAAAAGAACCTGAATATTCTTGTTGCCATTTTTAGTTTTCTCATTGCCTCTTATACTTAATTTAAGCAATTCAATCAATTTCATGATTTGATTAAAAGGAAATTGCCATCAAATTCTATTACAATCCACCTCTACCACCCACCCTATCGATTAACTGTGATATCAAAATAGAGGAGAGAAAATATAGGAAAATGCAATGAAAAATTGTGATTTTAATGGATTATCATCGCATTCGATAGAATTTATTTTGCTCTTCTTTAACGGCTGTCTATAAAGAGCAGCCAGTCAGCCAACGGCACCTGTGCGCAGTCATTTAATCATTCAATCAATTCAGTTTTTATAAATATTGAACAAATTAAACGTACACCAATTTATTATACGGGAAAACGAGAAAATTAGAAGCAAAAAACAAATAAAAATAAAAACACTGTCAGGGGTACAGCAAGAAAGAATGAGAACATCTAATCAAGTTGATGGGGAGAAAATAGTTTCATTTGGGGGATTTAACGAAATTTAGATTTCAATGTTTGTCGATTTCGGTTTTTTTTTAACGAAATATTTTGAAACGTAATGAATTATTTCAGTACCAGTTGCTACAATGTTGTTGAAAAAACACTTAAAAAAGAAGGAAAAATTGTGTTTTGAATAGTCAAAGTTTTTATTAGATTTGTAGGCACAAATTCTCTAGACGACGCATTTTAAAAGATGTAATCAGGTTTACCTAGCCTCAATTGCCTAGGAAGTGTACCAACCAACTATATAAATTAGATCGTAGGGACATTCCTCACTTACGACTCGTTTTATACTGAATCGGAGCCTGAAAATACTTTGCCTTCCTGCAAATAACTGCTGCAGAGGTTGTAAATCGGTTCAGAGAGGTAGAGAGAAGTGAGTATCATCCACTTTATTTACCATTGTTCGTCTCTAGTAGGGCATAGGCCTCTCACGTTCGCTCTCATACACATACAGTGGTGGCCTTATAATTAGAAACGATGTTTCTGGAACCGAGTTCTCTGGAGTGACGAATCTAAGTTTAATGTGTCCCAATCTGATGGAAAAACGTATGTATGACGTCGACCAAACAAAGCCTTTGATCACAGGTACACAGTGAAAACTAAAATAAATTAATAAACATGCATGTTGCTAAGTCGTTTCTAATTATAAGGCCACCACTGTATGTACATAATTGGTCGTTACAACCCTTCAGTCAGGACTACGACCTAGTTTCTCACACCACTCATGTTGTGTGTGTTAATTTTATACATGAGCGGCAGGATCTACAGTTTAAAGTCGACTTCACAAGACAGATTTTTGAGAAAATTTTCATGGCAATTTCATTCTATTCTCAGAGAGTTTTTGCCAGAAATCTGCTGAGAGGAAGTCGCCGAAGAAATACTTTTTGTATTTTGTTTTGATGTCTGGCCTGTGGCTTTACGTCTAATAAGCCAACACACTACCTACTAGACTACGGCGACTTCAATAGGCTGTCATAGCACGCTGCCACATTATTCGTTCATTGCATTTCTGTATTTAATCTGGTCGACTCCGAATAACAGATTTTTGACAAACTTTTCATGGCAATTTCATTTACTCTCAGAGTTTGTGGAAGTACCGTGCTGAGAGGAAGTTGCCGAAGAAATATTTATGTGTGTGAAGATAAATTCGAATTTGAAAATCCAAGCTGCAAACCAAAAATTTTAGCAGCGTCACATTTGGCGTTAACAGTGCAAAATTTTCTCTTAACAGAACAAAATTTGCCCTTAACAGAGCACTGTTAGCTGTTTAACAGTATCCATCTGAACAAGCCCACTTGTTTAGAAGGTAGTTTTAGGACATATACTAGGTCTTTGAGTATCATACCATATTCAAAGGAAGGTTCCAAGGTCTGTTAATATAGTCAGCAATATATTCACATGTAAATTCACATGTATATATTCACATGTATATTATTTGCTCTATATATCTATATATCCTCTAGAACATCAGTGACCATTTTGGAACATGTAAGAAATAGTACACCTACCCGACTATATGCAAATGATAGTCCTCTTTAAACCGTGGTATGGGGTTATAGGAGGAATAATTTGGGATTTGAGAATGTGTCTTTCGAGTATGCTTTGATTTCAACAGACCTGCCATAGAAGTACTATGTATGTATATACATAAATATATAAATTGTTTATTGTGTTGCATGTCGAGAGGCGCACAAATTAAGTTCAATATTAGAGTAGACTTCATTGAAAGCTAGGGCATTATTTTCCTAAGCCTGGTGTAAATGTCTTACTGCCTGATATTAACTGCCTAGTTTAATACGTGTTTAGTACAATGGATCGCATGGTCGCAATTATTTAAAGCCTACACACAGCGATAACAGGAAGTAGTTAGACTTCAATAATTCTTCAATTACTTGATACAATTGAAAAAATCAAAAAATTGAAGAGTAGATAGCAATTTCCCTGTTTCTATACTTTAGGGTACATACTATAGGGTTAATTGCACAAAAACACTCACAAAATGTCTGCAACATTTTATAAACGTTTGGAAAATAAATTTTAAAATAATATTTAAATCGATTAATATTTAAAATAAATTTAATATTTAAAAATAATTTTTATTTCGTTTTTTGGAAATCGTTTTACAATCTGCAACTAATCTAATAACCCCTGCTGTGTTTGTTTTTTTCTCCAGCATGGTGTTGTGTGCATCATTTATTACATTTTCATTGAAATTCCACAAATCGTTGTAACATACTTCAGTTGCATACACGCTTATCGTCCCCCAATTCTGTTTAAATTTTTCATTTACACGCGTTCTATTTTCGTTTTTCTCTTGGCTTTCTGTACGAAAATTGAAAGTGTATGCGTGTGTATGTGTGTGACAGTACATGCAAGAATATGAGAATGTTTACCAAATTTATAATAGAGAAACCGTATGTATGTGTGTGTGCATTGTTTGACAGATTATAAATTGAAATTGGGGAAAATTTTTCTTGTATTGAAATCTATCACAAGCCAAAACAGACTTTTTCAAACATATTGCCAGGATGGATGTTGTAAGTGAAGATAGAATTTTAAGAAAGTGGCATATGTATGCGTGCGTTACGTTACATACGTTGCATAAGGTTTGAAACTATTTTTTCTTTTACTTTCGCACTGTTCCAAGGCATTTCGTTTTATTTTCTTTTTTTTTTTCTTTTCTTCTGTTGATTGTTGACTTTTTCAATCATGTTGAACGGATATTGCTTGTTTTGTCATAAAGGCTACATTTAGAATTCTTAGATTAGCATTAAATGTTGTTGAAAGAGATGAAGAAATGAAAACTGAAGATGTGTGTGAAGATAAATTCGAATTTGAAAACCCAAGACGCAATCCATAAATTTTAGCAGCGCCACATTTAGCGTTAACAGTGCAAAATTTGCTGTTAACAGAGCTGTTAACAGAGCACCATACAGACTATATACAAATGATAGTCCAGAGGGTCCTCTTTCCAACCGTGGTAGTGGGATAGCTGAAATAATTTCTATTCGATTGGAAAGAGGACCCTCTGGACTATCATTTGCATATAGTCTGTATGGTGTACTATTTCTTATATGTTCCCAAATGGCCACTGATCTTCTAGAGAATTTTCAATCAAAAAATTTATTTTTGCAAAGCCAATTTCAACAATACCATGTCACTTTATATATGACTTTATCGCTTATTGTATTAGGAGGCCTTGGAACACTCCTTTGAGAATGATATGGTACTCAGAGACCTAGTATATGCCCTAAAATTAGCTGCTAAACAAGTAACCTTGTTCAGATTGATACCGTTAAACAGTTAACAGTGCTCTGTTAAGTACAGTTTTTGCTCTGTTAACAGCAAATTTTGCACTGTTAACGCTAAATGTGGCGCTGCTAAAATTTATGGATTGCGTCTTGAATTTTAAAATTCGAATTTATCTTCACATACATAATTTCTTTCTAGATTTGGTTTCACAGTTTAAATACATACATAATTGGTCATTACAGCCTTTCAGTCAGGATTACGACATAGTTTCTTACACCACTTATGTTGTGTGTGTTAATTTTATACATGAGTAGAGGGACCATCAGTTTAAAGTCGATTCCGAACGCCAGATTTTTTGGGAAACTTTTCAGGGCAATTTTATTTACTCTCAGAGTTTTTGCCAAAAATCCGCTGAGAGGAAGCCGCCGAAGAAATACTTTTTGTATTTTGTTTGGTGTCTAGGCTGGGGTTTGAACCCTGGCTTTACGTCTAATAAGCCAACACACTACCTGCTAGACTACGGTGACTTCATTTCATTCCTTCCTTTAATGGCTCAACACCGAATAGATTTTTTTATTTAAAACATTACAAGAACACTGTGATTAGTGCTTGGAGGGATATGTTGAGGATTTTGAAAAATGTTTTACCAGTCAATTAAAGAAAACATAATTCTGTACAAGAAAATTTGTGGAATTTAATAGGAACTTATATCAGAGTAATGTTGCATCATAATGTTTTTCGTTTTTTTTTTATTTTATTCATTACCACAATCAGTTTAATTACTTTAAGTATTAATTATTACCTGCTAAATACTTCAGTAATATTTATAAATAATCTTCTGTAAATAAATAATAAAAATGTGAAGTGCCAACCAACCTCTTCAATGAAAAAGTTCAACAAGGTTACTTCAATGATTAGACAGTCAGTTTGACTGGCTCTGCGATTATTATTTCTGTGTGATGTTAGAGGCACACCTGTGTGTAGTAGATGCGATTGAACCCAACAAATAAAAACACCAACATCACCATAAGCTTACAAAATCTAATAATAATCATAATGAAGAACCTAAAGCCACTGCTGCTTCAAAGGTACTTACATTTTCTAATTTTTTTTTTATTTTTTTTTTGTTATTTTTCTAAAAATAAATTCCATCCATCCGCTTCTGTTAAAACACCTAACAATTGCACGCTTTTGTGCCACTTTAAATACTCAATTATGCGCTGCTAATGCAGCCCCAATTGTGTGCTCCAATGACACAAAGCAACCGGACAGACAGACAGACAGACATACGATGGATTAAAACGCTGAAAAATAAAAGTTTGAAGATGACTACGTACAGAAAAAATAAAATCTCAGGGTTTTTTCTTCTTCTCCAAGTAGAATGCTTAAGTATAAGTTTGAGTGAACGAGTGAGTACCTTTGACCTAAAATGCTGTTACAATGTTTCTTCTTTTTTTTTGTATGTTTTTTTTCGTCATGTTTTTGAAACATTTTATGTCACTTAAAAAACGCTCAAATTTGTTGTTTTCGTTTTTCTTCTTCTTTTTGACATTCTAAATGCCATTTACTTTTGCTTTTATTTGGAACCTGATTTAGTCACTAAAATGTATGTATGTATGAATGTGTGTATGAATGGAGACGATTTAACAAATGTTGCATGATGATGTCTTATAATGCTGTTGTCTCTGCCTTTGCTGCATGATGCAGCTAACGACACTAGTGATGTGCCATTTTCAACGTCTCAGATCGTTAAAGTTGGCTGGCTGGCTGGCTATAGTAGAAGCGAATTTTTTGTTTTTTTTTTCTATTTCTTCATCACCTTATTTGTGGGTCTTATGGGTTTATTTTAAATGTCTTTGAACTCCATTGTTATTATTGACATTTAAACGAATTTTTTTCTGATGCTGTTGTTTTTCTTGCACCTGGAAAATTTTAATGTGATGACATTTTCATAAAATTGATTACATAAGATACAGGGTGAGAGCTTATTTGCATCGTATTTTGAATAACTATTAACTTCAAAGGAGTGATTATCGCCTTATGGCGTTGTAGCTCGGTGTGAACTTTAGCTTGATCAATTAATCTTCCTTATTTATAGACACCGTTTTTAAGCTCTTCGTCCTCGTCAGTCGTCCTCCTAGTACTTTTGATGTCACAAATTATCATTGACTTTGACGATCTGCTCTTGTCCATAAAAGCCACGTGTCATAGTTGACGTTGCCTTTATTCCTTCTCATCGCTCAAACATATCATATTTGGAAAGAATGGTCACCGTTTGTGACGATCACGATATTTTACGAGGAACATTTCTTTCATAAATTTGTATGCACTATTGACCGTTTCACTCTCATACGTAGCATCCATACATGGTAGATATTTACTTTGAAATTGAAAAATTCTTTTTGGGGAAAAATGCGCTGTATTTGTTGCAAATATACATACGGTCACTTATTTCGTTTAAAAAAACATTTCTCCCTTCAATAGCAGTGTCATGTATTTTGTTTTGCGTTCATTTGTATTGTAATTGGTCATTACAATCCATCAGTCAGTAGCTTCTCGCCCCACTTATGTTTGTGTGTGTTAATTTTACCCATGACTAACGAGACCTCCGCACGACAGATTTCTAAGAAGCTTCTCAGGCGATTTGATTCACTCTCAGAGTTTTTGCCTAAGAGGAAGTCGCCTAGGATATATTTTTTACTTACTTTCTTACTTATCTGGTCATTAACAATTCGATTAACGAATTTCGGCGTGCCTTAACACATCCTTCCAGACTCCTCTGCTTCTTGCGCGCCTACGCCAGTTGGTCACAGCAATCGATGACAGGGCTCCTTCGATCTGGTACCTCCAACACAGACAAGGGCATCCTCTTCGCCGACTTCCGCAAATTTCCGCATCAAACACGTGTCTCGCCGGAGCAACCTCCTACATTCAAACGACACTGACGACCTAGCGCAGTCGCTGTATGTTAAATCGCTGCACAACGTTCATGTCGTTGAGGAGCTCATACAACTCACTGTTGAATCAGATGCGGAAATTATCGCCAACACACTGGACCGAAGATCTTAAGTGGGACTTTTCTCACGAATACTCTCAAGGCTGCTGCTTCAGTGCTTAATAGTGTCAATGCCTCTACGCCATAAAGAGTATTAGCTTTGTCGTACGAGAGAGCTCCCTACTACTCAATTGCCTATTGAGACCATAGTAATATATTTTTTATATTCCGGCTCCTTTGCTGAAGTCTCGATATTTGTAAACAATTTTTCCATGTAACAGACATGACTTGTCTCAATTGCGAAGTCATCTGCATAGGCAAAGGGCAGACCATGTCAATTAAGTGATTGCGTTGTGCAGCTCTTAGCTAAATATAACCATAGCCAGTAAATCTCTTTTTCGTGTTATTTCTTATTTTATTGTTGTGTAATTGCTTCTGCTACTGTCTTAGGCATTATTTTCAACATTTAAAAGACACTCAAAGTGTTTATTTCGCATTCTTTCCATGGTTCTTTTTTAAAAGTGCATTTTGCTAGTAGTGTGAGAAGCTAGGTCGTAATCCTGACTGAAGAGTTGTAATGACCAATTATGTATGTTTACAACTAAAGTTAAGGCCTTGTTGTCCATATAACTAAATGCTATTTTTATTAAGCGTTTTACTATTTTTACTACTAGTATTTACACTACTTGCTATGAATTTTCTTTAAGAATATGTATGTAAGGCAGTAAATTAAATGCAATTAAATTAAATTTTCACAAATATTAACATGCATGTATGCTACGACATTATTTGCGAACATTTATGGCCATTACTCATGCTTACATATTTTGGTTGCAAATAATGCGTGGCCATTTTAATGGAAATTTTTGCTATTTTTAAACGAATGCATTAATTTTTATATTTTAAGCAAAAGATTTTTTTTGCTATTTTCAATAATAATTTTTGCTATAAAAATTACTTGGTATTTTTACTGAAACTATTTCTCTATTGAACATTCAAAAAGTTGTATAGTTTTGGCACATATTATGCTATTTTAAATTTCCCTACTGCTATTGATATTTTAAGAACAAATTTTTGCTTAAACTTATTTGCTATCCGTATCGTTTTGTTTTGTTCAACATTTTGTATACAAAAAATTGTGAAATTAATTCATTTATTACAGAAAATTTTATTGTTTAACACCAGATTAGTATTCGAGCAATGCTAATTTAAAGCATTACAATATCAAATTTCCCTACCTGAAGTTGTTAGCGAGAGTAATCAATAATTTGTCTCCTCAATTCAATTCGTAGCAGATATCATTCATACTTAATTACGTATTATTTAATTGCCATCATAAGATTATCCATCACACCAATTTATTTATGGCCATATTTTTTTTTTATTGCTTACCGAAAAGATTTATTGTTTATGGCGACTTACACAAGTAAGTTGGCTGTCTGTCCGTTTGTCAGCTTATAGTATAAGTTGTTTAAAATATTTTCATTTTATGTTTATTCTCAATAATTAAATATACTACAGCTGTTATAATATATGTATGTATGTATATTAAAATATATGTATGTATTTAAACGCTTGTCATAATCTCAAGTATTTTGTTTAATGACCACTTCACATGGGGTGGCCAAGGTACTTGAATTCTAAGTGCTGATAATGATAAACATCATCGTCATCATTATAATTATCATTGTAAAGATGCTGATGGACACTTATTTTATTATTTTATAAGTATAAAATAATAAAACGAATGACACATTAACGATTAAAATAAAATCGCACGATATTACACACTGTCACTGTTTACAAAATTTATGGATTTTTTTGGCAATCTTTTGTTCTTTCTCTTTACAAGTGACCCAAATACCGTGATAAGTGTATTCAATAAAAGAGAATGGCTACGTTAATAGAATAAAATTAAATGTTTAGTATCATAGCTGCTGCATATATCATTGGAAGCTTAAACTTGCTACAATAAATTGAAAAGATTGCTCTTTCAAAAGGGAGTTTTATTTCAAGCAAAGCAATAGCAATAAATAAATCCCATCTCTGACATGAAATAGCACGCAAAAGAACATACATACATACATAATTGATCATTACAACCCTTCAGTTAGGATTACAACCTAGCTTCTCACACGACTCATATTATGTGTGTTTATTTTATACATGAGTAGCGGGACCTACAGTTTAAAGTCGATTCCGAAAGACAGATTTTTTAGTAACATTTCATAGCAATTTTATTTATTCTCAGAATTTTTGCCAGAAATCTGTTGAGAGGAGTCGCCGAAGAAATATTTTTTCATATTTTCGTTTAGATATCTGAACCGAGACCACACTACCTATTAGACCACGGCGACTTCGGCTGCGGCTGCTATCTTTATTTAATTAAAAGAAAATATTGTCTAAGTTCTAATATGCTATCTGTTACCATTCATCAGGTAATTTTCCATTTCTGTTATTCTCATTTCACTGAACTTTTATTTCATTTTAACTATTCCTAGCCAACGGGCAAAATGTATTCAGCCAGCTAGGATGTGAAGATAAATTCGAATTTGAAAATTCAAGATGCAATCCATACCTTTTAGCTGCGCCACATTTGGCATTAACAGAGCAAAATTTTCTCTTAATAGAACAAAACTTGCTCTCAACGGAGCGCTGTAAGCTGTTTAACAGTATCCATTTGAACAAGCCCACTTGTTTAGGAGCTAATTTTGGGAAATACTCTTTGTCTGTGAGTACCATGCCATATTCAAAGGAAGGTTCCACGGCCTCATAATATAATCAGCAACACATTCACATATAACGAGATATGGTATTGAGAAAATTGGGTTTAAAAATATCAATTTTTTACTTGAAATTAGAAAATCAGTGGCCATTTTGTAACACATAAAAATAGTACATCATGTATACATTCCAACCATGCTATTGGGATGGCTGGAATAATCCGTCCGCATCAACCATCCCATACATTTCAGTAGTCTGCAAAAGTAGAAGACTAATCTCCTTATTGCCACTATTAAACAGTTAACAGTGCTCTGTTAATAGCATAGTTTACTCTATTAGAGGCAAGAAGTGGCGCTGCTAAAAGTGTGGGTTTGCGTCTTTGGTTTTAAATTCGAAATTATCTTCATACACATATGCCAGCTATGTACGTCTTATCATTTATTTTCTGAAGAAGTCACCGAAGAAATATTTTTTGCATTTCCTTTTGCTGATGTCTGTGCTGAGTTTAAAACCACGGCCTTGTGTCTAATGAACCTACCTACGTCTAGTGTGTCTTTAAATGTTTAAATGTCATAACGTACATCTGTCTTGCCGTTCATATTCATATCGTTTATATTTTTTTTTTTTTAAGAAATTCTTCTCTCCCCCTGTTATTTCCTCCTTTTGTGAGTCACCTTCGCAGCTTTAAATGTCTTTCTTTTCGACCAAAGATGATAGCTTCAGCTAATATTTTCTTTTTTCTACTTCTGCATCTTATTTTAATGCCCACATGCATCCATTTACACCTACAAAGTAGACCGGGCTACCAATGTCTTTTGAAGATTCCCAGCCTTTAGCTCGCATAGCCAGAAAAAAAACCTACACGCTTGGATTTTGTTTTCTGTAAGTGAGACGAATTTTTATTGGGCATTTCAAAGACTTTCATACGCGATTCCTGATCTATATCCATTTTTTTAACATAAATTTTGTAATAATATACAGGCTTTTATTGAGACAAACAGTAATCAACCACAACGAAAGGTACAACCCTCTAGGCAGGACCAAATTTTTTCATGCACACTCCTTACTTTTTTCTTTTTAAATCTTAGAGAATTGTAAAAAAATTCCAGATTCTATAAAATTGTTTGATGAAACGAAAGATATAACCCTGTAAGCATAACCAAATTTTTTCATGCACACTCCTTACTTTATTTTTTTTATTGAAATCTTAGAGAATTGTAAAAAAAATTCCAGATTCTATAAAATTGTTTGATGTTTAATCTTTAATTAGTATTTGATATTCTATTTTTAATGAATTTCCTCATACGCCGTTTCCTCATAACAGATATTTTAATTTTTTTTATTATTCAGGCATTTTGATCGTATCGATTCTTCTGCCATTTAAATGTCACTTTTATTTATTTAAAATTAATTTTGTTGATTTAAAAATTTATTTTACATCTGTTTTGAAATTTGTTTACTTGATTCTCTTGTGTGTGTATTTTAATAATTTTCCTCTTTTTTTTAAATCAAAAATCCAGAAAAAAATGAAAACTTTTTATGTGTTTAATAAAAAATAAAATAAAAAAAGTCAGTCAGTCCGCCATATCAAGCACAACAAATAAAATAATGAAAACAAAAAAACGTAGAGGAACGTAGAGAGAGTAAAAAAATATTCAACGGCAACGACAAGTTGAAATTTATTTGCATAAATAATTTCTGTCAACGTCTTATTAAATAATAAAAAAAAACGAAAATTATTTAACGCACCATCTAACGTACTTAGAGACACAAGTGGCAGTTATTTAGACGCGGCATAGGATATACTGTAAACTTGACTAAACGTGCGACTGAAAGGCATACATACGCATTTAGTCAAGTCGTAAGCAGTGACTTCTGTTCAAAAAGTTTTGCTATACAACAGAAAAATAAAGAAAAAAAAGAGAAACAGAAAGTAATAATAAATGTGAAATGCGTATAAATAAATAATATGATTGTAAATACACTACAATAGGCATGGTGGGTTGTTCCAGCTGAATGGAGGAAAATTGTTTTATTATTATACATACGGAAGAAAAGCAGTTTTAAGCATATTTTGCATCTCCTCTGTCAGCATCACTTGATGAACCGAGAGGACCTAGTATTTTCCGATCTTCAACTTATACATCCCTATAGGGTGTTTGATAGCAGTCAAGTTAGCTATGGTTACGGTAACTGCCAATTTGAAAACATTTTTGGCATCAAATTGTTTGAAAAGAGTTGTTTGATAAGAATTTCTACATTTGCATCAAGTAAATGAGTAGAGGATGAAATAGAGAAGCTTCTGACATACATAGTGACCTGAAGCGTATCGAACCCCTTTGATTTTACTAATGAATTTATTTACCTTGGCTCTTGCGTTACAGCAGGTTTGAAGATAACAAAGAATGTTATGGGGTTTTTTTGGACAGTAATTTTTTTTTTTTTTTTTTTTTTTGTGAAAATGAAAGTCAATTTTCGTATAATATCAATCAAGTGCTCATAAACTGTTGAATTTGATAAATTTAATCTCAATCCAATCTCACGTGTTGTTATTCGCCGGTTCGCATCAACTAATGCCTTTTTTGCGTCTTTATCAGCTTCAACCGGCCTTCCCGAACGTGGTGCATCTTCGACGTAAAAATTGGCGGATCGAAATTTTGCGAACCAGTTCTGGCACTGGCGTACATATTCTCCATACACATCGGTCAATTTGTTTCTGGCATTTTTACCCTTTCTGTAGTAAAACAGTAGGATATATCGAAAATGCTGCTTATCGCTCTCCATATTTAGAAGGGCACCGACCACAAACTACTGCGTAGAATTAATTGGAATTTTTCACAAACAAGCCTTGCTATATGAGCTCCCAAAGCATATACAAATTTACCCGGCTTAAGTGTGAATTTGTGTGCAAAAAATACAATTAAATCCTATGTCGGGAAAAAAACGAAATTACTTTTCCATAAAACCCAAAATGTATGCCTTACAAGCCTTTCGTCATAGCTGCGTTACGCACCGATTTAACAGCCTTGTTCGCAAGATATTTGGTACTGTGTCAACTGAAGCCAATTTTCTCAATCGAAACTACAATCAACAGCCCCTCAACAAAAAGGGCATTCTTCAGCAGCTACGCTGACCCGATCACATCGTTCGAAAGCATGTTCCGACCAAACTGCTCTTTGATCCCAAAACCTAAAGCATACATTAGTACACAATTGATCATTACAACCCATTAGTCAGGATTACAACCTAGCTTCTCACACCACTGTTGTTGTGTGTGTTAATTTAATACATGAGTGGCGGAACCTACAGTTTAGAGTCGATTCCAAACGACAGATTTTTGAGAAACTTTTCATAGTAATTTTATTTTTTCCCAGAATTTTTTGTCAGAAATCTGTTGAGAGCAAGTCGGCGAAGAAATATTTTTTCGTATTTTCGTTTTGATACGTCTGAACCGAGACCACATTACCTACTAGACCACAGCGACTTCTGCTGCTGCTGCCGGTTTAATGATAGGTTTTGTTTTCGTTGGAAAGCCCCTAGTCTGTCATCTGGTGAAGATGTGAGCGTTACAAAGGCTTTTGAAAGGAAAAGTTTAGACAGGCCATAATCCAGCAAAGTGAACAAGCTATAGTGTACCCTACCTATGGCATCCGAGCTTTCAAATTGAAAACTTAAATTCTTAATTTCTGAAAAGAACTGCTCCTAGACTTCTTCCTTAGTTTTATTATTTCTTTCTTATTTTGTTTATTTCTTCTTTAGTTCCCCTTTGCTTGTGTTCCTTTTTTTCTGTTTTATTTGCGTTACACTAGCCATACACATGATTTGCATGCATAAACAATTTATTTTATTTGCCCGTTGTCGTCCGTTGTTCTCCCCTTTTTTCCCTCTCTTTCATTTTTAATGTCACATGAACGTTTTCAATATTCTTGTATAGAATTTTCTATACGCGCCAAATAAACAAAAAAAAAAAAGAAAAAATATTACAAACGATCCACGTTCCTACGACATACACAGAGTTTGCCTTGCCTGCGGCTCTGTCAGTAACTTTGTTATCTCTGCAGCAGCGTTGCGCCATGAATTTTTCAAATATGTCTCCGGGTCATATTTTTCCATTCAAAAAAAAGTCCGAAAGAAATAACGAAAAATATTTCTTTTATTTTTTTTTCTCCATATTTAAGTGATGACCAGTCAGTCAGCCATTCTATACCAACCAAATACGCACGCAGTCAATACACTGAACTGTCATATCAGAGCGGTGGCTAGAAAATCAATGAGGGATGGATGGCTGATAACTTAAATGCCTTATGATGTGATGTGGTGGGTGGATGGATGGCTGCACAAAATTTACGAAATTTTTTTCGTTTTTTTTTATTCCGATTTTTATCGTCGTTGCAAATATTTGATGGATTTTAAATGTAAATATTTTAGAGAGATAAACACGTAGTACGATTGTACGCGTGTGTATGTGTGGATGTGTGGGTGTGTGTCAATATATCATTTGATCAGAATATATATTTTGTATTGATAAATTTTCTATTTATTTTTATTATATGGATTTGTTTATTTAATTATTTCGTTTTATTTTGTTTTCCTATTGTTCTTCAGCAATGCTATCGTTCGTTGCAGGTAGTCAGTCTCCTGTCATAATGCTGAATAATTGTGATTAACGATTGGGGGCTGATTTTCATACAAATGCAACAGAATTTATGATTAAACGTTTCTTTTTTTTTTCGAGTGAATATTTTTATAAACTTTTAATTAAAAACAGAAACATTGATTTAAATTTTTCATAAATTTGGAAAATTTTGCCTCGTACAATTAGGTTAGCGTCTCTGATTCTTTACAGTCTGCTTCGAAGAATGGGGAAATAAGAAAAGTTAGCAGACTGAGGGCCATTATTACAAATTCCCTTTGAAGTTGGGTTTAGTTGAAGATAACTTTAGCTAAAGTGAACTTTAAAGTTACCTTTAACTTATTTTCGTTATTACAACCTACAGATAAAATAAAGTTAACTTTTTCAAAAATATGGCAGTGCCGGAGCAATGTCGATAACACTGCTCAATTAAACAGGTTTTTTTTAAGTGATGTGGCAACAACGGGCTTTTTTTTTTTTTTTTTTTTTGTTGTATTTGCTTATTTTGTTCATATTTGAAGTGGCCATATTGAAAATAATAATATTATATAATATGGCAAGTTCAGACATAAACCTAACTTTAAAAGATACAGATAGTATGATCCTCCCCTTTTAATAATGGAAAACAATTTATCTGCCCGTTAAAATCCTCTCTTTGGTGAACGGTAAGTTGTAATAATGGCCCTGAGTCTCACTTTTAGTTGTAAGGGTTCTGGAGGTTTATCAAGACAACTTTTGTAGAGAAATATATCTCAAAGCCAATGCAATGCAATTCTATCGTTTGCAGTTATGCGGGCGTGACCCTACATTTAATCAAGCTGTACAACTAAGTCGTTAAGTGAGAACTGGCCGTAGTCTAGTAGGTAGTGTGTTGGCTTATTAGACGCAAGGGCACGATGCAAACCTGAGTTCAGACACCAAAACGAAAATACGAAAAAAATATTTCTTCGTTGACTTCCTCTCAACAGATTTCTGGCAAAAACTCTCTGAGAGTATATAAGAAATTGTCATGAAAAGTTTCTCAAAAATCTGTCGTTCGGAGTCGATTTTTAACTGTAGGTTCCGCCACTCCTTTATAAAATTAACTCACACAACATGTGAGAAACTGGGTCGTAAGTCTGACTCAAGGCTTGTAATGGTCAATTATGTACATATGTATGTATACAACTAAGCACAACGTTGCATAACTGGTTAATCATCTGTTGGTTGAAGTTTAAAAAAATTTGGAATCTCATTCAGCCGACTATCAACATGTGTGTGAAGATAAATTCAAATTTGAAAATCCAAGACACAATCCATAAATTTTAGCAGCGCCACATTTGGCGTTAGAACAAAATTTGTCCTTAACAGAGCACTGTTAGCTGTTTAACAGTACCCATCTGAACCAGTCAACTTGTTTAGGAGCTAATTTGGGGATATACACTAGGCCTTTGCGTACCATACCATATTCAGAGAAAGGTTCGAAGGCCTCTTAATATAATCAGCAATGGAATCACATGTAAGGTGATATGGTACTGTGAAAATTGACTTTGAAAATATCAATTTTTTGCTTGAAAATTCTCTAGAAGATCAGTGGCCATTTTATGAATATATAAGAAATAGTACACCTAACCGACTATATGCAAATGGTAGTATAGAGTCTGTGCTCTTTCGAACCATGGTAGTGGGATAGCTGAATTTTGAGATTCAAGAAAATTAGCTCCCTCCATCCCCCACCAACCATCCCATACATTTCATAATGAGAACTAAATTTTATATCAGTAGTCAGCAATAATTGCAATGCCATGTTAATAGCAACCTTTGCCCTGTTAAAGGCAAAGAGTGGCGCTGCTAAAAGTCTGGGTTTGCGTCTTTGGTTTTTAAATTCGAATATATCTTTACACACATGGAGGGCTTGTTGGTCGTATGTTGTTTGAAGATCAATAAAATTTGAATCTCATTCATTTGATAACCAATACGATGCTACAGAAACAATTTATTAGTAAAGTTGTGAAGCAGACGACCAACTTGTTTATTCAACTTTGTGATACTACTGCACAATGAATTTCAGTTTCATAGTGAAATGTTTTTGAATCACAAATACCAACAGAAACTTTTGTAAAAACCATAAAGAAATGCCCCTAATTTTCTGTGTTAATTCTTTTTTTATTCATCTGGCCTCGACATCAAATATTTTTTTACGATTGCACAGATTTTTTCGTTGTAAAGTTCCATTTTATTATACTTCACTGTACTAAAAATTTCAAAATATTTCAAAATATGATCGTATTAAAGTGTCCGTTTCGTTTTTAGATGCTGGTCATAAATCTTTAACATTTCAAAATAATAATAAAAAATAAGGCGACGACAATAGCAATAAAAATATTTTTTTTTTGTATTTTGAAAAAATCTTGGCACAGGATGACAATTTTTGTCGGACACCTACCAAGAATAGAAGATATTTTGAAAATCAAGAATAATTGTCATGTATGACATGTTATGTCATCTACTATGGTTTGTAATATTAAATAAAACAAAATATGACAATGACTGATATCTTCTCTATACGAAAGTTTTTTGCAAGGAAATTAAAAAAAATATTCGGCATAAAATTGTGTCTTAAATTAATTACTTTGTAATTAATAAGAAACTATAGCAGCATAACAATCCATAGTTGCATATCCTTTTTGACTTGTGCGTTGTCATTATCATGAGGGCCCAGGTTATAAGAGCAGAACGTATCTTTTAAAGGCTCAAACACGTACATAATTTGCATTCTTTTTTTCCCCCGTACTTTTCTTTCGGCCTTATTTGTAATTATTCTGCCTGTGTGCACATGCCATGACCTCATTTCCTCCATGCTTTTCTTTTCAATTTTAACAATTTTTACGTCTGATTAAATGGCAAAATGCAGGCCTATGCCGCCTGCCTGCCTCATCGAAACCAAGCACTATCAACAGCACAGAGACACAGTGCAGAGGAGCAGTATTTATGGCTCAATGAGGAGATAAATTCGTTAAAAGGCTTTAATATTAAGCCAACCATTAATTATTGATTGTATTCGGAAAACAGAGAAATAATAAATAATCGTACAAAATATTAAATGCGAAAATTAACAAGTTAAGGATCAATACAACATGTCTTTAGCAGAGCTGCCTGCCGGCCTGCAAACTGCACATCATAACTTTATTTTTGGAATGATTAACTCAAAAAACCAAAAAAAAAATGCTCAGGTTTTATAACAATTTAATGAACAGTATGTACGAGGGTCACACAATGGTTTTTAGTCTAATGCGTCTATCAGTTTGTGAGTTTATTTGGTAGCTATACAGTGCAGATAACTGCGTTTCTGTCTAGTCTTGCTATCCTAAAACAAAAATTTAATGTGTAGGATTAAAAAGAAACAGTGGGCCATGTCTGTGGAGGTAAAAAACCAAAGACGCAAACCCACACTTTTAGCAGCGCTACTTTTCACTCTTAACAATGGAAAATGTGCTATTAACAGAGCACTGTTAACAGTATTCATCTGAAAAAGCCTACTTGTTTAGGAGCTAATTTTGGAACATACATTAGGTCTATGAGTACTGAGCTCTGTGAACGGCAAATTTTGTTCTGTTAAGAGAAAATTTTGCTCTGTTAACAACAAATGTGGCGCTGCTAAAATTTATGGATTGCGTCTTGGATTTTCTAATTCGAATTTATCTTCACATACATCAGTGGGCTATGATAATTTTTTTTTTTAAATTTGCCTTCATTTTCATCTTTACGAAGCAATCTATGAGTTATTGAAGCTGCTTTCGTTGTTAGTTACTACGCCTTTAATTAGTATTTTACATGCATGATTTGGTCAAATCCTTCTCTTGTCATTTAACTACTCTTAGCCCATAATACTCTAAAAGTAGACGATTTTGTTACCCAAAATTTTAGTCAAACAAAATAGGTTGAATCGTGGAAACTAAAAATTATTCACGAACTCTTGCATCTTCTGCATGTTTTCAACCATACAACCATTTTACTTTGGCTGATGAATAAAAAGAAGAAGCGTTAGTCTGATTATGGATAGCATACCTGAATGCAGGTGGAATCACGAGAGCAAAAACTTTGTCTTGCTAATCTGATTTCTGCTTGGCCTGGAAAGGTTGTCGTAACAGTATGGGAGCATCAGATGTCTGTTTGAGAAACATTGTAGTTAGTTTCGACGTTTTCAAGCCTCTTAACTTAAGTATTAACTTGTGAAAAAATATTTCTGCGGCGACTTCCTCTCTCAGCAGATTTGTGGCAAAAACTCGCTGAGAATAAATAAAATTGCCATGAAAAGTTACTCAAAAAATCTGCCGTAGATAAAGAGCACATGGTAATGAAAACTGCGTTGATATTACTCCATTGCAATGCCTTACTTCCATACCACCGTGCCATATTTACGCATCATTTCATTATCATCATTCAAAAATATCTTCAGTTTTGCATTATTTTTGACTGTATTCTACGTTACAGAGTTTTCCTTTTTAATTTATGCGCATTTCGTTACATTTTCCTTTTTTTCCGGTTTTTCTTTGTAATTTGTGCGTTTTTCTCTCTTAAATTTCAATGCTATCAGGTTATAATCCAATTAATTCAATGAATTCTTCAAATTGTTGCAAATTATGAATTAATTTTCGATTATTTTTTTGTTTTTTTACTCATACTTATCCTTCATTTTTTTCTTTCTGTTTCTTTGCAGGTAAGAAGAAGCACCTTTTGTTTTCTCCAAGCGTAAAATCGAAAGGCGAGTAAGAGAGTAAGAATTACAATGAAATGAAATAAATTTTCAATTTGTTTATGGCGATGATAATATTTAAAGGTTTTTTCCAAAAAACTACAATGCCTGCAACTCTTATGGTATTTTTGTAAGCCTGATGAATTGCGAAAAAGAAAATTCAGAAGGCAATTAATACGAGCATATATTTTAAGACTTATTACGAGTTATTCTTTTATTTTCAAATAGTATTCGTAGATTTAAATTCATTAAACAACAAGGAAGACAAAGTAACTCAAAATAAAAATTTCATTCAATATTGTCAATGGAAAACGCATCAGTGAAATTAATTTTTCCTATTGTTAGTCGGTCACAGTACCCCATACCAAATTAAGCATATTTGTGCTCTCACTCATGTACCACACACACACAGTAATCTCCTGTGTTGTAAATATAAACAATAATAAATTGAATGCGTACCATAAATAATCCGAAAACCAAATAACCTCCTAAACCAACTAAACTACAATCAGTGGCATTAACACCAATGCGCTTCCATGACAACAGCCATATGATGGCAAAATAGCACCAATCCAGTCTTCATGTAATGTATGTACGTACATCACTAGCAAACATACTCGTTCACTTGCTCACCCGCTCACATACTAGTTTGTGGTTAATTAATATTTGTAAATGTATTGATTTGGGTCCACTGTAGTTGTGTAAGTGTAAGTGCCATCGATTGGCGTCTGTATATTTACTAATACATGTACAAAGCAGCAAAATAAGTTGCATTACATATTAATAGAGATTTTGATTGAACGTGTTTAATTTCAATTTGTTATAATGGACATGAACATGGACAGTGGGCAACAAAAGTGAAGTAATAAATTTATGGTAAGCAATATTTGATGATTGGAAATGAGGGAACAACCACTTCAAAAGTACAATAGAGTTCCACTTTAATATTATTTTGAACTGAGGAATTTCAAATGAAAATATAAAAGCACGTTACTGTATCCAATATTTGCTATTAAGCGAATTTAAAATTCAAAGACGCAAACCCACGCTTTTAGCAGCGCTACTTCTTGCCTCTGACAGGGTAAAATTTCCTATAAACAAAACACTGTTAACTGGTTAACAGTGCCAATAAGTAGATTAGTCTTCCACGGGTAGGTGTACTATTCCTTACATGTTCCCAAATGGCCACTGATCTTCTAGAGAATTTTCAAGCAAAAAACTTGATATTTTCAAAACCAATTTTCTCAATACCATATTACTTTATATGTGACTATATTGCTGATTGTATTAAGAAGCCTTGGAACTTTCCTTTACATACAGTATGGTGCAAGCTTGTTCAGATTGATGCTGTTAAACAGCTAACAGTGCTCTGTTAAGGGCAAATTTTGTTCTGTTAAGGGGAAATTTTGTTCTGTTAACCCCAAATGTGGCGCTGCTAAAGTTTATGATTGTGTCTTGGATTTTCAAAGTCGAATTTATCTTCACACACATGTAGGAGGGTTGTGGGTTCCGTTCCCACGAGAGACTCTGAATTGTTTCACTTCCACCAGCATATGATATATGTTACTTAGCTCGTAATAATTAAATATAACTTGTAATTGCATTGTAATTAAAGAAGTAAATAAATACCAGTTTTCACCACAAAATAATTCAGGTTTTTATCCATATGCTGCAGATTCCAATACGTATGCCCTCAGTGCAATATCTATTCCTAAGACTTTATTAAGCTCTCTTTGAGGATTTCAAAAGTCAGAGGAACAGACTCGTGACTTGAAGAATCCTCACAAAATAAATCTAGTAGGATTAAATTGGTCGATCAATGCAAATCTTAAAAGCAAGAGATTTGGCGAAAGTTATTGTCCTCGTGTTGTAGTCGCCGTTGTCTAGAAGGCAGTGTGTTGGCTTCGAAACCCATCTCAAGCATTGCCAACATAACGAAGAAGAAATATTTCTTCGGCGACTGCTTCACAGCAGATTTCTTGCAAGAACTCTGAAAGTAAATAAAAAAAAATGTCATGAAAATTTTTTCAAAAATTTGTCGTTCGGAGTCGACTTTAACCGGTAGGTCCCGCCACTCATGTATAAAGTTAACACATACAACATAAGTGGTGTGAGAAACTAGGTCGTAATCCTGACTGAAGGGTTGTAATGACCAATTTTGTATGCATTATCCTCATGACGTTTGGAAAATTTTTTTTAATTTAATCCTGTTTTCCTTAGTTTTGTCACCCACTGTATTGTGTAATTTTAAATCTGTTATAAAACTTTGAAATATTTGCATATTTATTTTTGTTGTAATTTTTTTTTTTTCGTTGGCGATTGTTTTTGTAACTATGTGCTGTAACTAGGCTGTAAAGCAAAAAATAAAAGCCAACTAAACGAGTACAACCAGCATAACTGTGCTGTCAACTTCCTCATTAGCCAGTATCATCACGCAATAAACCGCATTTAGTGTTTCTGTGATATCAGTGTGTGTGTGTGTGTGTGTGTGTGTGTGTGTGTGCGTAAGTGTATTTGATGATTTTGGTCAAAACATTACGTTTTTTCAATGGCTCAATATGTATTGAATAATGTTTTATAACCAGCGTCATTAACTTTTGTTTTTACGGGCAAACTGATTAAAAATGCAAAGAAAAAAAGTGAAAAAAAAAGAAAAATTCAATCAAACAATGATTGGAATTTCAATTAAAATGAAGTAATTTTTTTTTGTGTTAATTTGAAAGGGAAAAAAACTAAAATAAACCACAGAAAATCCCAAGCTATAGGCGACAGCTCACTAATAATGTGTTACAATTTAAAATGCCTGGTGTTTATTTATTTTTTTTTTATTTCTCTAGGTTGGTTTTGCTTTTGACAACCTTTATTGATAGTAAAAAAAATTAAAAAAATAAGCAACAAACCATTAATAAAATAATTCATTAATCATTTGGCATTAGATTTGAAATCAAAAAAATGAAAAAAAATTGAAGTGAAAACCAAGCTCAACATGGAAAAAATTAAAATTCATTTGAAAATTCCAAACCAAAAAAAAAAAAAATTGTTTCATTTAAATTTATGACACTTTTTCAATTCGTTTTTGCACAAATTTGTTTGGTTTTATCAAAAAAAAAAATGTAAAAAAAGTTTCTGAGGTTTTCGCATCACTTACATTTCAAACTTATTATGCAAAGTTTGGCTCAAACCTTAGCAAAAACACAGAGAGAGAGAAAATAGACAGTTTGTGGCAACAACAACAAAAAAATATGAAAAATTATCTATTAAACGTATGTACATATAAATCTGCACAAATATTTCCTGTTCATTTTAGTTACAGGAAATTTGTTTTGAAATAAATTTTCCAACAACATCAACAGAAAAGAAGAGAATATTTTATTAAAAAATTCAAATATCTAACACATCTACGTACATACAAAACAGAGGTCATAAACTTTTTAATTCCTACAAAGTCTTTGCCGGTTTTTACTCTCCTACCTATTCCATACCATCAGCTCTCTATCTCTTCTTCAGAATTGTAAGATTTCAAAAATATTTTCAGTTTTTTTTTGTCTTAGAAGTTCTTAAAGAACTTTATTTGCTGTAAATGGCTTTAAAAACATTGAAACTTTTTTCTCTCGTTTTTGTTTTTTATCTCTTCAGAACTTATTTTTTAATCTCTTTACGAAAAGTAGCAACAAAACCAATGTAGAAATTTCTAAATGCTAAATGGCATTTTAGTACAAAAAACAAAGTACGAACTTTCTTTCGAAGTTACAGAAACAAAAATACAAATATTTACACTCAAATGGTATAAATTCTTTGACTGAAGTCAACGATAACTAAGCAGTGATGTATGTGAAGATAAATTCGAATTTGGCAATTCGAGACTTAATCCATAAATTTTAGCAGCGCCACATTTGGCATTAACAGAGCACATTTTGCTATTAACAGAGCATTGTTAACTGTTTAACAGTGGCAATAAGTAGATTAGTCTTCTACTCTGCAGACTATGGACATAAAACTTGATTCTCATTATGTTCATTATTATTTGTATGAATATAAGTGTTGATATGTAAAGGATGATTTCTCGAATATTTCTTCTATCCCACAACCACGGTTCGAAAGAGGACACTCTGGACTACCATTTTCATATAGTCGGGTTCATGTACTACTTCTTATATGTTATAGGATCTTCTATAGGATTTTCAAGCAAAAAATTGATATTTTCGAAGCCAATTTTCTTAATACCATATTACTTTATATGTGGCCTTATTCCTGATTATATTAAGAGGCCTTGGAACCTCTTGGAAGCTCAGTTTCTGGAATCTCAAAATTATTCTAGCTATTCCACTAGTGCGGTTCGAAAGTGAACTCTTTGGACTACCAGTCGGGTAGGTGTCCTATTTCTTATATGTTCCCAAATGACCACTGATCTTCTAGAGAATTTTCAAGCAAAAAATTGATATTTTCGAAGCCAATTTTCTTAATACCATATTACTTTATATGTGGCCTTATTGCTGATTATATAAAGAGGCCTTGGAATCTTTCTTTGAGAATGATTTGCTACTTATGGACCTAGTATATGCCCTAAAATTAGCTCCTAATCAAGTGAGCATATTTAAATTTTAATCTCTGACCTCGAGTTGGAACCTAGGCCTTACATCTTTTAAGCCAACACACTACCTATTAGACTATCATACATATTACATATTACATATCTTCACAGACATCTATTTTTTTTCAAGTTATAGGTTAGGTTAGGTCTGAGTGGTAGCTCTGATTTCACAAAGCTCACTTGAGCTCGCATAGCGGCCCGTTGTGATGCCAGGGGTGAACGCAGTTCCTGTACTGACCAAGTTTCACCAAAATCAAATTTCAAGTTATAAAAAAAGACAAATATTTACACTCACATGGATTGCAATTTTTTTTTTTTTTCAGAAAATTTCTCCCATTTAAGGCAAAGATAAATAAGCATCCTAATGATAAACTATGGCATGATGCTTGTTAAAAAAATATGTCGCCAGGGGATAGCAAATTTGATTTCGATCATAAACATTGCCTTGTAAGCATATCCCCAAGTTCCAGAGGAATTCAATTTGTTTCCCACAGACAACTTGCTAGTCAAGAATTAATTGAAAACTGTTTTCAAGGGCGTTTACATACATTTCCAAGAACATAATATTTCCCCATCACTTAAAACATTTTTTTTTCTTCGTCTTTTAATTTCAAAAATTACTCACACATTACTCAGTCGTTTATATGGATGGTGGAGGCTTTTGTTGTTCTTCTTGAATTTTTAATTACCGAAACAATTTCAATAAATTATTTCATTTATTCAGTCAGAAATTGTTTAATTATTGAGTTTTAACACCAATTTTTATTTTTATTTCTTTTTTTTAATTTTTTTTCTTCTTCATTTTGTTGTTATTGTTTTGAATATTTAATTAAAATTTTGTTCTTATTTTGAAAATGCTTGCTTGTGGTTCTTTTAACCTCATGACTAATGATACGAAAATTTTTGGTTTTGTTTTTTTCTATCTTTTTGTGTGTAATTTTTGTTGATTTTCTTGGTTTCTTCATTAATGGCCACATTTTTTTTTTTTTTTTTTTTTTTAAATGAAATATTTTTTTAAATATTGTTGTCGATTGTCGGTTGTTGTAGTTGTTTTTGTTTTTCTTATACGTTTTGCTATTTTATTTAAAAATAATCTTTCGCAACGGCTACATACTGATAATGATAATAAGAAAAATGTATAGAAATTTGTCATTTTAAACCTAAAAAGGTTTTCGAGGCGGACATTTGAGGCCACATTATAGATTTCAAGGTATTTGCAGATACGCCTTAATAGTATTATAATTACTAATCGAAATAAATTGAATTTCTTTATTATGACTGCTCTGTTAACGTCATATGTGGCGCTGCTAAAATTTAAGGATTGCGTCTTGGATTTTCAAATTCGAATTTGACATTTACATTTATACTTTCTTAAAACAGGGCTATTTTTGCCTAAAGTTATCAATTTCGCAGATTTGTAATCAAACATAGGTTAGGTTAGGTTAAACTGAGAGCCTCCGCAATGGATGCAGCTTAATTGGGTCCTATAAGATCCCGTTTTAGCGGCAATATTAATTATTCCGTCGTAATTATAGCCCCTGGTTATCATACCTCTATCATCCCGAGAGTCTTCTGAATTTATAGATTTCTCTCAAATCACCTTTGGCTACACACGTTTTACCACTAAATTCTGGAGGTCCAAGTATTCTTATGCTTAGGTTCCCAAGCACCGGACAATGACAGAAAAGATGTTCAGTGTTCTTCTCTTCGTTATGAGGTATTCCCAGTCCCTTGACGTGAGCACTCAAATGTCAGTGTCTCGTTATCACTGCTCTGCAGTTCCTTAGAACTTGTTATCGGGCCAGATCTATCTGATGCCTTTACAAGTGGGTTCAGTAACCTGTTTTACCTTTGCCTGTTTTACCTTTTTGTGTTGTTTCTCTGTAGTGGTGCCAGCTTCGGAAAGTTCAAACCATTATCGTAATAGCATTTATTCAGTACCTGCTGCCTTTACTGTGTTTAAAAACAACCTTATGGCTTCAATTTATTCTAGTAGAAATTTTTTTAACGGCCCTTAACTTCTGCTTCTGAATCGCTTGAACTATCTCCCTCAAGTTGAGATCGAAAAAACATATTCAGCATTGTTTCTATGATTAATCGAGGTGCTTCATGGTTTCTTGTTTTTATTGGGCTTTAAAGCCCAATCATTCAAAGTGGACCTATAATCCCAAATTCAAGTTTATAATCTTACTTGTTACTGAATCAATTACTTAGTAGTGCTGCCATTTTAAGTATTTAATTGTCGTCCCCAATTATCCCACTTAATGGTTAATATTATGACACAATATTGTTTAATTTTTCTTACAACAAAGCACAATTTCTTTAACAACATCCCCTAATGACATGAGCATTTTTATTTTTTTCTTCTTCTGCTTCTTTTTACCACAATTACTCGTACTAAATTATTTTGCTCTTCCCTCATCTCTTTTCCTCTGCTAAGCTTAACGCCTTACTGGCCCACCATATAGCATGTTTTTATTCAGTACCCGGCAAATTTTCAAAAATTTCAACACAATTTTCGTTTAATTTTTTATGCCATTCTGCCACTAACCGAAGCAGAATGAGAACTGCTTTCGCAAACAACGACAAAAACTCATAAGAAAAAATTATCATTTATTATACTTGTTGTTCTCTTTAGCGTCGCACAAAAGCAAAAGAAAGCAACACATATTAATAACGGTGTCTTGGTAAAAAACATATTAAATCCCGTAGTGAAAAATTGATTCTCGAAGAACACGGGGCCAAAATTATGATGTTAATTAACCATGTTCAGAGAGAACAGCGGCAATTTTTAAGTGTCCATATCGAAGAATAAGGAGGAGTTCGTTATAAACATACGGGTTTTTTTGGGTTGAAAGCAGAGAGAGAGAGGAAATTTTTGCGCACAATAAATTTGGTGGCAAAAACCCAGCAAATGTTTAAACAAAGAGTGAATTTTTTTTCAGTTTCGTTGTAATAAAGTCTAGTGACCAGCATCTTAGAATTGAAATATAAATTATTCTATGTGTGTGAAGATAAATTCGGATTTGAAAATCGAAGACGCAATCCATAAATTTTAGCAGCGACACATTAGGTGTTAACAGAGCAAAATTTCCTCTTAACAGAACAAAATTTGGCCTTAACAGAGCAGTGTTATCTGTTTAACAGTATCCATCTGAACCATCCCACTTGATTAGGAGCTAATTTTGGGAATCTATTAGTACAATACTATATGCAAAGGAAGGTTCCAAGGCCTCTTAATATAATCAGGTCATAAGGTCACATACAAAGTGATATGGTTTTAAGAAAATTGGCTTCAAACTATCAATTTTTTGCTTGAAAATTCTCTAGAAGATCCATATGCACAGACTATATGCAAATGGTAGTCCAGAGGGTTCTCTTTCGCACCGAGGTAATGGGATTGCTGGAGTAATTTAGAGAGTTGAGAAAATGAATTTTGAAAAAAATTGATTTTTTACACCCTCCACGCCCACTAACCATCCCTTACATTTCAAAACTTTTGTCCACAAATAATGATGATCATAATGAAAATTAAATTTTATATGAATAGTTTGTAATAATTGCAAAGTAGAAGACTAATCTACTTATTGCCACTGTTAACAGTTAACAGTGCTCTGTTAATAGCAAATTTTGCCCTAACGAAGGCAAGAAGTGGGCGCCGCTAAAAGTGTTGGTTTGCGTCTTTGGTTTTTAAATTCGAATTTATCTCCACACACATAATTTTTCTTTAAAAATTTTTTATTATTATTTTTTTTTTTTTTTAGAATGTATGCCTTTGCTGTTCCCTCCCTTACCAAACAAAACTTTTACTGGGTTATGTCTTAATAATAAAATGTAGTATTTAATTTTGTTTCAAATAATTTTTGAATGAAAAAAAAAATGCCACAACTTTGCATCATTAATTTTTAGTGCCCTTTTTAATGTTTTCAGCACATTTTTTTTGTCTTTGACAAATTCATTTCAATTTATTGGGGATTTTCATAGCATTTTATACTTTTTTTCTGTTTTTCTGCTTTAGCACATCATAATTATTTCAACGGAAATCAAAATGTTTAAATTTTCATCTTTTTTTTTTTGGGTGAAAATCTATTTTCGAAATTCATTTGACAAAATTATATCAAATATTTTAATGTCAAATCAAAACTACAGAACTCTGACGTACATACATGTGCTACTGTACACTACACTGATGCGTTTGGTATTTTAGGTTCTTTCGAAATGTTTGTAATGTTTTGTAAAATTTTAAATAAGTTTTAAAAAAAAGTTTTACATTAGCCATTGCAACACTTTAGTTTGAATTGCAACCTGGCTTCTAATGCCACCCATATTGTGTGTGTTAATTTTATCCATAAGTTGCAGGATATACAGTTTTAAGTTGACTTTGTACAGCAGATTGAGGAAGTTTTTTCAAGACAATTTGCTACGCCCAGAATTTTTTTTAGGAAGTCATCTCTGAGACTTAAAACTGTCAAGCTGACACACTACGCACTGGATTCTGGCAATCCAACAAGTGGTATGTCAGCATAAATTGTTTGGTAAATAATTGTTAAGATTTGTACACTCAGCATACAATTTTTAGTCCCAGCTGCCAGAGACTATCATGCATTTTTCGTGTAATGTAGTCAACCACTCTGGCTTTCTAAACGCCGTGCTGTTTCTGTCTATATACCTACTGTCGCTGAAAAGTTAACACAATTTTGAAACTGGCCAAGGAAGCAATTAGGCAACCACATGACGGCTTTTAATCATTCGAAAAAGTCTAGTTGCTGAGGATTTAAAGACCCTGCAATAACGTACATACGCAGCTAGTCATTACAATACTTTAGTCAGTATTACAAACTAGTTTTGCACACCACGTATGTTGTGTGTGTTAATTTTATACATGAGTGGCGGGACCTACAGTTTAAAGCCCACTCCGAATGACAGATTTTTTGAGTAACTTTTCATGACAATTTTTATTTATTCTCAGAATTTTTGTCACAAATCTGCTGAGATGAAGTCGCCGACAAAATATTTTTTCATATTTCGTTTAGGTGGTGATGTCTGATCTGTGATTTAAACCGTGGCCTTACATCTAATAAGCCAACACACTACCTATTAGACCACGGCGACTTTATGCAGAACGTACGAAAGTTCAAAATTATTTTAAGAGAATCACAACCTGCCTCGAAAAATACAAGAGTATTGACAAATAAAATCTTTTTTCAAAAGACAGCGGTCTTCTACAATCAAGATTAAAGTCACGATTCACGGATTCAAACAAGATCCTGTTGCAAGCAATTTACCGATAAATCACAAGAGCAATACTATGATGGAGCTCCTCTCAGAATTGCAAAATATACAAGATTTTTCAAAATAGATTTTCAATATGCTTGTGAAGACAAATTCGAATTTAAAAACCAAAGACACAAACCTACACTTTTAGTAGTGGCACTTTTTGCCTTTAACAGGGCAAAATTTGCTATTAACAGAGCACTGTTAACTATATAACAGCGGTAATAAGTAGATTAGTCTTCTATTTTGCAATTATTGCAGATTAGTGACATAATTGTCATTATGATCATTATTATTTGTGAATAATAACGTTGAAATGTAAGGGATGCTTAGAGGGGGCAAATTTTCTCAAATCCCAAAATTATTCCAACTATCCCACTACCACGGTTCGAAAGAGGACTCTCTGAACTACCATTTGCATATAGACGGGTAGGTGTACTATTTTTTATATGTTTCAAAATGACCACTGATCTTCTAGAGAATTTTAAGGCAAAAAATTGATATTTACAAAGCCAATTTTCTCATCACCATAACACTTTACAAGAGCCTAGGTTAGGTTAGGACGTGTATTTGTCAATTAAAACAAGTTGACCCATTGTACAACGTCGTGGTTTCTCGCACCACTGATGTTGTGTGTATTAATTTTATACATGAGCAGCGGGACCTACAGTTTAAAGTTGACTCGGAACGACAGTTTTTTGAGAAACTTTTCATGGCAATTTTTATTTACTCTTAGAGTTTTTGCCAGAAATCTGCTGAGAGGAAATCGCGCGAAGAAATACTTTTTGTATTTTGTCTTAATGTCTGGCCTGGGGCTCGAACCATGACTTTACGTCTAAGCCAACACACTACCTACTATACTACGGCGACTTCCAAGTGCCTATATTGCTGATTATATTAAGAGGACTTGGAACCTTCCTTTGCATATGGTATGGTACTGATAGACCTTGTATATGTTCTAAAACTAGCTTCGAAACAAGTGGGCTTGGTTAGATGAATACTGTTAAACAGATAACAGTGCTCTGTTAAGGGCAAATTTTTTTCTGTTAACACCAAATGTGGCGCTGCTAAAATTTATGGATTGCGTCTTGGATTTTCAAATTTGAATTTATCTTCACACATATATTTTCCAATGAGAAAGTTTTATTGAAAATGTTTAAAAAGGAATAATAGTAAGCCGTTTATAATAATTTTGTAACTTAAAAGTGCCTTAATGTTGGTTTTTCTCAGCTCTCAAATGCTTGGCGTAAAGCAATTCTTTCTGCTTTTACAAAAAAAAAAAAATAAAACAAATTGTTTAATGCCTCATCTTTCCATTATAATTAATATTTGTTTTTGTTTTTTTTAAATGTCCTAGATTTGCATAAATAAAATGTAATTGATGTTTTCCGCAGTAATAAAACATTGATGGGCTGTTAAAGTATTTATGCCAGGCCGTATAAAGAAACTAAAAAAATAAAAACGAACTCTTCACACACAACATTATAGGTTATGTATTGCAGCTGGGGCGTAGTATAGCAAGAGCGGCATATCATGCAAGCTATTTCACTCTGTGAAAGTGTTAATAAAATGATTAGAGCCCCCCCTTTTACAAATTTTCCAGCTACGCTGTATTCTTCTGATTTTTTTGTGTTTGCCTGTGTCTGTCTATCTGTCTATTCATTCCATTTTTAATACTATTTATTTATGTGTGTATGTGTGTGTGCGTGTGTGTGTGTGTCTATTTTAACTAATTGACAATTTTATTTATGATTTTCATCAATTAGTTGTTGTACGTTTATTCGACCTGGTTTTTATGGACAATTATATTTCATTTCTCTTTATTGTTGTTGTTGTTTGTTTGTTTATTTTATTGTAATATTCAATGAAACGTATAATTTAGTACTCGATGATGATTTTTAAAATCACAAAAATATTTGCAACTTGTCAGTATTTTTATTCATTTTTTCCCTTTTGACACTAATTAAACAATTTTTCAAATTTATTATTCATTTCAAATATGTATTCTTCTTTTTTTTGCAAATTTAGTAAAACATTTTCTAAAGGTTAAAGGTTTAAATCATAAAAGTGAGCAGACTTATTGGTTTGAAATGTAATAATTTAAATATTTTCACAAATATTCACGAGGTCGCGATACGTGTATTTATGTATGTGAAGATAAATTCTAATTTAAAAACCGAAGACGCAAATCCCACACTTTTAGCAGCGGCACCTCTTGCCTTTATTGTGAACAAAAGTGTTGTAATGAAATAGTGGTGTAAGGGTTTTCTCAACTCTCAGTTATCCCACTACCATAGTTCGAAAGAAGATCCTCTGGACTACTATTTGCATATAGCCTGTATGATGTACTATTTCTTATATGTTCCTTAATAGCCACTGATCTTCTAGAGAATTTTCAAGCAGAAAATTGATATTTTCAAAGTCAATTTTTTCAATACCATATCGCTTTATATGTGACTATGTTCTGTTTATATTAAGGGGCCTTGAAATTTTCCTTTGCATATAGTATGGTATTCATAGACAAGTGGGCTTGTTCAGACACATACATATACATACACATAAGTAGTTATTACAACCCTTCAGCCAGTATTACGATTTAGTTTCTCACAAACATTTCATGGCAATTTTATTCACTCTCAGAGTTTTTGCCAGAAATATGCTCAGAGGAAGTCACCGAAAAAATACTTGTATGTATACTATGTATGCTTGTTTGTACTTTGTTTTGATGTTTGGCCTGGAATATGAACTCTGGCTTTTCGTCTAGTAGCCCAACACACTACCTACTAGACTACGGGCTTGTTCAGATGGATACTGTTAAATGACCAACAGTGCTCTGTTAAGGGAAGATTTTGTTCTGTTAATGCCAAATGTGGCGCTGCTAAAATTTATGGATTGCGTCTTGGATTTTTAATTTCGAATTTATCTTCACACAAATCGTGTATTTTGAGAGTTTAAAAAACTACATAATTAGACCAGAAGCTAGAATTAAGAGAATAATGGGCATGACACTTCCCCTAAAAAGTAAACTTGTTATTATTGCATATTTTGGAAAGTATCGTACAAAAGCTAGCCTTAGAACATAACACAATTACAAACCAATGACCTCGGCATCTTCCACAAGGAACGTAAAATTGAAATAAAACATCTCCAAATTCTTTGTTCTTTTTCATTTTCGTTTCCAGATAAATAGGTGATTGCCCTGTTATGGTAAGTCCTAGGAGGACAACATCCTCTTTAGAAATATTAGCGAATATTATAACGAGTTCAGTCCTATTCTTTCTCAAGATTCCTGTGACATTGGGGTATAATATCATCTTCTCTGATGTGTCATGTGGCTTTCTGGATGTATTATCTAAATAGAAATTGAAATATTTTCCATATTCACACATAACACTATGTTCAGAGATGCACTTATATTGAGTAAATCGCAATAAACGGCATTATAGATCTTAATATTTCATATAAAATGTCAATTAATTATTGCTCAATAAATTCATAAATTGTTATAATATTGAGTAAAACTTGAAATACAGCACTGTCCTAACTACGTTCAGTGAGCATATTACAATTTTCCACACTTTCATTTGTTTACCTGCTGTCAAATGAATATTGAATAAGCAGCTAAACTACGTATGTTGTTATGTCAAAACACTTAAAATATTGTAATCAATAAACCGAATATTGACTCAATAAAAGTGCATGTCTGAACATAGTATAACGCAATTAAGGTCTTAATTGCGAATGTAAGATTGTGGGAATTAATGTTTAGTAAGAATGATAACAAAAAAATCTGCTTAGAAACTTAATATCTCCGTTCCATGTCTGACATTTGCAGGATAGAAAAGAGGATTTGATCTTTCATTTAATGTGTTGCCGCCTTATATGAAATTGAAAAACATTACCTTTACTTAACGAAAATAAGTCCTTACCATTTGAATTTACTAATCGGAGATGAGAAAACTAGAAACAATATTAACAACTCACTTGATTAGCATTCATTTAGAAAATTTCAAACACAGCGCTGTAATAAAATACTATCATGGCTTAATTCTAAACTACAAAGAAAAACGAAATCCTAAAAAGAGTTAATAGCTAAGCAAAGGCAAAAAACTGCCATTAAAAGTACTTATTAAACATGGGAAAAACAATCACTTCCTAAAAAAAACCAAAAAAAAAACTTTGAAGAGATATTTTCAAAAAAAAAAAGCACAAAATGAGAAATAGAAACCAGACTGTGATAAATTATCACAGAGTTAAGTTTGTGATAAAAAAAAAGTTGTGATAGATTCACAAGTTTTTATGACAATCAAGAGTATAAAAAACATTTTTTTTTTCTTTTTTGCTTCACCACCACGTATCACTTCACTCGTTTAACCACAATTTGTCAGTGATAAATATGCGAAAATCAAAACTTGTTTACAACAAAACTGTTTAGAAACAAATTTGTTAATATCTAAGGTAATTTATCATGTGGATTAAGTATCACAACTATAGGATAGGATATCACAACTATTTGAGAGAAAAATTATACAGAAATTAATACAAATAGTAGGGATGCAGTCAGTAATTGCCTTAAATTCGAGGAGCTTTTATAGAGATTAAAAAGGATTTCAAAACTTAAACAGCTTGCCCCTTAAGCACAAGTTGAGTTTCAGATTTTTATTTAATTTAAGAGTTTTCAGAAAAGTAAACAGATTATGAATTTACGTGCATACATATGTACATAATTGGTCATTACAAGCCTTCAGTCAGGATTGTGGGCCCAGTTTCTCACACCACTTACAGAGGTGGTCTTATAATTAGAAACGATTTTTCTGGAACAGAGTTCTCTGGAGTAACGAATCTAAGTTTAATTTGTCCCAAACTGATGGAAAAACGTATGTAAGACGTCCTCCAAACACAGCCTTTGATCCCAGGTACACAGTGAAAACTGTAAAACAAATTAATAAACATACATGTTGCTAAGTCGTTTCTAATTATAAGGCCACCAGTGTATGTTGTGTGTTAATTTTATACATGAGTGACGTGACCTACAGTTTAAATTCTTATGAAACTTTTTCATGGCAATTTTATTTTATTCTCAGACTTTTTGCCAGAAATCTGCTGAGAGGAAGTTGCGGAAGAAATATTTTCCGAGATATCTGAACCAGAAGTTGAACTACGGGCTCTCGTCTAATAAGCCAACCTACTGCCTACTAGACTACAGCGACTTTATCACTGTCACATATTCGTTTGGTGATTAATACCTGGGTTTTGTTTAAGCACAAAAAATATACCCAGTATAACTTACTGAAGATATTTGAAAAAAAAATTATTTTTCTTAAAATCCATAAAATTTCTTTCATCTCTGTCCACTGTGTGTATGTACCACTAGTTCTTAAGCAGCAATTGTGCTTTAAATGTGCCTTGTGCCTTGTGCCATTGTATGTAAGAGTGTGTCTTACTCAATATTTTTGTGTTTCTTTTAAGTACGATATGGGACAAGTGTTGCATGTTGCCATTATTTATTATAATCAACAACTACAACAATTAAGACCAACACAGAGAGATAAAAGAAAAAGAATTAAACAAAACGAGACAAAAAAAACACACACAAAAAAGGAGACAACAGAGACGACAGAGAGAGAGAGGAAGATTAATTTTTATAAATGAAACTTGGCAAACAATTCAGACATTTCAAATGGTTTCAGCTTGTTGATTTGCTGAAATTTCTATACATACACATACACTAATACAGATTTAAATACTAACACACACACACATACAAAGCTAAGTAGATGGAAAAGATACACACAGATTTTCTTATGGTTTTAGAAAACAGTGAAGAGACACACTTTGTTCTGGGGGGTAAAAAAGTAAGACACTGTGAATGAAAAAAAATGTCCCATGAAAAATGTTTTCATATGAAAAACACATTTGCTACAGAAAATATTTGTTTGCTACAAGGTTTTTTAGAGGAAAAATTCTACATTTTTATGCGTTATTTTCTCTCAGTGTAATTGATTTAAAACAAAAATGTCTTTGCCTGTAGCAAATTGTACGAAAGTATACGTACTCATCACTAAGACTACCAGCTTAAATAATTTGTATCGTGTTTATTGTTGCAAATTATCTGCTGCAATTCAATATCTTTTAATTAATTTATGCTGAATATTAATGAAGATGCCACAAGCTGCCAACAAATGTAGATTAAAATTCTTTTTTTTTCTAAATCGTATACCATAAACTTGTATTTAGCTGAACATATTGTGCGTGTGCTCTTTATTTACATGAATATTAATTTATAAATTACAACAACAACTAGAAATATTTAATTTCAATAATTAAAAAAATGTTCCATTACGTGTTTCCTTTTCAGAATGCCTTTAATTTAGGATTTAATTCCGGCACCATTTGTGTGTATGTTTCATCCTGCTTGCAGGCTCTTACTTATTTGCACGCTTAATATTAAATTATTTTATTTTTAATTTTTAATTTCATTTAATTTCATTTCTTGTTGTCAGCCACTTCCTTCCTTCCACCAGCACAGCTGCATTTCGTTCAGATACGTATGTTTTTATTAACAGTCATTACCAGAATAATGAGCACAAGCACACCCACCACCACCATGCTTATGTCTTTACAAAAAAATATTTGTTTGTTCGTTGTTATTATTGTTGTATGGCAGATGATATTCCTTCCGCGAATATCTTCTTTCTTAATCCAATTTCAAGAAAATTAATTTGTTTTACTCACATGTGTGTGTTATAAATTGCGTTAATAAGATCAAATCACTATGGTCTGCAGTTAATTTAAATGAACGTAAATTTTCATAAAAACAAATTTCCATACAACAGCGGTGCAGTAAAACATTGGTTTTCAAACAGATTTCTTTCGGATCGAAATACAAAATAATGCCCCTTTAATGCCTTAAAGGGGGTAAGCATCTCATCGATCTTTTTAATCGGTTTTCGTTTTTTCTTCGACCTCCTTCAATTGCATACATTATTCCTTTCAAGTTGAGTAAAGGACTGTTTTGCTGTCGTTCTGAAAAAAACTTCTACTCGTCTGAAAATGTGTTGGCTCTAGCGGTGAGGAGCCCTGTTCTTGCTTATTGCTCTTATCTTCCTTTTATTTACGAGGTCAAAAGCAGTTGTAAGCCGCCGTAGTCTAGTAGGTAGTAGGTCCACGGTTCAAACCCCAGGTCGGACATCAAAACGAAATACGAAAAAATATTTCTTCGGTGTCTTCCTCTCAGCAGATTTCTGGCAAAAACTGTCGTGAAAAGTTTCTCAAAAGATCTGTCATTCAGAGTCGAATTTAAACTGTAGGTCCCTCCACTAACTAACACACACAACATAATTGGTGCGAGA
Source organism: Sarcophaga variegata (assembly GCA_932273835.1). NCBI lineage: Eukaryota > Metazoa > Arthropoda > Insecta > Diptera > Sarcophagidae > Sarcophaga > Sarcophaga variegata. Next base: position 111,139,352 of record OW026362.1, on the reverse strand, counting down.
ATCTAGGTCCATAATCCTGGCTGAAGGGTTGTAATGACCAATTATGTATGCATGTATGTAAAGCAGTTGAAAGCTTAACTTGGGACTCCTATGCAATATCATCACCTCGATGGTATGATCCTTCCAACAGCACTGATTAAATATTAAGTCAGAAGATCGTCCATAGCCTCTGTGTGTTATTGTCGTGTCCGCTCAGAGATATATCAATGTTGATGTTGTTGTAGCTGCTGTTGCTACAACTCTCTCGCAATTCTAAACGATTTGGCAAACATTTTCTGTTGAATAGTTAGCCGCCATCTCGGTAACAAAATGTTCAACGGCTGGTCTGAATGTGAAAACCTCTTCTAATGTCCGATTTTTTTCGGTGAATTTGTTCCTCTAGAATCTTAAGTGCTCCTCTACCTCAACTAGGACACATGGGACCATCCACTAGCTTAAAATATTACTGGTATTGTCGAAATCACTCACTCACTCACTTGTTACACTTTAGTTAGCTATGCGATATTGAAATCCACATTAAGACGCAGTTCACAAGACCATCTGCCATTTATGTGTGTGAAGATAAATTCGAATTTAAAAATCCAAGACGCAATCCATAAATTTTAGCAGCGCTTCATTTGGCGTTAACAGAGAAAAACTTTCTCTTAACAGAACAAAATTTGCCCTTAACAGAGCACTGTTGGCTATTTAACAGTATCCATCTGAACAAGCCCACTTGTTAGGAGCTAATTTTAGGTCTAAGAGCTAGATCTATGAGTACCATACTATATGCAAATGAAGGCTGCAATACCTCTTAATATAATCAGCAATATAGTCACATATATAGTGATATGGAATTGAAAAAATTGGCTCTGAAAATATAAATTTTTTGCTTGAAAATTCTCTAGAAAATCAGTAACCGTTTTGGAACATATAAGAAATAGTACACCTACCCGACCATATGCCGTGGTAGTGGTATAGCTGGAATAATTTTGAGATTTGTTTACCACCAACCATCCTATACATTTCAACACTTTTGTTCACAAATAATAATGATCATAATGAGAATTAAATTTTATGTCAATAATTGCAAAATGGAAGACTAATCTACTTATTGCCACTGTTAAACAGTTAACAGTTATCTGTTAATAGCACATTTTGCCCTGTTACAGGCGAAAAGTTGCGCTGCTAAAAGTGTGGGTTTGTGTCTTTGGTTTTTAAATTCGAATTTAGCTTCACACACTTACATAATTTGTGTGTCTCCAGTTCGCTATACGATCTTCGAATCCACATTGAGACGCAGATAATAATATCATAAGCCATACTATAACAGATCGTGAGATCGTTTTAAAGTCTCGCGAGTGAGAAATCAGACAACTTGACCCTGGTAGTGTCAGTATTAAGGTTCATGATTCAGATAACATCAGAAACAAAATTCATGCGAGAGGATTATGGATATTTTTAAGAAGATTTTGATACCTGTGGTAACCACATTGTTTTTCTGAATGTTGTTGCCTTAATTTAAATGTTTCCTAATTCCTACCAAAATTAAATATTCTCTACAATTAAGAGATCGTGGTTACCTTTTGATGAAACATTTCTTATTTCTCACCATTATAATCTTTTTATTTTTGGCTTCATTCATTTCTGTCTTTTTTTATGTTTTAAATTTAAGCATAAAAAAAGACACACTTAAGTGCATTAAATATTACAATTGGCGTACTGAACTGAACTGAACTGTTGCACCAACAAAGCCAAAGAAATGGAAAGACGTGTTACTTGAGAGAACTTGAAATTAAAATGCAAAAAAAAATGTAGAGTTTGTGGTAGCAACGTCTATTACACTTTGGCTTAATATTCACTTTACTCCTGCTTGCTAATGTTGTTGTTGTTGTTCCTTGTATGCAGTGCTGTGCAGCATGGCAAAAAAGAATATGTAGTAAAACTTAAATATTCCCTGTCATCATCACTCGTGGTAATATTTGTATGCCCTCTCCATAAAATTGTTGTTGAAGATTTTCATCTTTTAGCTGTTGGTGGCGCAAAGTGGTAAAAATTAAAAGTTTCTGGAGAGAGGGAAAAAGGAACGAAACACATTTTATTTTGTTTTTTTTGTTTCAGCATTAGCTCTTCATTTGGCTGTGGAAGCAATGTTGCAACAGTTCTTTACAACATCAGTTGTAAAGCAACGTTTTTGCCTTCATGCTGCTGCTGCTGCTGTTCCTGTAGTTACGTGTGGCACGTTCAGTACACTTTTAATTTTTAAGTTTTTTCCAGCGTGTTTTTTTTTTATTTTTTTTAAGTTTTTTCCTTTTTTTCTGTGTAGTTTGCTTGCAACTAACTCATCGTGCTGTACGCACTCAGAATACCCAGATACTTAGTGTTGAATAAACTCACGCACACCACCTTCACAATTTATTAATTGTAAAACCAACACAAAAATAAATTATATTTACCTTAAAGTTTATTTCTTAAATAAATAGAGAAAATGGAAAATGAAAAATGGAAAATGAAAAACGATGTTGAAAAGCAACAATAACAAACAAGAAAATGTTTCAACTAAAAGTTTCAATTTATTTTTCTTCTCGTTGAGTTGGTTGAGGGAGGAGTCTTGTAAACTGTGAGAGTTTTCTTAACATTATTTTGTTAAGAATTTTCCCCAGAAAAAATCAGAAAAAAATTAAATAAAATTGTAAAACTATTATTTAAAAAATTGTATTTAATAAAGTTAAGAACTTAAATAAACTCGGGCATGCAGTGGGTAACAAAAATTATACGTACATTTTACCATATCATGGATGTATACATATGTACACTCTTAAAGATTTCATTTAAACACTCAAATAATTTTGTTAAATTTTTTTTTTTGCTCTCGAATTTACAATATTTCTGTTGTTTTTTTTCACTTTTTCATGCTTTCAGTTTACCATCAAAACAGCCCCCCAGCTTTGTTACTTACAAAACGTATGAGAATATTTTTGTGTTTTCCATTTAAATGAACATGACATTCGTTTCTGGGGCGTCTTTGTTTTATTTTCGATTTAAAACACAAAACTCTGACAAGTATAAACAATAGAAATACAATCCCAAATGTAAATGTAAATTTCAATACAATAAAATGAAATCCTCTTTTCACTTCTTCCCTCTCTTCTTTTCTCTTTTTTTGGGAAGCATCTTTAGGAAGAAAATATTGTAGAAGGCATGGAAATTAAAAGACAGTAATTCCATTGACTATTGGACACACGAACAATTTAGAAAATAAATTTTCTTCGGACTTTAAGTCCTATCGCTATAACTAACTAACGTCCGTATTTAAATATCTTTATGCCATCTGAAATACTTTTCGAAAATCGTTTTCTATATGTCTTAAATACTAAACGTTTTAGAGCAAAAATGGAGAGCTCGTATGTGTGCGATGAGAAATTCGAATTTAAAAACAAAAGGTGCAAACCCACACTTTTAGCAGCGCCACTATTTGCCTTTAATAGGGGAAGATTTGCTATTAACAGAGCACTGTTAACTGTTTAACAGCGGCAATAAGTAGATTAGTCGTCTGCTTTGCAATTATTGCAGACTATTGACATAAAATTTCATTGTCATTATGATCATTGTGTTTCTCGAATCTCAAAATTATTTCAGTTATCCCACGACCATGGTACGAAAGAGGATGCTGTGGTCTACCATTTGCATATAGTCGGGTAGGTGTACTATTTCTTATATGTATGTTCCAAAATGGCCACTGATCTTCTAGAGAATTTTCAAGCAAAAAATTAATATTTCGAAGCCAATTTCTCAATACCTTTGAGCTTTACATGTCATTCCTCTGAATATGGTATGGTACTGGTAGACCTAGTGTATTTCCCAAAATTAGCTCCTAAACAAGTGGGCTTGTTCAGATGGATACTGTTAAATAGCTAACAGTGCTCTGTTAACGGCAAACTTTGTTTCGTTAAGAGAAAATTTGGTCACCAATTATGGCGCTGCTAAAATTTATGGATTGCGTCTTGGATTTTCAAATTCGAATTTATCTGCCCACACGTAGTGCTAGTTAGATTTTTGATTTCATTTTCAATCCATCGCATATAAGAATCCGACGTTTTAACGGAAAGAAGAGAGAGAATTTGTAGTTTTGCAGATATTTGGGTTTTGGACTGCTTTGTTGTAACATCAAAATCTCTGGTCATATACCCGGGTGCGATTAGCTAGCAAGTCACTTAGTCGTTCGTGTTTGACTAACATAGTACATTCATTTATATATACATATTGGCCATTACAACTTTTCAGTCAGGATTACGACTTAGCTTCTCACACCACTTACGTTGTGTGTGTTAATTTTATCCATAAGTGATGGGACCTACAGTTTAAAGTCGACTTCGAAAATCAGATTTTAGAGGAACTTTTCGTGGCAATTTCATTAATTCCCACAGAGTTTTTGCCACAAAACTGCTGAGAAGCAGTCTCCGAAAAGGTATTTTTACATATTTTGTTTTGGTGGGAATGTCTGTCTGACGTGGTGTTCGAACCGTGGCCTCACACTACCTCCTAGACTCAGGCTGCTATAAGATCTCTGTTATGATTAACTCCAGGATCGTTAGGAAGTGTCACCGCTGTCTCAACCTTCTTTCTAAGCGCTTCAGTGTCTCACTTGTCTAGGTCCCTGGGCACAGTTACATTCCGGGCAACTGCAGAGCCGACGATCTCGCCAGAGCTGGTGTACTCCTACCGGAATCCTTGTCAATCAACTTGGCTATGCCACTTACCTCGGTTAAATTGGCCATTGTGCGGAAATTCTTTCGGAATGCTAACCTATCGTGGGTCAATGAGGATTCCTGCTCTACTGCTAGACTCACTTCTTCCTCGATAGATAAAAGCCGTATCATCCAGTTCCTTGTACTTGATCGTAACGTCACCTCGTTCACAGTGGCTATGCTTACAGGTCATTGTGTTATGGTAAGACACTTGGAAAGAATGCAGCTCCCATTTAACGACTTCTGCCATGGCTGCAGATATGCTCAGGACGAAGAAGACTGTTATCCACTTTCTTTGTCAATGCTTATCTCTTGCAATGTGCAGATATAGGTTATTTTAACTCTCCAATCCTTGTCAGCTTGACGGAGAGCTATCATCCATTGATGTCAAGGACATACAGTGGTGGCCTTATAATTAGAAACGACTTAGCAACACGTACATATGTCTGTTAATTTGTTTTACAGTTTTCACTGTATACCTGGGATCAAAGGCTTTGTTTGGAGGACGTCTTACATACGTTTTTCCATCAGATTGGGACACATTAAACTTGGATTCGTCACTCCAGAGAACTCTGTTCCAGAAACATCGTTTCTAATTATAAGGCCACCGCTGTAGCTTCGTTTATCAAATATTCGGGCTGGTTTTCTAGCGTATGGTAGTCGTTCTTTTAATTTGCAGCCCTTGTGTTGACCAACTTTTTCCCTAGTTTGGTGGAAGTCAGTCAGTACAGGGACTGCCTTTACCTGTGGCGTCACAACGGGCCGCTATGCTTGCTCAAGTGAACTTTTGGTATCAAAGCTATCAATCTAGACAATGGCGACTGCATGACTAGTACAGTGGTTGATTATATTCCAGAAATAGATCGTAAATGCTAGAAAGACAAAGGGAGACTGTACACTATTCTGTTCTCTTATTACGCACATAGAAATTAGAAAAGAATTCGAGAATTTAGAAACTCGAATGTATTGCAAATGTTCGTTCGTATCGTATGCAGTTTTAAATTAATAGAATGTTTTAAAGAAAACATTTCATTTTAAATTAATTTTTAAAAAAATTTCATCCTTTGATGCTAAAGAGGATAGCGTAGAAGAGAAATCCGTTTTTTAAATTCATTTTAAAATGTTTTTATTTTCGTATTAAGTTTTTCCCGTTCTGCTGTTTTGTTCAAACCTTTATTTAAGCTCTCTCATGCGCATTAATCGAATTAAAATTAATTAAAAAAGCATATCTTTTTAAGCATCTTTTTTTAAGCATTTTATCTACTTCTCTTGTGTTTCTCACTGAAAATTTCGCTAAACTTAGGAACAAAATCAAATTAAATCAACTTGAATTGCAAGGCAATGAATGAAAACTTGTGAAAATAAATCGAAATGAATGTATTATTTACGTTAATGGTTGGGGGCTTATTTGATTTTTTTTAAGGATTTCTAATGTTTCACAATATTTAATGATGATTAAATTATAAAAGAGAAGAGAGAAAAAAGGATAAGAAATTTGAAATATTTCATTTTGTGAGTTGTTGTAAATTAATTGAATTTGCCTTTCACTCTTTTTATTTCGAAAAAATATCAGAGGAAACCTTTCGAAAAAAGAAAAAAAATCAACACAAGTGCTCAAAATGGAAATTGAAACCAAACCAACGATAACAACAAATGAATAAAAGTATCAAATTAAAGTAATTTCTTGAACAAAAGTTTACACCAGCATCATTCTTCTCTTCTTAGTTTGTTTTTAATTTTTTTTTTTAATAAAACTTTTCATTTTATAGGTAGGCATTGTTTGTATGTAGAAAAGGATTTCAATACAAATTAAAATTAAAAGAAATGAAAAGAAAATAAATTTTAAATGCTATTAAATCTTTGTTTTTTATTCAATAGATAAACAGAATTTCCAAAGAAAAAGTAAAACAATAAAAAAACGAAGAAGAAAAAGTCTGAAAAAACTCATAAAAACTTCATTAATTTATTCCCCTTCAATGGAAATCATTATTATTTCCCCCAAAATACTATACAAATAATATGTCTTAATAAATTCAAGCAATTTATTCATTACATTACACTTGTTGTTGCCGGCAACAACTTCAACTCAATAATAATTTCAAATTAAAAGTATTAAAGAAAGACACAGACCCTCATAAATTTATATCGTTCCCATAGCATTTTGATACTCTGACTCATGTGCTTGACTGCCTGGCTCTTCTCTTCTTCGTACTTAACAAAGTCATAAAATTAACCATGTGAGGCATCCCTTACCCTTAAGCGCTTGGTCTATCTACCACATGTATCGTCAACATTATAAATTTCAATTTAAATTGTAACTTCTTCCCTATGTATGATACATACAAATATTTAAATACGAAAAACAAAAGTCGCCTTGACAGCACATCATCTCATAAAAAAGAATTTTATCAACACATACTCAAATACTCATAAAAAATAAGCATTTCTATGGAAAAATACTCAACACAGCAGTCATGCAAATACAATTTCAATGCGCATCAAGTTGAAATTACTGTCAGTAACAAACAAAGGCAAGTCAATTTATGTTTTTAAAGTTTTTGTATGAAAAAAAAAACGATTTTTTTTTGGCATGAGAAGCATTTGCATATGGACGAAGATTTCTTACAATTTTCTTAGCATTAGAAAACACGCTATGGTGGCATTGAATGAAAACATATTTTCCACATAGAAAATAGGTTTCGTAATACATTTTTAAAAATTATTTTTCTTTAGAGGAATATTTCCAAAAAAAATCTTATGAAATTCGTTTAAAAACAGATTCCTATGCAGATATTTCCGTTGAATAAAATTAAACGAAAATAATATTAAAAATTTCCAAAACTTAGACTTTCTACAACAAATATGTTTTAAAAAAAATTGAAGTCTGATATCATCTTAAATTTTCGAAAGAAAATTTGCCGTAATAAGAACTTTTCTACAGAAAAAACAAGTCAAAGAAAATTCTGCAAGTAAAACTTGAGATAACGAAATACTTTTTTGGAAAATAATTTCGATAAAAAAAAATTCTGGAGAAAAATGATGTGTGTGAAGATAAATTCGAAATTGAAAATCCAAGACGCAATCCATAAATCTTAGTAGAGCCACATTTGGCATTTACAGATCAAAATCTGCTATACACAGAGTACTGTTAACTGTTTAACAGTGGCAATAAGTAGATTAGCCTTCGACTTTGCAGACTACTGACATAAAATTTAATTCTCATGCTGATCATTGTTATTTGTGAAAAAAAAGTGTTGATTTGTAAACAATGGTTGGTGGTGGTGGAGGAGGCAAATTTTCTCAACTCTCAAAATTATTCCAGCTATCCCACAAATTTTATTCTGTTAAAAAAAATGCCAAATTTGGCGCTGCTAAAATTTATGGATTGCGTCTTCGATTTTCAAATTCGAATTTATCTTCACACACTTAGAAAAAGTATGATGTTCGAAAACAAATTTTCGATAAAAAGGAAAAATTTTATTTGCCTGACCACAAACCGGTAACGTATTTGGAATCGTAATATTCTGTATAAAAAAAAATTGCGAAAAAATAAAATTTTTATCCTACGAATTAAGCAGATAGGTAGGCTAAAGGACGGGAGAGCAACCAAGGCCCTCGCTCACCTAAGGCATCATGTAGGATTGTTGTGCGCTTACTTTCTATAGGAAGTATGTATCTTGTTCAAAATTTCTTAACTTCTTCCAGTCCGTTTCTCTGCGAGACGAGTTATGTCTGCTATAGTGTCACCCAGTCGCCGTAGTCTAGTAGGCACTGGGTTGGCTTATGAGACATGAGGCATCGGTTCAAACCCCATATCAGACATCACCAACAAAACGAAATATGAACAAAATATTTCCTTTCCAACTTCCTCTCAGCAGATTTCTGGCAAAAACTCCGAGAGTAAAAATGAAAATACAATAGTGTGTGTTAATTTTACACATTAGTTTGCGGGACCCGAAGTTTAAAGTCAATTCCGAACGACAGATTTTTGAGAAACTTTTCATGGCAGTTTTATTTATTTAAGAGGAAGTTACTGAAATATTTTTTTATATTTTCTTTAGTAGGAGATGTCTGACCTGGGATTTGAGCCGCGGCCTCACGTCTAATAAGGCAACATACTACCTACTAGACTAGGGCAATATTTAAATCTCTATACGTTAATCTTAGCAAATGACTAATTTGTTTTTTTAATTAAAACAACCAAAATCTCTTTTAAAAACAAAATCGATAATTCGGAATTTCCATCCAAGAATTTCGATAACATGAAATTTTCTATCGATAACTTTTATTTCTATCTAAGCATAGAGATTATTCTCGATTGCAACGCCTTATATATTAGAAAAGAACACATTTCAAAGACGTTTTAAAGAAAACTGACAAAAACTCGAAGAGAAAATAGAAATAAAATTTCATATTCAATAAGAAAAGAAAAATTCGCTCTTTTTTTGCCTTTGGCCTGAACTTCCACATAAAAAAAATCGAAATGCAGTCACAGGCACAGAGAAAAGCAGAAATTTTTAACTGAAACGTATTAAAATTGTGTTTTTTTTTAATTTTGCAAAACGATATAAGCAGCAGCACCATATGGTGGTAGCAGCAATGCAATAATGAGCACAAAAATTTAAAAAGGAAACCCATCTACAGGCAAGGCTTATGGCATAAGTACACTTGCCGATATTATTACGGAAATCGTTTAGTATTTTAAACAGTTTTTTTGTGGCCAAATTAATGTGTGATACTGGAAGGAGTATTTGTTACTCTAATTGTTAATTTTCCTATTTTCTCTTCTTAATTATTCTCCATTCATCTCTCATTTTCTTGTCATTTCATTCTCTTAAAGATTAAAGTCTTCTTTTAAAATCTCTTGATTTTTTATTCAAATCTTTTGCTTTTAATGTACCATTATTCCCCTTTTGCTTTCATTTCTGCTTCACTGTTCACCTAAATATGCTTTTTATTACCATGTATAGTAGTAGTACACTCACTCACTCGTTCATATTGTGCAAAATATAATTTCTTCAACAGTATTTGAATAAAACACATCTGCTGCCCGTATTACGAAAGAAGAGCAGCAGTTGTAGAAGAGACACAGTAAAAGTTTTTGCAACAGGACATTTAAACAGATTTCATCTCTCTATCTCTCTCTCTCCGGGTACTTATTGTTTCGGTTTGCTTTTTTTATGAGGGTAGTTTCACTTTAAATTAAAAATGAAAAACACTCACTTGCACACACACACACTATGCATGTGATACAAGTATACTTAACGTTATAGAGATTTAAGGAAAACCCATTTACATTTATTGTGACGTTTCTTCTTTTTTTTCTGCCATTCAAATGCGAAAAAAGGGAATATTTTATTAAGTGGCAACTAGTACCAAAAACGCTTTAAAATGCTACACGAATATGATGATAAAACCTTACTCACATGCTTTTAAAATTGTTTTCCACAATATTCGTGAAATAAATTTAAGTTCGCTTTCAAGTTGAAAATCGCAATAATCGGTGTCGTAAGATTATATTAAATTGGTACTTATCTTAGGTACTTTCTCTTTAAGCACTTTTGCAATATAATAAGTATACGTTTCTGTCAACACTATTTTGTTAGTGTTGTGTTATAAGTTTAAGCTCCATTATTAAAACTTATCGTTAAAGTTGGCTTTAGTAAAAGTTAACTTTAGCTAAAGTGAACTTTAAAGTCTCCATTAACTATTTTTCGTTTTTACAACCTACAAATAAAATAAAGTTAACTTGTTCAAAAATATGTTATTGACGGAGAAATGTCGAATTAAACAAATTTTTTTAAAACGCAGTGGCATTAATGAGCTTCTTTTTTTGTTGTGATTGCTTATTTTGTTTATATTTGAAGTTGCCATATTGAAAATAATATATAACATGGCAAGTTCAAACATAAAGTTAACTTTAAAAGTTACCGGTAGGATGATCTCTTCCCTTTAGCTTAACGCTCACTTCTATCTTATTGTCCACTTATAACAATGAAAGACTATTTATCTGCCCGTTAAAATCCTTCCTTTAGTTAACGGCAATTTGTAAGAATAGTACTGCTATTCAAATACGCTAGTGTGGCAAGCTTAACTATCTTTTAAGAAACATTTATTTAGTGAAAGCTAAGGCATTTACAGGAGGTGGCTTATTGTGGAAGATGTTGCATTTGGAAATACTCCTCTACCCACATAAAATCCAATTCACGTAACTATTAAACCGGACGGCCATTTACAACGCTGTCAATAGGCTGTTTGGGTAGAGAGTAACTGGATTTTCGTGTTGATATTTTGAAAAAAAAATCCCATATCATATGGAACGCGGCAAAATTAAATTGATTGGATTAAAAACACTCAATACGGGAAAAGTTACTCTTCTAGGCTCATTATGGTCTGATTTGCTATGTTTAAGTTTAATTAATTAAATTTTTCCAGCTAAACAGGTGACTGGTCTACTACTATAGCATATTCTAGAATCACAGGATTGCCATCTATCGTTGTCTACAAACAATAACCCTCTGTAACATGTATTAGCATAGCATTAGCATCGTTACCGATGTTGTCCTCTCCAGAAGGTATCAGGTTTCTGAGTGTATCATAAATGGATTATTTAGAGGGTATTGCCGCCATTCAGTTTTTAAGTTCATAAGCCATTATAAAAATTTTTTCGCTTTCTATGTGGCTTGAGCTTAAATTTAATACTTTCACGGCGGCGCTTTAATTCACGCTTGTCGCCTACTGGCGGCTGTTATATTTATAAGACATTATTAAATATAATTGTTATTAAAAATAAATGCTTTTAAGAGAACGTGACTCAGATATTTTTTTTCGGCAGTCGAAGTGTTACAGATCTAAATATTAGGTATTACGTTTCGTCTATTAGCACGATCAGCACCGGTGGTAGACGCTGCCCGATGAGACAGTCTAGTGCGGGCCACCGGTGATACGCACCGCACGATAAGGCAGTCTAGTGCGGTCCACCCGTAGTACACACCGGCGTGAACGTGTTAAGCAATTATTTCAAATGAATTTCATGAGCGATTAGCAAAGTTGTTTCAATATGATCACAAGTAAGGATCAACCTATTCGCCCAGAGATGTCAAGATTATATTTTGCAACCCAGTGTTGTCAATATAATAAATTGTGGTGTGAATTTAATAAATAATTATTGGACAATGTCGCATCTTTTTTCACTATGTTCTCCATTGTTTCCTCATTTTTTTTTTTCTTTCATTAATTAATTACAGAAGAACAGCTGCCAAAAATATGCTTTTAGGAGATCTTTGTTTTTATTTATTCCCTACTTTGTCTGAAGTTTATCTCTTTTTCCATTTGTTGCACTTTACTATTGAATTTTTTTTTCTGTTTGTTACTTATGTTGCTTACAAGTAAATCTCTGTAAATTTCACTGTAAATCGTTGAAAAATAAAAAAGTTTGTATAACCTTTTCAGAAAAAAACTCTTTTTTGATGAAAAAATTCTACTGTACAGTATAGTTTTTTGTTATTTTATTTAAAAAAAATATTTTACAATTTAATTAATTAATTGAACTGAAAATTAACATAAGCGAAATATTCATACCCTATGTATACATACATACTACATAATTGATCATTACAACCCTTCAGTCAAGATTACGACCTAGCTTCTCATACCACTGATATTGTGTGTGTTTAATTTTATACATGAATGGCAGTTTAATATGGACTCCGAACGATAGATTTTTGAGAAACTTTTCATGGCAATTTCATTTACTCTCAGAGTTTTTGCCAGAAATCTGCTGAGCGGAAGTCGCCGTAGAAACATTTTTTCTTGTTTTCGTTTTGATGTCTGACCTGGGGTTTAAACCGAGGCCTCACGTCTAATAAGCCACACAAGACCACGACGACTTCGTGTTTAGTTAGTAGCCTTATAAATGCAATAAGAATGAAAATTTTCGCTGTCATACGCAAGGTATTAGATAAGCCTGGACGCTATAGTTTAAGAGAGAAGTGAAACTTGTGTCTCGCCTAAATTTGATTCAACTAACTAGTAAAATTCATTCTAACTGGTACTAATAAAGCTCGATGGATCAAGCGAGGTGACCGTTTATACCAATTAGTTTTCGAAATGTCTAGGACAGAATGGAAAGCTTTTAAGAATATGGAGGTGATGCTTTAAAGTACTCCTCTGCTTGTATGCTTTTTACAAACCATTCATAGCAACAAAATTAATGGAATTTTATTCTTCCTAAGGAGCAGTTTGAATACACATTTATCTTTGTTTTATCTCCGTAATCCGTATCCAAAGCCCTCTGACATTTATCGCTTTATATTGTGAAAAATTGAAAGCAAATGATTTTTAAATTGTTTAACTATTAAACTAATATTTTGTTCAGAGTTATTTTTATTTTATTTTGTTTTTTGTCTCGTCTCTTGACTTTTGCAAGCAAGATATATGACACCACGTTTTATTTTTTCTATAAATATTTTAAAAATCCTTTAAAATATCGCTGCTGTTAAAAAATTAATTAATTTCCAATTTTTATACCAATTGTGCTGGATTTCGTTTTTTTTTTCTTTTTTTTTTCAAAAAATATTTGCAAGAATTCTCCTGTAACAGCTATAAATATTAATAAATTATGGTCGTGTGTAAATAAATTCTTTTTTGCAATCGGAATTAATACAGTTGGTAACAAAAAAATGTGTGTGAAGATAAATTCGAATTTAAAAACCAAAGACGAAAACCCACACTTTTAGCAAAGCCACTTTTCGCGTTAACAGAACACTGTTAATTGTTTAACAGTGGCAATAGTAGATTAGTCGTCTACTTTCCAATTATTACAGACTATTGACATACAATTTAATTATCATTATTATCATTATTATTTGTGAATATAAGTGTTGATATGAAAAGGATCCACCAACAATCCAACGGAGGACGGAATTTTTCTAAACTCTCAAAATTATTCCAGCTATCCCCCTACCACGGTTTGAAAGAGAACCCTCTGGCCTGCCATTTGCATATAGTCTTTATGGTGTACTATTTCTTATATGTTCCAAAGTGGCCACTGATCTTCTACTTTAATATACTTTTGGCCAAAAATTGATTTTTTCAAAATTCAAAATCAACACTACACGGTTTGAAAGAGGACCCTCTGGACTATCATTTGCTTATAGTGTGTATGGTATACTATTTTTTATATGTTCCAAAATGGCCACTGATTTTCTCAATACCATATCACTTTGTATGTGTCCTTATTGCTGATTATATTAAGAGGCCTTAGAACCTTTCTCTAAGTATGGTATGGTCTCATAGACCTAGAGTATTTCCCAAAATTAGCACCTAAATAAGTGGGCTGGTTCAGATGGATACTGTTCAACAGCTAACATTGCTCTGTTAAGGGCAAACTTTGTTCTGTTAAGAGAAAATTTTTCTCTGTTAACGCCAGATGTGGCGCTGCTAAAATTTATGCATTGCGTCTTGGATTTTAAATTCGAATTTATCTTCACACGCCTACACAAAAAAGTGTACAATTTATTTTGTGACAAGGATTTTCGTTTAAATTATTATTATGAAGTGAGGCTAGAAAGCATTCTGTTTTTGGCTAAAATATGTCACTCACTGTAAACATTTATAAAACTGTTTGGTGCGTTGTGGGCTTATTACGGCTCCTTTTTTTTGTCTGTTTTAATAACTTTTGTAACATAAAAATGTCTATAAATCTCTTTATAATGCATACAATTTTTCTCGCTCTCTCTCTTACTCTTATTGGGCTGTGAACTCATGTTATTAATCCTGTGATTTAATATCTTTCTCTATACCATACATATATATATCCGTACATAAAATATTCAATTTTATTTTTATTTTTTTATGTTTTTGTATGTCTACTTATAGCACATGGTGCAGGCTAGTGTTGCGCCATATCCCGGCGCACCAACTGGCTATCCACCAGCAGCGGCTCAAGTCCAAGCAACTACAGATGGTCTAACCATGTCTGTGGGGGCTGTCAAAAATGATACTTTAACACAAATGAAAACTGACGGTACAGCTGCTGCTGCAGCAGCAGCCGCAGCGGCTATAGCTGCTAATAATACAGGTGCCAATACAACAAATGTAGCTGCTGGTGTAGCAGCCACAACTGGTGCTGCACAAATGTATTTGCAACAGAAAAAGGTAAGTTTTTGCTTGAAATTTTCTACAATTTGTTTCTCGTATAATTTTTAAAAACCTTTTTGTGTTTTGTAAGAAGTATTAAATTTTTTTGTTTAAATATTTAACAAAAAAAAAAAAACAATAACGGTATCGGAAATGGTTTATGTGTGTCATACAGTTGTAAATAAATTTCTTTTAATTTTTTTGGTTGGTTGGTTGGTATTAAAAAAATTAAATTTTAAGGATGGCATGTTTTTTTTTTATTTCATTTAAAACAAAAACAGTCTGCATTTAACGTCATATATTTTAGCATATACTCTATATATATATACTCTGTTCGTATACTACTACCATACTCTCTCTCTCTCTCTTTATATAAAACAACAACAATATTTAATAAAAATCAATCAATATTTACATTTTGTCTATAGAAACTCTGTTCGGTTGTATTCTTTTTCTTTTGTTGTAATTTTTTTTATTTTTAATAATAATTTATTCATTTAAAAAAATTTTTTTTTATTTATTTGGCGTTTTTCAATTTTTAAATTTATTTTCATATTCCATTTGCTTTGCGTTTTAAAATTTTTTTCTTCCTTTGTATCTGATATGGACGTGTATACGCGTATGTGGCTGCGTGTGTGTGTGTGTGTGAAAAACTGGTGTTTTGGTTTTTATTTTTCATAGAATTTTTGTGATACTTCTTCGTAAATAACCATTTAATTTATAAATATTTTATTGAAATGCTTTTATAAAACCACCGCTATCATATACACTATTACATTTACACATACTTACATTCATACATAGTCGCACTCCCATATACATACATATGTACTTACGTATATCTATAAATAGTAAAAAAAACTCTGTAGTTATTTATTACACCGTCTAAACGAAAGATTTATGCCAGTGACAGTGGTTGTGTCGAAATAGATAGAAATAGTAGGCTGTAGTAGACTTACAAATATAGCTACTACAAACACAATCAATATCAAGCTTCAACGTTTATGTAGACAATGGTGTGTTTAAAAATCATCGCTCACCCATTAGTGTAACGATTCTTGAGGACTCTAGTGTTGTATATTTACTTTGCTATCAACTTCACTTAACTGCCCTTTATATGTACATATGTACATATGTATGCGAAGATAAATTCGAATTTGAAAATCCAAGACGCAATCCACAAATTTTAGCTGCGCCACATTTGGCGTTAGTAGAGCAGAATTTCCTCTTAACAGAATAAAATTTGCCCTTAACAGAGCACTGTTAGCTATTTAATAGTATCCATCTGAACAAGCCCACTTGTTTAGGTGGTAATTTTGGAAAATACTCTAGGTCTATGAATACCATACTATATGCAAAGGAAGGCTTCAAGGCCTCTTAATATAATCAGCAACATATTCACATATAACGTGATATGGTATTGAGAAAATTGGCTTTAAAAATATTAATTTTTTACTTGAAATTAGAAAATCAGTGGCCATTTTGTAACACATAAGAAATAGTACACCATACAGACTATATGCAAATGGTAGCCCAAAGGTCCTGTGGACTAGCTGGAATAATTTTGAGCGTTGATTTTTCCAAACATTGATGAATCTTAGTACAGAATTATCTCTTTTTCGGTTTTAAATTGTCATTTTGTACGAAACACAGTGTTATTTTAGGCTGGATTCATCCATGTGTTTCGAGCAAAGTTTTTACCCGAATAAAATCATTTTTTGCTAACAAATTTCTGCAGCTCGATTCACCCATTTAGAATAATTTGTCTAGGAAATCAAGAAGAAATATTTTACACGTACAACATGGCCACCTGTGAATTGTATGCAGCTTTCTAAGCTGGTTCACCATCACTTTTTCGCGACGTTCGAACCGTTTCTCGGCGATAACTTAACGAAAGTTGATTTCGAAATGATCTAACTTTAGGGGATATCCGCTTGGGCATTGTTCTTGATATGGTTTCAGAAAAAAAGCCAAATGGCGTTTAATCTTATACTCTTGATGGGCAATTCACGTTAAAAAAACTTAAAAATCTTCTTTCTTAAAACTTCTCCAGCAACAATGACTCTGTCTTCTTCAATCACATACCGTCGAGCTCAACCACATATTGTCAAAGGCAGGTCAGTCGGTTATCAAACGGCCATACAGCTCTGAACTGACGAACACCGATGGGACTTTTCCAGAACAATTTTCGAAATAATACGGCCTAATGACACCTACAGATTATATTACACACGAAACAGTCTTTTCTTCCCGATGGAATGGCTGCATTACAATCACTTCTGTGTTCTCTGACTCCCACATGCTACAATGTGAACGTAACCATCGAGTAGGAAAAAATCATTGAGAGCTTGTTACTCTAGCACCCGATTGTGATATTTACGGCATTGCGTAGGTTTTTTTTTGTTGAGTTGAGCGTAGTCGTAGGATATGTCCAAAGTGCAGTAGGTAGTGCCACGGTTCAAAACCCAGGTCAAACATCAAAACGTAATATGAAAAAAAAAATTTATTCGGCGACTGCCTCTCAGCAGATTTCTGGCAAAAACTCTGAGAATAAATAAAATTTCCATGAAAAGTTTTTCACAAAAATCTGTCTTTCGAAGTCGACTTTAAACTGTAGGCCCCGTCACGCATGTATAAAATTAACGCACACAACATAACTGATGTGAGAACCTAGGCTGTAATGAGCAATTATTTATGTATGCACGCGAATGTAGCGTTTGAATGATCACTTCTCTAGCAAATTTTAGCTATTTTTACACGTTGTTCGGTCGTTCGATCTATATTCCAATATAAATAAATTACTTCAAGTAAAAGGTGCTGAATTTATGAATGATTTTTTATCGCCTGGGTTTATAAAAAGTGAGAGGACAGCGAAAATTCCTAAAAGCTAATGAAATATTTTTTGAGGGCGATAAGTTTGTGAATAGCATTTATATTGTAAAAATATGCGTGAAATGTTAACCGCAGCTCCACACTGTATGTCATTTCTGAGATCCAATTTTGGCATACATTTTCCAGAATGACTGTAATTGTAATGAAAAACTATCAAAATTAGTTTTTCCGTCGGGCTTACTTGCCACATATGGACCAGGGATCAGCACTGAATCGTTTTTTGGCATTAAGCACTCATGAAATTTTGAATATAAATGAGTCAACGATATTGAAATTTAACTATGTACTCTGATTCATTCATACTCACTACAACGTTGATTTATAAGCACAGGTTGCGATAAATATGCTTACAACGTTGACATTAAACTCATACCATTCGAAGTATGTTTGATTAATAAGCCTCCTCATTTAGATTCATAACTTTAGAAAAATACTACGAGTGACTCGAATCATTCATCCAATACAGTCTTAGTTATTGTTGCATTTACAAATGACGGAAAAAGACAAAGCAGAAAGCAGAGCAAACATACAACCTTCTAGTGAGTATTGTAGTGTTCGTATCGATTCATGCTTATTTTGTGATTCTTGAATATGTATGGGGAGTCGAAATCAAAATCATACATACGTGTTGTTGTATGAATATGATGAGTATTTCAAACTTTGAATATGAGTAGAGGTTCCATGATATTAAAATTAGTATGAATGCGTATAAGTATCAGAAATTATTTGTATGATTCGATTCTACTCATCTTTTTGCTGATCTCTGATATGAACCTCATTGTACAAAAGATGTTGGTCTTCTTTTAAGGTCTTCTGTTCTTATCTGATAAATAAAAGAAAGAAAAAACACCATTTTTTTCCATGAAATATAGTTTTACAACTTCAAATGCTTGATGCAATACTCCGAAAAAATTCAGAATAGACAGCCCGCCCACCCTATTAAATACGTATTCGCTTACTAATGAGTTTTATGCAAACAATTGTACCAAAAACAAGAGAAGTACTTTTTGCAAAATCTGCTCTCCCCCTGTTCAAAAGTTTTTCTATTATTTTCAGATTTTGTAAAGCACCTGAGAATAATTAAGTTGCCCCCTTTAAACTTCTGTATTTCAATTTAATTTTTCAAATTTTTTTATTTTTTTAAATTTTTTGTTTTTGTTTTTCTTGTTTTTTTTTTATAAAAAATAAATAAAATATATAATTTAAATACATCCCCTGTTTAGAACTTTCTTTTTTCCATATGTATTCTATGAAACGTAATGATATCCTGTTATCCACACATATCCTATCTTGTTCTCTCTCTCTCACTTCCTCTCTCCCACATGCCAACACAATACACATTCACTCACTGATGTATATGAATATAAACATGAGTTTGTTGTTTGTGCCACAAACAATTTGTTGATGTATTTGTTGTATTCCATGGAATTAAATTTAAAATAAAAACAACACAAACTTTTAAAATTATTACAAAAAAAAATTAAAATATTTTTAACGAAATTTGAATTCCTGATGTGCATGTTTTTTTTTTTTTTTTTTTTTTTTCATAAAAAAAAATCAGAAAAAAATAAAAATAAAACGGGGATAATTAATTTGGAAAATTTTTGTAAAAAAGAAAATATTTTATTCACAACAACACTTAATTTATGTATTCAGTTATTAACCTATTGTTCACCATGTTGCTTTAAATTAAACAAAAAACATGGATTTTTTATGATTGATCTAGTCGAACTATTTGTTGTCCTACACTATCATAGTGGAAGAGTAGATTCTTGTATAAGAACTCAAGGCAAAATTATAAACAAACTGGTTGCTAGTGCATGAATTAATTTTTTTTTTAAATATTCAAATGAACTTTAAGTAAGATTTTAAGGGCAAACGATTAAAATATGTTTCTTGAGATTTATACACCTACTAGGGTCAGTTGTCTGAAATAGTTTCTATAAAATCAGAACAACTGGTTAAGTTGATACACAGATACACTCCTGGCCACCTTCAACAATCTGTCCAGAAAAAAGATTGATCAGCAGTTTTGAAAAATTCAGTACTTTAGTACTTTTTACAGTTCTTTTCTATTTTACTATGCCGCAGTACCCCTTTGAGACTTTCAGTACTTTTTTATTATTAATATTTAATAATATTAATTATTTAATAATAAAATAATTAATATAAATTAATATTTTCTAATACTTGCGTTAGCAACATGCTGAACGTAATGTTAAAGTAGCCCCGGTTAGCCAAACGTGCATTAAACCTACGTTCGTTTTTATAATACGAAAAAGTAATGAGAACGCTTGCCGAACCTTAATATAATTTCGCTAAGAATTTACATTGCTCTTCATATGCTAAAAACGTACGTACGTTCCGTTATGTGCCGTCGACGTTTCACTAAACGGGGCTTTTACGTTCTATTACGTTCCGAATCAGCTGTTCTTGGTTTATACATGAGAAACATGTATAAGTCGTTAGTGCCTCTATTCCATTCCATACGTTTAAGTATAAATAAATATTTTTTACAAAAGTACCATTTGATGCAAAAAAGTACTCTTTCAGTTATGGTGCAGCACCATTTCAAAATTTCAGTTTTGTAACACTGATCAATGATCAGTAATCCACGGAGAGAGAACATAATCAATAACTATCATCATTGTAAAGCCAGAGAGCGTTATCTATTTACAACCTCTCATCCTATAAACAATATACAGAGAATAGTTTCGCCAGTAATAGTTACCGTAGTCTAGTATATAGTGTCTACTAAGCTAATAGTAGACGTAAGGCCACGGTTCTACCTCTGGCTCAGACATATCGGACAAAAGAAAATAGAAAAAGAATATTTATTCGGCGACTTCCTCTCTGCAGATTTGTGGCGAAAACTCAAAGGGTAAATAAAAAAATTGTCATGAAAAGTTTCGACTTTAAATTGTAGGTCCTGCCACTCACGGATATAATTATACACACGCAACATGAGTGATGCATAAAGCTAGGTTGTAAACCTGACTAAATAGTTTGTATGATTTATTTCTTCTTATTATGTCGACGTAAATTTTTTTTCAGAGTTAGTCGACTTTAACTCGTATTATGTTCAATTTCCTGCAGCTTAAGTGATTTTGTAAATTCTACTGGAGCTTGACAATATCTTGTGAGTGATATTATTGTCAAATTTATTGAGTTAACTAAGCCGCTCTTTGCCTTCTGTATCCAAATCAAAACTTTTTAATAATACAATAATACGAAGGAGCAAGCTTTGGATATAAGTTTCGTTTAGAAGCACTTATTTTCAATGGGTGGTGAAGTTAGTTCTTTAGGTCGATATGTGTAATGACTAAGAAAATGTAAACGACGTTTCAAAATCTCGAAATGATCAAAAAATTTGTCATCTGTTGTAAACGTCTGCCTGTGAAATTTAGTCGAGATGCGCGACTTAAAGGGGGATAATGAAAGCTTTAGCATCAGTTATTGGATTCTTGCATGATTTTATTTAATAAATATCGTTCAGAAATCAGTTTTAAAAAACCTCTCGAGAAGGAACTCCATAGTGATGTTGAATAATTTTCAATTGGTTTCCTTCCCCCAATTTATTATTTATTATTATCAGCCCTTATTGTGTAAATGTTTTTGAAATTGGAATTGAAAAAAAAAAGTTTTTTTTATCATATTTTATTGGGCAACAGGAACATTATGTTTCTTTGTCTGGTATTGTATATGAATTTGAAGCATAATGCCAGAAATTGCTTGTTTTAGTTCTTGTTTAATTAAATGTTTTGTATGAAAATATTATAATCAAAGATTGTTTTGTTTGTCTTCTTGCTATTATTAAGAACTTATATATTTTGTATTCAATCGAAAACTTTAATTTTTTTTTAATTTATGGATGAAGAGATTATTACGGATATTAAATCTGATCTATATGACGTTCCAAAAATTCATGATAAGGTCACGGTTTTGTTTACAAAATTAAACGAGAAAGTAAACCAATACGCTGCCAAAGTATCGACATTTTTCAACTGTCAATTCATATGGAGAAATTCGTCACGATCATATTTTGTTCTTACACTCATACCGTATTAGTTGCCCTTGGCAATAATATTCTTATATTGTGCTTAAATCTTTCTATAAGTACACCATTCTGAACAAAGCAGTTGCCTATTTCATTGCTTTCTTGTAGCACATTCATGTGTCCATCATTTCCAGATGGGAGTTTATATCGCTTCAACCACTTCAGCGTTTCTCTTCTCTGTTTGCTTCTTACAAATATAACTTCTATCACTTGCTCTGTCACGAACCATAACCAAATTTAATTACATATAGTCACGTAGTTTGCTTGCACAACTAAACCCGTATCATGGGGATCAGATATTCTAGATTTCTATCGATATTGTAAAAGCAAAGTTCTTAAATTTCCACAATTTTGCTTCAAATGCAGAACCTTAGCAACTACTGTTGTAATGATGTACATATGTTTTGCTACCAAGCGCAGTCGTAATTTAGGTGACTCAAATGGCGATAAAACCGTTTTTGTGTTCTAGCCACAGTCTCATGAGTATTGCGTTAGCTGACAAGACGAAACTCGAACCGTACCTTTGATTAGACTGAATTTCATCAATCGATAAGAGCAATCTAAAGACGCCGTAGTCTAGTATCTAATGTGTTAGTTTATTAGGCAAATAAAACCGGAATATAAAAAAATATTTCTGCGGCGACTTCCTCTCAGCAGATTTCTGGCAAAAACTCTTAGAGTTCGTGTCGTTCAGAAAATTTCAAAATTAAACTGTAGGTCCCGCCATTCATGTATAAAATTAACACACACAACATGAATGGTGTGAGAAACTAGATCGTAATCCTAACTGAAGGGTTGTAATGATGTAATAATGTAATGCATGTGTTATGCAAAGAATTGAACTAATTACGGAATATACGGTTCAATTTATTTAATTGTCTAAATCAAGTCGCCGTAGTCTAGTAGGTAGTGTGTTGGCTTATTAGACGTAAGGCCACGGTTCAAACTCCTGGTCAGACATCAAAAAGAAATATGAAAAAATATTTCTTCGGCGACTTCCTGTCAGCAGTTTGCTGGGAAAAAATCTGTGAGTAAATTGCCATGAAAAGTTTCTCTAAAATCTAACGTTCGGAGTCGATTTTGAACTGTAGGTCCCGCCATTCATGTATAAAATTAACACACACAACATGAGTGGGAGAAGCTAGGCCGTAATCCTGACTGAAGGGTTGTAATGGCCAATTTTTTATGTATGTATGTATGTAGTGCTCATGATTATGCTGCAGCAGGTTTAACAACCTTGCTTAAATGTTACTACCGCATGTTGATTTCGATTTCATCCGGAATCTAAGCTAAGCTTTATTAAATGGCCTACTTTTAGTAAAGTATATGAGTTAGAAAATAATTATAAATGTTTAGCATACTTTAAGGTACAAAATAATATTTGTAGCATACTTTTAGTATATTTAAATATATTTTAAAACATCCTATCGTGTTTTTATAAAATCTATCAATAAATTTATGGCCGAAATGCACTGTATTCGCAGTCTATTTTTATTGTAAAAAAAGAGAAAATCCAGCATGTATTGTAATCCTGACTAAAGGGTAGTAATGACCAATTATGTATGTCTAGATCAACTGAAATCCGTTTTAATTAGAACTCCTGGCAATTGATATGTTATTATTCGGTTTTCTCATATATCTATGGCACATAGCATCTATAGGACGTTCATTTTCAATGTGATACGTAGTAAATCTTTGGTGTAAAAGGCTTTCAAAAATATAAAAAGTTTTGTTAAACAGGATATAAAATTCCAAAGCTATTGTATTCTAACTGTAAACCAGACCTTTATGTCCGTTCATAGATTTTAAGCGGATATTTTGGGTGACTAGGATTTGCATCATGATGTAATAATTTGCAATATATATTATTTACTCTAGTGGGAATTGAACCTGAAACCCTTAGACGGCATGATGGTTAATGTATTCATTAGGAATTATTTACAGCATATTTTTAGGCTGATTTAAAATAAATAATTAATTTAGTTTGTATTCATTGTAATTTATTTGTTCGAATTGCTAGTTTTTATTTGTTAAAACAATAAAAACCATCCTCTAAATATTTATAAATACCCCCTCTAGTATAATATCTATTTTTTTGTGCTCATATATGAATGAAAATGTATATTTTCACTTAAAACGTTTAATGATGCATTTAATGTTTTTTTTTCTTTTACATAAAAATAAAAGGCTGCATTTAAATTTTAAAAGTTTTTATTTTTTTGTTAGTATCATCATCATTTTAGAGCTTTTTTTACTACAGATAATAAACCACCTGGTTGAGGTTGAGCATGTCTAAGTGTAAATCCTTTCATTTTATTTAATAACTAAGTACTATTAAAGTTTATATAACAATAGAACAACAACAAAAAACTAAATAACTTTTTAAAAAACTATTAAATTTTCTAAAAATAAAAAAATAAATAAAAATTTATTAGAATTTGAATTTGAATTGACGTTTAACATTTTCAGTTTTCTTTCAAAATATTTTGTATGTAACAAGAACGGTTATTGACAGAAAAATAAAAACAAAAAATATGGTAAAATTGCTATGAGAAAAAAAACATGAATTATTGTTAATTAAAACACAAATAGCTTAAATGATTTAAACAAATGTATTGTAATATTAATTTGTTTAGTTAACAAAAATATATGGAAAATTTGTTAAAAAAAAAAAATAAAATTGAATGGCATGTGGCAAGTAAAAGTATTTACAAAAAAAAATCCCAAAAAAAAATGTACAAAAAACAATTTTTTCAGCAACAAAAATTCTTAACAATTCTTCTAGTTATTATTGTATTTTATATATTTTATAATAATTATTTAAATTATTATTATTATTATCAAAAATGCATAACAACAATTAAAATAATTTACAAAATACTATAATATTAGCGATGGTAATGTGTAATGTTGGTGTTGGTTCACACTCTTGATTTCTTCTTATGTTACAAAAAAAAAATAAAAAAAAAACAGTTTTCAATTGCAAAAAAAAAACATAAAACATACATATAATTTCTACTTCGCAAATACTTTTGTCATAGAATAATCTGGCAACATCACATAATACATTGCAATATGTAAATGGTGGCAGCAATGGCAGCCTTAGCAATAACAATTTATCCACAAATCCAGTGTCAGCATCGAATGCAGCTGCTGGCAATCATAATAACAATAATAATAATAATAGTGTTGCAACGACAACAGCTTCAGCAACTGTTACAACAGTATTAGGTTTAAATACGCATCACCAGCAACAGCAGCAGCAGCAACAACAACAACATTCTGTTACACCTCAAGCTGTCACTCTGAATGGCCTTAATCCAAATGGCTCGTCGGCAGCAAACACATCAGCATCAATACCAGCAAATAGTATAACCAATGGCAATGGCAGCCTGATTTCAGCTAATGCAGCTGCCAGTAATAGCAGTGGTGGTGGTGGTGGCGGCGGTGGCATTGGTATTGTTGCCAAGTTCCCGCAACAGAGCCTGCAACAAAATCCAAATCATTTTCATCTTCATCACCACCAACACCACCTTCACAATCACAATCACAGTCATCATCATCACCAACAGCATCATACGAACAACACAAGTACTACCCACCAACAGCAACAGCAGCAGCAGCAGCAACATCATCTTCTTGCGAATAAAACTTTACAGCAGCAACAGCAACAACAGCAACAGCAGCAGCAGCAACAACAGAATAATGTAAGCCTAGTGAGTTGTGTACAATTCTAAAACATGTTTTTGTTAAACAATTTTCCTCATTTTTTTTTTTTTGTCTTTTGTATTGAAACAATTTCCCAATTGTCAAAAATAGATTAAAAGTGAAAAAAGAAAACAAAAAATGCAACTTAAGCAACATTTTCTAATAATTATGTTCTGTCTCTCTAACAGACTAATATTTCATTTTTTTTCCTAAACTTGTTGTAATTAAATGTCAAAATTGCAGCATATTTCAATAAATCGTTCAGCTACAGATGTGTAAATGGAAATAGCAGATGAATACTAAACAATTCAAAGAACTATTTACCATATGTTACCAGCTTTCCGTATACCCTTTCAAATGAAACATAAAATGAAATAAAATCTGTGGAGTAACAAATTTTTTTAAACCAAGGCCTATGGCAACACCATTAGTCATAATAAAGCCATTTTAATTTGAAACACATTTTATTATATCAAATTTTATATTTAAAATTTATGCTCCATTTTCACATTAAATTCGTACGAGAGATCAGCATTAAATCGTTTCTTCGCTACCCATAAGCACTCATGAAATTTTTAATCTAAGTGAGACAACAATAATGAAATTTAACTATGTACTCTGATTCATTCATGCTCACTAAAACTTTGGTTTATAAGTACAGGTTGAAATGCGTACAATGTTAACTTCAAACTCATACCATTCGAAATATGTTTGATTCATAAGCCGTACACATTTAGATTTATAACTTTAGAAAAATACTTCTGATAGGTTAGGTTAGGTTAGAGGATTCGTACTTGTCAATTAAGACAAGTACAGTACCCGGAGGTCGAATTGACCCATTGTACAACGTCCTAGTTTCTCACACCACTTATGTTGTGTGTGTTAATTTTATACATGAGTGGTGGGACCTACAGTTTAAAGTCGACTCCGAACGACAGATTTTTTGAGAAACTTTTCATGGCAATTATATTTACTCTCAGAGTTTTTGCCAGAAATCTGCTGAGAGGAAGTCGCCGAAAAAATACTTTTTGTATTTTGTCTTGATATCTGGCTTGGGGCACGAACCCTGGCTTTACGTCTAATAAGCCTACACACTACCTACTAGACTACGGCGACTTCATAAAAATACTTATGATACTTATAAATGACTCGGGTGACTCGAATCATTCATCAAAATTTACAGTCTTACTTGTTGTTGCATTTACAAAACAAAGAAAAAGGCACATAAGGGAAAAAGACAGAACAGCAAGCCGAGGAAACGCACAACCTTCTAGCAGGTATTTTAGTGTTTGCATGCGAATCATACTCATTTTGTGTCTCGTGTATATGTTGAGTTATGGAGAGTCGAAATCAACAACATCATACGTTTTGTTAAGTATGAATGTGATGAGTACTTCAAACTTTAAATATGAGTAGAGGTTCCATGATATTAAAAAAAGAATGAATGCGTATAAATATCAGAAATTATGAGTATGATTCGATTCTATTCCTCTTTTTGAATACTCATTGCTGATCTCTGGTATGAACGCACTTAAATGTTTAAATTCTAGTCATACTTCTTTAATGCCATATTTTCTGTTTGCTGACAATGAGAAGAAAAATTGCTAATCTTTATAAAAAAAACGACCACCCGTACTCTGATTATAACTTTTACACGTACAGACAGGCAGTCTCTTAATGAATTTTGAAAGCAGGTTGTCCTTCCCTTGCAATTAAAGAAGAAAAATGACAGTTGAATTAATATTGTTTTAAAACACATATCAAACTTATTTTCAAAACTGGTTTTGGCTGAACTTCACTAATTTACTCCCCTGCTTTGCCTTTTATATGGCAGGGTAAACAGTCTTCGCCTTCTCGAAATCTCTATTCATCTTTTTAAATAATCATTGCTGATCTCTGTTTCATTTCCCATTTCAAGTGGCACATAAAACGACATAAAAATCTGTGGAGTAAAAAATCTTTTTAAATCAAGGCCTCTAAAATATCTTATGGTAACACCATTAGGTATAATAAAACCATTTTGATATGAACCTTTTTTTGTATCACATTTTATATTTAAAATTAATGCTCCCTTTGCACCTTCAGTTCTTATTGAAATTAAATTCTTTGTTGCTATTTTTATTAACACATCTGTGTTTTTTAATAATGAACACATAATAAATTGTATATCGTCTGTCGATGCCAATAACAAATTGTTTCTTAACTAAAGTTCAACAATTGTAAACTTTTTTTCAATAACTTTTCCAATATGATGCATATTTTTTTAATAGTTTGTGATCAATTTTCTAAATCAGTTTACTTCAGCAATTTATATTTTTATTAAAAACTTAAAATCTTTTATAAAAAAGTTTTAGTTTAATTTGATTCAACGGCATTAAGTTTTTTTATTGTTTGGGAAATATTTTTTACGATGAAACGAAATCTGCTATAAATATTCATAATTTATATTCATTGGTATGTTTAGCCGGTTATTAGCCTTAAAATATGCTACAATATTTTATTGGCAATATATGTTTTTAAAAATCGTAAAATATTATTTTGTAGACAATAAAAAAGGAAATAAATTTTTACCATTACTAAATGTAAATGGAGACATTTGTAATATTTATTAGAATTTACTTCATCAATTCAGGATCCGTCCGTTCCTCCGCATAAAATATGTGAAATAGGAATTCTTTTTGAACTGATTCATTATTAAAGGGACCTTCTGAATAATTAAGATATAAAAAAGCGTGTCAACTTGAAAGATTTTAGAGAAACGCACTTTTCTCATCATCCGTTTTCAATTGAATTGGACAATCACATAAAAACATTGCATCTGCACCTTTTGTATTGGCTCACATACTCCCATTTAGCAGTGCCTTAACTGTTTTTATGCACAGTGTACACATGGTATAAAGTCTTATGTTTAATTAACGATAATCCATATCTCTACCTTGCCCATTATGCGCGTGATAGAAGTTTTAATATCCTTGTCGCTTCAAAATCCGCTATGCAAAGTATTTTCACCTTAGACGAATCAGTAAATTTTGTATACGAATGTATTCATAAATCCACAGATTGCTTAAAAGAATACTCTCCATATTTGTGACAATATTCTGTAATTCTTTGGGTGCTTTACAGCAGCTTCTTTCAGTCAGTGATATTCTCTAGACGTGAAAGATATCTCACACATTATGTTCTAGGACTCAAGTCATAGAATCAACTATCGCACATATAATTACTGAAGGAAGTCCATTCTGTAGCTCATCTACAGAGCAATGAAATTGCGGGTATCAGAAGTCTATGACTCTCAAAATGTAACATGTGCCATAGTAATACAGAAATATTCTGACCATCTTCTTCTTTAAGTCAATTGTATTTGGTACAGAACCCTTGTCAGGTGTTAATTCAACAGACGGAATATCTGGAGTTTTTCGGCCAATGTTCAAACAAAATCTGTTCCTACCAAACGCGGAGCCTTATCTGGATGCTGTGAATACTAGGCTCTGGGCGTTGAACTAGCTTTACATATGATTTCATACCTTCTGGCTTGTTACAAAGTATCAACATTTCTTTGCCAGTAGTGACTTGATATAAAAATTATTTCCTTTTATTGTGTCTGGGCTTCAACTCTTGACATACATTGTTGCCCTGTTCGGCCGTTATGAAAAAAGGGCTAATGGACAAGAGTTTAGCCCTCATTACGCCAATAAAACTATGAAACATTGTGTGGTAATGTCAAGCTTTGTTTAGTAGGTAGTATATTGGCTTATTAGACGTGGAGCACTGTTTTTTTAACCCCAGTCTATACATTTCGAGCACAACGGAATACGAAAAATATTTCATAGGCGACTTTCTCCCACTAGGCTCTTGCAAAAAGTCTTCTAAGAGTGAATTAACTTGTCATGAATAGTTTCTCAAAACTCTGTCGTTCGGAGTAGACTTTAAATTGCAGGTTCAGCCACTCATGGATAAAATTAACACACCATGGCTGGTGTGAGTAAACTTGGCTAAAGGGTTGAAATGACCAATTAAATAAATAAATATGTAAGTAATAGCATGTGTGTAAAGATAAATTCGTATTGGAAAATCCAAGACGCAATCCATAAATTTTAGCAAAGCCACATTAGGAGTTAACAGAGTAAAATTTCCTCTTAACAGAACAAAATTTGCCCTTAACAGAGCACTGTTAGCTGTTTGACAGTATTCATCTTAACAAGCTATAAGTACCATACTATATGCAAAGGAAGGTTCCAAGGCCTCTTAATATAATTAGCAATAATGTCACAGACAAAGTGATACGGTATAGGAGAAAATTGGCTTTGAAAATGGCATTTTCTCTATAAGATGGGGCAGTGGGCATTTTGGAACATATAGGAAATAGTACACCTACTGGACTATATGCAAATGGTAGTCCAGAGAGTCCTCTTTCGAACCATGGTAGTTGGATTTATTTTGAGAGTTGAGAAAATCGACGTCTTCCATCCCCCACCAACCATCCTTTACATTTCAACACTTTTGTTCACAAATAATAATGATCATAATGAGAATTAAATTTTATGTCAATAATTTGTAATAATTCCAAAGTAGAAGACTAATCTACTATTGCCACTGTTAAAAAGTTAACAGTGCTCTGTTAATAGCAAAGTTTACCCTGTTAGAGGCAAGAAGCGAAGCTGCTAAAAGTGTGGGTTTGCGTCTTTGGTTTTTAAATTCAAACTTATCTTCAAACACACAGCAATATCGGGGTTTGTGATTGTTTTTTTTTTTTGTTATAGAATACACTCCATTCACTGTGTTAGTATTAAAGATGTACTTATTTTAATGACCACATGTGTCTACATTTTTCATTATTTATTTTTATGCTACAAAAACTTTCCTTTTTTCCTTCTCCTTACGATATTCAATAAATATTTACAACAAATTTTTTAACAAAATCAAGAAGGATTTGTTTGTTTTTTTTTATAATTCTTCCGCTATTTCGGTTTATTTGCGTTATTGTTGTTGTTATTGTTATAATTTAGCGAATAACATATTTTTCTTTTATTGCCTCAAGTAAAAATATTTTATTTTCTCTTTTGTACTTTACGCACTGCAAAAACAACAACAGCAACAATAAATAATTCTTATAAATCTTAATCTACCAGCCAATACCCCAACCCAACTACAACATACTCATGCATTTACGCTACAGTAGATTTAAGTGTTTAACAAAATCCTTTACAATAAGACTAAATGACAGAGAGAGTGAGAGTGAAAGACCTAAGAACTAAATGTAACAATGTGAGAGAACATGAGTTCCATTCTATGGTGGTGTAATCCAACAACATTTGTCTCTTGTATAGCTCACATGTAATTTCTATTATTTCTTTATAAATCGTCTTTCCTTCCTGTGTTGTTTTATCCTTAACAACGACATCGAGAGTGAGTGAGCGAGAGTTAACAACACAAGTACGCGTGAGTAAATAAATAGTTTTTCTCCCACTCACATGGAACAGCTTAAGACAGAGAGAGAGTAAGGGAGAGAGAAAGTAGAAAAAAATGATTATATTTAATGCTTAAAGCCATTATAAGCATTTTCTAAAACACCGAGGAGAAGAGAGAAAGATGTTTGTATTTATTTATCTATATTTTTACGCTCTCAGATCTTCTTATATGTTTTACCTTTTTCATATGTTCTTTTTTTCTGTTTTTTGAGCGCCTGAAAGTATACACATGCTTAATAGCCACTCACGAAATCTAGATATAGCGTTACAAATGTCCTTATTACAGTTGCCATAACATTACAACATGTGTAGGTATTCATTTCGCAGGTGTTTCTTAAATTTTTTTACCCCCAGTCATACATAAGTTAGTTTTCATTTATTTTCATTCTGCTTGTCACTATTATACAATAAGACGCCGTGTAATTTTGTAAGATAAAATCTATTATGAGTATTAGTATGGTCTTTAAACCTCTCTAACATTTAATTGGATAGGACAGTTTAAATTGTTATCTTTATTGGTTATTAAAATTTATTACCATTTGTGGGCAAACAGCTTAAAACAATCGTATTTTCCTTTATAAGGTTGTAGTTTATACGTTTTTAAGTTTACAAACCTAAAAGTATGCTTTAAAAATTAAGCAAAAATAACCTATAAACAGTTGGTAGGAAGACAGCTTAAACCAATCGCATTTTCCTTTATAAGGTTGTAGTTTATACGTTTTTAAGTTTACAAACCTAAAAGTATGCTTTAAAAATTAAGCAAAAATAACCTATAAACAGTTGGTAGGAAGACAGCTTAAACCAATCGTATTTTCCTTTATAAGGTTTTAATTTGTACGTTTTTAAGTTTATAAACCTAAAAGTATGCTTTAAAAATTAAGAAAAAATAACCTATAAACAGTTGATGTTGATTTTATGTATTTAATTTGGTTTTATTTTTCAGTTTGTGGTTTAAATTAAACCATATTTTTAGGATTAATTGATAACAATTTTTTATAGCCAGCTTTTAGGAGCTTAGAATTTAAATTTTATTTGTTTATTTATATATGCAAATCACAGTAAACAAAATGTTTAGAAAATAAAATAAAACAAATAAACAAACCAAAAAACGAGTGAAATAAAATAAATCTGTTTCGTTAATATTTACGATAATAAATTAAACCCTAAAAGGCTGCAATAGATTATTAAGCCTGTATAATAAATTGCTTCTATACACTCTATATACGTTTTAAAAGGCTTTTTGTTACACTTTTGCTTAGCATTATAGATACTTAAAAATTATTTTTAAAATATTTCCTTGTTTTACGGCATTTTGTCTCCTAAATACTGTTTGTTTAATGGTTTAAAGGTTAATTCCCGGCTATTTAGGAATTTATAACATATTTTATTTTATTTCTAGCCTTAATTTCTTTTTCAAAAATACCAAATATTGTGTATTTAGTAAATGAAAATATTTTAATTAAATTATTGGCTATATTAAGCAGTTGAATTTTATTTGTTTGTTTATTTTGAAGTAAATTATTTCAACAATTTCTACCAAACAAATTCAATTAAAGTTTTATAGAAAATATACACACCGTGTGTAAATATTTTAAACAGAAAAAACCACGTATAATTTTTGTTTTTCTTTTTTTTTATTAAAAATTTACTGAGAAAAACAAACAAAATAGTTCAAGTGTTGAAGTAAAATAATTGTTAGAGGTTTTAAAATTTATTCAAATATTTTTTATTATTAAATATTCAATAGAAATTTATGTATTTAATATGTAGTTAAAAAAATTCTTTTGGAAACTTCTCGTATTTCCATAAATTTTTTTTATTTTACAAATTATTGTTCTGAAAGGCCAGTGTTTTAAAATTTTTTCTTATTTCTTTCCATTATTACGTCTTCCGTTGCCAATTTTTAGGCGAAACTGATTTTTATTGAAAATCTCAATTATTCTTTAAAACACATCTTATTCAATGTTTTTTTGTAAATACAAATAGTTTTGTAATCAGAATATAACTTTACAAGTGTGTACTGAGCCTGGGTAGTATATTTTCAATCAAAGTAAAAAATACATGCCTTGAAGTATGCCCCAAATTATTTTGTTCACACTCCTTTTCAAAAAAAAAAAATATTTCCATTTATTTGTTTTGTTTCTTTATCTTAGAAACGAAGAAAAAAAACTTATTTTAATCTAAACTTATATTATGAGAGATTCCAGATTAAAATTGCTTTCAAATCCCTTCGGAATTTTACAATTCTTTCTTTCTCACAAGATATTTTAAATTCTTTCTTTCCGTTCTTTGTAATTTTTATTGTCGGTTGAAATTATGCAGCAGAAGTGTTTTCTTGTTCTCTTTTTTATATTATATTTTAGTTTCAAATGTATTACATATTCAACTTCAATTCTTTGAAGCCAACAATTTATAGAAATGCAACAGATATTGTATTTCATAAGTTTCTCTTCTGTTTTTTCTATTATTTTGCTTGTTAAAATGCAAATCAATTTTATGCTGAAAACAAAAGCAAAATCTATTTTTCAACCATTAGTAATGGCATATGCTAGCGGTTTAAAGGGAAATGATATCATAATTGAGATGATTAATATCTTAATTCCTAAACGCCTTTTAGTTAAAATTTATTTTATTTCAAGGTTTTAAATACTCATACATGTACGCCCTTTTGTTAATTAAATTAAGATTTCATTTACACAAAAAATTGAAGCCTAAAATCAGGGGGAGAAATCAGGGAAAAAAGGCTAAAATTGTTTAATTAAATAAATGTTTGTCGAACCTTCTCGTTTTAAGCTTGATTTCTCCTTATAGTGATTTTTATGCTCCTAAAGGTATGCTTTGTTTTCAATGGCATCCCTTGATTTATACTTCAATTAAGTAGTTTATCAGCAATTCAACTTCAGCATTCCAGACTTTCAATTTCAATCTGTTCTGCTCTTAAAAAGAAAACAAACAAAAAACTTTATCAACAACTATTTCTGCCAATATTGATTCACCAGTAATTGTTTGTTTAACTTGCTATTTTTCTTTCTTATGTTGCCGGCACATAAAGGAAGAAAGAAACGGGAAAAATTTTAAAGAATTTTTTCTGTTTCTCTTAAGCTATACAAGCTACAATTTATTCGTTATAAAAAATTTATAAAAAGTGCTCTGTCATTGTGTGTGAAAATAGCGATATATTTTGTAACACCTAAAAGTATGCAATATATCTTAGGTTTTCAAAATATAATAGCTTAGCATCTAAAATATCTTTTCTGTAATGCTATCTTAAAACGATTCATAAATTCTTCTATCAACGCATCCTTAAGTGTCCTTAAAAAACATTATAAGTAACAAAAGCATTGTAGAGGTATGCTGACCTTTACAAAAGACTGTCACACCTTATGTTAAATTTTCAATGGAATTTTTTGCGTTTTCTTTTTTATATTAGAAAACATTAATTTTACTTGAGTGATAAAAAAGATCTTTTATAAAAGTCTGCCTTTCTTTTGATGACATCCCTAATGTATACTTTAAAATATTTTGTTGATGACATCCTTGAAAGTAGGCTTCATAGTATATTTTTTTACAATGAAAAGAAGACATGTTTTAAATTAATTATGATAATTTAGACATTTTTTTCCTTTTTTTGCTTTGTGAGACATCAGGTCTTTAATAAAAATTTATTTCAAAAGAATTCTCCTTGAAAGAGATTTTGTCATTGAAAGGCATTGCCTTTTTAAATGTTAAATAATGAATGGACGACAGCTAAATGGAAAACGAAAAAAAAAATTGTCTTTTGTGTTCATGAATTTGAAAGAAATTTAAATCATGTTTTATGTGTGTTTACTTTTCAAATATTATTTTTAAAAGATTTTCTTTAAAAATTAAAATCACTGGGCATGGAAGGTAAACTATGATACAGAAGGGTAAAAATTATAATCCTATATGGAATAGATTTATAGGAACAGTTCCTAAATCAGTTTATATTTATTATTCCTTCGAATAATATCTGCCAGCTGTTAATAACTCTGAAATTATTTTTTTTTGCCTGTACTTTTCAATTAAATGTTTCTCCCTTTTTTGTAATTAAAATGCCATATCTTTTTCCCCCTCCAAAAACAAATTCAAATCTCCGTATTTATTTTTTCATTTACAAATATTTTTAGTATATCTTGGGGTTAACCCCCCTTAGATACTATCTTTAATTGGCATTTAACATAAATGTTTATGAAAATCATTAGCATACTTTAGGGGCTTATGAAGTTTTATTGCTAAATTTTATACGTTTCGGTTAAGATAATTAAAACCAGAGAAGGCAATGAAAAACTGTTTACGACTCTTTTCGAATACTCAAGCTCAAGTAATAAAAAAAATAATCATCCCTTATGTTTTGGTATATTGCCTAAAAATAGACTTCATATGGAGGATGTTTATTAAAATAAATGAATGTGGCAGCTTTAAAAGCTTTCAATGTTTATTTTTTGTTTTTTCGCCTTAATGAGTTAAAAAAGAAATGAAATTATTTCGAATACACTACAAAGTATGCTACAAATAACTTAATCATTGTGCAGCTATTAATAGGGTCAGCGAAGTGTTAAACGTTTTTAAAAATTTCATATGTTTTAAATATTTCTATTGGCAACTTATTGTAAATTTTTTTTATTTTTCCTTACTTAAATAGAACAATTTTTAACTACCGGTAGGCTTATCAATCCCAAAGGACAAATTATCAATCTATCAATATGCTGGAATTATTTCTCCATTTATTTTTTGCTGTTAAATTTAAATGGAAATTTTTTTCCGTATAAACTAACGTCCTTAGGGAGAAATACATGTTGGATTTTCTTTTTTTTACAGTAAAAGTAGACTGCGAATACAGTTATTATATGTAAACAGATTGATATGCATTTCG
The DNA here is from genome assembly GCA_932273835.1 of Sarcophaga variegata. Lineage (NCBI taxonomy): Eukaryota > Metazoa > Arthropoda > Insecta > Diptera > Sarcophagidae > Sarcophaga > Sarcophaga variegata. The sequence goes on along the minus strand of OW026362.1, from coordinate 111,103,466 downwards.
GCCATAAATTTATTGATAGATTTTATAAAAACACGTTAGGATGTTTTAAAATATATTTAAACATACTAAAAGTATGCTACAAATATTATTTTGTACCTTAAAGTATGCTAAACATTTATAATTATTTTCTAACTCATATATTTTCCTAAAAGTATGCCATTAAATAAAGCTTAGGTTAGATTCTGGACGAAATCGGCATGCGGTAGTAACATAACCATGGGCATTACATGGGATTACAATTCTATATACACTCTCTGGCTCCTGGAAGCATAGCCCGTCTTTTACATTAAGACAAAGAATCTTAAGAAAACTGAGGAGATATTTTTTTATCCTTATTAGTACTGATAATTCCTTGTGATTTTGTACTGACCACATAAAATATTGATTTTTACCTTTTACCGAGACTAGGCAATGGGGAGGAAAGAACAAACTCTAGGCTGAGGGATCATTAAGCTGCAGCTTTTGGTCCTAATAGCTCTTCTAACTGTTCAGGGTATTACCGAGTATTAAATAACTTGATAATGAAACAAGAGTGACATTCAAATGTAATGTATTTACTGAAGAACTAACCAATGCAGGCCAGTTTCAAAGCTTATCCGGTTCATATTTGTGTAATTGTGGAGGTTTTAATGTATTTAGAAGCTAGATGCCAGATAGAGAAGCATAATCATTTGTGATATAACATAGAATCAACGTATTGATGTTTGTTGTGGTGATCAGTGTAGACTACCTAATGGACCCCCATTTAAAGGAATTAAGTACTCAGTATAAAGACTTTAGTTAACTCTGCAACTGTTGCAACTGCAGATGGACGCAATTTCTTCTATACGTTGTGTAGTCATACAAGAAGGCTAACCAATCCTAGCTTCAATTTTTTTAGGCCCCTCAATTAAAATGTTTCTAAAACTTCTTTCTGATCTTTTATTTTTTGCTTAACTAGTCTTAAGAGTTAGACTAGTTCTTTCGAAACCGTCTTTATTCCGTTAAACATGAAAATTCTAATTCCCTCAGCACGCTTTAAAATGTGTTTTGTTCGAAAGTATGCTACAAATTGTTTAATTTTTCATTCCCTCCTAAAGATATGTTATGAAATTACTACTGCAACATAATAATATTACATTTAATTTCGTAGTTTACTATTTGCATACTAAAAAACAAAATAAAATTCCGAAATAACACCTAAAGTAGGCAACATTTTTATACCTTCCAACCAAAGCCATAACTTTACAAGCTGCAAAGCATTTCCTTACCACATACTTCCTTACATACATTCTTTTCACATTAGTTTTGTGCATCTTTTTTCATTTTTATAAAATTGATTCTGTTCCCCCAACTCGGTGTTAATGTTGTTCTGATCGCTGACAAATAGTTGTGAGCGTTGTGAGCGTTAGAGCTAAAGTAACAACATCAATATTTTGTTAGCACTTAAAAATGTTTTTGACATTTTTATTTGGCAAAACAAACTTTCATTCTATTACGCTCCGTACCTCAATCATTCTCCCCTTGCGTCTATGCTAGGCTAGCACATGCTGCAGAACGAGAGGGAAACTATAATAATTTTCTGCTTCTTTTTCCATTTCCTGTTAAATTAAATTTTTTTTGCTATTTTTCATACGAAAATCATATGAATGGCAATTTACCCAAAATACACACAGCAATTCACAAGGGCAATATGTATGGTATGTAGGCATGTATTTTAGTGTATAATATTAAATATGCATATGCTAGTGTGTGTATGTGTGTGTATGAGTGTGCATGCCTTAGTTCAATTTATGCACAATACTTTTACTCGGATATGTTCCATGTACATGTATTTACCCATAACAAGTGGTAAAATGTCGCATTTTACACACTCAATTAAATTTAGGAAAACATTCCAATCTCTATCCCGCTCCTGCTCTCTCTTTCTCTCTTATGTATACAATTTTTGTTTGTATATGTAAGCGAAAGTTTCAATAAATGTGTTTGTCTGTCTGTCTGTGTATGTCTGTCCTTAGAAGTTTATGTAAAAGAAAAATTTAAATGACAGTGGCACTGGCACAAATTATTGTTGGTCTATGACATCTGTATGTGTGTATGGGATCCTTACACTCATTGCTACTATTGCCTCTGACACTCTCTTCCTATTGCAATTCCTATTATAGCTGTTGTTGCATGTAGCAAATACTGTATAACAAAAGCTCTGCTTGTTTAGTTTTTCACCAAAAATATAATTTTTGGAAAAAAATTTTTGTTTTTATTTCTCTTCATTTGATTGTCTGTCGACTGCTTTTAGTTTTTAATGTAGTTGTAGAGTATGTGGCAGTGGCATAACAAATTTTATTGAGTTCGTTGGTGGCACTGATTATTGTCCATGTCTGTCTATTATTTAGGAACTGCTGCACTGTACATGGTATATAAGTTCCATAAAAATGAGGCAATTTTTGTGGGTTTTAGTGAAAACAAACTTATTCGCCATTATTTCAAAATTTAATTAAAAAATGTTGGCAATGTTTTCATACATATGTGTGTGAAGATAAATTCGAATTTAAAAACCCAAGACGCAATCCATAAATTTTAGCTGCGCCACATTTGGCGCTAACACAGCAAAATTTACTCTTAACAGAACAAAATTTGACCTTAACAGAGCAATGTTAGCTGTTTAACAGTATCCATCTGAACAAGCTTACTTGTTTAGGAGCTAATTTTAGGCTATACGTTAGGTCTGTGAATAGCAAATTTTTCTCTGTTAAATATGGCGCTGCTAAAATTTATGGATAGCGTCTTGGATTTTCAAATTCGAATTTGTGTTCATACATACTGTTTTCGTACGGGTTTAATATATAAATAAAAATTCTTCTTTAATCGTTATCGCTACTCGTACGTTAATATATTTGTAGGGTCTACTGGCGTCTACTTACATACGTACATAATTGGGTATTACAATCCTTCCGTCAGGATTGCGACCTAGCTTCTCACACTACTTTTTTACATGAGTGGCGGGACCTAAAGTTTAAAGTCGACTCCGAACGACAGATTTTTTTTTTTTTGAGAAACTGTTATTGTCAATTTTATTTACTCTCAGAGTTTTTGCCAGAAATCTGCACAGAGAAAGTCGCCGAAAGAGTATTTTCATATTTTCGTTTTGATGTCTGTCCTGGGGTTTGAACCGTGGCCTTAAATTGAGGTACTAGCCCGCTGTAAAACTGCTCCAATGAATCACTCGAGTTTTGTAACCTAATGACGTTGATGTGCACTGACAACCCCCTTAAATCCCTTTATTTAAGCTAATACTTCCATATATACAGCCTAAAATTAGACTTCAGAAATTTATAAACCCACGTTAATATTGAAATATTTGCTTCAAATTTATTTTTATTTAATTGGCGGAGACATGTGTTTAAATAAATTATTTTTATTTTTGCATACCTTCTAGGCGTAATGAATCCTACAATAATTTTAATTTATTCATAAACACGATTTCCTCTTATACTTCCCATATTATTTTAAGGTTTCTCTGCCTTTTTTTAACAAATTCAATAATTGCATGTTCACTGACTGCGTTAATAATTATTAAAAAACGAAAACGAAATAAAACTTCCGACCATTACCTAACACCAAGTATTTCCTCATTATCACACTAGAAATAAATCATGTAGTAGAGAACACTTTAACCAAATCCCACAATTAACCAAGTGGCAAACGAGCGAGCGAGCGAACCCAACTAGCCAGCGAACCAACCAACCAAGCAATTAACTGCCCAGCAAAAACTCATCATCACTGGTTGCCTTCCTTGTAGGTTAGTTACACTAACCTTGACCTAAACATGTTTAAAATAACAATAAAAACAAAGAATGTCAGCAGTTGGGGGCAGCGAAGGATTAAATTTTTCTAACTTTATGCCACGTTAACTGTTGTTAATATTTGAATAGTGTGTGTGTGGGGGGTAAGAACGAAATTTTCAATTGGCCTTTGCATGTGTTAATGGCAAGAGTTTAAAGAGAGAAAAAAACTCAAGACTCATACCAACCAGCCACAACAATCGTTTAATTGCCTGTGAAATTTCCTTTTAAATGTGAAGTTCTCTTTACATTTTGCCCTTTTAGTTAGGGAGTGTTAGTTCAGGTGCGTTTCCAAAAAAGAGAGAGAAGAGGAGGATATTTTCTTAACCATTGTCAATGGAAAGAACATTGTTTCCCTTTAATTTTATGAAACATTTTTACTTAACGTATGCTTTGCTAGTTAGGCGATATGAAATCAGAGAGATTGAAACTTGTACATGAGTTTATTAGATCACAGTCCTAGGTAGCCTAGTCGTCTTTAATTACTCTGTTCAAGAGGACCAAATTTAAAGATATATGGACGCCAGAGTAAATATTGATCTTCAAATTGCGGCGTATTTTAATATATTGTTACGTTTTTACTTTTTAAAAACGTTTAAAATATGAGCTCGTAGATTGCAAATAAAATGAATATAAATTTGTGTTTAGTTTTAATTAAAATTCTTTATTATTCGCACAATTCTGTATGTCACTGTTCACAACTTGATGTAAACAACAACAATTGCCTTTATTTGTTATTCCTCAGTTTATACCCTTTGCATAAACAATAACAATTACTAGGCAATTATTCGACAGATCTTTATAACGGAGATCTTCAAATCACGATTACTCTCTTCAAACGTACTGTTCATGACTTCGCCTTCTCGAAATGTATTTAAATGTAAACATAGTTGTTTACATTTATTATTGTAGTGTTGTTGTTGTATTTTTGTTTACTTGTTTATCATTTTCTTTATGCTGGTGTTTGTTGTTAATATAAAGCAGTACGATAATTTATAAACAGGTTTGTTTACCTAATTATTTTGTTTTGTGGCTTTTGTTTATAATTTTAATGTTAAGCAATGTAAAAGCAAAACTCCAGTATCTAGATTTTTTTCATTTTCGTAACATTTTTCTCTGGAATCGAAATTCCACTCGCCTTCGAATTTTGTAAACAGTTTGCATATCTAATACTGTGGTCTTCTGTGAACGTAACCCATCAATTCCGTTTGTAATCCGGAAGAAAAAGAAAAAACAAATTTTTCATGGTTTTCGAATTAAAAACGAAACAAAAATTAAAAGATTTCAATATGTTTGCAAGTATTCTATCTAGGAATCTGTCCAATAACTGTATATACTCCCTCAATACCTCTTCAAAACCTTTGCAAACACTATACTCTGGTATCGTCTCTCGGACCCTTAAATCCTCAATAAAGGATAACAGCAACAACGAACACTTCAGTAAAATCATGTAGAACCTACTTTTACCACAAGACCAAGAAGTGTAGTCACCGTAGTCTGTTGGCGTATTAAATGAGCATCTGTAGTTCAGCCTCTGATTCAGATATGTCGAAATGAGCAAATATTTTTTCAACAACTGCCTCTCAGCAGATTTCTGGCACGAACTCTGATAGTAAAATAAAATTGTCATGAAAAAATTTCTCAAAAATCTGTCGTTCGGAGTCGACTTTAAACTGTAGGTAACGCCACTCATGTATAAAATTATCGTACACAACATAAGTGGTATGAGAAGCTAGGTTATAATCCTGACTAAAGGGCTATAATGACCAATTATGTACGTAAGTTTTCAATTGTTTGAATTCAACCCCACATTTACACCTTCTGTGTGTGCTACCAGTGCTACTCTCTATTGTTATACACTAAATGCCACTTTTATGGTTTCCTTAGCACATTTCACGTTAATACTGAACATGAAAAATAAAACATTTTAAGCGTGGAAATAATTTTACATTTTTCCCCCCTTTCTTTTCGCATTTCCTTGATAGGATTAATAATTTTTCTTTCATACTTTTAAGGTTACTGCTCATGGCAGTACACCCACCATCACCTACTCCTTCTCTATGATTATTTTTTTTCTTGAGTTTTAATAGCAACGAAAACGAATTTTTGTACAACAAAATGAAACCATTTAGGAAAGTGTTTAATAACGTTTAGCAATTACTTATTGTTGTAGTTGTTGTTGTTTCTTTCAATTGCTATTGTCGTCCTTGTTGCATGTTGAGTTAACATTTAGTTGTGTTGGGCGTTTAAATAATGAAATTGACATGAAAATAAAAAATTTCTTCCTTAAATTCTTGAAAGAAATATTTTGAATGCCAATGGAAAGATTATGATGTTAGGAAATTGCAATAATTTCTTGCTCACTTTAGTCAGGATTACAACCTGAATCTGACGTCACATTTCTAGTGTGTTTTAATTTTATACATAGGCGGCGGGACCTACAGTTTTAAAGTCAACTACGAACAACAGATATTTGAGAAACTTTTCATGGCAATTTCATCTAATCTTAGAGTGTTTGCCAGAAGGCTAAATATAAATAAATATTTTTTCATATTGTTACGAAAATGAAAAATCTAGATACTGGTGTTTTGCTTTTACATCGCTTAACTTTAAAATTATAAACAATAGCTACAAAAACAAAACAATGCAAGTAAACACACTTGTTTACAAATTATCGTACTGCTTAATATAACAACAAACACCAGCATAAAAAAATGGTAAACAAGTAAACAAAATATACCAACAACACTACAAGAATAAATGTAAACAACAATGTTTACATTTATGTAAGCAACAATGTTTACATTTATGTAAACAACAATGTTTACATTTATGGAGATTTCCAAAAGACGAAGTCATAAACGTTCTCTTTCAAGAACATTCATCAGACTGTTTACACTGCCATATAAAAGCCAAGTCAAAGCAGGCGAGTTAGTTAGTGAAGTTCAGTCAGTCTTGTATGAAGACGCGGTGCGTTTGAAGAAAGTAGTCGTGGTTTAAAGATGTCCGTTACAAAGATCTGTCGAATAATTGTCTAGTAATTGTTATTCTTTATGCAAAGGGAAGCAACAGAGGAATAACAAGCAATGCAAATGTTGTGAACAGTGGCACACAGAATTGTGCGAATAATAAAGAATTTTAATTTAAACTAAACACAAATTTATTTTTAAGTTTTTATGCACTCTACGTTTAAACGTTTTTAAAAGCTAAGAACGTAACAATATTTCATTTAGTTCGAGATGTCAGGACTGGGGATGGAACCAAGTCTTCTGATAAGCCAACACACTACCTACTACACTATAACGACTTCATCTGCTCTTCTCTTTTATTAACTGCCTGTTATGATTGAGTTCTATTATAATTACATATCAGTCTTCCAATTGCCCCAGAGAATTCTGCATTAACTTTTTCGTAAATTTGGGTAAATCTTGAATCAAATAATTCTTTTAGCTTTTTTGAAATTGTTGGAAATTTTAATTTTTGGTTTCTGTAATATTATTCGATTCGTCCTTTCAATATGCATATATTGACACCCATTAAGGGTATGCAAATCATCATCATCCTCATGATAATGAATATTTGTTTTGTTGTATGTAATCAATACCAATTTCATACAACTTTTTATTGATGCTCATCAAGTATTCCTGATAATTTCATTTGATTTGTTTCCCCGTTTTTTCTGTTGTTGTTGTTGTCTATATTAAAGTGTTTCCCCCCTAAGCGTATGATAAATATGCAATTCGTTTAAATATGTAAAATAATACTCATACGCCCTCGTTTGTTATCTCCCTTTGGTTATGTAGAAATTGGAAAACGTGTCAAGAAAAACATGAGAAATACAAGCAAAATTATTCAAATTCAAATTTTTTGGAAAATAGAAAACAAAAAAGGGATTTAACATTTAAAAAGAGGGACAAATAATCAAATTTAAACAAAAAATAAAAAAACGTAGAAAAAGGAATAAATAATGGCCAAAGAATGCCAACAAAAAAAATCAAACAAATCATCATCAGCAATATACGACACACTGAAACATTAAATGAAATTCAATACAAAATATAATGAGATTTTCTTGTTTAACAAGTATGGAACGTATCCTTTTTCTGCTTTCCTTTTTTTTATTCTTTTTCCTCTTGTATTTAAAACAAATCATTTTTGTCTTGTATTTTTTTTTTTGTTTTTTTATTTGGTTGTGTTAATGGAATTGAGAGAAAATCAAGAGTAGAAAACATGAAATGAATATGAAGAAGAAAAAAAAGCTGAACAATTTATAATCAAAATCAGCATTCTGGTGTATGTATTATATTTTCTCTAAGGCATACGAGGGCAGCCACAAAAATTTTTCAACCACTTTGTTTTGAATTTTTCTTTGGAGAAATCAAAAAGTGACGTTTGCAGGTTAGTTTTTCTACTCGGGCAAATAACATCTGTACATACATACATACATAATTGGTCTTTGCAATTCTTTAGTCAGGATTACGACCTAGCTTTTTCACACCACTGATGTTGTATGTTTTAATAATTTTTATCATGAGCGGCGGGGCCTACAGCTTAAAGCCGCTTCCGAAAGACAGATTTTTTTTTTTTTTTTGAGAAACTTTCCGTGGGTATTTTATTTTCTTTTTAATTTTTTTTTTTTTGCCAGAAAACAGGTGAGAGGTAGTCGCCTAAGCAATATTTTTTCATATTGTTACGTTTTTACCTTTAAAAAAAAACGTTTAAAATGTAAACTCGGAGATTTCAAATAAAATAAAAATAAATTTGTGTTTAGTTTAGTTAAAATTCTTTATTATTCATATAATTGTGTGTTTACAACTTGATGTAAACAACAACAATTGCTTTGTTTGTTATTCACCTGTTTATACCCTATCGCATAAACAATAACAGTTACTAGGTAATTATTCAACAGATCTTTGTAACGGATATCTTCAAACCACGATTACTCTCTTCAAACGCACCGAATCTTCACACAAGACTGGCTGAACTTCACTAACTTACTCGCCTGCTTTGCCTTGCTTTTTATATGGCAGGGAAAACAGCCTGATGAATGTTCTTGAACTACTACTAGACCACAGCGACTCCACACGGTCGAATTGCTGTTGACTAATTGTGGTGTATCAGCTAACTGAAACGATAGTCTGAACTACCAGACATCGATACTGCTTGAGATTTGGAGGTAAAGACCGCGACCATTAAAGCACTTCAGTACTGTTTTCATACTCTGTTTTGAAGTTTGGGCTGGGGTTTGAAACACGACTACACGCCTTATAAGCCAACAGTCTACCTACTATGCCTTTCTCTGTTAGGCTAACAAAATTTTGAAACCACCTTCGTATGTAAAAGTATGCTTAGCTATAAATGTTAAGTGTGAAAAAAAGGATAATACAACCTCTTTCTATTAACAACAACAACAATAAAAAAGAAGTGAATAGAATAGAACCGAAAAAGAAAATAAATTCTTTTAAAGAGTCAAAAAGAAAAACAAAAGCATGAGGACAGCAACAAGAGATGATAAAAATAAGTCCATAAAACGTATGACATTCTATTGCGTGTATTTATCTATCGTTCTGTCCGTTTTACCGTCCATACATCCATCCATCTATCCATCTGTGTGTCTGTCTCTCTCTATGTTTTCTGTTTATATTTGTGAGAACAAAAAAAAGCATTGAACACACAAAAAAGAAAACCTTTATAAATGAGTGACCAAATTTTTGTACATGTTTTGATTATAGCTGTATATGTATGTTGTTTTTATTACAATAACAACAACACCATCGACAACAATGGAATGAGATGCTTACAAACGTGTTTAGAATTTGATAACATTTAATAAACAGCTTAGAAAATAACTGCCACCAGCAAATGTTACGAAAAAAAAACAAAGGACTGAAAAGGTAAAATAACTAAAACATATACAAATACAAATACATGTTGTATTTACAACATGCACATGTATTGACACATACATACATGTATTGTCAAATGTCCTCAGTTGCCTAAAATAAAAAATATACAGGGTGTGAAGAGGAACTAGGGATTTGAGTTAACAAATCATATATACATATTTGTGAAAAATTTTCTTTAAAATGTACTAATGGTGTGTGAATGTATGAAGATTAATGGTAAATTTTAGCAGCGCCACATTTGCCGTTAACAGAGCAAAATTCCCTCTTAACAGAACAAAATTTACCCTTAACAGAGCACTGTTAGCCATTTAACAGTATCCATCTGAACAAGCTCACTTGTTTAGGAGCTAATTTTAGGACATATACGAGGTCTATGAGTACCATACTACACGCAAAGGAAGGTTCCAAGGCATCTTAATATAATCAGCAATATAGTCACATATAAAGTGACGCAATTTGGCTTACATACATACATACATAATTGGTCATTACAACCCTTCAGTCAGGATTACGACCTTGTTTCTCACACCACTTATGTTGTGTGCGTTAATTTTATACAAGAGTGGCGGGACCTACAGCTTAAAGTCGACTCCGAACGACAGATTTTTGAGAAACTTTTCATGGCAATTTTATTTACTCGTTGCCTGAAATCTGCTGAGAGGAAGTCGCCGACGAAATATTTTTTTCATATTTTCGTTTTGATGTCTGACCTGGCGTTTGAATAGTGGGCTTACGTCTAATAAGCACTACCTGCTAGACTACGGCGACTTCATTGGAAACTTTAATTACATGACAAAATACTATGACTCCTCAAGGAAGTCCAAGACGATCGACTATTACGGATACGAGGAAATAGGAAAACGATATGACGCACCTTGTCTACGACTCCATACATGTTTTCAATGATGCCTCGAGGCCATCAGATAATGATTGGTTGGTTATACCATACCTCACCCGGCTACATAGAAGTTGTAGTCGTATGTTCTGTTGTGTTCTCTACCTTCAATAACTTTGTCTCTTTCGAAGATATAAACGTAGTTTTTGATAGCTAGACAGTTATCACGTCATGTCGTAAAGGTAGATACCAAAGGATGATGCAGCTCGAGTAATATTCTGCTTTATGGTTCGATATCCATGTGTGCAAATGGCGGTCTTAAACATTCCATTTTAGTTTTGAAATCTAAAATTCTTAACTCTTAACTGGTTAAGCTTTGCAGCATCATTCCAAGCTTGACTCTGAAATTTTACTTCATTTTTGCAAGCCTAGTCTATATGGCTCTGGAGATTTAGAAGATCTTTGCTGTTTGAGTACCAACTAAATGGGTTCAAAGCTGTAATATTTTAACTTATTAGAATCAAGAACCTTTAAAATCCTTTAAAATTATCATTTAATTTTGTATACTTTTGTTAATGTTAAATTTACTCCAGTTTCAGTTTGTTTTCAACTTAAAATTAAAAATTTATTAAAAAAAATGTGAATTTTCCTGTTAAGAAATTTGATGCCATTTAAAATATCTTGCAGATATAAAAAAGTAATTTCTATTTTTAATCTCAATTTAATGTACACCCTTCTCTTGTCTCTTTACCACCCTGACGAGTATGAAATATATTTGAAAAAAAAAAAAAATTAATAACACTTTGGACTACGCCTACAGCTTTTCATTTCATTTTATTGCCAATCATGTCCAGTAATGTGTTGGATGAAATGAAAAAATATTACTTATATGATGACCTGGCTTGAATGACTCAATAATTAAACGATTCAAAAGGTTAAAGGTGAAAAGAGAAAATATTAAAACAAATTGAAACAAAAATAATGTGAAAATATAAAAACTCTCAAATATGTATATGTTCCTTTCCTTTATGGTTAAATTAATTGTATTCTTGTTCACATATAAACTTTATTGTAAAATGCCAGGACATTTTTTCAGTTTTGTGGGCAACGTGGAAAAATTATCCATACCTATCCCTTACGTCCAGTTTTGACAGTAGTTCAGTAAGGACTTGGTTGACGGTATTCGCCTTCAACTAAAATGTTCTCATGTTAGAGTTGAGTAAGTACCCATGCCTTTTGCTGTATCTGAAGATAAATACGAATTTAAAAACCAAAGACACAAACCCACACTTTTAGCAGCTCCACTTCTTACCTCGAACAGGGTAAAGTTTGCTATTAACAGAGCACTGTTAACTGGTTAACAGCGGCAATAAGCAGATTAGTCTTCTACTTTGTAATTATTGCAGCCTATTGGCATAAAATAAAATAAAATATTATTATTTGTGAACAAAAGTGTAGAAATGTAGAGGTTCGAAAGAGGACCCTTTGGACTACCATTTGCATACAGTCGGTTTGGTATACTATTTCTTATATGTTCCAAAATGGCCACTCTCAATAGCATATCACTTTATAAGTGACTGTATCGCTGATTATATTAAGAGGCCTTGGAACCTTCCTTTAAGTATGATAGGGTACTCATAGACCTAGTATATGTCTTAAAATTAGCTCCTAAACAGGTGGGCTGGTTCAGATGGATACTGTTCAACATCTAACAGTGCTCTGTTAATTTTGTTCTGTTAAGAAAAAATTTTGCTCTGTTAACGCCAAATGTGGCGCTGCTACAATTTATGGATTCCGTCTTGGATTTTCAAATTCGAATTTATCTTCACACACATTGCTTGTTGCAGTGTTCGACTTGTGATAACAATATCATCGAATTGCACATGAAATATGTAAAAAAATTTAAAAATGTACCCGTGATTTATTTGTTACATCGTTGCTGATATTTATAAATTGAACCCATCACATAATATACATCTACCCTGACGGAAGTATCGTGTTGTTGAGAAAGGAGCTTCACTATTATAGCTAATGAGCTCGTGTCAGTTACGTCCCTATCTACCCGATCTTAATATCGTTCCAGGAGTTCCAAACTCATTCATGTTCTTAATCGTGGCGATATTCCTTTTGAGATACATTTCCAGAAGTTTTTCATTTTATCACAGGCTTTTAAGGAATGTAGGTAGGTAGGTTGGAGTGGTAGCTTTAATACCAAAAGCTCACTTGAGCATGCATAGCGGCCCGTTGTGACGCCAAAACGGCACAAAATATCTCTTCTCATTTTTTCTATTACGGTTTTTCAGGATCTTTGAACAAATTTTACTCGGTAAGCGTGTGAATCTGTAAACATGTATTGGTTGAAGTGTTCAAGAACTTTTGGCGATTGAGTACTACTCCTCCTCTACATTTAGTGTCGCTTGACCTTCCTATGATGTTTACGACTGATGTTGTCTTCTCTGAAGAGTTTTGTTCATAGGGCTCTCTGGTAGGACTAATTGAATGGAATTAAAAACTTCTTCTATTACAGTTATATCGTTCTCTTCAACTGTTTATTCTTTTAAACTAAAAACTCTTTAAAGAATCGTTCAATGACTCAAGTAAGAATTCATTTACCCTGCCATGAGTATTATTCGAGACACAAATCATTTTTTAAAATTATTAAAGTATTCATAATAAAAAGTTAATAAATTTTGTTGTTAAGAACACTTTATTAAAAATGCAAATTTTCATATCATAAGGTGTTGATTATTTATTTATATTGTTTAAGTAAAATTTATGACTTCACCCTCCTAAGTAGGAGTATATGGGAAAAAATAAACACGAATTACTTGAACTGTATGACAGATATTGTACGAGTATGTGTATTGTTGCAAAGAATTTAGTCAAATAGCAAATATACACTCACATACCACCATATCATAAACATAAATGTGAACAAAATGCTTTCCTAGTTATTTTTATTTTAATCTTCTCTTCTCTTATACCTTTAAATGACATTTAGTCGTATACACAATATAAATAAGAAATACACACTCACTCTCTCTCTCTCTTACTTACTTATACACCTATAAACTAGCAAAAACACGTATGGCAATAGAAACGTGCTGTTGTTGTTTCTTTTTTTTCTTTCCTTTTTTGTAAAATGAAATGAAATTTTTGTTACTCAGTTATTTGTTATCTTATCTAATACGATATCATAAATTTACCCAAACACACACACACATACACATACATGAAATAAAAAGAGGAGAGAAAAAAAATTTTTTACTCCAAAAATGATATGAAAGCCATACACACTTAATGTTCACATACAAACACGTTCTCATATAGTACTAACATACTAGTACATAAATGTGTATTGTATAGAAAAGTGTGTCTCTGTGTGTGTGTGTACTTGTGTTTGTTTTTTTGTGTTACAAAATAAATGTTGTGTTAAAACTTTTTCTGTTCATTTTCTGTTATTTTTTTGTTGTTTTTTTTTTCTCATTGTTTTCTTGTAACAATTCACTCACATAATATTGTATGTGTGACTGTTAAGGTGGTTTTTACTATCTACAACTACAAGAACATTTACAGTCTCACCATTGATAGATAATAATGATTGATTCAGAAATAATTTCTAGGTAGTATAGGGCACGTCGTTACATCCGCCTGAACGTTAGAATTAAATTTTTAAGCCCCAAATGTATTCCTGTGGAAAACCTGTTAAAATTCATTTCCACAACAGCTTGTATTGTTTTTAATTAAAATAAGTACTTGCTTCACACTTTACTATGGCTTACTTAACATCTCAGTCAGAATTACGACCTAGCTTCTCATACCATCCATGTTATGTGTGTCAATTCTATCCATGAGTAGCGGGACCTACTGTTTAATGTCGACTCAGAACGACAGAGTTTTTGACAAACTTTTCATGGCAATTTTATTTTATTCTCAGAGCTTTTACCAGCAGATTACTGAAACGAAGTTGTATTTCATTTTGTACGAGATATCTTAGTCATGGGTTGAACCACGAGCCATCGTCTAATAGTCAAGGCACTACGTGATGGACTACGGCGATCAGTGTGGTTAATACCGATAATAACATTGCTGCTCAGTAACTACATACATACATACATACATACATAATGTGTTATTACAACCCTTCAGTCAGGATTGCGGTCTAGCTTCTCACAGCATCCATGTTGTGTGTGTTAATTTTCTACATGAGTGGTGGGACCTACAGTTTTAAAGTCGATTCCGAACGACAGATTTTTGAGCAACTTTTCATGGCATTCATATTTACTCTCAGTTACAATGATCTAATAAATAATATGAATAATTATCTAGTAATTATTATTGTTTATGCAAAGGGTGTAAACAGAGGAAAAACGAACAAAGCATTTGTTGTCGTTTACATCAAGTTGTGAACATTGGCAAACAGAATTGTGCGAATAATAAAGAATTTTAATTAAAACTAAACATAAATTTATTTTTATTTTATTTTCAATCTACGAGCTCATATTTTAAACGTTTTTACCTTTTAAAAATGTAATAATTGAAAATAGTTCAAATAGAAAATAGTGGTGAATCTCAAGCTTCCAAGGAATCCAAATTTGGTCTAACACAGTCGTCAGCCAGCTGGGCTAGTCTTACTATGCATCTGCAACGGTATTGCAGTTCACCAATTTATGTTATTCTATGTAGTACTCCATTAGCTCAATTACGGGTGTAAAGGCCGTACTTCCAAATATTCAATTCAATACTAGGATTACCGGCAATCTGTATATAATTTGTAATGAATTGGATTAGCAAATTTAGAAGTCTAATGATGGGCGCAGGGATTTGAACGGGAGTGCTATTAAATGAGCCCAATTGGGTGCCGTCTACGTGGAAGGAGTAGTTCGAACGCTGTATCAAAAGCGATTGAAGAGACTTTTGGCTTCAAAAGACCTTAAAAGAAGTCTCCTGGAAGAGGACATAAGCAAAAGGCTCTACTTCCGTTGTGAAGAAATATTAGTGCGAACTTGTGACCTCGATCATTCAAAAAAGTTTCTCAACTGCGATGAATTTTGCTGTGAAATTGGAACTAAATAGCTTGAGGATCCTTTGGGGGACACTTACATGTCCCCGAGTGTTGCATTCCATATGTGACTTACTAGTTATACAACATCTTTATTATAGCATTGTGTGTACAAAGTACGGTGTAATATAGTTCGACTTGACCTATTGAAATTTTTCTGCTTTTCAGTAATAGACTCCTACATAGTCAGTGATAGAACCACACATAGAGGTTGAGAGTGAGTGAGACAAACAATGAATATGTATATGTATGTATGTAAGTGATGTAAGGTTTTTGTTTTTTCCATATTGATTATGAGGGGTTGATTTCTATCGATATCTGTATTTATATTGTACAGTTTGTGTTGTAATTTCCACACAAACAACCAAACAAACGTAATATATTTCGTATTTGTTTTCATTTCCGTTCATAACAAGTTATATCAAGTGTAAAATTACTATGATCATAAAAATTTATTTTTCTGCCATTTTGTTAAAAAACCAGCAACAACAAAAAAAAGGTGTGTGCGTATGTAGGTGTTTTTTGTTTAAACTTTACGTTGGTATTCTTTTTGGAAACTTTATTAAGGGATTCGAAAAAAAGAAATGTATGAGAAAATTATTCATGAATTTGTTATTGGATTACAAAAGCATATGAAATAGGGGAGAAGTGAGACATGTATGTATGCGTGTGTCAAATTAAATGAAATTTTATTTATTTTATTGGTATTCAAAAGTGTCTTGATTTAAAGGCTCAATTATTAGAATAATTTTGTTTTCTTTTTTTTTCGAACGTGAAAATAAATAACTTTTGTATGGATTTTGAAAAGCCACTTTTTACTGTCACACATTCTTTACTTTTATTGTAATGAAAATAAAAATTTATTGATAAACGTTTGCCGTTTCTTAACTTAAACGAGCGTAACTTTGTCATTTTGGGAATTTAGTAAAATATTAAAAAGATAAGGCTCACCTGCTTGATTAAAAAGCATTCGGATTTTAGAAATCACAGAACAACAAATTTATATTTTTTAAAAATGTTTTGCTTTGGGTATTGAACACAGCTGTAATCTCAATGGAAGATAAAAACACATCAGAATAATTGTATAATTTTTTATGTGTGCGAAGATAAATTTGAATTTGAAAATCCAAGACGCAATCCATAAATTTTAGCACCGCCACATTTGGCATTAACAGAACAAAATTTCCTCTCAACAGAGCACTGTTAGCTATTTAACAGCATCCCTCTGAACAAGCCCACTTGTTTAGTAGCTAACTTTGGGAAATACTCTAGGTTTATGAGTACCATACTATATGCAAAGGAAGGTTCCAAGGCCTCGTAATATAATCAGTAACATAGTCACATATAAAGTGATATGGTATTGAGAAAATTAGCTTTGAAAATATCATCAATATTTTGCTTGAAAATGCTCTAGAAGAAGATCAGCGGCCATTTTGGGACATATAAGAAATAGTACACCATACAGATACAAATGTTAGACCAGAGGGTCCTCTTTCGAACCGTGGTAGTGGGATAACTGAAATAATTTAATAAATTTACCTCATCCATCCCCACCAATCATAAATGATGATTTTAACGCTTTTGTTCACATATAATAACGATCATAATGAGAATTAAATTTTATGTCAGTAGTCTGCAGTAATTGCAAAGTGCAAAACTAATCTACTATTGCCACTGGTAAACAGTTAACAGTGACCTGTTAATAGCAAAGTTTACCCTGTGGGATGCAAGAAGTGGCGCTGCTAAAAGTGTGGGTTTGCGTCCTTGGTTTTTAAATTTGAAGTTATCTTCACACGCATTAATTTTTTGTGAGAAATTAATTGAACTTTTTCTTTTATTGCCATTTTGAATAGAAGTCGATATCTTTTTAAAACATTGATATGAGCTTCATACTTGTATTTATTTGACGTTTATCGAATTTAAAGTAGCCGTAGTCTAGTATGTTGTAATCTTATTAGACTTAAGGCCACGGATTGAACACCAGATCAGACATCTCTAGCCAAGCAAAATATAAAAAAATATTTGTTCGCCAATTATCGCTCAGCAGATCGCTGGCAAAAACAAATAAAATCGGAATGAAAAGCTTCTCATATCTGTCGTTCGGAATCGACTTTAAACTGTAGGTCCTGACACTCATGTCTAAAATTAACACTCACAACATAAGAGATGTGAGAATCTAGATCTTAACATTGACTAAGGGATTGTAGTGACCTATTATATATATTATGTCTGTATGTAGTCTAGTATACATATTATGTTGGCTTATTAGGGAAGAGAACGTGGTTCTAACCCTGGCTAAGATATCTCGGACAAAACGAAATATGAAAAAATACTTTTTACGGCGACTTCTTCTCAGCAGTCTTCTGACAAACACTTTAAAGAGTAAATAAAATTGCCATGAAAGGTTTCTCAAAAATCTGTCATCCGTAGTCGAGTATAAACTGAAGGTCCTGTTGCTCATGCATAACAATTATACACTCAACATGGGTGACGTGAGAAGCTAGTTTGTAACCCTGACTAAAGGGTTGTAAGGACCAATTATGTTATGTACTTAGGACTTCTGAGTTTTATAAGCAAAAATCTAAAATAAAATATTTCTTTAGGAGAGTTCCGCTCAGCAGTCTTCTGGGAAAAACTCCGAGTGTGAATAAAATTGCCATGAAAAGATTGCAAAAAATTTGGCATTCAGAATCGATTTTTAACTGTAGATCCCGCCACTCATGGATAACAATTTACACACATAACATGGGTGTTAGGAGAAGTTAGGCTGTAATCCTGGCTAAATGGTTGTAAGGACCTATTAAGTAAGTAAGTTAGCTACTTTATGCAAGCCTTTGATAGATGTTGTTTACAGAGAATTCTAAGGAAATCTAGACTACCATCATAAATTGGTAATTTAATTCCGGTGATGATTCTGGTGGATGGTTTCCACCATATTATTGTCTTAATAAAAATCACACATTATATCGTGGACTGGAATAAAAGACATGTTACGTAATCTATTTATTGCAATAAGACGTATGGTACATGGCTATATTCTTTCTAAAAAATTTATACCCTGCTGTGTAGCCTTTTTGTGTGCGGTGATCAATCAAATTCTCACTTATTATTCTGTACACATAGCGGAACGTTTCTATTATCCGTTTTGTTTTTTTGTTTCGTTTCTTTTTGTGATATACATCACAAATATAATTTAGATTAATTGCCTTTTGACAAAATCGCAGCCGCCGTTATTATTTGTGGCATGTTATGTGGTCTTAAGCGTGTATGGGAGTACATCACACGAATGACAGCACTGTGGTATTTGTTTAAGTGTCAACAGTTTCATGGTTATGACATAGAAAACCTATTCAATGAAGTAATTCCCTGGGGGGGGGGCAACACCCCCCTCTCAGACAACAATAGTAAATAAATTAACAATTTGTTAAAGGATAAGGAAAGGAAAGAAATTGTTGTAAAGACGAGCTGCTTTTTTTTACCAACTAAATGGTTTCTCATGGTTTCGTGTTCAATTTAAGTTGTTCTCTTATTTATTTATTTTTGTTTTTATTTTTTTTTCTTTTACGTCTTCTAACAGAAATCCTTTTGATATTTAATTTTCTGTTTGTTTCGTATTCTTTTTTTTTTTTCTCTTTTATATTTTCATTATAAAAGTTTTTTTATGGCATTTGCTTGTTTTCTTTTTCTTAATCTTTTTTCTTCATTTCTTGTTTAATTTGAATTATGTGCTGAGAACACGTAAAATAACATGTTTATTTTACTCATACCAACCATACTATACATATGTACATACAATACAGACACATACAATAACATACTCATACAATACATAAATACAAATATAAACACGTGATTATTACTTCCTTTTCCTCTCTTTTTTTTCTTTTTTTTTTTTTTTGTTAAACACAAAGATATTTGCAGAAAGAGAAAGAGAGAGAGGGTATGGTAAAACTTAGATGAGATTATAGGCACTCATGTTGAATTTTATGAATACCCTACACAATCTGCAACTAGTACCGAAAGAATAAGAGTATTTACTGACTAGTTTGTTTAATTTCTATATTAAGTTTGCCTTAATGAACTGTCAAAAAATGTATACATAGTATAAGGTATTGTAGCTCTTAGGGTCATTATTACAACTTGCCCCTAAAGTTGGCTTTAGTTAAAGTTAACTTTAGCTAAAGTGAACTTTAATGTCACCTTTAACTTTTTTTCGTTATTACAACCTAATGACAAACTAAAGTTAACTTCTACAAAAATATGGCAATGCAGTTTTTTTAAACGCAGTGGCAACAACGGGCTCCTTTTTTGTTGTCTTTGCTCAGTTTTGTTTATTTGCTCAGTTATTTGAAGTTGCCATATTGAAAATAATATATATATACGGCTAGTTCATACATAAACTCAACTTTAAAAGTTACAATTAAGATGAACTTCCCTTTAGCTTAACGCCTACTTCTACCTTATCGTCCTGTTATAATAATGAAAAACAATTTATCTGCCCTTTAACATCCTGTCTTTAGTTAACGGCAAATTGTAATAATGGCTCTTAGAGTGACTAGAAAATTCGGCTCATGAACAGGTTTAATTAGGTCGAACAGTTAAAACACTCAAATAGTCGATTTGTATAGAGTTATCTGCTTATGCAGTATAATAAAAATTGCAATATTTATTATGTTGATTGTCTAATCAGGGTCCAAAAAGTGTCTCCGCTATCAAGGGACAACAGAATTTACCAAAAATAATTCTATTCAAGAACCGCTTTAATAAAATGTAACGAAACGCTATAGTTCTACAAGGGCGTCAAAGAGCTTCAGAAAATCCCTCAGAGTGTGTCGAATTATGGAACTCTCCGCACTGCCAAGATAAGTCCGCTCTTTGGAGTCGCCGTAGTCCAGCAGGTAGTGTGTTGGCTTATTAGACGCAATGCCACGGTTAGAACCCCAGATCAGACATCAAAATGAAAATATTAAGAAATATTTCCTCGGCGACTTCCTCTCAGCAGATTGCTGGCAAAAACTCTTGAGAGTATATAAAATTGCTATGAAAAGTTTCTCAAAAATCTAACGTTCGCAATCGATTTTATACTGCCGCTCATGTATAAAATTAAACACACTCAAGAGAAGTGGTGTGAGAAACTAGGTCGTGATCCTGACTGAAGGGTTGTAATGACTAATTATGTATGTATGCAATGAAAGGGTATACCTGATATAAATTATGTTTTAATTAGACTTCCAGCATATATTATTTTTAGGGGGTATTGAAGCCATAATGAAGTTTAAAATTAATCTATATCCCCACCTTTTTTTCTGATTTTTTAATTTTTTTTTTAACAAATAAATAGTTAAGCATACTAACCATTGCCGCAGCTTAGTAGGTAATGAGTTGTCTTATTAGGGAGACTCGGGGTTAACCCCTGGCTGAGAGAACTCCAAAAAAACGAAATTAATGTATTTTGTTTCAATGTCTTCCTTTCAGTAGCCTGTAAAATTGCCATGAAAAGTTTCTCAAGGCTGTCGTTTGTAGTTGACATTAAACAGTAGGTCCCGCTAGTCCTTGGTTTTGTGTGAAACTTCGAAACTGTTTAAAAAGTTATAAAAAAGTATTCGTAAAGAATTTATTTCTTTTAGTTTAGAAGGTTAGCAGTTTAGAAATCTTTCAAATGCTTTTACTGATGCCACTATGCTGCATTACATTATTGACCTTTGACCTAAAATGAAACTGCCTTGTTTTTCTAAATACAATATAAAAATTTCATATTTATGATTTCAATTCTCTGGCAAACCTATTCCTCTTATTCCCGTGTAGGGTAACAAAGTTCGCAGGAAATACAAAGCGAGAACAACAGCAACAACAACAACAAAAAAATAAAACACGTAACGTATTAAATAGAACCACTTCCGCTTTTACTTAAAACCACAAAACCATAAGACAAGCCCATAAATTTATGAGTTTATAAGGAATGTTCTTCCCACCACCACCTCTCAGAAGATATACACATAGAGCGTGTTGTACTCTACTACAACTATTTTTCCTGCTGTTACTAGTCTCCCGCCGTGTTCTATACAATACAATACAATGGCTAAACCATAAAAAGTACAAATTTTTCCCCTTTTTTTTCATTTACCTTCACAATTGTAAGCTTTTGATCTTTTTTTTCTTTTCTTTTTTGATTAAACTACAAATATGTGCTTTCATTAGCCGCTTCTATTCATATTGTTTTCTTGTAGTTTAAGAGGGCCATTTTGGTTTGTGTGATTTATGACCCTTTGCCGTTTGTTGTTTCATAAATCGTATATCAGTCTACAATCCATTTTTATTGATAATTTATTTTTGTTCGTCTTTAAATGGCAGCAGGTTGAGTTTAGAAATAAAAAAAAAACAAATTGTTGTAAGTAATAGCAATGAATTCTTATGAAAACATAGAAATAATTTTAAATTACTCTGGCACATCATGTTTAAATAGCTGGAAAGAATGCCTCTATCGAATATTTTTCTTTAAAAGAATCCTTAAGTATATACTCGATTAAAATGAAACGAATAATCGATAAATCTAATATACATAAAATGTTGCACAGAATGGCTGCCTTCCAAAATGTTAGCTACTTTGTGTTTGAACAAAGTATCGTGTTTCATAAAGCCGCTGTACGAAATACATACAATGTATACTATTTCAAAACGCCGTCAATGTGTATTTTTAACGCAGTCAAAAAGCAATCAGGTGTCGGATTTATAGTCGATGCATTGTTTGGTTACTTTGCATATCTACATAATTTATATACCGTAGTAGAACTGCATACAAACTTTGTATTGATACATTTTGGAAGACAGTCTATATATGCTTTTCACTACCACTGCCTTAAAACAGAACCTTTCGCTCTCTTACACAATGTGGGAAGTTCAAGAACCAACGAGAAGCCGCCGAAGTCTAGTATGTAATAAGTTCACTTATTAGACATGAGGCCGTTGTTCAAACTCCAGGTCAGACATCAAAACTTAAACTTGAAAAATATTTCTTTGGCGACTTCCTCTCACATTTTTGGCAAAAACTCTGAGAGTGAAAAAAAATTGCCATAAAAAGTTTCTCAAAAATCTAACGTTCGGAGTTGATTTTAAAATCTAGGTCATGGCACTCATGTATAAAATTAACGCAGCACAACATAAGTAGTGTGATAAGCTAGTTCGGAATCCTGACTGAAGGATTATAAAGACTAATTATGTATGTATGTAGGCATAAAATGTTGCACAGTGCATACCCTTTACGCTTTTTATTAACTTTTACTGATAACGTGACCATTCGTTCTATCGAGGGGACAGCCACTTCTACCTACTTCTGTCATTTGCTTACTGTTTTGTTTATCTTGTTCTTTTTCATTTCATTTTTATTCTATCTTCGCAGCAATTTTAATAAATTGATTAGGCTTTTACATTTATTCACCATGCCCTTATAATTCGCCTGATGTACGTATAAATGTAATAATTTTCCCTATTTTTTATACAATTTTGTAATTAAGTTTTGTGATAAAGGTGAGGTCTACTATAGACTGAAAGAAATCTTTAAAACAACTTTAATTCTAGGCTAATAAGGGCGTAAAATTAATTAAAATTAATTTTTCCCTTTGGTTCTTTTCATTTTCCGGTAATTAAGTGGGTATTATGCTAGTTTGTGCGTATAAGGGTTTTCATGCTAGACTCCAAACAGTTATTGTGGTCTGTTATACTACTCCAAGCATAAAGTCTTTGCCGTTTCACTCTTCAAATAATTTGTAATTTATTGCATAAATATTACTTTTGTGGAAAGAAATGTAGCAATTCTATGAACCTCTTTTTAATAAAGTCTTACCCTGAATTACCCCCATAGGAATACTCCTAAGCGCTGCCATAAAATAAGCATTTAAGAATGCTAGTAAACATATTAGTTTTGCTTTCATTAGTTGTGAGGCCACAAACAATCTTCACAATTATTTCAAATTTTTATTCCTTTTAACACAATTTAAGATTTAAAGACTAAAATTATTTTCTTATGAAATATCCTGCAATTCATTAATTAATCTTTTTAACATTATTATTATGGCATTTGCCTTACGGCAATTATACTACGGCTTAATTAAAACATTATCTAAGTTGAAGAGTTTGCAATTAATTTCGCCATGTTTCATTGGACGGTCTTAGAGTATCGCTGTAATTTGCTGTAATTAGCCGATAGACAATGGTTGACAAAATGCAAGAGTAAAGCCAGAAAAAAACTCATTAAAAACAAAACAATGAACATTTTATTGGTTACAGTGGTGTAAAATGTCACTAAAAGTAGACTAAATTTTTTGTATAAACTATGCAGCCCTAAAGTATGCTAGTATTTTCGTAAAAACAAAAAAAATTAACATTTGATTGGTTACAGTGAAGCAAAATGTCACTAAAAGCAGACTAAATTTTTGATACAAAATATGCAGCCCTAATGTATGCCATTTTTCTTTTTAAAAATAAGTTTATTGGTTACACATACATACATAATTGGTCATTACAACCCTTCAGTCAGGATTACGACCTAGTTTCTCACACCACTTATGTTGTGTGTGAATTTCATGGCATTTTTATTTACTCTCAGAGTTTTTGCCAGAAATCTGCTGAGAGGAAGTCTCCAAAGAAATACTTTTTGTATTTTGTTTTGATGTCTGGCCTGGGGCTCGAACCCTGGCTTTACGTCTAATAAGCCAACACACTACCTACTAGACTACGGTGACTTCAATCTATTGGTTACAGTGTTGCAAAGTTTTACTAAAAGTATACTAAATTTTTTATATAAAATATGC
Organism: Sarcophaga variegata; assembly: GCA_932273835.1. Lineage (NCBI taxonomy): Eukaryota > Metazoa > Arthropoda > Insecta > Diptera > Sarcophagidae > Sarcophaga > Sarcophaga variegata. Next base: position 111,079,035 of record OW026362.1, on the reverse strand, counting down.
AGCCCTAAAGTATGCTAGTATTTTCGTAAAAACAAAACAATGAACATTTTATTGGTTACAGTGAAGCAAAATGTCACTAAAAGTAGACTATATTTTTGGGGTATAAAACATGTAGTCCTAAAGTATGCTATTATTTTCGTTTTAAAATGCAATCAATTGACTACAGTAGTGCAAAATGTCACTAAAAGTAGACAAAAACATTTATATAAAATATACAGGCCCAAATTTTTCTCATTTTAAAATGAAATTTATTGGTTACAGTGGTGCAATATGTCACTAAAAGTGGAATCATTTTTTTTTTTTTTTTTTTTATAAAATATGCAGCCCTAAAGTATGCTAGTATTTTCGTTTTAAAATGGAAGTTCTTTTCTTTTCTTGTAATTTTTTTGCAAAAACCTTTCTTCTGATCTGTCTCTCATTATTAACTTGCTCTTAGTCCTGTCTATTTAGTTATCAGTTTCTTTTCTTTTATTATAACTCTTACCCTATCGTTTTTCTTGAAAAAAAAACTTCCGTTACGTCTAAACCAAAATGAAAAATAGTTTTAATTACTTTAAACAATTTACAATAAAAAAAGAAAAAGAAAAACTGAGAAAAAAAGAATCCAGACTTTATCTACCGGAAGATGTGTGTGAGCAAGCAACAAGAATGAATTGAAAACGGAAAAAACTTTCCTTCTTCCTTCTTTGAACATTTTCTGTTTGGGAAAACAATGACTAACGAAGTTTTAATTTACACTCCAATGCAACTCAAACTATTGGATTTCTCTGTAATGAAAATTTCGCTTTTTAAAGGCATACACATTTAGCGTAAGCAGTAAGGAAAGGAAAGGAAAGTCGGGCGTTTTCAAGACTAATACACAATCTTGGCATTATTTCCGCTTCCTATAAAAGCTTAATAATGAGTACATGAATATAATAGAGAAGAGAAATTAAAAAATACAAACAGACAACATAAAACAATTTCATTATCAATAGAAAGCAGCATTTTTTTCTCTTCTATTTTTTTCTTCGTTTTTCTCTTCTTCCTTTTTTATTTGTTTTTTTTTTTTTGTGTTTTCTTTTAAAACTAAGGACGTATAAAAAAGATGTTTAAAATGAAAGGAATTGAGAAGAATACTTTAAGAAAGTACAAGCACAAGAGATAAACGGAAAGATGCCTTATACATTAATTCGTAACTTAATGTAAAAAATATTTCCAAAATGTTACGTAAAGTACCATTAAAAGTACCGTTTTTTGCTAGATAACAAACAAATACAATTAAAAGTACCATCGTTGCAGCCGTTTTTTGGTGTTACATTGCGGGTCTTAAGTTCAATTTTCGATTCTCAACTCATTTGATAGTCTTTTGTATCCGCTGTTCGTACTTGAACTAGACCGTGGGAAAGATAGTCATATTGAATCCTTATATTAACGCCTATTTAATATTGTTAAGTTTTTTACTTTTTAAAAACGTTTAAAATATGAGCTTGTATATTAAAAATAAAATAAAAATAAATCTGTGTTTAGTTTTAATTAAAATTCTTTATTATTTACACAATTCTGTGTGCCACTGTTCACAACTTGATGTAAACAACAACAATTGCTTTGTTTGTTATTCCTCTATTTACACCCTTTGCATAAACAATAACAATTACTAGGCAATTATTCGACAGATCTTTGTAACGGAGATCTTTAAACCACGATTACTCTCTTCAAACGCATCGCGTCTTCACACTAGACTGACTGAACTTCACTCAGTTGCCTTGACTTTTATATCGCAAAGTAAACAGTCTGATGAATGTCGCCTTCAAGAAGAATGTTTGTTGTCTTCTCGAGATCTCTATAAATGTAAACATCGTTGTTTCATTATTGTTGTTCGTGTATTTTGTTTACATTTATTCTTGTAGTGTTTGTTGTTGTATTTTTGTTTACTTGTTTATAATTTAAATGTTAAACGATGTGAAAGTAAAACACCAGTATCTACAGTTTTCCATTTTCGTAACAATATTATACGGCCACTTTACAGTAGTGCTATTACATCACTTTATTGCCACTCTGCTTATATCAGTTCGCTATACTTCCCCTACTTTCAACAAAAAGTTTCTCTTGTTAATTTTACAATTTAAAAAAAAAACTTAAAGCTTTTCTTGTTTTTCTTTTTCGAGTTTAATTCATTTCATTGTTTTCATTGTATTCTCTTAATTCGTAGTTTAACTACAAATGCAGAGCAGATTTTGTGCATTAAAAATGGAATGAAGTGACATTTTTTTCTAAAATACAAAGTAGAACGTGGCTTACAACCTAATGCTCTTCGAATAGCATAACGAAACAGTGGCAAATGAAATCGCAAAATGCTTTAGCTTGTCTCGGGTTTAGTTTTTTTACTTTCTACGCTTTTAGTATTCAATTCTGTTTACAATTCGCTATAAACTCCTTCTTCAAGTATTTGCTTCAAAAGTTTTTCATTTTTCCTTTTTTTTAATTGCCTTTTGAAGAAAAGCTTGTATTTTAGATTGATAATGAAGTCCACTGTGGGAGAGTTAAGCAGGCAAGAAAATAGAATTTAAGCCAATTCAAGATACCTTTGGAAATGTTTTTTTATTGATCTGACAGCTTTTGATGATCGAACCTTGCTGCTTAAAGTCTGGTCGGATATTGGTTGGATTGGTTTTCGGCCATTATGAGTTTCAAACAAATCAATTGGGTTTACATACCTAGCCTTGTAATGTCTTGCCGTAATCCCTTTTGCATCAAACACAGACCTAGACCTTGGCTAGGTTGTTTTTATAAGAAATCTGCTGTGAGGATGTCGCCGATGAAATATTTTTTCATAATTCGTGTTGATGTATGACCTGGGGTTTAAACCGTGGCCTTACGTCTAATAAGCCAACACACCGCCTACTAGACTACGGGTATGATAGCTGCCATTAAATTTTCCTCTTTTCATTTTGTTTTTGTAAATACTTTACATTCTTAAGCAATTTACAAAACAACATTACACCTTTTTCGTCTTAGAGAGTTAAATGCAAGGATCATAGAAAATAATTTCCCCCCAAAACAGATTCACAATTTAAGTTAATGTCCTCTCTGCAGTTCAGGTAGCCATGCCACTAGTCGTTGATAATTTTTTGTCTTGTCTTGTCACAAATTTTCATTATGCAAATCCATTTCAATTTTAATAAGAAAATTCCACCATAAATTTTATTCATACATACATACATAATTGGCCATTACAACCCTTCAGTCAGGATTACGGCCTAGCTTCTCACACCACTCATGTTGTGTGCGTTAATTTTATACGTGAGTGGCGGGACCTACAATTTAACGTCGACTCCGAACGACAGAATTTTGAGAAACTTTTCATGGCAGGTTTATTTTACTCTCAGAGTTTTTGCCAGAAATCTGCTGAGAGGAAGTCGCCGAAGAAATATTTTTTTCATATTTCATTTTTGATGTCTGACCTGGGATACGAACCCGGGCTTTACGAATAGTAAGCCAACACACTACCTACTACACCACGGCGAATATTCATTACTCTCAATATTCGTTCGTTATTCTTTCATTATATTTTTGTTCTTGTTTTTGTAAATTCTGTATCAGTGTGTGGCAACAGTTATTTAAGGTTATTTTAAGGGCATAAATTAAATGCATACCAATGGCAGCAATAAATGTCAACCAAAAAGAGCACGATTCCCACATACACTGACATATCAGACACACACACACAAGCAGTGATAAAGAGAAATACCGAAAATACGTGATTTTAATGGAAAAATACCATGGAAATCAAAGATGTTCTGATGTAGTAACGAAAGGACACTTGCTGTTAAGGCTGTTATTAATATAAAGGACTTTCACATATAAAGTGTAGGATTTTATTTTATTTTTTTTTATTAAGAAAAGCAATATTTACTCAAATAGATGAAACGATGCGGAGAAAAATATAGAAATTCTTTGAAATTTAAAAAAAAAATAATTAAAAAGGTTTTTATTTTAAAAGTTGGTTTGGTATCTTTTTGGTATTATTTAATAATGATCTGGCATCTCTGGCATCAAAATTCTGGTAATTAGATCACCTGCATATGCGTGTGCAAGTAGTTGGCTGTTAAGCTGCAGTTTATACCCGTTTGTAGGACTAAATTCAGTGTAGGAATTAACAGAATCGGCGAAAGGACTTAGTCTTTTATTACTTGATAATGATCTGGCATCTCTTGTCCAGCTTTTTCAAAATTCTGGCAATATTGGATCAGTACCGTAGAACAAATTGTATTTATTTAACACAGTAATAAAAGAAATATTCAAGTTATGGCATCCAGTTAAATCTTTGAAATTTCTATTGAAGTCACCGTAGTCTAGTAGGTAGTGTGTTGGCTTATTAGACGTAAATCCACGGTTCAAACCCCAGGTCAGACATCAAAACGAAAATATAAAAAAATATTTCTTCATTGATTTCCTGTCGGCAGATTTCTGGCAAAAATTCTGGGAGGAAATAAAATTGCCATGAAAAGTTTCTCAAAAAAATCTTTCGTTCTAAATCGACTTTAAGCTATAGGCCCCGCCGCTCACGTATAAAATTAACACACACAACACTTAATAATATATTTACTCTGGCAAGGACCACAAGCATTTCATGCCACTATAGACAGCATCAAGCCGTGGTCTAGTACGTGGCGTGTCAGCGTAGTAGACGTAAAGCCACGGCCAAGACATCTTGAATAAAACGAAATATTTCTACGGTGACTTCGTCTCAACAGATTTCTGCCAAAAACTCTGAGAGCAAAGAAAATTTGCATGAAAAGTTTCTCAAAAATCTGTTCTCCGTAGTCAATGTTAAACAGTAGGTCCCAGCAAACATGTATAGTATTAATACACACAACATAAATGATGTGAGGAGCTAGTTTGTAATCCTGACTAAAGGATTGTAATGACCAATTAAGCAAGTAATTTACTCTGCCAAGGTCCTCAAAAATTTCACGTCACTTTAGACAGCTTTATCGCTTTGTTGAGCGTAGTCCTTAATGTTAAAGAAATAGGAAAGCACGTCTGTATACAGTGAGCGTCAAAAGAAACTGTACAGTAAAAAATATACATTATTAAATTACCGTTATTTTTATTTCAAAATTGAAACAAACAAAAAAATACAAAAAATTTCGAAATATCAAATTTTTTCGGGCACTCTCCTTAATTGGTAAAAGTTGATTTTCGTGATTATTAGAATTTTATTCATAGTGTACAGTTTCTTTTGACGCTCACTGTATGTATTTTTGGAGAGAGAAAATCTTAGATATCAAAGCTAATAGCTTATGTTTACAGATCTTCTGTGAAAAACTGGGCAATTTAAGGAATTTCATAGAGCTTAAAGCAAAGAATCAAGCTAAACCTGAGGATGATTTATCGCTGCACTATGAAAAATAAAATTTTTTAAAACAGATTTTTTACGTAAATAATCCAAAAATTATGCCAGTATTTCAAGCATATTTTTATATTTTCGAGGCTTAAATAATAATAAATATTCTGCTTTTATGCTGAAGAAATACAAAAAATTAAATGCTAATAAGCATATATGTATGTAATGCTGTATGAAGTTATTTCAGCCAGAATTTTCACATTAAAAAAGAATATTTTCAGAATAAAAAAACACAGAAAATAATAATAATAATTGAATACTGCTTAAACAAGCGTTATATATGTATGTATGTACTTATGAAAATGTAAAACATGTTGCCAAAAAGAAAAATTACAATTTGAAATACAGACACACTAACACATGCTACATATTACAGGCTCTTATATCGTATACCCAATAAACAATTTAATGTTTAACTATTAAGTTTTCCATTTACGTTGTAATGAAATGAATACGAACGAAATTAATTACAACGTATTTAAATTTGTTTTTGTAAAACTTTATATTAAAACACACATTTTTTTCCTTTTTTTTTAATTTAAAAATGTTTCGTAGGCTTTCAGTGATATGCATCTGCTGTTGTATAAATAGCTTTAAGGTTTAAATAATTTAAATTCTTTTTTGTTTGCAAAGGTTATAAGGTTGCCATATTATTGACAGTTCTTCAGGCAAAGAAAATAAAGGAGTAAACACTGGGTCGACATAATCAGTAAAAAACTTATATTGAACTCCTCACGCCTCAGACAGATAACAGATTAAAATAAATTATATTGTGTTACTTATGAAAATTATGACAATGGCAGTCACCGAATGTAAGAATAAAATTTAGCTTGCTTTGGAAAAGTTTGTGCTGACTAGCAGGTTTGCATATAGAACAGACATATGTAATTTCTGAATTATTCTAAGAAAACTTTCCCAAGACCCCATAGCTCTGGAATCGAGCGGTTTTCGAAATCTCCAAAAAAATTTTAAAGATATTTAGCTTGACATTGTAGTTCTTTTTTAATATTTTGTAAAATTATACGAAATTTCCTTATTACAGTCGCTGTAGTCTAGTAGGCAGAGTGTTAGCTTATTAGACGTAAGGCCACGGTTCAAACTGCAGGTCAGACATCTCCAATAAAACGAAGTATGGAAAAAAATATTTCTTTGGCGACTTCCTCTCAGCAGATTTCTAGCAAAAACCCTAAGAGTAAATAAAATTGCCTTGAAAAGTTAAGAAAAAAAATTTGTGCAATTATTGCAGACTATTGACATTAAATTTAATTCTCATTATTATTTGTGAATAATAGGTTTAGGAGGCCCAAAATCGATTTTTTTTTTCAAAAGAGGACACTCTGGAAAACCATTTGCATATAGTCTGTATGTTGTACTATTTCTTATATGTTCCAAAATGGCCACTGAGCTTCTAGAGAATTTTCATATATTTTTGTTAAAAAAAAAAACTCGTTTTTTCCAAATTCAAAATGTCAACTCTCAAACTTATTCCAGCTGTCCCATTATCACGGTTCGAAAGAGGACCCTCTGGACTGTCACTTGCATATAGTCGGTAGATGTACTATTGCTTCGCCGTGGTCTAGTTGGTAGTGTGCTGGCTTATTAGACGAAAAGCCAGAGTTCGAGCCCCAGGCCAGACATCAAAATAAAATACAAAAAGTATTTCTTCGGCGACTTCCTCTCAGCAGATTTCTGGCAAAAAATCTGAGAGTAAATAAAATCGCCATGAATATTTTCACAAAAATCTGTCGTTCGGAGTCGACATTAAACTGTAGGTCCCGCCACTCATGTATAAAATTAACACACACAACATAAGTGGTGTGAGAAACTAGGTTTTAACCCTGACTGAAGGGTTGTAATGACCAATTATGTACATATGTATGTACTATTGCTTATATTTTCCAAAATGGCCACTGATCTTCTAGAGAATTTTAAAGCCAATTTTTTCAATATCATATCCATACCAATCACTTTATATGGGACTATTTTACCGATTATATTAAGAGGCCTTGCAACTTTCCTTTGAATATGGTATGGTATTCATAGACCTAGTATTTATCCTAAAATTAGCTTCTAAGCAAGTAAGCTTGTTCAGATGGATGCTGTTAAACAGCTAACAGTGCTCTGTTAAGGGCAAATTTTGTTCTGTTAAGAGGAAATTTTACTATGTTAATGCCAAATGTGGCGCTGCTAAAATTTATGAATTGTGTCTTGGATTTTTAAATTCGAATTTATCTTCACACACATGCATATATCTTTGTCGACTTTCACTCACCAGAGTACTGGCAAAAACTCCGAGAGTATACAAAAATTGCCATGAAAAGTTTCTCAAAAAATCTGTCGTTCGGAGCCGACTTTAAACTGTAGGTCCCGCCACTCATGTATAAAAAGTAACATACACAAAATAAATGGTATGAGAAACTAGGTTGTAAAGGCTTGTAATGATCAATAGTACATGTATGTATGTATGTATATAACTTTACTGTCATCATGCACTTGAAGCAAAGGCGAAATATCTCATTCCTGTTAGCTTTAATAATTATCCTTGCGTTATTGATAATCCTGATAATCATGATCTTCTTATGGTATCATTATGAAACAATTTAAAATTTCCAATTTTCGAAATATTTTCATGGATGAAGTCTCATTAAAAACAAAAGTTCTGCAATATTAAGAATTTAAAGCAGAATATGAAATTTCTGTTCAAAGACTTAAAAATAACTACGCCTATAAATATGCAACATCTCGGTGTATTGTTTCTTTGTTAAGCATGCAATACTTCTCCGGCACAGAAATACATGAGAGAAACATGAAAATAATAAAAAAATATATGTATACGGAGAGAATTTTATAATCATAAGAGAGTTTATATAGGTTTCGTATGTAAGCTGACACACACCCATGCATGCATACATTTAACATTTTGTGCAAAATTGTCAATTTTAATATTATTGAATTCATAAGAGACATAAAAATGGGAGAAAAAACAAGAAAAATTCACACAGGAAGAGACAGAGGGAGAGGGAGAAATATATTCATCCATAAAAAAACATCGACATGTACAAACACACAGTTATTGTTGAGTTTTTTTTTTAATGAAATTCTCTTGTTGCATTCAGATATTTATGAAGCAATTCATGGGAATTTTTTTCGATTTTGTTTTTTACTTTTTTTTTTTTTTTTTGTTGCAGCCTGAGGGAACAATTTCCAGTTTGAGTCGAATTGTGGCTCTTTGAAGCCAACAATTATGTTGAAAATAATCTACATGTGACTGTCTGTCTATGGAAGAGGAGTATTTATGTAAAATGCATTTAATTTAAGGAAAAATCACTCGCTCATGTACACATACATGCACACACACATAGTATATATACACATTCAGTCACTCACTATACAATACTATACAATAAAATGCAGTTGACATAATTTTCATAGGAATATGAATCTCTCTGAGTATGAAAAATTGTATTTAATTTTCCAAAAGAGTTACTGCTAGCATTTGTGTGGGGGGGGGGGGGGGTTCAATATGTGTGTATACGTGTGTTAAATTACGATGTTTAAACTGTTGGCTTTTGCTTCATTTTTTGTTTTTGTCTTCTTTTCTTTTTTGTGTCGCAATTTATGAAAATGTCACAGACTGACTATACAATTTCAAATTGTAATTGTCATTTGACTTGTAGTCCAATGAATGCATACATATATGAAAGAGATTGAAAAAAGAATAAAAAAATGTGTGTGCATTGGTGTACGTAACATAAACATGTAAAGACAACAGTTATGGTATGAAAAGAAACATTTATGCTTCACATACTATACTATATATCGAAATGCACAATGGGTGGAAGAAAATTAGTGAATTTAATCGGGATTTCTGGTACAATGAATTATTCATTTATTTATTGAGACAATTAGGAGAAATTTTTTGGGCATGGATGCTTAAGAATGTGTTCTATTTTTGTCTACCAGCCTTTAGTACATTCCATGTTTTATTGACTCTTCACGCCTTCATGCTTTAAGATATTCGTTGAGCACGATCACTGTCCGTATTCTATTTGCCCATATTCGTTCTATAACGAATGCTATTGTATTAAAAAATGGAAATACCGATCTCAACTATTTTCCTAGAACCTGCCACATAATTAATGAAACTGAAACATAAGTGTAACTGTAGTCGCACTTAGTATAGTATGTAGTATATCCGTTTGTAGGACTAAACTCAGTATAGGAATAAACACAATCGGCGAAATGACACAGCGCCTTGTATTACTTCACTATGCTCATAACTTGAACGATATTCTTCAATATTCTCTCTACCCATTAACCCTTTCATGCCCGATGTTGCCTATAGGCAACATTGTACATTTTTGTTCATAAATTCCGTAATTTTTAATTTTTTTAAAAGATTTTTTTTTTTGCAAACAAGCTTGGTTAAAAACGTGTAAAACCAGAATACGCAGGACTCTGAATTTAACATCACTTCATATTTAGGCCATGACTAACGAACACATGTCCTTAAAAATATTAAAAAAGGGTTAATCTTGTTCAATTTTCTGATAATATTCGATCAGTATTGTAGAACAATGTATTGATGTTATGGCATTCAAAAATATTCAAAATTCCTATGGAAATGCTAGAAGATTTCCACTGCATTACCTTAAGCTACTTTCTTTGAAAGTAGATGTTCTGTCCATCTGTGTTTTATGCAACAGAATTCTCCATTAGTGCCACACTTAAGCCATTAGTGCCCAGTGGCAACTTAAGTTGCCAGCAGAGGTTGCCTTAGTTTTTATGCTCTGAGAGGAAATTGAGTGTAAAAAACAAAACGGTAACCGTTAGAAAAAAAGTAATTCGGACATTAATGGGTTAATAATAAAAGAAATCTTTTACTCTGCCAAGGACCTCAAATATTTCACGAATAGCGATTTTTACTCTTTTTTTCCTAGAACCTGCCACGTAATTAATGAAACTGAAACATACATAAGTGTAACTGTAGTCGCCGTAGTCTAGTAGGTAGTATATTGGCTTATTAGACGTAAGACCAGTGTCCTAACCCCAGGTCAGCCTTCTCCAACAAAACGAGAATATAAAAAAAATATTTCTTCGCTGACTTTCTCTCAGCAGATTCCTGGCAAAAACTCTGAGAACAAATAAAATTGGCATGAAAAATTTCTTGAAAATTTGTCGTTCGGAGTCGTCTTTAAACTGTAGGTCCAGCCACTCATGTATAAAATTGACACACACAACATAAGTGGTGTGAGAAGCTAGAACGTAATCTTGACTTAGGGTTGTAATGACCAATTATGCACGCATTTACCAGAGTTCAGCAATGAATCGTTTTTTCCCTACTCATAAGCACTCATGAAATTTTGAATATAAGTGAGTCAACAATATTGAAATTTAACTACTCTCTCTGATTCATTCATACTCACTACAACGTTGATATATAAGTACAGGTTGCAATGAGTATGCGTACAACGTTGACATCAAACTCACACCATTCGAAATATGTTTGATTCATAAGCCTACTCATTTAGATTCATAACTTTAAAAAAAATACTTACGAGTATAATACTTAGTTGTTAGCCATTTACAAAAAAAAGAAAAAAGACACATAAGCAAAAAAGACAAAGCAAACACCCAATCTTCTAGTGAGTATTTTAGTGTTCGTACTCGATTCATACTTATTTTGTGTTTCTTGTAACAATTAAGTTATGAAGACTCGTAATCAACAACATCATACGTGTTGTTAAGTATGAGTATGATGAGTACTTCAAACTTTGAATATGAGCAGATGTTGCATGATATTAAAAAAAGTATGAATGCGTATAAATATCAGAAATTATGAGTATGATTCAATTCTACTCATCTTTTTGAATTTACCTTTTTTTTCCTAGGACCTAATAAATAAAGATTTCTGAATGTTTTCCTACGTTATTGCGGTTATCTTCTAAGAATACAGCATTAGTATGACGAAAGAAAATAAATCATTACATATTCATTCTTTCTTTTATTATTCCAAAGCTTTTGCATTACAAATTTATTGCTCCTAACAGGCTACTCAAACCCATTGATATTAAGGCATGAGAGAAAATATTAGGAAAGGCGACATTTGCTCTCAGCCCATTGTGTTTAATATTTCGCATTAATAGTCCATACTTTCCTGTGTTTATTATTGCATTTCCTGCTTACTTTTTCTGTTTCCTCTGTCTTTTTCTCTTTCACTCTCTGTTGCTAGTCCTTATTTTTCCTCCAATGTTAGTGCTATTATTACAATCACATTGACGTCTAATTCGCATTGTATACGGCCACCTTGATGTATTTTTATTCTTATTATGTGTACATACATACATATATTGTATGTATTTATGTATGTAGTTTAATTTTCTCTTTTTTTGCTATTGCTCTCTTTATTCAGACATTTCTTTGGTTCTATTTTAGATTTTTATTGACATGATTTGTGTCAGTTTTTATTGCCGCTATAATATTCAATTTTATTGTGTTGTGGTGTGTTGTGGTTTTTCTTATTGTTAACGTTTCTGAGTATTTGCTTTGAGTGTGTTGAGTGTGTCTTTGCAATTGTAGTAGGAAATAATCAACAATACAATCAGCAAATATAAACACACATTTTTCTCTCTCTTTTTGCCCTTGTTCTCTGCTTACCTTTTCCTACTGCTAACTTCCGTTCTCTAAGACTCTGCTTCGATTTTCATATACTCCTTTATGTTTCGTTTGTCCTCTTTTGTATTTTCCTTGTTGCATTGTTTGTATTGGCATACTTTTGTTGTGTTTTTTTTTGTTTTTTTCCTTTCTTACTCACAAATTCATCAAATGAGAAATGTTATGTTGTTTACTCTCTCTTTCATCATTATTGCTTTAGTTTATCCATAATATTTTGTTTTTTTTTTTTTGCTGTTGTTTTTTTTTTTTTTTGTTACTGCGCTGCCAGTTTATAAATTATTTTTCCTGCTTTCTTCGTTATGGATTTTGATTTTTATTTTTTTCTTCTGCCATCTCACTCACTCTCTCTCTCGGTTTTTTTTGCACCCAAAAACCAGCAACAAAAAAACACAAAAACAAAAAATAAATTAATGTTACATTTCTTGATACTTTTTTTGTTTTGTTGCTTGACTGCCAGTATTTGATTTATCAAATGCTTTATTATTGTTGCTCTTCTTATGCATAATCGTCTTGTGTGTTTGTATTTGTTTATTTTCCTTGGCTGTATGAGAAATGAGAAAAAAGAGCGATTGTGTGAGTTTGTTTGTGTTTAAAAAAATGTTTCTATAGATTTTACTGATTTCCTTCTACTATAACGGAATTTGCTTGTTTTCATTTTTTCTATTTTTTCTACTTTTCTTTCCATTTTTTTTTTGTTGTGTTGTTTTATTTCATTCTTATATCAGTTTGTCACACAATGCAGTTTTTTTTTTCTCTTCTATTTAAATCTTCCCCTCTCTTGTATACCGTTATACATACGTATACCAATAAAAAAAAAAAAACAAATCCATTCAAACAATCCATTATAAATGCATACTTGTACACATGCATAGAAATACAAATCTGTCAGGGTAAAAAGAGCACAGTGGTAAGCCTAAATATAGCACTGGGATTTCATCAGTCATTTTTTTAATGTTTTAAAATTTCTTTAAGCGGTGGTTGCCTAATTGGTAGAGATATGCTTATGAAAATGTGGTCGAATAGAACCAAAGTCAGGATGTTTATTCATATTGTACGGGTGGCAGAACTAGTTATTCTATGTTTTCGACTTACTTCAGAAGAGCCTGTCTCTGAAAGCCCATGCATTAGTAATGCCTTCCAAAATGTTAGTTGCTTTGTGTTCGAACAAAGTATAGTGTTTCAGAAAGCCGCTGTACAAAATGTTTACAATGTATACTATTTCAAAACGCCGTCAATGTGTATTTTTAACGCAGTCAAAAAGCAATCAGGCATCGGATTTATAGTTGATTGTTTGGTTACTTTGCATATCTACATAGTTTATATACAGTAGTAGAACTGGATACAAACTTTGTATCGATACATTTTGGAAGGCAGCCAATGTTGCAGATTTACACGTATGGTTTCAATCTTATAGAAAGAATTCCGGGGGATGTTTTCATTGTCCAATATGCCATTAAGTTTGCTATTTGATATCTTCTGGGCTTTTTTGAATACCTAACAACATTCGCCGTAATGTCGCAGGTAGTGTGTTGGCTTATTAGACTTAAGGCCACGGTTCAAACAACAGGTCATATAAAAATATGTAAAAAATATTTTTTTCTGCTGAGATTTCTGGCAAAAACTCTGAGAGTAAATAAAAATTGCCATGTAAAGTTTCTCAAAAAAATCTGTCATTCGGAGTAGACTCTAAACTGTAGATCCCGCCACTCATACAAAATTAAGACACACAACATAAGTGGTGTGAGAAACTATGTCCATAATCCTGATTGAAGGGTTGTAATGCCCAATTATGTATGCATTCGCTAAAAGCCTGTACATTGGTTATGTATGTATTGCAGATTCACGTGTATTGTTCCAGTTTTAAAGAAAAAATTCTGAGCGGTTTTTAAATTGTCCAACCTGCCACTAAGTTTGCTCTTTGGCATCCAGTGGGCTTTTTTGAATTCCTAAAAACATTGTAGCTGACAACAATGTATATACAGGAAGAAAGGTTCAATATTTCCAGTCAAGGCAAGTAGATTATCTGCTAGATATTCCTCCCTTTTTGTGTAATCTGACAGCCAATTTAACTTTTACTGGCTAAGATTTTTAAGCTTTTCTGGCCGTGATAGAACTTAAGGTGATCAAATACGGTTCTCTGGTAATAGGGTTTCGTAAAGTTGGAACCTTCACACTGCTTAAACAAGCTCGCTTTACGGTTGTGGAAATGCTAGAAGAGATTGTTTTAGCCTTGTTTCATCTTGGTTTTTATAAATGAGGTCTTCGTAGTCTAGTAGGTAGTGTGTTGGCTTATTAGACGTGAGGCCACGCTTCAAACCCCAGGTCAGACATCGAAATTAAAATATGAAAATATATATTCGGCGGCTTCCTCTCAGCAGATTCCTGGCAAAAACTCTGAGAGTAAATAAAATTGCCATGAAAAGTTTCTCAAAAATCTGTCGTTCGGAGTCGACTTTAAACTGTAGGTCCCGCCACTCATGTATAAAATTAACACACACAACATAAGCGGTGTGAGAAGCTAGCTCGTAATCCTGACTGAAGGATTGTTGTGACCAATTATGTATATATGTATGTATCGTCTTCAGACAGAAATAAATTCTCCCAACAGAATAAAAGCTGCAAACGTGGAAATGTGATTGCCTTTCAGAAAGTGATGATTTCTATAATTTCTTTGCTATAATTTTTCTCTCTTCTGTGTGTGGCAGATTGTAAGATTGTATATCTTTTATTCATGTTTATAAGCTTAATTTAAACTTGACTTTTACTTGTCTGATTATTTTGCCTTTTATGTCTCTGATTGTCGTAATGTCAACGTTAACATTCGTAGTTTTTTTTCTTTTATAGTTCCGTCTTTTTTCAAATTGCAATTACTATGCATTTGGAATATTTATTAAAGAGCAAAAAATAATAATAAAACAACAATCAAAAGAAGCACAGAAAATTTAAACATTTTGTAAAAACAAAATTTGTTTGGAAAACCTCAATCAAAAAACTCCATTAGTTTTTCTTTTCCTAAGGGACACTTGCTCTTATTTAAAATATCCAAATTGCATATGTAAGAACCTTTAATACGAATGTTATTTGAAACAGAAACTTAATTTTAAAATCATTATTAAAAGATTTAAATTTTTTAGAATGGATTTCATTGAATTTTTCTTTTATTTTTCTATTTTTAGGCTTCAGTATTGTTGAAGAACGACATTGATAGCACACAGTCAATAGCCAGTAATGCCGGTGGCGGTTCTGGTGGTGGAGGTGGCCTAGTTAGCGTTCCATCTACATTATCCTCAACAACCACCGCTGCATCATCGGCAACAGCTGCTGCAACTGCTGCCAATAATAATGTATCCTCAAGCCAAAGTCAAGCCATTAATGGCACTACAAATACACTCGCTACCGCAGGCGGTACAGCTACAGATGCCAATAGTAATACTAGTAATAGCAATACTAACAACAACAGCAACAACAACAACAACAATAACACAACAACAACGAATTGCATTACAAATTCAAATACCAATGGAGAATTACTAACACCTACACAACAACAGCAGCAACAGCAGCAGCAACAACAACAACAACAACAGCAGCAGCTAATAGCAGCAATTAGTCAACAACAACAGCAGCAACAACAACAGCAACAACAACAAACAACAGCTGGTGGTACAGTTATAGCAAATACCTCGGTTACGGCCACTTCAGCTGCCACTGGCCTCTTACCGGCTGTCATGTCAACACCAAATCAAACACCGGGTCTCGTTAATACCTCATCGATAATGACATCAATGGTGGGTGCCGGTGGCACTATATTAGCTCCCTCCGCATCGACAACAGCTCAAGTGATGGCAAATTTAAATGCTGCCGCTGCAGCTGGTATAATAACATCGGCTACACCAAATACATCAATAGCAACTAGTCTTTCGTCCGCTCTAGTCCCTCTGCAACATCAGCAACAGCAGCAACAACAACAGCAGCAGCAACAAAGTACTTGCACCACAGTTGCCACTCTAAATTCATCGGGAGATGCCAAAAATACACCAAAACGTTTACACGTCTCGAATATACCATTTCGTTTTCGTGATCCCGATTTAAGAGCCATGTTTGGGGTGAGTATTTTCACAACAATTATTGTATTTGATAACATGAGAGAGAATTCTAACAGTTTATGAAGGAATATGAAATACGACAGGTTTTTCAAATTTTTATCTCAAAAATGTTGTTAAAAAGTTGACATTTTTTGAGGGTTAGTATGGACGTAAACTTAACATAGCTGATCTTGTTCAATTAAGAAAAAAAAACTTTTTTTGTAAATATGTTCATAGTACAACAGCAGATGACATTGTATTAAAAATTTCTAAAGTCGCAGATCTTATCTCTGTCTTAAGGCATCCAAACCAAAAAGACTTGTTTAATTGAGCAATCTTATCGACATTGCTCCGTCGCTGCCATATTTTTGAAAAAGTTAACTTTATTTTATCTGTAGGTTGTAATAACGAAAAGAAGTTAAAGTTGACTTTAAAGTTCACTTTAGCTAAAGTAAACTTTAACTAAACCCAACTCTAATGGCAAGTTGCAGTAATGACCCTAACGATATTAACAACAGTTATAAACAGATAGAATACTTCGAATATAAGCCACAATTATGCACAATAATTATGACTACTACCCTGCTCTAAAACTCCTGAGTACAAATCTTTGTTGAAAACTATAAGACCTAACTGGTGCAAATACTAAGCCTTACGACTAAAGCCTGAGATGTGCTAAATAATCTGCTTTATGATGCGCCTCATAATGCCTTTCGATAATATTACGACATACAGTAATCCCTCGATTTACGTCGCAGTTGATTCCAAAAAAAGGCGACGTAAATCGAATGACGACGCAAATTGAAGTTAGAGGGAACAAAAAATTTGACGACGTGAATCGCAACAACGTTAATCGAGGCGACGTAAATCGAAGGATTACTGTATCCTTATGTTCGGCATAGATTTGTCAAATTGATCATCTTATATTAGGTAGGTACCCTTGTGGTCTATTGTGTAGTGTGCTAGACTATTAGCGTGAGGGTCTGAGGGTCTGTTACACTACTTGAAAAGTTTCTCATTTCATTAAACTGTAGGTCCCGCTACTTATGGATAAAATTAACACATGCAACGTGAGTGATGTAAGAAGCTAGGTTGTAATCCTGACTATTAAGTAATTAATACTGGCGGATAGCTATCCTGAATACACGAAAACTAAGTAACGACGTCTTTAACTAGGCCCTTAAGAAGATGTGTGAAGATAAATTCGAATTTAAAAACCAAAGGCGCAAACCCACACTTCTAGCAGTGCCACTTTCCGCCTTTAACAGTGCAAAATGTGCTATTAACAGAGCACTGCTAATCGTTTAACAGCGGCATAAGTAGATTAGTCTTCCACTTTGCAATTATTGCGGACTATTGACATACAATTTAATTCTCAATATGATCATTATTATTTGTGAATAATAATGCTGAAATGTATAGGATGGATGGCGGGCGATAAAGGGGGCCAATTTTCTCGAATCTCAAAATAATTCCAAATATACCACTACAACGCTTCGAAAGAGGAGCCTCTGTATTACAATTTGCATATAGTTGGGTAGATGGACTATTTCTTATATGTTCCAAAATGGCCACTGATCTTCTAGAGAATTTTCATACGTTTTTGGCCAAAAATAGATTTTTCAAAATTCAATTTCTCGTATCTCAAACTTATTCCAGCTATCCCACTACCATGGTTCGAAAGAGGACCCTTTATTCCCAAATGGCCACTGATCTTCTAAAGAATTTTCAATCAAAAAATTGATATTTTCAAAGTCAATTTTCTCAATTCTATATCACTTTATATGTGACTACATTTGCTGATTATATTAAGAGACATTGGAACCTTAAATCATAGACCTAGTATATGTCCTAAAATTAGCTCCTAAACAAGTGGGCTGGTTCAGACGGTTACTGTTAAATAGCTAACAGTGCTCTGTTAAGGGCAAATTTTGTTCTGTTAATGCCAAATGTGGCGCTGCTAAAATTTATGGGTGGCGTCTTGGATTTTCAAATTCGAATTTATCTTCCTACACATCTTAAGAAGTCTAAATTTACAAAGAGCAACTATATTGGCGCGATAGTGTTTATACTGAATATTGAATTTATTTTTTTTTTAGTTTTTTTAAAAGGCTTTCATGGTATTAAAATTTAAGTTTATAATGACAAAATTTCTATAGTTTTAGAAAAAGCCATATTAAATCATATTTTAGGAATTTTTTTAGATAACGCTTTGAGCTTTATTCTTATGGACAATAATAAGCCTGTCTCTCTCTCTCTCTCTCTCTCTGTCTCTCTCAATTTTTATATTAACAATTTAAAATAAAATAAGCTTAACTAATCGTATATAATTTTTAATTTTCTCTTCTATTTTTCTGCATCCTGCCAATCTCTCGTTATACTCGTTCTTCAACAAAATGCTTCAAAATCAAACGACTCGAAAAAAACATATTTTTTTGGTTTTCTGCTAAACGAAATACGTTTTTTTTTTATTAATTTTCCATGGGAAAAAACTGTTTAAATGGCTGTTTGGTTGTCTGCCTGTTTAACTGCGTCTAATCTATTGCCTTAACGCCTGTACATCCGTCTGAACGCCTGCCTGCCTGCCTGCCTGTCTGTGTTATCAAAATGGTTGTCTGGCTTACTGGCTAAATTTTTTTCGGATTCATACATTGGCTGTACATTTTTTTTCGGGCCAAAAAAATTCTATTGAGACTGTGTTTTAATGTTGTCGATAATAACTTTTTTGTTTTCGTTATTTGGAACCGCCTCCAGCAATTTGGCACCATCCTTGATGTTGAAATTATTTTCAATGAACGTGGCAGCAAGGTAAGTTTTTTTTATTCACTTCTATTCAGACTATACCACCATACACTGTTTATGGAAAAACATTATTTTAATTTCCTTATTTTTAGTTTTTTATTCTTTTATTATTTAATTTGATTTTTTGTTTTCTTCTTCTTTTCTGTTCGTTGTGTTTGTTTTACTACAACTATTTAAAATCATATGAAAATTAATGAGTTTTTCTTTCCCGGGCACATTGTTAAAAAAAAAAATAACAAAACATAGGGCGAGGAGAAAGCATACGGTGATGGAAATGATTTTTCCATGGTTTAAATTAATTTAAATGGGCAATAAAAGTATGCGGCCAGAAGAGCACTTGGCGAAAAATTAGATTTTTTTTTAGTTTTGTTTCTCGTATGAGCATTTGGGTAAAGTGTTGTATTTGTTTAACTAAAATTGCAAAAATTTAAAGTATATTTTAGGGAGCATATGCAATAAATTTAAAATTCAATTTATTACTAATACACAATAAATAAATTTACCATTATAAAGCCAATTATTTACACTTTAATTTTCAATTACACATTAAACTGATTGAATGAAATGAAAATATATTCTTTCATTGTTGTTTTTGTATTATAACACTTTAAACAAATTTAAAGTATACTTAAGGGTTTTATTCTATAATTCAATTTAATCAAACTTGTATAATCTTTTTTTGATTTCTTTAATATTTTAATTTCAATTTCTGTTATAAGAGTACATAAATATTAAATTTATCATCTTTAATATTTAATCGAAAAATTTATAATTTTTTGCTTTAAAGATTTTCTAAATAAAATTTAATCAAGTATATTTTACGGCTTTATGTTTCCCCTTCGAGGCTGTTAGAAATTTTGACTTTTAGAGCTTAAATTTAATCCACTGGCATGAAATAAAAGAATTATTCTTACTGTTACAGTGCAAGTGATAGGCTCTGTAAATAAATATTTTTTTTTTAATTTTTATGTCATATAACATAAGATAACTGATATCTTTTATGGATTTGTTTGGATAATGAAAAATACTAAATTTTATACGAAATGCTTTTAAAGATTTGATTCTTAGAAAGTTTGTAACAAAGCTGTTGTAATTTTAATCAAAATTATTTGAAATGATATATGGAATCTGAATGATCAAGGCATTCCTTGAAACATAACGTGTCTAAAATTGAAACACTTTAATTGTTAAAACTTTCTATACAACTTGAAAGATCTTTTATTTCTCAAATATAAAGTGTATTATAGTGCAGCTTAAGGCAAGTTATTATCAAATATCTGTAGTCGCCGTAGTCTAGTAGGTAGTGTGTTGGCTTATTAGATGTAAGGGTACGGTTCAAACCCCAGGTCAGATAACTCCAACACAACGGAATATAAAAAAATATAGCTTCGGCGACTTAATGTCACCAGATTTCTGTCGAAACTCTGAGAGTAAAATTTGCCATGAAAAGTTTCTCAAAAAATCTGTCGTTCGGAATCGACTTTAAACTGTAGGTCCCCTCATGTATAAAATTAACACACGTAATCCTGACTGAAGGGTTGTAATGACCAATTATGGATGTATGTATATATGTACCAAAGTTTATACGAAATATTTTTTAAGATTTCGTTCTTCGAAAGTTTGTAACAATGTTGTTGTAATTTTAAACAAAATTAATCGAAATTTGTACTGGATTGATATCAAGAATCTGAATGATCATGGCATTCCTGCGTACATAAATTTCCCGAATGAGAAATGCTGAAGTGTTTTAAACGCATTCAAAGTTGGAACAATTCCGGTGCTAAAACCTTATTATATAACTTGAGAAGTCTCATATTTCATAGGGACAAAGTGTATTGTAGTGCAGTTTAAGGCAAATTATTATCAAATATTTGTAGCATAGTTTAGGGCGAAATAATTCTTTGATTTTATAGCATATTACATAACATTGAATTGCATTTTCAACATGAATTATATTTCAATATTAAATAATTATTTACTAAACACACGACATTTTTCTTACGGATAGTGCAACCTGCCTATATCGTGCTGTCCTGTAACATATCCCAAGTCACATGATGCTTCGGTTGGATTCAAAATCTTTCTCACAACATAAATATTGTTACGTTTTCACCCTTTAAAAAATGTTTAAGATATGAACTCGTAGATCACAAATAAAATAAAAATTAGGTTCTGTTTAGTTGTAATTAAAATTCTTTATTATTCGCACAATGTGCCACTGTTCACAACTTGATGTAAACAACAACAATTGCTTTTCTTTGTTATTCCTCTGTTTATACCCTTTGCATGAACAATAACAATCACTAAGCAATTGTTCGACAGGTCTTTGTAACGGAGATCTGCAAACCACGATTACTCTCTTCAAACGCACCGCGTCTTCACACAAGACTGACTAAACTTCACTCACTGAGTCGCCTAATTTGCCTTGCCTTTTATATAGCAAAGTAAACAGTCAAATGAATGTTCTTGAAGGCGAATGTTTATGGTTTCGCCTTCTCGGAATCTCTATAAATGTAAACATCGTTGTTTACATTTATTATTGTAGTGTTTGTTGTTGTATTTTTGTTTATCATTTTTTATGCTGGTGTTTTTTGTTATATTAAGCAGTACGATAGTTTGTAAACAGATTTGTTTACTGCATTGTTTTGTTTTTGTAGCTTTTGTTTTTAATTTTAATGTTAAGCGATGTGAAAGCAAAACACCAGTATCTAGATTTTTCATTTTCGTAACAATATTTTATAAATCGAAAGGAATATCATGATATGATGATGATGGTTAAAGCTAATTTGATCAATAAACTTAAGCCAAGCTTAATTACAATCTTTACAAGCTTTAATGATATAAACTTCTGCCCTGGCTTTCCACAGGAGCATTAAAACAGAAGGCAATCAAAATATTTGTTTTATTTTCTTTTAAAAACAATTTTTCGATTTTTGTCTTCTTTTTTATTCGAAATGGTCAGTGAACTGTTTGTTTTATAAATCCCAATATCCTGTGGTCATGCTGTACATGATAATGATGATGTTGATGAAAATATCCTCTTCTGTTTTTTTTGTAATTTTTGCCGTTTATTTTTATTTTTTAATCTCAAGTTTAAGAAAATTCTATTATCCTTGGATTTTCTCTTTCCGTTTGCATTCCACACAGGATGTTAAAATTATTGCCGTTGGTTCAAGTAAATTTTTCTGTCTCTCTTCTTCTCCTTTTCCTTGTTATTTCATGGGAAATTTATGGGTCCATACAAAGTATGATAAGAGAGAAGAGAAGAAGAAGGTTAGGGATTAAAAAGGAAATGAAAATAATTTAAATATTGACATAATTGAGTTAAAATACATGTTCTTTATATTTTTTTATTCTCATATTTCGTATTCTTTTCAACAAGTAAATAGTTAAGGAAGATTAAAAATGTATACAAATTTGAGTTTTCTTTTTTTTGTTTTTTATTGCCAATAAAAAACAGAAACTGTAAGATTTATTAAAACATATATTTTATGCTTAAAGATACAATATACAGTCCTATGTATGTACATATGTACACTTACAGTTACTTAAAGGAATGCAATTTACCAAAAAACAACGATGTCTTTAACCACAATCATAGCGTTTTATGAAGGCGTCCTTTTTCTTGCCTGTATAACCATAAGGCCCACATAAATTTCTTTTGAAAACTTTCTTCTTTAAACAACTTTGCATATATCTTTAGCCAAAAAAAACCCGCACACATAAAATACATGCCGCTTAACTATCTCCCACCCGAAATAAATTTAATCTCTAAGAAGAAACTTTTTAAACTCTTGTGTTTTAGTTTTAATCTCAACTTCCTTAAAGTTTTTTATTATGAATCCTTTTGAATATGTTCATTTCTTTCAATACAAATGCAAATGTTTATGTGTACATAGACATATATTTATATGTATGTATGTGTGTATACATTTATGATTATTTCGGTATTTTCATCCTCTCTTTCTCTTTCTCTCGGTCTTTATAAGAAACAACAACTTTGTGGTTCCCATTTCGATTTTTTTCTTTTTCTTAAAGCCAAAGGATTTTTATTTGCCATTCATATATTTATTTGACTTTCTTTTGAGGCTATAGAAAACCAACCACAAAAATGAAACCAAAACTGGAATGCAAAGTAGGATCAAAGAAAAAAGGAATGTATTTTTAGCATTTCAACAGCGTATAGGTAATACCCTACAATCGTTTACTTATCGCACTTTTTCCAAAGTGTGCAAAGATAAATTCGAATTTGAAAATCCAAGACGCAATCCATGCATAAATGTTAGCAGCGCCACATTTGGCGTTAACAGACAAAATTTCCTCTTAACAGAACAAAATTTGCCCTTAACAGAGCACTGTTAGCTATTTAACAGTAACCATCCTGACAAGCCCACTTGTTTAGGATCTAATTTTGGTAAATACTCTGGGTCTATGAGTATCATATTATGTGCAAATGAAGGTTACAAGGCCTCTTAATATAATTAGCAACATAGTCACATATAAAGTGATATGGTATTGAGATAATTGGCTTTGAAAATATCAATTTTTTGCTTGAAAATTCTCTAGAACATCAGTAGCCATTTGGGAACATATAAGAAATAGTACACCATACAGACTATATGCAAATGATAGCCCAGACGGTCCTCTTTCGAACAGTGGTAGTGGGATGGCTGGAATAATTTTGAGATTCGAGAAAATTTCCATCCTCCATCCACACCAACCATCCTTTACATTTCAACACTTTCGTTCACAAATAATAATGATCATAATGAGAATTAAATTTTATGTCAATAATTTGTAATAATCCCAAAGTAGAAGACTAATCTACTATTGCCACTGTTAAAAAGTTAACAGTGCTTTGTTAATAGCAAAGTTTGCCCTGTTAGAGGCAAGAAGTGGCGCTGCTAAATGTGTGGGTTTGCGTCTTTGGTTTTTAAATTCGAATTTATCTTCACACCCATGTTTTTCCGATTTCTTCAGTGACTTAGAACTATCGTATGTGTTGAGAATGAAGTCGCCGTCTAGTCTACGAGGTACTGTGTTGGCTTAGTAGACGTAAGGCCACAGTTCAAACCCCAGATCACATCGAACATCAAAACGAAAATATGAAAAAATATTTCTTGGGCGATTTCCTCTTAGCAGATTTCTGGCAAAAACTCTGAGAATAAAATAAAGTTGCCGTGAAAAGTATCTCAGTAAAACAAATCTGTTGTTCGAAGTCGACTTTAAACTGTAGGTCCCGCCACTCATGTATAGGATTAACGCACACAACATAAGTGGTGTGAGAAGCTAGATCGTAATCCTGACTATAGGGTTGTAATGACCAATTATGTATGTATGTATGTATTTTTTATCGCCAAGGAATGGTAAATGCACCTAACCGCACCATAGAGAAAGTCGTCACATCCTCCGTGTGTGGAGCCCTCACCCACTAAATCCCCCCTCGTCTCTTGTGAACTTGTTTGTGCCCACTCCGGAACTTCGGTGGTATTACTTCGGAGTGAAGGCCTTTTGGCTCTTTGGCCTCTCCGCGTCCGGATTGCGTATCGTAAGTTGAGGAGACATCTAAGCGTCTCCACTATTCCTTTCGTCTAAATCATCGTTTCGGTTTCGCTTGGCACGTGTGACAATATCACCTATGCCGACATGCTGACTTGTTCTGCAGCCTCAAGATCTCTCTTCTTCCGTGTCAGAATGCGCTCTACGTAATTCACCACCGATGTTCAATTTTCACTACGCGCAATCATAACCCCGATACCTTCACGATCAAGGATCGTCAATAAGAGCTTTAAATGAACTTTAAAAATAAATCTGAGAAAAGAAAATAAATTTAATTTGTCGAAGTCATTGTCTCTTTCCTTTTTGAATATTTAAAAAAAAAATAATCCTTGGAAAATTAAGTTTGAATCATACGAAGAAAATAATGATGACTTTTAAAAGTAAAAACAAAAAAAAACTATCGAATATCTTCCAAACTGTAGAATGTCAATTTCAAAGTCTTCTATTGTGTATGTTGTTGCTGAATATTTGTTTATTTAAAGTCTTTTGTTGTGCTTTCGATTCTTTCTTATTAGAAGTCAAAAAAAAGCAGGAATAGAAAAACCTTAAGCAGATTTTCAATACCACAATGACATTTTCCCAAAATATATTATATTGGATGGTTGTTTTCCCCTGCCTCATGCATGCATGCATATGTGTACATAGATTTCTCTTCTATTTTTCATTTAAAATTAAAATTTTCCATTTTTCTGAACACTAGAAATCTTTGCAATTTAATAGGTCGAAAAGCTTTCCGTACGTATAGTAAACTTTTAGAGAAGAATAAATAAAATTAAATCAAATCAAATGAAATGAAATATTTTAAATAAATATTAAATTAAAAACATTTTCAACAACCCATTGTAGATTTCAAAAGAATTGTATTTTATTAAGATAACCTACTAAAGAAAATCAATTTCTTCATGTATTCCCAATACTACGAACGCATTGCATTGTATTGCAATTGGGTTTTGTGAGACAGAGTGAGAGGTCTTCTTTCAGAGAGTGTGATACGAGTACATTCATACATACACAATCGATCATTACAACCCTTTAGTCAGGATTACGCCCTAGTTTCTCACACGAATTATGTTGTGTGTGTTAATTTTATGCATGAGTGGCGGGATCTACAGTTTAAAGTCGACTCCGAACGACAGATTTTTGTTAAACTTTCCATGGCAATTTTTTTTAACTCTCAGAGTTTTTGCCAGAAATCTGCTAAGAGGAAGTCGCCGTAGAAATATTTTTTCATATTTTCGTTTTAATGTCTGACCTGGCGTTTGAACCGTGGCCTTAAGCCAACACACTACCTACTAGACCAGGGCGGCTTTTTGTGTACACGCTAAAGCTTTTTCGGTATCGAAAATGAATCTTGAGTATGTATTAAAAATTAAAGGGGAAAGCACACATTCTTGTCTCCACTGATGGTTTACAGAATTAACTTCTTGTACTTCGGGTCTGTAATTGCAGTGTAGATTTTCACTTCCTTCATTTTCTTATTCTAAAGGGTCCGCCAAATAACTTCTTTTTTTTGAAAATGCTTAAAAAAAACTACTGAATATTTTCTCAAATTTCTTTTTTTATTTGAAAGTACAATCCTTCCGGTTAAATAATGGAAAATAATTTCATTCAAATGGCTGCCTCGGCTGGCCATGCAGTAGCCTACACGATCGGTCCAATTTTTAAGCACATTATCGATTGTGTGCAGCTGTATTTCACCAATGGCTTCACGAATATTGTCCTTTAAAGCGTCAATTGTCTCTGGCTTGTCGGCGTAACACTTATCTTTGACGGCCCCCCACAAATAATAGGCCAACGGTGTCAAATCGCAGCTCCGAGGTGGCCAAACGACATCAGCTCTGCGGCTGATAATGCGATCTTCAAAAACAGGGCGCAAAACATCGAGTGTAGCTTCGGCTACGTGGCACGTAGCACCGTCCTGTTGAAACCAAATGTTGCCAATATCCTCCTCTTCAATTTTTGTGAACAAAAATTCGTTCAACATGGCCCGATAACGATCGCCATTGACTGTAACGGCCACTCCTTGCTCAATTTCGAAGAAAAATGGCCCAATTATGCCTCTGGACCAAAATCCGCACCAAACAGTGAGTCGTTTTGGGTGCGTCGACTTTTCAATGTATGCGTGCGGATTTTCTGTGCCCCAAATGCGACAATTTTGCTTGTTTACATACCCGCCAAGATCAAAATGAGCTTCATCTGAAAAGATGATTTTTTTTGCCAAAATCGGCATCTTCTGGTGTAGGCTACTGCATGGCCAGCCGAGGCAGCCATTTGAATGAAATTATTTTCCATTATTAACCGCAAGGATTGTACTTTCAAATATTCAGTATTTTTTTTTTTAAGCATTTTCAAAAAAAAAAAGTTATTTGGCGGACCCTTTATTTGCGTCCCTTTTTTCAATTCCATTAATTACAGTCAATACGTTTTATTTAATTACTCTTACACAGTGTAGCATTGCGTTTATACTTTACTGGATCCGTTAAAAATCAGTCTATCTTAGCTGTCTAGCTTGTTGCAATTTCTTAAAAAAAACGAATTTAAAAAATTTAACAATTGTAAAGAATACAATAAAAAGAATAAAACTACTTACCCATCCCCGAACACATGCTCCATAACGTGTGAGTACGTTATAAAATAAAACATACACGTGCATACGTGTTTAGGAAGGATTCTACATGCATGCATGCAGCACATCTTTATCAATGAGAGCGTAATAAATAGAGGGGGAGTGGGGGGGGGATATTGCCAACAACATACATCTAAGGAAATAAATCAATTTCCGGCGTAGACGTGTAAGAGTGTACAGACCATAAATGTGTATAAGAGCTGCTTGTAATGGAGGAAGTGGCAATAATTTTAAACATACAACCCAGCAAACATTTGATGCAAGAGAGAAAGACGAATTATTCAATGCATAGGGTTGTTTATTTTACTATTTGCATTGAAAATTGTTTACTGGGTTTTGTTTTGTACTTTAAAGGTTTATTTATTTTATAAAAGCATTCAGCTAGTAATAGTTTGCTTGCGGCAATACATGATATGATAAACTAAAGCTATTAGAAACCAGAGAAGCATATATGATGAAAGGTAGTCTACGAGAAAAAATCTACTGTAGTTTAATATGTAGAAGACAGAGTGTAATAATTAAATATGGTTGTCGGCTATTAAAAAAAACCGGAGAAAGGAAGCTTCTTTTTAAAAAAACAAGTGCAATATTAAAGAACAAGCAAAAAATTATGTTTAAAACAGAGGATTGGAATGGTTTTTTTAAGTTCTGATAATGTTCCTATAACAACGTTGTGTGATCTTTAATTATTGCTATACCTTATTACTTGTAAGCAGGGCATACTTCGTTTCGTAATATATTGAAGCCGATGAAACACACAAGGCCGTACAAGTAAAATTCGTTTTTCTGCCACAAGATTCTTAATTGCAGCAAGGCTTCCCCCAGTAGACTTACCTAAATCATATAATGTAATCAGATTCAAAGTAAATGTCCATAGACATTACTCTCTCACAACCCATTATACCTGTTATAAAATGTAGGGGTCATCCCCTCAGTAATAACCGCCTTAGGTTATATGAAGATTACAAAACTCTTACTAAACCACAAGTAATCACAAGGTTTAGTTTTAGGTTTAGGTTATAGGACGTGTACTTGCCAATTGAGACCACTGCTGTACCCGGAGGTCCAGTTGACCCATTGTGCAACGTCCAAAATGGGAGAGGATAAGGAGAGGAAGTAAGAAAGGAAGAATAAGGAAGCAGACGAATTACACAGAATAACGAAATACACAAAAGAACGCGACCATGCTATTGAAGCCCTACCACTTCTCAAACAGCTCAAACTAATTATGAATCTATAGAGAGCCTTAATTTCGGCACTCGACAAAGAATTCAAACCTAGAGACCTCAACCTATTAAGGGCTGGACAATTACAGAGAAGGTGTTCGATAGTTTCCAACTCCTCCTCGTCGCAACCTACTCTGCAATAGGCTGTTCCAGATCCTTGTCAGCGATCTAATCTCACAGTGCCCCGTAATAAACCCAATAACAAGCCTTATACAGGCCTTATACAAGCCCAGCAGCTAACCTGTTCTTACACAGTCTATAGCAGCCTACAGACACCTAGAAACATAACAACCCGATCCATTGCCACAACGTCTCTACTCTCCCACCCCCCTGACCCATCCATTGATGAGGCCATAGAGGTGGCAGATTGGGGAATCACATCGCCCTCAGAAAGTGAGCCTAAGCGTAATCACAAACTCCATTCATTGTTAGCTATTTAGTGGCAATTAAAATCTTGGTTTGCTTCCATTCTGTTCCTAGCTTTGCGATAAGGCTGCTATTTGAGATTCCAAAGGAGCTATGCTTGATCAGATATTTCTAAAAGTTTGCCTATTTAACTGCAACTCTTGGACAGGCTAACCAGTCAAGCTAGTTGACTTCTCACGTCAGCCTACTTTTAGGCTAGACTGAAGGACCATTGCCTGGAAAGTATTTGACAAAAATTGTACTTTTTAGTATTATTTCTCGCCGCTTCTCTATGACTGATATGCGGAGAACTTTTCGCACTATATGCACTCCCTGCCATAATTCATCTCGATCTGTGTTGTTGAAAGTGTATGCCTAGAATAACCTGTATACGTCCCTGAGGCACTTATTGATGAATAGCGAAGATTTTTAGTTTATGTTTTTTGAAACTTTTCATGTTGAACACCACAAAACAAATTTAATTTTACATATTTATTGAATATTATGAGCTTAATTCGTTCTCACTTTTTTGAGCTTCTTGTTTGGAATATATTTTTACGTTTTTACTTTTTAAAAACGTTTAAAATATGAGCTCGTAGACTGCAAATAAAATAAAAATAAATCTGTGTTTGGTTTTAATTAAATTCTTTATTATTCGCACAATTATGTGTGCCACTGTTCACAACTTGATGTAAACAACAACAATTGCTCTTCCTTCTTATTCCTCTGTTTACACCCTTTGCATAAACAATAACAATAACTAAACAATTGTTCGACTGATCTTTGTAACGGAGATCTTCAAACCACGATTGCTCTCTTCAAACACACCGCGTAATCATACAAGGCTGACTGAACTTCACTAACTCAGTCGCCTGCTTTGCCTTGCCTTTTATATGGCAAAGTGAACAGTCTGATCAATGTTCTTGAAGGCGAACGTTCATGACTTCGCCTTCTCGAAATCTCCATAAATGTAAACACGGTTGTTTACGTTTATTATTGTAGTGTTGTTGGTATAGTTTTGTTTACTTGTTTACCATATTTTATGCTGGTGTTTGTTGTTATATTAAGCACTGTGATAATTTGTAAACAAGTTCATTGTTTTGTTTTTTAGCTTTTGTTTATAATTTTAATGTTAAACGATGTAAAAGCAAAACGCCAATATCTAGATTTTTTCATTTTCGTAACAATATTTTAAGATTTATTTGCGTTTAGTCTTGCCCAAGACCAATGTGCCTTATGTGGTCTAATTGTATCCACCTTGCCCAAGAGCAATGAGAATTTCGTTCACCATTCTGATTTTCAAAACATAGCCGAGTGGATTACTCAACTTTCGAGTTACAATTCTATTTATTTAACAGTTTCTTTGCCGATATAAATCTTTTAGGCTTTCATACCTAAATCTCTGGGAAGTGAGAAGCACTCAAAAAAACTGCATACTGAGAGATGGAATGACGTCGAAATAAATTTACCCAAACCACCAAAGAAGCTCAATTCAATAATCCTTCATAGTTTTTGTTCTTTACTTTTTGCCTTTAATAATTACTATACTGTTTTTCAACAAATTTCCAATCGATTTTAGTGAAATATTGTCTGTCGCCTCTCGTAAATCCATTGTAATTACCCAGGCAGTAAAAGAAAATCTTAATTAACATCAATAACAATGTGACATGATTAAGTTTCAACGCATATAAATTTTACAAGAAAATAATTAAAATTAAATAATGCGTATATGTATGCCTTAAAATATGCAACAATTTATTATGTAATTTAAGCCCCATAAATTATACAAAGATATTAGGAAACTTTTTCAAGCAAATATTCTATTTTATGATTGCAAATACTATGAGAAAAAACAAAGAGAAGAATGAGAAAAAGCATTATAAAATATGCAACACATGTTATGAATATTTTAAAATATAAAATAAATGAAAGAATTATTATTAGAAACGGGGGCAAGAAAAAAAATATCAAAGATTTATTATTTGATTATTTTTCTTTTATGATTTATTTCCATTAAATTCAGAAGCAGGGAACAGTGGAAACTTGAGCCTTGAACAGCCTTTAAAAATTTAAAAAAGTATCCAAAAAAAATTGTAATTTTCTAACCATCGAACCTTGTACACTGTATTAGCCTAAAAGCAGGCAATCATTTTAATTGACAATCCTTAGCCACGACTGTTTGCTTTCGCTGTCAAAGTGAATATGTTATGGCAAAAGCGTTGTAATACGTTTTTCAGTTTGGTTGTGTGCTATTGCAGCGGTTTGTTGTTGTAAATTAATTTAAATTATTTACCAAAAATAAATTGCTTTTCTTTCGTCTTCTTCCCCCCGTATTTATTTTGTTGTCGTATATTGACATGTTCTATTTTTTTTCGTATTTTAGATTTGATTTTAGATGTTTTCGTATCATTTACAATGGTTAGGGAGAGGGTCCTTAAACTGTCACAAAAACCCCATCTGTGTAGAGGTAGTGTTAGTGGTAATAAATTTAGTGTTTGTATGTGTTAAGCTTTGTTTTTTATGTGCATTTTCCTTCACTATATGTTTACCTGACAAATGCAATTTGTTTAAGCAAACACTTAACGGCTTAAAAATGCAAAAAAAAGATTCGGTTTTAGCCGTTAAGCAGATGTATGTATACAAAGAGACATAGGGAAAAGCACTCTTTCAGGCGCATTACCTTCCACTTGCCCTAATGCAAGCATTACGAGGCAATGGAAGACTAAAGTGAGAGATTTATTTTAGATTCTATTATAATATTTTTTTTAAATAAGCAGCTGTTTTGAAGAAAAGCTAAATTTGGTTGAGGTTAACAAATTATTGCCTAACGACAGGCAACTTTAATGTGACCAAATTAAATGTAATTGCCTGTGGTGTGTGCGATAGTTGGGTTATTGTCAATTCAATTTGAATTCTTGCTTGGCCACATTAAATTAATACCCAAGAGAGTACAAGCTTTGAAAGTTTTTACATGACTTGGCACTCAACCACCGTATTTGTGTTATGATGAGAAAACTGGTTTCTATTCGTGAGCCTTGCTGATTGATATCAAGCAACTTTGGTAATGATTTTTGCTTATTTATTTGGTTTAACAGAGTTCACCAAGTGTGCAGTTTCCTGTAAAGGTTTGATCGGGTTTATAGCCGAATTATACGCGTACATTATGTCGTTATTTCCCTCCTATGCGAAACTTATAATGTGCGTGAAAATAAATTCGAATTTGAAAATGCAAGACACAATCCATAAATTTTTGAAGCGCCACATTTGACGTTAACAGAGGCAAATTTGCTATTCACAGAGCACTGTTAACTGTTTAACAGTGGCAGTAGCAAATTTAGTGTTCTACTTTGCACAATATTGACATAAAATGTAATTGTCATTATGATATTACTGCCACGGTTGGAAACAGGACCCTCTGGACTACCATTTGCATATAGTCGGGATGGTATGCTATTTCTTATATGTTCCCCAAATGGCCACTGATCTTCAATAGTTTCAGAGCCAATTTTCTTAGTAGCATATTACTTTATATGTGACCTTATTACTGATTACATTAAGAGGGCTTGGAATCTTTCTTTGAATATGGCAGGGTACTGATAGACCTAGTGTATATCCCAAAATTAGCTGCTAAACAAGTGGGCAGTTGGTGCAGATGGATACTGTTTAACAGCTAACAGAGCTCTGTTAAGGTTAAATTTTGTTCAGTCAAGAGAAAATTTTGTTTTTTTAACGGCAAATGTGGCTTTGCTAAAATTTATGGTTTAAGTCGTGGGTTTTCAAATTCGAATTTATCTTCACACACATAAACTTATTTTCGCTACAAAATGAAATCGAATGTCGAAACAAATGTCGTAAGAATTCCTGTAATTTCGAGCATTGTTTTTTTTTTAATTTAGAAATAAATGTATCGTTATGGTGGATAATAAATGAAAATAGCATCCTTTTAACTTGCCACTGTTTACATTGTGAGAATTTGTATCATTTTTCCATTGTAGGGGATAATTTATAGGTTTTTATTTCCTATTTTTCTCTGCCTTTTTCCCTTCTACAAAAGAAACTGTTTGTTTTTCTTTTATTTTTTCCCCGTTTTATTTATGACAAGGAATTCTCCACATACATTTTTATTTGTCGTAAATAACTACATTTTAATGTTAACGATTTCCTTTTCTCACTTTTCCTTTCGTCCTTTTGTTTCGTTACTTTATATCCCGGTATTGTTTTATTATGATTACAAAGGAAGTCCTTTTTATGCATTTTCTTCCACATGATATTATTATTGTTGCTGTTGCTGTTGCTGTTCCTGGCCAATGGTGCTGGAGCTGGATACGTTGTTTGCCAGGATCTAAGGCTATTTTTATATTTATTTTCGCATTCGGTCTTATCTCGCTATGCATAAAAAATGCACGATGATGATAATAAAAGTTTTCTGAGTATTTTTTTTTTTTCTTGTTGCTCTATTTATGGCAACAACTTCTTAAGTTTTATGGCTGAGTGCCGTATAACAAATAAATTACTTGGCAAATATTTTTGTTTTCTCGCTTGTTTTCCTCTTCTTCAAATTAACAAAAAAAAAAAAAAAAAAAAACTGAGACAGGTTGTTAACAATTTCTCTTTTTTTAATAATTTTTTATTATCGTTATTATTGTCGCAATAAAACAACAACAACAAAAATATTTTGTATCCAAACGAATTTACATTTAAAGAGGTTTTCCTTGGGTCTTATTTTTTTATGATTTGTAAAGCGTTGTAAAGCTTGATTTATATCTTTAGAAAATTTTATGAAATTTTCCTATGGAAATACGAGTTAAATTTTCCATACGAATATGGAAATTTTACAATTTGAGGCAATAAATTGTGTAACAACACAAATGGCTCACTAAACTGAGAATAACCTATGAAATCTAGCATCCACCTAACAAATAAAGATAAAAATCTATGGATTTCCAATTGTAATTTATGTGGTATTACAGTGCCACGCCCACTTTCTTTTTAATGGGTGAATTTAGGATGTAGTCCAATAGATAGTGGGTTGGTTTATTAAACGAGAGCCCTGACTCTCTACGAAATAATAATTCTTGGACGACTTTCTCTCAGCAGTTTTCTAACAAAAACTCTCTGAAACATTTCTCAAACCTGTCGTTAGGAGTCGACATTAAACAGTATGTACCAAAACCCTTATGCTTTGATATTGGTAGTCTGTGACACTTCGTCAGAATCTCCGTATGGTACTGAGACTAGTGGAGAACAGTGGGATCACGATGGCTCCTATGTAACCTTATTCTTCCAACTTTTTTGAATGGACAACAGGCTTTATCTACCTATCTACCTAAGTCAACTGTAGTGGCAATAGTGTAGAAGGTTGTGTTGGCTTATTAAATACGAGACTGGGGTTTGGGCCTCCCAGTAGTTCCGCAACTGCCTCTCAGCAGATTTCATTTCCCAAAAAATCTATCCTTTGGAGTCGACATTACACTGTAGGTCCGACCCATCATGTATAAATTTAACACACACAACATAAGTGGTGTAAGAAGCTAGGTTGTAATCCTAACTCGAGGGTTGTAATGACCAATTAAGTAAGCAAGCAACTAACGTTAAGACACCTTCGAATTTTGTTCTTTTGATTTGAAGATACGTTACTAGCCGAATAAAACTTTTTTAATGAAAATCTGATTCCTTAAAGGAAATAAAATGAAACTAAATTCCATGACTATTGATTGATATTCGTGAGCTATGCAGTAAAGAACATAGAGATGACAGAAAGCCTCCTTCATCTTGGCATTATGCCTCTGTTTTGTAATCAAATTTTTCGAATCAACAAATGCTTAGTTTTTGCAGCAAATTCTAGAATGATATGTGAACACTTTTTCACAAGGTGTCACAGCCTTCGTTTCAGAGGGTAGGGGAGGGAGTATTAGATGATTAGAATTTCTATAGAAAATTCCAGTCTCTTGATTTTAACATTCCAAAGCTATGCTGAAGCTCTTTAATCACTTGCCCACGCCGCTTCTGGTTAGCACTACAACACAAATCGAATGCGAACAGAGTTGTTTGACTTTCACCAGAATATCAAAAGCCTTATGGTACACAGAGGATTACAGAATGGTTTGAAGTATGCGCATCCAATCGAATAGAACCCGAATGTTACCTTATGTGGTCTTATCAGTTATTTTCAAAATTCTACAACCATGCGAAGAGAGCTTTTCTACGAATATCATTTTCGAAGTTTTAAAATCTCTTCACACTAGTAAACCCATAAATGGCGGACTACCGTACAAATCTTTACTTTGGTAAAAAGAGAAAAATCGAAGCATAATTTTAGGTTTTTAAAATGGACAAAATAGAAAAAAAGTTTACAATTTTAATTTTATAAGTTCTAGTGAAGTCGCCGTAGTCTAGTAGGTAGTGTGTTGGCTTATTAGACGTAAGGCCTCGGTTCAAACCCCACGTCAGACATCAAAGCGAAAATATGAAAAAATGTTTCTTCGGCGACTTCCTCTCAGCAGATTCCTGGCGAAAACCCTGGAAATAAATAAAATTGGTATGAAAAGTTTCTCAAAAAAATATGACGTTCAGAGTCGACTTTGAACTGTAGGTCTCGCCACTCATGTATAAAATTAACGCACACAACATAAGTGGTGCGAGAATCTAGGTCGCAATTCTTGCCGAAGGGTTGTAATGACCAATTATGTATGTATGTAGAATTGGCGGACTACCGTACTAACCTTTACTTTGGTAAAAAAAAATCAAAGCATATTTTTAGGATTTTAAGACAGAAAAAATTTACAATTTTTATTGTATAAAAACGACGCCTCCATTCTATAACGTTCTAAGTACACTTGTTCTTAAATTCTACGTTCTCTAACTTAAATACTGTCAAAATTTGGTTAATATGCGCCGATCCGTTCCGAAGTTATAGGGAAAAATCTACTTAGAATACACATATAGTCGTATGTCGCGTGAAAACTTTGAGAGCTCATAACTCAAAACACACTTTTTCGATTTAGAATGTTATAGAACGGAGGCGGCGAATTGTCCTTTGTTTTCATTATTTTTGTTTTAATTCTAAATAAATATAAAAAATAGAAGCCTATCTACAGGGTTTGTAGTTTTAATT
Organism: Sarcophaga variegata; assembly: GCA_932273835.1. Lineage (NCBI taxonomy): Eukaryota > Metazoa > Arthropoda > Insecta > Diptera > Sarcophagidae > Sarcophaga > Sarcophaga variegata. Next base: position 111,043,154 of record OW026362.1, on the reverse strand, counting down.
TTAAATATTTTTCGTCGTTTGGTTTAGTTTGAAATAATAATTTTTTAAAATTACAATCCATCATAAGTATGTAAGAAAAAGACTTCTTTTAGAGATTTTATTATTTTATATTTTAAAGTATAATGAATGAATAATGAAACATTATTTATTGCATAAATGTGGGCGAAAACAATTTTTTATAGCATACTTTAGAGTGTAAAAATAATTGAACAGAAATCTTTAATTGAACAATATTATGCACAATTCCCGGGAAAGAAAAACTCATTAATATTTCTGACATTTTAGATGTAATTTTTTATGGCAAAAAAAAAGAAAGAAAAAACAAAACCTATGCATGAATTGCTTTTAATCATATAGATCATGTATAATATTAATATTGTATTATTAATTAAAATTAAGCAAATAATATGAGTTATTAACAAAGCCAATAATTATAATCCCCTTAGTTCGCCCCCCCCCCTTCCATACATATAATTTATTGTATTAATCAAGAATTATTAAACACTTATAATTAAAAATTAATTAAATTTTAATTTTTTTTTGTCTTTTTTTCCATTTTTTTCTACTCCTTTTACAAAAAAAAAATAAATAAAAAAAATCGAAATTAAAAAAAAAATTGAAAAAAATTACTTGCATGTTTTGCTATGACTGTGACTGTGTTCATTGATGATGATAATGATAAACATAATAATGATGATGATGGTAATGATGATGATGATATGTAATGGTGATGATGATAATGATGCAATGATAATGACTGTTACGCGTATGGAATTAAAACAATAATTTTCGTTCATACATATTATTTCCTTTCTTACTTGTTAATGGAATGCGCAAAATTTAAAAAAAAACCTTAAAAAAATAAAAAAAAAAAAAAAAACTAAAAATTAAAATTAAAAATAAATAATATAATATAAAAAAACCATAATATATATATCTATACATATATATATAAATGACAATATAAAACTCACAGGGATTTGGTTTTGTAACATTCGCTAACAGCAATGATGCGGAACGAGCACGTGAACGTCTACATGGTACTGTGGTTGAGGGACGTAAAATCGAGGTGGGTGCATGTTTTATTATTTATTTATTTTTCCACTTTATTCTTGTTTAAATAATTCAAATTAATGTATATAAAATGAAAATAAGAAAAGGTTTTCTTTACATAAAATTAAGCGTAAAAAATTAAGCCTACTTTTAGGCATTTGATTTTAAAAAAACTGTAAAGCATACCTTTCTCTATTTTCAAATGTAAACATTTAAAAGTATTTCATTATATAAAATGTATGAAAATATCTTTCTTAATTATAGTTTTTACATCGCATACATAATTTAAATATGAAAATATTTTATTTATGGTTTAATGTCTTGTCATGCCATATAACTGACATTTATTATAATTAATATCCTTATACTGGCATTTACTTGCTACTCTGCTCTGCTCTGCTGTGCTCTTATGCTCTTTTTATATGAACTTTGTTGACATTATTGGATACTATTTATACTTTGCTTTTAATAGTATTTGTTAAGACTTTTTTCTTTTGGGTTTTTGTTTTTTTTTTCTCAATATTTAAAATTTATAACAACATTTTGTGTTGTATGTATGGTATGTGTATGTCGTCTAATTTATGTTGTGCCAGAATTTTATGTACGTATTAAATGTCATAGAAAAACATCTTCATTATCTTTGTTTCAAATTCAAACTTCAGCTGCAAGCATATTTCATAAGAGAATGTTCGTTGCTGGCTTGTTAACTTCACCTGGTGGTTAAGGGCAAAGGATTTAAACTAACCAACCTAATAGTTATGCTAGTTTATTACTTACAAAATACAAAAAATTAACCCTAAATGTGGTCAATGCAATATGAGAACATTAATGTCTTGAAAATTATATCGTAAATGAAAGACATTTAAATTACCAGAAATGAATCCTTAACCAAATTTCGTGGACTTATTTATACTACCATACGCGATAAAGTCGTCAATAAAAATTTGTAAATTGAGTGTCAATGAAGACTTCAATTTGAAAAGTGTAATGAAAATTTAATTGAATGCCTTTGAAATCAAGCGCTTAAACCTCAAATCCAGTCAAGGGTGTTCTCATAAATTCTCCAGAGTATCGCAACATAACGCTAAAAAATATTATTTTAAGACTCTTTAGCCATTGCAATGTTCTGCGACATATAATTAAATCGGCTTTAACTGATGTCAGTTCAGTATTGAGTAAATCAGTAGCTTTCCCGATACCTGACTCTAATTAATAAAGCTGAGTGTCTTAAAGACCATATCAGCCATGTGATGGCAAAATATGTTTTTTTTTTTACAGTTTTACGAGCTAAGGTTGGGAATCTTCAAAATACATTGGTATACCTGTATTTTAAAGCCCTCTTCGATTAGATCTTAGTGCCTCCAACGGTCACTTCCATCTTCTCTACTATTTTCCTGCCACTTATCAAGACGGCCTTCGTTTTGTGTGTAGCAAGTGTCAATCCTGCCTCATCAAGCCACGCTTCAACTTTTCGAAACGCTGTGTTCGTCAAAATATTTAACCTCAAGGTTACATTCAAGTACTTGCACGCACTTGTGGGCAAGTGGAGGTAGTACATTCGTGGGTTCATTTTAAATACCACTTCAATTTCATTTTGGGCTCCTATGCCATTCCAAATTTTATTTGAATAAATAATCCCCTCATTATACAGTTGATTGCGTCACAATGTTGCAATGGAGAACTTACGACACCATTTTGGGATTAACTTCGAAACATTTTCCACCTTTTTCTCCCTTCTTTACATCTAATTTTTTTCCTTCTATAATTATTTTCGCATTACCGGCAAAAGTGTCTAGTAGTAGCCAGTCACGTGTAATAATTATTTTGTTCGTTGTATTCGTACTTTTTCGCCTTCGTTGTCTGCTCCATGTACATATTTCGCTAAAAAATAAAAAAAAAATTATGTTAATACTATTGTATTTAAATATTAATTAAAAAAAGATTTCATTTTTGCCTTTCAGAAAACTAATTATACTAGGAATATGCCAATTAGCATTTAATTAAATACCAACTAGTCAATCGCTAACAGACACCTACAATGCGAAATTTTCCAATTAGTCTTGCAGGCAACATAAAAAATTTTGTCTTATTTTTGGAGAAAAAATAAAAAACAAAATATTATTTAATTTTTAAAAAAATATAGGAAATAAAATATTTAAAGAAGCTTTTAAAGACTTCGAGACCTAATGCCTGGTTAGAGTAAAAATAGACGACTTTTCTGCTATTTTCAAACCCCTCTGCATTCTGTTATATCGTCATTGCTAATGCTTGTTCAAATTTTAACAAGAGTTACCCTTTTTATTTCCCTTACCTTCAGAAAATTGGTAACCCTTTCATTTTGTCATCTAGTTTTCCCGTAATACACAACTAAAACTCTATGAATTTTAAATTTTTTCTATATCTATAGCAAACGTGGTGTTTTAAATTCATAAAAGCCTTTTGAATTTAATACCAGCATAATATTATCGTTCGCCTAAAAGTATGCAATATATTTTGGTATTTTATTTCACCTACCAATAGGCAGTGTTATTTGTGTTATTTTCACACAACACAGCTTGACAGTTTCGTGTGTCATGTCATATATTTCCCATAGAAAAACAACTACAGTTTATTTTTGTATTTTTTTTTATAACGGCACTTACCTGCATGTTATGCAAAAGAAGAAAATATTCACTGCCTACGCTTAGGCGACCATGACCTCGTTGTTGACGTTGTCGTTGTTGTTGCTGAAGATGACGATGATAGTGATGATGATGACGATGAGGTTAAGATATACGTAAAACACCCACTTGTATAAAAATTGTATGAAAACATTTGTAAACACAATTTATTTTACCTTCATACATATATTTTCACTTATTTCCCTTGTCTTCCTAAGGCCTGTATTTATTTTTATTAAAAAAAAGTACAAAATCCAAGCCCTTATACTCATACCAAGACAATAATTTATATGTACAAGTATTTCCTTCTAAACAGAAATTAAACCAAAAAGAAAAAATCCAACAAATTTTTTTTAGAAAAAGTAGTAAAAACTACTACATATCGAAATAACTTTTCTCTGGTAACGTAAATAAATACGAAGAAAATTTTATACTATTCGACGAGCTGATTATGTATGCAAGTTTTGTGTTTTACTAAAAATTTCCACCAAAACGAAATAAAAACTAAAAAAAAACCTAAAGAAACCACATACGAAACGAAACAAAACTGAAATAAAATTATTTGCATGTGAAAAGCCTTCAACGTATGCAACAATAATGTGTAAGCGTATGTGAAGGTAAGTTTTTTTTATTTCAGTTGGTTTTCATTTGCATATGTTAAGGGGAACTGGTAAAATAAACAGGCACATACATACAAACAGGCTTACAAACGCGTTCACTTAAATTGCTGCACAAAAAAGCAAAAAAAAAGTGCTTTAGCTGGTGTTGTTTTATATGTATTTTACATTGTATAATAATGTAAAATTATACACAAATACATGAGTAAATATTTTACAAAAAAAGGAAAAATGAAAAAATAGAAGAAAAACTTTTTCTACGGGTTGTCTTGAGCAAATATTTAAATGTTATTAGTTTATATTGTTGATATTTTTCTGTCTCTCTCTCTTTCTCTCTCTCAGTTTCGCTCTTTAAATTGTGATAAAATATTGCATACGTTAAGGGTTAGAAAAATATTTATTTTTAATTTAAACTGAAAAATTTGAATATTTTCTTTAAATTTAAAAAAGTTTTTCCTTTTTTTTGTAAATTTCCATACGAAAGAATATATTAAAAAAACTACAAATTTTCCATTGAATTGTTTTTAATGACTTTTTAGGTTTCAAAAAAAAAACTCTAAAGAGTTTAGCTTTTATATGTTGATAAAATAACTTTTAAAATTGTAAACGTCAAAATAATTGGTAAATAAAAATCGTTTTAAAGTACAGCAAGTATACAAATTTTTAATTCATTTGCGTGTAGTTCAGTTTAGAAAATTTTCCAGGGGTAAGATATACAATTTCTTTAAAGCTATGTATTCTTCCATTGTAAATTTTCCTCAAAAATTTTTTTGGTTTTGAGAAATTTTTATTAAATTTCAAACAGCAAACCAAATGCGGATAAACTCTTCAAATGACACGAATACATCCACGAATGGTGTAGAATTATGTGCGTCCAAATTTAAATACTTGGACTGTATATCAACAACTACTGGCGGCGTTAATGCTAATGTACACAATCGTATTAAGTCCAACAAGCTGTCGATTTAGTATCCTGAATCCCATACGCCGATTCCAAGACTTGGCATTACGTGGCCATTTTCAACTACCGTGTTAAGTTCCCACTCCTCTATGGACTTAAGTTTTGTAGCGTAGTCCCTCGGAATATAAACTGGCTGTAATATATGTGAAGAGAAACATAACAAAATCCAAAAAGAAAAATAATTCTTCAGTGTTTTTGGATTGGTCACGCCCTACGACGTATTACGAGCGATACAACAAGAATTGCCATCAAATGGAAATCCCAGTATTGCCGAAAAAGGGGGACTATTGTCGGAATAAGAATTGAAGAGAGATTAACACGTTGACTGCCGCGGAAATTTTCAGAAAACTGGCCACGCAAGCCAACATTGGCTTTTTGTTCTTTTCCCAGAAGCCATTTATCGATACTAACACTAATATAATACGATTTTATTCGTAGCTACACAAAAATGGCACGAGATAACCGGTAGATTGCGTTCCCTTCTAGGGAGCCAACTGCGAGTTATCTCGTAGTCGGCAGTCAACGTGTTAAAATACTAATATTGGACTAAAGTGAATAGAATAGATATGTTACGATCCTATCCTCCTTACAGTAACGATTGGAATTTCTACATAAGTTTACAACACAAAGAACTCCCTCTGTGGACATGTGTTGAAGGCAGTGGTGAGGCAGTATTGAGATGAGTAAGTCAGGCACTCACTCATTCCTCGCTGAAGTTGCAGATTACAAGTCAGGAAGCTTCCTGGAGGAATTTTTTGTAGACAATTAGAAACTCTTGAATATTTAAATTCGAAAACCATGATTAGAATTCTCTCAATTTCTTCTAAACTCGAATCTAATTCGCCTTAGCACTTTAACGACTACCGCACCCAACCTTCAATATAATTTTTATCGTTTACATTACTCAATTTCTTATAAAAATCCTATTATGATTAAACTTTTGTTATAATCAGAAAAGTTCAGCATTTTATGTAGTACTTGCGTACCTGTGAAAAGAACTTTTCAAATTAAAAATGACGACAAGTCCAATAAACAGCTGTTCATGATAAACTAAGCTATCAGTGCTTCTCCATGTATTCCACAAACGGATTCTTTCCAAAAATTCACCACAAAGATGGTTTTGTTTTGCAGTTGGAACCTAAGGCTAAAAACAGTCGAGGTGTATTGGTTGCACCTTCGAATTTTTTCTAGTGACCCAACCAAGTTAATGAATTTTCTTTCAAGAGGAAATCTGAAGATTGGAAATCTTTAACTACAGTATAGTTGTCAATTACAAAGAAACCTACGGCTGTATTTATGCAAATTGAATTAAATTGTTCGTTTTTTTCTTAACTTTAAATAAGCATTAATGTTTCCAAACCAATTTTAAAATAAACCAACATTTTTTCTTGTCTGTAAATATTTCTTCAACATTTTTCGTTTTTTCGCACAGTACGTACAACAATTATTGTCAATAAAATATGCTGTATTTGAAATAAATAGAAAGTTATTTGAAACATATTTGCTTTTCTAAAACAATTTTTGAATGTTTTTTTTTATATTTTTCTCTACATGACTTTGCTATTGTCAAAGGCGAAGGAATTTTTAATATTCTTGTTAAGAACACTACATGGAAATTTACTTACACGCAATATGTCAAGATTACAAAGAAAAAAGAAATCCCAACAATCAATTTGTTTCAACTGATTATTGTGGCATCATGTTCGATTGCTTTCTTTTTTGTTTTTAATGAATATTTTCGTAATTTTTTTATACGATTTACACGCACTTGATGTTATTAAAACTCCGAAAGCAAGTCCCTGTTTAATATCATATTTAAATCTCTCAGACTCTTTCTGTGTCTTCCTCTCCCTTTGTCTCTCTTTGATATTTATTTATTTTAGTTGGTAACTATAACAATAACTACAAAAAGAACGTCTGCAATAGCAATAGCAAAAGCAACAATAACAATAACAATTGTAATAAACATCAACTAAAATAAATTGTTTTGAAGTGTGAATAAAATACGCTAAACCACACGCATCCACACGCATTACTGTTAAACAAAACACAATGCTTTGTAGTTCTCAACTCTCTATCATACTCGTACATAAACACTGACATGATCATGTTAAATACTCTTTAAGAGTCGAACGCATAATATATGGTAGACAATATGAGTTGATGTACTCACCCAGAGTGATTGTATAATTTGGCAATATTGTGTGTGTCCTTTTAGTCAACACAATAGTTTTTATTGTAAATGTATTGTTGTTGTTTTTTGTTTTTCAGTTTTATTTTTATTTGTATTGTTATTGTTCCCAATATTGCATACAAATTGTATTTGTGGTTTCCTTTCATTCTCTTTTGCCCTCTACGATAAAGTTTTAATTCAACATAACAGTAACAAATATAACCACCACTACTACTACTACTACTACTATAACAATACTAAAAATGATAACAATACTTAGAATACTAATAAAATAGTTGCCAACCAACCATACTCCAAAGCAATTCTAGTGTAGTGTTATTGTACATGAATACATGCATATGAATTGGTTATTTATTAAGTTTAACACCAACAAATGGAGACCACAGAAGTACCCATATACATATACAAACATACATACAATATATGCACTCATTAACACTCACACACACACACACATATATATATATATGTAGGAATTTATTTATCGTACATTTATTTTCATATGGTCTTTCATTGAGCGCTGAGAGTGTTAGAAACTGTTCAATACAATAAAAACAATAAAATTTATTTTTATTTTATTTTATTCTATTCCATTACTATTAATATTATTGTTGTTATTGTGTTATTTTGTATTTCTTTATTCTTTTTTTTTAATCTTAATTTATCAATCGTTTCCAAAAAGTTTTTAATTTAAAATCCATTGTCCCTACATAAGTACATATATGAAAAGGCTTCTTGCCATTCACTGGCAATACTATACACTGTTATTCATGCAAAACCTGTGAGCGAGAGTTGCTTCAAAAGTTTGTTGAAAAACATTTTTAATTGTTTTTTTTTAATTTATAAAAGTTTTTAAAATAACGTTTTAAAAAAACGGAAAAGAAGAAGGATATAAGCATCAGTGCTCTTTTGAAAATTCAAACTGTTTCAATATAAAAATCCATAAGAAAATTATATTTTAGCAATATAAACTACTTTATATTCCTACCCTGTAACACTTTTAAGATAATAGAATAATATATTGAATTATGAACAGTTATACTTATATGGTATTCGCAGAATCGAGTCATCTTTGTGTCCTACACAAAAAATCAATTGAAAGCCTCAGATTTGTACATAATTATTGAATAAGTACGAGAGATCAGCAATGAATCCTTTTTTCGCTACTCATAAGCACTCATGAAATTTTGAATATAACTGCATCAACAATATTGAAATTTAACTATGTACTCTGATTCATTCGTACTCACTACAACGTTGATTTATAAGTACAGGTTGCAATGCGTATGCGTACAACATTGACATCAAACCCATACCATTCGTAATATGTTTGATTCATAAGTAGGCATTTACACCAAAAAAAAAAAGACACATGAGCAAAAAAGACAAAGCAGCAAGCAGAGCAAACACACAACGGACTAGTGAGTATTTTAGTGTTCGTACGCTTATACTTATTTTGTGCTTCGTATATATGTTGAGTTATGGAGAGTCGAAATCAATATCATCATACGTGTTGTCAAGTATGAATATGATGAGTACCTCAAACTTTGAATATGAGTAGAGGAGGTTCCATGATATTAAAACAAGTATGAATGCGTATAAGTATCAGAAATTATGAGTATGATTCGATTCTCTTCATCTTTTTGAATACTCATTGATGATCTCTGACAAGTACGCTATCTAGAGCGCTAGGCTTAACCGTTTCTCCAGGTCTTGATCGTTACGTTCAGTTGTCAAATATCAAAGCCTTTGTTGCTCCTGATTCAGCCTGAAAGAGAACTCGTGTTTACATCGAGTTTGGGCAAAACTTGTCGTTCGAACAGTAGGACTACAGTCCACTTGACACCAGAGAAGCACAATCCGCTTGTCAAGTTTTCAATAGTTGATCTGCCACAAAAGGCTATAATCGATCGTTACATGTTGCTAGTTCCCCTGAACAGTTTGGATACATAAAACTCTCTGTTAATTTAAAACGGGTCAAAAATTACCGGCACCAACCATGACCAGACAGTCTTATAATTTTTTTTGTGACACATGAAATAAGGGAATATCCCCACTTGCTGTTGTGATAGGTCTTCCAACTTTGCTGACATTCTGTTATAGATAGTGTATGCTCCTGTAGTTTCCGTTTGTTTTAAAGTGCACAGTATAAAGTCGTCTAAGATTTTTTGCGCGGATATTTATCGGCATCTGACTGGACATTAGATCAAATACGCATATTCTGCATTTTATCTTTTCAGTCTGTTCAGTCGCCAAACCAAGCGTCTTTTAAATCTTAGTAGTGCATTAGTCATTGGTCCAAGCTAGTTTATTCTCTCCTGTGTAATTATCACTTGATTAATATTACACAGTTTCATTTGCTGTCTGCGTTTGGGGATCTTTATCCAGTATCACTTCCATTTTCCGTTCCTTTAATTCTAGGTCAGTCACCTTTGCATTCTAGCAACAGCAAGTAATTCCTAAAAGTGACTGTTGACGTAGACCCTGTGGTAGTGTAGACTCGTCTCATAAAATTTGTTTGTAACTGACTATGGTATTTCTCCACAACCCTCGTAAATAAATTTACATTTATTATACATAGTTTAGGTTTTGGTCCTCTAATCAATAAACTTTTTTTATAATATTTCCCAGCATCAAAACTATTAACAATTGTTAGGCACAGCACCACACCACTCTTCTGTCGCTAAATACCATGCAGCATCACATAGTTAGTTTGATTGTTCATGTAGGGCATACATACCCTGTCCGTACTAAGCACTTGCAAAATAAAACAATAAAATTTCTATTTCATGTGTTTAGTGTAATTTTCTATTTTATTTCATTTTTTTTTATTTTGTTTTGCTATTCGGTTTCGGCTCAATAATTTTGTCACTTTTAATTAAAAATTTTTTTATTGTTACTGTTGTTGCTGTTGCTGTTGTTCGTATTCAAGTTTTGCGCTCATGTTATTGGCTATTTTTCATTCATCTTTTACATTTAAATGAAATGAACAAGTTTTTTTTTCTAGTTTTTTTTCTATACATTGGTACACAATTATATTGTTTTAGTTTTTGAAAAAAAAATGTACATACTTTCCCTTCAATCATGCATGAACTTATTTTAAATCATGCAGAAATTATTTTAATGATTGAATCAGTTTTTCTTTTTTGTTTTCACTGTGATTGACATTCCATGGAAGTAAACTTTTGTACAGTATGCCACAAATTTTAATTAATTTCTAGCCAAAGCAATATTTCCAAATTTAAATAATAGCCGGTAAATTAAACGACAATCAGGGGATTTGTCAGCAAGCAAGCAAGCAATAACTGTCATTTAATATAATACTTTATGTTTGAAGGGCCTAACTAGGCTGCTATTAAAGCCTAACTAAGCTCTAGTCTGTGGAAGTTAGTTCCTTCGTTCACAACTTTTGTACATATTGGCAGGCAGTACGACCTGAAAAGGCACAATAGTAGTCGTTCATCTGAGATTTCCACGCCAATAACACTTAAGAATTTTTAAAATATGAAATGAGATGATTTCGGCCTAAGGGACATGAGTTAGCTGAGATGATTGGCATTTAGAAAAGTCCTATACATCGTAGTAATTGGAGATCAGGAAGCTGTGTGCTAGATAAATGCCGTTTACTCACAATAGAACACAAACATGTCGTCTAAGTTTCAATAGACTCAACATGAACGAAACTTAGATGAAATACTTCACACTCGAAACAAACAGTTGCAGCAGCAGAATCAATTGCAAAATGTGTAGGTATTTAGGTAGGTTGTAAGTCGCCGTAGTCTAGTATGTAGTGAGGCAGCGCTTCTATTCCCGGGCCAGACATCTCCAACAAAACAAAATCTGAAAAATTATTTCTTCGGCTACTTCCTCTCAGCAGACTGCTGGCAAAAGCTCCGAGAGTTAATATAATTGCCATGGAAAGTTTCTCAAAAAACTTTTGTTCGGAATCGACTTGAAACTGTAGGTACCGCCACTCATGCATCAGATTAATACACACAACAAAACTGGTGTGAGAAGCTAAGTCGTAATCCTGACAGAAGGGTTGTAATGACCAATTATGTAGGTACGTAGGCTAAAGGAGAGGAGACTACCCAAGGGTCTTATGTCTATTACCATACACCTCATCATTAGGAATACCATCTTACTTTCTATAGGAAGTCTGTATCTTGTACAAACTTCCTTAACTTCTTCCAGTCCATTCCTCTTAGGCAAGTTATTTCTGATATAGTGCCATACCCTAACAATTCAGATCTCGAGCTCGCGAAAGCTGGGCAGTGAAGCAAGAAGTGGTTTATCGTTTCGCTGTTTTCATCGCATGCCCTAAATTCATAAATTTTCATCACGCCAATACGGTTCAAACGCATGTACATGTAAGGCGGATTGTCCCGCGAGTACGCTCATTAACGTGCTGAAGTCGAACTTATTTATTTTTAAAATGTTCACGCTTTCATCCTAAATAGGGTAGCTCAAAAGTATTTTCATAATTCTACCTACTGTGCCATTATCCCACAATAGTCAATGTGACGTTTCTACGCACTTCCTCAGCTTGGTCTTTACTGCATTGAAAGGCATTTACATACATAATTCGTCATTACAACTCTTCAGTCAGGATTACGACCTAGTTTCTGACACCCCTGATGTTGTGTGCGTTAATTTTATACATGAGTGGCTGAGACCTACAGTTTAAAGTCGTCTCCGAACGACAGATTTTTGAGAAACTTTTCATGGCAATTTTATTTACTCTGAGAGTTTTTTCCAGAAATCAGCTGAGAGGAAGTCGCCGCAGAAATACTTTTTTGCATTTTTGTTTTGATGTCTGGCCTGGGGCTCGAACCCTGGCTTTACGTCTAATAAGCCAACACACTACCTACTAGACTACGGGGACTTCACTGAAAAGCATTTGGTTATCCAAACTTATGGTATGTAATACTGTGGCTCTATTAGTCAGAATATTCGTTTCTTCATATTCAATCACTGCATGATAGCCAGGAACCCACATAATGCATACCGTTCCATTCCTGGATTAATTTTTAATCGTCGTTTCATACTCCAGAACGGTCTTTGATCCCGTATCCCTGGATAAGAGATCAGCAATAAATCGTGTTTTCGATACTCATAAGCACTCATGAAATTTTGAATACAACAACAATATTGAACATTAACTGCTCTGATTCATTAATACTCACTACAACGTTGATTTATAAGTACAGGTTGCAATGAGTATGCGTACAACGTTGACATCAAACTCATACAAAGACACAAAAGACAGAGCAGCAGGAAGAGTAAAGATACAACCTTTTAGTGAGTATTTTAGTGTACGTACGCGATTCATACTTATATTGTGATTCGTGTATATGTTGAGTTATGGAGAAACGAAATCAACAACATCATACGTGTTGTTAAGTATGAATATGATGAGTACTTCAAACTTTGAATATGAGTGGAGGTTTCATGATATTAAAACAAGTATGAACACGAATAAGTATCAGAAATTATGAGTAAGATTCGATTCTATTCATCTTTTTATCTCTGCCCTGGATCTTATTGCCATAATTTCAATTTGATTGTCTGTAAAGATATTTAAATTCCTATACTTCAAGTTTACCAAATGTTTACTAGACTAGAATGGAATATAATTATACAAATTTTAAAACCACCCTCGTAAATTTTTTTAAAATAACCTAGTAACGGATGTTATAACATTGAAAAAGCAGTTCTTATTTAAAAAATTTGTTTTTAATTACAGTTGATGGTGCTTTAAAATCAAATTTAAAATAAGTTTCCTTTTTATTACTGATTTAATGCTGACGTATGTATGTTTGTATGTATGGCTTTAATGTAAGTCGTCTTCTTCTTCTTCTAATTAACTTATTATATTATGAGCTAAAAAGCTGGCCGCTTTTTTCTATAGAATTCCATTATTAGGGCCAATTAGCAAGTAGGAAAGTTTCATTTTTATTTTTCGAATGAATGAACGAACGCACAAAGCTTAACCACGGGAAAATGGTTTTTACAACAACAGAATTCTTATCACATATTAATAGTCATATTACCAAGACCATAATGGTTAAATTTGAAATTCATTTTCCTCCCTCTCTCTCTCTCTCTCTCTCCAACTCCCTGTCTAAAGGAAACAAAACAAAACAACTAAACGAACAGAGTTCATGTTCTACGCATTAACAAATATTTACACAATTGCTCTGCTCTCTACACAATAATGAAGAATTATTCTAAAATGTGCCGTGCCGTGCCATGCCATGCCGTGCTGGCTAGGCAGCTTGGCCTGTCTAACTTTCCATTTGTTTGCTTTTGTTTAACAAGACCTTAACATTTGCCTCCAATACACTTGGCCATACAACTACATTGTCCACATAGGAGCTTAAGATGGCCTACACAAATGCCATCAATACGTCGTAGATGTTCTTTGTAATCTACAGTGTGTGTTGTTTACTTTCCCTGTATTGAATGTTCTTGAATATCCAAGTCACTGAGGTCATTATGCCCATGGGTGAAAATGGGAGGGGTGGTTGGGTGGGTGGTAGATTGATAAAACATGATTGAGTTATTATTAGAGAAACTCATTGTGGGTGTTCAAGTATCATTATCATCTTGCATATTGTGGTACATACATACTCTTGTAGCTCAACTTTATTATGATAAAATTTCTGAAAATTAGAAGTTTAATTATAACTAAACTGAGTTGGCAGAAATTGTTTAAAATTCATTCATTCAGTTATTAACATTTGCATAGATAAACCCTGCGATTTGCATACTCTTCTTCTTCTTATTATTATTATTGAAGGTTTTCTTCTTCTTCTGTTTTTTTGCTTTTGTTGCTCCGGACTTAATGATTTACTGTGTTAACACTCTTGTCATCTTAGAAGAGAATTATTTAACAAACAAGGCGAAGAAGACCATTTAGAAGGGACAGTGTAGGAAAAAGTGTAATTTTCGGTATGACATCTCGAACGTAACGAAAATATGAAAAAATATTTCCTTCGGCGACTTCCTCTCAACAGATTTCGGGCAAAAACTCAGAGTAAAAATAAAATTGCCATGAAAAGTTTCTCAAAAATCTAACGTTCGGAATCGACTTTAAACTGTAGATCTTGCCACTCATATAGAAAATTAACATACACAGCATAAATGGCGTAAGAAACTAAAATATTCTGATGCATTCGTACTTACTACGACGTTGATTTTTACGTACAGGTTACAATGAGTATGCTGTACAACGTTGACATCAAACTCATACCATTCGAAATATGTTTGATTCATACACACAACCTGCTAGTGAGTATTTTAGTGTTCGTACTCGATTCATAATTATTTTGCGATTCTTGTAAATATTGAGTAATGGAGAGTCGAAATCAATAACATCATACGTGTTGTTAAGTATGAATATGATGAGTACTTCAAACCTTGAATATGAGTAGAGGTTCCATGGTTTTAAAATCAGTATGAATGCGTATAAGTATCTGAAATTATTAGTATGATTCGATTCTACTCATCGTTTTTAATACTAATTGCTGATCTCTGGTATGTATACAGTTTTAAGACAATAAATTAAGACAGTAGTGTGTATAGGTGATAGATTTTAGAGGAAATATACACTTAGGTTAACAAAAATCTTATCTTGACCTTAATTTCACAAATTTAGGGATTTTTAAAATATTTGCAAAAAACAATTGAAAGGAGTCTTAAACGCCTCCCATGTTTTTTTTTGCTTTTTAATCTGTTTTGGGTTTCGAATGATAGCATGAAGCCGCCGTAGTCTAGTAGGTGGTATGTTGGATTATTAGCTCTGAGACCTAGGTTCAAACGCCAGCTCAAAAATCTTTTTTTGAGA
The DNA here is from genome assembly GCA_932273835.1 of Sarcophaga variegata. Classification (NCBI taxonomy): domain Eukaryota; kingdom Metazoa; phylum Arthropoda; class Insecta; order Diptera; family Sarcophagidae; genus Sarcophaga; species Sarcophaga variegata. The sequence continues at coordinate 111,027,820 of OW026362.1, read as the reverse complement.
AAAAAAATATTTCTCTCTGTACCTGCTTGGCAATCTTCTGGTAAAAAACTCTGATAGCAAATAAAATTATCGTGAAAAGTTTCTCAAAAATCAGTGACTGTAGGCACCGCCACTTTTGGATAAAATTTACACACACAACATTGGTGGTAAATCGTGAGGAACAAAAAAAAATATACGAAAATAATATTCTTTTCGATGAGCACTCTCAGCAGTGCTAAGGCAAAAGTTCTGAGAGTATCTTGGTTAAATTAGTTGTTCATTATTTAAAGAAAAAGGCATTGATGCTTGTCATGAGGAAGAATCTTTTCCATACCGGGCGGGTCTAAACCTCATATACGAGTATATCGGCCAATGTCTTTTATTCTCATTTCGAATAGTTCTGTGCGCCCCATATTCAAGAATGCTGGGCACTGAGATATTTTGCAACAATGTGTGTGAAGATAAATTCGAATTTGAAAATCCAAGACGCAATCCATACATTTTAGCAGCGCCACATTTGCCGTTAACAGGGCAAAATTGCCTTTTAACAGAACAAAACTTGCTGGAATAATTTCCAACCATCCTTTACATTTCAACACTTTTGTTCACAAAAATAATAATGATCATAATGAGAATTAAATTTTACGTCAATAGTCTGCAATAATTGCAAAGTACAGGACTAATCTATTTATTGCCACTGTTAAACAGTTAACAGTGCTCTGTTAATATTAAATTTTGCCCTGTTAAAGGCATAAAGTGGTGCTGCTAAAAGTATGGGTTTGCGTCTTTGGTTTTTAAATTCGAATTTATCTTCACATACATTTTGAAACAATCAGTCGCTTCTTTCTCTTTCAAGTCACAATTTCTGCATAAATCGTGGCTACAGTTACATAGCCAGTGTCCCATCAGTACAAAGATCACTTAGTACACTTCCAGCCGAAAGAGTCAACAAGCTGTTTAAAACTCTCTCAATTGAGACGCGGCCTGCTAAACCTAATGGTATATACTAGTCTGCTTAAGGCCTCAGTTCGATTTGTAAATATTTAAAGTTCTGTTCACAGTTTATATAAGACATATAGAATGTTCTGTTGCATACAAAAGTGTACTTATTATTATAGTCACCACTGTGCTTACTCATACAACATTTTGTTTTGACTTAATCTTGTACATTTCGGATTGCCTTTTCTTGGTTCCTCATGTCATTTGAAATATGTATGTACGCGCGTGTATGTTTGTGATTTTGTTTATAGCAAAAGTCTTAACGAACATTAGTTGTCCATGATACTGTGATTGAGGTAACAATTCTAGGTCCATTATAAATTCCGTACGGTACAGTACAATGCACAATGACAATCAAGGAAAACTGTTAGCAGCACAGAGCACATCAGTTTATAAATTTTATTTTAATGATAAGAAATGGGAGGGGGAGGGGGAGGGGGTTGTAAATGTTTTAAAGTGTTTTGCGTTTAATTGGATTTCGTAAAATTTTGTGTCTAATCAGCTTATTTTCCAGTAGAATTATAACGAAATTATTGTTTACAGTTAATTATAGTGCCGGCCCTTAAATGAATTAAGGTTTTAACATCATGTGCCGGGCAATTAAACAAAAACTAAGATTTATAGGCGTTTGCAAAATTGTTTAAAATGTTAAGAAATTTAATACGTTTAAGCGGTATACATACATATATTGGGCTTTCGTTGTTATTGAGACACATGAAGTGTTTAAATTGTCCTCCCAAAAAAAAACTTAAATACTCCATAAAACTAAAATTAAATACAAAATCCAAATCTGAATCTGTTGAGTAGTAATAGAAGTAAAACAACTCATCGAAACACAGAAGTCATGAAGAAAATTTTGCTTAAAACAAAAAAATGGCGAAAAAACCTTAAATACAACAATGGCCACAAATACAAACCAAACCAAAAAAAAAAAAAAAGAAACGGTCCGTATCAACTGTAGGGTTTTTATTATGGCCTTAAATTTCACTTAGCAAGTCGGATAATTAACTTTCTTTATACATTTTACCACTCCTAATGGAGGCCATTAAGACAAACTTATACACACAAATATAGTAACAGCTCGACCATCATACCATCAGACCACACAGTTCCATAGTAATGTTGGTTAATATAAATTAAAAAAGTGGGCACAAGAACCTAGACAAAGAAGGGTATAACAATGCAAAAACAAAACAAGAAAAGAAATGGCAAAAATAATCAGAGTAATAAAACAGCCAGCCCAGTTATATTTCAAGGAACAATGCATTGCTACTCATGCCCATTCATTGTAAGGCAACAGGGTTATCGTCTTGGGCTACAGAAAGAAATTTATATTGAGAGGAAAAAATTTATTTTCTAAAATGAAAGCTTGTTATGGTAAGAAGTGGTGCTGGGAAATAATGGTAATGGATTCGAAACAGACATCAGCAATGAATCGTTTTTTTTGGTACTTATGAGTACTCATGAAATTTTGAATATAAGTGAGTCAACAATATTGAAATTTAACTATGTACTCCGATTCATTCGTACTCACTACAACGTTGATTTATAACTACAGGTTGCAATGAGTATGAGTACAACGTTGACATCAAACTCATACCATTCGAAATATGTTTGATTCATAAGCCTACACATTTAGATTCATAACTTAAAAAAACATACTCTTATAATACTTATAAATGATTCGAGTGACTCGATAAGCAAACAGACAACCTTCTAGTGAGTATTTTAGTGTTCATACGCGATTCATACTTATTCTGTGATTCGTGCAAATGTTGAGTTATGGAGAGTCGAAATCAACAAAATCATACGTGTTGTTAAGTATGAATATGATGAGTACTTCAAACTTTGAATATGAGTAGTGGTTCCATGATATTAAAATAAGTACGAATCCGTATAAGTATCAGAAATTATGAGTATGATTCGAATCTACTCATCGTTTTGAATACTCCTTGCTGATCTCTGATTCGAACTAGCGATATATAGGTTCCCTCTTGTAATATTATCTAATCTTTTGAGGTTATAATGCGATTCTCTGCATAGAAATGATAAGCATTGTGTACCTGGAATGGTGATATGTTTAGAAGTTGTTATGCTCACGGTATTTTTAGGCAGGTGTCTTTAAATGTGTGTGAAGATAAATTAGAATTTTAAAATCCAAGACGCAAACCATAAATTTTAGCAGCGCCACATTTGCACTTAACAGAGCAAAAATTTTTCTTAACAGAACAAATTTTGCCTTTAACAGAGCACTTTTAGATGCTTAACAGTATCAATCTGTGCCAGTCCACTTGGTTAGAGGCTAATTTTAGGGCATATACTACAGTGAGCGCCATAAGTGAGTCAACACTTTTGCTCTTATGTATAAAACAGTTTTGTTCTTAAGTATAAAGAAAGTTCCTTTATTATGAATTGTTGTTTTTGTTTTAACATTTTATAAGTAATAAATAAACGTTTTTATTTTTGGAAATTTATTCGACTATTCTCATTTACTTTTCTCGCTATCCTAAGAAAATTAATTATTTCACTGGTGTTTACTCACTTTTGGCGCTCAGTGTATGTCTATGAATACCATATCGTACTCAAAAGAAGGTTTCAAGGTCTCTTACTATAATCGGCAATGCAGTCACATACAAAGTGATGTGGTATTGTGGAAATTGGCTCTGAAACTCAAAATATTTTGCTGGTAAGAAATAGTACACCATACAGACTATATGCAAATGGTAGTCCAGAGGGTCCTATTTCGAACCGTGGTAGTGGAATAGCTGAAATAATTTTGAGATTCGAGAAAATTTACCGACTCCCATACATTTCTTAGTGAGAATTGAATTTTATGTCAGTAGCCTGCAATAATTGCAAAGTAGAAGACTAATCTACTTATTACACACATAATTTGCCATTACAACCCTTCAGTCAGGATTTCGGTCTTGCTTCTCACACCACTCATGTTGTTGTGTGTGTTAATTTTATACATGAGTGGCGCGACCTACAGTTTAAAGTAAACTCCGAACAACAGATTTTTGAGAAACTTTTCATTGGAATTTTATTTACTCTCAGAGTTTTTGCCAGAAATCTGCTGAGAGGAAGTCGCCAAAGAAATATTTTTTTCATATTTCGTTTTGATGTCTGATCTGGGGTTTGAACCGTGGTCTTACGTCTACTTATTGCCGCTGTTAAATACTTGACAGTGCTCTGTTAATAGCATAATTTGCTGTGTCAAAGGCGAAAAATGGGCGCTGCTAAAAGGGGTTTGTGTCTTTGGTTTTTAAATTCGAATTTATCTGCACACACATTGTCTTCAAGGGAATTAGATGTAAGTATCTTATCTTTAGCTTATATTGCCTACCACCACTTGTATTTACTACAAAAACGAACAATTTTGTTACATCCTCTCAAAAGAAACACCCTTTAGTAGGAGCAAAAAAAAAGAGAAACAAAAACCAAAAGAAAAAGAACAAAAAAATGCTAAATCACTTATGGCTAAAAGCAGATTGCAACCAAGTTAAATTATTTTGCTTTACATTGCTTTCTTTTTTTTTACATTGCTGCTGCAGTAGCAGCAGTACTAGTACCAGTGCCATTACCAGTGCCACTACCGTTGGCAATAATAGTTTTTTGTCATCATTATTTGCCTTAATTTGTGCTTTAAGCCAAAGTAAATGTTATAAAATAATGGAAAATAAAACGAAACGAAAAGAAAATGGGAGAAAAACAAAAGAAACAAAACTCCCGCAAACAATTCATTACGAAAATCTCATAACATTAGCTTTTCTCGTTTCATTATTATCCTAAAAGCAAGCAAAGATAAAATTTTCTAAGTATAACAAGCCTTACCAAAAAAACAACAAAAACAACAAGAAAAATATGATGAAGAAAATGTTCATAAGTTTGTTTGGCTGCCAGACACTGATATACTGATATACTGATGTATACAATGTATTCAGTTGATAGCATTATTATAACCAAAATGGCTTAAAAAAGAAAGAAGAAGAAAAACTGTTTCATTCTTACACAAGCATTTCAAGTATTTTCATGAAAATTAACAGGATTTCATTTTATAGCATTGAGTGGCTTAAACAAAAAGCAACGCGTTAAAATAATTTGCAAAGAAACACTCTCTCTCTCTCTCTTTCTCTCTCTCTCTTTCTCTCTTCACTTTTAAAACAAAAAAATAGTTGCGTATTATATCACGAGGACATATTGAGAGCTTAAAAGTCTCTACTGCTAATAGCGGAAGAATATTTTGATTTTCTTAAACCTGATGTGAAGACTTCTGACAAGTTTTGTAAGAATAAAAAAAAATTCCATGAGCTCAAGAGCTTTCTGATCGTTAAGTTAAGAAAGAAAGTCTTAGACAAATAATGTAGAGACTTGGTTTCGATTAACATTATGAAAGTTTTCTTCTGTTGTTACAGGAAAGAGAGAAGAATTGCGAGAGGTAAACCACAATTTAAGGATATTCCAAAACGAATGCCTTGAACAAGTCTTTAGGAATTTAAATCAGACTTGAGAAATAAATATTTCATTTGCAAGGATAGGAAAACATCCTTTCGAATATTAATTAAAAAATGTCTGTCGCGTAGAAGTTATAATCAGAGCACGGGTAGTAGATTTTTACTGAAGCTTTTCTCATTGTCTGACATCAAAAATATGCCATTAGAGAAGTATGACCGAAAGTGGGTTCATACACGTGCTTTTAATATTTTGGACACCATCCTTGTAATTGTGCAGCCCTTGCGCTGACCAACTTCTTCCTCTCCCTTGATTTTGGTGGAACTTGGTCCGTACAGGGACTGGGTTCACCCGGGCCTCTATGCGGGCTCAAGTGAGCTTTGTGATATCAAAGCTACCACTCCGACCTAACCTAACCTATCCTTGTAATTAAACCGTCTTAAATACCTTTTAAATATAAATAAGATGGCATTTAACTCAGGAGATATGAGTCTACTTTGTTATTCTAAAATGATAGGGCCGCCATCTTTCTATAAAAATACTTCCTGGGAACAGAAATTGGGTGTAGTGGTGTGGAGTTGATTGAGTTGAGTACTCATTCTCTAAAGGATTGATCTTCATATGATATTCGTTGTTGATGTTATTTTACCTGCATCAAGCGGGATTTAGAGGAGTTTCTAAATGGATTAAAATTCGAAATTAAAATGAATACTTTATTGGTTGATTAGTTGTCATCGATTTTAACGTCAAGTAGCAATTTAGTGCCACTTCCGACACTGCGCATATAACCACTGAATTATCTGCTACAGACCTGTTTACTCTTAGGCTTACTTCCTGAGACAATGGGTTAGCTTATCCGCCTGGAGGATGAACCCTAACACCATTTAAATTTTCTTATGTGTGTAAAGATAAATTCGAATTTGAAAATCCAACACGCAATCCAAAAATTTTAGCAGCGCCACATTTGGTGTTAACAGGGCAAAATTTTCTCTTAACAGGGCACCGTTATCTGTGAACCTGACCACTTGTTTAGGAGCTAATTTTAGGATGTATTCTAAATCTTTGAGTACCATATCATATTCAAGGAAAGGTTCCAATATTTTTAATATAATCAGCAACATAGTGGCATATAAAGTGATATGCTATTGAGAAAGTAGGCTCTGAAAATATCAATTTTTTTCTTTTGAAACATATAAGAATTAGTACACCTACCCGACTATATGTACTAAGTGGTAGTCCACAAAGTTCTCTTTCGAACCGTGCTAGTGGGATAGCTGGAATATCACCATCACCATCCCATTTACATTTCTACATTATCGAGGTGTCTTGGAGAAGCAATCACTCTTGCCCTTTCAATAATGAAGCAATTTCTCTGATTATCGTCTAATTCTACTGGCCTTTTGTTAACATATGTTCTATTTTTAGTTTGTTGGGGAACTGTGTCCATAAAATGTTTGCCTATTTGTAATTGCCAGCCAAAAATAGTTTAATTTGTTGTTTCTTTTTTTCAATTTATTTTTCAGCATTGCAGCAGCATAATGTTGTCATTAAATTTAATTTAAATTTTAATTATAAACTTTTTTAAATACAAAACAACAGCATATTGTGTTCAAATAATGCTGTACGTGGGCACTCTCTGATAAAAGGCAATTAAAAAAAAATTTTTTTTTCCAAAAAAAAAACCCGAAACTCATAACCAAAGCACAGGCCATGAAATGAAACAAAAATCATGTCAAAGTAAGCGCACTTAATGAGATTTTCATACATTTTATATAGAAATTGAATATATTTTTCAATATTACAATAATAATAATAACAATTGAAAATCTATATGTATAGTGTTTCAGAACTAATATTTACTATTTTCTATGTTTACTCTTCTCTTCTCTGCTCTGTAACAATAATATATGCACGGGTTTAGGTCAATAATGCAACAGCACGTGTACAAACCAAAAAAGTGACCACCGTTCCAAATGGTAAGTAAATGAAAATAAATATGAAAATTAAAAATGAGAAATAATGATACATATTTTAAAAGCCATATTTATATAAAATAACAATATTTTTAATTATATTATAAACAATTATTTGATGAAAGAAGTAACATTTTATGAAAATATAAAATTTATAAAAATTTAATTTATAGTCGTGGAGAATAATTTCTGAAAATGGTTTCCATTTTCATTGGTTTTTTTCTCTCAATTTCAACCTTAATTAAAAGTTTATTCGGTTTTTCATTTTATTTCGATTGTAATTCAATACTTTAATACGATAAAAATTTCTGACTTTTTTCCATTTTGAACTTTATGATGATTTTCTAATCCTCCTTTTAACTTTCATTGTGAAACTTGACCTGTAAAAGTTTTTACAACAAAACAAAAATTTTATTTTATTTATTTAATAAATATGCAACAGGTTTTCGTAGAAATTCTACTAAATAAACCATCATTTTATTATATTTTACTTTTTGTCTTCACGTGAAATTTAATTTCAATCTCTCTTTAAAGTAATTAAAAGCGTTAGCAAATTAAAAGAGATTTGAGAGATTTTAATTTTTCTTTTTAATATTGAATTTTGTTAATATTACAGCCATTATTACAAATTGCCGTTAAAGTTGTGTTTAGTTAAAGGTAGCTTTAGCTAAAGTGAACTTTAAAGTCAACTTTAACTTTTTTCGTTACTAAAGAGTCCTCCAAATAACTTTTTTGTTTTGAAAATGCTTTAAATAAAACGCTACTGAATATTTTCTCAAATTTCTGTTTTTATTTGAAAGTACAATCCTTCCGGTTAATAATGGAAAATAATTTCATTCAAATGGCTGCCTCGGCTGGCCATGCAGTAGCCTACACGATCGGTGCAATTTTTAAGCACATTATCGATTGTGTGCAGCTGTATTTCAACAATGGCTTCACTAATGTTGTCCTTTAAAGCGTCAATTGTCTCTGGCTTGTCGGCGTAACACTTATCTTTGACGGCACCCCACAAATAATAGGCCAACGGTGTCAAATCTCAGCTCCGATGTGGCCAAACGACATCAGCTCTGCGGCTGATAATGCGATCTTCAAAAACAGCGCGCAAAACATCGAGTGCAGCTTCGGCTGTGTGGCACGTAGCACCGTCCTGTTGAAACCAAATCTTGCCAATATCCTCCTCTTCAATTTTTGTGAGCAAAATTCTTTCAACATGGCCCGATAACAATCGCCATTGACTGTAACGGCCACTCCTTGCTCAATTTCGAAGAAAAATGGCCCAATTATACCTCTGGACCAAAATCCGCACCAAACAGTATCTCGTTCTGGGTGCGTCGCCTTTTCATTGTATGCGTGCGGGTTTTCTGTGCCCCAAATGCGACAATTTTGCTTGTTTACATACCCGCCAAGATCAAAATGAGCTTCATCTGAAAAGATGATTTTTTTTACCAAAATCGGCATCTTCTGTAAGTTGATCGCAGGCCCACTTAGCGAAGCGAAAACGCATTGGATGGTCAATTGGCTTCAACTCCTGAACCAATTGGACTTTGTATGGCGTCATACCAAGGTCTTTATGCAAAATTCGTCTCAATGATGTATCCGAAATGTTCAATTGTTGAGAACGACGGTGAATTGGATGTTGATTCACGCACACTTTCTGCCACAGCAGCAATATTCTCGGGTGCAACATTACCATGATTTTCAAAGTAATGTCGCAATATTTCCCAGCGTTGTTCAAACGTATACACAACCATATTCGTTCAGCGGAAGGATAAAACTAATTATCTGTCAAATCAGACATGAGCTAAGTGTTACCATTCACGAAATAAGCACTAGTTGAAAAAAAAACGTTAGATGGCGGACCCGATACAACCCAAAGATAAAATAAACTTAACTTTTTCAAATATAAGGATAAATATGTTAGTGCCGGAGCAATGTCGTTAACACAGCTCAATTAAACAACGCAGTGGCAACTACGAGCTTCGTTTTTTGTTGTATATGCTCAATATAATGTAATAACGAAAATAAGTTAAAGGTAACTTTAAAGTTCACTTTAGCTAAAGTTGTCTTTAACTAAACCCAACTTTAACGGGAAGTTGTAATAATGTTTCTTAGTATAGTATTGGGAGTACGAAAACGTTTGCCTACAAATTATCGGTAGATATCTCCAAAACATTAGAACTCTGAAAGTAATAATTGCATTCGGCTATGCTATAGCCTGTTTGAAAGACGACATTTTAAGCTTCATGTTATTAGAAGGCAATGTTAAAACAACGTTAATCTATGAAAAGTTATACGCTTTTGAAAGGAGTGAATATTCGTAGCGTTTAAGTTAAGATTGCTCCTCAGGTTGTTGGAAAAATTTTCTAAAGTTTTCAGATACAATGATACTAGGAACACAGCAGCAAAATTTTTCATATTAAAGCTATACGACGCTCTGGAAAACAATTGAGTAAGACCGCCATATAACCAACGAGCAGGTTGTTAGTAAATTTGGCATTCATTAACAAACATTTGCCAACCATTTTAAGAAAACTGGAAGCATACACTCGATGTTTGGATGTGAAATGGATTAATAGTAGAAAATTTAAAGGACCGAATTTCCACTGCAACACGTACGACATGCTAATCATTATGCATTACATTAATGTACGAATTTTAACCAAGAAATCTGATAATATGGGGTTCATTATGGGATTCTATAACCTGATCTCTACTGTAGGCAGTTTACGAAAAAGTATGGGAAGCATTGAGAACTCAAATAGATGTTGTGTTCAATTTTGAAAACTTCGAACCACATTGTTCTCGGATGGTCCAACGGAATCTTAGTAAGCTTGGCTGGGAAGCATTTATTTATTCATCGTATAGCCTCGACTTTGTAACTTCATAGCATCATTTGTTTCGATCTCTGCAGAACTTTAGATATTTAAATTCCGTAGAGGCCAGCCAAACACAATTGAATCAATTTACTTAGAAAACACGAATAAACAGTCAGCTTTATGGTGCATGGCAATTTTAGCAATTTGACTTGACCGGAGGGAGATATGCACTTTGACATCAAAATCTTGCCTGGAAATTATTGATCGGTTGATGAAGTATTTTTTAATTTTTAAACAGACTTGAACAGACTTGTTTATTTGTCATAATTAGGTTTTATAATTAACTGTGTAACTGTTACAGTTACAGTTACTATGCGCTACTACCCCTTATAATTTCTTTTGATATCCAAATTGTTGTCCTATTTGCTGGATCCTTTACTGCACCAGTAATTAATAACCTTTACCAATAATTTATATTTTTTGGTGGCTCTAATTTCACGAATTTTTTTTAATCTTTTTTAATATAAAGGAGCCCCTTAATTTTATTATGCAATGTAGATTAAAATCTGGTCTTGTTTTTATCCTACTGATAGTGTATCTGACAATGTAAAGAAGTTACTTTTTTTATAAAACTTTTGGCTGATCACGTTTGTATGAAACATTGATAACCATTTTGGTTATTGTTTATAACTTTTTCTTGAATTGTATTACAAATTAATATGGATCTGCCCTTACTAACCACCCCCAAAAAACTTAATACCTAAGTTTGGTCCTGTATTAAACAAGATTTAAAGGTTAATACAATAACTCCTACAATATAATATAAATTTGTATATAAATTATGTTTTACTATTATAAAAGAAAATATTGTTTAAGTGTTATTTAATGATTATAAATTTCTTTCTTTTTTTTCATCTGTTTTGTGTCACAACAATTTTATTACCCGTTCAAAAAAATAAACAAAAAAAAACTCTTCCTCAAAACACGATATCAAAACCAAAAACACATCCCGTGTAAATGCAAAAATGCAATGAAAATGAAAATGAAAATTTAGTTGTACTGACAAAAGATGGTGCCATACCGGCACCAGCTCTAGGTGAGCTTACACAAAAATTAAAATTTTCAAAATATTTTTTATTAACAAATACTTACTAAAAATAAAACTTACTAAACTAAACTACATATTGTTTTAACATTTCCGTTTAACTTTGAGTTTTAAGTTTGACTTGTAACTGTGTATGTCCATAAGGGAAAGAAAATGTTATTTTTTACAAAAATTAAATTTATTTAAAAAATGTTATGTACAATGTATGGTACCTACATATTAAATGCATAATAGTTCTATGCATGTTTCTTGTATTTGTTGTACTTGTCTTGTCTTGTTCGAATTTGCTCTGTATGGCATGTTAACTTGTATTGTTTGCCAAAAAAAAAACAATGAAAAGAAGAAAAACACAAGCATTTAGTATCCATAACCACAAAATACTACAATTCTAACTGTATTACCACATGTACTACTACAATACATTCATACTAAATACAGAAAAAAAATTATTCCTTGAATGCTGCCATTTATTATTGTAACCCAACAACTATGTATATATGAAACATCTCCTTCTCTCTCTCTCAGTTTTTATTTATTACTACTCTTCCCAATTAACAAATACGCAAAAATCTACACATACACACATACACACTCACTTATACTAATATTTACCTTTTGATGGTATTTGTTGTACTGAAATATGTACTCTGGATCTCTTTCTACCCCCCCCCCTTTTCTATATCCTTGGTTTACTTAATAACTGTTGTTAATTTGCTTTTAACTCCCTATAACTTCTTCCCTCTGCTCATTGTTAATTAAATTGTTTTTGTTTATTATTGTCTGTTGTATTTACAAACTTATGGTAAAAAATAAAACAAAAATAACACAAGAGTGAAATACAAACACAAACCTAACCTTAAAGAAAGAATTTTGCATTGTTGTTATTGTTTAATTGTATTTGTTTTATGAATGGTTTCTGTTTCGTTTTTTTCGGTATGCCTAAAGGGTTATTCATTTTATGTTTCAAAACGTTACATAATGCTATGATTTCGGTACACTTTAATGCATGATAATGCCCGAAGAACTCTAGTTATTTATCGAATATAATGTGAAGGTAGAGCAGTCGATCCTTTTTCCCTTATTTTACTCGGTATCGTGCTTACTGTGTCTTGAGTAATGTTCCCATATGGCGCATGTTGTTTGCAATAAAGCATATTTCGGTTGTGTTTTTGAAACAATCTACTATGCAGTTTATAATCTTCACTTGCAACTGAAAAAGATATGTTTTTGTATGACCATAGCGCTCTTAATTGAAGCTAACGTTTCTTCAGAGGATAATTTTCAGAATAATACAGCATAACGACCAAAGATCACCAATGAGTATTCAAAAAGATGATTAGAATCGAATCATACGCATAATTTCTATTACTTATACGCATTCATACTTATTTTGATATCATGGAACCTCTACTCATATTCAAAGTTTGAAGTACTCATTATACTCATACTTAACAACACATATGATGTTGTTGATTTCGACTCTCCATTACTCAACATTTACACGAATCATAGAATAAGTATGATTCATGTACGAACACTGAAATACTCACTAAAATGTTGTGTTTGCTCTGCTTGCTGTTCTGAATCTGAATGAGTAGGCTTATGAATCAAACATATTTCAAATGGTATGAGTTTGATGTCAACGTTGTACGCATACTCATTACAACCTGTACTTATAAATCAACGTTGTAGTGAGTATGAATGAATCAGAGTACATAGTTAAATTTCAATATTGTTGACTCACTTATGTTCAAAATTTCATAAGTGCTTATGAATAGCAAAAAAAAACGATTCATTGCTGACCTCTGCATATGTTTCTTCTGGGCTAATTTCGAAAAATGTATGGCGTAACGACACCTTCCGATTATAACGTGCATCATTTTCCGAAAGCAATGAACCTTTAATAATCACTTCTGGGATTTCTAAGACAGTGTTCATTGCTAACATAACCACCAAGTGAGAAGTCGCCGTAGTCTAGTAGGTAGTGTGTTGGCTCTTATTAGACGTAAAGCCCGGGTTCGTATTCCAGGTCAGATATCAAAACGAAATACGAAAAAAATATTTCTTCCGCCCTCATGTATTAAATTAACACAAACAACATAAGTGGTGTGAGAAGCTAGGCCGTAATCCTAACTGAAGGATTGTAATAACCAATTATGTATGTACCAAGTGAGAAATAAGTTTCATTGTTAAAGAAAATTTTGCTCGAAAAATCCCCATTGAAAACCTGTTGCTCTAGCATCCATTCATCTTATCCACCGGGAGTTATAAAACATATGTTTTCTTCTGTTGTTAAACGATTCATATTCATAGCTCATAGCTTGATTAGCCTTTTCGAAACCCTTAAATGTATAACCCTTTGCATACATGTACATAGATATGTAATAAAGAATAGAATGCATTTCAAATAATACGGGAGCATATATAGCCACACGGTATATGTATGTAACTAACCAGCATGTTTTGTTTGCATGTTGTATGAAAATTTAATTAACAAAACCAAATTAAACAAAAAAAAAACGAATATACAATATTCTTGTTTTTGTTGTTGTTGAACTTTATATATTTTTAATAAAACATTTTCAATGTTAACTTTCATTATGATAGCGCCTGGCTGGTATGTTGAAGTACTCAGCTACACATATAATACTTAATTATTTGCGGGTTTATTTGTGATGGGGGGTTCGAATTGAGTCGCTGGAGTCGATCCACACATAGTATTATTAATTAAAAATGTTAATAATTTTCGAATTTTATTTTTTTTAATTAAAGATTTCAGAATATTGTTTGAATAAATAAAAAATTCAATAAATAAAATTTTTTTCTGTGAAAATATTGAATTTTGTCCTAGAAATGTACCATTTGTGGGCTGTGTTGCATACTTGTTCACTATGATAAAACTTGCTCTTTGGAAGCAAGATTCTTCGGAATTTAGGAATGAAGCTTAGGGCTTATAAGCTATTTATAAGACAAATAGTTTCAACACAAACAGGATATTAATGTTAGAGAAGCTTTTGAGAGTCGAAAAGCTGCTCATCTTACTCAAACAACTTTTTTTCAGTTCCATCATTATTTATATAATTTTCGCCCAATCGAACATAAGTTGAGTCCTGAGTGTATGACCAAAATTTTAAGTCTTACCGGTTTTATAAAATTATTTTCATTCCTATAAATTTTGTCTAATTATGTGGGTGCCAACTGCGAGCTTTTCTATACCAAATATTATCCGCAGTACTTATGTTTCGAAGGAACTAGGTCGTAATCCTGACAAAGGGTTTGTAATGACCAATTATCTATGTATGTACTTATGTTTCGCAGCACCTCAATGTCATTAGTTTTCAAAGTTGGTAGATAACACCGAAAAGTAAACTCTGGACGGTATATAAGGTATTTTCCAGTCGGAACTGAAGATCTGCTGTATGATTGAATGCACTGCAGATTTGATAGTTCCTCAATGGTTGAATGACACGTAGAACTGATATATTCTGGAAAGCCGGATGTAGCAGTCGCCGTAGTCTAGGAGGTAGTGTGTTGAATTATTAGACATAAGTTTACGGTTCAAACTCCAGGTCAGACATCAAAAAGAAAATATGAAAAATTATTCCTTCGGCGACTTTCTCTCAGCAGATTTCTGGCAAAAACTCTGAAAGTAAAAACAATTGCCATGAAAAGTTTCTTAAAAACTTGTCGTTCGGAGTCGACTTTAAACTGTAGGTCCCGCCACTAATATATAAAATTAACACGCCAACATAAGTGGTGTGAAGGGTTGTAACGACCCATTATGTATGTATGTATGATGTTGCATGAGATGTCCAGGAAATGAAACATGTTTGCACGCACTTTTAAAGATAATCCTAGAAGACTGGTGTCAAGTGAAATTATAGTCGACTTCATTCGACATTTTAAGGATGTCCAAAAAAAGCTGCCCACACATTTGCCTATAAAGGCCTGTCGCAGAAAATTATTACACAAATACAATCTCCTTGCATGAAGACAACGCATTGAACTGTAAAGGTATGCATCAGAGATCAGCAAAGAATAGTTTTTTCGCTACTCATAAGCACTCATGAAATTTTGAATATAAGTGAGTCAACAATATTGAAATTTAACTGCATATGTACTCTGATTCATTCGTACTCACTACAACGTTAATTTACTTGAGTACTGGTTGCAATGAACATGCATACAACGTTGACATCGAACTCATACCATTCGAAATATGTTCGATTCATAAGTCTACGCATTTACAACAAAAGAAAAAAGACACATAAGCAAAAAAGACAAGCAGAGCAAACACAACCTTTTAGTGAGTATTTTAGTGTTCGTACGCGAATCATACTTATTTTGTGGTTCGTGTATATGTTGAGTTATGGAAAGTCGAAATCAACAACATCATACGTGTTGTTAAGTATGAATATGGTGAGTACTTCAAACTTTGGATATGAGTAGAGGAGGTTCCATGATATTACAATAAGTATGAATGCATAGCTACTTATATGAGTATGATTCGATTCTATTCATCTCATTGCTGACTTCTGCTTCAAACCTAAAGCATCTGTTCTAGGTGACCACTTTTTTTCTTCCATTAATTTTTTTAACCACTGCCACCATGTATATGCCTTATTGGCTAATTTTAAAATCTGTACAGTATGTTATTGTAATGGTTCTTAAAAACACTTCCATATTTGTGTCTGTGTGGTAAAGAAACACACAAACATTCCTTAACAACTGACCTTGATCTATGGGTTTAAAGAAATCTTAAACTCTCTCTCTCTCTCTCTATATTGGCATATTTATTCACAAAATATGTGCACTTCGTGGTTAGAAGATAAAAAGCAGAATATCTACGATATTTACTTGAGTTTTGTTGGTTTATTGAAAAGCCTCTTAAAATACTTCTATTTTACTGTAAATCTCTCTTTTTGCGTTCGTTCTCTCTTAAAAGTACTTGAGTACACATGTCTTACTTCACAAGTACTTACTTAGCTACCTACATACACACATATATACGGTATAAGTAAATATGCTTTCTCTGCCATATACCATGTGGGTGAAAAAGAGTTTAAAACGAAAGAAGAGAAGTTTAATCTTTACAATTGTATTTCTCTTATAGCATTTACTTATTGCCAGTAAGTAAGTAAGAGTTATTGTGTATACGTATGTATGTATATATGTACGTACGTATTTAGAGTTTATATGTGGTCGTATTTTAGAATCCTTAATATCTAATGCAGCATGTGCATTACCTTAACAACGCATGCACATACATATGTGCGGTATATGCCTGCAGTTGTTTGGTTTATAGACCCTACTTTGTACTTCCATTTTGTGAGATAAATGACAGAAGTTTATTTGTTTTAGTCGTTAGTTAGAGAATGTATGTAACTTTTTAAATGCATTTTTTACATCTTTTACAGAAAAAAAATGATACAGAAAAACTCCTCAGGCAGCAAAGAAAGAAAAAAAGAAACACTATAATGGAGGCCACACATGTGTTTAATGTTTCCAGAGACTAAATTTACGTTTCAAAAGAATCATTCATTCAAATTGATGCTCTTAACTTTCTTTACGACGTAACTCGTCTTACTTTGTGAATATCATGTGTGTGATTAAAGTTTGGACAGCTTCGTAAAGTTTATTCATGTATTGTTTAAAGGCATAAAATCGTCAAGTCAATGTTTTCTCTTTTTAATAAAGTCTCATTAAAGTATTTTTATGCCACACTGTATGTACGTACTCAACATAATCTTCGGAGTTATTCAACTTTTAATATTTGTTGATACACACAACATATTGTTTAATTACGGATTAAAGTAAGGAGTGCGCATGAAAAAATTGTGGGCATAGTTGTAGGTTTATATGTATATGTTTACTTTGATTGATATTTCGTGTAAAAGGATATATTTTCAAAGAAAGAAAAACAAAAGCGCAGCGGCAAGGCATTAACCGAATATTGAATGGCGTATGATACTCCATTCCATTATATAATATTGTTACATTTTTACCTTTTAAAAACGTTTTAAAATATGAGCTCGTACATTGCAAATAAAATAAAAATTAATTTGTGTTTAGTTTTAATTAAAATTCTTTATTATTCGCACAATTCTGTGTGCTACTGTTCACAACTTGATGTAAACAACAACAATTGTTTTGTTTGTTTTTCCTCTGTTTATGCCTTTTGCGTCAGATCTTTGTAACAGAGATCTTCAAACCACGATTACTCTCTCACAAATACACCGCTTCTTCACACAAGACTGTCTGAAAGTCACTAACTGACTCGCCTGCTTTGCCTTGCCCTTTATATGGCATAGTAAACATTCTGATGAATATTCTTGAAGGCGAATGTTCATGACTTCGCCTTCTCGAAATCTTTATAAATGTAAACATCGTTGTTTACATTTATTATTGTAGTGTTGTTGATGTATTTTTGATTACTTGTTTACCATTTTTTATGCTGGTGTTGGTTATATTAAGCAATACGATAATTTGTAAACAGGTTTGTTTACTGCATTGTTTTTTTTGTATAGCATTTGTTTATAATTTTAATGTTAAGCAATGTAAAAGCAGAGCACCTGTATCTAGATTTTTCCTTTTCGTAACAATATAATAAACATCTTCAAGGCAATATATAGCGGGCATCAAGGCATTATACTACAGCAGTAATGCCTGTAATGTACATACGAGTATATCGAAATAAAGAGTGAATATTTCACGAATATTAGTTTGAAACAATGATGTCCCTATCTATACCATTCTTTGCTGTCGTAGTGGACAATTGATTTAAATGAGAGCGTTATAGTATGAAAACCTATATTTACTGATAACTTTTGTCTCATATAGCACATATTTAAAGGCATGCAGGACACGCTTAATGCCTACGATTACTCATTAAAAACATAGATCGCGAAATCAATATAAAGAATACGCAAGCTATGCGTATAAATGAAATGGTTTTAAACCATTTAATAACAGACATCGAAACCGCAAAGCATGCGAAATCGTTTCACCAATTAGAGTGTTCTATTGTAATTGCCGGAGTTGTACCAGAGTTCCTGAACAATAGGCTAAATAGGCATTTAGTCGGCTAAACAAATTATCACGATATATTTTCCCGCGGATATTTTATTTTTGTAGCCCAGTTTCCCAAGTGGACTAAAGTTTATTTCTGCTTAGGTATTCTCTGAAGTCGCCGTAGTCTAGTAGGTAATATGTTGGCTTATTAGACGTAAAAGCCAGGGTTTGAACCCCAGGCCAGACATCAAGACAAAATACAAAAAGTTTTTTTTCGGCGACATCCTGTCGGCAGATTTCTGACAAAAACTCTGAGAGTAAATAAAATTGCCATGAAAAGTTTCTCAAAAATCTGTCGTTCGGAGTCTACTTTAAACTGTAGGTCCCACCACTCATGTATAAAATTAACACACATAACATAAGTGGTGTGATGGGTCATTTCGACCTCCGGGCACTGTACTTGTCTTAATTGACAAGCACACGTCCTCCTACCTAACCTAACCTAGGTATTCTCTGAACTGTTTATAGGCCAAGCGTCTATGAAAGTTGGAAAGCTCTAAGTATTCATTGCATTCTCAAAATGGTTTTAGCGATTTCTGTAGACGTTGGAGCGTTACAAGAATGCATCAAAATAATTTCAGCAGGACTAGAATTGTTGTTTAGTTAGTACATTCCTGTTATTCTATGGTTTCAGTTTAAAACTGGCTGTAACTGGAACAATGTAATATTCCTGCAGTCTATAAAAGCTTAGCTTATTGGGTTCTTATAAGACGCTGTTTCAATAGCGTTAAAACTTATTTCGCCATGACAAATGACTCTCAGCCATGCTCTTAATATTAATAAATTCGCGGTACTAAAAAATCTTTGGCTTTTGGTTCCCATGAGCCAGATAAAGACAGAGAAGTTGCGTTAGGTGGTCTATTTATAAAAATAAAATCCATGTTACATACTATTTATCGTGCTTAATATATCGTATTCTATTTAAATTTTTATTTAAAAGATATGATATCCGATAAACTGCTGTTCTGTCATCGGTTTAATCAAATTTAAATATCGTTCACCGTATTCGCTTGTATAGGCAAAGAGTCTTTATCCTTATTTATGTTTATTATGCAGCAGCTTTTATATAAACCATATAACAGATAAAGATTTCAGCATACGAGGGTTGGCAAATAAAACTATGAATATTAAAAAGTGAAACTCGTATAAATATTTTTTTCGTTTATTTAACAATTCTGCGGAAATCATAAGGAAATTTAACGCCTTTAGAAAACATGTTTCAGTACGACAGAACCATCCTCGTATATGGCATAATATTTGCCATGAATTTTTACTGAATATTACTTTCTACCTTTAGCTTCTTTCATCCACTGCTTTGCCTTACTTACGTACATTTTTTTCCTTTTAAATTATATCAATTTTGTCCCTCTTCTTCTTCTTCTTCTTCTTCATAATTTCCATATACAAAGAAAATCCGTTTTTTTGTTCATATTTTTATAGAATACTCTGGTTAATCTTGGTATGTACACAACTACATAGCAATATTGCATAGCACGAAAAAAAACCATACAACTCTAGCATATTTGCAGGGTAAAATAAGAATATTTTATAGTTTCACAGTGTACAGCAGAAAAGAGGAGAAACAGTTGTGTTTAATATTATAGCAGTCTTTTTTATTTATTAGCTATACATTCACATCTCTATTCGTAAGGTATTTATACTTTACTATCCATTCCTGGAAATATCTTATTTTATTTGCATTTGTTTGTCTATGCATATCATATTTGCATACCTTTTTAAAGGAGAGAGAAAGTATGTCCTTTAAAAATATAAAAAATATCTGCCAATACATGTAAACATGCATTTACGTAAGAAAGTTTGTATTGAATTAAAGGTAAATATGTATACTTGTGTGTGCTTTTATTTACTGTATCTGCGGTTATTTTGTAGCACCTCAAAGAAAATATTTATAAAATGCTACTTTCGTTTTATTTCTTTACTGGTCCTTTACACAATAAAATAACAGAGAGAAAGAGAGAGATAGAGACACAGTGGTGAATGTTATAATGGCGAAGAGAAAGGTTTTTTTTATAATAAATTCAAAGAGAGTACATTACAATAGCATTGTCAAGCATTATTTAAAGTAATACTTAATACAACTTACATTTACAATTTATTTAGTTAAAGTTAAATAATTTTTGATATATGGAATGATTTTATAAGATTTGAAGGAATCTTTTTTTTTTTGAATTATCATCAGACTTCTTTATCTATAAGCCATTGAAGTCGCCGTAGTCACGGTTCAAACCCCAGGTCAGACATCAGAACGAAAATATGAAAAAATATATCCTTCGGCGACTTCCTCTCAGCAGATTTCTGCCATAAACTCTGAGAGTAAATAAAATTACCATGAAAAATTTCTCAAATCTGTCGTGCGGGTTTGACTTTAAACTGTAGATCCTGCCACTCTTGCCTAAATTTATTACATACAACATAAGTGGTTTGAGAAGGTTAGGTTAGGTTAGGTTAGAGAACGTGTACTTGTAAATTAAGACAAGTACAGTACCCGGAGGTCGAATTGACCCATTGTACAACGTCCTAGTTTCTCACACCACTTATGTTGTGTGTGTTAATTTTATACGTAAGTGGTGGGACCTACAGTTTAAAGTCGACTCCGAACGACAGATTTTTATTTGTTGAGAAACTTTTCATGGCAATTTTTATTTACTCTGAGAGTTTTTTTTGCCAAAAATCTGCTGAGAGGAAGTCGCCGAAAAAAACACTTTTTGTATTTTGTTTTGATGTCTAGCCTGGGATATGAACCCTGGCTTTTCGTATAATAACCCAACACACTACCTATTAGACTACGGCGACTTCTAGTGGTTTGAGAAACTAGGTCGTAATCCTGACTGAAGGGTTGTAATCACAGATCAGCATAAGCACTCATGAAATTTTGAATATAAGTGAGTCAATAATATTGAAATTTAACTATGTACTCTGCTTCATTCATGCTCACTACAACGTTGATCTAATAGTACAGGTTGCAATGAGTATGCGTACAACGTTGACATTAAACTCATACTAAGATACAAAAGACAGAGCAGCAGGCAGAGCAAACACACAAACCTTCTAGTGAGTATTTTAGTGTTCCTACGCGATACTCATACTCATTTTAAGCTTCGTGTATATGTTGAGTTATGGAAAGTTGAAGAATGAGAATGAATATGATGAGTACTTCAAACTTTGAATGTGAATAGAGATTTTATGATATTAAAATAAGTATGAATGCGTATAAGTATCAGAAATTATGAGTATGATTCGTTTTTACTCATCTCTTGGAATACTCATTGCTGATCTCTGTTACAAATATCTCTGCACTACCCTACCAAGGCGTTTACAGTGAAGCTTTAGCTTGTGTTCACCAAAATATTGTGAATTTTAGTACAGACATCTTTACAATACCCTATTAAGATGTATACATTGGAGCAAGTCTTGCAAACCAAATATTGAAAATATTTCGTTTTGAGGCAGAACAGCTTTCATTTGAGTGTTAGCCACTGAACTTAAAAAAATGTTTTTTTGTGTAGCAGTTGTCGTGCTATGAGTTTGCTTAAAGCCGTATTATTGATTGAAACTAGGCTCAAGAAGGGAAATCATAGAGTGAAACTAAAAAATTCACTTAATTTCATGGAATTATGGGGTTTGTTTTTGGGGATTTTTTAATCACTGTATTAATTTTTTTGAATACTCATTACTGATTTCTGGTGCCAATATATGATTCGATTCTCCACATCTTTTTGAATACTCATTACCGTTCTATGGTGCCAATATAGTAAAATTTTATCTATAAAATGAAGTTTGGATTCGCGCGTTGTTTGCAGGTGGCCAAGAATTGTGGACATCGTATCTAAATCGTATCTAAAAAATTTAATTTTTCTATTAAGAGCCTGTAAATGGTGTGTGGATAAACAAGTAGGCTTTAATGGCAATTACGATTTTTATTAACCATGTTGGGATATTTAAGGGAGTATAATATATATACACTGAACGCCAAAAGTCAGTAAGCACCACTGAAATAATTCATTTTCTTAGAATAGCGAGAAAGGTAAATGAGAATAGTCAAATAAATTTCCAAAAATAAAAACGTTTATTTATTACTTATAAAATGTAAAAATAAAAACAACTATTCATGATAAAGGAACTTTTTTATACTTAAGAACAAAACTGTTTTATACTTAAGAACAAAAGTGTTGACTCACTTATGGTGCTCAGTGTATGTACTTATGTATGTTGGGAACATGTATTTACACCTAAACATATACTATAACTTGTATGGTCTTGAGTTTAAATACTAAGAAACTTAGCATGCAATGAATTTTAACCCAAAATTGTTATACAGCATGTGTGTGTGTCTACAAACTATAACTTTACTTAACTTAAATAATTACTATTGAAGCAAATAACCAATAAAAACCTACCATATAATGTATATTATCTTATCAACAAATTATTATTTCTCTATATACTACATATTATAATAAATTTTTTTTTTTTTTTTTTTTTTTTTTTTTGAAACGAATTATTCTTATAATATTCGTATGTAAACGTAATTATGATGAATGTATATGTGTTAAAAAAAAGAAAAAAAAACTTTTGTTGGAATTATTAATAACTTTATATTTCTGTTTTAATATTACATACGTACATACATATTTATTATAAATATTTATTCTTATTTCTTTTTTTATATTTTTTTTTTATGATCACTACCACCAACTCAACAACTTCTGCTACTACTACTACTACTGCTTTAAATGCCTGTGATGATGCCGCCTGATTTAAATGCCTTCTTCTTTTCCTACTTGTACAACTTGTTCTTGCTCGTAATATATTTTGTACATCAATACATCAATATTTTACATCAAAAAAAAAACAAAAAAAATACGAAAACTGTTTAAATAAAATATTCACCTTTAATGGATAATACAATACCCAACAACGTACATCATTATGAAAAAACAAACACCAAAAAAATGCGAAACTTTTGCAACAATTTTCCCCAACACTACTGCTACTGTGCTGTGTGCATATGTATGTGCATATCAAATATCTTCGAAATATGGCAGTTTGTGTACAATGGCCCGAAGGTAAGTTTGTTTTATACAATATTGTATGGCATTCTGTTTAATTGCAAAAAATGTTTTAATTAATGGTTGTTACAATATTTATTTATTTATTTATTTTATTATTGTTTTTCCTATGCAATTAAAAAAAAAAAAGAAAAATCGTATATATGTTGGTATACATACATATTTTAAATGATATTTACTACAATATTTTTTATATTAAAATTAAAAAATAAAAAAAAATATCTTTTTTTATTTTCATTTTTATGATTTTCTTTACTTCTTGTAAATGTGATTTTTGTTACTGAAATATTTACATTTTTATCAGTTCCACAAATGAAACGAAAAAAATTCTCTTTTTTAGAATTCTCTTCATAAAAAAATAATTGAAAAAATATATAAACACTTGCATTACAAATTTAATTCTTTTTTTTTATATCATAAAATAAAAATCATTTTAATGTTTTAAGTATAAGTACGTATTAAAAACACTATGTTTTTAAGAAAAAAAAACCAAAAGGTGCTCTTATTTATTTATAATTTAAGATTACATAAAATTAGTTTGTAATTATTAATTAAAATTAAATGTTAAGCTCATAATACAATATTTATAAATTATATCGCTTCCCCTATTAAATTATTTATTCTAATTATACTTTAATTCGTATTATTTAAGAGAAGACACTGTATCTTACGTAATATTTTCTCTAGCAGAACAGATAAAAAGGTTTAACATTGTAACTCTTACGCATGCGGTTAAAATGCAATTAAAAATGCCACGGGCTTCTGTATAATTCTGCCACAAACAAATCCTACAAATTCTCAAGATACACTCTATTGTATTGGGACATATTAAAAAATGCATCGTTGTTTTTTTTATGCAATGCTTAGAAAAGGAGCATCGATGTTATATCAATACATCGTATGTTATATCAATACATTGATGTTTTTTTTTTTGAACCTATTACGAGTCTCCCCCTTTCTATATCTGCCCTTTTGCGAAGTAGAGTTTTCAAAAAGTCCTCTTCCCGGTCTACACAAATGTTCTAGTCCCATCTGCCGCTTGGATGGTTACTTTCTTACGAGCTTATTCACTTGTTCATTGTGGTGTTTTCCCACATCTTCTGCTATCCAGAAAAAAGTGATTCTTTCCAGACAGGATTATTTTCTTTTTCCGCTGAGGAGAAGTAAATGTACCTAACCGCACCATAGGGGAAGTCGTCACTATCCCCCGTATTTGGATCCCTCACCCACTAAATCTCCCCTCCTCTTTTGGACTCTTTGTGCCAACTCCGGAACTACTATAGTATTAATTTGAAGTGGAGTCCTTCTGGCCTTTTGGCCATTTATAAATATGCAGCGAGATCTGAAAAGTTGTTTAAACATCTATTCTAATCCTCTCATCCAAGTCAAGTTTTTTCGATTTCAACAAGGCTTCAGTATAACTGGCTATGCTATTCCAATTTTCTCCGCTGTCCAGAAATATATCGCAGAAGTTTTCGACACTACAGACGCCGACTTTGGTCTCAAGATTCGTTCTTTCCAAACTCCATCTCTCACAATGAATGAATGTGCGTTCCTCGTCATCAATCGACGCATGATCATAAATGCAATTTGGTCGTATCATCTTCCCTATTTTACACAGATATTCACAAAAATAACCGTCCAGAAAACAGCTGTGTTAAATAATAATTAACCTCATCAAATTTCCTCTCAATCCTACGGGTAATATCTGGGAGAAGTTTTGCCGTCCATCTACCACTTGTTTTAGTGTTCCATTTCTCTTGCCAGTGTTGTATGGTTCGCTTTCTGGCATCGACGACATTTACTGTCTCTTCGCACACGTTTTTAGTCTCCCACACCCTCTTCCGCTCGCTTGTCCGTAAACCTATAGGTATTACACCACTGATCACCAGTACTGCTGACTTAGATACCGTTCTATACGCCGATGCTACCCTAACGAACCATTGCAACGATGACAAAATTTTCATTCTACAGTCGGCCTTTAACGCTTCTGCCCAGGTCTCAACGCCTTAAAGCAGAATAGAGTTTGTAATTGCCACCATCAATCTGCGTCGGTTTTTGTACAGGATCACCAATTTTGGCCATAAGCTTACCAAGTAAGGAGGTGATTTTAGCGGCTTTGGTTGCAACGTTTTGGATCTGAGCCCAGAACGTTCCATAATAACCTCGAATCAACCACATAAGCGTTAAGTGGTCAGATGGCGGCATGACTGCCAGATAGTATTGTTAAACCCCATCGTCTTTACTGTCTGCCCTAGTTTAATTGAGTACGTCTTTCAGTGGTTTAAACTTCCACTTGGAAGTTAGCCAGTGTTTCCCCAAGAGATGTGAATAATTCAATATGTTACTGAATGTCCTCGATCTTGTCCCACAAAATCTCTGCAATTCATCTGTATAATACAGGTTTAGTTATTGCCGAGAAAACACGCAGAATACTCTGAAGACAGCACTTCACAAATGCTGAAAACTTTTCATCTTAACGACATTCTTTGGACCACCCAATAATGCCACCAATATTTGACTTCGTAAACTCACTCTTTGTTTCATCTTCGTTGTCGGTTATTTTCCAAACTTCTTACTGAATATCCAGAGTACTTCACAAATATTTATAATACGGATTGAAGATGTTCTTAGGCATCTTAAATACTAAATTGGCCATTGCAATCCTATAGGCAGGACTGCGACCTATCTTCTTACACCACCCACGTTTTTGTCTGTTAATTCTATCCCGATTCCAACCGACAGATTTGGAAAGCTTTTTCATGATAATTATTTTCAGTCAGAGCTTTTGTCAGAACCCTGCTAAAGGGGAGGACGCCGAAAGAAATTTTGGCGTTTGAACTTACCAGCTCTCGTCTAGTAAACCAACACCCTACCTAATATACTGCGGCCACTTTTCTAGACAATACTTTCTAATTTTAATTCTGTGCGTAATACATAATGCCCACTCCCCTACTTCTTATAGTTTGGTTCTACTGTTCATTGTGGAGGAGAATACTTCAGTAAGTCATATGAACGCTTAAGTTACTGGGAGAAACTATAAAAGGCAGTTACCACGCCTTGGACAATGAGGTTGAATATTAGACATCGTGGAAGTTACAGTGCTTAACGGTAAGATTTTTATCGTAAATCTTTACTTTCCAGAAGAAATACTGAAAACCCAATTAAATATAAAGAAATAATCGTATGCCATGAGATTTATTTCTTTTCTTTATCTGATACGATAATTTGAAACGAAATATTATACGTGCTTACGAGTACATAAAATAATTTTAAATTTGTAAAGATTAAATTTAAATTAGTTTGTAAGATATTTTAAGTAATTTACGATAAAATTATTGATATTATCAGATACGATAAGATTATAAAATTTGTAAGAATTTATGATTTAAAATTTTTATGATTTTAAAATTTATGCAATAATTTGTTGATTTTTTTTTCTTGTATTGATTTTAATCTTTATATACATATCTTTGGTAGGACATTCCTCCCTCTATCCTACACATTTTTATATTTTGTATTGCATATTGAAATACTTTTTAATGTAATTTTTCATTTGTTAACTTGACAATGTTATATGATTTAGTAGAAGGAATTTTATTAAAATTATTGCAGAATTAAATTCTCTGGTACCATTATAATTTCTTGCTCCATTGTGTACTAAGCATTGTTAGTTTCATGGAACTCAAAATTTTTGAATTGAAAGCGACGTAATCATAATTATTTCAAAAGGACATCCTGCAATATGGAATGTGTTTGACGATAAATTCAAATTTGAAAATCCAAGACGCAATCCATAAATTTTAGCAGCGCCACATTTGTCGTAACAGAGCAAAATTTCCTCTTAACAAGACAAAATTTGCCCTTAACAGAGCACTGTTAGCTATTTAACAGTATTCATTCGCTTTGAAAATTTCAATTTGCTTGAAAATTCTCTAGAAGTTCAGAGGGTATTTTGAAACATATAAGAAATAGTACATCATACAGACTATTTGTAAAAAAAGGGTCCTCTTTCAAACCGTGGTAGTGGGATCGAGATTCCAAAAAAAATTAAATCCTGCACCCCCACCAATCACCCTTTACATTTCAATGATCATAATGAGAATTATATTTTATGTCAATAGTCTGCAATAATTGCAAAGCAGGAGACTAATCTACTTATTGCCACTGTTAAAGAGTTAACAGTGCTCTGTTAATAGCACATTTTGCCCTGTTACAGGCGAAAAGTGGCGCTGCTAAAAGTGTGGGTTTGAGTCTTTGGTTTTTAAATTCCAATTTATCTTCACACACATGCAATATGGATAGGTCTTACTTGACGGTCCATTTTGACGACAAGTAAAACTTTTTTTGACGTGGTTTAACTTTGGCTCTAAATTGTGGGGATAGGAATCAATAAAGCCAATATTATTTCATTCATGTGGAACTTTTGTTAAGGATAATGATGTTAGCTTTCTATGGTCAGAGAAAAAATTCACATCACGCCTTTTGTTCAGCTTTGAAAATTTTAAATTGAAGGACTTTAGACCATGTTTTTTATTTTATTTTTTAATTTTTTTCACTTTTAATGATTTCATAGAATATGTTAATGGCATAACGTGTACATAGAATACATGATATTGAAATATGTTATGAAGAAAAAAAGAAAAACAAACATTATTTATAAATAATTATATGCTCATTATATAATTATTTAATGCTAACTCATTATATAATAATTCTTTAATGTTTGCTTCAATGGCTGATTACCATTTTTTTTTTTCATTAAAAATAGTCTCATAATATAGGATATCTGATCTGTTTAACATATTTTTCTGATTTGCTGTCAATTTTTTTTATTTTTTTTTCAACTTTATTTAACGCGTTTTTTTATTTTCAATTTTCATAGCCATTAAAAACAATTAATTGCTTTGGTTGTTGTTTTTTTCTTTTCCTCCCTCTTTTTTTTAATTATACGAGTATAAGCATAATATCGTTTTTATTTAAAGTAAAACATTTCAATAAAATTGTTTTAAAAACGAATTATTAACCCATAATGTTTATTTAATTTATTTTAATTTAAAAAATTGTTCATTGCAAGCAAAAAAAAATCATTTTGATAAGGAAAGAAAAAAGAAAAAATATTTTAAATTAACAAAACATTACAATACGATTTTAATGACACGGCTTCTATAATAAATGTTTTTGCCAATATTGAATTACATTTGTTTTTGAAGCGTATAAAATTATGATTTATTACGTAAATATTTGGTTTCCTTTTTTCTCCTTTCGTTCGCATAAAAAAATAACTACCAAGAGCAGTAGAGAATTATAATTGAGTAGAAAGTGATGTATCAAAAAAAAAAAACATTTTTTTAATTAAAAACCGAGCAGGATTTTTTTTGCAATCACTTCTCTCCAAAGTTCAATGCGTGCCAGCGATGTAATTATCAAGTGCAGTTAGTTAGTCTTGAACGATTCAACAATATTTTCCCTACTTTCAATACGGGATTAATTAAGATTGTCTGCTAATTATTTACAAGAAAAAGTATTCTTTTGCCGTAGTCTAGTAGGTAGTGTGTCGGCTTATTAGACGTAAGGCCATGGTTCAAACCCCTTGGTAAGACATCAAAACGAAATTATGAAAATATTTCTTAGGCGTCTGCCTCTCAGCAGATTTCTGGCAATAACTCTGAATGTAAATAAAATTGCCATGAAAAGTTTCTCAAAAATCAGTCGTTCGGAGTCGACTTTAAACTATAGGCCCCGCCACTCATGTATAAAATTAACGCACACTACAAAAGTGGTGTGCGAAGCTAGTTCATTATCCTGGCTGAAGGGTTGTAATGACCAATTATGTATTCAACTATTATTTCCTGTTCACCCTCCAAAGCACAATGTTGCTTTCTAGCGATTTTAAGTTTTTACATTTTCTCTTACATTCAAGGGAGAGGAATTTCTTTCAAATAATTACGACTACTTTTTATGTTGAATTTCATTTTATTAGACAACAATGCGGTATAGTAAGTAAGGCCTAATGTTGAAAAACATGAATTAAATGCTTTAGAAGAAAGAAGGAAAGATTACAATTTAATTGTATGAATCAACTTCAAATAATTCAAAAATATATTAATTTATATGGGTGCCCTGGTAGTCTAGTCTGTAGCGTGCTAGACTATTAAAGTGAGAGTCATGCAACTTAAATTCTTAAGAAATCAGTATTCTACGCGTATTTCCTCCATTTTTTTGTTCAGTCTGTTGCTCATAGAATAGTTGGCAATTATATAGAAAGTATTCCATCGTGTCGATGTTATCTTTTTCAAGCCCTGCATTCGTTGCAACTCAAATGTATCGTTAAAGTCGAGTTTGTCGTAAGGGCACCTGTCCTCCTGCTAACTTCACTCTTATTCAGAGGAAAGGTATAAACACATAGACGACAGACAGCAGCTCGGCAGTTTGACAAAAAATTTTGCCAAATGTTGCATTTTTTCTATAACTTCAAAAATTCCGAGAAATTCTTCCTTTTACAAATTTATTATTGTATAGTGAACTCGCGATAACGTGAACTAATTTTTACCAAGGCAGTTCACATTTTCGAGTTTGTTCACGTTATCGAGTACCTAAATTTAAAACAAAAAATGACCCTATTTAATATGAAAAATTATATTTTAAAAAGTAAAAATGCTAAACACTATTTTTAACAATTTTTATTATTAATTAGTCAAGAACTCAGTAACCTAAAGCCAAAAATTAAGTTTTCAGTTTCAAATTTGTCAAATGAAATCCACCTCTTTAACAAAACATTGATGAAATCAGTCATAAAAAATGTTACATGTCATCCATACTGACTTGGAGAATTTGTAATTCACTGGACAATGTAAAGTTTTTGAAATTTTTAGTTTTAGAATACTCTGTGGAAAAATAAATTAGTTCACGTTTCTGAGACGTTCACACTTTTGAGTGTTCACGTTTTCGCGAGTTCACTGTATTAATAAAAAATATGTTTGGTTAACGGGCTCATAAAATGATGAAATTGTGGTTAATAAACCTTTCATAATTAAATTTTACTTTTTATAAATACATGGATTGGTTATTATTTTTTGATTGTTCGTTTCTCTTAATAACATAAGTATTTTAAGCTGTTTTTAATTGTTATTTTATGTTGTATTGGCATTACTAATCTACTTTTAGCTACAAAAAATAGCAAAATAGTATATGTCGGACCGAAACAGCTTAGGTTGTTGTCTTGGGTTTTTCTGTTCTGCCGTCAATGTAATTGTCATCATATAAATGTGTGTATTCTAAACTTGACAGCTTTCTGCCATCTGTCATCTGTCGTCTGTTGTCTATGCGTTTATACCGTAAATAAATCTTCTTCATATCTGTGTCCGCCCTGAGTGTTCTAGTAATATCGCCTACTTCGTTGTTGGACCATAGTGTCCAATGAGACATTTGTCCATATTCTTTTATTCTGATTGTCAGCACCGCGAAATGCTTTCGATTCTTCAAATTTACCTCCTGCGTTTCTTTAGCTATCAATTACAGCATTTGCTTTTTTTCGACCACTTCTTGGTCACTATAACTAGGAAAATCCTTAACCGCTTCCTTACGATTTAAACAATCCTAGATTTTGTGGCCCTTGGGTATTTAGAAAGCCCATCTCTTAATCATTTCAAAGCGTATTTTTTTTTTTTTGACGTCGACTATCATTAGCGGCCCTATGCTGCCTAGAGGAGTAAAAGGATCATATATATATACATACAGTGAGCGCCATAAGTGAGTCAACACTTTTGTTCTTAATTATTAATTATTATGAATTGTTGTTCTTGTTTTAACATTTTATAAGTAATAAATAAACGTTTTTATTTTTGGAAATTTATTCAACTATTCTAATTTGCTTTTCTCGCTATCCTAAGACAATGAATTATTTCAGCAGTGTTTACTCATTTTTGGCGCTCAGTGCATGTCATTAGCCTACCGACCACTATACAATAACTTTTTCAAATTTCCTAAATTACTTTCTTACGATATTTAATTTATTTTTATTTCAATTAAATACTCCAAGTGGTTTGGCATGAAACAATTTAAAGAAAATTCTGGATCCATTTTTTAAAACATATTTTAGCATAAATTTGTTGTTATTTTTTTTTTTTTTTTTTTTGAATAATTTAGTTTTCTTTTAATAATTAAAATTTAATCTCATTTTCTTTTGTTGTTAAATAAACATTGTAATCGTTACCTTTATACATATGTAAACAATGCATAAATCATTAAAAAAGAAAAATAATTATATTATTAAGGTTACCGCCTGCCTGTGGCTACATGGCCATTTTTGGGGGCACCTATAGGTGCGACACCTATAACACCAATACCAGCTGGTGCAGCACCTGCCGCTACGGCTACTCCTTTAGCACCAGCACCCGCCCCTATTGTACTAGCACCACGACCAGCAGCTCAAAGACGGAGGTATTTAAATGCGCTCAAATGCCTTTAAAATTGGGATGTGAGACTTAAAAGCACAATTCATTATAAATCAGAAAAATAGAATCGTAAATTAGAGCAATAAAATTGAAAACAAAAAAATTTACAACATCATACACTTGAAGAAATGAATTGATTTACATACATACATAGTTATTGAATATACCAATACTACTACTTATATTTATTTGTTTGTGCATTATGTATGTATATTCGAAAAGCAAAAACAAAGAATGAATGAATTACATTTTTTATTAATGAAATTATTATTAATGTTTTCAATTATTTATGAAATATGTATGTATGTCGGAAACCATTATATTAGTTTGTATTATGATAATTTAAAAATTAATGAAATGATGATCATGATGTTGATGATGATGATTGGGATGGTAATGTTAATGAGAATCAATAAATTTTAGTTTAGAGTTGCAATTTATTTTTAATAATTGATTCATTATTGATTATAATGTGATATGTGAACAGATAATATTGTTATTGATTTACAAAATGATGATGTATTAAATATTATTTTTCAAAAATTATTATTAGTATTAATGGTATGTGCAAGTATTTCGTATTTACTATTATTATTATTACCCCCTATTCTATATACATACATATAAAATCTTGTAGTCTCAGGTATTTCGATTGAAAAAGTTTCAAAAAAACCCAAAATATTCTAGTATTAAACCCTGCCTAAGTACTAACTAAACTGTTTCCTTTTTTAATATTTTTTTTTTTTTTGTTACTATTATTACTTATTTAGTTTTAGTATTATTTAAATATTATTTTAAAAGATTTTTTCCATTGATTTAAGTTGATATTGCAAAATCCAAAAAAAAAAAAATTTTGTTTGCATGCTTTTAGGCATATAACCATGGTTTAGCTATGGCAATTAAAAATAATTCTATTGCTCGTGCAATAAATTTGAATAAATTATTGTCACCAATTTCCTTTACACATATACATTTTTCAATAATTGCATGTATTTCGTTAAATGTTTTACATTGTTTTTGTGTCTACAGTACCTATTTTACTTTTTGACAAATTATCCTGACAATACATACTTACAAATATTCTAATTGAATACTGAATTCATTATAGTCGTCCATAATTTAAAAACTTTGTTTATTTCTGTGTATTTGTTTAAACAATGCTTGTGTGAATGTAAAAATATACATAAGTATACATAGTATTTGTGTTTGATATTCTATACAGTGACAAACAAAATTGTACAAAGATTTTAAAAAAATTTTTTTTAAAGGCACGCTCAACGGCTCAACGCTTTTCGTCAACGGGTTTCTCCTCTTTTCAAGTTCTCATTAAGCATTTGCGACAATTAGCATCAGGTCTTCTAATTAAAGCATAACTTTCTCAGAATAGAATTGAAAACCAGTTCAAATGTTTAGAAAGTCTCGTGAAATCTATTAAGTAACAGTCAGACAAGCAAGAGAAGCCTGCATAGTCCAAATACAACGGTGAAGATATTATCACTTAAACAATCCCTTTTTGCACGCCTACTTTCAAAACCATTATCCGCAAGAATAAAGACAATAACAGAGTAGTACTTTCTCAAGCGTACAACATATATACATACATAATTGGTCATTACAACCCTACAGTCAGGATTACGACCTAGCTTCTCACACCAGCCATGTTGTATATGTTAATTTTATACATGAGTAGCGAGACCTACAGTTTAAAGTCGTCTCTGAACAACAAATTTTTTGAGAAACTTTTCATGGCAATTTTATTTACTCTCAGAATTTTTTGGCAGAAATCCGCTAAGAGAAAGTCTCAGAAGAAATATTTTTTCGTATTTCATTCTGTTCGAGATGTATGACCTGGGATTTGAACCGTGGTCTTACGGTCTAATAAACCAAAACGCTACTTACTAGACTACAGCGACTGTCAGTTGTCAAGCGTACAACCCTGTTACAATTTACACCAGATCAGCTTGACAATGAAAAATATTCTTCCGCAGAACCATTAACTGCCTAATAAATGTAATAAATCCGCCAAATAACTTTTTTTTTGAAAATGCTTTAAAACGGCTGGCCATGCAGTAGATTGTGTGCAGCTGTATTTCACCAATGGCTTCACGAATATTGTCCTTTAAAGCGTCAATTGTCTCTGGCTTGTCGGCATAACACTTATCTTTGACGGCACCCCACAAATAATAGTCCAACGGTGTCAAAAAGTTATTTGGCGGACCCTTTAGTACCATAGATCGTTGGACTCTAGGCATACAATTATGACCTGATCCTATATCCACCTAACAGCATTTAACATACATTTTGAGCATCAATTTATTGTGAATATAATTTTAAAGAAGTGAAAGAAATTTATTTCCTTTCAATAGCCATGCTTACTATTTTTAGCACACTATGGGCTATTATCACCACTTGCCGTTAACTAAAGGGAGGATCTTAAAGGGCAGATAAATTGTTTTTCATTATTATAAGGGAACAATAAGGTAGAAGTGAGTGTTAAGCTAAAGGGAGGATCTCCTACCCGTAACTTTTAAAGTTAAGTTTATGTCTGAACTTACCATATTATATATTATTTTCAATATGGCCACTTCAAATATAAACAAAATGAGCAAACACAAAAAAAAAAGCTCATTGTTGCTACTGCGTTTTAAAAAACTTGTTTAATCTGGCAAATGTTATCGACATTGCTCTGGCACTGGCATATTGTTGATTTTTTTATTTTATCATTATGTTGTAATAATGAAAACAAGGTGACTTTAAAGCTCACTTTAGCTAAATTTGCCTTTAACTAAACCCAACTTTAACGGCAAATTGTAATAATGGCCCCATGACTAGTGTCTAAGCCATGTTATTCCACACTTATGAAATATTCTGCTTATAAAAGCATTGTATTAATTCTCGAAGTTGGCTTCTTCATTATTACTTTACATTTTCTAAAGAGTTTTACTCCCTACTGTTACAAATGATGCAAACAAATTTCGTATGCGTATGTATAGACAGGACCTTGCTGGATATACGCAATTAAATTTAATTTTGCCTTCATTATAATTAAAAATTATTATTTATGACAGCAGCGAATATTGAAAATGCTGAGATTTACCGGGTGATTGTATGACAAACCATGACAAACCTTAGTAATTAATACGCTAAAATTTTGTTTGTAAATGTCAAATGTAATTATGATTTAATGTTATTAACGACAGAGAGACTGACTGATACATGTTAATAATATCCATAATATAATTATACTGATAAATTATTGAAATATGTTATTTTCAGTAAAATTATGGATATTTATTAATCATGTAAAATACTGTATTTCAAAATTATTTCAAAATTTTTTTACAAAACAGCAAAATGTTTCGTTACTGTTATCGATACTGTTACTGTTATCGATAGTGTTACTGTTATCGATACTTTACTAGTACTGTTATTAGTACTTTAAAAAGTATTTAAAATTGACCAGTAATTTACTGTAATAGATTTGGCCGTTCCGTTCAGCAGATGGCAATCCTATCATTCTAGAACCTGTTACAGTAGAGTATTTTTCTGTTTGTCTGAAATATGTCGGTCATAGTCGACATTAAACATTAGGTTCCACCACTCATGGATAAAATGAATACACGCAACATGGTTGGTGGTAGGAGAAGCTAGGTTGTAATGACCAATTAAGTAAGGTTGGATGCTCTTAATTTTCTTTTTCTTGTTTAAAAGTAAACAAAATCCTGTAAAATTCATGTGTGTGAAGACAATTTCGAATTTGAAAATCCCAGACTTAATACAAAAATTTTAGCAGCGCCACATTTGGCGTTAACAGAGCGAAATTTTCTCTTAACAGAACAAAATTTGCCCTTAACAGAGCACTGTTAGCTGTTTAACAACATCTGAACAAGCTCATTTGTTTAGAAGCCAATTTTAGGACATATGAGTACCGTACCACATTGAAAGGAAGGTTCCAAGGCCTGTTAATATAATCAGCAATATAGTTTCATCTAAAATGATATGATATGGAGAAAATTGTTTCTGAAAATAAAAATTTTTTTCTTTAAAATTCTCTAGAAGATCAGTGGATATTTGGGAACATATAAGAAATAGCACACCTACCCAACTATACGCAAATGGTAGTCCAGAGGATCCTCTTACGAACCGTGGTAGTGGTTTAGCGTTTTAACGTTATTATGCACAAATAAGAATGATCATAATAAAAATTAAATTATATGTCAATAATCTGCTATAATTGCAAAGTAGAAGAATAATCTACTATTGCCACAGTTAAACAGTTAAGAAGGCTCTGTTAATAGCAAATTTAGCCCTGTTAAAGTCAGAAAGTGGCGCTACTAAAAGTGTGGGTTTGCGTCTTTGATTTTTAAATTCGAATTTATCTTCACACACATGCCAGTTGATTTTTTGACGAAGTCACCGAAGAAATATTTTTTGCATTTCGTTTTGCTTAACAGTGGCAGTTAACAGTAAGCTGGTAATAGCAAATTTTACCCTGTTAAAGGCAGAAAGTGGCGCTACTAAAAGTGTGGCTTTAAGTCTTTGGTTTTTAAATTCGTATTTACACTCAGCCACAAAAGTATACATACAGTTAACAAATTTCAGAAATTTTTAACCAATCTGTTTTCGTTGAAAATCTTTATAATTGTCAGACATCTTCCTTCTATTTTAAGACGGTCTTTTGCATTGGTTCAGAAATTTGTGAAATTTTTTAATCGGATGTATACTTTTGTGGGCCTGTGCAGGGCCACAATTCAGTTCAATTTCAGAAATTTTTTAACCAATGCAAACACCGTTTTAAAATCGAGGAAACTATAAAGATTTTCAACGATAACGGATTGGTTAAAAAATTTCTGAAATTTGTTAACCGTATGTATACTTTAGTAACTGTGTGTATTTTCTCGTGTAAAATTCGTCATGTAACCATTAAAGAAATAGCAAATCATCCTCTCTTGCTTTGTTAAATAATTAATAGCAACGCCAAAGTGAAATAAATACCCAATTCACTGCCTAATATGTATATACAGCGTACATACCATATTTGCAGGGAATATAGTTTAAATATTTTTAAATATTAAATGTATGTATTAGGATGTAGGAAAAAAAACAATTTGTTTAACCACAATAATTAATAAAATAAGAATTAAATTACATAATTAGTTTTACATTTAATATAATAGCTTTACATAAATTAATATTCAACAAAAATATTTACTTTTCCACTGATTAGTTTTTAATAACTTTTATTCAACTACATATTGTTATTGTTGTTGTGGTTGTTGCAGTTTCATTTTCAGGGGATATGGGGATATGCTTTCAAACAATTGTAATGCAAATACAATTTGAAAAATTGCTCACATTAATTATTACACATGATTTCAATGTAAAAACGATAACAATAATGTGATTATTAATAATTATTGTGGTTATATTTTTATTTTTATTTTTATTTTTTTTTTTTTTTGTTAGAGAATTTTTAATTCATTTAAACTAATTAGTTTTACTAAATAAACTCTGCCTTTATCAGGGAATTTAATTTAAATATATCGAACAGCCAAGTTAAACAAATCACACATTTATTGTCATTTATTTTTATTGTTATTATTGTTTTTATTGTTTTTATGTATGTATTTTGAATTTGAATTTGAATTTATTTTTCATATTTATTTTTATTAACAATTTTATTTTTATTTTAACTGCATTTTAAAAATCGTTTTAATAAATTTGTTATCATTATTGTTATTAGAGTGGTGGACAATTATTATTTTTTTTCTCCTCTCGTTTTTTTAATCTTTTTTTTTCATTGTCATTAATGGAAAATAAATGTTTTTCCCCATTTATAATAATAATATTCATACTAAATGTGGTATAAATGCTTATATGTACATATCTACATAAGTAGATAGATAGATATGTATTGAATATAATTATATTTGGTTTAATCTATCCATATATAGTATGTACATATAATCGATAGAATTTAATTAATTCGTATAATTTTAATTTCAATTGAAATTCAAATAATTGTGGTTTCCTTCCATTCGCAGATACATTAATGTTTAGTAGATAAGTGTCTTTGATTGACTCACTGACCATTATGTTAATTTGAATATTTAATCAAAATTTGTTCAACGCAAATAATACATTAAAAGTTTTAAATCAATTTTAAATCAATGAGAAATGGACAACCTTTGCATTAAAAACACAGTTTTGATCATAGCAAATCAAACTTTTCCACTTACTAATACATTGCCGTTAAACGGCGTTTTTACAAAATTCTTACTTTTGAAAAAGTTTACTTCAAGTAAACTTCAAGTGTTATGTCTTGGCAAAAGTTTTTACCCTAGTTTTGCAACCCCTTAATACGTATTAGGCGTTTGGCAGTGTTGTAGTGTTGTAAATTGCTAGATTGAAAACTCTAGCATTCCAAGTTCGAATTTCAAAATTTCTTTCAGTTTTCAGACAACCCATTCAGAAGCCTTTTGACCAGCAAAATAAGGTAACCACGTTGCCAGAATTACATTCTTCTTCATTTTCTATTTAATCTTTAAGAAAAATAAAATAAAATTTAATATTTTGGAGATTTTAATTCTATTTGAACATGACAACCATTAGCGTACATAACAATTCAAAAAACTATTTAGATTTCTTGTAAACTGCTTGGTTTTTTCAAATACTATATGCTAATAATGCTTAGCTTGGTAGCTGCCTTCATTATAAGTACGCCAACTAATATCCTCTTCTCAGAATTTGCTTAAACCAACTGCAAGCATTAAATTGATACATGATTGGTTTCTACAACGCTTCAGTCAGAATTACGACCTAGTTTCTCACACGACTTATGTTGTGTGCGAAACTTTTCATTTTATTTACTCTCAGAGTTTTTGCCAGAAATCTGCTGAGAGGACGTCGCCGCAGAAATATATTTCATATTTTCGTTTTGTTGTCTGACCTGGTGTTTGAACTGAGGCCTCACGTCTAATAAGCCAACACATTACCTACTAGACTACGACGACTCTCTAGGCATTAAATTGGGTTCTCGAGAAAGTTGAGTAAAATTATTATTCCTTCTTCTTCTGAAATTTCTATGTGAAAAAATAATCCAATTGCTCTTTGCTTTATAATCCATTTTGCTCAATTATAAACAATTCCCTTCCACCAGACATATAGCATTATCCTTCTTGCTGTCTATCGAACGTAATCTACTTTTTATTGTCTGTAATTATTGGCTTCGGAAATGGTTACTTCTAGACCCACAGCGTTATTTCTCTTGGTGTCTATTATGATTTCGTCGGCATCTGCAAAAGTTCGCCATGATCTGTGATATTTTGGTACGTTATTGACGTATGTGATCCACTTCTAAATCACTCGTAATCATTCGCATTAGAACAGGTTCAATTGCGTCTGTTTTTGCAGTAAATCGCAAATAAAAATTCAGTCCTTTTTTATTGTTGATAAATGAGTCACCCGAACATCGATCTTCTTTGTGATTGATAACTGTTTGCTGATAATTGCCTAATGCTCACGCTATTTATGTGCTAGCCTTTCTTAATTTTTTCCATGATTACATCGATTTTGTTTAGTGATTATCACTGGCGTATTATCGTATATCAGAGATCAGCAATGAGTATTTAAAAAGATGAGTAGAATCGAATCATACTCATAATATCTGCTACTTATACGCATTCATACTTCTTTTAATATCATGGAACCTCTACGCATATTCAAAGTTTAAAGTGCTCATCATATTCATACGTGTTGTTGTATGACGTTGTTGATTTCGACTCTCGATGACTCAACATTTTCAAAAATCACACAATAATTATGAATTGCGTACGAACACTAAAATACTCAAAGAAGGTTGTGTGTATGAATCAAACATATTTCGAATGGTATGAGTTTGATGTCAACGTTGTATAGCATACTGATTGCAACCTGTACGTAAAAATCAACGTAGTAGTGAGTATGAATGAATCAGAGTACATAGTTAAATTTCAATATTATTGACTCACTTATATTCAAAATTTCATGAGTGCTTATGAGTAGCGAAAAAACCATTCTGTTGTATATTATGAAGCGAATGTCTAATTAGGTGATGGTCATCTCCCGATATAAAAACATACACATTCCGAAATTCAGAACTTATGTAATTCTGTATATACGTTTTTCCCCCCAAATTGTTCGTACGTTTCTTTTTCCAATCATACCATTGTTTTACTATACATTTAACATATTTAACAATTTAATTTAATCACTCTCTTAAATACACAATAACAAAAAGTATATTTTAGTAATAATTCTTTCATTAAATGGATTATGCAATTATTTTATAAATAAATATGTGTTGTTGTTTTAATTTTAATTTTAATCGTAATAGATAATAATTTTAAAGTTTCTTAAATTAGTTTTTGTATTATATGTATTTAATAATAAAATAAATAAATAATTTAAATATTTAAACGAAATGTTAAATTAATTAATTTGTATAAAAATAAACATAGAAAATCGTTCCCCATAAAAATAAAAACAATGTTAGTTTAAAAAAAAAAAAGAATTAAATTTTAATATAAATTTATGTATGTATGTTTATGGTATAATTATTATTGTATGAAAACTTAAGTAATATGAGCATCCTTTTGAAAATATTTATAAAATTAAAATATTTTATGTTTTGACATTTTTTTTTATATATGAATTTAGTTAAACAAAAATTTATGTGTGCTTGTCATTAGAGTGTTTATTACAATAGTTTAACATGAATTTTTTTCCCCAATTAATATTTTATTAGCACATTTAAATGTTAATTTATGTTGATTAATAAAAAAAATCTCCATTAAAACAATTGCATATAATTAATGGAAAATCATAATTTTTAGAAAATTATTTAAATTTTTATTCATACATATTCTAATACATAATAATAATTTATTTTCCAGCATAAATCATAAAAACGAAAGAGAAGTGATTTTAAAAATTAAACAATAATTATTGCTCATAAATTGTGAAAATAAATTGCTGCAATCAAAGCATTGTGAGATTAAATGTCACTGCTAGTGATTTAAAATAATTTCTGCTCAAATGCTCAAGCAATGCCAGTGTTAAATGCATTTAGCAATAGACAGCAAGGATATATAAAATTGATAATCATGTAAAATGTTATCCATTAATTACTTAGCAGACTGTGCTTTCATTTGAAAAATTCCCAGAAACAAAACCCATAATTCTGTGAAATTAAGTGAATTTTTGAATTTCACTCTATGATTTCCCTTCTTGAGCCCAGTATCAATCAATAATACGGCTTTAAGCAAACTCATAGCACGATAACTGCTACAAATAAAAGTATTTTTTAAGTTCAGTGGCCAACACTAAAGAGACAGCTGTTGTGCCTCAAAACGAAATATTTTTAAAATTTGTTTTGCAAGACTTGTTCCAATGTATACATCTTAATAGTGTATTGCAGATATGTCTGTACAGTAAACCTTCGATTTACGTCGCCTCGATTAACGTTGTTTCGATTTACGCCGTCAAATTTTTCCTAATTGTTCCTAACTTCAATTTACGTCGTCATTCGGTTTAAGTCGCCTTTTTTGGAACCAACTACGACGTAAATCGAGGGATTACTGTACTAAAATTACTGTAATAAATTCACTTGCTAGAATAGTGCAGAGATATTTGTAACAGAGATCACCAATGAATATTCCAAAGATGAGTAGAATCGAATCATACTCATAATTTCTGATACTTATACGCATTCATACTTATTTAAAATGTCATGGAACATCTACTCATATTCAAAGTTTGAAGTACTCATCACTCATACTTAACAACAAGTATGATGTTGTTGACTTCGACTCTCCATAACACAACACATACACGAAGCACAAAATAAGTATGAATCGCGTACGAACACTAAAATTCTCACTAGAAGGTTTTATGTTTGCTCTGCTTGCTGCTCTGTCTATTTTCTTTTTCTGTAAATACAACAATAGCTAAGGCTGCAAATTTTGATGAATGATTGGAGTCACTCGTATTATAAGTATTTTTCTAAAGTTATGAATCTAAATGAGTAGACTTATGAATCAAACATATTTCGAATGGAATGAGTTTGATGTCAATCTTGTACGCATATTCATTGCAACCTATTTTTAGAAATCAACTTTGTATTGAGTATGAATGAATCAGAGTACATACTTAGTTAAATTTCAATATTGCTGACTTACTTACATATATTCAAAATTTCATGAGTGCTTATGAGTAACGAACAAACGATTCATTGCTGATGTCTGGTCTGCACCAAAAAAACATAATTCTTCGGTGAACCCAAGCTAAAGCTTCTAATCTATCGCTGAACTCATTCAAAGAGTTTCAAACAGTTTTTGTACAATGTTTGGATTCTGGGCTATCGAAATATAATGCTCAACCTGAGCCCTTTTTATTATTTCTTCAAAATTTTCTACAATTGGCCTCTTACTGAATAATTTTCATTTATACAGAGCACACACGCGAACAATAGTCAAGCATTCATAGGTCTGTCGAAGAATTTTTTGTATAATATCGTAGCTTTCTAACACCATTTAGCGTGATAATACGCGGAATACAAGCTAATTTAAAAATGATAGCTTTTTTATATCACAATCGCTAATCAGTTAACCATATCTTCAAAAGATACTTATAATTCCCAGCGCGGGTCATTGGAGTCCGAGGCCCTCAATGAAACAAACACATGCCTGTAATTCCGAAAACTGTATTTATCAGTTAAGTTCTGATTCTTAAATACATATTCCAAATATTGGGGAAGCGAACAAAGTGTTCCCAATCTTGATTCCTACCAATAAGCATTTGGTACCACTGCTACCTACCACTAGTGGATATGTGTTATGAATTTAGAACTTCATTTAAAAAAAAAAAAATACAGTGGACAGCAAAAGTCTTAGTACGGCAATATATTTTGACAAAAAAAAATCCCCACAGACTTAATAGTCTTGCACAAAGTCCCGATTTGACTTCAAGAGCGTATTTAGAAGATCAATCGACAGAACAGTTATGTAATCGCTAAACTTCAAACAAAAGTCAACCGAAAAACTTACTCATGGTGCCACCTGAAAACAGTAAACAAAACTTGTACATTCAATTCCAAATGGGTTAAATGGAAATGGAGTGCTTGACCTTAAGGGATATTCTACTAAATACAAGATAACATTTTCATATATTAGGCCTTTGAATTTTAAATTTACTCAGTGTTCTCTTTGGGGGTACCTATGGAGTCATCTGAAACTTTACTTTATTTTTCTCTTGTTTTATGAAAAACATTAAAAAAATTTGTTGTTTTATTATAAAACAGAAATAAATTAATAAAATAAATATAAAAACTAGAAATTTTTATACAAACTTTTGGTTAAAATTCTTAAATTGCTAAAATATATTGCCGTACTAAGATATTTGCTGTCCACCATAAATGCCACATTTTGTGAACCACTTCTCTTTCTATTTCTTTTAATTTTTTTTTATTATATTTTTTTTTTATTCAATATTTTTCTTTTGAACGTATTATTTTCATCATTTAAGAGAAATAAAATGAAATCAAATAAAAACACTTGCTTTCTGTTTTAATGAAACTCTGTGTGTGTTTTATGAACTTTTGATACCAAGAAAATATAGAATAAAATCTGAAAAAATAAAGCAAAAATAAAAAATAATCTTCAGTGTATGAAAACTTAATT
The DNA here is from genome assembly GCA_932273835.1 of Sarcophaga variegata. NCBI lineage: Eukaryota > Metazoa > Arthropoda > Insecta > Diptera > Sarcophagidae > Sarcophaga > Sarcophaga variegata. The sequence goes on along the minus strand of OW026362.1, from coordinate 110,984,162 downwards.
GTACATGTAAATATTTCTTTAATAAAAATCATTATTTAAACCAATTATAAAATAATAGTTATTAGAAATAAAATATTTTTTTTCATATAATAATATTTATTTATTTGTTTTAGAAGTTTTATTCATATTTATATTTTTTTTTTTTTTGATAAATTAAATTAAAATATTGAAAATGAAAAAATGTTTTAAAACATAAACTAACCGCATGCATTTTATGTTCTCTTTTTTTCTTTCTTTCTATTTTTATTCTTGGATATTCTATGACATTGTTTTTCTTTATTCTGCAACAAAAAAAAAAACAAAAAAACAAACGAACATACAAACAAACATTTTTAAACACTTGCAACACAACTAACTTGCCACAACACAATTTTCTGTTCAAAATTAAAACAAATTCTCTGAAAACACACAAATTTCTCCCTCCCCTTTTCGATCCTAATGTATTGGCGACCACATTAAAAACTAAAATGAAAAACCATAACAAAATAATTAAATTATTAAACCCGTAACAAAAAAAAAACAAAAACAAACCCGAAAACAAAAACATAAAACTCGAATGTTGAAAATGTTTGAAAACTTTTATTTTATTTTGATGGTGTGTGATGAATGAAAATGTTTTATTTTGAACTTAAATTTTGTGATGATGTCCTTGTTTGTTGTTGTTGTACGCAAAACAAAAACGAAAAAACAATTGAAATTTTAAATCTCAATTCCATTACAATTTTACACACGGACGTACATATTGCTACACTACCACCATTCATTCATTTACCATTTAACAACAAAAACAAAACAAAAACAAAACAAAACAACTGTTAATTACTGAACAATAAATAGCTGCTGTAGCCGCTGCTGCTATGCGCGGTGTTGCCATACAGCGTGGACATGTCGGTGTCGTTGGTGCTCCCTTCAATCTGGCAGCTGCTGTAGCCGCTCAACAACAGCAACAACGTCATGCTGCCGCTGTTGCAGCTGTGGCTGCCCATCAACAGCATCAGCATCAACAACAGCAACAGCATTTGGGTTTGCAACATGCCTTACAAGCCCAAGCTCAAGCACAGGCCCAGGCTCAGGCTCAGGCACAGGCACAAGCACAGGCCCAAGCTCAAGTACAATCACAGTCTGCAGCTAATGCGGCAAATGCTGCTGCGGCTGCCATGCAACCCAGTGCCCAGCAACAATTACAGTCACTCGCCGCTCAAACGGCTACAGCACAAAATCCAAATTCAGCCGCTGCCGTAGCGTATGCAGCACGTCTTTCCACCGCTCCACAAGGTCAACCTTCAGCCGCCACAATGGCTGCTGCCGCAAATGCGGCAGCTGTTCATGCTAATGCTGCGGCAGCTGGTACAACATTGCATGGATATGCTCCGTAAGTAAAAAAAACAAAAGATGCATAAATAAACGCAATAGAAATTTATTTTTTTTTTATTATTTTTGCAATGATTTTTAATTTGAACATGAAAAATCAAAGAAAAAAAAATGAAAACAAACATGAAGAAAATGGAAAGATTATTGTATTGTATTGTTTTTTTTTTTTGTTTCTTTTTAATTAAATTTTCTTTTTCAAATTCAATTAAAAGTAGAAATTGTACATAAAAACATTAGAATCAAATGTCGTGAAATAATTTCAATACAAAACTACTTATTAAAGCCTAGCAATCACAATTTTATAGCCTCATTCCCCCACTCACTTAAGTCTGCATCAACGTAAATATTTTGTCTACTAGATGTATGAGTGTTTAGATAGAATGTAGACTCATTTTAATGGTAAGGAATGCTGAACATTTTAAATTTTAATTTTTACCTTCATATTTAGCACAATGAGCCAATATAATACATTGAGGAGATAGCTGTGATAGCCCCTGTGGGACCTACAGTTTAAAGTCGACTCTAAACGACAGATTTTTGAGACTCTCAGAGTTTTTGCCAGAAATCTGCTGAGAGGAAGTCGCCGAAGATATGTATATTTTCGTTTTAATGTCTGACCGACTACTTCGAATAAGCTAATGCAATACATATTTAGCGTTCTTATAGAAACAAAAACCGAATAAATAGTAAAGTAAACCACACCATAGAATAATTGTAGTACGCTCCATACAAGATCAACCATAACATTTAGTTTCTAAAACATTTAACGCGATTACAAATTGAAATTTAATTTGCAAGTAGAATACCCCTGTAATGCCTCTCTCAAACCTATTGTCCTGATAAACTTCAAAAAGTTGTTCTGTATCATTAAGAATGACACGATGCTTAGTACCCACTACGCATTCAGATGTTTCCGGTCTAAGTATGTGTTCTGATGATTAATTTTCCTTAAGACAGAATCTATATATTGGACTTAAAGAATTCCTATCCCGAATAAGTGTCCTTTGAGTCTACAGTGCCACTTCATAAGTTTACTCTTGGACAGTCCGATTCATAGCTCAAATCTCTTCTCATTGTAATTACCCAACGAAAGGTTTGAGAAGTTTCTCCGCTTCTGTCGTTTTCCCCTTTCATTGAGTATACCTGTTCCAAATAGCAGATCTAGAAGGGATCTGTCCCTATCAGTGGAAGCTCTCCTACTCGCAAGCTGGCTTATTCAGTTTGCCTAGACTGTTACTTGCTATTCTCGTTATCTTAATAACAATAATGTCTTTTGGCTAAATCCACCTCAGCTGTCGTCTGGAAAAACCTATGTGAGTAAACTAATTATCATGAAAAGCTTCTAAAATATGTCGTTCAATCTCTGAATCTGAAGATCTCGTCATTCATGCATAAAATTATTGCAAACAATGTGGGTGGTGTGATCAATTTGAACAATGCCAAGGTCTATTAGACGTAGGACCACGGTTAAAACCCCAGATCAGACATCAAATCGAGATATGAAAAAATATTTCTCCGGCGACTTCCTCTCAGCAGGTTTCTGGCAAGAACTCGAGATTAAATAAAATTGCCATGAAAAGTTTCTGAAAAATCTGTCGTTCGGAGGCGACTTTAAACTGTAGGTCCGGAAACTTATGTATAAAATTAAGACTCACAACATAAGAGGTCTTTTTCGACTACCGCACGCATTGGCCGAGTACCTCTTCGATTTTTACGAGAAAGTCGAAAATTAGTTTGCTTTAAAAGATAAACTGTTTTATTAGCGAGAAATGTACAAATTGCCTGAGAGATAGAAAAAATATACGAATTCTTTGAATAAAGTGCGTTTTATTTACACAAAAAAAGCTCATTTCATACCGGTACACTTAGTAAGCTCTACTTAATAATTGAAAGTTTGAAATTCGAATGGTTACTTGAATCGTTGTTAAACACAATAAAAAATTATTAATGAATAACAATTTTTTTATTAAATTATTAAATCTATTTAATTTTAAAATAAAATCAAAACAGAAACTTTCCATTTTCTTCGCATTTTACTACTAACAAAATTATATTTTAATTTAATTTTTTTTTTTGTTTAGTTTGTAGTTTGCTTTACTAATATAAAATATTTTTGATTTGTTTTGTAGTCTTAAAAAGAAATGTTTTTGGGTTCTTCGTTTTTAATTTTTTTTTTTCAATGTAATTTAATATTTTAGCACATTTTCAAATGCTAAACAGACAAATTGAACATAAAAAATAACAAAAAAAAAATAATTATAATAATAACGTATTTGTTTTATTTTTTCAATATCTCAATTAAAATATTTATTATATTGCATTTCAACAAAACAAATAAAAAAAGAATTAATTAATAGCTTTTTGTTACAACAAAAAAAAATTAAATAAAACAAATTGAAGACTTTATATTAAAAAAAAAATACAAGTAAATTAGTTTTGGTTATTAAAAACGATTTAAAAAATAATAATTAATAATAATTAAGGTTTTTGTGTGTATGTGTGTGTTCTATATAATTAAGTTTTTTCTATCAGAAAGCATGTTTGGTAAATGAAATGAAATTTTTTTTTATTTTAAATTATTTTTAATATAAAGCATAGAGGGGTTTTAGTACAACGTACATACATGTGTATTTATTAAATACATTTTATAAAGTCACTAAAGCTTAACCCCGAATCCTTCCATAAAAAAAATTTTAAAAAACAGAAAATCAAATTCTTTAACACTTATATATATACATATATACATAGCATTTATAATATACAAACATATTGGATTTAAAACTAAAACTTTAAATCAAGTTTTTGTTTAGCTTAGTTAATGATAAAAAAAAATATTATTGTACTAAAGCATATTATTTAGGCTTTAAACAAAATAATCCTGGTAAACATATGCGTTTATTCATAAACAATTTATGAATAATATTGTTTTTTTTTTTTTTTGTAAATAGCTGTAATAATGTTTGGTACTTATACTACATATTATTTAATTTCTGTCTCTGTCTCTCTCTCTATTTCTCTTTTAATATTTAATTATTGGCAAACGGAAATAAGTTAATTGTCTGTGTGTGTGTGTGTATATTCAAGTTAATTATTTTGTTTTAAATTCATATATCTTGGGGACCCACTGTATGCATGTTCAAGATTGATTTTCACGCTCTTTTTATATAATTTAAAGCAATAAAAAAGCAATTACAGAAATTATTTAAAAAAAAAACAAAAAAATTACAAGTAAAAACATGAATGGCCTTTTTTTGTTGTGTAATAAATAAGCAATAATTAATATTGAATTATTTATTTTGGTTTTTGTTTTTGTCTTCTTCCTTCTTTTTTTGGAATAATGCATTTTTTAGGCGCATGTTAATCATTCATTGTATGTTTTGATAAGCCATTTAGGATTTTATAAAATTTTAATTAAAAAAAAAATATTATTTTCATTTTCCTTAAGCTTTTAATTTAAAATTGTTTCTTCTTCTTTTTTTATTTTTTGTTTAAATTTTTAAACAATTTATTTATTGTTTACTATTTTTTAATTAGTTTATGTTTATAGGGTTTTAATATTATAAGACCCCAAACAATTAATTTATCTTTATAGGTTTGGTTTATATATTAAATTGTTTTAATATTATAAAACCCCCAAAATATTTGTGGAAATATTAAAAATATTAAAAATTTTAAGCTAAGTGTAATGAAAAAAATAAAACCCAAAATATATTACATAATGTAATTAATACGGTGTTCAGATATGCAGCTTTATTGCGTAAATTGCAATAAACGCCATTATTGAGCTCAATATTTCATATAAAGTTGCAATTACTTATTGCGCAATAAATACGCAAATTGTTATAATATTAAGTAAAACTTAAAATGCAGCACTGTCATAAGTATGTTTAGTGAGCATATTACAATTAACCGAACTTTCTGTTGATATTTGACAAAACAAAAGAAAACAAAACAAAATAAAAGCAGCTGTCAAATGAATATTGAATAAGCAGCTGAACTGCGTATATTATTATGCCTGAACACTTAATATATTGTACTCAATTAACCGAATATTGACTCAATAAAAGTTCATATCTGAACATAATATAAGGCCTAATATCATGTTGGTTTTTAAATTTAAATTAAATTTATATTCATGCATCACAGCTCCTATCGTCAGGCGCCCTCAATCTGATTTATACACCAGAAAATGTTATTTTAAAAAATAAAATTATTTTCTTTTCTTAAGATTAAAAAGAAATATTATTTTAGATATTGTTTGTAAAACAAATGCGTTTTTATTTATTAAGTCTAGTATTTTATGTCATTAAACTTTTGAAGAATACTTAGCTTAAGAAAATTTTACATTGTGGTTTATTATTAATGCAGCCTTATTAATCAAGTGGTTATGTGTTGAGAGAGTAAGATAAAGAGATCCTAGAGCTACTTTCGAGTGTCTTTATAACAAATATTATTAAAAGATAATCGTAAAATAGCAGGACTTATTTCCCTTACAAAAAGGAATTTTTTAATTTTTACTCATACTTATGAGACAGTTAGACATTGCTTTTCCAATTAATTAATTAATTTCCCCATTACACCAACTTTTCTTTCAAGAGATCTAAAATAAAATTTTCTTAAAATGTGTCACTAATACTCAATCTGAAAGTAACCTAGAAAACTTTGCAGATCTCTCTAATGTTACCCACGAATTACTTACTTAATTGGCCATTAACATCCCAATTAACGGATTTCGACCTACCTTAACACATTTTTCTAGGCGCCTCTTGCGCGCCTACACCAGTTGGTCAAACCAATCGATGACGGGGCTTCCTCGATTTGATCCTCTCCGCCGACCAACGCAGACCCCTGCATCGAATACCTGTCTCGCCGGAGCATCAACCTACATTCGAACGACATGGCCGAGCCAGTTCAGCCGCTGGATATTAATACGCTGAACAAAGTCTATGTCGTTGAGGAGCTCATACAGCTCACTGTTGGATCGGGTGCGGAAATCTCGGAAACTCGCACTGGTCCGAAGATCTTACGTAGGACTTTTCTCTCGAATACTCTCAAGGCTGCTGCATCAGTGCTTAATAGGGTTCATACCTCTGCGCCATAATTAAGCACGAGGAGGATGAGCGTATTGAAGAGTATTAGTTTTGTCGTAGGAGAGAAGCCTCTCGTACTCAATTGCCTATTGAGACCATACCAGCACCTGTTGGCAAGAGTAATCCTGCACTTGAACTCCAAACTGACATCATTTTTGGTGGTAACGGCGAAACCAAGATAAATAAATTCCTTGAATGTATCAAAAGTATAGTTATCGGCCGTAATCTGAGAACCAATACGTCGCACGTCTCTACTTGTTGATAACATATAATTCGTACTGCCAGACCCATCTTAGTAGACTCCCGTTCAATAGCGCTAAAGGCAGCAGTAATATCTCGCTTGGTACGCCCTATGATGTCAATGTCGTCAGCGTACGCAAGCAACTGGATGCTTTTTTGAAAAATAGTGCCATTGCGATGCCTTCCGACGAAGTTGAAAAGGTTGCATGATAAGGAATCGCCTTGTCTGAAGCCTCGCACGGTATCAAAAGATTCAGAGAGGTCCATTCCTACCTTAATGGAGTGGCAGGAATTGCTCAACGTTATTCTGCATAGCCTCATCAGCTTCGCAGGTATACCGAGCTCAGAAATTGCGACAAAACAAAGTCACTTATGGGGTTATCAAAGGCTGCCATGTAGTCGACAAAAAGATGGTACTTGTTGACTACCCACGAATTACAAAGTTTTAATTTGCGTACACAACTTTTGAGTACTGGCACATTTAATTCACGATATTTCCTTTGATTTCATTATCATTCTTTATGTGAAATAATCTCGAGGTGAAGCATGTATTGGAAAAATAATTCAAGCATTATAAACAGCACCATTTTGTGTTGACTGGAAAATATTAAAGTACCTTCGGACTCAGAACTATAACGTCAATATTTCCTCTTTCAGTTGCTTATAAAACTGATTTACTTCCTCGCGATCTCCTTCTCCCTTTCTTGCTCTCTCATCATAGAACCACATTTTAAGAGTGTGAAGAACGAGTTACGTTGCAGTTTAAGTCAATTAAAATGAAAACTTTTTCTTATTTATTTATAAGTGAATGTATGTGATGTAAAGAGTGAATGAATAACAGTAAGAATATGAATGTTTATGTATTATAACAGGAGTAGGTAGGTCTATGAGATATAAAATAAGTTTAAAAAAAAATTTAATTTTCTGAAAAAAATATTAAAAATCATGCGGGAAAAATTATATGAATTTTGCTTTTAAGAACTCAGATCATTAGAAAAATTTTTTTTTCGTCTACAAAATGTTTAAAAGTTAAGTTAAGAAAATAAGATGAAGTAAAACCAACAAAAAACTATTTCTTTTTCTCTCTCTCTCTCTCTCTATCTCATGAACTTTTTCCACAGTGTTTACTTTGATCCCTACTTAGCAGCCGCTGCAGCTCAAGCTGATCCCAATTTACGTTTTCAGGTAAGAGAGTTAATTGTTTATTAATTAAAATGTGTGTTTTATTATCTTAAATAATTTTTTTTTATTGTTTAATGTTTTTTATTTAAATGCGTTTAGTTTAACTTAAAATTAAGGGTTAAGTTAGGTTTAAAATATTTACAATTTAAGTTTAGTTTTATTATTATATATCATATCATATTATATATATTTTTGAAGAAAATATAATTTAAAGTGTAACAAAGAAAAACTAAAAATAAAATTTTACAGGCAGCGAAACCGGTCACAGAAGTTCCAGCAGCACAGCCAGCCGCAATTATAAATGTAATAATTGTTTTATATTTTCTAAAGTATAAATATTTAAACCCAAAAAAAAAAACTATTAATAATAATTTAACTAAATATATTTATTTATTTAACTATCCATCATTATTATTTATTTCATTACTAGTTGTAATAACAATTGAAATTTTGGTTTTAATTCTTTCTCTAAACACCTATATTTTCTTATTTTTATTACCTTTGGTCCCCTTGAGTCTTGCTTTATTTTATGTTTTTAGTGTAAATAAAAATTTTTTTTTTCTTTTTGTTTTCTTATTGAGACTTGTATAAACTCTAGTTTAATTTGTTTACTATAGCAGTTTATTTATTTATTTAATTTTTTCTTTCCTTTTTTCCTTTAATTTATTAACTTATTTTTACTGTGATTGCTCTTCTTTATTTTTTTGGTTTGGTTTGGTTATACTATATATATTTGTTATCTAAACATACATAAATATAATAACTTTTCTTAACAGATTTATCTAACTTTCTTGCTCTATTGTACTCTTATTGTGGAAAGGAATTTTCAATTAAATTTATTTCATAAAATATTTGTTATTTTTTTTTCAAATAGTTTTCAATCATAATATAACAATACTACAGCATAGAGAGCTCAATTATTTATTATGCGTCATATAATTATTAGTTTAAAGATTTTTATTTAAAATGCTTATTTAAATACTATTACAACAAACAGTACCTACACATATATATTTAGTCTTGTAATAAAAGCATATTTATTGTATATTGTATGGAATCGAATATCATATGAAATATAACTTACACACACTCTGTGAACACACCTAATGTCATATGATTAACACTATATAAACCGAATGGTGAAGGAAATTCAAATTAAACAGGCCCATACTTAGATATTGTCTGGAGTTTATGTAAATAATTCTGTATATTAGTTCAATCGTCTTGAATAGTATTTCCAATAGTATTTTTATTTTATTTTAAATTGGTGGTGGCATTTAAATACAATCAAAATCTAATTATATTTCAAAATTTTTATCTCACCATAGTATTATTATTTATTTATCCACAAGTCCATAAGTAACTGCTCAGCTCTCTGTCAGCCATTATTCCTCTAATCCCATATTGTTGTCTTCCGTTTAATATCCAGTGGAGTAGGATATCCTATCTCATACATAATTGGTAATTACAACCCTTCAATCAAGATTACGACCTAGTTTCTCACACTACTTATGTTATAAGCGGTAATTTTTATATCTGAGTGGCGGGACCTGTAGTTTAATAAAGTCGAATCTGGAAGATAGATTTTTTGTGAAACTTTCCATGGCAATTTTATTACTCTCAGAGTTTTACGCTAGAAATCTGCTGAGAGAAAGTTGCCGAAGAAATTTTTTTTCATATTTCGTTTACTTGGAGATGTCTGACCTAGGGTTTGAACTAAGGCCTCACGTCTAAGAAGCCAATACACTACCTACTAGACCACGGTGACTACTTATCCTACCAATTTGTTAAATCAAAGCTCACTTGAGCACGCATAACAATTCGTTGTGATACCAATATGAAACGTTGCACAAGACTGATTAACCGATATTGGTAATCAGGCTTTGCACTTAAATCATGAATACCTTTTGAATGACCCATCTTATATCAAGTAAAGATATCTCCACTAGACTATCGCTAAAGTGTGAGCCATATAGGAGAAGAGACTGCGTGAAGCCAAAGGATATAGTGAACTATTCGCTCTTTCTCCTCAGCCGATCTGCAACCTCTGGAGAATTTATTTGCAAGTCGAGCCCTCCCTACGATCCAATTTAACTAATTGATTAGTACACTTCCTGTCCAATTTAAACTACGTGCGTCTAGCAATAAGGTAAGATTTGTAAGCGGCCAAAACTACCTCTTTGTAGAGGTAAGAGCTATACATACCTACGTTCATGTGATTGCTATACGGTAAGAGTATGTCTGATTTAGCAAGTGGATCAGCTAAACGGTTACCAGGAACTTATAGTGACTATCAGGGGAATCGGGATATAAGTCAACCAATCTAAAACTGAAAGTTGCTCTCGAAAAGGGTCTAATTGTTGATTGGCTAACAAAGAGAAAATATGTGTTGAAAATTGGAGATCCCTTACTCATGGTCAGTTCTGCAGCATATTTTATGGTCATTACCCTGGCCTGAAAAACACAACAGTAATCAGGGAGCCGAATAGATATCCTTAGATTAAGTCATCCACGAAAGATCTTATTTTACTCGAATACTTTTTCAAAGTGTAACCTAACAATTATGCTCATTTTGTTACCATTCTTCTTTGCATGATATAGTCGACACCAATAATCTGCCACAGAAAAATAGATTTTTGCTTACGTAGTTACGTTAAGCAGTATTCTTGTAAAAACTTTGTTCAAATATTACGGAGAGAAGTGAGTTCCTTTGATAATTCTTACATTGCAAGAAGTCTTTTTTTAGAAACTTACTTATACTTCTAAATTTCTGAACAAAAGCATCTGTGTGCCAGAGATCAGCAATGAGTATTCAAAAAGATGATTAGAATCGAATCATACTCATAATTTTTGATACTTATACGAATTCATACTTATTTTAATATCATGGAACCTCTACTCATATTCAAAGTTTGAAGTACTCATCATATTCATACTTAACAAAACGTATGATGTTGTTCATTTTGGCTCTCTATAACTCAACATATACACGAATCACAAAATAAGTATGAATCGCGTACGAACACTAAAATACTCACCAAAAGGGTGGTGTGTTTGGTCTGTTTGCTGCTCTGTGTTTTATGCTTATGTGTCTTTTCTAAAGTTATGATTCTAAATGAGTACGGCTTATGAATCAAACATATTTCGAATGGCATGAATTCGATGTCAACATTGTACGCATACTCATTGCAACCTGTACTTATAAATCAACGTTGTAGTGAGTATGAATGAATCAGAGAGGGTAGTTAAATTTCAATATTGTTGACTCATTTATATTTAAAATTTCATGAGTGCTTATGAGTAGCGAAAAAATCTGGACTTTAAATTCGATTCCGCGTAGACCATGACCTTGGTCATCTTCTTACCATTTCGGCGTTTTATAGTGTTAGTTGAATACAAAATTACAATTTGAATGCATTTCATTTCATACTCTTTTTCCAATTTCGATTGTTACATTTCGCAGAAAAATTTCTTTTATTTTTTCTGTTGTATACAATTTATACAATAAAACTATTGAATTGAATATTTTTTTTTTTTGTATAAAAACAACAAAAGAAATACGAAAAGTTATCGAATGAAAAAATAAAATTCCATACAAATTGTAAAAGTTTTTCCTTGTATTTCTTGCTTTTCTCAAAAGTATTGTAATGATTTCGTTTAACTGCGAAAAAAAAGCATGACATTTTCTTTATTCTACTCTGCTCTACTCTACTCTACTCGATTTTTATCAAGTTTTTTTATTTTTTAATAAAAAAAAACAAATTTCTCCGAGAGTATTAAGTATTCTTAAACAATTTGTTTCATGCAAATATGACGACAGTTTTTTTCTTTTTTTTGAACACATTTTCTTTATTTTTTATGTCATGTCCTTTTTTAAAGGATAAAATTTTGTTGAAATTGTTCTGTCGTTTCCTTCAATAAAAGTGATGAATTTTAAGTGGCATTGCTTTAGTTTTTTGATGGAATGTGGCAGTAAAAAAAAACGAATGAATTTTAAGTTGAGTGGGTGAAAAACATTTTTTTAATATTAATTTGCATTTAATAGTCAGTTGGTGGGATTATAAAATAAAATGCCAGAGGTTGAAATGGATAAGTTTAGTTTTAGTTTTTCACTAAAACAGATGGTATTTTAAGAAAGTTTTGATAAAGGAATTAATGAAAATAGTGGTTCGAGAAAAATGCATTTTTTACACTTATTATGCACATTTGCAAAGTTACACAAGGTTTCAGCAAATTTAATGAGATTTTTCTTTATTAATAAGAAGAGAAATTTTTTAATATAAATGTAGATTTTCTTGTTATAAAGGCATACAAAACTACAAAAACCATTTACCTTAAAATGGAAAAATCCAAAAAAGTTTTATTGGAAATGAAAGTCGTCTTAAAAATAAAAAGAATACAAATTTCAAAAACAATTCGATTATGGTTGATCATTCCTTAAATTTTATAGAAGTGCAGTAGATCCTCCAAAACAAAACAATTCTACAAAAATTTGATAATGATTAAGGAAATTATTGTTTTTCCTAAAATCAATGATACTATCTCCACATTTTTAAACTCGGATATTTTTTCCAAATAAAAATTGGATTAAATTTTCGTTTTCGTAAGGCCGCTAAGTATGAAGAATTTGTGTTTCGCCTGAAATCGTTTTGAATTTGTATTAGTAATGTTGGAATTTGTGATCGCCGTAATCAAGTGAGGTAACTGATTAGACGACAACTCCGTATAACAGTTTTTTGGAAAAAGTCTTCAGAGTAACTAATTTGCACTAAAAATTCGTCAAATCTATTGTTCTGAATATCATTTATTAACGTAACCGACACTGTGCTGATTGTGAATACCGATCAGAGATCAGCAATGACTCGTTTTTTTGCACTCATGAAATTTTGAATATACATTAGCGAGTCAACAATATTGAAATTTAACTACTCTGGTTCATTCATACTCACTACAACGTTGATTTATAAGTACAGGTTGCAATGAGTATGTGTACAACGTTGACATCAAACTCCTACCATTCGAAATATGTTTGATTCATAAGCCTACTCATTTAGATTCATAAATTTAGAAAAATACTTATAATTCGAGTGACTCGATTCAAAATTCATCAACATTTACAGTCTTAGTTGATGCTGCATTTACAAAAAAAGAAAAAAGTCAAAAAAGCAAAAAAAAGTCAGAGCAGCAAGCACAGCAAACACACGACCTTCTAGTGAGTATTTCAGTGTCCGTACGCGAGATTCATACTTATTTTGTGCTTCGTGTATATATTGAGTTATGGAGAGTCGAAATCAACAACATCATACGTGTTGTTAAGTATGAATATGATGAGTACTTCAAACTTTAAATATGAGTAGAGGTTCCATAACATTAAGTATGAATACGTATAAGTATCAGAAATTATGAGTATGATTCGATTCTACTCATCTTTTTGAATACTCATTGCTGATCTCTGGTTCCTAGCAACAGTTTTTTTGGAAAAAGTCCTCGCAGTAACTAGTTGCCACCAAAAATTTCTCAAAGTTCTGATTATAATTTATTAACGCAACCATGGTAATCTACTTAGAACGACTGTTTATTTTGCTTCTGAATACCAATAACAACTAAACCTAGTTGTAACGCTGACATCAAATCACAAAATGCATTTCAAAATTCAAAATGTCTTGTGTACTCCTATTTGACAGATCAAATAAATTCAAATTCAACGCGAAATATCTTCTTGAAATAGTCACTTATTGTAGTGCTTTAACTGTTTGGTTGTATAAAATTGTGCCTAGTGATCTCAGGTCTGATTGTAATATCTAAAGATCAAGAATAGGTGAAGTACAAACAAAGGTTCAGTCGGATGAACTGATGCTCTTAATTCTTCATCAGGCTTTTTGTCATTGACTGAGAACTTTTAATAGACTGCTGAATATTTTGCTTTTGTAAATATGCAATAATCCTTGTAATTATACCAACAAGGCACCGCCTCCTCAAGGAGAGCAGTGGAAAGGAGATTGCTGCATATTGTTACGTTTTTACCTTTTAAAAACGTTTAAAATATGTGCTCGTAGATTGCAAATGAAATAAAAATAAATTTGTGTTTAGTTTTAATCAAAAATCTTTATTATTCGCATAATTCTGTATGCCATTGTTCACAACTTGATGTAAACAACAACAATTGCTTTGTTTGTTATTCCTCTTTGCACTCTTTTGCATAAACAATAACAATTATTCGACAGATCTTTGTAACGGAGATCTTCAAACCACGATTATTCTCTTCAAACACCCGCCTATTCACACAAGACTGACTAAACTTTAACTTACTCCGTTGCCCGCTTTCTCTTGCCTTTTATATGACAATGTAAACAGTCTGATGAATGTTCGTGGCTTCGTCTTCTTGAGATATTATTGTTGTTTGTTTATTTTTGTTTACTTGTTTATCATGTAAACAAGTTCATTGTTTTTATTTTTATAGTTTTTTTTTATCATTTTAATACTAAACGATGTAAAAGCAAAACACCATTTCCATTTTCATAACAATATGTTTTAAATGTTGATAAATGGAGGCTTGCATAACCTTAGCAAGCCATATTAGTCTGTCTAATGTACGCAGTTTTTACACACAGTTTTTGGTGTATTACTTAAGAAAGTGGTGGCTATGAAAAGTTTCTGTATTGAATTCAGATTTGAATTTTTTTAGTCTTAGTTTTTAATTTCATATGTCAAGTTTTAATCGAGAAGCCAAACCATCACATTCGTCAAAGCATGCCCGATTTAACTTAGAAATAGCAGGCTGTTTAAAATTTAGGATATATACTACTGACAAGAGTATATCTGCCATAAATATTGTGTTTAATGTACTCTTAGTTTTGAGAACTGTTGTAATACTAAATTGAATTCCTTTAAAGAGTACAATATTTATTAAATGAAGAGTATCTTTAAATATATTTTTTTAATTCTATGCATCATACTGAATATTAATAAAAAAGATTTCATATAAATATCATGCAATTAATAATTTAAATTTATTTTTTCTTTTGTTTAACTAATAAATATTTTAATTGTTTTTATGTTGCGCCTTCTCTCTTAACATATATTGTATAAATAAATTTTATGTTCAAATCCTAAACACTTTTACACCAAAATTTCTTTCACTCACTCACTCACTAGAAAACAAAACCAAACTCCAACAACAACATTAATTTGATTATTAAAATTAACCTACAAAATAAAAAATACAATACAATACTTTATATAAATATATATTTATTAAAAAAAAAAAAGAAAAACTACAGAAAAGAAAGAAAAATAAGAAACGAAATTTACTTAAAAACTTACAGCGCCGCACTGTGACAACGCTAAACAGTACCCCACATACGATCAACCGCATACCGGTACCACAGAATGTTTTGGTAAAAAAAATAAAATCAATTCAAATAAAATCTCTCAACATTTGTTACTCTTTTTATGTTTCTATTACGTTTTCTTTTCGTTTTCATATTATTGTGTAATGCAACCCCCAACTGTTATTCTAGTTTTAATTGTTTAGTATTCGTGTGTAATTTATTTCCTAATGCACCTCCTTTCGATTTGAATTTAAATTTTAAAAATTTTCTAACGGCTTGGCTGGCATGTTGAATTATTTTTTTATTTTTTTTTTAAATAATTTCTTACAGGTGTTGCTGTGTGTTGGAATTTAGATAAAAAAAAAAGAATTATTTAATTTATTAGTTTATAAGTATCATATATAACAGTAAATTATTGTAATGTATTCTTAATAATTTATTACAATATTTCAGCTATAAAACTGTAACGAGAAAGTTTTCTTAAATATTTTATTCTAAAGCATGTATTTATATTTTTGGTAAATTGTTATAATCCTCTCTTTCTCTCACTATCTGTCTGTCCTTGTCTCTGGTTAATGATTAACATACTTGATCATATCCAAAGATATTTATTTTATTTTATTTTTATATTGTATAGCAAAAAAAAAGGTTTTGGTTTAACTCTGAATCTCATTATTTGATGTGTTTTATTTAAACTTGCATTTTATTTTAAGCAACCAATACCAAATCGCACCATACTTTATTATTATTGTTATTGATGTCTGTCCATGTGTTTATTTTATTAATTTATTGTTAGAATGAATGAAATTTATTGAATTCATTGCAAAATTTCAAGCAAAAAACAAATAAAAAATTAATCTGAATTTAGTTTATTGCAACCCCCCTCACTCACCAATGTTTGTGTTGGCAATCATGTGTTGATTTATACTCGTATATCTACTGATTCAGCTGTCACACTGTCAGTTACATACATTCTTTACGTTCCGTTTAATTTGATAAAATTCGCATTAATTTTGTTTGTTTTGGTAGAATCTGTAATTGACAAGTGCCAGTTCATCGAACGTATGCTTATGATTTGTTTGTTTAAATCACACACACACTAATATATTTCAATTATTAAATCAAAATTAAATATTTTTTTTTAAACAAAAAAAGAAAGTTAACTACATATAATTATTTGTAAAAGCTCACCTTAAAAAAAAAAAAAACAAAAAACAACGTATTCTATTTAATATTTTTTTATTTCTTTCTCATTTACTTGGTTGTTGTTTTGGCAGCCATATTGCCAAATAATTGTTAATTTAATGTTGTTTGTTTTCTTTCTCCCTTTTGTTTCTTCTGCCCATGATTACAACAAAACTTGATTTGTGTAGGCTACTGGTCCTCTGTTAAAGACACCCTTGTCTCAGGCTCAACAGGCATATGCTACTGCAGCAACTACATACACTGCTGTGGCAGCTAGAGCAGCTTATGGTGCTGCCGCTGCTGCAGCAGCTCAGCCAGCTTTAGCTGGTTACGCCACCGTTGCGGGGTAAGTTTTCATAGGAATTACAAAAAAGAAAACAAAACGAAACTAACTAAACTGTTCGTACTAACCATGTTTACTAACTAAAAAAACTAAAACTAAAGTTTTATTAAAATTCACTTATCGACGAACGAAAAATATCAAAAATGATTGAATGATTGAGAAATTTGACTGCAAAGTAGTGATGCAAAGTTTTTTAGGAGGGTCATAACGTATTATTAAAAACAAAAATCGATAACTTCTTACTACACATTATATTTCAAATGGGATTTTTTTATTTTGTTTTCATAACCCAAAAAAAAAAAAATTGAAAATACTTGAAGAAAAACCATCGATACTAAAGATAGAAAGCGAACCATTATGAGGTTTTAGACTATTAATTTAACATTCCAAAAAACATTCATCTAGTGACAAATCATTCAATTTATTGCAATAAAATAAAGAAAGCTGGACATATGGAAGCTCAAGAAAAATGCATGTCTGATGAAACAATGAATAATTTGTTTTAGGTATGAGGGAAAATTATTTGAACGGTCAATCAAACCAGACATTTGTTGATTTTTTCCTTACTGATATAGTCCCTCTCTTCCACATACAAGTTGTTGCTTTAAAATGTCCAGCTGCATGGTGTTCTTTAATGCTTCCAGTAATATAAATGTAATATGCTATGCTTCGAAACATAAACTTATTGTTTACAAGTAAAGGTTTAACACTATTTTTATTAATACTCGTTTCAATATATTTTTTAATATGAAGAAGTACGAATATATGTATTTCGATTCATAAAAAATTCCTCTGTTTACATGCGGTCATCTAAAGACCTGCTTTAGAAGACCGATCAATTACCAGCTTAACTGCAATTAAGTAAACTGATTAGGAAGCATCTTGCCCTGCTTTTGACAGTCCTATATCCCTTAAAAGGGAAGAATATAAGTTTTAAGAGAAGCAATACTCTTTTAACGAAAATAATAGACTCGATTTGTAATAAAATTAATTATATCTCAGATTGGTGGAATTGCAGGAAGGTTTCTTTTCCTGTATAATTATAGTTATAAAATTATTCTTATTATGGCGGCCTTCTCAGAAACTTGCTTGCCTACTCGCAGTAAAAAATTATCTTATTTCCTGTGTCTGGCTGAATCAGATTCGTCAGATAGTTTCATACTAGTTTTGGGTTACTGGTCCTCTCTACTCTCTGTGTTAGTTGAATTAATTATATCTTTCTATACTGTAGACTTTCGCTTAGAAGATACCAGCGATTTACCTCACAGGCTTGATATACTTCACTTTGGACCCATAAATTCTTATTCTAGGAAGCGATTAAACAAGAAGCTGCCAGCCACTCGATGTATCAATTCACGAAATTCTTGTAATTCGAATCTTGTATTAGAATTGTCTCTCATTATCCTAACCATTGTCTTCAAAACCCTTATCCATGTGGTTCCCTTATTGCAAACTTATCTGCCCACTCATTGCCGTAAATTTACACATGACTTGGAAAGGACTTAAGACTGATCTTATTTCGGGTGCCTAGCTTATTTCCTATTCAGATTCGTCAGACAGTTCCATACTAGTGATGATTTAGTAGTCCTTTCTACTCTCGGTTCTAGTTGAATTGAGCACATCTCCCTGCAGTGTAGACTTTCGCTTATAAGATACCAGCGGAATTCCTCTCAGGCTTGGTAAGCTTCACTCTGGACCCATAAACTCATGGTCCAGGAGATAATTAACCTCTTCACGCCCTTGGCCAAATATGTGGACGTTTAATTTTTTATAATTATACGAACAAAATATAAGAACAAAAATTTTATAATAACTTATTGACTACCGAATCCTCCAACAAGAGAAGTAAAAAATTTACCATTTGCCTGCACTGATGATATTATTTCCGATGTACAGTTAGATACGTAAAAAAACGTGAAGTAATTTTTCGGCAATCTGTTTTATTGGATTATATCAGGAAATCTTTAATATTTGAAAAGTTTAAAGAGGTAGGCCTCTGCATGTGAACCACCACCTAAAAAATCCAAAAGCTGGCCTAAAGTTAATCCTGGAATTAGACTGGACGGTATAGGTCATTATCTTAAAAAAAGGAACTGAAAAATCCCCCCAGATGTCAGGACAAAAATTGTGTGTAAGCCGAATTCGCTGCATTTGCGAGAAATATGAATGACCGATATGCCCGGAATGTCTGAAATTATTTCACACATAAATTACCATTAACGCTCAGTGGCCACAAATGTGAATGCTATTCCTTTTTGTGAATTTTCATCCCTTTCCTTTTTTTGCTTTCTAAATTCCTATTAATTAATTTAAATTAATTAATTAATTAAAAAAAAACAAAATTCATTCATTTCTTTGTCACCATAAAAAAATATTCCCTGAAGAGGTTAAACTAGAGGCTGTCAGCCACTAGAGATATCAATTCATGAAATTCTCTAATAAATCTTGTATTTTAATTGTCTCCCATTATCCTAACCACTAACCTAACAGTACTTCTGCAGAAGAGGTTCTCATTGCCCTAATTATACCAAAAAAAACTAGTCTTCAACTGCATCTATTATCAGATTTGTTTTGCCTACCTAAACAAATGGGTCCTACAACTACTAATACTCAGTTATGATTCTTATAAAATTATTTAAGAAAAATAAATATTTATTTTATTATATAAAAGTCAATTTTTCATGATAAGATTTTATTTAATTTCAAAATAAATTAATATTTGAAATCCTAAGTTTATAAATTTAAATAATTATTATGTTACTATTGATTAATATTATTTAACGTTCTTTTTTATTATTTATTTTTTTTTTAATTTTTATTTTTTTATTTATTTTTAATTTTGAATTTAATTTTTAAAATTTTTTAACTTTTTTATTTTTTTTTTAAATTTTATTTTTTTATTTAATTTTCATTTTTATTATACTTTCTTTTCTTTTAGAAAAAACGAAATAAGAAAAATTGAAAATCTTAAAATGTTATTAATTGACTTTTGCAAAAACCTAACAAAACTTAACAATTTCGACAAATAACAAGCTAATCAAGATAACAAGTTTTCTACAGCGAATATACTAACAAAAAACAAATAATTTTCCAACTTAACTAATCAAATAATCAAGAGTGTAAATTTTATGGAAACATATTAAATACTAATTTGAAATATTTCACTTTTACTTTTATCAATTACGCTACGCTCTATTATAGTTATGCCCGAGAATATGCTGATCCATATTTAGGCCATGGCATTGGTCCTGTACCCGGCTATGGGGTAAGTAGAGAAATATATTTAAATTATAATTTCTTATGTTATTTATAATGAATATGTCCTCTTTTCTCTCTCTATATATAGGCTACCATGTATCGTGGAGGCTTTAATCGTTTCACGCCATACTAATTTCTTTACAAAATCATCACGGATAATTGAAAAAAATAATGGACATTCAATTTTTTTCAATACTCATCAAATATTATTGAAAACAAAACAAATATTTTTTTTCAAATACTCATCATCAACACACCAGGGGTTGCAAAACAAATAAAAATTAAAATAATGCTCAACATATTAATAATAATACTCATTTAAAAAAAATTAATTTTTATAGAAACTGAGAAATACAAAGAAAAAAAATAAAATAATTAAGAACAAAAACAAACAAACACACGTTTAAAGTGCGTTGTTGAAATAAGTCAAAAGAAAAAAGAAAATATTTCAATGAAAATTAATGAAATTATTTACATAATATATTTAGATTACAAAACAGATTCTTAAAAACAAGTAGTTTTGTTCAAATTCAATGTCGTCCAGCAAAATATTAACAAATTAATTAAAGAAAATCTAGAATTAATTTCAAATTTAAACAGAAAACAATCCTTAATTCTTATACTTATAAAAAGAAAAAATTACAACAATTTTAGAGCTTCTATTTAAAGAAAACTTAGAGGTAGATTAATTTCCTTTCTTGTCTTTCATTAAATTTTATAAAATTAATTGATTATTTTTTTCTTTCTTACATTTCATTTTGAAAATGTTTAAAAAACAAACAAACAAAAATATGTAACACAATTTAAATTTTCCCTTTAACAAAATATTTCTTAACAAATATGCAAATGAATAGTTTGTTATCGTTAAACAAAACAAAAACAAAATCATTTGTTTAAAACATTAAAAAATTAATTAAAGCATATATTATAAAATAATATTTAAAAATGGCAGCCCTTTTTAATGTTTATTTTAGTTAAAAAAAAATCAAAAATCAATTATATTCTAAAAAATTAAAACAAAATATTGTATATTTATTTACATAAGTTTACTTCCTTTGATTTGGCAACTATTTACAAAAAATACTCATTATTTTACATTACATTACTTTTGTGTAATTAAAAAAAATATTATTGAAATTATAAACAAAAAACAAATGCTCTGTTCTTTTTTATTTCATTTAATATATTTATAAATAATACTCTTTTATATTTATATTTAAAGTTTATTTTTTTTTTTAATTATTAATTTTAATTTTTTCATAACTTTATAAAAACAGTAGTTAAGGCTACAAGAAAAACAAATATTTTCTTTTATTTTTATAATTTTAAAATATTTTTTTATGATTTTAATCAAACACTAAAGTTATCAGTTTGAGTTACGAATTTGAAAGTTTTAAGTTTCTGTCTATGTATTTGGATATCGAGGATGGATAAAGTTATCAGTTTGATATACGAATTTAAGTTTCTGTTTATGTATTAATAAGTTTCTGCCTATGTATTTGGATATCCAAAATGTATTCTTGGAAGCTTGCATTATTTATTTACAAAACCAAAATAACATATTTGCAGTATAAAGTTTGAGATGTCAAGTGAAAGTAAAAAGTGTTTTAGGTTTGTTACTATGCTTATCTATTTTATATATGTAAGTCGGCAATTTAATGTTCAAGTAAAAATTTAGCAATAATTATTGGTCTTCTTTATCATCTAAACTGATTGCTAGATTTTGAAAGATATGCTAACGCTAGCATAAGATGTCCTTGTTATACGATTTGATGTTCGGTTTATTGAATTCAAATTTTGATTGAGCTTTCAAGATATTTCTTTTAAATGTAAATATATAGAATTGCTCTTTGTCCAGCAAAAAAAAGATTTTAACGGTTCTATCGACATTGTTTGGTGTTCTTTAATGCTTTCAGTAATATATGTATGTACTATAAATGCAATATGTAATGCTTCGAAACATAAACTTTTTGTTTTCATAACCACAAAAAGTTAAAAATACTTGAAGAAAAATCATCGACACTAAAGGCAGAAAGAGAAGACATTAGGAGGTTTTGGACTATTAATTTAAAGTTAAAAAAATATCTTTTAAATTATCGCAATAAAATGCCGAAAGCTGAACATATGGAAGCTCAAGATAAATGCATGTCCGATAAACAATGAATAATTTGTTTTAGGTATGAGGGAAATTTATTTAAACGTCTTTCGGTCAATCAAACTAGACGTTTGTTGATTTTACGGTATTTTCCTTACTGATGCAGGTCCTCTCTTCCATATACAAGCATTCTAATCAACTGCTTTAGAATTGCTCTTTGTCCATCAAAAAGAAAATAAAAAATTTGAACGGTTCTATCGACGTAACAACGTCGGCAGCATCTTTAGAACGTGCAACTGCATGGTCTTCTTTAATAATAATATAAATATAATATAAACATAAACTTATTGTTTACAAGTTAAGGTTTAATACTATTTTAATTAATACTCATTTCGATATATTTTTTAATTTGAAGAGGTATGATATGTATTTTGATTCATAAAAAAATATTCTTCACTGAGGTCATTGACCGCATATAAGGTCATCTAAAGACCTGCTTCAGAAGATCGACCAATTACCAGCCTGACTGGAATAATGTAAACTGATTAGGAAGCATTTCGCCCTGCTTTTGACAGCCCTATATCCCTTAAAAGGAAAGAATAGAAGTTTTAAGAGAAGCAATACTCTTTTAACGAAAACAATAGACTCGATTTGTAATGAAAGGAATTATATCTCAGTTTGGTGCAATACCTGGAAGAAGAAAACTTCATTCTTTCCTTCACCAAGCCTTGTATAATTATAGTTATAAAATTATTGTTATTATGGCGACATGGGTGGTTCCCTTTTCACAAACTTATTTGACCACTCATTGCCGTAAGTTCCCACCTGATTTGGCACCTTGTAAAAAAGAATCTTATTTCCTGTGCCTAGCTTATTTCCTATTCAGATTCTTCAGACGGTTCCATACTAATGTTGATTTACTAGCCCTTTATACTATCTGTCCTAGGTGAATTGAGCATATCTCTCTGTAGTGTAGACTTTCGCTTAGAAGATACCAGAGGATTTCCTCACAGGCTTGGCAAGGTTCACTCTGGACCCATAAACTCATGGCCCAGGAGATAATTAACCTCTTCACGCTCTTGGCCTCATATGTGGACATTTAATTTCTTATAATAACAATAATAAAAAGAACATGAATTATATCTGAGTTTGGTTTGATTTCGTTTAGATTGAGCTTTCAAGATATTTCTTCTAAATGTAAAAATAAATAATAAGTCAAGTAGGATATTAAATTTAGGGAATGATTTATCATCAAAAATATAAAAAAAAATTTATCTCAGAATCCCTTCTATATACTGATAACTTTAGTGTATTTAATCGTTTGATTAAAATCATAGTTTCTTTAATTTTTAAGAATTTATGTTCCTGTTATATTTGCAATTATTTTTTTTTTTAATTTAGAATTTAATTTTTTTTATATTGGCAGCTACACATCATTTTTTAAGCAAATGATTAATTATTATTAATTAAAATAAAATCTTTGTTAAAAAAAGAGAAATTAGTGAAAAAAAAAACGTAGACATATCCTTGATATATACAATAAATTACTAAAGAAATAAAAAGCAAAATCTAAAACTTTATAAGAAAAAAAAATTCAAAAAAACTAAAACTAAATTTAAAAGCTATTTAAATTCTTTATAAAAAAATATATTGAAAAAGTTTTAATTTTTGTATAAAATAAATAAGAAGGAAATGAAAAAAATATTTTTCCAAAGAATTTATTAAAAAAAAAAAAAGAAAAAGCAATTTACTATTTTAACAGAGAAAAGAAAAGAAATGAAAAACTCTTTAAACATTTTCCTTCACTCTAAAGAAAGTTTAAGCATAAATGTATGTGAGTGTGTTCAAAGTATAAAAACAAATGAAATTATAAATAATATTTAAAATAATTTAACTAAATAAGACAGCTACTTTAAACATAATAAAAAAAGAAAGAAATTAAAAACAAATTAATTATAAATTTAAAAAATTACAAAAACAAAATGCTCAAAAAGAATATTATTTTAGATTTATGAAATAAAATAAAATAAAAAAAGCCATAAAAAATATTATAAATATTGCTTAAAACTAAGCAAAAGATATTTTAAAATATGAAAAATATTTCTCTAAGTGTGTTAAAAAATAAAATAAAATCAATTTTTTGTTTGTTTTTATTATTTCATATATATTTTTAATTAAATGAATGTATTGCGTGTTTAAATGTGCAATTGTTTAGATGTATATAACATAAAAAAAAATTTGCATTCAAAAAAAGAAATACAAGAAAACCTAGCACTTTTTAACTGGTAAAAATCGAACACTTCTCTCCATACTTAATTATGTAAATCTTAGCAGAGATTAAAAAATAAAAAAATACATTAAAAACCAATTAAACTTAAAAATCAAAAGAAAGCTTAAAATAGTTTTTTTCTTTGTTTTTTCAAAACGATTATTAATTAAAAAAAATTGCTGAATTTACATTAAACAGAAGAAATAAAAAAAATAGTTAAACTCTATTAATTTGTAAAGAAAAAAAAACACGCAAAACTAAAAGTAAATATAAAAAATAAAAGCACAAATATTGAATAGTTGTCTGACTATTTTGTTTATACTTCCCTCGAGAAATTTTGAAATGTTCTCAAACAGTTTCTTGAATTCCTTTTTTTTTAACACAAACAACTATTCAAATTGAAATTGTTTTTTACTTTAAAGTAAATGAAAAACTTTTAAACTTTTGCTCAAATTATTATAAACTTAGTATTAAAAAAGAAAAAAAAAATAAACTTAAACACACACACAAAAGTAAAATGCTCATATAATATTTGTAAATTTAGTCTCTAAATCTAAACAATAAAAACAAACGTCCTCTTCTTCCTGTTACAAATTAAAGAAAACAAAATAAAAAAATATTTTTAGCAAAAAAGAAATATATGTATATATACGTATACATATATATATTGTATTAAAAATAAAGTACACTTCTCATGAACATTAACAGCAGACACATACTATAAAGAAATATTTTAATTCGAATTTATTTTTTAAAATTTTTGTTTTTTATTTTTTTTTTTTAATTTTAAATTTAATAACATTTTAAAACCTATAAAGCCAAAGTTTATTTTTAAATATATTAACAAAAAAAAAACAAAAAACAAATTGTTTAATACTTATTATTATTATTATAATTTCCAATACATTTTTAATATTTTTATTATTATTATTATTTTATCACCTATTTTTATGACTTTTAATAATAATTATAACAAAAAAATAAAAAAAAATATATAAGAATTTAGTTTTTAAACACTAAAAAGTAGTTTTTTAAAAATTTTAAAAAAATGTCAGTAAAATTAAGAAAAGCTAAAATAAAACAAACAAAACAAATCAAACCCATCAATTGCCAAATTAATTGTAGCTTTTATCGATTAAAAATAATAATAATAATTAAATTAAAAACAAAAAATTAAAAATAAACATTTTATATTAAAACAAAAGTAAAAAATTACAAAAAAAAAAAACAAATAAAATAAACATCTATAATTATTATACATTATTAATTATATTATACAAAACAAAAAATATTGATCAAATGAAAAAAAAAAAAACAAAAAATTTAATTAAAAAACATAATTTATAATTTTTATTTGAATGTTTTTTTCTCTTTTTGGCAAAAACTCTTCTTTATACATACACTATATCGTATATAAATATTTTTTAATAATTTTTGCCTCAATTTTTTTTTATAAGTGTGTTGAAATTTATTAAATTTGTTTTATGAGTTAAAATCTGAAGGATAAAATAAAGTTTATAAAACATTACATTACTGGAATTAAATTGCTTTCATTATTTATTATGGTAAAAAAAAACAAACAATAATAATAATTCATTTGTATATAAATCAAGCCTTTTTTAAATTTTTAATAACTATTTTCGAATTATAACAATCACATTTGAATAATATTTCTAGTGAATTTGAGTTGATTGACAACTATATCATATAAAAAGTATTGTGCTTGAGATTCAAAATAAATACGCCTTTATTAGAGTTGAAAAAAATCTTAAAAGCTTTGTTAACTAAGGAAACAGGCTTAAAATATGAAATAACTTTGTATTTGTAATGTATATATACCAAATAGGTTGTGTATACTTATAATACTCACTTAAAATAAATTCGTACTAAAAAATATATTTTGTATGGCAATAACAGATTACTCTATGCGTCAAAATAAAAAAATGAAATACACCCAGCTAATAACATAGTGTAAGCTGTGGGTTTTGTTGAGTAGAACTCAAAAATATTTTCTTTTATATTTCTTCAATACTCCAAACTTATTTTATTTGTCAAAAAATGTTTTTTTCTTGGACTTTACGCACAAATTTATTGATTACACAAACATTTCTGAACCGATGTCTAAAAATTTAAACCTGATTAGAAAGGAGAGGGATGGGCCTTTAAAACGATATGCCGTTTGATGAGCTAAACTTGACAAATGCGAATTTTTTTCATATTTTTTCAAGTTTCTGCGTTCATAGTAGCAAACTTTAATTAAAAAATTTGACATAAGTGATGACATTCTGAAAGTGCATTAACTTGTGAAGAGATTTGAAAAAATTATTATTTAAAGAGTATAACAGCTTAGTCATATTTTTTATATATATTATATATATTTTTTTTATATTTTATATATATATTATATATACATAAAATATAATTTTCAGCATTTTTTTGATTTGCTTATTTTTTTTATCGCGAACTGTATCAATTTCACTTTTGGGCGACCACCAGAAGTTGAACAATGTTTGCGCAAAGCGAAATAATAATATTTGCAAAAAACACAAATATTAGCTGACTTCTGGTATTCGTACAAACGTGTAATTGACACATTTTGCGATAAACAAGCAAAATCCATCAAAACTTTTAAAAAATTTTTAACCTAAAGTTCATTTGATAAGATGAAATATATAAAAAATTTAAGACGACTGTTATACTATTTAAATAATAATTACGGTCATTTTTGTCCAATTTGATCAAACAAAGTGTCAATCTCTTCACAAGATAATGCACTTTCAGAAAGTCATCACTTATTTTATATTTTTTAATTAAATTTTGCAATTAAGAAAAAAAATCATATTTTCCAATTTTACCCGGCCAAAACTCATAACATATAAGTTTGAACCATATGCTTATGTATACCATTTTAGAGGCTCATCTGTCCCCTTTTCAAAAACTATGGATTTTGAAAATAGGTTCAAAATTACCCAAATTTATCAATACTTAATCAATAATTTTGTGTGAAAAGATCAAAAATACCGTAGTTTGTGAAATAAATCAAGTTTGGAGGGTTCGGTAAATATAAAATATTTTTGAGTTCTATTCAATAAAACTCACAACCTACACTATTGGCCAATTCACATGACTTTGTATCGTGTACGATATGTTGTATTGAATACACTTTTTTGTTTGTGAATGCTCAATACTATGCTATATTGTGTATTTCGTATTCGTATTCCAAACGTCAGTATTCATAATTTGATTTTCAAGCAACAAAATGAAAAATATTACGGAAAAAAAGTAAATTAATTAATTATCAGTGCGAACAATTATAATTTTGAAATGTTAATTGTTGACACAAGTTACTGGCATTGACATAAACTGATAGCACGAAATCAATATAACTTCCAAAAACATATTTGGCCAATTCACACGACTTTGTATCTTGTATGTTGTATTGAAACCACTTCGTTGTTTGTGAATGCTCAATGCTATACTGTATTGTGTATGTCGTATTATTCTTCATAATTTTTGGCATTCAAACAATTTCATAGCACAAAACCAACACAACTTATTGAAAACATATGAAAAAAAATGTGTATAAGTGTATCGGATTTTTATATGAAAATTATCAACAACAAATATACACTGTTGTATATTCGTCCAACAATACAATGAATACAACGATACAAGGGCTTGTGTAAATTGCCCATATGTCATTAGCTGGGTGTATTTTGACTGTTGCACCGTGTTATTAAGTGCACATACATACATAGTGTCGAAAGTAATTAAGTTTTCTTATAGTTATTTTAATGATTGATTTAAAGTTTCTCGTTCTATTGTAGAATATAGAATTCTAGAAATGTAAACTGACTGTTTACGCTTCTGTATTTGGTACATAAAGAGGCAAGTTATCGAGGGGTTTGTTTTAAATTTACAAGAAAAAAATTTTATATGTTTTTAAGATATCTAACTTAAAACTTATATTCTATAATAAATTCCTCATGGTATTCCTTTAAAACTTATATACTGAAATTACTCTCAAATTTTATAGTATTTTCCTACTGAACTTGCTTTACCTTAAATCACATGTGAGAAGAGCATTGAAAGGAAATTAAGCTTAAGTCGTTAAATTGCTTAGTAGCAACAAATGAATATCCCGAGGGTTTTTATTATTACTTTCGGATTAGAAAAATATTCATTCAATTTAGATTAACTCTCCTTTGAAAGTCCATTAAATTAAAATTTTTTACTTAATAGATGAACTAAAATATATAGATCGTAAGATTGACACAAAATTTGTCAAAAAAAAAGCATAATGTGGCTACTACACTCAACATTTGTCCATCAACCATGACCATACTCTACTACCTTGAACTCTCTTAAGATCCTTTTGAAAGGAACATTTTTCGACATATCTGACCTGTGGTATGAACAGAGGCCTCAGAGCCAACACAGAAGTGTGGATGTTATTTTAAGAATTCGATATTAAACCCAGAATACTTTTAAAAGTACACAAATCCGTTTCTTTTTTAATGGTATTTCTGAACACAATCTTTTTATAGACATATTTGATTGGTATACTATATGATATATATTGTATATACATACATATGTGTATGTACACAGTTACTACATATGGTATGAAATTTTAAATAATTTTCAACGTATTCCCTACAATTCACCAGTATGGGTACTCAAATTTAAATACAGAAATATTGTTCAAACCCAAAGAGTATATGTATGTTAAAAACAAAAAACAAAATATCCACCGTTAAAATATATGCAACAACAAACAAAAACAAAAATAAATAAATAAATTATAATTAATTACAAAAGTCCATATTAAAAAAATTATTTAAAATTTAAAATTTTTACAAAATTGATAAAATGATTTTTTAATAAATAATAAATACAAATCAAAAAACAACATATATTAAATATATATAAATATATAGAATATTAAATGAAAAAAGGCAAAAATAAATAAAATATTTCTTTAAATTTATGCAATAAATTTTAGTTTTTTCTTTTTTTTAGGTTACAATTTAGATTTTTTTGTTAATTTTGAAAATATTTTTTCCATAGAATACGTATCAGTGTAGTTTAAAAGTAAAGTAAATAAAGAAAAGAAAATAAAAAATAAATAAATGAATGAAATAAATGTAATAATGAAAATGTAATATGTGCCAAAATAAAATAATAATATTATACTATATAAATATGTAATTTTCATATGTTTAAAAAAAATAAATTGAGTTCACAACTCCCCAAGAAAGCGCAAAAAGATAAACTTAAAAAAAATAACAAAATCAAATATACATAAAAAAACCAACAACAACAACAAGAAAAGTATTTTAGCACACAAAAAAGTAAAACAAATAAAAAAATAAAATAAATAATGAATGATGGATGACCTTAAAAACAAATACAAGATCAAATTAAATCTTCCTTGCAAAAAAAAAATTATTATATTCAATGCCTAAAATAACATGTTTAATTCCAAACATACAACAAAAAATATATAAATTATTATTTATACATACATATTAATTATACATATAAATTGAAAATTTAATTCAATTTCCAAAAAATGAAGTCGAAAAACAAATCAACAACATGAGAACAATCACAGTCTTGTTTGAATTTATTAAAAAAAAACTCTTTTATTTTATTCTTAAAAAAAACCTTAAAAATATTATTTTAAATTCAATAACTATTGTTTTTTTCTTTTTTAATATTAAAAAGTTTATAAAACAAATAAAGGATACAGGCCGACGGCAGGAAGATGAAGATTTTTGTCATTATCATACTTAGTAATATCTATGTATGTATGTGCATATGTATGCGTATGTGTATTGGTCAACATTAACAATAACAAAAACAATATTAATTATTAATTACTGTACTTGTATTAATTATTTGTTCTTTCCATTTGTAAGGTTGTGAACTGTGAAAAAAATTACAAGAAAACATGAAAAAAACAAACAAACAAAATAAACACAAAAAAACATAAAAAAATTTATGAACACAGCAAAAAAAGAAAAACAATAAAAATCATAAAAAATAAATAAGAGAGATGGTGTGTGAAATTATTAATGGAAAATATTAATTAAGTAAGTTTAAAACCATATTGGGCTATATAAAGCATTTTCATGGTGCAAAATATTTATAAAGAACAATTTTGATGCTATAATTAATACTCGAATAATTGCAATCGAATAGTATTTGTTGTTTTTTTTTAGAAATAATTTCCTTTTACATAAAGCAGTAACAATAACAACAATAAAAAAGTTATTCTTGCTATCACTTAAAGAAAAAAATTTCCATTCGACTTCGTATTATTTGTTTTTTATTTTAAAAAAAATTATTTTAGGTACCACCCTAATCAATTAAAAAAGTTTCAAATTTGTAAACGCAAAATTTCCAATTTTGCTGAAATACCAGGCGAACAGAAATTTTAGTAAGGAGTAAAAATTTCGAATTAAAATATCTTGCAGCATAAGTTAGGGATGAAAATAATTTAATGTACCACCCAGTTATATTTAACAACAGGCTAGGTATTCCATTTTTGAATAAAAATCCTAAAAATATATCGACTTTTTTTAATGGTTTTAAATGGATCAAATCGCTAGAACATATGGAAAACAAACAAAAGATCTAAGTATACCTTAGGGAGCTTTGCAAATAAATCCAACCGGTTACTTCAACAACAAGGTAATTCCAATAATAATTTTTTTTTATTATTTCTCTCGTCCATATGGAATTTCCTAAAATTCTCACATTCTTTTTTCGATAACGATTTATATAAATGAAAATCAAGCCCAGTAGGTGGTGTAAGAAGAATTTTATTTATCGCGGGTGTGTATGTGCGTGTGTGTTTGTTTGAGGGGTGGCGTTTTTCTTCTCTCTGTGTTTGTTTGTCGTTGGTGGGGTGAAGAAAGAACTTGTTGTGTATGTGTGTGTGGATTGAGCGTATGTGTTGTGGTCTGTCGGGCATGAAGGGCTGGCTGACTTTGATGATGATGGATGCGTTTTTTAGGCTTTTTATTTTTTAATGGTGAATTTTTGGAAAGTGTGGTGAATTTATTCTGGGTGGTGGATTTTACAAAGCGTGGTTAATTTCCCCCAGTGTGGTGAATATAATTGAAATTCACCAAAGCGCCGTTATTCTAATTCGGTACTGTATTACCATAAATCATTGTACTATTAGTGGTGAATTAACAGGTGCGTGCCTAGAAGAAGTCTTTTTCGCCTCCATTAGTGGAGCCATTATTATTGGGTTCCAAAAGATTCACCATACAGAAATTGGGGTATGAAAATAGGGATGGGTGGGAGGAGTTAGTAGTGTTGGCATCTAAAAAGTTAAATTTAAAAAATATTGTGATTTATCTATAAAAAGTAAATGTCAAATTATTTTGTAATTAATTCCTATTCGACTAACTAAACATAGCTGTAAACTTAATTAAAAGATAATAACAATATAATAAATAAATACTGCGATCCTTATTCGATGATTTTTTTTTCACAAATGTTGCTTGGTTACAATATTTTTTTCATGGCAACACTTAGTAATTGACCATACCTCCATTTAAAATTTAAAAGTTGCCAGATAGTCTAATCTAATTCCTTGCAGTATGTTTACGAAATATCTACAAGCAATATTTTTAGATTTGTTAAACAAAAAACAATTATTTGTTTGTTAAGTTCAACAGTATTTAAAAACTTCAACAAATAAAAAGGATAAGTTTTTATTTTAAGTGCATTATTCGTTTGTGATCAACAAATTTCCAGATACGGCAACACTTTTGGTTTTGTTTACATTACACCAGCAGCTGCTACGACAACAACAGTTCATTGTTATTAAAAAAATTTCGTATCATAAATATTGTTCGTAAAAATTTTTAAATTTATAATATAAGTATGACAAAAACAAGTCACAAAAAGAATAGACCATTCGATTTTAAGTTAATCGATTTGGTAGAACCGCATCCTGTTTTATATTTGCGTCAAATACCCGGTATGACAACATTTGAAATGATGAAAACCAAAAACACTCTGTGGCAACAAATAGCAACTGAAATGGGACATCCAGGTAAAATATGAATGAGAATTTAAGTTACAAAAAGCACTTTCTATAAATGATTCCCGGTTTTAGTACAATTTTGTTTAAATCGCTGGAATAACTTACGTGGCCAGTTTCAAAAAGAACTCAAACACAGTAATGAGCTTTGTCCCAAAAGCGGCCTGATACGAGGTTCCACTTGGCCTTATCTCAATAGATTAATGTTTTTGGAATGCACCGTGCAGGCAAATAAAGTTAAAAAGGAAAAAGTAAGTAAACGTAAACTGAGAGAGTTGGAAGAAATGGAACAGGAATCCGATTGGAAGGCCGATGATGATGAAGAATCGATTTTAAGTGATGAAGAATTTCAAACCGAAATATTCAAGATAGAGGACATAACAGAAGAAGTACAAGAATCCCAAACCCTAGAAGACATTTATGTGGAAGACGAAAGTTATTCCATTATAGAGGAAATTGCTGAAGAAATTGTAGGCTCTGAAACAGTGGAAGAAACGGACGATTTCGCTTCAAGTAATAGCCTCGAAAATTATCAGAAGATGCAATCCATATTGGCCGGTTTTGATGAAGGATCTTTACACATTATAGAGAGACGGTTACTTGCGTTTCTATGTAAATGTCAACTGAGAGCTCTGAGTAATCAAAGTATAGACGATTTATATGTTTAAATTAATGCGTTTTTGTTTCGCTTTAGACTTTTATTAACAATTTATTTTAGTTTTTACAAAAAGCAAATATTTTTATACCCTATATTATACGTTATTAAATAGTAATTTTGTCCAAATCTTGCCAAGGAATCTTTGGTTTTATAAGAAAATCTTGTTTAGTAAGATTATCTAACATAAGCACTTGACGTCTTACATATTTAACCAAACGTTCTATACGTTCGTATTCATTGCAATTCATTTCGAAGAATCGACGCCATAAGGCGGCAGCCAATATTCTGTCCTCGGACATAACGCCCTCATCATAGGCTATTAAGGCAGCTTGAAATTGTTCAGACAGTTCCTCGATTTGTTGGCGTGTTCGTGAAGGATTATTGGCCTGCAATGGAAAGAATATATCTAGCAGTTGGGCAAATGCCATGAACATCTTAGATAATTACCCCCAGTTTTTTGGCTCTGGTATTAACATCACCCCACATGGCTTCCACTATACAATTCCGCAAAAAACGGCCATCTTCACCGCTCTCTGAACCTTCGGCCATAGATCGAAGCAGTAGCATCCACACATGTAATTCGGTAACCAAAAACCATGAATTAAAAGTATTCGGCATATCGAAATCTTTGAAGAATGCCAAATAGTTGATTTTATCAGCTACACTTTCATATAACATATGGCTAGCCACCCGTAGGCGCTGAAAGGAATATAACGAGTTTTAAGCAAATATTTGTTTCAACGTTTTAATACTTTCTTACCGCTTTAGAGTTGGGTGTAAAGCCGACTTTTTTCAAAACTCTCTTTAGTATACCATTTTCAGCAGCATTTGCTTTGCCTGTTACAGCTCCAGGGTCGGTGGCGGTTGTGGTCGTTGTGTTGCCTGAACAATACTGGCATGTCAGTAAAACCACCGGCTTGTATGCCCACTGTTGTTTATTAATTTCTGTCTTTGTTTCCACGAATTGTAAATTATTAATAGACGAAATCTGTAATATTTGTGAGAACGCATTAAATTATTATTAAAAGTGTTTATGTAAGAGAATGCATTTTAATAATTGCATCCTTAGCGCTTTCCAAACGTTTTACTCTGTATATTATCTCACTAAGTACTTACAGCCGGCAGTAACACATTTCTAGCGTTGGATAATTTATTAATTAATCGAGTTGTTAACATTTTTATGTGATTATTTAAAAATAATTGCAACAAATTGTAAACATAAAATTATGTTCTTTCATCTAAGTAATATCACCACACTACACAGAAAATCATAACACACAGTTGCTTAAACTGTATTACATTTGGAACAGTATTGCAAACTGGCAACACTACACATGCGTTATCAGCTGGAGAAAGCACTGAGAAAAAAAGGATCATTCATCATGGTTTCTGAAAGTTAAATAAAATGTCAGTTCCTTCCATTTGGTGTCACTTGGGATAGACCGATCAAGTGTTTTGTATGTCGTCATTATTTTTCGACTTTTTATTATTAAACTTGTAACATTGAATTCATTAACAAATACAACTGTTTAACAGTTTGTCTCTTTTAGATTTCCCCAAAAATTTGTTTGCAAATCCATTAAATCCATCAAAATTTTTAAAGGAAACACGACAACACTGCATTCAACTCTCTCTTAATTTTGTCCGGTGCACGTGTAGCGAAACACAGCTGATTACTTTTTTTTTGTTTTTAAGATTAAAAACAATAATAAATTGCAGTATTTTGTTGCGCCATGAATTTTACATTTTAAAAATAATTTTAAATAAATTGTGGAAAGAAAATGGTGAAATTAAATAAAAAGAAACCGAAAGCAAAACAAGCACGTGTGAAACAATTGTCACGCAAAGAATTGCGTAAACAAAAACTGGAGGAGAAGAAACAAAACAAACGTTTGTTTTTCTCCAGTAAAACGGAAGGCAAGAAAGTGGTGGCCCAAGCCAAACAACAGCAAAAGGAAAATGCGTTAAAAGGTAAAAAGAGTAACAAAAAGAAAAAACCAAAAGTGACCATAAATCCCGATGACATACCCATTGAACAACTGCTTTCCAACGAAGTAAACTCGGACAACGATGAATCGGTTGATTCAGACTTCTCAGATGAAGAAGTGGATGCTTTATTACCAGAATCTTTAAAAAAACAAAAAAGCTCTCAGCCACCTGCTAAGAAAGTAAAACAATTGAATCCCACAAGGCCAGATGCAGAAGTAATACATCGCCGTGAATTGCAGAAGCAGAAAGATTTAGAAAATGCCTCCAAAAAAAGACGCGTAAAACAACTAAAAGTGGAAAACGAGGAGGAAGAGAAAACTATTGCAAAGCTGGAGAAAAAATTAGGATTGAATAAAACGAAAAACAAAAATCGTTTAGTTCGCAAAATGTTTAATGATGGTTTGGATTTCGCCTTGGAATTGTGTCTCGATGACGAGGAGGAAAAGGAAAAGCAGGCCCTGAAAGATAAGCGTAAAGAAGAATTAAAAAAACAACAGAACAAAGAACCCAGTTGGAGTGATGAAGAGCAAGATGAGGAAAGATTTAATGCCATTTTTGGTAGTGGTGCTGAATCCGATGGTTCGGAAAATAATGGACTTGACGACATAGCTGATAATTTAGATGAAGAAAGTGATTTTGACGAGAAAGAAGAAGGTGATTTCGATGATATGGATGATGATGGCGAAGATGAAGAAGTATCTGAAGAAGAAAGTAATAAGAAGGAAGAGAATGGAAGTAAGTACATACTGCTTTATATGCTAATTATGTTATTGTTCATACTTATGTTTTGTTTTCAGTTAGAGAAGATATTTACGGGCGCAAACGTGACAAAGACGGCAATGTTATAACGGAGAAAACAAGCGATGGTCCACAAAAATATATACCGCCTCATCAAAGAGCTTTGTTAGCTGCTAAAGGAGATAATAAGCAAGCAGAAATCATGGAACGATTGCGCAAGCAAAGCAAAGGTCTCCTCAATCGTTTATCTGAAGCCAATTTACATAAAATCTCTACAGGCATAGAAGAACTTTATATGAAAAATTCGCGTTTCAATATGAATGAAACTCTCAATAAGTTATTGCAAGAGGCTTTAATTAGTAAAGTTCTAACAAATGAACGTATGGTACAGGAACATATGGTATTGCTAGCGTATTTACATGCTCATGTTGGCAGCGAAATAGGCGCTCATTTCTTGCAAATGTTCATTGAGCAATTTGATAATCTGCTCAAAAATCTGCAACAGATAGAACAGGAAGACAAAAGTTTAAATAATGTGGTATTGGCGCTTAGCTATATGTATGTATTTAAAATATTTGAGCATAGATTGCTATTAGAAATCATAGATCGCTTAACTAATCAGCTCGAAGAAAAGACTATTGAATGTTTGCTTTTGATCTTCCAATCAGTGGGCTTTAAACTACGTAAAGATGATCCTTTGGCATTTAAGCAAATGATGTTGAATGTGCAATCAAAAATTGCTGCAGCCCCACTAGAATTAAAAGAAAATTTAAGACTTAAATTCATGGTGGATATTTTGAATGCTGTCAAGAACAACAACATCAACAAAATTCCTAAATTTGATCCTGCTCTACATGAAAATCTACGCAAAAAGTTGAAAGCCATGTTAAGGAATGATAAATACGTTATAACGCTTAACATTACCATGGAGGACTTGTTAAGAGCCGATACTGTGGGCAAATGGTGGGTGGTAGGTTCTGCATGGACAGGTAATATAAATGAAATGGCTGCAGCTCAAAAGAAAGCCGCAGAAGGCGAAAGTTCTGGTAAAACACAGAAATTCTCTGAACAATTACTGACTCTGGCTAAACAGCAAAAAATGAATACCGAAGAAAGACGCAATATATTCTGTATTATAATGAGTGCTGCCGATTATATAGATGCCTTTGAAAAAATACTTCATTTAGCTGTTAAGGATCAACGTTCAATTGCTTATGTTACAATCCATTGTTGCCTGAACGAAAAAGTTTCGAATCCTTATTATGCCCACTTGGCTTTAAAGTTTTGTAATTATAATCGTAAATACCAACTTGCTTTCCAATTTGCCTCCTGGGATCGTATAAACGATATTGATTCTCTTAATAAAATTCAAGTACGAAATTTAGCACGTTTTCTGCAACATCTTATAATTCATAATGGTCTTCAATTAGCTGTGCTGAAAATAGTGGACTTCCTTCAGTTGGATAAACAATCATTCGCTTTAATGAAAGAAATCTGCAAAGGCTTGCTACTCGCCAAAGAGGAACAGGAATTGTATCAGGCTTTCGAACGGTTGGCTAAGAACAGCAAGTTACAACAATTTAAACAGAGTTTGCGTTTATTCCTGCAGCACTTCTTACTCAAAGAACAAGGCACCACTTTAAAGCTCACCGAAGAACAAATGGAGTTGTTGCAAAGACGAGTGGATTATGTGGACAAATTGTTAGCCTACGTGGATTTGTAAATATTTATTTAAATGTAAAAAGTAGAGAAGATAAACAAAATACAATTCTAATGTTTTATAATTTTTAAAAATTATTTTGTATGCTTATTCCTTCATTTCAAGGAAATTGCTTTTATTAAAGTTAATGAAAATATATTTCAAAAATTTAACTTAAGCTAAAATATCGTTGATAAAACCAAGTACATAAATTGTTAAGTTTTTAATTTCATACAAAAAAAAAATAATTTACTTTCACGTTCAGGTAGAGCGTTATAAAAAACAAAGCTATTCCAAATCTAATTAGTCAAATATTTGTAGTAAATCTCTAGCTCTTTGGTATTTCACTGAGTTAAGTATTAGTTGCCGTTCTTCATCCGTTTCTTGTTGTTCGGCTCGTTTGTCTTCCTCTTCGATGGCATCATTGGCCAATTTAACAATTTTATCTTTAGCTGCTCCCTTGCTACCGGCCAAATATTCTAGAGCCAAAGGCCATACATCATCAGACAATTTATCGTGTTCGAACATAGTTTGTTGTATGGAAATTTGCCTAAGCTTTTCAAATTTCCAACTGTCACGTGAATGTTTCCATTTTTGTAAATATTCAGCGTTACGTTGTTTTTCTTTTTCGGCCGACTGACCCTTTTGAGCCTCTACAAGTTTTTGATGTTTTTGTTTTTTCTTTTGACGACCCGTTACTATTGCCAAAGTATTTTCAGGCTTTTCACTTTCTTTTAACTCCTCCTGAGTGGGTTCATGAAAATCTTCACCTGCCTCGTGGTCTTCATCAGGGTTGTGTTGATGTTCTGCTTCGTCTTGTTGTGATTTACTGCGTTTCTTTTGTACATCACCCTTCTCCTTATTTTTACGTTTCTTAGTTTTCTTTGTACTTTGCGCTATTGGAAAAATTAAATACTTATAGTATTTATTAAATATACACTGAAATTATTCTTACGTTGTTCAACTTCTGGTGATGAGTTTGTCTGCACGGGCTCATCTTGTTCATCGTGTCGCTCAACAATTACGCTTTTATTGGCTATTTCATCTTCATTTTCTGCATTGTTATGTTTCCTCTTTTTACCTTTAGCTTTTTTAACTGTTTCTGTTTCCAATTTAGCCATTATGTCTGTGTTTAAATATTAAAATCGATTGTGGTTAAAATTGTTTTTTAAGAAAATCGTGCAGCAATTATTTCTTTTATTTACAAGATGTTTAAAACAGGGATGTTTTTAAATTGTTTTTGTTTAGGAAACAGGGTGATTCCTATGAATAAAAATAACGGAAGTGTTGCCGGGCTATAAACTAAATAACTCTCATTTAGTAAAAATATGAGAAATGGTGGCTTAAACGTGTGAAACTTAATATACTATATACCTTTAAACCAAGCAACTTAGAAAAAAAGAATCATATATATTAAGAAGCAATGGTTTGTATTTAAATGATTTTTTTAATTGCTATCAGTAGTCATACAACGGTAATTCAATATCTAAACAGTCTGGCAGCATTTAGATTCTGATATTTTATCCTTTCTAGGAATTAAGAGAAAACAACCCTGACTTTAAGCTATCATCTGTCGGTGTAAACATTACAAAACAAAAACAACAACAAAGACGTCATAAGCAATAAAAGCCCTCCAAAACACATGCGAATGAAGCAACAAAATAAATTGCAAATTGTAAAGCCTGTAAAATAATTATTGTCGCGAGTGCCGTCTGTGTTCACAATAAATTGAAAATATTAATAAAATATATCTTAAAAATAAAAGTAAAGTGTAGTAAAGCACCTATTAAATGGTTTTGCTAAGTTATATAGTGTTTTAAAGTTTTAATATCCTTTTGGGAAAAAGTTGAAAGGGTTGATTATGTTTGTGGTTTAGTGCGTCCGAAAATTATTAATTCCAGTCATTAAGTGTTAGAAATTAAAGTAAAAAAGTTTAATTGAAATAAAATCTATTTGTTATCATCACTTCTTTATAAGGTGTTCTGTTAATTTAAGGTAAGTTTTTTTTTATAGAAAAGTAACAAGCTTACTGCAGTCAATTTCCACCATTTTTCCATTTTTTTCGCGTTCAAAGTAAAGGGAATATTAAAATTCCATAATTTCATAGTGTTAGTAATAAGATTTCGAAAGTGTGTGCGTGTGAATGCAAGTGTTTCGTGTGTTAATGAGAGCGCCTCCGTTTCTTCCGTTTTGTAAGTCGGTCAAGGCCAATCTCATCTCCTAAAAATAAACAACAAAAACAATAATTAAATGATGCGGCCATATTAATTTGCACTGCAGACGAATGCACAAGGATGAGATTAAAAGAGGTAAGTGCTTAAACATTGTTTTCTTATAATAAAATATAAATTATATGTAGTTATTAAGGTAACATTCCAATAAAAAAAAAAACAGATTTTATTCATGTTAAAATATTTAACATTACATTTGTTTACATTACTAACATACGAACTGTTATGAAGATTATTCTCCAGTAATGTAAATATATATACCAACAGTGATGGTTAGAAGCGTTAAGACAATTATTCTTCATAACTGTATGGATTGTTGGAAATAATTATAAAAAAGCATAAACTTTAAAAAATTTTCTTATTTAATTCCATTTATTATTATTATTAATATTATCTTTTATTGGGTACTTTATTCCAACTTTGACCAAAAATAAATCATCTTTTTATGTTTGAAACGAATTTTTTAGATCAACGTCGATAACATTTTGCTATTTTTATTATAAGACCATATCGGTGTATAATTTCTGGGCTTCCTGAGCGGAAAACTTATCCATTTCCGTGTTACTTGCCTCAATGGAATTTAAGCCGGCTCTGGAATTACTTGTACAATAATGACAATAAGTTGTTAACACAACTGAAGCTTTGAAACACAAATAATGTATACCTTTTTACAAAACCTAATAAACCTTTCTAATAATTCTGTAAGTAATGTTCACCATCATGATGCAAAAAATCCTTGATTCTAAACCAATCGGCCTGGAACATTTGAATTTTTTCACACTTGCATCAGTTTAGATTTTTATGTTCAACTATTTTCAATTTTCTTAGAATATTAGTAGTCTTTATTATTCTTAAATATTTTTCTTTTTTAAAATAAAATTAATTTAAAATTAAATGCATTTGATGGCAAACAGACTTAAATACTCGTTTAGCATTCCGTTCGTCACCTACAACGAATGGGATTTTGTTGAATCACAGCAGGAAAACTTTAAAACCAACACAATCATTCGGTCTTGTCTGATGCTATAAATGATTTTAATTTTGTTTTTTTTTTTTTTGTACAAATGTGTTGTTGTTATCTTTATTACTCTCTACGATTTGCTATGTTCATTGAGATCGATCAGATCATCATTACACCGTTTCATTGAGTCTACAAATAGACAGAAAATTGCAATAAAAAGAAGACAACATTTTCAATAAACATTAAAAGCACAGCAAATTTAAAATAATAACAACGACAACAACATCAACTAAATTACAAAAGAAAAACGTGCAAATGTCTACACATACAACAATAAGAAGAAAAAAACCAATTGTTGTTATTTTTTCTTGCATTGGTTTACATTTGTTTTCCACAAAAACAAACAAATAAACAAACGTGTGGGTAATTTTTTTATTAAACACTGTATCATTCATTCATTCTGTATGGTGAGTGTATCGTTTACTTGGGAAATTTTTGTTGTTTTTGTTATTGAGAGGGGTTGATATTTTTATAGTGTCGTTTTGTTATTATTTTAGTTTGTGGTGATTTTTCTTTTTTCTAATTTGTTTTTAATTTTCATTTACATTTTAGTCGTTTTTTTCTTTCTATGACGTAACAGTTTAAATAGCAAGTGAATACAGATTCGTTTTTATGGGTAAACAATGGTTACATTTGGCCCGTTGGGGAGCATATGTAACCCGTCTTGGATGAAAAGAAAAAGTCGGGTTTTTTTGAAAAGAAGAAGAGAAGAAATATAACTCAACCTCGTCACTAAACTAAAACAAAAGCTATCCCGGGCCCTCGACTTAAAATACCAAGTCCTTTAAGGAAACCAGTACTGAGCTTAGCAGAGACCTGTTCTTCTGATCTATAAACCCACACAAGAACTAATACTTCCATATTCTCCTCTTCGTAGCTTTGGCGACAATGAGTAATCTGTTCTAACTTATCGTAACAAGGCCAAGCTCTCCTAACTACAAAATTAAATGAAATATCTAAGCCTTGTTTTCTTTCATGGTCATATTGTCTGAGCCCAGGGTTGAACCAACGCTGTCGTATTATAAGCCAACACATTACCTACTATACTTCGGCGACTTCGGCGTTATTTGCAATAAACCAGTAATTATAAGCTCAACTGTGCTCAATATCACATCAAAGGATTTCTTATGAGATAATCTGTTGAAGCCTTCCAATATAAAACAGCACAAAAACACACTCATTTAAGGATTTCTACACCCTTCAGTGTAGAGAAGAGTTTTTAAACCTTGACTGGGCATTGCCAAGTCGGATCAAATCTGATAATAAATCCATAGTTTTTGCCCTGCTTGGAAGTAAAAGCTAATTTAAAGGCAGTATAACAGACTCGGTCCCTTATTTTCTGTATAACCTCAGTTTTCTATTGGTCCTTACTTTCAGAAGATGTAAACTTAAATTTATATATTGAGAGTTTGGTTTAGTATTGCTTTTGAAAGTGTTACAAATATCATCTCAAACTAAATTATACTTCGCATGTAGGGTATAACAATGTGTATGTACCACGTATATTGAAAAGTTTATAATCTTTTCACATTTTTAACAACGTTAAGCTATAGACTTAGAATGAAAGGGAATTAATTATTCTTTTATAGAAATGTCTTCAATTTAAAGCCTGGTTTAAATTGGGAATTCATGATGATTCTCAATTAAAAAAATTAAAATTTCTTACTGACAATACAGTTTCGTTGACTGTCTAAGA
The DNA here is from genome assembly GCA_932273835.1 of Sarcophaga variegata. Classification (NCBI taxonomy): domain Eukaryota; kingdom Metazoa; phylum Arthropoda; class Insecta; order Diptera; family Sarcophagidae; genus Sarcophaga; species Sarcophaga variegata. The sequence continues at coordinate 110,941,701 of OW026362.1, read as the reverse complement.
AACATTTTTTATTTTTATGGTTTGAGAGTTTTTTGAATCTGAATCTGAATTATAGCAGTAGCATCATAGTTATGGCAGCAACAGTTCCTAGCTCTTTTATTTGTACTGAGCTCAATTTCCTGAACACCAATTCGTACTTGGTTTAGTAACTTCTACAGGTCATATAACTACTTATTGGTTCCATGACTACCGATTTGTAACGATCTTTCTCAACGCCAAACTTCACTACCACCAGTTTCTGTTTCACCAACTATTTTTTTATTTCTCTCAACGACCTTCTCTCTATTTAAATGCTTATCAGAGATCAGCAATGAATCGTTTTTTTGCTACTCATAAGCACTCATGAAATTTTAAGTATAATACTATGTTCAGATATGCACTTTTATTGAGTCAATATTTGGTTTATTGAGTACAATATTTTAAGTGTTCAGGCATAATAATATATGCAGTTCAGCTGCTTATTCAATATTCATTTGACAGCTGGTAAACAAAACAGCTGGTTGTTTCAATAACATTGTTTTTATTTTGTTTGTCGTTTGAGTTGTCAAATATCAACAGAAAGTGTTCGGTAAATTGTAATATGCTCACTAAACACACTTATGACAGTGCTACATTTTAAGTTTTACTCAATATTATAGCAATTTGAGTATTTATAGCGCAATAATTAATTGAAACTTTATACGAAGTATTGAGCTCAATAATGGCGTTTATTACGATTTACTTAATAAAAATGCATATCTGAACACCGTATTATCATTAATCGAATTATTCATCAAAATTTACAGTCTTAGTTGTTGTTGCATTTACAAAAAAAAGAAAAAAGACACATAAGCGAAAAAGTCAAAACAGCAAGCAGAGCAAACACGCTTCTAGCAAGTATTTTAGTGTTCGTACGCGATTCATACTTATTTTGTGCTTCGTGTATATGTTGAGTTATGGAGAGTCGAAATCAATAACATCATACGTTTTGTTAAGTATGAATATGATGAGTACTTCAAACTTTGAATATGAGTATGGAGGTTCCATGATATTAAAATAAGTATGAATGCGTATAAGTATCAGAAATTATGAGTATGATTCAATTCTACTTATCTTTTTGAATACTCATTGCTGATCTCTGATACTTATCTGGTACTTATCAGAGATCAACAATGAATCGTTTTTTCGCTACTCATAAGCAGTCATGAAATTTTGAATAGAAGTGAGTCACCAATATTCAAAGTTAACTATGTACTCTGATTCATTCATACTCACTACAACGTTGATTTATAAAAACAGGTTGCAACGAGTACGCGTACAACGTTGACATCAAACTCATACCATTCGAAATATGTTTGATTCATAAGCATACTCATATTACTTATAGTACTTATAAATGATTAATTGATGAAGTCGCCGTAGTCTAGCAGGTAGTGTGTTGGCTTATTAGACGCAAAAGCCTGGGTTCGAGCCCCAGGCCAGACATCAAAGACAAAATACAAAAAGTATTTTTTCGGCGACTTCCTCTCAGCAGATTTCTGGCAAAAACTCTTAGAGTAAATAAAAATTGCCATGAAAAGTTTCTCAATAAATAAAAATCTGTCGTTCGGAGTCGACTTTAAACTGTAGGTCCCACCACTCATGTATAAAATTAACGCACGCAACATAAGTGGTGTGAGAAACTAGGACTTTGTACAATGGGTCAATTCGACCTCCGGGTGGGTACTGTACTTGTGTTATTTGAGAAGTACACGTCCTCTAACCTAACCTAATCTAACCTATAAATGATTACAGATGACAACAATTTTTGAAATTCAAATGCCCTTGTCTGTAGACCAATATCTTTGAATAAATATGTCAAAATAAAATTCTACTTGATTGTAGACCAAGATCTTTGTATTAATATGTTAAAATCGTATAGATTAACAGATTAGTTTAAAAACTTTTTGATTCATGTAGTTCAAGTGTTTTATTTATTTAATTTCAATCTCTATTTTGTTCACTTTGTGCTTTTATTTTTTTCCACTAGAAAAGAAAAAATATTAGAAAAAATTAAATAAAAGACCGCACACTCACTAGAGTAGAATTGTGTTTCACTTTCAGTGTAGTTTCTTGTTTTTGATTCTATTTTCTTCAGGTTTTTCTTCTTCTTTTAAGTTTTCCCCCATTTTTTGTTGCTTATGTTCTGTCTGTGTGTGTGTTTTTGTTTTCTTTGATTTTCTTTACATCTATCACTGTTGCTTTTTCATATTTTCTTTGTTGTTTTTTTGTTTAATGATGTTTTTGCGCAAAAGTATTACGCTGCCTACGTCCGTCCCAACAACAGTCCATCCACCCAATCCATCCGCCTGTCTATCTGTCTGTCCGCAATAATATCCGCTAGGGTAACAAACAATCCAATATGAAATGAATTCAGTTCAGCATTGTTGAGTTCTTAAAACGAACGTGTTTTTTCTTCTTGTGTGTATTTGTCTTTCGGTGTAAAATAAAAAAATCGTCGCGTCGTTTTGCGGTTTATTCATACGTTTCTATGACTATTTTTTTCATTAAGAAATTATTAAAAATTATGAATTAATTTCAATGAATTCCGGTGAAAGAGTGTAAAAGAATTTAAGGTTTACATAGGCCAAAAGTGGCCTTTAAATAAAAACGACGTTTTAAACGCGTTTTAGTTTACTGTGCGTGTGTGTGGAGTGTAAGAAATATTTTCAGTTAAACCGGGCGTATTAGTGATTTAAAATTATTCGTAGTCTTTTTTTCTTGATGACAAAATCACTTTAAACAGGCGTTTCCCGCGTTTTATTTAAAAAAAAATATGTAAAAAAATTTGAAAATTTTTTTCATTTCGTAAACGAGTTGAAAGATATAAAAGAAAATAGTACAACAACAACAACACCAGAAAAGAAAATCTGTAATTTAAAACCATTTGTTATTCTAATTGGATTGACGTGTGTTTACACTCAATAGCTGTCAACGAAGTTAATGTGCCAGGCAAAACGTCAACAGCAGTAACCAGTAACAAACGACAACTATTGGTTTCCAGTGACTTCCTCAACCCGAATCTCCTACACGTTTTCCATAGTTATTGAGTTTTTCCCCATTTAAAAGAAAAACGTATTTATTTTTAAACCATTTTGAAAACAAAAAAAATTAATGATTTTCCCATATAAAGTAAAAGCAGCTGGAAAAATAAAGAAAATCAATAAAAAAGAAAAACAACAGAAATTTTCTTTCTTTTCTAATCCTTTACGTGTTTAAAACGTGTTTTCAGTGTAAACGCATACGTTTTTTTAAATGCGGTTTCTAAGGCAACCAGCCAACCAACCAACCAATTTCGTAAAGTCAATACTCGTAATGCCGTATAAAAAATCAAGCAAGAAAATAGTTTTACACTCATTAGCTTAACTTTAAATAACAAAACAAAATAAAAAATTTTTATCTAAAAAAATATAAAAATAAACACACATTTTTCCTTTTTGCTTATTGAATAAACCGGCGGAAATTTTTTCAATATTATCGTCAACATTTATTTTCTTTCTACGAAATATTTCAACAACATTTAACTTGTGGTGGTTTTTTGAAATTTGCCATTGGATTTCATAAATTTTATGTCCATCAGTACATAAGCATAGTGTAAGTATCTGTTTTTTTTAAATAGTTTTTCTTCTCTAATTTATTTAAATACTTTAATATGACAATAATATGCGAAGTATTGGGTAAGAGCAAAGGTTATTTTACTACAGCTGGAATTTGTTTGTTTTAAATATTCTCAATAAACTTAAATTAAAAGAATATTGTGTAGTCGGTCATTCCAGATTCATTCCTTTTATGATAAATCTTTAATTTGCTGGCAAATAGTTTGTTTCTACAGAAACTTTCGAAAGCAAAAGACATTTTTTTTAAATTTTAATCACACTTTCCAATTCATGCAAAGGCAAGGGATTTTTTCTTGCTACACCATCCTTAATTTTAATTCACCACTTTTATGAAGGCATTATGGCAAAGTCGCCGTAGTCCAGTGGGGTAGTGTGTTGGCTTATTAGATGTAAGGTCCGGGTTCAAACCCAAGTCATTTTTCTTCGGAGACCTCCTCTCAGCAGATTTCTGCCAAAAAGCCTGAGAGTAAATGAAACTGCCATGAAAAGTTTCTCAAAAATCTGTCGTTCGGAATCGACTTTAAACTGTAGGTCCCGCCGCTCGTGTAGAAAATTAACACACACAACATAAGTGGTGTAAGAAGCTAGGTCGTAATCCTGACTGAAGGGTTGTAATGACCAATTATGTTATGTTATGGAGGCATTATGGAAAAAACTATTTCTTAAGTAAACTTATCTATGATATTATGTTTAATGAATGTAAATGTTTATTTTAAATGTAACTCCACAATTAATCAATTAATCAATCATGTCTTTAAAACGAATAACACTAGTAGCTTTGCCTGGAGTACTTATTTAAGTTATCACATCTTTGTAGGACTAATTTTGTAACAGAACCCTCTGCTATCTCTGCTGTAATTTGTAAAAATGTTTAGCAACTCTCATCGGTATGCCATCCTATATTCAGATATTGTCGTCAGGAATGTTAAGAATAGTATTTCCAGTAAACTCACATGCATTTCTGCTGGCCACTAAGTGACAATCGGTGTTTTTCTTGTCTGCAGTGATGCAACTTCTGCAGATTTCATACAAGAGTATGTCTAGCCGACGAGCATTTCCCCTATTAGCCAAGGTTCTTTGACTACAGAAACCATATTAAAATAAAAAAATAATTCGAAGGAGAAAAGTTTGTTCACTGGACTAAGGTTCAATCAGCTCAACCTAGAAGTCGAATAAGTAGTAATTAATCTAATCAGCAACCCTAAGTGCCCCTATGGGCGTTTTACATAGGGGGTTATCCAGTGTTGTACCCGTTTTGTTTAATACGTAAGCAACACAGTTTCCAAGTACGTCCATGCTTTCCTTACACGGTATCAAACGCCATATGTATTGCTCGATACTCTTTTATTTTGACTTAATTGACTTGTAGCGATAATTTAATTAAGAATGCGTGTTGCTTCTAGAAAATCTTGTCAGCTACTGAATAGTTTATTAAATTTGCAAGTCTATTAAGGACTGCCACAGCCTCATCAATGCTTACCACTTCAGTAGTTATTTAATCATTAGAAATGCAGTGAACAGTCCCTTGAAATATTTTGACAGTGCGACGTATGCGGTGATTAACGAATGTCTCAATGGCGTTACTGCAGTTCACAACTCACAGTAATACAGTATCGTAGACTTCACACAGCAATTGAATACTCTGATTTTCGTCTCTATCGAAGTCTAATCGCGGCAGTCTAATAGGTAGTGGTTGGCTTATATTAGACATGAGGCCTCGCTTCAAACCCCAGGTCAGGTATCTTCAGCTAAACGAAATACGAAAAAATATTTCTTCCTCTCAGCAGATTTCTGGCAAAAACTCTGAGAGAAGTTTCTCAAAAATCTGTCGTTCGGAATCGACTTTAAACTGCAGATCCCGCCGCTCATGTAGAAAATTAACACACACAACATACATATTTGGTGTGAGAAGGTAGGTCGTAATCCTGTCTAAAGGGTTCTAATGACCAATTGAGGAAGTAAACGCCTGGTTGATTTTGCTGTCTAGACTATTAGTATTGGAACTGCCGCACTTCGTGAGTGTACTTCCGAGATAGCAAAGCAATGTAATTCAAAAGTCTATGACTGTATAGAACTCAGTTACCCATGTGAGTCTATATGCCAGAAAAAAATGTCGTCGACATAATAGAAGTTCATCAGGCATCTGTTAACTCAGCAGGTTATACCCTACAGTCGAAAGCAACATTGAAAAGCAGAGGTGTCAGATTACTACCCTGTCGAATTTCAGCTTTCATGGTGATCATTTCGCCGTTGTCCGAAAGACGATACCCTACATTGTCATATATTGATTTGACATTGTCGAACTTGTAATCACAATGAATTTTTAGCAATCTAAAGTTTTAACAGCACTGAACTGTGCCATCTCAAAATTTGTTGTTATCGCCAAGTTTTCTAAAAAAAAATTTTTATCGACAAGTTTTCTGTAGAGAATTGTTGTTATCGGCAAGTATTCTAAAGAAAATTGTTGTTATCGACAAGTTTTCTAAAGAAAATTGTTATTATCGATAAGTTTCTATAGAAAATAGTTGTTATCGATAAGTTGTCTATAGAAAATTGTTGTTATCGATAAGTTTTCTATAGAAAATTGTGTTATCGATAAGTTTTCTATAGAAAATTGTGTTATCGATAAGTTTTCTATAGAAAATTGTGTTATCGATAAGTTTTCTATAGAAAATTGTGTTATCGATAAGTTTTCTATAGAAAATTGTGTTATCGATAAGTTTTCTATAGAAAATTGTGTTATCGACAAGTATTCTAGAGAAAAATGTTTTTATCGATAAGTTTCTATAGAAAATAGTTGTTATCGATAAGTTTTCTATAGAAAATTGTTGTTATCGATAAGTTTTCTATAGAAAATTGTGTTATCGACAAGTATTCTAGAGAAAAATGTTTTTATCGGCAAGTTTTCTGTAGAGAATTGTTATTATCGATAAGTTTTCTATAAAAAATTGTTGTTATCCATAAGTTTTCTATAGAAAATAGTTGTTATCGATAAGTTTTCTATAGAAAATTGTTGTTATCGACAAGTTTTCTGTAGAAGATTGTTATTAGCGACAAGTTTTCTATAAAAAATTGTTGTTATCGATAAGTTTTCTGTAAACATTTTTGTTATCGAAGAATTTTCTATAGAAACAACTTTCATTTACAATCCATAAAGTAAAAGTAAAATTTTACCTTAAGCAAATAGTCGATCTGTTTTCACTTCTGCTCTGTTCTCACTGTAGCATATACTAATTTATAATAATTTTTTTAGCAAAGTTTTTACAAATTAATAAAAAAAATTTCTAAGAGGGTGATTTCCACAAATTAGGGTTAATAGTTACCAACAATAAATAGTAACCAACAACAAAGAGACAACAAACACTGCAATGGAAATAATGCACCCTCAATTAAATTTGTTAAAAACCATGCGTTTGTTAACATTTTCCGTCAATTAAATAAACGTTGGCCAAGAACAACAGGTGCTCTTATGTGTAACACCATCCACCACCTACCTTTACGTTCAACAATCATGTTGAATGCATGACGAAAGTATGTGTATGTGTATGTGTGTTTGGGTGTTTCAATGCAACTTGTGGCAAATTAATATGCAAATACATACGTATGTGTATGCATTGACCCTTGAAACGTCAATATTTGACATTTGTATTTAATTTCCCTTTTGTCATAAATGAGGTAACATTGAAAAGCAAAAAAGAAAGACAAAAAACAACACAAAAATTAAATGAAAATGGAAAATTGCAAGAAAAAAAAAAATATGAAAATTGTATGTGTATATTGACTGCATCCATTGCAAAGAAAACTTCCAAGTGTTGATTCGTGGTTTTTTACAATTGTGAGTTCTAAGAAAAATCATTTTTATTTTGAATTTAAAACATTTTTCCTATTTGTTCGTATAAAAGCAGCAGGAAATGCAACAAAAAGCAACTTCAAAGTAAGAAACATACTGCAGCTGCATGCCTAATCCAAAGACTAAGGCTAATAGGCACCTATTACAGCGAAGAAAGTGAACGAAGCAATCTTGTTTCCAAGGTTTTTCTATTTTGGAACTTAACACGTAATTCCTCTGGAAATATTAGGTTCGATGAAAGTGGCCGTTGATCCAGTACTACACACTTTAACGCTCAGCTCTATTGCGAAAGCACAGGGCAAAGAGCCTTTAATGTAGGACCAACGTCTGATCTTCATTCATTCTCTCTTCTTCATTCCCGGCTCCGCATCCTTGGCATTACTTCAAATACCCTACGCCCAATCGCTAGGTATGTCTTCCTATGAGATAATTTGCTACAAATACAGATACAAATAAGACCCTTTTAGTCAGGATTACGACCTAGTATCTCACACCACTTATATGTGTGCATTAATTTTTATACATGAGTGGCGGGACCTACAGTTTTAAGTCGACTGCGAACGACAGATTTTTGAGAAACTTTTCATGGTAATTTTATTCTCAGAGTTTTTGGCAGAAATCTGCTGAGAGGAAGTTGCCCAAGAAATATGTTTTCATATTTCGTTTAGCTGAAGATGCCTGACCTGGGGTTTGAACCGAGGCATACCGTCTAATAAGCCAACACACTACCTACTAGACCACAGCGGCTTCTATTTCTCTGCTATTAATTGTCATAAAAGAACTCGTGTGTCTGCGATCATATTGGGGTTCTAATTACCTGTCTCTCTAGAAGTTACTCTCAGTCTCCCATCTACTAATCGAAATCTGTATGGTTCAGGTTAAATGCCTGTTGAGGTTGAAGGCTTTAACAGCAGTTTTGGTTACTATGAGTCCAGTTCTAAATAGTTAAAGCTTTGCATACTTCCCGTTCTGACCCAGTTCTTGGCTTTACTGGACTGTCGTTGCCTAAGCTTTTACAAAACCTAATCGGAAAGTGTTCTTTGCGTCCTGTCAATCTCTTCACGAGTTTAAAAATCCCTTCAATCTTGCTTTCAAATAAAGTTAGAATAGAGCTAACAAGGTATTCCTGCTATTACGTTCCAATTAAACTCGATTACATGATCTAATGTCTCATTTTGATGTAATTTTCATAAATTTTTGTTGTCATATGTAGGGTATTTATTAATTCACTGGTAAGCGACTTCATCGTTTATTTTACTACACACTGTATATCATAATATGATCTGATTTTGTGCCGCTTCTCCATTCTCCAAGTCTCATTTTTATTTCTGAATCGCAACAAAAAGATCATTGACCACACAATAACAACAACCGCAACACATTAACAACCCGAATAAGAATGTTAAAGACTCTAACGATGCTCATGGTAGTCGGTTTGTGGCCATTACTATTGACTTCATCCACACATGATCGGTCAGCTCAAGCACAAGTGTTTGAGCTGAAAAATGTGAAATTTAATACGAAATAAAAATTGTTTTTAAAAACAAAACAAAAGAAAAAACAAGTAACAAATAATTACATTCGATCAACGACGACTATGTGATACCCTATAATATATTGCATAATACTTGATTTACGATTAGTTTTTGCCTTAGGTGAAGGGAAGGTTGGGCACCAGTGCCGCGTAAGGAGGAATAAGGCAAATAAGCAAAAAATTTATTAGCTCTATGGAGCGTTGATCATAGGCAAATACTGCTGGACCCACTATTATCGTACGATATGCTACTGTAGGCCAAACACCTGCTTAGTAGCGAAAACTTCAATAATGAAAGTGAAACAAAGCACTGAAATGTGTGTGAAGATGAATTCGAATTTAAAAACCAAAGACGCAAACCCTCATTTTTAGCAGCGCTACTTTTCGCCTTTAACAGGGCAAAAAGTGCTATTAACAGAGCACTGTTAATTGTTTAATCTTCTACTTGGCAATTAGCGTAGACTATTGACATAAAATTTAATTCTCATTATGGTCACTATTAATTGTGAATAAAAGTGTTCAAATCTATAGGATGGTTAGTGGGGAATGGAGGGTGAAGATTTTTCCAAAATTCAATTTCTCCAATCTCAAAATTATTCCAGCTATCCCACTACCACAGTTCCGAAGAGGACCCTCTGGACTACCTATATGCAAATGGTCGGGTAGGTGTACTATTTTTCATATGTTCCCAAATGGCCACTGATCTTCTAGAGAATTTTTAATCAAAGAATTGATATTTTCAAAGCCAATTTTCTTAAAACCATATTACTTTATATGTGACCTTCTTGCTGATTATATTAAGAGGCCTTGGAATCTTCCTTTAAGTATGACCTGGTATATGTCTTAAAATTAGCTCAAGTGGGCTGGTTCAGATGAATACTGTTAAACAGCTAACAGTGCTCTGTTGAGCGTAAATTTTGTTCTGTTAAGAGAAAATTGGGCTCTGTTAACGTCAAATGTGGCGCTGCTAGAATTTATGGATTGCGTCTTGGATTTTCAAATTCGAATTTATCTTCGCACACATAGCACGGAAAGCATATAAAGTTGGGAAAATGCTTTGTAACAGAAACAAGATAAGGAAGAACATAACATAATTGGTCATTACAACCTTTCAGTCAGGATTACGACCTAGCTTCTCACACCGCTTATGTCGTGTTCATTAATTTTATACATGAGTAGCAGGACCTACAGTTTAAAGTCGACTCCGAACGACAGATTTTTGAGAAACTTTTCATGGCAATTTTATTTGTTCTCAGAGTTTTTCCAGAAATCTGCTGAGAGAAAGTCGCCGAAGAAATATTTTCTTCATATTTTCGTTTTGATGTCTGACCTGGGGTATGAACCGTGGCCCTACGTATAATAAGCTAATAGAATACGGCGACTCCAAGAAAAGGAAGAAAAGAGAATTAATTTGCTGTTGCATGGAATTAATTCCATGCTGCTACTGAAAGCTATTCATGATCTAACGTGATTAGCGATTTCGAGTAGGCCAGTAAAATTCTTAGTGGTATTGAAAAGTAGCCTGAACACAATAAGCCTTCGAATAGACAATCTGTATTGGCGTAGGGTATAACATTGAAAATACTTGCAACAAGACAAGTGAAAGTGAAATGATTCACTTGTAAGTAAAAAAGAAAAAGATCTCAACAAATACGTTCATTTCTTTTTGTTTCTTTGATGTGTATGACGAAAAACATTTTTTATGGCAATTTTATTATAATTTGAGTATGATTTCAAGCAAAGCAATTGATTTTTGTTAAAATAACATAATTAGCAAAAAAACTCAAATTGAAAAAAAAAAATGAAGAAAACTTGAAGTTTTTTCTCTCTTTAATTTTAAAAATAATTTTTCAAAAAAAAAGAAAAAAATGTGAAAAAGAAAAGGAAAATTATAATAAAAAACTATGGCAACAACTAATTTTATTGCAATTTAAAGTCATCGTTTGAAACATAATCAATCATATTTTATTTTTGTTTTTTTTTGTTGTTTTTGTTGTGCCTTACCTTGATTTTGATTTTAGTTTGGCTATTGACTGCATCATTCATTCATTGATTGACTGAATCTCAAACGCATTACATACATATCTATGTAGACTTTCTCTATTTCTTCTTGATTACAAATTAAAACCAAGTGGTTAAAGTTAAGATGTGTATGTACTGAGAAAAAAAGGCCAACAACTTCACATACTACTCTCTGTGCTAATAAACATTTCAATGAAACTGAACTGAAACCTTTTTAGTTATAAATCAAAATCATTTACAACAACGTTGCCAAGAAACTAAATACCGAGCATGTTGCAATAAACAGCATCTCTGACAATCTGCTACAAGATAAAATTGCAAATAATATTTGCGGCAAATTTAAGGTATTTTATGATAAACGTCTAGGTGATGGTATAGGTATTCATCGTTGGTGTTAAAGCGTTTAAGCTGTGTGTCTCTTAACAACACCTACAATCTTAAGGCATGCTGTGGTTTTCCAATGTTTTGAAGTTCAGCTTACTGGGACCATAAATGAGCAGTGAACCTAAAATAAAAATGAATTAATTTCAGTGATATTACTCTTACTGAATTGAAATGGATAATATTATAACTATGACAAGAAAATATCTAATAAAAACCCATTCGTAACGCTGATAAATCCTCATACAGTGAGCGTCAAAAAAAAACTATACACTAAGGATAAATTTATAACAATCACCAAACTAAATTTTTACCACTTTAGGAGAGTGCCCGAAAAAATTTGACAATAATTTGAAATTTTTTGTAATTTTTTGTAATTTTTTTTTGTTTCAATTTTAAAAGCTGGCAATGACATGATTTTAAAATAAAAATAATTGTAATTTATTAATGTATATATTTTTTTAATGTACATTTTCTTTTGACGCTCACTGTACATTCACATGCGTTAATTTTGCTTACTACAAGAAAATGGAATCATATTCACCATATGCTGTTGAAAAATTCTATGGAACAACGATACAGTAGATAGAATTACTAGAATCATGAGCTTCTTAAATCTAAAGAAGGGTTAAATGCAATGTAATAGGTGTCCATTTGGGTTACTCGATTTTATAGATGCATTTTAGCCGCTTAAACACAGCGAAAAAAATGAATGCATGGCATAGCGACATCGAAACGATAGAATATCTTCTACGTCCTATCACAGTTATTGTTTAACAAATTTATTTATTTATTTATTTATTTATTTTATTTATTAATCATAGCACAACAAGATAATAATCTTATAAATGAAAGTGCTATGGGAGGACATCAAATAGGAAAAAGTAATAACAAATCACTCATTATATGAGTAATGAATTGTTTGAAGTACAGTATAAATAAAAATGAATAAGAATAAGAACATGATTTAACCTCAGGAAATAGCAATCGATACAAAAAAATTAAGATAAGAAAATGAGTATATGTAAAAAACTAAATTAGGAAAGATACAAATATAGAGAAAAATACAAACAAGGAAATATATTCATATAATGAGATACAATGAAACTTAAATAATAAATTAGAAAAATGAAAATAATTAATCACTAATAAAAATGAAGAGTAAAAATGTATAAACAATCAAAATATGTTACAAACTACTTAAACAGATTGTATAACTCCTTTTTGAACTTAGTTGCATTGCCTATGTTCTGAATATAATTAGGTAGTGCATTCCAAAGACTGATGGTGTGTATAAAGAACTGTCGTTTCGACAAAAGAGTCCTATGCCTTAATTGGATAATTTTCCTACCGCGGTTGGATCTAGCAAATCTAATCCTGCTAAATAAGTATACTGGCTGTTCCAAAGTAATAATCTTATGGAGGAGAATTAGGCACTTAATATTCAATAGATTATCAAAATGAATACCACATATCTGGTAAGAAAATTGTGATATATGGTCCCGACGTCCCTTAATAAATACATATCTGGCTATGTTATTATAAGCCAAGTTGAGTTTCCGCCTATCATCCGCATCACAGTTTGCGAAAATTTCCGATCCATATAAAAGAACAGGAATCAAAAACGTTTTTGCCAGTTGCAGGCGTATAGCAAAAGGAGTCGAATCTATAACAGCCCATAAGTTCCTAAGCATACCATAAACTTTACCAACGATGACATTAATGTGGCTAGACCACGTTAGCCGACCATTAAAGATAACACCCAGATTAGATGCCGACTCAACAAAATCAATTTTATTCCCCCTGATAATAATTTCCGGCACATCAAACGCTCTCTTAGACCTGGAGAGCAATAAACATTTCGATTTAGAGGGATTAATACAAAGTCCATTAGCACTAGCCCAGTTGTCAATTTTCCGTAAATCATCGTTAATCGTATCTACACATAGTCGGATATTATCAATACAAGCGCTCCTATAGAGCTGAACGTCATCAGCGTACATATGTACGCTACAATTATCCAAAACATCAGGCAGGTCGTTAATGTATATACAGAACAAAAGGGGCCCTAAAATTGATCCCTGAGGAATACCTCTTCCAACGTGTACCGAATTCGAGATGTTGCCGTTTAGGTAAACTCGTTGAGATCTGTTAATGAGATAGGAACGTATAAGGCTGCAAGCTGAATTAGAAAAATGAAAGAGGGTCTGTAGCTTTCTCAATAATATTCTGTGATCAACCGTATCAAAAGCCTTGGTGTGATCCAAAAGAACTAAAAACGCTATGTAATTTTCATCCAGCTTCAACCTAAGGTCATCAACTACTTTGACTAAAGCAGTAGTGCAGCTCCTAGCTTTCATAAATCCCGACTGTTTATCAGATAAAAAATTATTACTCGTGAGATAATCGTTCATTTGTCTAGCTATGAGGTTTTCCATAACTTTGGACAGGAACGGAAGAATGGCAATTGGCCTGAATTCATTGTTAGATTTAGGAATTGGGATGATTTTTGACCGTTTCCATTCATCAGGGAAAGAGGACATAGTTAAGACTGAATTGAATACATGAGTAAAATACGGTAAAAGTCTAGGTGACAAAGCTTTTAAAAACAGAGGATCTAAGTCATCAGAACCAATCGCATTCGATTTCACAGAAGATAAGCATTCCAAAACCTCGAGCTGACTAACACAACGAAAACTAAAGGGGTTTTCTAGCGGAACAAAACAAAGGTCATCATATAGGTTACTGTCAGGTGTAGGAACATTAATATTAACAAATTTGTCATTCAGAACGTTTACATCGACATCAGGAGAAGTATTATGGCATTTATGTCCAATACCAATATCGCGGATTACCTTCCATTTAGCTCTATTATCTAATGCGGAAGCGAACTTCCTGCCGTAAAACAATGTTTTTGCAATTTTAATGTGTTTGGTAACCTCGCTACGAGCGGCTTTATGAACGGCTTTCAGATCATCCGTTCTGAACCTCTTCCATCGCCGATAGGCAATGTCGCGCTTATCAATTAATGCTTTAATTTCAGCATTAAACCACGGTTGGTGTTTGGCTTTAACAAGTTTTGTTTTGATAGGAACACAACTGTCATATAGCAGACGCACATTTTCCTGAATTAGTGCCACCTGGTCATTTACATTACCCAGTGAGTAGATTTGATCCCAACAGATATCATCAACACTTCTGTTCAAAACTGTAAAATCGATACTTTTAAAATCACGGTATGTAATATACCTGTCCTCATGACTCGTAGACAGATTATAAGTTAAGAAGAGAAGATCATGATTGGAAAAGCAAGAGGCTGAAATTTGATCATATAACAGTACCTTAGTCATATCATTAACAAATACTAGATCGATTAGACTACTGGAAGAAGAATGGAAGTGAGTTGGCAAGGACACATTCACAGGGTTAAGATGGAGAGACAACATTGAATCAGATAGCGCATTATCAATTAAGAGATTATTATTAAAGTCACCAATAATAATAATGTCATCATATTGAATAGAAATTTCCTCAAGAATAGAAATAAAGGGATCAAAGTTTATATTAGAATTCGGTCTATAGACACTACCTAATAAAACCTTCTTCTTATTGGTGGATGAAATATCAAGAAATAAATATTCTATTTGACTACCAATTTCTGTTAATAATTTTACCTTGCACGGAATACCGTTTCGAACATAAATTGCAACTCCGCCACCTTTTGCCCTGGTTGCCATATTGTTAACTAAGATCTTCCTGTCTGACCGGAAAAGCCTAAAGCCCTGTAGACTGTACACCGAATCCTGAACTTCCAGAGGAAACCAAGTTTCGGAAACGCAAATAATATCGATTCCTGCCGCCACAAATAAACGCCTAAATTCATCAATTTTATTGTTCAGACTCTGTGCATTTATATGAACAATGTTGAGACCAGTTCTTTGTTTGGCTAAAACTCTAATCATGTTGTACACACAGTCTCTGGAATAAGGACTGTTAGAGTTCATCAGATTGTACGTAAGTTGTGGCAATGCAATCAAAAGCTAAGTAAATTGCTATAATTAAGATAACTAAGCGCATAATAAAAAAGGAGTTATACATACAGATAAGGAAGGAAATAAAAATTAAATTAAAATTGAACATTAAATTAAAGTTGCACATCATCAGGTTTATCATTATCAGAAAACTAGTTGAGTAGTTAACTATCAAGCCCAGGAAATAACTGATTCAGGATATTTATGTCTTCAATTAGAATTGTGTCTTCGTTACCTTGTTTCCTGATATATACGCAACCCCTCATAGTAAATGCAGAAGACAAAAGTTTTTTCTTTTTTAGACGAATTGCAGCACGAAGGATGTTAAAGTTGTTTTGAGTCAGGTTCTCGTTTACGAAGAATTTTACATCCGAATTGTAACCAATGTTCCTTAGCCGGAAAGTAAAACCCTTGTGCTGTTTTCGGAAGTTAGCCAACGATTTTAAAAAGAAATTTTTATCGTACGCAGACCAAAGTTTGACTATTATAACGGCATCTTTCGAGGTCGCGTTGTGTTTATTATTATGGTTTCTCAAGCGGTATATAGATTTTAAGTTAGGTACAGGTGTGTCTATGGTATTACAAATTTTTTTAAAAATCTCCGGTAGATTTTCTTCTTCAGAGAACGGAATTTCATTTATTCTGAGTTCAGTAGAAACAGGATAGTTCTCTTGTTGCCGCAATTTTGTTTTTAGATTATTTATTTCCACTCGCATACTCTCAATTTCCGCCGATCTGTTTTCAAGAATTGCTACCCTCTCACTTATCTCATGCAGTTTGTTATCGAGGATATTGTATTTTTCGCGGAGATCCTTTACGAGGTCTTCTTTAAATTCTCTAAATTTCTGGTCAATAGTGTTCAGGATCTGTTCTGCGAATTTGTCAAACCTTTTGTCCATACAGTTTAGTAGTTTAAAAGGCGAGTCAATTAAAGATGGTCGTAAAGAACTTTGCTGAATGTCCGCTATACGTTTATTGACTGGTGTGTTTTGCAATCCATCCGAGGTTGATGGTATAAATTCCGAGTTTTCGATAATAGGCATGTTTGTTGGGTTTTTGTTGGTTAGTGTCTTAGATTTAGATTTGCGTACGTTGCTTTTATTTATTTTCTTGTCCTTCCTTAGGTTATACATTAAAAATAGTAAGTGAAATCAGAATTTTTAAATTTAACTGTGGATATTTGTAATAAATTTGGCAGCACTTATTAAACCAGTAATCAGTGTAAAAACAATCAGCTGGTTATTCGAAATTTGTTTACTTTTGTTTTTGTTTTGTTTTGTAAAGGATTATGTTACTATGTAGTTGTTATAAAGAAAAAACACTGACACTGTATATTAAAGATACTGTGTAAGTTGCCTGTTTGTTGTTGCTCGATTGCTGATATTTTCAATTTTGTGGATGAGTCACCAAAAAATAAGAAAAAGATTGTCCGTTGGATAAGATATTAGTTATTGTAAATATTCAAGAAGAGTGAAATTAGATGATAATCTCTTCCCCACAAGATACCTACATTGTCGTCTATTGGTAAAACAAGATTCGTAAAAGTCGCGAACAACTTATCTGAATCCAATATTCTCAAGGTTAAATAAGCCAGAAGTCATCGTAGTCTAGTAGGTAGTGTGTTGCTTTATTAGAACGTAAGGCCAAAGTTCAAACCCCAGGTCAGACATCTCTAAAAAAATGTAATATGAAAAATTATTTCTTTGGCGACTTCTTCTCAGCAGATTTCTGGCAAAAACTCTGAAAGTAAAAAAAATTGCCATGAAAAGTTTCTCAAAAATCTGTTGTTCGGAATCGACTTTAAACTATAGGTCCCGCCATGGCATAAGTGGTGTGAGAAGCTATGTCGTAATGCTGATCAAAGGGTTGTAATGATCAGTTATGTGTGTATGTAATTAAGCCAGAATGAGAACATGAAGTGTATGCTGAGGTGGTCGTCTTATGCTGTGAACAATTACAATTAGAGTAACCTCCCTTATTGCTATCCAGCCCTTACAACTTACCGCAGGATCTTTGATGAATGGTCTGTCCTTCCACAATATCGCTGATATCATGTATTGATGCAGTTCATCCATCTACCCCAAACTGACGAAATGGATATGTGTTGAAGACAGCTTTATTCGATTCGAGAAAACGATATCTTACGACACTGCTTTTACGCACTTTTGCTAGTTACGTGTATCTACCTTAAATTCTTGACTTCATTAACACGTTGACTGCCAACTACGAGATAACTCGTAGATTGCGTTCGCTTCTAGGGAGCCAACTACGAGTTATTTCGTACTCACTAAACCACTTTTTCTCCTAAAAAAACATCATTTTTGTTTTTTGATGATACCTACGATCTAAAAATAGCGTTTTTAGTACTGTAATGTGATAAAATCAAATTGTCATTTTTGGCCAGTTTTCTGAAAATTGCCGCGGCAAACAACGTGTTAAAATAAATTCGCTGTGTTGAATAAAGCAATGAATTGAAATTCCTTTTGTGAATCATTGCAACAACTTTAACCCGCTTCTAAATAGGAACTTGATTAACGATGCTAATAACCCATTTGATCGTGGTCGAATCACGGTGAGAAAGTGAAAGCTATAAACAAAAGATTGTTAGCATCCAAAAAAGGTTTGTTGGTTTGGTGTGATTGCTATATAAGCTACACTCTAAAAAATTGGTCTAAGGACGCAATTGCCAACAAGTTTTGGTCAGTTTTGTCTCTCAGGTGATTAATTGTGCCTGATTGCAACAATGTTAGGCCACAGGTATTGATTATGATTACCCTGAAAGTTTGAGAATTTCTTTGAGAAATTCTTATGCAGTTTAGACTTGACGTCAAGTGATTGCACTCTTTTCCACGTTTTCTTTTTTTCTGGAGACGAATCTTGTTTGTCCTTACAGAAGCTTATCAAAACTGATTCACTTAGATCATAGCCGGTAGGGACGGCTTCAAAAAAGCCTTAAAGTTAATTAATTATTCATGTACGCCGAGGTAATAAAACTACTAGTAATTTACTACTAATAAATTTCAGTTTTTTTGATCTTGCCTTCAAATTTTCTAAATGTCAGCAAGTGGCAAGGAAACGGCTTACAGTCAAAGGTGGATATGTAGACTTTTTCCCGCTAATTTTTTTGTTTTTTTTTCTAATAAAAAATAAAAAATAAAATAAATAAAATAAAATATGTGTTGTTAAGTATGAATATGATGGGTACTTCAAACTTTGAATATAAATAGAGGTTCCATGATATTAAAATAAGTATGAATGCGTATAAGTATCAGAAATTATGAGTATGATTTGATTCTACTCATCTTTTTGAATACTTATTGCGGATCTCTGGCATCTTTCATCATTTTAGTAACGGCTAAATTGGGGATTCTATTTTATTCTGCTCTGGAGCAGACTTAAAGGACTATAATTTTGTTTTTGTTTTAATAGAAAAAATTTTAATAAGAAAAATCTCAATTTAATAGTTCACTTTTGATTAGTTTACATTGGCAATAATTCTTTATTTATTTATTATTTTCCAAGAAACATAAACACAAACTGTGTTTTCGCTATAAAAATAAACCGACAGCCCCATGAATGACGTTCTTGAGAATGAAAACAAAAAATTGACAAGAAAGAAAAGGCCAGATTGATGAAACAAAATTGGTCTGGCAAATATTTGGCCACTTAAACTATTACGAAAAATTTGAACAAATTGTTTTTTTTTTAATTAATTGATCTCGAAAAATAAGCATGAACAAGATAAAAATGAATACTAGGTTGGTAGAGAAAATTTTTCAAAGATTTTAAACAAATCCCAGAAAACACAGACAAACTATAGAAATAAAAAAAATAAAAACAAAAATCTCAAGAAGATTTACGCCTTTTTTTGGTTTTTTTTCAAATAAAAGATGGAAAAGAAAACATTTTGAAAATGAAAACCATGGCCAATTTTTCTAAGTTCAAATTTATCATTTAATAACGACAGCCAGCATAAATAAATAAAAGAAAATAAAAAATAAACGAAAATAAATAAATAAAATGAAATAAATGAACGCCATACTGTACTATACTATACTGTATGCGAATTAAAAGATAAATGGATTGAAGGAAATATGAAAATAAACACTGACGACATTGTAGAAGATTTTTTTGTCTACAATTTGCGTTCAATATTTTCCAAATGATCTCAAAAAAATATTGAATGAACTGTGTGGCGTACAATTTTCGCCAGTCTCTATGTCTTCTTTGACTAACTTAAAGATACAATAAAGATACGCTGATTTTTTTATTTCTTAATTATTAAAAGTATGTTTATACGACTGCACACAGGTGAAAATATTTATCGTATAAAAATCAAACACTAAATGTGGGTCATTCGTTTCAATTGAACATCTGTTCAATATCATTATTAAGTGAGTACGGCATATACTAAGAATAAGGGGTAATAATTTCAATTGGAAACTTTTCTTTGATTAACTTTTCACTTTTATTGTGGCTATAAATAACAAGCAATTTAATTAGTTTTGAAAGAAAATCTTATTGAGAAAAGAAAATCCTAATGAGCGCGATACATAAAGGGCAGTAAAAGAAATCTATGCCATAACATATGAGTAGTGCATAATTGCTCACTACAACCCTTCAGTCAGGACTACGACCTAGCTACTCACACCACTCATATTGTGTGCGTTAATTTTATACATGAGTGGCGGGACGGACCTACAGTTTAAATTCGATTCTGTAAGACAGTTTTTTAAGAAATTTTTCATGGCAATTTTATTTACTCACAGATTTTTTTGCCAGAAATCTGCTGAAAGGCAGTCGTCGAAGCAAAATTTATTCATATTTCGTTTTGTTAGGTATGTTTGACCTGTGGTTTGGAGCATGGCCTCACGTCTAATAAGCCAACACACTACCTACTAGACTACGGCGCCTACAGAATGTAGTTACTAGTAGTTTAATTACCTTAACGTACATGAATAATTAATTAACTTTAAGGCTTTTTAGGCTTCTATTCTTTTCTCTTAAAATTTCTGTCGACCACGGGTCCTTCGAAAGTTTTGTAGTCAAACAAAAAACTTGTACTAAACTTTGGTCTTGTCTTGTCTGATCAACTCCTCGCTCGAAGATTATCTGAGGTAACTCCATTCAAATCACAAACTATGCATATTTTACTCTCTTTCAGCACATACAACTTTTTGCACAAGCAATATGTCACTTTAAAGTTCAAAGTTTAAACGTCCCTTTTTAAATATGTAAGTTTTGGTTTGTCAGAATTTAATTTGCTGGTGCCCGAAATAGCAACAACATAAAGAATTATACAGAAATCCTAACAGTTACTTTTGGAATACCCTTTACGAAATCTGTTTGCTTTGTGGGCGTTAGATAGCCTTGGCGTATCTTGACAAAGTGACTTGCGTTTGCTCAAAATGTGTTTCAGGGCTGTCAAAACATTGAAATGGAATAAGTAGGCTGCCCTTATTTTCAGAGGTATAGAAATTTAATGTGGAAATCTTAATTCTTAAAGTAAAGCATATTGTTGCATTTGACAGGAAAGACATGTAGAAAGTTACTCCAGGTGCTGCTTCTTGTTTGTCTGATTTTGCATATGAACAATTTTATTTCCAAGTGAAAAATTTCAATTCTTGTTCGTTTTCATTCTAATGGGCAAATGTTTTGAAAACAAATTATCTCCATCAATTTCAATCAATTCTACATGTTTTCACTCCCAAATTGTACAAGTTCTAGTTCTAGTTTATCAATGACTTTTACTCAAATAGCCTTGTTTTTTCTATTGGTAATCATCGTTTTTATGATTTAAATTGAGCCTTAATCTACGAATTAAAGTTTTTATTTAGGTTACACACCTGTTTTCAAATTGGCAAATATTTTTGCTTTTGTTCAAGTTTGCTTGACTCATTTTAGTGTCTAGATTGCTTTCCCAACTCCTCCCTGCCACAATACTTTCATTGGAAAACTTGCATATTTTTTGTTTTGCAATAATTTTATGGCGTTTTTTCAATGTAATGTATGTATGGCTTTTTGATTTGTATTTTCTATTTCATAGATTTGAGGCTGTTATGGGGAGAAAAACATCAAATATTAACTGATTTAAACTAACTTTCGCAGTTTTGTTCATTCGCTTCGGCCTCAGGTCTTTATAAGAACCAAATGCGAAGGTAATGAGAATAAGCTGATGACCAACTCTGGCCTCCAAGCTACCATGTTCATTTGCCTGAGCAGAAATTATGAGTTTTGCTACCAATTTAACATTACTTAGGAGACTGCCAACCCTATTTCCTTTGTCTTGGTCGTTACCAAAATGCAACACAACTGTTTTCATAAATATGAACAAAGTAATGACTAACATTGCCGTTACTTTGAAAATAATAACGTTACTTTACTAGTGAGCAGATGGATCCTGGAATGAGATTTATTCAACGCTTATATTGAATAGAAAATTGAACAGTAAACCTTTCTTAAACAGAAAGACTCAAGAAATTTTAAATTGTATTGATTTTAAGCTCCAAAATGCTTAAAAAAATTGCTTAAAATTAAATTGGATTGTGCTCAATATTCTAATTTAAATTTGTTTTGTTAATTTTGTTTTGTTAGACTAGTAGGTACTGTGTTGGCTTATTAGAGGTATGGCCTCGGTTCAACCCCCAGGTCAGACATTTCCAACTTAACGAAAATATGAAAAATATTTCTGCGGCGACTTCCTCTCAGCAGATTTCTTGCAAAAACTCTGAGAGTAAATAAAATTGCCATGAAAAGTTTCTCAAGAATCTGTAGTTCTGTATCGACTTTAAACTGTAGGTCCCACCACTCATGTATAAAAAAACAACATCACTGGTATGAGAAGCTAGGACGTAATCCTGACTGAAGGTAATGTAATGACTAATAATGTATGTTTGTATGTATGTATGTATGTATGTATGTATGTATGTATGTATGTATGTATGTATGTATGTATGTATGAGTTCATCTTCCTATTGCTGAAATGTTTTTCTTCACCCACTGTGCAGCCTTGTTTTTTCAAGGCATGGCTATTGTTTGTTTCGGTGTCTAAAGCTGGATTCACATGTTGTCCTAACAAGAATTTATTCCAGACAACATTATTTTTTACTGAGCGTTTTCTGCAGCATGATTACCTCATTTCGAAAAAATTTGTTTGGAAAATCAAGGATGCCAAACAACACTTTTAAAGGAAAATTCAAATTCACATGATTTATATTTGATTAATACATTGGCAGCTCTGTTTAATAGTGTTTTCACACCAAAATTTAAAACCTGATTTTAGCATTAAAACCATAAACAGCTGATTTTGCGTTCACACTGCAAGTTTTATTAAAATTGGTTTTAAATTCATGACAATTATGACTGCGAGAAAAAAAATTTATGAGCAATATGCCTTATTTCATCTTGATATATTTAGCTTCTGACTTACCTTTCGCACAAGAAGCTATATTCATTGTGACCAGAAACAACACACATTTCGATTAATATTTAAATATTTAAGAATCTTTAAAATTTTCATTGAAGAAATTAAAAATATTCCAAATTTTTCCATTTTTAATACAAAATAAATGATTATTTACATTTATTTATTTATTAATTTATTTACATTTGTTTTTGTTTTTATCAGCTGTTTTCAGGTTTTCAGAGCTGGTAGCTCTGATTTAGTACATTTAGTACATCAAAACAAGGTTGTATTTCATAAAACCAACTTAAAACCAATTCAAAAAAGGTTTTATTTTGGTTTTAACACAATAATTTTGTATGGTAAAATCAGTTTTTATTTTTGGTTTTAACGTTAAAACCAACTTTTACGTTAAAACCACTCGGTGTGAAAACACTATAAGATTGTCCAGAAAAAATATAAAATTAAATCAAACCGGGCTGAGAATTGTTCATAAAAAATATTTTCTCTCTCTCAAGAAGGGAGCTCGCAAACTACATATAAAAAATGTTGCCCGAGCCACTTCAAATATAAGCATGAAAGATAAACGTTAATATGTTAATAGTTTTTCAAATCAAAATGGATACTGGCGTATTCATTATATATATTTTAAAACAAAAAATACAAAAATAAAAAAAGCAAAAACCAAATTTTATAAACAAAAGGAATAAACGCAACAAATAAGAATGCACGTCGTTGCCAATGCGTTTCTAAAGCACTTGTTTAATTGAGCAGTGTTATCCACATTGCTCCGGCGCTGCCATATTTTTGAAAAAGTTAACTTTATTTTATCTGTAGGTTGTAATAACGTAAAGAAGTTAAAGGTGAATTTAAAGTTCACTTTAGCTAAAGTTACCTTTAACTAAATCCAACTTTAGCTAAAGTTACCTTTAACTAAACCCAACTTTAACGCGAAGTTATCATAATGGCCCTAAATGTGTATGTGCATAATCTAATATGTTCTAAACGTAATCACTCGGCTTTGACTTTGTAGATATCGATATACTGGAACCGGTTGCATGATTTCGAAATGGAATAAAATGTTTAAATAATATATTCCATATGTGTAGCCCTAAAGCAATCGATAACATTTAACAATTTGCATATTGAATAAATTTTTAGCAAAATACGTTTGATGGTTTATTAATCAACTAAAAATCGTTATGGTAACAACGAGTTGTTTAGATTCTTAAACAATTCAAAGTGTTTTTCTAGATTTTTTCACTTTTTCTTCATGGCATAACCTGTCTCACTAAGAAAATTATGGAGTTTTATAATATTAGAAGAGTCTACCATAAGAATGTTATTTTGTATCCTTCCTGTAGAGCCAGTGATTTGTATAATTAGTATCTGATGTACATATACAAAGTGGCAGCGGTGGCCTGATTGCGTGCCATTAAATGTGTGGCGTGTGAAAAGTTTATTAAATTCAACTCAATGTTGTCTTGTAATTGGGTTAAGAAAAGCGTTTACTTTACTCTTATCTCTTGAGCAATTAAGAAATGATTCTAAACATTTGCCTTATCAAAGGTTTACAGCTGTTGTTGTTGTTAAACAAGTTGTGGTTGGAAGAATATTTTTTTTTTCATTTAAAAATTTTGTCTTTTAAGCTCTTTTTCATTTCCACACAAAACTTTTTGTTCTATTTTAAAAAAGAAAACAGAAAAAAAGAAACAGAATTATTTATGAAATGATTCATTTTTAAGTTTGACAAATGAAACTTACTTTTGTTTTCAATTATTTATAAATGAATCCTACACCATCTATAAAGTTTTCAATTACAAGTTTTACACAAAAATGCCTTCAATATCAAGTGAATCAATGCAGCTCAAGTTTTATTTTATAACAAATCAATGTTTTTAATTTGTAATCTGGTAGTTTCAGTGAATTACTTTTTTTTGTTTCATACACAAAACATTTGTTAGATGACACGACGACACGACAGTGTAGACTGTGTTTGTTGCAAAATTTCTATAGAATTCAGTATAGAATTTGCCTGGTAGGATAAGATTACCTGTAGAGAAATTGTTGCAATTCAAACTAAGCTGTCTATTGAACTGAGGTTACAAACACACTTTTTATTAAATAAAAGAAGACGGTATGCCGAGCAAGTAAAATGACTTAGGTATCAGGTGGTTGATAAGCTTGAAGCTTAACTTGCCGACTGGATATGCTGTTTAACGCAAATACCTCAAGAATCCTTTGTAGGCAAACGTACAGAAGAATCAAGGGTTGAGTACTCTGAGTGTTCAGTATTTAGATTTCCAAATAGGGTTTAATGACTGTTTAACACTTGAGCACTGTAAGCCGCAATAGTTCTATAGAATGCAGCATAGAATTTTTCTAGTGGAATAAAATTACTTGTAGAGAAATGTCGCAATTCAAACTAAGCTACGCTGAAGCTAATTCTGTTGAACTGAGGTCACTAGCATACATCGAATCAAATAAAAGAAGAAGGTATGCCGAGCAAGTAAAACGACTTAGGTATCAGATTGAAGCCTAATTTGCTGATTGGATGTGCTGTTTGACGCAAATATCTCAAGAATCCTTTGTTGGCAGGCGTACAGAAGAATCATGGGTTGAGTATTCTGATTATAGTGCGCTTCGAGATAGCTATAGATTTCCAAAAAGTATTTAAACTACTGAGCGGCTGCTTAGCAATTGAATTTTTGTAAGATGCCATACTTCTGCAAAGACTCGTAGGATTCAAAGTACCAACAAAGCAAATTTTTCAGTTCAATACCCTGTGTTTTAAGTCCGCCATTGCTTAGATAGCTTTCGCGTAAGACCTTAGCACTGCGTGTATTTATTTTACAACCTCGATTTCAAAAGATTTGAGTTTAGTTGATAAATGCGATAATTAGGAGATAAGAGGCATACAGTGAGCGTCAAAAGAAACTGTACACTATGGATAAAATTCTAAGAATCACCAAACTTTACTTTTACCACTTAAGGAGAGTGCCCGAAAAAATTTAACAATATTTCGAAATTTTTTGTAATTTTTTTTTGTTTGTTTCAATTTTAAAAACCTGCAATGAAACAATTTTAAAATAAAAATAACGGTAATTTATTAATGTATATTTTTTTACGGTCAGTTTCTTGACGCTCACTGTATATCGTATGCATATTCAAGGGTTTGAGATTTTGAGTTGTCAGTTGATTAACCATCTAGTACCACATTGTTTAATTTTCCTGTCGAGATGTATAAAAATCTCTTCTAATGTTTGCAATGAAAGCATTGCATTGTCTATTTCATGTTGCTTCGATATGCTTTCTTATAAGTACACAATTTCATGTGTCGTTTAGTATCGTGTAAGGCATCCCGAAAATAATGCATTTTTCTTGCGCTTTACCATGGCATACTTGACCTAGACCTCCTTAGCACTCCTCGACATAGCTTCGTAGATTTTCGAAATTACGAATACGTCCAATTACTAAAGTTAGCAGCCAGTTAGGCGCTTGAAACGTATGTCAATAAGACTATATCGCTCTGTGGTCAATTTGATCCTCAGTTACTTTGCCTGCAATAACCATGTGACTTTGTAATACATTTTGGAGTGATCTGTTTCATATTTCAGGATAGAGCTCTTCATTTTAATACATTTTCCGATTGCATTTTGCCCTATTATTAACCCATTAGTGCCCAGTGGCAACTTAAGTTGCCAGCAGAGATTGCCTTAGTTTTTATTCTCTGGGAGGAAATTGAGTGTAAAAAACAAAACGGTAACCGTTAGAAAAAAAAGTAATTCGGGCATTAATGGGTTAATTCTTATTGAGCCGAATTACGATTAAAATCTTTACTTTTATAACGTATAACGTCGCCGTAGTCTAGTAGGTAGGTGTTGGCTTATTAGACGTAAGGCCGCGCTTCAAACCCCAGGTCAGACATCAAAACGAAAAGATGAAAAACTTCGTCGACTTCCTCTCAGCAGATTTCTGACAAAGACTCTGAGAGCAAATAAAATTGCAATGAAAAGTTTCTCAAAAATCTGTCCTTCGAATTCGACTTTAAACTCTAGATCCCGCCACTCATGTATAAAATTTACACACACACAACATGAGTGGTGTGAGAAACTAGGTCGTAACCCTGACATTGCGAGTTATTCTGGAGAGCAAGCACTCTATTCAGTTGGCTGTGCATGTTTTCCTTCTCTAGTGTTTCAAAGCCTTTCGGAGACTGCATGGCACTGCACGCAAAGAAGCTTCTTTGTCTGAGTTCTAAATAATGCAGGGTTTGTTCATCCTATCACGGAATATATTTCGGACTTCTCTGTATAAAAGGAGTCCGATAGTTTAGGATCTCTTTCCCTTATCATTTAATCAATCTTAATAAAAGTGCATATCAGTTCTTCGCAGATGATTCTTTATTTACTATTTCCTATGGGGACTTGAAATCTTAAAATTAAAACATTTAAAACAGTATCGTACACCTCGCATGTTAATCCATAAGGTGTGGTATTACTTTTGCTTCATATGGATTGTTCGTAGATGGATTTTGTTATACTTAAACCAACAATTATTTATGTTAATTCCAGTAATAAAAATACCAAAAAAAATATTGCATTGTTTTTGTAATTTTATCTAGACCTACAAAAAGTTTATGATTTTAACCATCGGCAGCAGCAGCAACAACAAACCTACAACAATATGCAACACTGTTAAAAGACAATACAAATCAAAATATAATTATAGGTTGCGGATAGAGTCAGTCTGGTTTGTTGCTTCAATACTTTTAAGACAACATTGAGAAAATTCAACTCGTTAAACAGAGAATTCACCTTAAAATTTATAACAGTTCGGTTTCATTGAAAGAATTTCATGAAATATTTAGAAAATATTTTTGTTTTTATTGCAGTAGTTGAAGGCAATAATAACGCTTTCAATTGTCATAAATTTTAATAAAATTTTAATAATTTTTATTTCTTTTTTTCCTTTTTGTCAATAAACGTGATTAATTGGTAATTATGGTCATTGTGAAAACATTAAAAACGCAAAAGCTATAGAGAAACTATTTTTAAAATGATTAATTTGTTAACTGAGTTGCATAAATAATTAAATTTTTTCTATTTTTAAATCATAAATCATTGGCATAGATTTTCAACACACTTGCATACACACATTTTTTTTGAGGTCTTTAACAAAGTCCAGATTGTCAGGTATTTTGTCAAGAATTTAAAGTGAATAATTTAAAAGCGATAACAACGATAAGTTAAGCGCAACTTTTTATCGATTTTATATAACAGGTGGGTGAAGTAAAGCAGAAATTTTCTGCAAATTACAAACACAATTTTATTTGCAGAATATCGAGTGCTCATATCAAGAAAGCCTTTGTTGGATAGATACATACATATGTATCGGGTCGCCATCTAAAGTTTTTTTTTTCAACTAGTGCTTATTGCGTGAATGGTAACACTTAAATCTGTCTGATTTGACAGATAATTAGTTTTATCCTTCCGCTGAACGAATATTGGCCATCCAATGCGTTTTCGTTTCGCTAAGTGGATCTGCGATCGACTTACAGAAGATGCCGATTTTGGCAAAAAAAAATCATCCTTTCAGATGAAGCTCATTTTGATCTTGGCTGGTGTGTAAACAAGCAAAATTGTCGCATTTGGGGCACAGAAAACCCGCACGCATACATTGAAAAGCCGACGCACCCAAAACGAGCCAGTGTTTGGCGCGGATTTTGGTCGAGAGGCATAATTGGGCCATTTTTCTTCGAAAATGAGCAAGGAGTGGCCGTTACAGTCAATCGGGCCAGGTAGAACGAATTTTTGTTCACAAAAATTGAAGAGGAGGATATTGGCAACATTTGGTTTCAACAGGAAGGCGCAACGTTCCACACAGCCGAAGCTACACTCGATGTTTTGCGCCCTATTTTTGAAGATCACATTATCAGCCGCAGATCTGATGTCGTTTGGCCACCTCGGAGCTGACACCGTTGGACTATTATTGGTGGGGTGCCGTCAAAGATAAGTGTTACGCCGACAAGCCAGAGACAATTGACGCTTTAAAGGACAATATTCGTGAAGCCATTGGTGAAATACAGCTGCACACAATCGATAATGTGCTTAAAAATTGGACCGATCGTGTTGGCTACTGCATGGCCAGCCAAGGCAGCCATTTAAATGAAATTATTTTCCATTATTAACCGGAAGGATTGTACTTTCAAATAAAAAACGAAATTTGAGAAAATATTCAGTAGTTTTTTTTGTAAAGCATTTTCAAAAATAAAAGTTATTTCGCGGACCCTTTATGATTTTCAATGTTGTCAATGGATTTTAAAGAGGAAATGGCTCAAGTACAGTGAGTGTCAAAAGAAACTGTACATTAAAAAATATACATTAATAAATTACCGTTATTTTTAATTTAAAATTGTTTCATTGTCCGTTTTTTAAAATTGAAACAAAAAAGTTACAAAAAATTTCGAAATATTGTCAAATTTTTTCGGGCACTCTCCTTAAGTGCTAAAATTTGAGTTTGGTGGTTGTTAGAATTTTTTCCTGTATTTATAAAAATATTATTTGGAAAGAAAATTAATAAAACAAATATCACAAGTTCATTTACTTTGCCAGCCTTACAAATAAAACACAATATATTTGGGAATTTTTTTCTTACTTCTCACCTTCATATCGAACTTTTGAACACTTTAGTTTGAAACTGCTACTACACACAATACATTGTCGTAGGCTGCTGCATTTAATACGTGTTTAAAACCTTTTGTTAGGATTTAAAATTAAAACTCAAAACTTCACTTTTAATATACATATTTTTTTTGATCTTTTACTGTTCAAAACAAAGTGGTACTTAACACGTTCCCTGCCTAATAAAATCTGAAAATGATGAAAATATTTAATTTTTATGACTTTGGCACCTTTTGAGACGCACCCTTTTTTGGGTTATAAATAGAAATATTTTAATTGCAGTGCGTGCCATTTAAATGCACATGGACTCCACCTTAAGTCTATGATTAGGGCACGATATTGTGATGAACAATAATGCAATACAATACAGCTAAAAAATATGAATTTTGCTACCTAATTGAGGTATTTAATCACGCATCGTTTTTAAGACAAATTATTAAAATTTTACTCAAAATACTTTGTTTTATGTTTATAAAGTTAGCTACGAAAGTTATACGAGTATTCTTTAAGTTAACACAGACAGTTAAGTTGACATAATTCAAAAGTTTGGAATAAAATTCGATTAAAAATCACAAAAATAGGAAAAAGTTAGAGGAAAATTAAAAGAAAACAAACAAATAACAAAGATAAGCAAGTTGAAACATCAGGATTTTTTCACCAAATATACCCTTAATAAATCGGGCAAAATCGAATAAAAATGCAGTTGTGGAGGAAATGGTCCTAGATAGCTAGGGTATTAAGGATTTCAAAACAGGTTTCCTTACGGTTGGGCGTTGATATAGACGACGAAGCTAATTGTTTTCCTTAAATGAGCAACAAAAAGTTTTCTACATATAAATCGGGCAAAATTGTCGCATTGCAGTCTTTTTGTCGATGACTTGCCTTTTTTGTTGATGACTTCCATTTCTTGTGTCGATAACATACATTTTTCGGTCCATGACTAGCATTTTTTGATCCATGACTTGAAATTTTGATCGATGACTTGCATTTTTTGGTTGATGACTTGTATTTCTTTTTGCCGATGACTTGCACTTTACGACCGATGATTTCCATGATGACTTACTGTTTTCTTATCGATAATTTACATTTTTTGTCGTTGACTTGCATTTTTTGGTTGATGACTTGCATTTTTTCGTCGATGACTTGCATTTTTTGAAGGGATATATATTGTAATTTTATCTTACGTCACTCAATAAACAATAATTTTTCTTTCTTAACCTTTAACTTATGACGTGAAATTGTTTAGCGTATATGAAGAGGTGGTGTAAATTATACACCCGAATTATTTTTCATATAATTTTTAATGTGTATATTTTATAATAATGTTATACTTATATTATTCGAATTTGATTGCTTCTAAACGCATTATTAACAAAAACAAGGAAACAAATTCAAATTTATTTAAAAAAATTGTACTTTATTTCACAAGCCTCATTTACGCAAACAAGAAAAATAAAAAAGATAGTGTAAAATTTACCACCACGTCATAAGTTAAAGGTTAACAGTGTGATGAACCAATGCATATATCCAATGCTAAACTGCCATATTAAAGCAAAGTTTTAAGCCCTGCTAGCAAATAGTATATCTTTAAACAAAATCAAAGTACATATTATTATAAAAATGTCAAACTATTTTAGTGAAATCTACATAACTTGAAATCTTTCATATCATTTATGCTTGTCATCTCTGTTACTCTTTCTCTCTATTTATCTAAACTATACGTCAAAATGTATTTAAATGACAAGCCTGTCATAATTTCATAATTAAATACGAAACAAAATTCTTTAATTCAGCATAATTTATACAGTAAAAAGACTTTAAATACGGACAGAGAGAGGGAGAGATTTATTTTTGACCATAAAATATCTATTCTGGTTAAATCAATTCCTATAGCAATAGCCATAGAAGAGGTGCGTTTGCTACGAGTGCGTTTTAAAAGAATTTCAATTGTGGCAGAGCCATAAAACCTACGTTGCGTTGCGTTGCTATTGCGTCTGATGTTTACGTTGTTTAAAAAACCGTTCACGTTTCAAGTGAGGAATTGTTTATTAAAAAATAAAAACTTAAAAATAAATACGTTCCTCTGTATCGTTTCTGCCTCTTTTTTCTTTAGATTTTCTATAAGAGTAGTTTTTTTTTGAGTTGTGAATATTATTGTGTTTGAATTTCAATATCTTCTTATTGTCAATGTTGTTGTTGTTGTTATTGTTGTTGTCTTTATGTGGAAACGTCTTTAGATTTTTAATTTTAGATTTTCCAATTCCACTTGTATTAAAATGCGCATTTATTTGTTTATTTCTTTAGTTATTTGCCATTTCTATTGGCTTTTATTTTATATTTTACATCAGCATTTAAGTATTATTAAAAAAAAACGAAAAAAAATCTGCATTTATTTTTTTCTTTTCTTTTGAAAATACCGTTTAAACAAAACAAACAAAAAATAAAATTGAAACTCTTCTTCTGTTGTTAAGTTTGTTTATTTAAAAAGTAACGATTTATTACAACAGACTGTTTCGAATTTTAATTTGTGCCTAAGAAGCGCTCATTTAAAAGAGGTTTTTAGAGCTTGAAAGAATTATTTTTTTGTTGTTTTTGTGTATAAATCGTTAACATTGGAATACATTTTCTTTTTTCTCACAAATCGGTTGAAATAAATTTGAAAAAAGAGGTCTTTGTTGACACTTTTTGTTCGCTTTTGACAACATATTGTAAAAACATTTTCGAAACTTTGAATTTTGGCAAAGATCTTGTTCAGTATTATGGGTTATTTTTATTTTCTATCTCAGTATGCAGTTTGATTTTGTATGAAGTGTTTTTGCGAGGTTTATTGAAAATTATTTTATAAAAATCTATTCTGCCAGTTTTATTTCCAGTCTTTGAAGTAATTTTGATACGATTTTTTTTTTGATTTTCTTAGTTATAGAAGATCTGCGTCATAGTCTAGTCTATTAATTTTAAAAATGACATACGATTAATATAGACACTAGAGATCAGCAATGAGTATTCAGAAAGATGAATAGAATCTAATTATACTTACAATTTCTGATATTTATATGCATTCATACTTATTTTAATATCATGGAACCGCTACTACTAGTCAAAGTTCGAAGTACTCATCATACTCATACTTAACCACACATATGATGTTATTGATTTTGACTCTCCATAACTCAACACTTGCAAGATACACACAATAAGTATGATTTGCGTACGAACACTAAAATACTTACTAGAAGGTTGTGTGTTTGCTAAAGTTATGAATCTGACTGGTTAGGGTTATGAATCAAACATATTTCGAATGGTATGAGTTTGATGTCAAAACGTTATACGCATACTCATTGCAACTTGTACTTATAAATCAACGTTGTAGTGAGTATGAATGAATCAGAGTAAATACTTAAATTTCAATATTGTTGACTCACTTATATTCAAAATTTCATGAGTGCTTATGAGTAGCGAAAAACAATTCATTGCTGATCTCTGATAGACACTAGGGATGAATATGTCAGTGAGAAAGTAAAAACGGTGAAAAGTACGTACCATTATACACTTCAATAAACTCTTCTGAAAAGTTTCAGTCCAGGGAATATATTGAAGTCGAGTAAGATTTCATTATGTGCTAATCCGTTCTTTCGTTAAAGATTATTAACTATTAGGCATCACAGTTGAAACTGTACGAAATGTCAAGACGAATATCCTAGCTGTCGACAAATTGACTTGTCCATATATACATACACAATTGATCATTACAACCCTTTAGTCAGGATTACAACCTAGTTTCTCACACCACTTATGTTGTGTGTGTTAATTTTATACATGCGTGGTGGGACCTGCAGTTTAAAGTCGACTCCGGACGACAGATTTTTTTGGGAAACTTTTCATGGCAATTTTATTTACTCTTAGAGTATGTGCCATGAATCCTGACTGAAAGGTTTTGTATAGATTTAACCGCACCAGATTATTTTCTATATTTAAACTTGAAAAACGCCTGGGTGATAAAAGATTTAGCAGCAAACAAGAAGTTCGAGCCTGTGATTGAAACCAAACGATTCATAGTACAAACAAGGTATCAGCGTTGTTGAATAACGCTGAGAAAAACGTTTCGAACTAAAAGACGTTTATGTTGATAAAAAAAAAAGAAAATTTTACCCAAACTTGTTGTCTTTTCTTTGTAACGTCGATTAATTTTGGGAGACCTTTCGTCAGCAGATGATACTCAGGCAATTCTTAGGATTTTGTGGCTTAAAGACTCACTCTTATTGAAGTTTTTGGAAGTTCCAGATTATTGGTATTTCAAGTCTTTACAAGTAGTACAAGACAATACAGAAATAATTTGTTTCTCGTGGTCTTTTTTACATGCATACATAATTGGTCATTACAACCCTTCAGCCAGGATTTCGGTGGTCTTTTTGGTATCCTTAAATACCCTTTTCAACCTACTGTTAGTTGTAATACTCCAAGGGTTATTGTTTTAAAAATAAAATAAAGTATTGCAAGAAGACTTGCAAGAATACTAGAAGTCGCCGTAGTCTAGTAGGTAGTGTGTTGGCTTATTAGACATCAAGCCACGGTTCAAACCCCAGGTCAGACATCAAAACGAAGTATGAAAAAATATTTTTTTGGCGACTTTCCCTCAGCAGATTTCTGGCAAAAACTCTGAGATTAAATTGCCATGAAAATTTTCTTAAAAATCTGTCCTTCGGAGTCGACTTTAAACTGTAGGCCCCACCACTCATGTATAAAATTAACGCACACAACATGAGTGGGTAGCTAGGCCGTAATCCTGGCTGAAGAGTTGTCATATGTATGTGTGTATTGCAAGAATGCTAACCCTTGTATCTATTTTCTGTCTCGTCCTAACTACCTATCATGTGAAGTAGGTATTGATTAAATGATTTTCTTGCTAAGAGGAGAATACGCCGTTTTTTTGAATTAAGCTACCATAAAAACTTTTATGACATTGTAAAGTAAATAATTTTATTGTATAATAATCAATAATTTTAAGAAAATCCCAATCATAGCAAAATTTTTTGGTTATAAATTGACATGGCATTTTGAAAAACTTTTAAAACTTCAAAATTCCATTTCAAATTGCATGTCAAATTGAACATTAACAAATGGTTAATAAATCAATCCTCATATACAATATGTATGTATATACATAAGTATGTCTATAAATATTACTTAATATTGAATAATAATTTTTTGTTCGTTATTGTACAAATAATTTATGAAGGATTTCAAATAATTTCTCAATATTTTATGATGCTTCAAACTGTCCTCTCAAATCACAGATACCACAGTCAAGCCAATCAACTGACACGCAAGTGTTAAGAAAAAAAAACTAAAAAAATACTTTCCAGTGTCCATTAATAAAGTTCAATGGACTGTGGTAACCCTTTAATGAAAAAGAAAAAAGAAAGAAAAAGTGGCAACTAAAAAAAGAAAAAGAGGAGTTAGTGGTGGAAAAACGCCTTTACTATGCCGTCAATAATACATAGCAACAACAACAATAACAAATCATATTAACAATGTAAAAGTGTAGAGAAGTGAATGAATAATTGAATGACCGAATGTTCATTTAAATCATCACATACATACATACGTACACAGGCAAACACAGCAGACAAAAACAAATATTTCATTTAAAAAAAGTATTGATTTTAACAAAATTTCCTTTGTTTTTTTCTTCTTCTTCCTCTGCATTATAAAAGAAGTGAGAAAACTACAAATACAACAAACAGCAACAATAATAGTAACACTAAACTATTATAAATAAACAGAAAAACTCAAACAATTTATTTGTCTTTTACACTTAATTTTTTTTTTGCTTTGCTTTGTTATGTTTTGTTTTTGTTGTTAATAATAAATTTGTATAAACAGAAACAGCAATAATCGCAATATTGGTTTCAATATGCATGCCTTTAAAGGAATGAGATGATTTATTTTATTAATTTTTAATAAGATTTACAGTGAAATCGTTTAGTAAAACTCGCTTCAATTTAAATTTGTGAAAAAGAGGGATTAGATTGTTATCAGAAAACTGTTAAATCCTTTTAAATGAGAAATCATTCAAATGCCTTACCCTACAACTTGCTACACTTATATTACATAACATACTTGGTCATTACAACCCTTCAGACAGGATTACGATCTAGCTTCATACACCACCTTTATGTTGTGCGTGTTAATTTTATTACATGAGTGGAGCTACAGTTTAAAGACGACTGCGAACGACAGATTGTTTTGAGAAACTTTTCACGGCCATTTTATTTACTTACAGAGTTTTTCCAGAAATCTGCTGAGAGGCAGTCGCCGAAGAATTATTTTTTTCATATTTCGTTTTGATGTCTAACCTGGGGTTTGAACCCGTGGCCTTAAATATACTAAGCCAACACACTACCTACTAGACTACTTACTACGTAGAGTTATATTATCTTAACACTTTTATTGTAGTCTATAGATCACAAATATTTTGAAACAACAGACCCCTTATGGCCCTATTGCCTTAGGTTTCAATATCAAGAATGTTGAAATCTCTCTTACTTCCAATATATATCCGATTGAGTCTCAACTTTTCAGTAATTTCACTTCCAAGTACGTACGAATATTGGGGGCCACAAACTAGTCTCACTCCCTGAATTCTTAATCCTCTATGCATTGCAGCCTATCAATGCAGATTTATTTCCTGCAAAGTAAAATTCAATATCAATCCTCTGTTCTATCTAAACAAGCGATCTTTGACGGAATAAAACTACGCCCGCAGGCCGAACAGATCTTGTTACAATCCCCTTTGAGTACAAAGAATTCTGTGTAAGGCCTGCCTATTGATTTTTTTTAACTACGACCAAAACTTGGGAGATGACTCCCACAGTGTTTCTGCATTAGTAGCGAAATGTGGGAGGAGATAAAAAGGAACAGTCTCTAGAGTCTCTTTATATTACAATGGGGTAAAGAAAGTGTGCTCCACATATGAATAGCGGAACATATTTTCTCTGTCACACGTTTTTGCCATCCAGAAGGCGAAACCAATGGATTTACTTTACAAGAGAAACGAGTACTCCGAAAACCATGCGAATATTAGTAACAAGTTGCCTTGTTTCACATTGCGATAATCTAAACTTGTATGAAACAATGTTTTCCCTTGTAACTTATATGAGAAATTTCCATGTAACACCGATAAGACCAGAATGGCACTGAACGAACAAGTGTGGAAGAACATAGCTTCAGGGCCAATATCGGTAAAAAGCTAATGTTTATACACTTAATTGGTCATTACAATCCTTTAGTCTGGACTACAACCTAGCTTCTCATACTACTTATGTTGCCCTTGTTAATTTTATCCATGAGTAGCGGATAATGTTGTTGAGAAACTTTTCATGATAAATTTTAGTCACTCTCAGAATTTTTGCCAGAAGACTGCTGAGGGGAAGTCGCCGGAAAAAAATCTTTGATATTATATCCTGTTTGACATGGCTAAGTCAGGGTTTGAACCACGGGCTCACGTTTAATAAGCCAACACACTACCTACTAGACTATGGTGACTAATGCTAGTGCAATGTTCATAAAATTCTTTCCGGCTAAAAGGGCTTGAAAGTTTCTGGCATTCTTTCCCGTGCGGAGTGGGGTTAATTGTTGCTCATACATACATAATTGGTCATTACAACCCTTCAGTCAGGTATTATGGACCTAGTTTCCCACACCACTTATGTTGTGTGTGTTAATTTTATACATGAGTGGCGGGACCTACAGTTTAAAGTCGACTCCAAACGAAATCTATCTACAAACTTTTTTTGCCAGAAATCTGCTGAGAAGAAGTCATCGAAGAAAGGTTTTTTTTTACATTTTCGTTGTGATGTCTGACCTGGGGTTTGTACCGTGGCCTTACGTCTAACAAGCCAACACACTACCTACTACTACTAGACTACGGTGACTTCAACTCAACTGCTGCTCAGTAATTGATAATATGTTGCGAATGACTTTGTCAACCAGTTTTTTTTTCTCACTCAACACGCACTGGTTGCACGGTTACTCATTCTATAGATGTGTGTAGACATAACATATCAATGAATACCTTTAAATATCTTTTTGGCGGTAGATTATTATACAACGAGAGTGTATAGTATTTCAGTTTTTTTTTTAGTAATTTTAATTGAATGTTTTGTTTTCTTTAATAAGAAGTAAAAAAAAAATTATTTTTTTTAAAGAAAAAATCAAGCGAAACTATTTAATCTTGACACCAGCATCTAATGAGCAGTGGTGGTGGTGGTGGTGTGGCAGCATGGCGTTGATGTTGATTTTTATTGAAATATGATGTGTGTGCAGCCTGGGCTGGCTTGCCTAGCTGGCTGTCTGCAATACAATTCATTTTATAATGGAAAAAAATACAATACAATACCATACGATTTGTTTACAAATGCCTTATGCAACTCAAATTGCAATTTCGCTACAACAATATTCAATATTAATCAACCATAATAAGAAAAAAAATCATAAGTATTTGTCTTCAATTGACGAGTGTATCGTTGTAAGGCAGTTTTCCACTATCTCAAGGAAGGCTGACTGGCTGACTGGTTGACTGGCTGGCTGGGCTTGATTGCTTTCGATGGTAATTTTAGTTTATTTGTGAAAATTATCCAAAGAAAACTGTTTGCTGCTGCCCTATTCCACTCTAATGTTTTAGCACGTTTCGGGAATAATCATTTAGAAAACCACAGGAATTTGTTTGTAAAATCGTTTCAAGTGTTTTAGAATATTTTCAATATTTTCAGTGATTTTTGTGGTGGAGCGGAACATATTCAATAAAAAGAAAACGCTTGTAAACTCTGTAATTATGCAAATAAACTGCGGATGTCTGATTTCATATAGAATTTTGCAAAAAAAAAATTGAAAAATTACTTCAAATGCTTCTTATGGTTTTCCTGTTAATGAAATAGAAGTGGATGCAAATTTGCTAAGAAAAACTCGAATATTATTATTAATCTTTTGCTTCTTTATTTTGTTCTTGATATGAAACCAATACTCAGAGGATGATGCAGTGCATGCATTAGTTTGTATGAGTATTATGATGTATAGCCATTAGATTGGAATCTGCTGAAATTATAAGAGCCAATGTAAAGACGTCTGTTGAAAGTGGAAATAACGCAGCTAAATAATGGCTTAGTAGGAACCCTTCTGTTGTCATCATAACTGTAAGGAAAATTGTAGCTAAGATGGTTGCTCCTGTTTAATGCGGTATCCACTAAATAATCTTTTATAGCTTCTTCTTAAAATTGATGTCATGTCTCTCTTAGTAGAATTTTTTCAGGTTCCTCACAATGCCTCTGACCCATACCATAGCCCTGAGTTCAATGTCTGCAACAGTAAACATTTTTTACTGTGCCTAGGTCTTCCTATTTGATGACGTTCCGTATATGAAAACGGATAACTTTCGTGGTCATTAACACTCATATCCAAGAATATTTCTTCCGTTCCTTATCTTTTGCTCAAACCGCATCATATTCAAAATCTATTGTCAGAATTTTATTACTATATTGACCTTGTTTAGTACAATTGCATCGTAGCACAATAGGCGAACAAATATCTCCACAGTGGCAGTCCAAATGCAGAGATTTCTTAGTACAAATGTAGTTAAAAAAGAAGGGACTAATCCCCAATCATCTAAAACGGCCTTACAGCAATGGGTTTAAAAACAACAACAAGGCGGTGCAAAAGAATCGTTCTTAAACTCATCACATTTATTAGGTGCCTTTATCAGGATGCCAGCTTTAGAATTAAAGATCGTAAGCATTAAGTCGCCGTAGTTTAGTAAGTAGTGTGTTGGCTTATTAGACGTAAGGCCACGGTTCAAACAGATCAGACATCAAAATCGAAAATATGAAAAAATATTTCTTCGGCAACTTCATCAGATTTCTGGCAAAAAAATAATAAAATTGCCATGAAAAGTTTCTCAAAAAAATCTGTCGTTCGGGGTCGACTTTAAACTGTAGGTCCCGCCACTCATGTAAAAAATTAGCACACACAACATAATTGGCATGAGAAGCTAGGTTGTAATCCTGACTGAAGATTTGTAATGACCAAATTATGTATGTATGTTATGTAATGTCTGTGGAGATAAATTCGAATTTGAAATTGCAATAAATTTTAGCAGCGCCGCATTTGACGTTAACAGAGCAAAATTTCCTCTCAATAGAACAAAATGTGCCCTTAACAGAGCACTGTTAGCTGTTTAACAGTATCCATCTGTACCAGTCCATTTGTTTAGGAGCTAATTTTGGGGAATATTGTAGGTCTATGAGTACCGTACTATATGCAAAGGAAGGTTCCAAGAACTCTTAATATAATTAGCAATACAGTCACGTATAAAGTGAAATAGGATTGGGAAAATTGGCTCGGAAATTAACAAATTTTTGCTTGAAAATTCTGTAGAAGATCAGTGGCCATTTGGGAACAAAAAATAGAACATAAATAGTACACCTACCCAAATGGTAGTCCAGAGGGTCCTCTTTCGAACCGTGGTAGTGAGATAGCTGGAATAATTTTAAGAGTTGAGAAAATTTCTGTCCTCCATCCCCACCAACCATTCTTTACATTTCAACACTTTTGTTCACAAATAACAATGATATAACAATGATATAATGCGAACTAAATTTTATGTCAGTAGTCTGCAATAATTGCAAAGTAGTTGAATAATCCACTATTGCCACTGTTAAACAGTTAACAGTGCTCTGTTAATAGCAAAGTTTACCCTGTTAGAGGCAAGAAGTGGCGCTGCTAAAAGTGTGGGTTTGCGTCTTTGGTTTATAAATTTGAATTTATCTTCACATACATTGTTATGTATAGTCTTAGGCAGGGTTCTTAAAGGTGTCTTACGTAACACAAAAGGTTTTACATGGAAAATGTAAGATTGCGTAAGGTCTCTTGCATTACAAATTCTTATTTCCTGTTTCCTACATAAACTCTTAAACTAAAATTTTCCCCATTTTGCTTGAATTCTATGTGTAAAGTTATGCAATCGTTCTCATAGAAATAAATTTAAATTTTATTTGTTTTTTCTTTTACAAAAAGAAAAGAAAAATTTTTGTTTTATTAAATTTGATTAATTTTTATTTTTTTTCATTTTTTATTTTCAGGTAAGTGTCTTTACTTTTTTAATATGATATTATGAAGATTTTAACCTTCCTTATGCAGGTAAGTCATGAACGTCTAGCCTAATAAAGTTAAAACTGAGTCATAGGTTTAGGAAATAAAAGTGAAATAAGATCCTTTTTTTTTAAAGTCCTTTTAAGGCATAGAAAATGTTAAACAAATATTTGCTTTTCTTTGACTTGAGATTTTAAAATCAAAATCTATTTCTTTTAGACAGCCATTAGCACAATTATGTGACATTTCTTTTGGGGTCGTTTTATTATTTAAAAAAGGTTTTCTTAATGATTTTATAACAGTTTTTTCCTTTGGCACCGGCCGGCCGTCCGCCTTATGACTCATTAGTCATTAGGTTTGCAGGAAATAAATTTCATTTAAAAATCACTCCTTCAAGATTGCTTATACTCGTATGTATTTTCGTGTAATTAACTTCCTATTTAAAGGAAGGCTTTTTATTATTGTTTTTAAATTATTTTTAAAATTATTTTCTGTGTGTGTTTTTGTTTATTTTAAAGCCAAGCTATTAAGCAGACGCCAATTTGTCTAGTTTTATTTGGCAAGTACGTGTATCTGTTTAGCTTTTATGGCTAT
The DNA here is from genome assembly GCA_932273835.1 of Sarcophaga variegata. Classification (NCBI taxonomy): domain Eukaryota; kingdom Metazoa; phylum Arthropoda; class Insecta; order Diptera; family Sarcophagidae; genus Sarcophaga; species Sarcophaga variegata. The sequence goes on along the minus strand of OW026362.1, from coordinate 110,900,427 downwards.
TACCACTGATTATTAACATATTGTTACCTGGGCTGTACTGTAATTGCCAGCCTTACATTTTCATACATAACCATTCATCTGTCCGTCTGTCTGGATTGTCTGTCTTGTCTGCTTGTTTAATAATATTTTTTTTGGTAATATGTACAGGCTCTGCCTTAAATTAGACAGACGGACGGACACCTCTCCTAAAATTTATGTTCAGTTTTTATGCAAACCAAGTAATTTGCTTAGAGACGAGTGGTAAGGATATGTTGCACATACCATCACTACATCGTAGAAATTGCATTTAAAAAGAAATTCATGCAAGACAACAACAGCAAAAACGACACGAAATTTTTGCTGATATACAGCAGCCGTACTATCATCTTTGACTGTGAACAAGTCTCTGTGTTTTGTTTTTCTTTTCTTTCTATTTTTCATTACAGACTGCTTTAGAGTGTAATATTGTCAGAGTGGCCATTACAGCAATTACCTGTTGTATTACTTAAGCCACATAAAACATGACGCGCCTAATGATCTTTTAACCTGATATACCCATGGTGGTGTGTATGAAAGTCTTGAAGTAATTTTTGTTTCTTAATTTTGTTACGCACGACATGCACATTTTTCCGTCTGCTCGTAATAAAGACAACAGTTGGAATATCTCTTTTTATTTGTTGTTGTTGTTGTTGACGTTTGTCTTTCTTTCTTTCTTTCGATTGCAAATAAATTATTTTGTCAGAGTTTAGTTAACATTTAATATGTGGTACTAACATTAATTTTCAAATGAATTGTGGTTTTATATTGAATTATACGTTAAATATGTAGCTTGGATTGCTATTAAGTAGATCGCTAAATGACCCTGGGTTCGATTCCCGGCACAGTTAAAAAATATTGCAATATATCCTATCAGTTTTCCTCTATGAAAGCATTCTTCTTCTTCGCTATACTGTGTTAATACGAACCTAATAAAAATAAATTTCATAAAAAAGCCTGAAGGACCTTTGGAATAATTTTCTTTGCATCCTTCGATTCATATGATGAAGTTATAGTGTATACACCTAATTCTGTTTTTACACGGTAGATTGGTTCCAGAAAAAACCGCGTAAAAAAAAACCGTGTAAAAAAAGACACTGATCGTATGTAAAAATAGGTGATTGGTTCCTAATCTCTAAAACCTATTAAAATTAGTGAAAAACAAGGATTTTTTTAAGAAGTTTTGTATTTGACATTTTCTTTTAGGGATTCATAAAATATTTAACAAAATTAAAAATATAAATAGCTTATTAAATATAAAATATTTTTTGGCTTACCTTTCATCTTAATGCGTTAAATTTAATGTAAAGATAGAAAAACAAATTTGCCAATAAAAAATTTCTTTACCAAACACAAAATATTAACACATTTCAATTGCTCTGACCTTTGTGCTTGTATGCACAAAAGGGAATTCACCTAAATTTATGCCATTTACATTTGCTTTGACCAGTAAATTTGCTTGTCGCGCAAAAAGGGAATTCACTTAAATTTGTGATATGAACATACTTTGCAAAAATTAAATTTGACAAAAAAATTTAAGCACAAAAAATTTTAAATCGTGCTGAATGGAATAAAATCGTGTAACAAAAATTAAAAATATTTTATTTTCAAACCGTGTTATATCAAAACCGTGTAAAAAAAGACCGTGTAAAAACAGAATTAGGTGTATATGTACCAGAGATCAGCAATGAGTATTCAAAAAGATAAGTAGAATCGAATCATCATCATAATAATTTCTGATTAATTTAACTTTAAACTTTATTGCGTGCAAAAGACATCACAATAGTGGCCTTCTTTGGTCACACAACATCTATGCTTATCTGAGATCAGCAATGAGTTTTCAAAAAGATGAGTTGAATCGAATCATACACATAATTTCTAATACTTATACGCATTCATACTTATTTTTAAATCATGCAACCTCTACTCATATTCAATGTTTGAAGTACTCATAATATTCATACTTAACAACACGTATTATGTTGTTGATTTCGACTCTCCATAACTCAACATATACACGAAGCATAAAATAAGTATGATTCGCGTACGAACACTAAATACTTACTAGAAGTTGTGTGTTTGCTCTGTTTGCTACTCTGTCTTTTCTGCTTATGTCTTTTTTTTCTTTTTTGCAAATGTAACAGCAACTAAGACTGAATTTTGATGAATGATTCAAGTCACTCGACTCATTTATGAGTATTACAAGTACTTTTCTAAAGTTATGAATCTAAATGAGTATGCTTATGAATCAAACATATTTCGAATATGAGTTTGATGTCAACGTTGTACTTATACTCATTGCAACCTGAACTTATAAATCAACATTTTAGTGAGTAAGAATGAATCAGATATTGTAGACTCACTTATTTTCAAAATTTCATGAGGGCTTGTGAGTAGCAAAAAACGATTCATTGCTGATCTCTGACATGTACCTAGTCAGCCTAGGATAATGCAGCTATCCTACCACATATACAATTTTGTTATCTCCGATTCGAATATGCGTAATTAAATTATACAATTTCTAGGCATTACGACTTTATGCGACAGACAACCAGTACTTTTGCTACCCTATCTGTAGAGAGAACGAACATAGTCAGACGAACGTCTGTTTGTATAGAAAATCACTCATACAAATAGAAGTTCGTCTGAAATCGTTTGTCTTACAAAAACAAGTTATTAGGCGCCCATTTTGCGGTCGTTCAACACCAACTATTCAAACACTACAGCATTTAACTGCTTTATGATAATTATGGGTGACATTTGTGATGCGTTCTACTGTGAATACAACGACTGGGACTATATATGTTGTTGAGATAATCTTAAGCATCAATCGTCTGTCTTTCAGAGAATATTGACAACAAATTTTTAGATGCTGCTATTGACCGTTGACTATAATAGGAGACATAGCTATCCATTTTCATTTCTATTCTGGATCACCGAAAACCCTCCAATAATACAGAAAAAACTACGTTCAAAGTTTGTGTATGGTGTGGTATGTACTCCGGAGACGTTTTGGACCAATCAAGTAGTACAAGTAACGAGAACTACAGACCCTTGATTAATGGTTTTTGCTTAACTCTCTGGGACTGGTGAGCACTTAGTAGGGTTGTCATAGGAAGCACATCCGTTCGTACATTCGTACTTTCTTTATGAAGAAGTTTTTCCTGTTTTACGTACTTATTTAATTGGCCATTAATAACCCGCTTAACGGATTTCGGCCTGCCTTAACACTTCCTTCCAGGCGCCTCAGGTTCTTGCGCGCCTAAGCCAGTTGGACACACCAATCAATGACAGAGCTTCCTTGAATTGGTCCCTCCAACGCTAACAAGGTCGTCCTCTTCGCCGACTTCCGCAGATCCCCGCATCAAATATCCGTCTTGCCGGAGCACTCTCCTCCATTTGAACGACATTGTCGAGCCAGCGCAGCCGCTGGATGTTACTACGCTGCATAACGTCTACCTTAACACATCCTTCCAGGCGCCTCAGCTTCTTGCGCGCCTAAGCCAGTTGGTCACACCAATAAATGACATGGCTTCCTCGATTTGGTCCTTCCAACGCTAACAAGGTCGTCCTCTTTGCTGACTTCCGCATATCGCCGCATCAAATATTCGTTTTGCCGGAGGATTCTCCTCCATTCGAACGAAATGGCCGAGCCAGGGATATTACTGGATATTACTACGCTGCATAACGTCTATGTCGTTGAGGTGCTCATATAGCTCACTGTTGGATCGGATGCGGAAATCATCGCCAAGTCGCACTGGACCGAAGATCTTACGTAGAACCGAGGACCATACGATCCTGTCACAACAATTAAAAATCTACAGGGGAAAGTCCCCTTTCTTTTATCTCATAACCTGTAATTCTAGTATCAACACAATGCACTGCCTGACTAACTAAACCAGCAGAATCGCAACCATGCGATCCAATTTTAAAGTCATAATTTTATGTCAGCGAAAGGGAACAGTGATTTACAAAAGTCTTAATTCACTTGTCACTTGTGTTACCCACTGTTGCTGTCTACATGTCTCAAACAATATCATTTACGAGCTCTCCTTCATTGTGTGTTGCAATTTAGCAAACAGCACAGCACGCCTGGCAAATTTTGATCTTTCAATTCATTTACTCATACGTTCACGTCACTCAGTAATTCATTCATATTTCCGTCTGGCGCGTTATTCCGTTAAAGGTGAAAGTGATTTTTTTTGTTGTCGTCATCGTTGCTGTTGTTGTTGTTGTTTACGCGCAATGAAATTTACAGATTCGTCCCCTTAATGTACGTGCATAACGAAATGTATGCGACCGGCTGTCTGTCTGTCTGTCTTTCTATTTACCTTGCAACGTACACATGAAAATGAAAATTATAGTGTTGCAAACATACTTTTCTCTCTCTGATGTGGGTAAAGGTATTTACGTTATTAAATAAATATTTTTATTTGTCTAAATTTGTTTTGTTTATAAAAAACAAAGAAAAAAAACAGAAACCAGTAAGAAAGTTGTTACAGGCGGTAGAGTCTACCTAAACGATTAACTACACTGCAAAGTACTTTCAGAAAGAAAACAATTTTGTTTTTTTTTCTTCGAAGCTATTTTGTGGATATCATTTGTGGCAGTATAGCTTAGACATCGTGGGATTATAAGGTTGTAATGTTCAGCATATTTCTGGCAAAAACTCTCTGAAAGTAAATAAAATTGCCATGAAAAGTTTCTCAAAATCTGTTGTTCGGAGTCGACTTAAAACTGTAGGTCCCGACACTCATGTATAAAATGAACACACACAACATAAGTGGTGTGAGAAACTAGGTCGTAATCCTAACTGAATGGCCGTAATGACCAATTATGTATGTATGTATGTGTATGTATGTAGGTTCTTATAAATCTTAGGGTAAAAATTGGTTTGACAGCCAGTGTAGGTTATGTTTTTAATTTCAATAAATTTGGTATAGTCTTCGAAGTTTGCCGAAAATTTTTACACAGAAAAAAGGATTGTATAAGCGATCGATTTTAAACTGATGATGGACGTAGTGCTTTGTGGACAAATATATGTGCCCTTCAGCTATAAATACTGAAATGTGAGATAAGGGAAATTTTTTCATCTGCAACTTTGCAGAAGATGACAAAATTTTATAAATTCCCCTTAATGTGGGTGTCGCGGTTATTACTATTGTTTATTATCAGGGGCTTTCCTTATGTGTGAGAAGATAAATTCGAATTTAAAAACCAAAGACGCAAACCCACACTTTTAGCAGCGCCACTTCTTGCCTCTAACAGGGTAAACTTTGCTATTAACCAGAGCACTGTTAACTGTTTAACAGTGGCAATAGTGGATTATTCTACTACTTTGCAATTTTTGCAGACGATTGACATAAAATATAATTCTCATTATGATCATTATTATTAGTGAACAAAAGTTTTGAAATGTAAAGGATGATTGGTGGGTATGGATGACGGCATTATTCCAGCTATCCCACTACTACGGTACGAAAGAGGACCCTCTGGACTACCATTTGCATTATAGTCTGCATGGTGTAGTATTTTTTATATGTTGCAAAATGGCCATTGATTTTCTAGTGAACTTTCAATCGAAAAATTGTTAGTTTCAAAACCAATTTTCGCAATACCATATCAATTTAGACTATATTGTTGATTCTATCAAGAGGCCTTGGAACCTTCCTTTAAGTATGGTACTCATAAACCTAGTATTTGTCCTAAAATTAGCTTCTAAACAAGTGGGCTTGTTCAGATGATACTGTTAAACAGATAACATTGCTCTGTTAACGCCAAATGTGGCGCTGCTAAAATTTATGGATTGTGTCTTGGATTTTCAAATTCGTATTTATCTTTACACACATAGTTTCCTTTGTCTTCTACTGAAATCTAGCTTTTAAGCTTTTTTTTTATGCGATTAGCAAAAATAACTTAGATTCTGTTCTTAAAAGGTAAATATAGGCACTTCGGCACTTTTGACCACTTGTCAAAATACTAAAAACTGTCAGTGAAGAATACTCCACTTCTGACTTCGGCTATGCTGGATTAATTTTTTTAAGTGTCAATATTTGATATTTTTATCATACACAGTACCTAATCAAAGGCAGAGACTTTGAAAGATGAACTAAACATACATAATTGGTCATTATAACCCCTCAGTTTGGATTACGACTTAACTTCTCATACCACATGTTAAATTTTATACATGAGCGGTGGGACCTACAGTTTAAAGTCGACTCCGAACGACAGATTTTTGAGAAACTTTTCATGGCAATTTTATTTACTCTCAGAGTTTTTGCTAGAAATCTGCTGAGAGGAAGACGCCGAAGAAATACTTTTCGTATTTTGTTTTGATGTCTAGCCTGGGGCTCGAACCCTGACTTTACGTCTAATAAGCCAACACACTACTTACTAAACTACGGCGACTTCACATGTCCTCTAACCTAACCTAATTTACATTGTACACGATTAGCCGATTCCGTGGTACTCTATGTAACGCCGACAGTGGTCGTTTTTCATTGCCATCTCTGGCATTCTTTTGCTAGAAATCTGCTGAGGGGAAGTCACCGAAAAAATACTTTTAATTTTTCGTTTTGTTCGAGATGGGGTTTGAACCATGGTCTTACGTCAAATAAGCCAACACACTCCCTACTAGACTGCGGCGACTTCAACGAAAGAAAAAACCCGTACCTATAATTATCTTTGTAACGCCTTAAGAATATAATACTCTTTTCACCAAGTCTATGTGGACCGATAAAGACGGGTACATTGTTCTTATTTAGTATAGGTTAAAGATGTTACAAACAATGCTGGATTCACTCGTTTGTAATATAGTAGGGTACAAATATTAATCACTATGAGTTGTTTGAAGATCATAAATATTGTGCGTATTTAAATATACCGAAATATTATTGTTGAGCGTTTTTTTTATCGCCATTGAAATTTCAAATTTTGTTTCCACTGAAATTCCTGGGATCATTACTTAATTCTCTACGGGCAGTATTTATTTTAATATATACCATGTGATTATTTAACATTTCAACGAAGTTATGTTGTTTTAAACATCTTTACCTGAACATCAAATATTTTTCACACATTTTTTGAAGTCATAAAAATTTATTTCTAATAAAACATTGTCATTGACTTGTAGACAAACGCCTTTCAGCACTTCGATATAACTTTATAACTTCTTTTTGAAACACGATGGTAATGAGATATTTTGAAATGTTGTGGTAAAAAAGTGATAAAAAATTCCTCACAATTCAAATTTAATTAATAATAAAAATAACATAAAAAATAAATAAATAAATGGTTATAGGGAGTGGGATCTAATGTAATGTACTAATGTTCTAATGTTCCTATGTACTCTATAGACAGTCATTGAGTTACAAATATAAATGGCTACTGAGATTGCCAGACTGTTTATATCAAAAGTGTATATCTGCTGGGGAAATAACATATACTCAGCATAAAATTAGGATCATATAGTATAATATAGGCACGGATGTAGCGACTTTTAAAGCGTTCTTAAAAGCACCACATTTATAGGGATCTGAAACATGGCTGCTCACATTCACAATTGATGCCTAAGAAGAATTTTATAATAAAAAAGTGGCTTAAGATCGGTACAGCATCCAAATTAAAATATGTCAGAAAAGACATCGCTGGCTCTACAAATAATTTCAAGGCAGCTTAACATTGGAAACAAAAAGGTATAAGAGGGAGAAGAATGCCAGAGAAGGCAATGAACAATGACCAGTTTCGGCGTTTCATAGAGTTCCACAGAATCGGCTGATCGTGTACAATGTAAATTAAGTTAGGTTAGGGGACATGTACTTGCCATTGAGACAAGTACAGTACTCGGAGATCAAAATGACCCATTGTACTACGTCCTCAAGGAGAGATAGAGGGGATAATAGTGGAGATCTGGAAAACGAGAGGAATTAGGAAAAGAAGAATAAAGTAAGCGGAGGAATAATCACAAGACCACAAACACACACAGGAGCGCGGCAACACCAGTGACGCCCTAGCGTTTCTTAACCAGCTCATACTAATAATGAATCTATGGCGAGTCTTAATGTCGGCACTCGACAAAGAATTCAAACCCAAAATGAATTAAAAGGATTCAAATACAAACTACTAAGGGCTGAATAATTACAGAGGAGGTGTTCGATAGTTTCCAACCTGCAATAGCCTGTCTAGATCCTTGCAGCGATCTACTCTCGCAGTGCCCCGTAATAAACCCAATAACTAACCCCAAACTGACCTTATCTAAGCCCAGCAGCCAACCTGTTCTAACACTGTCTTTAGCAGGCCATAGACATATGGAAACATAAGATCCCGATCCATTGCCCCAACGCCCGTTCGCTTCCCCCTTGATATATCCAATGATAAGGCCGTAGAGGTGGCGGATTGGGGCCCTCAGAAAGTGAACCTAATCTAGCGAGAGCATTCGCTGTCTCATTACCGAATATTCGGTCATGACCCGAAATCCAGCACAGACGGATTCCGTCTGGTCCAAAGTTCATTAACGAACAAGCCAGGTGGGGGATGTAAATTAGTATCTTGCTATTTTTATTTTTAAATCACATTTTTTATTATAAAATACCTAAAGTACTCTGTTTTGTAGTACCTCGTAAACGATGCTTATATGCATAAAACGTGAAATTATGTTTGATATTTATTACAAATTAGTACTAGAGAAAAAAGTACCATGTATCTTATAAAGGCCTTCCAATTTTCAATGCTACATTTTTGCTCTTCCGCCAAAGAAGAAGTGTGCGAAGATGTTTGTTAATCCCCTTCATGCAACAAATTTATGACCGAATGTGATGTAAATGAAGTCAACTTGTGATCGTGAATTATAACCCAAAAAGTGTAAAGTAAAAAAGGAAAAGACTTGTTACAAATAAGTAGAAGTAGTCCGATTTAATTCAATCTATTGCCTTTTAAATTGACTTTAATCGGTGTATCTAATCAGCAGCAGATTCAACAGATGCTGCGTATAAATTTTATGTTTAACACTGGTTTTGCGTTTTACTCTTGTTTTGCCTGCAACACAATGCAATAAATCTTGTTTATGATCTCTTGAATATTTGTTTATGATAACGATTCATACACTTATTCCATGGCTTCATTCATTCATTCATTCATTCATTCATTAAGCTTTGTGTAGTCTAATATTGAATTGTAGCAACATTGATGGCAAATATTTTATAAGATTTTCTTTGAGTCGTCATAGTTGGTATCGTTAATGCCACGCCATTAACATGCGTAGTGTAAAATAGATGCTGCTGCTCATGATGATGATGACGATGATAAATGTTGCCAATAAAGTTGTATGGAAAATATTGCAAAATTTGTTTTCTGCATGAATTTACCACTTTCATTTGTATGATCGTTTTTAAATACGAGGTTCAGGGAAAAATTGTAAGAAAATTTTATTATTTAAAGAAATTCAATTGAACTCTTTACGCCACTTAATAGTCTGTCACTGAGACTAAGGGGCCATTATTAAAACTTGGCAGTTCAGGATTTTAATGCACAGATAAATTGTTTTACATTATTAAAGGGTCCGCCAAATAACTTTTTTTTAAATGCTTTAAAAAAAACTTGAATATTTTCTCAAATTTCTTTCTTTATTTGAAAGTACAATCCTTCCGGTTAATAATGGAAAATAATTTCATTCAAATGGCTGTCACGGCTGGCCATGCAGTAGCCTACACGATCGGTCCAATTTTGAAGCACATTATCGATTGTGTGCAGCTGTATTTCACCAATGGCTTCACGAATATTGTCTTTTAAAGCGTCAATTGTCTCTGGTTTGTCGGCGTAACAATTATCTTTTACGGCACCCCACAAATAATAGTCCAACAGTGTCAAATCGCAGCTCCGAGGTGGCCAAACGACGTCGGCTCTGCGGCTGATAATGCGATCTTCAAAAACAGGGCGCAAGACAACGAGTGTAGCTTCGGCTGTGTGACATGTAGCGCCGTCCTGTTGAAACCAAATGTTGCCAATATCCTCCTCTTCAATTTTTGTGTACAAAAATTCGTTCAACATGGCCCGATAACGATCGCCATTGACTGTAACGGCCACTCCTTGCTCATTTTCGAAGAAAAATGGCCCAATTATGCCTCTGGACCAAAATCCGCACCAAACAGTGACTCGTTTTGGGTGCGTCGGCTTTTCAATGTATGCGTGCGGGCTTTCTGTGCCCCAAATGTGACAATTTTGCTTGTTTACATACCCGTCAAGATCAAAATGAGCTTTACTGAAAAGATAAATAAATGCCAAAATCGGCATCTTCTGTAAGTCGATCGCAGGCCCACTTAGCGAAGCGAAAACGCATTGGATGGTCAATTGGCTTCAACTCCTGAACCAATTGGACTTTGTATGTCGTCATACCAAGGTCTTTATGCAAAATTCGTCTCAATGATGTCTCCGAAATGTTCAATTGTTGAGAACGACGGTGAATTGATGTTGATGGCGCTTCACGCACACTTTCTGCCATAGAAGCAATATTCTCGGGTGTACGCACTGTTTTTGACTTTTCACGCTTTGGTTTATCGATGAGGATGCCAGTTTCTTTCACTTTTTTCACAAGATAACGAACATACGGGGCTGACGGTGCTTCTCTTCTTCCAAAATCCGTACGCAATTTTCGCACACATTCTGCAACATTACCATGATTTTCAAAGTAATGTCGCAATATTTCCCAGTGTTGTTCAAGCGTATACACAACCATATTCGTTCAGCGAAAGAAAAAAACTAATTATCTGTCAAATCAGACATGAGCTAAGTGTTACCATTCACGAAATAAGCACTAGTTGAAAAAAAAAAACGTTAGATGGCGGACCCCATATAAGAACTTCAAATATAAACAAAATGAGCATATCGTTGCCACTGCATTTAATAAAACTTGTTTAATTGAGCAGTATTATCGACATTGCTCCGGCACTGACATATTTTTGAAAAAGTTAACTTTATTTTATCATTAGGTTTTAATAATGAAAATAAGTTAAAGTCACCTTTAATTAAACCCAAATTTAACGGTAATTTGTAAGCATGGCCCTAAGTATAGAAACACTATGCCTCGTGGTATTAGGAACCTGCTTGAAACTGTTAAGCCTCTGATTATTAAATAACTTTGTAATGTTTTTTTCCAATTTTAAAGAATCCCTCGTTTTTCTTTTCGTTTCAATTGCAAAAATGCACAAAACGGGGGAAACTACGTCATATAGTTTGCAGTTGCAGTGTTATTGCTGTTATCGTAACGCTTGTTTTTGTTTGTTGATCTGTAGTTAACTGTGGCATTTATCATCAGTTGAAGTTGCACTCTGATTTTTCTTGCCATTGCGTTACATCTTTGTCGTTAGTTGTTGTTGTTGGTGTTGTTTATGGGTCGTACTTGTGTGCCAGTGTCTACAAGACTATGATCGCGTTTGTTTTGTGTTTTTCTTTTATTGTTTGGCTGGGGAGATCAGTGCGTCTGCAAATGATCAGCGTTGTATGTTATTTCTTGTTTGTTGTTGTTGTTTTTTTTATCCGCAATATTAAACAGCAACACAGAAAAAATGGTTTATTTATACAAAAATTCGTTTTCATTTAATTGCCTTTGGCACTAAAGTCATTTATTGGCGATACAGTGCTTAACAAAAGTTTCTTTACACTTTAAAAATTGAGAAAAAAACTGATATTTAAAGCAAATGTTATACTTTTTGTAGTAGTGTTCCCTTACCTTTATTGTACACTGTATATTTATTTGATTTATTTAAAGTAACTTATTTCTCTACAGCTCTACTTTTGTGACAATATTTTTTTTACTCAAGCAAAAGGAGTGTTTCGTAAACATTATTTTTCATCTTTCCATATCCGCACACTCATATTGTACACATTTTTTTGCATACATCTCCTTAATTTATTTATTTTTTTTGTTTTTGCTTTTGTACATACATTTTCATTTTTTTGTTGTTGTTGATTATTTAAATTTTAATTAAAAAAATTAAAATTAATATTTGCCCATCAACCTATTTTTTATGTATTTTATTATTCTGTGGTATTTTTATGAAAACAATTTTGGGTGGCCTGTTATTTGCTTTCAAGTTTGACCGGCCTTTTTGGATACACAAGATACTTTTCTTTGTTGAAATGATCATCCAAAAATATAATCGAAATGTTCGTAAATGGGTTAAAAGATTGGGAGAAGGGTATGTAGACTGGTTGCCACCCACATCACACGACAATAAGGCCTAGAAACATAGTTGTGTAACAGATCAAGAACCATTTAATATCGGGCACAAGGTCATAAATATTATCATCTGTTGGAAGAAATATCAAATTCATTACAGTTTGGATGAACAGTAGTAAATTTTACTTTTCGTAGAACCTGTATGCCTTCCAAAAATGTTAGTTGCTTTGTGCTTAAACAAAGTATCGTGTTTCATAATGCCGCTGTACAAAATATATACAAAGTATTTTATTTCAAAACGTCGTCAATGTGTATTTTTAACGCAGTCAAAAAGCAATCAGGCATCGGATATATAGTTGATGCATTGTTTGGTTACTTTGCATATCTACATAGATTATATACAGTAGTAGGACTGCATACATACTTTGTATTGATACATTTTGGAAGGCAGCCATCCATACATTGTGTTTGAACTACGAAGTTAGTTTTTAAAAGACAGGCAAGATTTCTGCTTGAAAAATAATCTAAAGATCAGTTATGACTGTAAGATAGGAAAAAGGGAGCCCAAGTGTCACAAAAAACTTATGTTCTTGATTAAGATGTCAATCCGGCTAATCGCGATTGCCGAGATTATTCTGTGGTTACAGCATTATCGTATTCTGTTGCAATGCTTGGTACATTATCTGTGGTCTCCCACAGACCTAATTTTGTTTGTCATTCGCTAGACTGTTTAACAAACGGTGTGCAGAGATACTTGGAGAATGCAGTGGGAGTTGGTCATTTTTACTAACCGTCTGTAAATTAATCATCTCAGAATCGTGGTCTGTGATTAAAGGAATATGAGTGGCAAAGGTGAAGTCGCCGTAGTCTAGTAGGTGGTGTGTTGACTCATTAGACGTGAGGCCACGGTTCAAACCCCAGGTTAAACATGAAAAAATATTTCTTCGGCGACTTCCTCTCAGCAGATTTATAGTAAAAATCCTGAGACTAAATAGAATTACCATGAAAAGTCTCTCAAAAATCTGTCGTTCGGAGTTATAGGTCCCATCACTCATGTAATATATTAACACACACAACATAAGTGGTGTGATAAGCTAGGTAGTTATTTTGACTGAAGGATAGTAATGACCAATTATGTATGTATGTATGTGTTGCGAAGCTTGGTTCATCATTGTATAACTTAATAGCGATCTATGCTTTCCCACAGACCTAATTTTTCGAATCTCAAAATTATTCCAGCTATCCCACTACCACAATTCGAAAGAGGACCCTCGGAACTACCATTTGCATATAGTCGGGTAGGTGTACTATTTCTTATATGCTCCAAAATAGCCACTGATCTTCTAGAGAGCTTTCAATCAAAAAATTTATAGTTTCAAAGCTTATTTTCACAATACCATATCACTTTATATGGGACTATTTTGCTGATTATATTAAGAGGCCTTGGAACCTTCCTTTGAGTATGATATTGGACCCATAGACCTAGTATATGTCCTAAAATTAGCTTCTAAATAATTGGGCTTGTTCAGATGGACACTGTTAAGTAGCTAACAGTGCTCTGTTAAGGGCAAATTTTGTTCTGTTAAGAGAAAATGTGGCTCTGCTAAAATTTATGGATTGCGTCTTGAATTTTCAAATTCGAATTTATCTTCACACACATTGAGAAATGTGAACAGGGAGCAGGATGTTATGGAGTACCTAAATTTAACCTCTAAGTTTTGTAAACTGTGCCAAGCCACATCTCGTTTGAAGGTTGACTGCAGTGTAAGCCGATCATATTTAGCTTATTGCAGATGAATACTAGCAGAACTCAGGACATCCATTAGTCACGCTTGAATTAAGTTCTATTGAAAGAGTTCTATTGACTAGAATTGTAGTTTTCTCTCCACACCCGGCTCTCTTTTCTTCAGATTGCTTAACACGTATTAAACTCTGTGTCATAAAATATATTTTCCTTCACACACTGTCACTGTGAATAATTATCAAAATAATCATGGGAATAATTGAAGAGAAACAAAATCGCCCAGCACAGCATACAGAAATTTACAAAATAAACTCTTCACAGACACAAGCCAAATACTTCAAAGACTTGTGAAGAAAGAGGGGAAAAAAAGTCTAGTCCAACAGAGAAGATGAGATGAAAAATGAAAACGAAAACCTTAAATAAGTTGAGTAGCCTCTAACACAACCACATGTGCTAAGATCTGTGGAAGTGCATGTGTAGTTGTGTACTGCTGGATAACTGAATTAATCGCAATTTCAAGATGAAGATGATAGTGTTGGGCCAGATAATAGTCGTATTGCACGGTAATAATGATGGTAATAATGACGATGATTGTTGGTGGTGGTCATCATGTTGAGATGTTGAAGAACTTGTTTATTAACCACTCGCTCACTCGCAATCGACCTCCTCCCTGTTTGTGTTTTTTTTCGATATTTTTACAACATACTTGACTCATGCCAAGAAGTTGTTGAAAACAGACGATAAGAAATGAAGACGAGTTTTCTTTGGTCAAAATTAGGGGGGATGCGAACTAAGAAATTCTTATTGTGCTTGAAACGGTTTTGAAATAGAAGCCTTGGTTGCTGATAGTCTTAGTAGTCTAGTAGGTAGTGTGTTGGCTTATTATAGACTTAAGGCCACGGCTCTAACCTCAGGCCAGATATCAAAACGAAAAATATTTCTTTGGCGACTTCCTCTCAAAAACCATGATGTTGCCGAAGTCTAGTAGATAGTGTGTTGGCTTATAGGACGTAAGACCATGGTTTAAACGCTAGGCCAGATATCAAAACGAAAATATGAAAAAATATTCCTTCGGCGACTTCCTCTCAGCAGATTTCTGGCAAAAACCATCTGAGATTAAATAAAATTGCCATGAAAAGTATCTCAAAAATCTGTCATTCGGAGTCGACTTTAGACTGTAGGTCCCGGCACTCATGTATAAAAATTAACACACACAACATGAGTGGTGTGAGAAGCTAGGTCGTAATCCTGACTGAATTTACTTTAACTTGTGTTTGAAATGATCTTTTCGATCTGTTAGGCCGCGATTTTGTCTTGATATTAGGAATGCGTACGATTTACAAAGACTCCAAGCAGATGATGCTGCGATTATGCTAATTTTGCAATGGAAATTTGGAAATTTTTTTTTGAATTGGTTCAATACCAGCAAAAATATATACAAATTGAAAGGAAGAATAAGCAGAGAAATTTTAAACTTCACAGCAACAATTAGGAATTTTGTGTAACAAGTTTTTGGTACCACCCTAATATTTTTCATATGAATTCGTGAGGCGGCATTTTTGCAAAAATCAAAATCAAAGTAAAAAATAAACAAAAACAAGAATAAAATTTTATAATTTATAAAATGTTAAAAAGAAATCCACAATCAAACTGATTGGTGGCAATTTGTAAGTAAAATGTTCAAAAGATAAGAAAACTGAAAACGTTCAGAGAAGTGAATAAATCTGGAAAAGTAAAATGGAAATAAAGAGAAAAAAATAGATCGAAACAATGATTATGAAAGCCTTCAATTTCCCTCATATGGGCTGTAATATTTTTTCAATTATAACATGTTTTTTTTTTCTTGCGAACGGCGCAATATGTGTCAGTTGTTATGAAATTGTTATGAAAAAATAAAAAAAATAAAAAAATTTAAAAAAAAACATTTAAAAAAATTTTATAATTATGGCAAAACAGGATACCATTTTGTATACACTTGTAATTTAAATCCATCCATGAAATGTAACTGAATAAATGATTGAACGCCTGAATGACTAAATGAATGAACGGCTGTTTGAACATAGTATTCATTTAAAATTACATTAAATTGTAATTAATGCTAAAGCCATTTGTACACACTACATACATACATAAATATGGACATTTAAACGCACTATTAAAGCTGGATATACATATGTAGACCTGGTCAAATAGCTTTTTTTAGTTACTGGTCTTTTTCCTACAGTTTCAAATTAATTTCCTCCTTAAAAAATAAAAATAAATTAAAAATGTTACACAAAAAACATAGTGTTTGTCAAATGCAATATTTTATAACATTTTCATTAGACTCGCAATTTCATTTTGTGGCAGTTTTTAATTTCTTGTTTTATTTTTCTGTTTTGTCGATCGATAAGATTTACTTTTATTTTCATTAAAAAATGTGCGTAAAACTGGATTTTCCTACAAAAAAAAACAAACAAAAATAATCAACTTATTTAACTGCAATATGATGCATTGAAAACGAAACTGAATGTTTCAGCAACATGTTCGTAAACATTTGTTTAGTGGTATTGATTCTAAATCAAACATGTTACATTCTTATATACATTTAGTATAAACATTGCTGTTCAATGTTGCAAAGCATTTGGTTTGTTATTGTTTGATATGAATGTAAACAAATCAGTTTTTTGTTAGTGTTCATATACGAAAGCAACAGTGGGCCATAGAGAAAAACTTTCTTTCGAACGAAAAGAAATAATTTGTGTTTGAAACCCAGTGTAAGAGATACTAATTCAAGAAATTATCTTCTTCGAAATATACAATCTATTGTCTATATTCCTATAAATATGTTATTGTATTTACATATTTCATCAAGTTTATAAGATGCCGTAGTCTAGTAGGTAGTGTGTTAGCTTGTTAGACGTGAGGTTCAAACCCTTAGTCAGACATATCCAACAAGACGAAGTATGAAAAAAAATATTTCTCCGGCGATTTCCCCTCAGCAGATTTCTGCCAAAAATTTCAGAGAGTAAATAAAATTGCCATGAAAAATTTCTCAAAAATCTGTCGTTCAGAGTTGACTTTAAACTGTAGGTCCCGCCACTCATGTATCAAAATTAACGTACACAACATAAGTGGTGTGAGAAACTAGGTCGTAATCCTGACTTGAAGGGTTGTAATGACCAATTATGTATGTTTGTCAATGGCCATCTCTTGCGAGGAGCAAGAGGCTCTCTAATCCTTGTCCGCTTGACGGAGCTATCATCTATTGATGTCAATGACATGGCCTCGTTTATTAAACTTTCGGGCTGGTTTTTAAGCGTAGGGTAGTCGTACTTTCTGTGTTTACCCGTGATGTCACAATGGGCCGCTATGAGTGCTCAAGTGTGCTTTTCGTGTCAAAGCTACCATACTCCAACGTACCTACTTATCTATTATACGAACCTTGGCATTCTTAAATTTACGTAAAGCAGTTTATATTTAAACTTAAAACTGTGGGTCTAGCCACTCATGAATAAAATTACGGCTGACTTCTAAAATGTTAGTTGCTTTGTGTTTGGACAAAGTATAGTGTTTCATAAAGCCGCTATACAAAATGTTTACAATGTATTCTATTTCAAAACGTCGTCAATGTGTATTTTTAACGCAGTCAAAAAGCAATCAGGCATTGGATTTATAGCTGATGCATTGTTTGGTAACTTTGCATATCTACATAGTTTGTATACAGTAGTAGAACTGCATACAAACTTTGTATTGATACATTTTGGAAGTCAGCCTAACACACGCAACATAAGTGATGTGAGAAGCTAGGTCGTAATCCTCACTGAAGGGTTGCAATGACCAATTATGTATGTATGTGTATGTATTTTATCAAATTTTTATCAGGCAAAATCGCACAAGCCAACACATTTAGCCGCGTTGGCCCATAAAAACATATTGATTAATTAAGACAGATTTTTAGTTTGCTGTTCGTATAAAAATTTATATTTATTTGAAAATCAATGAAGTATCTCAACAGATATGCGTTTAGATGAGTTTTAATTTACCTCAGAAGGTGCCTTGATTCAGCTTTCTATGTTGTTCGTTGTTGACGGCATCTTTTGAGGAGAGGTTGGTGCGCTACTTAGATATATTCAAAAACCTTTCGATTATTTAGGGCATCGAAAGTCCTTGTGACAGCAATTCCTACATCCAATAATACTATTACCTTCAATAGGTAAAATTGAATTTAAACCTGACCATTTTGAAAGGACAATTTAATGGGAATTTTTAGGGGGGGGAGCTGATGGGCTCTTAGATAGATTGTTTAAATAATTTTATATGTTCAAAATCCATTTCTTTTTTTAGTGTATTATAAGGCTGTTTGTGACAGCATTTCACATATTCAATTATAATATAACCTTCAATAGGCAAAATTGAATTTAAATCCGACCATTTTAAAAGGTCGTATTATTATCAAATTTAAATCGGCACTGCAAATGAATTTTTGAATCACTGTGCTCTTGCACGACATGTTCGAGTACAATACTTTTTACTTATACAACCAATAACACAACATGTTGTGTATGTTACTTCAATCTCATATTGTCAACATGTTGCTTGAAATACTGGCAACATTTACTTTAACAAACACCTTGTTGGAGATACAAGCGTCCATAAAGATTTCAATACCGTAACAACCTTTGAAACGGAAGGTAGAAAAAATGTTTAGAGAAACGGAACGTAATAAAAAACGGCAAAAAGAAGACGACTAACTATTCAAAGTTAAAAGAGCGTTATTAAAACAATACGTTTAAATTAAAGAAAATATAAAGAATACATAATGTAGCAACATTTAGTGAAGCTAAAAATAGCAAGAAAAACGAAAGAAAAAATATGTAAATAAATATGAATAGAAAAAATACCAAGAAAATTAGTGACTAAGAATAATACAATAAATTTTGTGCATAATATACTATAACAACAATAATAATAATTATAAGAAAAAAAGAAAAAGAAATCGATCAAACTTGTTTTGTTTCAATGAGTAAAAGAATTTCCGTTAAAAGCCACAATAAATCGTTAAAAAAAATTTTAATAACAATTCAATTTGTATATAATTTTGGAATAAATTAAAAAGAAATTTTAATATTGAAAAGATATTAAACAAAATGTTTAAACATTAAATTGTACAATGTAGATTACAAAAACAAAACAAAAAAAGGAAATAAAAAAATCGTAATTTGCACAATTTGAAAAACAGAAACAAAAAAAAAACAAGTAAATTTTCAAATTATATTTGCGTTAAACAGCATGTGTTTTTCTTCTGACATAAAATCAATTTTAAAATGTTTTCAAATATAAACCACCACCACCCATAATAATTGTTTTTCAACAAAATTCTTCCAAAAATATTCTCTGCACTTCTCTACATTTTGGCTGTTGATTTAATTGAAAATTATACGCGTGTGAATAATTTTTTTTTAATTTAAATCGCAATACAGCAAGTAAAAAATGTTTAAAATTTTTTTTTTTTTTAAACAAAAAAATTAAATAAAACAACTAAACTGAACCCACTTTTTTCGATACAAATCTAAAGAAAAAAGTGTTGGAATTCATCAGTAAAAGTAAAAAAGCAAAATCGAAAATAAAAAAAAATCGAAAAGTTAAAAAAAGAAAAAATTTCTATAAAATTTAAAATATTTCTCTCCAATAAAAATTTAACAAATAAAAGAAGTTCAAAAACTTTAAATACGTGAAAAAAATAATCAAAATTTAAAATAATATTCAAAAATGCTTCAAATCATATGGCAAAATGTTGTGTGAATGACAAAAAATAGTGCAAATTGAGAAAAATAAAAATAAATTTTGAATAAAATAATAAAAAACACCTGTGTTAAAACTGAAACTAAAAAGAAATTAATTTTCATAATTAACAGAATTAAAAACTTTAACAAATATTATAAACTTTCATCAAGGATTATAAAAAATCACCACAATGTAAATTTAAAATTTTCAAAAATTGTACAAAAATTACGCAAAAAATAATAAAAAGTTCTCTACAAAAATGTAAACGATTATGAATTTATAACAATACTACGTTCTACTAGATTCTAAAAGCAGCAACAAATACCCTGACCCTGTCACTGTTTTGTGCTAACGCAAAATTACTTTCCTTCAATTCAACCTTGGCATGGTTTCTAGTCTCTGGCCGTTATGCTAAAGCAAAATGTCTTCCCCTTAAATCAGTCTGGGCCTGGATTTTTCCGGTCAATGTATTAGCTGCGCATCCTCTTCTACTGTTCCTTCGATTCTACATACATACATACATACATAAGTGGTCATTACAACCCATCAGTCAGGCTTACGACCTAGTTTCTCACAGCATTTATATTGTGTGTGTTAATTTTATACATGAGTGGCGGGACCTACAGTTTAAAGTCGACTCTGAACGACAAATTTTTGAGAAACCTTTCATGGAATTTTATTTACTCTCAGAGTTTTTGCCAAAAATCTACTGAGAGGAAGTCACCGAAGAAATATTTTTTTTTTCGAATTTTTGTTTAGATGTCTGGCCTGGGGCTCGAAACCTGGCTTTACGTCTAATAAGCCAACACACTACCTACTAGACTACAGCGACTTCTAATTCTGGTCTCTGGCAATTCTAAAAACATCTTTTTCTTGGCCTTAGTTTGTCGTATGAGTTGAACATCTTCTTCAGTTCATTCGGTTCTAGTCTCTGGGCGTTCTGCTATTATCATTATATTGGCTAACAACAGCTCTTCATTGTCAGGGTGGACTTTATTGAATATTTTTGAATATTTCAATGTCGGAAGTCTCCGTGGTCTAGTAGGTATTGTGTTGGCTTGTTAGACGTAAGGCCTTGGTTCAAACCGCAGGTTAGACATCAAAACAAAAATACGAAAAAATATTCCTTCGGCTACTTCTTCTCAGTAGATTTCTGGCAAAAACTCTGTGAGTAAAAATAAAATTGCCATGAAAAGTTTCTCAAAAATCTGTCGTTCGGAATGGACTTTAAACTGTAGGTCCCGCCACTCATGTATACAATTAACAGACATAACATCAGTAATGTGAGAAACTAGATTGTAATCCTGACTGAAAAGTTGTAATGACCAATTTTGTATGGATGTATATACATATGTATGTATTTCAATTGTCGTACGTAGTGATAGAAGGCCTGAACCAGGTGGAAAATAATGAGTGCAGTTCATATGGTGAAAACATCGAAACGATAGAACACTTTTTATGTCATTGTCCCAGCGTTCATAATCTTGACATCCCATTATTTTGGGAATGAACTGGAAGACGTTAACAAAATTTGCCCAAGACATAGACTTTCTATAGAAAGTAAGGTTGGTGTGCACGCAAGAAGCCTATTTGATGGCTATGATGGTATGCTGATACGCATGAGACACTTGCTTGGTCTGCTCTTCTCAACCTACCTACCCAACTTCCTGAGGGGTTCAAAAGCTTGACAAGTTTTCTTTAAGTGACGAACTTTCTATTGCTGATATCAGTATCCCAAGATATCAAAATTGAGGGGCAGTCTCAGTTTCGTCATAACAAATAGCTTTCGTGACTTTGTTTTCGTATGGGGTGCCCTAGTAGGGTAGTGGGTAGTGTGCTAATCTTTCGGATAATCATTTTCAAACCTGCTGCTTCCGATGCCAGCCATATATTTTAGATGTTAACAAAGTTTGTAAAAGACAAATAAAATAAGGTTCGTATTCCTTAGTGCATGCAATAAACCTATTTGATGGCTTAGATGGTATGCTGATAGGCATGAGACATTTGGTTTGCATTCTCTCCTCAACCTTCATGAGGGATTCAAAAGCTTGACAAGCTTTCTGTAAACCATGAACTTTCTATTGTTGATATCATTATCCCAAGATATCTCAGTTTCGTCATAACAATTAGCTTTTGTGACTTTACCATCATATGTAGTGTCTTTGTCTTTCGGATATTCCATCTTCAAAACTGCTGCTTCCGGTGCCAGTCTTGTATTATTTCAATTTATTTGCAAGGTACTTAAGTTATAAGTAAGGAAGGCAAATTCCATCTACGAGTGGACAAATTAGGGAGTTTTTGCTAATTGAACTGCGATTTGTTGTGATTAACTTTAATTCCACCCTTTATCTCTTTAACTATTCCTAGCTATGTTTACTATTTTTGTGTTTGAAGTTCAAGAATTTTTAACATCAGACTTGTTAGACAAGCAATCATGCTGTCATTGCCTGTTATGTTGCTACAACAGCGTGTAGTTCGATACACTTTGAGTGCTGGACCCCTATTGTTTTCGACATTCAGATTCAATAAATAAATTTAAATGAATGAAAAGAACATCTTCTAAAGATTCTAAATGCTGATTATACTTCTAACAATTTGGGAAGGGCATGTTATTAACGATACATGCAACAAATTGTAGTTTTTGTACAATTTTTGAATCGTTTTCCATCAACATGTTAATCCAAATAGAAAATGAATGAAGAATAATGAAATTTATACCAATTTTTTTTTAACTTAATAGAGAAAACATATACAAAACAATTAATTAAAAAGAAAAGATTCTAAGTGAAATTAAAACGAAAGAAAATTAAACAAAAAAAAAAGAAAAAGCAGAAGAAAAAACCTGCCTAGAAAATTAAACATATTACCAGCAAACAAAACTTTCTTAAATGCTTAATAAAAAAAATCAAGAAAAAAAAACCGAAAATAAAATCAAAAGAATAAAAACTTCAACATGTTAAGCAATTAGAGCAAAGAATTTAAAAGAAAATAACCCGCATAATTTGTAATAAAAAAGAATACCTAAATACAACGGAAAAAAACAACAAAAAAAAATAAAAGAAAACAGAAGTCGTCTACCAGCAGCAGTTAGTTCATCTAGAATTTATAAACGGCTTTGTAGTCTATTTAATTTGGATTACAATTACACATCATTAGCACCATCAAGAGAGAAGAAGCTACCACAAGTAAAAATAAACAACGTTTTTTTACTCATAACTTAACGCCATCATCACTGCCTGCCGCCTGCATTATCAACATTTGATTTTTTTTTTTGGTTGCACTCACCTAAAAAATCTTTCAGTTCTGAAGAGCACACATTCTGTTAATTATAATAATTAATGTGTTAATTAATTTAATTCTTAATTTTATCACATTATTTTATTATAATTCTTGTGTTTTATTTTTTAAATGTGATTGTCGTCCACTCTCAGTTTGTTAATTATTTGCCAAATAATTGAAATTATTTAAGCACAATGTATTTAATACAGGTGAGCTTCAATTTTTTTTTTTATAATTTTTTCTTTTTCTAATTTTCTTAATTTAATTTTAAAATGTTTTTGTTTACTTCGTTTTTTTTTATAAATAAATTTTTATTTTTCGTTTTTACAACCTTAGGCATACATTTTGTATTTTTAAACATTTTTATAGAAATTATTTATGCTGTTAATTTCTCTTTTATTATTATTATGTTGTGTTATAAATAGTTTTGGAGGGCAGGTTGTTTCTTATTTATATTAAAACCAAAAAATATATAAATTTTTAAACAAACGAAACAAATTACAATAAAAATGTAAAAATAGCATTTAGGTAAAATATATTTCTTATGGCTATTAAAAAAAAGGGAAGTATACCTAATGCCAAAATCTATGAAAAATTCTTCAAACAATTTTTTCAATCTAAGGTGGCCATTATTACAACTTGAGGCAGGATTTTAATACGCAGATAAATTGTTTTTCATTATTATAAGTGGACAATATGGTAGAAGTGAGCGTTAAGCTATGTCTGCACTTGCCATATTATATATTATTTCCAATATGGTAACTTAACAATATGGTAAATATAAACAAAATGAACAAACACAACAAAAAAATCTTTCCGTTGCCACTGCGTTTAAAAGAAACTTGTTTAATTGAGCAGTGTTATCGACATCGCTCCGGCACTGCATTGTTTTTAAAAAGTTAACTTTATTTTATCATAAGGTTGTAATAATGAAAACAAGTTAAAGTTGACTTTAAAGTTCACTTTAGCTAAAGTTACCTCTAACACGTGTATCGCCACGATAATATCAGAAAAATTTTCACATGGGCCACGGTAACTTTATTAGATAATTTAGTTAAAAATGTATCAAGAAAACTTAATGTATCACAGAAAAATTTTTTTGTCAAAATTCCCGGAAAAACACTACTTTTTAAGACAGACATATATGACTGACATGGCCCTATATTTAAACTTTTTTCCAAACAAGATACAACAAATATTAACCTTTTGTTTTGAACACAGCGTCGTTTGCGTCGGACATTTGTGATTTACCAAATCGCGTACGTCAGACACATATGACTGACATGGCTCATGTAGAACTTCTTAGCGTCAGACACATATGACTGACATGGCGATGAACGTGTTAATTAAACCCAATTTTAACGGGAAGTTGTAATAATGGCTCTTAGCTCTTATGATCATTAGGGCGTGTCGGCGCTGCCTCGTCCTTCTTTCTGAACGCTTCAGTGTCTCCCTTGTCTGGGTCCCTGGGCACAGCCACATTCCGGGAAACTGCAGAGACGACGAAATCCTGGTGCACTCGTTCCGAAATCCTCGTAAATCGACTAATGGGTATGCCACTTACCTTGGTTAAACTGGTCTTTGTGCGGAAACTCTTTTGTAACGGAAACCTATCCTGGGTCAATGAGAAGTTCTGCTCCACTGCTAGATTCACTTGGCCCTTGATGGATAGACTCGGACTTGATCGCATCTCGATTTTAGTGGTCATCCTTACAGGTTATTGTGTTATGGGAAGACACACGGAAAGAATGCAGAGGAAGAGGAGACTGTTTTCCACTTCCCTTGTGAATGCGTCGCCGTGGTCTAGTAGGTAGTGTGTTAGCTTATTAGACGAAAAACCAGGGTTCGAGCCCAAGGCCAGACATCAAAATAAAATACAAAAAGTATTTCTTCGACGACTTCCTCTCAGCAGATTTCTGGCAAAAACTCTGAGAGTAAATAAAATTGCCATGAAAAGTTTCTTAAAAATCTGTCGTTCGGAGTCGACTTTAAACTGTAGGTCCCACCACTCATGTTTAAAAATTAACACACACAACATAAGTGGTGTGAGAAACTAGGTCGTAATCCTGACTTGAAGGGTTGTAATGACCAATTATGTATGTTTGTCAATGGCCATCCCTTGCGAGGAGCGAGAGGCTCTCTAATCCTTGTCCGCTTGACGCAGCTGTCATCTATTGATGTCAATGATATAGCCTCGTTTATTAAACTTTCGGGCTGGTTTTTAAGCGTAGGGTAGTCGTACTTTCTTCGGTCAGCACATGGACTGTTTACCCGTGGTGTCACAACGGTCCGCTATGAGTGCTCAAGTGTGATTTTCGTGTCAAAGCTACCACACTCCAACCTATCTACTTATCTATTACAAGAACCTTGGCATTCTTAAATTTACGTAAAGCAGTTTAAATTTATTGCGTCAACGCTAAGAGAGCTCAATTGTAAGTTTTCTGTGTTTATTCTGTAGCCTCCGTCACTCTTCGTCACTCATGTCATATGCGAAATGAGAAGTATGAACTGGTCAAACTTAGTTTGCCAGACAAATTTGAAGGTTAAAGAGGAAAGAAAACACTTTTTCGGTATTCAAAATAAGATCAATTGGACTATTATTGCTAACCTAGGAACCCTTCTAAATACTTCTAAAGACAGTGACAATTTTGTTAAATTTGTTGCAAATCATAATAAATTTTAAGAAAAAAAAAAAAAAGCAAAAAACTATCGGGTCCGCCATGTAACGTTTTTTTTCAACTAGTGCATATTTCGTGAATGGTAACACTTAGCTCATGTCTGATTTGACAGATAATTAGTTTTATCCTTCCGCTGAACATGAATATGGTTGTGTATACGCTTGGTTGTGTATACGCTTGAATAACGCTGGAAAATATTGCCACATTACTTTGAAAATCATGGTAATGTTGCAGAATGTGTGCGAAAATTGCGTACGGATTTAGAAGCTCATTTTGATCTTGGCGGGTATGTAAACAAGCAAAATTGTCGCATTTGGGGCACAGAAAACCCGTACGCATACATTGAAAAGCCGACGCACCCAAAACGAGTCACTGTTTGGTGCGGATTTTGATCCAGAGGCATAATTGGGCCATTTTTCTTCGAAAATGAGCAAGGAGTGGCCGTTACAGTCAATGGTGATCGTTATCGGGCCATGTTGAACGAATTTCTCGATGTTTTTCACCCTTTTTTTGAAGATCGCATTATCAGCCGCAGAGCTGATATCGTTTGGCCACCTCGGAGCTGCGATTTGACACCGTTGGACTATTATTTGTGGGGCGCCGTCAAAGATAAGTGTTACGCCGACAAGCCAGAAACAATTGACGCTTTAAAGGACAATATTCGTGAAGCCATTGGTGAAATACAGCTGCACACAATCGATAATGTGCTTAAAAATTGGACCGATCGTGTAGGCTACTGCATCGCCAGCCGAGGCAGCCATTTGAATGAAATTATTTTCCATTATTAACCGGAAGGATTGTATTTTCAAATAAAAAAAGAAATTTGAGAAAATATTCAGTAGTTTTAAGGCATTTTCAAAAAAAAGTTATTTGGCGGACCCTTTACAAACTGAATAAGTTTTATGTTTCTGAATCAATTTTTCCGACAAGGCGAGTCAGCTGTAGTAGATCCCAGAATGATACAGCTGACATCTGTCATTCGTTTGAATGTAAGGACCTGGATACATCCCTTTAGAATAACTTTTCTACAGAATAACGACCTAGTTTCTCAAGATGTGTTAGCTAAGAGAGATTAATTTCTTATATTGCAATTAGTATACCCAGAGGATAAAAAAATCAATTATTATATTATAATATTGTAATTGTATGAATTATAATTATATAATTAAAATATTACGTCTGTATAATTGTATATTTGGTCAATGAAATTTATTTATGTTACATATTCCGTGTGTATTATATTTGTATTTCGAATTCAAAATGGACAAAAGACGCGTTATCATGCGAGGCCTACTCGTTGGTATTTGTCATATTGGCTAGGATAAAACCGGGTTGAATGGCATTTTTTTTTTTTTTTTTTTTTTTTTTTGGCTTTTTTAACATAACTTTGGCGAAACATTACTTTTTGTATTCCACTTCCTCTAGGTTGTGGATTCTTTGGCTTGAGGATCTGAAGACCATGAAAAGAGCCGCTGTTAGGACACCAACTTCCAACATTTTGGCCTGGAAGAAAGTCTACAAGAAAACGAAAATCAACATCAAATCACAAATCAGTTCTTATGTGTGCGGGTCCTAACCTTCCTAATATATAAAGGCAATGGTTCTATGCCTCTCACTTTATGCCATTCATAGCCACGATACAACCAATACGCTGGCCAAGCAACTAAACCGGCAACTAAATACGGATACATTGAACGCCATTGTCTCTCCGAACTTAGCATGACCACACGTAAATCTTCGCCCAAATTGGGTTCTACGATAAAAAAAAGTGTTGCATAAAATTTATATTTGATTTTGGTGGCTGTACTTACTTTTTTCAACATTTTTCACAACGAAATAATTGTAAATATTAGAAAATATATTTAAAAGCGTCATGTTTATTCTTTAAATTTCATTAGACCATGTAAAATTTTGAAAATGTTCTGAAGAATTTTGATAACAACAATTTTAAAACATTATTAGCGAAAACAAAAAAAGAATTTATTTTTTTTGGAAAAATTTGGAGGAAATTCTGTTCAACTATTTCTACAAAAATTAATTGACGATTGAAAAATTTTAAATTTCAAATATTTTTCAATTCATACTTGAAGTATGAAGTAGTTTTTCTTTTTTTTTATTAACACAAGGTGACCATATTTCTATAATAACTACAAAGTATTTGCAAGAATCGTTAAAGATGTGGTCAAAACAGCGCATCATCTTACTACACATACATACATATGTACATAATTGGTCGTTACAACCCTTCAGTCAGGATTACGACCTAGTTTCTCACACCACTTATGTTGTGTGTGTTAATTTTATACATGAGTGGCTGGACCTACAGTTTAAAGTCCACTCCGAAGAGACAGATTTTAGAGAAACTTTTCGTGGCAATTTTATTTTTGCTCTCAGAGTTTTTGCCAGAAATCTGCTTAGAGGAAGTCGCCGAAGAAATATTTTTTGTATTTTGTTTTGATGTCTGGCCTGGGGCTCGAACCCTGGCTTTACGTCTAATATGCCAACACACTACACACTACACTACTACGACTTCATCTTACTACACGCACACGAAATTATCATTCATGTTAGAGAAAGTGTGGCGGATAATCAGGTTGCTAGAGCAAGACCCTTTTTCGAAAAAAAAAAAAAAAAAAATTAATTCAGCATTGAGGCTCGAAGAAGTGACTGTTTGGTTCGCATTATGTACGTAATTGGCCAGTTACAACCCTTCCTCCTAACTGACATCGTATTTTATACTAAGTGGCGGGATCTACAGTTTAAAGTCGAGAAACTTTTCATGACAATTTTTATTTACTCTCTGAGTTTTTGCTAGAAATCTGCTGAGACGAAGTCGCCAAAGAAATATTTTCCTATTTCGTTGTGTTCGAGATTTTCGAGCTGGGATTTGAACCATGGGTTCACGTTTATTAAGCCAACACACTACCTACTACACTACGACGACTGTTTATCGTTATTTCTAACAAAATTTTATTAGCGATGCGTCTGGAAGTTACTGTTTAGGAGGGCCACCTGCAACTGATCCCGGAACAACTGTTACCATCAATTCAGAGATCTATGGTCTTATGGATAATCATATTTTTTTTATCAGCAATTGAAGATTGTGAACTAGACGAGACTAGACTAATGAATGTCACCTTTTGATTATTAACTAACCACTAAGATCAAGCAATTTGACATTGTTAGACTTTTTTGTAGGGCTACGCCAAATACTATGTATATACAGCCAAACTCCTATCCAAGCAACATGTAAAAGAACTAACATTCAGCAAGTAACCTCGAGATATTACCCGAAATATACGAAAAGCGGTGAAAACCTACTTCAAAAGACTCGAGACTATCATGTAAGTGACATTGTATTCCGCACAAAAAGGCAAGGTTCAAGCACTGTAATGCATGTAATAAAAGTTTGATTGAAATTGTGGCTCTGTGGGTATTTTATTGGACTTT
Source organism: Sarcophaga variegata (assembly GCA_932273835.1). NCBI lineage: Eukaryota > Metazoa > Arthropoda > Insecta > Diptera > Sarcophagidae > Sarcophaga > Sarcophaga variegata. Next base: position 110,871,320 of record OW026362.1, on the reverse strand, counting down.
TTGAATTTTAAAACCGAAATATGTATACAGCAGACTTATGACACAGCTGTTCTATTAAGGTCACCTAGTAAAATAAATACACCTTGTTATTCATTTTTTCAAAAAAAATTTTTATTTTATTTCGAAAATTTTGTTTTCTATCAAAGCATATTTACTTTACAAAGTAGCCTTAATATCACAGCGTATCGTTTTGACTGGATGGTTTTGGGTAACTTGTCAAAGATTTAGATGTTACTGTGTGTGTAATATAATTTAGACCACCTTGCATAAATATGTCGTCTTATTGTTGTGTTTTATTTTTGAAAAAATTGAAGCATTATGACAGATTTCAACGCTAATTTTGTCCGGATCCTCCTGTATTTCTACTATCCTCCGTTAGGGAAGCCATAGCCAAACCGCCCATAATTATTGCGAATTGCATAAATTTGGCCTGCAAGTAAGTCTGAAAATATTCGTTTAGAAAAAAAGGAAAAACAATTAAATTAAAAAACTAAGTTTAATTAGGATTCTAAGGACAATTATTAAAAAAAGTGCAATTGATTAAATTATTTCCATCTTATGGTAGAATTTATTGAAGTTAAACGTTTATTGATACCTGATATTTAGATTCTGAGGCTGATCAATCTCGCAGTATAGCAGTATAGGCGGTATTAGGCCGTGAGTGTTTGCCGATACTGTGTTGTGTGACCTAAACGGTGTACACTTAACTAAAGTATTCAACATATACACACAGTTACTAAAGTATACATACGGTTAACAAATTTCAGAAATTTTTTAACCATTCCGTTTGCGTTGAAAATCGAATCTTTTGCATTGGTTAAAAAATTTCTGAAATGAACTGAATTGTGGCTATGCACAGGCCCACAAAAGTATACATCCGATTAACAAATTTCACAAATTTCTGAACCAATGCAAAAGATCGTCTTAAAATCGAAGACAGATGTCAGACAATTATAAAGATTTTCAATGAAAACGGATTGGTTAAAAAATTTCTGAAATTTGTTAACCGTATGTATACTTTTGTGGCTGAGTGTAGTCCAAGGAAGATATAAGCGCGGGATAGTTTAATGGAAAATGCTCTCTATGGATACATAAAGGCGCATCATTTTGATATTGAAGGAATGTTGTAAGAGAATTTATAGGTGCTTGGGTGACAAATATAACTAGTTATGGACACTGGAGTAAAACCAGGGATTTTATTACAATGCTTTTGAAATTTTACAACATTCTTTAGGCTGAGATCTGTGATCTTATAATAACGTTGTGAAGGTCTCTATGGCTGCTTGGAAAACAAACATACTTAGTCACAAGACAGCAACTTCCACTCTACCTTGGAAATACATGATCTTTGTAGAAATTATATGTGAATAGGCATTTGGAATATGCTTTCAGAATCAAAACTAATGTCTCATTCTTCAGATCCTACCTACTTTATAAATGAAACAGCGCTGTTGATAGTAGAATTTGCGTTGCAAGCAATGGTTTAAAGCACTGCATGTTTCCACTATAAAAACGGAACCTTAGCTCACGTGCATAAACTTACATGTCTCGACATATTACGCGGAATAGAGGAAAAATATAAACAACACTGCTGGAGACTATCGAACTCTTCCTCCGTAACTGCCCAGCCCTTGGTAGAATGAGGTTGAGGACCTTGGCAGGACCTTCTTTGAGAGTTTGAATTCTGTGTCGAGAGCCGACATCAAGGCTCTCCACAGATTCATTAGTGGCTTAGGCTGGTTGAGAGGCGCTAGAGCTTCATTAGTGTAGTCGCGCCCTCCCCTTTTTGTTGCGTCTTTCTGTGTAATTCCTCCACTTCCCATTCTCCCCTTTCCGACATCCTCTCCTTTTTAATCCCTCCATTATCCTTCCCTCTGTAAGGACGTTGTACAATGGGTCAATTCGACCTCCGGGTACTGTACTTGTCTTTATTGGCAAGTACACGTCCTCTAACCTAACCTAACCTAAACAACACTGCTACTAGCGAAACTATCTACTACCAAGTGTGGCTTTTGCAGGAAATGTCAGAACGACGAAAAGGATAAACCAACTTATTATTAATTTGGACAGTTTGAATGTGCCACAAACATTATTTTGAAATTCTAATTGGCTTTCTGAGAAACTAGGTCTTAATCCTGACTAAAGGGTTGTAATGACCAATTATGTACAGTCAAGCAAAAAAGTTTACATACACCGCATATAAAAAAGATGTTATAGCGTTCTTTAAGATAGTTCTTAAGGAAGGAATGTTTGACGACAAAATCGAATACAAAAATACATATCGATGGCTTAATATAAAAAAGGCCTAACTCGATTTTTGGTTTCTTTACAGGAGAAGGAAAAACTTAATAAAATTCGTAAAATTTTAGATACAACAAAAATTTTAATACAATTTTTAATAGGAATCAGCAACACAATCTCTCATTTAAATTTTTTTTATTTTTTTGTGCAACTGACATTTGTCTACCAGAATAAACAAAAAACCTTATTTTGAAAAAAATTGAGTTAGGCCTTTTTTATATTAAGGCATCGATATATAACCTAGAAATTATTAGAAAAAAACAAAAAAAAAATCAGAATACACCGTTGTATGTAGACTTTTTTCTGTGATTGTATGTATGTAATTGGCTTTCTCAGGATGCTGATAAGTTTCGTAGAAAAAAATTGGGGAAAGTGGTACAAAATATTTGTGGAACAAGGGCTGTTAAGTCAAGCGCGTTTAACAAAGCTCAATATTGGATTCTTTATAATTAAATGAGGCCAGTTATGGGCGGCATTAACCCCCGTGCTTATTTATACATCCTATACTATTACTAGCTGTTGATGTCAAAAGAAATTTGAAGCAAAAGCCGTGTCTCTTTATACAGATTCCTTACCTTTTGTATATACATGCCCAATCTTGAATTGTGGCGATGACTTTTCCACTCCAAACCACGATACAACCAAAACATTGGCCATGCAATGAAACTGGCCGCAATATACGGTTTCGTTTTCTCTAATTTATATTCGAAATCTCGGGGCATATTATCGTGCATAAAATTATGAAACCGTTGACCCATGGTAGGTGTAGTGTACGTATATTTAGTTGCGACAACTTCCACTGAAAATGGAAAAATTTTAGAAAAAAATTTCGTATTTTATTGCAAATCTTTTTTTTTTTACCATTTTGAGCTTCAGTTTTTTCATTTGTTGATGTAGTAGATCTTTTGAATGGCCAAAAATACATTTTCAATTTTGTTCTAAAATTTTCTCTTGATTATTTCAATGATTTTTTTGAATTTTCTAAAATTTCCTAAAATTATTATTTTTTATTTAAATTTTTTTTGTACGAAAAAAATTTATGGGGACTGAATGAAAATTTTAAAATATTTTTTTTTGACTTTTAATTGAATTTTATTTATTAGTGTTGTAAATAATATGAATAACCAGTAGTTGGTTTGGTATAAGGACAGAAAGAAATTGCGCTTTTACGCACTAGGGTAGGACTAATAAAACACAGAGGGGTCGGGCATGAAGACGCCATAGTTTAGTAGGTAGTATGTTGATTTATCAGACGTAAGGCCACGGTCCAAACAATAAGTCAGACATCCAAAAGGGAGACAGACATTTCAGCAGATTTCTTGCAAAAACTCTGAGAGTAAATAAAATTGTCATGTTTCTCAAAAATCTATCGTTCGGAGTCGACTTTAAATTGTAGGGTCCCACCACTCATGTATAAAATTAACACAAACAACATAAGTGATGTGAGAAGCTAGGTCGTAATTCTGACTGAAGGGTTGTAATTACCAATTATGTATGCATGAGGGCTTTGGGGGTTTTGAAATGTTTTGCCTACGTTGACAATTTGTAAAACGAAAATTCTGAAAGCAACCACGTTTTGAGTTAGATTGTCTTGAAGCTACGACTTCCACTTCGAGGTAATGTAACTTTGTTACATGATTTCCGTTTTAAAAAACATTTTTTCCAAAATTTTATTTTCTAAATTATAAACGAATATTTCTCAAAATACGTACGTAATTTATTAACAATGGAAGTAATAAAAAATCTACAAATTCTTACGGTTCTTTAAACAAATGCCAACTCATGCAAAACTAAGTAGATACCAGCGATACCCTGACGTGGCCGCCGTCATCATTAAAATGTGTGCGCGCTTACTCTCCGGCTTGCTGGGAGATGGAGTACAATTTCAAATACAAATTCAAATCTTGATATGGTTCTTAATAAATTTTATTGTTGCTGGTTTTATTGGCTGGTCAAACAGGGTGCGGCGGCGGCGCATAAGAATATACGAAAAAATTGCTTGCGTTTCTTTTTTTCAATTATTGGCCAGACGCCCTGTATTATTTTTTTCTGTCGTATTGAAAGATTGTTGCGGTTTTAACAAATCGTTTATATAAGTATTGCGTTACCGTTAGTTGCGATTATCATTGACTGAAGTGCAATGTCATCAAATTCGTGTTATTGTTCTCAAACAATCTGTGAACAGACAGACACATTTCGGTTATTAACCGGCCAGTTTCCAGACAAAGTCACCATTAAATCACTCAACATTTTTTCTCTTTCATGTGCCAACGTTTACTGAATTTATTTTTATTTTTATTTTATTGGCTTTTAATTCTTTGTGTCTTTACTTACATACATAAATTTATGGCAGGCATTTTAAATGTAATTCTTTTCGTAAACTAATGCCTTAAATTACTCTTTAATTCTATAATGATTGGATAATATTTTTAGCCACAATTTAACAACAATCAGAGACACAGTTGAACTGGCATAATAGGAATTAAAATATTTCACTTAAAATACTCTGTAGATTTATGGAAATAATTAATTAAATGTGTTACAAATTTGGCATTTGATTTGTGCATTTTATGTCATATCATACAGCATAGTCTCATTAAACGAATACGTATTGATGTGTGTGATGATAAATTCGTATTTAAAAACTAAAGACGCAAACCCACACTTTTAGCAGCGCCACTTTTTGGCTCTAACAGGGTAAACTCTGCTATTAACAGAGCACTGTTAACTGTTTTCTCAACTCTCAAAATTCTTCCAGCTACCATGGTTCGAAAGAGGACCTTCTGGACTACCATTTCCATATAGTCTGTATGGTGTACTATTTCCTATATGTTCCAAAATGGCCACTGATCTTCTAGAGAATGTTCAATCACAAAATTGTTATTTTCGAAGCCAATTTTCTCAATACTATATCGCTTTATATGTGACTGTTGTTGATTATATTAAGAGGCCTTGTAACCTTGCTTACTAAGTCGCCGTGGTCTAGTAGGTAGTGTGTTGGCTTATTATACGAAAAGCCAGGGTTCGAGTCCCAGGCCAGACATCAAAATAAAATACAAAAAGTATTTCTTCGGCGATTTCCTCTCATCAGATTTCTGGCAAAAACTCTGAGAGTAACAATAAAATTGCCATGAAAAGTTTCTCAAAAATCTATCGTTCGGAGGCGACTTTAAACTGTAGGTCTGGAAACTCATGTATAAAATTAACACACACAATACTAGTGGTGTGAGAAACTAGGTCGTAATCCTGCCTGAAGGGTTGTAATGACCAATTATGTATGTATGTATGTAACCTTGCTTTGCATATAGTATGGTACTCATAGACCTAGAGCATTCCTAAAATTTGCTCCTAAACAAGTAGGCGTGTTTACATGGACACTGTTAAATAGCTAACAGTGCTCTGTTAAGGCCAAATTTTATTCTGTTAAGAGGAAATTTTGCTCTGTTAATGCCAAATTTGGCGCTACTAAAATTTATGGATTGCGTCTTGGATTTTCAAATTCTAATTTATCTTCACACACATTACGTATTATTTGGATAATAGTTCCAGTGGTTGAAATATTACAAATTTATCGATAATTTAAAGCAGTTTTAGTTACAAAAAATATTTAAGTACAAACCTACGCTATATTTCATAAATGCCACGCCCACTTAAATACATTTCTCCCTTGTAAGATTTCGAAATTAAAAATGTTTTAAGATTTAAGTTTACTTGTTCCAATAGGTTTGACAAGCAAAATAAGTTTATAACATTAGAAATCCTCTCGATTTATACAAAATCTAATATACAGTGAGCGTCAAAAGGAACTGTACACTAAGGATAAGATTCTAACAATCACCAAACCCAACTTTTACCACTTAAGGAGAGTGCCCGAAAAAAGTTGTTAATATTTCGAAATTTTTTGTTTCAATTTTAAAAACTGACAATGAAACAATTTTAAAATAACATTAACGGTAACTTATTAATGTATATATTTGTTTTAATGTACAGTTTCTTTTGACGCTCACTGTAGCTGAAACATTTGCTCTTTAAAATCCATTGACAGCATTGAAGAAAACTTTTCTAAATCACAGTCAATAATTAACCAACAACCACTTTAGAATTTTTAATTTCATTCCTATTTTTTGTTGTTGTTTTTCTTTCTTAAGCTTTCGATAAATATCTTCTATTCAATCGAGGCTTAAAACTCATCAAGCCTCTAAATTTAAATGGTTCTTTAGATTTTTATTCAATAGCAGCCATTGAAAATGCTTATTTAGTACGGGTACAGGTGTTCTGTTTTAAGAACTTTAGAAATATTTCTTTAAAAAGTTTTACCCTGTTGTTGTTGTTGTTAGAACATAATTGTGTTTCGATTTTCTTTTTAACTTGGTTTTTTTTGTTCTCGGGGAATTGTTTGTTTCCAAAAGATAAACAACCATTAGTTAAAAGATTAAATGGGTGGGTATTCTTTTCTTTAGTAATTTGTTCTAATGATGCTCTTTTCTCCTTTTTTTCTTAACAAATTAGTGTCGGAAATCTTTTTCTGTTCTTCTTGTTTGTATTGTTTAGCATTTTATCGAATTTTCGGTTAATTTATTAAAAAAAAATATTCAATAAAAAAAATTTTTTTTTCAATAAAAATAAAAATAATTTTTTTTTTTAATAAAAAATTTTGTATTCATAAAAAAGAATTTAATAAGAATAATTTAATGTCCGTCGTAATAAGTGTTTCTTTATTTTATTTCTTTAAAAAAGTTTTTTAGTGATAAGACTTAAAAGAACTTAGCTTAAAGAAACAAATTTTAATTTTTCCAAAATTAACACTTGGCTTACATTTTTTATCGAATATTAATTTAATCGAAAACTTATAAAAAATACTCTCAGGTCGAAGAGAAATATGACACTGATTTGCAGCACAAAGAACCGACTTTGCAACACTAGAATAAAAGGTTTTTTTTCGACAATCTAAGTGCCATAAAAAATCACGAACACGCCCCAGTCTATATATTGTACTAGAACATACAGTGAGCATCAAAAAAGAAAAAAGAACTGTACATTAAAAAAATATACATTAAGAAATTACCGTCATTTGTATTTTAAAATTGTTTCATTGCCAGGTTTTAAAATTGAAACAAAAAAAAAAAAAAGAAAAAAAATTTTGAAATATTGTCAGAATTTTTTCGGGCACTCTCCTTAAGTGGTAAAAGTTGTTAGAATTTTATCCATTGTGTACAGTTTCTTTTGACGCTCACTGTAGGTAGTGTAAGGATATAGGCCTTAAGATTACAGCCTATATCCTTACACTGCCGTAGTCGTCAGATAGGTCAGTCAAAATATATTCAAATTTTTTTGGGCACTCTCCTTAAGTGGTAAAAGTTGGGTTTGGTGATTGTTAGAGTCTTATCCTTAGTGTACAGTTTCTTTTGACGCTCACTGTAGGTAGTGTAAGGATATAGGCTGTAATCTTAAGGCCTATATCCTTAACTACATAGTAATCAGCTGCGGAATGCATCAGTGGCAACGAAATATACGGTTGGAAATCAAGCAAACCATTATAGAATTTGGTGTCCTCCCATTTCTTAAGAAGAAAAGCTTTTCAGCTATTAAATCGAGAGATATGAAATGGATTTGAAGAAGCTATTTTATTGCTCCAGTCTCGTAACCTCAAACCACTAGCAATGCCTAGATGCAATAAAATTGATGCAAGTTTCGTCCAAGTACTAATTAATTTATTTAAGCATACAATTGCTACGATTGCACTTAAGTTATGGAATATTTTCAATGCCTTTTATGAATTGAAGTGGCCGTAATCTAGTAGGTAGTGTGTTGGCTTATTAGACGTAAAGCCAGGGTTCGAGTCTCAGGCCAGACATAAAAAACAAAATACAAAAAGTATATCATCGGCGACTTCCTCTCAGCAGATTTCTTGCAAAAACTCAGAGTAAATAAATTTGCCATGAAAAGTTTCCCAAAAAAATCTGTCGTTCGGAGTCGACTTTAAACTGTAGGTCTGGAAACTCATGTATAAAATTAACACACACAATATTAGTGGTGTGAGAAACTAGGTCGTGATCCCGGCTGAAGGGTTGTAATGACCAATTATGTATGTATGTATGTACCCTTTATGAATTAAAAAGTCTTCCTTAGGCCAGTATGGCTATTTCGGCTTTTTATGCTTTTTGTTTAGGCCACATTTTCTAGGTTATGTTTATTTATTTTCGATTTATATTTATGATTTGTTTAGAACACAAATCTTGTATTCCATTTAATGTCACAGTTTCAATTAAGGTTGGCAATTCTTTTTTTGTGTGTTTTTCATAAAACAAAAAGTTGAACAAAAAAACAGCAACAAATTTTTGAAGGTAAACCACATTTTTTATGCTGCTATTGCTATTGCTATTGCTATTAATGCCTTTGCTATTTGTATGTCATGCTTGTGTTTTTTGCTGTTTTTTTGTTGCTTTTGTCTATATCAAGAATGAATATTTACAATTCTGGCCATAATACAACAACACGGGCAATGCATTTCATGGTAAACGAAAGAGTTGACAAAAAACAAAACGAAACACAAAAACAAAACTGTACTACCACTTGGTATTTGAAGCATTTGCTTTGACTGTCGTTGTTGGTGGTAGAATTGAATTTTCCCTCTATTTTCAGTGTTTCTGTTGCTTTTTTTTCTTCACTGTATTTGAAGCATGAATGGGTTCATTGTAATTATGTATTTTGTTGTTGTTTTACTCTCTTTTAAGCCAAGTTTATATACATAGTTTGTATTATGCCATAAGCACATGAATACGTTTTAAATAAATATTGGCTGTTATGAATATGAAATGAAAGAAACTGAGGGAGAAAAAACAAAAACGATTTTTCTTTTTCAATATTTTTTTTTTACTCCATTTCTAGGTTTCCAAACAGCTGCACAGAAATTGTTTTAAAGTGTTTAAAGAAAAAAATGTTATTTTAGCATAATAATGTTATTGTCTGGCAAATACTTGTGGCGCATTTCCTTGTGCATAAAGTTAAGGTGTGTTTCGGGAAAATTTTATTGTCACATAAAATTATTTACAAAACAATTTCACTTTTCATAGACAAATTCCTGCATTTTCATGGCAAAACATATTTCAAAAAACAAAAAAAGAAATGTTAAAGGAAATGTACGAAAATCAAGTTAATTTTGGTCAACATACAGTCCCACAAAAAAGTCTATATACACCGTTGTACGTAGACTTTTTCCCACTAATTTATTTTGTTTATTTTCTAATATTTCTTAGGTTATATTTTTTATATTAATTTTTGTTATCAAACATTCTTAATTGCAAATGCCTTAACAACGTTATAACATCTTTTTCAATTTGATAAAAATCACTGGGAAAAAGTGTACTTGCAGCTGTGTATGTAGACTTTTTTCATTGACTGTATTTTCCAATAATTGGCATACATTTTTATTGCAAATGGTTACGAAACCTCAAACGTTAAAGATATGTTGATTATCATTATCTGCGTCCAACATTTAATATTTGTGTATTATAAAATCGCCATAGTCTAGTAGATATTATTAAACGTGATGCCACGGTTCAAACCCTAGGTCAGACATCAAAATGAAGTATGAAAAAATATTTCTTCGGCGACTTCCTCTCAGCACTCTATTCTACGGTCATCGAACCCAACCTCTTATACGGTGTTGCTTTCTGGTGGACTGCTCTGGACAGACAACACAACGTCTGACTTCTTGACAAGATCAGAAGGTCTGCGGCCATTTATATAATTGGCGTTCTGCGAACCACACCCACGAAAGCCTTGTTCGCAATGCTCAAATGGCTTTCTACTGTGCTTCTCGCTAAGCAGACGGCTAAGTTTGCTGCGACTAGACTTAATGCCCTGTCTCGTTGGCACATTGTACCTTCTGGTCACTCCGCTATTCTGGAGGTTGATCCAGTGGCCCCCGTGAACATCGACTATCTCTCTGCTGAATATTGTCTCGACAGGGGTTTCCACTTTCTGATTCCGAGTAGGAACAACTGGAATCCTAATACGGTTGTCCCCTCGGAAATCCTGGATATATATATACCGACGGCTCTAAACTCGATAATGGGGTTGGAAGCGGTGTCAACTCTGGGAAACTGCACCTGAACACTTCTCTCCGTCTGCCGGACTACTGCAGCGTGTTTCAGGCGGAGGTGACTGCAATTTACCGGGCCGCTCAATGGATCCTGATCAACGGTTCTCCTTCCACTCGCGTCTCAGTCTTTTCTGATAGTCAGGCCGCGATAAGATCTCTATCGGGTTTCGTGATTAATTCTAGGATCGTTAGGGAATGTTGCCGCTGTCTCGACTTTCTTTCTGAGCGCTTCACCAGTGTCTCACTGGTGTGGGTCCCCGGGCACAGCAACATTATAGTGTAGGTCCCGCCACTCATGTTAAAAAATTAACACGCGCAACATATGTAAGTGGTGTGGGAAGCTAGGTCGTAATTCTGACTGAAGTGTTGTAATGGCCAATTATGGACAGTGAACATCAAAAGAAACTGTACACAATGTGTAAAATTCTAACAATCACCAAATTTAACTTTTACCACTTAAGGAGAGTGCCCAAAAAAATTTGACAATATTTCGAAATTTTTTTGCAAAATTTTTTTTTATTTTTATTTTGAAAACTGGCAATGAAACAATTTTAAAATAAAAATAACGGTTATTCATGAATGTAATTTTTTTTTAATGTACAGTTTCTTTTGATGCCCACTGTATATTTTATCCAATCATTTTACTAGAACCACGTGCAGCTTAACATCGACTGGTTAGATTTGGAAAGCTTTTTTCATTGTAATTTCATGTTTACAGAGTTGTTGCAAAAAACTATTGAGGAAGAGGAGTCGTTTCTCTAATTGAAGATGCTGAATAAAATGTTTGAATATACAGATCCCACCATAGTAGGCCAATAAAACAACAACAACACTGGAATATAACATTGCAAGGCTGTTAGTATTCAAATCAAATTTCCTTTCGTATTTACTCCTAGCACCCTATCTTCTTGTCTTATTTAATCGTCTAGTCTCTCAGAAAATCACAAAATAATTCTAATGGCCAATGGTGTACAGATACACTGTTTAACACTTTTCCTGAAAATCATTTTTCCCCAGAAGAATTAGAATCTTAAGTTTTAGGTTTAGGTTAGAGCATGTGTATTTGCCATTGAGACAAGAACAATACTCGGAGGTCAAATTGACCCATTGTAATACGTCTTAAGGGAGAGAAGAGAAGGTAGGAAACGGAGGATAAGTAGGCGAAGGAATAACACAGACCACAAACACACAACAGAGCGCGACTACACCATTGAAGCCATAGCACTTCTCAACCAGCTCAAACTATTAATGAATCTATGGAGAGCCTTAATGTCGACACTCGACAAAGTGTCTAAACCTTCGAAGAAGACCCTGCCCAGGGTCCTCAACTTCAACCTACTAAGGGCTGGATAGTTACAGAGGAGGTATTCGATAGTTGCCAACTCCTCCTCGTCGCAACATACCCTGCAATAGTCCGGCAGGGATCTGTTCGAGGTCCTTGTTAGCGATCTAATCTTGCAGTGCCCTGTAATAAACCCAATAACTAACCTCAAACTGGCCCTATCTTAGCCTAGCAGACAACCTGTTCTATCACTGTCTGTAGCAGGTCATAAACACTTAGAAACATAACATTACGATCCATTCCTATAACGCCTTAGATCTTCCCCCCTGACCCATCCAGTGATGAGGCCGTAAAGGTGGCAGATTGGGGGAAGTGAACCTAATCGAGTATACCGCTCATAATTTTAAGACTGTACTGGGTTTGTAATACAGTTTAATTGCCACAAAGTTTAAATAATTAAATTTAATAACAAAAAACAAACAGACACCTGTGTTCTCAACTAGTATAGTAGCTGATTTCTTTAATTGCTTTCTGTATATACACTGCCCAGCGAAAATAATTCGTAACACTTTCCCTACACTGTTTTAAATTTTGCACAAAATCTGTTATTAATTGTATTGTTTTTTTTTATAATTTGACACAATTACTTGTCTTTTATGTTTTCTTTTTTTGTGAAATGGAGGAGGCGTTTGTTGACGACTTTTTGTTTTGACAAACTATTATGCTGCTGTCACAATTTATTTAAAAGTTTTTTGTTTTTTTTTAGCAATTCATCGTGTGTTTAATTTAAAATAAATTGGGTGAACAATAACAATTACTTAAACGGTCTCTTTCTTTTTTAAAAAATTATCAAAAAAAAAAAATTCTGTATAAACATATGTACATACTTTTTGTTGCCCACTATGAAATCGAAATGAGTTTAACATTTTTTATTAAAAGAGAAAAATACGTTTCTTTTTTTAAATTTTATTTAAAAATTTTACACCCAATTGTGATCACTATCGTCTCAGGTAATAATTGTAGATTTTCTCTTTCCATATAAGAAAGAAATCCTCTTATTAGGCTAAGTTTTTGAGAGTTAAAACAACAAAGGTTTCTGTACGCAATCTTATGGAGTGTAAAATCATAAACGTTTCAAATATTTACAATTCAATGGAGCGTCTATCGTAAATGTCACATGACAAAGATTTAAAGCGTCAGATTCTAAGAGGGGGAATGACCATGAATAAGTAAATTCCTGTGATTAAAATTGCTCAATATTCTTAAAATTTTTATTTTTTTTTTAAATCCAACGCAGTTATTTTCCACAAAATCGAAATGAAAATGAAATATTTTTTTAAGATTAAAAAAAAAATTTGTGTAACAGACATACATACATACTAATAGCGGTAGGTCACTACGACAATAAAATATTTTCAAATACGATCGCTGTTAACAACACCAAAGAACAGCGAAGAATAAAAAAATATTGTCCTATGAAGACGGATAAATTCTCTCTGTAATGCATTTACTGCGATTCTCTGTCCGATACTATAGTAGATTATCAGTTAATCATTCGATTTTAGTTTTTTTTTTTTATTTTGCCAGTTGGCTGTCTTATTAGGTTATTTTAAATTTGGTGTCTATTACGTTCATTGTATTGTCTTTAGCTAAAGGGAACTGTAAAGTTACCTTTAACTTATTTTCGTTATTACAACTTACAGATAAAATTTTTCAAAAATATGGCAGAGCCGGAGCAATGTCAATAAAACTGCTCAATTATACAAGTTTTTTTAACGCAGTGGCAACCGCGGGCTTCGTGTTTTTGTTGTCAATGCCCATTTTGTTTAAATTTGAAGTTGTCATAATGAAAATAATATATAATATGGCAAGTTCAAACATAAAGTGACCTTTAAATGTTAAAGGTGGGATGATCCTCCCTTTAGCTTAACGGTCACTTCTATCTTATTGGGTACTCATAACAATGAAAAAAACCATTTATATGTCCGTTAAAATCCTTCCTTTAGGAAGCCCATAGGCCCATTATTACAACTTCCGTTTAAAGTTGGCTTTAGCTAAAGGTAACTTTAGCTAAAGTGGACCTTAAAGTCACCTTTAACTTTTTTTGTTATTACAACTTAATGATAAAATAAAGTTAACTTTTACAAAAATATGGCAGGGTCGGAACAATGTCGATAACATCAGGTTATGTGCCAGTTAAAAACCTGCCTTTAGTTAACGGCAAGTTGTAATAATGGCCCTATGTCTTGTAATTGATGCGGCACAGAAATTATGTATTGAAAATGGTACGTTATGCCAATGCGATGGCTACTGTAGTCTCTGATACCTCGAAATATACTCTGAGTGAGTTAACACTTGTAGCAGAGTAAATATTTTTGGAGAAAATCCATCTTATGCTGTATATTGGAAGTACAGACGTGAGGCCACGGTTCAAAACCCAGGTCAGATATCTCCAACAAAACAAATTATGATTAAATATTCCTTCGGCGTCTGCCTCTCACCAGATTTCTGAAGAGTAAATACAATTGCCATGAAAAGTTTCTCAAAAATCTGTCATTCGGAGTCGACTTTAAACTGAAGGTTTCGTCACTTTTGAATCAAATTAACACACACAACATAAGTGGTGTAGGAAGCTAGTTCGTAATCCTGACTGAAGGGTTGTAATGACTGGTTCTTGTATTGAAGACTTACATTCTTATAGTGTCCTGGATCACTGCAATATCTTCCTGCAAATGGCTGTTCAGCAGCAGAATATTTTCAGGGGAATTTAACGATGTAGTGTTAGATCAATGGTAAGCTTGTTTATGAACATCGCCTAGTTCTCCGTAAAATGGCAGATTATTAGAAAACCTCCATTACATGGGCCTTTCGTTTTGTCACAAGGATTAACACGCAAAGTGTGCTCAGATTAACTAGAGCAGGTACCAAACAATGTGTACTTAGCCATAATTTAACTGGAAATTAGCAATAAGAAGACATGAGTCATAGGAAGAGAAGTGTAAATAAAATTGCCATGAAAAAGTTTCTCACAAATCTGTTGTTCGGTGTCGACTTTAAACTGTAAGTCGCGTCACTCATGTATAAAACAACACACTGTGGTGTTAGAAGCTAGGTCGTAATCCTGACTAACCTAAACTGGTCTTTTTGTAATGACCGCCTATTTATATATTTCTATTTATTAAAATCTTTTTCTATCTTCTTTTTGTTTTTTATTTTGCAGATCTGCATTACAGGAAACTTTTTTAAGAAACGTTTAAAAATCCAATGTTAACTGAAATCCCAATTAATCACTTTTAATACATTTGAACACACCTTTATGGGACCCTTGTTATAAATTCTTTTTGAATAAAATAAGAATTTTTGTTTTTGAAAGAGATACAAAGAAACTCCCAAATGATTTCCTTAATAAATAAAAATTTAATTTTTTTTCTTGTTAAATTAAAGAACCCAACACACCCTGGCTAGCATCACATTAAAAATAATGTTGCTTCGTGAGGCATCAATTGATACACAACATAAATATGTGAACAGAAAAAAATTAAATAAATTTTTTTCATGACAGATTAAATTTCAATGTATGTACATGCATATGCTGATATGTTGATATGTTTTATTTTGCAAAACAAAAAAAAAAGGAGAATTATGTCTTAAGAATAAACCACACAATAAAAGTTCATTGAATTTTTTCTTTATATTTTCTTCCTTAACATGTCAAACATAAATGTATGTGCAGTGAACATCAAAAGGAACTGTACATATATACATAATTGGTCATTTCAAGCCTTCAGTCAGGACTATGGACCTAGCTTCCTATACCACCACCTTATGTTGTGTGGCTGGACCTTCAGTTTAAAGTCGACTCCGAACGACAGATTTTTGAGAAACTTTTCATGGCAATTTTATTTACTCAGAATTTTTGGCAGAAATCTGCTGAGAGGAAGTCACTGAAGAAATATTTTTTTTATATATTCGTCTTACGTCTAATAAGCCAACACACTACCTACTAGACTACGGCGACTATCAGCTACCAACGCTTCTAATTCAAAACCGTTTCTGCATTTCAAGCACAATGAGCATTCCTTAGTCCGTATCCCCCTAATTTTGACGAAAAAACTCGTCTTCATTTCATATTGCATGTGTTTAAACGTCTGTCTGTACACTAAGCATAAAATTCTAACAATCAACAAATTCAACTTTTAGCACTTAAGGAGAGTGCCCGAAAAAATTTACCAAATTTTGAAATTTTTTGGAATTTGTTTTCATTGTTTCAATTTTAAAAACTGGCAATGAAACAATTTTAAATTAAAAATAACGGTAATTTATTAATGCATATTTTTTAATGTACAGTTTCTTTTGATGCTCACTGTATGTATGTATACTTAGAAGTAAAATAATATATAGAACAAACCACAGATTCTTTCACTATGTATATCGATATCAATTCATTTTAACGGTTATTTTGAAAGATAAGAAGAATGTTCCATTATATCTACCATCCATACATATGTACATACATATCTTATGACATATGAATAAATTTTTCTATTAGCATTTGTCATCATTATCGAGTTCATCTTTGAAAATTTTTCTGTTTTAAAGTTTAAAGTCATTGTATTTTATGGTGATGTTGACTTTGCCCTCAGGTTCTAAAAAGCTAATGATTTTCGATTGTTATTTATTGGGTATATGCATTAATTCAAATGGATTATGTTTGATTGTGTTCTTTTTTTGATGGCACTCTACTAATATGTACCATGAATTATAGAAAGAAATTCCTATGAACAAACCCTTTATACTCGTAATCTACGTTTGGAGCAGAACTGAGCAGTACTTTTCGAATATTTACAGATCAGAATTCGAAAGAAAAAATGAATAGTCACACAGAATATGTTTCATGGTTGCTTCTCCTTCTCTTCCTCATTACGGCAACTAGGGCAGAGTTTGTTTCGTATCTTGAGGAATAGGTTTTTGTCTGTACTATAACCGGAAATGGTAGGCAACGTGTAAAGCTATCCAACATTTTCTAACTTTTAATTTTGAAACGCAGTTAGTCAGCTTGATTGGTTTAAAAACTCAAAGATCTTCTTGCTTACATACATACATAATTGGTTATTGCAACCTTTCAGTCAGGATTACGACCTAGCTTCTCACACCACTTTTGTCGCGTGTGTTAATTTTATACATGAGTGGCGGGACCTACAGTCTAAAGTCGATTCCGAACGACAGATTTTTGAGAAATTTTTCATGGCAATTTTATTTAATCTCAGAGCTTTTGCCCGAAATCTGCTGAGAGGCAGTCGCCGAAGAAATATTTTTTTCATGTTTTCGTTTTGTTGAAAATATCTGGGCTGGTGTTTGAACCGTGGCCTCATGTCTCATAAGCCAACACACTGCCTACTAGACTACGGCAACTATCAGCTACCAATGCTTCTAATATTAAACCGTTTCTACATTTCAAGCACAATTCTCATTCTTAGTCCGCATCCCCCCTAATTTTGACCAAAAAACTCGTCTTCATTTCTTGGTGCATGTGCTTCAACAGTCTAAGGTCGACTTTGAGAAATTTTTCAAGACGATTGTATTTACTCTCAGAGCTTTGCCCGAAATCTGCTGAGAGGAAGTCGCCGAAGAAGTATTTTTTCATATTTCGTTTTGTTGAAGATATCTGGGCTGGTGTTTGAACCAACCGTGGCCTCACGTCTAATAAGCCAACACACTGCCTACTAGACTAAACGCCGAAGATATGTGTCATGGTTTGGAGAATAAGCCTTTGTCCAACAGATTCTTTAAGCCACGATATTTTATAAGATGGTGGTTAATCAGGCTGCCTAGAAGCATAACATAATGCTTTTGTATGGTGATTTTCAAGGTTATGTCCCCAAAAATAGTTTAGATATTGTCAATGATTATGAATGAATTAACTTTCTTCTGATGTTTTATTTAATTTGTGATAACAATTGTATTTAAATTCAAATTAAAGGAAAACTTAATTTTTATTTGTTCTGGAATAAAAACAAATAAACGGGTGCGAAGCTTTTATTCGATCCTTTTAACTTCTGTAAAATTCACCAAAAATATTTGTACAAAAGTACTCGTCCAAACCTTTAAAGTGTACCATTATGTTGGCCACATACTGTCCAGCAAAGTTTGGATCAGGTAGATCTATCTCTAGATTTGCAATCACATCGAAATGCAATTCTTGCTGAAATTTATTCAGCAGGATATTTTGAATTAAGAAAACGCAATTGAATTGAATTCTTACAATATTTTACAAATACTTACATCAACAAATAATGGACATTTTTGATATTCTTTCTGTACAGTTCGTAAATATTGATAAAAAATGTCGGTAGGATTAAAAAGAGCTGTACAGACATCATTACGTTTTATATTGTAAACGGTAGGGTTCCAAGTATCACGATTTTTCTTTAATATTTGTATAGTAAAGGTATCCTGAAAATATGAAAAAAAGGAAGAAATAAATATTTCATGCATGTATATGTATACATTTATGGTAAATACCTCTCCTACGTTGTCAGTGCCAAGATCCTTTGTAAATAATGCCTTACCATGTGAATATATGGAACCATTTGATAAATACTCATATTTTACATTCGACATGTCAACATATCTATCAAAAAAATAGACATCAGTTCTATTGCATGGATTAAAAATATTTTCATCATGTATGTCCACGTTGTACTTGTAGGATGCCTGAAATTTCAAAAAAAAAAAATTTTTTTTCGTTTGAGTTTTCCCCAAAAACAAAATCAATTTGTCTACTCACCAACATATTCAAAGCGTTGACAATTAGTGACAACGTTAGCAACAATTTATTGAACATTACGAAGTTGAAATAAAACCGTTAATAATACTTGTGAACCTGTAAGGCTGTATTTATATTAAAAAAAACCCCGTATACGTTAATACCAAACGGTTGTTGTTGTTAAAGTATTTTTTAATAGGGGATGTTATTTGCAATAACACGAGAATTATAGGTTATAATTAAATTTTAATGGCAGCCATTAACCAAAATAAGTGTAATAATTAGTTTATCGATCAAGCAAATAAATACCTGATACGCTACAGACAGTGAACGGCAAAAGTTATTCGTAAAGTTTGGTTTTATTGACTTGGGATTTTACAGACTTTTCTGCATTTTCCCTATGTACGGTGTTGGTTTATTAGGCGTGAGGCCGTGCCCAGATAAATCAGATAAAACGAAATGAAAAACAAAATATTTCTTCCGGCGACTTCCTCTCAGCAGTCTTCTGGAATAGCTCTGAGAGCAAATAAAATTGCCATGAGGTGTAGTAGGCTCTTAGTGTGTTGGCTGGTAGTTTGATAGCTTATTACACATGCTTCGGTTTAAAGCCCAGGTCAGATACATACATAATTGGTCATTGCAACCCTTCAGTCAGGATTACGACCTAGTTGCTCACACCACTTATGTTGTTTGTGTTAATTTTATACATGAATGGCGGGACCTACAGTTTAAAGTCGACTTCGAAAGACAGATTTTTGAGAAACTTTTCATGGCAATTGTATTTACTCTCAGAGCTTTTGCCCGAAATCTGCTGAGAGGAAGTCGCCGAAGAAGTATTTTTTCATATTTCGTTTTGTTGAAGATATCTGGGCTGGTGTTTGAACCAACCGTGGCCTCACGTCTAATAAGCCAACACACTGCCTACTAGACTAAACGCCGAAGATATGTGGCATGGTTTGGAGAATAAGCCTTTGTCCAACAGATTCTTTAAGCCACGATATTTTATAAGATGGTGGTTAATCAGGCTGCCTAGAAGCATAACATAATGCTTTTGTATGGTGATTTTCAAGGTTATGTCCCCAAAAATAGTTTAGATATTGTCAATGATTATGAATGAATTAACTTTCTTATGATGTTTTATTTAATTTGTGGTAACAATTATATTTAAATTCAAATTAAAGGAAAACTTAAATTTTATTTGTTCTGGAATAAAAACAAATAAACGGGTGCGAAGCTTTTATTCGATCCTTTTAACTTCTGTAAAATTCACCAAAAATATTTGTACAAAAGTACTCGTCCAAACCTTTAAAGTATACCATTATGTTGGCCACATACTGTCCAGCAAAGTTTGGATCAGGTAGATCTATCTCTAGATTTGCAATCACATCGAAATGCAATTCTTGCTGAAATTTATTCAGCAGGATATTTTGAATTAAGAAAACGCAATTGAATTGAATTCTTACAATATTTTACAAATACTTACATCAACAAATAATGGACATTTTTGATATTCTTTCTGTACAGTTCGTAAATATTGATAAAAAATGTCGGTAGGATTAAAAAGAGCTGTACAGACATCATTACGTTTTATATTGTAAACGGTAGGGTTCCAAGTATCACGATTTTTCTTTAATATTTGTATAGTAAAGGTATCCTGAAAATATGAAAAAACAAAAGGAAGAAATAAATATTTCATGCATGTATATGTATACATGTATGGTAAATACCTCTCCTACGTCGTCAGTGCCAAGATCCTTTGTAAATAATGCCTTACCATGTGCATGTATGGAACCATTTGATAAATATTCATATTTTACATTCGACATGTCAACATATCTATCAAAAAAATAGACATCAGTTCTATTGCATGGATTAAAAATATTTTCATCATGTATGTCCACATTGTACTTGTACGATGCCTGAAATTTAAAAAAAAAATTGTATCGTTTGAGTTTCCCCCAAAATGAAAATCAATTTGTCTACTCACCAACATGGTCAAAGCGTTGACAATTAATGACAACGTTAGCAACACTTTATTGAACATTACGAAGTTGAAATAAAACCGTTAATAATACTTGTGAACCCGTAAGGCTGTATTTATATTAAAAAAACCCCGTATACGTTAATACCAAATGGTTGTTGTTGTTAAAGTATTTTTTAATAGGAGATGTTATTTGCAATAACACGAGAATTATAGGTTATAATTAAATTTTAATGGCAGCCATTAACCAAAATAAGTGTAATAATTAGTTTATCGATCAAGCAAATAAATACCTGATACGCTACAGACAGTGAACGGCAAAAGTTATTCGTAAAGTTTGGTTTTATTGACTTGGAATTCTACAGATTTTTCTTCATTTTCCTTAGGTACGGTGTTGGCTTATTAGGCGTGAGGCCGTGGTTCAAAACCCAGCCCAGACAAATCAAACAAAACGAAATATATAAAAAAATATATTTCCTCCGGCGACTTCCTCTTAGCAGCCTTCTGAAACAAGTTTTGAGGGTAAATAAAATTGCCATGAAGTAGTAGTTGGCTGGTAGTGTATTGGCTGCTAGTTCGTTGTTTTATTACACATGAGACCTCGTTTCAAACCCCAGGTCAGATATGTCCAACAAAACGAAATATTAAAAAATATTTCTTCGGCGACTTCCTCTCAGCAGATTTCCGATAACTCTGAAAGTAAATAAAATTGCCATAAAGTGTAGTTGGCTAGTAGTGTGTTTGCTTATTAGACATTCGTCAACGGTTCAAACCACAGCGGCGAATTCTTCGCAGCAGTCTTCTGGAATAAGCTCTGAGAGTAAATAAAATTGCCTTGAATAGTTTCTCAAAAATCTGTTTTTCGGAATCGACAGTAAACTGTAAAATTAAATACACAACAGGGGTGCTATGAGAAATTAGGTTGTAATCCTGACTATAGGGTTGCAATGACCAATTAAATAAGTAAATAAGAGAAACTGCAAATGTTAGCAAATGGACCCAGCAAATTTCTTTATAATGCGATCCACAAGAACAACTGTATCTGCTCTTGTTTCATGGAGAGCAGTACTACGAGCAGTTATGTAATGGTAAGAATGACTTGCAAGTGTATCCGGTGAAATGTGAATCTGGTCGAATTCCTTTAGAAAAACAGAAGAGAACTCTGGCCCAAAAAGTTCCCGCCTGTTTGAGTACTTAAAGGCGAACACTTTTTAAATTGTGTTTGAGGGTCAGGTTTTGTTTTAATTCGTTTAATTTTCAAGTGTGAAAACAATATATGGATCGACTTCCTTTAGAAAAACAGAAGAGGGCCCTAGCACACACAAAAGTTCTCGCCTCAGAGACGAGTACTTTTTAAGTTGGGTTTGTGAGTAAAGTTTTATTTTAATTCGTTTAATTTTTAAATGTTTGCACAATACATGGATCCTGGTGGTTGTTATTATTTTCGAAATACATCGTAAGATGCGGAAGAATTTTCATTCGAATCGAAGTACATAATAACTATCCCCCCCCCCGCCCCCCTATATATTTTAGTTCCACTAACTTCTATAAAATTTCCCAAAAATGTTCGTGCAAATGTACTCATCTATACTCTTGAAGTATACAACTATAATGGAATTTTATTCACCACCTAAGTTCGGGAAGGGAATACTCACGTCCAATTCTGCAGTTCGATTGAAGAAAAATTCATGCTGAAATTTATTAAAAGAAAACATTTTTGGTTTTTATAAATGAATTTGTATAAGTCATGCAATACTTACACCAACAAAAATTGGACATTTTCGATTTTCTTTAGAAACATCTATTAAATATGGGCTCCACATTTCGGAAGACTAAAAAAGAACTTGACAGGCATCTGATCATTCAATGTTGTGTACGGTCGGTGACCATTTATCGCGATCTTTTTTGACCAATTGTATCGAAAGATTATCCTAAATTTTAAAGAAAGACGATGTATACATACATACATAATTGGTCCTTACAACCCAACAGTCAGGCTTACGACCTATTTTACCACAGCACTTATCTAGTGTGCGTTAATTTCCTACAAGAGTGGCTAGACCTACAGTTTAAAGTCGACTTCGAACGACAGATTTTTGAAAACTCAGAGTTTTTGCGAGAAATCTGCTGAGAGGAAGTCGCCGAAGAAATATTTTTTCATACTTCGTTTTGATGTTTGACCTGGGGTTTGAACCGTGGCCTTACGTCTAATAAGCCAACACACTACGTACTAGACTATGGCGACTTTTTATTTGCATAGTATTTGTAAATACCTCTCCAGTATGTTTATTGCCGAGATCATTTATCCAAAATATAAAAATTGTTTCGAACCGTTCGGCGTTGTACGCCTTGACAATTAGTAACAACGTTAGTAATACTGTTTTCACCATTACGATATGGAAGTTAAACTGTTATTAATATTTGTGAGGCTTGTAAGGCTCTGTTTATATTAAAAAAAAAACAAAAAACTCGGTTTTGTTAATCATATGATTTAGCATTGTTAACCTTATTTGTTTGTATAATTAATCGCATGAATTTAAGCAAGATGAGATTATTATTTAAATATAATGATTAACTAAAACGTATGGTATAATTAAATTATTGATCAAACACGAATGCGAAAATTCACATGATACGATACATGTAGAACGTCTTGGAATTTTTTCTACATTTAGATGCAGATTCTGTTCGCAGAATTTTAATTCCATAATATTTTGTTGGGTTTTAGATTGAGTTTTATAGGAGAATTATAAGCATGTAAGACGATGTAAACATAGGGGTCAGTGTTTCGTATCAACAAGACATATCGCTTTAGATACATATATCGCTTTGCCTCGATATATATCGCTTTACAACGATATATAGGTGTTTGCATCGAGATATATTGCTTTACATCGATATATATCGCTTTACATCACATTTATCGGTTTGCATCGATATATGGCGATGCTTCTCATCGATATTTTTCGCTCTGTATCGATATTTATCGCTTTGTGTCGATATTTATCGGTTTGCATCGATATCTATCGCTTTTCATCGATATATATCGCTTTGCATCGATATTTATCGCTTTGCATCAATTTATATCGCTTTACATCGATATATATTGCTTTGCATCGATATTTATCGCTTTGCATCGATATTTATCGCTTTGCATCAATATTTATCGCTTTGCATTGATAAATATCGACATCGCTTTGCATAAATATATATCGCGTTGTATCGATATATATCGGTGTTTGCATCGAAATATATCGCTTTGTTTCGATATTTATAGCTTTGTATCGATATTATATATCGCTTTGCATTGATATTTATCGCTTTGCATCGATATTTATCGCTTAACATCGCTATATATTGCTTTGCATCGATATTTATCGCTTTACATCCATATTTATCGCTTTACATAGATATTTATAGCTTCATATCGATATATATCGATTTGCATCGATATTTATCGGTTTTCATCGATATATATCGCTTTACATCGATATATATCGCTTTACATCGATATATATCGCTTTGCATCGATATATATCGCTTTGCATCGATATTTATCGCTTTGCATCGATATATATCGCTTTGATTCGATATCTATGGCTTCACATCTATATATATCGCTTTGCACCGATATTTATCGCTTTGCACCGATATTTATCGCTTTTATCGATATTATATATTTCTTTTCATCGATATTACATATTGCTTTGCATCGAGTTATATCGATATCGCTTTACAGCGATATATCAATCGATTCTACTATGCCTTTTATCCTAATAAATATTCTTAATCGTATATTTGTTGCTGAAGTTATAATAATACATGTCAAAGAAACATGATAACGCTGTTCTTAGGGCCTCAAAATCGTGCTATTTGACACCAAGCGATTTTTTTCGTGCTTAGTGAAACCTCGAGTAAAAATTCGGGTTTCTTACTGAGACACCTTTTAGTATTAAAATCAATTATTTTCTTTATAAACTTTGTGGATCGCCGCTGCCCGTTTATATCCGTATTAAAAGAAAAATTCCTTGATTAGTATTCAGAAATCATTATTTGCTTAGTAGACTCTTTGTAAGTCCTTTGTCGATTTACATTTGTATTAAAAAAAACTTTTAACAATTTTACAAATTTCAGTTAATTAAGTTAAATTATTTAAAATAGTATTAGTAACTATTAATAGGAGGTAGTATTTTTGTTTTATTAAACAAAATTCTTAAAAAAGGTATTCAAAAAATAATTTGTGCTTAATAAGCTTTTCGTAAGTCTCTTATAGGTTAAAAATAAGTCGTCCTCACTTTAAACCATTACTCTGGACTTAAACATTTAATTATTTATTGTGTTCGAATAATATCAAATTTTTATGAACACAATAATAATTGTAAACAATGTTAACAACCAAGATAATCAATTAATACAACTATTTTATCACCATTCATACAATTTTTAAAAATATTAGCGTTTATTATTTCCTATTTTCTTTATTTTTAATATGCAATCGTTAATTGTTTAATTAAAATAATTTATGAATGCAATTAATTTGTTGCAGAAATATTCATTTTAATGCATCAGAAACATTGTAACGCTAAGGTTTAGGGATTGTATTACCAAATTCAGGTCAATAAGGCCGAATAACTAATTTGGTGTTTATGAATACGAATTCTTAATAAACGTTTATTAAACTTACACAGTAATGAGAATATGTACGTTATTTCATAACTACATTCAATACCTATGATAAGTTGTTTGTAGTAAGAACTGTCCAAATTCTGTGACCCTTCCCTGTTCGCAAATCTTTCCGCCATTTTTAGCCAACGCAATAGTGGATGTGTGTAGTCGCTGAAGTCTAGTAGGTGGTGTGTTGGCTTATTAGACGTAAAGCCAGGGTTCAAGCCCCAGGCCAGACATCAAAACAATATACAAAAAGTATTTCATCGGTGACATCCTCTCAGCAGATTTCTGGCAAAAACTCTGAGAGTAAATAAAATTGCCATGATCAAAAATCTGTCGTTCAGAGTCGACAAGAAACTGTAGGTTCCGCCGCTCATGTATAAAATTAACACACACAATGTAAGTGGTGTGAGAAACTAGGTCGTAATCCTGACTGCAGGGTTGTAATGGCCAATTATGTTTTGTATGTATCATAGGCATCATAATATTGTTACGAAAATGAAGAATCTAAATACAGCAGACTGTTTACTCTGCCATATAAAAGCCAAGGCAAAGCAGGCGACGGAGTTAGTGAAGTTCAGTCAGTCTTGTGTGAAGACTCGGTGTGTTTGAAGAGAGTAATCCTGGTCTCCGTTACAAAGATCTGTCGAACAATTGTTAGTAATTGTTATTGTTTATGCAGATAGAGAATAACAAAGAAAAGCAATTGTTGTTGTTTACATAAAGTTGTGAACAGTGGCACGTAGAATTGTGCGAATAATACAGAATTTTAATTAAAACACAAATTTATTTTTATTTTATTTACAATCTACGAGCTCATATTTTATGAGTTCGTGGAACTGTTTTCGCCTACGTTGGGCACTATTTTCCTGGACCATTCTACTGCTTTAAGTGGTCTTTTGAGTCAAGCATAAATTGATGGACTCATGTTCTGTAATGAACAAACAAGGCACTCATCTCTTTTAAAGCGGCAATCAATTCAGCAGCTCATTACCTTTCGTCATTAGATTATCGAATACGAATTTGTCGATTTTTATCACTAGAGTGCAAGGCCACCTTCAAAGTCTACCCTACGAAAGAACAGACTCGCTTTGTGTAGAATTGAACGATGAACCCCATGCTTATAAATTCATCGTTTACTAATATTGGCTGCTAATTTTGTGACCATTCATGTACCGCCATAAAGATTTTATTTGTGAATGCGGTTGATAAAGTACACAGTTTTGATCAATTTTGTCCACACGTCTGTGGGGGATTTGCATGTCACATTAAAATTAATTTCGAATGCAATGTTGTTGGTTTATGTACATTTTTACAATTTAATTGTAAAATATTACAATCTGATAATAATTTTCAAATTCATGTAATCTAAGCATATACCCCCGGCTATAAATAATGTTTTTTTAAAATGATTTCTTATTTCCTATTTTTTTATTTGTTTTCATTCAATTGTCTGACTTTGTTGGACTTGCATTCAGAAACGAAAATCTTAATTAAAAAGACGTATCTTTTTTTTTTGATATCAAAAGCCTCATTGTTGACCTTCAGCGGGTACTTGTTGATGGCAGGTGTTGGTACTCAGACAAAAAAATTATTTTTTAATCTTAGGAAGTCATTTATGTAAATAATGTTTATAAATAAAAAAAAACAGGGTGTGTCTCTCTAACGTAATTTATGCAATAATGTTAAGCGCGTTTCAAATCGAGATAAGCAAGGAATTTTTTTTAATAAAATGAACACCAAAGTATTATGTTTAGGTGTGTAATAACTATGATTGGCTATTGAAATTCGTTAAAAATTATGCGGTGGATTCTATTTTAATAAATTGTTTAATTGATTAAGTAACAAAATGCTTGAGGCTGGCCAATTTGTATGTAGACTGCAACATATAGAGGTCCTTGCAATACAGATTTGGATGTCTACAATAGACATGATGGAAATGATGTACTATTCGTCTGCTAGTGTTGTCAAGTGATGACCAAATCTACATAATCTCTTGTCTAGGGGGAATCTGGATAGTAGCTTCAGTCATCAGTCTTCAAAGTTATTTTTTTTGAAGACCTGTTGGCTTTTGAAGACTACTGTCAGTGTACCCTTTGTTCTCTTTTTAAGACAGTTACTTAGCCGGAGAACTTGTCCCTTGCCCCGGGCGAAATTCTACTTTGCCCACCAAGAATTTTATGTCCCAGTTAAAGCATGGTGGAGTCGCCGTAGTCTAGTAGGTAGTGTGTTGGCTTATTAGACGTAAAGCCAGGGTTCGAGCCGCAGGCCAGACATCAAAAACAAAATACAAAAAGTATTTCTTCGGCGACTTCCTCTCAGCAGAATTCTGGCAAAAACTGTGAGAGTAAATAAAAAAAATTGCCATGAAAAGTTTCTCAAAAATCTGTCGTTCGGAGTCGACTTTAAACTGTAGGTCCCGCCACTCATGTATAAAAACTAACACACACAACAAAAGTGGTGTGAGAAACTAGGACGTTGTACAATGGGTCAATTCTACCTCCGGGTACTGTACTGGTCTTAATTGACAAGTACACGTCCTCTAACCTAACCTTACCTAACCTAAAGCATGGATTGAATGAAATCTTTGCATTTAGTCTCGCTGCAATTTCAGCTTCAGAATTGCTTTCAGAACCGATGTTCTAGGTTCTGTCTCTTCTAGGTAACTGGAGTGACTAGAGTGAGTCTAGTTTGTATACCTTCACACTCAGATAACACCTAAGTACATAATCATTCTGATTAAAATTAAAACTAAGATTGATAAATGATCCTAGAGTAGCAAGGTTAAATTTCTTGACTGCAAACCAAAGCTTTCCATTACAACTAAAGACAAACAATTTATCATTATAGTTTTTCATACCTTAATAATCCATTACTAGTCCATTCAGAAGTCCCATGACGAGCACCAGAGATGGTAATACCAACAACGAACATTCTGGGAAATATATATTAAAACGCACTTAGCAAGGTTGCTTACCAGTATACCGAAGACAATATTCTAAATTTTTATAATTTTTCACAGAGGCCATAATAACACATGGTAACCCTATTATCCTAGAATCTGCTGCAGTAGTCAAAAATACCCTGTTTAGCTGTAAAAATCTGATGAAAAATTCCTCTACTCTTTTTAAAAAAATTCTAGAAACAATAAAAAAGTGGAACCAGCGAAAAAGGGACCTGGTGTGATCGATTGCAATCACAATAATCGTACAAATACAATACACACATGGGGGTTTTTCCTTCTTTACAATTCTTTGCAAATAATATTCTAGAATC
The DNA here is from genome assembly GCA_932273835.1 of Sarcophaga variegata. Classification (NCBI taxonomy): domain Eukaryota; kingdom Metazoa; phylum Arthropoda; class Insecta; order Diptera; family Sarcophagidae; genus Sarcophaga; species Sarcophaga variegata. The sequence continues at coordinate 110,842,942 of OW026362.1, read as the reverse complement.
TGCTGCAGTAGTCAAAAATAACCAGTTTACCTGTAAACACCTGATGGACAGTTCCTTTAGGACTACTCACAGAGGACAAAATAACAGTTGGCAACCCTATTATTCTAGAATTTGCTGCAGTAGACAAAAATAGTATGAGTAGCTGTACACACCTAATGGACAGTTCCTTTAGGACAACTCGCAGAGGCCATAATAAAACATGGCAATACTATTTTTCTAGAATCTGTTGTAGTAGATAAAAATAGCTTGTTTAGCTGTAAAAATCAGATGTAAAATTCCTTTATGACCACTTTAATATTTTTAAATAAATTCTAGAAACAATAGAAAAGTGTGTCAAGCGAAAAAGGAACCTGGTGTAATCAAGCGCAATCACAATAATCGTGCAAATACAATACACACATGAGATTTTTTCCTTCTATACAAATAAGACCTCAAGTATATTCAAAATTTCACATGATCTGCTTCAAACTGTAACTTAATTCTTCAAGTGTACTAAAGAAAAATCATGTAAAATTATACAGATTTCTTGTTAAAACTTTAAGGTATATTAGACCTTCGGCCATAACCCCTGTAGGGGTTTCTTTTGAAAATATTTTTAATATTTTTTTTCACACTCAAATCTAATGACTTGTTATTGGTTTTTCGTTGTCTTTTTATGATTTACAAAGCACTTCAACTTTAACTACCGACCATTAAATATTAAAGACCTTAAAGAAACAAGCGTTCAATTAATTTATTGGGTAATCAAATGCAGGTGTTGCCACTTTAGCCCTTTTGAACATGATCTTAAACGTGAATTGCCATGCATTTTATAGTATTTATGAATAAAAAAAAATATTAAAAAAAACTTCATGATTTCCTAAGGTTAAGGTCTTTTTGTTTTTACTTTCGAAAGATTTTTACAACATCATTTAATTGTTTAAGTATTTTAAGATTTCATTTATCAATAATTGAATATAATAATAATGATTGTTTTTTCTTTTTTTTCTCTTTTTAGGTATGTATCTCCACTAGTTAACAATAACAATACATATGTTAATGGTCAGGAACCCCTCTCTTTATATCTCTCTATACATACCGTATAAGTGGATAAGTATGAAACCTAGTGAATTCAACACTTTTTTTCTTTTATTTATTGTACAAAAAACATTTAAATTAAATCCAATTAATTTCAATATCAATTTGTAATACTCGTACACAATAGATTTTATGTTCCCCTTTAGCACATTTTCACAATACACATGACATTCGCATTAATTGAGTTCAATTCATGTGATTTTATACCAAAAGAAAAAAATAAAACGCTAGTCTGTTAAAAGAATTAAAATCTACAATTAAAAATAAAAAGAGAAATAAGAATTCCATTGTAAATCTTTTTAAATCTATTAAAAATTGCAGTCACTTGCATGGACTTTTATAATATGACTCGCCTTTACAGGCGTCATGAAAAGGAACAATTCAGTTTTCAAAGTTCTCAACATGGATTGTGGTCATCCATAGGTTTATAAGTTTAAAAGCCATTATTACGGTTTGCCGTTAAAGTTGGTTTTAGTATAAGATAACTTTAGCTAAAGTGAACTTTAAAGTCAGCTTTAACTTCTTTCCGTTATCACAACCTCCAGTTAAAATAAAGTTAACTTTTTAAAAAATATGCTAAAGTGAATTTTAAAGTCAGCTTTAACTTCTTTTCGTTATTATAACCGAATGATAAAATAAAGTTAACTTTTTCAAACATATGGCAGTGCCGGAGCAATGTTTTTTTAAAACCCAGTGTGTCTGCTCATTTTGTTTATATTTGAAGTTTCCATATTGAAAATAATATATAATATGGCAAGTTCAGACATAAACTTAACTTTAAAAGCTGCTGGCAGAATGATCTTCCCTTTAGCTTAACGCTAACTTCTACCTTATTGTCCACTTATACTACTGAAAAACAATTTATCTGCCCGTTAAAATCCTGCCTTTAGTTAAAGGCAAGTTCTAATAATGGCCCTTAATTGATCACTACAACTCTTTGTTAGGGTTAGGACCTAGCAACTCACACCATCCATGTTGTGTGTGTTAATTTTATCCATAAACGACAGGACCTACTACAGCATAAAGTCGACTCCGAACGACAGATTTTTGAGAAACTTTTCATGGCAATTTTATTTATTCCCAGAGTTTTCGCCAGAAATCTTCTCAGAGGAAGTGACCGCAGAAATATTTCTTCATATTTCGTTTTGTTAGACATATCTGACCTGTGGTTTGAACCCAGGCCTCACGTCATAAACCAACACACTACCTACTAGACTACAGCGGCTTCAATCAAAGAAGAAGAAAAGCAATCCAAATTACTAGAAAAAATATTATGGTTGCTTGTGTCTGTTTAATATTTCAAAACTCATTAAAAAATACTCCTTTGCACCGGGTCTACATACATATGTTCTTGGCAAAATATACAAATTGCTTCCTCATATGTTATATTAGCTGAAGTAACTAATTCTTCTTTCTACATCTAGAGAAATGGATCGGTGGAAACACATTTGACTTCAAATATTTTTCGACAAAAATTTTTTGGTATCGAAAATTTTTTTTTTTTTTGAGAAACTCATAGGACCCTATATTGAAATTAACAGTGAAAACGCTCAAAAATTTTTGAGAAAATTTTTGCTAACAAAGTAAAAGATCCTAAAAGTTTTTCCTTAGAATTGAAAACGGTTGAGCTTATATAGGACATCGCACTAATGGTTTCCTCTTTTCTACCAAATCCTAAACATGTCCTAATAATTGGTTACTATACAGTATTTAACATCCACATTGTACCTTGTCCTTGTACTCACAATGTCTAAGACCTCCGGCTGTAGACACACAATGGTAAAAAGGGATTTATGTCAATGCCGGGTTTCTATTCAATCGTAGTTGCCGTAGTCTAGTAGGTAGTGTGTTGGCTTAGTAGACATAAGGCTTCAGTTCAAACCCCAGGTCAGATATCTCCAACTAAACGGAAATATAAAAAAAAATATTTCTTCGACGACTTCCTCTCAGGCGATTTCTGACAAAAACTCTGAGAATAAATAAAATTGTCATGAAAAGTTTCTCAAAAATCTGTCGTTCGGAGTCCATTTTAAAATATAGGTCCCGCCACTCATGTATAAAATTAACGCACACAACATAAGTGGAGTGAGAAGCTAGCTCATAATCCTGACTGAAGGTTTGTAATGACCAATAATGTATGTGTGTATCAATGCCTGGACCAACATTCCCTATCGCTTCCAAGACCTTAAAAGTTTATCCAGGTTTGTGGAACACAACAACCACCTATTTTCATTTAAAGTGAAAGTTCGAGGCCAGTCTTATGCCAAGTCTGTTTAGATCCAGTCCTTATGGGAAACAAATCTTGCTACCTCATCATCTCTGGGCTAACGTATGTATTTCTACAGAAAGATTAAAGGAAGTCCCCATATATCAAGTACATAACATAATTGGTCATTACGACTTTTCAGTCAGGATTACGACCAGAGGTCAGCAATGAGTATTCAAAACGATGAGTAGATTCGAATCATACTTATAATTTCTGATACTTATACGCATTCATACTTATTTTAATGTCATACTCATACTACTTATATTCAAAGTTTGAAGTACTCATCATTTATAAGTATTATAAGTATTTTTCTAAATTTATGAATCTGAATGAGTAAGCGTATGAATCAAACATAGTTCGAATGTTATGAGTTTGATGTCAACGTTGTACTCATACTCATTGCAACTTGTACTTATAAATCAATGTTGTACTGTGTACGAATGAATCAGAGTAGTTGGATTTCAATACTGTTGACTCACTCATAATCAAAAGGGATTCATTGCTTGTTGTGTGTGTTAATTTTATACATGAGTGAGAAACTCTCCATGGCAGTTTATTTACTCTCAGAGTTTTATTCAGAAATCTGTTGAGTGAAGTCGCTAAAGAAATATTTTTTGATATTTCGTTGTGATGTCTGACCTGGGGTTTGAACCGTGGCCTCACATCTAATAAGCCAACACACTAGACCTACTAGACTACGGAAACGATTTTTATAGCTTCATTAATAGTGTTCAGCTTAGTCTTAATTATCTAGAAAAACCGTCCTATGTTTTTAACTTTGATTCACATTCCAAGCCTTCTTAAACGGCACATCAAACCAAATAGTTTGTCAGAACTCAGCACAAGAGGGCGTGCGAGTTCCTCAATACAACTTGAGACGTCCTCAATCAAAAAAAAATCTACTACAAAAGTCTGAGAGGTTAAGGAAAAAAATGAAAACAAAATAAAAATAAAAACATTCCTATTGTTTGATTTGTATAAAATTGTTTGTATAAAAAAAATTCTTTGTTAATTATCGGAAAAATTAGAAAAAAAAAAAATTGAAAAGTAAAATGGAAATTCCAAAAATAAACGCTTACGATTGTCTCTTAAGTAAGGCGCAACGGGACCGCATGGGTATGACCGCAACCGGTGACAATGAAGTTCCCGGTGATGTCCGTGGTCTGGAAAGACTGCAGCATAAAAAATTTAATAAAGGCCTTGCCTTCAATTTGGCAGAACGACAATTGCTGGGTATACATGGATTACTGCCAGCTGTTGTTAGAACCACTGAAGAACAAGTCGCACACTGTAAAATACTATTGGATCGCTTGGAAAACAATTTGGATAAATATATGTACTTAAGCAATTTAGCCGAACACAATGAACGTCTCTATTATCAAGTTATACTCTCAGATGTTGCGGAAATCTTGCCATTGGTATCTACACCCACTGTGGGCTTGGCTTGTCAAAACTACGGTTTGATTTTCCAAAGACCAAAAGGTCTGTTCATAACTATTAAGGATAAGGGCCATGTCTATGATGTTCTCAAGAACTGGCCCGAAACTGATGTGCGTGCTATCGTGGTTACAGATGGCGAACGTACTTTAGGTTTTGGTGATTTAGGTGCTCATAGCATGGGTATCGCTGTGGCTAAATTAACATTGTATGTCGTCTTGGGTGGTTTTAAACCCAGCCATTGTTTGCCAATTACTTTGGATGTTGGCACGAACTCTGAGTTGTTACTTAAGGATCCGCTTTATATAGGCATACGTGAGCAACGTGCCACTGATAACGCTTATGATGAATTTATTGACGAGTTTATGTGTGCTGTTGTGCGTCGTTGCGGCCAGAATTGTTTGATACAAATGGAGGATTTCGGCAATAAGAATGCATTCCGTTTGCTAACCAAATATCGTAATGATTATTGCGCTTTCGTTAATGATATTCAGGGTAATGCTGCAGCTGTAGTTGCTGGCTTAATGGCTTCACTTAAAATCAAAGGGACTAAATTTGACGAGGACCGGGTCTTATTTTTCGGCGCCGGTCAAGCAGCATTGGGCACGGCCCATTTATATTTGATCGCTTTGATGAAATACGGACTCAGTGAGATTGAAGCAAAGAAATGTGTTTGGCTGTTTGATAGTAAAGGTCTTGTTGTACAAAACCGTCCCGCTGGCGGTTTAAATGAGCAAAAATTAGCCTTTGCTCAGGACCACAAACCGGTCGACGAGTTGGACGAAGTTGTACGTATTATACGTCCCAGTGTTCTAATTGGTGCTGCATCTAAAGGAAGTGCCTTTAAACCAAAAATTCTACGCATGATGGCTGAGTTTAATGAAAGGCCCGTTATTTTTGCCTTATCAAATCCAACCTCCAAATCCGAATGTACTGCTGAGCAGGCCTATAAATACACTAACGGTAAATGTATCTTTGCATCTGGGTCTCCTTTTAAATCGGTTGCGTATAAAAGTAAAATGCTTCACCCCAGCCAGTGTACTGATGCATACATATTTCCCGGTGTTGCTTTAGGTGTTGTAAGTGCCGGTATGCTGACTATACCAGAAGAAGCATTTCTCTTAGCCGCTGAACGTCTAGCTGACATGTGTACTGACGAAGATCTTGCGAAAGGTTCACTTTATCCGCCATTGAGCAAATTAATCGACTGCTCTCTTAACATTGCTGTTTGTGTTATGGAGTATGCCTATGATAATGGTATCGCTAGCTTACGTCCGGAACCATCTGATAAACTCAATTTTATCAAATCCCAAATGTATGATTTTTCCTATCCGTCATCTGTTTCACAAGGATATTCATGGGACAACACATAACCATTTTGAAATACCAAAATATTTTCCTTTTCTCCAAAATTGTTTAAACGTTGAAGTTGCAATAAAGTTTATAATGCTGTAGTAAGATACATTCCGATATCGGTTCTTTTCTCTTAACTTTTGTACATTGAGAAATTTATGACATTCTATTATTGTAGCTAGTTTCATAGATGCAGCACATTCATATGCCATGCATATGTTGCAATGTATTTTAGCACAACGAATGTGTTTCCGATTGCAGCTTGAATGGCTCATCACCAGTTGATTCTAGATGTTACGTTTTTACTCCTTAAAACCGTTTAAAATATGAGCTCGTAGATTGCAAATAAATTTAAAATAAATTTGTGTTTAGTTTTAATTTTAAAATTCTTTATTATTCGCACAATTCTGTGTGCCACTGTTCACAACTTGGTGTAAACAACAACAATTGCTTTTATTTGTTATTTCTCTGTTTATACCCTTTGCATAAACAATAACAATTACTAGACAATTATTCGTCAGATCTTTGTAACAGAGATCTTCAAACCACGATTACTCTCTTCAAACACACCGCGTCTTCACACAAGACTGACTAAACTTCACTCATTCATGGCGCACTTCGTCAAAAAATTATGAGCGTGAGGCCGAATCAGTAGTATATCCGCCATTTTTTTTTACTCTGCATCTATGCTCAGTTAGATCGTGTAGTTTCCTCTGTAAGTTTCAAGAATTTGTCAGAATATATTAGATTTTCTAGCTTATGATCTAGTGTCCATGGAATGCTTTTGCTTTGATTCATTGTGTATGTTCGCATACCGTTCAGTATGGTTATAAACTGAAGTGAATTCAGGTATTCTTGTTTTGCTCTTACCCGTTGCATCTGTATATTGGGTTGTCATAAGATTAGTTATCTTGGAAGGCACGTTCTTGTGCCTGGGTGTTTTTGATTTCAATTTAAACTCACAGTGACACTTAGGCCGCCTAATGTGCTTGTAGTTCTTGTGAGATTGACTTGAAGTTAGTATACGACTTTCGCGGCAAACTGAAGAAATAGGGTCAGTGTTTACTAGGCATCAGGTCGCGTAAGAATTCCAAGCAGTGAGCAAACAGATTTGCTTTCCAGGAGTGAAGCTTCCAGATCTTTGATGATATCAGAGCTTTTTTGTGGAATGGTAGCAGGAGTTTGGAAATTTTACTTTAGGAAGAATAGCAACATGTAGATGCTTTTGATAGTTGGAGGCTCCTTTTAATTCAGTTGAGATTATTGAGTTATGCATCAGATTATCTAAAAATTGCTTGGGAATTGTAATCGACTTTCTGACCTGGCATTCTGGACTTGAAGTATATTTGTAAAGAATAATAATTGCTTCCAGAATCGCTTCAAAAATCGAATCACTAGAACACATGCTAAGAATCTGTGTCTCATTAACGCAGTTCAGAAGCATGCAGTTCGTTTCTTTTGGGGTACTACGATGGGATAGGAATACCGTGGAGGTAATTTATATAAAGGGTCCGCCAAATAACTTTATTTTTTTGAAAATGCTTTAAAAAAAAAACTACTGAATATTTTCTCAAATTTCTTTTTTTATTTGAAAGTACAATCCTTCCTGTTAATAATGGAAAATAATTTCATTCAAATGGCTGCCTCGGCTGGCCATGCAGTAGCCTCCACGATCGATCCAATTTTAAGCACATTATCGATTGTGTACAGCTGTATTTCACAAATGGCTTCACGAATATTGTCCTTTAAAGCGTCAATTGTCTCTGGCTTGTCGGCGTAACACTTATCTTTGACGGCACCCCACAAATAATAGTCCAACGATGTCAAATCGCAGCTCCGAGGTGGACAAACGACATCAGCTCTGCGGCTGATAATGCGATCTTCAAAAACAGGGCGCAAAACATCGAGTGTAGCTTCAGCTGTGTGGCACGTAGCGCCGTCCTGTTGAAACCAAATGTTGCCAATATCCTCCTCTTCAATTTTTGTGAACAAAAATTCGTTCAAGATGGCCCGATAACGATCGCCATTGACTGTAACGGCCACGCATTGATCATTTTCGAAGAAAAATGGCCCAATTATGCCTCTGGACCAAAATCCGCACCAAACAGTGACTCGTTTTGGGTGCGTCGGCTTTTCAATGTATGCGTGCGGGTTTTCTGTGCCCCAAATGCGACAATTTTGCTTGTTTACATACCCGCCAAGATCAAAATGAGCTTCATCTGAAAATACGATTTTTTTGCCAAAATCGGCATCTTCTGTAAGTCGATCGCAGGCCCACTTAGCCAAGCGAAAACGCATTGGATGGTCAATTGGCTTCAACTCCATATTCGTTCAGCGGAAGGATAAAACTAATTATCTGTCAAATCAGACATGAGCTAAGTGTTACCATTCACGAAATAAGCACTAGTTGAAAAAAAAAACGTTAGATGGCGGACTCGATACAACAATTCGACTAACTTTCCAAGACGAATGAATAGTCTTATCAGAAAAACAAGTCATATTTAAAAAAAAATTTATATTTACACAATAAATTTAATGTGTGTTGTAGAGAATTCCTATTAATAAATGTGCGAATATGGTAAATAAAATTAAAAGAATAATGCTACTGCCTTTAACAATTGTTTTTAATCTGAAGGATCATGTTCATTTACCGCCATCAATTTTTTGGCTTTTAACCAGAGATCAGCAATGAATTTCGTTTTTTCGCTACTCATAAGCACTCATGAAATTTTGACTATAAGTGAGTCAACATTATTGAAATTTAAGTATTTACTCTGATTCATTCATACTCACTACAACGTTGATTTATAAGTACAAGTTGCAATGAGTATGCGTACAACGTTGACATCAAACTCATACCATTCGAAATATGTGTGATTCGTAAGCCTACAGTCTTACAGTGTTAGTTGTTGTTGCATTTACAAAAAAAGAAAAACAACCACATAAGCAAAAAATGACAGAGCAGCAAGCAGAACAAAGACACAATCTTCTAGTGAGTAGTTTAGTGTTCGTACGCGAATCATACTTATTTTGTGATTCGTGTATTTGTTGAGTTATGAAGAGTCGAAATCAACAACATCATACGTGTTGTTGAGTATGAATATGATGAGTACTTCAAACTTTGAATATGAGTACAGGAGGTTCCATGATATTAAAATAAGTATGAATGTTTATAAGTATAAAAAATTATGAGTATGATTCGATTCTATTCATCTTTTTGAATACACATTGCTAATCTTCTCTGGTGGCAATACCTGTTATCGTGAACATGACAAGCATAAATCGGTTTTGTTTACAAATTCATATATTGTGTGTTCATATGTATGAAAACATAATTAAAAATCTATGATGTATTTATTTTGAACGGCAGGCAAGCAACAACAACAATCGAATGGCAAAAGAAATAAATATTTGATTATCTTAAGCAGTCGTCGTAATTTTAATCGTGTGGTTTTATTCATACTTAAACTGACCACATCCAATATTAAGATAATGTTAACACTGTGATGATGATCCAATCTTTAACATGTTTGTACGTCTGTCTATCTGTCTGTCTGTCTATCCATCTTTTTATATACTTTCGCATTAATATTATGTTTTTATTTATATAAACATACATATGAAAAGAAAAGAAATATTTTTTGTTTTCGGAGAAAGTTAAAAAAACGCTATAAAAAGTAAAAATATTTGTTAAAGGCATTTTAAACAATTCATTGTGTATTTAGTAGTTGTTGTTGCTGCTGTTGTTGTTGTCGTTCGAAGAAGTCAATTCACACATTTCTTAATTAACATTTTATTAATGGACCTCTTCTGATAAACTGTAAAAAAAAGAAGGAAATTATTGTCTTAATTTATAATCGGAATTAAGTTTTCGATGAAGTCGCCGTAATCTATTAGGTAGTGTGTTGCAGAGGTCAGCAATGAGTATTCAAAACGATGAGTGGATTCAAATCATACTCATAATTGCTGATACTTATACGCATTCATACTTATTTTAATGTCATACTTATACTACTCATATTCAATGTTTGAAATACTAATGGTAGTCATACTTAACAACACGCATGACACGACTCACCATAACTCAACATATACACGAATCACAAAATAAGTATGATTCGCGTACGAACACTAAAATACTCACTAAAAGATTGTGTGTTTGCTCTGCTTGCTGTCTTTTTCTTTTTTGTTTATGTGTCTCTCTTCTCTCTTTGTAAATACAACAACAACTAAAACTGTAAATTTTGACAAATCACTCGAATCATTTATAAGTATTATAAGTATTTTTCTAAAGTTATGAATCTGAATGAGTAGGCGTATGAGTCAAACATAGTTCGAATGTTATGAGTCTGATGTCAACGTTGTACTCATACTCACTGCAACTTGTACTTATAAATCAATATTGTACGAATGAATCAGAGTAGTTGGATTTCAATATTGTTGACTCACTCATACTCAAAATTTTATGAGTACTTATGAGTAGCGAAAAAGAGATTCATTGCTGATCTCTATTGTGTTTGCTTATTAGACGTAAGGGCATGGTTCAAACCCTAGGTCAGATATCAAACCGAAATATGAAAAAATATTTCTTCGGCGACTTCCTTTCAGCACATTTCTGGCAAAAACTCTCTGAGAGTAATTTAAATTGTCATGAAAAGTTTCTCAAAAATTTGTGTAATTCGGAGTCGACTTTAAACTGTAGGTCCCGCCATTTATGAATAAAAAAAAAAATAACACACATAACATGAGTGATGTGAGAAGCTAGGTCGTAATCTTGACTGAAAGGTTGTAATGACCAGTTATGTATGTAGGAGTATAACGGGCGGTAGTGTAAGATACCAGATTGTAGATGCAAAATTGTTATGAATTTATAATAGAATTAAAATTTTGATTTCTTGCCAGGAACACAATTTTTATTTACAAAGAAATAAAAAAAACATTAATCTTCATAAAATAACAACATGTGATATATATTCGTATGACACGCTAACAGAAACGTTAGCAAAAAAAAAGTGTCAATTGGCTTCAATTGATTGTGGTGCCATAATTTACAAGAATTTCAAGGAATTTCCTGAAAATAATTCTCAACAAAAAAATATTATAAAAATAAATTAAATTTTATATTAAAATTAATACACGATGTAATTTTTTTTTATGAAAACAACCAAATTTTGAAATTGAATCGACGTCATCATCATCATCGCCGTCGTTGTCATTATTATTGTTTTTAATTAAATGTCACTGACCTATGGCCGTTTTATGTAAATTAATTGTTATTTTTTTTATATCGTTGTTGTTGTTGTCGTATACACTTTGAACGTTTTAATAACAAAAAGTTGTACAGAAACAAATTAAAAATGCAACGCACGTTTTGAACAACAAAAAAATAACACGGATATGTAAAGGTCGATTGCAAATGATCGTTAAAATTAAAAAGGAGGGAAAAATAAAAATAAAAAAATAATAAATTACTTAACGTTCTAAACGTTGGCCATAATGTTTTAAAAGATGAACGTTTAAACGTTCAAAAAATGTTTAAGAAATAAATGAAAACAAATTAAATTGTTTTTCTCCACGCCATAGTTTCTGAATTCTTCAAAGGTGTTACTGATTTTAAAATTAGTAGAGTATCAGAAGGATAAAACGCTGCTAGATTAGGTATCTACGTAGTTAGAAACTCAAGCAGTTTTAAATTATTTTAAAATGTTATCTCACGACTGATTTATTAGAAATGGATATTAAATATTGTAAATGTGTGAAGATAAATTCGAATTGAAAAACCAAAGACGCAAACCCACATTTATAGCAGCGCCACTTTATAATATTTAACCGAGCAAAATTAGTCTTGAACAGGTCAAAATGTTACTATTAACAGACCACTGTTAACTGTTTAACAGAAGAAATATCCTTTGTGCAACTTTTTATATATTTATAGAACATCGAATCCAGGTATATATATATATATATATCCTAACAGGTCTTAATTGTACCCAAGAGTTCCTTCTATACATTACTACTAAAGTTATATTCCACTTAATTTTAGAACTTAAAATAGTATTCAAAAAATTAACTTTTATGTTGAAACATAACAAGTCTCTAGAAGATTAGGGACCATTTTGGAAGATGTGGGAAAAAGTACAAGTACCCGACTATTTGCAAATGGTAGTCAAACCGTTGCAGTAAGATATTTGGAATAATTTTGGGACTCTGCTACCAAGCACTGCTAGCTATTTAACAGAAAATTCTTGTGGATGTAATCACCCAAATGTATGAAGTTGGGGCATGGGGCATATGTATTCTACCCATTAAAAATTATACCCCACATGTTCCCGAGTAGAACAGTTTTCCCAACTGATTTTGGAAATTGATAAAATAATAAAAAAAAAATACTTTTTTTAACAATTCCTGAATCGACATCCTCAAAAAATGGGATTTGCTACGCGTACCCCCACTATATACAAATTGTAGCCTAAGAGAACCCTAATACAACGCTATTATTCTAGATTTTATATTTTGAGAAAATAGATCTTGAATGACTTTTAATATCAAAATGGTCTAAAGATGATCGATATTGTAAACTTTCTTAATTGGTCATTGTAATACTTTATACAGGATTACTAAATGGTTTCTTACACCTTCCTTGTTGTCTGTGATAATTTTATCTTACTCCTCAAACTCGACAAATTTAAAACGACAGCTTTTTGAGAAATTTTTCACGGCTATTTTATTTACTCTCAGAGTTTTTGCCAGAAGACTGCTGAGACGAAGTCGTAAAAATATTTCTTCGTATTTCGTTTTGTTCGACTTGTCTGAGCTGGGGTTTGAACCACAGGCTGGTGTCTTATAAGTCAACACACTGAATATAAGTATACAGCGACTCGTTCGATTTAAGAATGAAGAAATTCTTAGGTTAACTTCATATTATAAATATCAAATGCATGCTTATTATGTTTACGCCCATTATTACAACTTGCCGTTAAAGTTGGGTTTAGTTAAAGGTAACTTTAGCTAAAGTGAACTCTAAAGTCAACTTTAACTTCTTTTCGTTATTAAAACATAATGATAAATTAATGGCAGTGCCGGAGCAATGTCGATAACATTGCTCAATCAAACAAGTTTTTTTAAACGCAGTGGCAACGGAAAGCTTCATTTTGTTGTGTTTGTTCCTTTTGTTTATATTTGAAGTTGCCATATTGAAGTTCAGAACACAGATCAGAAATTAATAGTTTTTTCGCTACTCATAAGCACTCATGAAATTTTGAATATGAGTCAACAATATTGAAATTTAACTATGTACTCCGATACATTCATACTCATTACAACGTTGATTTATAAATACAGGTTGCAATGAGTATGCGTACAACGTTGACGTCAAACTCATACCATTCGAAATATGTTAGATTCATAAGCCGTACTCATTTAGATTCATAACTTTAGAAAAATACTCTTATAATACTTATAAATGATTCGAGTGACTCAAATCATTCATCAAAATTTACAGTCTTAGTTGTAAGGCATATCTAACAAAATAAAAAGGACGAATAAGCAAAAAAGACAAACCAGCAAGCAAAGCAAACGCACAATCTTCTAGTAAGTATTTAAGTGTTCATGTATATGTTGAGTTATGGAGAGTTCAAATCAGTAACATCATACGTGTTGTTAAGTATGAATATGATGAGTACTTCAAACTTTAAATATGAGTAGAGGTTCCATGATATTAAAATAAGTATGAATGTGTATAAGTAGCAGAAATTATGAGTATGATTCGATTCTACTCATCTTTTTGAATACACATTGCTGATCTCTGGGTTATTCTACCTTATTGTCCACTTATAATAATGAAAAACAATTTATATGCCAGTTAAAATCCTCCCTTTAGTTAACGGCAAGTTGTAATAATGGCCCTTAGAGTCCAAATTAAATTATAATTTTAAGTTTAAAATAAAATTCTATTTGTTTTTCTTTCATAATAACCTTAAGGTATATTTTTAAAAAGTCATTTCCTGTTTATGTTGTTAAGATTAATAGTAGTTTTATGTAATCGTTTCAAAATCTTTATGGTAAAATGTTTGTTTTTGTTTAAAAAAAAAATATAAACAGTTTACCTAATACTTTCTAATATTTTGTTTTCTTTTTGCATAACCTTTCATAAGTATTAATTTAGAAATACTGCTATTATCACCGTGATATTTAACATTTCACAAAACTATGTATGCGTGTATGTACATACATAGCTCAAGCTTTTAATTGAAACCATAGAAAACCAGCCGTACATTATTCACACCATATTAGAGAATATCGAAATTCTTTTAGCCTTAAAACAAATGACAACATCGAGAATAATAGAATTGCAAGAACAACAACATAACAAAAATCAATTCAATTACACGAAAAACATTTAAACGAAAAAACAACGCATTTTTCATGGTTGTTTTACGTATAAAATTCTAGGTTTTAACGATGAAAACAACAAAAAAAATCAATATTTGACCAAAAGTAGCATTTAGGCTTAACTGATATGGCATTTTGTAACACAGACATTAGATTTTCATTTAACATTTAAAGTTTCTTTCTTTTTTTTTTTGTTAAACGAAATAGAAAAGAAGAAAAACGATTTAAAACTTCTGTTTGTAATTAAATTCAGTACAAGGTAGTTCGTTGGCATTAGTTTTTTCTTCTTCTCCTTCTTCTTCTTTTGTTTAACTGAACTATGAATTACAATAACACGAAAAACAAAACTTTTACCCAAAAAAATACAAATTTTTTTGAAAAATTTCTAAAATTGTTTGAAAAACTAGTTCGTTGTTAGAGAGTTTCTTTTTTTGTTGGCCTGTAAGCCTTTATAATACCGTTTAAACTGTTTCAAAAAGTTATGACAGGTTGCATTTAGACAAGTTTAGACGGTGTCTGTTGCCAATTTTGGACTGTGTGTGAATTTTGCATAAATTACATTGAAAAACAAAAGAAATGAAAATAAAACAAACAAACAAAAAATCTTGTTTATGACATCTAAAACACTCTGAAGAAATAATATTTTTCAAAGGCCGGAAACATCATAGAAAAGTAAACACAAACAAGACAAGACAAGACGAGCAAGCCAAAAGTGTGTTAATTTTAATGGGGACATTATGATAATTAAAGTTATTTAAGCAGAAGAGCCCCCCAAAAACTTATTATCTAAAAGATAACTACGTATGTTGATAAAAATTTAAAAACTAGAGACTTGGAAATAATATGCATGGCAAAATATGTATGTTTCTTTTTAATTTTTTATAAATATTGTATATTTATACTTACATACATACCAGAGATCAGCAATGAGTAATCAAAAAGATGAGTAGTATCGAACCATACTCATAATTTCTGATACTTATAAGCATTCATACTTATTTTAATATCGTGGAACCTTTATACTCATATTCAAAGTTTGAAGTACTCATCATATTCATACTTAACAACACGTATGATGTTATTGAGTTCGAGTCTCCATAACTCAACATATACACGAATCACAAAATAAGTATGAATCGCGTACGAACGCTACAATACTCACTAGAAGGTTGTGTGTTTTTGATCTGCTTGCTGTTCTGTCTTTTTTCTTTTCTTGCAAATCAATAACAACTAAGACCGTAAATTTTAGTGAATGATTCGAGTCACTCGAATCTAAAGTCAGTTATGAATCGAAATGTGTAGCTTTATGAATCAAACATATTTCGAATGGTATGAGTTTGATGTCAATGTTGTAAGCATACTCTTTGCAACCTGTGCTTATAAATCAACGTTGTAGTGAATATGAATAAATCAGAGTACATAGTTAAATTTGAATATTATTGACTCACTTATATTCAAAATTTCATGAGTGCTTATGAGTAAGGGAAAAACGATTCATTGCTGACCTCTGATATATATGTACATACCTAGGGGACTTACAGTTTAAAGTCAACGACAGATTTCTGTTGGAGAAACTTTTCATGGCAATTTCATATAATCATTGTGTCAGAAGTTTGCTGATACAAAATCGACGAAAGAAATATTTTTTTCAATTTTTTTCATATTTTATGCTCGAAATGTTTGAGCCACACGACATACATTCATAATTGGTCACTACAACCCTTCAGAACCACCATCTAGGTTCTCACATCACTTATGTTGTGTGTGTTAATTTTATAATGAAATGCGGGGCTTTCAGATCAAAGTCGACTCTGAACGACAGATTTTTGAGAAACATTTCATGGTAATTTTATTTACTCTCAGAGGTTTTTCCAGAAGTTTTCGGAGAGGAAGTCGACAAAAGACCCATGTTGTGTATGTTAATTTTATCCATAAGCGGAACCTACAGTTTATAGTCGACGCGGAAGGACAGATTTTTGGGAAATTTTCAAGGCTACTCTTTACTCTCCGAGTTTTATGTTCGAGATGTTTAACCCAAACGAGCTAACGCTAACACTACCTGCTAGACTTTCGCGACTTCTGCTTAATCTTATCATTCCTAATAAATCGGTTGAAATCTTAAGTTGCTAATATAAGTAAAATTTTTATGACAAACGATAGAGCTTAAGTTTAAAGATCATTGTATTGGCATGTTTCACAATAAATTGAGGTGATTTTTTAAACCAGTTGTTTCAAAAGGTTATTTATGCAATTTAACACAATTTTTTTTATTGATTTTTAACTGCAAATACGTTTGTTTTGTAATAATTTTTGCTTAAGTACAGTGAGCCTCAAAAAGAAACTGTACATTAAAAAAAATATTTATTTATTTATTTATTAATTACAATACAAATACAAATTATATTTTAATTATATACGAGAGGAGCAACATGACCATATGCTAGGTGTAGTGTCATAGACCAGAGTCTCTGGTGGGAATCGAACCCACAACTCTCACGCTAATAGCCTAGCACACAACCCACTAGATTACCAGGGCACCCACAGACAAATTTATTTTTAACTTATGTTTACACCGATTTAATATACAGTGAGCATCAAAAGAAACTCTGCATTAAAAAATATACATTACTAAATTACCGTTATTTTTATTTTAAAACTTGCCAGTTTTTAAAATTGGAACAAAAAAAATTACAAAAAATTTCAAAATATTGTAAAAAGTTTTTCGGGCACTCTCCTTAAGTGGTAATAATTAGTTGAGTTTGGTGATTGTTAGAATTTTATCCTTGTGTACAGTTTCTTTTGACACACACTGTATACTCACTGTATATTGTTTCTTTGTTTATTTTAATAAATGATTTGCTAGCCGCTAAATCTTTTCAGATGAATCATTAAATTATAAAATTATTTTGAGGAAAAAATAAGAAATAAATTCAATCATCAGGTGTATTTTGTTTAAACAAAATCGTAATAATTTATGAACATCAAGTAGACATTTAAGTGTTTGCATTTTATTTCATTTCTTTCTTTTTCCTCTGCTTTTTTCTCTCTTATATTTATTGAAATTTTCTATGAAATATTCATATTAAAAGAAAATCATGTGACACTTATGTTGATTTCATGAAAAATATGACAAAATTTTGTTTAGATTCGCGTGTGAAAGCCAATGTACGTACGTACCATACATCTGAAGAAGAGACAAATTACGAGTGGAATTCCTAAACATGTTGAAAAAAAATTTTAAAATTCTAGCATTTGAAATAATTAAATTGAATTGTAAATATTCGTGAAATACTTAAAAATAATCTGCCTTCTTTAAAATAAAAACATTCACGCAAATTATTTGGCACGTTTTCTGTACATTTTCGTTAAAAAAAAAAAAAAAAAAAAAAAAATATTTTTGTTGTTTTCAGCTTTTGGAAAGCTACACACGTTTTCTATAGTTTGCTGGCTTTAATGTTCTTTTTAACCATAAAATCATTTGTTTTAACGTAAATTTTATTTAAAAACTGCTACTGTATTTGAGTGGCACCGTATAATTTAAGATTTTAATTATACCAGCATTTAAAATAAAACGTTTAATTATTTAAATTAGTTACTATACTCAAATCAAGGTTGTTGTACATTCACATTTATTTAGATTTTAAAACAAATTTATGTCATGAAAAGCCTTATTACATACATACATATGTACATACATAATTGGTCATTACAACGCTTCAGTTAGGATTACTATTAATTTTATTCATAAGCCTAGTAGTCTAGTATCAGAGATCAGCAATGAATCGTTTTTTCGCTACTTATAAGCACTCATGAAATTTTGAATATAAGTAAGTCAACAATATTGAAATTTAACTATGTACTCTGATTCATTCATACTCACTACAACGTTGATTTATAAGTACAGGTTGCAATGAGTATGCGTACAACGTTGACATCAAACTCATACCATTCGAAATATGTTTGATTCATAAGCGCCTACTCATTTAGATCCACAACTTTAGAAAAATACTTTTAAATGATTCGAGTCACTCGAATCATTCAACAAAATTTACAGTCTTAGTTGTTGTTGCATTTACAACAAAAGAAAAAAGACACACAAGCAAACAAGACAGAGCAAGCAAGCAGAGCAAACACACAACCTTCTAGCGAGTATTTTAGTGTCCGTATGCGATTCATACTTATTTTGTGATTCGCATATATGTTGAGTTATGGAGAGTCGAAATCAACAACATCATACGTGTTGTTGAGTATGAGTATGATGAGTACTTCAAATTTTGAATATGAGTAGAGAGGTTCCATGATATTAAAATAAGTATGAATTCGTATAAGTATCAGAAATTATGAGTATGATTCGATTCTACTCATCTTTTTGAATACTCATTGCTGATCTCTAGTAGGTAGTGTATTGGCTTATTAGATGTGAAGCCACGGTACATACCCCAGGTTTGAAAAGTCGTATTACGCGTACATAATAACTTCAAAGTTGATATCTTTAAGAAACTGATGTACTTTCAGCATCAATATTAATTTTGGATTATGAGGATTTATGAGGGCTGCAGTTAGAAGTACATATTTGCCTACCTCTCAGCTGTAGATATGTCCGCTTTATTGTAAAGTATTTTCAGATCTCCACCATTTTCTTATTTTCTAAATTTAATTAGTACCTTTAAGTTCAAAAGTTGAAGTCATCGTAGTCTAGTAGGCAGAAAGTTGGCTTATTAGACGTGAGGTCACGGTTCAAACCCCGGGTCAGATCTCCAGGTCAACAGAACGAATTATTAAAAAATATTTCTTCGGTGACTTCCTCTCACCAGATTTCTGGCTAAAACTCTGAGAGTAAATAAAATTGCCATGATCTCAAAAATCTGTCGTTCGGAGCCGACTTTAAACTGTAGGTCCCGCCATTTATGAATAAAAAAATAACACACACAACATAAATGGTATGAGAAGCTAGGTCGTGTGTGTAAGTTCAAATTTAGATTACGGGAGTATCAGTTGAGTAAACTTGTATAGCAGAATTAGACAATATAGTCACACAGATCCATTGGATAACGCCATTTTCTTCCAGTTACCTTCTTGCTGGAATTGAGGTTAGCAGTAGGCTTCTTTATCAGTGTTAGAATGTTCATGTTAATCACATAAAATTTGTTATTTCAAATTATTTTTGTGAAAATATAAAATTTGTGTTTCAACCGATTCATTAAGAATGAAGAATTATTCCACAAATATATAGCAATATGGGTCTTAAATTTTAGGTTATGCTTTATACAATTAAAATGTACTATAAACTATCAATTTAGAATGCACATAAAGCGATTGAAGTAAAAACTCATTTAATACATAACATACATATGTAATTGGTCATTACAACACTTTAGACAGGATTACGACCTAGCTTCTCACATCAGTTATGTTGTGTGTGTTAATTTTTTACATGAGTTTCGGTACATACAGTTGAAAGTCGACTCCGAACGACAGATTTTTGATAAATTGTTCATGGCAATTTTTTTTTACTCTCAGAGTTTTTGCCAGAAATCTGCTGAGAGGAGTTGCCGAGGAAATATTTTTTCATATTTCGTTTTCATGTCTGACCTGGGGCTTGAACTCTGGCTTTACGTCTAATAAGTCAACACACTACCTACTAGCATAACTCATTCAATATTTGACATAAACTGTAAGTTTTATATTTCAATCACATTTTAGTCATTTACTGTTTAATATTGAATTAATATTGTATTAAAGTAAGACAATATAAGTATTAAACTTCTTTGTTTTATTACTACTTAAAAAATAAATGATAAACTTTTAACAAATACAACTTCCCTTCAGTCTACTGTTGTCTTTAAACACTTGACAATAATTTGATGGCACATTAAGAAACACTTAAGAAAAACGAAACCATTATGTTTCGAAAACCAAAAAAAACCGTGTTTTTATACAGGCTTTTAAGACAACATGTATGTAACATGTAACAAATTAACCTCATTTCGGTTTTTTTGCTTCATGATTTACAATATGCCCTCATATTTAAGCCCTTTTGTTTTAACACACACCGCTTAATCACAATCTTTCATGCAGCATGCGACAAGTCACTTTAGCTACGAGAGAAGAGAGAAAAATTGTTTCAAACAATTTAACACAAGTTGTTGACAACGGGAATTATACAATAATTACTTCCGATATTATATACACATACATACATACATAATAATAATAACTTAAGTGGTGGGATATTTTATTACTTCATAATGTTCTTTGTTTTCATTCTTTGCTGTTTTTTCGCTCTCAAACTATGAGTCTTTTTAACTACCATACATACATACATACTCATTAATATTGCAATAATTTAAATTGAAATGTTTACATATATTATTTTCTTAATAAACATTCAAATCAAATAAAATTACGATAATTTAAGAGCTGAAAACAACGTCTAGAAAACGTATATTGTTGTTGTATAAAACATTTCATAACCACAATAACAAGTTCAAGTTTATAGTCAAGCAATTTTAGTTGTTTGTTTGAAAAAAAAAAAAAGTTTAAAATTTTTTTTTGCATTTAAAACACATAAGTTTGCGTGTTTAAATTGAAAAAAAAAAAAAATAAATAAAAAAAGATTAGTAAGGCTTTTATAAATATAAATAAACGAATTAAAGTTACAAACAAGTCACTGTGGAAATGATAGAAAAGTAATTCAAAGAAAAAAATTTCTGATCTTGAAATGAAACTCACGGTATACTACAGGATATTTTGGTGAAAAAAAAATCGTATGTTGCTGAAAGAATAATAGCGAAATGTGAATGTAATCCTTTAAAGGAACAAATTCTGAGCATGAATTCCTTGCTGTCTTAGCTAAGATTTGAACAAATTCGTCTGTTAATAATAACAGAAAATAATTAGAGCACCTGGCAGTAGACGACGGGAATACAGCTGGTAGAAGCGGCATAAGAAAATGCCGCTGATTCATTGAACGGTTGTCAAACCGAAGATTCAACGGACACCGTCAGGCGGCATCAGGCAGCTGAAGTCGTCGTTGCAGTTTCAATAAAGTTTATAATGCGGTGTTAAGATACATTTTGATATCGGTTTTTTTGTTTCAACTGTTGTGAATTGAGGGGCTTTCTGATATTCTAATATTGTAGCTGGTTTCATAGATGTTGCACGTTCATATGCCATGTATCTTTATCTCTCTCAGTTGCAATGTATCTTTTCAAAACAAATGTGTTTCCGATTACGACTTGGACGCCTCGTCACCAGTTGATTCTAGATGTTAGGTTTTTACCTTTTACAAACTTTTAAAATATGAGCTCGTAGATTGCAAATAAAATAAAGATAAATTTGTTTAGTTTTAATTAAAATTCTTTATTATTCGCAGAATTCTGTGTGCCACTGTTCACAACTTGATCTAAACAACAACAATTGCTTTTCTTTGTTATTTCTCTGTTTATACCCTTTGCATATACAATAACAATTACTAGACAATTATTCGACAAATCTTTGTAACGGAGATCTTCAAACCACAGTTACTCTCTTCAAACCCGCCTCGTCTTCACACAAGACTGACTGAACATAAGAAAAAATATTTCTTCGGCCACTTCCTCTCAGCAGATTTCTGGCAAAAACCTTGAGAGTAAATAAAATTGCCATGAAAAAAGTTTCTCAAAAAATCTGTTGTTCGTAGTCGACTTTAAACTTTAGGTCCCGCCACTCATGTATAAAATTAACACACTAGGTCGTAATCCTAACAGAAGGGTTCTAATGACCAATTATGTATGTATGCATCAGGTGGTTTGTTAACATATATTGATGTACAGTTCAAGAGATGAAGAGAACACTTTTAAGAAGTAAGCAAATTAAAGGCCGAAACTGAACCACAACACAATGAATCTAGTCGTCATAAATAGTTCAAGACTGCAGATGAAGAAAACTAACACCCCTACGGACTCAAATGCTGCGGAAATATTTTTGCGAAATATTAAAGAAGTACAGATAAAAGAAAATTCTTTTCGATCAAGATCAAAGAGATTTATAATGAAAATTGGGAAGAAGAATGTTAGAGATTTATGAGATGCCTGGCGTAAAGGAATACTTCAAAGATGCTTACTGTCTTTAATATTATTTGCAATTGTCTTGCATAACTCGGTCATGCTGAGTATCTGAGTGATCAACAGAGTAACAGAGAGGAGTATGGAATGTTATACGGACATGACGTGCCTTATGTCGCATAGGCTAGGCGACAATGAATTCTCAAATTGTGTAACCACTTCGGGCTGGTTGATTCTTAAGACCTAGGCTGCAGCCAAATGGTGATATAGATAGTGATGTAACTAACAGATTGAGTAAAACAAGTTCTAGAGAGATAGTTTGGTATTTTTTCCATTAGCTGCTGTTTTTGCGCCTTTTGCGTCATTAAGCCTTAGTTCTTGTAGGACCAAGCGTCTTCAGGTGTTTTTTGGACTACCACGGTTTCTTGAGCCCTGTGGATTCCATTCTAGCGCCATTCTTGTAATACTGTCGGCCTTCTTTCTCAATGTATGGCCCCCATTTTTCCTTTTTGATCTGCTTCTGTATGGGTTCCTCTTCTGTGAGAGTCCAGAGATCTGCGATTGCTGATGGTGTTGGGCCCAAATATTCTACATATGATTCTTAGGCATTTATTGATGAATACCTGAAGTTTTTGCGTGATAGTGTTAGATATAAGCCAAGTTTTGCTATTATATAGTAACGTTGACTTTACACAAGCGTTGAATATTCTTAGCTTGGTACACCTAGATATACCTACATATATGAGCTTCTCCATACGGAGTGCAGTCGCCCGAATGCTGCTCTCGCTCTATTGAGTCTGTTCTCTACGTCTGTTTCTGCGCCGCCGTTTGTTGTCATAGTACTGCCTAGATAGCAGACGCTATCGACGTACTTGACTATTTCGCCCTGTTGCATGATATTTTCTGCGCTAGTGTTGTTAATTCTCATGGCTTTTGTTTTTTATTTTTTGATATTTATCTCAAGTCCAACGTTGCGAGCCAATCCTCCAGGTGTTTGCGTTTTGACTGCATGTTGGAGATCTTGTGCGAGAGTAGACAAATATCATCTGCATTATCTAAATCCTCGAGTTGGCGTGAGAGACTCCATGTCATATCTCTTCTCTTTGAACAGACTTCGCTCATGATTTCGTCCAGCACGATTGTGAATAACAGAGGTGATAGTGGGCATCCTTGCTTGACTCCAGCGTTTGTTTGAAACGGTTGACTGATGTTGCCATTGTGAAGAACTGAGAGGTCTGCGTTCTCGTACATAGGTCTAATTATTTTGACTATTTTCTGGGGTACTCCTTTATTACTTAATGTTTTCCATATAGCAGCTCGTTTGATGGTGTCGAAGGCTTTCTTAAAATCGATAAACAGTACATACAGGGGAGTACGCCGTTCCAAAGATTATTCAATAATAATGCGTAAGGTGTTTGCCTCATCTACGCAGCTTCTGTTTGTCCGGAAACCTGCCTGTTCATCTCACAATTGGTCTTCAATTTTATCTCGAAGCCTTCCCTGTATTATTATTGCTAAAATTTTGTATATGGTGCTAAGCAGAGTTATTCCTCTTCAGTTTGGGGGTGATACATTTAATTTAATTTTTAATTTCGAAAACCAGGATATTTTTTCGGGTTTTCTAAAATCCTTACTGAAATTAATTGGTTTCGCAGTAAAGCACCTTCATTACTGCGCTAGGTTACCTCTAAAACTGAGCGCAGTTAGATTGATCTTATGTAGCGTGAATGAAATTTAGAAACTTCGTTAAAGGGGAACAGCTTTTAATAGGTTGCTATTATTATTATTATTCGATGCCATAAAATATTACATTTACGTACCAATTTATGGTCTTTAATGAATTGAAGCACTATTTATGGTTTTGTATTCCAAAATTTAACTGGAAGCTTAATAATGTCACCAAGGTGGCTAACCCCCTGTATGCCGAGTGCAGGATAATCAGAAGCATGCACTTTTAAAGGAGTTTCAAGCGTTCGGGGTTTGAATTGTTATTAAATTTTAAAAAGTTTTTTTGTGTGCTCAAATTTAAAGATTTTTTTATAAATTAATTTTCTTTTTTCATTTCGCCATTTTGTTTTATTTTTGGACAAAAAGAGACATTGACGTAATTATATGTTTCCCTTTAAAATGAAATTTTTATCGAGAAAACTTTTAAATTTTTGTTTTCAAGAGGAAGATACATACATATTTTGCAATGTTGTTGTGCCTTTGCGAAAATGTTGTACAATGTGGAAAAAAATGTGAAAAAAGTCGTTAAACCGAAAAAATATTAATTAATTGTCTAATTAAGTATAAAATAGAATTTTGTGATGCAAATAAAGAATTATTTGTCAGAGATCTTTAAAAGTCAAAGACAAATGCCAAAAGTAATTATTCAAAATGAGAAAAAACATTTTTTTTCTTTTAAAATTTCAAATTTTTGTGTATTTTTGCCTCAAATTTATAGCCATGTCAGGCATACATGAACAGCTATGCTAAATTTAAATTAAATACATACTTCAGAGCATTTTTATTTAATTTTTTCTTCATTTGTTTTTTTACAAATTCTTATCATTTCTATTACTTTGTGTTTGCTATGAAACTCGATTTTTTTCTCCTTTTTCATTCATTTTATTTTCTGTTTTTTTTTGCTATCGATTGTATTGTAAAATGCATGCCAAAATGCCTATTAACCCATATTTGCTTACATTTTGTCTATTTTATCATTTCATTCAAGCCAGACGCCTGCCTATCATTAATTACACAATTTGTGCCAAAAACGAAACGAAAAAATAAAAATAAAAAATACCCACAAAGAGGAAAACAAAATATTTTTCTACATAACATTTGAAAAGCACCCACTTCAATTAGAATTTGCAAAGAGTTTTAAAACAAAAGCAAAGAAAAATTTTAAAAAAATGTGAAAAAAATGTCTTCCGCATATTCGACATTTTTACAATAACTCTACACCTTTTTCCGAAATAATCTTGAAAGAAAAAAGTAATTGAAAACAATGGAATTGCAGCCAGCATTCAGTCCCACATTAGCAATCGAAACAATCAACCCACTAAACAACGGACGGGCTTTGGTAAAAGTAAAGTGGCAATTTCTGTTAATTTATGTTGGTTGAACACATTTCTTCTCTTGTTTTAAATGACTCTATTGTTGTAAATAGCTTAGCGAATGAGAAAAAAGGAAAATTGTTGATTTCCTTTAAACATTTTCTTTTTAGGAAAATAGCTACATACAATGAAGCTATAATACAATAATTTTTTTAACTTAACTCTTTGTGGATTTAATATACAATAAGCCTTATATTTTATTTAAATTGCCCTTAAAATTACCTAAAATTTAATACCCATATTGTTTGGCATACATGCTATAGTTTTTCATTCTTAA
The DNA here is from genome assembly GCA_932273835.1 of Sarcophaga variegata. Classification (NCBI taxonomy): domain Eukaryota; kingdom Metazoa; phylum Arthropoda; class Insecta; order Diptera; family Sarcophagidae; genus Sarcophaga; species Sarcophaga variegata. Next base: position 110,816,992 of record OW026362.1, on the reverse strand, counting down.
TAAATCGGTTGAAATCTAAAACTCACAGTATTCAGAAAATTTCAATTGATAAGCGTAAAATTAATAGGAAGCATACAAAAATAATAGAAATTAAACGTACATTTATAAAATTAACGATATTTTTGGGCATTTTTTACATTTATGTTAACAGACCTTAAAGCGGTCTCTTCCCCACCTTAAAAATCAATTGGTAAACGTTTCTCATTAAAATTGTGCAATCTTCTGAGTTTTTTGTGTAATTTCCTACATATTGATATTCATACTGCTAGCCTTAGATGCTATGGTGTGTGTTTCTTAATTAATAAAAAATAGTTCTTGATGAATCTGTCTTTGCCAACTTCTGTGAAGCTTGATCTTGCTTCGTTCATGATTATTTTCCCATTTTATTTTTGCTTGCGTTCGCTTCCTCAAATTTTTCACTAGTAATTATAAATAGTGCAGTCGCCGTAGTCTAATAGGTAGTGACTTGGCTTATCAGACGTGAGGTCACGGTTCAAACCCCAGACATCGAAACGAAAATATGAAAAAAATTTTCTTAGCCGGCTTCCTCTCAGCAGATTTCTGTCAAAAATTCTGAGAGCAAATAAAATTGCCATGAAAAAGTTCGTCAAAAATCTGTCGTTCGGAGTCGATTTTAAACTGTAGGTCCCGCTATTCGTCTATAAAATTAACACATACAACATCAGTGGTGTGAGAAGGTAAGTCGTAATCCTGATTAAAGGATTTTTTACACATCAGTATTCAGAATGCCAGCCTTCGAGCTATGATTTGTGATTCTTAATGTAGAAAACAAAAAAAATTTTAAATTTAATTAAGTAATCTTTCTTGATGAATCTGACGGCTTCATCTTGTTTCGTTCATGATCTTTCCAGCACAATCTTTTTCTTACGTAATCCGTTTTTCATTGCACGTCATCATTCCTTTGAGGAGTATGTATGTAATGTCGCTCCGTTTTAGTAGAAAATTGCGAATGGTAATTCATTCCTTTAATTTTTTTTTGTTAATTCAGGTGGCACTCCAACTTCAAGCTTTATTGTGTGCAAGCCTTTTCCAAGTGGTTGATAAGTCCCCTTACAAACATACATAACATCTTTCCCAATTTTGTTTCATTATTTAATCGACTTTTTTCTGTTTCTTTATCAATTCAATAGGAATTTTAGATTTTTTCTTAAATTTTATATTTTATTTTTTATATTTTTCTTTTTTGATAAGAATGTTACTTTTATATTAATTTTCATCTTGTTACACTCTAACTTAAAGTTTGATACCCATATTGCTATATATTTCATGGCTCCTAACTCATTCCTAATGAATCGGACGTAGTCCAGACATCACTATATCATAAAAAAATTATTGGCAAATATGAATACATACCATCTAATACATGAAATCTGACTGCATACCAAATTGCTACACACTTAAAATAAATTTTTTTTTTTTTTGGATAACAAACCCCCTTCTAAAAGGCTAATTTTTAATACTTTTCTCTTAACGGAAAAAAAAATCATAAAAGAATACCAATATCTTGCTTAACTTATTGGTTCATCATTAAAATGTGTCCCCCATAAATCAAAAAATAATTTCTAAGCATTTTTCAAATATTTAAATTTCAAATATTTTCTTTAGCCCACTTATGGTTTAAGAAAGACTAACCACCACTTGTATACTTGACACTCTATACAACGCCTCTTTAAATCCCCAAAGATCGGTCTTCTTCTTTTTTTCTCGAAAATTTACAATTTTCTTTCACTTTTCATTTGTAAAGTTTTCGGTGTTTGGTGTTTGTGGTTAATTTTGTGTTTTTCGTATTGGTTTTTAGACAAGAACAAGAGAAATTTAGAAAAAATCTTGTCTAAAAATATTCTTTTAAAAAAACAATTTCAGTGGTCTTGTAGATAAGTGTGCTGCTGCTTTAGACGTGAATGAATGAATGTATGGTTGGTGGATGGTTGCTGTCTTTCATTTGGTTATTTTTAGTTGAATTTTTTTTTTGTTCGTTTGCCTTCTATTTCATTTTAATTTTGCTAATTAGGTGTGGAATGGAATTTTCTTTTTTGGTTTTATTATGTATCTTGTTTTATTAGTTTTTAAGTTGTTAATTCAAATTATAGGAAAAATAAAAAAACTCCAAGACTTTTACTTTTACCATCATTACTTGAACACGGTGTTATTAAATATTAGGATTTGGTTGATTTACTTTGACTTGTTCTCTTTAATTTTTTATTTGTTCTAATAAATATTTAATTTTTGTATCATTCATCCTAAATTATTCTTATTTATTACTGAAAAAAATAATAAAAAGTACAGCATACCTTTTAGGCTTACAAAAAGTATGTTAAAGTTGAAGTATACTTTCAGACAATAAATAAACCATAAACATTTAAACTTCCTTTAGAATTGTCGAAAATACGATAACCGACCGTATTATTGGTCATGAAAAATATACTTCCAAACCTAATGTATTCAAAAGCAGTTTCACTACGATGCTATGACCAGAAAGTTAAGACCATTAATGGTTTGGTTTGGCATCCTTGTTGTTGCCTTGGGACCCTATTAATGCTATATTAATTAGAAAAAGATGGTGTTAGAAATTTTTCTCATTCCTAACAAATTCGTCGGCGAGCCTAACCTTACTTTATGCTCATGTATGCATATACGGAAAAGTTAAAATCGTTCTAGGTTCCAATCACTGCAATATATACGTACTTACATACTTACATACATACATACATACATACATACATACTTACATACATAAATACTTATATACATACATACATACTTACATACATACCATACTTACTTACATACATACTTACATACATACATACATACATACATACATACATACATACATACATACATACATACTTACATACTACATACATACTTACATACATTCATACTTACATACATACATACATACATACATACATACATACATACTTACATACATACATACATACATAATTGACCATTACAACCCGTCAGTCAGGATAACGACCTAGATTCCCACCGAACAAATCTATTTTCATATATCGTTTTGTTGGAGATTTCTGACCTGGGGATTGAACCGCGACCTCATGTCTAATAAGCCAACACACTACCTACTTAGTCTCTGCAAGTCAGATATACATCAAATTATTTATTTACTCTCATGATCGATGTGACGTAATGCACGAGCATGTCGAAAACTGTTCCAACTCAATAATGAGTTTCACTTCGAATCCGAACGATAGATTTCTAAAGCTTTTTCATGGCAATTAGTTACTCTCAGAGCTTTTAATTAAGTGCCTATTTCATGATCGAACTTCCTGTGCAAACACTTCCCGACAAGAGAAAGTATTTTGTAATTACGCTATCAATTCAAATATGATCAATTTGTGGTGTCCATCAGGTCAAATTTGCAAACACGTATTTTATTCTGTTACACGAAATGGGTGATTCGTCACTAGATAATGTATACAGGCGAAGTTCAATCGTGTAATAGGCATAAACTTTTATTATAGCAAGTAATCCCAGAATAAGTGTTTGAAACGACTACGATGAAGTTGTGTGCAGATATCGTGGAAATATATATGAAAGCTTTCGATTTCTTTTCTTGTATAACATATTATTTAAAAATATTGCATACTTATAGGCTCTTATTTTATGTGGTTATATTTTTACTAGGCATTCTCACTGTCCATTTATGTACTCATATAATTCTCTTTAACATACATACGTGTTCTCTTTTTATTATTTTGTTCGGCTTGTTTTTGAATTTAAACTTACGTTGCATATATTTAGGAGGTTTTCTCATACATTTTTGTTGTTACATACTTTCCTTTGGTCCCTTGGTGTCAATGAACTCTCTGTGCTCTTAGACATTTTATTGCCTAGGGTCACACGCTTTATGTTTCTTTTTTTAAATTAAATTATCTTTGCTTTCCTACTTGATTAGATAGTTTTTTTTATTATAATTATTTTCAGTTATAATTTAATTAAAATGAAAATCAATTAAAGGGCAGCAACTGCAACACTTCTTTTGTTTTTAAGCAAAAACACTTTCATTTTATTATGATCGTTTGATAAAATGCCGACAGACACTTCTTACTTACAAACAAATTAAGAAGAAAAAGAGAGGAAAACACTAATAAATTTTACTAAATAAAGTTAATAGTATTAATTAAAATTAAATGCAGATAATTATTATAGCTTTTTAACATAAAATATAACAAAAGCAACAAAAAAAATAAGAGAAAAAAAAGAAATGTTTCAACTTAATTTATATAAACTGTGCACGCATTGCCAACTATAGCTAAGAAAAATCAAAACAAAACAAATTTCTCTCTCTCTCTCACACACTCTTAACACAATAGCTTGCTGGCTTATGTGTATTTGTATAACGTTTTGATTTTCTCTTTTTTTTTGGTTGGTGGTGTTTTTATTTTTCTTGTTCTCTTTTAAAATAGAATTTATTTGTTTCATAGTTGCTGCTGTTGTTGTTGTTGCTGTTGTTACATTTAGTTGTGTGATAATGTTTTGATCGTTGTTGCTGGTTTTCTTTGCATTTACTTGTGAACAAATTTGTTTTTATTTCACGCATTTTTGTTTTTGTTTGCTTCTTTCTCTTAACTGATCGTGTGCGTTATTGTTGTTTTTATTTCTGTTTTTTTTTTTTAGTGTGTGAATTTGTTTTTCGGTGGTGGCTGTGGTGGTGGTGGCTTTTAGCTGCCACAAAATTGTTCAACGCCATTAGTCTCCCATATCGCTACAACAGCTAAACACTGCTATTATTTTTTCATAGAAGAGTTATTTTTGTTTTCAGTTTTTTTTTCTTTTTTTTAATATTGTGTTTGACGTATAGTTTGTATAAAAAAGAATTAAAAATAAATAAAATATTAAATAAACATGTTAATTTAAAAGTTAACGCATAAAAAACATTTGTATATCGCTGTTATAAGTTAAACGCGTTTTACAACAGTTTGAACGCCTATTTAGCAACACAACCAAAAGCTGCAAAAAACATACATACAACATTAGTAATAATAAAGTGACCAATTTAAACATTTTATTTGTTTTCTTTCTCTGTCACTCTCTTTCTCCATCTCTCTTGCGGCGTGTGTTTAAGTGTTTACAAGTGTTGACAATGTTTTGCTTTTTGTGTGTGTTTTTTAAGAACAATTGTTTTGTTTGTTAGCAAAGGAATGTTTCACACATTGACTAAAAAAAGCTAAAAAAATATAAAAATTATTAAGAAATGTTTAAATTTATTGTAAATGAAATTAATTTAAATTTTAATATATTAAGATTCTGTAATAATCTATTAAAATTCCCTTTGTTTTTTTCTTTATATTAATTTTAATTTGTGTCATTTATTTTGTTCCCTAAAACAACAAAAAAAGTTTTTAAAAAATTATTGGCCTTTTGCCCAATATTTTTATAGCCAGTGTTGCTTGGCTTATATGTACATATCTATGCATCTGTGTTTGGTTTACTCATACAATATATTTTCAGAAATTAATTTATGTTGTATGTGTGTGTATTTTATGTTTGTATTTATTTTTCTTTTAATTTTCCGGCAAAAAAATCTTAAATTTGAAGTACAAGAAGCAAAAAATCAAAAAAAAAAATTTTTTAACCCTCTAAAGTACTTTTTAACAAAATTAAAAAACACTAAAAATCTGTCGAAATATTTAAATAAATAAGAATTTATTCTCAATTAATTTTTGTTTATTATGAGCAGTCAACTATCAATCCACCAAGATTGTGTAGTGAAAATTTTTGAAATTTTTTTATCCTGGCCTAATATTCAGTTAAACCTCGTTAATATTTTTCGATTTGACTCGCATAAATTATTTAAAGATATATCTGATAATTAAATATAGTGTCCCATACCATCAGTAGATTTTTCAAGAGAAGAATGTAGAGATCAAGGGTCTTCGTCTGTGGAAAAGCTATTCATCTTTATTCAGTTGAAAAAGGTATATAAACTATTATGTTAGAATTACTAGTTGAAAGTCTATCAATCGTTGTACAACCTCTTCAGAAATAATTAGCAGCTAGGCGAAGATTTTTCGCATGTCTAGTCATTACGCAGTGATCTGTCAGAGTTCATACAGTGAGAGGAATGTTACTATCGCCCAGTTTGAAAAGTTAAGTCTAGCAATGCAGCAAAGATTCCTACTAGCCCATGATATGTCAGTGTTTGATAGGTACCTTTGTCTTCTAGATACTTTAGGGATGGTAAGATTGTTTTGATATTTAGTGGAAGCATAACAATTCCCGAAAGTTTAAGCTGCATGATATCCCGGAATGCCCCTATCACCAGAAACTAATGTGAGACGGAGACAAGACTGCAAGGCAGTTACTTAGCAATTAAGAGTCGAAAGTTGCATTCGAAATACATCTAATTGTAGTCTTGGTGTCAGAAAAGCCAGAGATATTAGTAGAGGAAGCTCCAGATCAATTACGCTGTACGATTAATACCTTTTACTTCGGTGTGAAATAAATTATGATCCAATTTGGTTATCGATTGTTTCTTTGCTTTGTTTCTGTTTTATTATCAAGTTCCATCAAGTTCTAGAATGATAGAGTTGTCATCTATTGTTGACTGGAGGTAAAACAACCCCTGAGAAAATGTTTTCCTGTTGTTGCATTGAGTGTAGTGGTAAGGTATTCTGTTTATTGAGTGACATATTCCGCAAAAGTTGCCGCTACCTGGTCTTCTAGCAATGTTCGTATTGGTATTACCGTATTCTAGGGGGCTGGGGATGAAATTATGCGTATTATTTATTTTAGAATTCTAAATCATAATGAAGATTTTTCATTTTCTCTTGTATTCGAATCTGATATGCTTGGGTGCCTATTCAAATAGTTTAACTATTCGATAGCGCCTGCTTTGTACAAATTTACAGTTTTTCTAATTTAAAATAATTTTATATTTGATTCAACACATAGTAATTAACCATCTTTTCCCTTTTATTTGAAGTTCTTGTAATAAATTTTAGTTTAAATCATATCTTGAAAGTGATCACCATCCCTTAAGACTTCCCAGAGGGTTAATCTTATTTTTTTTTTGTTTGTATTTTGCTTGTTGTACTTCTTTAAAATATAATTTCTCATTTTCTTTTATAGATTTTTAAATAAATTATGTTTTCTTTATTTTTTCTTTTTTTTTCCAATTTTAAAATTAATTTTCATTTTTAGTTCGATTGTTTTTAAAACATTTTCAATATTTTAAATGTGTATGTACCATACGCATGAATATGATTTAAATGTTGTATATACGTAGTTTAAGAAAATAACCGAAAATAATTTTAAAAAAAGACAATCAAAGAAAAATTGAATTGAAATCATTATGTTTAAATTTCCTTTAAAACGTCATCATAACAATACAAATCGTCATCATCAAACGAAATCCGCTTCAACGCGTAGTAATGAGGGTTTTATTTATATACGTTGTGGTCATGCAAATAATAATAATAATAACAATAACAGCAACAACAACAACAACAATAATAATAATAATATTAATCATATTAACAACAACAATTCCAACGAAAATAATAACAGCAACAACAATATTAACAATACCACCGCCAACAACGATTGCAAAAGCAACAGCAACTGCAACATTCCCGATATCCCACCTGCATATCATGGCTATAATGAAAGTGTGGCTAAAAGCGTATGTGTTTGTTTGTAATTTATTGTGGTGAATAATTTTAGATTTGTACAAGAATTTCTGCTTTTATTTTTAAAATTAGAAATAATATTCTATAAAATATAGAAAAAAAAATATTCTTTCTCTAACTAATAGGGTAAAGCAACAAGGGGTGTTTCTTTTTACTATTAAATTTTTTTAAAAATTTTTTGTAAAAAATGTTAAGCCTTTGGAGCCCAACAAATTGTGAAAATTGTCTCTTAAAAGCCTGAATTTAAAAAAGAACATCCCCTTGGTGCCAACCAGAGATCAGCAATGAATCGTTTTTTCGCTACTCATAAGCACTCATGAAATTTTGAATATAAGTGAGTCAACAATATAGAAATTTAACTATGTACTCTGATTCATTCATACTCACTACAACGTTGATTTATAAGTACAGGTTGCATACCATTCGAAATATGTTTGATTCATATGTCTACTCATTGGCTCTAATCACACGAGAACAATTTTTAGTCGCACAATTTTTTTCTTTTCAAATCACGCGGGATGAATATTAGCTTGGCATGAAATATATATGTGCGTATACACAGCTATGTATGGATTAGTGATTTGTTATACATTTGATGTTTGGCTGCATTTTAAAAATGTACATGTATTAGTTTTGTACTGGTAATGCGGGGTTTGTAGCTGGTTGAAACTTTACGCCACAAAAAAACCATTCTCTTCACCTCTCTTGCTTGTAAACTATCATTTTACGCCAGCACAATTGTTCTCGTGTAATTAGATCCAGAAAAATAGTCTTATAATATTTATAAATGATTCGAGTGACTCGAGCAGCAAGCACAGCAAACACAAAACTTCTAGTAAGTGTTTTAGTGTTCATACACCACTCATACTTATTTGGTGCTTCGTGTATATGTTGAGTTATGAAGAGTCGAAATCAACAACATCATACGTGTTGTTAAGTATGAATATGATGAGTACTTTAAACTTTGAATATGAGTAGAGGAGGTTCCATGATATTAAAATAAGTATGAATGCGTATAATTATCAGATTTTATGAGTATGATTTGATTCTACTCATCTTTTTGAATACTCATTGCTGATCTCTGTAACTTACCTAAAAGTGTACTTTTATTATTTCAGCATAATTTCCTCAATGTTTATTAACACGTGTACCATTTCTAATTAAAGGGTCCGCCAAATAACTTTTTTTTTGAAAATGCTTTAAATAAAACGCTACTGAATATTTTCTCAAATTTCTTTTTTTATTTGAAAGTACAATCCTTCCGGTTAATAATGGAAAATAATTTCATTTAAATGGCTGCTTCGGCTGGCCATGCAGTAGCCTACACGATCGGTCCAATTTTTAAGCACATTATCGATTGTGTGCAGCTGTATTTCACCAATGGCTCCACGAATATTGTCCTTTAAAGCGTCAATTGTTTCTGGCTTGTCGGCGTAACACTTATCTTTGACGGCGCCCCACAAATAATAGTCCAACGGTGTCAAATCGCAGCTCCGAGGTGGCCAAACGACATCAGCTCTGCGGCTGATAATGCGATCTACAAAAACAGGGCGCAAAACATTGAGTGTAGCTTCGGCTGTGTGGAACGTAGCGCCGTCCTGTTGAAACCAAATGTTGCCAATATCCTCCTCTTAAATTTTTGTGAACAAAAATTCGTTCAACGTGGCCCGATAACGATCGCCATTGACTGTAACGGCCACTCCTTGCTCATTTTCGAAGAAAAAAATGGCCCAATTATGCCTCTGGACCAAAATCCGCACCAAACAGTGACTCGTTTTGGGTGCGTCGGCTTTTCAATGTATGCGTGCGGGTTTTCTGTGCCCCAAATGCGACAATTTTGCTTGTTTACATACCCGCCAAGATCAAAATGAGCTTCATCTGAAAAGACGATTTTTTTTGCCAAAATCGGCATCTTCTGGTGTAGGCTACTGCATGGCCAGCCGAGGCAGTCATTTGAATGAAATTATTTTCCATTATTAACCGGAAGGATTGTTCTTTCAAATAAAAAAAAATTGAGAAAATATTCAGTAGTTTTTTTTAAAGCATTTTCAAAAAAAAAGGTTATTTGGCGGACCCTTTATAAATAATTTCTATTAACATTTCATATGAATTGTAACAGACCCCTCGGCCCATAACTGATTAATTCGCCAATTAATAGTTTGTTTTGTTTTGTAAAAACACCATAACAGTCGATTCATAGAATAGATAAGATTTATCATTTGTGTAGACTACTCTATTAAAAAAATACAAAATAAAAAGAGAAACTACTTGTAGATAAGAAACAGATCTAAAGGTAAAATTAATTGAAGACATACTATGTCTTCCTCTTGTCTTTCTACTCCATTACATACGTATTCATCATAGAGAAGTAGTTAAAGTTTCATACAAAATGAAGCAATATTTTGGGTATTTTGGGGTCAATCGTTAAGGGAGAATAGAAGTGTGTTGTGTAAAGCTTTATTAAACTTTTTCGACTGGGGCTCTTACATAATATAACATACCGGGTTATCCATTTCGTGGTTTCAAAAGTAAACATATAAAATATTTTTTTCATGATATTTCTTTTTTATTGTAAAGTTTGAACGATGACATTATGTGTGAAACACTACATCATTTAAATGACCTCCACGTCTTTTGAGGTAATTTTCGACCACTTTTTGACACATATTGGGCGGTATCTCAGCCATAACTTGACGAATGTTGGTTTTTAAGTGCTCAAGAGTTGAAGGTTTATCTGCATAAACACGGTCTTTCGCGTAACCCCACAAAAAAAAAGTCTAATGGTGTCAAATCGCATAGAATTGGTGGCCAGTTGATATCACCATGACGAGAAATTGCGCGGCCAGGAAATGTCTCTTGCAATAAAGCCATATTCGCTCGAGTTGTGTGGCATGTGGCACCGTCTTGTGGAAACCACATATTCTCCAAGTCGTATTCTTCAATAGCAGGCAAAAAAAAGTCGGTTATCATATGATCATAACGCTCCGAATTGACTGTGACAGTCGTTCCATCGTCGTTTTCGAAGAAGTAAGGTCCAATCACACCTTCGGACCAAAGAGCGCACCAAACAGTGGCTTTTTCTGGATGTAATGGCCTCTCTTTAATTACTTGAGGATTCTCAGAACCCCAAATACCACAATTTTGTTTATTAACATACCCACCTAGTATGAAATGTGCTTCATCGCTGAAGAAACTTTTGTTCGAAAAATTGCCATTTACCGCCTGTTGTTCAAGCACCCATTCCACGACTCTAAGACGTTGGGTTCAGTTGTTGCGTGAGCTGGACTTTATATGGATGTAGGTGTAGATCTAAATGCAAAATACGCCATAATGTGCCGTAAGACAGTCCTAATTCCTAAGAACGACGAGGAATCGACACATTCGGGTATTCGGCAACACTTTCACTTACAATAGCGATATTTTAAGCGGAACGAGCGAAACGATGATGCACAGGACTTTCAATATTTGTAACCACTCCAGTCTCTTCAAATTTCTTCACAAGTTTGCCAATTGCTTGCGTAGTTGGACGATTATGTAAACCATAATCTCCTCTTAAATCACGATACGTGGCTGTGGCAGAATCACCATTTTTGTAGTAGGTTTTGATAATTTTTAGGCGTTGTGTGATAGTTAAGCGATCCATTTTCGTCAATAACAGACTTTCAACTGAAAAGAAAAAGATTGGTTTCACAACTTAGTTCGACAGATGTCGAATTCCAGTCCCATACTTTTGAAACTACGAAATGGATAATTGGTCATTACAATCCTTTAATCAGGATTACGACCTAGCTTCTCACACCACTTACGTTGTAAGCGTTCATTTTTATACATAAGTGGCGATACTTACAGTTTAATGACGATTCCAAACGACAAATTTTTGAGAAACTTTTCATGGCAATTTTATTTCCTCTCAGAGTTTTTGCCAGAAATCTGCTGAGAGGAAGTCAGCTATGAAATATTTTTCAAATTACGTTTTGTTCGATATGTCTGGGCTAGGGTTTGAACCACAACCACGCTTTTAATAAGCCAAGACACTATCTGCTAGACTTCGACGACTACCATCCTCAGCTCTTACATTTGCTATACATTTTCTTAACTTAACAATTGTCCCACTGCACTTAATATTTGTTTATACAATACAATCTGCTTGAAATAATTTAAAAAGTTCTTTTTCCGGAGATCTGAAAAGAAAAACTCCAATCGTTTCTGCTCCCCCCTTCTCTTGTCAACGACTTGCCCATTGAACTTGAGACAAAGCAATACGTCTGATAAAATATAAACACTCAGGGAAATATTGTTTAAAATCGTTTGCATTTGGTTTTACATACAATTTTATGATTTATTTTTGAATTTCTTGTGTAATAATACCTCAAAACTTTAATATTTTGATTTCGATTTCTAATCGTAGACGAGTCTTTCTAATAGTTTCATAGAACCTCTGACATCATACAGAATATTTTTGCGATAAAATGATTTTTTTTTATTTTTCGATTCGTTTCGTTTTTTCAATCACTATCAGTGGAAATTGTTTTTGCGTAAAATATGGAAAATAAAATAAAAAAAAAAAAAATTAAATAATAATTCTCTTTTTTTATTCTTATCAAAAGAAAGACAAAAACAAAAATAAACAAAAAAAATTATAAACAAAGTTGGTCGAAAATGCTTAGAAACCCCCACTCTCTTAAATTCTTCTCGCCAAAGAAACGCAAGAAAAAAAAGAAAATCTAATGAGGTGACGAAAACCTTCCAAATTGTTTAATGGGTCTCATATGTGAGTGGCGTAATTATGAGAAAATTTATTACATTTTAATGAGAAAATAGAAAAAAAAATATGTTTTGAGAATATCACGCCAACACTTTTTTCATCTTGATAGTGTTGAAATCATTTGAACATTTTTTTTCACTTAGAAAACCATGTCAGGAAATTTCTTTACCATTTGTATACAATTTTTTAATTTCTTTTCTTGATTTTGCCCTTAAATTAATAACTATCTCTTTCTCTCTCTCTCTCTCTCTTTCTGCAAGTGATATTAATTCCTATTTTTTTTCAATCTTTCTCTCTTTCAGACTGTCCAATCTTCGTGGCGACCACAATTGCCTCTACCCAAAGAAGTCCATCTCTCAAATGAGAACATCAATCATCGCCCTCACCACCCGCAGCACAATTTTAACCACCACAATTCTTATCAACCTGAAGACGACGTCGACATCGACGAAATACAAATCATCGAAAGCGATATGGAACGATTTCATTTAAGTAAAAAAGACGCCTCTCTTAACGGTTCCCAAATCTCGAATGCCAGCCATAATGGCAGTACGTCGAATAAGAAATGGTCCTTCGGACGTTTGTTTCGTCGCAAAAAAGAAGTGGAAACCGAGTCCTCATCGGAGGAGGATCGTAAGGCGGGCTTTTTGCCTTTGCAGAAACACAGTCGCAGTGCAAATAGTTCTGCAAGTGCCGCCATCACTTCAACGCCAAATAAGAAAAACAAGTCATCGAAATCATCCGCCTCTAGTCGTGGCAGTAAATTGATGAGTGAAAATTTTGATCATGTTATAGTGCCTCCTACAGCAGCGGTAAAAGGCTCTCAGAATCATGTGGACAATGAATTCTTCTTGCCGTTGGAAACGGTGCCAGCCACCGAGCCGTATTATCAAAACAAACCCGTCCAGCAGACTCAACAGCGTTTGCATCATTCTCAACAGTACCTGCCACATGTACCTCAAACGCAACAGCAGCTTATGAGCAGATCTGTTCATTCTTTGGATCGTAGAACTGCCAAAGCTAAACAATGTTCTCTCCAAAAGATGTCTCAGAATGGTTTACCCAGCACCACAATAATTGGTTCTTCCAGTGAAGAGGAAATCATATCCCTTAACTCCACCACGTTTGCTAAATATCGCAGTGATGAAAGCATCCATAGCGGTGGTCAAAGTCATGTTAGTGGTCAAAGTCGTAGGTCACGGGCTGCCCGCAATGAGCGTTACTATAAGCGTTTATCGCGTGATGGTGAAGTTAGTCACGGGCAGGTTCCCGTTATGTACGCTCAACAGCCTACTCAGAGATGGAAGACCCAACCAGTGCCTTTGTCAATTTATCAGGCCCCCAAGCAACAAGTTGTAGCATCTCAACAGCCTCAGCCTCAACCACAATCTCAAATGCGTGCTTCTGCCTCACAAAACAGCCAATACTCCAAGTTGCGCAACACGAACAGTTTGCAACATATGGCTCCGTATGTACAGTGGGGCCAAATGCAACAACAGCAGCAATCCAAAAACTTACAGAATTCTGTAAATGATACTAAGCGTAGCATTAGCTATGACAGTCATATACATTTGCAAAATGCTAATGGCAGATTACAGAACAAACCTATGCCACCACCACCACCTCCCAGAGACCCCCTAAGGAGAGTCAATGTCGGTGGCCATATGCAAGAAGACGGTTCAGGCGATCTAAGGCCCATGTCGTATGCATTCGATCAAACGGGTGTTCCTGTTTTGCCTACAACTGGCTTAAATGGACGCTGTGTTTCGGATGATAAAATTTGGGCTCAACAACCCCACTACCAGTCCATACACTCTCTAAATATAACACCCAATCAAACTAGTCAATCGAACACTGCACAACCCAATCGCAGATTTATAACCCGGGCTGAGAGAGATGCCCAGCCAGGCAAGAAATCTTTACCGAATGGCTTGGAATTTCATTATGTGGCCGATGCCACACCACGTTCTCGCAAGCCTATACATTTGCTGGAACCCAATACTTTTGAAAATGATCCACCAGAACCACCTTCTAGTGGCGTCTTACGCACTACCAAAAGTGGTTTGCCTACTTCACCCACCAAGGTCAATGCTACCGAATTCTGGAAGCGTTTAGAGGGGTCTTCACAAAATGTCAATACGCCAACACCGGCACCACGTGGACGTGATGCGCAACGTGCTAATGCTGGTGATAAAGTTGTTATGAAGCCTAGATCGGTTTCTAGTTCTAGGGTAGGCGAAATGAGGGCATACCCTGTACCCATGTACTCGGAGGTCTATAAACCCAAGAATAAAACCAATACCACCTCAACCCCAGCTAAGGTAAGCGATGAAGTGGATGGTGTAATCTGCGGCAGTTTACATATTAAACCTGTTCAGGATAAAAGCAATAGTTACGTGGAAATTCGTAACAAGGATGAGAATAAATCGAAATCGATGCCCAACAATTATCAAAGACGATCGGGAGAATTACCTACCACGCCAAATAAATACGAGGAATATGTTAATGAACGCAGAGAACAACATCTCAATCCCCTTTTTGATCTACCACAGCCGCCACAAAGAAAATTAAGCGGTGTGCCTCAAATCCCTCAGTTGAGTTTCCCACGCAAGAAACCGGCCAATTTAGAGGAGGCTATTAACGAACTGGAGGCAATTTATCGTTCATTGGGCTTAACCGAAGAACCGGAAACTAAAAAGGAGCGCGCACCTACGCCCAATGATTTCGAAAAATACGCTGTGGCCCATGCTGATGAATATGAGGATGAAGATTCTCCTACAGGAGAACCGGATCCGGTTAGGGATGATGTGGCTTTTCGCAACATAAAATTGGCCAATTTGCAGCATAAAACAGTGGAGAAACAACCGCCATTCGGTATACCTGTTGGTCCTATTGTGCCAGCCGCTCAAACTGACTATTTACATGTGACACCCAAACGTAAGGATTCGGGAATGTATGAACTAAAGTCACCGGATGTGGTTAAAGATGACTTGGCTGTCAGAGCCTTGCGCAAAGAACCCGGCGAAAGCAGAGCTAAATTTCAATATCCTTCCGGTTCTTTGTTAAAGAAAAATCGTGCTACACGCACCCAGTCCGCCAATATCTATGCCTTAATACAGAGGGATGCGGCCAAACCTTCAGGTGGCGATTTGCATTCTTATTTGAAACTCACCAAAAACATTGATCGCTCAGGCAGTATGTCCGATCTACATAAACATGATAGTGCCAGTGATATACCCACAACTCTGAAACTTTTGCAAAATCTTAGGGAACAGGAAAGGGAACAAAATCAAAATCAAAACCAACTTAAGAAGGTTCATATACCCTTCCGGCATCCCAGCCAGGGTGGAGCCATATGCCAACTGCCCGAGAAGCTAAGCTCTGCTAGTCATGAAGAGGAAAAACGTAGCAAGCCAGTGCCTATGCCGCGTAAATCTATGACACCGGAACCCCGCAATACAGATACCCACAAAATGGAGGAAGCTTTGAATAAAATTGCTCAAGATGCTCAGGAGAGCAGCATTAAATTGACTCAGGAACTGAAGGAACTAAGGAAAGAGGCTTTGATAACTGCCTCTAGACCCAGAAAAGTTAGTAATGAAGAGGAAAAATTAGAGAAAGAGTTACAGGAAATCGAAAAGGTATCCCAAGCTGCCAAGCAATGTGGCCAATTGCTTTTGGACACTCTGCCTGATGTTTCAATGGAAGAAGGGGAAACGAATGTTAAAAAACGTAAACTGCACAAAGAGGATAAACTTATAAAGGCCATTGACCAGGTATCGGAGGCCGCCAATAAGGTGTGTGAAAAGATTCTAAAGGATATTGTAACCACTGAGCCACCCGTTGTGGTGCAAGAAGCTGTGAAGATAACACAAACGCCCTTAAGTGGCAATGAAACTAAGGATGACAATCTAATAATGCCCACCCTAATTAAGAAATTGGATCCAATACAATCAACGAATATTGAGGCCATAGCCAGAAGATGTATGCGCCAGTTGAGTGATTTAGGAGACAATCATGACTACGACAATTTAAATCAACCGGATATAGCGGTGGCCTCAACGTGTAATATCCAACAGGTTACAAAAGACGAAATCACAAATGATTTGAACACTTCTAATCTTACAGAAACAAGAAAACCACCCAACAAACCCATGGCCAAGAAAAATCAACACTCCAAGCAAATCGAGGAGATCGATCAAATAATGAAGGAATGTGAAGATCAAGCCAAACAAAGTCAAATTGCGAAAAATGCTGTTAAAGGTAACCCGGTTGTGGTGACACAACATGTTATAAAGGCGCCTGGCTCGAGTACCACCACCGCCTCTTCATTCTCCTCTTCGAGTGATTGTTTGGCCAAATCATCCAGCCCTTCGGGCAGTAGACCATTCTCCTCCAGCATTACCTCTTTTAACCCCTACTCGTCCAGTGACTATATCAAGTCACCCAGTAGTGAGTTTCATGCACCCAGCACTGACCCTATTAAAACTTTTAGCACCACATCCTATGATGTACAGTCGACAGCCAGTGCTACACCAAATCTGACTACCATTAGTACGTTCAGCTATTCACCCTCACCGCCACCACTCAATCTAACGCCGGTGAGCAATTGCAGTGCCACCATTGCTTCGTACACGCAACGTGGTCGTTCATCATCGCCGTCGCAGTACAATTCCTCCGAAGAGTTGGCCATGATCTTTGGCATTGAAGAGAAAACAAAAACGAGAAAACAACCCAACAACAATTCAGGTAAAGATGACGCAACGCCAGAGTTACGACTCGAGCTCGAGCAAGAAAAACTAAAAACTAACGCTGCATCCCTACCACAATGTACTGCTAATGCTACTACTACTACTACTACTGATCCTTGTGAATGTTGTTGTGCTAAAACTAATAATTATCCGTTGTTCTTAACCCCCAATTCATGCTCTCAAACTAATACCGCTAGTTCAAGTCCCATATCATCGTTAGCATCATCCTCATCATTGCTTAGATTAGAAGCCATACCAGAGTCTAGCATTACCGATAATGCGAAAACTACTTTAGTAAAGGCAACTGAAAAGTCTGAAGCAATATCACCCCACTTTAATCGAGTATATGCTAGCAAGTTTAGAATTATAGTCGATAAAATGAAAGAGGATACAACACATACCCTAATACAATACAATTCCTTAAGTTCTTTGGAGGAGTCTTCCTCCAATCCCGATTCCGGTAATGTTAGTTTAGCTGACTTTCCCTTAGGTCAACATAACATTAACAATAGCATACAATTGAATCCGAATTTCAATAGCCGCTACGAGATTAGAAACTGTTTCAAAACGGAAATTTCCATAGATACAGAGCAGGAAGAAGAAAAGGAGGAGAAGGAGGAGGAGAATAAAGTAAAGAAGCCAGAACAGAAAATTGATAAGGAATTTCCCAGACTACCCACAGCCGAGGAATTAGCGAACAGTTTAAAGGAGCATTGTAGTTTAGAGCAGAGTTTTAAGAAAACCGCAGAATTTCTAGGTGAACAAAATAGTTTGAAAGAGAAATTAGCCTTGACCAAAGAGGACCGCGAACTGATAGGAGAGAGAATTATCTGGGCTAGAGATGAAATAATGGCCGAGGTTAAGGCCTTAGAAAACAAAGCCCTCAAAGAAAAACACGAACAAGAAATCTTAGAGAGAAAAGAAAGGGAAAAACACTCGAATGTAGAGGAATTCTTGAAAGATGTTAGCGATGGCGCAAAGGAAGTGCCCAAACGTAAGCGCAGCATTGTAATTGAAACGCCTCTTTTAGAAATGAATATTATGGAGGAAAAAATCAATTATGAATTTAATGTACCGGGCAAGGACCCTACTAATGCCGCGGAAGAAGCATTACAACTTCAGGAACTGGCTGAAAATTGTGAAAGTTTAAAGCAGGCCTTAAATGAGGAAATTGAAAAGGAATGCCATATTAAAACGGAAAATTGCAAGCCTTTAAACCAGGCTTTAAATATGTATATTCAAAATGAATTCCAAAATGAGGGAAACAAGGAGTTAAGTTGTTGTGAACTGACACAAAATTGTCAAGCTTTAAACCCGACTTCAAATGAAGGCATACAGAAAGAAATCGATAATGAGTTCAGTTGCCTAAACTTGGCCCAAAACTGCCCGGATATTCAGGCTTTAAATGAAAATCTTCAAATAGAAGTTCAAGATGAGATGGTAAACAAAATGAAAACTAACTTAGATGATGATCATGATTTCAGCCTGGGTTCAAATGAAAGTTTTCAAAACGACGACCATAATAAGCTGGAAACTAAGGATCATATTGAAGTTGTTAATGAAATAGTAAGCCATGAATTGGCTTCTGATTTAAACCAGGCTTTAAATGATAGAAATCAGGAAGATAAGCAGAATATGAATAAAAATAATGAGACTAACGAGGAGACACAAAATTGCCTGGACGACTTAAACCAGGCTTTTAATGCTGATCT
Organism: Sarcophaga variegata; assembly: GCA_932273835.1. Classification (NCBI taxonomy): domain Eukaryota; kingdom Metazoa; phylum Arthropoda; class Insecta; order Diptera; family Sarcophagidae; genus Sarcophaga; species Sarcophaga variegata. The sequence goes on along the minus strand of OW026362.1, from coordinate 110,798,085 downwards.
TCAGAATGAAACAAATGACTACAGATTACGCGTATGGCAACCTACAACCCTGTCTCACAGCGATGATATGCCTTCAACCAGCTCTAAAGCCTTAGCAAATTCAACAACCAATATGGTGGTGAATGTTATGGGTGAACAACGGCCAGCGGTGAATAGTTTAACGCTATTAGAGCATCTAGTTGTGGCTTGTACACTGGGTGTCATTAGCACCGATGATCTATTTACACTGTGTCTTATTATAATCGGTATTATAATTGTTATAGCCATAGCCTTGTTTTAAAACGAATTCTTGTTAAATGTTGTTAAAGTTTTATCAAAACTAGATATGTATGTATGTAGGTAATACAAATAGATAGATACACACCCATAAGTGCACTTATTTGATTTGTATTTTTTTTGAAAAGCAAAACGAAACACTCCAATCTCTGCAATAAGGCGACAGGACGTGAAATAATTTTTGAATTTTGAATTTTGTTTGTAAGAATTTTCGATTTTTTTTAAAGAAAATTTTTTTCTCTAGTTTGTATCAGATTAAGTTTAATTTGTTGCTTTAAGTGCATATTTTAAATCATTTTCTTTTTTTTTCTATCACAATGGAAAAATGATCCTTAATTTGTAATAATTTTTAGTTTTAAAATTAAAATAATTTTTAAAATTTGTTTTGGAAAATTTTTTTTCTCTAACCATACATATGATAATGATTACCTTTGTAAATATTTTTTGTTTAATAATAATATTTTTTTTTATTTTTTAATTTTTAATATTTAATTTTAATATTAGACTGCAACTTGTGCCAATGATTTTTAATATTATTTTTAAAAAATTATTTTTAATTTTATAAATAAATACTCGTATACATACATATATATTTTCTCATTATAAACAAGTATTTTATTTTTTAAAAATATTTCTCTTTCCATATATTTTCAGCAAAATTTGTAATTTAAGCATTTACAATGAAAATTTAAATTTTTTGTTTTTCCTTTTATTAAAAATTGATTTTTTTCTCTTTTTATTAAAATGCTAGAATGTTAACTTTCTTTGTTGATTTAAAAGCATTTGTTTCAATAAAAGAAATCATAGGCTCTTTAGCCAAGAAGTTTCTTAAAATTTTAAGTATTTTTTCTCTTCGATTTTATATGTTTAAAATGATTTTATTTTCTAAGTTTATTTTTTTTTTCTTATTCTGCATTAACCATTTTAAGTTTAACTACTTATTATTATTACCATTATTATTATTATGATTATTATTTAAAATAACAAACAATTTAAAAAATAATGAAAAAAGAAATTAATAAAATCTTTGTAAAAACAAAAATAAATGAATTAAGTTTTGTTTTAAATAATTCTCTTCTGAATTTGAATTGAAAAAAAAAAATACAAATTATCTTGAAATTAATTTAAAATAGGAAACAAAAATTGGAAATTTTTATGATGGAAAAATTGTTCCAATTATGTTTAAAACGCCGTTACACTATTAAGAGTCAAACTTACAACTTACCGTTAAAGTTGGATTTAGTTAACGGTAACTTTAGCTAAAGTGAACTTTAAAGTCAACTTTAACTTCTTTTCGTTATTACAACCTACAGATAATATCGACGCCTCCATTCTATAACGTTCTAAGTGTACTTAGAACGTTTTTAATGTTCTTGCATTTTTAAATTCTACGTTCTCTAACTTAAATACTGTCAAAATTTGGTTAAGATGCGCCGATCCGTTCCGAAGTTATAGGAAAAAATCTCCTTAGAATACACATATGGTCGTATGTTGCGTGAAAACTTTGAGAGCTCATAACTCAAAACACACTTTTTCGACTTATAATGTTATAGAATGTAGGCGTCGATATAAAGTTAACTTTTTCAAAAATATGGCAATGCCAGCACAATGTAGATAACATTGCTCAATTAAATAAGTTTTCTTAAACGCAGTGGCAACGACGGGCTTCTTTTTTTGTTGTATTTGCTCATTTGGTTCATATTTGAAGTTGCCATATTGAAAATAATAATTAACTTTAAAAGTTACAGGTAGGATAATCATAGGTAGGAACCCTTTAGCTTAACGCTCACTTCTGCCTTATTGAATTTATCTTCCCGATAAAATCCTTATTTTAGTTAACGGCAAGTTGAAAAAATGGCCCTAAGTGAATTCTGCTTATATTGAAAGAAATGCAGGGCAAACTATCAGGTCATAAAAGATTGAATGACTTGCTTCAATTTTGATAATTGTAGTCAGTAGAGACCAGAATAAATCGTTTGATTAGGTTATACATACATGCTCATAGTTCCCTTCCAATTCCACCAGACTCACAGCATTACCTTACTGGGTGTCAATCCGAAGCTTCACGTTGTTTTTTCTTCGTGATCTTTTTCACTCATTTTTGGCGCTCGTGATTTACTTTTCGTCGATCCTTCATTAATTTCAAAAATATTTCGATTTCCTACTGTGAATGAATCGCAAATAGAAATTCTGTGATATTTCCCTATTTCCCTGATTATGAGACCACTTTTGTAAGTTCTTTTTATGATTTCATCATCTTTTCAGTAATTACTTAAACAAAGCTTAAAGTACGCATTATGTTGGATTATTAGACGTGAGGCCACGGTTCAAACTCAAGCCCATACATCTCGAACAAAACGAAACATGAAAAATATGTCTTCCGCGACTTCCTCTCTGTAGCTTTCTGGCAAAAACTCTGAGAGTATAAATAAAATTGTCATGAAAAGTTTCTTAACCAGCTGTTGTACGGAATCGACTTCAAACTGTAGGTCCCGCCACTCATGTATAAAATTAACAAACACGATATTAATGGTCCGAGAAGCTAGGTTGTAATCCTGAATAAAGGTTGTAATTACTAAACACTTAAAAGGATATGAAACTAGTTTTGTATTTCATAGGCAGAGGTAATTCTTACTATATGGTGATATTTAAAAAAACAAATGACTGGGATTTTGTATTATGATGGGTATTTTCCTGGCTTTCTAGACGAAAGCTTCCAGTTCAAAGCTCATCTCCGATATCTTGAATAAAGAAATATGAAAAATATTCTTTCTTCCCTATTTTGACAAAAGCTGTTAAAGTAAGGTAAATGCCGTGAAAATTGTAGATCTAATTCGATATTAAAGCCATGGGTGAAGTATAAAAGTTAGACTGCAATTCTGTCAAGATTTTAAGATTTCAGTGTTAGTTTTTGCTGTACAGAGTCTAACAATTATTTTCTTAAATTTATAAAACGATTGCAAATTTTTTGAGTTGGTGAAATCTACAGTCAGCGTCAAAAGAAACTCTACACTAAGGTGAAAATTCTAACAATCACTAAACTTGACTTTTACCAAAAAAATTCCCGAAAAAATTCTGACAATATTTCGAAATTTCTTGTAATTTTTTTTTTGTTTCAATTTTAAAACCTGGCAATGAAACAATTTAAAATCAAAATAACGGTAATTTATTAATGTATACATATATTTTTTAATGCACTGTTTCCTTTGACGCTCACTGTATTTTCATTGCATTTTAAAATGCAATAAAACAAACGGAATTCCTTTTATTTTCCCCTCTTTTTGTTCGTATTATAAAATTTTAAATTTTATTTTTGATTTTTTTTTTGTTTTTTTTTTTCTTTTCTTTCTTTATTTAAAAAATAAAAAGTTACAAATAAAATAATAATCGCTATTGAAAAATTAATTTAAAAAAATGCGTTTTATTTGTCTGTAAAACAGAAAATAAGGCTTTAATACCTTTGGCTTAATACTAACCCTCCATCATCCAACGTAACTGCTCCCTAATCAATTGCCTTCAGCTTTAAATATTAAGCGTATGTATGTATCCCTGATGTAAATAATTTTCAACTACAAATTTTCAAATCAATAGGTTTTAAGACGAAAACTATACTTAATTGAAATAATATTTTGATTAAACACTCCTTATAAAAATAATTGTAAATTAAAAATTTATATTTAAATTTAATTTATTCCAGAATTTACAAAAAAAAATTAAAAACATTCTTTTATTTCAAATCACTAGCAATTGTTTAAAAAAATTTCTTGTAATTTAAATTTAACGTTTATTTGGAATGCATTCATATGCCCTCTGTTAATCGCTAGTTGTACTAAAATTTAATTGCAGTTGAAAGATTTACAATCCACAAATAAATGTTCATGAGGACTGATGTCTTGACTAAAATTATGCACACGTGGTTGTAGTCGCTGCTATTAGCTGAGTACTTTCTGTTTGGAAAGAACGAAACAAAAAAAAAAAAAACATTTTAAACCGAGGGCTGTTTAATAAAAACTTAAAAGCGTAATTTTTATCACTAAAATTTAAATTGTTAGTTGTTTTTGTTGTTGTTTATGTATTAAAAAAAATATTTTTTTGTCGCTGAGGAGTACATGTACCTAACCGCACCATAGGAGAAGTCGTCCTTATCCTCCCGTGTGTGGGGCCCTCACCCAAAATTAAAAACAATATTGATATTTTTAAGGAACCGTAATAGATGTGTGAATTTTCTTTGAAAGAAGTCTTCTAACAATAAACCAAAACATCAACGAAATACAGTGAGCGTCGAAAGAAACTGTACACAATGGATAAAATTCGAACAATCACCACACTTAACTTTCACCACATAAGGAGAGTGCCCGAAAACATTTGACAATATTTCGAAATTTTTTGTAATTTTTTTGTTTCAATTTTAAAAAAACTAGAAATGAAACAATTTTAAATTCAAAATAACGGTAATTTATTAGTATATATTCTCCTTAATGTACAGTTTCTTTTGGCGCTCACTGTATATAACTCGCAGGATCTTCAAAGTTTGTGCACTCTTTTGCAATGCAAATAAAACTGAAAAGTTCTTCAAATTGCTAATGGTTCTTGGACTTCAATTCTTCTTCCAACGAGTTCGTTTTATACCCAAACCCTTAGACGAAGTGCTCAGTAGAGTTAAACGAGCGAGGAGAACACAAACTAGCGATTTTTTTACTTCGATCTGATAGCCTGTCAAATTAAGTTTGCCGACTCAGACGGATGATTATTAAGAGAAATATTCAGTAAATTGCTTACGATAATGAGATGAATTACGCTAAGTCCAGTACTACCTACTGCCTGTTAATTTTTTTTTTTTTTTTTTTTTTTTTTTTTTTTTTTGAACTCCAATTCCATTTCCTATCCTCTTCAATGAATAGGTCACTTGCTTCCAACCTACAGGCAATTTTCGCAGTGCCATGCGAATAGAGTTGATTTTAAAATCGAGTGTTGTTCACTGACTAATAAACGCAACATTAACAATATGTCACGTACAGGTGGTGGTGGTATTCAGTTCTGCGATCTCACCGTTTCAAGGCCGTACAGACTGATCTGATCTCCTTACTATATCGCCCGTAAATCATTGCGTAAGTCATGGATTTCCATTTTCTTCTCAAATTAAATAATGCATCTTATGGGAAATCGACTGTCCAAAGCCTGCTGAAGGAAACAGTGTTGTCCTTCTCGTTAGGACGCCGAAAGTAATGTACTTTTTAACATGACCTTGGTAAAAGCCATCGTTTTGTTTATTATTCTTTAGACTACAGCCTCTAAATATTATACTTGTTGTATGGATTTTAGCCAAAAACTCAATCACTGGTAGAGATGACTTTACAAATTCCTTATTGTGATGTAAAAGCGTGAAATTGTTTTTACGTTTCAATAAAATGTCATGTAGATTTCATCGATTACTTTGAACGCAGCCTGACTCTATGAAGAGTTGAATAATTAGAGCTCGTAGTAGAATATTCTTCGACGACTTTCTCTCAGCACATTTCTGGCAAAAACTCTGAGAGTAAAAATAAAATTGCCATTAAAAGTTGCTCAAAAAATCTGTCATTTGGAATCGACTTTAAACTGTAGGTTACGCCACTCATGTATAAAAAATGAACGCTTACAACATAAGTGATGTGAGAAGCTAGGTTGTAATCCTAACTGAAAAGTTGTAATGACTAATTATGTATGTAGCAGAATATTTCTATAACTTTGCCTGAAACTGATTTCTCTCTCATGGCAGAAGACTCCTTCCACTTTAACCGTCGACTTATATCCGTCCGTAAGTAAATTCGGTGTCTGCTTTACTAAGGATTCCTATTGTAGATCCAAACCAGAGATCAGCAATGTATCGATTTATCGCTACTCAAAAGCACTCATGAAATTTTGAATATAAGTGAGTCAACAATATTGAAATTTAACTACGTACTCTGATTCATTCATACTCACTACGACGTTGATTTATAAGTACAGGTTGCAATGAGTTTGCGTACAACGTTGACATCAAACTCATACCATTCGAAATATGTATGATTCATAATTTAGATTCATAACCTTAGAAAAATACTTATAATATGTATATAAAGCGACTACTATTCGAGTGACTCGAATCATTCATCAAAATTTACAATTTTAGTTGTTGTTGCTTTTAAAAAAAAAAAAAAAAAAAAAAAAAAAAACAGACACATAAGCAAAAAAGGAGAGAGCAGCAAGCAGAGCAAACATACAACCTTCTATTGAGTATTTTAGTGTTCGTATGCGATTCATACTTACTTTTTTGCTTCGTGTATATGTTGAGTAATGGAGAGTCGAAATCAATAACATCATACGTGTTGTTAAATATGAATATGATGAGTTTTTCAAACTTTGAATATGAGTAGTATGAGTATAATATTAAAATAGGTATAAATGCGTATAAGTATTTGAAATTATAAGTATGATTCGATTCTACTTATTTTTTTGACGACTCATTTCTGATCTCTGATCCAGACTACGAAATCATCAAATAAGCAAACAGCAAGGCTTCATAGTGAAGATTCAAGTTCTATTGATCCAAATCTCTGTAATGTTCAAAGTTTTTAATTCGCTTTCTTATTCTTCTCTAATTATTAAGTCTCTCACGCAGGTTGTTTCTATTTCTCTTCTTAGGAATAAAGTAGCTAAGACGTGTTGAGAATTTTTTGAAAATATGAAACCCTTTTACATCTGCAAGTTCTAAATGACTATAATTCCGGCTGCTATTGCAACGACGATGGGTTTTACATGGGTACCTGTCCGCGTGAACCTAATCCCACGGTGCTCTTCGCACAGGGTGAAATACAATGCGTCTACCAACGCCCCCAGATGTAACAGACTGCTACACCTGAGTACCAATTCGAAGCCATGTATTTTGACATGACTTCCCCCTTGGTTAGGAGGGTTGCTATTGCAATAAGGCTAAGTCATAATGCCATGATTAGCCATTTGCTATAACAATATGAACTTGGTATAGCGTTCATATTGACAGTTACTAACGCCATATTTTTCCACCATTTTTTTTTGTGTTTCCTTTTAAAATATTTAAATGTCGTGATGCGATAAATCGTTTTTGCTTCAATTATTCCCACCTTAACGTATGTACGTATAATTAATTTCATCCAATTATGCCAGTCAAATTCCAATGGCGAAGCATTTTCGTCCATCAAATAGGGGGCAACGACTGTAAAAATGTTTTCATTTTGTCAAACCAAACCCAATCCCCCTACCAAAGAAAAACACAACAAAAGTTCGATGAACTTTTTTGGGAAAGAAACAGAGAGAAAAGAACACACACACACACAAAACGATAAATAAAGTTGTATAATTATTTTCGTTTTTGTGTTTTTATTTCTTCCTTGTAGCCAACAACCGCAATAACTACACATCCTTTACCCCTAATTTATGACTTTCTTTCTACTTTTAGGTGTATGAGAGTATGTATACGTTACTAACTAGTCTGTTGAAAGGAAACCAGAAACATTTTCAAATACAATAGAGTTTGTAAAGGTAGCAATTACTTGCCCAACATCACCACCCCTCCCTGCCATATCCTTAGCCTTATAAATTATATTAATTAGAGAGAGGGAGAGAGTGGGTAACTACTTTTACTTCCATTATTCATAACCGATTTATTATAAGAAACTAATAAGGCTCTGCGTGGGAGGGAAGAGAATCTTCTTTTCCACCTGATAAAATACTTGTGCACCATGGTAGCGTAATTACTTCCTTGATTTCTAAAATACTTTTCATGCAGGAGTTCTTTAAGTGGCTGGGTGGCTGATGACTGCTGGCTGGCTGTCAGTTTCTTGTATCTTGTCTTCCTATTGTTTTATGGAGACTTTTTTCCCGCTTGCGCTTGAGACCATTTTAATCACTTTAAGCACAAACCATGTAGAATTTTTCTGTTTAGGAAACCAAATCAGTCGTTACTCCCTACAATTGTGCAGTTTTTGAAGAGACGTTGTATGCAGGAAAGATGGATGCTTCTTATCTAAATACGGAGTACTTAACCTAATTTATTTATTTTGAAATATTTTACAAAACCATCGAGTACTCCTCCTCTTTATATTCTATATGAAGCAGCCTTAACATGACATTTGTTTTGAAATATTTTTTCAAATACCCAATAGGAAATGTGTTGTTGACTAACAAAGGCAGCTTCAGATACAGAAAATCTATGGTATCCATGGTAGAGCCATTAAAAGACGTCCAAAGAATTGTGAAATTGAAAGAAAAGGCAGCCATTTTGTATATTCTCAAAGGTTGCCTCAAGAAATTGAAAGTCTGCCTTAGCCATGTAACTATGCCTTCAATTCCTCGTATACATTTTTTTATAATTAAACTCATCAACTCTCCTTTCATGCACCATATTCCATCAGTTTTCCCACAAATTCAACTGTATTTACGGTCATAAATTACAATCGATTGAAAATATTCCTTGTGGGCCTATATTTTCCTATTTTTTCTTTACTTCTCTTTAAATTCTTTTGTTTTAAACTTTTGAAAGTGGAAAAAGGAAGTAAAAGGCAAAAACAAAACGAAGAAAGACAGAAAAAAAGTTCCTGGTTGCCCTACACTACAGTACAGAAGCTGGTAACGCTTTTAATATAAAAGAACGATTATGTACGTCATAGATCACCAGGGTTTCTTTGGAGATTAACGATATAACTCGTACGAACATTATTTGGACCTGATGGCGTTACTTATAAGGGCGATTAAATGAGATATTCTCGGCTATCCATACATACATACATAATTTGTCATTACAACCCTTTAGTCAGGATTACTACCTAGCTTTTCAAACCACTTATGTTGTGTATGCTAATTTTATATACAAGTGGTGGGATCTACAGTTTAAAGTAGACTCCGAAAGACAGATTTTTGAAAAATTGTTCTTATTTACACCCACAGTTGTTGCTAGAAATCTGTGGAAAGGAAGTCGCCGGACAAATATTTTTTACATGAGAGACGGGACCCTACAGTCTAAAGTCGATTCCGAACAATAGGTTTTTGAGAAACTTTTCATGGCAATTTTATTTACTATCAGAGTTCTTGCCAGAAATCTGCTGAGAGGAAGTTGCCGAAGAAATACTTTTCGTTTTGATGTCTGACCTGGGGTTTGAACCGAGGCCTTACCTCTAATAAGCCAACGCACTTCCTACTAGACTACGGCGACTTCGGCTATCCATAGGAAAAAGCAAATTGTAGATGCCAGGCCCTTGGTTCCTTGTTCTCGAGATCTACCGAACTTGTGTTTGTGTTTCCCACGACCTAGCCGCTCGCAGATTGCGCTTAATAAGAACTCCCGTAGCTGTGATGATGTGCGTAAAGAGGCAACGGTTTATAACACTCTTTACGGCTGTCAAGCTATTCAATAAACCGAAAGTCTATTTTTAAGGACATCTCTGGAATATCGTGTATTTATTCAGGGAATCTCTTTAGAGATCCTTTAACACGTTGACTGCCGCGTCAATTTTCAGAAAACTGGCCGAGCAAGCCAATATTGACCTCTTGTTCATTTCCCAGAAGCCATTTATCGATACTAGCACTGATATAATACGATTTTATTCGTAGCGACACAAAATGGCAGGTTTAGTAAGTACGAGATAACTCGTAGTTTGCACCCTAGAAGCAAACACAATCTACGAGTTATCTCGTAGTCGGTAGTCAACGTGTTAATATGAAGAAATGGATTTGATTTTTACTTCGACTTCCTGTAAAACACTCAACTTGAAATCAATCAACCAATCGAGCAAAGCTGGAAACAGAACCTTATGGTAGTCCTGACTAAAACTCTTCGATTTGAAACCACTTGCTGCTGATAGCTGCCTGGAAAATATCTTGGTGTAGAGTATTATAGAGTCATAACGGTTGTTTTTATGCATTCTCTCTCATATACTGATTTCCGTAATTCACTCCCATTTCTTTTTTCTTTTGTTTTTATTGCTGACGCTGCTACACTACTATTTGCATGCAATCATCTCGTGCATATTTTTATTGTTAATCAGTCAAGCAGTTATTGTGTTGCTTTCAAACATTTCCGGTAAGAGCATGAAGGCAAATAAATTTTCCATTTTCAAACATCAAAAAACAACCACGAAAATGAAGACAACAACAAAAGACAAAAAGAAAAGAAATCCTTTTTAATACACACAAACACAAAGCCGATGAATTAAAAGCGCGTGTGTATGAGTGAGTAGCATGCATGAGCAGCAGTAGTACGTTTGTTTTGTTCGTATTTTAGCGTATGAGTATTTTTTAATGTAGTATGACATGACATGATATATGTATGTACATGCATTCATATGGATGTATGTATGCGTGAGTATGCGTATAGTAAAGGCAATTGTTTGTTTCTGTTGTTGTTGTTTTTATTATTAAAATTTAATTACGATTCTTTTTCTCTCTCGTCGTTTTTAAGTTTTCTTAGTCCTTCTGTACAATTCCATTTCACACACAACTACTATTACACTCTCAAGAGTTGTACGTTAAGTACAGGGTGTAGTTTGTTTATTACGTTACTGCATTTAGGAGAGCGTGTTGTGATATTGCGCAAGTACAAACAAATAATTTTTTGTTGTTGCTATTGTATTGTATTGGTTTTGTTTTTTGCTATCACCATCTAAAACATGTGGTTTTACTGAGTGGGCAAAAATCGGGTGTTTTTTATTTTATTTGGTAATTCGTAAATTAGAGATGATAGTTATTCATCGATTTCAAATGTCATTTCATGATAATTTTGACAGGCATGTGATTATGTGTTTTATGCATGTATGTGGTTATTTTGTTGTATTTTACCGATAACAAACTAAAGTGGTTTCATAATTACCATTTGATTGTTGATTGACGCTTAACACGTTACAATTGTAATAAAAGTAAATCGTAATAACAAATAATGAATGTTTAATGCATAATTGACACTATTTGGAAATAATTTTAATATTTCATCACAATCTTAGATGGCAAAGTAAAAAATAAATGGCAAATAATAAATAAAACAATAATTGATGTCGTATAAGGTAGGTACATATACGAGAGTTGGTGTCAATCGTGGCATAATTATGATGAAGAAATTTTTGCATTATTGCATCAGACCGAATCAGTTAAAGAGGTATAGAGCTTGCATTAAAAGCTCCAGCCTCCATCTTTTAGGCATATGTATGTTTCAAAGTCGTTGTATTACTATCAATGTCATTATAAGGTTATCTTGAAAACCTACCCAGTCAGTCAAAGTAACTAGAAGCGTAGTAGTAGAACCATTCCTCACCTTCACAGCCATTATTAGAATTTGTTCGGAGTACGGTAAATGCGACTAAGGATTACTGCAAAGCTTACTTGTGCCAAGAAGTCGCCGTGGTCTAGTATGTAATGTGTAGGCTTATTAGACGTGAGGCCTCGTTTTAAATCCCCAGGTTACGCATCGAAATATTAAAAAATATTGCTTCGGCGACTTCCTCTCAGCAGATTTTTGGCAATAACTCTGGCAGTAAATAAAATTACCATAAAAAGTTTCTCTGTCGTTCGGAGTCGACTTAAAACTGTAGGTCCCGCCACTTATGTATAAAAATTAACGCACACAACATCAGTGGTGTGAGAAACTAGGTCGTAATCCTGACTAAAAGTTATGACCAATTATTTATGTATGTATGTCACTTGTGCCATAATGCGGCAGATCTTTCTTTATCCAGAATTTACATCCGCACTTCGGTTGAGGCGATTATATGCGATGGTCACTGCATCATAGATGGTGTTGAAAGGACATCGTTGACTTTCTCTGTTATTATCCAGCTTTGTATGGAAACAGGAAAATGTTACTGGATAAAAATTCTCAGAACAGCTTAGCTTACCAAGCAGGTCATCACAACTTCAAAATGGTTTTAATGTAACTAGGTTCTGTTACACTATTTTGACTGTTTCTTACTATCTCATATGGTTAATGCATTAAGGACAGGACTTAGATCCAAGTGGGCTTGAGCATTTGTTTACATTTCCTTCCTACCCGTCGTACCTAACCTAACCTATCACAAAATTAGCTTTCAGATGGTATAAAGAATTGTTAAGATTTGCAAAATAGTTCGACTGGACCTAAAATCAATATTTGTTCAGGCATATTACTGCATAGCCCCACCATGGTTGGCGAGAAGCATGAAGTTTAATTATTATTTGCTATTACCCCCAGATGAAGACTGAAGCACGACCTTAACTACAGCATATTTGCCAGATGTTTCTTTAAAATAGGAATTGCTTTGGAATTCAATTTGAAATTTGGTACTGAGGATAATGAAACTTCGATTTATTTATATCCTTTTTTATTCCTTTAAAAAAATCTGGTGCTGTCACAAGGCATCTCCCAAGTTCTTTAATTGTTCCTCTATGTTTCAGTTTTATTAATCAAGTTGTTTCTGTGTTAGAATATTAGATTTGCCATTCGTCGTTGCCTAGCAATAACTTCCTTTGTGAACATGTGCTAAGTATAATGGTGAGGAACTTTGCTACTATTTTTTAGGTTCTTAAGCTTTCTGTGATTGTTCTCGTGAGGAGATGCCAATAGTATTCCTTTGATTTTCAATTATTGGTGTAAAACATACTGCCTTTAATATTAATCTATGCTTAACGATAATCTAGCCCTATAAGAAGAATTAATTCATGTTTTGAAAATGTCCTGATTAAACTAAATATTAAAATTTTAAAATTGGTTTTAAAATCTTAAGGCCTTATCGATAATATTCTGTTTAAAGTACGATTAGAAGTAATAACGATGTATTACTCCTCCTGCACATTTATCGTTTCAAATTATCCTTAAACAACTATCGATAGATATTGTGCTAGCCATCGCTAAAATCAGTTTTTCATTCTCTTCCAAGTGGACTTTACTTGCCTTTAATATTTCTCTCATTTAAATATTTCTTGGTCTCACTCTCTCTTTTTTGATTGTCTCTCTATTTCGTATATAAAAAAATGTTTATTTGTTGTTGTTACTATAACAACACCCTAAAACAGTCTTGTGTTTGTTGCTATTGCTAATAAAACAGCTGATTTCATATTTCTTTTTTTAGTTCATTCGTAAAGGTACTCGTGTATACACTCTATCGTAGGATAATGCCAAAGAACAATCACGTTTTGCTTTTTTTTTTATCAGCTTATGATTGTTATTATCATCTCATTTTATTGCCTTGCCTTGCAATGTAAAACTGAGTAACAACAACAAAAACAATAATAACGAGAAAAGCCTTTATTTTCCTGTTGTTGGTTCGGCTTAAAACTGGGAGCAACAATAAAAACTTTGCAACGAAACCTGTCTGCGTTGTGTTGGCTTTTTTATGTTTGTAAGTTTCTATGTGTGTATTGGTCTCTTCTGCTTTTTTTGGTGAGTTTTGTTGCATTGTTGTTGTTTTTGAAGTCTCATTGCTTGAAAAAGTAGAACCTTTATGTGGCATCGTTGCATATTGGCCAAGTCAGTTGTAAAAGTCATGTTGCCGCACAAGCAACATTCAACAATGTGTCATCAAAAGACTGTAATCGGGGAAAAGGAAAAAAAGTGAATAAATAAATAGAGAAAGAGAGAGAGAGAGCATAAGGCACATACACACTTAGTTATAAACAAGAAAAAATTAAAGAAAGTTGTTGTTTAAGTTTTAAAACTTCACACACACACATATTTGCACGCATTTACATGTGAATAATAAAATACAGTAAAAAGGAATACAATTGTAAAGCGACAAATTAAAGTGTGAAAAAGAAAAAAAAAAAACAAAAGCAAATTTAAAATTTATTAAGAAAAAATAAGTGAGTGATTCATCTTAATCATCCTTCGTTTGTTTGTACGCTCTTAGAGAAAAAGACAACAAAAAAAGAAAACACACAAAAAAATGTTTTTTTTTTCTTTCTTTTTTTGTGTAAAAAAATGTGAAAGGCTAAAAAAGTTTTTGTTGGTGTTATTGTTACAAGACTCTTTATGCCACAAATTATATTAATTAAAGTTACAAAAACAAAAGCTAAGAATTTAAAAGTGTTTTGTTGTTGCAAGTCATGTTTTAAAGTGTTTTTCTTTCTATTTCCTTTATTTCTTTGTCTGCGTCTGTGGGTTTTTTTGATTGTTTTTGATGTGTTTTCTCTTAAGCCACCTTGAATCACGTCTTTTCATTGTTTGTTTTTGTATCCTTTTACCTTAGTTCATGGCATTGTGGTTGTTGTTGTTCTTCTTCACTCTTCTTCATATTGTTATTGTTGTTGTTGCATATTGCAGTTGAACTTTTAAAGCAAGTGCATTATAAAGTTTGTATTTGTTTTGCCATTTTCTTCTTCTTCTTTTTATCTTTTGTTGTTGTTTTTGTTTTTTAAAGTTCAATTCTGTTGCCGTTGCTGCTTCTGCTTGTTTGTTTGGCTTTATGCCACATGAAAATGTTCGTGCCTTTTTTTTAGAGATCCCTTAAGAATGGCGTATAAAATAATTTCGGCCATTAAAGTTTTGTTGACACTTAAAGACCCTTGATTGGAATGGAATTACAAATTAAATTGAAATTGTTTTAATCTAACAACTCAGATTTTTTTAATAAAAAAGTGGGTGAAAAATGGAGAAGCTACAGCTACAGAGTAGTTAATCAATCGTGATTTATTAAAACTTGATAATTCATTCATAGACATGCCAAAACCTGTCTTAATTTTAAGCTTGAAGTAAGAAACAAGACCAGACGACTTAATTGCTCTGCAAGTGTTCACCAACAGATACCGCGACATCAGGGATTAATGGCAAGGCAATACATACATATATACATACATACATAATTGGTCATTACATCGCTTTAGTCAGGGTCACGACCTAATTTCTCACACCACTTGTGTTGTGTGCGTTAATTTGATACATTAGTGGCAGAACCTTCAGTTTAAAGTCGACTCCGAACGATTGATCGTTTAAGAAACTTAATGGCAATTTTATTTACTCCCAGAGCTTTTGCCAGAAATATACTGAGAGGAAGTCACTGAAGAAATATTTTTTCGTATTTCATTTTGGTGGAGAAGTCTGACCTTGGGTTTGCACCCTGGCCTCACGTCTAATAAGCCAACACACAAGAGAGTGTGACTACACCATTGAACTTCTCAACCAGCTCAAACTATTAATGAATCTATGGAGAGCCTTAATGTCGACAAAGAGTCCAAACCATCGAAAAAGCCGGCTGGGTCTGTTTGAAATCCTTGTCAGCGATCTAATCTCGCAGTGCCCTGTAATAAAACCTCAGACTGGCCTTATCTAAGCCCTGCTGCAATTCTGTTCTATCCCTGTTTATAGCAGGCCATAGTCACCTTGACATATAACATCCCGAAACATTTCCACAACGCCTCTGTTCTTTCCTCCTAACCTATCCAGTGATGAGGCCGTAGAGGTGACAGATTGGGTGATCAGGACCAACTGTCACTTTGCCATCAGAGACTCTACCAAATCCAACGAGAGCATCCGCCATCTCATTGCCAAGTATACCGCTATGATCCGGAACCCAGCATAGATTACTATCATTGGTTTTTTATGGGAGGCGAGTTTGAGGAGTCTTGTTAGTTGTTCCAGAATTAGCATTAAATGAGTTCACGTTAGTCGTTCAATGTAAACATAGGAATTGAGGTTGCTATTGATAGATTTTTCATTATGTGATTATCAACGAGCTTAATGGCTTCATAGTGCAGTCGCTTGTAACAGTTATCCTGTGTAATTTACCCCGACATTTGTATACGTTTAATAAGCGGATTATAATCTCCATTTACAGTGAGCGTCAAAAGAAACTTTACACTAAGGACAAAATTCTAACAATCAACAAACTCAACTCTTAATACTTAAGGAGAGTGCCCGAAAAAATTCTGACAATATTTTGAAATTTTTTGTAATAATTTTTATTGTTTCAATTTTAAAAACCTGGCAATGAAACAATTTTAAAATAAAAATAATGGTAATTTATTAATGTATATTTTTCTTAATGTATAGTTTCTTTTGACGCTCACTGTATATACAGGAGATATAAACATGTTCCTTTCATCTGTATATTTTAGTTGAAAAGGATCAAACATCCTTTATTGCGTTTTTTTACCACGAAATCTCTGTCTCAGTGGTATGTCTGCCCAAAAAACACATAGGTTTTCCTAATTGGAACACTAATTTAGCGATTTAAAGATTTGCAATAAACTTGTTTCGCTGTACAATGTTATTCGGGAAACACCCTTCTTTTCCATTTAAATTTTACAAATGTAAGCACGTTACTCATCAAAAAACGTATGAACATGCTTTGTTGCTCTGCTCGAGTAGCATAATACGTTCTTATGAAATGCGAACGAACAAAATAAAGAATATTAGAAGCAAGTAAGACAATTTATCTTTCTTAAAATCTTTTTAATCCGGGAGTTTTAAGAATAAAACAGCGTACAAATCATTTACTTTTTTTTCTTGCTCATTCGTTTCAACAAAGCCAATGCCAATGACAGAAGGCAGAAGGCAGCAACAGTCGCAACAGCATTGGCAACATTATTCACTTGAAATATAACAATACTAGTCATGCACTCTTTGTTGTTATTCTTAGCTCTGTTGCTACTCTACTGCTGGCTCCTGCTGCTGCTGCTGCTGCTGTTGTAGCATGAGGCTGTTTACATTGTGGAATAAACAAAAAAGCCCACATAAAGCAAAAAGTCAATAACAATAGGCAGGAAGGTTGGCTGATGGGTTGACTGCGTGACACTGTGCCAGACAGTAGGATAAACCCACAGAGTAAATCATTAAAAATCAACCTTTGGCAGACAGAAATATACTCCTAGAATAGCATAAATTGTTGTTCTTGCTTAATATTGCTTCTTTATTGTTTAAATTTTTTTTATTTATTGTTGCTGCTGTTGATATTTTATAGTGCGTTGGAAATGTTGAAGGATTTTCAATAAATTTGGAGAGACTTTTTACTGATCAAGGAGGAACATTGTTATGTTAAGGTGGTTAGGTTAGTTGTACAGTTAATTAAAAGAAGATAAATTACAATGTCCTTCGTCTTGTTACTAAATTAATATCAGAAAATATGAATTAGATATTTAGGACAAAAAGCTAGTCAGAATGGAGAAGTCGACGTGGTCTAGTAGGTAGTGTGTTGGCTTGTTAGACGTAAGGCGTCGCTTCAAACCCCAGGTCAGGCATCATCAAATAAACGAAATATGAAAAACGATTTCTTCGGCGACATCCTCTCAGCAGATTTCCATGAAAAGTTTTTCAAAAATCTGACTTTCGGAGTCTACTTTAAACTGTAGGTCCCGCCACTCAGGTATAAAAATTAACGCATACAATATAAGTGGTGTGAGAAACTAGGTTGTAATCCTGACTAAAGGATTGTAATGTCCAATTATGTATGTATGTAGACAGCCTGTTTGCTAGAGCTAGACATTCAGAGAGAAAAATTGATGATTGTCTGTATCCCTTCAGCTCCTGCATACTTTCCATGTGCGTAGTAATTTCCCAATAAACCGTATACACCGCTATAATAACTGGAGAGACGTGGAATCTTTATAAGTTAAAGTGCATTGCAAAGATGGAACTCCGGTACTAAGCCTTCCTCTGGATCACTCTGAAGACTTCCGTCTTGTTGTCTGTCATAGAAAAGCCAATCTTCACATTCAGTGACACCCTTCTAGTTCATCAGATCTCGCATTTATAATCCAAATTAAAGGACTGGTACGTACACTACTCAGAAACTTAATTTTCTCCTTGCAACTGGCTTGCTACTAGCCGACACGAGATCTCTGGTAGTCGCTTGAGTACCTAAGAAATTTCTCTTCCGCATGTGAAGCGGAAAGGCTTCCACTTGAAAAATAAGCTTCAGAAGCAGTTTAGTGAAAGAGAAATTGTAGAAAGCTAAGGCTGATCTTCATTTCTAGGACAAGATCAGCTACTACAAGTGTATATGCCTCTATACACTGGTGAATTCACATGAACGAGTTAACCTTCTAACTTTCCAGTTTTACAGAGAAGTATAGTGTGTCCACCAGAAGGGTATATCTGCTGAAATGGCATAACCTGACGTGGTTGAAATTCTGGAGGATTAATCTGATTTACAGCTCACGTATGGAGAACTTAGAAAACCTGTTATGCTAACTGGGATAGGTACGATGCTTATGGATGTAGCGTACGTACTTAGTGAACTGCCTTGAGTAGCCTGCAGTTAGACAACCAATGGTGGATGTTAGTGACATGAGGTTTCATATCAAACAAAATGCCTGTATTACATACAAAATTGGTCATTACAACCCTTTAGTCTGGATTACGATCTAGTTTCTCACACCACTTATGTTGAGTGAGTTAATGTTACACATGAGAGGCGAGACCTCCAGTTTAGAGTCGACTCCGAACGGCAGAGTTTTTGAGAAACTTTTTACGGCATTTTTTTACGCTCAGAGTTTTTGTCAGAAATCTGCTGAGGGGAAGACGCCACAGAAATATTTTTTCATATTTTCATTTTGATTGATGTCTGGCCTGGAGCTTGGCCTGACGTCTAATAAGTCAACACACTACCTACTAGACCATGGCGACCTCAATGCCGGTATTATTCTGGAAATAATAGGTTAGCTACAGAAGGATTATGTAATGTGGCCTCAGATCTTACACTGACTTTCAAGAGCTTTTTTTCTGTAGGAAACGATTCAAGATAGGGGGCGATTAGATTTAACCTTCAATTTTAGCTACAAGCTAAAAACCGTTCCCGTCTAGTCTACAGGTATCCATGAGATTGCCAGAATCTGTAGTGTTCTCTAAGTAGCTTGACTGTTAGAAAAGTACTTTTTTATTTCGAGAAAAAGTACCAAAAACATTAAACCAAACTAAGCAACTCTGCTTTGATATTTCTTTTATGAAATCAAAATTCTTTCTTTCTATTGTTATTTTTTTTTCAAATAAAAGACGGGAAAAATACGATAAACAAATTTATATTTGAAATAAGTTTTTTTTTTCAAATGATATCAAAGAAATTTTCAATTAAAAAAATTATAAAATAATTGCCTAAAAATTCTAGCAAAATAAAGAAAACTTTTGTAAAGAATTTCCTTCCATTCCACATGCAACTGAGAAAAATTGTGTCCTTTTTTGTAAAGGAAATCAAATGAAAAAAAAAAGTTTTTAAAAACATTTAAATTCGTGCAAAAACAAGGATTTGTATTCATTTTATTTTCTCTTGAAACAATTCTAAGGTAATTAAATTAAAATTTAATTGAATTTTGTTTTGAATTATCAATTAAAAATGACTTGACAAAATCAAAATAAACCCACAAACAAAGTTAAGTGGAGTGAGTGAGTGCGTGGCTGTTTGTTGTGTCACTTAAATTCTCATTCAAATCAAAAGTCAGAATCAGCATTTTGCTGCCGCTGCTGTTGCTGTTGTATTTGATTCTAAAAATTGAAATTAATTAAAATTAATATCTTAATAATGCACATGTAGACAGCCAAATTGTTTTTAATTTTTTTTTTTATTTTTATTTCAGTTTTTTTATTTCAAAATTTTATCCATTTATGGTTGACATTTAAATCAATGGCTTTCATGTTTTATGTTTTTTTTTTTTATTTCATTTGTCACAGTCATTTAAAAATAAGTGTCTTTATTTATAATTTTCGTTTATTATTATTGCTGTTTGTCATTATTGTTGTTGTTGTTCATAAATTGTTTACAATATAAACTGAAGTTTGTTGAACAAACGTCGTTGGTGTTTGAGAAGGTCTTAAGTGCCAATGTTATAATATTGTTAGATTAACACAGTTGAGATGTGTATGAAGATAAATTCCAATTTAAAAATCAAAGATGCAAACCCACACTTTTAGCAGCGCCACTTCTTGCCTCTAACAGGGTAAACTTTGCTATTAACAGAGCACTGTTAACTGTTTAACAGTGGCAATAAGTAGATTAGTCTTCTACTTTGCAATTATTGCAGACTATTGTCATAAAATTCAAAATTTCAACTCTCAAAATTCTTCCAGCTATCCCACTACCACGCTTGGAAAGTGGACCCTCTGGACTACCATTTGCATATAGTCGGGTAGCTGTACTATTTGTTATATGTTCCAAAATGGTCACTGATCTTCTAGAGAATTTTCAAGCAAAAAATTCAAATTTTCAAAGCCAATTTTCTTAATATCATATCACTTTACATGTGACTATGTTGCTGATTATATTAAGAGGCCTTGGAACCTTGAATTGTATATAGTAGGGCACTCATAGACGTAGAGTGCTTACAAAAATTAGTTCCTAAAAAAGTGGGCTTGTTCAGAGGGATACTGTTAAGCAGCTAACAGTGCTCTGTTAAGGGGAAATTTTGTTCTGTTGAGAGGAAATTTTGCTCTGTTAATGCCAACTGTGGCGCTGCTAAACTTTTGGATTGAGTCTTGGATTTTCAAATTCGAATTTTTCTTCACACACATTACAGTTGATTTATAGTTTCTGTCGTGCCTGCTGAGGTATAGTAAAGTCGCCGTAGTATATAGTGTGTTGGCTAATTAGATGTAAGGCCTCGATTCAAACCCCAGGTCTGACATCAAAACGAAAATATGAAAAAAATGTTTCTTCGGCGACTGCCTCTTAGCAAATTTCTGCCAAGAACTCTGAGAGTAAATAAAATTGCCATGGAAAGTTTCTCACAAAATCTGTCGTTTGAAGTCGACTTTAAACTGTATGTCGCACCACTCATCTATAAAATTAACATACACAACATAAGTCTTGTGAGAAGCTAAGTCGTGTGGTAAGTAAGTGTTGTAATGACTTATTATGTACAAGTCGGCGTAGTCTAATAGGTAGTGTATTGGCTTATTAGACGTAAAGCCCGGGTTCGTGTCAAAGGTCAGGCACCAAAACGAAATATGAAAAAAAATCTTTCTAAAAAAGATTTCTAGTAAAAACTCTGAGAGTAAATAAATCTGCAATGAAAAAGTTTCTCAAAAATCTGTCGTTCGGAGTCGACCTTAACTCTAAGTCACGGCACTCATGTATACAATTAACACACACGACATAAGTGGTGTGAGAAGTTTGGTCGTAATCTTGACTGAAGGGTTGTAATGGCTTATGTATGTATGTACTATATGTATATATGTAATGACTAATTATGTACGTGTAGTTCCTGTTCGAAAGAAAGAAAGAAATTATAAATAGTCTCTCCATTACTAGGGATTTGTTCATCTGTATCTCCTTCAGATATAATATCCTTCCGCCACAGCAAAGCTATTGCTTTTGTTTGATAGAATCCTTAAAAATCTCTATGCTTCTACCTCTAGAATTCTGGATATACTAGAAACACGAAACAACCTTAGAGACCCATGTTTGTGCATCTGACTTTTCAGTTTAATAAGTCACATTCGCTTCATACGAACATCTGACAAAAGTTCGCGTTACTAACAACACCGAATAAGACGTAATCAAATCCATTCTACTGCCGACCATTTGGCGGTTGTCCGTGAATTTATTGCAGATTATCCTGAAGTCATAAAGGGCAAAATCTGTTGTATATAGTAGCCGAGGCACTGTTATACAGCAATTTTCATTTAAAAATCAATCTAAAACTGACCTGTATTTACATCTGACTTGTCATACGTTTTTCGGAATTAGCCAAAATCATAATTTTACACATGACTTATTTGTTTTGTAGGAACATCTGTTATAAAATGAACAAACAAACAAAATCGTATTCATGGTTGCAGTTGTTGAATCGCAGGTCTGTTAGAAAAAAATGCTACTGGTGCCATATGTATTGTCAGATCGAATTAGTTCACTCTTTAATTAGTATTTTTACAAATGCTTTGTCAAATGACTTTCACAGCAGCAAAGAAATATGAAGTAGTTTAGCAGAAATATGATACGATTTGTAAATATATTGCAATGGGATATTTGCTAAGTCAGATGTAAAATACATGTCATATAAGAAAAACTTAAGTAACGCTGTGTAGGCCGTATGCATTTCATAATTCTGCTTGTTATACTTTCTCAATGGTGAATGCACAGATTTTAAGATTTTTTGGTATAAATCTCAGGGAATAGGGTGAGATAAGTGCTCCTACACTAATTGCTCTAATTGGCCTACATTTTTATGTCTCGTTCTGCAAAAATTTTCAAATATTTGCATTAAGTTTTGACTTTGAATACCAAAAGCCTGTGAAGTTAGCGAACATTTGAATTTCCATTTTTTGCGAACTTTTTCCCAATAATTTTGTTGTTATGGAAACGCCCATATCAGCTTTAAATGGCTTAAAAAAAGAGAATTCATTCCATTAACATAAAATTTTATGGAAATTTAATTCTTTTTTAATAACTGATTGTGTTTATAAAAAAAAAAAAAAATCCCTAGCGATTGTTGTCACAGTAAACTCATTAAATGTGTACGCCCACCAGCTTCCTATTGCCAAAAAAGCAGCACTCACTCACTATGGTGAACTGCAAATGTGACCTTTTTTAATTATGGGTCTCAATTAATGGATTAATTAACGGTTAATCAAACGTTTCTTTTTATTTCATGCACTTGTCTGCTATAAAATCACAGTTACCGACTTGAATTTGCCAGACAGGCAGACAGACAGACAAGTATTAGCAACGGCATGATACAGTGGCTGTGTAAATTAGACTGAGACTGAGCCTGAGGCATGGGCAGCAGCATTCAATGACAGATATTCTAGGGAAGGCAAATGTTTTTTAAAAAAAAGTAAATCGTTTCACGACCTACACACCACAAAAATAATTGTCGTTGTCCATCGAATGTCACGTTGTCTGCCAAAAAAGCAACACGTCTGTATGCCACCACAGAAATAAAAATAAAATTTATTAAAAAAATTAAAACATTTTTAATGATTAAATTTAATATCAGTCAGCCAGCCATAACAACAATAAAAACAAGTTTTTCTGTAACAAAAAATTTTATTTTACCGGTAGGCTACAATGTATGAAACATAACCTGACTTTACTACTCGCACCACACACTTGCTTTTCGAAATTCAAGCACAAGACTTTAAAACAATTTGTAGCTCCCCTCCCCGTAATGTCTAGTTGTTTGCCTTCTTCTTTTCACTCTTCTCTGTCTGATCCTTATTTATTGTTGTTTTCTTGTTTGTTTGTTGTCTTGTCTATTTATCTTTCATGTTTGACTGACTGACTAGCTTTTATGCCTTGGATATCTGATATCGAAATTACAGAGTCACAGAGCATAACTGCTACAGAAATGCATATTTTGTAAGCCTAGAAATTAAAGTCAGTTGTCTGCGATATTTAAAGCGATGAAAACTTTTACTATTTTAGATGGCTGCTGCTTATAATTGACAAAGCAATCATGGACCTGCAGCTTCGGACACGGGCAGAACGGCGTAGAAAATTGCCGTGCGCCTCTGCTTAAACTCCAAAGAAGTAAGCTCAGCACTGTTATCGGGGTTATTACGGGGCATTGTATTATAGGAACGCATGAGAGGCGTATTGGTCTTGGATACCTTGCAAATGATTTCTGCAGAAGCTTTAGAGATGAGGAGAAGGATGAGACTGTTCTTCACCTAGGCTGCTTTCCAAAATGTTAGTTGCTTTGTATTTGAACTAAATATAGTGTTTCATAAAGGCGCTGTACAAAATATATACAATGTCGTCAATGTGTATTTTTAACGCAGTCAAAAAGCAATCAGGCATCGGATTTATAGTTGATGCATTGCATATCTACATTGTTTATATACAGTAGTAGAACTGCATACAAACTTTGTATTGATACATTTTGGAAGGCAGCCCTACTGTGTATATGCCCGGCACCTGGGCGTCTACTACATGGAGGATCTGGATGAACTGTCATGCATGAATATTGGCAGTCTGAGCAGCTTCATCGAAGGCTCCGAATGGTTCCTGGACTAGGGGAGAATGTGAAACTGTGGTATCACAATGAGCCCTGCGTGCCGCCTAATTGTGTCCGTTTATGACTCCATCGAGGGGACAGCCACTTCTACCTACCTAATGGCTGCGTTCCAAGACTAAGGCGATTACCGAGCAAAACTTGTATGACTTTCGATAACAAATGAATTGGTTTCGATAAAATGGTGAAACACATTGCGACCGTGCTCAAACGAATTGCCTTTTGTCAGACACATACATACATAAATTGGACATTACAACGCAACAGTCAGGATTACGATCTAGTTTCTCAAACCACTTATGTTGTGTGTGTTAATTTTATACATGAGTGGCGGGACCTACAGTTTAAAGTCGACTCCGAACGACAGATTTTTGAGAAACTTTTCATTGCAATTTTATTTACTCTCCGAGTTTTTGCCAGAAATCTGCTGAGAGGAAGTCGCCGAAGAAATATTTTTTCATATTAATTTTTGATGTCTGGCCTGGGGCTCGAACCCTGGCTTTTCGTCTAATAAGCCAACACACTACCTACTATACCACGGCGACTTCAGAACTTCTTCCAATTCCAGTACTTTGTGGAGAAACTTTAACAAAGCTTTTGTGTTATCGGTACATACGAGAGATTAAAATCTGCTTGTTTGGTTGTCGCCCCTCCTGAAAACTCATCTGCCTTTACTTTTTTTTATCGGCAGTGTTGGTTACGCTTCCATGACTCTCTCTTTCTACCTCCTTCTAGCAAACATTGAATTGTTTTACGTCTTACGGCCAGTATATCAAGGGTTCCTAATGACAGTGAAAAGACAGAGAACTGTGGTACTGGGATAAGTAGAGAATATTGCTTAAAGTCCAGTATGCTCTCTGAGATGGGATGCGCATGTATGATACAGTATCTAATCTAATTCATAAACTAATGGCTGCTCGAGTACATGAAGATAGTGAACTGAACATATGATTTCCCTTCTCTAATAACAAATATTTCTACCTGACAAAAAACATTCTTTTTGAATTTCATTAAAAAGCTCCATGCCTGTAAAATTCCTTAGATGTTCTATGTTTTTATAATCTTTAATTGCTCAGAATACTGTATCAATTATTTTATTTCACTCTGTTCATAGCAACTACTTTGAAATTTATTTTAACTTTACAAACTAATTAATTAACTAAATGAGTGCTAATTATTTGCAAAGCTATTCGACGAATAACTCTCAGTTTAAATAACTGAAAGTATTTAAAATT
The DNA here is from genome assembly GCA_932273835.1 of Sarcophaga variegata. Classification (NCBI taxonomy): domain Eukaryota; kingdom Metazoa; phylum Arthropoda; class Insecta; order Diptera; family Sarcophagidae; genus Sarcophaga; species Sarcophaga variegata. Next base: position 110,772,679 of record OW026362.1, on the reverse strand, counting down.
AATTTCAATTTGTTAAGTTTGTTAAGAAATTTCAATTTACGTCAACTTTTTTAGAACAAAATATAAGAAATTTAAGCAAAATTTCTGTTTTTGTATTTAAAACAGTGAGTATAAGAAATGTAATCCATTGGGAGTATAAATAATTTGGTTTGTTTTACTCGAATTCTTCTTAGTAAAGGATTATTACTGTTGTATTTTAATATACAGTGAGCGTCAAAAGAAAATATACATTAGTAAATTACCGTTATTTTTATGTAAAAACTGTTTCATTGCCAGTTTTTAAAATTGAAGCAAAAAAAAATTACAAAAAAAATTTCGAAACATTGTCAAATTTTTTCGGGCACTCTCCTAAGTGATAAAAGTTGAATTTGGTGATTATTAGAATTTTTGTCCATACCGTACACATTCTTTTGACGCTCACTGTACGTATATTAGTAGGGAGTTCTTTACCTCTGAATAATTTGTGGTTAATAATATAACATACATACATACATACATACACGTAAAGAATACTGTATGCAAATACATATGTACAGTGAATGTCATTAATGGAATGATGGCGCAATGGAATGATTAGCGTACTCAGAAAGCACTCGTTTATTTATGACCTGATCGTTCCAAAGTATTTTTTTTGTAATTTTTCCTAAAAACACATTTTTCCACAATAGTCGGTGTGACTCCCACTTTCCTAACTTAGTCCCAGCTTAGGCATTGCGTTATGGTATGTAATACTCTGGTTTTATTAACCAGAATATTCATTTACAATCACTCCACGGCAACATAATGAGTATCATTCCATGCCTGGCGTAATTTTTAATCGCCTTTTTACACACCAGGACCGTTACAGATTCCGTATTCCTGGATGTTATCGCCATGATCGTTATTTGAATATCTGTAAAGATTTTCAAATCAAATGATTGCTAGCCCAGTTCATACATATATTCCCTGATTGCATGTACCACCGATTAAAAAACTGTTTTATGGACCATATTCCAGAAGCCGCCGTAGTCTAGTAGGTATATTATATACCTATAGTCTTATTAGACGTAAAGCCAGGGTTCGAGCCCCAGGCTAGACATCAAAACAAAATACAAAAAGTATTTCTTGGGCGACTTCCTCTCTTCCTGAAAGTAAATAAAATTGCCATGAAAAGTTTCTCAAAAATCTGTCGTTTGGAATCGACTTTAATCTGTAGGTCCCGCCACTCATGTATAAAATTAACACACACAACATAAGTGGTGTCAGAAACTAAGTCGTAATCCTGACTAAAGGATTGTAATGAAAAATCATGTGTAAATAGTGCAGCATTGACAATGGAAATTGTTTTATAAAGTGTATCGTTTTCCTGCAAATCAAAGATAATTTTATGTATTGATTCACACAATTTCTGTATATATTGTTACGTTTTTACCTTTTAAAAACGTTTACAATATGAGCTTTAATTAAAATTCTTTAATTCTGTGTGCCATTGTTCACAACTTGCTGTAAGCAACAAAAATTGCATTTCTTTGTTTTTCCTTTGCATAAACAATAACAATTACTAGACAATCATTCGACAGATCTTTGTAACGGAGATCTTCAAAGCACGATTACTCTTTTCAAACACACCGCGTCTTTACACAAGACTGACTGAGCTTTTACTCACTCAGTTGCTTGCTTTGCCGTGCCTTTTATATGGTAAAGTAAACAGTCTGACGAATGTTCTTAAAAGCGAATGTTCGTGACTTCGCCTTCTCGAAATCTCTATAGATGTAAACATCGTTGTTTACATTGGTTATATTTGTTTGTGTATTTTGTTTACATTTATTCTTGTAGTGTTTTTGTGGATTTTTGTTTACTTGTTTACAATTTTTTTATGTTGGTGTTTGTTGTTACATTAAGCAATACGATAATTTGTAAACAGGTTTGTTTACTGTATTGTTTTGTTTTTGTAGCTTTTGTTTACAATTTTAATGTTAAGCGATGTGAAAGCAAAGCATCAGCATCTAGATTCTTCATTTTCGTAACAATATTTTAAAACTATGTACTGTAGCGCTATGAAATTTTCTCTTATACAAATGGCAATGGTGTTATTGTCAATAGCAGTTAATATTGTTCTATAATAGAGTGTATTATAATTGTATCCTTGTATCCTTCGTTCAATTGTATCATTATTATCGGTTCTTAACAATTTTATTATTTTTTATTATCGCATAATATCGTATTACAGTGAATAGATAATAGAATAGTATATGTAGGTAGATGTAGTACTCGTACATATGTATAAGATATGATTTTTATTTTATTTTTAATGATTTTTATTCAATGACAATGCTTTTTTTACTTTTTTATTTCTCAACAGATTCTTTTTTATTACAATAAAACTTTTTTTTATTGCATTTATTCAATATATTCCCTGTCTTTCTTTCATTTCAGGTATGAAACGCAAATTATTTTTTCCTTGTAACTGCAGGAGTGTTATGGTAAGAAACATAGATTTACGCAAAATTTATTTGATTTCCAAGAAGAAATAAATTTTCTAGAAATCATATCTGATTTCTGCAATTAGACGACTATTCAATGAAAGAAGAGAAAAAAACCAATAAAAACAAAATCAATAAATTTTAAGAGACTTTAATCGAGAGATTTTGAAATTAAAAATTCATTTAATGAAAATAAGAAGTAAAACATAGACTGAGAACAACTATAAGATTTCATTTTCAGCTCTAAACTTTAAATAAAGTCGGTTATGCTGCTTAGTAAACGACTAGTTAAACCTATTGTGGATAGCCACGATAGAAAACTGCCATAGCCAGTCCATATGTCATGCAATTTGTCGAACTTGTAAAGCTCAAAAAAAGGCATGCTTAGTGACCATGAGTGGCCAGAAGATAACTAGTCTAGCGACAGTGTTTAGAGACCGGTTTGTCTGACTATAACTGGGATCTGTAAAGCTGTCTTACAACGATCTTGAGGCCATAACAGTTCTATGCTCTCTATACTTTTTTGTGTAGAAACGTGTTGTGAAGACCATTAAGCATTTAATTCGAGTAATTTTTAGAACTTCGAGACTTTGGTCACACGTGCGCTTTATTTAACATTTCAAATCGTATGGTCCCGTGCTCGCCGTAGTCTAGTAGGTAGGGTGTTGTCTTATTAGACGTGAGGCCACGTTTCAAACTCCAGAAATATAAAAAAAATATATTTCTTCAGCGACTTCCTCTCGTTGGTGTTTAAAAGGGTCTTAAGTGCCAATGCTACAATACTGATAGAATAATACAGTTGAGGTATAATTCCTGCCCTGCCTGTTGAGCTATAGTAAAGTCGACGTAGCCTAGTAGGCAGTGTTCAAACCCCAGGTCAGACATCTCCAACAAAACGAAGTATGAAAAAAATATTTCTTCGGCGACTTCCTCTTGGCAGATTTCTGGTAAAAACTCTGAGAATAAATAAAAATTGCCAAGAAATGTTTCCTAAAAATCTGTCGTTCGGAATCGACTATTAACTGTAGGTCCCGCTACTCATGTGTAAAATTAACGCACACAACATAAGTGGTGTGAGAAGCTAAGTCGTAAGTAGGGCCATGTGTAGCTGTCCCATTGCGGTCATTGAGTCCATAACTGTTCTCTGCCTTCTATACGTATTTGTGAAGAATTGTGTTATGAAGAACATTTAGAACTTCAGGATTTTGATCACATGAGCGTTTTAGGAAGCATAGCTGCCTGCTCGATTACAGATTACAGTAATCCTTAATTCGTTTACGAGATCCTGTTCCCTGATCTCGGGAAATGGCTTGCAAATGAGCAGTATGTTGATCCCAGGGACGTTAAGAGGTTTACGGTTGGCTCAAAAACAAACACTAGTTAAGGGACGGGAATCTTAGGACCTAATGCCAGGAGTTAAGTATCTTCGGGCAAATGGCCCAAGTTAAAATGCAAGCAGTTTGAAACTGTGTTGGAATTAAACTACAGAGGGGGTGTCGAAGATGTGCACATAAATATATTTCCAGATAGCCATGTTGAATGAGAACTTTAGCTTTGTGTTCAATGAAATCGTATATAATCGCAGAGACTTTGAAAACGTTTTGAAAAATTCGGTGCGGCGAACAAATTTGTGCTTTGCTGGGCTACAATTTATCCCGATTATTACAATTTATCCCGATTGCTGACGGACTGGCTCGGGAATGACCTGCAGCAGAGTTTATTGTACCAATTGTGGATTTAACTGATTGGAAATCAGGTTCTCTATATATCTACACTGTTACGCTATCCTTATATTCTTTTCGATTAAAATTAAGGACCCAATTGACAAAAATTTGGTCGTACTAATCCTTAGTTTTACTCTGCGTAGTGTTGAATATTTCAAATGCCTAAAGCCAGGATAACATCCCACCAGTCGTACCTCAACTAACCTAGTTGCCTCCTGCACATTATTATGTATGCATTGGAGGAAGGAGATTTTTTTTATTATAATAATTTATTACGGCCATCCATTCAATGTTTATAATGAATCCTCAAATAGAATAGCATTCGTAAGTATACTCTCATAAAAGTATTCTTCGTACATCCTTCTTTTTTTTTCTCAATTGCACTTTACATCACTATTTGTGACAGCGTGTATGTATGTGTGCATACCTCTTGCAAATATATTCCCATAAAAACTTTTGCATGCTTCTTATGTGTTTGTCATGCTGGTTTTCTCGCTCTCTTTCGCTGTCTCTCTCTTTCTACACACAATAATCTTCCTGTCAAGTACGAATGTTTTCAAAAACATACGAACAAAAAGGGGGAAGAAAGCTGTAAAAAGAAACTGACCCTCGTTTAGAAAACATCCTTGGAAATCTATTTTACCTTGTGTGTCGTGTCGTGTCGTTTAACCATTAATAGAGGGGAAATGTTAGAGCTGCAAACCAACTATGCTTGGGGAATACAACAACTCTATAATAAAAGATAATGAATGTTATTCTTATTACCACATTAATGATGTGGCGAATTTTATTACACTTCTTTCTTTCTTTTCTCTTTTTGGACAAGAGAGTAATTTAATGCCAAGTCATAACAGAGAAATTTTAAAGTTTTGCAAAATGTTTTTTTTCGGGCAAAAATAAAATTTTCTAAATTTTTATAAAGTTGTGGTTAACGATGCTAGGATATGCTTATGGGCATTTGAAATGAATTTAACTTTTCAAAGTTGTTTAGAGAGCTTCTTTGTAAGGATTTAAAATGAAGGTATGAAATACGAAAGATAAACAGGACTTCAATGCAATACAATATAATATTGTTACGTTTTTGCCTTTTAATAACGTTTAAAATATGAGCTCGTAGATTGCAAATAAAATAAAAATGGATTTGTGGTTAGTTTTAATTAAAATTCTTTATTATTCGCACAATTCTGTGTGTCACACTGTTCACAACTTTATGTAAACAACAACAATTGCCTTTTTTTTGTTACTAATTTCAATTACTGACAATTACTAGACAATTATTCGACAGATCTTTGTAATGGAGATCTTCAAACCACGATTACTCTCTTCAAACACACTGCGTCTTCACACAAGACTGACTAAACTTCACTAACTGCCTCACCTGCTTTGCCTTGCCTTTTATATGGCATAGTAAACAGTCTATTAAATGTTCTTGAAGGCGGATGTTCAGACTTCGACTTCTCGAAATCTCTATAAATGTAAACATCGTTGTTTACATTTATTATTGTAGTGTTATTTCTTTATTTTTGTTTACTTGTTTACTATTTTTTATGCTGGTGTTTGTTGTTATATTAAGCAATACGATAATTTGTAAACAGGTTTGTTTACTATATTGTTTTGTTTTTGTAGCTTTTGTTTATAATTTTAATGTTAAGCGATGTAAAAGCAAAGCAGCTGTTTCTAGATTTTTCGTTTTCGTAATAATATAAAGACGTGGTTTCTTTACAAATAACTTCTGATAACTTCCTTACAACCAAATAGTTGTCAAATTTAGGCTGCCTTCCAAAATGTTAGTTGCTTTGTGTTTGAACAAAGTATCGTGTTTCATAATGCCACTGTACAAAATATATACAATGTATTCTATTTCAAAACGAAATAGAATACATTTTTAACGCAATCAAAAAGCAATCGGGCATTGGATTTATAGTTGATGCATTGTTTGGTTACTTTGCATATCTACATAGTTTATACGAGTATACAATAGTATAACTGCATACAAACTTTGTATTGATACATTTTGGAAGGCAGCCTTTTTGTTTCAACCGTTTACTAAACTTTTCTCAAGTCATTCAAAATACACATGCAAATTATTCTCCTCAATTCTATCATGTCTATTGCAACCAGCAGCGCTGAACGAAACTCTTTTATTACAACTCTACTCTCTCGTGTCTGATTCAACAACGTTCCGTGATGTTTTCATACCTTCCATCAAATCCATCACTAGAATAGCTTTTGATGAGATTTAATTACCTAAAGTCTTCTAAAATGCTGAGTAAATCAGCTTTTCTAGGGCAAAACAAAAGTTCCATTAATTAATCTTACCATAATAATACGCGAGAAGTCGCCGTGGTCTAGTAGGTCTAGTGTGTTGGCTTATTAGACGTGAGCCCTCGGTTCAAGCCCCAGGTCAGACATGAAAACGAAAATATTAAAAAATATTTCTTCGGCAACTTTCTCTCAGCAGATATCTGGCAAAAACTCTGAGAGTAAATAAAAATTGCCATGAAAAGTTTAAACTTTAAACTGTAGTAGGTCCTGCCACTGATGTATAAAATTAAGACACACAACATCAGTGTTGTGAGACGCTAAGTCTTAATCCTGACTAAAGGGTTGTAATAACCAATTATGTACATATGTATGTATAATGGTACGCGAGGGAAGGTAAAAGTTAAAGACAATTTTAGAGTCTAGTATTTCTAGTCTAATATTTCTGAAAATTGTCTGCGCCATAAACATCCTGCGCACCAAACTTTCTTTCTATTTGCAGAAATCAAATACTTTTCCTAGTAGAGAAAGAAGAATGGTACCCCATTGTCTTAATCTAGCCTCTGTTACCACCCGATTTCAATTTCGTAGTCGGAGATAAATAAAAGTAGAGAAGATAATAAATCGTGTATTTATTCTGATGATATGAACCTTTCGATCTCCTTCGTATTGCCAGATGAATGGTGTGTTTTCCAAGCAAAGATCTTTGCTTTTAAAAGATGCATGGAATCTACTCGAGAATTAAATTTCTAAGCACCGGTTATTGATGTATGTATATGTAGACAGTATTGCATCGATCAGTTCTTCTAATGCCAACGTAATAAATTCAATGATTTTTCTCAGTTGCATTTACTCAGTTGCCCAGTGTAGATGACAACATGATATGTGTGGTACATACCCCTTTAATAGTGAACTCAAAAGATAATAATCCTTTAAGGAAAATGGAAATCAGGTGGACTCACATCCAGAATCCCTTGGCCTTGAAAAAAAAACCAAAATATTCTTGCCATTTGGAAGAGAATCGATCTTCCACTTCGAAAGCCAGCTTGTAACTTAGGTATTATAACTGTAATCCGACGGAATGCGAACACTACAACATGTTTGAATTATAACCGGGGACTTCAGGCTATTGGCTTTGTAAATAAATTGCTGTGGGACAAGTATCTTACCAGACTCGCAGATATCCCTCACTGAACAAGTTTGGACTTTAAACAGTAAAATATGAAGCCAGTACATACAAAGATCTGATGAGCCCTATTATACAGGATTTTTTTATTAAAAATTATTCAAAATGTTGAACCTTCACTGTCATTAATTCCAATACCCCCCTGATTATGTCTTTTAATCGTGTCTTAAGATTCCTTATTTAAATCTTTGACATTTTACGTTGTGTTTTCATTTAAAAGCCACAAATTATTTTTGCAATCGTTATTAACTTTGTCAATTCGATTACGAATTTGTTCAAAACAATTGTGAAAAATTGAGAAAAAATGCCAACATTTGCGAACAGCATTTACGTTATCAGACTGTCAAATCATCAATGCAGCTGTCAGTTGTTGTCGATGCAAAAAAAAAAACAAATTTACAGTGTTTGATGGTGTGCATACCTACAACCCCTTCGATTTTACACTCCTGAGTTATATCGTGTGTCCGTCTGTCAGTCATGTTTGGCAATTTTTGTGTCGAAGTTTCTAACGATTTTTGTGAAATATTTCTGAGATTTTGTTTCCACTTATTGTTGTGAATGTGTTACCAAATTCATGTGCAGTTTTATTGCAAGTGTTGAATGCCACACTTTAGCAAATGTTTAAAACGTAAAACAATACGTATGTATGTCAGTTAGTTTTTGTTTTTCCTTTTTGACTGAATTTTCTATTGTTATGGTGGGAATATGTTTCGGTTTAACACAGATGACTTAATAGACGGCGTAAAAAAAATTGTTTTTTCATTGCATTTTTATTCCATAAATAGAAATCTCTAGCCCCAATAAATGCTCCACTTACCATTGAATTAACACCTGCCGACCCCACAAATTCTAAAGATTTTTTTGAAGAGAATATTTTTAAATATTTTTTGTTCTTTTTTTATCAAGTAATGACAAACCCAAATATTGGCTGCTTAGACTAGCGCTTAAGCCTCAAACTTTGAAAGAGAGATAATCGAGGGTCTTATTCCTAACTACTGTAGTCTGCTAGGTATCGATTTATCGTAGTCGCCGTGGTCTAGTAGGTACTGTGTTGGCTTATTAGACGTCAGATTACGGTTCAAACCCCAGATCAGACATCTCCGACCAAATGAAAAATGAAAAAATATTTCTTCGCCGACTTCCTCTCAGCAGATTTCTGGCAAAAACTCAGAGTAAATAAAAATTGCAATGAAAAGCTTCTAAAAAATATGTCATTCGGAGTCGCACTTTTAACAGTAGGTCCCGCCACTCATGTATAAAATTAACGCACACAACATAAGTGGTGTGAGAAACTAGGTCGTAATCCTGACTGAAGGGTTGTAATGACCAATTATATATGTATGTATGTATATGTAGTCACGTTTTTGATAAAGAATGACTCTGTGGGTTCCAGTCGACCACATGTCTTGCAACATCATCTCCAGACTTTCGGACTGCGTGTCAGATCTACTACTAACTTCCTGGATCTTACATTTCATTTGACTTGTAATTAAGCATTTTATTTCTTACTACATAGCCACATAGTGCAAACGATTTACTAAGCCGTCGATTTTTGGGAGTTTCGATATGTACCTAGATAGTTATACATTCTTTAGTTATAGGGAAACATACAGTAGATCGCTTGATCATAGTACTTTAGTATCGCATTTATGCTTAGAGCTTTTGTTTCTGATGTGCAATGAATATTTTTTGGTTACTTTATGCTGCTTTATCTGTAGCAATGCATAGTTTTACATCTCCTCTGAACACTCTAGGTCTGTGCTTCATCTGCTGTCCCTTATCTCTGAAGCACCGAAGGACCCTTCAAAGTGTGAGCTGATTAATGGTTTCAGACATGCTTTCGTAATCTATGAAAAACTCTTCTCGGATGATTTATAAGAGATTACATTCGGGTTTATATTGTCAATGCATGATTTGTTTAATCTAAGTTCAGTTTGTTCATTCCGAATGCGTTTTGATAATGCCTTAATTATGTCCGCGATTACATTTTTCACCATATTCAGATGGGGTATCCAATTTTTGCATTGTGTGACGTCGCCTCTTTTTCGATATGATTTTTAAGTTCTTCGTGTGGCTGATTCGTTGTAAATAATCGATTGCAGCAACAATGCGCTGACGTATCTAACTCTTATTAATTAAAAATTGCCTGTAAGCTCCGGTTAGCCAAACGTCCAAGGAACATACGTTCGTTTTTAGAATACGAAAAACAATAAGACCGATTGGCCGAACCGTAATATAATTTCGGTAAGCATTTACATTGCTCGTCATATGCTTAAAACGAAAGTATGTTTCGTTTCGTTGCGTGAACGTTTTGCTAACCGGGACTTTATACTTGGTAATCTGTTTTGTAATTTGGTTTTTTTTCTTGCCCTAATTAATCGCTTTACATTTTTTAAACCCATTTTAATCGCATTTACTTTGTAAAAACGAGTGTAAGTGATGAAACTGAAATGTTTACAAACTGAATCCAAATTCAGGAAAAAGATGGTAACATCTTTCAAAGATTGTAAGTACGAGGAAAAATTCTACCAAAATAAAATCTACCTCACTGACGAAGGTTTGTCTTCCAATTAGGCTGGGATAACAACATGATTGTACTCTGCTCTCACATACAGAAATTGTTTAAGAAAAAGGAAACAAATACAAGCTTAGCCTAATTTTTAATAGAATTTCGTTTAATTCTCTTGTAATATTCTCGCTCTTTCTCTATGTCTCACTTAATTGCAAAATACTTGTTATTTTCTGCAGTAATAATTAATGCTCTCCCCCAATCTCCCTTGTTTTTGTATTTGCTCTTAATCTTGTATTTTTATTTTTAATTTGTTTTTATAAAAGCATTATTTTTATTTATATTTAACAATAAATATTTATAATTTTTTAACGCTCGACTTCAGCTTAAAGTTTTAACACCTTTTAAGCTGCACGTACTACATACATACATACACATTTAAATGCACCGCGCTGGCTTCTATTAATAAAACAATTTTATCACACTTTGTCACTTACACTGCGTACACTTCCATATTCACATTCACTCGTATGCACATAAAGGGTTCACCAGTTTACGGTTTCAAAAGTAAAATTAATTACAACACACATAAAGCTATGATTTCGATGAAATGCAATGACATTTAAACGATCGTTACTGGATTGATGCACAGGCCTACAACATCTATAACGCTACCAGTCTCTTCAAATTTCTTATTTTGTTGACAATTACTTGCACAGTAGGTTGATTATGACAAACGTAACGTTTGTGTGATTCACCACATTTGTGGCAATTATTAAAGTAAATGGCAACCCTTTTAATAAATGAATTGCTCTTCAGATGAAGATATGTATTTAATAGCTGTGACAGTCTTTCTAGATCAGCTGTTTTAAAACCTCAATAAATGGATAACCCGTTATACGTGAAAATCTACGTGCGCCTGTGGGAACAAATAAACAAACGATATGAGTTTCCTACAGGGTGTACTGTAATTCATTTTGCACTTTTTTTGTTGTTAATAATTGCATTCAACTGACTGCAGTGTTTGTTGTTATTGTGTTCTGTTTTGTTTGGTTGGTTGGGTTCGTTGGGTTGCTCGTTCGTTTTTTTTCGTTTGTTTGTTGTTAAAGGCTGAAGCCTGTTTCATTGTTGGTATTAAAAACAAAAGCAATAATGGGAGAACAAAACAAAGGCAATGTAAATAAAATTAAAACTGCAACAACAAACATATGGGTGATGGTAAAGAAGATGTGTTGTTGTTGTTATTGCTGATTTAAAATATACCGTATAGCATGACCAATAACAACAAGAACAACAACAGTAACATGGTATATAAAACAAAATCAAAAAGAAAACAAAACAAAACGTGTTCAGTCTTGTTGATAATGCCATATGAAACGGTTCTTTACAAACTAAACGAAGAGAGAGAAAATGTAGAATATTTGCAAAAGAATTAAAAGAAAATTAAGAAAAATATCGTATCGTTAATTGCATAAAAATTAAATAAAATTAACTGATTTAAATTGAAAAATGTGTATGTGATTATAAAAATAAGAAAGAAAAGGAAATAAAGGAAAATAATAATAAAAGAATCGGTAATAAATAAAATAACAAATAATAACAACAAACAAACAATCATAAAACATCAAATTGTGGTTAGTCATGCACATGTAAAATAAATTTTATTTTTGTTTTTTTTTGTTTATATTTAATGCAGAAACAAAAACAAAAGCAAGAAAAATCTTAAACATTTAAATGTCGTTTTCCTTAGTTATTAACTTCTTTTTTTTATTATTGCTATAAATCATTTAAAACAACAAACTTAACGGTAGTTTGTTTTGCTATTTTTTTTATTGCTTTTTGTTGTTGTTGCTACTGGTGTTGTATCAAATTCTCTTTGCTAAACAAACATGTGTATCAGGTTGTCAAGAGAAGACACACAAAATAGAAAACGTGAAGAATGAAACAGACAAACCGGCTTGCCATTGTTATTTTATGTATTTGTTTTATTGCATATGGTTTTAAAGGCCGTTTAGTACTTGCATTAGCAGCATTTTTAAAATTGCGATTAGAAAATTAAAAATTATGACAATACCACACAATATAAAATTATAATCCATTTGCAGATAATTGTCAGTCGGCATTACCCTTTGAATATGCTCAAAAATTTTTACGGTAGCAAAGTGGGGCGGTCAGGTCAAAAACGATTTTTAGAAAAAATAATTGCAACTTTTTAAAAAACCGCAAAAAGGAGGCAAAAAAAAGATTGGAAATAAAAATTAAATGCTAATTCCATACCAATTTACACGGTTCTAATTTTGTTCGGAGGTTTGAACATTTTTTATAGCCTCGAATATGGATTGTGTTAAGACGTAAAGTAGTGAAGTGTAGAGTGTCTCACATACATATGACCAGTAAGGCTAAAGAATGAATTCTTTCTGCAATGCCTTTTGCTATCCCCAGACAAATCGGCCACAAATGGATGCGTAATGTATTGCGTTGTAGAGTCAATAAAATCTTGAAGAGTATTCTACACTTAGACGGTAATTTAATCGATCTAAACGATACTCTTTAGATATCTCTTGGTGTAGATGAGTTTGAGTAATTTTTTATTTGATTTATTAGAGATCGGCAATTAACTACGCCTCAATTTAGATCTAACGATGGGTTATTACAAAATTTCCTAAACCCTGTGCCAAGTGTACGAAATTATCTACGCTAGAATGAAAATATAGACGTAATGTATGTACAGTCAAAGGAAAAAGTCTACATACACCACCGTATATACATATGTAGACTTTTCCGCCCGCTAATTTTTATATTATTTCCCAATATTTTCTACGTTATTTTTTTTTTATCTTTTACAATTTAGAGAAAACCAGAGGGAAAAAAATCTGCATATAGTGGTGTATGTAGACTTTTTTCTTTGACTGTATGTAATCTATAAGAAAAATTTGAGCCGTATTGTATAGTATCGTTACCTCAAAGTAGCCCAACTATGACTTATTCTTTTAACCTAAGAGAATTACTTATTTTAGGCTTCTTTACTTGAACTTTTTTACACCACATCGGGTTAATGAATCATAAACTAAGTGTATGAGTTGATAATACAATTAACTTGTGCTAATTGCTTACAAAAAGTGGACACAGTAAAAGAAAAAATTAAAAAAAAAAGAAATTAAGAGTAAAGTCATATGTTATGATTTTTGGTACATTTATTGGCCTTGTTCTTGAACTAAAGCTTTAAAGAATGTCACTCTAACGAAGATTGCGTTCTGTTTCTTTTTTCCCCTTTTCTTAGAATTCTATACGGGTGCTAGTGATGATAATAATAATTGTGGTGTTGATGACAATGGTGGCTTGGTCTTTAGTTTCTGTTTTAATATAAAAAAAAATATTTTTTTTATAATAATTCTTCTGCTTCCACTATTATTTGAAAACGAGGTCATTTATAAGAATAAAAATTCGCCAGTCAGCCAGACTTACAGCCAGTAGCAGTTATAGTATTTTAGTAGTAGTAGTTAAACTGACCTTCCTTCCCAGAGAAAGTTACACAATTTTTATTAGTTTTTGTTTTTTCTACGTTTTCCCCCCATTCTATTCACTTCTTTTTTCTCTCTGTCACTCTCTCTCTCTTTCTCTCTCTCTCTGTTTTCTGTTAATAAAGTTTTAAATCGTTACAAGCCAAATAAAACAAGTCGAAAGTGTTTTTCTATGGTCGTAAGTTAAACGTTTTATGTAAACTCTGGTTTTTATTGAAAACTTCTGGTTTAAATTATTACAGTGAAGGTCAACTGAGGAACAATGATTTTTTTTTAATATTTTGTTAACATTTTGTTTAAAATTTTAACGGAAGAGTCTCACACAAAGCGGTAACAATATTATTTTAGATTCGAAACAAATTTGTTCGTACCATTTTAAATGATTTTGTGACTCTCTTTCAATTTGTAGGTCTTAAATCGGTTGTTTGGCCTATGTAGTCCATGAAGAGATGAAATGCAAAGTGTTTGATTTATTAAAAACATTGCTGAACCTAGTTTATATATGGCATAGCATATCCTACTTTGGCTTTATCGACAAATGTATGTTTTTATTTCGAAATTTGGGCCATTATTCCTGTCATATTGTAAAATTATCATATAAATCTTGTTTTAATTTTTATTTTTACTTTTTTTCTAGCCATTTATCATTTTTCTGTTTTTGTTGTTTAAGTTTTGTTTTATTATAATAAAAACCAAAACAATTGTTAACAAATATTCATGAGATAATACCCCGTAATTGTTTTAAACTCTTTATCATGCGCTACACTTAAAGCCCATGTATGGCGTTACTTTCAAAGATTTGTTACAAACACCAAGATTTCAGTATTATTTTCATTGTAAATTTACCATAAGTGTGCTTTTGTTTGCATATCCCCAAGACAGAAGTTCAAAGCGAAGAATAACGCTTTTAGCCTCATTACCATTCGATATTTGTAAAGAGACTCAGTTTGTAATTAAAATTTTTATAATAAACTCCCGTTGTTCGAACAAATTGGTCATACCAGCATTGAGTCGAAATTTCATCCGAAGTTTGGTCGTATAATGTTACAATTCATGTTATTGTAGTAGTAGATACGTCTCTGCACAAAGAATCGAATCGTACTCATAATTTCTGATATTTATACGCATTCATACTTTTTCTTATTCAAACTTCTCTTCAGAATTCCAAGCAGGTAAAGTTTTTATGGAGTGAAAACAGCAACGTCTTCGTAGCTTCAGTATGGTGTCGTCCAGAGATCAGCAATTAGTATTCAATAAGATGAGTAGAATCGAATCATACTCATAATTTCTGATACTTATACGCATTCATACTTATTTTATTATCATGAAACTCATATTCAAAGTTTGAAGTACTCATCATATTCATACTCAACAACACGTATGATGTTGTTTCGACTCTTCACAACTCATCATATACAAGAATCAGAAAATAAGTATGATTCGCATACGAACACTAAAATACTTACTAGAAGGTAATGTTTTTGAGCTGCTTGCTGCTCTGTCTTTATGGCTTATGTGTCTTTTTCCTTTTGTTGTAAATGCAACAACAACTAAGACTGTAAATTTTAATGAATGATTCGAGTCGCTCGAACCATAAGTATTTTTCTAAAGTTATGAATCTAAATGGCTCTAATCACACGAGAACAATTGTGCTGGCGTAAAATGATAGTTTATAAGCAAGAGAGGTGGTTAGGTTAGATTAGAGGACGTGTACTTGTCAATTAAGACAAGTACAGTACCCGGAGGTCGAATTGACCCATTGTACAAAGCAAGAGAGGTGAAGAGAATGGTTTTTTTGTGGCGTAAAGTTTCAACCAGCTACAACCCCGCATTACCAGCACATAACTAATACATGTACATTTTTAAAAATTAGCCAAACATCAAATAAATGCAAAAACACTAATGCATACATAGTTGAAAATGCATAATGCTTACATAGCTGATAGCTGATTTGAAAAGAACAAAAATTGTGCGACTAAAAATTGTTCTCGTGTGATTAGAGCCAATGAGTAGGCATATGAATCAAACAGATTTCGAATGGTATGAGTTTGATGCCAACGTTTGTACGCATACTCATTGCAACCTGTACTTTTATATGAACGTTGTAGTGAGTACGAATGAATCAGAGTACATAGTTTAATTTCAATATTGTTGACTCACTTATATTTTCAAAATTTCATGAGTGCTTATGAGTAGCAAAAAAACGATTCATTGCTAATCTCTCGTACATAAGACCTTAATTATTTCCAAAAAGGTTATTTGTGCTGTATTGCTTAGAAACAACCAAACTTGTTTGGTATTTTTCCACAAGAATTACAAGACCAAAACAAATATGAAATTAACAGATAAAACAAAAACAAAAAAAAACCTTAAACTCCGTTTCTGTATTACGAATTACAACAATAAACAAAACTTAATAAAATAGATCCATACAAGAGAGAGAAAGAGAAATGGAGGGAGGGGACATAACCAATTAAAAACAACTTTTATTCTTACAACACTTAACAGAAAGGAAAGAATTTTTTATTAAACAATGAAAAAGAACATCTTTTCCAAATTTATATTCGTTTGAATTTGATTAAGAGCGGATTAAAGCGTGCACACAATGAAAGCTACAGGCGACCAACCGCATATTCTTAAAAGAGTTTTGTGTATTGTATCTGACTACCTCAATTGAAATTGTGAGTTGAATATGTATTGTGAGAATGACAAACTCTTGCAATAGTTTAAGTTGATAGGTTGACATGGACAATAGAGACCGTACCGATGTAAGATAAATTCAAAGATGATGAATTGGGGGACATTAGTCCACAAGAAATATTGGAAAAACGTTGGGATCACCTCAAACAGTGCATTCGAAACTGTAGTGTGCAGTAGCATTCGTCTAAAAGCAAGAGTTAGATTTAAGAAATGTTGAAAGACACTTTTATTATAATGAATTTGAAATGTAAGAAATCATTTATAAAGTTCAGTCAATTCTGTTCGGCTTGGAAAGAGTTCTGCCTAGTAATGGGTGATTTTTTAAGAGCTATAGGAAAATTTTTCAAAAAAAAAACAAATTCAGAAAAATGAAATGAAATCTTTATTTGAATCAATAGTACGGTCCATATAATTTAATGTTTGAAGATTATTTCATGCAAATGTTGACCGCGACTGCGCCTCAAATGGTCCATCCGCTTAGTCCAATTTTGGCATACTCTTTCCAACATTTCGGCCGGTATCTCACGAATAAATGCTTCAATGTTGTCTTCCAATGCGTCAATTGAAGCGGGCTTGTCTGTATATACATGAGCTTTAACATAGCCCCACAAAAAATAGTCTAAAGGCGTTAAATCGCATGATCTAGGCGGCCAATTGACCGGTCCCGAACGTGAAATAAAATGTTCACCGAACTCGCCACTCAATAAGTCCATTGTTACGCGTGCTGTGTGGCATGTGGCACCGTCTAGTTGAAACCACATGTCATCTAAGTCAAGCTCTTGCATTTTGGGCAGAAAAAGTTGGAGATCATCTCACGGTAGCGCTCACCATTCACAGTTACGTTACGATTCGCAGCATCTTTGAAGAAGTACGGTCCAATGATGCCACCAGTCCATAAACCGCACCAAACTGTGACTTTTTCTGGATGCATTGGTAGCTTTTGCAATACTTCTGGCTAATCTTCAATCCAAAATCGATAATTCTGCTTATTTACGTATCCATTGAGCCAAAAATGAGCTTCGTCTTTTTCGATAAAGAAGTGGATCTTCGGCCAACTTTCCAAGAGCCCATTCACCAAAAATTCTGCTTTGCGGTAGGTCGTTCGGCTTCAATTCTTGCACCAGCTGTATTTTGAAAGGCTTCACACCTAAATCCTTCCGCAAAATTTTCCACGTTGTTGAGTAACAGAGGCCCAATTGCTGCGAACGGCGACGAATCGACAAATGATGGTCATCATTAACACTGGCCGATACAGCTGCGATATTTTCTTCAGTTCGTACTCTACGTAAGCGTGTTGGTGGTTTAATGTCCAACAATGTAAATTTGGTGCGAAATTTAGTCACAATAGCCCGAATAGCTGCTTCAGTGGGTCGATTAAACTGACCATAAAAAAAATATTTCTTCGGCGACTTTCTCCCAACAGATTTCTGAAAAAGCTTTGAGTGTGAAATAAAATTGCCATGAAGAGTTTCTTAAAAATATGTCGTCCGGAGTCGACTTTAAACTGTAAATCCCACCACTCATGTATAATATTAACACACACAACATAAGTGGTGTGAAAAGCTAGGCCGTAATTCTGACTGAAGGGTGGTAATGACCAATTATGTATGTATGTATTGATAAGCTGAAAACAAAGTTTGATTGAAAAACGAGAGAAATATGCATCCAAATATGAAACTGTTGTCCTGGCAACTTTGGGGCGCCTATTGCAAGAGTGGAAAATTGTGATGGGGAAGTTAGGCCTCATTTACTTTCTATGACAGACCTTGCCAACCACACTGTTTAAATTTAAAACGTGTTAATCGAAATTGAAACGATTTGATTTTGGTCTTAAAAATTTAAGAGTCCTTTTGGCATTTAAGCGTATATTGTCAAAAAGATGGGAAAAACTCTTAGGTAATGATACTTTCAATGAAATTATAGATTTTCCTCAAATTTTCACTTCTTTATGTTATACAACGAATTCACATTCACATTGTGGCATTACTTTCGCGCCATTCGATAGCTGTTTCGTTCTTTCTTTCTTTTTAATTTATTCCATTCAATCGATTGCAATTTAAAACGTGCTTCTCCTTTTAAAGAAAAACAGTTTTTTGCTTTTGTTTAAATAATTTCAAAATAATTTCTTACCATTTATTATTATTATTATTGGCTTTGATAAAATATTACCCTTTTAGCACAAACTCAACGTCAGTCAGTCACTCATATTCCCAATGGCTGATGGTGATTGTCGTTTATCAATAGTAAAACAGAATATAAATGAAAATGCTTTATTGTTGTTGTTTTTGTTTTTGTTTTTTATTTCATTCTTTATTAAAAGAAGACATCATTGATTGAATATGAATGAGTCTCGGAGTAGAATTGAGGCAAGTAAAGATAGTAAACATTACAAAGGGGAAAGAATAGCAAAGATTCATATCATTCATATACAATATTATACTTATCGATATCGTTAAAGAGCTATACTTCCCTCTTTCTTTTAAGTGTTAGTCACAATAATAATAAAACAAAGACGGATACAATATAATATTATCTACAATACCATATAGTTAGTATCCATATCCATGCAATAATTGATTGTCGTCTATTACACATTGATCACTCACTCACTCACTCACTCACTCACTGCATTATTTTATTATTTATTAAGAAAGAGAATTTTATTGCATTTCATTGTGAGACGACAATAATGTATGTAATGTTCTTATGTTTTCGTCATTGCTAACAAAGAGCCTTATTTTAGTTATTAAATTAGTCATACATTGGAGATCGTTAGTGAATTTGTATATCTATGCGTAGATATTATAGTCACCTTTAGTTCTTGCACAGAACTCTGTTCAGAATTGCCTTTGCTATGAAAAGCTGATGATCTGACAAAGATAATACAACAAATTTGGGAAAAATATTATCCATTCATCCAGTTTTTAGCTCGATATATTCTTTTTTGCTATGATTTTTGCTTGTTTATATTAAATTGTCAAATTTTTGAAAATAGCCATCAACAGCATACTCTAACTCTTCGTTGATGGCTAATCTTTCTTTTCCAGTTTGAATACGAAATTTTCTTATGTACCTATCAGAGGGCAGCAATGAATCGTTTTTTCTCTACTCATAAGCACTCATGAAATTTTGAATATAAGTGAGTCAATAATATTGAAATTTAACTATGTACTCCGATTCATTCATACTCACTACAACGTTGATTTATAAGTACTGGTTGCAATGAGTATGCATACAACGTTGACATCAAACTTATACCATTCGAAATATGTTTGATTCATAAGCCTACTACATTTAGATTCATAGCTTTAGAAAAATACTCAACTGTCTTAGTTGTTGTTGCATTTATAAAAAAATAAAAAAAGGAGAGAGCAGCAAGCAGAGCAAACACACAACCTTCTAGTGAGTATTGTAGCGATCGGACGCGATTCATACTTATTTTGTAATTCTTGTAAATGTTGAGCTATGGAGAATCGAAATCAACAGCAACAGCATACGTGTTGTTAAGTATGAATATGATGAATACTTCAAACTTTGAATATGAGTAGAGCTTCCATGAATTTAAAAAAGGTATGAATGCGTATAAGTATCATAAATTATGAGAAGGATTCGATTCTACTCATCTTTTTGAATACTCATTGCTGATCTCTGGTACCCATATCCGAAAAATATTCGTGTTTCAATTCGTTTTTTTTTGCACTTTCCGTAATTTCATCACTTAAATGCTATCGTAAATAAACACAGTACTTGTCGTTGATTGTAGTTCTTCTTGAAAATAATCGATAAAGCTTATCTCACGTACCCTCCAAAAAACAGTCGTCTTTAATGACAAAAGCTGTATGAAAACAACTTCACCACGCTGTTTTTCTTCAAAGGTGAGCAAGCAAGGTGTACTTCTTGCTCTTAAGGTTTCTAATTTATTCCATTTCATCAGTTTAAGTGCTCGAGCTCAAGCTCCTTTAGATGGCTATCAATCAACTCTAATTTAATATGCTTTGAAGTACAAGCAAACAGTGTAAGCCGATCTGAAAACGATGGTATTTGCTTATTGCAGCCGAAATGTCTACGTCCTCTGTGTTGAAAATGTTTTAAAAGCCTTCTTGAGTTGTTGGCGTGGAATTTGCAGAAAATTGAGTTGTTTGATAAATAGAAGGAGGTCTTATGATATCAAATGGATTGGCTTCTAATCAGTAGTCATTTCAATATCCTCTCTAAAATATAATAAAAGGAACGATTTCTGCTATTTTTCTTACGATGTTGCTCTTGATTGACATTTATCTTCAGTAGTTCTTCTGTAAACTAAATTCGCACGCCAACCATGGTGTGTAACAGAGATCAGCTAGGAGTATTTAAAAAGATGAGTAGAATTGAATCATACTCATAATTTCTGATACTTATACGCATTCATACTTATTTTAATATCATGGAACCTCCTCTACTCATATTCAAAGCTTGAAGTACTCATCATATTCATACTTAACAACACGTATGATGTTATTGATTTCGACTCTCCATAACTCAACATATACACGAATCACAAAATTAGTATGATTCGCGTACGAACACTAAAATACTCACTAAAAGGTTGTGTGTTTGTTCTGCTTGCTGCTCTGTCTTTTTTGCTTATTCGAGTCACTCGAATCATTTATAAGTATTATAAGAGTATTTTTCTAAAGTTATGAATCTAAATGAGTGGGCTTATGAATCAAACATATTTCGAATGGTATGAGTTTGATGTCAATGTTGTACACACACTCATTGCAACCTGTTTTTATAAATCAACGTTGTAGTGAGTACGAATTAATCAGAGTATCAATATTGTTGCCTCACTTACATTCAAAATTTCATGAGCGCTTATGAGTAGCGAAAAACGGTTCATTGCTGATCTCTTGTCTGCAAGTCAATTTTGCCCATGGCGAGATCAAGAGTTCAGAGTCTATTCCTAACGACCAATATTTGAGAAGCTTTTCATGGTAATTTTATTTACCCTCAGAGTTTTTGCCAAACGACTGTTGGAAGGAAGTCGCCAAAGAAATATTTTTTCATGTATCGTTTTGTTCGCGATGTTGAGATAGAGGGTTGAATTGAGGACTCGGTTCTAAAATAACAACACACTATCTACTAGAATATGGCGTGAAAAGATAGGTTCTGACTAAAGACTTGCAATGATCAATTAAGTAGGTTTCACTGTGAATATTCGTATTTCCGTTTCTTATTATGTTTATTTGCTATTCTCTCGAGGGCAAGTAGCCGTTTTCCTTTTCTCGTGTTTTGTACTCTCCTATTAATTTTATGATATCTTTCAGAAATCTTACATCTTTTTAACAACCAGTAGATGCTACACATATGTATGTACGTATTGTACGTAGTATTTAATTTATTTTACTTAGCCATCGTAAGATAACAAGTCAATAGAAATTGTATTTCCTTCTTCTTGACCTTTAACATGTTTCATGATCTCAATCAAATTAAGGGAGGGGCAAAATCAGTGTCAATGCAATTATCCTTGATTGCACTTTTTATGATATGACTATAAGAGAGAGAGAGAGAGAGAGATTGCAGTATAGTTGTAGTTATTGTGCTACGCTACTAACAGACCAGCTGCCCTTCTGCATTTTAAAATGCAATGATTGACAATGACAGACCGAAGCTTATGAGCAGTCAGTGAGTGGTGGTGAAGGCTTGTGATTTTTACCTCTTCATGGGTTGGCTTTTTTTGTTGTTGTTAAATATTGTCATTGTTCTGGGTGTATATTTTTTTGGTTTTTTTTTGCTTTTTGAGAAAGCCTTGAATATTTCAGTAATACGCGCAATGTACTTGGACTAGTAGTTCCATACAAAGTATCTTTGGTCATATATGCATACATACTTATAAATTCATGTATATTGTTTTCTTTTTATTATGATATCATAAGTATTTATAATAACTGTGACATTAAATATATGAAATAAAAACAAAAAATAAATTCAAGACTACATATGTATGTACATACATACATACATGTATTGTAATAATAATTTTCCGCATGCATGCATCGAGTGTATGTATGTACGAGTATGTATATGGTTTGTGTTATAAAAAATTAATTTCAAAATGATTTTTCATTATTTATGGCAGCATAAATTAATAATTACGTCTGTTAATTATGGGTTTCATTACCCCAGCACCAATTACAATATTTTGGCTTGAGAATATTTTTTTCCTTTTCTTTATTTCTTATTGTTTATAGACACAGACGTCATTGAAAAGTATTTAATTATTACGTGATGACATTCGTCGGATATATGTATAAAGTCCTAAGGAGTGTTAAAGCCTTTAAATATGTATATGTTTTGCTTAAAAAAATTGCTTAAAAATTCAGAAAACATTCCATGTCATATTGTCCCCATTTTTAGCAGCCGTTCTAGACCCCTTTTGTACTTAGGGCCTTATGTTTGAATTTATCACATATTTTTGTACCATATTTAGGGCCATTATTACAACTTTGCCTTTAACTAAAGGCAGGATAAATTGTTTTTCATTATTGTAAGTAAACAATAAGGTAAAAGTGAGCATTAAGCTAAAGGGAAGATCATCCTACCTGTAACTTTTGAAGTTAACTTTATATTTGAACTTTATATACTATTTTCAATATGGCAACTTCAAATATAAACGAAATGTGCTAAGACAACAAAAAAGAAACTCATTATTGTCATTGCGTTTTAAAAAAACATTGCTCCGGCACTACCATATTTTTGAAAAAGTTAACTTTATTTTATCTGTAGATTGTAATAACGAAAAGAAGTTAAAGTTGACTTTAAAGTTCACTTTAGCTAAAGTTACCTTTAACTAAACCCAACTTTAATGGCAAGATGTAATAGTGGCCCTTATTAGGTTATGTTATGTTAGAGAGAGGACGTGTACTTGTCAATTAGACAAGTACAACATCCGGAGGTCGAATTGACCCATTGTACAACGTCCTAGTTTTTCACACCACTTATGTTGTGTGTGTAAATTTTATACATGAGTGGCGGAACCTACAGTTTAAAGTCGACTCCGAACGACAGATTTTTGAGAAACTTTTTCATGGCAATTTTATTTACTCTCAGAGTTTTTGCCAGAAATCTGCTGAGATGAAGTCGCCGTAGGTGAACTTTAAAGTTCACTTTAGCTAAAGTTATCTTTTGCTAAAACCAACTTAAACGGCAAGTTATAATAGTGGCCCTTATTACATTTAAGAACATTTAAAAAACACACGGTAATCAGTCGCAAAGGATACTTCTGTCATATTCCTGGCTCTGATTGCAGTTTCATTAATCAAGTTCTTCATCTAACAGGCTTTATGATGATAGCAAGTCCGTGTGTCATTGCTAAAAAACAGTATCTTCTGTCTACATGTACTGGTTATCTTCCCTGTAGGATTCCTAGATGGGATATTTAAAGGGACAGAAACCTCTTTATTTTATAATCATAAATTGCGCAAGAATGTGAAAGGTCACCTTATGGGAATCCCCCAAATCATATTTAAAATATTACGTACATACATAATTGGTCATTACAACCCTTTAGTCAGGATTACGACTTGGTTTCTCACACCACTTATGTTGTGTGTGTTAATTTTATACATGAGTGGTGGGACCTACAGTTTAAAGTTGACTCCGAAAGACAGATTTTTGAGTAGCTTTTCATGGCAATTTTATTTACTCTTAGAGTTTTTGCTAGAAATCTGCTAAGAGGGAGTTGCCGATGAAATATTTTTTCATACTTCGTTTCTTTGGAGATGTCTGACTCGGGGTTTGACCCGTGGCTTCACACTACCTACTAGTTTACGGTGACTTAAAATATTACGTGACGGTAATTTAATCAATATAATCAGTTCCTGATACTGGATAGCATTTTATTTTTCTCGGTACGAAAACACCTTGTGGGATAAGTACACTTTATCCGCATATTTACACGTTGTTTACTAATGTTCAGCTTTATTTCAATTATTCCCTGAACAAGTATTTTATAACGTGTATTAAAAATCAATATGATTCATAAAATTATTCTACAATATACAAAACATAAACGTTAAATTATTGCTTAAAAAATCTTCATTATAAAATTGAAAAACTTTAAATAAAAAGTTGAAAGAAAAAACAATCGAATAGAACAATGGCCATAGCAGAAGAGCACGTGATGCCAATCATAAGTTTTCTTTGGAAAAAAAATTGAAATCAATTTGTGAATAAAATGCTAACGAACATAACTAAATTCATCATAATTAGTATAATAATGAAAAATCATAATCTCTTACGTTTCACGAGAATTGATTCATTACTTGAAACCAATTGACGTAATTGTTATTGCTATTGCTGTGAATGGAAATCTCTCTTACCTGTTTTTGCATAAACAATTTTCATTTTGTGATTATGGTCATGAACAAATTCATAATTTTAACATTAAAAGACGGCGACTCATATTGCAGGTTATTGGCATAAAATAAGTTTGTTACGAATGTAATCCCCTACTTCACAAAATTTACCCTTATGCTGATCGAAGTGAAGTATTAACTTAGTTGCTCTTATTAGATTATTCTTCTTCTTAGGGCCATTATTACAATTTGCCGTTAAAGTTTGGTTTAGTTAAAGATAACTTTAGCTAAAGTGAATTTTAAAGTCACCTTTAACTTCTTTCCGTTATTGCAACCTACAGATAAAATAAAGTTAACTTTTTCAAAAATATAACAGTGCCGAAACAATGTTGATAACATTGCTCAATTAAACAAGTTTTTTTAAACGCAGTGGCAACGACGGGCTTCTTTTTTTATTGTGTTTGCTCATTTCGTTTATATTTGAAGTTGCCATATTGAAAATAATATATAATATGGCAAGTTCAGACATAAACTTGAATTTAAAAGCTACAGGAAGGATGATCTTCCCTTTAGCTTAACGCTTACTTCTACCCGTTAAAATCCTGCCTTTATTTAACGGCAAGTTATAATAGTGGCCCTTAATTGCCCATTACAACTCCTTAGTTAGGATTACCAACTAGTTTCTCACACCATCCACGTTGTGTGTGTTATTTTATCCATAAGTGGCGAGACATACGAAACTTCATGGCATTTTTACTTATTCTCAGAGAGGACTTTTGGTGAGAAGAAGAAATATTTTATATTTTGTTTTTGTTCTAGATGTCTGGGTTGGAGGTGGAAGCTAACACACTACCTACTAGACTGTTTAGAAATCGTTAATACGTACACAAACAATTTCCTATATTTACTAAAAAGTTTTTCATGGATTTTTAACAGACGTTTCAATTTGATAGAATCACATCCACAAGGTTTTTTCCTTTATTTTTATGTCATCTTACTTTCGATGTTACTTAGTTGCGATTAAGAAGTCGCCGTAGTCTAGTAGATAGTGTGTTGGCTTATTAGACGTAAAGCCAGGGTTCGAGCCCCAGGCCAGACGTCAAAACGAAAATATGAAAATATTTCTTCGTTGATTTCCTCTCAGCAGATTTCTGGAAAAAACTCTAAAAGTAAAAAAAATTGCTACGAAAAGTTTCCCAAAAAATCTGTCGTTCGGAATCGACTTTAAACTGTAAATCCCGCCATTCATATATATATTAAAATTAACGAAACTAGGATTAGTTCGGCCTCCGGGTACTGTACTTGTCTTAATTGACAAGTACACGTCCTCTAACATAACCTAACCTAAGTTTTTTGTCAAAAAACCCTCTTCAATTTTCCGATTTATAAGCCAAAACCACGTACTGATTTTTACAATTTCTTATGAATCGTCAGTAACGCTTAGAAAATATCATCGAACTACAAGCATTTCCTTCAGCGATTTCAAAGTGCTCCAAGTGAAGGCTCGGCTAGTTCTGTTCTGAATGTTTCATTAAAATTAAAGCAGAGTTTAGAATTTTTTTTTATATTTTTTAAGGTACAGGCTTAGTAAACTTCCACCGCCTTATATAGTACACCTGCATTGATGGTGAGGCCATAAAAATCAATTGAATTCTGTTACCATGACGTATAAGTAATAATAATTATGAATTATTTCATCTTATTTCTTTATAACAATCACAGAAAGCAGCACGTTGTACATGTCAGTGTAGGGAAATTGTTTTTCTTAAAAATAAAATTTTCTCTTCGCTCAGCAAGTTATTCAAAGGAATTGGAATTCAGTCATAGGGAAGGCAGTATTTCAATAATATATTGGAAATACAAAAGGGAAAAGTCACAAAATTTAGATGAATGATTGGTTTTTATATTTCCAAACATCTGTCGGATGATAAACTTTTGACTGTGAAGTTGACATACATTCATACATACATAATTGGTCATTACAACCTTTCAGTCAAGATTACGACCTAGTTTCTCACACCAATTAGGTTGTGTGTGTTAAATTTTATATATGAGTGGCGGGACCTACACTTTAAAGTCGACTCCGAACGAGGGATTTTTTAGAAACTCTTCATGGCAATTTTATTTAATCTCAGAGTTTTTACCAGAAATCTGCTGAGAGGAAGTCGCCGAAGAAATATTTTTAGTATTTTGTGTTGTCTGGCCTGGGGCTCGAAACCTGGCTTTACGTCTAATAAGCCAACACACTACCTACTCGACTACGGCGACTTCATAGTCGACATACGATGAAGTATTTTATTGAGAATCAGTCGTTATTTCGTGGCATGGTTTTGCTACGTGTATGAAGATAAATTCCAATTTGAAAATCCAAGACGCAATCCATAAATTTTAGCAGCGCCACATTTGACGTTATCAGAGCAAAATTTCCTTTTACAGAACAAAATTTGCCCTTAACAGTGCACTGTTAGCTCAGCTCTTTAACAGTATTTATCTGAATAAGCTCACTTGTTTAGGAGCTTATGTTGGGAAATATTCTAGGACTATGAGTACCATACTATATACAAAGGAAGGAAGGTTCCCAGGCCTCTTAATATAATCAGCAATATAGTCTCATATAAAGTGATATGGTATTGAGAAAATTGGCTTTGAAAATATCAATTTTTTGCTTGAAAATTCTCTAGAAGATCAGTAGCCATTTTGGAGCATATAAGAAATAATACGCCATACAGATTATATGCAAATGGTAGGTCAGAGGGTCCTCTATCGAACCGTGGTAGTGGGATAGGTGGAATAATTTTGAGAGTCCACCAACCATCCGTTACATTTCAACACTTTTGTTCACAAATAAAAATGATCATAATGAGAATTAAATTGTGTGTCAATAGTCTGCAATAATTGCAAATTAGAGGAATAATCTACTATTGCCACTGTTAAACAGTTAACAGTGCTCTGTTAATAGCAAAGTTTAACGTGTTAGAAGCAAGAAGTGGCGCTGCTAAAAGTGCGGGTTTGCGTCTCTGGTTTTTAAATACGAATTTATCTTCCAACACTTCGGTTTTGTGTGGTTTGCTCTTGGAGGCAATTTCAGACATGAAAATCAATATATAAAAAGGTGAACATTAAACTTTTTAATTAATTCCACTACAAATATTAAATATTGTTTTTTTAATTTCAACTTGCCTATGAACTTTTGTGCTAAATATGCACGTTTAGTATTTCATTACAATTTTCAGTTTTTCTTTCATGTTTTGTTTTATTGTCCCAGTAAAGTAAACTAAGAAAGAAAACCCCACTAAATTATTGTGTTATTTTTAGTTTGGATTTCAAATAAATTTCTGCCTTCTGTAAGACAATAATTTCGTAAAACTTTCAAATATTTGTTTTTCATTCTTTCTTCTCTTGATTATTTTGCATAGTTTTGTTGTATTGGCCATTAGATAGAGTATTTTTAGTTGGCTGGGTTGGCTTGGTTGGTTGGTTGGTTGGCTAAAAGCCAGTTACACTGACAGTTGTAGGCTAAAATGCAAAACAACAATATTGCTATGAAAATGAGACCTAAAATCTAAACGAGACTAAAAGAGAGAGAGAGAAAAACAAAACAGTAATAAATTAGGCAGGTTATTTAGAAGTCAACCATAAAAGAAATATGTACGTACATATGAGTGTACATATGTATGTACACAAATTAATGAATATGGTCAGAAGCTAAATAACCTTTATGCGGTTATAACCAACTTCCATAAACTTATTGTTGGTTAATTTAGCTGCGAAGCATTTTTCAATAGATATTTTAAATGCTATGCTTGCATGATGGAAGATTTTCTATTACATTGCTATGAAAACAAAGAAATCACAATAAATCTGCAAAACCTTTTCCTTATTTCTCAACGTAATCTTCTTTTAGCTCAATACCTCTTTTAAGGCATACATACATACATAATTGGTCATTACAACCCTTCAGTCAGGATTACAACCTAGCTTCTTACACCACTGCTGTTCCGTGTTAGTTTTATACATGAGTAGTGGGACCTACAGTTTAAAGTCGACTCCAAACGACAGACAGGAAGGCTGGAACGGAAAGGACAGTGAAACGGTTTATGTGTTAAGACCACATATATTTTTAATGTTCGGCCAAATATGTATTAAACCTGAGAGTATTACGCGCGCTATTACTACGCAATGAAGTTTGATGAATTCGTCTTGCACTTGAAAGTATCTGAAAAGAATCTTCCTAATGGAAACATTTTTTTTCCGTATTCAAACTTCTCATCAGAGAAGGAAGAAAAAAGAAGGAAAAGGAAGAAAAATTTTGCCTATGTCGGAAACAGCGAAGGCTTGGAGGTTTCTATCAGAGATCAGCAATGAGTATTCAAAAAGATGAGTAGAATCGGATCATGCTCATAATTTCTGATACTTATACGCATTCATACCTATTTAAATATCATGGAACCTCTACTCATATTCAAAGCTTGAAGTACTCATCATATCCATACTTGACAACACGTATGATGTTGCTGTTGATTTTGACTCTCCATAACTCAACATATACACGAAGCACAAAATAAGTATGATTGGCGTACGAACACTAAAATACTCACTAGAAGGTTGTGTGTTTGCTCTGCTTACTGCTCTGTCTCTCTGTTTTGCTTATGAGTCTTTTTTCTTTTGTTGTAAATGCAACAACAACTAAGACTATAAATTTTGATGAATGGTTCAAGTCACTCGAATCATTTATAAGTATTTTTCTAAAGTTATGAATCTAAATGAGTACGGCTTATGAATCAAACATA
This sequence comes from Sarcophaga variegata, assembly GCA_932273835.1. Taxonomy (NCBI): domain Eukaryota; kingdom Metazoa; phylum Arthropoda; class Insecta; order Diptera; family Sarcophagidae; genus Sarcophaga; species Sarcophaga variegata. The sequence continues at coordinate 110,743,189 of OW026362.1, read as the reverse complement.
TTTCGAATGGTATGTGTTTGATGTCAATGTTGTACGCACACTCATTGCAATCTGTACTTATAAATCAACGTTGTAGTGAGTATGAATGAATCAGAGTACATAGTTAAATTTCAATATTATTGACTCACTTATATTCAAAATTTCATGAGTGCTTATGAGTAGCTGAAAAACGATTCATTACTGATCTCTGGTGTCGTAACTGAACTGACAATTTTTGATCGAACAAAATATTTGGATTCGTATTCCCATTCATCAAACTTCGAACCTAAGCTGTATAAATAATTTTCTTCAAAGAAATTTGTAAACGTCTGTCGCTTGTTACATACTTATGTACATACTGTCTCCGTATTCATTTCACGGGTAGTGTATGATCAAAAAAAATTTGTAGGTTGAATACATATGTATGCCGGTTTGCATTTTTGGCCAACTTTATTTGTTGGTTGTTGTTACTTTTTTTTTTTTTTTTTGTTTAACATGACGGCCTAAAAGATTTCTTCCGTTCCGTTCATTTAAAACGAAATTTTTTTTATTTATATTTTTGGTTGGTTTTTGGCAAAACGGAAATGGAACTGAAAAATTTATGCGTATGTGTTCTCACTTCAGACATATAGACAGCATGATAAATGCTAAAAAAAACCTAATTTACTCTATGTACGCCAAATGTACTTGCAGTTGTAAAATGTTTAAAGGAGGAGTGAACAAGGAAGTAGAAAAGATTGCAATCCGTACTGCAAAACCTTGGAAACTAATATCGTTATATGAGTTAAATTTTAAGTATTTTGCTAAGAAATAAATAAAAAAAATTTTAAAAGAACTTACTGGAACTGCTTATTCATATATTCTAGTCGGGAACTTCGAGAATTGTCGAATTCTTTATATTCCAGTGGCTACAGTTTTGTTTTGATTTCCACGAAGTTACGGCGATTTCTTCATACATTTTCGAATGAAAGTCTTAGTTACGTAGTCATCGTAGTTTGGTAGATAGTGTGTTAGCTTATTAGACGCAAGACCGTGGTTCAAATCCCAGCTTAGACATCAACAAAAGGAAAGAAAAACATTTATTTCTTTGGCGACTTTCTCTCAGCAGTCTTCTGGCAAAAACTCCGAGATTAAATAAAATTACCGTGAAAATTTTTCCAAAAATCTGTCGTTCGGAGTCGACACTAAACTGTAGGTCCCGCCACATATGGTTGGTGTGAGAAGCTAGGCCGTAATTCTGGCTAAAGGCTTGTAATAATAAATTGAGTAAGATGTACTTTCCGCTTCATTTAATTGTTAAAACCTCTTATTTCGCATAAGCTTCTATGCACTACAGTACGTGAGTTAAACATTTTGCCAAAGCTATCGTGAGTTCAAGATGATTCAAATAGCGTTCGAATACCTATGAGCCACATAACCAGCTAACATACTGTTACGTTTTTACCTTTTACAAACGTTTAAAATATGGCTCAAATAAATTAAAAATAAAATAAAAATAGATTTGTGTTTAGTTTTAATTAAAATTCTTTATTATTCGCACAATTATTTATGCCACTGTTCACAACTTGATGTAAACAACAACAATTGCATTTCTTTGTTATTCCTCTGCTTAAGCTGGGTTCACCCATTTTTTTTATATGTAGTTTGACGTTTCTCTTTTTGAGAGAGAGAGAGAGAGCGAAAGATAGTAAGCTTGCTTCGGAACATTTCAGCTCGAATTGGTTTCATTTTAATTTTTGTTCCGAAATAATCGAACTGTGCTGCCAGCTACTTTAATTTTTTAAGTAAAGTTGAACTGAGCTGCCACATCATATTATATGTACATTTGTATATATCTATTTATGTATATATAATATCCATTATTATCCATTTTTTCACTTCAACAATTTCAGACTTGTTTTAATTTACAATTTCTTTGTAACACAATAAAAGATATGATCACACTAAAGCCAAGGAAACAAACGATTTGCAATCATCTGCTACTCGTTTACCAAAATATTTCATATGGTAGCCTTGTTTTTACAGAACAATTGTTCGAAGTGAGTGAATTGTTTCGAAACAAACTCTCAAAAAACTGAATTTGTTCCGGAACAAGCATTTTGTTCTGAAACAATGGGTGAATCCAGCTTTATACCCTTTGCATTAACAATAACAATTACTAGACAATTATTTGGCAAATCTTTGCAACGGAGATGTTCAAATCACAATTACTCTCTTCAAATGCACCGCGTCTTCACACAAGAGTGACTTCACTAACTCATTCGCCTGGTTTGCCTTGCCTTTCATATGGCAGGGTAATCAGTCTAATGAATGTTTTTGAAGAAATGTAAACATCGTTGTTAACATTCATTATTGTTGTTTGTGTATTTTGTTTACATTTATTATTGTAGTGTTGTTGGTATATTTTTGTTTACTTGTTTACCATTTTTTAATGCTTGTGTTTGTTGTTATATTAAGCAGTACAGTAATTTGTTAACAGGTTTGTTTACTGCATTGTTTCGTTTTTGTAGCTTTTGTTTATAATCTTAATGTTAAGCGATGTAAAAGCAAAACACCAGTATCTTGATTTTCCATTTTCATAACAATACTTCACACTCTTCTCAAGTTCATTTCAGTTCGTTATGCAGTAAATACAGTGAGCATCAAAAGAAACTCTACATAAAAAAATATGCATTAATAAATTACCGTTAATTTTATTTTAAAATTGTTTCACTGTGCCAGCTTTCAAAATTGAAACAAAAAAGAACACAAAAAAAAATTTAAAATATTTACAAATTTTTTCGGGCACTCTCCTTAAGTGGTAAACGTTGAGTTTGGTGATTGTTAGAATTTTATCCTTTAGTAGACATTTTCTTTTGACACTCACTGTATAAAATGTAAATATAAAATTACCTCCAAAGATCATTTTGCTAAGCATTCTTATGGTTATAAGACAATTTCAACTTTGGAGTTAAATTCCTTTGAACCTCTAGGAAAGTATTGGACAGCTGACATGCTAGTTCAAAACAATATCTAATAATAATAGAAATTCAATTAAAATTTAAAATTAATTTATAATTTTTGTTTCTCTCTTTTTTCATTTCTTTACAGGTATTTATCATTCCAATATTGATTTCTGTTCTAATTTAAGGTAAATTGGTTTTTTTTTATTATTTTTAATTTGTATTTTCAAAAAAAAATTATTTTCCCATTATTCTCTTAATGAAAAATGTATCATAAGTTTTTTGTACGTGTGCTTGTGTTTTACCACGATTATCTGTTTTTTTGTTTTTGTTTTTTTTTATTACAAGTACAACGATTTATTTTTATAACTTTCTTGCCACCATAATTATATACGATAATTAAATGATTATTTTATCAAGACCACAGACGTTCACACATTCACTCCATTCGTTGGTTTCATTTCATTCCATTTCCCTTTCGTTGGGAGATTTCAGTTTTTAAATTTTTATTCCTCTTCTGGTTACAACATGTCTGTCGGCTTTTAATTTACATTTTACATGTTCGTTTTGAGTACTTTTTTTCTCTCGTTTTTTATTTAATATCGCGTGTGTAACTCTTGTATACACGATTTTTATAAAATTTACATACTCTGGATGGTGGATATACAATCATTTGGTTATACGCCCACTTGGAATATTTTACTCATAATAGAGGGATCACATAAATTGAAAAACTCTTAATATTTTATTATTAATATGAGCAATCTTGATACAAAAAGAGGGAGAGAAGACATAGGTTAGGTTAGGTTAAACTGCTAGTCGCCTCGCTGGACATAGCTTACTTGGGTCCCGTAAGGTCCGGTTGTAACACCAATATTATCTAATCTTGTTTTGGTACTAAACAGGAGCTAGGCCGTAATCCTGACTAAGGGGTTGTAATGGTCAAATATGTATGTATGTATGTACATACATATGTATATTTGGTACCATTCTGAGAGTCTTATGAAGTTGTAGATTTTTCCTAAATAACCTCTGGTTACGCATGTTTTGTTACTGAATTTTAGGTGTCCCAGAATTATTCTTCTTTGGAACAGACAAAGCTGGTGTTCTGTGGTGTCCTCTTCTTTTTGTCGTTACAGTATCTGCAGAAGTCTTTATAGGGTATTTAGAGTGAACAGCCAGATTCTACATACATACATACATAATTTGTCATTACAATCCCTTAGGCAGGATTACAACCAAGCATCTTACACCACTCATGTTGTGTGTGTTAATTTTATACATGAGTGGTGGGACCTACAGGTTAAAATCGACTCCGAACGACAGATTTTTAAGAAACTTTTCATGGCAATTTTATTTACTCTCCAAGTTTTTGCCAGAAATCTGCCGAGAGGAAGTCAACGAAGAAATAGTTTTTCATATTTCTGACCTGGGTTTTAAACCGTGGCCTTATGTCTAATAAGTCAATACACCACCTACTAAAGTACGGCGACTTCCAGAGGTTATTTCCTATTATCGCTGTTCTCAGGTTCCTTAGATGGAATCTGGATAGGTTTAATGCAAATTCGGGTGAGATCGGTTTGGTGTCTCTACAAGTGGGTTCATTAACCGAGTGGAGTTTTTCTGTGAGACCATTTGCTTGCTTTTCTGCAGACGAGTGCCAATCTAATGTAGAAATTCAATTGAATTTTCCATGGTGCATTAGCCTTGTTGTTACTTTCGATGTCCCCATGTCCGGGAACCAAAATTTATCATCATTTTCTTGCTCTTTCCGTCAAATGTCTTGCTATCACCTACAAGAGACACCCCGCTTTCTTGGACAATCCGGGATGTGGTGTCCACATTCTTTAGGGATCTAACGGCCGCTGAACGGGGGGTAAATATGCGTATATCACGATATACTCTGATACCGAATTCACATGACGGGCAACTGTTCCAGACATTATTCCAGCCAAGACTTCTACTCTTTCTCAAGAGCTGGCTCTACGGATATTATTCTCTCTAGGGGATTGCTAGATGACTTATTCAGAAGCTTTTTTATTTTATAAATTTGAAAACGAAGATGGAAATTTTGAAGCTCTTCCTAAAGTTTCAAACCTGGATTGCTTGAGTTAGCTGTCAATTGAAGTACAGTCTTATACAAACCAGAGACCAGCAATGAATCGTTTTTCAGCTACTCACACGCGCTCATGAAATTTGTAATACAAGTGAGTCAACAATATTGAAATTTAACTCTGTACTCTGATTCATTCATACTCACTACAACGTTGATATAAAAGTACAGGTTGCAATGAATATGCGTACAAACGTTGGCATCAAACTCATACCATTCGAAATATGTTTGCTTCTTAAGCATACTCATTGGCTTTAATCACACGAGAACAATTTTTGTTCTTTTCAAATCACACGGGATGAATATTAGTTTGGCATGAAATGTATATGTACGTATACACAGCTATGTATGCATTAGTGATTTTGCATTCATTTGATGTTTGGCTGATTTTTAAAAATGTGCGTGTATTAGTTTTGTACTGGTAATGCGGGATTGTAACTGGTTGAAACACAAAACAACCATTCTCTTCACCTCTCTTACTTATAAACTATCATTTTACGCCAGCACAATTGTTCTCGTGTGATTAGAGCCATTTAGATTCATAACTTTAGAAAAATACTTATGATCCGAGCGACTCGATATTAAAATAAGTATGAATGAGTATAAGTATCAGAAATTATGAGTATGATTCCATTCTATTCATCATTTTAAATACTCATTGCTGATCTCTGCTACAAACCAAATGATGATACATGCTGTACAAACATACTGTGCAAATTCTGTCGAACTGCTTAAATTTAAAAAAATCATAATTTAAATGGAAAAATTTCCTATTGGGTATCAGCTATAATTAATATCGATCCATTCATTATGTCTGGTTTGTAACTATTATTGTAAAAATACATAAATGAGACCATAAATTATGCATTAACATTATTATGGTGTAATAGAATTGAAAATTTTATATTTTAAATCAACTTTTGCCCACCCCTCCTCTACCATATTTGATGATTATAATTATACTCTCCAACCAAAGGAAATTCAATTTAAATATTTAATTTTTAATATTTACAATATTTATTAAAATCTAAATGTAAAGTGTATAATTTTAATATGTTTATAAAATTATGTTCTATTTAAATTATTAAATAAAATCGAGGCCACCACCACCTGGCCACTCTTAACACATTCTCGTATTATAATGTCTGTACTGTATACCTACCATATTTACTCGTATAATACTGTGGCTTGACCTTCAATTTACTTTTAAACATGATTATCATTACAACTATTTTTACTTGTACGAGTATTATGATCATTATATGCGGCTGTACTCGTACTCGTTGAAATACTTTGTTGAACACCATATTAAGAATACCATTTAAAAGTGGCAAGATTTGCAGCAGCCATTCGACGTAATAATGCAGCCTTATTTACCATATTACTCTGGGCCAATGAGAATAACAACAACAACAGCTTCGTTAATATTTACAAGATTGTTAAACGAGTTGCACCCAATGCAAGTAACCATAACATCGTACCAAACAATTGTTAATAAATAATTGTGGCAAGTTGTTGTTGCTGGTTGTATTTAACTATGAATTACAAATTAGCCCTCTGGCCTCTAAAGTTTACAATGATTTCTTGGTAGCAGCTTATACTTGTTCGCTACTCATTAACGTACATATGTATTCATACAATAGCCAATCGATCGAAATAAACGATAGTTGAGTAGTTTAAGGAGGATTGAGTATGTGTTGCAAAATAATTTTTAAATAGCTGGTCCAGTGTTGGCGTAGAGGTCACTTTTTTAATCACACTGGTCTTCTGTTATCGTCTGGTCTGGTCCGATTCCATTAAGTACAAAGCATTACCATGGCGTAAAGGATTTTCACTTGTGCCGTTAATTCGACACAGTTGCCGGGGGCTTTACATTCGACGTCTAGCTTAGGCCATCGTTAGACGAATGGATTCCTCCAGTCATGTAATAAAATGCAATATTTAGTTGAACAATTACTTTCTTTGTGGCATTAACGTAGCATTTGCAGCCTATTGATTTCAAGACGTGTAGTCTTGTTCTTCTTCCTTTTAAAGTTTGGAAAAGAACTTCAGGGAAAATGCGTTCAATTTATTTTCTTCAAAATTTTGGTATTTGCTTTCCTTGTCAAAGTCCCCAATTATAATCGCACAAATCACTTACTTGGAAATCTTGCCAGAAGACTGCAGAGAGTGGGCCGTTGATTCAGATGCCAGAGCTAGGGTTTAGACTGGGAATTTCCGTCTAGTAAGCCAATACAAGGCGTCAAGAATAACAGGTCTGTCTTTCGTTTGAAGGTTTGATAAACTATAAAAAAATATATTGTGTTAGAATATAGGTTGTGAATCCAATTCCCCTTAATAATAAAAAAAATACTCCTCCTTTATACTCCTTTGTTTTATGTCGCAATTAAGGAATGAAGTTTTATTGTTGAATTTTTAATCTTTGTTTTGCCTTCATATTGTACTTTCCTACATATTTGTTCGTGCAATTCTGTATACCGTACAATATGTATATTTTGTTGCTGTCTCATACTAAAGAGTGCAATTTGTGTACCGTACAATATGTATATTTTGTTGCTGTCTTTTTGTCTTGTTTAATTCGTTTTTGTACGTGTAATAATACTATTTATTGGTAGGCATTGCGCATTAGTAAACAAAATCACTTGTTAGGCCCTAAATGCTTATTTAAAAAGACGAAAAGAGTTTTGTAGGAAGTGTGGAGAACAGTTAGTATAGTTCCAAATAATTTAATAATTATCGTGACGGCAGGAACCTAATGCATTACAATTTAAACACAAAACTTTTCCTACCAATATACCACAGATGTTCATCATATAAAATAGTCATCATCCACAGTATATTTAAACGGCTGCAGCATCTGAAAATGTATTATATTAAATCCTTTGTTGTGTGTCAGGATAAATATGAATTTGAAAATCCAAGACGCAATCCATAAATTTTAGCAGAGCCATATTTGGCGTTAATAGAGCAAAATTTTCTCTTAACAGAGCAAAATTTCCCCTTAACAGAGCAAAAGATCACTGTTAGTTATTTAACAGTATCCATCTGAACAAGCTTACTTATTTAGGAGTTAATTTTGGGAATACTCTAAGTACCATGCTATATGCAAAGGAAGGTTCCAAGGCCTCTTAATATAATCAGCAACATAGTCACATATGAAATGATATGATACTGAGAAAATTGGCTTTCAAAATATCAATTTTTTGCTTGAAAATTCTCTAGAAGATCATTGGCCATATAAGAAATAGTACACCTACCCGACTATATGCAAACGGTAGTCCAGAGGTCCCTCTTTCGAACCGTGGTAGTGGGATAGCTGGAATAATTTTGAGAGTTGAGAAAATCTCACACCCACCTCCTATATATTTCAGCACTTTTATTCACAAATAATAATGATCATAATGAGAATTAAATTTTATGTCAATAATCTGCAATAATTGCAAAATCGAAGACTAATCTACTTATTGCCACTGTTAAACAGTCAACAGTGTTCTGTTAATAGGAAAGTTTACTGTGTTAGAGGCAAGAAGTGGCGCTGCTAGAAATTTGGGTTTGTGTCTTTGGTTTTTATTCGAATTCGAATTTTGTCAATGAGTTTAGCTTTTAAAATGAAAAATGCATGTCAAAATTGTTTAGTGCACACTCCTTAAGTGTATTGAAATTAACTGCACTGCAATTCGTTTCCAATAAACCTTAACAATCAAATTAAAGTTAGAAGTTTGAATTATTTTTATTTATTGTAATAAAGGGTCCATCAAATAACTTTTTTTTTTTTTGAAAATGCTTTAAAAAAAACTACTGAATATTTTCTCAAATTTCTGTTTTTATTTGAAAGTACAATCCTTCCGGTTAATAATGGAAAATAATTTCATTCAAATGGCTGCCTCGGCTGGTCATGCAGTAGCCTACACGAACGGTACAATTTTTAAGCACATTATCGATTGTGTGCAGCTGTATTTCACCAATGGCTTCACGAATATTGTCCTTTAAAGTGTCAATTGTCTCTGGCTTGTCGGCGTATCACTTATCTTTGACGGCCCCCACAAATAATTGTCCAACGGTGTCAAATCGCAGCTCCGAGGTGGACAAACGACATCAGCTCTACGGCTGATAATGCGATCTTCAAAAACAGGGCGCAAAATATCGAGTGTAGCTTCGGCTGTGTGGCACGTAGCGCCGTCCTGTTGAAACCAAATGTTGCTAATATCCTCCTCTTCAAATTTAGTGAACAAAAATTCGTTCAACATGGCCCAATAACGATCGCCATTTACTGTAACGGCCACTCCTTGCTCATTTTCGAAGAAAAATGGCCCAATTATTCCTCTGGACCAAAATCCGCACCAAACAGTGACTCGTTTTTGGTGCGTCGGCTTTTCAATGTATGCGTGCGGTTTTTCTGTGCCCCAAATGCGACAATTTTGCTTGTATATATACCCGCCAAGATCATGATTTTTTTTTGCCAAAATCCGCATCTTCTGGTGTAGGCTACTGCATGGCCAGCCGAGGCAGCCATTTGAATGAAATTATTTTCCATTATTAACCGGAAGGATTGTACTTTCAAAAAAAAAAAAACGAATTTGAGAAAATATTCAGTATTTTTTTTAAAGCATTTTCAAAAAAAAAAGTTATTTGATGGACCCTTTATGTTTTAAATTTTTAATGTTTTTCTTTATTATTATTTTATGAACATTTATGTTTAGTGGCACAGTCAATTATTGCATAAACTATTTCAATAAATTTCTATTTGATGTGGTATTTACTCAACCATAATTACATCCTGATAATTTCTATACAATATTTTTTTTTACTCTGTATTTACCATCACTAATTACGTTATTAACCGATACAATACAGTTACATATTATGGTTAAATTAGTGATGATAAATCGATTTTTTTTTTTTGCTAAAAGAACTCATAATTATTTTATTGCTCTCTCTCTCGTGGTTCTATCACGGCAGCCATAATGAAAACTGTAACGGTAATAATAATCATTATAAAATATAAATTAAAATTAAAAATAAAGAAGAAATATAAATAATTTGAAATAATTTCAATTATTATTGTATGATTTATAAATACAAAATTAAATATTCTTGTATCGTGTGTAAATAAGATGGATGCTATAAAATCACTGAATAAATATTAATTGCCCGAGAAACGTACTGAATTCTATTAAAAACTTCTATTAAAAGCTGTTAACCGGATCAACAACAGTGTGTTGTTGGAGTTGTTGTTATTGTTAATTATTTATTTATTTATTTTATTATATTTTTTTTTATACAACCATGTTGGCTTAGTGGTTACAATAAAAGATTGGTTTTTCTTTCATTAACTGTATAACGACAATTATGTCGTTATAATTCAATATTTTCTTGGCAGAATGATGACAGCTGAAGACAAAAAAGAGACTGGAAAACAAACACTCTAAACAAGTTTGAAAACAGTGGATTCACAAGCCTTATGCTTGCGTTAAAACATAGAAAACCCAACAACTTTTAAGAAATAATGTTCTGAACATATCTTCCTCTTATTTGAACCCACTATTCCCAGCCGCACTCAACAGCTTAGATATTGTTATGTTTTTACCTTTTAGAAACGTTTAAAATATGAGCTCGGTTTAGTTTTAATTAAAATTCTTTATTATTCGCATAATTTTAAGTGCCACTGTTCACAACTTTATGTAAACAACAACAATTGCTTTTCTTTGTTGTTCCTCTGTTTACACTCTTTGCATAAACAATAACAATTATTCGACAATTATACGACAGATCTTTGTATTGGAGATCTTCAAACCAATATTACTCTCTTCAAACACACCGCGTCTTCACACAAGACTGACTGAACTTCACTAACTAACTCGCCTGCTTTGCCTTGCCTTTTATATGGTAGGGTAAACAGTCAAATGAATGTCATGACTTCGCCTTCTTGAAATCTCAATAAACGTAAACATCGTTCTTTACATCCATTATTGTTGTTTGTGTATTTGGTTTACATTTATTATTGTAGTGTTGTTTGTTGATTTTTGTTTATTTGTTTACCATTCTTTTTTATGCTAGTGTTTGTTGTTATATTAAGCAGTACGATAATTTGTAAATAAGTTTGTTTGCTTGCATTGTTTTGTTTGTTGTAGCTTTTGTTTATAACTTTAATGTTAAGCGATGTAAAAGAAAGTCACCATTATCTAGATTTCTTCATTTTCGTAACAATATCTTGCTTATAGCAGAAATTGCTGTAACTTAAAGCAGCCATGGACAGCGGACTCTGTCTCTTCACTGTTGTCAAATCATTTACCATCGTGTCTTTTACTCAAGTTTACCTAATTAAAGGCCATGTATAGACACGAAACTCTAGTGAAATATCTTCGCTGATATTGAAGCCGTCGTAGGCTAGTAGATAGTGTGTTGACTTAGTAGACGTAAGGCCACGGTTCAAATACCAGGGCAGACATCAAAACGAAAATAGGAAAAAAATAGTTCTTCGTTGACTTCCCTTCATCAGATTTCTGGCAAAAACTGAGAGTAAAATAAATTGCTATGAAAAGTTTCTCAAAGAAAAAACCTGTCGTTCGGAGTCGACTTTAAACTTGTAGATCCCGCCACTCATGTATCAAAATTAACGCACACAACATCAGTGGTATGAGAAGCTAGGTCGTAATCCTGACTGAAGGGTTTTAATGACCAATCATGTATGTTGTGTTGTTGTTCTATTGCAAGCAAATGTGTCACTGTGTAGATCGTTCAAATTTGTTCTCTTTTGTCCCACTGTTGTTAATACAATACAATTTCATAAGTAGGTTGCAATTTGATTTGATGAATCGCCATCCTCAATGAGATTTTAAGTTGAAGTTGTAGCATTTTTTTTTCCTTCTTTTGGAATATCTACACTTGTCATACTCCCATTGTATCACAATACTTGTCTCTTGTAAACCATAATAAAATTGAAAAAAAAACTTATAAATGATAATAATTTTAAACATTTCGTTGCAACCAGTAAAATATTGTAAATTTTCCTTTTAAAATAAATTTTTCAATCGACATTCTTCGGTTTCATTACTAACCATAATCGTTTATAATCAGTTTGTGAACGAAAGAAAAAATTTCCGCAAGAAAATTGTGATTGTAGGCTTGTTGGGAAGTTTTTATAAGAAAAACAAAGAAAATCATTTGAAACTAACCGCACTTCCTTAATTTTTCTTTTTTTTTTTCTTTTGTCGGAATGTAAAAGACCCAATGGGGAGTTGATTCCAAACAAATGATGAAATGAGAGTGTTTGCTTAAAGCAATTTTGCAAAGTCTTTAAGAAAATTTTGTTTAAATTCAATTTATTTACAAAGGTGGGTCATTGAGTCCGTAGCAAATTGGAATTTCCGCCTCTAAACTGAAAAGGCAATACTCTTCTCACCAATGGACATCTGTCAGTTAAACATTTTGCATCATTTAGTTTGCACTGACAAGAGATTATCGTGTGATTTGAAAATAATTAGGAACTAGGTAGCGTATAAGGAAATAATTAGTACCTTAAGTCATGGAGTTTTGTCTCACAATTCACTCAAATAATATGAGACGCTGAATATCGAATCTTAAACTGAAGAAAATTAAACAAAACAAACCCGTAGACTGCCTTATAGGGCAGCAATTGTCTCTGGCTTGTCGGCGTAACACTTATCTTTGACGGCACCCCACAAATAACTGTTCAACGGTGTCAAATCGCAGCTCCGAGGTGGCCAAACGACATCAGCTCTGCGGCTGATAATGCGATCTTCAAAAACAGGGCGCAAAACATCGAGTGTAGCTTCGGCTGTGTGGCACGTAGCGCCGTCCTGTTGAAACCAAATGTTGCCAATATCCTCCTCTTCAATTTTTGTGAACAAAAATTCGTTCAACATAACGAACAGATAACGATCGCCATTGACTGTAACGGCCACTCCTTGCTCATTTTCGAAGAAAAATGGCCCAATATGAGTCTGGTCCAAAATCCGCACCAAACAGTGACTCGTTTTGGGTGCGTCGGCATTTCAATGTATGCGTGCGTGTTTTCTGTGCCCCAAATGCGACAATTTTGCTTGTTTACGTACCCGCCAAGATCAAAATGAGCTTAATCTGAAAAGATGATTTTTTTTTTGCCAAAATCGGCATCTTCTGGTGTAGGCTACTGCATGGCCAGCCCAGGCAGCCATTTGAATGAAATTATTTTCCATTATTAACCGGGAAGATTGTACTTCCAAATAAAAAAAGAAATTTGAGAAAATATTCAGTAGTTTTTTTTAAAGCATTTTCAAAAAAAAAAATTATTTGGCGGACCCTTTATATAAAAAAGAAAAAATTTCTGCAAACTACAAGAAGTCATTCAGTACTCGTATTTCTTGCAAAGATATTAAAGTCCTTGTCTATTTATAAAATCCTCCATTTAAAATTAATTCAAAAATGTAACAATAACTCAAGATCTCAAGGTCGTTGATTAATAATGGTTTTCCTACTTTTTTTTTCTGTGGTTTAAAATAAACATTTTCCAGGAAATTTTAATTCCATCAAATGTACCATAAAGTACTCAATATCCATACATAGTAAGTAATCATGTGCGGTTATGAATGCTTAAACAGTTGTGAAAACACTTAAAGCACATTTCATTTGCAAGATTTGTAAAATCATTGAATAAATCACAATATTTTGTAAATTTATTCAAGGAAATATATTTACTAAACGATATCAAAATCTGGGACGCATTATTGTCCAGCATGCCAACTTCCTTGCCAACTAAGTCCAGTAGTTAATAGACACTATAAGTATGTAAACGGAGGTATAGATCCTGTATTAAGTTGTTGAACTTATGCTTATACTGTGTCAACGCCTTCACTTCCTTTTATTGCTAATCGATGCACTACCCGGCTGGGCAACTGATTCTGCTTTTACTCAATAGGCTTGAATCTACGGTTTTTTGAAACCGGCTTTTTATATCCAGGAAAGACAGGTCTCGGTGATTACGGTGTCGACCAGAGATCAGCAATGAATCGTTTTTTCGCTACTCATAATAACTCATGAAATTTTGAATATAAGTGAGTCAACAATATTGAAATTTAACTATGTACTCTGATTCATTCATACTCACTACAACGTTGAGTACGGGTTGCAATGAGTATGCGTACATCGCACGTTGTTGCGTACGTTGGCATCAAACTCATACCATTCGAAATATGTTTGCTTCGTAAGCCTACTCATTTAGATTCATAACTTTGGAAAAATACTTAAAATACTTATGTATACATAAATAATTCGAGTGACTCGAATCATTTCTCTAAATTTACAGCCTTAGTTGTTACTGCATTTACAACAAAAGAAAAAAGACACATAAGCAAAAAAGACAGAGCAGCAGGCAGAGTGAACACACAACCTTCTAGTGAGTATTTTAGTGCTCGTATACGATTCATACTTGTTTTGCGATTCGTGTATATGTTGAGTTATGGAGCGTAGAAATCAACATCATACGTGTTGTTATGTCTGAATATGATGAGTACTTCAAGCTTTGAATATGAGTAGAGGAGGTTCCATGATATTAAAATAAGTATGAATGCGTATAAGTATCAGAAACTATGAGTATGATTCGATCCTAATCATCTTTTTGAATACTCATTGCTGATCTCTGGTGGCGACCTTTGGTTTATTTATTATCACATTCCTATCTAATTCTACGGGCAAGTCTACGTTCTCCTAAAGACCATGATTGAATGAAAGCAATTTTTCTATATTCGTTTACGGATCGGCCTAGATGGTTGTAAGCACTTGCAGCCTATTTTTCTTTAAAAATCCACGATGAGATATAAAGTCGCCGTAGTCTAGTAGGTAATGTGTTGGCTTATTAGACGTAATGCCACGACTCAAATCCCAGGACAGACGTCAAAACGAAAATATGAAAAAATATTTCTTCATTGACTTCGTCTCAGTAGATTTCTAGCAAAAACTCTGAAAGTAAAAATAAAATTGCCATAAAAATTTCTCAAAAAGTCAGTCATTTGGAGGCGACTTTAAACTGTAGGCCCCGCCACTCATGTATAAGCGGTGTGACAAACTAGGTCCATAATCCTGACTGAAGGGTTGTAATGACCAATTATGTTATGTATGAGGCATTTGGAAACATTGTTGTCTTTAAGTTGCGAATTTTTAATTTTTAGTGCTATATTTGTAATCCTTACTGTTGAAACAATTTAATTTTTCACTCTCCTTTTCACACACTTATTCACGGAAGAACAATTGCGGAATACTTTACAATTATATTTGAACACACACACAAACTCATACTCGTAAATGTGCTCATATGCATACTGGCTGCAATCGATGACAAGGATAAGTATTTGAAGTGACACACCAACCAGTCACTTGTAGGCAACAATGCATACAGCGGAACCATTAATAAAGTATACAATTTCATCATTTTTATAATCAATAGCATTAGATTCGAATGTCATTCATTAATTTACTCGTGTTTCATACATTTTTGTATTCATTATCTCTTGGCACTCTGTTTGATTTGAGCATTTGCATTTTTATTTTGAATAAATGTTGTGGAAATGTCAATCGAGTAAATGCATTTGTATGTGTGTTTGCATAAATGTTTGTATCTTTGCAAAAACGATTTTATCATCGCATAATATCGAGTACATATGATGCTTTGTGGGTTGATTATGGGTACAGATATCGTAATCTATCGTATCTATGGAATACACATGTGCACTTCACGTATAGAAACTCGAACACTTGTACGGTGTACCGCATGTGGAATTTATGAAATTCCACTTCTCGATTTTATGCTGATATTGAAATTTAATATCGCATGAAAAACGATTTTTTTAAATCAATAAATGGATGAATAAATGAATGAATGATGGATATTGGATGAATGGAATCTATGTATGCATATGTGAATCTATGTATGTAAGTACACAAAGTAATTGATGAAATAAATATACAATGACTGACTCAATGATTGACTCACAATCTTATTGACTTTTACATACAAGTACTTCATCAAATTATATTTGTATATCGATTGTGTTTCGATAACTTCATTAGTACCTTATAAAAACTGAAGGGGGAAATATGTTAGAATATCAAAAAGAAATGCGGAATTATAACCACATTTAATCGATCGAGCTCAACTGCTCCATAATAATGTGATGTTGGAATGATAGCTCTACCTTTCTGAAGTTGGTGCAATGTTGCATCTCCGCTGCACAATTAAACACTGTCATGTTTAAGTGATATGCGTCTGTGAGCAAAAGAACTCCACTGCTAAGTTGATTGATTTCAGAAGTTTAGAAAAGTTATTGAAGGTATTTTTAATAAGTAACGTGTAAGTTTGCAGAATTCGTTGTAGGCTAGTAGGTATTGTGTTGGCTGAGACGGATGTGAGGACACGGTTTAACACGTTGACTGCAGTTACGTTCCCTTCTAGGGAGCCAAATACGAGTAATCTCGTACTCACGAAACCTGCCATTTTTGTGTAGCTGCGAATAAAATCGTATTATACCAGTGCTAGTATCGATAAATGGCTTCTGCGAAAAGAACAAAAAGTCAATGTTGGCTTGCGTGGCCAGTTTTCTGAAAATTGCCGTGGCAGTCAATTGAAAATGAAAGTCAAAAGGAAAATATGAAAAAAATATTTTTTCGGTGAATTCCTCTCAGCAGATTTCTGGCAAAAACTCGGAGAGTAAATAACATTACCATGAAGATTTTCTCAAAAAATTGTCGTTCGGAGTCGACTTTAAACTGTAGGTCCCACCACTCATGTATAAAATTAACACACGCAACATAAGTGATGTGAGAAACTGGGTCGTAATCTTGACAAAAGGGTTGTAATGGCCAATTATGTATGTATATGGAACGTAGGTGATCCATTTTCATGGACTCCAATTTCATCATAATTTTGCAAGTATCTCAGCCGGTATACCACAAATGCCAGCTATAATGTTGTTCTTCAGAATTGAAACCGTGGCTGGCTTGTCGTTGTATAACGATATAAATTGAGGTGTTCCGTAAGGTTAATTAATGATCAAACTTGTCTATCAAACTCATATTATTGCTCGCCATGTGACGACGAAATCAAAAAAAGAGGCAAATATATCCCAAAACTTCAAAATGGTAAGATTAACACTTTAAGATGCTGCAACAATATCTCAAAAAAAATAATACTCCACCACGTTTTTTCCTCTAAGATTATTATTCCTCGAAAATCTAGGATGATGGAGATGGAATCTGGTTTATAAATTTTCTGAAACTTTATCGGCCTGTGTAATCCAAGCGTATATTTATTAACACGTTGACTGCCGACTACGAGATTACTCGTAGATTGTGTTCCCTTCTAGGGCGCCAAACGTACTCACTAATGTGCAAAATCAAATTGTCGTTTTTTGGCAAGTTTTCTGAAAATTACCGCGGCAATCAACGTGTTAAAGCCTGACAGGAGAGGTAGTAAAGAAAAATACATCGCTCTTGATAGAAATCGAACTTATTTTACGACAATCGTGTAAGATTGCAGGGTTAGGCTAGCAATTGGAAAATGGTCAATCATGCGGTCATTAAGGGTCATTATTACAACTTGCCGTTAAAGTTGGGTTTAGTTAAAGTTACCTTTAACTAAAGTGAACTTTAAAGTCACCTTTACCCACTTCTCGTTATTACAAGTCACAGATAAAATAAAATTAACTTTTTCAAAAATATGGCAGCACGGTAGCAATATCGATAACTCTGCTCAATTAAACAAGTGCTTTAACAACGCAGTGGTAACGACGTCTTAACTGGATTAAACTTGTCCTCGTAACGTAAACGTAAACTATGTATACGCAACGCAATGCAAGGTCTTGGTGGAATATTAATTTTCATGTGACTGAATGCAAGGTCTTCAAGAAATATTAGTTTTCATGTGAATTGTAATTTCCTGCTTGTTGTTGATATTCTGCTCAGCTTTCTTAATGACATTATGGTTGGCATCGAATGGAAAAGAAAGAAAACTAAAAGTTTTACGTTTAATTTGAAGGACTTTTGTATTGTGAAAACACTCTGTAGCTTGTAGGACAAACACATTTTAGCATTCATGGTTTAGACATCCAATAATTTAAAGGTCATTGCTAGGAAACACACATACTTATTGATGCTGAAGTGAATTAAGGTTACATTGTGACATTTTTCATCAATGACAGACACTAACAATGACAGTGATTTATTAAAATGTTTTAAACAAGTGTAGCTTAAAGTAGTAACAAACATAGTTAGTATTGTTAAGAAAATTTAAAAATCTAGATACTGGTGTTTTCCTTTTACATCGTTTAACCTTAAAATTATAAACAAAAGCTACAAAAACAAAACGTTCAACTTGTTTACAAATTATTGTACTGCTTAATATAACAACAAACACCAGCATAAAAAATGGTAAACAAATAAACAAAAATACAACAACAAACACTACAAGATTAAATGTAAACAAACTACTCAAACAGCAATAATGAAACTACGATGTTTACATTTATAGAGATCTCGAGAAGGCGAAGCCACGAACATTCGCCTTCAACTACATTCATCAGGCTGTTTACCCTGCCATATAAAAGTCAAGGCAAAGCAGACGACAGAGTAAGTGAAGTTCAGTCAGTCTTGTGTGAAGACGCGGTGTGTTTGAAGAGAGTAATCGTGGCTTGACGATCTCCGTTACAAAGATTGTCGAACAATTGCCTAATAATGTTATGCAAAGGGTGTAAACGGAGGAATAACAAACAAATCAATTGTTGTTGTTTACATTAAGTTGTAAACAGTGGCACACAGAATTGTGCGAATAATACAGAACTTTAATTAAAGTTAAACACAAATTTATTTATATTTTAAACGTTTTTAAAACTTAAAAACATAACAGTATGGCTGCCTTCCGAAATGTTAATTGCTTTGTATTTGAACAAAGTATCGTGTTTCATAATGCCGCTGTACAAAATATATACAATGTATTCTACTTCAAAACGTCGTCAATGTGTATTTTTAACGCAGTCAAAAAGCAATCAGGCATCGGATTTATAGTTGATGAATTGTTTGATTACTTTGCATATCTACATAGTTTATACGAGTATACAGTAGTAGAACTGCATACAAACTTTGTATTGATACATTTTGGAAGGCAGCCTATATAACTGTTTATACTGTTTGATTTCGATCCATATAAGAGCGTTCTTTAAAATGTAATTCAAATTCAACTTTCAAGTCTTTTCGATGTTTTTTTAAACAATTCAATCGTTTAAATAATTTTTCTATTTATTTTATTACCATATTTTTTTCTTGCCAGTTTTTCTGTATGTTTTTCGAGTTCATAAAGAGGCGTTAACCGTATGAAACAACATTTTTAAATTGGCTTAGTTAAGCAAAGCAGCCAACACTCGTTGTTAGATTTGCTTCATGTGCTACTTGTTGTGTTGTCGCAGCATACACAGATGTTTGTTTGAGCCAGAAGTAAAAAAACTAAGTAGAATTCAATGAGAAACAGTTAAACAGTTAAGACCAAACGGTCGTCGTTTTAAAAAGCTAAACAAATGACAACAAAAACAACAAAAGTGTCATAAATTTATTTGCAATTTCAATTATTTTTCTCCAATCATTTTCCTTATATTTTTGTGATTTTTTTTCTTTCTTTATTGTTGGTTTTAAGTGGGTTTTTCATTTGATTTTATTTTCATTTTTATTGTTTTTGTTATTTTTGTTTTAATAAAAATGATATCCTCCTCATGTTTTCTTAAAAAAAATATTATTGGAGTAGAAAGCCACATATTTATGCACATATTTACAAGCTCGTAGGATATGGTGTATCATTTAGGGATGCAATTATTGTGAAGAATTGAAAATATTTAGTAAAGAGTATCAAATACAATAAATTTTGATAGGAGTTAATTGTGGAAACTTCCTACTGACACATGAAAGGGATTTGTGTCATGTATTAGACTATTCAGAACTAATCTGGGGATTGTGACCCAGTCTTCTAACGAGTCATTGCGAGCTCAAACGACACTTATCAAGGATAGTTGTAGTAGTAGTAGTAGTCGTTTCAAACCCAATATGTAGGTTCTAAGGTGAAGTGGAAAAATCACCAAAACATATTGTGGCATTAATGTATTTTAGAAGGAAACTCCTGTTTATCCTTACATACATACATAATTGATCATTACAACCCTTCAGTCAGGATTACGACCTAGTTTCTCACACCACTTATGCTGTGTGTGTTAATTGTATACATGAGTGGTGGGACCTACAGTTTAAAGCCGACTCCGAACGACAGATTTTTGAGAAACTTTTAATGGCAATTTTATTTACATTTAGAGTTTTTGCCAGAAATCTGCTGAGAGGAAGTCACCGAAGAAATACTTTTTGTATTTTGTTTTGATGTCTGGCCTGGGGCTCGAACCCTGGCTTTACGTCTAATAAGCCAACATACTACCTACTAGACTACGGCGACTGGTTATCCTTACTGAAACCGCATAACAATGCAAAGTATGTGGAAAACTATATGTCGTTACGTTTTTGCCTTTAAAAAACGTTTAAAATATGAGCTCCTAGACTGCAAATAAAATAAAAATAAATTTAGGTTTAGTTTTAGTTAAAATTCTATATTATTCGGACAATTCTGTGTGCCACTGCTTACAACTTGATGTAAACAACAACAATTGCTTTTCTTTGTTATTCCTCTGTTCATACCCTTTCCGAAAACAATAACAATTACTAGACAGATCTTTGTAACGGAAATCTTCAAACCACGATTACTCTCTTCAAACGCACCGCGTCTTCACACAAGACTGACTGAACTTAACTAACTCACTCGCCTGCTTTGCCTTGCCTTTTATATGACAGAGTAAACAGTCTGATGAATGTTCTTGAAGGCAAATGTTCGTGACTTTGCCCTCTCGAAACCTCTATAAAAGTAAACATCGTTGTTTACATTCATTATTGTTGTTTGTGTATTTTTGTGTATTTTATTCTAGTAGTGTTGTTTGTTGATTTTTGTTTACTTGTTTACCATTTTTTTATGCTGTTATTTGCTGTTATTTGTAAACAAGTTTGTTTACTTGCCTTGTTTTGTTTGTTGTAGGTTTTGTTTATAATTTTAATGTTAGGCGAGGTAAAAGCAAAATAACAGTATCTAGATTTTTAATTTTCGTATTTTTCTTTATATGCGGATCCGTTATTCGGATATAAAGCGATCATACAATAGTAAATGTTATGAGTCTCATTATATTTTATAGTAACTGCAACAGCTCTCGATATTTAGCAGTATGTAGTATGTTTGTTTCATCCCTGTATTCTGTCCAATCCTGAATGTTTCTAAGCCAGTATATCTCTCTTCTGCCTCTGCTTCGGCGTCCTTCAATTGTACTTTTTATTATGGATTGTATAAATTTGTATTTTTCATTCCTGATCAGATGTCCCAAATATGCGATTTTCCTTCTTTTGACCGTTTTCAGTAGTTAGATTAAGATTAGTACAACAGATTGCCTGGTCTCAGTTCTCTAGCACCACTACACACAACTATGAAAACAACTTTTAACAGAGGCACACTCTTACTCTTTCCATTAAATTACAGAAAATTTAAAAAGCTACAGAATTATTGGCTCCCTCTCCCATATATGTACATATTTGGAATTGTTTACTCATACTATACATTGTGTAAACAATGTAAAATATTATTATTTTTTTAAACAGTTTAGACATTAAATGAAATGATAATAATGCTGTATAAGCCATATATTTTTCAAAATAATTTGTTTTTAATCAATTCATACAACTTTTTGTAAATATTTACCTTTTATTGACAACCATGTAAAGAATGTAAAAAATAAATTTTTTACCTTTGTTGACATTTTTTGATAATAAAACTTTATAACCATAAAAATTTTAAATTATTACACTCGTGAATCTTTTTACTGCTCCTTGAACATCACCCTTTTTTTTTGCTGACTTATGTAGCATTGTTACAAGAGACACTGACTCGGTGTGTCTCGCCTTGTTTTGTGGTGTAGCATGGTTCTTATCTTGTAAATATTGTTTGAAATAAATTTTTATCTACCAACTGTTGTTGTTGTTTTATGTTGTTGTTTTGTGGCTCTTTATTTACGCCAGTTTAAGTTTGAAATAATACACCTGGTTTTCAAAAATTTTTGGGTGAAATTGTTTCGTTTCTTTTTTTTCACTTTTTAATGGAAAATGTTTTCCATTCTTTGTTTTTCTTTTCTCTCTCGGGAGGCTTTTTATAAACATTTATTGAAGCTGTAAATACGTAAGATTACTAAATAAATTGCACTGCAGTTAATAAAATACCAACAGACGGACCGTTTGTATGTTTATAGCACTTTGCATTGATTTTTTTTATTACTTTTCAATAAAAATTTTTCGGAAATCCTCTAATTTAATAGCGCAAGAGATTTATTCGTGGCTATAAAAAATCTTTAATACCAGAGTTTGATTTGATATCCATTGTCATATTTTCATATGTTCATGACTTAGAATGCAAGAAGTAGCGATTATTTGAAATGTATTCTGGTTATTCTCCTTACTAGGCTACATCAGTAGTACTGTTCAACGATACGATATTACCTCAAGGCTATAAGTTTCTTAGGAAGTCAAAAGTAATAAGAATTGGCATTAAAACGACTGCTCAACATCAAATGGTGCTGTCGTAAGATACGAGAGTGAATCAATATGTCAGTGCCTTATGAAACAGGTTTCTGATTGGATCATGAATTTCTTCCTTCAAAATAATCTTCTTTGCGCTGTATACATTTCGTCAATGTTTACCTACATACATACATACATAATTGGTCATTACAACCCTTCAGTCAGGATTACGACCTAGTTTCTCACACCACTTATATTGTGTGTGTTAATTTTATACATGAGTAGCGGGACCTACAGTTTAAAGTCGATTCCGAACGACAGATTTTGGAGAAACTTTTCATGGCAAGTTAATTTGCTCTCAGAGTTTTTGCCAGAAATCTGCTGAGAGGAAGTCACTGAAGAAATATTTTTTCATATTTTCGTTTTGATGTCTGACCTGGGGCTCGAACCCTGGCTTTTCGTCTAATAAGCCAACACACTACCTACTATTATCAAAAATTCCTTTTAGGCCAACCGTTTCTTCAGGACTTCAGGAAAACAAGTCCATCGATGCCAAATTCAGAGTAGAGAAGGGAATATACATGAAGCAATTTGTAGCCAATTTCGTGGATTTTTGCCATTTTTGAGTGAAGTTTATTTTTATTCCATTCCCCTCCCAAATCACACTGTAATCTGCGTCTAGTGCAGATTGTCCGAAAGCTGTCAACTGATAAATGCCTATTGACAGGAGCAGTATTGCCTCTTCGGCAAAACTCGTTGCCTTGTCTGACATATTGTCTCAACCAACTTACTGTCTACTAGGTGGTTAGAAAGATACGTTCGTATTGAGTGCGATAGCAAATTTTCATTATT
The DNA here is from genome assembly GCA_932273835.1 of Sarcophaga variegata. Taxonomy (NCBI): domain Eukaryota; kingdom Metazoa; phylum Arthropoda; class Insecta; order Diptera; family Sarcophagidae; genus Sarcophaga; species Sarcophaga variegata. Next base: position 110,719,675 of record OW026362.1, on the reverse strand, counting down.
GCATTACTTTAATATTTCCTTGTCATATAGGTTTCAGATCTAAGACCGTTTACGCTCTAGAATTCCATTCCATTACGCTCCAGTTCCACAATTAAAAAAAAAATTCTGACTTATTTTCTTTGTTTCTCAACAAAATATTCATAGAGCTCAACACACTTTTCCTAGCTATAAACCATAGGTGTTCAGCATATAAAATAGTCATCAACCACAGTATTTTTAAACGGTTGCAGCATCTGAAAATGTGTTATATGTGTGTGAAGATAAATTCGAATTTGAAAATCTAAGACGCAATCCAATAATTTTAGCAGCGCCACATTTGGCGTTAACAGAACAAAATTTCCTCTTAACAGAGCACTGTTAGCCATTTAACAGTATCCATCTGAACAAGCCCACTTGTTTAGGGGCTATTTTGGGAAATACTCTAGGTCTATGAGTACCATACTATATGCAAACGAAGGTTCCAAGGCCTCTTCATATAATCAGCAACATAGTCACATATAAAGTGATATGGCATCGAGAAGGTTGGCTTTGGAAATATAAATTTTTTGCTTGAAAATTCTCTAGAAGATCAGTGGCCATTTTGGAACATGTAAGAAATTGTACACCAAACAGACTATTTGGAAATGGTGGTCCAGAGGATTCTCTTTCGAACCTTAGTGAGAGTTGAGAAAATTTCCGTCCTCCATTCCCTCCAACCATTCTTTACATTTCAACACTTTTGCTCACAAATAATGATGATCATAATATAAATTAAATTTTATGCCAATAGTCTGCAATAATTGCAAAATAGAAGACTAATCTACTTAATCTATTCTACTGTTAAACAGTTAACAGTGCTCTGTTAATAGCAAAGTTTACCCCGTTAAAGGCAGGAAGTGGCGCTGCTAAAAGTATGGGTTTGCGTCTTTGGTTTTTAAATTCGTTTAAATCCTCTTATTTATAGAGCTGCGTAAGGAACAGACTGGTTTCTAGCACAGCATATCGATTATCAAACAGTCTGCGTCTCAATAGAATACATGTAATTCAAAACCACTATTTATATCACTTTTGTGGACTTCGAGAAATCGAACACTTTCTTTCAATAACCGAAATACATTGTCGCTTACTCTGGCAAATAAAGCTTTTCACAGAAAATAATCAATAGGTGATGGCAATGATCAGAATTGTTCATGGTGGAACAACATTTTGCAATCACGTTCGGAAAGAATATTAGCACAGCTTTGAGTTCTTAAGTAAGGAAAATCCTTTAAATTTGGTAGATAAGGACATATTTTCTTACTTTTTTCATTACAAACCTTGAGTCAGGATTACGACCTAGCTTCTCACACCACCCATGAGCAGCGAGACCTGCAGCTTAAAGTAGACACTGAAGGACAAATTTTTGTGGAACTTCTCATTGCAATTTTATTTATTATCAGAGTTATTTGCACGAAAACTCCTGAGAGGTAGTCGTCGAAGTAATATTTTTCATATTTGGTTTTGTTCGAGACGTCTGAGCTGGAGTTTGAACCACGGGTTCGCGTCTAGCTCGTCAACACACTACAGTAATCCCTCGATTTACGTCGCAGTTGGTTCGAAAAAAAGGCGACGTAAATCGAATTTCACATTGCTCATACTACAACGTAGTATGTTTTTAACAAGGAACTTAAAAAAGTTACAGTAATCCCTCGATTTACGTCGCTGTTGGTTCCAAAAAAAGGCGACGTAAATGGAATAACGACGCAAATTAAAGTTAGAGGGATCAAAAAATTTGACGACGTAAATCGAAACGACGTTAATCGAGGCGACGTAAATCGAAGGATCTGACTGTATCTACTGGACCACTTATGAGAACCTAAGTAAGTAAATAAAAGAAAAGAAGGTAAAATGGAAAAAGAAGAAGACAATTACCAAATCTTGTATTGAATTAAGATACAGAAATTTTATTGATTTTGCCTCCGCAATGAATGTGCACAGTTTTATAAGGTTGCCAGTATTTTTTAATTACTTGCGTCATGTATACATTAAGTCGGCTAATTCTAAATGTACGCTGCTTATGTTATATCCACTGCGACTTTACTTTTACACAAACTGGTATATTGTCAGCTAAAGAATTTGAACAGCTGATGCATTATCAGTAGCCGCAACATTTGCTTTACAATTTAAGGTCATGCAATTTATAAAGATTGACAAGACATTCAAAGTCAAATCATGCCACAGAGTAGGTGGTTTAAAATTGATTGTTGTGTTCTTTTTTTATGTGTTTGGAAATTTAATGGATTTTTTCGTCTGTTACTCAAAACTTAATAAACAACAGATGGCCGAAAATTTATTTGAAAATAACCGTCAATTTTATTTCAAATACAACAACATTTACTTTTGAATGCATTTTTTATGTGACTTTGATTTCTTTTCAAAAAAAGAAAAAATTTTCTAAATTCCTTAAATCTTTATTTATCTTGTTTTTATTATTATTGGCTTTATCTTGTTTTTATTTACATTAATAAAGTTCAAGTTCATTTGTATCATTTGAAATGAACATTTTTATCCAGCCTGTGTCAAAATTATTATCTCAATAGACATCAAAACAAATCGATTAAAAAAATAATGTCTGTGTTCTATTTTGAGTTCCTTTTTTATTTATCTTTTCTGTTGCTTCTGACTTAGACTGATGTTATGATTTCGCGTTTCGCTTTTGTTTTATATTTTTTTTTATTGAAAGTGCAAAAAAAATATACGACGCCTTCAATGCATTGAATAAATAAAAACAGAATTTAAAGTGACAAAAGCGACAGGAACTTCCTACATTACGGTGAATAATTGTGCTTGTGAATCAAATGAAACGAAAAGTCAATAAACTGACTGACTACACAAAGCCACCATTCGCATCTCTACACCCCCTACAGTCACTGCTGAGCTGGCGAAACAAAGGCACATTGCCTTACGGCAAAAACAGTTAAAAGTGAAATAAATTTATTCATCACATAGGCTGGTCTAGACTCGTTGTTGCCAGGAAATATGGTATGTACATACATAGTCACACATTTTAAGTAATAAAATGTGAAGTGTGAGTTCCTGTCATTAAGAGATTCTACAATTCTGTTCTTTTCTTAATGATCTCTTTAAAAAAACGGAAGCTGTATAAATAATGATAATGTGTGTGAAGATAAACTCGAATTGTAAAATCCGAGACACAATCCAAAATTTTTAGCAGCGCCACATTTAGCGTTAACAGAGAAAATTTTTCTCTTAACAGAACAAAAGTTGTCCTTAATAGAGCGCAGTATTCATCTGCTAAACGAGCCCACTTGTTTAGAAGCTAATTTTAGGACATACATACATATCGCCCGTCTTAATTTTTTAGTAGCGCCACATTTGCCGTTAACAGAGCAAAATTTTCTCTTAACAGAACACAATTTGCCCTTAACAGAGCGCTGTTATCTGTTTAACAGTATCCATCTGAACAAGCATACTTGTTTACAAGCTAGTTTTAGTACATATGCTAGGTCTATAAGTAGCACATGATACTCAAAGGAAGATTCCTCTTGGCCTCTTAATATAATCAGCAACATGGTCAAATAAAAATTGATATGGTATTGAGAAAATAGCTTTGAAAATATCAATTTTTTTCCTTGAAAATTCTCTAGAAGATCAGTGGCCATTTTGGAACATATAAGAAATAGTACACCAAACAGACTATATTCAAATGGTAGTCCGGAGGGTTTATCGAACCGTGGTGGTGGGATTGCTGGCATCGAGAAATTGAATTTTGAAAAAATCGATTTTTGGTCAAAAACATATGAAAATTCTCTAGAAGATCAGTGGCCATCTGAAAACATGTAAGAAATAGTACAGCTACACAAACATATGCAAATGGTAGTCCAGATGGTCCACTTTCGAATCGTCGTAGTGGGGTAGCAGGAATAATTTTGACATTCGAGAAAATTTACCCCCCTTCACCCCCACCAACCATTCCATACATTTCAACACTTCTTCAATAATAATGATCATAATGAGAATTAAATTTTATGTCAATAGTCTGCAATAATTGCAAAGTAGAAGACTAATCTACTTATTGCCACTGTTAAGCAGTTAACAGTGCTCTGTTAATAGCAAATTTTGCCCTATTAGAGGCAAGAAGTGGCTCTGTTTAAATTTGAACTTATCTTCACATTAGAGTTTAGCAATGAATCGTTTTTTCGCTACTCATAAGCACTCATGAAATTTTAAATATAAGTCAACAATATTGAAATTTAACTACTCTGTCTGATTCATTCATACTTACTACAACGTTGATTTATAAGTACAGTTGCAATGAGTATGCGTACTTGTACAACGCTGACATCAAACTCATACCATTCGAAATATGTTTGATTCATAAGCCGTACTCATTTAGATTCATAACTTTAGAAAAATACTGATTCGAGTACTGGAATCATTCATCAAAATTTATAGTCTTAGTTGTTGTTGTATTTGCAACAAAAGAAAAAAGACACATAAGCAAAAAAGACAGAGCAGCAGGTAGAGTGAACACACAACCATTTGGTGAGTATTTTAGTGTTCCTACGTGAATCATACTTATTTTGTGATTCGTGTATATGTTGAGTTATGGAAAGTCGAAATCAACAGCAACATCATACGTGTTGTTAAGTATGAATGTGATGAGTACTTCAAACTTTGAATATGAGTAGAGGAGGTTCCATGGTATTAAAATAAGTATGAATGCGTATAAGTATTAGAAATTATGAGTATGATTCGATTCTACTCATCTCTTTGAATACTTATTGCTGATCTCTGCTTCACACACATGTATAAATATAATAACGAATAGCTCTTCACACTGTAAGAAATACCAGAATTACAGATCTTCACCATCTGTCTAGCTTTGACGAGTGCCTATTGTATGCCATATCTTGCTGTTGCATTTTATTTGTTGATCTAATTGGAATTTTTTTGTTCTTATTGTTGTTTAGTTGTCTTATTATTTGCTTTTTAAAATAATTTCTTCAATAAATATTTATTTACCGTAGTTATTGTTGCTGTTTCTGTTATTTTTTACATGTATTGTTTACTTTACTTTACTTTACTTTACTTTTAGTTGACTTGACTTGACTCAATTACTTGCATGTCTATTTATTGCTTTGATTTCATTATTTTTTTTTTAGACAACGAACGACGATAATTTGTTGCTGTTACCCGTTGCTATTGTTTTCTAATAGACTTGATAAATGCTGTTATAGTTTTTAACTGGCTGTTGTTATTGTTGTTGTTGTATATTATTTAAGACAATGTGTGTGTATGTATAATGAAATCGAAAACTACATATACAAGCCAGTCAAAGTAATAACGAAACTCATTGAGTTGTTTGTTGTAGGTGGCGGTGGTTATAGTGTTGGGGTTTCACTCACTGCTATTGCTGCTGCTGCTGCTGCCTGATCAATTCATTCATTCATTCGTTCGTTCACTCACAATAACACAATTTAGTTTAATTTACAAAATGATTATCTGGCTGGCTGTCTGTCTATCTGTCTGTCTGTCTGCCTGCCTCTTTGTTTTACTATTTGTTTGTCTATTTGCAGCTTAAAGTTTTTTCTTCATTTATTTTTAAATTTTAGTTTTAATTTGTAATTTTTTTCCACATTTTTTTTTGTATAATTTGACATGCGATCTGGCCATGTTTTTTTTTTGTTACGTTCATTTGCAAGAAGTTAAAAAGGGAGGAGGTGGCTGATTTTTAATAACGAAAAAAATTTATTTAAAGATTTGATTATTGCGTCATAAACATGAAGTAATTGTATGAAGCATTCGTTATTATTATTATCATTTGTTAATTCAATTTGTTTGGTTTCGTATCCACTACATGTGGGTGACAGCCATACCGACAATGTGTAACAATATGTTGAAAAAAAAAATTGATTTTTAAAATGAAATTCAATCCATAATTGTTTAGAATTGAATTTAACCAGAAAATGGAAAATAATAATAATTAAATGGTTAGAAATAATTAAATAAAATATTATGTTACTGTGATTGCTAGCTACTATAATGGGAAAAATATGGTTCTTAAACGATAATTGTTTAAAAGAAAATTTAATTTTATTATGCGGTAGAATATTTACGTTATGAGGGAATGAAATAAATCCCATGTGTGTGGAAAGAAATTCGAATTTGAAAATCCAAGACACAATCCATAAATTTTAGCAGCGCCATATTTGGCGTTAACAGAACAAAATTTCCTCTTAGCAGAACAAACTTTGCACTTAACAGAGCACTGTTAGCTATTTAACAGTATCCGTCTGAACAAACCCATTTGTTTAGGAGCTAATTTTGTGAAATACTGTAGGTCTATGAGTACCATACTATATGCAAAGGAAGGTTTCAAGGTCTCTTAATATAATCAGCAACATAGTCACATATAAAGTGATATGGTATTGAGAATATTGGCTTTGAAAATATCAATTTTTTGTTTTAAAATTCTCTAGAAGATCAGTGGCCATAGTACACCATACAGACTATATACAAATGATAGTCCAGAGGGTCCTCTTTCGAACCGTAATAGTGGGATAGCTGGAATAATTTTTATAGTTGAGAATTTGAATTTTTAAAAATTTGATTTCTCGCCCCCTTTCCATTAACCAATTCAACACTTTTATTCACAAATAATAATGATCATAATGGGAGTTAAATTTTAGGTCAGCGGTCTGCAATAATTGCAAAGTGGAAGACTAATCTACTATTGCCACTGTTAAACAGTTAACAGTGCTCTTTTAATAGCAAAGTTTACGCTGTTACAGGCAAGAAGTGGCGCTGCTAAAAGTGTGGGTTTGCGTCTTTGGTTTTTAAATTCGAAATTATCTTCACACATATGTAAATCCCGTTACGTAGGGGAGTTACAGTAAAGATTATCAAAATATTTTAGGAGTCAAACAAAATCTTTTGCTGCCATTATGTTGTCCCTCTTCGAGGCTGTTCTAACATAAATAAGCTACTATTGTAGCACAGACATGCCATTGTTTAGACTTCGTTGTCTTTTCTAATTACCAAAAAAAATATTTATGATTTGCAAATGCAATTCTACTCTACATACATCTATTATGTGAGTAAGATTTTATTGCAAATATTTTAAAAGTAAATATAATTTCATGGCCTTACTTGGAAACTCATGTAGTCGCCTCAGGTCATTTCTTCGGTGACTTTCTCTCAGCAGATTCCTGGCAAAAATTCGTAGTCAATTAAAGTGCTATGAAAAGTTTCTCAAAAATCTGTCGTCCGGAGTCGACTTTATACTCATGTATAAAAATTTCCTGACTAAATGGTTGTAAATGACCAATTATTTATGTATGTATGTATGTACTTGAAAGCTCCTTAAGCTTCCGCTGTGACTATGAAGAAACTATACTTTGCGCTTTAATACATTATCGCAGCCAAAAGATTAAAATAGAACCTCAGTCAAGCTTCAACCCATAGAAACAGAAATTAAAAACCTGGTATAATACTTTTCGAATGTCACAATCTTTCGGAATATTCACCGTCATTATATAAACAAACGCTTAGTCTAGTGTAGCTGATTCCAGTTAGACTACTTCTAAATGTTAACATAACTCAGGCTCAACGCTTAACTATTCCTAATGCGTGGTTCTCTATCCCATCTTCGTTTTATTTCTTTACTTTGTTTCCGTTTCGTTAATCAAGTTTTTCGAGCTAAGCAGGTGATTAAATCAACTGTTATGAGTTGTAGAAGTCGCCGTAGTCTAGTAGGTAGTGTGTTGCCTTATTAGACGTAAGGCCTTGGTTCAAACCTCACATCAGACGAAAATATAAAAAAATATTTCTTCGGGGACTGCTGAGAGGAAAGCAATAAAATAAAAATAAAAAAGTCAATAAAATTGCCATGATAAGTTTCTCAAAAATCTGTCATTCGGAGTCAACTGTAAAATGTAGGCCTCACACACAAAAAAGTTGTGTGAGAAACTAGGATTCATTACAGTGAGTAACTTTTCTTACCAAATTCCTTCTCAAGAGATGGAGTTGCCTTACGTTCCCCTGATGTTCACTGTTGGTGGATCTTCCTGGATAAACTATTGAAGCCAAATTAAACCCTCATTGATATGATTCTGTCTGTTCTGTTCGGTTGTCTTGAATAATTCATCGTTTGCTGTATTCTGCTGCTGCTGTTATTGGATAATTCTTGCCCAAAATTCTTCTCAAAATGGTGGAATTTATATTTGAGTTTGAATGTAAGTGAACAGAAAATTTGGTAGCTAAGCCCACCATGTTTGGAGATTATGCTTCCAAGGGCAGCAAATTTGGTGGACTTTGTCTATTTAAATTTTATTGATTTTGTATTTAAAACAAATGGGATTATGATTTGAAAATGTTTATTTATAGTTTCGGCACTAAATACAAAATCTGAGTCGTTGTGTTCAAATTGTCAGATATCATTAAGCTTGTATCAAAGCTTTTAGGGCTGTACTGGCTTTTTTAACAGTTCGAATAGTATCGAATGCATCCTAACTATGCCTTTGTAATCTGCAAACGAATAATTACAAATCAGACCACCACTATGCCTACCGTTCAATAACAGATGATCCCCAATATAAATTAATTGCGTAAATACCGCGTCAAAGACTAAAATAAGCGAAATTTTATATTAGTTTTCTCAGTATGGGCACAAACCACATGCTCTCGGCAGCCAGGAAATTAAAAAGCCATTACGATGACAAAATCACAGTTAAAATAAAAATTAATTAAGATCAGCATAATAAATAAAACAATTTATTTTTATTAATTTTATTTCAACTCATTTTTTTCTTTATTTTTCATACTCTCGATTTTCTTTTGTGTTGTTGTTGCTGATGTTTTTGTATTCTTTAACTCGTTATATTTCCACATGAGTATTTTTTTTTTATTTTTTTTACATTTTTATTATTATTACAGATCATTTATTTAATTTTATTTGTACAACAACAAAACGTATAGTAAAGTATAGGAAAGAAAAAAAAACAACAGCAATGTGAACTGTGTGACCAAAACAATAACAAACGAAAATCATATCAAATGAGACGCAAGACAAGACACACACAACAAGTATTAATTAATAAAAACTCCCACATAACGAGGAACAATACGAAAAATACTGACAGCAATAGTCAGCAACAGCAGCAGCAGCATCAAGAGTTTATTTTTTTTTTTCTTCATAATAAAAACACAAAAGAAACGGAAAATCTTAACAAATCAACAATGTTTTGTTTTCCAAACTCATGATAAAACCATGCATGCAACAGCTACAATAACAATCCCACAACAAAAAAAAAACAAAAACAACAAATAGCCATTTAGTTAAGCTGCTGATAGACAACAAACTGACACTCTTGAAACGAATGCGAGAGCAAATCATTCATGCTAAGCCAACCCGTGCAGTTCCAACATTTGCTGACAACTGCACATCACTACCGCCTAGTAAAGCTGCAGACAAATATTGAAAAGAAAATTGCATGATCGTTTCTTTACTTAACATCCCCCAAACACCTACATGCACAGTGGGTTAAAAAAAATTAAATATATTTTTGTTAAAAAAAAAACAACTCATTTCAGGGGTTTTGAGAAAATTTTTTTCTTAAATTATCTTACTTTATGACCACTGTACCCGTTTCACAATAACAATGGCAAAATGTAAATCAAAAATATTATTTACTCCGATCAGTTCAGTTTATTTACTTAAAATTTTTTATTAAAAGAATCGTATGGCAAATATCCTGAGTCTTTGTTTGAAAATGATCATTATGGGGTGAGAGCATTTCGTTCTTTTTTTTTAATGGAAACGAAATAACATTTTTTGATGGCATTATTGTTCAGCAATGAGTATTTAGAACGTTGAGTAGGATCGAACATACTCATAATTTCCGATACTTATACGCATTCATACTTATTTTAATATCATGGAATCTCTACTCATATTCAAAGTTTGAAGCACTCATCATACTCATCGTTTATAAGTATTTTTCTAGAGTTGTGAATCTAAATAAGTAGGCTTATGAATCAAACATATTTGTAATGGTATGAGTTCGATGTCAACTCATTGCAACCTGTACTTATAAATCAACGTTGTATTGAGTATGAATGAATCAGAGTACATAGTTAAATTTCAATATTGTTGACTCTCGTACATCCAAAATTTCATGAGTGCTTATGAGTAGCGAAAAAACGATTCATTGCTGATCTCTGGTTAGCACCTAGATTTGACTAGTTGCCCTGGTAGTCTAGCGGGTGTTGTGCTAGACTATGAGCGTGAGGGTTGTGGATTCTATTTCCACCAGAGAGCCTGATCTGGCACACTACAACGAGCATAAGGTTGAAGTAACTCAGATTGTAAATAATTAAATATAATTTGTAATTGTATTGTAATAAATAAATCTAAATTTGACTAAATTCAACTAAATATCTACCAATGTTTTCTCTATCTTGGCGTTTGAAGTCTTTGGCAATAGAAGGGAGTACAATCACACATCTGAAGTTTTGAGCGATTTAAGAATTTCTTTTACATCGTCTTTTATTATAGAAATTTAAAAAAATTCTAAGACTTCAGATTGTCAAGACCTGGTTAATTTAGACTTGGTATTACAATGGTCCCCTATGTGGACTCATACGACTATGACTGTGTTAAAAATAGATTTCTTTTCTGCTAATATTTTATTTATGTATGTATGTGAAGATAAATTTGAATTTGAAAATCCAAACGAAATCCATAAATTATAACAGCGCCACATTTGGTGTTAACAGAGCAAAATTTCCTCTTAACAGAGCACTGTTAGCTATTTAACAGTATCCATCTGAATAAGCCTACTTGTTTAGGAGCTAATTTTGGGAAATACTCTAAGTCTATGAGTACCACACTATGTGCAAAGGAAGGTTCCAAGGCCTCTTAATATAATCAGCAACATAATCACATATAAAGTGATACGGTATTGAGAAAAGTGGCTTTGGACATATAAATTTTTTGCTTGAAATTTTTTTGGAAGATCAGTGGCCATTTTGGAACATATAAGAAATATATGCAAATGGTAGTCCAGAGGGTCCTCTTTCGAACCGTAGTTTTGGGATAGGTGGAATAATTTTGGAAATTTCTGTCCTCCATTCCCACCAACCATTTTTTACATTTCAACACTTTTGTTTATAAATAATAATGATCATAATGAGAATTTTATGTTAATAGTCTGCAATAATTGCAAAGTAGAAGATTAATCTACTTATTGCCACTGTTAAGCAGTTAACAGTGCTCTGTTAAGAGCAAAGCTTACCCTGTTAGAGGCAAGAAGTATGGGTTTGCGTCTTTGGGTTTTAAATTTGAATTTATCTTCACACACATAATTTATTTACTGCATCTGCACTAGACTAGAGAAAATTATTTTTTGGCAATTTTATTAATCTTATATTTCTTCTTTATTTGCAGGTATTTATTTAGAAATTACAATAACTAGTAAGTATTATTAACTAACTTTTGACACACATTTCACACTTTGACATTGAAATTTATAAACAAATAAAAATGATAACAATTATATCAAGGCAGGCTTTCAAAAAGTGTTTTCAAATGATTAAGTCATAGGACAACTCACATCTAAAGTAAAGCTTTAAAGTGTTAACTTTATAAAGTCAGAATTATGAAAAAAATATTTCTTCGGCGACTTCCTCTCAGAAGATTTCTGGCAAAAGCTCTGAGGCTAAATAAAATTGCTATGAAAAGTTTTTCAAACATCTGTCGTTCGGAGTTGACTTTAATCTGTAGGTTCCACCATTATTGTATAAAAATAACGCACAACATGAGTGGTGGGAGAAACTAGGTCGTAATCCTGACTGAAGGGTTGTAATGACCAATTATGTTATGTATGTAGTGTTGTGCCCCTTATCCGTCTCTATGCCTCTGCGTTTTTAATTTTCGATTTTTTAAATTTCTAAAAAAATGTCCACTTTTCCCGTCGTCAGTGTTTTTAACCCAAATTAATGAATTACTCTTCCCCCCAGCCGCCTGAAAAAGAAATAAAACTCGAGTGTATCAGCTGATTATTCTGTTTACCATAGATTTTAACATTTTTATTAACTTTCGCCGTATTTTTGTTATTTCGACTTATTTGTTTTGATTCTTTCGATTTCGATTTTCGAAAAATTAAGAAACACATGTCGTTTCGTCTTCTTCTTTACTTTTTCGAAATGTAGAGGAAAAACTGTGTTTTCGTGTTTATTTTTAAACCACACCACACACACATGCAAATGAGCACAGTCAGCAGCCCCTACTGAATAGTTGGGGGAAAAAGATATCAAAAAGGAATGAATGAGTAAGTGAGTGAGTGAGTGAGTGAGTGAGTGAGTGAATAGAGGTAGAGGCAGCATACATCTCTTGGAAGATACTCACTCTTATACTCGTACCATACAATACATTTGCTGTGGTGTGGTGTCTCTGTGTGTTGTGTGAGAAGATACTCGTATTATTTGTTTATTTTGTTTGTCTTTAACACTTTTTGTTTGTGTAATTGTTTTTCTATTGTTGTTTTTGTTGCTGTAGAGCACTATGATGTACATCTAATAGATAATTATAAAAATTTTGGTATTTTTAAGTGCTTGTTGTAGTGTTTTCTAGTGAATTATAAACATTTTGGAAATGAGATGATATTGTTGGTACGACATAGTGTTTGTAATGGATAGGAAATCAGATTGAAAGAATGTGTCATATTGCACCAGTTTACGTATTAAGAATTGGAAAAGTCTTGATTCAATTCACCACTAAAGTTTGAACAGTGAAACGTCATCTTTAAAGTCTGAGTATATTCTTATTGGTCAGGCTATTCTGTCAAGAGTAAAAACAGTTTTCCCTCTAACGTAAACGGTAGTATTTTAGTATGTTTATTTCGCAGTGAATTGCACACGTCCAAAGCAATTTTTTCGTCATCCTAGTCTCCGTGTCCTAATCTGAAGTCACCGTAGTTTAGTAGGTAGTGTGTTGGCTTATTAGACGTAAGGCCAAGGTTCAAACCCCTGGTCAGACATCTCTAGACAAATCGAAATATGAAAAGAATATTTCTTCGGCGACTTCCTCTCAACAGATTTCTGGCAAAAACACTAAGAGTAAATAAATTTGCCATGTAAAGTTTCTCAAAAAATCTGTTGTTCGGAGTCAACATTAAACTGTAGGTCCCGCCACTCGTGTATAAAATTAACACACACAATATAAGTGGTGAGAGGAGCTTGGTCGTAATTCTGACTAAAGGTTAGTAATGACCAATTGTATGTATATACATATATTCCTATTGATCAGGCTCTTCTGGGTAATCAGAAGTATTTAAGTATGTTTACTTCGTGGTGCATTGCACACGTCCATTTCAATTTTGTCATCATATTTACCTCTCAGATTACAGCCAATGATTTTCCACTGTTGTAGCTAAGAGATACTAGAATTAATGTATTGGGAATTCTAAACTTATTTAGGGTTGTAAAGGATTGAGGCTCTTCTCCGTTTTGTTCTCTACAGAATTTAACCAGCAACATTGAGAATTACCAACAGTTCCAGCTAAAAGTTGATCGAATATTTCTTTGTGCATAGTATTTTTGGTGTCTAAAAACAAGAATGGTTCTGGGCAAATTGGAACGGATTTGCTAAAACAATCCAATACATTTTGTGTAGCCCCTATAGATCGGGTAACAAGTCCTCTTATTTTGTTAGAATGCAATATATTGTTAACATTAATTACAATGTAACACTATATTCACTAAGAAACTGTGCTCCAATAAGATGTCTGGCTGGCTTTTAATCTTTGGCCCATACAAAAAGATTGCTGTCCATTATGAAATGTTGTCTTAAAAACAAAATCGTGGTACACTGCCCTACTTAATAGCTTAAGGACGCCATTATTACAACTTCCCTTTAAAGTTGGGCTTAGTTAAAGGTAACTTTAGCTAAAGTGAACTTTAAAGTCATCTTTAATTTCTTTTCGTTATAACAGCCTACAGATAAAATAAAGTTAACTTTTTCAAAAATATGGCAGTGCCGGAGCAATGTCGATAACATTGCTCAATTAAACAAGTTTTTTAACAATGTAGCAACGACGGGTTTCTTCTTTTTTTGATGTGTTTGCTTATTTTGTTTATATTTGAAGTTGCAATATTGAAAATAATATATAATATGGCAAGTTCAGACATAAACTTGACTTTAAAAGTTACAGTTAGGATGATCTCTTTAGCTTAACGCTCATACATACATACATACACAATTGGTCATTACAACCCTTCAGTCAGGATTACGACCTAGTTTCTCACACCACTTATGTTGTGTGTGTTAATTTTATAAATGAGTGGCGGGACCTACAGTTTAAAGTCAACTCCGAACAACAGATTTTTGAGAAACTTTTCACGGCAATTCTGTTTACTCTCAGAGTTTTTGCCAGAAATCTGCTGAGGGGAAGTCGCCGAAGAAATATTTTTTGTATTTTATTTTGATGTCTGGCCTGGGGCTCGAACCCTGGCTTTTCGTCTAATAAGCCAACACACTACCTAATAGACCACGGCGGCTTAACGCTCACTTTATACCTTATTGTCTACTTGTAATAATGAAAAACCATTTATCTGCCTGTTAAAATCCTGCCTTTAGTTAAGTATTACTAAGGGCCACATTAAGGCGCAGAAATTAAGTGCAGTAAGCTAAAGAACGTTTTTCTTGGAAAATATGTGCTATTTGCCACAAACATGGCATCTGTTACCCTAGTTCCCATCACTGATGAATCATCATCACTTCTTCACCTATGAATCAACAAATAATATTCAAATCTTTTTTCCTGTTAAACTAACGACTTCAGAGCAGTCAGGGCAATTCCATTTAAATGACACATCCTTGCCGTAAATATTTGAGAGATTTTGCTTTGCAATTAAGAGGCTAAAGAATCTCCAAGAGGTTCAGTGTACTTGTTGCCTAGGGTAGCGTGATTGTACAGACACATTTCCTTAAATTTTCATTCGTTTTTGCGTTTTTTGTTTAGTTTTAATTTTTTTCTTTCGTGTTATTTTTTGTTTTATTCAAATTTCTCACTTTTATGGTTTATTTTTGTTGTTTGAGGAGGTGAGAGTTCTAGATACTTTCGTTGCAAATACATACAATCTTTACGTAGTGTAAACAAAACAACGATATGGGGATACATACCCCGCGGTTCCACACAGAGATATACTCACACCATTTGAGATGCGAGTAAAATGAACGAACAAAAGAATAAATGAATGAATGAATGAAAGAGGGATCAAATGAATGAATGAATGAAAGAATGACTGACTGACTGAGTGTAGAAACGAAAGAGCAGGCATTCGAATGATGTTGATGATGATGATGAGCCCAGCAAATTTATACAATTCTTCAGTTGTTTAGTTTCACTGCTACTGCTGCTGCAAGTCGTCATTAATTTCAATTCTTTTTTTGCCTTTTTATGTTTTTTTTTTTGTTTTCTGTATTGCTGGGGAAACAAATCTCTCACATTGTAGTCGCGTCTAAGAAAAGCGCATTATTGTTTTGATACTCGTCGACAGACCCGCGCGACTAGACGTCTAAGGCAAAGAATTAAAAATAAAAATAAAAAATAAATAACGCTGAAGTAAAAAATAAAAAACACGGCAGTAATAAAATAAAACAAAATCTTCTTTAAAAAAATAAATTAAAACAAGATTTTTTTCTGAGTGATTTTCAAAACAACGTTTTGCCATCTTAAAGTTACAATTTAAGATTGAAAGCAAGTGCGTGTGTTTACCTACCAATAGTGAATGATTAAATAAAAAAATATTTTTTTATTTCTAATTATTAAGTGCCTTAAATAAGTATTTAAAATTTTTAGTACAATTTTTTTATAAGAAAATTAAGTAAAAAATTAAAAAAATTTAAAAAAATCTTTTTAAAGAAAAAAAAAAGTTTAAAAAATAAATAAAAAAAATTAAATTTCAATTTCAACCATGTTGGCCATTAAAGAGTGTCTCATACGCGAGGGAGTTTTGAATTTAAATCCTCCCGTAAACCCAACGAATTGTAATACCAGCTCTCATCCTTTACAATATGATGTAAACTCACCGTATACTTTATATAGAAATCGTTATAGTTTTGGCTCCAATCTCAATATGCTGAATTCCTTACAAAGTTAGTATTTCTTCTTTGTATTCCAAATAAATATTTTGAGATTTTGCATGTGCTTTCTTTTATTTTTATTTTTTATTTTTATAACAGATTTTCTATTTTGTGTTCTACTTTACAATAAAAAAGAAAACAAACATAAAATAATTTTTTTCTTTATTTACATCATTCCTTTTAAAAAGTTTATTTTTAACAACAAATCTTTTAACAAACTGCAGTCAATTAAAAAACAAAAAATACTTAGGCATACTGAAATACAATCGAAAAAAAACGGCCTCGTATTAGCCTATCTGAGATAGAAATTTCAAAAAATTCTATTTAAAATAGAAGAATAAAAAATAAAAATAAAACGTAATGAAAATAAAATAGAACAGAGCATCATCATTGATGACAAGTTCCGAAAAAATCACGAGAAAATTAAATAAATCAAATTAATAACAACAACAAATTATATTATTTGATTATAAGGGGGTTTCACAGCTTTCTTCTAGCCAAGAAGCAATAAAAATATTTGAAATATTTTCCGAGTTTTTTTTATATCATGCGTTATTCGCCAGTGTTAAAAATGTTTGACCCCTTTCTTTGATTAATTCCTTAAATAAACAGATTTATGAAACGTTTTATTTGAATTTATGGCATTTCTGAATTCTTTCCATCCATAAATTCTTCATATATTCTTCACGTAGAATTTATGCGACAGGCTCCTTCGTTGTCCATGCCCAGTGTGTGTTTTATTTCACATTCACATTCAATTCTATTTAGGTTTGCGAAATTTGCATAAGTAGAAGCAGAGATTAGCAATGAATCGTTTTTTCGCTCCTCATAAGCCCTCATGAAATTTTGAATATAAGTGAGTCAACAATATTGAATTTTAACTACGTACTCTGATTCATTCATACGCACTACAACGTTGATTTATAAGTACAGGTTGCAATGAGTATGCGTACAACGTTGACATCAAACTCATACCATTCGAAATATGTTTGATTCATAAGCGCCTACTGATTTAGATTTATAACTTTAGAAAAATACTTATAGTATGTACTCATAAATGATTCGAGTGACTCGCATCATTCATTAAAATTTACAGTCGTAGTTGTAAGGCTTTTACAACAAAAGGAAAAAGACACATAAGCAAAAAAGACAGAGCAGCAATCAACGCAAACACACAACCTTCTAGTGAGTATTTTAGTGTTCGTACGCGAATGATACTTATTTTGTGATTCGTGCATATGTTGAGTTATGGAGAGAGAAATCAATAACATCATACGTGTTGTTAAGTATGAATACGATGAGTACTTCAAACTTTGAATATGAGTAAAGTTTCCATGATATTAAAATAAGTATGAATGCGTATAAGTATCAGAAATAATGAGTATGATTCAATTCTACTCATCTATTTTAATACTCATTGCTGATCTCTGAGTAGAAGTTCGTGACTTTATTTAAATCTTCGGAGTGTGCTAAATGTATGTTGCCAATATCGGTTGGTAAATGCTTAGACTGTTCTTAAGGTCTATTTGGATAATAGCACCAATGCCGACTTCATAAGAGGTAATTCTAAACTTAAAACTTTTTGTACATCCCTATTTGTAAAAGGCGTAAAGGTTACGCTTCAGAAGTCGCCGTGGTCTAGTAGATATATGGGCACGGTTCAAAACGAAAATATGAAAATATTTCTTCGTTGGCTTCCTCTCAGCATATTTTTGGAAAAAACTCTGAGAGTAAATAAAATTGCCATGAAAAATTTCTCCAAAATCTGTCCTTCGGAGTCGACTTGAAACTGTAACTTCCGCCACTCATGTATAAAAATTAACATACACAACATAAGAGAAACTAAGTCGTTATCCTGCCTGAAGGGTTGTAATGACCAATTATGTATTTATGTAAGGGTTACACTAGATGGCTTCGGCCTCTTCACTGGCTGTCCTCATTCCTGTATATACATATTACTCTACCATGGCGAAAAAGCTTATTGAACTAGAATTTTAACAGTTTTCTTGTCTTTCATTCTTTATAATATATTGTTAGCCAAATATACACCTAAAAATGTAAACTACTTGCTTGGTATGTAGTACTAAATTCTCTGTTATTGAAAATAGGTTTCCTAAGGTTCATCTTTATTTGATATATGCTTCATCTGCCGTCTCAAATACTGTTAAATGCAGTAGTTACGATTGCTAGTCATCACTGCTATGAATCTTCATTACTATGAATTTTTACTGTATTCTAGGTGGGCAATTCACCTTTAACGTTACGAATCTTTTAAAAATACTGTGATTATCCCTATTCTGAGGTTTCAGTTGAAATAAATATAGTAAATTACTCTTTAATAAAATCAATAATTAACATGTTCATATCGATTATTAGCCGGCAAAAAAAAAAAAATAAAAAATGATTGCGATTTCACACTCAAAAAATCAATTTAGTCACACCAATTAAAATTATTCGTTTTTATGATTTTGATTTTTATAATTATTTTATTGATCATATTACGTTCCAATCTAATAGTTTATACAACCTACGGTAATGGCTCTAAAGAAGACAAAATTAATATGGACTCTTAAAATAAATGTTGTATCGTATCTCTTACACATGGTTTGTGTCTTTAATAACATTTATGGTATTCCCTAAGGTTAACATTATGTATTGTCATCTAATCATACAAAATTCGTCATTATAACACTTTAGTAAGGATTACAACCTAGTTTCTTACACCACTTATATTGTGTGTTAATTTTATACATGAGTGGCGGTATCTACAGTTTAAAGTCGTCTCCGAACGACAGATATCTGAGAAATTTTTCATGGCAATTTTATTTTTTGAGTTTTTGCCAGATATCTTTTGAGAGGTAATCGCCGTAGAAATAATTTTTTATATTTCGTTTTGGTGGAGATGTCTGACCTGGTGATTGAACCGTGGCCTTACGTCTAATAAGCCAACACATTACCTACTAGACTACGGCGACTTCAAAATTATTAAAAAATACCTCCAATAACTTCCCTAAAGTTCTGAAATCAATCAACTTGCTTGAGTGCAGCTTAAGTCAATTATCTCTTGCATTAAATTATTATTGGGATGAAAAATTGATCCAAAGTTCAAAAAATGATTGTTATGCCTATTCAGACCGGAAGCTTTAATATTTCATCATGTTAACTCTCGGAAGGATATTGTAAGACCAATTGCAAAATGGTCGCAGAATAGTTCCAAACTAACGCATTTCTTTCTATCGATCCAAAACGATCTCTTCGGCATACGTTTGAGTTCAGAGGTGTTCGGGCTAGGACTGATTGTATTGTTCTTGGTCTTAGTTCTTGCCAAGCAGGTTCCTGGCAGGCTCCTTTGCTTTTATGAAACTTTTATTACGTATGTTAAATCCAGTTCCAGTTCGATCTCCATCTTCTGGCTTCATGCTCTGACTCTGTTGCCTCTTCATTTGGCTGTGGCTAGAATTTAAGTGGAATTTGACAGAACAAAAAAATCCTGCAAATTTAAGTTATACGCCCAACGTTAGCGTTAATGTCCATCTCTTTTATTGCCAATTCCTAATGTACATGCAATTCGTTTACCTTCGACAGCTTTTAACTGAAATGAAAAGGAAAAAAATAAAAACGAAATTTCTGTTTACTAAACAATAATCCCAGTTGTTTATAAGATTTCCTTCATTTCAATGTAAATACGATACCCAATCCAATCATGTGTGGCATACATACGTTACATACTGGCATTATCATAACAGATACACAAATAAATTGTTCTCTGCCTACTGGACATTTCAGACCCTGCTGCTGCAGCTCGTTCGTCTGTTCTGATAGTTCCCAAGTACATACGTGCAAAGTATAAGTAGATGGATTATAAGTAATAAATTAAGCCGCCTCTATTTTATTATTTTCATTTTTTTTTTTCCTCAAAGTCATTTTCCTTTCTTTCGTGCTTTTTTTTTCAAACAATATTTTCATAAACAATATTTCGTTCTCTTTTTCGACTAGAATTTCATTTCATTTCGTTTTATTTATTTACTCGTATTTTATGTTTTATTATGTAAATAAACCACAAGAATGAATGCCACCATCAAACACTATCAGCATAGCATGTAGAGAGGGTAGTAGAGAAGATGTAAAAGGGAAGCAGTTGTTGTTTGTGGATAACAAATTTGGTCTCATTGTTGACACAACCATTTATTTACAATACAAGTGGCAGTCAGTCGGTAACGGACTTTGTCAAAGTTATAGAAGATGACAGTAAAAAGGAACATACATACGAATAATACACTGTAACTAATTGTATTGTCTACATGATCTTTTACATTTATTGTTGTACCTTGCCCCAGCTTTATCTACACAATACATGCATACATGCGGTATTATTTACTCTTTAGTAGTATGTAAAGGAAAAATAGATTTCTGTGTTTTCTTTACTCAAGTCAAGTCAAGTTATTTGTCGGGAGGTTATTTTTTTCTTTCTTCGTATTTTGAATACAAGTTTTTCTGAATATCGTCTGTTTTATTACGTTTACATATATTGTCATAACGATTGTTGTGACTACACATACGACTACTTACCATACATACATACTTTACATACATATTTAAATAATAAATAACAATAATAATGGGTATTACGTTACAAACATATTGTATTTATAAGAAAAAAAATATTTTTTTTTCTTTTGTTGTCATATTTTTGTTCAATGTACGTACGCAAGTACATACGTAGACATTGCACTTGATGAGCTTTTTCAAGGGTCATTTCACCTCAACACATATGACTATTGTTTGTTTTTAAATATTTTTTCCTTCCTCTCATTTATTTTTTGGTCGTGTTTTGCTTGATTCTAGAAACTACACCCCCTGGAAACTGGTGACATAATTTACACCTCGAATAAGATTTCTAATTTAATTATTTCCTAAAGACATCGGGTGCTACACATATGACTGGTATACTTTAACTTCTATTGTTATTGTTTGGTGCAAAGGTTACAGTGGCACATAAGTGATTTGTGATATTTATTCTTACATATACTGCAACCCTGTAATAAGAATTACGGCCCCAGTTTCATTCAATTTCATTGTCTGCTGGTATAAAACAATAGAGGGAGGTATTAGAGATGCTTAATTAATTACAGTTTCGTTCGATAAACTTCAGTAAGCAGCAGGGTACTTTGATCATCATACATAGCTCAGTGGGACGGACAATGTTGTATTTCGCTCAGTCTCGGGTACTCGGTAGAAGTCAGGTTGATAGTGTCAAATTGAAAAAAAAAACTCTCAGGGTCTCATATTGAAAGGACGTCCGTGAATCGTCAGGGTTTTCTGAAACCCCAGAAATCATAATGAAACAGAGTACATTCGGAAGAAATCAGATATAAGATTTGATTCTATCACAGTCGCCGTACTATAGTAGGTAGTGTGTTGATTGATTAAACATAAGGCCTCGGTTCAAACCCCAGGTTAGACATGAAAACGATCAGCAGATTTCTGGTAAAAACTCTGAGAGTAAATAAAATTGCCATGAAAAGTTTCTCAAAAATCTGTCGTTCGGAGTCGACTTTAAACTGTATGTCCCACCACTCATGCATAAAATTAACACACACAACTTGAGTGGTGTGAGAAGCTAGGCCGTTATCCTGACTGAAGGATTGTAATGGCCAATTGTGTATGTATGTATTTTCCATCACCGACATAATGGACTTTTTCGGATTGTAAAATAATTGCTATTCGAACATCACTTTCTGCTTTTCCCTTTCTATTGGGAAAATATTTAAGAGGACTAGTGCTGGCAGATAATTCCAGTTAACTATTCATTCATTTATAATCGCAACAAAATGGCTCAAGGTACCTGATGCCGTTAAGGTATCCATCGAGTGCTTTATTTGTTGAATATTATTTTTGTAAGGTCACATCTACTGAACATTTCGACAACAAGAGCTTTCGGCTGTAAACAACTATGAAAGTCTGTTTATCACGCCGTTGGCAGAGCCAGAGGTCAAATTTTTCTATTAAGGGCCATTATTACAACTTTGCAATAAAGTTGGGTTAAATTAAAGCTAACTTTAGCTAAAGTGAACTTTAAAGTCAACTTTAATTTATTTTCGTCATTACAACCTACAGATAAAATAAATTTTTCGAAAATATGGCAGGGCCAAAGCAATGTCGATAACATTTCCTTAATAAATTAAGTTTTTCTTTAAACGCAGTGGCAACCAGAGATCAGCAATGAATCGTTTTTTCGCTACTCATAAGCACTCATGAAATTTTGAATTAATATGAGTCAACAATATTGAAATTTAACTATGTACTCTGATTCATTCATACTCACTACAACGTTAATTTATAAGTACAGGTTGCAATGAGCGTGCGTACATCGTTGACATCGAACTCATACCATTCGAAATATGTTTGAGTCATAAGCCTACTCAAACAGATTCATAGCTTTATAAAAAAAACTTACCAACATTTATAAATGATTTGTGTGACTTCGAGTAAGCAGAAAAGACAGTGCAGCAGCACACAGAGCAGTGTTCGTTCGCGATTCGTACTTATTTTGTGATTCGTGTATATGTTGAGTAATGGAGAGTTGAAATCAACAACATCATACGTGTTGTTAAGTATGAATATGATGATGAGTACTTCAAACTTTGAATATGAGTAGAGGTTCCATGATATTAAAATAAGTATGAATGCGTATAAGTATCAGAAATTATGAGTATGATTCGATTCTACTCATCTTTTTGAATATTTATTGCTGATCTCTGACGAAAGGAGATAATTTCTATGTAATTAAAGAAAATATAACCCAAACACTTTATTATCAATCAATTATGTCAGTGGGGTATTTCCTAGTCGTCTTTAAGTATCTTTCTTATCTACCAATTTGATATGCGATGTTTTTATTTTTTTCTTCAAGAACAATTTAAACCTTTAAAGAGCTTTAAGAGAAAACCAATAGAGAACGAACGCAAAGTAAAACAAACAAATACTAAGTGTGTGTAATAATTGTGAAAACAACCGTAGACCAAAAACAAATAAAAATAAAAAGTAGACCGAAAAATAATTCTATTAAAAACACCTGAAAAAGACTTTCTATTACAAGTTTTTTGTTTTTCTTTGAACGAAATAAAAAGACAAGAAAAACGCATAACACATACGGATCCACCCACATTGTATTGTATTACCTATTGAGGCATGTAAAAGGTCCAATCAACCAGCCAACTGAGCGACCAAACCAACTGCTAATGACTTACGAATGAATGGATGACTGCCTCTGTTTTCTGATAAACTGGCGCAACTAACAATGTGAACTGAAAAATACCTTCAATGCCAAAATAGTCTTTTAATTCCCTTTAATTGTTCCACTGAAAGTTCTTTTTTTCTTTTTTTTTTCTTTCTATTGAAAATTTCTTTCTTTCCCCAGACGTATTAAATTTCTAAAAGAAAAAAAGAAAAAATATTCATTCAATTTAAAGAATTCAATTGATAGATAAAAACAAAAACCAAAAAAAGGGTTAAAATTTTATTAAGTAGGAGAACACGTTAATGGTTTAAAATCAATAACAATATAATTCCCACAGGATTATTACTCAAGGGCTTATGACAATTTCCCTAGTAATAGATCAATCCATCATTTTGATCTCTGCAAAGATTTCTGTGTAATTGTTAAGCTTTAATCCACTGATAACAATAATTCAATGGCGGTTCGTTCATACTTAAGTCATTAAGAGAAGAACAAACTGAGCAGGTAATCTATCCATTAAATACGGTGCTTTCCGAAAGTGCTTATATATTTGTAACCTTAATACACTTTCAATGTAGTAGGGAAGGGCCTAAAAACTCACTTACGGCAGTCATTCGGTTCTTTACTTTACACATTCACTTAAGATTTATATGCCGAATAATAAACAAAGTAAAGTAAAAGGAGTAAAAGGCTCTTTCTACTTCTGGAATTTTGTACGTTCAATTAAAGAATACCAGTTAAATCCTTCAATCAACTTCTCTCTACTTAGAAGGGAGTTATTCTATTTATGGCTGACCTAACCATGGTAGGCACTGCCCCCAGGGCTAATGTTCTCCTGTAACATAGAGTACAACTCTATAAGCAAAGAGTACCAGTTCAATCCTTCAATCAATCTCTCTCTACTTATAATGGATTTCTTCTATTTATGGCTGCCCTAACTATGGTAGACTCTTCCCCCAGAACAAATCTACTCCTGTAACTTGGAGTACAGCTTTATAAGCTTAAAAATTTTGTTTAGGCTTTAGGAACACTTAACATTTAAATGCTCGATGGTTGGAAAATATCAAATGCTAACAGAATTCATTACAAGCGATATTTTAATTGCCAACAATGCAATGTGGAGGCTACCATACGAAAATAATCGGGTAGCGGTATAGTAGTTAGCGAGGCACTTCGAATAACAATGGATATTCGCGATAACACATCGGTAAATCAATTACGCACATGTGGCAAAAGTTTACTAAACGAAGAACAGCCAGAAATCTTGACCACTTCCACCAGTAAAATTGTATTACTGCTCTGCAAAGTGTGACTTTGACAATGGAAGTAGTTTTACTCAATTTTCTGATTCTTATATGACTGTTTGCGAACTTCAGAAGACTTCTGAAGTTGTTGAAACAAATATTTCTTTCCTATTGTGTGTTGCTTGAGATGTCTGAGCCTGGGTCTGAACCTCGGGCTATGTCCAAATACTATAAAACTTCTACAATGTTAGGGTTGCAATCTGTATTGAGGTGCTTATTGGATGAGGTGCCTAACTCAATTCATTTTTACTCTTTTCCAAAAGATGCGCGCCATGGCGGAGGGTAAGATAACATCGGGTTGAATTATAAAACGGAGAATGAACGTGAGGTAGTCATCGTAGTCTAGTAGGCAGTGTGTTGGCTTATTAGACGTAAAGCCAGGGTTCCAGCCCCAGGCCAGACATAATATAAAAAATGATTCCTTCGGCGACTTTCTCTCAGTAGAATTCTGGCAAAAAATCTGAGAATAAATAAAATTGCCATGAAAAATTTCTCAAAAAATCTGTCGTTCGGAATCGACTTCAAACTGTAGGTCACGCCACTCATGTATAAAATTAACACACACAACATAAGTGGTGTGAGAAACTAAGTCGTAATCCTGACTAAAGGGTTGTAATGACGAATTATGTTATGTATGAATGAGTGGGAGTCACTGTCTGATCTTCTGGAGTTTATGGCTGATGACTTTATTTTATTTTTTTTATTGTAAATAATCAGCCGCTTTACGTTGTAGTTCAGGCTTTCACCCAAGCACTTTAACCGCTTTACCGTTTTACTTGCGTTCAAGGGGCATTTCCTCTAGATAAGGATCTCGAGTCTTCTGAATTAGAATGTTTGGCTTTCGAGAGTCTATTATAGATTTTCTTCTTTGGATCCATATCATCGGATCACTGTTGTGATCCACATTTGTATCGCAACTAGTTTACGATGAATGTTTAGGATCGTATGGACTATTTGAAGTTTTCTATTACTTACAGCTGTCCTTTGGTGTAGAATGGTTATTTAGGAATATGTGTGTGAAGATAAATTCGAATTTAAAAACCAAAGACACAAACCCACACTTTTAGCAGCGCTACTTCTGGCCTCTAACAGCGTAAACTTTGCTATTAACAGAGCACTGTTAACTGTTTAACAGTGGCAATAAGTAGATTATTCTTCTACTTTGCGATTATTGCAGACTATTGACATAATATTTAATTCTCATTATGTTTAATATAATTTGTTAATAATAGTGTTGAAATGTAAAGGATGGTTGGTGGAATCTCAAAATTATTCCAGCTATACCACAACCACGGTTCGAAAGACAACCTTCTGGACTACCATTTGCATATAGTCTGTATGGTTTACTATTTCTTATATGTTCCAAAATGGCCACTGATCTAGAGAATTTTCAAGCAAAAAACTGATATTTTCAAAGCCAATTTTCTCAATACCATATGTTATAAACGACCATCCTTTGCATATAGTATGGTATTCATAAACCTAGAGTATTTCTCAAAATTAGCTCCTAAACAAGTGGGCTTGTTCAGATGAATACTGTTAAATAGCTAACAGTACTCTGTTAAGGGCAAAATTTTGTTTTGTGAAGACAATGCCAAATGTGGCGCTGCTAAAATTTATGGATTGCGTCTTGGATTTTCAAATTCGAATTTATCTTCACACACATAGGAATTATTTTCATCATTATTGAGATTTAAAATTTTTGTTCTGCTTTTTTTTTAGATAAAAAAAAAAGATTTATTGTGACGACAAGTTAACATGAAATATTTATTAGAGTTCACACAAAAATTTTGTTATCACAACTAAAATATTTTTTTTGGTTTTTTCATAATATTTTAATTCTTTTTTTACGCAATAAATTTTAACAATAAAGAAAAAGGTATGCGTTAAAACATGATTAGACAACATCACACTGAAATAAATCATTTAAAACAGATGTTGTTGTGATGAATGTGAGTGACTCTATTCAAATATTTATTTATTCAGCTGGAATAATTATGTTGTTTACACAACCATAAAACGTGCTAATGACTTACAAAATTGTTCGGAAAAAACGAAATAAAATTAAAATAAAATTCTTAAATCCAAAGCAAAATAATTAAAAAAAATGATTTCTTAATGACAGCCTCCTACAAATTTTTTCTGTTTTCCTTTAGACATGGTGGTGGTTGAGGTTCGTTTTATAGATTTGGTTGCTGCAACTACAATATAAACTGCCCACTATTTTTTTTTATTATTTATTTTGCTTAACAGTAATAAATATTTACATTTACTTGTCAAAATAAAAATTTCAATAATCTCGACACCACTAGCATCACATGCAATAGGTTTTCCTAAAGAAAGCATTTCACACTCATCATCGCATATTTAAAAAAAAAAATTAAAAAAAATATAAAATATTTATAAACTTTTCTTTAAAAATTACAAGAAATAAACAAATAATTTCGATGATTTTATTATCATTCTCCTATAAACCAATTGCTATTATATTGTATGTGTAGAGCATCACGATATGCATTTCAATCGCATGTCTGTTATAATTTTTAAATATTTTCAAGACTCTTTTGACGTCCACGATGTGTAAGAAGTGTGTAGATTTCTTTTTAAATTTAATTTTTGCTGTTCTTTTTGTTTATTTTATTTTATTTCTTAAAAATTTCAAAAAAAAAATATTTTTTTTTCAACAAAATATTATTTTTGGCATACTTCCCATTCAATAAACAAAAAATCTATAATTTTTATATTTATTTATATGGCCTATGTATGTAAAAACGATTTATGATCGTCGTGTTCACTTTGTTCTTTGTGCGTCTCGGCAATCGTGTTTAATCAAATTTTTAATTGTTTACAATTAAAATTTTAATCGTAATTAACAAAAAAAAAAAAATCTAATATTTATGAATTATTTTATGGGTTTTTAGCATTCACTTCTTGGTTTGTAAATGCAAATATGATGACATGTCTTCTGAAAATAAATCTATTCATACACAAACTATAGTGGGGGAGGATAATTGGTTAATTAGATTTCCTAAAGAAAATTATATTCAAATAGTAGAGACAGTTTTGTAATGGTGGCTTGCGGAAGGGCTTAATTTATGGCACTGAGATCAGAAATCATTAATTTTCAGAGCATATTTCATCACTAACTTTATATCTATTGCGTTTTTGAAAATCCATAAATTTTTAACAGCGTCACATTTGGCATTAACGGAGCAAAATTTGCCCTTAACAGTGCACTGTTAACTCAGCTCTTTAACAGTATGGCTGCCTTCCAAAATGTGTCAATACAAAGTTTGTATACAGTTCTACTACGGTATATAAATTTTGTAAATATGCAAAGTAACCAAACAATGCATCAACTATAAATCCGATGCCTGATTGCTTTTTGATTGCGTTAAAAATACACATTGAGGACGTTTTGAAATGGAATACATCGTACATATTTTGTACAGCGGCATTATGAAACACGATATTTTGTTCGAACACAAAGCAACTAACATTTTGGAAGGCAGCCTATTTATCTGAACAAGTCTACTTGTTTAGGAGCTAATTTTGGGAAATATTCTAGGAAGTATTAGTATGAGTACCATACTATATGCAAAGAAAGGAAGCTTCCAAGGCCTCTTAATATAATCAGCAACATAGTCACATATAAAGTGATATAGTATTGGGAAAATTGGCTTTGAAAATATGAATTTTTTGCTTGAAAATTCTCTAGAAGATCAAAGATCATTTTGGAACATATAGGAAATAGGACAACATATGCAAATGGTAGTCAAGAGGGTCCTCTTTCGAACCGTAGTAGTGGGATAGGTAGAATAATTCCGTCCTCCATCCCCCACCATCCATCCTTTACATTTCAACACGTTTATTCACAAATAATAATGATCAGAATGAAAATTAAATTTTATTTCAATAGTCTGCAATAATTGCAAAGTAGAAGACTAATCTACTTATTGCCACTGTTAAACAGTTAACAGAACTCTGTTAATATGCTCTGTTTACGCTGTTAGAGGCAAGAAGTGGCTTTTGCTGAAAGTGTGGGTTTGCGTCTTTGGTTTTTAAATTCGAATTTATCTTCACACACACACATAAGTATGCCTTGTTTTCTTCTTTCTCCACTCTCCGTTATCAACTTAGTGCAAATGCCTAATCAAATCTAGAGCATTGGGTATCCGTACAGAAATTCAAAACCTACTCAAACAGAGGTAACCTAGGCAATAACAGAGCAAATTCTGATGTTATCAGAGCAATGTTAATGTTTTAACAGAGGCAATAATTTATAGTTTCACAACATTTCACATGTATGTACATATGTATGTATGTAGAGGAGATCAGCACCAGAAATTTATATCCCACAACGCATAAATCATATTCGAAAGTTCCTTAAACAATTTTTTGATTTTATTTTCACACACTTAAAATGTTGCTCTGCTAAATAGCTAACATTGCTCTGTTAACAAAATTGGGTTTTCAAATTTAACTCTTTTTCTTCTTGAGCCGGAGATAGGGGATCTTCAAAAGACACTTTTGTTTCAAAAAAAGCGTGTACCATTCACCATCACTGGTGCCTACGTACTAAACGCACCCCCTATATCTTTCAATCGCTCTCCCCTCGCGCGACTGCCGTAAGGTATTACTTTGAGGAGGGCTGGTTAGCTTTAAAGCTTTAACGCATTAAATTAAAATTCGCTTTCGTACCTCCAACCTTCGGAGTTCCAGCATAACTTCAGCCATTCGCGGGCTGTATTGGCTCCATAGAATTCTAGAATTCAACACCTTTCCCATAAGCTTTAGTAGCACTCGTCTGTTTAGTAAAGCACTTTCACTCGTGGTCAATTTACCAGGTTATAGCCCAATGCATTACAGGAAGACTTAGTTTTTTAGCCGGTGAATACGTAATGGAATGGTCTTCCAACATAATAAAATTCAAATCTAATGGGCATAGACAAATCTCCTTCTTTTCTCTATTCTTGTAGAACTTTTTAGTTCCAAAACAATAAATAGAGGCCATCCTCTCAGTGTCGATTGTATATAAAAAGAGTAAAAAATTTATTCTTAAGTATGGATAAATGCAGACAGGGGCGTTTAGGCAGATGATTCACATAGTGAACCGGGTTTTATTAGTGTTATTGAACGGAAGTCGCTGCAGTCTAGTATTTAGTATGCTGGCTTATTAGACACGAGGCCAAGGGCAGACCTCTAGAGCAAAGCGGTGAGTTTCTCTCATCAGTCTTCTGGCAATAACTCTGAGAGTAAATTAGATTTCCATGAAAAGTTTCTCAAAAATCTGTCGTTCGTAGTCGACTTTAACATGCATGATGTGAGAAACTACGTCAAATTCCTGAATAAAGGGTTGTAATCAGCAATTAATTAAATTAGAATTGAACAGAATTTTGTCAATCTGCATTTGCTGCAATGAATTTTTTTTTTTATAGAAAAACAATAGAAAACAGGAAGTTACGGTTTTAACACTGTTGATAAGTTGGATAAGATTATAACATGTCCGGGCACCTTTTGATGTCATTAGAGGTGTAGAAATTCGCTTAAAGTGAATTTCCCAGTGTAGACTTTAATGTCTTGATATCTGAAATTTTGTTAGATTTTGTTAGTAGACATCCCAGTAAACCACAAAGTGATGGTAATATTGTTTCATGTTCAAGTACAGTTTAAATAGAGGAACAATTGTATTCGTAAATGATATGACGAGTATGTGGACTGTTGTTAAGTCGCCGTAGTCTAGTAGGTAGTGTGTTGGCTTATTAGATGTAAGGCTATGGTTAAAACCCCAGATCATACATCAAAACGAAATTATGAAAAAAAGGTATTTCTTCGGCGTGTTCCTCTCAGCAGATTTCGGTTAAAAACTCTGAAAAAAAATAAAATTGCCATGAAAAATTTCTCAAAAAGTCTGTCGTTCGGAATCGACTTTAGACTGTAGGTCACGCCACTCATGTATAAAATTAACGCTTACAACTCGAGTGGTGTGAGAAACTAGGTCGTAATCCTGACTGAAGGGTTGTAATGACCAATTATGTATGTATGTATGTATGCATGTTGTAGGCTCTTGTTAATGAGGTCATCAGACTTCTGGTTGACGTTGTCGAAACAAAAGGAAGTCACTTGGTTTACTGGGATACACTGTTTGCACACTACTGCAGTATGAAAAGACGGAATGCAGTAAAACTGAATTTTATTTTTTTATTCTGTATAGTAAAACAAAAAATGTGCTATTAAAACAAACGTTGAAATCTAAAATCCTAAAATCCAATTGCAAATAAAATACATTTTATGGAAACGAAAACAAAACTGT
Source organism: Sarcophaga variegata (assembly GCA_932273835.1). NCBI lineage: Eukaryota > Metazoa > Arthropoda > Insecta > Diptera > Sarcophagidae > Sarcophaga > Sarcophaga variegata. The sequence continues at coordinate 110,688,692 of OW026362.1, read as the reverse complement.
CTTACGTACGTACGATATATGTACGTACGTTACGCTACAAACAAAGAATTTCCATTCTATCCAGATTCCAGAATAAACAACAACAACAACAACAAAAATCAGAAAAATTATTTATTTTTTTTAGAAAAATTTCTACAATTGTTTGCTATTAAATAAATATTAATAAATATGGCAAGAGAATAAAACGACGACGAATAATGGATATAAAATTTTATTAAAAAAAAAAACGAAAAAATAAAAATTAAATGAAAAATAAAAATGAAAATGAAAATGAAAAAAAGAAGAAATACTGAGTTTATTTAAGAATAAGTAAATATATTGTATATTAGAAGAATACGAGGGTGATAACGAAAATTCCCTATCAAACAAATAAAATACAAATAAATTGGGAACAATTTTTTTTTAATTCTGTGCAGTTTTTATACCTCGTAACTTATCTTGACGCAAACACTCTTTGGCAAATGCAATCTGATTTCTTTAAGTTCTTCGCCGAAACTTTACAATAGAATTGTAATTTAAAAAATTTTTGTCTTGAACTTTACTTCAGATGATACTACTTTTTATGTGTGTGAAGGAAGATAAATTCGAATTTGAAAATCCAAGACGCAATCCATAAAATTTTAGCAGCTTCACATTTGGCATTAACAGAGCAAAATTTCCTCTTAACAGAACAAAATTTGCCCTTAACAGAGCACTGTTAGCTGTTTAACAGTAACCATCTGAACAAGCCCACTTGTTTAAGAGCTAATTTTGAGAAATACTCTTGGTCTATGAGTACCATACTATATGCAAAGGACAGAATGTTACAAGGCCTCTTAATATAATCAGCAAGATAATCACATATAAAGTGATATGATACTGAGAAAATTGATTGATCTCTAGAAGATCAGTGGCCATTTTGGAACGTGTATGTATAAGAAATAGTACACCATACAGGCTATATGCAAATTGTAGTCCAGAGTGTCCTCTTTCGAACCGTGATTGTGGGGTAGCTGGAATAAATTTTGAGAGTTGAGAAAATTTTCATTCTACACCCCCACCAACCATCCTTTACATATCAACACTTTTGTTCACAAATAATTATGATCATAGGTTAGGTTAGGTTAGAGGACGTGTACTTGTCAATTAAGGCAAGTACAGTACCCGGACGTCGAATTGACCCATTGTACAATGTCCTAGTTTCTCGCACCACTTATGTTGTGTGTGTTAATTTTATATGTACATGAGTGGCGGGACCTACAATTTAAAGTCGACTCCGAACGACAGATTTTTGAGAAACTTTTTCATGGCAATTTTATTTAGTCTCAGAGTTTTTGCCAGAAATCTGCTGAGAGGAAGTCGCCGATGAAATACTTTTTTGTATTTTGTCTTGATGTCTGGCCTGGGGCTCGTACCCTGGTTTTACGTCTAATAAGCCAACACACTACCTACTAGACTACGGCGACTTCACAATGATCATAAGGAGAATTGCAATCATTGCAAAGTAGAAGACTAATTTACTTATTGCCACTGTTAAACAGTTAACAGTGCTCTGTTAATAGCAAAGTTTACCCTGTTAGAGGCAAGAAGTGGCGCTTCGCTTAAATTCGAATTTATCTTCACACACACATTACTATTTTTCATTTTCTTTAGAAACGTTTTTTTCCCCAATTAACTCTGCTTGGATTATTCCTTTGTCCCGGATGTGAAAAGATGGATCCATGTCTTATCATTAGTTACGAAAATTCAATTTATCGCTGTAAAACACAAACACATTTGTCACTGTTCTTTTTAAACCCTTATTACTGGTATATATTATAACTTAGATGAACTAATTTTACGGCCACCCTCGCATAAAACTGGGAACAGATATAATAAGTCAAAATAAAAATATTTTTAATTTCAAAGAACAGAGCAACGACATTTTACCCATATGTCTCATATTTTTTTATTGCAAAAAAACGAAAAAAAACAGCAAAAAAAATACAACAGAAACATACAAACAAAACACAACACAGTGAGTGATGTGTTTAGAAAAAGGGTTTCAAATTTAGTCGTCAATTAAACATCAAATCAAAATGTTGTATAAAATTAATCACATATGTGGTATGAGACATTTTGAAATTTATATTAAGAAACATTTCTTTTCTTTTCTTTTTTTCTAAAGTAAATATGTTTTCCTCTTTTCGTTTTTTTGTTTTTGTTTTTGTTACCCAGTGTACATTTACATTTGTGCGCTAAGCAATTGTGTTCTTTTTAGTGCAGCCAGCAAATGCAGAGATCGCATCGAATATAACTGTGAAATTATAACGGAACATCAGTGTTATTTCGATACGGATCGAACGTGTTTTAAACATTTTAAGACAAATTGTGAAATGGAAATATCAGCGTGTAAATATGGCAAGGGTAAGAGAGCGAGAGAAAGAGAGAGACACAAAAATTATAACGAGACTAATTTGAGAATACTAAGAAATAGAGCGACGTCAAGTGAAGTGACGTTGATGATAAGAAATGTAAAGTGCAAAAAATAATTATAGGATCACAAATAATTGAATAGATTTGCCATTTGCCGAGATTTGTTTAACGTAACCTTATTTCGGAGAAAATTAAATTGAATCCCAGGGCAGATTTAACGATTTCCGATAGACCTGCTTAATTAAATTAATATCAGAGCCAATATTTCGAATGCCTGCCAAAAAACTTTTTTTTTGAAAATGCTTAAAAAAAACTGAATATTTTCTCAAATTTCTTTTTTTATTTGAAAGTACAATTCTTCCGGTTAATAATGGAAAATAATTTCATTGAAATGGTTGCCTCGGCTGGCCATGCAGTAGCCTACACCAGAAGATGCTGATTTTGGCAAAAAAAAAATCATCTTTTCAGATGAAGCTCATTTTGATCTTGGCGGGTATGCAAACAAGCAAAATTGTCGCATTTGGGGCACAGAAAACCCGCACGCATACATTGAAAAGCCGACGCACCCAAAACGAGTCACTGTTTGGTGCGGATTTTGGTCCAGAGGCATAATTGGGCCATTTTTCTTCGAGAATGAGCACGGAGTGGCCGTTACAGTCAATGGCGATCGTTATCGGGCCATGTTGAACGACTTTTTGTTCACAAAAATTGAAGAGGCGGATATTGGCAACATTTGGTTTCAACAGGACGGCGCTACGTGCCACACAGCCGAAGCTACACTCGATGTTTTGCGTGTTTGTTTTTGAAGATCGCATTATCAGCCGCAGATCTGATGTCGTTTGGCCACCTCTGAGCTGCGATTTGGCACCGTTGGACTATTATTTGTGGGGTGCCGTCAAAGATAAGTGTTACGCCGACAAGCCAGAGACAATTGACGCTTTAAAGGACAATATTCGTGAAACTATTGGTGAAATACAGCAGCACACAATCGATAATGTGCTTAAAAATTGGACCGATCGTGTAGGCTACTGCATGGCCAGCCGAGGCAGCCATTTGAATGAAATTATTTTCAATTATTAACCGGAAGGCTTGTACTTTCAAATAAAAAAAGAAATTTGAGAAAATATTCAGTAGTTTTTTTAAAAGCATTTTCAGAAAAAAAAAGTTATTTGGCGGACCCTTTACATAACATACATACATATATAATTGGTTATAACAACCCTTTAGTCAGGATTGCAACCTAGTTTCTCACACCCCTGGTGTTGTGTGTGTTAATTTTATACATAAGTGGCGGGACCTACAGTTTAAAGTCGACTCCGAACGGCAGATTCTTGAGAAACTTTTCATGGCAATTTTATTTACTCGCAGAGTTTTTGCCAGAAATCAGCTGAAAAAATACTTTTTGTATTTTGTCTTTGATGCCTGGCCTGGGGCTCGAACCCAGGCTTTTGCGTCTAATAAGCCAACACACTACCTACTAGACTACGGCGACTTCAAAATTCTCAAACATCTGTCGTTCGGAATCGACTTTAAACTGTAGGTCACGCCACTCATGTATAAAATTAACACACACAACATGAGTGGTGTGAGAAGCTAGGCCGTAATCCTGACTGAAGGGTTGTAATGGCCAATTATGTATGTGTAAACATACAGCACGGAACAGAAAAACAAAGGAGTTATTCGTGTTCCTTACATACAAGACAAAAAGAGTTGATTCGAAACGTAACAAAACGTAAAAGCCCTTTTTTTCAAACGTCGATTAAACGGAATGTAACATACGTTCGTTTTTAGCATATGAAAAGCCAGAAATCAGCTGAGAAGCAGTCGCCGAAGAAATATTTTTGAACCGAGACCTCACGTCTAATTAACCAACACATTACCTACTAGACTAAGGCGACTTCTCACTCTATATAGCAGAGTTAAATTTGAGTTCAATGATATGTACAGTTGCAATATATCTGTTATAAGACTTTCGGCATTTCGATGTCCAATTTTCCTGTTATTCAATTATTCGATAGCAGCACGTATCTTAGTTCTTTCTTAGAGCCCAGAGCTTAGATCACTCCCCGTGTAATTACAGCTCTGAACATATCGCCAATGGCCGCTAAACTTCATGGTTATCAGACTCAGTCAATTTATAGCTTATCATTCCAACTCAAATGGACAAATGTTAGTTTGAAGCGAGACACTAAAAAGCTTAACTAAATGATAATGATCGGAGACAATGACCCGAGCCTGTTTAATTATTTATACAAGACGCTGTCAAGTGTTTGGTTAGATTAAACGTGAAATACATTCTATAAGATGCCGTAGTCTAGTAGGTAACAGAGATCAGCAATGAATCGTTTTTTCGCTACTCATAAGCACTCATGAAATTTTGAATATAAGTGAGTCAACAATATTGAAATTTAACTATGTACTCTGATTCATTCGTACTCACTACAACGTTGATTTATAAGTACCGGTTACAATGAGTATGCGTACAACGTTGACATCAAACTCATACCAATCGAAATATGTTTGATTCATAAGCGCCTACTCATTTAGATTCATAACTTTAGAAAAATACTTGTAAATGATACGAGTGACTCAAAAAACAAAATTTGCAGTCTTAGTTAGGATTTACAAAAAAAGAAAAAAGACAACCTTCTAGTAAGTATTTCAGTGTTCGTACGCGATTCATACTTATTTTGTGTTTCGTGTATATGTTCAGCTATGGAGAGTCAAAATCAACAGCAACATCATACGTGTTGTTAATTATGAGTATGATGAGTACTTCAAACTTTGAATATGAGTAGAGGTTCTTCCATGATATTAAAATAAGTATGAATGCGTATAAGTATCAGAAATTGTGAGTATGATTCGATTCTACTCATCTTATTTGAATACTCATTGCTGATCTATGCTAGAGACCAAATATTAAAACTCCTTTTCTTTAGCAACATCCTATCTTCATTCATTCGATATAAGTTGAATGAATTTTTCTTTCTCTTTTTGAGTTTTTTTTTTTTAATTTCAACTTTATAGATGTTAAACACGTAATGTGCCATGCCATTCATTATGAGTATGATTCGATTCTACTCATATTTTTGAATCCTCATTGCTGATCTCTGTTAGGTAATGTGTTGGTTGGCACTTAATAAAAATTAATTAATTGTGCTGAATTAAAACCAAGCAGTCTAAAATTAGATTCAATTTTATTTACAAATTAAACTTTTCATCCGAAATGTTTTTCAGTTTTTAGAATATCATGCACTTGGGCTTAATGGCTTGTAATTTTTGTTTTATTTGTTTTAACATTTTTTTCCTGTGTTTTGGCTAATTGGTTTAATCTGCCACCGCGAACGTATAATTATTTCTTGCACTGTTTGCAAAAAAAAAACGTCTTACGCCGTACTCTATGATTAAAAATGCATTTGTCGACGAAATAATTCTCCATAATTTTGCAACATTGTTGGATGTTATAATTAACGTTGTTGTTGGTGTTGTTGTTATCGCAATTATTTTTCCTTTTACGTAGAGTACAGACGATTTCCGGAACGATTCTGTGAATCTTTACAATTTATGTGTAACGAAGAAATCGAAGACTACAATTGGCCACCCGATTATTTTGATGAGCAAATCTCCAATATACGCAATAAACAACTGAATCCATATGAGGGAATGTATTAGAAACAGACAGACAGACGGAGAAGGCAATAAACAATAACAATAAAAAGAAACAGAAATAGAAATTAAACTGAACTGAACTGAACTAAGCAGCTGGTCATAAATTATTGAAAAAGATTTTTTAAATATTTTAAACAAATAAAATAAATAAAAAATACATACATATGTATGTACAAATAAACACAATAATATTTGCATTTTATTTTTGCTACACTCTTACCACAATGAATTAATATAAGACCCAATAGGAAAATTTTATCTCAAATTGTATTTCAAATGTTCATGTGTTAATGCTTTTTATTTATTTGTTTAAAAAAAATTTCTTGCTTTCTTTTGTGTCTACAAAAAATTTCATTTACAAATTTTCTAATCGCTTTGTGTGAATATACCAAATTGTGGCAAAATCAAATCAAAAATTCTATGTAGAAAACATCATCAACAAATGCAAAAATTAGTCACAATTATTTTTATAAAAGTCTTAAACAACAATACGAAGAGAATTTTTCCAAATTTATGGTCATTATTAAAAGAAAAAATTCGATACATACTCGTATACACGCAATATTTTTATGCCGCAATTTGAAAATATTTTCAAATCTACACAGAGAATGAGACTGACTATGTTCTATGGACCTCCACCACACACCATTAAAATTATCATCATCATCTTCAACATCATCGTTGCCTGCTCACAACAGACCAACAACAACTATTTTGTTGTTGTTGTAGAAACAACCAGCCTGCCTCTCCATTAACATCTCTATTTCCAACGTATTATTATTACTATTAGTATCCGCATTCATGTATGTATGTTTTGTTATACCCCCTCATCACCATTATCGTATCGTAGCTGTGATGGGCTATGGCGTGTATCGCTACAATTTATGTGACATTCATTATGAGTTTGTCGTGACGTAAAGAATGTATGGTACTCTGGTTTAAATTCAAATGTAGAAAATTAGGTGACCTATTTATTTGTGGATCAAAATATTTTTGGGAACAAAATATTTCAGTCGCAATGTTTTAAAAAAGTTTCTATGCGTGGGCGGCTCAAAAAGTTTCTAAAATTCTTTATTTTTAATCAGTTTTTGCAGTTTTTTTTTTTTGGTTTTATCAAAAAGTACGTTTTGAAAAGCTGAAATAGATCATTACAACCCTTCACACACGACTTGTAGGAACACGACACTTTGTAGGAACATCTGATATAAAAACAACAAACGAACCAAATCATATTCAAGGTTGCAGTCGTTCAGCCTTAGGTCAAGTGGCGTAAAACGCCTCAAGAGTTGTTTTTGTTATGCATTATTACAACCTGTTCATACATACATACATACATAATTGGTCATTACAATCCTGTAGCCAGGATTACAACCTAACTTCTCACACTACTTATGTTGTGTGCGTTAATTTTACGCATGAGTGGCGGGGCCTACAGTTTAAAGTCGACTCAGAAGGACATATTTTTTAAAAACTTTTCATGGCAATTTTATTTTTGCTCTCAGAATTTTTACCAGAAAGCTGCTGCGGGGAAGACGCCGCGGAAATATTTCTTCATATTTCGTTTTTGTTGGAGATATCTGACCTGGGGTTTGAGCCGAGGCCTCACGTCTATTGAACCAACACACTACCCACCAGGCTATAGCGAAATAGAACACAGGGCTGTGAATTGGCCATTCCCGGGGTAGACCGTTTATAGTCATATGCCTTATAAAGCTTTAGCGCACATCTTTATAATATTCCAGTTGATCACAGGTAGCCCATCATATTAAAATGATATGTGTTATTGAATTTTTAGCAATTTTAGGCTAAGTGCAGTCTGAAATCTTAGGGTTTTTACTCTTTTTTTTTTTTGTACAAATCGAATCTCGTACATGCATTGACCCATTATTTTGTATTAGGTCTGCTTTTAATATGTATTCTGACATGCTCATTTATCTATCAGTTAAAAACGCTCTAGACATTCCTAATTATAGTCGCCGTTGGCTAGTATGTAGAGTGTTGGCTTATTAGACGTGAGGTCGCGGTTCAAACGATTTTTACTTTTATGGAGAATTCAAGAAGGCGAAACCACGAACATTCGCCTTCAAGAATATTCATCAGACTGTTTACCCTGCCATATAAAAGGCAAGGCAAAGCAGGCGACTGAGTGTGTGAAGTTCAGTCCGTCTTGTGTGAAGACGCGGTGCGTTTGAAGAGAGTAATCGTGGTTTGTAGTCGCCGTAGCCTAGTCGGTAGTGTGTGGCTTATTAGACGTAAAGCCAGGGTTCGAGCCCCGTGCCAGACATCAAAACAAAATACGAGAAGTATTTCTTCGGCGACTTCCTCTCAGCAAATTTCTGGCAAACACTCTGAGAGTAAATAAAATTGACATGAAAAGTTTCTCAAAAATCTGTCGTCCAGACTTGACTTTAAACTGTAGGTGATAAAATTAACACACACAACATAAGTGATGTGAGAAACTAGGTCGTAATCCTGACTGAAGGGTTGTAATGACCAATTATGTATGTATGTATGTATGTAATCGTGGTTTGAAGATCTCCATTACAAAGATCTGTCGTATAATTGCTTAATGAATTTTAGTATTTATGCAAAGAATGTAGATAAAGGAATGACAAAGTAAAGCAATTGTTGTTGTTTACATCAAGTCGTGAACAGTGGCACGCAGAATTGTGCGAATAATAAAGAATTTTAATTAAAAAACTAAACACAAATTTAATTTTATTTTATTTGCAATCTATGAGCTCATATTTTAAAAGTTTTTACAAGATAAAAACGTAACAGTATGTATGTAAAGAATTCCTAAATAGCACAGCTTACTCCAGCAAAACTTAGCAAAGAGCAGTGCAAGTAAATTATAATATGGCCACCATAATGAGTAAGTTTTTGAAAGGTACCTAAGAGTCGTCACATATCGAATGCAATTATGCTCATTATATTGCATACATATATTTTTTATCACAATTTTCCTTGTCTCTTCTGTGAATTTTTAATTCTAACCGAATAGAAGAAACCACAGCAGCAATTTGTAAGAAAAAGTAGCGCAATGTCAATGATCTTTAAAAATAAATAAAAAAAAATTATTTTCTTTTTTTAACAAAAAAAAGAAGACAAAATCTGTTCGAAACATTTACAAAAATGCAAGTTTGAGACCCCACAACAAAACATACACTCCTGTAGCAAATAAAAATGAGAAATCAAAAAAAATCTTTGAAAATTTTTTCAAATTTAAGGTGGAAAATTTGTTTCAAAAAAATGTTAAATTTAAAGAAAAAAGAATATATGTATGTATGTATGTATGTTGTAAGTAGATTATTATTTAAATATACATAAAAATTGTTTTTGTTGTTTGTTTATTGACACATTAACGTAAAGCATTAAACACACGGCCCTCAATGTATGGGGCTAATGGGCTAGAGAGAGAAAAAATAAGAAAAACTGGGTGAAAAATTTTTGTTTTAAAAACGAATATAATTCAAGGTAAATTTTCTATTTAAACAAAGCAAAGCAAAGTAAAAAGATATTGCTAAACTTGCTTTATTTAAGCTAATATGGTCTAATGGATTTAGGTGATCTTTAGATATTTTTAACGTGTTAATAGGACGTTTGATGGCTATAGGTGTGAAAGCTATAGGTCCGTACCAGAGATTAGCAATGAATAGTTTTTTCGTATTTTAGTATTCATACGCGATTCATACTTAGTTTGTGATTCGTATGTATGTTGAGCCCGACAGTATTACAAAAATGGCGGTAGAATGGAATCCCCAGGCTCAAAAAACCGTGGCAGACCAAAAAACACCTGGAGACGCACGGTCCTTTAAGAACTAAATGACCTGACCTGATGGGATGGCGCAAAAACACCATCGGAGAATCGTGTCAAATGGTGATGCTTTGTGGAAGCCATATGCTCCCAAGAAGGGTAATGGAAAAAAAATATATGTTGAGTTATCGAGAGTCGAAATCAATAACAACATACGTGTTGTTAAGTATGAATATGATGAGTACTTCAAACTCTGCATATAAGTAGAGGACTTAAATGATATTAAAATAAGTATGAATGCCTATAAGTATCAGAAATTATGAGTATGATTCGATTCCACTCATCTTTTTGAATACTCATTGCTTATCTCTTGTCCATACTAGTTTCAATAGTGAGTTGTATAACAAAAACTTGCTGTCCAAACTTATTACGGAGTAATATAACTAATGAAGCGGTGCCACTTTCAATTTCATATGGGTCAACTTCACATTTATCAAATTTGCAGTTGCTACATATAGAACAAAAAATTTGTCTTCTTACCGTAAACTCTATTATGAGTACATTCCTGTTCATTTCGTTCCATTTTCCAACGGCTTATCCACTTCTCTAAAAGGTCTGCGCATGCCTGTTAGGGTCGGTATGCTTTACCAGAATTTGGTGACTACTTAGTAGGACAGTATTATCGACGTAAGTTGAAACACACGTAGATACTTGTTATCGCTTGTTGGAGCGGTTAAGATGTACTCCGATTTCATAACAAAAATTCAATCCGTTATACTGCTGTCGCAATTCATACTATTAGTCCTTACCCATCAGTGTCAAAAGCTAGAGTATCGACGGTATCAACAACAACAACATCATCTAATCCCTTTACATACATAACTGGTCATTACAATCCTTCAGTCAGGACTATATACCTAGTTTTTCAAACCACTTATGTTGTCTGTGTTAATTTTATACAGGAGTGTCAGGACCTACAGTTTAAATTCGACTCCGAACGACAGATTTTTGAGAAACTTTTCATTGCAATTTTATTCACTCTCAAGAGTTTTTTTGCCAGAAATCTGCAGAGAGGAAGTCGCCGAAGGAATATTTTTCCATATTTCGTTTATTTGGAGATAGGATAGGTCCATAATCCTGACTGAAGGGTTATAAAAACAAATTATGTATGTACATCTATGTGGAGATGCCTGCCCTAGGGTTTGAACCAAGGCCTTACGTGTAATAAACCAACACACTACCTACTAGACCACGGCGACTTCAATTCCTTTAATTAGATGAAATCGCAGTAATCCAGCATACAATGCTACCCTAGCATACACTAAACTTCCTAGCTTTTGACGCGTTAATTCTTCAACTTTGTTTTTTCGCTTACCTAATTACCCAATAACGGTATCCAATTCAAATTCCTGGAACATACATAACTTTCTTAACTGGTTATTACAACCCTTTACTCAGGATTACGACCTACATAGCTTCTCACACCACCCATGTTGTGTTTGTTAATTTTATCCATGAGTGACGGGACCTACAGTTTAAAGTCGATTCCGAACAATAAGTTTTTGAGTCACATTTCATGGCAATTTTGTTTACTCTCAGAGTTTTTGGCAGAAGTCTTTTAGGGTCAGTAAGTCGCCGCAAGAAATATTTTTTCATATTTCGTTTTGTTCGACATGTCTGAGCTGAGGTTTGATCCACGGCCTTCACGTCTCATAAGCCAACACTTTACTCATTAGAGTACGGGGACTTTATTATCACGCTCATGCACTTAGAATGTTCTCCAATGATTTGTGCATAGCTTGTAATGGCAACGAAGGATATATTCTTTGTCATTGTACTGCACTTAAGGCCGTGATACATACATACATACATACATAATTGGTCACTACATCCCTTTAGGCGGGATTACGACCTATGTAGCTTCTGACACCACTCATGTTGTGTGTGTTAATTTTATACATGAATGGCGGGATCTACATACAGTTTAAGACCGACTCTGAACGCCAGATTTTTTCGAGAAACTTTTCATTACAATTTTATTTACTCTCCGAGTTTTTGCTATTAATCTGCTGAGAGGAAGTCGCCGAAGAAATATTTTTTTACATTCGTTTGATGTCTGACCTGGGGTTTGGATCTTAGCCTTACGTCTAATAAGCCAAAAACGTTTCTCACACCACATATGTTGTATGTGGTAATTTTATCCATGAGTGGCATGAACCTATCGTTTAAAGTTGAATCCGAACGATAGATTTTTGAGAAGCTTTTCATGGCAATTTTATTTACTCTCAGAGTTTTTGCTAGAAAGAGGAAATATTTTTTCATATTTTCGTTTTGTTCGACATGTCTGAGCTGGGGTTTGAACCGTGACCTTACGTCTAATAAGCCAGAACACTACTTACTAGACTACGGGGACTTCATAACACACGCTCATACGCTGAGGATATTCCGCAATGATTTGTGCAGAGCTTATAAGCACAACGAAGAATGTAGAGAATATATACTATTGACCGGCACTTAAGGTTCTGAGATAAACAGTTTTTGACACCCAGAATGTATCGGTAGAACTTCGACAGCCAAACGAGATTCAAGTAAAATCTATACTTTGGCAGTAGCATCTTCTCTATGTCAGAAATTTACGGTACAATAGGCAAAATGGTTTTAAAATGGAGCCCTTAATAAAATCCAAAGATGATATTTTGTTGAGAATACAGTTTATGACATCTGCTTTAAGTGTAAAAACCCTCTGATGTTTCTTTTAATACGCAATAGTCATAGAAAACATTACAAAAGAAATTTAATTATTTCCACCTTGAAAAATGTTACTATTGTGCCTGCCTATACAATCAATAATTATTTCAACTGATATTTCAGTTTCATCTTCAAAAAAAAAAAAAAAAAAAAAAAAAAAAAAAAAACAGAAGTTCAATTCAAATCTTGAAAAGAAAAGAAGAGAAATTTTACAAATTTCGATATGACGACGGTGTTATTTTCATTCATTTTGATTGAAATTTTGTAGAAAACTTGTGTATTTAATGAATGAAAAAGTAATTTCGATTTTTATGTTCGAACAAAACAAACAAATTCGTTCAGCAATTACGGCAAAATAACAACAAATGAAAAATAAAAATTTCTGTTTTTAAAGCCAATTTAAAAATAAAGTTCACACTACAAAAAAATAATCGAAAACAAAAAACTTACACCCACAAAAATGTTTTAGTAATAACCAAAAAACGTGTTCTGTGCACATACACGTCGTACACTCTAAAGCAAATGAATTTCAATTGTAATAAAATTGAATGAAAAACATTTGGTTTTTGAACTGAAATGAAATGAAATGCCTGCCTCTGTCTGTTTTCAATTTTCATTTTATGCCAAAATTTTAATATTATTTGTTGTTGCAGTCATTGCTGCGCCGTTATTGGCCCAAACCAAACCATCATGAGTGACAGACAGGCAGAAACAAAAATTCGAAAATTTAATTGCAAGTTTTTGTTTTTTTTTCTTCTTTTTCATGTTGATTAAAATCCTATAAAGAACAGTGGAGAAGAGAGGAGAAGCGAAACAAGAATAAAATTGAAATCCTATAAAGTGTATAGCAAAAGTACAAAAGAGTGACATAAAATTGGAACGTAAAATTGAGCAAAGAAGAGATACCCGGTTAATTTCTAACACCGATGATGTGACAGATAAATTGAATTGAATTGCTGCGGATTACATTGGCTTAAATGGGTACGAAAAGAAGGTGTATTGAAGGCAATTTTTATGTGGTTAAGTCACGTCTTTAAAGTTTGCAAAATATGGAGAAAAAAACACGATATAAAACGACTGTATATCAAAGAAAAAATCTATAAACAATGTCATCATAGGGAATACAATTGTCCTTTAAATAAAACAAAATACAATGATGTGTGTGAAGATAAATTCGAATTTAAAAACCAAAGACGCAAACCCACACTTTTAGCAGCGCCACTTCTTGCCTCTAACAGTGTAAACTTTGCTATTAACAGAGCACTGTTAACTGTTTAACAGTGGCAATAAGTAGATTATTCTTCTACTATTGCAGACTATTGACATAAAATATAATTTTCATTATAATCATTATTATATGTGAACAAAATGTAAAGAATGGTTAGTGGGGATGCAGGACATAATTATTCTAGCTATCCCACTACCGCGGTTCGAAAGAGGATACTCTGGACTACCATTTCAATATAGTCTCTCTGGTATGCTATTTCTTATATGTTCCCAAATGGCCACTGATCTTCTAAAGAACTTTCAATAAAAAAATTTCACAATTTTCACAATACCATAGCACTTTATATGGGACTATATTGCTGATTATATTAAGAGGCCTTGGAACCTTCCTTCCTGAGTATGATATGGTACTCAACCTAGTATTTGTTCTAAAATTAGCTTCTAAACAAGTGGGCTTGTTCAGGTGGATATTGTTACACAGCTAACAGTGCTCTGTTAAGGGCAAATTTTGCTCTGTTAACACCAAATGTGGCGCCGCTAAAATTTATGGATTGCGTCTACGATTTTCAAATTCGAATTTATCTATACAAATATAACAAGAAGTAGAACATGCTATATGTATATAGGTTATACCTCTTATCTCTGTTAGACTGTCTATTAAGCAAAGTTATTTTTTTTTTTGCTTCTGATAAATCTTGCATTATTGCCAGAATTACTTGAAATTAATTGGATTGGAAGCATTTCAATTTAATTTTAACTTAAATTTGATCGTAGGGATCTTTGTTTCTTTATCTATTCTTACGGGCCATTACGTAAAGGGTAGGTAAGCGAGGAAACTTCGGTATCATGGGTTAAAGAGTAGGAGAGTATTGTTCACTTCATTTGCTATCAATCTCTAAACTCTTTAAACATTCAGACTTGTTTCCAGCTTGATTTTGATGGAGTCATGTTTTAAATGCAGATTAATTTTGCATTCGGATTGCTTATGTTAGGTTAGCGGACGTGTACTTGTCATTGGGACAAGTACAATACTCAGAGGACAAAATGATCCATTGTAATACATCCTAAAGGAGAGAGCGAGGGAGAGAGAGGATAATAAAGGACATAGGGACCAGGAGAGGAAGTTGGAAAGGCATAATAAGAAGACGGACGAAAAACACAGAACACAAACAGACAAGCGAGCGCGACTACAACATTGTAGATCTAGCACTTCTCAACCAGTTCAAACTATTAATAAATATTTTATGGAGGGCCTTAATGTGGGTACTCAACAAACGATCCATACCTTCAAAAAGCCCTTGGCCAGGGTCCTCAAAATCTACCTACTAAGGACAGGACAATTACGGAACGGAGGGCTTACCGGACTTATTTATCATTTTCATAAATAACTAGCAGAGCATAATTGCAACTACAAGAGTAACCGCTGTCCAGGATATGAGGCGACAACAAATATAAGCAATTGCAAGGTCATTACCCCTGGCAGTAAATACATTGTGCGCTGCTTATGTCCTCCTAAAGTTGGGAAATTGATGTGAGTCTTGAAGTACAGGCTATCATCAATCCTAATGCTAACATACTTAATGGTTTTCGATAAGTTTGTGACATAGAACATCTTCCATCACTTGGGCTAATCTAAAGATGGTTATACCTCTTATGGTATTATTAGAACAAAACAGAATTCATAATCATTAACAAGGTTATCACCAACATATTGACCGATAAAAAGTCTTAATTTATCTCAAAGCTATTGTACAAGAAATCATTACATGTTAGTGCAATTAGACATAAGTTTTTACTAATTTTGATGCAATGTTTTTATGTTTATGTCCTCAAAAATATTTGCGATAGTGTAAGATTAAGGACTATTATTACAAATTGACGTTAAAGTTAGGTTTAGTTAAAGGTAACTTTAGCTAAAGTGAACTTTAAAGTCACCCTTTAACTTCTTGTCGTTGTACCAACCTACAGATAAAATAAAGTTAACTTTTTCAACAATATGGCAGTGCTTGAGCAATGTCGATAACACATTTGCCAAATTAAGGAATTTTTTTTTAAACGCAGTGGCAACGATGAGGTTCTCTTTTGTTATGTTTGCTCATTCTGTTTATATATAAAGTTGCCATATTGGAAATAATATTTGTATATGTATGGCAAGTTCAGACATAAACCTAACCTTAAACCTTATCTTATTGTCCACTTATAATAATGAAAAACAGATAATTTGTCCGTTAAAATCCTGCCTTTAGTTAAAGGCAAGTTATAATAATGGCCCTAAAAGTTACAAGTAGGATAATCTTCACTTTAGCTTAACGCTCACTTTAACCTTATTGTCCACTTATAAAAATGAAAAACAAATTATCTGCCTGTTAAAATCCTGCCTTTAGTTAAAGGCAAGTTATAATTATGGCCCTAAATAGCAGAAATTTGTTGGGTTCAATAAGTTGATTTAAGGCATTACAATCATCATTTTGATTAAAATACCAACGAAATACCGAAATAATAGTTTTATTTTATGAAATAGAAACACAAATTTTGAAGATATGCCCACCGTAGGGCATTTAATGCCACTAAAAACGTACCATGAATTTTAAATGAAAATGAAACAAAAAATTTAGAAAAAAAATAAAAGTTGGCACAAATTGATTACAAATTTCGATTTGGACATACGTACACCACCTGTATTCATGTCAAGGTTAAGTTAATGAAACGGAAAATAAGATTAACAGATTAAAATATAAAAAAGGAAAACAACAACAACAACTAACAAAAATATATAAGTGTTGTAAAAATAAATTTCATTTACAACCAAAAAAATGCAAATTAAACTGTCTATTTGCTAATGATGTTCAATTGTTTAAGTCGCCTAATTTTTTGTATCAACGATAATGTCTTCTTGATGGCATTTTATTCGAAGGCCTTTCAATAAAATTTCAAATATTTTTCCCCGCCGTTTTCTTTTAAACAAAAAGAAGAAAAGAAATAAAAGAATAAAATCAAATAAAAATGGCGCAATAGATTAACAAAAACGCCACTAAATTCTTTCAATTTAATGTTTAGGCATGTAAATAATATAATGGACTGGGACTTTGAGATGTTGTCTTTAGCTGTTTGATGGCTACAGCAAAGTGAAGTTGGCTGCATTACTTAGTTACTTACTTCATTAATTGGCCATTCACAACCCGATTAACGAATTTCGGCCTGCCTTAACACATCCTTCCAGGCGCATCAGCTTTTTGAGCGCCTAAGCCAGTTGGTCACACCAATAAATGACAGGGCTTCCTCGATTTGGTCCTTCCAACGCTAACAAGGTCGTCCTCTTCGCTGACTTCCGCATATCACCGCATCAAATATTCGTTTTGCCGAAGCATCCTCCTCCATTCGAACGACATGGCCGAGCTAGCGCAGCCACTGGATGTTAATACGGTGCACAACGTCTATGTTGTTGAGGAGCTCATACAGCTTACTGTTGGATCGGATGCGGAAATCATCGCCAACTCACACTGGACCAAAGATTTTGCGTAGTACTTTTCTCTCGAACACTCTCAAGGCCACTGCATCAGTGCTTAATAGGGCCCATACCTCTGCGCCATAAAGAAGTACGGCGAGGATGAGCGTCTCGTAGAGTTTTAATTTTGGAGTATGAGAGAGGTCTCTGCTACTCAATTGCCTATTGAGACCATAGTAGCACCTATTAGCAAGAGTGATCCTGCGCTTGAACTCCAGACTGACATCATTTTTGGTGGTAACGGCAGAGCCAAGATAAGTAAATTCCTTGACTATATCGAAAGTATAGTTATCGGCCGTGATCTGAGATCCAATACGCCGCCACGTCTTTACTTGTCGATAACATATTGTTTCGTTTTTACCTTTTTAAAAACGTTTAAATATGAGTTCGTTAATTGCAAACAAAGTAAAAACAAATATATGTTTAATTTAAGTGAAACTCTTTATTCTTTACACTACTTTTGTGTGCTACCGTATACAACTTAACGATACAACAATAATAATCTGTTTATTCACTTCACTAGTTCACACAAGTATTCACTGGATCTTTACAACCGCGACATATTTTGTTCACACGCAACTTCACACAAGGCTGACTGAATTCTTACTGACTGCCGCCTGCTTTGTCCAGCCCTTTTATAGTCCGACACAACCAGTCTAACGAACAGTCTTGAAGTGGAAGGTTCGTGATCTCGCCTTCTCGAGAGCTCTATTGCTAATACATTGTTCTTTGTATACTTTGCTTATGTTGTCTTTCCCTTTTTGTCACATACATGTTGTTGTTGGTACCAGGCGCAACCAGGTTCGTTGTACATATGTGTGTGTGCAGCTTTAGATAATCAACACGTTCATTGTATTCTTAGTGGTAGTGTGTATTTGTATCGTGTGACTTTGTGTTGGTGTAGCTGGTAGCTTTTGTTTATCGTTTTTATTGTTAAACGATATTAGGTCGTTTCGATTTATGTAACAATATACTTCGTTTTGGCCTCATTTACTGCCAGACCAGGAGTTGGCAGCATTACGGTTGCAATATAGAGGGAGCATCGGGTTTTGTATTGAATCCTGTTAGAGACTTTTACAAACATACATAACATAATTGCTCACTACAACCCTTTAGTCAGGATTACAACCTAGATTCTCACACCCCTAATGTTGTGTGTGTTAATTTTCCACATGAGTGGCGTGACTTACAGTTTAAAGTCGATTCCTAACTACTGATTTCCATGGCAATTTTATTTACTCTCAGAATTTTTGCCAGAAATCTGCTGAGAGAAAGTCGCTGAAGAAATATTTTTTCATATTTTCGTTTTGACGTCTGACCTGGGGTTTGAACCGAGGCCTCACGTCTAATAAGCCAACACACTACCAACTAGACTACGGCGACTTCCAAAAGGCACTCATTTTATTACCATTTATACTGAGTACTCTACAATACACACGAAAAAATCATTAAATTACTCTAATCACAGCGACCAGTGTTCTATCCTTATATGTAATCTAGTAGACTATGTTTATCTTCGGGTCAGAAACCTTTTCGAAGTGCTATGTGGACTTCTGGAGGCAAAAACTAAATTTCTGATTTTGTAAATTTTAATTGTTTCCGTTGAAATTGGCTAAAATACTTTAAATTACTGCAGCCCTTGCGCTGACCAACTTCCCCCTCCTTGGATCGGAGAAACTTGGTCAGTGCAGAGGCTGCGTTCACCTGTGGCATCACAACGGGCCGCTATGCGTGCTCAAGTGAGCTTTTTGGTAAATTAAAGCTACCATGCTAACTTAACCTAACCTAACTTTAAATTAACTTTTTGTTTAGCTCTTTCAAACGTTATTGATTTTTTTTAATTTTGTCTGCCTTCTATTTAAAATTTTACTTCAATTTTACTCTTCCTCTCCCTCCTTACTACAGGGTTAAATAATTAATTGAAATTTTGTAACCGAATGTGTACAAAATGTTGAAATATTTTGCCTATTTAACCAATTCAACTCATTAACTTTCTTTTTAAAAGAAAACTTTACTCATTTTCATTAAAAAAAAAAAAAAAAAAATTCAAGGAAAAGTTTACCTAGCAATTCATTTCGTCTCTGCAAGTGAAACAATTTCGAAAAGTATGAAGAGGAGGACTCTCTTGAAGAGGAAACAAATTAAGTTGCTTTGTAGTTTACATTGGAATTTCCGGCATCTGCATACAGTCGATAACAAATGTATACATACTATACCATATACTATACAAATAAATAACATTCAGTTTTATTTCATTTCTTTGTCTCTTTCGCTAAGTATTTTTGTTTCTTTTCTTTTCAATGACAAGAAACTTGTATATTTCAAGTGCTAATTATTTATTTATACAATACGTACGTACTTATTTAATTATTTTTAAATTTCTTATCAATTTTTCTGATCTATTTTAGACTCAATGACAAATTGTGTTCCCAGTCACAACACACTGTCAATTTGTTTGCATTTCTTATGGGATTTTTTTCCATTATTTACACTGTGGCGTTTGTTTAGACGTCATTTTTAAGAGATAGCGGCGACAACGAGTGTGATTAGTGACTATCAGTTGCAGTAGACGCAGTATTATAAAGAGGTTTTAAGACCAAGGATTTAAATTTAATAAAAAAAATTATTTTTTATGTATTTATTCGCATGTGAATAAATGGAATTTGAATTTGAAAATCCAAGACGCAATCCATAAATTTAAGCAGAGCCACATTTGGTATTAACAGAGCAAAATTTCCTGTTAACAGAACAAAATTTGCCCTTAACAAAGCACTGTTAGCTGTTTAATATTATTTATCTGAACAAGCCTACTTATTTAGAAGCTAATTTTAGGAAATACTCAAGGTCCATGAGGACCATGCTATATGCAAAGGAAGATGTCAAGGCCTCTTAATATAATCAGCAACATAGTCCCATATAAAGTGATATGCTATTAAGAAAATTGGCTTTGAAAATATCAATTTTTTGCTTGAACATTCTCTAGAAGATCAGTGGCCATTTTGGAACATATAAGAAATAGTACACCATACAGACTATATGCAAATGGTAGTCCAAAGGGTCCTCTTTTGAAACTTGGTAGTGGTATAGCTTTTGAGAGTTGAGAGTTTGAATTTTTGAAAAATCGATTTTTAGCCAAAAATATATGAAAATTCTCTAGAAGATCAGTGGCCATTTTGGGAACATATAAGAAATAGTACACCATACAGACTACTTATATGCAAATGGTAGTCCAGATGGTCCTCTTTCAAACCGTGATAGTGGACTAGATGGAATAACTTTCAGAGTTAAGGAAATTTCCGTCCTCTACCTCCAACAAATCAACACTTATTCACAAATAATAATGATCATAGTGAGAATTAAATTTTATGCCAATATTCTGTAATAATTAGGAAGCAAAAGACTAATACGGTGTTCAGATATGCACCATTATTAGGTAAATCGCAATAAACGCCCTTATTGAGCTCAATATTTCATATAAAGTCTCAATTAATTATTGCGCAATAAATACGCAAATTGTTATAATATTGAGTAAAACTTAAAATGCAACACTGTCATAAGTATGTTTAGTGCGCGTATTACAATTATTCGAATACTTTCTGTTGATATTTGACAACTCAAATGTCAACAACGACAAACAAAAACAAAACAAAATAAAAACAATGTTGTTGTGAAGCAACCAGCTGTTTTGTTTACCAGCTGCAAATGAATATTGAATAAGCAGCTGAACTGCATATATCATTATGTCTGAACACTTAAAATATTGTACTCAATAAACCGTATATTGAGTCAATAAAAGTGCATATCTAAACATAGTATAATCTACTTATTGCCACTGTTTAACAGTTAACAGTGCTCTGTTAATAGCAAAGTTTACCCTGTTAGAGGCAAGAAGTGGCGCTGCTAAAAGTATGGGTTTGCGTCTTGGGTTTTTAAATTCGAATTTATCTGCACGCACATTTTATAAGCGGCAAATGTGATTACAGGTCCATCCAGCTTTCTTGCCTTATTCTCATCCGATTTTGGTTTTAGGAATTCAAACATTTTGTCTTTTGCTTCGATTTTTATGTCTGACTTAAGTTTTATAGAGCTTGACTTGTGCTGGTCGTCTAAATTAGGAAAATATATGTTTTTGAACTTGCCTCTAGACGACCATGAAACCTGTGCCTCTGTGTGTAGGTTACTCCAAACTTCGCCTAACTTCATTCATTCATGCTAACTTATATTGTGTTGGTGTTCTGTACACTGTTCTGGCTGTTGTTATTCGGTTTAAATATTTGCTTTCATACTTCAAGTTGATTTTATTTATTCAACAGAAAAAAGAAAAAAAAAACATTCAACATTTGCAGGCAGTAGTTGAAGGTAAAACTTTAAAGCAAAACCAAAAACGTTATAAATTATGAAGTAATACTCATAACTGTGGGTTGAATACATACAATCGCTACCATATATACATATGTACACAAACTATAAAGTACTTGAAAAATACTTACAAATACAAAAACAAGAACAAATTTCGAAAATAAAAAAATTTTAATTTTCAAAATGGCTTCATGGAACTAACAAATCCTATTTTTTTATTCCCTTTTCAGAATCCACTACAGACATTTCGGTGAATGACTTAAGCTCTGCAAATTCAGCCACTGCCAAAACTAGCTGCCAGCAACAACATCAACAACAACAACAAGAACCCTTAACGAAACCTACACAAACAAGAAAATTACCAAAACGCTATCAGGGTCATCATCCCCATTTTCATCATCATACAGCACCGGCTTATTATACAGATCTCCATCTCAAGATCCATACGCCTGAAGCAAAAGATTCGGTAAATGAAAATTATCAGAGTGTGTATCGCACACCATCAAAGCTAATCAAAGACGAGCATCAATTTCCTAAAACAGCAACAGCTACTTTGGCGGCACCACTACCGCTCAGTCCTACGCAAAAGTCTGCCAGAGAGGGCGAGAAATTGGAAAAGTCCGGATCGTTTTTTCGTGGGGCCCCACCAAACCAGCACGAACAACGACAGCAGCAGAGTCGCAACGATTGTTCATATATGCCATCAAGCAGCGTATTGCTGAAGCCTACCAAAGGTAATAGTAGTTCTCCTTGTGAATTCATTGTAAACGCTGAAAATCTGCCATTGACCGGTCCAGCCGATGGCAGTGTAGTATTTGCTTGTACCAATTTTAAACCCTGTGTTACAGCCGAACAACCACCACCAGTAGTAGCAGTAAATCGTAGTCGCAATAGCCAGCGTTTCGCCAGCCGTAAACGTGCCGTGCGCGTGCGCAGTGAATCGCGTCCGATTAGTGCTCTGTACGATATAATATGCAAAGAGAAGGGTCTCGATATAGCCACCACCACCACCAACGACGAAGATTCTTCAGCCTCACATAGTCGCGAAGAAGAAAAATCCTCAATACCACGTACGCGTAGATCTCATTCCCGATCAACATCACGACCCACGAAATCTAGCCTGAATACGACGAATATGTCTGGTGCCCTAGGCAATAATAACTCATCGGGTGGTGATCAGCCACAACACAGATCTCTGTTGCCGCAAAAGCAAAAGCGTCACGATAAATATTCGCCAAACACAATTTGCATTAATGATCTCAGCGATGATGATGAGGACAGTGAAACCAATCGTTTAGAGGGTGGTTGTTCACGTAAAAACTTTCGCTTGCGTAATTCACATAGAAAAGTCAATCTATGGGATGAGTTGGAACAGGCCAAATCCTCATCCTTGCCGCCGGGCTTGGCGAATGTGGGAAAGTTTACAGAAAACCCAGACAACAGTCATGATTCATTAAATGTTAAACCAGAATCCTTAGTTAGTGTTAAACAATCTGCACCACCACCACCACCATCATCATTATCAAATCCATCATTATCATCAAGTAACGCTTTAAGTGTAGAACCCATTCACATGCATTTGAGTAGTCGCTCATTACAAGAGTCACAGTCACAGTTACAGTCGCAGTCGCAGCCTCAACCAGAGCAACGTGTATTAGCGGCTTCACCCAAAACCGATCGTTATACACGGAAACATCGCCGATTGCGTGATGAGAAGCCTAGACGTCATACGGATGGTGCCATAAAATTGTATCCATCTCAGCTAAACGATAACGAAGATTATGACAGTGAAGTCGATGATGATGTTCATTGTAATAATGGCTCCGCTAATCATCCTCCCGATCATACTTCATCATCTTTGTTGTATCATCATGATTTAAATGGTGCCGGTCACGATTTTCATAATTTAGCTGCTAATGCTGCAAATGCTAAAAGGTAAGTGATGCTTTTCTTAGCCATAGTTGTAGCCATAGTTGTAGTCATAGTTGTAGTTGTAATTGTAATTGTAATTCTAGTTGTATGTATGTATGTAGTCCATTACCAAGAGTTTTCTTCTCCTCCATAATCGTTTAGCTAGTCTCTTTGCCTTTATAATTTTGTAATTATCCTTGAACTTGAATATGTACATACGTTTAGATTTATGTTCTCGTACAATTACATGGTTTTGTTAATTTAATGGAAAACTATTATCAACTACAAGCAATGTAAAGGCATTGAACTTGAAATTGTTTTTATGTTTTCTTAATTAATTTCATTTAATTGTTTATTTTGTGAACATTAATTCTTTTAATTAAAACTTTTCTTTCATTGAAAATCTCAATCTTAATCAAGTGAATATCCATGACTTTCAAGCATTTTCTGGGAATCGTCGTAATTCTTTCGATGTAGAACAGGCTTCGTTTATAGACTGCTTTGCAGCTGCTTTTTATCTGCCAAATGGTTATCAATACAGTTTTGCAGACACTATCGCTACTACAACGGATTTTCCTCGGATTAAGAGGGCTTGTTCCCGACAATTATGTATTCGTACGCAACACTCATCTCTCACGCAGAGCACATCCGTTTGTGGTCGATTGGCCCGACAGAATTCACACCAGAGATCAGCAAGGAATGGTTTTTTGCTTCTCATAAGCACTCATGAAATTTTAATATAAATGAGTATACAATATTGAAATTTAACTATGTATTCTGATGCATTCGTACTCACTACAACGTTGATTTATAAGTACAGGTTGCAATGAGTGTATGCGTACAACGTTGACATCAAACTCATACCATTCGAAATATGTTTGATTCATAAGCCTAATCATTTAGATTCATAACTTTAGAAAAATACTCTTATAATACTTATAAATGATTCGATTCATACTTATTTTGTGATTCTTGTATATGCTTTGTTATGGAGAGGAGAAATCGACATCATATGTACGTGTTTTTAAGTAGGAATATGATCAGTATTTCAAACTTTGAATATGAATTGAGGTTCCATGATGTGCAAAGAAGTATTAGGAATTATGAG
This sequence comes from Sarcophaga variegata, assembly GCA_932273835.1. Classification (NCBI taxonomy): domain Eukaryota; kingdom Metazoa; phylum Arthropoda; class Insecta; order Diptera; family Sarcophagidae; genus Sarcophaga; species Sarcophaga variegata. Next base: position 110,664,014 of record OW026362.1, on the reverse strand, counting down.
TATGATTCGATTCTACTCATCTTTTGGAATACTCATTGCTGATCTCTCATTCACACTGCATTACAGACGAAATTCGTTCTCTAGTCGCTCTATCCGTATGTAGAACTCCCTTCTTGCAAACATCTTTCCTGTCACTTATAAAACAAAGAGATTTAAATATGTGTGTGAAGATAAATTCGAATTTGAAAATCCAAGACGCAATCCTTAAAATTTTAGCAGCGCCACATTTGGCGTTAACAGAGCAAAATTTTCTCTTAACAGAACAAAATTTGCTCTTAACAGAGCACCTTTAGCTGTTTAATAGCATTGATCTGAACAAGCCCACTTATTTAGAAGCTAATTTTAGGACAAATACTAGGTCCATGAGTACCATATAATATTTAAGGAAGGTTCCAAGGCCTATTAATATAATCAGCAACATGATCTCATATAAAGTGATATGGTATTGAGAAAATTGGCTTTGAAAATATCAATTTTTTCATTGAAAATTCTCTAGAAGATCAGTGGCCATTTTGGAACATATAAGAAATAGTAGACCATACAGACTATATGCAAATAGTAGTCCAGAGGGTCCTCTTTCCATGGTAGTGGGAGGGCTGGAATAATTTTGAGAGTCGAGGATATTTTCGTCCTCCATCCCCCACCAGCCATCCTTTACATTTCAACACTTTTATTCACAAATAATAATGATCATTAAGAGAATTAAATTGTGTGTCAATAGTCTGCAATAATTGCAAAGTAGAACACTAATCTGCTTATTGCCACTGTTAAACAGTTAACAGTGCTCTCTTAATAGCAAAATTTTACCCTGTTAGACGCAAGTAGTGGCGTTGCTAAAAGTAAGGGTTTGCGTCTTTGGTTTTTAAATTCCTATTTATCTTCACACATAATTTAAATCTATTGTCCACAAACACTACTCCCTCTTTCCTCCGTCCCATAACATATTTTCCTAGTTCCAATACTATGAGTAGGAGCCATTCCCCTATATGGAGTGGGCTATATGTTGGATTCTTCGAAGCTTTCTAAGCAAGTGCATTCGATTTTAGAATTTCTAGTTCAAATTACTTGCAATGCCACCTAGATAAACGTGAAATTTCTTTAAACGTAAACCTGATTAAAGGATTGTAATGAATCCAAATTCCTAACTTAGGGAACTCTTGCTTCTAGGTTACAATCCTGACTGAAGGTAGTAACCTTTCCTGCCATACAAATTATGCGGTCATTCGCCTATTAAGTAGTGCTAGAACTTAACAAGTAGTTGGAAGTTCTAAGGTAATAGTAAACCTCAAACCTTCCCATCTCTTCATAAACCAAGGCTTTTAATCTTTTTCGAAAGTTTAGTCAAAGGAAGCTTAGAAGTCGCCGTAGTCCAGTAGAAAGTCTGTTGGCTTGTTCGACGTGAGGCCTTGGTTCAAAGCCTAGGGGTCAGACATCAAAACGAAAATATGAAAAAAATATTTCTCCGGCGACTGCCTCTCAGTAGATTTGTGGCAAAAACTCTGAGAGTAAAAAAATTGTCATTGAGAAGTTTCTCAAAAATCTGTGGTTCAACTTTAAACTGTAGGTCCTGGCACTCATGGATAAAATTAACACACACAAGATGGGTGGTGTAAGACGCTAGGCCGTAAACCTGATTAAAAGGTTGCAATGAATCCGAATTCTTAACTTAGGGAACTCTTGCTTCTAGGTTACAATCCTGACTGAAGGTAGTAGCCTTTGCTGCCATCCAAATTATACAGTCATTCGCCTATTAAGTAGTGCTTGAACCTAACAAGTAGTTGGAGGTTCTAAGGTAATAGTAAACCTGAGACCATTATACCTCTTCATAAACCAAAGCTTTTTATCTTTTTCGAAAGTTTAGTCTGTTGGCTTATTCGACGTGAGACCGTGGTTCAAAGCCCAGGTCAGACATCAAAACGAAAATATGAAAAATATTTCTACGGTGACTTCCTCTCTCAGCAGATTTCTGGCAAAAACTCTGAGAGTAAATAAAAATTGCCATGAAAAGTTTCTCAAAAATCTGTCGTTCTGAGTCGACTTTAAACTGCAGGCCCCACCACTCATGTATAAAATTAACACACACACCATTAGTGATGTGAGAAGCTAGGTCGTAATCCTGATGAAGGGGTTGTAATGACCAATTATGTTCTGTATGTAGTCAAAGGAACATTAAAAGTATTTTTATTTCTGGTTTGGCAGCTGAATACTGCCGTTCAGGACTTAAATTAGTACGTCCAAGGGCGGTAAAGTTCTGTTGCATTTATTCTACACGAGAAAGCCTCTGATAAAGAGAAGAGATCAATATGCTCAAACGCTTGTAAGACTTTTCCAACATACTTTAAGTCTCCACCAATATTTGTTAATTAAGGGGGATTGCCACTTCCTCTCTAAATCTGAAACTTTTTGTCTGCAGTGGAAATTAATTTTTTTTGTGGACTGCCCAAGGCATGTTACGTTTAAATTATTGGGCTATTTAACTATGCATTTAAGATCATAAATTCCCACAATGTCCATGCCATCCCAACCTCCACTACAAATTAGATAACCTGACGCACATTTTGTTCATTCGCAAAGCGGATCTCTATTACACAGAAATTTTTCATTTTCATTTTTAATTGCTAATTGCAGCCGTTTTTGATCAAAATGCTCAGTGCAGTGAAGTGAAGTGAGTGGTAGTTAATAAAATGAAATTACTTTTTCGTTTAATTAACTTTTCCTTTAAAATCCGCTTCACTTTCAATCCACTACTCAAATGTGGTCTACGCAAACCAAAAGCAAACCAAAATCCCGTCATATTCGCCATATATGCGAATGGGGAAGAGAAGAAATGACAACAACGGCAACAACAACAACAACAACAAAGTAAAAATTAAAAATAAAAATAAAACCAACAACACCCATTGATTTCTTTGAATTCGCATTTCTAAACATCATCATTATTGTTGTTGTTGTTGTTGTTGTAGTTATTGTTTTCGCCTTAAACAAGCTTTAAGACAAATTAAGGTGTAACCAATAATGCCAACCAACCAACCAACCATCCATCCAAACCATCCATCTATTGATCTCTTGAAGAGCCAACGACACTTAACGCTTTTAAAAATAACAACAAAACCAAGAAAGAAAACACAAATCATTTACCGCTTTTGCCAGCCAGCCAGCGCCTAGCCTTATGATGTTGTTGTTTTAGTCGATGTTGTTGTCATGTCTCATAAAAATATAAATTTTTTGTTGTTGTTGTTGTTTTTTCTTCCTCTATTTTGTACAAATTTGTATCTTCATTCCGGTACATGATCATTTATATGCAAAATTAATAGTTTCACGCACTTGTTGAATGAATGGTATGTGTATCATGGTTTTTTTTTTCTGTGTGTATGGGAAAAGATCCCCATATGCACAGTGGACTGGGTGGGGTAAAAAAGTAAGCGAAAAAGTTAGTCTCGTTTTCATATTCGATAGAAGGCAATGAAAAGTACGTAAAATGGGTTCGCATACATATTCCCTATTAAATTTAACGGATAGCGTAGTGTGTTCGCTTATTAGACGTATGGCCGCATTTCAAATCCCAGCCCTGACATATCCAGTTTTCTGAGAAAATTTTTTGTAAAATAAAATTATCATAAAAAGTTTCTCAAAAATCTGTCGCTCTAATGGTTATTGACTTGCCCTAGTCTAATAGGTAAGGCATCGGTTCAAATCCCAGCCCGGGCATCTCCAGTTATCTGCCAAAAACTCTGTAAATTAAATAAAATTTCCATGAAAAGTTTTTTAAAAAATCTGTCTTTCGGAGTCGACTTCAAACTGTAGGTCTCGCCACACATAGATAAAATTTACACACAACATGAGTGATATTGGAAGCTAGGTCGTAATAATAACTTATGTTGTGTGTGTTAATTTTATACATGAGTAGCGGAACCTACAGTTTAAAGTCGACTCCGAACGACAGATTTTTTTGGGAAACTTTTCATGGCAATTTTAATTAGTCTTAGAGTTCTTGCCAGAAATCTGCTGAGAGAAAGTCGCCGCGGAATATTTTTATATTTCATTTTGTTTTAAATATTTTTGGGGTTTGAACCCTGGCCTCACGTCCAATAAGCTAAAACACTACCTACTAAGACGACGTCGACTTTGCAAATATTATTTCTATATACGTATTCCGTATTCAAAAATGTTTAAGGTTGACGAATTAATTTTTTCGAACTAAACGTTGTGATTAGAAACCCTAACCATTTCTATTAATTGTACAACATAGTTGAATAAATAAATTGGTCGTTTCATTCATATTTTTCGATTCTTAAACGAATTGACTTGTAAATTGTTCTTGTAACATTGTGTTGGTTGTCGGTTAAATGAAAATCAAATTTTGTTGACTTTCAACCAACCAACGACCGATCATTGGGGAACAATTGATTGTATAGTTTGATTAAGGGCCATGATTACAGTTTGTCCTTAACTAAAGAGAGGATTTTAAAAGGTAGATAAATTGTTTTCCATTATTATAAGTGGACAATAAGGTAGAAGTTAGCGTTAAGCTAAATGGAGGATCATTTTACCGGTAACTTTTAAAGTTAAGTTTAAGTTTGAACCTATATTATGTATTATTTTCAATATGGCAAATTCAAATATAAACAAAATAAGCAAATACCACCAAAAAAAGAAGCCCGTCGTTGCCACTGCGTTTAAAAAAAAACTTGTTTAATTGAGCTATGTTATCGACATTGCTCCGGCACTGCCACGTTTTTGAAAAAGTTAACCTTGTTTTATCATTAAATTGTAATAACGAAAAGAAGTCAAAGGTGACTTTAAAGTTCACTTCAGCTAAAGTTACCTTTAACTAAACCCAACTTTAACGGCAAGTTGTAATAATGACCCTAAGTTGTACAACCAATCGCAACATATAAGGGCACATGCTTAAAGGTCTTTACTGCTTCAAAATCAAATGTTTCAATAAAGGAATCCATTATAAGAATGACTTGGTAGCCCTCACTTGGTACCCGCCAGAAATTGAGCAACTCGGCTAAGAATTTTGAATACACCCACCATATAGCTTGTGGATGGTGGTCTGGTCTGAAATCATGTTAGTATACTGCCAGCTGACATTTTTCCAAAGCAAAACGAAAATATCTTTAAACGCTATTGGAAAAAGACTAGAAAAACTGTAAAGAAGATCTGTTGACTTGCTGTTTAACTATATCGACTCTATGAGCACCTAATAATTGGAAATTTCTCTTATGCTCGTAGCTTGATTATGTATTTGTACGCTTTTCGTATAATCAAGATTTAATAGCCATGATTCATAGATTCAATGCCTTTTTCAATCTTTAATCTCACAATTGAAAAGAACAACAAAAAAATTTTTTTTTAAATTTTTCCACATCATCCCACTGTGCTCAAGCAGCACAGTTGATTTATAAGCATACCCACAAAACACAAAAGGTACACACATGTGTTTACCCCCCAAGTACAATACTATGGACGACTAGAAAAAATATCGTTTGTGTTCAACGGTTGTTGTAAATCAAGAAAAACAACAGCAATCGTATACGTACAGATGACAAAACACCTTAAAAGCCAACAGAAATCTCTCCATTACCCATCATCATTAAAAGCGAACGAACGAACGAACCGAACGAATACAACATCAACCGTTACCGGTTTATTTAGATGCGAAATGAAAATAAATAATTAAATGGTACTACTTTTCATATTTAAATTTAAATATTTTTTTATATTTTGTTTTTAATTTTGTTTTCATATTCATATTCAAATTGAAATTGCTACGCTTTGCTTTCTACATATAAAAATATGACTTGATTTCACACACAATAATGCACTGCAGATGGGTTGGTATGCTAATGGCAATAGATTTTCTTCTTTCATATGCAAAATACTAGATTTGACTTTAAATTTTAAATATTGCTTAGGGTTGCCAAAATGTGTGTGAAGATAAATTCGAATTTGAAAATCCAAGACACAATCCTTAAATTTTGAGCAGCGCCACATTTGGCATTAACAGAACAAAATTTGCTATTCACAGAGCACTGTTAACTGTTTAACAGTGGCAACTGTTCACACTATTCCCTATCCACGGAATACCATGCCGCATTGAGAAATCTGCATGACTCTTTTCTAACAGGGCCGCTACACTTTGGTTGTACAACATAGCTGAATAAACATGTTGGTCGTTGCCTTCACAAGTTTCGATTATTCAATCAGTTTGACTTGCAAATTTTTCTTGTAATATCATGTTGATCCTCGATTAAATGAAAATCAAAATTTGTTGATCTTCAGCCAGCCCTCCAACGTTGTAATTGCTGATACAGCGTATTTAAGTTGTAAAACCAATCACAAAATGTAGAGGCCGCATAAGTCTGCGTAGTTCATGATTTCGCTAGAAAGGTCTTCCCATATTCTTCTAAAATTTGAAACATTTAGAATTATTCTTCCGTCAGGGGGTTCGAAACCAAACTGTTATAGAATTTCCATTTCGGATTCCTAGCATTTCAATCGCTCGAGTTTTAATGCTCGTCATCCCTGGTACATAGAAGTATATTTCGAATGCTTTTCCAATCCTGACTTTGAGAGAGCAAGGATTACATTCACTCCCTTTTTTCGTACTCTTCACGGCCGGCCTTCTCTGAAATCTTCCTTCCAAATCATCCTGAAGACCGGTACCATTTCCCTGGAGCAAGAGCGAAACAGTTTGAAGGTGAATTATTGGTCGTGCTAATCGTATTCTTCCGTGACGTCTTGTAGTACGCTTAAGGGGGCTCTGTTCACTATACGAAGGTTACTCGAATATATTCTTTTTGGCAGTCAGTTGTATAAAAACCATTTCGATCACCAAAAGGGAATCGAAAATGAATTAAAGACATAAAAGGCCGTGAAGATTGTTGTAGAACTTATGGAGACCTTTTAACATTTTTGGGAAGCACTTAAGTAACAAAAAATTATTTTTCTTTTATTAAGGGCCTTTATTACAATTTGCCGTTAAAGTTGGGTTTGGTTAAAGGTAACTTTAGCTAAAGTGAACTTTAAAGTCATCTTTAACTTCACTTTAACTAACTAACTTTAACTAAAGTGAAGTTTAAAGCCAACTTTAACTTCTTTTCGTTATTACAACATACAGATAAAATAAAGTTTTCTTTTTCAAAAATGTGGCAGTGCCGCTGCAATGCTCAATTAAACAATTAATTAAATAATAATGTAAAATAAAGTGAACTTTAAAAGTTAAAGGCAGGATTATCTTCCCTTTAGTTTAACGCTCACTTTTATCTTATTATGTACTCATAATAATGAAAATCAAGTTATCTGTCCGTTAAAATCCAGTCTTTAGTTAACGGCAAGTTGTAATAATGGCCCTAAAATTTTCGTTTAAATTACGGCTTTTGAAAAAGACAAAATTTTCTTAATTTTTTTTATTCTTCAAGGCCTATTTATGGAGCACATTTTTACGTGCCTTTAAAGGTGAGAGAAAGCTTGGAATTCGAATTTAGAATTTAAATTTATTGCCGTACAATAGCACACAACTTTATTTAAAAGTTATGGTCAAACGATATTTCAAAGGCAATAACGTGTGTGATGAATTTTCCCCAATTTAAAAGTGAAATTTTTAACAATTAATTTATTATGGCAACTCTATGTGGCACGTACAAATGTTGTTTGTCACTCAATTTATTTATTTCAGTCATTGTCATAAATTTAACGGCTAATTGCATGAAATTCATACGGGATGGATTTGTTTATTTCAAACTCACGTCGATTTTTTCTAATTCGTTTGCCACAATAAAGGTGAGAATAGAGTAACCCGGTGATAAGACTACGAGAAAAGGTACTTCAGTTTGGACTTGTGGACATGGATATGATTCGATTTAAATACCAGAGTTATATGAGGAAGACAGTCAATTGTCTAGGGAGTGAAATGGTTTGTGTCTGTGTTATTGGTTTGTTTACATATGAGGCTCTCCATAGACAGCAGCAGTTATCATAGCTGTTGGTGTTGTACAACATGTAGGTTTTTTAATGGTTTTAACTTTAAATCAAAACAATTTTCTTTCTCCTTCTTTTGTTTACTTTCAAACACCAAAAGTTTGTTTGTTTGTTTGTTTGTTGGGTTATGAATTATTATTTCCAAATGCATGACAGTTGTCGGTTGTATTACCACAAGGAAATCAAACTGTGCCACACAAATCCAAGAAAACACATTCAAATCGATAAATTATCTTAAAACTGCAAATTGAATGAATTAAGGAACTAAAAATTGTTTGGTTTCGTATTCAGTTTTACAGAAACAGACAATCTCTCTCTCTCTAATGCCTGCCTGTTTTCCCATGTAGGCTGTGGTTTTGGCAAAAAAAAAAGCAAAATCTTGTGGTATCTGCTGCCTGGAAAAGTTGGTTACATTGCATTTGTATGCAGTTGCCTTTGGTAATAAAAAAAAATATGTGACAGTCATTTGCAAGTGGGGAGGAATAAAAGGTCTCCGGCCAAATATTTACACAAATCTCTTCGTGGTGCAAAAAACCACCAAAAGACATGAAAAATTGTGTTTTTTTATTGTTGTATGCAACCATATTTTGCAAACATGCGTGTATGTGTGGTTCACATTGTTTTTAGTCAAATGCAACATGTGTTTGTCAAATGCCGTAATTGCATGATTTTTTTCGCCTGTAATACTATAACAATTCCATCATATTTATTCATTTGGCAAAAATTTTAACTCATCACTCACAGTTGAATACTATGATGGCAAACGAAGAGATGTAGTCCTTGAACTTTATGCAAAAGTCCTTATTAAGACAGGATATAGGAATGGGAAACAGAGATCAGCAATAAGTATTCAAAAAGATGAGTGGAATCGAATCATACTCATAATTTCTGATACTTATACACATTCATACTTATTTTAATATCATGGAACCTCTACTCATGTTCAAAGTTTGAAATACTCATCATATTCATACTTAACAACACATATGATGTTGTTGATTTCGACTCTCTATTACTCAACATATACACGAATCACAAAATAAGTATGAATCGCATACGAACACTAAAGTACTCACTAAAAGGTTGTGTGTTTGCTCTGCTTGCTGCTATGTCTTTTTCGCTTATGTGTCTGTTTTCTTTTTTTTTAATGCAACAACAACTAAGACTGTAAATTTTGATGAATAATTCGCGTCATTCGAATAATTTATAAGTATTTTTCTAAAGTTATGAATCTGAATAAGTAAGCTTGTGAATCAAACATATTTCGGCTGGTATGAGCGTGATGTCTAGGCTGTACGCATACTCATTGCAACCTGTACTTATAAATCAACGTCGTAGTGAGTACGAATGCATCAGAGTACGTAGTTAAATTTCAATATTGTTGACGCACTTATATTCAAAATTCCATGAGTGCTTATGAGTAGCGAAAAAACGACTCATTGATCTCTGATTAGAAAAGCTAGTGGTCGGAAGTAGTAAGGGCTGTTGTCTACATTGGTTACGTACATTTGCCACATTAAACCAACTGTGTACATTTTCCGACTGTTTTTTTCTGTAGAAGCATTTTCCCACTTCTTCATCTATTTGTCTGCAAGACTTTCACAACACTAGTAAACAAAGCTACGGATTTTTTTTAGTACAATGGGCCAATTCGACCTCCGGGTACTGTACTTGTCTTAATTGACAAGTACACGTCCTCCAACCTAAGCTACGGATTAATAGAAACCTTCTTCTCTATGTGTTGACATTTCCCAAAAATTCTTTCTGGTATTCGGCGGCAAACTAGGAATTTTAAAGAATTTTCGGAATTCAATTTGAATTATTTTATGCAAACTTTAGACCATAAACTGCAATATGTTGCAGCATAAATAGTCTTGTAAAGTCGCCGTTGTCTAGTAGGTAGCGTGTTGGCTTATTAGATGTAAGGTCTCGGTTCAAACCACAGGTCAGACATCAAAAATATTTCTTCGGCGACTTCCTCTCAGCAGATTTCTGGCAAAAACCCTGAGAGTAAATAAAATTGGCTTGAAAAGTTTCTCAAAAAATTTGTCGTTCGGAGTCTACTTTAAACTGTAGGTCCCGCCACTCATGCATAAGATTAACACACACAACATAAGAGGTGTAATAAGCAGGGTCGTAATTCTTGAAGGGTTGTGATGACCAATTATGTATGTACATATGTATGTATAAATAGTCTTGTATTTACTATAATGCTTGCTTCTGACTCATGCCTTCGGAATCATTCACTACCATTGTGAAGCATCTTCTTACAATTATTCTTTAAATTTTGGTTCTTTCATGGTTTTCATTCTGCTCGCTTCGCAACAGCAGCTCATGGGTTCTCATGGGCTTATGTTCCTCAAAAACTAGGAAACTTAAAGAAGTGTTCTCGCAATTTATTGCGACCGCCCTTTTTACAAAGCTAAGACCATAGCCATAACAAGCCATTTGTGAATTATGACCAGACTTCTCACACCACCCAAGTCGTGAATGTTATATTATCCAGGAGTAGAGGGACCTACAGTTGAACATCGATTTCGTAATTAGTTAACTCACAGAGCTTTTGTCAGTAAACAGCTGGGTACGTAGCCGTTACAGGCTATTTGTGAGGATTATCGTCTGGCATCCCATACCGCCAAAGTCGTGAGTGTTATTGAACGTCGAATTCGAAGATTTAAGAACCTTTTTATCTCAATTAGTTACTCTCAGAGGGGGAAAGGATCGGCCAGTCTGATGTGCGCCTGTCTAGTAAGTCAGTACAGTAATTGCTAGCCTACGGTGAGTACAATATTATACGATAGACTGGCAAAAGGCAATAGATTGGATTATAAAGGTTTTACTTTGGGGTATAAGGAGTCAGGAGGTTTTCTGGGTGTCATGGTGTGGAATCTGCGGATCTAAATTCCTCATGTTTGTTGTCAAGCACACCGTGATGATTTTCAATAATTTCTTCGAATTATTCTGGCAGTTTTGGGACTTCCAATACAATCGACTTATCATCATCGGTTCTTTTGTTTGAATTTTTATCGAAAGGCGGAGGTAACTTTAAAGTATCGCCTCTTATCACATGACGATCGCGGTGTAGTAGTCGTAGATAGAAAATCCCAACACATATGTTTGTATGTATGCTACATACATACATATGCTATCTATTGCACAGTTATTAGCGAAACCCAATGCCGTTCCACTTTGCAACGCATGTTCTGTCATTTCAACGTCAAATTGTGTCATTTGACAACATTGAGCGCGAGTGTGAGCGTATACATATGTTGGATGTGCATATGTGTGCCAGCAACAAAAAGATTTCCTAAATGCAGACGAAAACATTTTTAATATTTTTTTTGGTTTGCAACATAGAGACCCAGTTGTTACTTTTGCTGCCACACATTGCATCTACAGAATGAATGAAAAAGTGCCAACAAAATCTGTTGCACTAGTTCTGCTATCTCTACTGTGTTGTGTAGGTTTGTGAATTTGTGTGTTTTGTCTGCAATTGACCGCTTTTTTCACGCACTGTATGCACACACTCACACTTCGCATACGCAGAGGAAAGACACATTTAGACAGTTGGACACACAAATGTAAACATTTTTGTGTCACAATGTTTTTATCTTTTTTATTTTTTGTTGTTGTTGTTGTCTTATTTTCTTTTTCTTCTCTCTCGCAACTAACTGTTTATTTGGGTAATCTTGTTTTCATTCGGTTTCTTGGTTTCTTTTTTTTACAAATTAACTCTTTTTGGTTGCTGAAGTATGTTAATTTCTTTCGTTCTCTTTTCTTTTCTTTACTTTTTTCTGTTAATTTCAAAAGAGTTTCTCTTTTATTTTGTATTTTTTCTTTGAGTGACACTCTATGGCGTTTCGTTTTTGTTTTTATCTTTCTTTTATTTTTTGTTTTTATTAGTTTTCTGTCAAGTTTATTTGGTTTTGTTTGTTTTTGTATTATTGTTGGAGAGCGAATAAACAAAAAAAGAAAAGAAACGAACCCCAGTTTACAAAAAAAAAGAAACCGAAATTTAAACCTCTTTAACACTGTTGGCCACTTGCACACATACGTACATCCACACGTACATCTTTTGGGTCCGATCTCGTTTGTTGTGCGAATCCAGTTTCTTACTTCTCTTCTTTTCTCTTTTTCCATTTACTTTATTCGTTCGTTTATTTGTTTTGGCACATTCGTTATTTTGTTTTTTAGATTTCGGCATTGTAAACCTGCGTTTGTTTGTTTTTTTAATATACCGAGTTGCCATCAGACATTTTAAAGCTGGCAAATTCCCACTTAAATGAGTCAGAGAGGAATTTTATGTTAAAATTTTCTTTTAAAAAATATCAACGGTTTAATAAAGATGGTTTCAAGACATGGAAATGAATAGAGGCTTTTCTTAGGAGACATCTGAAAGCGGGTCCTTTTTTCATTCTTATCAAAGGTGATGTTTGAATTCACAGCTCTCGTTGATTAATAAGCCAACATTTACTCAATAGACTGTGGCAACCAACCTTTATAAAGTAATGCCTCCAACAGATTATTTAGGATGCTCTTTGCGATATTTGTATAACGAGATATAATCACCACTTCAGACTTGTAGAAACCATCTCTCGCGTGTTAGAATCATTGCAACATATTGACCGTAAACGGCATGTGTGCAATCGATATTCTTTAATTTGAAATCTATGTTAAATGTTAAACATTCTGTTATTTCGACAGCATCTGACTGCCACAAGAAGCTTAAAACTCTGACAAACATGCATTTGATATTCCTAAACCCAAAAAGCGGTGTACGAAAATCACCAAGACGGTTAAGTTGATTATTTTTAACGCCATAACATAGAATGAAATGGAATTTGATGAAGTGAAGTCGCCGTAGTCGTCTAGTAGGTAGTGTGTGGGTTTATTAGACGCAGAGGCCACTGTTCAAACCCCAGGTCAGACATCAGAACGAAAATATGAAAAAAATATTTCGTCGGCAGCTTCCTCTCAGCAGATTTCCAGCAAAAACTTTGAGAGTAAAAATAAAATTGCCATGTAAAGTTTCTCAAAAAATCTGTTGTTCAGAGTCTACTTTAAACTGTAGGTCCCGCCACTTATGCATAAGATTAACACACACAATATAAGTGATTTGAGAAGCTAGGACGTAATTCTGACTGAAGGGTTGTAGTGACCAATTATGTATGAATGAAATGGAATTTACAAGTCAGTTGTAAAAGAGACAGAACACTCCATGTCTCGTAACTTTATTGGTTATTATCAGAAATAATTATCCTGTGCTTTAGAAATAAAACACACAACGATCTCGCCTGCAAATAGAACTGTTTTAGCCAATCTAGTCCATTGTTTTTACTGCGCCCTTATTTTAGGTGTATAATAGTGGAGCCATGTCCCATTAATGGTTACAGAACATTCCAAGTCTAGAATCTTTATATTGAGCTCCAGGTCGTGGAAAAACCTATAACGAAATAAAAAACACAACTAATCTCAATGATTAGATGTGACTGAGATTTTTATTACACAGTTGCCACTTAACCTCCATGGGATAAGTAGTTAGAAATACAGTTAGCTAGAAAAGAGAACATCTAAATACCACCCTGAATTTAATTGATATAAAAAAAGTTATTAAAGTCGCCGTGGTCTAGTAGGTAATGTGTTGGCTTATTAGACGTGAGGCCTTGGTTCAAACCCCAGGTCAGGCATCTCCAACTAAACGGAAATATAAAAACAAAAATTTCTTCGGCGATTTCCTCTCAGCGGATTTCTGGCAAAAACTCGGAGAGTAAATAAAATTGCCATGAAAAGCTTCTCAAAAATCTGTCGTTCGGAATCGACTTTAAACTGTACGTCCCGCCACTCATGTACAAAAATTAAAGCACACAACATAAGTGTGCGCACAGTAAGAAACTAGGACGTAATCCTGACTAAAGGGTTGTAATAACCAATTATGTACATATGTAGGTATGTAAAAAAAAACTTATGTTGGACAAAATCACATGAAGTTATGCTTCTAATAGGAACGACATACAAAATTTCAAATTTGGCTTGTTAGACGTAATTTTCCGTATATCAATATATTTGTTCCCAGCTAGCTGATTAAAAACGATCCTCCGACATAGACTAGAATTACTCATTAGTATTAGTATCATTAGTATTCCATTTCGGGCATTAATCGCACTTCCCTGCTTTTTCATTAAAAAAAACGTAGCTATGGCAACTCTAATTTGCAATGTATCTCTTAGATATCATTAAATATCTACCATTTCATTGTTGTTAGTGTTGTTGTAACTATTATTGGATGGTTGGTTAGGTTAGTTGGTTCGTTGGTTAACTACTTATTATTATTGTTATTACTGTTGTTGTTTTTCTTTTTATTTCTTTGTACATACATACATATACGATGTGTTGTTATTGTTTTTGTTTTCAACTCGTTATATTCCGTACTTTTGCCGCTCTATAGATGAATTCCAATATTCATAACGTTTAGTATTTAGCGAACCTTACGAGAGTGCGTGACGTTGCCGTGACGTGCCATTCACTTAACATTTCAACACTCAGTCATTAACACGATCGCGATCAAACCAACACACACACACACATATATAACCAATCAATCAGAAAAAAGCAAAGAATTTTATTGGAAAATGTGAAGAAAAAAAATGTAGAAAGAAAAATACTTTAAAGAACCCAACAAATAAAAGTGAGTGTTAAACGATAGTCTTTTAGTAACAACAAATAAAATAAAAATTTAATTAAAATAAGCAGCAACAACAAGAATAATAATAAAAAAAAGTAAATAAATTTTAAACAAAAAAATTTAATGTTAAACAAAAAAAGTGAATGAATGTGTATGAATGAACGAATTGTCTTGCCTGCCTGTATGGTATGGCAATGGAATGGCATGAATGAAGTGCTGTGCTGCATGCATGATGTTTGTGGTGTTGTTGTTTTAATTTTAGCAAGCTTTAGGAAAATTACCACAATAAAAATAAAATTAAAGTAGTATCTGCTCAGAATTCAGAAATGTTTTTATTGCAACACAATTGCCTGCACAGAAACAGTTTAAAAAGCACGTTTTTTATTTTTGGTTTAAAAAAGGAAAAACTTCAAAACAAAACAGGAAAGAAAATAAAAGAAACAAAACAAAGTGTGTGCATTATTTCGAAATACTTGTATTAACAAAACGAATTAAAACTAAAAAAGAAATAAAAAAAATTTTGCACAAAATTTAAAACAGTAAAATGCATGGAAAAATTTGATTTCGGGGCTCCATATTAAAAAAAAAAAAACAAAACAAAAAATTATTAAAAATTCAAAAATTTTAACAAAAGGAACGGTAACGTACGTGTGTGCCTAGAAAAAAGAATTCAAATTTTAATAAAAGAATCGAAAAAAATATTCGAAAGTTTATTTGTTAATAATCATAAACAAAGCAAAGAAAACAATATTTTCAAAAGTTTATAATAAAATTTTGTCTTTATTTGCCAATTTTTAATGTTTAAATTATGATAATTGTTACCAAAACAAAAACAAAAAAAATATCTCTAAAAAAACAAATAAAATATCAGAAAGTTTTTATACAATTAAGGGCCGCTATGCTTGCTCAAGTAAGCTTTTGGTATCAAATCTACCATTCCAACCTATCTACCTACCTACGTTCTATACAAAAGTTCTCCATATTTCGTTTTCAAATGTAAAGTTAAATAAAACACACAAAGCCATGACTTTTATTTCAATATAATGCCTGGACCTAGCCAATAAATTAGTTGAGTAGTCGATCATTTGTAGGTCAATAAAGAACATTTGATCGCGTACGATCACCAACCCCTGCCACCACCTAATTTCAAAAATTAGAAGTCACCGTAGTCTAGTAGGTAGTGTTTTGACGTATTAGACGTATTAAGGGCACGGTACAAATCCCGGGTCAGACATCAAAACGAAAATATGAAAAAATATTTTTTTCGGCGACTTCCTCTTAAAAGATTTCTGGCAAAAACTCTGAGAGTAAATAAAATTGCCATGAAAAGTTTCTCAAAAAATCTGTCGTTCGGAGTCGACTTTAAACTGTAGGTCCCGCCACTCATGTATAAAATTAACACACACAACATAAATGGTGTGAGAAACTAGGTCGTATCCTGACTAAAGGGTTGTAATAACCAATTCACAGTAGATGTGATTGGGTATGTTTGTAAATCAACTGTGCTGCTTGAACAGTGGAATGATGTGGAAAAAGTTTAAACAAAAAATATTTATTTATTTATTAATTAATTACAATACAATTACAAATTATATTCTATACGAGCGGAGTAACTTGACCATATGCTCGGTGTAGTGTCAAAGACTAGAGTCTCTGGTGGGAATCGAACCCATGTCCTTACGCTAATAGTCTAGCATACTACCCACTAGACTACCAGGGCATCCAAACAAAAAATATATTTTTTTGTTGTTTTCAATTGTGAGATTAAGAATTTAAAAAGTTTTTATTCATAGATTCAAGGCTATTGAAACTGATTTCAATTTATTCATTCAATTCATTCAAGAGTCGTATAGATAAACCAGCATTCTAAGAGATCTTTTATACAGTCTCTTTAACTCACAAGTTCCGTAAACTAGCTATGAAGTTTGAAATTTTTTTCCAATACCTTTGGAAAGTTATTTCCGTTGTGTTTTGGTTAACCGTCAGCTGCCAGTATCTGACTTACTTAATTGGTCATTACAACCCTTTAGTCCGGATTACGACCTACCTTCTCATGCACCTTTATGTTGTACGTGTTAATTTTTATACATGAATGGCGGGACTTATAGTTTAAAAGTCGACTCCAAACGACAGATTTTTGAGAAACTTTTTCATGGCAATTTTATTTTACGTTCAGGGTTTTTGCCAGAAATCTGCTGAGAGGAAGTCGCCGGAAAAATATTTTTTTCATATTTTAATTTTGATAACCGATCTGGGGTTTGAACCGTCGCCTCGACGTCTAATAAGTCAACACACAACCGACTAGACTACGGCAATTTCAGATCTGAGTGATTATTCGTATTAAACCGGTGCCACTTAACCTCCAAAGCATTCTGAAAAATAAAGTTGTTCTAAAGAGCAAATAAGAACAGAAATCGGAGAAAAAATATACGAAATGCAGTTAGGTAGACAAAAGGAACATCGAAATACTACCCTGAATTATTCTCAACTCCTTCAAAGTAGTGGACCTTTGATCTAAAGCACTATCTTAATGAAACAAGAAAAGTTTAGTTTTTGCTAAATGCAATCTTTCTTTCCTGAATTCATTATTTAAACGCTTCCAATAAGTTGTGTGTACTTAAATCGCTTTAATGTTGAGAAAATATCCTGCATTTTATAAATAATAGACGCTATGATATTGCCTGCAAATGGAACTGTCTTTGCTTATATAGTCTGCTCTTTTTACTGTTCCTTTACCTCAGTTCAAAAATGGTGGACTCATGTGCCATTAGGGGTTGCGAATCGGCTAAAAACTGTTGAAACATCTTCAAGAAATTAATTTTTGTCCTATTGGAAGTAAATACAGCTGACATCCAATATTCAATATCCGATGTTAAGATTCGTGTTTAGCTTACACAGCTTCATCCCATAATGTTTCAGTAAAATTTGTTTATTTTTGAACCGCTTCTGTAACCATGTTGGACACTGTTTTCTCTGTATAGGACCTTGTCGAAAACCTACAATTTGTAATTACGATCAGTAGAAGATCATCCAATTCAATATGGTGGAGATTTTAATCGACCATTACAGTGACGTTTATCTTGACAGCCCACACAATCTTATTTAAAGTCTGCCATCCAATGTTTTATAATCGTAAACGAAGGAATAGACTCCGCCAAAGGACTATTCCAGGCTTCAATATTGTTGAACTGAGAACTTTTAAATGAAACTACTGGCTCAGGCTCCGCTCGGTTTCAATGTTGGTAGGACTGAAACCTTTTTAATTAAAGTACTGGCTTGGACAACGAATACCTTTCCGTATTTAAAAATTTGTTTATTTTTGTTCGAAAACAACTTATGTTTTCGGAGGGCACCTTATCACTTTTCAATAGAGTTTGTTCTTTAAAAATGCTGCTGCCACTTACATATGTCATGTTGCCATATTTTCAAAACACCCGTAAGCCTTCCTTTGTTCCTTCGCCAGATAGGTAGCGTCATCTGCAGGAAAATAATCACAATATTTTAACTGCTCTTTAAACAAATAAAATTACATGATATTTATTACAGTCATACGATTAAGGTATGATTCCATTTAAGGTTTTGCCATTAAAAATTCACTTCAATTATGTCATATCCACTGTGATTAATTTTTTTTGCTTTGATGCAGCCGCCTCCAGTGAGTGAATAATTCTTCGTCTGATTCAAATTTTTATCGGGTTAAGCCCCTATTTGGCGGATGTTTGCGGATGATTCCATTGTTTTGAAAAACTTAAAACCATTCCCTACATAACATACCATCGATGTATGTCATCAAAGGGTTCAACATTAAATTAATCGATTAACCCAAAAATTCGTTATATTTAACACGTTAAAAGCCAATTGGGTTTGTTTATAAGACATATGCAATGCGGAAGGTGTATACCAGAGATCGGCAGTGAGTATTCAAAAAGATGAGTAGAATCGAATCATACTCATAATTTCTGATACTTATACGCATTCATACATATTTTAATATCATCGTACCTCTACTCATATTCAAAGTTTGAAATACTCATCATATGCATACTTAACAACACGTCTGATGTTGTTGATTTCGACTCTCTATAACTAAACATATACACGAAGCACAATATAAGTATGAATCGCGTGCGAACACTAAAATACTTGCTAGAAGGTTGTGTGTTTGCTCTGCTTGCTGCTCTGTCCTTTTTGCTTGGTTGTCTTTTTTTTGTATGAATCAAACATATTGCGAATGGTATGAGTTTGATGTCAGCGTTGTACTCATACTCATTGCAACCTGTACTTATAAATCAACGTTGTAGTGAGTATGAATGAATCAGAGTACATAGTTAAATTTCAATATTCGCTTATTAGTAGCGAAAAACGATTCATTGCTGATCTCTGTTGCATACCTAAAAGGCAGTTCGTTGGGATGAAAATTATTAAGGAAGTTGTTAAATCTTTTTCATGATTTGTTTAATGGAAAGAGAATAAAAAATTTTATAAATCAGTTCAAAAGCATCGAAGATGTAATTAAAAAATCTCTGGTATTATAGCCAAACTAATAGTCATCTATTGAGGTCTTATAAGAGGTCTTAATGGCTGGAATTTATGGTTTTAAAGTCTCTCTTCTGTATTTCGAATCTGTTATTGTTTTAAATAAAAATTATAAATATTGAGCAATTCTGTATTATATTCCCTGGCGTTATATCGTTTTATTTGGGTTTTTTTAAATTTTTTTAATGAAAATGGAGTCAAATTCAGGACCCAAACACATGTCATAACCACAGAAGTATGTACCTAAAATATTTTATTTAACTTTAGATTAAAGGTTTGATAATAGCACATAACAGTCTTAAGTTAGAGAAATATGTATAAAAAATTAACCACATATGTATATCAACATGCCAATAAAAAATGAGATTACATGTTACTTGACATTCGTCATTTATTTTGTTGTTAAAAGAAATGGTGAAAAAACCTTTCAATTAGGAAATGAATAGTCGATATTTAATAAACAACTAGACTCTCTTAATTAAATGCCTTCCTTACGTACTTAATTAGCCATCAAGACGCTTTAATCCGAATCACGACCCAGCTTCCCACTTATCAACTAAATATTGTTTATTTGGGGCCGATTTTTATAAAAGATTTTCTATTTCCATCATTCTAGCATTCGATGAGTGTATGTTACGTTTTCTATAATCTGAACCTAAAGAATCTACGCACATTAACAGTCTTCTTCCCCATGATCTTATGTCTTCGCATCTAAAAATGATTCCTGATGTTTTTAATATACAGTTTATTTTAACTCCACTGCTTTAAGTTGATAAATTCCATGTCAATTCGATATACAACGATAGTATCTACTTCAAATTTAGATTTTCACAAATCAATCACTTTGGTAGATCCAGCTTATTTCTCAACCTAGTTATTATGAACAAAACTTTAAATGATTAACCCTTTCGCAACGGGTGCCGCGTATATACCGCAGTCACTGGGTGCATCACAACGTCTAACGTCGTGTAAATTGCGCAGTTACTTATTGGTTCTCAGTGGCTGATCCCGCATATAAAGATCATGTAGTCATTTATAAAGTATGGTTCACTTGCGTTTTCGCAAACGATAACACAGTATGGTACAGGTGCGCCGTCGCAAAAGAGTAGCATGATCTCTTTTTTAGTTAAGCACGGTTTTTAACATCCTTAGCATAGATTCATTCGATCAACTTTTGAACAGTTTGGGAAACAATTTTTATTAATTTCGCCTCTAGTGCTACTGTAAGGATATCCTCGTTCAAAAACTGGTGTTGGCATATTATTTTGCACTACGATTGCTCATAAATTTGCAATAAATTTCGATACGTTAATTGCATCGGTACATCTGTTTTATATTTTAGCTCGTTGCCGTGATAAATCCGAAACTTTTTCGTTATACGCAGTATTTCCGAACTTTGCCGTAAATTTAGGTACTATAATGTCAAATTATATACTTTTTTTATCGTACTGTCAACAAATTGCATGTTTCCTAGCCCATTTGATAATATGCACGTTCACACCATGACTCTGGTGCCATTTGGCCTCTTAATATTTTTTTCTATTATCTGAACTGACAAAGAGTTGGCTTGGTGTAGTGGTTAAAGCGTTTTTTTACAAATCTGAGCAATTGAGGTTTAAATTTGGAACATGAAAAGTTCTTTGCTATTGCTTTCGAATTTTAAAAGCTAACAGGCTGCTCAGGGAACCTCTAACGGCTCAAGTAGAATATCATTTACAAACAACATAAAAAAGGCAAACTCAATTAGCAAGGTTCCTTTTCACTATACCTAATACAATAAATATTACATTTCCATGAAGGTCTTTGTTACTCTCTTGTCGTTACTCTTATAGTCGCCGTGGTCTAGTAGGTAGTGTGTTGGCTTATTAGACGAAAAGCCAGGGTTCGAGCCCCAGGCCAGACATCAAAATAAAATACAAAAAGTATTTCTTCGGCGACTTCCTCTCAGCAGATTTCTGGCAAAACTCTGAGAGTAAATAAAATTGCCATGAAAAGTTTCTCAAAAGTCTGTCGTTCGGAGTCGACTTTAAACTGTAGGTCCCGCCACTCATGTATAAAATTAACACACACAACATAAGTGGTGTGAGAAACTAGGTCGTAATCCTGACTGAAGGGTTGTAATGACCAATTATGTATGTATGTATGTCTTTGTTACTCTCTGGTGGCGTGAAAAGACTGGGTTAATCACGATGGCGGAGAGGTATGCTCTCTGACAGTCCTAAGTTTTTTTTAAAGAAGCGAAAAGCAATATCAAAAGAGAATCCCGAATACACGCATGAAAAAACGAAAATTTGCTCAATTATGCGTCGGCAACATAATTTCTTTGTGCCAAAAGTCACACACAAAAGGACAGAGATTTGCCGTTATTAAGGAGATAAAGACTGTAGAGCTATAGGAAAAGAAACCATTGGATATGGATGACTAAGTATTACATACATATTGCGAAGATAAAGCTATAATAAGCATGAGTACGTACTTGAGTCTAAAAAAACTCTGAAAGAAAAAACCTGCCGTTTATTATTCAATAATTTTTGTTTTGTTTTTTCCTTCTGTTTTGTTTTGATTATTATTATTGTCGATTACAGTTATGTATGATTTCTCTAAAATCACTTATTCATAATGGCATCATTATTATTATTGTTGTTGTTTTTAATTTTCATTCCAGATATATAACTCGATCACAGCGTACCAATGAGTCAAGATCATCACCAGCCATAGTGGCTCCTCTAACAGAACAAGAAACTGTAACAGCAACGTCGCAACCAAGTCAACAACAAGAAATTCAAACGAATTCGAACACTGAAACAACAACAACAACGACCACAGCAAGATCTCCTTCAGCAACAACAACAGCAACGACATTTGAAACATACGGTCATACGATTAAAACGAACGGTGAAGAAAATACAACAGCATCATCAGAAAGAGAACCAGTTGAAGACGATAACAAAGAAATAATGACCAATAATTCTGGTAAAAAATCAAAAACGACCACTGCAACGGCTGCAGCAGCTGCTGCAACAACAGCAACAAATGCTAAAGAATTGAAATTAATAAGTGACGACGATACAACAACAACAGCAACAACAACCAAATCATCATCGATTACTTCAACTATGGCTGCTGCCGCCACAACTAATGCTGCTGCTGTATGTTCAAGTACCACAGGTAAAGAAAAACTGTTTTTCTTGTTTGTTTTCTGTTTTTGTTGTTATTTTAAATTATTTTTATTGCTCATTTGATTATTCTCTTTTATTTCAAATGTAAATCGTTGTTGTTGTTTTTTGTTTGTTTTGATTTTCAATGATTTTTACACAACGCAATTGTTATTGTTACTGTTGCTATTGCTGTTGCTGTTGTTAATGAATGCACGTTACTTTACTTTTCACTCTCTTTTGTTGAAGCTTTTTTATGTTTTTTTCTGCTTCTTCTTTATTACAATTTGTGTTTGTTTTTATTCTTTCTCTATTTACTTTTCACAATAGATTACAACTCTTTATTTGTTTTTTGTTATTGTTTTTGTTTTTCTCTTTCTTTTTTTGTGCCCTAAGTATGTAAAGTGTGGTTGTTCTTGTTTTTTTTTTTATTAATTATTGTAGCTTGTTGTACATGTAATCTCACATTTTTGTTTCCATGTATTTTGTTTTCTCATTTAAATCTGATTTATTTTTCTTGAATTTTTGTTTTTTTTTCTTTATGTTACTGTTGTTGTTGGAAATTCTTATCGGTCGTTTAAGTATTCTTTTCTTTCTTTTTTTCACTGTACCCTGTACACAGTGTACACACAGGCTATTTCTTATTTTTACTGTGTTTCATTTGAAATTATTTCAGTTATTGCTGTTGAGACTTTTTGTTGCTGTCGTTTATTTGTTTTTGTTTTTTAAATTAAAAAAATGTTTTGCTTTTTATCTGTGTAAATATTTAACTTTTTTTTTCTTAAATATTTATTTTTAGTTTGGTTTTTTGTGTTTTTTCATTTTATTATTGAACACTTTCATTTGATTTTTATTTTTTTATTGTTGTTTTTAATGACACCCGAGTGAGGTCTTGTTTAAAAGTTCAGAGCCAGTGTTATTGTTTTAAACGGCATTCTAACGATTTTTATCTTGAAAAGTGAAAACACACCGTTTTGGGGCTAACTTAATTGGTGTAAACTTTAGGGCCTCTATTACAATAAAAACTTGTATGCTTATATTATAATACATATATTTATAATGTGTGTACATACATACATGCATACACACATATGTTTATACACATATACTGTGAGCAGCAAAATTAAATGTACACTTGCATTGTTCATAAGTTGGTTTTTCATTGAATCTCTTAAATTAACACACATTTTTAATATTTTAATTGAAAATTCTAAAAAAAAACAAAAAATCCTTACAACAACTTAAATTATGATACAGAAAAAGATATTTCATAGATTAAGTGTCAAAAAACAAAAGTGAAAAAAACACATTAAAAAAATTTGCTAATTCGGCTGAGATTTTCATTCACTCCTTTGTCAAAAAGAATTTCAGCATATCCTTGTTACTAATCATCACTAACACGTTCGCGCCGGCCCCGTAATTCATGCTTCTCGCCCAATGGCGGCGGCACTTTGTGCTTTTCGCTCTATTATGCAGCATAGACAATCCAACAAAGAAACGATATCGTGTAAAATTTTGTGTGAATTCTGTGCGAATTCTTCGTGAATTCGTCTCATTCTCACTAAATATTCTGAAATTTTACCATGAAAGTAGAACAGAACTCAATTATTACGTTAGTAATTATAATTGTTATTAAAAATAAATGCTTTTAATAGAGCTTGATCCTCAAGTATTCTTTTTCGGCAATAGAAGTGTTAAAGATCTAAATTTTGGTGTTACGTACCGTCTAATAGCATAATCAAATGCGTACTATTGCGGGCCACCGGTGGTACGCGCCGCCAGATGAGACTGTCTAATGCGGGCCATCGGTGGTACATGCCGCCCGATAAAGCAGTCTAGTGCGGGCCATCGGTGGTACGCGCCGGCGTCAACGTGTAAACTGACACTAACGATCAAGAAGCACCCACGATTGCTCAAGTTTAAATCTGGTGCTCACGTTTATTCGCGCACTGTCTCGTTAGACATGGTAGTAAATTTATCTAAAAAGGAAAGTTTTCAAATGAAATAAAGCTAAAAATCAAGGCATCAATGAGTAAGATCATGATCCATGTCAATGAATGCAATAGTTTGGATACTATTGTCAATCTAAAACAGAGGTCGGCACAAAGAGAACACGATTAAAATGTCACTGCAGTTGTGAGAAGCATGTGTTAACTCATGAGGTAAATTATTAGTAAGATTTTCAAGCGTAATCTAATAGTGGAAAATATAGAAAAAAATATACAGCGACAAATCCCTAAAAACTTGTCTAATATTCTTTCAAAAATCGAGATCATTTCTCATTGTTATTAGTGATTCTCATTGAATATTAGTAAATCCTACTATAATATTTCATTGGGTGTATAATTCAAATTTGAAAAAAGCGACTTCTTCTCTAGAAGCTTTTTTTTTTTTACTAACATTGTTGATGTTCGCGTCCTATGTGTATAAAAAACCGAAGATGTTCGGCCCCCGGGGGCTATTGGTACCAACCTCTGATCTAAAACAGTATCTTGTGCAAAATGTTACGGAATTTTAAGGTATAGGCAGCGTTGCCAGCAATTTTTTTTTTTAACTTTATTTCTGGGAGAAAATTTTTTTTTTTACAAAAAAAAGTTGTTTTCTACAAAAATACCAATATTTTCAGAAGGAAACACCGGAGCCCGGTGCCTTCTGATGGTGTTTCCTTGCTTCTTTTGCCCGGGAGTAATAAAATACACAATATTTTATTTAAAAATGTAAATATTCCGTATTATTATTGTTGAAAAAAATTTTTAATTTAAATTTGTCCAAAAAAACTTGTTTTGTTAGAAAAAACTTTAATGAAAGCTTTTTCGCAACTCAAAAAACTTGGAAAAAAGGGAAAACTTGGCAAATGGCAACGCTGGGTATAGGGTACAATGATAAGGAATTATAAGAAGCCTTATCACATACTCAGCTCGGGATTGGAGATAACTCCCCAGCCTATAAACCTCAAATATCACACAGCGCTACTTACATATATCCGAGTTATATTTGCTATGCGGACTCATGAAGAATTTTGTTTTAAATTTATTTCACAAAGAAACTTTTAAAATCACTAAAGGTGTCAGAAGAACACGCTCTTATGGTGAAGAATTATGCTGCCGAATTTGGTACCCTTTTCTTTAAATTATTTTAAACTTTTTTATAAGAAAATGGACATTTTCAAGTGATTTTAGTTTGCTCTAAGGCGGATATAAAAGTTCAGAAGAGTATCTTATATTCCGGGATTCCGAGTGGTTCATTATATTCTTTTTATGGAAGCATGCGACTTTCTCTCCAAACCCGTTTGATTAATTAAATGCCTCTTCGAAAACATTTGCTTTGTAATTGAACTCTCTTTGTCGACTTTTCCTTCCACATACATATTGTAGGTAATAAATTGCCTAAAATCTGTTACTCTATCGCCGTCTGTCCATCATAGACTAAGCAATTGAACATGAAATGATTTTGTATAGACAGGCTGTTATTAATTTATCAAAAAATTAATTATTAATCCGTTAAATACGAAAATCAAGTTTCTTTCTCTGTGATGTTTTATGGGACTCTTTTCCCCAAATGCAGTTCGTATGGGTATATGGGGTATGGGTATGGGAAAAGAAATTCAAAAAAACCGGCAGATATAAAAATGTTATGTCACCATGTCATGGTATTTCTAATTCATGTGAAATTCGAATCTTTCTTTTTTTGTTGTTGTTATTTGGAGGATTTAACCAGTTTTATTAGCTTTCATACGTTGCATGAATGCTATGAATTTGTTTTGGGGCTTTTAAAACGTCTTAAACGTGTAAACAGACAATAATTATTGCAAAGCAAATAAATATACTGAGAAAACAAAATGAAATAATGAAAATAATAATAAATTATTTGTATTATTACAATATTATTATTATTATTATTATCGTTAAAGAAAGAAAGAGTTTTTAATTTTTATTTATTTTTTATTTTTAAATCCAATAAACAGCCGAGAAAATAAACACTTTTTTATTGTTTGGATTTCAAGAAATGGAAGGAAAACAAAGCCAAGTGAAACCAAATATACACACCGACTTGACTGACTTGACTAACTGACAGACAGACAGACATCTCGTCTTTGTCATAGCCAAAGACATTATTGATTTATTTATTTTATTTTATTTTTTAAATATTTATTCATATTTTTATACATTGAAATTTACATAAATGTCACATTATTTTGATGCCTCGTTAGCAGCCGCGGGAGCAGTTACAATCCCTAGCTTGACAGCCAAAACATTTTAAATTTGTCTGTCTTTCTATCTGTCTTTCTGTCTATAGGGTTAATAAAATATTCACAAGCTTTTGTCTGACTGTTAAAAAAAAAGAAATTTCTTTGTAACTAATAAATAGGAAAAGAGTGAATTTTTTTACTTTACCTTACCTTACCTGTAAAAGGTTTATGATTACGACTACATACATATGTGTTGTGTTACATGGTTACAACCTAAGAAATTAGCTGGAAGCCATAAAACTGTCATATTTTGTAAGAAAAACAATTTTTTTCTTTCAATTTTTTATTATTGGGTTATTAAAAATACCTTTAAAAACTTGTAAGACATTCATATGTACATACATAGCCAAGAGAAAAATGCCAAATGCCATAATGACATAATTTGTGAAAATCAAAAAAACAAAACAAAACATATGTACATGCTATGGAAAATATGTATGAAAAGTATCTGTTACTTGTGTACTTACGTGAGCCGAGAGTGATGTATTAAATTATTAAATCGATTTAATTAAAAAGAAAAATTACAACAAACACAATTGAATATAAACTTCCTGGAACATATAAGAAGAATGTTTGGCTTGCTGGTTTTTATAGGGTTTTGTATTACGTATCGTATGAGGTGGATCGAAGTCACCGTAGTATAGTAGGTAGTGTGTTGTTATGTTTTTACATTTTAAAAACGAGTAAAATATGACCACGTAGATTGCAAATAAAATAAAAATCAATTTGTGTTAAGTTTTAATTAAAATTCTTTATTATTCGTACAATTCTGTGTGCCACTGTTCACAACTTGATGTAAACAACAACAATTGCTTTGTTTACACTCTTTGCATAAACAATAACAATTACTAGGCAATTATTCCGACAGATCTTTGTAACGTAGATCTTCAAACCACGATTACTCTCTTCAAACTCATCCCGTCTTCATACAAGACTGACTGAACTTCACTAACTAACTCGCCTGCTTTGCCTTGCCTTTTATATGGCAGGGTAAACAATCTGATGAATGTTTTTGAAGGCGAACGTTCATGATTTCGCCTTCTCGAAATTTCTATAATTGTAAACGTCGTCGTTTACATTTATTACTGTAGTGTTGTTGGTATATTTTTGTTTACTTGTTTGCCATTTTTTTATGCTGATGTTTTTTTTTGTTATATTAGCAGTGCGATAATTTGTAAACAAGTTTGTTTACTTGCATTGTTTTGTTTGTTGTAGCTTTTGTTTATAACTTTAATGTTAAGCGATGTAAAAGCAAAACACCAGTATCTAGATTTCTTCATTTTTGTAACAATATCTTGCCTATAGTAGGAATTGCTGTAACTTAAAATTGCCATCGACAGCGCACTCTGTCTCTTAACTGTCGTTAAATCACTTACAATCGGGTCATTTATTCAAGTTTCAAAGCTTATGTATACACCCGGAACTCTTGTGAAATATCTACGCTGATATTGAAGTCGTCGTAGGCTGGTAGATAGTGTGTTGACTTAGTAGACGTAAGGTCACGGTTCAAATACCAGGTCAGACATCAAAACGAAAATATGAAAAAATATTTCTTTCGGCAATTTCCTATCATCAGATTTCTGGCAGATAAAATTACCATGAAAAGTTTCTCAAAAAAAAAATCTTCCGTTCTTAGTCGACTTTAAGCTGTAGGTCCCGCCTCTCATGCATAAAATTAACACACAATGGTAGGTAGCTGCTTCCTTTATTATTCCTTGTTGGTGAGACAGATCTTGACTTTTTGCATTTCTTTGGAAATGACTGCCCTTTCCATAGTTAAAACATTTGAGTTTGGCCTTTTCTTTGGTCCGTTTTCTTTCAAAACTTGATTCATCATATCTTCAAATTTATTTAAAAGGCATTCTTCTTCCTACACGACTTCCATTTTTTGAACTTTGCTCACTTATGGCCTAGAAATCGTGCGACCGGTCTCTTGGGCTGCAAAGGTTGTCTTCTGTTTAGAACATATCGCTAGTTTGACGTCAGGGACGCGTATACCATTAATAACCGCTTCGGTTTTACAATTATTTATCAGTGAGTAGTTTTCTGTTGGGTATGTAAGCTGCACTAATCTCTCGACCTCCATTGCAAAAACTCTGAGTGGAAATAAAATTGCCATGAAAAAGTTTTTCAAACATCGGTCGTTCGGAGTCGACTTTAAACTGACAGTAGCATAGATTGTTCAATTCCTGACAAGGGCCAATTAACATAGGCAAATATAATCCACCTCATACATACATACATAATTGGTCATTACAACCCTTCAGTCAGGATCACGACCGATTTTCTCACACCACTTATGCTGTGCGCGTTAATTTAATACATGAGTGGCGGGACCTACAGTTTAAAATCGACTCCAAACGACAGATTTTTTGAGAAACTTCGTGGCAATTTTTATTTATTCTCAAAGTTT
This sequence comes from Sarcophaga variegata, assembly GCA_932273835.1. Taxonomy (NCBI): domain Eukaryota; kingdom Metazoa; phylum Arthropoda; class Insecta; order Diptera; family Sarcophagidae; genus Sarcophaga; species Sarcophaga variegata. Next base: position 110,634,993 of record OW026362.1, on the reverse strand, counting down.
TTGCCAAAAAATCTGAGAGGAAGCAGCCGTAGAAATATTTTTCATATTTCGTTTAGCTGGAGATGTCTGACCTGGGGTTTGAACCGTGGCCTCACGTCTAACAAGCTAACACACTACCTACTAGACTACGGCGAATCATACTTTCATTTACAAAAATCCCAAGCTTTGGTGTAAAAGTTCTTAAATTTTTAAAAGTGAGTGGGCCAAGCGAGGTTGATTTTTTAGTATCCTATTCGAAACATATGTTTGATACATACATAATCGGTCATTACAACCCTTCAGTCAGGATTACGACCTATTTTCTCACGCCACTTATGTTGTATGTGTTAATTTTTTTTTGTACAATAGTGATGGGACCTACAGTTTAAAGTCGACTCCGAACGACAGATTTTTGAGAAACTTTTCATGGCAATTTTATTTTACTCTCCGAGTTTTTGACAGAAATCTGCTGAGAGGAAGTCGCCGAAGAAATACTTTTTGTATTTTGTCTTTTGATGCCTGGCCTGGGACTCGAACCTTGACTTTACGTCTAATTAGCTAACACACTAGACTACTAGACTACGCCGACTTCATTTGTTTGATAATCAAAGAGAAGTCGGCGTGGTGTGTTTTCTATGGCTTCTGCATATTAAAATGAAATTCAGAGGTTTATACACTTTAAACAGATGTCCTAAACTGTATTCTCAACAAAATAGCACCCTTGGGTCCTATCATGGGTCCCATTTCGATACCATTTTGCCTATTGTACCTTACATTCTTGATATAAAAATGATGATCTTGCCAAAGTATAGTAAATTTTACCCGAATCTCGTTGAGCTGCGTTAGTTCTACCGATGCATTCATTCTAGGTATCAAAAATTGTTGGCCTCAGGACCTTAAGTTTCGGACAATTACAGAGAATAATTGCCTTTATAAGCTCTGCACAAATCATTTGCGGAATATTCTAGGAGCGTGTATTATAAAGTCGTCGTAGTCAAGTAGGTAGTGTGTTGGCTTATTACACGTAAGGCCACGGTTGAAACCCCAGCCCAAACATCTCGAACTGAAGGAAATATGAAGAAAAAAATGTTTCTTCGACGACTTCCTTCATTAGTCTGAAATTTAGTTTTTAAAGAAAATTACTTTAGTAAAGGGTGTTTTTTATAGAGGTATAGAGCTTTAAGTTGCAATAAAACAACGATGGATTATTCGATTGACATGAATTTTATTTATCCGAAAGATAATCTTGTGGCATTACATTTTAAATATGATTTCTGGCATATGACCGCCACGGCTGGCGCGAATGTAGTCCAATCTGGACGTCCAATTTTCGATCACTTTTTCCAACATTTGTGGCCGTATATCGGCAATAATACGGCGAATGTTGTCTTCCAAATGGTCAAGCGTTTGTGGCTTTACCACATAGACCAATGACTTTACATAGCCCCACAGAAAGTAGTCTAGCGGTGTTAAATCACAAGATCTTGGAGGCCAATTCACAGGTCCAAAACGTGAAATTAGGCGGTCACCAAACGTGTGTTTCAATAAATCTATTGTGGCACGAGCTGTGTGACATGTTGCGCCGTCTTGTTGAGACCACATCTCCTGGACATCATGGTTATTCAATTCAGGAATGAAAAAGTTAGTAATCATGGCTCTATACCGATCACCATTGACTGTAACGTTCTGGCCACCATCGTTTTTGAAAAAGTACGGACCAATGATTCCACCAGCCAATAAAGCCCACCAAACAGTCAGTGTTTCTGGATGTAACGGTGTTTCCACATACACTTGAGGATTACCTTCACTCCAAATGCGGCAGTTTTGTTTGTTGACGTAGCCATTCAACCAGAAGTGCGCTTCATCGCTAAACAAAATTCGCTTATGAAAATCGGGAACAACGGTAATCTCGTTTTGGGCCCATTCGTCGAATCTACGCCTTACTTGATGATCGTTTGGCTTCAAATCTTGCACGAGTTGGATTTTGTAAGCGCGCAAACCAAGATCCTTCCGCAAAATCTTCCATAAAGTGGATGGACACAGATCCAATTCCTGTGCTCGATGGCGGATGGACTCATTCGGGTCTTCCTCAATGCTACGCTCTACAGCAGCAATAGCTTCTTCTGTACGCACCGTACAGCGTCTCTGGGGATGCGAGTTATCAATAAGAGTAAACGTGGTGCGAAAACGTTCCATGGTTAATCGAATTAACTGCTCTGACGGACGATTTTGTCGACGATAAAATGGACGTAGTGCGCGATACGTTTTCCGCACAGAACCATTATTTTCGAAATAAATTTGCACTATTTGCAAGCGTTGTTCAGGCGTGAGTCTATTCATGATGAATTGCCAAACCAAACTCAGAATAAATCACTTGACAGCTGTTAAATCGGTCGCCATCTTGAAAAGTAATGCCAACTTAAAGTTCTATACCTCTATAAAAAACACCCTTTAGATGCTGATAAAGGAAGTTCTTTCGTGTTTAAAAATTAATTGAGTTTCTTTTGTGGAGATGTGCATAAACCTGAGTATTTTAATTAAAAATCTTTACAATGTTCTCAAGTTAAGTGCTCCTTCGCAGGGGGGGGGGGGCATTTGTTTTGGCTTTAAGTGGCCCCTTTGCAATGATAAGAAGGAAATTATCAATGCTTCCCAGAGTCTACTTTAAATACTTGAAATAAAAACAAATTAAACTTCTTATTTGAATATTAAATTGATGATATTGAAGATGTTAAAGGAAATTTATTTGATTTGAAGTGTTCCATTATACCACACTTATTTTCTTTTTGTTTTTTTTTGTTAAGAGAAGGTCTTGATAGGTATTGAGTTTTTTTTTAATTATTATCTCTGCTTTTATCATTGATATGTAATATTAATTAATTTTTTTTTTGTTTTTTTTTTAATTTTAGTTAGAAATCATTTATCAAAAGTTTTTTGCTTTATTTTTATTGTTTTTTTTTTTTTTTGAAGAATTTTGTATATCTTGCTGTTTTTGATGAATTTTTATTTGTTAATATTTCTATTTTCATACCATTTTTAAGGAATCTTAAACATCATCATCATCATCATCTTCTTTGTTATTAAATTTAAATATTAGAGACAGCTTGAAGCTAAAAAGAATTACAAGTTCATAAATATATATATTAATGGTTCAGTTATATTATTATACACTGAGAGAAATTCTCTATTCTTATATTTGGTTTCGTCATTTTGGTTATAATTTTCTATTTCAATACGTTTTTATTTTATATTCTTCTGTTTTGGTTTTTTTTTATAGAAAATCATAATTTTCCCTTTGAATACATACCATTTTCTTTACACTGTGAAAATTTAAAAGCATTTTCACATCTTCAATATTGAAATTGTTTATTTTTTTAACTTAAATTTCTTGCAAATATACCTACATATTGTTTTACGTAAGAAATACAAAAAAAAAAACACTACAGAAAATAAATACCATAATAATCTTTAGCTTCTTCCTCTGCCTGCCCAACAATGTCTGTCTTGCAACATAAATTATTGGACCATCATCAACACAATCACCATCAACACCACCACCAACAACACCATCATCAAATGCAACAAAATCAATTGAATAAATTTAATGTCAATAATAAATCTAATTTCCTAAATGGCAACAATTCTAACAATAATAATCATAATCATAATAATAATCATAATAATAATTTAAAAAATTTAAATCTTAATAATCTTAACAATAATCACAATAATTGTAATAACAACAATAATAATAATTATGCCACGCCCACTGCTTCATCAGTACTTAAGCATCGCAAACAGAATACCCTGACAAATTGCCATACTTCTACTGCAATTACACCTGCACCGTCTGCAAAATATCGCAAATGTCCTCTATCACCGCTTATAATCACCACCACAAATACAAATGCACCATTATTTTCGAATATCGTGCATCAACTGTCATCACCGTCTCAGCATTTGACGATGGCACTCTCCACGCACTTGCATTCGCCGGCCGGCAGTCCAGTTATGGGGGGTTGTTCGATTCTGTCGCCTCTGTCACCAAATTCTACTTCAACATGCTCGTCATCAGTGCATTTAGTGCGTACCACGAAAACAACACGTTTACGTGCCGCCGCACTGGGTGAGTTTACCTCTTGCAAAAAAGAAAAACTAATGTAAACCCATTGAAATGAATTTAAAACCCATTTTTAATTAATTTTTTTTTAAATAAATTGTCTCCTTGAAATTAAATACCCTCCCCCCCTTCTTCCAGTAGAAAATTTTGTACAGTGTAGTCATATACATATTAAATCACTTTTTAATAGCTTATCATTAAATTTGTTGTTGTTTCATATTTTTTTTTTTGTTCCTAATTATTGGTTTAAATTTTTTAACCAAAAAAAAAAGTTTTAAAAAATTTATGTTTAAAGGTGAAATGAGTCCATTTTTTTAATAATTTTTTTTCCATAAAAAAAGTAATAATTTTAACGGTAATATGCTTAACTAATTAATATTTATGATTCGATTCCATATTAATGAACTAAAATTAAACAAAAAAATATTCATTATATCGCATATGTAGGATAGGATGTCAATAACTTTTCAAAAATTTTGTTTTTTTTTTTTTAACAAATTCTACGAAATTGTTTTAACTAAATGGATCATAGCGATTATATTAACTTCTGGGGAATCGAAATATAAAATGTGTGTGAAGATAAATTCGAATTTGAAAATCCAAGGCGCAATCCATAAATTTTTAGCAGAGCATTTGCATTTGGCGCAAAATTTGCTATTAACAGAACAAAATTTGCCACTTAACAGAGCACTGTTAGTTATTTAACAGTATCCCTCTGAAGAACCCCACCGATTTAGGAGCTAATTTTGGGAAATACTCTTGGTCTATGAGTACCACATTATATGCAAAGGAAGGTTCCTAGGCCTCTTAATATAATCAGCAACATAGTGACACATAAAGTAACAAGATAATGAGAAAATTGGCTTTGAAAATATCAATTTTTTGCTTGAAAATTCTGTAGAAGATCAGTGGCCATTTTGGAACATATAAGAAATAGTACACCATACAGACTATATTCAAATGGTAGTTCAGAGTGTCCTCTTTCGAACCGTGGTAGTGCAATATCGGGAATTTTGAGAGTCGAAATTTTGAATTTTGGCCAAAAAGATATGAAAATTCTCTAGAATATCAGTGGCCATTTTGGAACATATAAGAAATAGTACACAGTACAGGCTATATGCAAATCTTAGTCCAGAGGGCCCTCTTTCGAACTGTAATTGGGGGAAAGCTGGAATCCCACCAACCATCCTTTACATTTCAACACTTTTGTTCTTAAATATTAATGATCATAATGAGAATTATATTTCAAATCAATATTTTGGAATAATTGCAAAGTAGAAGACTAATCAACTATTGCCACTGTTAAACAGTTAACAGTGCTCTGTTAATAGCAAAGTTTACTCTGTTAGAGGCTGCTAAAAGTGTGGGTTTGTGTCTTTGGTTTTTAAATTCGAATTTATCTTCACACACATAATTTTAAACAATGTACTAAACATGTTATTATTTTATTTCTTAATGTTACTAAACCTAGTCTAAAATATAATACAAGTTCAAGATGTCATAAGATAACACCTTTTAGTATTTCTTGCTTATGACGACCATAATCACTCATTAATATCCGAAAAACGATCGTGTTTGAATCACCACTTTTGTAGATAGTTTTAATTATTTTAACACGTTCTTCGCAATCTTTCCCTGTAGTCGCCGTAGTCTAGTAGGTAGTGTGTCGGCTTATTAGACGTAAGGCCACGGTTCAAACCCCAGGTCAGACATCAAAACGAAAATATGAAAAAAGCATTTCTTCGGCGACTTCCTCTCAGCAGATTTCTGGCAATACCTCTGAGAACAAATAAAATTTCCATGAAAAGTTTCTTAAAAATCTGTCGTTCGTAATCGACTTTAAACTGTAGGTCCCACCACTCATGTATAAAAATTAACGCACACAACATAAGTGGTGTGAGAAGATTGGTCGTAATCCTGATTGAAGGGTTGTAATGACCAATTATATACTGTATGTGTGAAACCCTTTCTTGAATAACTGGCAATGACAATATGCCAAATATGGCAGATGATAGATATTTTGAAAGCTTTGTTTCATCGGCGATTTTGAAATCACTAAATTGATAATCCGATGCAAAACAATTCTCGTATTTTACATTTCGTGTTCTAATGCTGATGAAATATTAAGAAATAAAAAATCATTTGAAATATCGGCCCCATTGTTGCACCGGACTTCAAAGGATAAAATTTTTAAATTTTATGTCATACAATATTTTTACAAAATATTTATTTTCGAATCGAAATACTTTGTAGTCGCCCTGACATTTTTTATACAAATTTGGAGTAGATTCTTCGGAATACTGACTTAAGTGAATGGTTAGGCAATTTTCGAGTTTTAAAAATTTCAAATAATTTGAATTCAGTTTTAAAAATGTACACGTTTATGCCTTTTTTATCATTTACTTCTTCTAGTTATATGTAATTGCAATCAAATAGATGTGGGTAAAGATAAATTCGAATTTAAAACCGTAGACGCAAACCCACACTTTTAGCAGCGCCACTTCTTTCCTCTAACAGGGTAAACTTTGCTATTAACAGAGCACTGTTAACTCTTTAACAGTGGCAATAAGTAGATTAGTCGTCTACTTTCCAATTATTGCAGACTATTGTCATAAAATATAATTTTCTTTATGATCGATATTATTTGTAAACAAAAGTATTGAAGTGTAAAGGATGGTTGGTGGGGGTGCATTGGGCAAAATTATTCCAGCTATTCCACTACCACGGTTCGAAAGAGAACACTCTGGACAACAATTTGCATATAGTCTGTATGGTGTACTATTTCTTATATGTTCAAAAACGGCCACAGATCTTCTAGAGAATTTTAAAGCAAAAAATTGATCTTTTCAAAGCCAATTTTCCTAACACCATATCACTTTTTATATGTGACTATGTTGCTGATTATATTAAGAGGCCTTGGAACCTTTCTTTGCATATAGTATGGCACTCATAGTCTTAGAGTATTTCCCAAAATTAGCTCCTAAACAAGTGGGCTTGTTCAGATGGATGCTGTTAAACAGCTAGCAGTGCTCTGTTAAGTGCAAAATTTGTTCTGTAAAGAGGAAATTTTACTCTGTTAACGCCAAATGTGGCGCTGCTAAAATTTATGGATTGCGTCTTGGATTTTCAAAATTCGAATTTATCTTCACACACATCAAATTTTAGATTGGTTTTGATTCGTTAATAAATCAAGTAACAAATCTCTTCATTGTTGAACCAGCTTTATGAACAATAGGTTCGCAATCAATACTTTAGGTCCGTAAACAAATTCTTCTATGCTCGTCAACTTCAATTGGTTCGTTAATAAACTATAAAACATAGTTTTGTATTTGAAAGCAAAACGATTTGATTATAAATTGTTGATTTATAAAATTTATCGACTAAAATTACAACACTTTAGTGAGTGGGGAATTTCATAATAATAATAATTTATTAATTAATTAATAAATAAAATAAATTCATTAATTATATAAATAATAATAAATAATAATAATTAATGTTTACTATTTACTATTAAAGAATTACATTTAATAACCCATTAAGAGTTTTAAACATTTTTATAATAAATTAAAATTTAAATTAATTGTAATAACGAGCTCATGCATAATAATTTTCTTTTTATTTTGAAGTTTAAAGTTTGTAGCAGGCTTGCCATAGAATACTAGCGCTTTTATATTAAAACTCACATTACTCTCTCTTTCCTATCCTATTCTCTGGCTTTCCATTCTTCTTCTTTTTTTTACTGTCAATACTTCCCTAGTTTTTAATTTTTACTAAAAAGTGCACATCCTTTCTTCTTAATGAACTAACCTCTCCTAGAAATGTTTTACTAAATAACCCTTGTTTGCTTATTTTTTTTTTCTTCCAATGTTCACAGATAAGAAAAAGGACGAAGAAAAGCTACAGCTTCAGCATCATCGTTTTACCTCTCCCACATCACCAAAACCTCCACATTATGCTTACCACCAACACATTAAACGTGCCAGTCCCGCAAGTTCACCGGAACAAACACAAAAACAACCTCCAAGTGGTGGCTCTGAAAGCGAACAGTGTAAACTGAACAATTCCGCCAATAGTTCGTCCACACATCGAGCCAACAAATTGAAATTGATTCCTTCTGTATCGGTCTCAATGAAACAGAATCTTAGTGAAACTCAATGCACCGCCTCCCGCTCAAATAGTTTGCGTTCAAATAATAATCATTCGCCCAAATCTCCCAAACTGAAATCGCCCCACACCACAGAGTGCACCGTTAAAATTACAGCCTCCCAACCCAAAACGAAAACAAAATCGTCCAGCTCTACTTCCAGTTCACCTAAATCGAGTCAATTAAATTACAATGAAGATGATTTGGATGATGATTTCTTGGAAATAAATGAATTGCCTCTGTCTGATGATGGCAGCCCAGCAATTAGGCCACGTTGTTCAACCATGTATACTGAAGCGGAGAAATCAAAATCAATGTTGAGTAATGGTGGTCAAACGGAAGCGAAATTATTAGAACTGAGCCCCGTACATAAAAGTCGAACCGTAAGTTAATAATTTAAATTTCTGGTAGACACATTTATTAATGGAGTTTTTTTCTTTTCTCATCTACAAAACAGTCAAACAGATCACCCAAACACAATGAGGAACGCGATAAGTCTTCGAAACGTAAATCAAATCTAAATCGTGCTTTAAATGAAGAGGCAACACCAGATGGTGGTAAGTTAATTGGTAATAAACAAATAAATATGAAGTAAATAATTTGGAACTAGGAATTCTTTCTTAAATTCTTATATATTTCGAGAGAAAGAAATATTTTCAATATCACAATGAATATTTAGTTGGGAGAAAGTCTGACCATAATCATGTATACATATTTCGTTCGTATACATATTAATATGGTTTGTAGATCATTTACTTTCAAACCGAAATTGTTAATGCCACGGTTATTTTCTAAGCACTCGAATAAATTTTCTACGCAGAACTTGTTCGATTTTGTACACTGTAACAGATCTAAAGTTATAGTTTTTGGGGATTTATTTTGTGCGGGTGCACATCAACTCTGATATTTACTTTACAATATTAGTAGCAAAGAAATTCTGTATTGTGCCTTTAAACCACAGCCACATCAATACAATTGAATATTGTATTACGTCTAATAAGCCAACAAACTACCTACTAGACTATGGCCACTTCAAGGTTAGCGATTTCAATGTTAGGTTAGGGTCTTACGTTGTTTATTTTCGTGATAAACAATTTAGACATCATAAAACCCATCACAAGATTTATCACCGAGTTTTCAAAGTCTACGTAGAAGCGAATGTTGGTGTTTTTTTTTCTCTTAAACATTTTTCTTTAGGGAAACTAAAGACCTGTTTTTGTAAGACAAGCAATTTCACTTGCCTGTCTGCTTATATGGGAAACACAAACAAAATTGAGTGCTTATGTCTGTGTTTTCCATACAAACAGACAGGCAAGTGAAATTGTTTGTCTTACAGAAACACCACAGAAGACTACGTTTGAGGTTGATGGTTAGCGTTCGGTGTTTTGATTTAAACGGTCTGGACTTTAATACTACCGTAGACTAAATCAATATTGATTTACTAAGGGCCATTATTACAACTTGCCGTTAACTAAAGAAAGAATTTTAACAGACAGATAAATAGTTTTTCATTATTACAAGTGGACAATAAGGTTAAAGTGACGTTAAGCTAACTTTTAAAGTTAGGTTTATGTCTGAACTTGCCATATTATATATTATTTTCAATATGGCAACTTCAAATATAAACAAATTGAGCAAATACAGCAAAAAAAGAGGCCTGTCGTTACCACTGCATTTTAAAAAATTTGTTTAATTGAGCAGTGTTTTCGACATTGCTTCGCCACTGCCATATTTTTGAAAATGTTAACTTTATTTTATGATTAGTTTATAAAGAAAAATAAATTAAAGATGACTTTAAAGTTCACTTTAGCTAAAGTTACCTTTAACTAAACTTAACTTTAACGACAAGTTGTAATAATGGCCCTAAATGTACGTATGTATTCAAATGCCTTTCATCATACATTGTAGAAGATCTTACTGCACTGTATAAGGATTCTATAATGTATGCATGAAAATGTAGTAGAGTCCACTATTTTCGCTTACTATTAATTTTCTATATTTAGCTCAGTTGGATCAAAAAAGCATAGTTTTGTTCGATAAGAAATTTTTTAGCATTAAAATATACGCTGCAGATATATAAAAACACCTGGTATTGTTTGCCACGTTCATAATCCTTATGCATAGGAACCTCACATTCTGAAATTGCAGGGGATTCACTAACTTAGTGGTCTTGTATTGTACAGATTTAATAGTATTCTCTTGTGGGCGTACAATTGACTCCTTTAACAATTGGCTCGAAATATAGATAACATTCATTGAAAAAATTATGGATTGCTTTTTGCTACGCCTTTTACAGAGACAAGGCTGACTGTTAAAAATTTTGTTAGATCTGTAAGTCTTTTCTTTATAATTTTTCAAGAATGTAACACAACTATGACACACAAAACATGCAGGCTTTGATAGCAAAAAGTTAGAAAAATATCTGTTATGACACACCACTCGTCTACTCATCTGGAATTGACATTTTAAGGGCCATTATTACAACTTGCCGTTGGAGTTGGGTTTAGTTAAAGGTAACTTTAGCTAAAGTGAACTTTAAAGTCAGCTTTTATTTCTTTTATTACAACCTACAGGTTAAATGAACTTTTCCAAAAATATGGCAGTGCCGGAGCAATGTCGAAACAATTTGCCAAATTAAACAAGTTTTTTTGTTGTGTTTGCTCATTTTGTTTATACTTGAAGTTGCCATATTGAAAATAATATATATGTATGGCAAGTTGAAACATAAACTAAACTTCAAAAGTTACAAGTATCCTCCCTTTAGCTTAACGCTCACTTCTACCTTATTGTCCACTTATAATAATGAAAAACAGTTTATCTTCCCGTTAAAATCCTGCCTTTATTTGAAGCCAAGTTGTGATAATGACCCTAAAACTTCATTTTGGTAAATATATTCCACACCTTAATGAGCCTTTCCCATTCATAGATTTCAATGGTTAACATACATAATTGGTTATTACAACCCTTCAGTCAGGATTACGACCTAGTTTCTCACACCAATTATGTTGTGTGTGTTAATTTTATACATGAGTGGCAGAACCTACAGATTAAAGTCGACTCTGAACGACAGATTTATGAGAAACATTTCATGGCAATTTTTATTTGCTCTCAGAGTTTTTGCCAGAAATCTGCTGAGAGGAAGTCGCCGAAGAAATACTTTTTGTATTTTATTTTGATGTCTAGCCTGGGGCTCGAACCCTGGCTTTTCGTCTAATAAACCAACACACTACCTACTAGACCACGGCGACTTCTTTCAATGGTTAACGTCAAACCAAATTAGAAAATGCTGGTGAACTACTAATGTGCTGTAGATACTGCATCTATTTAAAAAACTTCTTGAATTCCTTTAATTTCCATCCCTTTATCAAGAGCTCTCACATCCTAACACAAGAAGCTGAATTACCGAGCACAGGCTACATAATTCTACGCTTTAAATTTTCCTAATGCTGTTCTTCTAGACTATGTCGGCCGTTAAATTTTTCACAGAAGAATTATTGCACTTGGCATTTCCACCACAAGCGAAAATCATGCTCTTTTTGGGCAGGCATTTTCCATTCGTATTTATTTCCTTTTTACTAGATTTACTTCTGGAGTTAAGCAGTTGTTCTAATTTTAATCCCATCGAACTCAGCAATTTTATATGAACTCTGACTCCTTTTCTTTATGAAATGAAAAATTTTAATTTTTTATATTCACTTTGGAAATTACATTGTAAATGCGATAAAACAAGACTAGACTTGTAGCACTGTATGTACACCTACTTTACTAATATTCCACAGTCTACCAAAGTCTACATATCGCACACTGTGAAAGTAATGGGTAATGGTAGCTGGTAAGTAGTGAGTGGGTGTGGATGGGGTGCCTCTTAGAGGATGTTATTTTGTAAAAACAAATTAAAATTTAAACGAATTTCGATTTGCTTGAGTACTCATGATTACTTGAGCATAAAAATGCAATTGAAGAAGAATTCGAATTCGTAACAATAACACTGTAATGCGCATTCGTTTTCTTGTTATTATTTAATCGGAAAGCGTTTGCATAATTTCAAAATCACAATCACATACATTTAGTCTTTAAGCACTAGTCAGCATAGCAGAACTTCATTATTTATGTGTACATGGATTTTAAACATTTCCATTGGAATTCATTTATACTAACCGATACCAAAGATCATCGATTTGTTGTGCTAACCCAAAAGATTTGTTTTAAATATGTTCGTTTTCAGTGTGAATTTAAAGAGTTTTCGAATGCATGTAACGTTATGAGTTTCAAGTTCCTTAAAAAGAGATACGCTTTTTTAGCCTTAATTTATTTGTATCAACATTTGAATTTAATTATGATAACTTTTCACTTTCAGATGATTCCGCCATGCGCAGAAGACGTCGTCGAGAAATGGGCATGTCCAGGCCTTTGGTGCCTAGTGATGACAATGCCGTTAAGGCTCTAATATCGCCACATAAGACACGAGTACCCTCGCCAACTAAACCGGCTATACGTAATGATTTATCGTATCATATGGAAATGGCCAGGAGAGGTTTGGATTTGGCCACTAGCTCAGATCGACGCAGAGCCCAAACAGCTAGCCCTGCTAAAACTGTTAAAGATAGTCCGTCCCAAAAAGCTATTAATGCACCCAGGTTCAGTAAGCGTAGTGATACAGTGGCAATCGGTGATTTGCGCAAGGAACGTTCATCGGAATTGAATCGTAAATTAAATGAACGCACCCGTACTGGCTTGGAGGAAATCATGAAAATTGTGGAAAACGCAAGTGATGATTCTGTCAGCAAACCCAATAATCCCAGTAATCCCATAAACGATTTGACTGAAACGATGAGCCGCCTTAGCACCAGCCAAGAGAGAGAAAAGGACAATGAAAAAGTACCGAATTTAGAATCACTTAAAACACTTGCCAGCAGCCATAGTGAGGATCCACGCAGACCCTCACCCATTAAACATGCCACATTTTTGCAAGAGGAGTGTATATACTATGAGCCAGATCCTTTAGAACATATCGAAAATGCCAACAATAGTGGTATGTTAAGATCTTTGCGCATGTTAAAAGCCAAGAGTATAGAACGTGAGACTGCTGCTTCAGAGCCGACAAAACTCTCTCCCATATTGAGACGCAAAAGCACAGATTGTCCGCCCAATAATAATTCAGTAACAGGTGCATCGATAGTCTCTGCCACACCCAATCATATCGTATCGATTCTAAAGAAAAAAGATCATCTGTCCGCTGGAGAGTCCAGTTCGGCGAGTAGCAATGCCTCGCCCGTTACGTTTTCATCAAATGTCATGGATACTCCCTCGAAACATAAACGTGCTGGTATACTCAAAAAACGTTCATCTCTAGATGAATCGCGTTACTATTCACGCTCTCATTCTCCGGATGAACGCAGTATTTTGATCAAATCAGCTCGTCGCAATTCTCTCGAAGAAGTAGCTAATGGCAGTTCATCCTCATCCTCCGCCCAAGGTACTTCACATCATGGCATTCTCAAGCAAAGCAGTTACGATAGCTCCAAGAGTGATGGCTGCCCTTCAGCCACTAGAGAACCGCATAGCATACTCAAGAAAAAAGACTCAAACTCTACACCGTCGGACGGTGGGGATCATGCTCCCAAACATGTATCGATCTCACAAGCTGTGATTTTAGCGGCAGCCGAACTTTCAGCGGCTAACGAAAATGGAGATTCATATCCCAATGATGAACTTAACTACACACCCACAAATGAAGAGTACGATATTAAACCCATTTTGAAGTTGGATTCGTTTAAGAGCGATGAGCCACTTAAACAGCCGAAACCGATATTAAAGAAAAAATCTTCTGGCGACTCGGATGAACACGAAATTAGACCCATCTTAAAGACTTCGCGCAAATCGAGTAGGGAAGAATTTGAATTTAGTGCCTATTCGGATGGCGAAATCCAACAGGAGCCTTCAGTTAGACCCATACTGAAGACGGATTCTCCTTCTAAACGTCGTTCTTTAGGTGAACCCGATAGTAGTAATGCAGAGGGAGAACAGCGTGAGAAACTATCACCATTTATGCTTAAAAGACGTACACGTTCTTTAGAACGTCAGGATCAATCACCTGTGATCGATTTAGCTGCTGCTCTGAATGCAATTGCTACCTCACAAGACCTGCCCAGCGAATTGGTCTCATCACTGACCAATACAACGGCCGGCAACAATATTTCAGTAGCTGAACGCATAAAATCTGTGGAAAAGTTCCTTGCCAATCAAAGTGGCGGCGGCGTACGATCATCAACAGGTGATAGTAGTACCACAACAAATCCTCCGCTTAGTGCGGCAATTAACACTTCGTGGGAGTCACCATTGGAAAATGATTCAACATCAGGTGGAGTGAAAATTTTAAAACCCAGTGTCATAAGACGTGATCTCTACAAGGATAGATTTAAAACTCAACCGGTTACCAGTGACGAGAAGAATTTGTAAGTATTTACACTTATTCGGTATTTTATTATCGTAATGCAAAAAGAAAAAAAGTTGGCTCATATAGTAAACCGAGATCAAGGCAAATCAGAGTATTTTACACAATTTTAAAGACTTTTTAAATCTGTTTCACATTTCGAAAATAATTTTTTAAATTTAAACCATAATATGCCTCTAATGACAAAAGATTTACTGCCTTAAAACCTCTTTCATAAGAAATTCCCTCCAAATTGATATTCACCTTATTGGGAAAAGCTTATTAATCGGTAGAAAGTCCATTTGAAGAAAAACAAAGAGCTCATCGCTTAAATTAATCGAGTTTTATTAGATGATTTTATTTTCTCAAATACTTTAACATTCTTAGACTGATCCAATACTGTACAATGGCCACCGTTATGTTCAATAACTTGTTACCATTTTAAAGGTCATTATTACAACTTGCCGTTAAAGTTGGGTTTAGTTAAAGGTAACTTTAGCTAAAGTGAACTTTAAAGTCAACTTTAACTTCTTTTTGTTATTACAATTTACAGATAAAATAAAGTTAACTTTTTCGAAAATATGACAATGCCGGAGCAATGTCGATAACAAACATAAACTTAACTTTAAAAGTTACAGGTAGGATGATCTTCCCTTAACTAGCTTAACGCTCACTTCTACCTTTTTGACCACTTATAATAATGAAAAACTATTTATCTGCCTGTTAAAATCCTGCCTTTAGTTAAAGGCAAGTTGTAATTATGGCCCTGAGTGTAATTTCATTTACTTTACTTTTCCTTACTCTACTTTTGCTTGAAGTTACGTTTTTTAACAATAACTTTACTTATCAACTCAATTGTGATCACATGGTGTAAAGAGCGGCGTACTATAACGTCTTTGCTTAACTGTCTCCTAATCGATTACTACGTATCAGAGATCAGCAATGAGTATTCAAAAAGATGAGTAGATTCGAATAATACTCATAATTTCTAATACTTATACGTATTCATACTTATTTTAATATCATGGAGCCTTTACTCATATTCAAAGTTTGAAGTACTCATCATATTCATACTTAACAACACGTATGATGTCGCTGTTGATTTTGACTCTCCATAACTCAACATACACAAGAATCACAAAATAAGTATGATTAGCGTACGAACACTAAAATACTCACTGGAAGGTTGCGTGTTTGCTCTGCTTACTGCTCTGTCTTTTTTGCTTATGTGTCCTTTTTCTTTTGTTGCAAATTTAACAATAACTAAGACTGTAAGTTTTGATGAATAATTGGAGTCACTCGAATCATTTATAAGTACACTAGCTGTACCCTGCGCGTGTTGCTGCGCCACCAACAAAAATCAATTTGAAGCAGACATTACACAAATGTCCAATTAATTTTGAATCATTTTATGGATTTTGTTTCCCGTTGTCCAGATGATTGAGACGAACGGGCCTGAGTAGTACGCATTCGATCAGTTTCTAATCTCACTTGTTGTTGTTCAAGTGATTCATGCGAACGGGTCTCAGCGGCTTGTACTCGAAGATTTTCCAGTCTCAATGCTTCTTGAGGTGTAGGTCGACAAATGAGTGTAAATTTATTAGAATCTCACAATGTACCCAATCCAATTGAACCCAACAGCATTTTTAAAAAAAATTTATGCACAACAACTTTGCTAAAGTTCATATCATGATCAAATGCACAATTTACGATTTAATTCATTTTTAGTAATTTTCAGTGGCGCCACCTGTCGGAAATAGGTCATATCAACTTAGGAACCTTCGTCGGCTTATGCGCAATAACTTTGCTAAGGATCATAACATCATCAAATGCATAGTTTACGATTCTATTAATTACATACAAACAAACATGCATTTATATACATATATATAGATATTATAAGAGTATTTTTCTAAAGTTATGAATCTAAATGAGTAGGCTGGCTTATGAATCAAACATATTTCAAATGGTATGAGTTTGATGCCAACGTTGTACGCATACTCATTGCAACCTGTACTTATAAATCAACGTTGGAGTGAGTATGAATAAATCAGAGTACATAGTTAAATTTCAATATTATTGACTCAGTTATATACAAAATTTCATGAGTGCTTATGAGTAGCCAAAAAATAATTCATTGCTTATCTCAATCAATCACTACGAATTTGTCTGATCTGACATTGTCTTGATGGCACACACCTCCTCTATTATAGGCGAAAGCTGGCCTTACGTTTTCTTCACATTTTTATTTTTACCTTAAAGACATAAAATATTCAAAATATTGGTTGTTCTTTCAAATTTAATTCTCTCGTTTTCATAAAATTATTTTTAAAATTACTACCATTATCGCCATAGTACGTCATAGTGTCATGAAATTCAAATAAAATAAATAATTCACGGCAATAGATCGAACAGCAGATGTTTAAAGCATCGATAATCTTAAGCATGATGGGCACATTTTCTTTGAAAATTAAAACAAAAAAATCGATTATAAAAATAACATTAGAGCAGCAGCAGTAGAAATAAAAATACTTAAAGAATAAGAAGAGAATAATTTGAACAAAATTACCCAAAAGACAATCTAAACAAGACAATTTTCTTTTCACACTATTTTGGCTTTTAGCCAAGAGAACTATTTTCCTTTTCTTCTTCTTTGTGTCTACACTTGCATCTAAAAGTCCCGTCACTTTTCCTAAAGACGCCTGAATGCACCAAAAACTAGCATCACATACACACACGTGTACATACATACATACATATGTATATACAAAATTGTAGAATAATATCCATAAAATCTAAATATTCCAAATGCATTCGTATAATTCGAATAAATTCTTTAAATTTGGAGAATTTCTAAGTTTTAAAAATAACGACACGTCATATTTGAACATTTTGAATTCTATTATCATCGGGACTGTAAAGTTGGAATGGTTTTTGTGAAGAAAGATTTTATATTTTAATTATGTTTGTATTTTGAATTTGTTTTCTTTTTATTTTTCATGTTACATCTCCAATTAATTTTTAAAAGTTTATTGGCTTCAAGGCATATTTATAGTTGGGAAGATATTGCCATGCCCGTCGTGCCTAAATAAATCTGTTTTTCTTTTTTATTTTTTTAATAGATTTACGATATTTTAAGTAAATTTAATACTGCATTTAGAAGAGACACAACGTGTGCACAGCACAGCAATAATATGCTAAATTTAGAGAAACCGGAAGAATGTCATTGTGTCGCCATAAATGACAATGTATTATAAATTTCAAGAGTTTCGAATTTTTGTTGTTTTCATTTTTAATGATCTCGTTTTAGTGTATATCTGAATGAATATTGTTAAACATTTTTGGAGGTCAAAAGTTCATTTTGTTTCTGTTAGAAATCTTTAAAAAATCAAAGAAATTTTTTAAATATTTTTAATATTTTGAATAAAATTTTTTATCCGGCTTGTCTTCTGCCGTATGTTAGTGAAAGATATAGAATTGCCATCAAGAATATATTCGAAGAGGCCTTGGAATCGTAGAATTATTCTAATGGGTGTTTTTTTAAGAGCTATAGGAAAAGTTTTCAAAAAAAACACATAAAATTCAGAAAAATACATGAAATCTTTATTTGAATCCATAGTACGGTCCATATTATTTAATGTTTGAAGATTATTTCATGCAAATGTTGACCGCGACTGCGCCTCAAATGGTCCATCCGCTTAGTCCAATTTTGACATACTCTTTCCAACATTTCTCACGAATAAACGCTTCAATGCTGTCTTCCAATGCGTCATTTGAAGCAGGCTTGTCTGTATAGACATGAGCTTTAACATAGCCCCACAAAAAATAGTCTAACGACGTTAAATCGCACGATCTAGGCGGCCAATTGACCGGTCCCGAATGTGAAATAAAATGTTCACCGAACTCGCCTCTCAATAAGTCCATTGTTACGCGTGCTGTGTGGCATGTGGCACCGTCTTGTTGAAACCACATGTCATGCAAGTCAAGCTCTTGCAAAAAAAAGTTGGATATCATCTCACGGTAGCGCTCACCATTCACAGTTACGTTACGATTCGCAGCATCATTGAAGAAGTACGGTCCAATGATGCCACCAGCCCATAAACCGCACCAAACTGTGACTTTTTCTGGATGCATTGGTAGCTTTTGCAATGCTTCTTCACACCAAAATCGACAATTCTGCTTATTTACGTATCCATTGAGCCAAAAATGAGCTTCGTCGCTGAACCCAATTTTTCGATAAAGATTTTTCACCAAAAATTCTGCGTTGCGGTAGGTCGTTCGGCTTCAATTCTTGCACCAGCTGTATTTTGAAAGGCTTCACACCTAAATCCCCCCGCAAAATTTGCCACGTTGCCACGATAATTGATGGTCTCATTAACACTGGCCGACACATGCGATAATTTCTTCAGTTCGCACTCTACGTGGCATTGACAAAGAAAGTGAAAAACAGTCTCTTCTTCCTCAGCGGATCTGCACTCATGGCAGAAGTCGTTAGATGGGAGCTGCATTCTTTCCGCGTGTCTTCCCATAACACAATGACCTGTGAGCATGACCACTGTGATCGAGATGACGTTACGACCAAGTCCAAGTAACTAGTTGGTGCGCCTTCTATCCATTGAGGGCCAAGTGAGCCTAGCGGTGGAGCAGGACTCCTCATTGATCCAGGATAGGTTGGCGTCTCGAAATTCCGCGCGATTGCTAGCTTAACCAAGGTAAGTGGCATTCCCAAGTCGATAGAAGAGGATTCCGGAAGTAGTGCACCAGACCCCTGGCGGGCACGTCGGCTCTCCAGTTCCCCGGAATCTTACTGTAGCCGCGGACCCAGATAAGTGTGACAGTGAAGCGCCCAGAAAGAAGCTCGAAACAGCGGCGACATTCCCTGACGATCCTGGAGTTATTCACAGAAAAGATCGAGTTTATGATGATGGAGTTCAACTGGCATTTTTGTTATGCATTCTGCTATTGGAATTTGAAAACCATTTCTACAAGCCTAACACTGGCATGCCAATTGTCTACAAGGAATATGCATAAAATTTTTATATATCGTTGGTCTTATGTAGAAAGGCCCTAACTCACACTTTTTTCGAAATTGACTTTTTCTGTGATTCCAATGTGTATTTGTGTTAAATGCATTGAAATCACAAATAAAATCAATTGTGAAAAAAGTGTGAGTTAGGGCATTTCTACATGAGACCAACGATATGTACTTTTTTAAGAATTCAAATCAAAGCTTCATTAGGAAATTTATTTCTTTTGTGACTTTGTGTTTCGCATCTATTTCTACATACTAAGCTTCAAAATGTTTTTAATAAAATTTATAAGGTGCGTTGCAGACTTTTTAATGCACAGAATATAACCTAGACCTCGTCGCAAGCTCTAGTAAATCTAATTTGTTAATTAGATTCGAAAATCGGTTTTTAAAATGTAAATTTAAAATTAAAATTTTAAAATATTTTATATCTTGACAATTTTATATCACAACATATTATAAAAAACGAATATTAATTCCGCAACTCATCAACTAGGCTAAATCTAGGCAAGGTTTTATTATTGATTTTGAATACATTGTTTAATATTAGTTTTCGATGACAATAGGCCCTATACATCATATGTGAAATCTTTTTGGCATACATTAACAATAACTGAATATACATGATTGTGAATACCGATTGAATACCCTTGAATATGGGATTTTTGTATTTATTAAAATTAGCATGTTTTTATCTCTTTTTTTTTTCATTTTTCTAAAGCGGAAATAAAACAATAGAAATTCCAGTTGACTTTTTTTATAAATATTTGCAATAAAACCATAAAAATTATAAATGAATAGAGAAATATGTAAACAAATTATATTTTTGTATTATAATTATATATATAATTAAATACATACCATGCATAAATACATACATACATATATCACTGTATTATAATATATTATTTTCTATATAAATTTATGATTCAATACCTACAGAAATATAAACAAAAAAACAAAAAAATGTTATTTTTTAAAAGCCCGAGATTATGAACCCCCCTCTGTACTAATAGAAAACTCTGAATTGTTTAAATTCATTAACTGGAACACAGCACAATTTGTTTCTTTTTTATTATTTTCTAGGGATTTTTCACAATAATTTCATTTAAATTTTTTTTTTGTTTTTATTTTTATTTTTATTTTTGTATAGAAAATTAATATTTGTTTTCCAGTGTTTTTATGTGCTTATTTATTTCACAAGTCATAACTCTCCTTTGAAGTGGCGAATTTCGTTCCGAAAAAGTTGTTTTATTTTCTTTTCTTTTAAAATAAAAACAAACAAAAAAATAAAATTAAAATTTAATAAAAGAATGAGTGAATGTTTATGTATGTAATTCAGTTTAAGTATGTATTTGTATGCTATGGCAATCGGTATAAACAAAATAGTTTTTAATTTCTTTTCATCTATTCTTTATGACATTTTAACAATAGAGGACTTAACAGCTTACTAATAATAAGCAACACTATGACCCCAAAAACACTTCAACAAACCTAAGGAAAAATTCAAAATACAAAAGAAAACTTAGTATATTGTTTGGTATTCGTTAGGTATGACTAGAGAGTACACCTCACACTAGACTGTCCATTCCTTCCTTTTCTAATATATGTATGTATGTATACATTTATGTATACACATCTCAGCATGTATTACACTATTTGTACAGGAGTGTAGTGGCTTTAAATATTTAGCTTTAGTTTACACCATGGGGGAATTAACCTAACCTTACATACATAATCTAACATACATACGCAATTGGTCATTCCAAACCTTTAATCAGGATTACGACCTATAGTTTAAAGTCGATTCTGAACGACTGATTTTTTTGAGAAACTTTTCATGGCAATTTTTTAGTTTACTCTCAGAGTTTTGCCAGAAATCTATTGAGAGGAAGTCGCCGAAGAAATATTTTTTCATATTTTCGTTTTGAAGTCTAAACTGGGGTTTGAACCGAGGCCAACACACTACCTACTTGACCTCGGCGACTTCAACTTAACCTAACCCTAAACCATGCCAGAAAGATCGTTACACGGATTATTCCAAAACAAAATACCCTTGCTCTACGATTTCCAACCTATCTTAAATGTACATATGTGCGAAACGAGAAAGAAGAATACATGAACGGCGGGTTTCCTACATTCGTCAGAAAACTTAACATTGTAGTTCCAATGTCAGTCATCATTTGACCCAGTTTTCAAGCTTTATAACCGACTAGTGTACATTTTAAAGAGGTCAGTTAAGTAAATTATCAACTCTTCATTGCTTCGAAAGCCAAATGGTTATACTGAACGTTGCATTTTTTTTTTTTTTTTTTTGTGGTAAGGAGGGAAAATGTTTATGCATTCATGATGGTCGTCATCCGACCTGATATGTCGGACTCTCCCACTGGGTATACCAACTAAAAACCCGCCTTGTCTCCTCACCGGGGAATCATTCCACCTCGGAACCACGGCTGTATTACTTCGAGGTGGACCCCTTTTCCGGCATATGTTCCAGTTCCATCATCGTCAGCCTGCGTCCAGGCTCCGCTCTATTCTCTGTCTGCTGCGTCTAGGTCAAATTTCTTCCTTCGCAGGACGTGCTCTACAAAGTGTTTTACTACGTTCCAGCTCTCTTTACTGTTTATCATGTTCAGCACGACGTTTGTAGGGCTAATGACGCCGATTTCAGCTTCGAGTCGCTGACGGCTTTCGGCCCATCGACAACAGCTGAAGAAAGTGTGTTCGGAATCATCTAACGTTTCTTTCTCTTCATAGATACAGAATGGCGAGCGGCATTTCCCCATGCGATGCAGGTACTTTCTAAAATATCCGTGACCGGTCGGCATCTGGGTTATGTAGTAGTCTACTTCGCCGTTTTTTCAGTTTTTCCACACTTGCAACTCGGGAATCAGTTTATATGTCCACCTTCCATGCTGTTCATTTTCCCAGCGAAATTGCCATTTTAGTAAGACTTCGTGCTTTATCGCTTCTATGCTCTGTGGTTAGTTATGATAGTTATGGTGTTGATCCCCCAATCTGCCACCTTTGAGGATGGGTCAGGAGAGAAGAGCAGAGGTGTTGGGGGAATGGATCGGCTTGTAGGTGTCTATGGCCTGCTAAAGACAGTGTTAGAACAGGTTGGCTGCTGGGCTTGGATAAGGGCAGCAAAAGGTTAGTTTTTGGGTTTATTACAGGGCAATGCTGACAAGGATCGGGAACAGATCTCTGTCGGACTATTGCATGTATGTTGCGATGAGGAGGAGTTGTAGACTATCGAACACTTCCTCTGTAGCTGTCCAGCGCTTAGTAGGTTGACGTTGAAGACTCTTGGCAGGGGCTTCTTTGAGGGTTTCAATTCTGTGTTTAGAGCCGACATAAAGGCTCTTCATAGATTCATTATTAATTTGAGCTGGTTGAGGAGTGCTAGAGCTTCAATAGAGAAGTTGCGCTCTCTTGTGTGTTTTATTAGTCTGTGTAATTCCTTTGCTTCCTTATTTACCCTTTTCTAATTCCTTTCCTTTTTCCATATCTAACTTATTATCCTCTCTCCTTTAGGATGTTGCACAATGGGTCAACTGGACCTTCGGATACTGTTCTTGTCTCAATTGGCTAGTACACGTCCTCTAACCTAAATTTTATTTATTTATTTATTTATTAATTACAGTACAATTACAAATTATATTCTAATTATATACGAGCGGAGTAACTTGACCATATGCTCGGTGTAGTGTCACAGACCCACAGACTCTGGTGGGAATTGAACCCACGACCCTTACGCTTATAGTCTAGCACACTACCCACTAGATTACCAGGGCACCCTAAACCTAAATAAATTAGGTTTACATACATAATTGGTCATTATAACAACCCTTAAGTCAGGATTACGACCTACTTCCTCACACCACTTATGTTGTGTGTGTTAATTTTATACATGAGTGGCGTGACCTCCGACTCCGAACGACAGATTTTTGAGAAACTTTTCATGGCAATTTTATTTTTACACTCAGAGTTTTTGCCAGAAATCTGCTGAGAGGCAGTTGACAGAAGAAATATTTTTTTCATATTTTCGTTTCGATGTCTGACCTGGGACTCGAACCCTGGCTTTACGTCTAATAAGCCAACACAATACCTACTAGACTACGGCGACTAGACAGACTACCAGGGCACCCTAACCCTAAGTAAATCAGGTTTAATGTTCCGAAATAGTTCTCTACTTACTTAAAGTACCAATTGATAGTTTTATTGATCGGTTCTAAATCGATTTTCAACTCACGCCAAATAGCGGTAAACGGCAAAGGCATCAAACTAAGCTGCTGTAATTCGATCTGAAGAATTTTGCTCCTTGGGGTGGGAGTCTTGATATGTTTGAATATAAACTTTTCTGAAAGTCAAATTGACAAATTCAAAGAAAAGGTTGAAATCGTTGTGTTGTCGCCACCAGCCCCAATGCCGGTGGATGTGGCGGTTGGAGGAGGTTAAAAAAAAGTAGACCATGAAAGCAAAACCCTATTTTGTTAAAGAAAAAGTACTTGCCGGTCATCTAGCATACCTTACCTTTGCCAATGTCTGTGTTTGTAAGAGCGTCGATTTTCTTTTCCTGTGCTTTACATTCGATTTTAAAAAAGACATTTCAGACAGACGGCTCGAATCACTTTTTCTTGGTCGCTTCTTACACTAAACAATGCCGCCTAAATAGCGTTTATTGGGCTAGTGGCACGAGTAAATGCTAGTATTATCGTATTGCACTTGTTACCAATAAAAGGAAAAACAAAAAACACCAACAAAAACAAAAACAAATGCTACAAAATGAATCCAAAAGTGATATTGGAAATACGTTGGCTATTTCTTTGAAATTTTTTTTTTTTGTTTTTCTTGGCTGTAATAGTTTTTCTCAACTTTGCTTTGCCAATTTGTAGTGGTAATAACGTTGTTAACAGCGCCAGTCAAATTCACAGTCATTTTAAACATTTTTTTTCCTTTTTTGTTTCTTTTTTTGTTTTTTGTTGTTTGTTATTGGTTTTTCTATGTATTGTTGCCTTTTTAAAAATTTTTACATTTCAATGTTTTGTTATTTAGTTGTTGTAATCATTTTGTTGAGGGAGGTCGAAGCCAAAAGTGTTTTCAAACGCGCTTAGCGGAAAAACAACATTCAAAAGAATTTGAAATCAATTGAAATAATTTTCGAAATAAAATTTTCAATTTTTTCTTCTTTTTATTTTCCACAATCATGTACTCTGCGTATTACAGAAAACGGTAAATAAATGAAAAAAAAAGAAATATTCTTACTTGGTATTGTTTTTGGCGTATTACAACTGAAATGCGTTGAAACTTGACCCTAAAGGTCAATATTATTATAAAGGGGACTTAAGAGATAAAAAAACATGAAATAAAACATGAAAGAAAAGTGTGACATTCAAGACAAAAAATAAAAATAAAAAATATGCAATATATTATGACATACCTTTTTATTTTCTTTCTAAATTTTGTGTAAAAATAGTTCACAGTGAATTAAATAAGAAACCGGTACAAATGCAAATTTAAGTTTTTGTAGATAAATTTTAATAAAAAAAATATGTTAAATAATCAAAATTTATAACTTAAAACTAGTGAAATAATCTCTACCGCCTCTTTTATTAAAGTAAACTGGTAGTACAGGATCTCTTCAATAGTACGTTTAAATTTTTATTCTAAAAAATTTAAAATTTAAATTCATTCACTTTCTAAAAAATTCATAAACATGTCGATTTAAAAAAAAACGCAATATTTGAATCACAAATATTAGTTTCTCATTGAAGAATATTTAATTTTAAATAAAATGCAAAACACCAAGACTTATGCAGATCTAGCAAAGATTTAAAATTCTCTACTTGTCAACCAGTTTGTTAAAATTTTGAAATTAAAAATGTACGTTTATTTATCAATATTTTGATAAATAAGCCGCTTCAAATCACAAAAATTATATTTTATGATATTACCTAAAAATTAATATATTTCTCATGCAAACGATTGTCAAAACACAAAATAATGTAAAAAAATATCAAAATAATGTCAAAAATAATGGCACAAGATTAACCAATGACTGCGAATGAAAAACTTTCATCTCCATGTAGCAATTCACAAGATTGTAGCCTAACATTTAATTTTAATCCATGTTTTCAAATAAAAATTTACACTTGACGCCATATACAGGGTATAGTATAGGAAAGATTGCCAGATTTGTTTACATAGAATTTGAAATTTGGCCGGTCGCTGGTTGCGTTTTCTAACGCATATAGGAAAACCCGGTCATGTACTTTTCTTTCTCGTTCAGCACATCCATTTAAGATAGGTTGGAAAGCATAGGTTATGGACTGATTCATAAACACTTTGAAACTTTTGTTGTGGAATAGTCCGGCTAACGATTTCTCTGGCATGGTGTAAGGTTAAGTTAAGTTGAAGACGCCGAGGTCTAGTGGGTAGTGTGTTGTCCTATTAGACGTGAGGCCTCGGTTTAAACCCCAGGTCAGATATCAAAAAAAAATTTAAAGAAAATGATTTCTTCGGCGTCTTCTTCTCAGCAGATTTCTAGCAAAAACACATAGACTAAATTGCCACGAAAAGTTTCTCAAAAATCTGTCGTTCGGATTCGATTTTCAACTGCAGGTCCCGCCTCTCATGAATGAAATTAATATACACAACAGAGATCAGCATTGAATCGTTTTTTCACTACTCATGAAATTTTGAATATGAATAAAATATAACTATGTAATCTGATTCATTCGTATTCACTACAACGTTGATTTATAAGTTACAGGTTGCAATGAGTAGGCGTACAACGTTGACATTGAACTCATACCATTCGAAATAATATACTCATTCAGATTCCTAACTTTACAAAAATGCTCTTATAATACTTATAAATCATTCGAGTGACTCGAATCATTAATCAAAATTTACAGTCTTAGTTGTTGTTGTATGTAAAAAAAAAGGAAGAACAGCAAGCAGAGCAAACGCACAACCTTCTCGGAAGTATTTTCGCGTTTGTAGGCTATTCATACTTATTTTGTGCTTCGTGTATATGTTGAGTTATAGAGAGTCGAAATCAATAACATTATACGTATTGTTAAGTAAGAATATAATGAGTACTTCAAACTTTGAATATGAGTAGATGTTCCATGATATTAAAATAAGTATGAATGCGTGTAAGTACCAGGAATTATGACTATGATTCGATTCTACTCATCTTTTTGAATACTCATTGCTGATATCTGATGTATTCCTCAACATCATTAAAAATGAGTAAATAAATCTTGAACTGTATTGTAAATTATCGAGTATTTAGAAAAAGATTTCGCAAATATTTCACACTTACAACAGATATACAATACAAATCGTATAATTTTATATGCTTTCCTCTGGCTCCATTGTGTTGTAAAACTGTGTGCTCCAGATAAATTTGGTCAAAACAAAGAGATGAGGAAATCCCATATAAATAGAAAGAGAAAAAATATAAAAGAAAAACCGAATATAAATGCGATAATTTCATTGTTTTTTTTTATGGTTTAAAACAAAAAGGAAATAAAAAACTGAAATGAAAATTTCGCTTAAACGAGAGTATTTTTTTTTTTTTGAACTGTGAAGAGAATGCGATCGAATTTGAAATAAAAAGCGCGCGCAGCTTTTTTTGTAAAACAATTTCTCTTGCTCTCACTCTCTCTCTATGGCTGTTTTTAATGTGAAACAAATTTCAAAATATTTCATTTTATATTCATGCACAATTTTGTTTGCTTTTTTTATTTTTTAATTTTTTTATTTTAAAACGTTTTTCTATGTTTCTCTGTGTTTTTGTTTCGTTGGTTTGGCTGGCTGGTAAATAGAAATACAAAATTTGGCATTTTTAGTTTTCAGTTGTTAACGGTCGTCATTTGAATTTTCACGGTACTTTTCTCTACGTTCGAGGCTCTTGAGTGTGTGTATAGTTTTAGAAACGTTTCGTTTAAAAAAATATATTTCAAATAAAAAAAACGTGTCATTTTAGCGAGTATTTTTACAGATCGTTAAACGATAAATGAAATAAAAAATTGAAAAAAGCAAAAAAAAAATTAATAAATAAATAAATAAATAATTGATAACTAAATTTATCAGTGTTTTAACAAAAGTACGAATGTTTCGTATGTAATTATTAATTTATGTACTCTCGATTCTCATAATGTATTTCCGATAAAGAGTTTATGATTTTGCAAATAAACAGTCGTTCGGTCGTACGGTTCGAAATAAATGCGGTCTATTGCCTTACCAATTCCAATTCTAATTTCAATTTAATTCTGTTACTCATTAACAAGTGATTTGTGTTATCATCCAGTAGAGGTTTTGAGTATTTAAATAATAAAAAATTCTAAAGCAAATCAGTTGAATTTATTATTGTTAGTATATGGCCTTTTAAAGTTCCTAAAACCAAATCAAATCTAACCAAAATAAATCAAATCTATAAATAAATACATCTAAAAGTCTTTAAAAAGAAAATTTCATCTGAAAAAAAAAATAAAATAAAAAATAAAAAATCTTATCGTATTTAAATAAAATAAGAAAAATTTTGCAAAATACTCTTTGGTGTCTATCTACCATATATGTATGAGAAGAAGCAAAAGAAAATGAAAAAGTTTTTCCAGAGCATTAAAAGCCAAAAATAAATGTGTCAATGAAAATATAAATTATTTTGTGGTTTTTTTTTTCTTTCTTTATTTCTGTTTTCCTTGTGTAAAATAAAATTTGGCAACCGCTTTTAAAAATAGAAAATAAAAAAAAACAAATCATAAAAAATAATACAAAAAAAGAAAATAATTTATTTGACCCTCCTCTACATACATATGTATATAAGCCAACTTTAAAACCTTTATACACCACAAGTTATTAAACCCATTAAAACGTAAAAAAAAAACAAAAAACAAACAAAATAAACAACAATTTATTACAATTGTAGCTTTAAAAACAACGTATCTTCTACGCTGCACGACGACGACAATTCATTCATCAACAGTGGTGGTGGTGGCAGTGGTGCTTCTTCTGCTTTTAAACCGGCCCAATCTTTAGAAGGTCTTGGTTTTGCACACTTATCCTCACACGGCTATCAATCGCCAAACGCTCCACCCTCAGCATTTACTCTGACACGTTCATTTACCCAGCCGCTTTCAAGTTCATTGCAAACGCCACCCTTGTTATCGTCCTCGTTTAAGACTGGTGTACCAGTTCCTTTGCCACGTAAATCACCACCCCGCTCTAGTCGTTTGTGTTCGAACGACACGGACAATTTAACGCTATCGTTTACCGCTGATTCGAGTTTTTCGTGTAACAACACGAACAGTGAACGCATATTCGAAATGTCTAGTCTCGATCAAGACATTGATATGAATGAAAATCAAGAGCCACAAATCCCTCAAATTAAAGACAACACATCGGAGACGCCGACGTCTGCATCGACGGGTGGTGTGGTGCGTACGAACAGTGTAAGGGCCAGAGCAAATATGTTTCAACAGTTGCAGGAGAAGACCAACAGCGGTGCGGGCTTAAATCGGGAGGAACGTACTTCACCGAAGAGAGGTAAGTCTTGAGATAATGAAAACAAAACTTTTTTTCAGGTAATCAATTTAAGGACAATAAAAAAGGTGATTAAAGTGTCAAAAAAGAGCAAAGTATGAAACTAAGATCGAAACAGGTGTAACACTTTAACTGTCAATGTCTGCAATTCAGAAGAAGTCGCCGTAGTCTAGTAGGTAGTGTGTTGGCTTATTAGACGTAGAGCCTCTGTTCAAACCCCAAGTCAGACATCAAAACGAAATATGAAAAAATATTACTTCGGCGACTTCCCTTCAGGAAATTTCTGGTAAAAACCCTGAGAGCAAATAATATTGCTATGAAAAGTTTCTCAAAAATCTGTCGTTCGGAGTCGACTTTAAACTGTAGGTCCCACCATTCATGTATAAAATTAATACGCACAGCATAAGTGGTGTGAGAAACTAGGTCGTAGTGCTGTAATGACCCTACTGAAGAGTTGTAATGACCAAGTATGTATGTATGTGAAACTAAAATCGAAACAGGAATAGCATTTTAACTATGGACGTCTGCAATTCAGAGGTCATCAGTTGTTGGGTTTACGGAATCTTTTGGTCTGTTTGTACTGTATCATCTAAGAGCCCATGGTTGCAAAACTTTGTTTCAAAACTTTTCTATGGCAATCCAAAGCTTCATTGTCACTGTAATGCAGTTTTCAATCTCTGCTCTTGCTATTCAAATTGTTTTTGTGTTTAAATTGCAATTCACGTTTATTTATACGCATCGGATGCCATGAGCAGACAGACATATTGACAGTTTTCGTCAATTAAACTTCGATTTATTGTTTCTTTTATAGCATTTCCAGTTCCAACTTTAAAGTATTACATACTCCCCATGCCATAACCAGACAGATTGATAGTTTTCGTCAATTAAACTGTAATTTATTGTTGCTTTGGCTGAATTCTGGACTGCATCCTTTGAACCATTTCCAGTTCCAACTGTTAGTATAACTATAATATGTACTTCATGAACAACAACTGTCTGCAAATTTCCAACCAAATTCAGAGCCATAACACTTACATATGTGTGAAGGCTGTGCTCTTAAATTCAAACCACTTAAATGAAATTATGAGAGATTTTTCACATCACGATTATATACGTCAAGATGTTTATAATATCTGTACGAGTTGCGCGATCCAAATACAGAGCCATAACACTATTACATGTGCAGTGTCTGCTCTCTAATTTGTTTTTCTTTTCGATTTTATAACAGACTTATCCTAACCAAAAAAAGGATGATATTGTCATTAATTGTTTAGTTGCTTCAGTAGCATAATAATTAAATGAGCACCGTCCTCTGGGTTTATAGGAAGGCCGTAAACGGCTATTAGTAAACCAATGTTTATTGATTTACTTTTGAATTCAAACCACTTAAATGAAATTATGAAACATTTTTCACATGACGGTTATATACGTCAAGATGTTGGTATAATACCTGTACGAGTTGCGCTAGCCAAATACAGAGCCATAACACTATTACGTTTGAAGTCTATTGTCTCAAATTTGTTGTTTTTGATATTATAACGACTGATCCTAACCGAAAAAAGGACGATACTGTCGTTAATCCTTTAGTTGCTTCAGCAGCGAGATAATTTAACGAGCATCGTCCTCTGGGTCAATAGCAAGGACATAAACGGCTATTAGTAAACCAAAGTTTATTGATTTCATATCGAATTCCGGCCACTTGACTGAAATTATGAAACATTTTTCACATGACGGTTATATACGTCAAGATATTTGTATAATACCTGTACGAGTTGCTACAATTTGGGTTTTTAGTTATTTAGTTATTTAGTTTTTTAGTTATTTAGTTTTTTAGTTATTTACGTTATTATAAATTTTTTTAATAGACACCCTGTATTTAATAAACTTTTATGACTTTAAATTCAATAGAGTCTTAATAAAGAATTCAAAAACAAACGTTGGAACATTATTAGATTAGATTACAAATTCGGGTGAGGAGGAGGGGGCAGTAGAAGACAATGTGTTCGACGTTCTTATCGATATGAAAGCGTATAAAAATGTTTAAAATGGTCAATAAACAAAAGTGAACGAATTTAAACAAAAAATGAACCAAAAAAACAACAGGGTATTACAAGGTTAAACATTTACAAATCATATTCTAATTATTGCGGTACTATAGGGCTGTAGTGAGGAACGATTAAACAACTTGTAACACTAATAAACTAGCACACTACCCCCTAGACTACCAAAGTATTTATACAATAAAAATATGAAATCCTTCTCGATTCCACGTATCATCCTTGAGCAGAGCCAAAGCTAATCTTCTCTGTTATGTTATAATTTTAGTTCTGCCAAAGAAAAATAAAAACTCTGAGACTTTGTGGTTAAAGTAATTCCAATTCTGACTAATATTTCTAGATTTGTCGGATTTTTTACGATTGCCGGTTACTGGTTTGAGAAGTAAAAATAAATGTTTTTAGCTTTAATTGCTAGGGGAACCGCTACTATTTTTATTTCTTAATTTTTTTTTTCTACAGACGTAATTGTCAGCTTTTTTTATACATACGAAGGGTGACACATATTTTTCAGGTTATTAACTCATAAAAAGCAAACCCGTCAACATGACAATTTTCTACTAAAAAAAATTACTTCTCGTTTTTTTTTTTTTTTTAATTTTTTATTTATGGTGGTACACTCTGCTAGAAAATTTAACTTCGTTTTGTATCTTTTAGTTGTTGAATGTCGTTAATTATATGGAAAATAAACAGATACAAAAAAAAACAACAACAACAACAATAACATGTTAGAAAAAAACAAAACACCAAAAAATATTTATGCTTCGTTGAATTTATTGCAAGAACTACAATATATTTTGTTTGTTTGTTATTGTTGTTGTTGTCATTCATTTAGGGCTCATTTGCTCATCATCATCATGGTTTTTGCACAATGCCCGAATGAGTAGAGTGTTAGTTAGATATTGCGTCCTCCGTTACAAACCCGCAGCAAACCCAGTCAGAGATTTTGTAATTGCAACTGTTGCAAAAAGAGTTGAAAGAAGTCTGGCAAATAGTAAAAACGCAAATAGATTTCAGCTGTAAATCAATGTTAATATTACAGCGAAACAGATGTTTAATAGAATGAATTCTTTGAAATAATATATCTTATTGGAACACTAGTCTCTTGGGAACATACGTACCAGAGATCAGCAATGAGTATTCAAAAAGATGATTAGAATCGAATCATACTTATAATTTCTGTTACTTCTACGCATTCAGGTTCGGTTAGGTTAGAGGACGTGTACTTGTCAATTAAGACAAGTACAGTACCCGAAGGGCGAATTGACCCATTGTACAACGTCCTAGTTTCTCACACCACTTATGTTGTGTGTGTTAATTTTTTTTATACATGAGTGGTGGGACCTACAGTTTAAAGTCGACTCCGAATGACAGATTTATGAGAAACTTTTCATGGTAATCTTATTTACTCTCAGATTTTTTGCCAGAAATCTGCTGAGAGGAAGTCGCCGAATTTTATTTTGATGTCTGGCCTGGGGCTTGAACCCTGGCTTTACGTCTAATAAGCCAACACACTACCTACTAGACTACGGCCACTTCATTATTCTTTTAATATCATGGAACCTCTACTCATATTCAAAATTTGAAGTACTCATCACACTCATACTTAACAACACGTATGCTGTTGTTGATTTCGACTCTCCATAACTCAGCATATACACGAAGCATGAAATAAGTATGATTCACGTACGATCACTAGGTATTATAAGTATTTTTCTAAAATTATGAATCTGAATGAGTACGGCGTATGAATCAAACATATTTCGATTGGTATGAGTTGTACGGATACTCATTGCAACCTGTACTTATAAATTAACGTTGTTGAGTTCTTATGAGTACCGAAAACAATTCATTGCTGGTCTTTGATCCATACTATATAGCCACGCTAATTATGCGAATAAAAATCTACACTCATTAAAGTTGTTTAAACCGTGCACTACAAGGCATACGATTTTTTATATCAGAATTTTGTTTATGACCCAACTTGGAGTCTCTGCTGGTCTCTGTATAATCTGACAAATGTAGGATCTTCATGGCGAAAAAAGTATACAGTTACACACCATCTTCTGAGACACTGAGGAAGCTTTGACACGTAACACTTATGTGCCTAATTCTTCAAAGGCCTCGAATGTATTGCAGTCGTAAACTTTAATAACCTTAATAAGCTGTTTCAGTTACTAATGCGGTAAGGCATTCTAATGTCAGTCGACCATTCGATTATCTAATCTCTGAAATTTATTGTTTGAAATTATTTGTAGCCACCACATAAAATATTTATTGTCAAGCAGTTTGCTTTATAGAATCTGTCCAATAGCAATTTACTCCTCGTACTTCCGATCACTGTTTTTATTATTATTATTTATTATCACTGTGTTTTAAACACCTTTTTTGTTACATTCATATACATATAAACATATTTTCCTTCTCCTTAACGCTGTAATCTTGTTAGTAACTTCACGCAAAATGTTGGTATGATGTTTGCCGAAAAAGACGAAATATTCGATAGAAGACTAAATCATAATTCTGGTTTTCGAAGTTTAAAAATTAAGAATCTTTAAAAGCTTTCGAAATAATGTACTCAGAAAACTCCATGCCCGCCCCCCATAGCCGATAATAGCAGCAACAATCATCATAGAACGGTTGCGCAATCGTTGCAACCTCTAAAGAAAAAGTAGGGCTCAAGCAAAAAGTTCGTCATTACTACAACCCATACATGAGGACGTTGTGTCTAGCCAACGACAGATGGTAAACCTATCGTCCTAGAACCTACTACAGTACATCAATTACCTGCTTAGCTAGAAAAACTCGATTGATTAATGAAACTAAAGTAAAGTGTAGATGCTTTGTGACAGTCAGGTTCTCCTGAAAAATGCAATCCCCCAGAAGTTGAAGATGGTCACAGTATGTGTGTGAAAGCACTTAAAATGTACCACACACGTGCTAAAGACGAAGTCCGAATGAATTTCTTACGTGATTTCGTATTACTTTCCCTTTAATTTGTTCACTATAATTTTACTAACAGCGATAGGAGTTGTTGATGCACAACATGTACAAATTAAGTGAATATAGTTTAGAAAATGTACTTTTAGGGCACAAAGCGATACATTCCTTAACAGATTGATAAACACCAAGACGGTTGCCTATGAATTTGCAAACAACTAAAGACGTAGTGGCAGAATTTTGGAAATGTCTTATAAAAATATACATAAATTCGCTGGAGAGGTTATTAAAAATGTCATAGAATGGAAGAAAATTATACAGTAGATTCAAAAGATATAAAATAACCCTTAATGTTCGACCTAATTTAGTTGAATTTATTTTATGTTCGATCACTTACAATTTCACTTTTCTAAATTCGATTTAAATATTTAACTGAGGGCCATTATTACAACTTGCCGTTAAAGTTGGGTTTAGTTAAAGGTAACTTTGGTTAAAGTGAACTTTAAAGTCACCTGTAACTTCTTTGCGTTATTACAACCTACAGATAAAATAAAGTTGACTTTTTCAGAAATATGGCAGTGCCGGAGCAATATTATCGACAATTAAACAATTTTTTTTTTCAAACGCAGCAACGACGGGGGCTTCTTTTTTTCGTTGTGTTTACTCACTGTGTTTATATTTGAAGTTGCGATATTGGGAATAATAAACATAATATGGCAACTTCAAAGATAAAGTGAACTTTAAAAGTTACAGGTAGAATGATCTTCCCTTTAGCTTAACGCTCACTTCTACCTTATTGTCCACTTATAATAATCAAACACAATTTATCTGCCCATTAAAATCCTCCCTTTAGTTAACGGCAAGTTGTAAAAATGGCCCTCAGAGTGTTTGCCAGAAATCTACTGAGAGAAAGTCGCCGAAGAAATATTCATATTTTCGTTTTGATGTCTGACCTGGGGTTTAAACCGAGGCCTTTTCGCTACCCAACACGCTACCTACTAGACCTCGGCGACTTCAACTTAACCTTACATCATGCCAGAAAGATCTTTACCCGGATTATACTAAAACAAAAGTTTCAAAATGTTTATGAATCGGCCCAAGCCGTACACTTTCCAACCTATCTTAATGGATGTGCTAAACGAGAAAAAAAGTACATGAACGGCGGGTTTCCTACATTCGACAGAAAACTTAGCATTGCAGTTCCAATGCCTTAAAATCCTCCCTTTAATTAACGGCAAGTTGTAAGGATGGCCCTTAATATATCTTTATATGTATATTTGAAAATTTAATAAATTTTCTATCTATTAATAATTAAATGAATAATTTCATATTATTTTTTTTTTTTGTTTCAACAGTGCCGCGTCGCCTATCACCTTCTCCAGCTGTATACGCAGATGAGCCAAAAACTCCAAATAATCCAACGTCAAATCCAGACGATGAAATCGGTATGTCTTTACAAGAAACTTTAAACATTAACTAACAATGAATTTAATTATATTTTTTATTATTATTATTATTAACTGCTTATAAAAAAAACTCCTAATACATATATTTATTATTATAATTTGAAATGAGATTAAAAAAGAATGAAATTCATGATTTCAATTTCTAATTTCATGGACTCAAATGTGTTTTTATTTTATGTTCGGAATTATTTTGAATTTTTTTTCTTCCTTTTTTTTTGCTCATTGAATGCAATTTTTGTTATTGTTGTTGTTTGTTTGTTTGTTTTGCAAATTTGTTGATATAATTTTTTTTTATTAATTATTGTTGTTGTTGTTGATGATGATGATGATGATAATAATGATTTTTTTTAAATAATAACAATAATACTAATAAATAATAATTTAAAGAAAAAAACCTGCCCAAAATGGCAGTCTACAGCAATTGGCCTACAATTTTTTTCGACTTCTTTTAACACCAAAATTGTTGAAAATTGTTTATAAACGAATACAAGTACCATATTACGTATGGCAAAAAAAAAAGAAAAATAAATTGTATTGTAATACCCACTTGAATTGAATTCATTTCGTTTTCCATTTAATTACCCCCCCATTTTATATCATTTGAATCATTTACACATTTTTTTTTAAATTTAATTTTTTACTATTTTTTCTTGGATTTCATAATTAACTTTTGGAATGCATCATTACTATTACTACATACATACAAACTATACATACAATAATATTGTGATTATTATTTTTTTTTAATATATTTTTTCTATTATTATTAATACAAATTAATACATTTATGTTGCGCATGCGCTTTTTGTTGTCTTAATTTTATGCATATTTTTTTTACATTTATTTACTGCATTTCTATCTTTGTCGGAATAGTATGTAGTGTGCATAGAGAAATTGAAAAATAATTGAAAATGAAAAGAAAATAAAAAAAAAGAAAACATTTCTTCCATAATAATACGTGTAAGGCAAGGCTGTTGATTATTACATACATATGTTGTTTTTGGTTTATCCATTTCCATAAGAAATTACAAATTTTCGAAATTTATTACATAAATAGTGAAGAAAAAAAATACAAATTATTTGCGTTTTACGTACATTTAACTTTTTTTCTTTTTCTTTTTTTTATAAAAATTATACCATTTCGTCTGCTTGTATCTAAAAGGAGAGAATAATTAAATAAAATGCTGTTAATTGTTGGGAATTAAAGTTTTTAAATAAAAATTAAAAAAAAATTTATTTAGAAAACGGGCTCTTAGTATCGATAGCTTGTTTATTCATATTTTAATACTTTAATAACAGGGTACTAATGTGGTAATTATATAGAAAATAAACTAATTATATGTATAAAAATACGTGTCAATTCATAGAACGAAAGTAAAAGCAACCATTCCACTCAGTATTTTATTTAATGGATCTGAAATACTAGCACATTGTTTTCAAAGTCTACATGGAGAGAGGATTTATCATTCTCTTAATAAAATAAAGGCTTAAATATAAAGACAAATAATTATAACACTGCTAGTGCTAGTACACACCGACTTTGAAATTCATGCTCATCTTTCCTTTATGGGACAGTAATATTTTTCGAGTTAAAGTCACTCAAAGTGTTAAAGATCTAAATATATGGTGTTACGTTCAAGCCAGAGGTCAGTAATGAATCGTTTTTTTTTTTTTGCTACTCATAAGCACTCATGAAATTTTGAATATAAGTGAGTCAACAATATTGAAATTTAACTATGTACTCTGATTTATTCATACTCACTACAAAGTTGATTTATGGCTACAGGTTGCAATGAGTATGCGCACAACGTTGACATCAAACTCATACCATTCGAAATATGTTTGATTCATAAGCCTAATCATTCAGATTCATAAATTTATGAAAATACTTATAATATGCACTTATAAATGATTCGAGTGATTCGAAACATTTATCAAAATTTTCTGTCTTAGTTGTTGCATTAAAAAAAAAAAAAAAAAAAAAGACAGAGCAGCAAGCAGAGCAAACATACAACCTTTTAGTGAGTATTTTAGTGTTCGGACGCGATTCATACTTATTTTGTGATTCGTGTATATGTTGTGTTATGGCGAGTCGAAATCAACAGCATCATACGTGTTGTTAAGTATGAATATGATGACTACTTCAAACTTTGAATATGAGTAGATGATATTAAAATAAGTACGAATGCATATAAGTACTTACTTACTTACTTAATTGGCCATTAACATCCATTAATGGATGTCGTAACTGTCGTAAAACATCCTTCCAGGCGCGTCTGCTTTTTGCGCGCATATGCCAGTCGGTCTCATCAATCGGTGACAGGTCTTCCTCGATTTGGTCCTTTTAATGCAAACAAGGTCGTCCTCTTCGCCGACTTTCGCATATCCACGCATCAAATACCCGCCCGCCGGTGCATTCTCCTCCATTCGAACGACATGGCCGAGCCAGCGCAATGAAATATACTGCCGCCTTTCCCAGAACACTCTCCATGACGAAGTTGAAGAGGTCGCATGATAAGGGATCGTCTTGTCTGAAACCTCGCACGGTATCAAAAGGTTCGGAGAGGTCTATTCCTACCTTGACGGAGCTGCAGGTCTGGTTTGACGAGTGTCTTCAGTCGTTCACACAATACGCCTGTAAGAAGCTTATATGCGATAGAGAGAAGGCTTATACTCCTGTAGTTGGCGCATATCGTAGGGTCTCCCTATTTCAGGACAGGACAGAGGACACTGAGGTTCCAATCGTTAGGCATACTTTCCTCTAGCATATTTTGTAAATAAGTTGACGCATGCGCCCTACCAATTCATTACTTCCGGTCTTAAACAATTCAGCGGGGAGGCTATCAGAACCTGCAGCTTTATTGTTTTTAAGACGCAAAATCATGGCTAGGCAGCGGAATCTCCACGCCGTCATCATCGATCGGGTTCGGAACATTATCTCTAAAGGCGGAATTGGTGTCATCATCGCTTTGTAGTAGAGTAGAGAAGAGGTTCCCCCACTATCTTAGTAGCCCCTGTGTATCTGTTACCAAGTATCCATTCTCATCTTTGCAGGTAGACTCTCCGGGCTTATAACCTTCGGTTAGACGCCAAAACTTTTGATAGAATTTTCGAGCGTCATTCCTACATCTATACATCATATATTTGTATATATGTATACACATATATTATACAAATGTATATTCTATATACAAAAATAATGTATTTGTTGATGAGACAATACATAGGCTTTTTATAGATTCATTGCATTGAACAGCAATTCAAATTCAATTAGCATTATACTGAAAATTGCAAGATAACATGACCCTAAAATAATTTCTTTTATTGCCGGGAAAAACTAAAAAGAATAATTTCAATTAATAGGAATAAAGGAGGATCATTTTTAATGTAATTGAATGTATGATATGCCTTATAAGTTTGTCAGAATTGGTTAAGAATACCGTACTAGTCTCTAAGCTTCGTTTTCTGCCAAAGACTCTGGTTCGTTCAATTGAGAAGTAGTTGTAGGCATAATAAAATTAAGAAAGAAAATTTCGAAGAACGATTTAATAAAAAAATTCTTTTCAAGTTCCAAGAACTACACTATCACTGATTTTGTGTGCGTAGATAGTGGACCCCTAGAAAATAAAAATAAAATACTAATTTTTTGAAAATTTTATAATCTGACTTGACTCTGTTAAGGATACAAAAGAAAACAATAAAAAAACAAAATTGTATCCGATAAAGTATTATTTGTTTTAAAGAATATAAAAAACAAATATATTTTCAAAACAATTTTGAAATCAGCCACTTGTAACAAAAAAAAATTAAATGTCGCCTACAAAAAGATTTTTATCTTGAAAATTTTTCTTAAGAAAATAACGAAACTTGTTACAAAAAAAAGAAAAAAAAACAAATTTAAAAACTTATCACCACAGAAGCGAAACAGAACATTGTAATCAAAAATAAGAACGAAACGTCAATTCAAGAACAATTCCACAATTCCACATTTCCTTGTGCAACGATAAAAACGTATCAAAAAAAATTAAAAAAAAAAATTCCAACTTAAAGTGCCAGCAGCAAAAAAGTAACGATGCATTCGAATTTAAGATTATTTCTAATTCGGAAGTCAACGTAATAGCATTATAAAAATAAATATTTACGAGTACATATTTAAAACAAATTCAATTAAACAAACAAACAACAACGTGCTTAGAAAACAATATTTAAAGTGACTAAAATGAAAACACGTAAGTCTGCATTACGTTTTTAGTTTTTAAATTTCTAATGGACTTTGTGTTTAATGCCAAAATGTTTTGTTTCCTTTTTTGTGTTTTTCTTTTTCTGTAAAATAACGCGTTTCTAGAACCATCATCATTGCCATTATCGGAACGTTTAAGATTTTTCAGCAATTTAAGTGGATCATCTAGTAAACGTAATTCGTGTTCTTTTACCCGCAGCCCACCATTCAATTCCATAGAACGCAGTTCCAGCATAGGATCCTATCACTACTACATGGCTAACACACCGCGCAGTAGTACCAGCCTAAGCAGTGCCAGTGTTACGCCTACACCAACGGAATGTCCTTTACCTTTATTTATAGAATCACCCATGGTTTTGAAGAAAGAAGGCGGCTCGTCAGCAGAGGCTAATGAGATTGTTGGAAACCCAGAAGTTGATCTAACAGATTCACGTTTTGCCATTAAAGCGGATATTGTTAAGACTTCACCATTTTTACAGGCCAGCAAACCAATTTCGGCCCTACCAGGCCACATTGCAGAAACAGAAACCACACCCACTTCCACGTTAACGCCTACCATGAAACGTATAAAATTAAAAACTGTCGGCAAATTAATGTTGCCCTCAACATTCCTGAATAATGATCGCAATAATAATAGTCCTAAGGACAGCTTAAGCTGTGTAAGCAACACTTCCTCGACTGCGGAGAGTATTAATGGCACGGATAATAATGAGAATTCAGGACCTCCTAAGAAAATTGGCAAAATTAAATCCCCCTTTATAGAAAATTGCAATCAAAAGCAACAGAAACTAATGCTTAACAACACGAGAGCTACGAAATTTGATTACAATAGTAAAACGACCAACTCTTTAATGGCCTTGTCCTCTGTGGAAAACAGTGCTGAGCATCATAGTATGGACACTAGCGCACTTAATGGGAATGCAGGAGGCGTGGTCATGCGTAAATATTTCAATAATTCAATGCAAATTAATGGCCATCATCATCATCATTCTTTCAATGAAGATTTAAACACCGATTCGGGTAAAGAAAACGTAGATACTTCTTTCAAAGAACAAACCACGCCGGTAGTGGAAATACGTCGGAAATTTACACGCAAAGCTAATACTTCACAGTCTCTTAATACAAGCAGCACGGGCATTACCCGGCAGTTAACACCACGCTCAGCTTCATTGAATGGCCCTTATACACCATCCCCAGTGAATGATAAGTATGCCAAATATTTTGGCGTTAAGTCGGCGAAATCACCAGCCCAGGACTTTGGCATGCAAAGGGAAAACTCTTCTTCTTCTTCCCCGTTTCCATCACAAGCTATTAATCGTAATGTCCGCTTGTGGCATTCAACAGGTCGCGGTGTTAAACGCATGGCCTCGGTAATACATGAATTGAAAAAATTCGAAGATATTGTTGTAACCGAAAGGGAACTGAAATTAGCCTCCAAAGAATTTGAAAATCTTCTAAGCAATGAAACTATTTTGAAACATTCCTCAAAAGAATTGGATCGCATCTTTTCGAGTATAGTGTGATGATGGATTTTATTATTTAAGCCGCCTCTACAGTTTTTTGGTTCCTTTATGGTGATGAAGTTTTAAATTTTGCCACTACAACTCCATGTTTTTTTTTATTTCTTTTTAAAAAATGCCCGATACCTCGTTTTAATTCTCTTTCTTTTAAAATGTATTGTATTTCCTGTCTTTTTTTAAATAAGCAATGGCTTAAAGTATTACCAAACCTATCCAGTGTTAATTTCTTGCCTAATTTTTTTTTTTTTTAATTTTTTGTTAAATTTCATGTCCACAAATATCTGTAAAAGTATAAAAAAAATTCTAAACAAAAAGAAAATTTTCAAACAGAGTTTTTCTTTGCTTTTCTTTGATAGGGAATGAATGTACATACACACAGTTACTAAAGTATACATACGGTTAACAAATATCAAAAATTTTTTAACCAAGACCGTTTTAAAATCGAGGAAAGTTGTCAGACAATTATAAAGATTTTCAACGAAAACGGATTGGTTAAAAAATTTCTGATATTTGTTAACCGTATGTATACTTTTGTGGCTGAGTGTATGTAAACTAAAAAGATAACAGAGAGAGAGAGAGACTT
Organism: Sarcophaga variegata; assembly: GCA_932273835.1. Classification (NCBI taxonomy): domain Eukaryota; kingdom Metazoa; phylum Arthropoda; class Insecta; order Diptera; family Sarcophagidae; genus Sarcophaga; species Sarcophaga variegata. The sequence goes on along the minus strand of OW026362.1, from coordinate 110,592,927 downwards.
TGAAGTCATTTCAAGAATTTTCTAACTTCTTATGCTTAAGGCAGTAATAATAAGTGAATTTGAGTTTCTTTTTTTTTTATTAAATCATGGAATGAAATTCTAGAATTTTATTTTCAGTTTTTAAAGTATTAAGTTTAAAACAGCAGATTTTATAATTCCAATCGTTTAAAAATTTCTTGTATCTTTCACCTTTTTAGTATTGCAAATGATGCCAGGCATTGAAAGCTTTAATTTCAAGTTTATCACACATCAAGTTTAATTAAAATTGTAATAAAATTCAAAACTATTAAAAAATTTATTTAGAATTCGTATACATACTTTTAATTAGAATGAATTGTTTTTAATATCGTATGTTTTTTTTATTTGTTTAATGTCCTTGATTTTTGCTTAAAAAAATTAAAAATTTTTATTAAAAATTGATTGCATAAGAGACTGTAGACATAAAAGACAAGTACAGTAACCATGGGGTCCAGTTGAACCATTGTACAACATACTAAAGGGGAGAGGATAATGGGCGAGCTAGGGAAAAAGCAGCGGAAGTAGGAAAGAAAGAATATAAGGAAGCAGAGTAATTACACAGACTAACGAAACACACAAGAGACATCGCAACTACACTATTGAAGCCCTAAAACTTCTCAACCACCTCAAATTGATAATGAATCTGTTATGTTTAATCAAATCAAGCATTATTTATTTATACACTGGTGCCCTTATAATTAGAAACGACTTAGCAACATGTATGTTTGTTAATTTGTTTTACAGCTTTCACTGTGTACCTGGGATAAAAGGCTCTGTTTGGAGGACTTCTTACATACGTTTTTCCCATCAGATTGGGACAAATTAAACTTAGATTCGTCACTCCAGAGAACTCTGTTCCAGAAACATCATTTCTAATTATAAGGCCACCACTGTATGTTAGATCCAAAATACAGAAAGTTCAATCAATTATTTAACTTAATAAGCTTGTCACAACGTGTTTGAGCACACCCAAAGCATTGTATGTCTCTCTCTATATATATAGAGCTGCCACTCTGTTCACATTTCGTACTCGTTAGGTTAACACATCGTATAACAAAATCTATGGAAAGCCTTTATGTCTGCTCTCAACACAGAATTCAAACCCTTAAAAGAAGTGCCTGCCAAGGGTCTTCAACCTCAATCTACTAACGGTTGGACAATTACAGAGGAGGTAATCGATTGTCTTTAACTCCTGCTCATTGCTACATACCCTGCAATAGCCCGGCTAAGATCTAGAGTCTGTATTAAAATCGAATGTTTTTTTTTATTTTTTTACATTTGAAAATAGTTACGAAAATGATTTTCTTAAATACGATTTTTTTCCTTTGTTTTATTTTGAATTTTTAAGTGATTTTATTTTTTTAATTCTACAGTAATCCTTCGATTTACGTCGCCTTGATTAACATTGTTTCGATATACGTCGTCAAATATTTTGTTCCCTCTAATTTCAATTTGCGTCGTAATTCGATTTACGTCAGCTTTTTTTGGAACCAACTGCGACGTAAATCGAGGGATTACTGTAAAGTAAAACATGTATTAAATTTGGAAATAATTTTGTATAGTCGAAGACTGTACATAATATTGCAAACTTTATTACTATTTCTGAGGACTTACTATAGATTTCAATATACATTGAGCGCCAAAAGTGGGTAAACACCACTGAAATAATTCATTTTCTTAGGATAGCAAGATAGGTAAATGAGAATAGTCGAATAAATTTCCAAAAATAAAAACGTTTTTTTATTACTTATAAAATGTTAAAACAAAAGCAACAATTCATGATAAAGAAACTTTTTTTATGCTTAAGAACAAAACTGTTTTATACTTAAGAACAAAAGTGTTGACTCACTTATGTGCACCGAAGTGTTTCCTACCGGGATGCGTTAGTGCCTAACAGATTACCAAAATGTTTTCTTATGATTCATCTTCATATCCCTGAATTTCTACACGTTGGGTTCAAGACGTTTTTATTTTGAAAAAGTGTACTTAGTATTACAATTCCCTTTCAAAAGGCAGGCCTTACTCTCCTTCTCGCCAATTCCCACACTATCTTGAATTCAGCAGAACAGCAGTAGTTTGTTTATCTCTACCTAGATGGTTTAGCTTTCCCCGACTGTCCCGTACTATCTTCGATTTAACCTCTTAAGATGCCGAGTACTTGAATGGGGCCCTAGCTGTCAGATAGTATAGCTATATTCCATACTTCAATCCTAGTTGAATTGAGCACTTCTTTCTATGGCATAGCCTTTCACTTGCTAGATGTTCGAAATAGAGGCTGTTATAATAAAACTTGCAAAATTTTTTTTTGTTTAACACGTTGACTGCCGATTACGAGATCAATCGTAGATTGTGTTCCCTTCTAGGGCGCCAAACTACGAGTTATCTCGTACTCACTAGTGTGAAAAAATCAAATTGTTTTTTTTTTAGCAAGTTTTCGGAAAATTGCCGCGGCAGTCAACATGTTAACATTCCATTATTTTTATTACTTTTTTTGCAATTCTCCCTCTCTCCCTCTCTCTCTCTCTCAGTTTCTCTTCAATTTCCTTAAAAATTTAAATTTTTAAGTAAAAAAAATTCATATTTAAATACCAAACAAAGGTTTAACAGAAGAAATAGATTTCGTTATATTTTTTTTTTGTATTATTTTTTCCAAATTTATCTAAAGCTTTTCTTTTGAATAAGAAAACGAATTTAGTTTATTATATTTATTTAAAAAATTTAAAAAAAATAATATGCTTAAATAGAATATAACATTAAAAAAAATCTATTTTTTATATTTAATTTTAAAAAACTAATCCCATCCTACTCTGGCTTTCATTATTCAATATGTACACAAAGATTTTCAACAAAAACGGATTGGTTAAAATTTTCTGAAATTTGTTAACCGTATGTATACTTTTGTGGCTGAGTGTAGATGAAATACTTTTTTAATTTTATTTATTTTTTTTAATTTTTTTACGATTGTATGTTTAAAATTAATTGTTTTATTATAAGAATTCAAACAAAATTTAAACTTATTATATTGGATATCTATTTTTTTCCTCTTTTAAGCATATAATTTCTTTAATGAAAAATATCTTTTTGGATTTTGTTTTTAGTCCTCTAAAAGTTTATTTTTCAAATTGGTTACTTTCTATGAAATGTTTTTTTTATTTCAATCTTTTTCTATTTGTTTTGTTAAACCCTAATGTACATTGTATAGTGAGCTTCAAAAGAAAGTATACAGTAATCAATTACCTTTATTTTTATTTTAAAATTATTTCATTAACAATTTTTAAAATTGAAACAAAAAAATTGAAATTTTTTTCTTTTACTCTCCTTGTGTGGTAAAAGTTGAGTTTGTTAATTGTTAGAATTTTATCATTACAGTACAGTTTCTTTTAAAGCTCACTGTATATTAGATTTTATATAAATCGAAAGGATTTCTAATGTAATAAACTTTTTTTTTTTGCTTTTCAAACCTTTTAATTTAGAACCTATGAATCAAATAAGAAATGCATTTAAGTGGGCGTGGCATAGTTGTTAAAAAAAAATTATTTTTTAAAGGTTTTAAACATTTTTTTACTTTAACATCATTACTTGGTTTACTAACTAATATTCTTCTGTCAAAAATCTGGTTAAAAAAATGGTTATAAAATTTAAATTTTAAATCTGAAAAGGGCTTTCTTCTTTTATGAAGATTTAAAGGCATAGCAACCTAACTTATTGTGACTTCAAATACAACAACAATTTTGATTCTGTAACAAATTATTTAAAAGCAAAAATGCTATAAAAATACGATCATATTTTTATAAGAATATTACATTTATTATACGTTAGCAGAATAATAATTTAATTTAAATTAAAATAAAAATTTGTTTTATTGATGTGTATCAGGGTGCTGTTAATAATAATAATTAATTAAATAATGTCTATGGAATTAGTTGTAAGGCGAATAGAATCCATTACAATAAGCAATTTTAAAATATTTGTAAAGAAAAAGGGGTTAATAATGTTTGGATGTATTGTCTTTATTAACCGTCATATAACGCTTGGCATAATCCTTGTAATGTATTTCAATGTTAATGTATCCAATTAAAGAAAATATTCATATGGCTTGTTTCCTTAATCTGTATACTTATAACAACTACTACGCCAAACATAATAAGCGAGTTATTAACCTAACCCTATGTATCTGTAATATACGCTTTTTCAGACGAATGAAAATGTACACACAGTTACTAAAGTATACATACGGTGTTAAAAAATTTCAGAAATTTTTTAACCAATCCGTTTTCGTCGAAAATCTTTATAGTTTCCTCGATTTTAAGACGGTCCTTTGCATTGGTTAAAAAATTTCTGAAATTGAACTGAATTGTGGGCCTGTGCAGGGCCCGATCCGATTAACAAATTTCACAAATTTCTGAACCAATGCAAAAGACCGTCTTAAAATCGAAGAAAGATGTCAGACAATTATAAAGATTTTCAACGAAAACGGATTGGTTAAAAAATTTCTGAAATTTGTTAACCATATGTATACTTTTGTGGCTGAGTGTATACGAAAATCTGTTCATGAATAACCCCCCCTGTATCTATAACACAAGCTTTTTCCGACGAATGAAAATATATACGAAAATCTGTTCATGCCTGAAATATATTTACAAACTCTTGAAATTGTTTGTCTTAAAGCAACGGGTGGCGTAAGAATACTTTGTTCTCTCCCTGTATCTATAACACAAGCTTTTTCCGACGAATGAAAATGTATACGAAAATCTGTTCATGACTCAAATATATTTTCAATCTCTTGAAATTGTTTGCCTTAAAGCAATAGGGGGATTAAGATTACTTTCTTGTCTTTTCACGCCAAAATCCCTTACTTTTGTTTATTAAACTCTTAAAGAAAAAAATAAAAACGAAACTAAATAAACAAAAAACCATATTGTTTAATTATTTTCTTAATAATTTAATTTTAAAAAAATATATACAATAAAAAAAACGCGATTTTAAGTTAACTTTTACAATGCTGAACAGAAACTTCGAAACAAACAAAAAAATATTTAAAAACTTAAATAAACGAATGAAATAATAATAAATATTATATAAACGATTTAAACCTTATAGATAATATTATTAAAAAATAAATAAATAAATTATTAAATATTAAAAATAAAAAAAAATCCCCTTCCATTTCTTGCTTTAATTGTAAATTCTTGTAATTATTAATAATTTAAATCGTATCTATTATATAAGAAAGCTCTCTTTTGTTTATAAAGTATTTATTATACATATATCGAAGAAAATTATACAAATTTTAAATATTTTATTTATTATTATTTTACTTTAAACAAAACAGTGAAAACATATATTAAAACATAAGAATTATTGAAAAAAAACAAAAAAATACATGTTAATGTTGCCCACGTGCTTAAATTTTATTCCTTAATTTTACAAAAAATGAAAATATTATTAATTTAGTTAAAAAGTTATCTAAATATTATACGATACCCATATATACTTAAAATGTTAAAAGAAAAACGAAAATCTTTAAAAAAAAAAAATTATAAAACTTTAATAAAAGAAAGAAAAGAAAAAAAAACGAAAATGTTTAACAGAAAATTCAAATGTTATAATTATTTAATACTAGTATTATTATTAATTACGATAATTGATACCTTGGCTGCCTTCCAGAATGTATCAATACAAAGTTTGTATACAGTTCTACTACTGTATATAAACTATGTAAATATGCAAAATAACCAAACAATACATCAACTATAAATCCGATGCCTGATTGCTTTTTGACTGCGTTAAAAATACACATTGACGACGTTTTGAAATAGAATACATTGTATATATTTTGTACAGCGGCATTAAACACGATACTTTGTTCAAACACAAAGCAACTAACATTTTGGAAGGCAGTCCTTATCTTATCGTGTTTGACAGCTTCCCTAAGACAAAGAGTATCGTATGAAAAAGTGCTCTTAATTTGTCAAATGTTTTAGGAAAATGTCATTTGAATTTTAATATAACATCTCCTAAAGTCTACTTAACTGCGTGTGGAAGATGAGGAAAAGGTGCAAACCATTAAGTTATTTGACTGTCAGCAATTTCAACTCCACTTGTAGACATTTGATAATGTTACTTAGACGATTCCAGTAGCAATACCAAATAATTTATGGGTAGCTTGGATATTGCTACGAAAATGAAGAATCTAGATGCTGGTGTTTAATCGCTTAACATTAAAATTATAAACAAAAGCCTCAAAAACTAAACAATGCAGTAAACAAATTTGTTTACAAATTATCCTACTGCTTAATATAACAACAAATACCAGCGTACAAAAAAGTGGTAAACAAGTAAACAAAAATCCACAAACAACACTACAAGAATAAATGTAAACAAAATACACAAACAACAGTAAATGGTCAATTCACACAAGCCGTTGTATCGTTGTATTCATTATATTTGGGCAATTCACATGACTTTGTATCGTGTATGTTGTATTGAATACATTTGTTTGTTTGTGAACGCTCAATGCTATGCTGTATTGTGTATCTCGTGGCATTCAAACAATTTGATAGCCCGAAACCAACACAACTTTTTAAAAACATATGAAAACATATATATACATTTTTTCATATGTTTTTAAAAAGTTGTGTTGGTTTCGTGCGATGAAATTGTGTGAATGAAAAAAATTTGTATATGTTTTCATTTGTTTTTAATAAGTTGAGTTAGTTTCGTGCTATCAAATTGTTTGAATGCCAAAGATTATGAAAAAGAATACGACATACACAATACAGCATAGCATTGAGCGTTCACATACAACCAAGTGTATTCAATACAACATACACGATACAAAGTCGTGTGAATTGGCCAAGTAAATGCAAACAACGATGTTTACATTTACAGAGATTTCAAGAAAGTGAAGTCACGAATATTTGCCTTAAAGAATATTCAACAGACTGTTTTCCCTGCTATATAAAAGGCAAGACAAAGCAGGCGAGTCAGTTGGTGAAGACGCGGTGCGATTGAAAAGAATAATCGTGGTTTGAAGATCTCCGTTACAAAGATCTGTCGAATAATTGTCTAGCAATTTTTATTGCTTATGCAAAGGATGTGAACAGAGGAATAACAAAAAAGCAATTGTTGTTATTTACATCAAGTTGTGAAGAATTTTTATTAAAACTAAACACAAACTTATTTTTATTTTATTTTCAATCTACGAGCTCATATTAAAATGTCAAAATATTAAAAGGTAAAAACGTAACAATATATTAGGATACTTTGACAAATGTTTTGACACAAAATATCTTATGAAATCTGAAGGATATTTTGGAAAAACATTATAAAGATTGTAAGCGAATTTTCACTGAATGCCAGTCGTTTGATTAGCTTAAATTTTGTTGAAGAATTTAACTTTCGAATAATAACGTTTAAATAAGAATATCGAATAGTTAAATACCATATTCGAAATACGTAATAATAAATGCCGTAATTGAGGGAAATTGCAACACTCCGCTTAATATTTTCTTTTAAAAACTTTTTCATTTATTTCAAGCATGTTAACAATTTTGCATGTTTATAATTAACAATAAATTTTAATTTAGATGAAGAAACTAAATGTCACAACAACACATAAACTAATCCAAAGAACAATTTTTAAATATTTCTTTAAATGCCTGCCAAATTCATACAGTTAAGCATGAGGATTGTCGAAACTAAACTGATACCATATAGGTAAGCGAGAGAGCATGAGCAAAGCTGAATATTTGGACTAACTTGCCTTCATTAATATTACAAAAAAAAACACTTTTTAATTAAAACTTTTTATTTTTAAACTTTCTCTTTTGCCTTTAGCATCTACATCATCGAACGCCGCACCACCACCATCACTAGCACCAGAAGCACCGCGCGGTATTTTAAAATCCAAATCGGGTTGTGTCGGTTTTATGCCCATGGACTTGAGTAATGAATTAAAGAATCGTCTTAAAAGCTCTAAACATGCCACTGTTTCGAATCTTAGTAAATCGGCAACAACTACTTCGGCTGTAGCATTGTCCGCCCAGCACGATGATACCGTTAATTTAGTACGTAATTTATCGAATTTAGGCAAACCACCACCACCACAATTACGTGATCCCATGAAAATGGATCCCGATATTGCTTCCGCCTCCGAAGGTGAAAGTTCCGGTGGTCGTGAAATAACTGAAATTATTAAAAATAGTGCTACAGCACGTAGGCGTAAATTTAATGAAGGGTAAGTTATCGAAATAAAAAAAATTGGTTTTAAACTTTAAAAATCGAAAAATAAAAACTACAATTAAAAATAGAATAAGAGAATTGAAATTTGATCTGAACTCTGTATATGTATGTATGTCTGTATCTGTATATTGTTTTGAATTCGGTTTTGAACTACATATGTATGTCATTAAAATTAATGAATTTATATTGAAATTGAATTGAATTGAATGTCTAATGATAACAATGATTATGTTGTATGTAATTAATACTAACACTAATACATACTTATTTTATAAAATTTTAAAAACAAAAATATTTTTAAGTCCCCCTTATATTGCGTTTGTTGTAATAAAATTAATACTAAAAACAAAATATTGAATTTAAAATTAAAAAAGAATTTAAAGCAAATGAAGATTTTGATTCTTGAAGATTTATTTGAAAATTAAATTCGAAGTTTATAAATGTCCTCTTATGTAAATTAAAATACATTCGTTAATTTTTTGTTTTGGACATCGTATACAATATTCCTTAACTAATGCTACAGTTGTTTTGCCCGTCTTGTTAGTATAATTAATACATAAAACAGAGATCAGCAATGAGTATTCAAAAAGATGAGTAGAATCGAATCATACTCATAATTTCTGATACTTATACGCATTCATACTTATTTTAATATCATGGAACCTTTACTCATATTCAAAGTTTGAAGTACTCATCATATTCATAATTAACAACACGTACGATGTTATTGATTTCGACTTGCCATAACTCAACTTATACATGAATCACAAAATAAGTATGATTCGCGTACGAACACTTAAATACTCACCAGAAGGTTGTGTGCTCGTGTCTTTTTTGCTAACAACTAACAATGCAAATTTTGATGAGTTTCTCGAATCATTTAGTCGTTTATTGGACACAAAGCCAGGGTTCGAGACTCAGGCCAGACATCAAAGACAAAATACAAAAAGTATTTTTTCGGCGACTTCCTCACAGCAGCTTTCTAGCAAAAATTCTGAGAATAAATAAAAATTGCCATGAAAAGTTTCTCAAAAAAATCTGTCGTTCGGAGTCGACTTTAAACTGTAGGTCCCGCCACTCATGTATAAAATTAACACACACAACATAAGTGGTGTGAGAAACTAGGTCGTAATCCTGAGTGAAGGGTTGTAATGACCAATTATGTACGTATGTATGTACTCGAATCGTTTATAAGTATTATAAGAGTATTCTTCTAAAGTTATGAATCTAAATGAGTATGCTTATGAATCAAACATATTTCAAATGGTATGAGTTTGATGTCAACGTTGTACTCATACTCATTGCAATCTGTATTTATAAATCAACGTTGTAGTGAGTATGAATGAATCAGAGTACATAGTTAAATTTCAATATTGTTGAATCATATTCAAAATTTCACGAGCGCTTATGAGTAGCGAAAAAACGATTCATTGCTGATCTCTGATATGTACCAGACAAAGCTTAGATCCCAGCATTAGCATTTACTAACTTAAGCTCACTTTAAATTTTCAATTTAATTGTTTTACAATCTTTTTTTTTATTTATTATACAATCGTTTTTTATTTATTTGTTTCTGTTCTTTTTCCCAAAAACGAGCTGCACTGAAATGTGCTCTTTGTATGAATAGAGAGTTAAACCAAGAATTTTCATTAAATCTTCAAAAATAAAAATCTTAGAATATGTTAAGTAATTATTAACAAAGAATTACAATTTTTACAAACTCATAGCTAAGATCATAAAAATTAAATTTTAAAAATTATTTTTTTTATAATAATGGAACATTCAGTAAAGTCAAGCAGAGGAAGTCATTTCTCCCCCTATGGAAGGAAAATTTTATTATTGTTGTCCTTGAGCCACAGATTGTTTTCATAGTTAAGCATTCTTGTAGAACTAGAAATTATTGAATACAATATTATTGTAATTTATCAGATATTCTTACTTACTTACTTAATTGGCCATTAACAACCCGATTAACGGGTTTCGGTCTGCCTTCCAGGCGTCTCTGCTTCTTGCGCGCCTACGCCAGTTGGTCACACTAATAGATGACAGGGCTTTCTTGATTTGGTCCTTCCAACTTAAAAAAGGTAGTCCTCTTCGCCGACTTCCGCAGATCCCCGCATCAAATACCCGTCTCGCCGAAGCATCCTCCTCCATTCGAACGATATGGCCGAGCTGGCGCAGCTGCTGGATGTCAATAAGCTGCACAACGTCTATGTCGTTGAGGAGCTCATACAGCTCACTGTTGGATCGGATGCGGAAATCATCGCCAACTCGCACTGGACTGAAGATCTTACGTAAGACTTTTCTCTCAAAATGCTCTCATGGCTGCTGCATCAGTGTTTAATAGAGTCAATGCCTTTGCGTCATAAAGAAGCACGGGGAGGATGAGCGTCTTATAGAGTATTAGTTTTGTCGTACGGGAGAGGTCTCTGCTACTCAATTGCCTATTGAGACCATAGTACCACCTGCGGTTGATCTCCAGACTGACATCATTTTTGGTGGTAACGGCGAAGTCTAGATAAATAAATTCCTTAACTATATCGTAAGTATAGTTATCGGCCGTTATCTGAGATCCAATAAACCGCACGTGTCTACTTGTAAATAACATATACTTCGTTTTGCCCTTATTTACGCCAGGGATGGGATATATGCAAACAAGGTAAATTTTCTGACTGTGGTCAACGTGGCGACCGCCAAGGCGATCCTTGTCTTGCTGTATTCAAGTTGAAACGTAGCCTTCTCATGGCCCCTGCTAGATGTTAACTTATGCGAGCAGCGAAGTCCAATCCCCTAGACGTTAAATTTGGGTTGTGCGTAGGGCTTGGAAGATTGAGAGAAGTCGCCGTAGTCTAGTAGGTAGAGTGTGGGCTTATTAGACGCAAAGCCAGGGTTCGAGCCTCAGGCCAGACATCAAAGACAAAATACAAAAAGTATTTTTCCGGCGACTTCATCTCAGCAGATTTCTGGCAAAATCTCTGGGAGTAAATAAAATGAAAAAGTTTCTCAAAAATCTGTCGTTCGGAGCCGACTTTAAACTGTAGGTCCCACCACTCATGTATAAAATTAACACACACAACATAAGTGGTGTGAGAAACTAGGACGTTGTACAATGGGTCCATTCGACCTCCGGGTACTGTACTTGTCTTAATTGACAAGTACACGTCCTCTAACCTAACCTTGGAACCCAACACGTAAAAATAAAATCCAATGAAAACAAATATACAAGCCTTTAGAAAATTTACCAGATATTCCTTAAAGAATGGAACGTTCGACAGACTAGCATTTTAACAATTTTCTAATTTTTATTATACTTTTATTATTGAATAATTTTCCACGACGTATTAGTCACAGGCACACAGATACGAAAGCTTTGACAGATGAAAAACCTTAATAACATAAAACCATAGGTAAATTTAGAGGGAGAAAAAAAATGTTATAATGGTTTGCGAATCGAATGTGTTAGAAGCAACAGATATACAGAGCGAAAACTGGCGAATAAAGCAAAAAAATTAATTGTAAATAAACATTTATTTTGTGTTAAAAAAGGGAAAATTTGGAATATTTTTTACTTTCTTCAATGAAAAGTTTAAAGATTCTTAAATATTTAAATATTAATCGAAATGTGTGTGATTTTCGGTCACAATGAATATAGTTTCTTGTGCAAGAGGTAATTAAGAAGCTAAATATTACAAGATCAAAATAAGACGTACTGCTCATAAAAAATTTTTCTTGCTGAAAGTTGCCAATATTTTTTAATTTCTTGAAAGAAAAAGTTAAAAATTGTTATTGCTAGTAGTTGTTTTTATTATTTATTAATAGTTTTAGACAAAAATTACATTTTTTATTAACTCTCGCCAATATAAAAAACCACCCCGAAAACTAAAAAACATAAATAAACAAAACAGAGTTACAATCAGAGAAGGACAGAAATACTTTTTGGTAATATTTGTTGTCCCTTTCACGTTTGGCCTATGCGCGTTTCGCTACTGTTTATATTGTGGTATTAGTTAATAGAAATGATTTCACGGACATTTTTGATCTTCATTTTGACATTTTACGAAGTTGCCATACCAATGAATTAATAATTCGATCATAGAGGCGTCTCTGTCACTATATCTATTCTCATGGGTCATTACGGCATGGATAGGCATGCTAAGAGGCTTAAGATTACCAGTAAATGATTATAAATAAATAAATAAAATATTTTAAAACATTTTTGTTTAATTATATGGCAATAATTAGTTAGAAGAATTGTGTTAGAACTTTAATAATTGCTCGTATATATTTGACTTTACTGAATATCTGTAAGAAATTCTTCTGTAGATAGTTAAAAATTTTAAATTTTAAAATAAATAAAAAAACAAAATTATTATCATTAAAGAGATAATACATAAATTAAAGAAGTGTTGGAAGAGCATGTGAAAAAAATAATAAAAAATTATATAAATTGAAACATTTTCCTAAGACTGGTCTTGATATACACTTTATTAATTTTAAATAATTTTTTTCTTTGTAGTTATTAAACAAATAACAAAAGAACAAAAAAAAATTAAAATTTCAAATTAAATGCACAGAAAATTTAATGAATTAATTAAAGAATTATTTAATGTACTAAAAAACTAAGCAACTTTTTAAATGTTTAACAGTGTTTTTTTTGTATATGTATGTAAAAAAAATAATAATAAAAATCTGAATGTAAGTTTGTTTGCACAAAAAATTTTAAATTTTGATTCAAACAATCCAATGTTAATAAAAAAAAACATTACAAAATTTTTTATTTTTTATTTAAAACAAAAATAAAAAACAAATAAAACTTTAGCTTTTATTACGCAAAACTGAAAAATCAACCTCCTCCTCCTTCAACTGCACAACATTTTTGGCCTTATAATAAACAGTATCCCTATTATTATGTGCAACAGCAGCAAAAACAACAGCAATTGCAGCAATTACAACAAAAACAAACATATAAATAAAAGAAAATTTAAAAAATTGCTAAAAAAAATTTTAAAAAAATTCATTTTGTATTTAAAATAATGAAAAAAGAAGAGAAAACAATTTTACATAAAATAATTAAGCTTTTTTCTCATTGTTTATAATTTTTCACTTACTAAACTTACAAAGTAATTACAAAACCGATCTTTTAAAAACATACTAACATTTAAACTAAAAGAAAAAAAACTATTTTTTTAGATAAAACAAAATATGAAATCAATTAATAATTAATTAATTAATTACATGTATTTTTGGTAAATTTATATAAAATATAATAAAAATAAATGTTTTTTAATTCCTTTTTCTTTTTAACTTTATCTTTTTGGTTTTTGAATTAAAAATTTTTTTGGTTTTTTTGATAAAAATAAAGTAAAAATAAATAAATAAAAAGAAGCCTAAATACTTAAATAAAAATCATTTATGTGTGTTTTACTTCTACTTATTAATTAATAAAAACAAAACAAAAAACTAATTTGTAAATAAACTGTTTATTCAAACCGACTAACACCAGCTTAATGTTTAAATAACCGTTAAAATCCCGTTCTTATAAATATTTTTCTTCTAGAGTTCCTCCTAAAAGTAGGCACTTGATATTGGTTATAAACTGTGTGTTCTCATTAATATTAAAAACTAGGGTTGCCGTACTAATTTTAAGCTTTTCTTTAAATTCATTGCAATTGCAAAAAGAATATGCGAATTGTAAGCTCCTAAGTGTTAAAAACAAACAGAACAGCTAGGTTTGCAGCTTTTCGATGCTGCCACACTTTTGTTAAAATTTGAATCCACAAAGTAAAATAAATTCCTATTTACTATGGCAACTTCTCATGTCTCTCTCTCTCTCTCTTTGGTTACTGTTTGTTTGTTTATGTCATTGTTGCAAAATTGAAATTTTGAAATAGTACTGAACTAAAACTGAAAGAGTACGTCTTTGCATTAAATGGTAGGTACTTTTATAAAAATATAATTTATTTATACTTTACGTACGAAACGGAATAGAAACATTAACTCTACATGTTTCTCATATACATTTACAAAACAAAAATAGTTGATTCGAAACGTAAGGTTTAGTCAAAAATGTCGACGCAACGTTCATTCAGCCATTCATTGCTTTTCGTAATCTAAAAGCGAATATACACATACATTAGCCCCTGTCTAACCGGGGCTAAAGACATTTACCATTTATAGTTGAAAAGTAGAATGAGACAATGGCAACATTGTTTTAATGCAGTCAGTAACCAGACCTATCGGTGAATGCCTCCACTAACAGTTGTGAAAATTACTTATTCTAGACATGCACCATCAAAATCGCGATGTACCGTACATGTATTTATGATAATAAGGTACCCATTTCGAATAACGATACTTTGGTGAGTTTCGATTTTATTCACCACTCCGGATTAATTCACCACATTTTGGAAGAACTCACCACTCTAGAAACTCACCATATTACGATTTCATTCACCACGCCGGATAAATTCACCACATTTTGTAAAAACTCACCACAACTACAAAATTCACCACACTTCAAAAAAATTTCCAACCAGCAGCGGAGCAAACAATACACGACAACATTCAACACAACCTCCCATTATGGTTTTGTTTTCGTTTTGTCCGGACCGGGGCTGCTTATGGCGAGCGAATTAACTTAACTAACTGCCTTTTTATCTAATTTTGCTACCTACACTCATATTACGGCCGTTATGTGTTTTGTTTTCGTTTTGTCTGACCTGGGGTTGAACAGTGGCCTCGCCTCTTTGGGCGTCTAATAACTACTTTAACTTGTTGTAACTACCTATTTATTAGACAGACAGACCACATAGTACATTAAACAAACGGGGAGGGGGGTTAATTTTTACTTAATAAACCCGGAAACCGGAAAAAGAATGTGCGAATTGTTTATTAAAATATATATACTTATTTTTTGAACGAATAAAAACGAATTTGATGAAAAAAGTACTCAAAGCTTGGTGGGGGTACAATGGTATTTTTAAAATGAAAAAGTACTGTAAAAATACAAAAGTACTGAATTTTTCAACACTGGTTTGTTTATGTTCTTCTGCATGCTCTCTCTCTCGCTCTATGGCTCTGTAATTTTTGTTGATTTTCTTTTGAGCTGCTTTTTTATTGCAGCAGAAGAAAATGCGCGTAGTAAACAAAAACTCCGCTACCATGGCATATTTATATCAGGTAGGAGTAATTCAACAGCTGACGAGTCTTAGAATGTCAAAATTTTGTTGTTTTTTTAGTGTTTTGTAACCATTTTTATAAATTTTTTTAACATTTCTCTTTCTATTGTTATTCGTCAGTCAGTTATGAAGCTGTTTTTGACATTCCGTGTACTCTTTAACAAAAACAAAATGCCTGTTGTTTTTGCATTGTTGTACTTGTTGTATTCTTGCGGTTACCTCTTATGAATATGCCATGTCCGCTACTTTTAATTTAGTTGTTATTTGGACGCGTTTTGGTGAGGTTGTGTTTCTTTATTGCGGTGTTTTGTGTTCTATGAATTCATTGTGTCTTCCCTTTTTTGCTAATTATTTAAGAAGAATAAGTAAAAACAGCTGTAAATCAAGTTTATTTACATAAAAAAAATAGTCAGTTCGGCGTACAAGTAATTATTAAATGGTGTGATTATTTAATATAAAATAAATATTTAATTTTGTTAAAAAACAAAAGCATACACGGTGACATTGAAAATGAAAAAAAATTTCTAAGCAAAATCAACTTTACTTAATAATTGTCAACGGAGTGGAGTGAATTGACAAAAAAACACGGTTTAAATACGCGCAAATTATAAATTTGGTTGTTTGTTTATTTATTGTATTGTTTTATTGTATATTTTTGGTTCGGTTTGTTAATATTGTTTGTATGATTTTGTTTCTTAAAAAATTTTTTGCCTTAAAAGTGCATAAAAAAAATTTTTTTTTGAGTGGAACGTCTCTGTGTTCGGTTTTTAACGCCCGTAAAACAAATTCAAATATACGAACGATTCTTTCATAATGGCAGCCTGTGTGCTTGTTGTTAGTGCATAATCTTCCCCATTTTTGTAGTTACTTTTTTACTTGCTTTAAGAAAGAATAAACAAAATAAAAAAAACAACAACAACAACATAACAACGGGGTTATTAAAAAGCAACAGTGTTTTTCTTCCTCTTGAATTTGTGTTTGACCAGGCGAAACGGTTGTTCGTCTTATTGTCAATATGTCCGTCCGTCCGTGCTGCTAAACTAATCATCATTTCAATGTCTGTTTGCCAAATCAAGCATCACTATGCTGTTTACATCACAGTAGTTGTTGTTGGTTGTAAATGAATTTGATTGTTGTTGTTGTTTATTACATTGTTTTAGAACAGAATTTTATTAGAGATTTTTTTGTTTATCTTTCGTTCGTGTTTGTTACTTAATATACACAATTTGTATGAATGAGTGTAAGGTGACGAGAGATTATTAAAAATATAAACAAACAAAATAATACAATAACAACTAATTTTACAAACGAATAACAATAATAACGTGTGTTTGTGTGTGGTTTTTTTTTCATTGTAATTATTATTGATGACTTGGTTTTATTATTAAAAATAAAAATAAAAAACGGGCATTAAATTCCAAATAGTGTGAAGACCCATTCTTATTCAATTAATATTATTTTAGTATCGTCGTTTGTTCGGACATTTTTTTCTCCACGACTGTTAAAAGTGATAGTAAGTGCTTTGCTTTCTTTTTCTTTTGCTTGAAATAAATAAAAAAAACCAATAAAAACTTTAAAACATTAAATAACCAAAAACAAAAATCGAAGTAAAAAGAATCTCCCTCCTGTGGTTTTTCTTCTGTTGGTTGCATCATGACGTTTTTGAATTTTTAACGGCTTCGTTTGCACGTTGGCTAAATGTTGATATTCTGCACAGAACCAGGTTTGTATTCAAGTTAATTTTGTTTTTGTCTTATTATTTATTCTGTTTTATTTCTTTTTTGTTTCGTTTATTTATTTACTTCTCTTAAATTACCAAAATTTATCTCAATTCTAAAGGTGTGTGTTTTGTAAACTACACCATTTCCATTTGTAAATTGAAAAAAAAAATCATACTTAATCTATGTATATCTAAAAACAAAATTTAAAATAAGAAAATAATCAATAACAATGAAAAATTAAGAATAAAACTAATCATAGGCTACAGCCCAAAAACAGTTTTCCAACAGATCTCCCTGTCCATAGCTACTGACGTCCGTATAGCCTGGGTTACAGGTTTGTCATAGTCATTTAAGACGACGTCCTTCCAGCGCAACTTGTGATGATCTGTGATTTTCTAAGCACCTTTGGCTTACTTTCGAATATTTTCTAGCTCTTGCCACTGCAAAATGCATTTTTGATCGTCCCATTGTAAATACGCCAGTTTCCTTAAAAAAAAAACATATTGCTCGTTGTTATAGTCCATTCTCTATTTATATCCATAATCCTGAAGGCTCAAAATCATCTTCAGAACTTTTCTTTTACCCACATTTAGCATCCTCCCTACATTTTCGAACCTAGTCACCGGTGTTTTATAAGACCAGCTTGATTTCACAAGAGAACTTCTTTATTATCAGAAGTAAACTTCGATCCAAAGTGCGTAAATAATTTGACAGCTTTGAATTATCCGTTTCCTAAAGCCAAATGTGATAGAGTATATTTGTTATGCTACTTTTCTATGGAATGCTGATATTTATAACGATTCCTAAGTTTTCAGCATCTTCTATTTATATAGCACTTCTGCAGCGATCCCCTTTTTTAAATAATTTTTTTTTTCATAATTTCTTCGTTCATTTCGGGCGGTATCGTGGGGACAACTTAAGGAATTTTTTTTTTAAATGGTGCAATAATAAAAACAATTATGGTGGCTTTTAGGTCACGTTGTACGGGTCATGGCACTATGTTTTTGAAACTCACACCGTACATTTCATAGTTTTTAAATTTCTGCTTCTTAAATGTTGGTTATTGTATGGCCATAACACTCTAAATTGATTATAATAATTCATGTGGGCCTATTTTCGATTACGACATAAGGTTTGATCACACATTTGGAACATATGATAATGTCCACCAAACATTTTTTTCACGATTGCATTCACTTTTCTACAATTACTTCTGGATTCTCCGAGCCCCAGGTGACTATTTTATATTTGACGGAGCTATCAACAGGGTTTATTGCTGAAGAAAATATTGTTCGTATTGTTCGTAGAATTATCATTGAAAGTTTGTTGCACTAACACCCAATCTACGGCATTGTGATGGTTTTAATTAATTTAATTGGCTTCCGGTGCAAATCCGAATGCAAAGTAGATCATAAGATAAGCCCAATTGATTGCTAAGAATGCAGTGGGATGGATTTTCTCTAACTCTATTTTCGCCAGTGTGTAGATTACGATGATGCACAAGCCTGGCCATCTATGAAATGCTTGCAATTGCCTCTAATTTATTTACCATCTTGCGAATTCTT
Source organism: Sarcophaga variegata (assembly GCA_932273835.1). Classification (NCBI taxonomy): domain Eukaryota; kingdom Metazoa; phylum Arthropoda; class Insecta; order Diptera; family Sarcophagidae; genus Sarcophaga; species Sarcophaga variegata. The sequence continues at coordinate 110,574,201 of OW026362.1, read as the reverse complement.
TTCACAGTAGGTTGATTATGACAATCATATGTTTTAATCACATCTTTTTTGTAATTTTAAACTATTTTTTCACCTTCTTTGGTTATTAAAACATTAATATTTGTAGTTTCTGAATCTCTCACCAATAATTATTTAAAGAAACAACAGACTAAAGATGTTTAACAGCTTACGGCCTCATCAGAAGTTTTTAAACCATCAAAGCGATAACCTGATATTTCTATATTTTTTTAATCTATTTATTGGTATAATTTCAATCCCTATTTTTGGAAATGGTGTAAATTTTTTTTCCAAAAATCTCAGTTCTATTTATGCTGTTATGTTTTTGTCTCTGTTTTTTTGTTTTTATTCATTGTATTATTTAACTGCAGGTAGTTGTTGTAATTGTTGGCTTTTTTTATTTTTTGTAATTCACCCTGTACAATGCAATATAAAAACAAAGACGAATAATTATAAATACTAAACAAATACCAACAATTTATGCATGTTTGTTTCCCGGTTTATGTAGTGAAAAAAAAGGGAGAGAGAGGGGGAATAAACTCTTTGCCTAAAGGTTTCTCTGTTTACTTTGTTCGAGTTATTTTTGTTTCTCTCTTGGGTATATCTGTGTCCGCCTTTGTTTTGATTATTATTTTTTGTTGTTGCAGTTATTTTATTTTATTTTGTTTTTTTTTTTCGTAATTTTGCTTTGATCGTAAATATTTTTACAAAAAAATTTTAAAAAAATCTTGAAGTTCTAAAGAAATTTCATTGAATCAGCAAAAATAATTGTAAAATAAAATTTATGTGTTGTTCGTTCGGTAAATCTGTGAGAGAGTCCGTCTTCTGTTTTTTTTAATTCTCTGGTAATTAAATATAATTTACAGTTATCGGATGTCAATGTAACTTTATCGTGTGAAATGTTAAATTAAAAAATTTTGGAATTGCGCTGTTACAGCCAAAAAAATATGTGGAAAATAAATTAATTGTGATTGTCAGTCAATAACAACAAATTTTTTTTAATTTGTTAAAGGTCATATGTTTCTCTAAATATTGTTAATTTTTGTTATGTATTTTAAGAGATATTATCTCTAATCAGTAAGTATTCTTCTTACGCCAAAAAACTCTTGATTTGCTTTACCAAATATGATCAAAATTTTGAGAAATACAAGTCTATGCGGGTATATTTTCATTGATCAGTCTCTGTGTTGTTTGTGTTGGCTGTGTGTTCAATTAAAAACATGCGTAACATGAAACGATCCAATCATAATAACCGTCATAGCCATCAATTTTTTTTGTTTTTTGTTTTTTGTTTTTTTCTTAAAATTAAACTGGTTTTGTTTTCTTTAGTTTTTGTTTATTTAAACATTTCAAATTTTACAACAATTATAACACAGCAAATTATATTTTACCTTAATTTATAAAACAAATAAAAAAACAGAAATGTGGGCTAAACTGTTTCCATTCAACAAAAGTGTAAAGCGCCAAAACAGACACCTACAGCCAGCCTGTACACTGAAAGAAATAATTCCACCTACTGTATGGCATAAAAGCGAGCATTTCAAAATCAGATTTTCATTATTGGATCATGGAAAATCAGATCTTTTACTGTTAAATATTGTTATGAAAGAAAGAATTGCCTTTGTCTTTTGGTTTAGAATATTATTATGAATAACCATTTTAACCCTTCAGCCAGGATTACGGCCTAGCTTCTCACACTACTCATGTTGTGTGTGTGTGTTAATTTTATACAAGACTGGCGTGATGTACAGTTTAAAGTCGCCTCCGAACGACCGATTTTTGAGAAACTTTTCATGTCAATTTTTATTGACTCAGAGTTTTTGCCAGAAATCTGCTGAAAGGAAGTGCCGAAGAAATATTTTTTTCATATTTCGTTTTGATTTCTGACCTGGGGTTTGAACCGTAGTCTTACGTCTAATAAGCCAACACATTACCTACTAGACTACGCCGACTTCAACAACAAGAATACTTTCTTTGAATTTTTACAACCTTTTTTTATAGAAAAGTGAATATTTTTCATGCGAAAAAAAAATTCACTTCTTGTGAATGACTTCATCCACTTGGGTTTTTAAATTTTTCTCTTTAATGTGTCCACTTTATTTTTACTGATACATGAGAATATCGGTAACTAAGTGCTAATTTTCCGGCTTAATTTTATCCCTAAGAGTGGAATATTGTTGTTCTAGTTAAAAAATATTACAAAGGTCAGGAGAAGAACACACAAAAATGGTGACATAAGCTAATTACCAGCCATGTTTGTGTTGTTTTAAAAACTGATTAACAATTTGCCTGCAGAAGGAAGCAAGGAAAGCTTTCAAGGAAAAAAATACAGTTCTCCCCTTATTTATCGACGTTTCTCAATCTAAAGCCCAGGTTTTGTTACGAAGACTTAATACTTAAAATACAGATTTTCACAGCAGGCAAATACCCACTGCCTTAGGGATAAAATATCGAGTACAATATTAAAAAAAGGCTCTGAAGTTGAATCGGCGATAGAGGCGAATCCGCGGACAGATGCAGATAGAATCCAGATCAAAATTCTGGCTGAAGACCATAATAAATTCAGGAAAATTTGTAAGACACTAAATGCTATCTAAGCGCTGCGAAAACAACCAATTGTAATAACACAGTGTGTTGGCGTAGTAGTCGCGAGTCAGTGGTTCTATCCCTGGCTCAGCCATCTCAAACATAATGAAATATGATAGGTATTTCTCCGACTTCCTTCCTCTCAGTCTTCTGGCAAAAACTCTGAGAGTGAATAAAAATTGCGATGAAAAGTTTCTCAAAAATATGTCGCTCGAAATCGATTTTAAACTGATGTACATATGTAAGATAAAAACGAATTTGAAAATCCAAGACGCAATCCATAAATTTTAGCAGCGAAACATTTGGCGTTAACAGAGCAAAATTTCCTCTTAACAGAATTTGCCCCTAACAGTGCACTGTTAGCTATTTAACAGTATCTCTCTAAACACACCCAGTCTTTGAGTACCATACTATATGCAAAGGAAGGTTTCAAGGCCTCTTAATACAATCACATATAAAGTGATATGGTATTGAGAAAATTGGCTTTGAAAATATAATTTTTTTAGTTGGATATACTCTAGAAGATCAGTGGACATTTGGGAACATATAGGGAATAGTACATCTACCCGACTATATGCAAAGGGTAGTCCGGAGGGTCCTCTTTCGAACTATTCCCACCAACCATCCTTTGCATTACAAATCAAATAAAAATGATCGTAATGAGAATAATATTTTATGTCAGTAGTCTGCAGTAATTTCAAATTAGAAGACTAATCTACTTATTGCCACTGTTGAACAGTTAACAGTGCTCTGTTAAAAGTAAAGTTTACCCTGTAGAGCAAGAAGTGGCGCTGCTAAAAGTGTGGGTTTGCGTCTTTGGTTTTTAAATTCGAATATAGATAGAATAGATTCCGCTACTCATGAATAGAATTAACACACATGACATGAGAGATATGAAAAGCTATGTCGTAATCCTGACTAAAGGGTTATAATGACCAAGTAAGTGAGAATACTAAGGTCTTTCAAATCTGTCTATGAAAAGGTTACGCGAAATACGAGAGAATTGCTCCTATCCGTTTTTCTGTGAATAAACATTTTAAATGTTATTGCCATGCAAATATGAGTTTTATTTGAAAGCGATATATGTACTTAAAATTATAAATAATAAATGAGTGATGGATGGTATCGCCCTTTAGCCTTTAAAAACTGAATTTGTGATATTTTCACAAAATATGGAGAGAGAGAGAGAGAGATAGAAAGATTTTTAGGATGCAATGCTATAAACCAGCAGCATCAAAAACCAACTGCTTACGTTGCAAGATACATTTTGAATTATTTAAAATTTAATGGAATGTATTTAAACAAACTTTAAAGTATCTCTAGGTTCAAATACATACATACATATGGGCATACTTATCAGTTGAAATATTTGATATTCAAACATTTTTATTTAAAAATTTAATTAGAATTTTAACTCTCAAAGAAATTGTTTTTAAAATTTTCCCAACATTATAAGCATTAAGAGGAAATATAAGCTAAATTTGATAACAAATTTAAATTTAAATATTCTGCATAAATTAAGGGAAACGAATTTTGACTCATCGGTCGGCTCTGGTTTCCTATTTATGCAAATTATGCATGAATTTTTTAATCGAGGCTAACTAGCCTAACTGGAAATTAAAAGAATTATTTTTTAATATTTCATAATATATACACGATAGGTATGTATGTATTAATGTTTTGACATAAAGTTTTATTGAAAATTTATTTAAAAAAACCTTAAGAAAAAAAAGTTATCGACAGGCCATAAAACAAAAGTGAAAATAATTAAGAAATTCAAAACGAATATGAAAGAAACCTGAGATGAAGGTAGAAGGAAAGTGTTTATTAAATTTTATATTTTTTTTATATCTTTTTATATGATTATGCAAATTTGAAGAATTAATTTTATTTTAATCCAATCAATGGTGGTGGCTATAATTTTAGAATCAAACACACTTTGAACTTTAGCCGAATTGTATGAAATTAATTGAAAAATGTTTATCGTTTAGTATTTTCATTGTTTAATTATGATTATGATGTAGACGTATGTACATATCTAAAGAGAAAATTCTTTTTAAACATCCAATGGATGGAATATTCTGTTGAAGTGTTTTAACCAAGGTCAGTTATGTATTTATTATAGGAGAACACCTAAGCATTCACTAATTAGTTTTTATAGATCATAAATACTTGATTAATGATTATTATTTTTTTATATTTTGTTTTTGCTCGCCATATGATTAATTATTCCAAGGCTAACATTACATTACCATACATAAGTACATAGCAGTGTTGAAAACATCAGTACTTTTATACTTTTAAAAATATCGCTGTACCCTCGCGATGCTTTCATTACTTTTTTATTGTTACATATTTTTTATATTTTCAGCTATTAATGCATTAGCAACATGTTCAACATAATGCTAAAGGTAGAATTAAGCTTTAGCCACGGTTAGCCAAACGTCCACGGAACGTACATTCGTTTTTAGAACACGAAAAGCAATGAAAACACTTGCCGAACCGTAATGTAATTTCAGTAAGCATTTGCATTGCTTTTCATATGCTAAAAACGAACGTATGTTACATTCCATTCCATCGATGTTTGACAAAAAGGCGCTTTTACGTTTTGCTACGTTCCGAATCAGCTGTTTTTGTCTTGTATGCAATACTATGTTCAGACATGCACGTATATTGAGAAAAATGCAATAAACGGCATTATTTATCTCAATATTTCATATTTCATATAAAATTAATTATTGCTCAATAAATTCATAAATTGTTATAATATTGATTCAAACTTCAAATACAGCACTGTCATAAGTACGTTCAGTGAGCATTCCATTAAATGGAATGTCAGCAGAAAGGTTTCTTTTCTGCAAGCTATGCAGTATTATGAAATTTTTCTTTCTCATCCTTCTGACAGAAGCCACTATGGAGTCAAAAATATTCCCTACTAACCGCAACAGCTCGGCGTTTCGGTTAATCATTAGTAAGACCTTTTCCAATGTCAAATTTCTTTGGCACTATTTTTCAAATAAATCTTGTGTCTGAACACTAAGAATATTGTTATCAATAAACCGAATATTAATTCAATAAAAGTGCATGTCTGAACATAGTATAAGGAACAGGAGTAACTCATTTGTTTTTCTGTTCCGTGCTGTATGTTTAAACATATATAATTGGTCATTATAACCCTTCAGGCAGGATTACGGCCTAGCTTCGCACACCACTCGTGTTGTGTGTGTTAATTTTATACATGAGTGTTGGGGCCTACAGTTTAAAGTCTTTGCCTTTGGACGACAGATGTTTGAGAAACTTTTCATGGTAATTTTATTTACTCTCAGAGTTTTTAGCCAGAAATTTGCTGAGAGGAAGTCGCCAAAGAAATGTTTTTTCATATTTTCGTTTTAAATATCTGACCTGGTGTTTGAATCGTGGCCTTGCGTCTAATAAGCCAACACACTATCTACTAGACTACGGCGACTGTATTTTTATTAAATATAAATAAATAAATAGGCTAGTAGGTAGTGTGCGGACTTACTAGACGTGAGCCCACGATTCAAATCACATGTCAAACAACTCCACCAAAACGAAATATGAAGAAATATTTCTCCGGCGAAGTCGCCGTAGTCTAGTAGGTAGTGTGCTGGCATATTAGACGTAAAGCCAGGGTTCGAGCCCCAGGCCAGACATCAAAACAAAATACAAAAAAGTATTTCTTCGGCGACTTTCTCTCAGCAGATTTCTGGCAAAAACTCTGAGACTAATTAAAAATTGCCGTGAAAAGCTTTTCAAAAATATGTCGTTCGGAGTCGACTTTAAATTGTAGGTCCCGCCACTCATGTATAAAATTAACATACGCAACATCAGTGGTATGAGAAATTAGGTCATAATCCTGATTAAAGTGTGGTAGTGACAATTATGTATGTATGTAATTTTTTACAAAAGTACCATTTGATGCAAAAAAGTACTCTAGTTCAGTGCCATTTCAAAATTTCAGTTTTGCAACACTGGTACATACGTATCAGTGATCTGCAATGAGTATTCAAAACGATGATTACAATCGAATCATACTCATAATTTCTGATACTTATTTTAATATCATGGAAGACCTCTACTCATATGCAGAGTTTGAAGTACTCATCATATTCATACTTAACAACACGTATGATGTTGTTGTTGATTTCGATTTTCCATAACAACATATACACGAAGCACAGAATAAGTATAAATCGTGTACGAACACTAAAATACTTACTAGAAGGTTGTGTGTTTGCTCTGCTTGCTGCTCTGTCTTTGGCTGCCTACCAAAATGTATCAATACAAAGTTTGTATCCAGTTCTACTACTGTATATAAACTCTGTAGATATGCAAAGTAACCAAACAATGCATCAACTATAAATCCGATGACTGATTGCATTTTGACTGCGTTAAAAATACATATTGACGACGTTTTGAAATACAATACATTGTATATATTTTGTACAGCGGCATTATGAAACACGATACTTTGTTCAAACACAAAGCAACTAATATTTTGGAAGGCAGCCTTTTTTGCTTATGTGTGTTTTTCTTTTTTTTTTTTTTTGTAAATGCCTAACAACTCGAGTCACTCCAATCATTTATAAGTATAATAAGAGTATTTTTCTAAAGTTATGAATCTAACTGAGTAGGTTGGCTTGTGAATCAAACATATTTCGAATGGTATGAGTTTGATGTCAACGTTGTACGCATACACTCATTGCAACCTGTACTTATAAATCAACGTTGTAGTTAGTATGAATGAATCAGAGTACATAGTTAAATTTCAATATTGTTGATTCACTTATATTCAAAATTTCATGAGGGCTTATGAATAGCTAAAAATCGATCCATTGCTGATCCCTGCTGTGGATAATACAATTTTTTTTTGTATCTTTTCTCACACTTAAAATAATTTTCCTTTTAAATCGTTTTTAATCATTGTCATCATAACTAGTCCCATTTAAAAGAAAGAAAAAAATGTACGAGAATCATAATTTAACTTTGATTATAACAATCAAAATAATTGATCTCGAAGAGTAAAAGCCAGTAAAAACAAAAACAAAAAGAAACGAACAAACGTGACTGCGTCTAATTCATAAAGAAAAAAATAAAAAAAATAATAACAGCTTTAATATCAGCGTTTGTGGTAATTTGTACCACCAAAGAGTACACGAGTAGTACTTTAATACGGAAATGCACTTAATTTTTGAAAAATTGTTAAATGTTACTGGGATTTTTTTTCCAGTCGCCTCCTCTTTCCCTCTCTCTCCCCATAGATACGGTAATGAAAGTGTATATTTACTGTTGCAGCACACAACATGACTTTAGCTGCTCTCTGCACTGCTAGTTCATGTCTATAAACCATAAATCATTTAAAAAAGTGTATTTTTCTTTCTTCTTTGTCTTCGTATTCGTCGTCTTCGTTTTGTAAGTCAAGAAAATTATAGGAACTGAATGAAAAGCAAAAAAAGAAAAATGCCATGAAAAGATTCCTCACGCACGTTTCAGTAACAATTTTTTTTTGTTTTGTAATCGTTATTGTTATGTTATCGTTGTTGTTATTGTTGTTATTGTTCTATTTTTCGAAGTTCACAAGACACCGTAAACGTCACCATCATGTAATTGATAAAACCTTGCCCACTACACACACACACACACATTTGAAATTATTGTTACATTTCTTCTTAAGAAAAAGGGGTCTTCTTTATTGAGCCAACATTGACAAATAACTCCACACATATTCAGCGTTTTTAATTTGAAAACGCGGGTGTTCGTTCGCTTTACTTTAAATATTGAATATTGTCTCGAGTCCATTGCCATCAGGCACAATCAATCACTAAAGTGATGAGGTAGTGAAATGACCTTTTAGGGCTATGTGGTGTGCTACACAACACCGCCATTCGTTGTCAAGATAAATGACCAGCCTTTTATTGTGTTATCGGCTTTTAGTATTCCATACGCTTAACACTTTAGTTCAATGAACTTTAGTGTAAATAATTGCGTTTATCGATAAACAACATCTTAAAAGTATAATAAAGAGATTTTTTTAACAGAGGTTTAGCACTGTATGCATGGTATGGGAATGGCTTTAAAAAAGTTTTTTAAATTATTAAAAATTTATTCAATGCATTAATAAATCCCATGCATGCATCAATTTCATCGTTAAGCTTTAATGCAGTTTTAATGAGACTAGTTTGGTGTTATATAGCAGCAACTAGAAATTATGTTAAGACACTGGGAAATTAGATCTCCGCAGTCGTGATCTAATGTTTGTATAGACCGATAAATGACGTTAAAGATTTGCTTGAATCAGAAATATATTTTAGAACCTTTGGCAGAAGTGCTTTACTTCTAATGCAGCCTCTACACACGTTGCGATTAGTTAAATAAACGTGATGTGTGTAAAGATAAATTCGAATTTAAAAACCAAAGACACAAACCCACACTTTTCGCAAAGCCACTTTTCGTCTTTAACAGGGCACAATGTGCTATTAATAGAGCACTGTTAACTGTTTAACGTCGGCAATAAATAGATTTGGCTTCTACTTGGCAATTATTGCAGACTATTGGCATAAAATTTAATTCTCATTGTGATCATTATTATTTGTGAATTTTTTTCAAAATTCAATTTCTCGATTCCACGGTTCGAAAGAGGACCCTCTGGACTACTATTTGCACATAATGGGGCATGTGTACTATTTCTCATATGTTCCCAAATAGCCACTGATCTTCTAGGGAATTTTCAATCAAAAATTTATAGTTTCTAACCAACTCTCAGAATACCATATCACTTTATATGGGACTATATTACTGATTATATTAAGAGGCCTTGGAACCTTCCTTTGAGTATGATATGGTACTCATAGACCTAGTAAATGTCCTAAAATTAGCTCCTAAACAAGTGGGCTTGTTCAGATGGCTACTCTTAAATACCTAACAGTGCTCTGTTAAGAGCAAATTTTGTTCTGTTAAAAGAAAATCTTGCTCTGTTAATGCTAAATGTGGCGCTGCTAAAATTTATAGAGTGTCTTGGATTTTCATATTCGAATTTATCTTCACACACATGATTTTTTATCGTGTCTTTGAAGCAGATTTTCACAAGTGCGTTTTCGGTTTTCCTTCTGTCTGTCATTCAATATATGCAGCCCCATTTTTCAGATTATTTCATCCTTCCTATAGCCTTTAAACGTTCGGAAATTGTTTGTAATACAACGTTAAACATTTGTTTCTGATTCAAAGTGTAATCTTGCTCTGTTAACGTCAAATGTGGCGCTGCTAAAATTTATGGAGTTGCGTCTTGAATTTTCAAATTCGAATTTATCTTCACATACATATACATATATAAACATGTGTCGTCATTCCCTTCACACATTTCGATTTTTCAACCAACTTTACTTATAAATTGTCCTGTGTAGTGCTGGTCGTCGGTTGGCTGAAGATCAACGCACAAGCAAGTTGTGCAACGTGTAGGGTTCACATAACGCAGGTTCTATTAATTTGTAACGATTCTTAGATTAGCTATTGGTCATTACAACTCTATAGTCAGGTTTAGAACCTAGTTTCTCTTGCCACTCATGCTGTGTGTGTTAATTTTATACATGAGTGATGGAACCTACTGCTTAATGTCGATTTCGAACGGCAGATTTGAGAAGCTTTTTATGGCAATTTTATTTTACCCTCATAGTTTTTGCCAGAAGATTGTTGAGCGAAAATCTCAGAAGAAAATATTTGTTCTTCTTTCGTTTATTCGAGATATTTGTGTCAGGGATTGAACCACAAACACTCTCGCCTAATAAGCCAACCCACTACCTACAAGACTACGACCGCTGGTTATAAAAAATTTAAACAGCTTTAGGGCCATTATTACAACTTGTCGTTAAACTTGGGTTTCGTTAAAGATACCTTTAGCTAAACGGAACTTATTTTCGTTATTACAACTTACAGATAAAATTTTCCAAAAATATGGCAGTGCCGGAGCAATGTCGATAAAACTGTTCAATTATACAAGTCATTTATTAACGCAGTGGCAACCGCGGGCTTCGTTTTTTTGTTGTATATGCTCATTTTGTTTAAATTTAGAGTTGCCATAATGAAAATATGGCAAGTTCAAACATAAACTTAACTTTAAATGTTAAAGGTAGGATGATCCTCCCTTTAGCTTAACGATCACTTCTATCTTATTGGGTACTTATAATAACGAAAAACAATTTATCTGCTCGTTAAAATCCTGCCTTTACTTAACGGCAAGTTGTAATAATGGCCCTTAATGCAGGGAAAATTTTTGTTTTAATAATTAACGATTAATGTCCTTAAGAGTTGACGTCCCCTAGCTTTCTCTATAATGTCATTATTTTGAAATTTGCCAGGACCATACTAAGAATTTTATGGTTAAGAAATTGTTACTTTGTTTAAAATATGGACGAATAGTTAACGTTCCTCATATATAGTATTGAATAGCTTAAATGGTGTAAACTAATGAAGAAGACTTTAAATTAAACAAAAAGAACAAATTCCCTTGCACACCCGATATTCACTTTATTTAGAAAACTCTTCATAAACTGATGAACAAAAGCACTTTTTTTGCATTTCCTATCATCTCGATATGCGTGTATTCAGAAAATCAGTTTCTTTCACTTCCTATTGAAAACTATTCTCCTACTTTCTGATTGTGATCTCGTTTTTTTTTGTTTCTCGAACACTACTGTTGTGAAGTGACAGGGGAACTCTATTAAAATTGTTCCTCCACATGTTTCCTTGATGTGTTGTTGACAATTTGGTGAAGAATAAACAATAAAGGAAGAATAAACAATAAAGGAAGACTTTTTTTCTTCCATTACTACAGTGAATAGTAGTAGTTTCTTGTTCTTGTTCATGTTTGTGTGTACATACTCGTATAACGTTTAAATTGTTTTTCCATTTTCCTTCTTTTCCCTCTTAACAATTTTTACATGATGACGCATATTGTTCAGGTTATTTTAGCCTGATGATGATGATGATGATGGTGACGATTTCTATGGAATATTCCATTAACTTGTCTGAATAACTGTCTAGTGATTGTGTATGTGTCATATCAAAAAATATTTGTTATATTTAACAGTGAGGAAAAGGATACGTAAAAAGGAAATACGTTTAACGGAAAATTCTGATATCACTGATAAGAAAAATTGTAGGGAATTTTATTTAAAATTTTTAAACAGCCGTGAGATTTTTGTGAAATTTGCAAAATTTTCAATACAGTTGTTCTATTATGTGTGTGAAGATAAATTCGAATTTAAAACCCAAAGACGCAAACCCACACATTTAGCAGCGCCACTTCTTGCCTCTAACAGGGTAAACTTTGCTACTAACAGAGCACTGTTAACTGTTTAACAGTGGCAATAGTAGATTACTCTTCTACTAATTGCAAAGTAGACTATTGTCATAAAATTTAATACTCATTATAATTATTATTATATGTGAACAAAAGTGTTGAAATGTAAAGAATGGTTGGTGGGGATGGAGGATAGAAATTTTCTCAACTTTCAAACTTATTCCAGGTATACCACTACCACTGTTCGAAAGAGGACCCTCTGGACATCCATTTGCAAATAGTCTGTATGGTGTACTATTTCTTATATGTTCCCAAATGCCACTGATCTTCTAGAGAATTTTCAAGCAAAAAATTATTATTTTCAATGACAATTTTCTCAATACCATATCACTTTATATGTGACTATGTTGCTGATTATATTAAGAGGCCTAGGAATCTTCCTTTGTATATAGCATTGTACTCATAGGCCTAGAGTATTACCTAAAATTAGCTCCTAAACAAGTGGGCTTGTTCAGATGGATACTGTTAAATAGCTAACATAGCTCTGTGAAGTGCAAATTTTGTTCTGTTAAGAGGAAATTTTACTCTGTTAACGACAAATGTGGCGCTGCTAAATTTTATGGATTGCGTCTTGGATTTTCAAATTCGAATTTATCTTCACGCACATCGATGTTTTTGGCTGATATTGCTTAAATGGTCTGAATGATAGAACGCTGCTGGTAGCATATTGTTTAGTTATTAATTAATCGAAATACACTGAGCGCCAAAAGTGTGTAAACAACACTGAAATAATTCATTTTCTTAGGATAGCGAGAAAAGTAAATGAGAATAGTGGAATAAATTTCCAAAAATAAAAACGTTTATCTATTACTTATAAAATGTTAAAACAAAAACAACAATTCATGATAAAGCGACTTTTTTATACTTAAGAACAAAAGTGTTGACTCACTTATGGTGCTCAGTGTAGTTCAGATACAGATGATTAGAATTTCGCATTGTTTTCTCTAGTGAGAAGCAGAAAAATTATTCCCGAATAGTCGATTCAAGTGCATAAATTAATGTCATTTAATAATTTCATATTGAGCTGGTCGCCATCGCCTTGTAGGTTCATAGATTTGAACCTGGTTTGCTGCGATATCGTTTTTAAATTTTTAGAAATTTGCGACGTTCTTTTAATCGACATCAGCACTTACGACAATGATGTCTTTCATGTGTAAGGTTGTGTAACATAAGACCAGCTTTTAAGGACAATTTAAGTCATCCTGTAAAATCTCGAGAAGTCGCCGTAGTTTAGTAGGTAGAGTGTTGGCTTATTAGACGTAAAGCCAGGGTTCGAGACCCAGGCCAGACATCATACCAGGAATACAAAAAGTATTTCTTCGGCGAATTTCTGGTAAAAACTCTGAGAGTAATTTAAAATTGCCATGAAAAGTTTTTCAAAAATCTGTCGTTCGGAGTCGACTTTAAACTGTAGGTCCCACCACTCATGTATAAAATTAACACACACAACATGAGTGGTGTGAGAAGCTAGGCCGTAATCCTGACTGAAGGGTTGTAATGGCCAATTATGTATGCATGTATGTATGTAAAATCTAAAAAAACTAAAACGTATATCAAAGTCCCAAAGCTTGCAATGAACGAGTGGTAGTTGATCAGTCTGAGCAAGAATTGGGTAAATAAGCCATCTAACATGGATTGCTTTGTCCTGGCCTTCACTAAACTATTTTCATTGTGCGCATTAATTCTTCCACAAGAAACAACTGACATATGCATGTACAGTGAGCGTCAAAAGAAACTGTACATTATAAAAAATATACATTAATAAATTACCGTTATTTTTATTTTAAAATTGTTTCATTACCTGTTTTTAAAATTGAAACAAAAAAAAAGTACAGAAAATTACAAAAAATTTCGAATTATTGTAAAATTTTTTCGGTTACTCTCCTTAAGTGGTAAAAGTTGAGTTTAGAATTTTATCCATACAGTACAGTTTCTTTTAACGCTCACTGTATATTTATTACAATTTCAGTCTTCAATTTCAATTCCCTTGTGGTGTAAAATGTCATTCGGATTCAGTCACTTGAAGGAAAGGTTATGCGTAGTATTTCATATTAAATTCTGAAGAATTGTGTGTCAAGGGTAGAGTATTTCTGGACCAATTTTCTTAAATAAAACAACTAATTTTTAAACTGTCTGCTTATCAAGCGTTTGTAGGCTTTTAAACTCAAATATCCTTCTTTGTTGGTTCTATCCTGTTGCCGTCCTTAATGAAAGAAAATTCAAGAAAATAGAAAAAAATGAAAATAATTATGACACCATGTCGTCGTTAGGAATGATATGATATGACTGTCCTTTGTTGTTGATGACTTTCAAATGCCGTCTCCCTAACGATTTATTTACTTGCTACACGTTGCTACATGTTAGTGTAGTTGCTACTTGCAACATATATTTTCCTTTGTTAACTTAACAAGTACATGACAATTCATTAACTTTTCTACAACAATTAACAATAGAGCTGTACAGCTAGCTGATGTAGTCTCTCCTGAGGATAACATGGCCAATGAACTTTAAAACGAAATTCTTTTCAGTTTTGTTTTGGGAATACAATTTGAAATGAAAACTTTTTTTAAAAAAATTAAACTTTTTGTTGAAATTCAAATTTTTTGTTGAAAGTTGCATCACAGAATATGGCTTAAAATTCTGTGAATAGACAGCAACAAACAATCGATAAACATCTTCGATTTATCGCTGTTGTAAATGGTTTTTTTTTTGTACACACGTATTCTTGCTGCAATCTATTTCAATAAATGACATGCAATATTGGCGCTGCTTATTAAGGAAAAAGGAAAATGGGACATTCACTGATTGTCAATACAATGGTTCTAGTTCTAGATCTCTGCAATATTAAAAGGATTCGAAACAAGTGGTTAAAATTGGATTCCAGGGTTCTATCTGTTGTTATATCCAGCATTTGAAACTATTTTCTTTTAAAAGTAAGCAACTAGTGAGCCTTTTTTAACAGATTTAGCGAAGCTGCCCTTAAAAAGAGTTTCGTTTCTGGTCTTAATAAACTGGACCTGAGTGGACTTATGTCCATAAGCTTAAACACTAAGTTTATTTTCTTGGTGCGCCTTAATTTCACAGATTGTAGGTTGAATTAATTACGGCTGCCTTCCAAAATGTATCAATACAATGTTTGTATGCAGTTCTACTACTGCATATAAACTACGTACATATGCAAAGTAACCAAACAATGCATCAACTATAAATCCGATGCCTGATTGCTTTTTGACTGCGTTAAAAATACAAATTGACGACGTTCTGAAATAGAATACATTGTATATATTTTGTACAGCGGCATTATGAAACACGATACTTTGTTCAAACACAAAGCAATTAACATTTTGGAAGGCAGCCTATGTGTGTGAAGATAAATTTGAATTTGAAAATCCAAGACGCAACCCATAAATTTTAGCAGCGGCAGATTTGGCCTTAACAGATCAACATTTTCTCTTAACAGAACAAAATTTTCCCTTAACAGAGCTCTGTTAGCTGTTTAACAGCATCCATCTGTACAAGTCCACTTGTTTAGGAGCTAATTTTAGGACACATACTAGGTCAAAGAGTACCATATCATACTTAAAGGAAGGTTCCAAGGCCTCTTAATATAATCAGCAATATAGTCACATATAAAGTGATATGGTATTAAGAAAATTTTTTGATTGAAAATTCTCTAGAAGAAGTGGCCATTTGGGAACATATAAGAAATAGTACACCAACCCGATATGCAGACGGTAGTCCAGAGGGTCCTCTTTCGAACCGTGGTAATGAATTTTGAAAAAAATTTACAAGTAATTTTGATCATAATGAGAATTAAATTTTATGTTAATAGTCTGCAATAATTATTGAAAAATAAAAGATTAATCTACTTATTGCCGCTGTTAAACAGTTAACAGTGGTCTGTTAAAAGCACATTTTGACCTGTTAAAGCCGAAAAGTGGCGCTGCTAAAAGTGTGGGTTTGCGTCTTCGATTTTTAAATTCGAATACACAAGCATTTGATACAAGTACTTTTAAAAAGTGCCAGATTAAGAGATTAACGGCTAGCCGAGTTTCTGTTTAGTATCACAAGAAGACTTCTGCTTATAAGCTTCAACACTAAGGTCTATTGTTACAACTTGCCGTTATCTAAACGAAGTTTTTCATTATTATAAGTGGACAATAAGGTATATAATAAGTGAGCATTAAGCTAAAGAGAGGATGATCCTACCTGTAGCTTTTAAAGTTAAGTTTATGTTTGAACTTCCCATATGAATGAATATTATTCCCAATATGGCAACTTTAAATACGAACAAAATGAGCAAACGCAACAAAAAAAAAAGAAGTCCATCGTTGCCACTGCGTTTTAAAAGAATGTGTTTAATTGGGCAGTGTTATCGACATTGGTCTGGCATTGCCATTTTTTTGAAAAAGTTAACTTTATTTTATCTGTAGGTTGTAATAACGAAAAGAAGTTAAAGGTGACATTAAAGTTCACTTTAGCTAAAGTTACCTTTAACTAAAGCCAACTTTAACGGAAAGATGTAATAATGGTCATACAAGTTACGGTTACAGTGGCCTGGCCTTTAATTTAATGCTCACTTCTACCTTATTGTCCTTATTGTATTGTAATAAAGAAAATAAGTTAAAGGTGACTTTAAAGTTCACTTTAGCTAAAGTTATTTTTAACTAAACCCAACTTTAAAGGCTATTTGTAATAATGGCCCCATGTTTTTCTTCTTAGGACGCCTTAATTTCACAGGTTGTAGGTTGAATTGCTTTATGGTTTCGGAATATATTTGAATTATAAACTGTAATATGCCTTAATATTGTATCATTTAAAGATGTATACAATGAATGTATCTTTTTGTTAAAACAATCAATATTTAAGATCTTCTTCTATATATTTAGAGGGAATTTTTCTTTTTTTTCTTTGTTTGTATTTTACATAAAACGTGATTTCGTTTTCATTTATGCAGTTTCTCTCTCGTGTTGCCAGTGTAAAATTGCATTTTATCTTTATTATTGGTACACTACTCCACTATGCATCCATTTACTGCCCACAGATTTCATTGTCTTTATTGCGTTTCCTATTTAAACAGAAGAAGCAAAAAAAAAATGCGAAAGACAAAATGGGCAGCAGCAAAAATCCAGCTGCCCATTAATAGACAGACAGACGGACATATCCCCCCAGAGTACCACATAATGCCCAGCTATACGGTGTATGACTGAAACTATACTACATACTCCATAGACCTCCACTTTATTTTGCCTCCCTTACTGCACTTCCACTGCACTTTTGTGCATTGTAAACTAAAGTACAATAACCGCAATTGAACGTGTGCGGATGTTGTTTTTTGAATAGACAAGAGGGCACATATCATACCAGGAGGAGAGAAGGTGGTGGTGATGATAGGCTGCTTGGCTTGGCTTGGCTGGCTGCTGGCAGTCGGGCAGGCACAATTGTGTGGTTTATATGGAGTATTCATTTCTATTTAAAGATTTGTAATGATATCTTATGAATTGCATTTTTTTTTTGCCTTTTTTTTTTCTTCGTAATATTAATGCTGTGTTTAGCAAAACAAAGGCGCAACATTGTTGTTTAAAATACATGGAATAGACCAAGCCATGACCATGCCAAGCTGAGACCAGACTAGACCAGACCAAACCAGGCCAGGCCAGGCTTAGATTATATCCGACTAGGGTATACGAGTACTCGTACATATGTATACTGGCAGTTTTCTAAGCATTTCTTATTGTGGCTGCCTTTTTAGTTGATTGTGTCCAGTAATTTACATTCTCATTATTGGTTTATATGCTTGTATTATTGTTGCTTGTTATTGTTGTTGTTGTTGTTGTTGCTTGCTGTTGTTGTTGTTGCCATTTAGCTTAAGGGTATAAAATGTTGTTTGGAAAAATGAGAAAACGATTTCCATTTAATATCATATCAGTTGGGCCGTTTCCTTTGAAGTATTTTTTTTCTTTCTATATTTTCTTGTGCTTTTTATTGTGCTTCTTCCAGCTTCCTTTTCTTAACCTGGCATTTATTATTATCAAATACAAGTTTTATGTCAGCCATATGGATAATATCAGAACGTAGAAGTCATCTCTATAAGGCCAAAGATATTTTTAATGGGAATAAGTAAAGAAATGTATACTTTTAGTATTAAAAAGATTAAAATTTAGAAATATCTAGGGATCTCGATAGGGAAATATTCAAATATGTGGTAAAAAATTGATCCAAACTATCAACTGTAATTGTTAAGATATCCATCTGTGTTATCACCGTTCGGCAAAAGTCATACAGATGGATATGAGTATAATGCAACAGATTTTCAAGCCACTAATGGATTTTTGCAGAAGACAGCAGATGATTTTCTCTTTCTCTATATCTCAGACTTCTAGCGCAATCCAAATAATTATTTGCTGCACAAGGTATTGAATTAAATTCGAATGCAGAATATCAGTAGTCTTCAGATTTCGTTGGAAGATTGTAAGCTTTAAGACCATTATTACAAATTGCCTTTAAAGTTAGGTTTAGTTAAAGGAAACTTTAGAAACTTTAAACAGTGTAGGTATCATCACGCCTGAGGTCTATCTCGTTTTATATCATAATTCTGCGGCCTCAACTTCAACGTTAAATCAAGTCTGAGGTCTTTATTAGTGTTCACTACATTGCCAGCTCTTTATATTGGATATTATGCAATAACTGCGTACAGTAGTCCATCTTCTAAGACATTTTGTGCGCCATAATCCACCGCATATAATGCAAGCTATCGTAATAAATAATTTAGAGTCGCTTAATCCAGTTGGAGATCCCCATTGAAAGGTTTAAACTCAGTAACTATACTTAGGGCCATTATTACAACTTGCCGTTAAAGTTAGGTTTAGTTAAAGGTAACTTTAGCTAAAGTGAACTTTAAAGTCACCTTTAATTTCTTTCCGTTATTATAACCTACAGAAAAATAAAAAAGTTAACTTTTTCAAAAATATGGCAGTGCCGGAGTAATGTCGATAACATTACTCAATTAAACAAGTTTTTTTGTTTTTTTTTTAATGCGGTGGCAACAACGGGGTTTTTTATGTTTACTCACTTTGTTTATATTTGAAGTTGCCATATTGGGAATAATAGATATGTATGGCAAGTTCAAACATAAACCTAACTTTAAAAGTTACAGGTCGGATGATCTTCCCTTTACCTTAACACTCACTTCTAACTTATGGTCCACTTTTAACAATGAAAACCAATTTATCTGCCCATTGAAATCCTCCCTTTAGTTAACGACAAGTTGTAATAATGGCCTTTAGTCTAAGTTTTCGTTCTACTTTGAAACAATTTTGTTAATCAGATGCGGTTACTAAAATAATTATCAAATATCGCAGAAAGCATTCAGCATCTGACTTTCTCTTTTCAAAATGTATGGGCTGATGTCCCGAATGCCTTTTTGGGGACGTCTATACCCCGTACCGGGCTAGATAAAAATTTTCAATTATGACAGTGACATCGGTAGATCCATTAATACAACAGCGTAGATGCCTTTTTCTGAATGTTTTGAAATTATACTCGTATGCGTGTTTAACATCAAAATCGAAATCAAAGAAACCTAAGTTTCACAGGATTGGCTGTTACACAGGATCATTAATATTGTAGTGTAGTAGTTAAAGGGCTTGTGGTTGCAAATCTTAGCAATCAAGGTTCGAATCTGGAGAAAAAAGACGAACAAATGTTCATCAGCATGGATTTCGAATTCTTAAAATAAATGCCTTAAATTGTACACCAAATATTGCATTTAAGAAGACTTTTGACCATCAGAGAGTATAATATCAACAACGCATATCGTAGGCGTTAGTAGTCGCCGTAATTTAATAGATTGTGTGTTATGCTATGTCGCCGAGGTCTAGTATGTAGTATGTTGGCTTATTAGACGTGAGGTCTCGGTTCAAACTAAACGAAATATGAAAAAATATTTCATCGGCGGTCGCTGTACTTGATTGGCTTTCATGCAGTCCAGATCTCAACCCGATTGAGAATTTATGACAAGTTGTAAAAACCAAAGTAAGCTCAGTAAAAATAAGCAATTTTGATGATCTGTTCGCCGAAACAAAGAAAGCTTGGGAGGCCATTCCAACCAGTGTATATGAAAGTCTTGTTGCCTCGATGCCTCGGAAATGTCAAGTTGTTATCGACAACAATGGTTTTGCAACAAAATATTCATTTTTTTTTCTAATAAGTACATGTTTTTCATAAAGTTTACGGTGTGTCCTTAATTATATGCCCGAATGAATTCAATATTCTTTAAAAAAATGGCTCACAGCTTTATAAATAATAATTTATTTGACACAATAAGTAGTTAGTTTCTACGACTAACAGTTAAATTAACTTAACTTGGACAAATTTTGACAATATCATACAACCATTTGTATTTTTTGCTTCAAGCTCACTTGTAAGCTTCGTGTCCTTAATTAGTTGCACGCAGCTGTAGGTCGTAATCCTGACTGAAGGGTTGTAATCACCAATTATGTGGAAGAGATCAGCAATGAGTATTCAAAAAGATGAGTAGAATCGAATCATACTCATAATTTCTGATGCTTATATGCTTTCAAACTTATTTTAATATCATGGAACCTCTACTCATATTCAAAGTTTGAAGTACTCATCATACTTTTACTTAACACCACGTATGATGTTGTTGATTTCGACTCTCCATAACTCAACATATATGTACATGAAGCACAAAATAAGTATGAATCGCGTACGAACACTTAAATACTCACTAGAAGGTTGTGTGTTTGCTGTGCTTGCTGCTCTGTCTTTTTTCTTTTGTTGTAAATGCAACAACAACTCAGACTGTAAATTTTGATGAATGATTAGAGTCACTCCAATAATTTATAAGTATTTTTCTAAAGTTACGAATCTAAATGAGTAGGCTTATGAATCAAACACATTTCGAATGGTATGAGTTTGATGTCAACATTGTACGCATACTCATTGCAACCTGTACTTATAAATCAACGTTGTAGTGAGTACGAATGAATCAGAGTACATAGTTAAATTTCAATATTGTTGACTCACTTATATTTAAAATTTCATGAGTACTTATGAGTAGCGAAAAAACGATTCATTGCAAACAAAAACGAAGTATAAAAAAATATTTCTTTTGGCGACTTCCTCCTTTGATTTTGTATACAAAAAATATCGTAGTAACATTATACATACGTGCATAATTTGTCAAGATTATGGACCTAATTTTTCAAACCACTCTTGTTGTGTGTGTTAATTTTGATACATGAATGGCGGGACCTACAGTCTAAAGTCGACTCCGAACGACGGATTTTTTAAGAAACTTTTCATGGCAATTTTTTTTTTTACTATCAGAGTTTTTGCCAGAAGTCTGAAGCCGAAAAAATATTTTTCTCATATTTTCGTTTTGATGTCTGGCCTGGCACGGATTTGAACCGTGACCGTACGTCTAATAAGCCAACAAACTACCTACTAGACTACCGCAATCGTAGTAGTAACATCATTAAATTTAAAAACAATAAATAAATCTGTTATTATGGGTGCCCTGTTAGTCTAGTGGGTAGTGTGCTAGACTATTAGCGTGAGGGTCGTGGGTTCGATTCCCACCAGAGACTCTGGTCTATGACACTACACCGAGCACATAAACAAGTTACTTCGCTCGTATATAATTAGGATATAATTTGTAATTGTATTGTAATTAATAAATAAATAAATAAATAATCTGTTATTAGCTTTATTTATTTACAAAATGCATTACATCATCTGTAAATTAAATGAACGCCAGATAAATAAATTTCAAAAAAAATGAATCCATTATCCATGCTTGACAATACTATAAGCAATTAATTAAAAGCGTTTTCAACAAGAGGTGTGTTGTTAAATTCAACACAAATCGTTAACAACCAAATACATACAGACGTGATCATAAACATTTTGTTGCAACCAAATGTTCATTAGAGACTCAGACTCACAACATAAAAATTAATGGAGTGTTTAAAACATAAATTTTATGCCGTAGATTTAGTATTTAAAGAAAAAAATACCACAAGACGACGGGGGCTAGACAGCAATTAAAGCAAAGCAAATCTGAAGTTTAGTCATTAAAAACTTCGTCAGTTCAGTAATTGGCAGCAAAAAAAAAATACAAAAATAAAGTTTTAATGAAATACGGATTTAATCGGAAAAGTTCGGAAAGTTTTGCTACACACTGTTTTTTTTTTTTTCATTTCATTGCATTCTGTATTCATGTTCTTCTTACATTTTCTTAAATAAACAATTTTAAAATGTAAACAATCCCATACCATTCATATCTACTGTGTATACAAAACAAAATTCTTCTTCTGGACCCACAGAGCAAGCACTGACTGACTGTCTCTGTGTGACTCTCCCCCTAAATGACAAAGAGCCTGGTCTCGTTCAAATTGAAAGAAGAAAATTAAGAAAGAAAGAAAAAAGAAAATGAAAATTACAAGGAATCTTCTTATGATCAGCACTCTGGCTATGGCTATGGTGGCTATGTGGCTGCAATTGCCACAGCCGCTGCTCAGAGATTATTTTGTTGTCTACCGTCTGAAAAAACTGATCTTTAAACTTTTAATGTTGAAAAGCCGCACGGAAAAGTAAAAGTACTTTAAATGAAACGAAACGTTTATGGCACTAAAAATACAAAAGAATTGAAAGAAAAAAAAGTTCAAAATAATAAAATATTATTATGGGCACAGAAAGAAAGTTCTTTCTTCTTTGGCTGGCTGGCTTCTTGAGGCCAAAGCATGTCTAGACATACATATATTTAATGTACGTATAATACGTTCAATGTACGGCAGCAATTCCAATTGAAAATGCAAATGTTTAAAGCAAAAAAATATACGTGAAATTGGTCTTGTAAAATTATTATGGGCAGGAAATTGTTGGTTTAATTTCGAGCCGCTATAAATAGTTTTCAATTATTACTAGACGTTAATATGAATGGCAAACAAACATTATTGTCTTATGCACTATGTTAACCATAATATTGAATTGTATTCAGATTATTTGAATAAACGGTTCTACCAGGTGGCGCAAGATTTCTCTTATAATTTAAGGTGTTTAACATTTTTTAATGTAAACTGATGAAGGTTTTCTTTTCACAAAGAATTTATTTGAAATCGTAAATACATAAATACATACAAACATGATTGGTCATCACAACCCTTTAGTCAGGATTACATCCTAGTTTCTCACACCGCTTATGTTTTTATACATAAGTGGTGGGACCTACAGTTTAAAGTCCACTCCGAACGACAGATACTTTTTTTGAGAAACTTTTCATGGCAATTGTATTTACTTTCAAAGTTTTTGCCAGAAATCTGTTGAGAGGATGTCGCCGAAGAAATATTATGTCATATTTCGTTTAGTTGGAGATGCCTGACCTGGTGTTTGAAGCGTGGTCTCACGTCTAATAAGCCAACACACTATCTACTAGACCACGGCGATAATGCGAATGATAATACATTCTAAGCAAATTTTCACTTCCAAAATTTGTAGCGCCAATTAAAGAATATTTTTCAAGATTTGCACTTTGTAGATAATACTAAGAATTTAAAAAACTCTCAGGGCCATTATTACAACTTGCCGTTAACTAAAGGGAGGCGTTTAACGGGCAGATAAATTGTTTTTCATTATTATATGTGGAAAATAAGTTAGAAGTGAGCGTTAAGCTAAAAGGAAGATCATCCTACCTGTAACTTTTAAAGTTCACTTTATCTTTGAACTTGCCATACATGTATATTATTCCCAATATGGCAACTTCAAATATAAACAAAATGAGCAAACACAATAAAAAAGAAGCCCGTCGTTGCCACTGCGTTAAATAAAAACTTGTTTAATTGAGCCATGTTAACGACATTGCTCCGGTACTGCCATATTTTTAAAAAATCTAACTTTATTTTATCTGTAGGTTATAATAACGAAAAGAAGTTAAAGGTGACTTTAAAGTTCACTTTAGCTAAAGTTACCTTTAACTAAACCCAAGTTTAACGGCAAGTTGTAATAATGGCCCTTAAAGCTAAGTTTATATTTGAAGTTACTATACATATATATTATTCTCAATATGGCAACTTCAAATATAAACAAGATACGCAAACACAATAAAAAAGAAGCCCGTCGTTGCCACTGCATTTAAAAAACTTGTTTAATTGCGCAATGTTATCGACATTACTCCGGCACTGCCATATTTTTAAAAAATCTAACTTTATTTTATCTGTAGGTTGTAATAACGAAAAGAAGTTAAAGGTGACTTTAAAGTTCACAAGTTGTAATATTGTAATAACGTAATGTAAGTTGTAATAATGGCCTAAGGGCCAGGAACAACTTTCTTGTAAACATATTCAAACCTCAGTCTTTTGCCGAAAACTCCGAGAACCGCTCATTAAGCCGCCACTCGCACACAACATGTGCGTTGTGAAAATCCGTGTGGTAATCCGGATTAAAAAGTTGAAATGGCCCAGAAGGCAAATCTGTAATTAAGTAAGCTCAAAGGAGGAAATCAGCCTTTAAGCAGCTTATCTCGTACTTTATTGACGTACAATTATATTACAATGCTGCGGCATTTAGATTAATTTTAAGCACTTTTTCTACATTTCGTCTGTTCGAAGTAAAGACAGAATCTATCAAGTGAACAAATTTTCGCCACAAGCGTGGCAACATCGACATCGAGTGCATTTTTAATCACATCTTCCGTATTCCACTACAAATGAAATAATTACAAATACAGTCGAACTTCTATAATTTGAACTTCTATTACATGAAGTTTCTATAAGTTGAAACACATGTCGTGGCAACAGCATCTAGATCATTTGTAAATTTACTTTCCAAAGTTGTTTAAGTTGAAGTTTTTTTCTGGATAATGGTGATTCAATTTATAGAAATTCGACTGTACATCACTGTGATACAGATACCAAGAAAGAATCATACCAGTAGAATAACGATCAAATGACTAGTCCTTTGACTGTCATTTGTGTTTTACAAACATATCACTCGTTCCCATCAATTTATTAAGGGCAATATGAAAAACTTGATGTAAACATTCGTCTGCGTGTGATTTTGTTTCTATTTCTAACGTTTAAATTCTTTTGACTATGAAACATATAACCTGTTCACTTTTCTGCTGTACTTAAATCACAGTTGATGTAAACATTGTTGCAAGTTGAATAGAAAATTGGTCACAGTTGACTAGTCAAACTTGATGTATATACCGGTCACGGTTGACTATCAAATTGATTGATACTTATTACTTAAAAACTTAATTTTTTATAAACAATTCATTTTTATTAAATAAAATTTTAATATATAATTAAATACTGTGAATGGTTAACATTTTGATATTAAAAAAAATATTTAAAACAGATGACTTTGCCAAGAGGTGACTTACAACCGAATTCATTTCTCGTCATTTTTTTTGTCACTGGTATGGTTAATGCACTCTTCCTTCACAGTTTTTGAATGCATCATCAGCTTTAGTTTTACACCGAGCTAGTAACGAGATTTATTAAATACTGGTTAAATGATATACACAGAAAAAATACTTACATTTCCAAACAGTTACTGGTCCTTTTATACTACACTTTGATTTCTTGTTTCATTATATTTTTATCTTAAATTTTTATTTTAACTTACTAATGTTATCTCTTTTTTTACAATGGGTCAATTCGACCTCCGGGTACTGTATTTGTCCTAATTAACAAGTACACGTCGCCGAACCTATCTCTTTTTTATTAATTTTTTTTTCAAAGTTTTAAAAATTTTAACATTAAAAACATTTTGCTACAACACACAATTATGTTTCATTTTAAAATTTGATTTAAATAAAATTTTTTATTTTGAACGATATTGTCAAAAATATATTTGTCGCCATCAAGTCTGAAAATCAAAAGACCGATCATTATACCATCACTAATGACGTATCAAAATACCGGTCACGTTACCGTCACTAATGATGTATTTTTGACAATGTAACTCTATAGCTGAAAAGAACCATAAAATGTTATGTATGTATTAGTAAGTGAATCTTGTATGTGTTAGTTTAGGTCATTCATTGCTTGTAGGGAAACTAATTCGGAAATGTTAGTCACACCCTTTTGCCATTTATTATGGAATAGCCGTTATAGGCATGCTAACCCCCATTCTATAATTGTAACGTACTATTTATTATTTATTTCCATTGAATATATGTTGAAATTTTTTTTTTTTTCATAAACTTTGAAATTCACAAAGAAGATTAAAGAAAGAAAATTGGTTGACGTTTTCCCAGACTACACATTGCTACATTTTGTAATCGGGTTTTTTGAAAATGTTCTGGTTTTTCCATGGCCCAAAGCAAATTGCACGTAAAAACAACGTCTTAAAACAACAAATCATTATTGAATGACAAGTTAATTTTCTACAGCAAAAATCAAGCTTTTTATAATCGTAACATCACTATAAACTTGTAAATCGATTATTAACGTCTATCGAATAATTAGCATAAACTCTGTGAATGACTGAATAAAAGTTGGACACAGGCAGGCAGACAGGCACTACTTCTACTCGGCATCTTAAGAAAACAACAACAAGAAAAACTCTTAAAAAGTGTCAAGTTGCCATTTCGATCGTTTTATCATCATCATTATTATGAGCATCGATAGTCATCGCCATATTCACATACACAACACATCAACCTGGAACCAATCACACAACAGGCACAGGCAGAGGCACAGACACAGGCATATTAAATGACAACGTCATTATAATCGTCATTACCATCAACGTCATTATCATTATCATTATCATCATTGAATATTTAAGTGGCCATTAAGTAAAATCAAATGGTCGATACTATTACCCATTAAGAAACATAAAATCGGCGGCATCTCATACATACAACAATTGCCCCCTTTGGTAGACTCTGTAGGCTAGCTTTGGCAATAGTGTGTGTGTGATGATGGTGAGTGGTGAGTGAGGTGATGTTGTCTTATGAATGAAACACAACACAAGACAGCGCAACAACATTAACTTGTCGCTCTCTGACCACACATAATAAAAACTTACGACTTTCAACAATAAATAAAAAATTTTAACAACAAAATAATGTTGCAACTTGCAAGTGGTGTGTGTGGTGGTGGTCGGTCGTTCGGTTGCAGGCCTTAATAAAAACTTAAAATTCGCTACAGAAAAAAAAACTATCAACGAACATGTGAAAATTTTCTTTTAAAGAAACGCATCTGACCTGAATACAGCCATAAATGGTTAAAACTAAGCAACGCTTCTTGCCTCACCGAAATCGTAGTCAAATCAGCTCACAAAAAACCAGGTGCTACGACAACAAAACAAAAACTTGCCATTAAAAATAAAAATTTCCTTTTTTTTGTTTTTGGTTTAAATGTGTTACAAATGCTGCTTGAAGGCACTTGCACTTGCGCTTGCGCTTGCGCAGTTTCAAGTTGTCAACTCAATAAATAAACAAGTTTTTCTTTTCCAACTTCCCTTGCCAATGAGCAAGCTGAACTGCGCTGAGCTCTGTTAAAGGATGAATGGTACTCGTTCGTACTATATGGACGGTCAGTATGTTGTATGGCAGGTTTAACCCTAAACGAACCATCATTTAATTGGAAATTCGAAATTCGTTTTTTATTTACTTTATGAGAGTTTAAACTGAATTCTTTAAAGTAAAGAGTACGATTAGGGTTAATATGTGTATTTATATATGTTTTCTTTCTGATTTATAAAATCAAATGAAAGGGAATACTGCAAATAAAGTCACTTTCTTTTTTTTAAATCCAATCAATTATTTGTAAAACCGCTGTTACGCTTTGGTATTCGTTGAATGTACCAGGACGCTTATTTTCTACAAGATTAGCTCAATAAGTGTGTCACTTTTTAAATTAGGCGCAGGTTTATTAATGAAATAAAGTTGGTTTCACTTTCTAACCAGGGCCCAAATCTTTAAACTGTTTACAGTCCATAGTAAATCGGATCTCTTAAGGTCCTCTGTATATGCATTTATTTCTTCAATAGTTTCCTTTAGCCAGGACTATGACCTAGCTGCACACACCACCCATGTCGTGCGTGTTAATTTGTTCCATGAGAGGCTAGATGTAAAGTTTAAAGTCGACTCCGAAGGACAAATTTTTGAGAACTTTTTCTTGACAATTTTTTATTTTCTCTCAGAGTTTTTTTTCCCAGATGACAGCTAAGAGGAAACCACCTAAGAATTTTTGTCATGTTTCATATTTTGTTTTGATCGAATGAGGATCGAACCGACGGCTCCAGCACACTGCTTACTATGATATGATACATAGGTGTGTGAAGACGCCGTAGTCTAGTAGGTAGTGTGTTGGCTTATTAGACGTAAAGCCAGGGTTCGAGCCCCAGGCCAGACATCAAGAAAAAATACAAAAAAGTAATTCTTCTGCGATTTCCTCTCAGCAGATTTCTAGCAAAAACTCTGAGAGTAAATAAAAATTGCCATAAAAGGTTTCTCAAAAATCTGTCGTTAGGAGTCGACTTTAAACTGTAGGTCCCACCACCCTTGTATAAAATTAACACACACAACATAAGTAGTGTGAGAAGCTAGGACGTTGTACAATTGGTCAATTCGACCTCCGGGTACTGTACTTAATTGACAAGTACACGTCCTCTAAGCTAACCTAACCTAACCTAGGTGTGTGAAGATAAATTCGAATTTAAAAACCAAAGACAAAAACCCACACTTTTAGCAGCGCCACTTCTTGCCTCTAACAGGGTAAACTTTGCTATTAATAGAGCATTGTTAACTGTTTAACAGTGGCAATAAGCAGATTAGTCTTCTACTTTGCAATTATTGCAGACTATTGACATAAAATTTAATTCTCATTACGATCATTATTATTTGTGAACAAAAGTATTGAAATGTAAAGGATGGTTGGTGGGATTCCAGTTTTCCCCCAATTACAGTTCGAAAGAGGGCCCTCTGGACTACCATTTGCATGTAGTCTGTATGGTGTACTATTTCTTATATGTTCCAAAATGGCCACTGATCTTCTAGAGAATTTTCAAGCAAAAAATTTATATTTTCAAAGCCAATTTTCTCAATACCATATCACTTTATATGTGACTATATTGCTGATTATATTAAGAGGCCTTGGAACGTTCCTTTGGATATAGTATGGTACTCATAGAAATAGAATATTTACCAAGATTAGCTCGTAAACAAGTGGGCTTGTTCGCATGGACACTGTTAAACAGCTAACAGTGCTCTGTTAAGGACAAATTTTGTTCTGTTAAGAGGAAATTTTGCTCTGTTAAAGCCAAATGTGGCGGTGCTACAATTTATGGTTTGTGCCTTGGGTTTTCAAATTCGAATTTATCTTCATACAGACATAAATCCGAAGTAATTATTTAAAAATACTTGATGTGGATATCAGTGTGGTGAATATATTTGTTGGCTTTGTGGCAAATACAAACGTTTTCAGGAATGTGGCATGTACTACATATCAAACATAATATTTTATGTAATTTCTTAAATTTTTTTATTAGTAGTATGGCTTATAGCCATAATAAGTGAATGGTCTACATATGCCAATAATACTGATGCCCATTATTCCTTTATATATTCGATTTGGCCAATTAAATTTTCCTTAAATCAAGCGAAGTGGAAAAAAAACGCCTGAGTTTCGGTCATAAAATGGAATTATTTCGTGGTTTTTCGAAACTGACACATAAAAACCAACTTGTTACTTAAATATCTCACGTTATATTAACACATTTTCCTATATTTTTTCTTTTTTTATTTCTCTTGTTTATTAACTTGTTACCAACCCAACTAGTTTTCTTAGTTTTTCCCAAAATTGGCTTAAAACTGCAATTGCCAGCCAAGTCTTATGGCAAATCGTAATTAATATTCGAAGCAAAAAAAGAAAAACAAAATTGTGTTTCGCCAGTAGAGTGTGCAATTTTAAATTTTATTTTCGATTTTTTATAGGCAACCAGTTCAAGTTTAGCGTTGGCTTATAAGAAAAGCATTTTGCTGCTTTGGTGGTGGTAATAGTGTTCGTTCGTTAGTTTTTCCTCCATGTGATGTAATTTGGAATTAAAAGAAAAATTCAAACAAACAAAAAAATAAATAAAACGAAAAATAATACATAATCATCAACAGTTTGATTTAATTAAGTGGAGTTAATAACGTGTTAATTTACTTTCACTTACAAGCTTTAAACATGTGAATATTTTTTTAAATTGAAGTTGATTTTATTGGCAATTATTTTCGAAAAGAAATGCTTTCTTCATGAAAATCTTTAATTGGAAATGATAAATTAAGTCCCAAAAGCAAATGTTAACGCTGTAATCATTAGATTAGGAGACAGCCTTGGTTTTAAATTGCTTTTCCCTTTCATTAGTTTGCCATCATTTGAGATCTCTTGTGGATTTGTTTGTTGTCAGGGAAAGTAAATGTAATATTTAGAGAAGCGTTGCTCATTTTATGTAATTAATACACAAACATAATTGGTCAATACATCCCTTCAGTTAGGAATACAACCTAGCACCTCACACCACCTATGTTGTGTATGTTAATTTCTATACATGTGTGGCGGCACCTACAGTTTAAAGTCGACTCCGAACGACAGATTTTTTTGAGAAACTTTTCATGCCAATTTTTATTTACTCTCCGAATGTTTCCCAGAAATCTACTGAGAGGAAGTCGCCGCTGAAATATTTTTTTCATATTTTCGTTTTGATCAGAGATCAGCAATGAGTATTCAAAAAGATAAGTAGATTCGAATCAAGCTCATTATTTCTGATACTTATACGTATTCATACTTATTTTAATATTATACTCATACTACTCATATTCAAAGTTTGAAGTACTCCTCGTACTCATGCAACAACAACTAAGACTGTAAATTTTGATGAATGATTCGAATCACTCGAATCATTTATGAGTATTATAAGTGTTTTCTAAATTTCTGAATCTGAATGAGTAGTCGTATGAATCAAACATATTTCGAATGTTATGAGTTTGATGTCAACGTTGTACTCATACTCATTGCAACCTGTACTTATAAATCAATGTTGTAGTGAGTACGAATGAATCAGAGTAGTTGAATTTCAATACTGTTGACTCACTCATACTCGAAATTTGATGAGTCCTTATGAGTAGGGAAAAACGATTTAATGCTGACCTCTGGTGGGGGTGGAGGGACCTAAATTTTCTGGAATCTCGAACCCACTACCACGGTTTGATAGAGGACCCTCTGGACTACTTGTTTCTAAAAATCAACGTTGTAGTGAGTACGAAAGAATCAGAGTAGTTGAATTGCAATACTGTTGACTCACTCATACACGAAATTTCATGAGTACTTATGAGTAACGAAAAAACGATTCATTGCTGATCTCTGGTTTTGATTTCTGACATGGGGTTTGAACCGTGGCCTTACATATAATAAACCAATACCACTACCTACCAGACTAAGGCGACTTCTATTTCACCAAACCTACTTTATAAATTTGGCGACTCAATAAGCTTTACAAGTTTCTGAAAACTTTCGATTTTAATTTAATTTTTTATTTCTTTTTTTTTGCAAACAAGTAGAAATAAACAAACGTCAGATAATGTGTCAAGTCATAGCCAATCAGTATAGCTTCAACTGTTACTTTCAAATTGAAAACATTTTAAAAACTTTTGAGATCTCATTTGTAACTTTTAATTTAAAAAAAATTCTGGAAAAAATGGCATATTTTGTATGTTTTCAAGTCCTAGTTTTTTTCACAAATTAGCTCCACAATATACAGTGAGCGCCAAAAGACACTATACATTAAAAAAATATACATTAATAAATTACCGTTATTTTTATTTTACAATTGTTTCATTAACAATTTTTAAAATTGAAACAAAAAAAAATTACAAAAAATTTCCTAAATTGTCAAATTTTTTCTAGGCACTCTCCTTAAATGGTAAAAGTTGAGTTTTTGGTGATTGTTAGTATTTTATCCATAGTGTACAGTTTCTTTTGATGCTTACTGTATGTATGTAAGCATGGTATTGTATATGTAATGTATGATATTCTCTATTTTAAAACCGATTCAATAGAAAAAAATTATAATTTAAGTTACTCATGACCTTTAACACCATAATCGTTTCCAAATGGCTAAAAATATCAATCGATTCAAAGTGACTGTGTTGTGTGTGTGTGAGTGTATTGGAAAAAAGTTTTTGTATATGCTTTCAACCATAAATGGTAACACACAATAGAGCATCGGCATTTTTAAAAATTTTGATGATGAAATTAGTTTGGTGGCTGGCTTATCAAAAAGCCGGCAATAAATTTATTTGATAAGCTTTTCGATAGGAGAGTATTGGCTGCTTCAATAGATTTTAGACCGTAAATGGATTCTCATTTAAAAAGAAAAATACGATCATTTAATGGTTATGCTATTAAGAAATAAATGATACGTACAAAGAGATCATACAACAGTTGCATAATATTGGGATTAAAGTTACGAACAAAAAAAGTATTTTTGCTATTTACTAGAATTGTATTACTCTTGTTTAATTTAAGCTGACCAAATGATTTTAAAATTTATGGTTTCAAGAAGCTAATGGGGGGATTAATTATTGAAAGACAAATGTGAGGTTAGATTTGAATTTTATTATAATCTAATTGATAAAAGACATCTTAAGAAATTAAATTTTAATTCATTTAGAAAAATTATATTCGGATTTCAAGGCTAGTTACACAAACATACAAATTTATTTATAAAGCAAGGCAGTTGAAAACGCAAAATTAATTGGAGACAAAAAATCGTATGTATAATCGAACAAAGGATGCTCGTACTGTTAGAATAGCATCCTGGATCTAAGGTACAAGTTTCTTTCGATTAAATAATACTGAGAACTCATTTGTGTTTTTAATATTCTGAATCTAACTAAACCTATAGCAAGTAGGAGGAAAAAAAGGAGTAAAAGTACCTTGCTATGGCGTACAATGTGATGATTTCAACGTAAACTATTCATCCCTAAAAGGTCCATAGAGCCCCAGCATAGTCTGTTCGAGAGTGGAAGATCGCCATCATTCCAGTTTATTTATTTCCTTGTATTGTTCATGTATGCTCTGGTAAAAGTTTTCTGTGCCTGTGCTGAGAATTTCAGTAAGGAGTTGTTCCGGCAGTGTTGTTATGTAGTTTAAGCCGGGCATCTGTCAACCGACCTTTTTTAAGTATGCGAATCTATGCAGCTATTGAAGTTTGATGTGTACCATTCCGCAAATTTATAAGAGATTTTATAGTTAAAATAGTTTCCACAAAAGTGGCAAGCAATCGTCTGAATAGTGACTCAAGACCTTTAACACACTATAGGCGTCTAATAGTCCTGTTATTATTAATATACGCGTATTAAACCCCAGGCATAAATTTTGTTTTTAAGAAGATCCATATTAATTAACTAAGATCGATATACAATGAGCGTCAAAAGAAACTGTTCACTAAGGATAAAATACTAACAATCACCAAACTCAACTTTTACCACTCAAGGAGAGTGCCCAGATAAAATTTGATAATATTTCCAAAATTTTTGTAATTTTTTTTGTTTGTTTCAATTTTAAAAACTGGCAATGAAACAATTTTAAAATAAAAACAAACGGTAATTTATTAACACGTTGACTGCTGCGGCAATTTTCAGAAAACTTGCCAAAAATCCACAATTTGATTTTTTCACATTAGTGAGTACGAGATAACTCGTAGTTTGGCGCCCTAGAAGGGAATGCAATTTACGAGTTATCTCGTAGTCGGCAGTCAAAGTGTTAATATATATTATCTTCTTAATGTAGAGTGTCTTTTAATGCTCAGCCTTCTTATTTCCTCTTGTGCTAATAAATTGCTTCTCTATGATGGCATACATATCAGAGATCAGCAATGAATCGTTTTTTCGCTACTCATGAGCACTCATGAAATTTTGAATATAAATGAGTCAACAACATTGAAATTTAACTATGCGCTGTGATTCATTCGTACTCACTACAACGTTGATTTATAAGTACAGGTTGCAACGAGTATGCGTACAACGTTGACATCAAACTCATACCATTCGAAATATGTTTGATTCATAAGCCTACTCATTTAGATTCATAACTTTAGAAAAATGCTTATAGTATGTACTTATAAATGGTTCGAATGAATCATTCATCAAAATTTACAGTCTTAGTTGTTGTTGCTTTTACAACAGAAAAGAGACACATAAGCAAAAAAGACAAAGCAGCAAGCAGAGCAAACATACAACCTTTTAGTGAGTATTTTAGTGTTCGTAAGCGATTCATACTTATTTTGTGCTTCGTGTATATGTTGAGTTATGGAGAGTCGAAATTAACAACATCATACGTGTTGTTAAGTATGAATGAATATGATGAGTACTTCAAACTTTGAATATGAGTAAAGGAGGTTTCGTGATAATGTATGAATGCTTATAAGTATTAGAAATTATGAGTATGATTCGATTCTATTCATCTTTTTGAATACTCATTGCTGATCTCTGCTTCAGACCGATGTATCTAAAAATTTAAATCTTCTATCTCTCTGATCCGTACTTCAAGCTGAGAAGTAATGAATTTATAATAGAGGCTTATAAGATAAAGCCCTGAAGTCTCCGTAGTCTAGTAGGTAGTGTGTTGGCTTAGTGGACGTAAAGCCAGGGTTCAAGCCCCAGACCAGACATCAAAACAAAATATGTAAAAATATTCCTTCGGCGACTTCCTCACGGCAGATTTCTGGCAAAAACTCTGAGAGTAAATAAAATTGCCATGAAAAGTTTCTCAAAAATCTGTCGTTCGGAGTCGACTTAAAACTGTAGGTCCCGCCACTCTTGTATAAAATTAACACACACAACATAAGTGGTGTGAGAAACTAGGTCCATAATCCTGACTGATGGGTTGTAATGACCAATGATGTATTTATGTATGTAAGATAAAGCCTGGTTGGTATAGAGTAAGAAGAGTAAAAAGATCATTCCATGTCGCTGTAGGTTTTCCGGTAGTATATCTTATTGAAAACTTTAATGAAATTGAAACTTTAATGCATACGTATCAAATTCAAAGCTGCCAGCTTCCGGCATTAAAACGCCGTGCAAAAAAAATTAATTTTAAATAAACTTTTTGATTTTAAATATTTTAAATAATTTAATAATAATGAAGAGAAAAAAAAACAAAAAAAATTAATTTCTCTTCCTTATGGCTATTTGTTATTGCAATAATAACAACAACAATAATAACAACATAATACAATATTTTGAAATATAAAACCCTGACAATAAACTTGCCACTCCATATATGTACATATGTACACTACTATGCCACATTAAAACGCTAGCTTTTGTTGAAAAATAAAGACAGAAAAACAAAAAAAAAAAAACGATTTCAATAAGGAAAACTTACAGCAACACTGGACAGACAGTCAGCTTTTAACAGTTTTGGCTAAATATGGTCAACAAAAAAAAATAAATAAAAAATATTTCGCACAAATGAAGAAAATTCCAACAAAAACAACAATAAGAAAAAAGCAACAAAATGTGATGATGGGGAAAAACATAAACACTTGTTTTAACAACAAAAACTCTAGAAAAACAATAACAACCACAGCAAGTGTCACTTACATACAACGATTTCTATATTTCTAAACATTTATTTGGTATTTTTTTCTCCATTAAAATTTAAAAAAAAAAAATAAAAAAAAATTTTTAAAAAAATAACGCAGGTGTTACCAACAATTATTTTGTTTTTCTTAATTTTGTAGTTTCTTTTATCGGCTTCTGTTTCAGATTTTCTCGTCACTATACATACATACATATAAGTGGGTTTGTATGTTTCAAATGCCATTGATAGCATACGTTCCATTGCCATTTTTAGGCAGAGATTACCTCTCAGCAGCAGCACTGGTAATTTATAATTTAAAGAAGAAGAAAAATTTATTGTATAAGAAAGAAAAAGAAATTTTTTTTTTTGCAAAATAAATAAACTCTTACCAAATATGCAATTTGTTTTATACAATTTTAATGATAGAATCTCTATTAAAGTTTATGGAAAATAAATTACAAACAATAATAATAATAATGGAAACCTCTTCGCCATGTACATACCATGCCATACCATGCCATGCCATACATACCAACCAAACCAGGTGTATGTAGTATTTGAAGGAAAACTACTGTAAATTTATCAGAAAATTTTTATCGACAATTTTTTTTATTATGGAAATTAATTTGAATAATGGAAATGTCGCTTTTCCAGTGTGGGAGAAAGTTTTGGAAAATTAATGTTTGAAAGAAAAAATAATTTTTTTTATATTTGCCTCGGCATCGCACTGATAGCACAATATAAACTGAATGTCATAAAATTAAGCATGGCTAGCAAAACAATAAATTTTTAATAAAGTATACTCTGAGGTCGGGGAAAATATTAGCCTGTCATATGACATAGAAATAGTAGAAGTACAGATCAGAGATCAGCAATGAATCGTGAAATTTTGAATATATAAGTGAGTCAACAATATTGAAATTTAACTATGTATTCTGATTCATTCATACTCACTACAACGTTGATTGTGAAGTACAGGTTGCAATGAGTATGCGTACAACGTTGACATCAAACTCATACCATTCGAAATATGTTTGATTTATAAGCGCCTACTCATTTAGATTCATAAATTTTAGAAAAATACTTATAATACTATAAATGATTCGAGTGACTTCGAATCATTCATCGAAATTTACAGTCATATTTGTTGCATTTACAAAACAAAGAAGAAAGAAAAAGCCAAAGACAGGCTGCCTTCCAAAATGTTAGTTGCTTTGAACAAAGTATCGTGTTTCATAATGCCGCTGTACAAAATATATACGATGTATTCCATTTCAAAACGTCCTCAATGTGTATTTTTAACGTAGTCAAAAAGCAATCAGGCATCGGATTTATAGTTGATTGGTTAGTTTGCATATCTACAAAATTTATATACCGTAGTAGAACTGTATACAAACTTTGTATTGATACATTTTGGAAGGCAGCCACAGCAAGCAAAGCAAACGCACAACCTTCTAGTGAGTATTGTAGTGTTCGTACGCGAATCATACTTACATATTTTGTGATTCTTGTAAATGTTGAGTAAAGGAGAGTCGAAATCAACAAATCATGCGTATTGTTAAGTATGAGGACGATGAGTACTTCAAACTTTGAATAGGAGAGGTATAAGTATGATATTAAAATAAGTATCAGAAATTATGAATATGATTCGAATCTACTCATCATTTTGAATACTCATTGCTGATCTCTGGTACATACATAACACAACATAACATGATCCTTATAACCTTTCAGTCAGAATTACGACCTAGCTTCTCACATCAATCATGTTGTGTGTGTTAATTTTCTACATGACTGGAAGGACCTACAGTTTAAAGTCGATTCCGAACGACAGATTTTTTTTTGAGAAACTTTTCATGGCAATTTTATTTTTACAATCAGAGTTTTTGCCAAAAATCTGCTGTGAGGAAGTCACTGAAGAAATATTTTTTCATATTTTCCTTTTGATCTCTGTCCTGGGGGTTAGAACCGAGACCTCATGTCTAATAAACCAGCACAACACCTACTAAAGTAACGCGGTATTTTCAAACTTCAAACTAATATAAGTTTCAAATTTCAAGGGACCATGTTGTTTTAATACTTTTTTTCTAAGCCTTCAATAACAAGCGATTCCAATAAATCGATAAAACATGGAAAAATCAATCTTACTTACTCAATGGGTCCTTACAACTCTTTAGTCAGGATTACAACCTAGCTTCTCTCACCATTTATGCTTTGTGTTTTAATTTTATTCATGGGCAGAGGCACATACAGTTTAAAGCCGACTCCGTACAATGGAGATTTTTGAGAAACTTTTCATGGCTATTTTATTTACTTTCAGGACCATTATTACAACTTGCCGTTAACTAAAGGGAGGATTTTAATGGGTACATAAATTGTTTTTCATTATTATAAGTGGACAATAACGTAGAAGAGAGTGTTAAGCTAAAGGGAAGATTATCCTTTCGGCAACTTTTAAAGTTAAGTTTATATTTAAACTTGCCATATGAATACATATTATTTTCAATATGGCAACTTCAAATATAAACAAAATGAGCAAACACAATAAAAAAAAGAAACTCGTCGTTGCCACTGCTTTAAAAAAAACTTGTTTAAATGAGCAATGTAATCCACATTGCTCTGGCACTGCCATATTTTTGAAAAATTTAACTTTATTTTATCTGTAGGTTGTATTAACGAAAAGAAGTTAAAGCTGACTTTAAAGTTAACTTTAGCTAAAGTTAAAGGTGACTTTAAAGTTCACTTTAGCTAAAGTTACCTTTAACTAAACCCAACTTTAAAGGCAAGTTGAAAACACTAGAATATTTTTTTTATAGAAAATTTCAAATTTAGAATGTTTTTTTATATTTATTTTTTAATGATTTTTTTTATTAGAATATTGTAATAATTTAAACACCGGTTTTTCTTTTATTTCTAGGTAAGCATTTGTATACAACAATTCAAAAACTTTAAAATATTTGGTAAGTTTTATAATGATTTTTAGGGTATATTTTCAAATGAGAAAAATTCGTTGCGTTTTGATTATTTAAATAATTTTAAAAGTTTAGCAAATTCTTCAGTATCCGGTAAGACTGTGGGTTCGGTTACAACTGGTAATTCGGTGGGGTTCTCTTCTGGTGTACCAGCAGACGGTTCAACTTCTGTGGTACTGGATACGGGTAAAGAAGAGCTAGAGATGGCAGTGGTAGGCAAAGGTGTGGTGGTGGTGGTTGTGGTGGTGCTGGCTGGTGGTGAAGGTTTACTATGACCGCCTAAACAGCTTTGAAGTCTGCGATAAGTGCTTGCAGTCGATTCAATATAAGTGCGTTCACATGCCGTGCTACATTTCTCATGCCTTACATTAATTGTGCGATATTTTTCACGCATTAAGGTGGCATATTCCGAAGCATTGCCGGAAATACTATAAACAGTTTTGGTATTATTGGCACCCTATAGATTGTTACAAAAATTACAATTTCTATTTGCCTAACGGGCATTAAACAAAACTACTTACAATTTGGCCATGACAAGTGAACATTTCTAAAGTTGAATTA
Source organism: Sarcophaga variegata (assembly GCA_932273835.1). Lineage (NCBI taxonomy): Eukaryota > Metazoa > Arthropoda > Insecta > Diptera > Sarcophagidae > Sarcophaga > Sarcophaga variegata. The sequence goes on along the minus strand of OW026362.1, from coordinate 110,535,100 downwards.
AGTCCATCACAAGCTGTTAAACTTTGGCATATCTCTTGAGATGACGTAGTAATAGCACTACGTTTATCGACCATTTCGTTATCGACAGCTTTACGTGCATCTTTGGCATCTAGTATACAACCTCTATATTCTTTGCCATAGTTATCGATACCACTTTTCATATGTAAATTATAGTCCATAAAGCAATTTATAGCCAGTGCTGGATCCTGATGGGCTAAACGGGAATTAAAGAATAGATTGGCCAGGCTTTGGCCATTTCCTGCCGTGGACATGGGAAATATGGCCACGCTTACTTGTACTAGCATACAAGCTATTACACAACCACTTAAAAACTTATGCATTTTGAAGAACTCCTACTTGAGAACACTTTTTTTTATTAGAAATCACTTTGTTTCGTTAACTGTTTTATTCGATCTGATGCCGTTAAATAAGAATGGCGGACTGATACCGTTAGATGAATTTCTTACAATTCTTATATATTTTCTTTCGTTTAATCTTTTGCAGTTTTTGATTTGATTTTCTTATCTTAAATTGTACAAAAAAAAAAAAAAGATTTTGAAAAATATTTTTAGAAATCTTCGTAATGCATTCGTTCTTATCGTAAAGGAAATCACTCACCACCCATCCCACCACCATAATTTCGTTATTTATCAGTTTATTAGCACTACTGCTACTAATGTTTTAATTGCGCTATTATAACCATAATATTATGATATTTATTTACCTATTCCGGTCGACATACTTCATATAAAATAAAATGAGGGTAATTTGATTTTCTTAAGCGATTAGTCATTTGAAATTTTATACTCATAAATTGTTTTATAGTTTATTTGCATCATATGCACTTTCATATGCACTTGAAAATTAGGTTCTGTATGATAAACACTTCCAAGAGGGCGATATACACTAGCTTACTCTATATGTATATGCCCAGGTCCAGCAATAAATCGATAAAATTCTTTGCAGTACCTTTCTCTAATGACCTAAAATCGCTCGCATCCTTTCGATCTTTTTTACTTTCTAAACATACTATTCTATATACTACTGTCTTCTTTACGACCTGTGTTCTTGAGTTTCAACTACTTAACTAGCCTCATAATCTAACCTTGGAGGATTAATGATTTCTCTCGGGAATTTTCAATGGAATTTTTATAGTGAGTGAAAGTTCGCACTCTTTCAGCAATTGTGTTTCTCTGTTCTTTATTTACTAGATTTTTCATGAAATTATAAATTGACTAACGACCTTTGAACGCAATAACTCTCGATTTTGAAACCTTTTTCAATTTAAGGAGCGAAAAAGTCGAAATAAATAAAAATAAAGAAAGGAATGGAATGGATTTTGTGAATGTGCATACCAGAGATCAACAATGAATTGTTTTTTCGCTGCCCATAAGTACTCATGAAATTTTGAATATATAAGTGAGTCAACAATATTGAAATTTAACTATGTACTCTGATTCATTCGTACTCACTACAACGTTGATTTATAAGTACAGGTTGCAATGAGTGTATGCGTACAACGTTGACATCAAACTCATACCATTCGAAATATGTATGTTTAATTCATAAGCCGTACTCATTTAGATTCATAACTTTCGAAAAATACAGCAAGCAGAGCAAATACACAACCTTTTAGTGAGTATTTTAGTGTTCGTACGCTAATCATACTTGTTTTGTAATTCGTGTATATGATGAGTTATGGAGAGTCGAAATCAATAACATCATACGTGTTGTGAAGTATGAATATGATGAGTACTTCAAACTTTGAATATGAGTAGAGGAGGTTCCATGATATTAAACTAAGTATGAATGCGTATAAGTATCAGAAATTATGAGCATGATGCGATTCTACTCATCTTTTTGAATACTCATTGCTGATCTTTGGTACAGATAGATAGATGTAGTCGCCGTAGTCTATTAGGTAGTGTGTTGGTTTATTAGACGTGAGGCCATGGTTCAAACCCCAGGTCAGACATCTCCAACTAAACGAAATACGGAAAAATATTTCTTCGTCATCTTCCTCTCAGCAGATTTCTGGCAAAAATTCTGAGAGTAAAATAAAATTGCCATGAAAAGTTTCTCAAAAAATCTGTCGTTCGGAATCGACTTTAAACTGTAGGCCACGCTACTCATGTATAAAGTTAACACACACAACATAGGCAGTGTGAGAAACTAGGGCATAATCCTGCCTGAAAGGTTGTAATGGCCAATTACGTACGTACAGGCAGGTGGATATGAATGGATTTGATGAGTAGAATCAAAGAGAAAAGGGGAAAAGACGATAGACCATAGCGAGTTGTAAAGAGGGAGATAAAAGAGTTAAGCTCATGAGGCTTTCTTTAGGGTAACACAAGCAGTACCAAAGCAAATAAAGGATAGCACTCCTAAGCTGCTTTACACCTAAGCATGTATTTTATAATTCAAAAACATTTTTTGGTGAATAAATTGGTAATAAATTGCCGGATATCAACGTAGCAATGGTTAGAAATATCCTGTCTTACCTTTATTTCATCTGGTAACTGATCCCAACTATAGAGTGCATTGGAGTCTGTTAGTATTTATCAGAAATCTTATTTATAATACAAGTATTATTTCTCTTTTAGAAATTGTCGTATTTTCCAGAAGGTGTTTAATTGTTCTTGCCTCGTAACACATGGATAAATAAATATTTTGCTGAGCATTTTTTATTTGCAAAATTTTATGATTCAAATGCGAAAATCTTTTATTATTTTCTTAAGATAAATTCTTCCTACAAGTAATTTTAGTTTGCCGAGTACTCTTACAAGATGACGATGTCATTTGTTTATTTGATTTGACAAATTCTTAATGCAGATAAATAATAATATTTTGCAAATTTTGGTCGAATTCAGCTTCTCTTATTTGACAGAATTCTATATTTCTTATTCATTATTTATATCGGCATAGTCGCCGTAGCCTAGTAGGTAGTGTATTGGCTCATTAGACGTGAGGCCATGGTTCAAAACTTCAGCCCAGACATCTCAAACATAGCATATAGATTTCTGGCGAAAGGTCTTGTAGTAAAATAAAATTGCCCTGAAAAAGTTGTTCAAAAAATTTGTCATTCGGAGTCGACTTTAAACTGTAGGGTACCGCCACTCATGTATAAAATTAACACGCACAACATAAGTGGTGTGAGAGGCTAGGCCGTAATCCTGACTGAAGGGTTGTAATGGCCAATTATGCTACGTACGTACATACATATATGTATGTAGGGAATATCGAATAGTTGGGTTTGCTTTACAAAACAAAATTTCCCCATGCTGCGATGAACAAAAAAAAAGAAAGAAAGATAGTAAGATAATAAATAAATCATTTCTTTATTAAATATTTTGTTTTTAATTATAATTACAGTTTTATTATTTAAACATAAAACCCAATGATGATAACAAAGTTATTGTTTTTCATTTTTATTTTAAAGTAAACAACAGCGGTAAGCTTTAGACGCTATCGTCTGTATTTATAGGTCCACGACAAAGTTTAAATAGAATTCTTATCTGATTTTCTCGTTTTATTTTTGCCAACCAACATCCTATTTGATCAAATGTATGTCACGATACTTCTGCTTAATCATGTTAAGCGTCACAGGGAATTTTATGGCATTTATTTGGTATCATAAATTTGTAATTGTATCTTGTATCGTTCACTGTGATTCATCAAACGATGAATTCAGCTCAAAAAGTGTTCATTTTTATTGCATTTTTAATGGATTTTATGATTTACTGATCATCGTTACTTTGATTTACAGCTTGCAGCAGTGGTCACGTAGTCTGTTCTTATATTTTATTTAAATTTATTTAAATTCGTATATCACATGAGTAAGACTGATATTCCATCTCAAGCATCCCTGAACTTCATGATCAAGCGGTGATGACATTTAAAGCAAAATAAAGAGAATTTTCAATTTATTAAAATACTCTGTAAAATGCTTTTTAGTTCCATTTTATGGGTGGGCAAACTTCATGAAAAAAATGGAAGAAATCTACAAGCATTATATTTTTTAAAGTCTTTAGTCTTCTTTAGTTTTCTATTCTAAACTATTTATTTACCCATATTGTAGGAGCAGGATCACCATGAAGTGAATTAAATTCTCTGATGGGAAACAAAGTTACAATCCTCACTCAGACAGACTAGTCTTCTGTCCACTAGATTACCAGGGCATCGTTTTACACTAGTTTGCTTTCATTTGAAATATTATTCAAGCGTATAAATCCCAGTTTTTTGAAACATTCTATATGAAGAGTATCGTATAAAAAAGATGAGGAAATTTCAGGCAAAACAGCAGAAGAAGAAAGTGGTTTAAGTGATGGTCCAGAATGAAATGTCATCACTATTCGAAAACCTTAGACAATGGTGGGCAGGTAGGCAGAAGCGTCTGTTCCATTGATATAATCATAAGCGGACACACTTACGCCGCATACAGGGCCTATTGTGATACCACAGTTCATAATCTTCCCTAGTCCAGGAACTATTCGGAGCTTTTGATGAAATGACTCAGGCTGCCAATATCCGTGCATGGCAGTTCATCCATATCCTCCTTGTAGTAGGCACCCAGGTGCCACTTTCTCTTCCGACCAAGTGCTGGGCATGTACAGTCTTAAGGGTAAGGACAGTCTCATCCACAGCTTCTGCAGAAATCATTTGCAAGGTGTCCCAGACCAATACGCCTCGCATGCGTTCATATAATACAATAACCCCGACAACAGTGCTGTGCTTACTTCTTTGGAGTTTAAGCAGAGCCGCCGCTTGCCTCTCATCCTGCCTTGGCCAGGTTTTCTGCGCCGTTCTGCCCGTCTCCACGATTTCATTGTCAATTATAAGCTTGCAGGTAGCCAAAGGGATCACGAATGTCGAGAATTTATCAGAGAGTTCGATGGTCGTGCCCCTTCTGGCCAGTTCATCCGCTCTGCAGTTACCGGGAATGTCCCTATGTCCCGGTACCCATGTGGTGCAAACATCGTTCAGACATCTGCAACAGTCGTATACCGTCCTGGAGTTCATTATATTAGAATCCAATGCCGTGTTAGCCGCTTGGCTATCGGAAGGTATAGTGATTTTCCGCCTGTGAACATATTTGTCCACAATAATTTTGTCTAAGATTAGACAACATATAATATAAAAAAATATTTCTTAGGCGACTTCATATCAGCAGTTTTTTTTATATCAACATCTCTGTGAGTAAATATAATTGCTACGAAAAGTTTCTCAATAATCTGTCATTCGGATTTGATTTTAAACTAGGTCTCTTCACTCATGGATAAAATCAACACACTCAACATGAGTGATGTAAGAAACTTTGTCGAAATTCTGACTATGTTCTGGGATAACATAACCGCCTCCCATACATTTCTTAGTGAGAATTGAATTTTATGTCAGTAGCCTGTAATAATTGCATTGTAGAAGACTGATCTACTTACTACACACATAATTGGTAATTACAACCCTTCAGTCAGGGTTACGACCTAGCTTCTCACACCACTTATGTTGTGTGTGTTAATTTTATACATGAGTGGCGGGACCTACAGTTTAAAGTCGACTTCGAACGACAGTTTTTTGAGAAACTTTTCGTTTTATTTACTATCAAAGTTTTTTTTGCCAGAAATCTGCTGAGAAAAAAATACTGTTTGTATTTTGTTCTGATGTCTGGCCTGGGGTTTGAACCCTGGCTTTACGTCTAATAAGCCATCACACTACGTACTAGACTACGGCGACTTGTAATGATCAATTAAGGGCCGTTATTACAACTTGCAATTAACTAAAGGGAGGATTTTAACGGGCAAATAATTTTTTTCTCATAATTATTACTGGACCGTAAAGTAGCTTTAAGCTAACGGGAGAATTATCCTATCTGTTTATGTCTGAACTTGCCATATGAATGTATATTATTTTCAATATGGCAACTTCAAATATAAACAAAATAAGCAAATACAACAAAAAAGAATGCCGTCATTGCCATTACGTTAAAAAAAAACTTGTTTAATCGTTTGAGTGCGAATCGTCGACGAATAAGTAATGCGCCAAAAACGCGGTTCGTCGATTTAGCGACGATTGCGTCAGTCAGAGTTTGGCGTTCAGTTAGTGAGGACTGCTGCGACTGTTATGAATAAAAAAGTATTTTTCTCAATTTCTCATAACAATTTTCAATTAATTTACCCCAAACCCATAGCACTTAAACGGTTAATTGAGCAGTGCTATCAACATTATTTCGGCATTGCCATATTTTTGAAAAAGTTAACTTTTTTATCTGTAAGTTGTAATAACGAAAAGAAGTTAAAGGTGACTTTAAAGTTCACTTTAGCTAAAGTTACACAACTTTAACAACAAATTGTAATAATGGCCCTAAGTTAAATAAGTCTTACCTTCTTGGATAAATTAGTCACAATTTTAGCTCCGGAAGACAACATTACTTCTACCATTGTAAAGATACGGATGAGATGCTAGAAAACGTATAAAAAAATTGTAGGTCACAGACGGCTCACTTATATACATACATACAACCCATCAGTCAAGATTATAACCTAGCTTCTCTCACACCACTATGTTGTGTGCGTTAATTTTATACATGAGTGGCGGGACCTACAGTTTAAAGTCGATTCCGAACGACGTATTTTTGAGAAACTTTTCATGGAAATTGTATTTACTTTCAGAGTTTTTGCCAGAAATCTGCTTGAGAGGAAGGCGCCTAAGTAATATTTTTTTATATTTTCGTTTTAATGTCTGACCTGGGATTTGAACCATGGCCTTACGTCTAAAAAGCCGACATTCTACTCACTTATGTCAATATTGGACGTCAATAAATGGATGTCATTAATTGTTTGCCTTTAAAATTCTTCTTTTTCTTTCGTTTAGCTACACAATCAAACGATCCTATCCTTAGTGTATTCTTTATAGGTTTGTTATACATGGTTTTCAACTGCAGGGCATTACTTTCAACCTCGTGCAAGTTTTGGTCCGTTTAATAAGCGATTTACAAGCACTACGGCCTTGTGCTTATTGCCTCCCATTTCCAAAACAAAGATAGCGTTTTCTTATTACATATTCGATTAGAAGAGATCCAAAAAGTGTCAAACGAACAATTCTTTAAATAAAATAAAATAAATTAAAAACGCTCAGAACTAATACCCATACCCAATAAAAAAAAATAGAATGCTGCTCTTATTTATTATGTCATATTTTTTTTTCATAAATTTTAACAAAATCATCAGAAAACGAATAAATTTAACAAAAAATAAATAAATATGTATTGTTGGTAATTTGTTGTTACCACATTTGTTAACCTTTAAGCGAAAATGTTTAAATTGTGGTTTATTCAATAATAAAATCAAAAAAAACGAAAAAAAAGAAAAATCTGAAACAATTGTTGAAAAACATTTACATTTAGATCAACAATAAACAAAAAAAATTTGCAAAAACTAAAATTCAATGTTAAATATTTGACTACCATTTATGGATGAGGGAGGAGGGTATGAGGGTAGTATGAGGTTTTGTTTGTTAACATTTCCAAACGGCTTAAATTGTTTATTGCTATTTATTAAATGGTTTTTTTTGTTGTTTCTTTTTTCTTTTTTGTTTTCTTTATTTGTTTATTGTTCTTTTAATCGTTGTTTGCTGCTGCTGTTGTCATAACATTTGGTTAAAACAGAATTATCGGTTTCTCGTTTAACTCGTATTACCTGTACAAGAAGGCAGTTTTTCTTGGCTTAAGTGAGAGACTAAGAGGAAGAGATTTTGTAGACGTTTAACTAAAAATATAACGTCAGAGCATTTTGTAACGGATTTTCTAGCTTTGTTTTACGGTACAATCAACATTTTATTGTATTGTTGTTGTTGTTGTTATTAAATATTTAACATTGTTTTGTTGTTGTTAGTGTTGTTGCCTATAATTAAAATGATTCATTCAAATGACCAAATCAGATGAAAATTAATTTAAAAGTTGAATTAAAAAGACTTTATAGTACCCTACTGAAGTCAACAGTAGTCTAGTGGGTAGTGTGTTGGCTTATTACACGTGAGGGCGTGCTTCAAACCCTGTTTCAAACATCTCGAATAAAACGAAAAAGAAAAAAATATTTCTCTCGGCAATTTCCTCTCAGCAGTCTTCTGGCAAAAACTTTGAAAGTAAATAATATTGCCACTAAAATTAACACACACAACATGGATGGTGTAAGAAGCTAGGTTGTAATCCTGACCAGAGATCAGCAATGAGTATTCAAAAAGATGAGTACAATCGAGTCATACTTATAATTTCTGATACTTATACGCATTCGTACTTATTTTAATATCATGGAACCACTACTCATATTCAGAGTTTGAAGTACTCACCATATTCATACTTAACAACACGTATGATGTTGTTGATTTCGACTCTCCATAGCACAACATATACACGAATCGCAAAATAAATATGATTCGCGAACGAACACTAAAATACTTACTAGAAGGTTGTGTGTTTGCTCTGTTATGAATCTAAATGAGTAGGCGCTTATGAATCAAACATATTTCGAATGGTATGAGTTTGATGTTAACGTTGTACGCATACTCATTTCAACCTGTACTTACAAATCAACGTTATAGTGAGTACGAATTAATCAGATTACATAGTTAAATTTCAATACTGTTGACTTACTTGTATTCAAAGTTTCATGAATACTTATGAGTAGCGATAAAACAATTCATTGCTGATCTCTGATTCAAACCTCAGCTCAGACGTCTCGAGCATAATAACTTTTTGGCGACTTCCCCTCAGCAGTCTTTTGGCAAAAACTCTGAGTGTAAAATAAAATTGCCATGCAAAACTTCCTAAAAATCTATCGTTCAGAGTCGACTTTACATTGAAGGTCCTACCACCCAAGGATAAAATTAATAAACATGGATGGTATGAGAAGCTAGGTTGTAATACTAACTGAAGGCTTGTAACGACCAATTTGTAAGTACGAACCAAACCAGAACAACACACTGGAACACCTATATATCGTATACATGAATTCGACATTAAAGTCACCATGAATTTCAAGCGAAATATTTTACAAAATTCCAGCTTAACCTATAATATGTACACCATTCATCCTTTGTTGAAAACAAAGATAATTTTTGAGAATTTTGAAAATTTTGTAACAAAAAAAAAATACAGAAACAGAAACCAGCTGAAAAACTACAACAACTGACTGTCAAACATGTTGTTCTTCTTTGTTTATTAACGTTGTCACAACAATTTTCTTTTATTACTCTTTTGTTTTGTTTCGTTTGTTCTTGTTGTTGTGCCGTAATTTTTTGGTTTCTTTGAAAACCTAACCTAACAAAAAGAATAAAAATAAAACTGCTACAGCGCAAAAAACAAAACACAAAAATTGTCCCATCATAACAATGATAATGACAATGTGGCAAATGAGTAGTTCTACCTCTAGACAAAGAGCGAATGACTGGGCGAGTGAATCAGTTGAATGTACTGTAATTACTATGAGTATTGTATTCTTATTGCTTTGATTCAGTTGACTATCAGTCTGGCTGTCTAACTACTAGCAATTGCCAACATATGTACATACATACGTTACGGTAATGTCAACGTACAACATGTTACCTACCAACATACAATAGAAAGAATGAAATACAAAAAAAAAAACTTGATGATGACTTTTATGTTTCATTATATTTGTAATCGTTATTATTAAGAATTTTGATGGTGGGGTTAAATTAAACTGACATGTGCGTTAGAAATTCAAATTTTTTAATTTAATCACTTTGAATTGGGGAATCTTTCGCCATAGTCTAGTAGGTAGTGTGTTGTCTTATTAGACGTAAAGCCAGGGTTCGAGACCCAGGCCAGACATCAAAACAAAATACAAAAAGTATTTCTTCAGTGACTTCCTCTCAGCAGATTTCTGGCAAAAACTCTGAGATTAAAAATAAAATTACCACGAAAAGTTTCTCAAAAATCTGTCGTTCGGATTCGACTTTAAACTGTAGGTCCCACCACTCATGTATAAAATTAACACACACAACATAAGTGGTGTGAGAAACTAGGTCGTAATCCTGACTGAAGGGTTGTATTGACCAATTATGTAAGTATGTTATGTAAGGCCTCGGTTCAAACCCCAGGTCAGACATTAAAACGAAAATATGAAAAAATATTTCTTCGGCGACTTCTTCTCAGCAGATTTCTGGCAAATAACATTGATATTGAAATAAAATTGCCATGAAAAGTTTCTCAAAAAATCTGTCATTTGGAATCGACTTTAAACTGTAGGTTCCACACCTATGGATAAAATTAACACACCAAACATAGATGGCGTTAGAAGCTAAGTTGTAATCCTGACTAAAGGGTTGTAAGGACCAATTATGTATGTATGAATTGGGGAATTATTTTGGACACAAAAAACTTAAACACATCTTAATTACAATTTGAAAGGTTTTGTGCATCGAAAGATTGCAGCACTATTGGTCCGTTTTGGTTTTCCAACCCTTCAGTCAGGATTACGACCTGGCTTCTCTTACCACTTATATTGTGTGCATTAATTTTTTTATACATGTGTAGCGGGACCTACAGTTTAAAGTCGACTCCGAACTACAAATTTTTGAAAAACTTTTCATGGCAATTTTATTTGCTCTCAGAGTTTTTGCCAGAAATCTGCTGAGAGGAAGTCGCCAAAGAAATATTTTTTTTATATTTTCGATTTGATGTCTGACCTACGGTTTGAACCGTGGCCTTACGTCTAATAAGCCAACACACTACCTATTAGACTACGGCGACTTGCAATCGAAAGCTTGCAGTACGACAATTCCGTTTCGGAAAGGATCTAGCTGCGTAGAGTAGTAGAGAATACAAATTTTCATTTGACAAGGTTGTAACTGCTTATAATGGATAATTCGTTTGCAATTTCTACAAATACTCAATATTACTCTGTTTATCTTCAAAATGTCGGAGTTTATCGACGTTTTTAAGATTCTCATGTTTTATGGATTTATCAGCATTCGTTCTCTTCATAAACGGTTCGATTTTGTTGTGTTTTAATAGCAGAGTTTCGTGAAGGTCAATTCTATACATCAAATTATTTGCTTTAACCCACGCAGTAACTAAATTTCGACTTGATTCCAGACGACTTGTGCACCGATCTTCCTCCATAGGTTGCAAAACTTCCATCCACTCCTTAAGTAATTAACCGATCAGAGTGGGCGAAACTTTAGGACAGTTACAGATACTTTTGAAATAAAATAATACGCTATTTAAGCATCGTTTTTAAATAACTAGAAAATGTCATAAAGTTTGTTTATTAAAAATTGATTTTTTGTAATGTCAAAGACATGATATCTACGAGCAATAACATTAAAACGCACATGTTTTTATCCCCACCCAAGGCTGTGTACCTTCTAAGAAGTTATTCCCCTTAAAATAAACTTTGAATTGTATTTTTTGATTGATTTCCTTTTGGAGAAAACCAATATATTGTGGTATCTTCTTAAAACCCTGAGGGCCATTATTACAACTTGAAGTTAGAGTTAAGTTTGGTTAAAGATAACTTTACATAAAGTGAACTTTAAAGTCACCTTTAACTTTACATAAAGTGAACTTTAAAGTCACCTTTAACTTCTTTTCGTTATTACAACTTACAGATAAAATAAAGTTAACTTTTTCAAAAATATTGCAGTGCCAGAGCAATGTCGATAACACTGCTCAAGCTTTTTAAATCGCAGTGGCAACGAAGAACTTCTTGTTTTGTTATGTTTGCTCATTTTGTTTATATTTGAAGTTGCCATATTGAAAATAATAGGTATGTATGGCAAATTCAGACATAAAGTTTACTTTAAAAGTTAAAGCTATGATGATCTTCCTTTTATTTTAACGCTCTTTCTACCTTATTGTCCACTTATAATAATGGAAAACCCATTTATCTGTCCGTTAAAATCCTAATAATGGCCCTGAGTGTGCTTGAAATATAAATCAACTGACAGATGAATGTATCAGAAGTGATTTGGACAATGATAACTCTGTTCACTAATTGTTTTCATTAAACAGGTCGTAAATGGTTAATCAGCAAATGGAAGCATTTAAAGTTTATCTGCTACGCTAGTCAAGTAAAAAAAAGGTTTGTAGCCTTCTTTTGCTATACATATCCCAGAAGCATTATATTAAAAATAAAACAAGACATTTAATTACGGTTTTGCGTACTTCATTTCATATTCTCCTATGCATCTTCATCTTTAATTCATTATCTCTTTCAGCAATAAATACCCGAGACTTCTTTTTAAAGCCACGATCATCATATGCATGCAGTAATGGCAATAATGTTTAGAGCATATTTTTTATGTCTTAATGGTTTTTATTATGTTTTTAATGTTTTCCAGTAAATCCCGTTTTATTGTAATTCTAGTGTACTGTTTATTGCACTTAGCTAGCATACGAGGTTCGATTAAAAAATATCAGATATTTTAATTTTTTCTACAAAAAAAAAATGTTCACTGGCTTTCAAATACAAACTATGTAGGGCAACCTGTTTCAATTTTCTTAAAAGTCAGCTGACATTCATCTCCATTTCGTCATAATCAACAATTTAGCTTCTCACACCACCCATGTTGTGGGTGTTAATTTTTTATCCATAAGTGGCGGAACCTACAGTTTAAAGTCGACTCCGAATGACAGATTTTTGAGGAGCTTTTCAGGGAATTTTTTTACTTACTCTCACAGTTTTTTTTCAGAAGACTGCTGAGAGGAAGCCGCCAAAGTAATAATTTTTCCTGTTGTTCGATTTGTTTGGGCTGGGGGTTGACCCACATCTAATAAGCCAACAAACTACCGACTAGCCTAAAGCGAATCTACTGATCAAATTTTCGCATTGGCGCCGCAGATTCAAACGAGATGACTTGTTACTATCGAAACACACCTCGTAGATTAATAGGAAATAAAATTTTTAATGATATTGCTTTTGTTGTATTTGGTAGTAGTACGTAATCTTATTGCATATTAAGTTGCCATAGTATATACATACATATGTACGTATGCTTTTATGTTTCCAGCAGTCAGTTTGTTTTAATCTTGCAAACTTAAGCCATAAAATCTTCTTCGACATCAAGTTACAACAGAATGTTTTTCATGGACTTGTTTCGTTTACATAAGACAACTTACTGTTGCAATTAAGACCGTGATAGGCTTTTGATAAAATTACATGATTTTACATTAAAAATCGTTCAATAGAACTGAGCGCTACTTTGGCAGTGATCTTAATGAACGTAATTTTTCGTGTGAATATACATACAAGAGTACTCATTATAAATAGTAATAAAATGAGTGCCATTTGAAAGTCGCCGTAGTCTAATAGGTAGTGTGTTGGCATATGTCACCTTGGTTCAAACCCCAGCCCAAACAAAAAGAAATATGAAAAATTATTACTTGGGCGAATTCCTTTCAGCAGTCTTCTGGCAAAAACTCTGAGAATAAATAAAAATGCCATGAGGCATTTAAGGTCTCGGTTCAGTAGTGAATCGTTTTTTTGCCACTCACAAGCACTCATGAAATTTTTAATATAAGTGAGTCAACAATATTGAAATTTAACTATGTACTCTGCTTCATACATACTCACTACAACGTTGATTTATAAGTACAGGTTGCAATGTGTGTATGCGTACAACATTGACATCAAACTCATACCATTCGAAATATGTTTGATTCGTAAGCCAACTCCTTTAGATTTATAACTTTCGAAAAATACTTATAATATGTACTTATAAATGATACGAGTGACTCGAATCATTCATCAAAATTTACAGTCTTAGTTGTTTTTGCATTTACAACAAACGATAAAAGACACATAAGCAAAAAAGGCAGAGCAGCAAGCCGACCAAACACACAACCTTCTAGTGAGTATTTTAGTGTTCGTATGCGATTCATACTTATTTTGTGCTTCTTGTATATGTTGAGTTATGGAGAGTCGAGATCAATAACAACATCATACGTGTTGTTAAGTATGAGTATGATGAGTACTTCAAACTTTGAATATGAGTTGTGTTTCCATGACATTAAAATAAGTATGAATGCGTATAAGTATCAGAAATTATGTGTATGATTCGATTCTACTCATCTTTTTAAATACTCATTGCTGATCTCTAGCTCAAACCCCAGATCAGACATCAAAATGAAAATATGAAAAAATATTTCTGCGGCGACTTCCTCTCAGCAGATTTCTGGCAAAAACTCTGAGAGTAAAATAAAATTGCCATGAAAAATTTCTCAAAATATCGGTCGTTCGGAGTCAACTTTAAACTGTAGGTCCCGCCACTCATGTATAAAATTAACACACACAACATAAAGTGGTGTGAGAAACTAGGTCCATAATCCTGACTGTAGGGTTGTAATGACCAATTACATACGTACAGGCAGATACATAGATTTGAATGGATTTGATGAGTAGATTCAAAGAGAATAGGGGAAAAGGCGATAGGCCATAGCGAGTTGTAAAAAGGGAGATAAAAGAGTTATGCTCATGAGCCTTTCTTTAAAGTATCACAAGCAGTACCAAAGCAAATAAAGGATAGCACTCCTAAGCTGCATTACACCTAAGTGTGTATTTTATAATTCAAAAACATTTTTTTGGTGAATAAATAGATAATAAATTGCCGGATATATAAGATTTCTTTAAATCCAACGTAACAATGTTTAGAAATATCCTGTCTTACCTTTATTTCGTCTGGTAACTGATTCCAACTATAGAGTGCATTGGAGTCTTATTATTATTTATCAGAAATCTTATTTATAACACGAGTTTTATTTCTCTTTTAGAAATTGTCGTATTTTCCAAAGGTGTTTAATTGTTTTTGCCTCGTAACACATGGATAAATAAATATTTTGTTGAGCATTTTTTATTTGCAAAATTTTATGATTCAAATGCGAAAATCTTTTATTTTCCTACAAGCAATTTTAACTTGTTGAGTACTCTTACAAGATGACAATGTCATTTGTTTATTTGATTTAACAAATTCTTAATGCAGGGTGATGAGAGAAGCTAGGTTGTAATCCTGACTGAAGGGTTGTAATGACCAATTTATCTATGTTATGTCTTTTGAAATCAAAGTAATTTGAATAAAATGATATTTTCCTTTGGTCTTTAACAAAATCTAGTCATTGAGTTACCCCTTTTAAACTTTAGCGACAATATTTATAAAATAAATGATTTGCAAATAAATTTCAGCTGCCAAAAATTAAAATCATAAATTTCCTTAAATCTGGCAATATTTCTTGCCCACGCCTACTAAAACTTTAACAAAATTCAAGTTCTTTAACCAGCCGTTTTCATGTCAAAGACATGACATGTTATCTACGGGCAATAACATAAAAACACACATGTTTTTATCCCCACCCATGGCTGTATACCTTCGAACAAGTTATCCCCTTTAAATAAACTCGGAATTGCATTTTTCAACAAATTTCTAATTTTGAATGAATGGAATTCTACCCTTAAATCTATGAATGAAAGAAAGACAGACAGACTGACTGACAGATAGAAAGAAAAACAATCAAATTGTTTGATAAACTTTCAAGTTTCTGTTTATAATGCATCGATTATTTTGTTGTTGTTGTTTTGTTTTGTTATAAATTTGTTGTTTTTCCTTTTATTTCTGGTTATCCTTTATCCGGTTTTCATTAAAACTGGGTGTGGAGCCCTTTTGATTGAATCCTTTATCCTAAGAATGTGATAAAGAGTGGTGAAGTTGGTGGTGCATTTCATTATAAAAACATCACATGTTCACCGGCCGGCTTTCTTC
This sequence comes from Sarcophaga variegata, assembly GCA_932273835.1. Taxonomy (NCBI): domain Eukaryota; kingdom Metazoa; phylum Arthropoda; class Insecta; order Diptera; family Sarcophagidae; genus Sarcophaga; species Sarcophaga variegata. Next base: position 110,519,332 of record OW026362.1, on the reverse strand, counting down.
ATTGTTGTTATTATTGGCGTTTTCGCACACTTGTTCAAACATGTGACGTATGTATGTACTTTGCAGAACCCGGTGGTGGGGTAGACTTTCAAGTCCACAAAACATATGGTTTGGGTATGGTTAAGGGTTGTTTTATTTTTAAAATTTTGATTTTTTTGTTTTTGTGTTCCTGTAAAAGAGAGAGAGAAAAACCAGAGAGTAAGAGAAATTTACGGTTGTTTTCTTGTGGAACTTGTGTAAAACACTGAAATATTTACAACAATTCCTGCGAAACTGAACAGGGTGTTTCTGTCAATGTTTAAATCGACTTAAAGGAGTCAGTTATTTTGAAATGTATTCTGAAGTGAATTTAAAACAATTTAAGTGGGACAACAGCAGATTACTTTCAATAATTTGAATTTGAAACAATTAAATTTAAGCGAATCAGTAAAAATCAGGACAAATACTTATTCAGAGGCAGAAATATTTCATTATTTTAAATCAAAGAATAAAAAAGCAAGAAATTTTCCACAGGACCTAAGGCTAAGGCTTCTTATTTTTTCCATAATGCCTATTCCTATAGCCTTAAGTCCGTTGTGAATTTAATAAGGCCTTCTTACTTACTTGGTGATTATAAGCCTTCAGTTAGGATTACAACCTAGCTTCTCACACCATCCATGTTGTGTGCGTTAATTTTATCCATGGGTATTGGACCTACAATTAGAGTCGATTCCGAACGACAGTTTTTTGAGAAGCTTTAAATGGCAATTGATTTTCATTGGATTTTATTTTTACGTGGTGGGTTCCAAGTCCTACGCACAACCCAAATTTAACGTACCAGGGGATTGAACTTCGCTGCATGCATTAGTTAACATCTAGCGGGTGCTAGTATGCAATCCAGGAGGGTCCACGAGGAGGCTGCGTGTCAACTTCAATGCAACAATATCCAATACTGTGTATTGGATCTCAAAAAACGACCGATAACTACACTTTCGATATAATCAAGGAATTTATTTATCTTGGATCTGCCGGTACCACCAAAAATGATGTCAGTCTGGGGATCAAGCCAAGAGGTGCTACTATAGTCTCAATAGGCAATTGAGTAGCAAAGACATCTCTCGTACGACAAAACTAATACTCTGCAAGATGCTCATCCTCCCCGTGCTTTTTTATGACGCTGAGGCATATATCCTATTAAGCACTGATACAGTAGCCTTGAAAATATTCGAGAGAAAAGTCCTACGTAAGATCTTCTGCCCAGTGCGAGTTGGCAATGATTTCCGCATCCGATCCAACAGTGAGCTGTATGAGCTCCTTAAGGACATGGAAGTTGTGCAGCGTATTAACATTCAGTGGTGGCGCTGGCTCGGCCATGTCGTTCGAATGGAGGAGAATGCTCTGGCGAGACGGGTCTTTATTGCGGGAATTTTCGGAAGTCGGCGAAGAGAACGACCTTGTTTGCGTTGGAATGACCAAATCGAGGAAACCCTGTCATCGATTGGTGTGAGCAACTGGCGTAAGCGCGCAGTAAGCAGAGACGCCTGGAATGATGTGTTAAGGCAGACCGAAATATGTTAATCGGGTTGTTAATGACCAATTAAGTAAGTAAGTAAGTGGGACCTACAGTTTAAAGTCGACTCTGAACGACAGAAACTGTACATGGCAATTTTAATAACTCTCAGGGCCATTATTACAACTTGTCGTAAACGCTGGAGGAGGATTTTAAAGAGCAGATAAATTGTTTTTCATTATTGTAAGTGGAAAATAAGGTAGAAGTGAGCGTTAAGCTAACTGGAGGATCATCCTACCTTTAACTTTTAAATTTAAGTTTATGTTAGAACTTGCCATACATATATATTATTTTCAATATGGCAACTTCAAATATAAACAAAATGAGGAAACACAACAACAACAAAAATCCCCTTTGTTGCCACTTCGTTTAAAAAAACTTGTTTAATTGAGCAATGTTATCGACATTGCTCCGGCACTGCCATATTTTTGAAAAAGTTAACATTATTTTATCTGTAAGTTGTAATAACGAAAAGAAATTAAAGTTGACTTTAAAGTTCACTTTAGCTAAACTTATCTTTAACTAAACCCAACTTTAACGGCAAGTTGTAATAATGGCTTTCAGAGTTCTTGCCAAAAGACTGCTGAGAGGAAGCCACCGAAAGAAATATTTTTTCATATTTCGTTTTTTGTTAGAGACGTTTGAGCCATGGTTCGAACCACATCCTCACGTCTAATAAACCAACTCACTACCTATTAAACTAAGGCGACTTTAATGTCTTTGTGCGATTAGCAACAAGAGTCATCTGCCGACATTCCCCATATGATTATGATCCATATGACTGTACATAACTCAAGTAGATATTCTTCTTTGTTTAAATGTCACTTTAAATGTTGTTACCTTTTAAACAATTGCCCATAAAAAAGTCAATTGTTTTTGCAAGTTTCTCTATTCTTTACAATGAAATCAATATTGTGTGGCAACTTTAGTAACAAACCCAACAAAGAAAAAAATGTTATAAATTGCGTTTGTCTTTCTTTGTTTTAAAACAAAGAGAACCGAACCATTCAAACAGAACTTGCCACATAATAATCAGTTGCACCATAGAGAATATGCCAATGCCTTTGGGGAATTAAGATGAAATAATAATTTTTGGTTTTAAAAAATTCAAACAACTACAAACAATAGCAAGAATATATACAATAAATAGCAAAACATTGTCTTGAAAAGAAAAATAAAAAATGCGGGCAGGCTGGCTGTTACACTTGCAACATCTATCAGGACAAAGAAGAAAGTTTATTAAACTCACTTGTCTTTGTAAGATGGCAACAATGGGAAGAAATAGGAAATCAACAACAAGGCTTTTAAATCTTTAAAATTATTTCTGGTTTGGCAAAACGAAAAACAAAAACCTTTTAAAATTCAATTCAATTCAATTTTGGAAGTAAAAGTATTTTTTTTCTGCCTCATCCTATGGCATATCTCCTCACATGTATCATCAAGAAACTTAAAAAATCAACAATAAATTATACAGTGTTGCTGTTGCCGTTGCCGCTTATTTCACTTTTCATTTAACAACAACAATAGTTGTTGCATAATAAAACATTTTGTTGCAAGTGAGTGATGAATTTTTAAAACAAAAAAACAAACAAAAAATGTACTTCAAGCTTCACCGATTTAGGACAGTAAGTGTGGTACATACATACATATTGTACGTGTAAAAAGTAAAAAGTGATGTTTTTCACAACTTGTTGCAACAAGTGTTGTTTTGCAAACAAGTTTATTTTTTTTCCAAAAAAGCAAAAGGGAAACTTTTTGAATAAATTGAAATCTTTTCAATGATTTTTTTCTATAAATCTTAAGGTGTAAGAGTGTTTAAGAATTGTATGCATGTCGTATCAATTCTAAGCATTTATTTATTCGCATTATACATGCATGAAACTAAATTGTGAAAAATGTAGCGTTTTTCACAAAATTTAATTCTAAAATTTAATTTATTCCCCATTATGCTATGCTATTGGTCCTATAACATCCACTAGACTCTGAAAGGGTTATAGCACGTAAATTCGTGGTATCAGCATAGTACTTTCATCAGTTTCGATAGAGTGCTCCTTAACACGTTAACTGCCGACTACGAGATAACTCGTAGATTGCGTTCCCTTCTAGAGCGACAAACTACGAGTTATCTCGTACTCACTAAAGTGAAAAAATCAAATTGTCGTTTTTTGGCAAGTTTTCTGAAAATTGCCGCGGCAGGCAACGTGTTAATAAATTACCGTTTGTTTTTATTTTAAAATTGTTTCATTGCCAGTTTTTAAAATTGAAACAAACAAAAAAAAAATTCGAAATATTGTCAAATTTTTTCTGGGCACTCTCCTTAAATGGTAAAAGTTGAGTTTGGTGATTGTTAGTATTTTATCCTTAGTGTACAGTTTCTTTTGATGCTCACTGTATATCGATCTTAGTTAATTAATATGAATCTTCTTAAAAACAAAATTTATGCCTGGGGTTTAGTACGCGTATATTAATGATAACAGGCCTATTAGACGCCTATAGTGTGTTAAAGGTCTTGAGTCACTAGTCAGACGGTTCTTTGCCACTTTTGTGGAGACTATTTTAAATATAAGTACACTTATGAATTTGCGGAATGGTACTCCAATATCAGTATACATTAGCAGGCGTGAAAAAGATTTGTTTGAAAGATGCGCAGCTTTGCAGTGGAATTCTCAGCGGTGTTGCAGCTAAGGGTTACCAGATCATACATGAATAAGACAAATGCTCCTCCTCTTAGGGTGGAATTATATTACATATGAAATCTCATTAAACGATTTTGTGTGAATAGCAAAATATAATGTTTCACGCCATAGCTAAGTGTCGTTTTCTCTTTTTACACCGCCTAACTGCTATAGGTTTCGTTAGATTCAGAATATTAAAAACCCAGATGAGTTCTCAGTATTATTTAATCGAAAGAAACTTGTACCTTAGATCCAGGATGCTATTGTAACAGGATTAACACAGAATTTTTTGTCTCAAATTAATTTTGCATTTTCAACTGCGTTGCTTTATAATTAAATTTACATGTTTGTTGTTTATTATGTTTGTGTAAATTAAAATTTTAATTTAATTTCTTAAGATGTTTGTATTCTTATCTTCAGCCTTTTATTAATAGCAGCAGATTATACTGGAATTCAAATCTAACCTCACATTTGTCTTTCAATAATTAATCCCCTCCATTAGTTTCTTGAAACCACAAATTATAAAAAACATTTGGTCAGCTTAAATTAAACAAGAATAATACAATTCTAATAAATAGGAAAAATACTTTTTTTTGTTCCTAACTTTAATCCCAAATATTATGCAATTGTTGTACGTATCATTTATTTCTTAATAGCATAATCATTAAACGATCGTTTTTTATTTTTAAATGAGAATCCATTTACGGTTTAAAATCTATTTAAGCAGCCAATACTCTCCTATCAAAAAGCGTATCAAATAAATTTATTGGCGGCTTTCTGATAAGCCAGCCACCAAGCCATCAAACTAATTTCATCATCAAAATTTTTAAAACAGCCGATGTTATTGTGTGTTACCATTAATGGTTGAAAGCATACTCAAAAATTTCTTTCAAATACACTCACTCACACACATACAACACAGTCACTTTTGAATCGATTGATATTTTTTAGCCATTTGGAAACGATTATGGTGTTAAAGGTCATGAGTAATTTAAATTATTTTTTTTTTTTCTATTGAATCGATTTTAAAATAGGGAACATCTTACATTACATATACCATACCATACTTACATACATACAGTAAGCATGAAAAGAAACTGTACACTGAGGATAAAATACTAACAATCACCAAAAACTCAAGTTTTACCATTTAAGGAGAGTGCTCAGAAAAAATTTGACAATATTTCGATATTTTTTGTAATTTTTTTTTTGTTTCAATTTTAAAAACAGGCAATGAAACAATTTTAAAATAAAAATAACGGTAATTTATTAATGTAAATTTTTTCTAATGTATAGTGTCTTTTGACGCTCACTGTAGGTCTAGTCAGCACCGAGCTTATGGTCTTCTTTGTTTATTAATTACAATACAATTACAAATTATATTTTAATTATATACGAGCTGAGTAACTTTGACCATATGCTCGGCGTAGTGTCACAGACCAGAGTCTCTGGTGGAAATCGAATCCACGACCCTCACGCTAATAGCCCAGCACACTATCCACTAGACTACCAGGGTACCCAATTATGATCTTAATTACTAGAATCATACTAATTAAAGCTTAACAGCTTAAACGAAACTTATGGACTATTTTAAAATCATAAAAATCCTAAGCTTCGAACGAACTGGTGTTTTCCCCACATATTGCCCTACAGAAACGACTGGATTATAATCTAGTCGTAAGAGAACAATAGGCGACTATTGAAGTCGGCGTACTCTAGTAGGTGGTGTGTTGGCTTATTAGACGTAAAGCCAGGTTTCGAGCCCCAGGCCAGACATCAAATCAAAATACAAAAAGTATTTCTTCGGCGACTTCCTCTCAGCAGATTTCTGGCAAACACCCTGAGAGTAAATAAAATTGCCATGAAAAGTTTCTCAAAAAAATCAGTCGTTCGGAGTCGACTTTAAACTATAGGTACCGCCACTCATGTATAAAAATTAACACACACAACATAAGTGGTGTGAGAAACTAGGACGTTGTACAATGGGTCAATTCGACTTCCGGGTACTGTACTTGTCTTAAATGACAAGTACACGTCCTCCAACCTAACCTAACCTAACAATAGGAGCTTATTTTCCATGTAAATGTGATAGGGAATCACATCTTTTAGGATTTTTCCTTAGCGATTAGCAATTTCAATACTTTTACTTATTAAACAGAGTTCGGCCACAACTACGTTCGGTTACTAGAACGATTAGGCTCATTAGGGTAGTTGGAAATATCTGTAACACAATTTTTTCAGATTCTGGCTCATTCGACATATGTATACGGATACTATACCTATACATTGGTTGTAGTCGCCGTAGTCTAGTAGATAGTGTGTTGGCTTATTAAGACGTAAGGCCACGGTTAAAACCCCAAGTCAGAAGTCAAAATGAAATATAAAAAAAAATATTCTTCGGTGACTTCCTCTCAGCAGATTTCTGGCAAAAACTCTGAGTGTAAAAATAAAATTGCCATGAAAAGTTTCTAAAAATTCTGTCGTTCCGAGTCGACTTTAAACTGTAGGTCCCGCCACTTATTTATAAAATTAATAACATGAGTGGTGTGAAAAGCTAGGCCATGATCCTGATTGAAGGGTTGTAATGTCCTATTATGTATGTATGTAGGTATGTATACAACATTGGCAGACATATATTGGCTGACGTCCAAAATGTTATTTGCTTTGTGTTTGAACAAAGTACAGTGTTTCATAAAGCCGCTGTACAAAATGTTTACAATGTATACTATTTCAGAACGTCGTCAATGTGTATTCTTAACGTAGTCAAAAAGCAATCAGGCATCGGATTTGTAGTTGATGCTTTGTTTGGTTACTTTGCATATCTACATAGTTTATATACAGTAGTAGAACTGCATACAAACTTTGTATTGATACATTTTGGAAGGCAGCCATTGTATTAATTAATTTCCCAGTGTTAGTTTTGCAGCTATATGTACTACTTAAGACATATTATAAAAATATTACCCCGGGTACATATTTCCAGGATTAATAATCCAAAATTTGAAAAATTTTCATTAAAATTTTTATAAAAATTAACTCCGAATTGTTTTCTTTTATTGCCAAGAGATGAAGTAAATTTCAAGCCACCAGTTAGGTCTTGATTTAATTGGACTTCTGCAATATTAGCAAAATACATTTGATTATATTAATTGACTCCTCTGGACTAATAATAGTGCGGTTACGAGGTATGGAAACCACTTAAGTTAACAAAGAAATATATTTCTATAAAGCAACAGCAATTTTTTCATATACTCGTACTTTACTTAATGCAAATTATTACTTTACATTGCTTTTCCTCGTTTTCGTTATAAACTTCAGTTAAACTTCAATTGAAATTTATTACCTTCACTTTAAGACACAATTGCATGCTGTTTGGCTATTTAAAAAGACATTTATTAGCGATTTGACACTGACATTTTCGACAAGTATTTCTGTTTTTTATTTTTATGTGTCTTTCTTTATATTTATTTTTCATAAAAAAATTTAATATTATTTACTTGACAATATTATTGGGTAGGGGAAAATGTAGCAAGGCAAACAATAGCTTATAAAATAATATGCATTAGACGGAAATTTTCAGAGCAGCGATTGAAAGATTAATACGAACAGCTTCAACAAAAACCTAGAAATCAATCGTTCAGATTTTATATGCCTTGTAGGATGTTAGTTAGAAGTTTTTCTAGTGGAAAGAACACTGCTGTATGGGATTAGCATAGCGTACAAGTCTCATAAACCGTTACATGTATTGTAGGGTATGCAATGCACTGCCTTCTTAAATAAATTTCTAGTTTTCTTCTACTTGTGGTAATAGCTATCGGCTACCTATTCCATATACACTGGTGGCCTTATAATTAGAAACGATGTTTCTGGAACAGAGTTCTCTGGAGTGACGAATCTAAGTTTAATTTGCCCCAATCTGATGGAAAAACGTATGTAAGACGTCCTCCAAACAAAGCCTTTGATCCCAGGTACACAGTGAAAACTGTAAAACAAATTAACAAACATACATGTTGCTAAGTCGTTTCTAATTATAAGGCCACCACTGTACTTTACATAACTATTCATAATTTTTTTATAAACAGCTTTGCATGTTGATAGATCCATAGTTCCCAAATAAACTTACGCATGTGAAGATATATTCGAATTTAAAAAACCCTTGACGCAAACCCACGCTTTCAGCAATGCCACTTTTTGCCTTTAACGGGGAAAAATTTGCTATTAACAGAGCACTGTTAACTGTTTAACAGTGATAAGAAGTAGATTAGTCTTCTATTTTGCAGACTATTGCAGACTATTGATATAAAATTTAATTCTCATTATGATCAATATGATTTGAGAGTGGGATGGACAGGGAAAATTTTTTCGAAAAATTATTCCAGCTATTCCACCTCCACTATTCCTCATATATTCCAAAATGGCCAGTGATCTTGTAAAGAATTTTCATATGTTTTTAACCAAAAATCGATATTTTTTTCAAAATTCATTTTCTCGAATCCCAAAATTATTCCAGCAATCCCACTACCATGGCTCGAAATTGGAGCCTCTGGACTACCATCTACATATAGTCGGGGAAGGTGTATTATTTCTTATATGTTTCAAAAGGGCCTCTGACCTTCTAGAGAAGTTTCAAGCAAAAAATTTATATTTTCAAAGCCAATTTTCTCAATACCATATCACTTTATATGTGACTATGTTGCTGATTATATTAAAGGCCTTGGAACCATTCTTTGGATATGGTATGGTACTCATAGATTTAGTTTATATCATAAAATTAACTCCTAAGTAAGTGCACTTGTTCAGATGGATACTGTTAAATAACTAACAGTGCTCTGTTAAGGGCAAATTCTATTCTGTTAAGAGAAAAGTTTGCTCTCTTAACGTCAAATGTGGCGCTGCTAAAAATTATGGATTGCGTCTTGGATTTTCAAATTCGAATTTATCCTCACATACATAATAAACTTTTATTTTGAATTTCATGCAAATCTAAACAAACATTTTGCTAAGGATAGGAGGAGCATTATTATACAATAAAAAAATTTATTTGCTTTAATGCATCTAAAGGGTCCGCCAAATAACTTTTTTTTTGAAAATGTTTTAAAAAAAAACTACTCAATATTTTCTCAAATTTCTTTTTTTATTTGAAAGTACAATATTTCCGGGTTATAATGGGAAATAATTTCATTCAAATAGCTGCTTCGGCTGGCCAATGCAGTAGCCTACACGATCGGTCCAATTTTTAAGCACATTATCGATTATGTGCAGCTGTACTTCACCAATGGCTTCACGAATATTCTCCTTTAAAGCGTCAATTGTCTCTGGCTTGTTGGCGTAACACTTATCTTTGATGGCATTACACAAATAATTGTCCAACGTGTCAAATCGCAGCTCCGATGTGGCCAAACGACATCAGCTCTGCGGCTGATAATGCGATCTTCAAAAAACAAGGCGCAAAACATCGAGTGTAGCTTCGGCTGTGTGGCACGTAGCGCCGTCCTGTTGAAACCAAATGTTGCCAATATCCTCCTCTTCAATTTTTGTGAACAAAAATTCGTTCAACATGGCCCGACAACGATCGCCATTGACTGTAACGGCCACTCCTTGCTCATTTTCGAAGAAAAATGGCCCAATTATGCCTCTGGACCAAAATCCGCACCAAACAGTGACTCGTTTTGAGTGCGTCGGCTTTTCAATGTATGCGTGCGTGGTTTTCTGTGCCCCAAATGCGACAATTTTGCTTGTTTACATACCCGCCAAGATCAAAATGAGCTTCATCTGAAAAGATGATTTTTTTTTCCAAAATCGGCATCTTCTGGTGCAGGCTACTGCATGGCCAGCCGAGGCAGCCATGTGAATGAAATTATTTTCCATTATTAACCGGAAGGATTGTACTTTCAAATAAAGAAAGAAATTTGAGAAAATATTCAGTAGTTTTTTTTGTAAAGCATTTTCAAAAAAAAAGTTATTTGGCGGACCCCTTTACTAAGTCAAAAAAGAAAAAAACGCGTATTTTTTAAGTAAATTTTTATTGCCAAAATTGTATATGGTTTAAAAAAAAAAGAATTCTTTAATGCCTTTGTTGTATGCTCTTCATAAACTGTTGTAAACTTCAATACAGTTGGTGTAAACCACTAACATCGCCATTATCATCAAGATCAACGTGACAGTGAACAACTAGTGAAGTTTAGGTCAGGGTGAACTTACTTTTTTTTTTAAATGAATAATAATGAAAAAATATTCAATAGTTATAGACGGATAAGTACGTACATACGTATATGGATACAGACAATTTTAATTGTTAATTTATGCATTTGTTTTGCATTTATTTTGCATTTATTTTGCATTTTTTTTTTTGTTCTTCACGCTTACATGTGCATTAAAGTAATTGAACGTCATCATTAGATTTGCATTGGAATACGAGACTATTGGGTTTTGCTAACGTATGTACATATAGTATGTGTTTGATTGGTTTTTTAAATATTCTAAGCAATTACCATCAAGACCACGTACGTTATTAATATTTTACACTTGGTTTTGAAACAGTAGCAAATATTAATCACTTTTGCGTTTTTTTTTTGCTATTTTTTTCTGTTTTTTTCGTTCTATAATTACTTGTGTTTATAAATCATCTTCAATTCACCATCATCATCATCAATACCATTTGAGTGAAACATTTGCGTTTTTTTATTATTTTTTTTATTTTTTGTTATTTTTAATTGAATAGGCTTCTCTTCGTAGACCACAAATTTACATGGTTGTTGTAGCTGCAACTGCAACTGGGCTTTATTTTCTGATTTTTTTTTTGCTATTTGAAGGCATAAATAGCAATACGAATAGCAAAGCAGCACCAGGCAATACAATTTAATACAATAAACCACAGTTTGACAAGAAATTGACAGTGATTGTTGTCGATATGCGTTATTGTTGTTGTTGAGGCTTTGTATTATTTTTATACCCTTCAGTTTAATGTAGCTAAAGCAGCAGTAGCAGTGCTATAGAATAGCAAAGTAGAATATGAATCTATTTCAAGTCGCTTCGTATCGTTAGGCCATGATATTTTATTTTTTCTGTTTATATAACAGCTGTTGCCTTAATTATTTACTACAAGACAATGGTTTTTATTTCATTTTATTTCAATTTTATTTTATGACTTGTTTTTCAATTAAAGAAAACTCCATTAAATATTTTTTTCTTAACACGTGCTCTTCTCTTTTTTTATTTTGTAATTTATTCACATTTTCTTTTACTTCATTTAACTCTTTCAGTATCAATTATTTCAATTATCAATTACCATTTGCAAATTGCAAAAACTGAAGCAAAAGATGAAGAAAATGTTAAGCTAAGCTGGTGACTCAATGCCTTATTTAAGACTTGTTTAATGGTATTATGTTTCATAGAGTTTTCTTATGGCCATATTATATTGAAAATATTTAAAAAAAATATTGTATAAGAGAAAAAGTAATTTCAATTTATATTTTGCAAAACTAGGAAATTAGTTGAATTTCTATAAAATTATGAATATTTTGTCCTCACCCGAGATCAACAATGAATCGTTTTTTCGCTACTCATAAGCACTCATGAAATTTTGAATATAAGTGAGTCAACAATATTGAAATTTAACTATGTACTCTGATTCGTTCATACTCACTACAACGTTGATTTATAACTACAGGTTGCAATGAGTATGCATACAACGTTGACATCAAACTCATACCATTCGAAATATGTTTGATTCATAAGCATACTCATTTCGATTCATAACTTCAGAAAAATACTTATAATACGTACTTATAAATGATTCGAGTGACTCGAAGCATTCATCAAAATTTACAGTTTTAGTTGTTGTTGCATTTACAACAAAAGAAAAAGTATTGTTAAGTATGAATATGATGAGTGCTTCAAACTTTGAATACGAGTAGAGGTTCCATGATGTTAAAAGAAGTATCAAAAAATATGAGTATGATTCTACTCATCTTTTTGAATACTCACTGCTGATCTCCTACTGAATTTAAGATTATTTGTCCACTTTTCACATGTGTGTTAAGATAAATTCGAATTTCTAAATCCAAGACGCAATCCATAAATTTTAGCAGCGCCACATTTGGCGTTAACAGAACAAAATTTGCCCTTAACAGAGCACTATTAGCTGTTTAACAGAATCCATCTGAACAAGTTCACTTGCTTAGGAGCTAATTTTAGGATATATACTAAGTCTATGAGTACCATACCATATTCAAAGAAATGTTCCAAGGCCTCTTAATATAATCAGCAATATTATCACGTATATATTGATATGGCATTGAGAAAATTGTTTTTGAAAATATAAATTTTTTGCTTGAAATTCTTTAGAAGATCAGTGGCAATTTTGAAACATATAAGAAATAGTTCACCGTACAGTCTACATGCAAATGGTAGTCCAGAGGGTCCTCTTTCGAACCGTGGTAGTGGCATAGATGGAATAATTTTGAAATTTCAGAAAATCCCCCACCAACCTCCTTTACATTTCAACACTTTTATTCACAAATAATAACGATCATAATGAGAATTACATTTTATGTCAATAGTCTGCAATAATTGTACAGTAGAAGACTAATCTACTTATTGCCTATGTTAAACAGTTAACAGTGCTCTATTAATAGCACATTTTGCTTTGTTAAAGGCGAAAAGTGGCGCTGCTAAAAGTGTGGGTTTGCGTCTTTGGTTTTTAAATTCGAATTTATCTTCATACAAATGCTTTTTACTAGTTTGTAAAATGAAATAAGAAAGAATAGAAGATATCTTGTTTCTTCTACATATGTACATACAGTGAGCGCCATAAGTAAGTCAACAGTTTTGTTGTTAAGTATAAAACAGTTTTGTTCTTAAGTATAAAAAAAGTTTCTTTATCATGAATTGTTGTTTTTGTTTTAACATTTTATAAGTAATAAATAAACGTTTTTATTTTTGGAAATTTATTCGACTATTCTCAATTACTTTTCTCGCTATCCTAAGAATATGAATTATTTCAGTGGTGTTTACTCACTTTTGGCGCTTAGTGCATCAATTGGCAACAATTTTTTACAACACTTTACTTGCCTACCTTTTATTCTACTGGTATTATTTGCCATGTTCATGTTCTTTAAATTATTTCAATAAGAATTCTTCATAATTCCTTAACATTATTTTTAATTCCTTAATCCATTAAACTCCACACCTTTAAGAGCAAAGAAATCTATTTTTAATTTTCATCCACCCCTACTTAGCTATTCTAAATCATTTTAAAATATCTTCCATGTTGATGTATGTATGCAATGAACATGACATGCCTTCAACAAATCCTTCCTTCCCTGCATACATACATACGTATGTACGTACATAAGTAAACGTGATAATTACATGAGTCAATAAATTTTTTTTCTCTTCTGTTTATTGAAAATACTTATCCAAAAATCAAATTTAAAAAAAAGAAGAAAATTCATAAAACAAATAAAACACCACACCCATTATCTCTCTCTCCCACACACACAATTATGTACATTCATGTGGCCTTTAATTGAAAATAGCAAATCAAACAAAATTTTATTTATTGTGGAACGAACAAAAGCTTATAATGCTTGGCCCATTAAAGCTAAAATCACGATATTCCACCATAAACGACAATGTCTTCTATTCTCTGCGAAATGTCAGTGCCTGATGTTTTTGTTCTGTTTTTCTGTTTTTGTTTCACTTCATTTTTGGCAATTAAAGGAGTGCCATCTCTATTGGCACAATCACAATCACATCATTTCGTTATAAACTTTGACCCGAATAACGCCGCATCGACTACAGCAGCAGCTAGAGAGCGTGAAACAACAGCTTTGACGTTTACAAAGCTTAAGTTTAATTTCAATTTCCTTTGAACAAAAGCACGGAAAGCAAAAACGTTTTAATTTGTGAAAATTATCGACATTTCATCTCGTGGACAAGCGTCAACAATGAGTGGCGACTTGCCAATATATTGCGCCACAAGAGATTGTATTGTATATGTGAAGTCACTCATCAGAGTTGTGGTGTTAATGAAAAGAGGCGGCAGTTTCATGTCACGGGTGTAAGTGTAAGTTGGCTGTTACATGTTCACATAAGAGCGTATCGCTCAAATTTTGTTTGGTTAACTTACCGTATTCAGTACGTCAGTCATTTACTTTTTTTTATTGATAGTCATGGTCATGCTAAAAATATGTATGTTACTGCAATATGAAGCACTGCAGCATGCTACAAATTTGTATTATTTTTTTGCAAAAAATTACTTTGAAGCAGCAATCAATGTCTCGGCTTTATGGCGAGAAAAGGAAAAATTTTCTCAACACTAAGAAAAAAATCACCGCACTGTCAAACAGTTTGACAAAAGCCTATAATTTTGGATTCAACTGGTTGTTATATGTATCTCCCTATAAATCTACAAGCACTTCTTCTTCCAATTAGCATCATGTTTGCACAATAATTTTATCTTCAGAATCTATAAAAAAAATTATGTGAAATGAAAATTATGTGTGAAGATAAATTCGAATTTGTTAATCCAAGACACAATCTATAAATTTTAGCAGCGCCACATTTGGCACAGAGCACTGCAAGCTGTTTAACAGTATCCATCTGTACCACTGTCCACTTGTTTAGGAGCTAAGTTGGGGAAATACTGTAGATCTATGAGTACCATACTATATGCAAAGGAAGGTTACAAGGCCTCTTAATATAGGCTGACTTCCAAAATGTATCAATACAAAGTTTGTATACAGTTCTACCACGGTATACAAATTTTGTGCATATGCAAAGTTACCAAACAATGCATCAACTATAAATCCGAAGCCTGATTGCTTTTTCACTACGTTAAAAATACACATTGACGACGTTTTGAAATACAATACATTGTATATATTTTGTACAGCGGCTTTATGAAACACTATACTTTGTTCAAACACAAAGCAACTAACATTTTGGAAGTCAGCCATAATCAGCAGTATAGTCACATATAAAGTGGTATGGTATTGAGAAATTTGGCTTTAAAAATATAAATTTTTTGCTTGAAAATTCTCTAGAAGGTCAGTGGCTATTTTGAAACGTATAAGAAATAATACACAATACAGACTATATGAAAATGGTAGTCCAGAGGGTCCTCTTTCGAACCGTGGGTAGTGGCATATATGGAATAATTTTGAGAGTTGAGACTCCCAACCATCCTATACTTTTTAACACTTTTGTTCAATATAAATAGTCTGCAATAATTGCAAAGTAGAAGACTAATCTACTTATTGCCACTGTTAAACAGTTAACAGTAGTCTGTTAATAGCAAAGTTTACTCTGTTAGAGGCAAGAAGTGGCGCTGCTAAAAGTGTGGGTTGGCGTCTTTGGTTTTTAAATTCGAATTTATATTCACACACATAATTACTTGAAAAGTATTTATTTGTTTTTCTAAATTATTGTTTTAATATTGAAAAATTAATCGTTTTAAAATTACTCCATTTAATGCCACCATGCAAGTAGTAGTAGTGTACTCATCTATTTTCCACATTTTAACGTTGTTTTCAAACAATTGTTGATTTTGCACTTAACCGTGTATTATTTTGTAATCAACACATGCGATATTGAATGAAGCACATGTTTGTCTGACACACCTTCTTCATTATTATTGTTGTTTTTGTTCGCCAAAAACAAAAAAATCTTAAAATCTGAAAAAAACTCTGAAAAAAAAAACACGGAAAATGAATGCAATCGTTAATCGATATACAGTAATCCCTCGATTTACGTCGCCTCGATTAACGTTGTTTCGATTTACGTCGTCAAATTTTTTGTTCCCTCTGATTTCAATTTGCGTCGTCATTCGATTTACGTCTCCTTTTTTTTTGAACCAACGCGACGTAAATCGAGGGATTACTGTATTTCATCCTGAAAAATCTTTGAAAAATATGAAAACATAAGGAATCGAAAAACTTGTAAAGAACTTCAATACATACATACATAATTAGTTATTTCAACCCCGTAGTCTGGATTATGTGTGTGTTAATTTTTGCAATGGGTATCAGGGCCTACAGTTTAAATTCGACTTCGAACAACAAATTTTTTTGAGAAACTTTTCATGGCAATTTTATTTCACTTTCAGAGGATTTGACAGAAATCTGCTGAAAGGAAATCGCTGAAGAAATACTTTTTGTATTTCGTTTTGGTGTCTGACCTTGGGTTTGAACCGTGGCCTCACGGCCAACACACTACCTACTGGACTATGACGACTCCTATGACCCTATAGGGCCCTATCATGTTCGAATAATGTCAAGTTACAAGCCACATTAATTTCGAAATTCTGCTAATAGTAGTAGGCGCTGTTAGCGCTCGCTTAGAGTAAAAATTTCTCGACTATAAATCAAAAAATCTACAGTAAATAAAAGGAATTCAAAAAATTTAAAATTTTTTAAACTCTTACAATAATACGGAATCAGATCGCCAGCCAATGATAGACTTTTTTAACTGTCTTGGTACACTGACTGGTCCGCTTCTACCATACAAAACACCAGGCCGCGCTTGCTATGTTTTTCATCGCACTTCTTCATGTCTTGGCAATTTCTCTGTCGGTCTGCATCATCCATGTAGGAACGAGTCTTTCCTCTTTCACGGTTTTCTTGTGCAGTTCATTCTATTGCCGCCCGCATAGTATTGCCGTCATGCGGCTAACTTAACGTACTTCGAATCCAATTCTATTTAAGTCTTCTGATTTCATATGAGAATATTTACAGAGAATATTTACAGAATTCTTCTTCGCAATTCTATACAAACTTAAGGTTATATGGCCTCTGGTTTGGAAAAAAAAAATTTTTTCCACTGATTTCCAGACGTGTCGTCAAAATATTTGCTTTATAGACTTCATGGCATCAGAAATTGTCCACGTTTTGAAACCTCTGGATGTGTTGGTCTTTAATCTTGATGTTTAACCCTTGATTGGTTTTTAAAAATACAGCCTGGCTTTTTTAGGAGTCATTATAGTTGTGAGACTTTGACTAAATACTGTCCCCATTGTGTCTGTCTGTATTCTTAAAACGTAGACTGTGTTCTACCCCAAAGTTTGAGTGTTTAATGCATTTCTATTGCTGTTGCTTTTTATGGCTGCCTTCCAAAATGTATCAATACAAAGTTTGTATACAGTTCTACTACGGTATATAAATTTTGTAGATATGCAAAGTAACCAAACAATGCATCAAATCCGATGCCTGATTGCTTTTTGACTACGTTAAAAATACACATTGACGAGGTTTTGAAATAGAATACATTGTATATATTTTGTACAGCGGCATTATAAAACACGATACTTTGTTCAAACGCAAAGCAACTAACTTTTGGAAAGCAGCCTATATGTGATGTGATAGTTTTCTTTTTTATGTGAGGGTAACATTCCTGATCTTAACAATTAAAGTCCATTGTATACCATCTAGAGTTAAGTATTTTAATATGGCCTATAGGCGCTCTGCTTTCATTCGTTTCACTTCCACATGTCTTCCGCTAGATTTTTCCGTTTTACATCATTTATAACTTTTGTTCTGCTGCAAGTTGTACTTCTTATATCGTCAGTCAACTTTTTTAGTGAGTGGCCGATCCACTTAAATATTTAATGTTTTAACCTTTGTTGACTTTGTGTTGTGATCTCCGAAACACAACAAGTAAGTCATGTATTCTATTGCGATCCCTTGTCAATCAATATCGCTCAGAACATATTAAGTGGCAGCTCTTCTTTCGATAGCAATTTTTCTAATACATTTTTATAAAGAGTCCGCCAAATAAATTTTTTTTTTTGAAAATGCTTTAAACAAAAACTACTGAATATTTTCTCAAATTTCTTTTTTTTATTTGAAAGTACAATCCTTCCGATTAATAATGGAAAATAATTTCATTCAAATGGCTGCCTCGGCTGGCCATGCAGTAGCCTACACGATCGGTCCAATTTTTAAGCACATTATCGATTGTGTGCAGATGTATTTCACCAATGGCTTCACGAATATTGTCCTTTAAAGCGTCAATTGTCTCTGGCTTGTCAGCGTAACTCTTATCTTTGGCGGCACCCCACAAACAATAGTCCAACGGTGTCAAATCGCAGCTCCGAGCTGGTCAAACGACATCAGCTCTGCGGCTGATAATGCGATCTTCAAAAACAGGGCGCAAAACATCGAGTGTAGCTTTGGCTGTGTGGCACGTAGCGCCGTCCTGTTGAAACCAAATGTTGCCAATGTCCGCCTCTTCAATTTTTGTGAACAAAAATTCGTTCAACATGGCCCGATAACGATAGCCATTGACTGTAACGGCCACTCTTTGCTCATTTTCGAAGAAAAATGGCCCAGTTATGCCTCTGGACCTAAATTCGCACGAAACAGTGACTCGTTTTTGGTGCGTCGGCTTTTCAGTGTATGCGTGCGGGTTTTCTGTGCCCCAAATGCGACAATTTTGCTTGTTTACATACCCGCCAAGATCAAAATGAGCTTCATCTGAAAAGATGATTTTTTTGACAAAATCGGCATCTTCTATAAGTCGATCGCAAGCCCACTTAGCGAAGCGAAAACGCATTGGATGGTCAATTGGCTTCAATTCCTAAGCCAATTGGACTTTGTATGGCGTCATACCAAGGTCTTTATGCAAAATTCGTCTCAATGATGTCTCCGAAATGTTCAATTGTTGAGAACGACGGTGAATTGATGTTGATGGCGCTTCACGCACACTTTCTGCCACAGCAGCAATATTCTTGGGTGTACGCACTGTTTTTGGCTTTTCATGCTTTGGTTTATTGATGAGGATGCCAGTTTTTTTCACTTTTTTCACAAGATAACGAACATATGGAGCTGACGGTGCTTCTCTTCTTCCAAAATCTGTACGCAATTTTCGCACACATTCTGAAACATTACCATGATTTTCAAAGTAATGTCGCAATATTTTCCAGCGTTGTTCAAGCGTATACACAACCATATTCGTTAAGCGGAAGGATAAAACTAATTATCTGTCAAATCAGACATGAGCTAAGTGTTACCATTCAAGAAATAAGCACTAATTGAAAAAAAAAAAACGTTAGATGGCGGACTCGATATATATTGAATGCGTTCTTTTGCGCATTAGTCAAATTGTAGGCCTAGTCCCCTAGTTATGAAAAGTTCATCCCAATTATCCCTTATTGGCTTGGCAGTTATTGTCGCTTTAAATTAGATTGTAATTAAAACCCTAAGAAAGGAAAAGTATTGTGCCAGGATCTTAAAATATAGTGGAATAAAATATATCGAAATCAACTTTTATCAAAATTTCGATGCCAGTGTGTGCATCACTAACAGAACTTAAATAAAACTGAACTCGTATGACATTACAGCCACTCAGCCACTTCAATTTCACTGTTAATATGATGACGAAACTAAATAATACAATAATACACGAGAAGAATTAAAAACTAACAAGTGTTAATACAAATATAATTTCATTTTTTTATTTTATCATTTCAATTGTTGCTATTCGAGTGTATCGAAAGGAAAGTATAGAATTTTTTTTCTACTCTTTTGTTTGTTAAAATAACATTTTTTTGTATTGTTTTGTTGTTTTTGGTTTATCAATTTTTATTGTAAAATAAATTTGATATGTTGACATACTGTGACTACCATTGCCATGTAATTGATTCTTAACACTTGAAAAAATACACAATTTGAACAATAAAAAAAATATACTTAAAATATGTGGAAAAACAAAAACAAACAAAAAAAGAATGAATATTTTAAAATTTGACCCATATTTTCAAATTTCCATAGCGCCAAACAATAAAAGAACTAGTAAGCGAAGTACATACATACGAATATTACCCCTATTAGTGTTGGTGGCAACGAAAACTAGAAAAAAAAAGAGAAAAAGAAAAACATTAACGACAACAAAATATAGTTGCTGCTGCATTTTGTGTAACCGTGTCACGCAGTCGTATTTACATTTTTTTATTTCTCTGTCACAGTGTTAGTAGTGTGACACTCTAATTCATATGGTTTTATGCACCGACATTCCTCCCATCCTCCATGCATCCAACCATTCCAATAGTTTACACACATAGCGTAATATTGTCACGCTCACTTGTTGTTATTGTTTTTGTTGCCGTTATCGACTTGAATGGAAAATATGTATGTTTCATGGGTCTGGGCGCTGCTGTGTATGTTTGGCGTTATTGGCGTTGGTGATGAATGAACGGCGTTTTCGTTGGAGTTTGGTGGCAACAAGTTTTCACTAGTTCAATGCAATCTATTTTTTGTTTTTGTTTTTTCTTCGTTTTCCTTTTTTTTATTATTATTTATTTGTAATTTTTTTTCTTCATATTATTTTCGATTAATTTTTATTCGTTTTTTTCTGTTTTTTTTTGTTTGTTTATTTTGCATATTTGCGGTGTTCCCTACATGGTTTTAGAGAGTGTGCCTGAGCACGACTATAAAAATGGAAATTTTTAATTGATATTTAATAATACATTTTTTATTTGTTTGTTTGTTTGTTTGTTTGTTTGTTTGTATGCATAATTAATTTTAGTTTTTTATGTTGATTTTGACAGTTTGTAAATTGAATAAAAATAATTTACTACTGATGTTGCTATTTTTTTTAAATTAAAATATTTTCTCCATTAAATTACATTCGTATACTGATACATAACTATGTATATACAACGAATAAAATTGAGTATGAGGATGAAGGCAACCAAAGGCCCCCAGCAATTTTTAGATTATCCAGAATTGGGAAGAATTCTGTAATCTGATGCACAATAAATTCAAATATCATGCAATATGTAGGTAAACTAAATATAAGTTGAGAGTGAAAACAGAAAACACAAAATAGAATTGCATTCGAAATATGCTACGTTAGCTAGGTGACGACAATGTTACATGAGCCGGAAAAGAATGAACTCCACAAGAAAGCCGTAAAACAGCAATACCCATTCATACATAAGCGATATAGATCGATGAAAGAATAGTTAAGCCATGTAGAAGCAGACTGAAGTGCAATGAAAATCATAGCAATCGAAGTCTTTTGCTCTGTATGATAGAATCGGACGTGTTAGTGTATCAAGACCGTAAATCTCTAACATTGGCTAGTGTTCTTGTTCTTCTGATTCGGTATTATTTTAAGAGTTTAGAAAACTCTACATTTTCTGAATTCCTTCGTTATATCCCATTACAGTGGAAATTTTCAGGGATAAACAATTAAAATGAAGTCGCCGTAGTCTAGTAGGTACTGTGTTGGCTTATTAGACGTAAAGCCAGGGTTCGAGTCCCAGGCCAGACATCCAGACAAAATACAAAAAGTATTTCTTCGGCGACTTCCTCTCAGCAGATTTCTGGCAAAAACTCTGAGTGTAAATAAAATTGCCATGAAAAGTTTCTCAAAAATCTGTCGTTCGGAGTCGACTTTAAACTGTAGGTCCCGCCACTCATGTATAAAATTAACACACACAACAAAGGTGGTGTGAAAAACTAGGTCGTAATGCTGACTGAAGGGTTGTAATGACCTATTATGTATGTATGGCTAATGTTCTTGTTCTTCTGATTCGGTATTATTTTAAAAGTTTAGAAAATTTTAAATTTTCAGAATTCCTTCGTTATATCCCATTACGCTGGAAATTTTCGGGCATAAACGACTAAAATCAGATGGTTTATGGTTGAGGAATTTTTACCCTAAACGAGCGTTGGCAGTAGCCTGTTACTATCAGCAGAATTTCAAAATGAATGTGGCTTGTAACTCGACTTTATTTGAACATAATATGACCTTATCGATAGATGTTATCAAATGTCTGTGAAGATTGATACGAATTTAAAGAAGACTCAAAGATTTAAACCCACATTTTTAGCAGCGCCACTTTTCGCCTTTAACAGGGCAAAATATGCTATTAACAGAGCACTGTTAACTGTTTAACAGTGGCAATAAATAGATTAGTCTTCTACTTTGCAATTATTGCAGACTATTGACATAAAATTTAATTCTCATTATGATCATTATTATTTGTGAATAAAATTGTTGAAATATATAGAAGGTTGGTGCGGGATTTTCTCAAATCTCAAAATTATTCCGGTTCGAAAGAGGACCCTCTAAACTACCATTTGCATATAGTCGGGTAGGTGTACTATTTCTTATATATTCCAAAATGTTCACTGATCTTCTAGAGAATTTTCGATCAAAAAATTGATATTTTCAATGACAATTTTCTCAATACCATATCACTTTATATGTGACTATGTTGCTGATTATATTAAGACATCTTGAAATCTTCCTTTGAGTATAATATGATACTGATAGACCTAGTATATGTCCTAAAATTAGCTCCTAAACAAGTGTACTTGTTCAGATGGATACTGTCAAACAGCTAGCAGTGCTCTGTTAAGAGCTAAATTTGTTCTGTTAAGAGAAATTGTTGCTCTGTTAACACCAAATGGGGCTCTGCTACAAATTATGGATTGCATCTTGGATTTTCAACTTCGAATTTATCTTCACAAACATAAAGGCTGCCTTCCAAAATGTTAATGGCTTTGTGTTTGAACAAAGTATCGTGTTTCATAATGCCGCTGTACAAAATATATACAATGTATTGTATTTCAAAACGTCGTCAATGTGTATTTTTAACGTAGTGAAAAAGCAATCAGGCTTCGGATTTATAGTTGAAGCATTGGTTGGTAACTTTGCATATCTACAAAATTTATATACCGTGGTAGAACTGCATACAAACTTTGTATTGATACATTTTGGAAGTCAGCCAAATAAAGCTCTAAGCTAAGCTAAAGGTTGTATAGGCAATTCCAACCAATTGCCCAGGTCATAGAGACTGGTTGTAGACAGAAATTGACAAAAGTGAAAGAATTTCAAAGTTACCCGGTGTGGACCCCTGTGAACAGATATTTTATTTACAGGATTATATCGTCTATTATTTGGAAGAAATTGTTATTAAGTTTAGAAAATAAAAAAAAGTCATACGCCATAATAAATGCCTTATAAAACGTAATTTTGGCTTTACATTCAGGGTTTAGTTCCTTATTGTCTTAAGTGCGGTTAGAAACATGATGAACTTTGTGTCTACAATTCGATACAAAAAGAAACCCGTTCATATCCATTTGGCCTTTCAATTTCTGAATGATTTATTTCTGTTTGAATATTCGATTAATCGATTAATTGTTCATATAATTGCAAAAATCCTCAATGGCAAGACAAAGAAACCAACGGGCAATCGATAATTGAAAACATTTTCTAGATTTTATAATTTTGATATTCAGTTGATCTCTTCTAAGCAAGCGTTACAAAAACTACAACTTTTTATTAGCAGAAGGCATGTAATTTATTGTAAAAATTTTTTTTAAATTATTAAATACTTGTTTTAAAATTTTTTAACTTGAAGTAACAATTTCGAGTCTATACGCAGGCACTTAATCAACAATAACGCGTTCTTTTTTCTATGCGGCATACAATTAAGTCGTTGTTGTTGTATAATTTTTTTATTTCTTATGGTTTTAATTTGATTTCTTTCCCTTCCATTCCATGACCGATTAAAAGAAAACTTTGCCTAGAAATGTTTTATTGCAGTTTCGTTTTCTTTTTTCTTAATTTTTTTTTTTACTGCAACTGATATGAGTCTTGAGAGTTGAGCTGTAGAATGTAGGCGATCATATACTCGTAACAGCCACACATTTAATCACGCTTATTATGTGCAACGTTTTAAAAACTCATTTATTATGAAATTATTGTAGGCAGAGTTGGTGTTGGTTGCAGCAGGTGAATTTCCTCAATTAATGTTTAAATTAATGTAAAAAATATATATGAAAACATAGATATGTACATGAGGGGAATTCGAAACGGGTGTAACACGTACTTGTGTTTGAAAATTGTAAAATACTGTTGTGGTTCTTTTTTTTCCTATGAAAAGTGCATTCCAACACCATCTTTGCAGGCATTACTGTTGACTACAATTTAATACGTTTTAAATAGTAGGCGTGGCATATATATTTCCGTGTAGGTATTCATTATTTTTGTTTGAAATTGAAGGCTTTATTTAAAACAATTCCAAAGCCAATTTAAATAAATATCCACAGTTTTGTTTTCCCATCATGTTTTTGTCCCATAGAAATCTTTGAATTTATTACTAAGGATTGATACAAACGACTTTCACAAGCTTTTAATGTACAAGCTTTTTGCAAATGACTGACACAAGTGGCTTTGAACTGATATAAGACTCAGACTGTATAGGGGTTCCATAAATACAGTCACACAGATAATTATAATTATACGAACCCCCCCCCTAAAAATTATTTTTTTTTTTAAGTAATGAACTTCTAATCTAAAATTTCTTTACATTAGCGTCTGTAACGACACATTTACTTAAATAAAGAAAAAAGATTCCCAAAATCTATGAATTTGTGACTACAGTTTGCTTAAAACCAATATGGCACCACAGAAAATTATACATACGACGTATATTTCGTATAAAATTTCTCTAAGGGTAGCCCCGTAGGGTATTGTGAATAAAAATCCTAGGACTACAGCCGTAGAAATACGAAATACCTCGGAAAGTGATCACAGTGTTATTGTGCATTCCGAAACAGTTCGAAGTGTTTTGAGAAAGAACGGTTTCCGCAGCCGAGTGCCGAGAAAAAAGTCACGATTGGAATTTGCCCAATAATATATGGAGGACAAGTCAACTGATTTTTGGGCGAATGTAATATTTAGTGATGAAAACAAATATAATTTGTTCGGCTGTGACGGAAAACAAAAAATTTGGCGCAAAAATCAATCGACTTGTCCATATATTATCATTTAAAAAAAAATGCTTTTTAGGCGGGTACGTATAATTATCTGTGTGACTGTACCTTTAAACTAAGCTTCTAGAGGGTTATTATCACTTTTTTGACATGATTTAGTTCCCATGGAATATTGGTTTAAAATTATGATTTGTGATGTGTATGAAAATAAATTTGAATTTGAAAACCCAAGACGCAATCCATACATTTTAGCAGAGCCACATTTGGCGTTAACAGAGCAAAATTTTCTCTTAACAGAACAAAATTTGCTCTTAACAGAGCACTGCTAGCTATTCAACTGTATCCATCTGAACAAGCTTACTTGTTTAGAAGCTAATTTTAGGACAAATACAAGGTCTATGAGTACCATATCATACGCAAAGGAAGGTTCCAAGGCCTCTTAATATAATCAGCAATAAGGTCACACATAAAGTGATATGGTATTGAGAAAATTGTCATTGAAAATAATAATTTTTTGTTTGAAAATTCTTTAGAAGATCAGTGGCCATTTTGAAACGTATGTATAAGAAATAGTACACCATACAGACTATATGCAAATGGTAGTCCAGAGGATCCTCTTTCGAACTGTGGTAGTGAGATATTAATGACCATAATGAGAATTAGATATTTAATGTCAATAGTCTGTAAAGTAGTATTGCCACTGTTAAATAGTTAACAGTGCTCTGTTAATAGCAAAGTTTACCCTGTTAGAGACAAGAAGTGACGCTGCTAAAAGTGTGGGTTTGCGTCTTTGGTTTTTAAATTCGAATTTATCTTCACACACGGATTAGTTTGTGAACAATTGTTGCCTTTACAGTCATGTTATGGACAATACATACTACATACATACATAATTGGTCATTACAACCCTTCAGTCAGGATTACGATCTAGTTTCTATATAACTTATGTTGTGTGTGTGTTAATTTTATCATGAGTGGTGGGACCTACAGGTTAAAGTCAACTCCGGACGACAGATTTTTGAGAGACTTTTCATGGCAATTTTATTTTACTCTCAGAGTTTTTGCCGGAAATCTGCTGAGAGGAAATCGCCGAAGAAATAATTTTTGTATTTTAGATTGATTTGGGTTCGAACCCTGGCTTTACGTCTAATTAGCCAACACACTAACTACTAGACTACGGCGATTTCATGTTATGGACAATACTAGTCGAAATCAAGAGTTTTTCAATAGGAGAGCAATACATAGCATAGGAGAACATTCCATAATGTTCAGAACTTTTCAAATCAAACACAACATTTTTCCTTGACATTTTTATACGTGATACGCTCATTATCTTAAATTACAAGGGCTTGCGTATTAAGGTATTCGAAACATACACTCTAATCATATTAATGTGTAGCCTGGTTAGCATTTGCGCCTCTTTTGATAAGAAGCTGTAATATTTTCCCTTAATTGGTGCCTTTTTTGAATGCCCACTCGAACTACATACTGGCAAAAATCTTACGATCAGTTTTTTAGTACAAATATTTTTATTCTATTTTTTTTATTCCGTTTGATCAAACGCAGGTTGGGTATTTGCAAAATCTCTGTTTATTACGTCTTATATTTTAATTAAGAAAATAAAAAATCTTTTGAATAATGCGCTCATGTTGTCAAAATCACTTGTCTGTCAGTCTGTCAGCGGATGTGAAACCAATTGAATTAGCCCGGTTAGATGTGTACATAAATGTAAATCGCATATGTCAAGTATAAACGTGACATTTTTCGTTGTTGTTGTTGTTGTTGTTATTGTTGAAATGTTAGAAACCCACTTGTTTACTTTCGATTTTAATTTGAAAAAAATTATTGCAATTACGCACTCAAATGAATGGGTGCCAGTCTGAAATCATTTAAGCGTTATCTCTCTGCCACTCTAATCACATACGGTTTCTTTCGTTTGTTTTTTTTTTGTGATTTGCTTGGCTAAAACACTTGCTTTTGCAACAAGTTGTGTGTTTAAATAAATTATGTGTTAATAGTTGCAACAACTATCATCGCCAGTTGTTGGTAACGAAACCACCCATCCATCCAACCATCCAACCATCCATTTGGAAACCAGCAGGCAGACACTCTTACAGTCGCATAACCAGTAACCAGTCTAGAGACTGTGTTACTTCTCTAATGGAAATTATTAAATTGATAAGATTCAAAGCACAAAATTAAAACAAAAACATGAAAAGAAAAAAACTTGTCATAGATATGAAATATTTCTTCTTTTTTTCTTCATGCTTTTTTCATGCTCTTAACTTGTTTTATTTGCAGCAATTTTGTTGTTTTTACTTCGATTTATTGGCGACCAATGCAAGTCGTTAAAATTTTACAATAAATTACATGCCTTCTGATACATAGAAAAAGTTGTAATTTTTGCAACGACTGCAACTGAGTATCAAAATTATAAAATCTAGAAAATGTTTTCAATTATCGATTGCCCGTTGGTTTCTTTGTCTTGGCATTGAGGATTTTTGCAATTATATGAACAATTAATCGATTAATCGAATATTCAAACAGAAATAAATCATTCAGAAAATTAAAGGTTAAATGAATATGGACGGGTTTCTTTTTGTATCGATGTAGATAAAAAGTTCATCACGTTTCTAATCGCTTTTGAGACAATAAGGAACTAAACCCTGAGTAATGTGTGTGAAAACATAAATTCGAATTTAAAAACCAAAGACGCAAACCCACACTTCTAGCAGAGCCACTTTCTCTTCTTTGCTATTAACAGAACACTGTTAACTGTTTAACAGTGGCAATAAGTAGATTAATCTTCTACTTTGCAATTATTGTAGACTATTAACATAAAATTTAATTCTCATTATGATCATTATTATTTGTGAACAAAAGTGGATGGTTGGTGGGAATGGATGTGATTATTCCAGCTATCCCACTATCACGGTTCGAAAGAGGACCCTCTAGACTACCATTTTCATATAGTCGGGTAGTCGGGGTGCTATTAACAGAGCACTGTTAACTATTTAACAGTGGCAATACTACTTTGCAGACTATTGACATAAAATATAATTCTCATTATGATCATTCATATTGTTACAGCTATTCCACTACCATGGTTCGAAAGAGGGCCCTCTTTAATACCATTTGTATGCAAGCTGTACGGTGTACTGTTTCTTATATGCTCTAAAATGGCCCCTGATCTTCTAGAGAATTTTCAAGCAAAAAATTGATATTTTCAAAGCCAATTTTCACAATACCATATCAATTTGTAAGTTACTATATTGTTAATTATTTTAAGAGGCCTTGGAACCTTCCTTTGAGTATGATATGGTACTCATAGACCTAGTGTATGTCCTAACATTAGCTCCTAAACTGCTAACAGGGCTCTGCTAAAGGCAAATTTTGTTCTGCTTAGAAAAAATTTTGCTCTGTTAACGCCAAATGTGGCGCTGCTAAAATTTATGGATTGAGTCTTGGATTTTCAAATTCGGATTTCTCTTCACACACATAATATTCATTCATATCTTTGATGCACATAAATCGGCATTATTCCTATCTTTTAATTCAAATCGCAATATTGCTCCTGTCAACAGTCAATCTGTTAATTGACTCAAAATATAAACAAGTTGTGTCCTTCAGTCTTTGTTTGTTTTTTACTTGAAAAACTTAACATAACACATGCTGTGGGAACTCTGCCCCTTCAATTTCAAGTAAACAAGTATTTTACTGGATTTCATTGTTGTCGCAAAAAGCTCTGGAAATGCCAGACGCGCTGTAGAAATCTCCACACCTAAAACAAATAAAATATTCACAATAAAATGCTGGGCGATTGGGATTGGAAAGTTTTAGAGAATGAGGAAGCAATGGCTGCAATGGTCACTTTGGTATATGAAAACTTTCGAAATATAGGTGACGCATTTGCTCACAATTGATCACAAATGCAATTGCAAGAAAACTTTGGCTTAGCATCAGCCAAACCAGTAGTTTTCTCGGAATGCATTGGCGCTAAAGTTTGCAAAGTTAAGCTGGGGTTGTGAGTCAATAAACATGTCATGACAATCTTTTTTTTTTTTGGAATGCACCCGGCATAATCCTTCAAAGGGGTTACATACATACATACATACATACATACGTACATATGTATATGAGAAGAACATGCCCTGAACTCAGCTAAAATAGAGTAAAACTAGCAATGGTGAATGAAAATCTGGAAAATACTACGGCATTTGGTTAAGAAATAAGTTTGTTTGCAAGGGCTTGTACAATGTTACACGTACAATATGTGGTTTTCATGCAAAAACCAACTTTGCTGCTTTTCAGTTGCTTTCCTTACTTCGCTCTTTTATATATTCATGAGCGATGCATCGGGAAGAGTTGTTGTGTTGCTTATGAAACAATATCTGTCGCCGTAGTCTACTAGGTAGTGTGTTGGCTTATTAGACGTAAGGCCACGGTTCAAACCCCAAGTCAGACACCTCCAACAAAATGAAATATGAAAAAATTATTCTTTGGCGACTTCCTCTCACAAAATTTCTGGCAAGAACTTTGAGAGGAAATAAAAATTGCCGTGAAAAGCTTCTCAAAAAAATCTGTCGTTCAATGTCGTCTTTAAGCTGTAGGTTCCGCCACTCGTGTATAAAAATTAACGCACATAACATAAGTGGTGTGGGAAGCTAGGTCCATAATCCTGACTAAGGGGTTTTAATAATCAATTATGCGTGTATCTGGCTGTTATATTTCCTCTCAGCTGTTGTTCGTTTATATTCTTTATTGCCATTTTGGGATTGTACTTTATTCCTGGTAAAAATAATAAAAAAAATTTAGAAAATATTGAAAATGTGGTATGTTGCTATTATTTCTTTCAACACTGTAAATTTATTCATTTATTAATTACACACAGTTACTAAAGTATACATACGGTTAAAAAATTGCCGAAATTTTTTAACTAATCTGTTTTCGTTGAAAATCTTTATAGTTTCCTTGATTTTAAGACGATCTTTTGCATTTGTTAAAAAATTTCTAAAATAGAACTGAATTGTGGCCCTGCACAGGCCCACAAAAGTATACATCCGATTTACAAATTTCACAAATTTCTGAACCAAAGCAAAAGACCGTCTTAAAGTCGAAGAAATATGTCAGACAATTATAAAGATTTTCAATGAAAACGGATTAGTTAAAAAATTTTCTGAAATTTGTTATCCGTATGTATAATTTTGTGGCTGAGTGTACAATACAATTACAAATTATATTCTAATCATATACGAGCTGAGTAACTTGACCATATGCTTGGTGTAGTGTCACAGACCAGAGTCCCTGGTGGGAATCGAACCCACGACTCTCACGCTAATAGTCTAGCACACTATCCACTAGACTACCAGGGCACCCATAAATTTATTTATTTTTACATCTTTCACAAGAATTTTTGTTTAAAATTTATTTGCATTTCTAAAACAAAGTCACACTATTTGTTGTTATTGCAGTTGTCATTTGTAAAGTTATTACTTGTCACATAATATTAGAGTCTTAGTGTGATTGTCATAAAAACATAAACAATGAAATGTGAAAACATACATACAATGTATGCACGAGTGTATTTGCATTTGTACTTCTCTTGAAATTTCTCTTTTCCTTTTTACCTACGTGAAGTAACTGAACTGAACCCGCCCGCCTAATCTTATCCACTAATGCTTCAGGTGCTAATTTTTTCTCTCTCACTTTTTTTCAATACTCGTAATAGTAATACAGATTAAAAAATTTCATTACGGCTATTTTATGCATTTGTTGTTATTACTTTTTGACCTGTTGTAGGCTTAAATGCCGAGTGAATAAAATTTCCTTTGTATTATGCGAGTGTTAAAAGAGCATTTTTTCCGCTTTAGATACCTTCATGCAGGATGTTATGAGGATTATTACGTTTCTTTCCTTTTACTATTTCTCCTTTCCTTTATCAGCAGTTTTGTTTTCTTTGTTTTCACTGCAAGTGCCACGAGTTTTAAAAACACGTTAAAATTTACATGAATTCAGGTGTCATTGATTAGTTTGAGGTAAATTGTTCTTAAGATTTTCGTCATTTTCAGTTTTTAAGCATTTTTCTTTTGGAACGGTTGTGTTGTGTTAACAAATATTAAGAAAAAAGAAAATAAAATATTTTGAAAAAAAGAAAAATTGAAATTACTTCGTTGAATACTAAACATTTTGGAGAAATATTTTGAATTAAAAATTAATTTTATTTTTTTAAGTGAATTTAAAAAAGTTCCTTCGAAAAAAATTTCGTGACTGTCCTTTAAAATTGCAAAATATTTCATAAAGGTGAGTGCTAATTAATACTATGTTAAGACATGCACGTATATTGAGAAAATCGCAATAAACGGCATAATTGATCTCAATATTTCATATAAAATGTCAAGTAATTATTGCCCAATAAATTCATAAATTGTTACAATATTGATTAAAACTTCAAATACAGCACTGTCATAAGTACGTTCAGTGAGCATATTACTATTTTCCGAACACTTACTATTGATATTTGACAACTCAAATGTCAACAACAAACAAAAACAAAACAGCGACAATCAAAAAATGGAAGGTCAGCAGAAAGGTTTCTTTTCTGCAAGCTATGCAGTATTATGAAATTTTTCGTTCTCCTTCTGAGAGAAGCCACTATGGAGTCAGAAATATTCCCTGCTAACCGCAACAGCTCGGCGTTTCGGTTAATCATTAGTAAGACCTTTTCCAATCTTAAATTGTTTTCCATGTTTTATCAAATTTCTTTGGCACTAATTTTCGCGATTACATTAAAAGCAATGTTGTTGAAACAATCAGCTGTTGTGTTTACCAGCTGTCAAATAAATTTTGTGTCTGAACACTAAAAATATTATTATCAATGAACCGAATATTAATTCAATAAAAGTACATGTCTGAACATATGTGGTATAAGAAGTGCAGATTTTCTGCACACTTTAAACATATATTTTCTAATTCGAATAAAAAAATGATATCCTATCTACTTTGTCAATACTACACATGTTTTTAGTTTCTCTAATAAACGGAGTATAAGGTAACCATGTTCGTTACAGTCATTTGGATTTAACAAATCCATGGAGCATCTTCTTTGCTTCTCATTAAAACTGTTTATCCTAGATTGATAAGTGCCAATGAACCTATTCTTGTGTCTAAAATGGTAGAGCAGCTCTCTTGCTAAGTGTTCCACAGGAATTTAAGAAACTAACGATTTGTTTGGCATCTCTGCATATCAACATTTAAGAAGACAGATTGGTTACTAAAACAAAATTGCCTTGAAAAGTTTGTCAAAAAATTTGTCGTTCGGAGTCGACTTTAAACTCACCGACAAATTTACACGCACAACATAAGTGATGTGAGAAACTGGGTCTGAACCTTAACTGAAGGGTTGTACTGATTCGCTACTACACACGGTTAACAATATTGAAGAAATTGAGTAAAATACTCTTGAATTTTTCGTCATCCCTTATATTCGTTAACCAACTCGTTGCTATATACATATATCTGTTGTACAATTGGTCAATTCGACCTCCGGGTACTATACTTGTCTTAATTGACAAGTACACCTCCTCTAACCTACATATGTCTGTCCTCTGGGCCATGAGGATATTGTAATAGAGAAGTCTTCAGC
Source organism: Sarcophaga variegata (assembly GCA_932273835.1). Taxonomy (NCBI): domain Eukaryota; kingdom Metazoa; phylum Arthropoda; class Insecta; order Diptera; family Sarcophagidae; genus Sarcophaga; species Sarcophaga variegata. Next base: position 110,486,737 of record OW026362.1, on the reverse strand, counting down.
GATTTTCCCTGACGACTTGCGGATTTTCCAACCGCCAACCCTTCAGTCAAGATTATGAACCTAGTTTCTCCCACGACTTGTATTGTGTGCGTTAATTTTATACATGAGTGGCGGGACCTACAGTTTAAAGTCACGACAGATTTTTGAGAAACTTTTCATGGCAATTTTATTTGCTCTCGGAGTTTTTGCCAGAAATCTGCTGAGAGGAAGTCGCCAAAGAAATATTTTTCCATGTTTCGTTTTGATGTCTGACCTGGGGTTTGAACCGTGGCCTTTATAAAGGGTCCGCCAAATAGCTTTTTTTTGAAAATGTTTAAAAAAAAAACTACTGAATATTTTCTCAAATTTCTTTTTTATTTGAAAGTACAATCCTATTGGTTAATAATGGAAAATAATTTCATTCAAATGGCTGTCTCGGCTGGCCATGCGGTAGCCTACACGATCGGTCTAATTTTTAAGCACATTATCGATTGTGTGCAGCCGTATTTCACCAATGGCTGACGAATATTAAAGCGTCAATTGTCTCTGGCTTGTCAGCGTAACACTTATCTTTGACGGCACCCAACGGTGTCAAATCGCATCTCCGAGCTGGTCAAACGACATCAGCTCTGCGGCTGATAATGCGATCTTCAAAAAACAAGGCGCAAAACATCGAGTGTAGCTTCGGCTGTGTGGCACGCAGCGCCGTCCTGTTGAAACCAAATGTTGCCAAAATCCTCCTCTTCAATTTTTGTGAACAAAAATTTGTTCAACATGGCCCGACAACGATCGCCATTGACTGTAACGGCCACTCATTGCTCATTTTCGAAGAAAAATAGCCCAATTATGTCTCTGGACTAATATCCGCACCAAACAGTGACTCGTTTTGGGTGCGTCGGCTTTTCAATGTATGCGTGCGGGTTTTCTGTGGCCCAAATGCGACAATTTTGCTTGTTTACATACCCGCCAAGATCAAAATGAGCTTCATCTGAAAAGATGATTTTTTTGCCAAAATCGGCATCTTCTGTAAGTCGATCGCAGGCCCACTTAGCGAAGCGAAAACGCATTGGATGATCAATTGGCTTCAACACCTGAACCAATTGGACTTTGTATGGCGTCATACCAAGGTCTTTATGCAAAATTCGTCTCAATGATGTCTCCGAAATTTTCAATTGTTGAGAACGACGGTGAATTGATGTTGATGGCGCTTCACGCACACTTTCTGCCACAGCAGCAATATTCTTGGGTGTACGCACTGTTTTTGGCTTTTCACGCTTTGGTTTATCGGTGAGGATGCCAGTTTCTTTCACTTTTTTCACAAGATAACGAACATATGGAGCTGACGGTGCTTCTCTTCTTCCAAAATCCGTGCGCAATTTTCGCACACATTCTGCAACATTACCATGATTTTCAAAGTAATGTCGCAATATTTCCCAACGTTGTTCAAGCGTATATACAACCATATTCGTTCAGCGGAAGGATAAAACTAATTATCTGTCAAATTAGACATGAGCTAAGTGTTACCATTCAAGAAAAAAGCACTAATTGAAAAAAAAAACGTTAGATGGCGGACCCATTAGGTCTAATAAGCCAACACACTACCAACTAGACTACGACAACTTCGGAAGTAGAGAATACTCTACAGATTCTTCTTCGTAATTAGGATCGAGATCTTGTATTGTGGATGGGATCTTATGTATTCTCACTAGTTTCCTTAGGAGTGCTGTACGGCTTCACTAATGACCTCAAAGTTAAATACTTATACGTTTAATGACGACTACCCATGCAATATGGCCAACCGTTGGAGAAGTATTAGAGAAGATTTTAGTTTTTCTTTTTATTCTTCTGGCTACTGATGATACGTATATTTTCTTTTAAGATCCTGCACAGTGGATTTGATAAGCGGCAACAGAATTGGCTGGTTTCGCGGTAGACATAAAAAATGTATGTACGGATCTTATGGTTTGCGAGTGCTTTCTCCAAATGATGAGTCTCGCTTATACATATCTCTTCTGCATATGTCTTAATTCAGATATCAGGTCTTGATAGTTAACAATAAAAGTAAAGTATGAGGTTTATATGAAACTCTCAAGTGTGCTTAGGACATCCACTTCAACGCATTTTTGCTTTGCACACTGTTCAGTTTTTGTAACTTTTTTGGCATAGTTTTGAGCTGTTTCAGCTACGCAGTCGTTATCAGCTGAATCCTAAACAAACTTCATTTATCAGTGGCGGTCTTTAGCAAGAAATTATGTTTTTTTCTTATCCTTTAGGTAGTAAAATATGTATCTATGGATAGGCATATCTGTACCTGTATGGCTGTTTCAAACGAATGCTGTTTTATTTTAAAGTTCTAATCGATATTGTTTCAAATTATCACTCAAAAATATTTGTTCAATCATTTAAAAGATATGATATCCTACTATGTATATTTATATTCCTATAGTCTTAAATCTAATTGTTGCTTGCGCTTTGACAACAGAAGTTTTTTCCCACTTGTAGATTTATACTCTACAAGTTGAGGTATAACGTTAATATGCGGACTTCTTGGGGACGATTGCTGTAGGTGAAGGTATAGTACTGGCCATTATATAGTCACCTAGCAGCAACTCGTTTCCTTGCCGTTCGCATCTTGAGTTTAAATCAAATGTCCACAAACAATACTCCTTCTTTCCACCTTCCTATAACCTATTTTCCTAAACCTGCACAATGCACTGCATGAGTAGGGGCCATCCCCTGAGTGCTGGTTCCACCCAAAAAAAAAAAAAAAAATATGATATCACTGAGAGAGTCGAGGGGCCTAGTTAAATTGTTACTAAATTAAATTTGTTATTAAATTTCCTCGTTTCATTTGAATTTCTTTACAAGTTGTCGTTTAACATGAAATGGAAACACCATCTACCATTTACTTTTTTCCTTTCTTCGCTTTCCGATATTTATTGTCTGTTTTTCTATGGCATGTCTTGCATTGTCTTTCCATGACCTGGCCTATTATGATATGTATTTATCGCAGCATATCATGAGATTCACTTTATTCCGTTTATCGCATTGCATTTCATTCACTTAAAATTTTTCATTTAATTTCGTTTTAATATTTTCATTTTTTTTTTTCTTCATAATCTTTAATACAAAAATCGTGACCGTGCACTTCACAATTTGATGAGAAATTTTTTTTTTTTTGTATGATTTTCGTTTTGAAAATATTTTCTTTGTTTATGAAACTTTACACTTTTCATTGCAATCAGAGTGCAATCACAAAAGAAATTGCATAAAAAAAATAGCGGGAAATTTTTATTAAATCACAGATTATATAAAATTGTTTTTTGTTTTTGTTTTTATTAAATATAGAGGTTAGGAAGTTTACGGAACAAAATTTTATTTCAGCCTCATATTTGCTGACAACTTTTCCGCCATGTGTTGTTGCCAAAAGCTTGGAAGCGTGTAACACTGAAATATAGATCATAATTGATCTAAACTTCATGACAAATCTTTTAAAAAAGATCAACTGATGGTATATGTATGTTCCCAAACCTACCAAATAAACAGAAAAATCTTCTTGAACGCCAAGTCGTGCTTGTCCTGTGTATGTGCTCTGGCTCACCGCAATTCCATCACGGCTGTTTTCGCTTGAAATTGGCCCATTTTTTTGTTACCAGTGCCCTCATTGCTATACGCTTCAGAAGGGAATCGATTTTGTCAGCATTGATCCTTTAGTTTGACCTTAAAGAGTCTATGAGTGTGAAGAGAAATTCCAAGTTGCAAATCCAAGACGCAATCCATAATTTTTAGCACAGTCACATTTGGCGTTAACAGAGCAAAATTTCCTCTTAACAGAACAAAATTTGCCCTTAGCAGAGCACTGTTAGCTGTTTAACGGTATCAATCTGAACAAATTCACTTGTTTAGGAGCTAATTTTGAGAAATACCTATGAGTACAATACTATATGCAAAGGAATGTTCTAAGGCCTCTTAATATAATCAGCAAGAAGGTCACATATAAAGTGATATGGTATTGAGAAAACTGGCTTTGAAAATATCAATTTTTTGCTTGAAAATTGTCTAGAAAATCAATGGTCATTTTGGAACACATAAGAAATAGTACACCTATATGTTTCGCCTGTGATTGATCTATACTCCATTCTTGACGGCTACATTGTGGTTTAATTTCCAAACGATTATCACATGCCCAAATGCCTACTTTGCAGACTTTAGGGGATTTTCTATACCCATTATGTGGGATTTCGAATTCGTTATAATGCCTCCTAAAGGCTAAAAGTTGGTTACGTCGCCTATTGATTTGAAATGTCCTGGATCATTTATTTATACTTAACACTTTTATTTTCCATGTATTTATTTTTAAACCCATCGTGTATCTGGCTTTGATTACATAGGCTGTCTTCCAAAATGTTATTTTGTGTTTGAACAAAGTATCGTATTTCATAATGTCGCTGTACAAAATATATACAATGTATTCTATTTCAAAACGTCGTCAATGTGTATTTTTAACGCAGTCAAAAAGCAATCAGGCATCGGATTTATAGTTACTTTGCATATCTACATAGTTTATATACAGTAGTAGAACTGCATACAAACTTTGTATTGATACATTTTGGAAGGCAGCCATACTTCAATCAAGTAACAAGCCTTTACGCTATTCTGCGAGGACTATGTCCAAAATAATGTTGTAGAGCAATGTAAATATAATAACATTTCAAGAACACCTTTACATACCAATAGAGATTCCCCAAATATCTATAAGCTGTTCATGTGGTTGCTGCCTAATTCTGATAAAAATGTTAGGAACACTTATTCCTACTCCACAGTTGCATTACACAAAACATTCTTAGGGCCATTATTACAACTTTCCGTTAAAGTTGGGTTTTGTTAAAGGTAACTTTAGCTAAAGTGAACTTTAAAGTCACCTTTAATTTCTTAGAATTGTAAAGATTCAGTGTTTCTAAAGGGTGTTTTTTATAGAAGCATAGAACTTTAAGTTGCAATAAAACAACGATGGATTATTCGATTGACATGAATTTTATTTATCCGAAAGATAATCTTGTGGCATTACATTTTAAATATGATTTCTGGCATATGACCGCCACGGCTGGCGCGAATGTAGTCTAATCTGGACGTCCAATTTTCGATGACTTTTTCCAACATTTGTGGCCGTATATCGGCAATAATACGGCGAATGTTGTCTTCCAAATGGCCAATGACTTTACATAGCCCCACAGAAAGTAGTCTATCGGTGTTAAATCACTAGATCTTGGAGGCCAATTCACAGGTCCGAAACGTGAAATTAGGCGGTCACCAAACGTGTCTTTCAATAAATCTATTGCGGCACGAGCTGTGTGACATGTTGCGTCGTCTTGTTGAAACCACATCTCCTGGAGAATCATGGTTATTCAATTCAGGAATGAAAAAGTTTGTAATCATGGCTCTATACCGATCACCATTGACTGTAACGTTCTGGCCAACATCGTTTTTGAAAAAGTACGGACCAATGATTCCACCAGCCCATAAATCGCGCCAAACAGTCAGTTTTTCTAGATGTAACGGTGTTTCCACATACACTTGAGGATTACCTTCACTCCAAATGCGGCAGTTTTGTTTGTTGACGTAGCCATTCAACCAGAAGTGCGCTTTATCGCTAAACAAAATTCGCATATGAAAATCGGGAACAACGGCAATCTCGTTTTGGGCCCATTCGACGAATCTTCGCCTTACTTGATGATCGTTTGGCTTCAAATCTTACACGATTTGGATTTTGTAAGCACGCAAACCAAGATCCTTCCGCAAAATCTTCCATAAAGTGGATGGACACAGATCCAATTCCAGATGGACTCATTCGGGTCTTCCTCAATGCTACGCTCTACAGCAGCAATAGCTTCTTCTGTACGCACCGTACAGCGTCTCTGGGGATGCGAGTTATCAATAAGAGTAAACGTGGTGCGAAAACGTTCCATGGTTAATCGAATTAACTGCTCTGATGCACAATTTTATCGACGATAAAATGGACGTAGTGCGCGATACGTTTTCCGCACAGAACCATTATTTTCGAAATAAAATTGCATTATTTGCAAGCGTTGTTCAGGCGTGAGTCTATTCATGATGAATTGCCAAACCAAACTGAGAATAAATCACTTGACAGCTGTTAAATCGATCGCCATCTTGAAAAGTAATGCCAACTTAAAGTTCTATACCTCTATAAAAAATACCCTTTATTACAAAACTCTTTTGTTTTTAAATAATTTGTATCGTTACAATCCATATGTTATACTATAAATACCTTCCATGTCTTTGGTAGGTGACAACTGTTATAATACTTAAATGATTTGAAAGAAATTACGTTGTATTTTCCCATGAAAATTAAAATTACCGTTTAAAGCATAGACAACACTAATCATTAATTCTTTGTTTTTTTTTTCTTCTCTTTCTTTACATTCGCTTTTTGCAGAAATCTTATAGCCAAAAGTAAAAGTCATTCATCTATCGTTGCTCCCCCTCCACCTGGTGGTATAGCAATTGGCATTGGTCCGCAATTACCTCCATTAACGGGTGGTTTTATTAAATTACGTCATGTAGAAACGACATCTAAGCATCAGCAACAGCAGCAAAGGCAAGACGAACAAAAAGAATTTTCATCTGCTATACAAAGTAAAGCAAACGAAGTAGAAAAAGAAAAAGAAGAAGGGGACAAAAACAAACATACACAAGAACAGCAAGAGGAAATTAAACAACCCACTGCTTTACCGGCATTTTTACAAGGCGGCCTAAGGCGCAGTCAAACGCAAGTAAGTATTTGTTTCGGGGGGAATTTTTATTTGTTTTATGAATAATAATACGTTTTTAATTCAAGGTCATGGGTCCCGATCAACGTTCCATATCTAAAACCGGCTCTATAGCCGATCGTTTGGCTGCTTTACAAAAAAGTGGTGAGGATGACTGGAAGAGACGCCTTTCCAAGCGTGATGATATCGATGAAATAAAACGTGAAAATTTTGTTAATGTAAGTACAAAACAAACAATAACAAACGCTTTATAATCACAAATAATTTTCTCCGTTACTACCGTCCTTCCTTCATTTAAAGTATTTACTTTCGTTTTCCTTAATTATCTCAAATTACATTTAATTATACGCACTTGTTGTTACAAAAAACAAACAAAGAGAAAAAAAACTTTAAATTGTTATTGTTGTTGCACACTCCACTCCACCCAGCGTGCGGTTTTCATTGAGTGTTTCATTGTTATATTCACACCTTGAGTTTTATTACAAATGTGCGGAAGAAGAGGGTTTTTTTTTATTGCTCATTTGTTTCTTTCTTTTTTACTTACACACTCTCTCTCTCTAACAAAAGGAGGGAGACGAGACTGACTAATATAATCTCTTTCTCTTGAAATTATATAATATTTAGTAAGTTTTCTTAGTTGTATTGTATGTTGATTTGTTGTATTTATTTGTCTTTATTTCTCTTGCCATTGTTGTTGTTGTTGGTTTTTTAATTGTGCAAAAGTGTAAAAAATTGTAGGTTTTCCTCACGCGTGTCGTAATTTGAGTCATCATCGTACGTATATATTTTTTTTATTTTCATGTTTGTAATTACACATATGTACGTATATTTGTGATTGTTGTTGTTTTCATATGTTAAAATAAGTGTATTGTTTCACACAAAAATTTCCTTTATAATTAAAAAAAATTACAAAAGTGGCAGCAAATTAAATTCATTTATTCGTTGACAAATTTTTAGTTGTAACGGAAATATTTATTTAATCATACAACAGAGAGTTAGTTGTGCCATATTATCTGCTAATTAGGACAGAAAATAAAATTTTCCACTGTTGTTGTTGTTGTCGTTTTTTAATTGAATTTTAAATACATTCCATAATACTTTATATACGTTTTATAATTCGATTGTTGTCGCAGTACCGCCATAAGAAATTGTTTAATTATAACAATTTTTCTTTGATCATATGCATTTTATATACATATGAAGCTGATAATTTTTTGATAACAATTCTTAACTTTTCAAAAGCATTTAGTGTGATCCAATGCACTTATTCAATTAATACATTTTACTAAAGGGATCTCTTACAAAAATAATATATTCCTTTTTCTTTATCCATGTATTTTATGATAAAAAATTGGCAAGTCCAAAAAAAGTTGCCATGGCCATGAAATCGTCCTAGTCTAGTAGGTAGTGTGTTGGCTTATCAGACGTAAGGCCCGGGTCCAAACTACACGTCAACTTCCTCTCAGTAGATTTCTAGCAAAAACTCTGAGTGTAAATAAAAATTGCCATGAAAATTTTTTCAAAAATCTGTCATTCGGAGTTGACTTTAAATTGTAGGTCCCGCCACTCATTTATAAAAATTAAAACACACAACATAAGTCGTGTGAGAAACTAGGTCAATAATCCTGACTGAAGGCTTGTAATGACCAATTATGTATACACTGGTGGCCAAAACTAAAGCAACTGACATTACACTTTGATATTTTAGCAAATATGTTCCGCTAAAAAGGTTAAAACTGGATGATTTTTGGTTTTTATGTTTACACATTATTCAGACTAAACGTAAAATTATAATCAATTTGCTTAAAATATTGCTTTTCTTTCAAAATAACGAAATAACCCTAAAATTCTAGTGGTCAAAACTAAAGCAACTTTCGTACTTCTGTAACAAAACTCAAAAATTAAATTAATAGTCAATAGCGTAACCTTTATTTTTAATGACGGCAGCACATCCACGGGTGTTTATTTGTCCCTAAATCCCTTTTTATTTTGCGGTCAACTATGCTCCAAAGGTTTTCAGTAGGGTTAAGGTCTATCGATTAACCTAGCCAGCCGAGAACAATTACTTTTGATTGACTCAACCATCCCTTAACACATTTTGAAGCATGATTTGGGTCATTGTCATGTTGGAAAACCCCAACCATGCGAATGTGAAACCAATTGAATTAGCCCGGTTATATGTGTAAATGTAAATCCTATTGTGTAAATTGCCAAGGGCACTCTAGAAGTATAGTATACGAAATATTCCCAGAGGTGTATAAGCGTCCATAATTAATTCGGTATTTCGACTTCAATATTCTTGAAAAATATTTTTTTATAAAAACAATATATTTATACGATTAACAATCAAACAATTTTAAATTGAGCAAAGAATATATGTTTCTTTGATGCAAAATCTTGTATTTTTCATACCATATAGTTGCCATGGTATTTTACACAATAAGCCTGAAAATTATTAACGATTTCCGTACGGTACTGACAGACTGTGTAAAGCATTACTTGTACTTACCAGAATTTTGGACAAGTAATATCCTAAAAGATAATTTCCAGTAATTTCATTGCATCATTCATTCGCTACTTTTTATGGCGGCAAGAATGGTATTTAAAATGAATATTACAAAAAAATAACGGTTTTTCAATCTCTTTAAATCTGTTATTATGTTGGCAATGCCTATCATCGAATTGCTAAGAGACATTATCATAATAAATTTCACAATTTTTAAAAGTATTTTTTTTTCGATATCACTGAAGGCAATTTCTCTAGGCAATTTACAGTGATCTTTTGTTGAAACAAACATTACAAGTAAAATTTTAAAGCATACTCTTAGGCTTTAAATAAAACTGTTAGGTTTTCTCAATAGTTTTGCTTTGTAAATTGGTTGTTTGTTGTTTTGTATTTAAACAGATTTCACTCTCTTTTTTTTATTATAAAGGGTGTTTTTTATAGAGGTATAGAACTTTAAGTTGGCATTACTTTTCAAGATGGCGACCGATTTAACAGCTGTCAAGTGATTTATTATCAGTTTGGTTTGGCAATTCATCATGAATAGACTCACGCCTGAACAACGCTTGCAAATAATGCAATTTTATTTCGAAAATAATGGTTCTGTGCGGAAAACGTATCGCGCACTACGTCCATTTTATCGTCGACAAAATCGTCCATCAGAGCAGTTAATTCGATTAACCATGGAACGTTTTCGCACCACTCTTACTCTTATTGATAACTCGCATCCCCAGAGACGCTGTACGGTGCGTACAGAAGAAGCTATTGCTGCTGTAGAGCGTAGCATTGAGGAAGACCCGAATGAGTCCATTCGCCATCGAACACAGGAATTGGATCTGTGTCCATCCACATTATGGAAGATTTTGTGGAAGGATCTTGGTTTGCGTGCTTACAAAATCCAACTCGTGCAAGATTTGAAGCCAAACGATCATCAAGTAAGGCGTAGATTCGTCGAATGGGCCCAAAACGAGATTACCGTTGTTCCCGATTTTCATATGCGAATTTTGTTTAGCGATTAAGCGCACTTCTTGTTGAATGGCTACGTCAACAAACAAAACTGCCGCATTTGGAGTGAAAGTAATCCTCAAGTGTATGTGGAAACACCGTTACATCCAGAAAAACTGACTGTTTGGTGCGCTTTATGGGCTGGTGGAATCATTGGTCCGTACTTTTTCAAAAACGATGGTGGCCAGAACGTTACAGTCAATTTCATTCCTGAATTGAATAACCATGATGTCCAGGAGATGTGGTTTCAACAAGACGGCGCAACATGTCACACAGCTCGTGCCACAATAGATTTATTGAAAGACAGGTTTGGTGACCGCCTAATTTCAGGTTTTGGACCTGTGAATTGGCCTCCAAGATCTTGTGATTTAACACCGCTAGACTACTTTCTGTGGGGCTATGTAAAGTCATTGGCCATTTGGAAGACAACATTCGCCGTATTATTGCCGATATACGGCCACAAATGTTGGAAAAAGTCATCGAAAATTGGACGTCCAGATTAGACTACATTCGCGCCAGCCGTGGCGGTCATATGCCAGAAATCATATTTAAAATGTAATGCCACAAGATTATCTTTCGGATAAATAAAATTCATGTCAATCGAATAATCCATCGTTGTTTTATTGCAACTTAAAGTTCTATACACCCTTTATGTATGTACGTATTTATGAATTCATCAAGAATTGTTTTGTTTTGCTCCAAATTTCCTTTTAAATGGAAATATTAAATATTTTTTAAACATAATTGTTAACGTTAATCTATAAATTATTCATAACATGGTGGGTATGGTAATGAATAACAATTGAATTGAAGCCTTTTATGTATTCTTGAGTCGAAAATAAAAATACTTTTAACTTTCTTTAGCAATTATTTAAAAGGCATTTTAATGTATTTCTTTAATTCTTTTTTTTTTAAAGAAGTAATAAATATTGATCTTTGCAAAGTATTTTCTTGTTATTAACGGTTATAAATTAATTGTCTTTGAAAAGTAAAATGTTTTTCAGTAGTTTCTTGAACTTTTAATCACTTTTATTGATAACAAAAAAAAAAGAAGTATTTTTAAGCCTCTTGCTTTTGCAAAATCATAATTTACGATATTGTGATCTTTTTTCTTTTTTTATTGTTTTTATTTTTAGTCTTCTTCTTTCTATAATGCCACACTCTACTTAATGTATTTTTAATTGGCCAACAGCCAGGCAGACACCTTTTAAAAGGTACTTACTTTGTGCTTACACAACTTAACAGAGTGTTAAATGTTTGTTCAGGCTACACTAAAGGAAATTAATTTAAACCCATGTAGTAAACAACATGACTGTACACAGTTTTTTTTTTTTTTAAGTATTTTCTTAACAATAGTTTTCCATAAATTGTTAACATTAAAATTGTTTTGTAATATTTACTTGGGCTGTAATTAAATTCCTTCTACTATAACATCTCTTTTTTTTGTTTTTTTGTTACTTCATTTAATGACTTGAGATTTTTTGTAAACACTTAAAACAAAAATGCAATTGTAGTTACTTAAATTTCCAACCTTTTTGTTGTATGATTTTTCTTTTGATTTCATTTTCATTGTTGGTGAGTCTTTTTGTTTTATTTTATAATTTTCCGCCAGCCACATAATTATAAACATATTTGTGTGGTTAAATTAGAAATATTTTATACAGTTTATAAGCCGACAGCCAGTAACTGTAGTTTCCACAATTATGTTGTACTCTAGTTTTACTTTTATTACATGAGTTTGTCTTTGGTTTTGCAAAAACAGGCTTCCGCTGTAATGCTTTTGGCATTTGTCCCACAATTATTGGCTTCCATATGTCCAATGTTTTCCCAAATGTATGAACGAATGATGGTCAGTTAGTCAATTGTCGTCTAGAGGCATAAATTTTAAATTTATTGCTTTAATGCTTTTTACTTTAATGGTTGACACTTTGAGGTCTTCCAAAGAGAGCAGTAGAATAAGTACGTGTTTGTTGTTTTCAAGTTGAAAATGGCAATAAATTCATGACCTAATTTGTTTTTATAAGAAGATGTAAAGTTTGAAAACATATTTTATTCTTAAGTGCAAGTTATTTTAACTTTACAAACTTCTGTTTTTAGAGCGCAATTTAAACATTCGAATCTACCCTAAGAAAACAACCCGACATCCAATCGTTTCAGAATCATTTTAAATTTTTATTTCACTATCTTTGTGTCCTTGAAAAGCAGCGAATGCAAATATCGACGCGAACAAATACAGCAATTTCTAATATTTAAACTATTTTTACGTTTTTACCTTTTAAAAACGTTTAAAATCTGAGCTTGTAGATTGCAAATAAAATAAAAATAAATTTGTGTATAATTTTAATTAAAATTCGCACAATTCTGTGTGCCACTGTTCCCAACTTAATGTAAACAACAACAATTGCTTTTCTTTGTTATTCCTCTGTTTTTTACCCTTTGAATAAAAAAAATAACAATTACTAGACAATTATTCGACAGATCTTTGTAACGGAGAAGTCGCCGTAGTCTAGTAGGTAGTGTGTAGGCTTATTAGACGTAAAGCCAGGGTTCGAGCCCCAGGCCAGACATTAAGACTAAATACAAAAAAGTAATTCTTCGGCGACTTTCTTTCAGCAGATTTCTGGCAAAAACTCTGAGAATAAATAAAATAGCCATGAAAAAGTTTCGTAAAAAATCTGTCGTTCGGAGTCGACTTTAAACTGTAGACTCATGTATAAAATTAATACACACAACATAAGTGGTTAGAGAAACTAGGACGTTGTACAATTGGTCAATTCGGGTACTGTATTTGTCTTAATTGACAAGTACACGTCCTCTAACCTAACCTAACCTAAACTTGTAACGGAGATCTTCTCTCTCTTCAAACACACCGCCTCTTCACACAAGACTGACTGAACTTCACCAACTCAGTCACCTACTTTGCCTTGCCTTTTACATGGCAGAGTAAACAGTCTGATGAATGTTCTTGTTCGCCTTCTCGAAATCTATATGAATGTAAACATCGTTTTTTACATTGTAGTGTTGTTGGTGTATTTTTTGTTTACTTGGTTATCATTATTCGCACGATTCTGTATGCCACTGCTCACAACTTTATGTAAACAACAACAATTGCTTTGTTTGTTGTTCCTCTGTTTACACCCTGTACATAAACAACCTCAATTATTAGACAATTGTTGGACAGATCTTTGTAACGAAAATCTTCAAACCACGATTAATTTCTTCAAACATACCGCGTCTTCACACAAGACAAACTGAACTTCACTAACTACGGTCGCCTGCTTTGCTTTGCCTTTTAAGGGTCCGCCAAATAACTTTTTTTTTTATGGAAAATGCTTTAAAAAACTGCTGAATATTTTCTCAAATTTCTTTTTTTATTTGAAAGTACAATCCTTTCGGTTAATAATGGAAAATAATTTCATTCAAATGGCTGCCTCGGCTGGCCATGCAGTAGCCTACACGATCGGTCCAATTTTTAAGCACATTATATCGATTGTGTGCAGCTGTATTTCACCAATGGCTTCACGAATATTGTCCTTTAAAGCGTCAATTGTCTCTGGCTGGTCGGCGTAACACTTATCTTTGACGGCACTCCACAAATAATAGTCCAACGGTGTCAAATCGCAGCTCCGAGGTGGCCAAACGACATCAGCTCTGCGGCTGATAATGCGATCTTCAAAAACAGGGCACAAAACATCGAGTGTAGCTTCGGCTGTGTGGCACGTAGCGCCGTCCTGTTGAAACCAAATGTTGCCAATATCCTCCTCTTCAATTTTTGTGAACAAAAAAAGTTATTTGGCGGACCCTTTACATGGCAGAGTAAACAGTCCGATGAATGTTCTTGAAGGCGAATATTCGTTTTTTCGCCTTCTCGAGTTCTCTATAAATGTAAACATCATTGTTTCATTATTTTTGCTGGCCTATTTTGTTTACATTTATTCTTGTAGCGAACGTTCATGACTTCGCCTTCCCGAAATCGCTATAAATGTAAACATCGTTGCTTACATTTATTATTGTAGTGTTGTTTGTGTATTTTTGTTTACTTGTTTACAATTTTTTATGCTGGTGTTTGTTGTTAAATTACACAGTGCGATAACTTGTAAACAAGTTCATTGTTTTATTTTTATAGCTTTTGCTTATAATTTTAATGTTAAACGATGTAAAAGCAAAACACCAGTTTCTAAATTTTTTCATTTTCGTAATACTATTTTTATAAACTTCTGCAATTCCTAGAATTTTTGAATTTTCATTACGTATCCATTAATCAAATGTAATAAATTCATAAAAAAAGATTTTCCCAACTGATGACCACAAGTGTTCGTTCATTAAGGCCATGAATTCTTTTTTTTTTAGAAAAAAAAAAATAAATTTTCAAAGAACTTGAAATCCAAAGCAAAAGGATTCCTAAGAAAGAAATAAAATATGGATAAAATAATAATAATAAATGATTGTTAATAACGAAGAAAAACAGCAACAAACAAAAAAGAAAGAAAAAATTATAATAAATGTAGGTTGTAATGATAGTCTACAATATACGAGTATAATAATGCGAGAGAAGCAGGGCCAACAGCAAGAAAAAAATGTTCTTTAAACGTTTGTAACGCTGACGAGGCAGTTTGAATTAAAGAAGCTTGAAAACAAGACTATCCTTAGCCAGTTAGGCTTGATGCCGTTTTTACAAAATGAACTTTAAGAACGACGTCAATTCAAGTCAAACTCAAGTCGTCTAGTCGTGTGTTCAGCATTTTTTGTTTTGTTGTTCTTTCCGATTTGATAAAAATGTTTATACTGAACGAACTTCCAGGGAATAATTTATAACCACACATAGTATAACGAGGAAACTTGTTAAACCAGCATCATCAGCAGCACGTTGTAATCGCCATAGTCATCGTCATCATTATTATCATTGTCTACAACGTTGTCTTCATCAGAAGCACAACCAGCTCTGGCAGGAGGACTACTGTCAGCAACAGCAGCCAACTGAAATTGAGAATAATTGTCCCACAAAAAAAAGGCCAAATTCGCAAAGTATTTGGTAAAATTTAATCCAATTTTTATTATACGAATCCATTTTCTTTTTTTCTTAATTTGTGGCAATTTCTCCTCCTTATTACCCTGAAAATAATGACAGTAACCAGGAAGTATTTTAAGGCTCTTGTTTTTTTTGGGTTTGCTTGCCTGAAGGTAGGGCGCTTTTAAGTTGTATTTTAAAGTTTGAAATTTATTCTTATATTCTATGAAAAAATAGAAACAGAGAGACAGAAATGAAGCGAAGCAAAAAAAAAGATCAGCGTGCATTTCTAACAAACCCTGGAATGAGTGTAAAGAATCGAGGCAAAATAGACTGGTAGTATTTTATCGCATTCAAAAAGATCTTGTTGCCTCAAGCAACAAAAAAAAAATAAAAGAAAAATAATTTTTTTTTTTTCGAAACTTGCAGCATCTGTAACTGCCACAGCATGTTTAGGACATTTAGGATAATCATAGTTTCTTTAAGTCATAAAATGGTTTGATTATTATATTCTATATGGCTTTCTAGGGATTAAGACCTAGCTTCTCACACTACCCATCTTGTGTGGGTAATAATATCCATGGGTAGTGGACCTACAGTTTAATGTGGACTCCGAATTACTGATTTTTGAAAAACCTTTCATGGCAATTTTATTTACTCTCAGAGTTTCTGGCAGAAGACTGCGTAGAGGAAGTCGCCGAAGACATATTTTTCATATTTTGTTTTGTTCGAGGTGGCTGAACCACGGGCTCGTGTCTAATAAGCCAGAACACTACCTACTAGACTATGGCGACTTTCTATGCTATGGAAATTGATATTTTTGTTTATGCTATCATATTGTTCTGCCATATCTAACTGCTAATGGATTGCTCTTTTGAATACTGCGGTATAAAGGGCCGTAGCCTAGAAGGTAGTGTGTTGGCTTATGAGACGTAAGGCCACGGTTCAAACAAACCCAAGGTCAGACTTCAAAACGAAAATATGAAAAAAAATATTTCTTTGGTCATTTCCTCTCAGCAGATTTCTGACAAAAACACTGCGAGTAAAATAAAATTGCAATGAAAAGTTTCTCAAAAAAGTCTGTCGTTCGGAATCGACTTTAAACTGTAGGTCCCGCCACTCCTGTATAAAATTAACACACACAACATATGTGGCGTGAGAAGATAGGTCCATAATCCTGACTTAAAGATTGTAATAACTAGTTATGTGTGGTATAAGGCCCCTAAGAATGTGTTATAAATCGATCGGCTTTGACAAATAAGAGGCAAAAGAGTCCTCGTGGAAAACATGACTGACCTTCACCACCAGTAGAACTTGCATATCATTTTTGGCTTTAAATTCGAATACAAAATCATAACGATAGTTGAATCAAAAAAGAAAGGCCTTGGAATCTACTCAAAAACAAAACAATGCAGTAAACAAATATGTTCATAAATTATCGTACTCCTTAATATAACAACAAACAGCAGCATAAAAAATGGCAAACAAGTAAATAAAAATACACAAACGACGCTACAATAATAAATGTAAACAACGACGTTTACATTTATAGAGAATTAGAGAAAGCGAAATCATGAACGTTCGCCTTTAAGAACATTCAACAGATTGTTTACTTTGCCCTATAAAAGGCAAGGCAAAGCAGGCGACTGAGTTAGTGAGATGATTTTTCGAGTAATAATTCAATCTCCCAGATTGAAAGTTTTGGCAATACTCTTACGCCATCTTGTTGATTTCATATTTACAAATTTTCATGTCTTCTAAAACATAAATTTTACAATGAATTTTTCTTAACAACTGTGATTAGCTTTAATGCTTTCGTTTTACAGACTACAATGCTTTGACTTCTTTGGCCAGAGACAGACATTGTTGCAAATTATTGTGTAAATTTGATATACAATCTGAAAACAAGACTGGACAGACTACTCTATAAAGATTAAAAGTCTTCTTTTTTCTAATTTTTTTTTTTTTTTTTTTTTTTTTTTTTTTTGTAAGAAAAAGATAAACATAAGTTACATATTTCAAGTTTATACGATACAATAAATTAATCAAAATCATCTTATAAAATAAAAACGAAGTTCATTAAAGTACATACATACATACAGAGCCATGCTTCATTATGAACAAGGAATAATTCAAAATATAACCTGGTATTTATAAAGTTTATCAGACTGAAAGTGGATACATGGCAGAAAAATTTTAAATCATCATTCTTTTGTTCATTTCACAACACTATGCGTTTTTCTTATTGAATTATTTTCTTGTTTCAAGAGAAACATAATGAAATAAAAAACATTTATTTCTGAAAATAAAAAGAAAATGATTCATACAATGACTGGCTGCAATAAAGAAAAAGTAAATGCGTGAATAAATGTTGTCTCTATAGTTGGCACAATTGCTGTTTGGCCATCCGTCTGTGGCCCCTCTGCTGTAAACATAATGAGGTGTGATAATACAACAGCTAATGCTGCTTTCATGGTATGTAACCTTCACACTCATCCCTTTCGAACACTGTTCTTAATAGGTATTACAGTAAATGTGTACTGTAAATAATAACATACAAACATACATCATTGTTTTGTTGTATTTTGAAAAGAAAGAAAAAAAGAAATTTTCCTAAAATAAATCACAATTTCTGTTATCAGCCGCCGCATTTAGCATTTAAATTATATACTTAGGCTTGTAAGGATTTATTTTGTTGTTTGTATAGGAATTAAAAGACGCCAAGTTTCTTTGAAAAAGAAAACAAAACAAAAACAAAGAATCTGCATTTCAAATCTCTATGTATGCCTCCCTCCTGTTGTCTAAACACTGTCTGTCTGTTTGCCTGCATTAGATGCTTAAATATTTAAGAGAACACATTTCTTTTCAAATGCAAACAAACAATACTTTTTTTTTTGTGTTTTTTGTTGTTTTTTGTTCTTTTCCTGTTTTATTTATAAAGGCCACTCACACAGCATGCAACCATGAATCATCATCGGCTTCATCATTCGCGTCAGCATCAACATTTGACTTTTAAAAACTTCCACTTCACTTACCAACTAAACACCACTACCACTACACACCATAACACATCGCATCAAATACATCAAAGGCTTTGCCTTTAGAAATGCACCAACAAACTCTATGACGAAGACGACTCTGTCTTTTCATTGAATAACGATGATAAGCCTGAAGAATGTGTCTGTGTTTTCCGATTTCTTTTCTACACAGTTTGTGTTCGTCTGTACACGAGTTCTTTAAGGAATTAATGATTGTAACCAGAGAATACTTTGTGTCTTAAAAGGAGACTTAAAGAACGAGAAAATATACGAAGTTGTATCAGCAACAGTTGCTGCCAAAAATACAAATACAATGCAACAAATTCTTTTTGTTTCTCTTTTTTAAGATTAAAACAAATTCTTATGTGAACATTTTTTGTTTTTGTGGATTCTTCTTTCAGTAGTTTTGGTTTTTTGCTCGTTGTTGTGGTTAAACGATGTCTAGAATTATTTGGGGGAGTTGTGGGTTTCAATTTGAGTCTCTTTAAGCCTGGGAAACTTAAATGCAAATACGAACTGCTTTTTGCAGATGTTAAATGCTAATAAGAGCTGCATTTCATATGATGATGAAGGTCAGCAGTTCTTAATCTTCTACTCCACTCTACTCTTTTTTTATAGATGCACAAACATACGATTTCATTCAATATAAACGGAATTAATGCATTAAAATCCTAAGATTTCATAGAAATCTACGATTGTATTAAAACTATTTTCTGCACTGAAGTCTTCGTAGTCTAGTAGGTAGAGTGTTGACTTATTAGAGGCAAGTCCGTGATTTAAATCTTAGCAGTCTTCTGGCAGAAACTCTGGGAAGAAATAAAATTGCTATGAAAAGTTTGTCAAAAATCTGTGTTTCGAAATTGAGGGCTAAAATTAACACAAACAAAGCATGGGTGATTAGAGAAGCGAGGTTGTAGTCCTGACTAAAGGACTGTAATTTTTCATACCCCTTAGCACTTTCGATAATAGCTTTTTGGTATAGCTTTGAGCTCTTCCGGTGTTGAAAATCCCCAATCTTCTTGATTTTGCTTTTTTTGAAGTAAAAATACAACTCGCACTAGACCAATTTTGGGGTCCATTATACACTCAGCCACAAAAGTATACATACGGATAACAAATTTCAGAAATTTTTTAACCAATCCGTTTTCGTTGAAAATCTTTATAATTGTCTGACATCTTTCTTTGATTTTAAGACGGTCTTTTGCATTGGTTTAGAAATTTGTGAAATTTGTTAATCGGATGCATACCTTTGTGGGCCTGTGCAGGGCCACAATTCAGTTCAATTTCAGAAATTTTTTAACCAATGCAAAAGACCGTCTTAAAATGGAGGAAACTTGTAGGTAGTGTGTTGGCTTATTAGATATGAGGCCTCGGTCCAAATCCCACGTCAGACATCAAAACGAAATATGAAAAAATATCTCTTTGGTGACTTCCTCTCAGCAGATTTTTTGGCAAAAACTCTGTGAGCAAATAAAAATGCCATGAAAAAATTGTGGAAAATCTGTCGTTCGGAGTCGACTTTAAACTGTAGGTCCCACCACTCATGTATAAAAATTAACACACACAACATGAAGTAAAGAGAGTGTACAACTGCAACATAGGCTGCCTTCCAAAATGTTAGTTGCTTTGTGTTTGAACAAAGTATCGTGTTTCATAATGCCGCTGTACAAAATATATACAATGTATTCTATTTCAAAACGTCGTTAATGTGGATTTTTAACGCAGCCAAAAAGCAATCAGGCATTGGATTTATAGTTGATGTATTGTTTGGTTACTTTGCATATCTACATAGTTTATATACAGTAGTAGAACTGTATACAAACTTTGTATTGATACATTTTGGAAGGCAGCCATAGTTGCCATAAAATGAGTTTGCGATCGTTTTTCTGCAAGCTTTCACGCTAACGAAGCTCATATTCAGTATAATAACACTTATTGATGTATGATCCTGTACGTCACGTCAACCGACGAAAATATTTTTGACTTTTCATCGACTTCTGCAGGTTTTGAAACAAGAAATAGTCACTAGGGGCTACATTCGACGAATATAGTGGATGAGAAAGCAATTCGTAGCCTAATTCAAGGATTTTTTGCATTGTTTGCACAACATGCAGTTTGACTATCAAACTAAACTTAACAGAGGCCTGGAGAAGTATTACCTTCTGAAGAAGAAGGAAATGGAAAAATTCACGGCCTATTTATCCATTCTTTTATTACTTTTATGTATTCTTTCCGTTCTATATGGATAATGGATATTGCTTGTCCAATTGCTTAAAATCCCAAAATATATTGGGAATCACTGACTTTAAGTTACTCAGAAAAAAATAAACAAACTGCCTAAAAAATATATTTTTTTTGCATACTTTCTTTTAATTTCTTTATTTTGTTTTTTTTTTTTTTCTTTTCTTCGTTCAATTATTTCTTTGATGTTGTTGTTATCGTTGCAATTGTTTGTAATAGTTGTGTTGTTATTTGTTGTCAATTATTTGCACACAAAAAATACAACAACAACAACAACAGCAACAAAAATTAAGTTGTTGTTGTTATTTTCATTTGTCACAATTAAAGTGAATTTTAATTGTGGCTTTTCCTTTAGTATGACGTGAGCATTAAAGCAATTGAGACGTAAATGCGCCGGCGCATAAACTGTAAAAATTTGAAAAAGCTACAACAACAACAGCAACAGCAAATTTGCGAAGCATTGTTTAAACTAAAAATAAACCAAAATAAAATGAAAAAAATGCAAAATTAATGCCAAATTTTAATTTCTTGTGAATTTTTTTTATTTTATTTTTTTATTTTTGGTTAATATTATTAATAAAATAAAATATAATAAAATATTGTGTGATTTAACATGCAAAAAAACTTATAAAGAAAAATAATAACTACTCAAGCAATGGAAAAAGTTAAAAACTAAGTCAGTCAGGAAGTCGGTAAATAAAAAACAGTTTTTTGTGTGACTCGTTGAAGTGGCAAAAACCTTTTTTTTTTTTGTTTAAATTTTGTTGTGTTGCAAAATATTGTTTTTTAAGAAAAGAAAAAAATTGTTTAAAAACACATGCGATTTAGTACTTGAGTTGTTTTAATAAAATGTGTTTCTAAGGGCAAAAAGAAAAATGTTTTGATCACCACGTTTCAGATAAGTTCAATTTCGATTTTTCTTTATATCTATATGATGTATTCTTTGATAATTCATTAAAAATTGCATAAGTTTACATATGCAGCATTGGAAAAATGTTGAAAAATGAAAGAGTACACCTACTCACCGAAATGTTGAATTCAAAACTAACAAGGTTTTAGAACTTTAGAGTCAACAATGACCACAATAAAGATATGATTCCTTACTTACTTAATCGATCATTGTAATCCAGGATTACAAACTAGCTTGTCACACCACCCATGGTGTTGTAAATTTTATTCGTGGGTGAAGGCACCTACAGTTTAAAGGTGACTCCGAACGACAGATTTTTTTTCTTTTTTCGCGAAACCTTTCTTAGAATTTCTGTCAAAAGACTGCTGCCGCTCAGCATTCGCTGAAGAAATATTTTTTTTAAATTTTGTTTCGTTCGAGATATATGGACTGGAGTCTGAATAAGCTAACCAACACTCCTACTAGACTACGGCGTCTTCAATTATTTTATTATTCTATTTAAAAATGCAACAATATCGCAAAGTATTAATAAAATTTTTACTATTACCTGCTTATATGGCCAACTAAAACCTTAAATCTTGGAAGATCTTCTGTTAGTCACATAGATAGAAGTTCCTCTAACGTAGTTCTGGTTATATTTCTAGTTCCTTCGGATTTTCGGAATATAGTGTACAAAGATTAGAATTCAAATGGTGTCGCCACTTATTTTGCGGAAAGTAATTCTTGCAAAGTCGCTGTAGGCTAGTAGGTAGTGTGTTGGCTTATTGGACCATACGCCCTCAGTTCAAACCCCAGGTCAGACATTACGAACAAAGTGAAATATGAAAAAATATTTTATCGGCGACTTCCTCTCAGCAGATTTCTGGCAAAAACGCTCTGAGAGAAAATAAAATTGTCATGAAAAGAGTCGACTTTAAACTATAAGTCCCGCCACTCATGTATAAAATTAACACACACAACATGGATGGTTTGAGAAGCTAGGTCGTAATGCTGGCTGAAGGGTTTTAATGACCAATTATGTATGTGCATGTATCAGAGGTCAGCCATGAGTATTCAAAACGATTCGAATCATACATATAATTTCTGATACTTATACGCATTCATACTTATATTAATGTCATACTCGTACTACTCATATTCAAAGTTTGAAATACTCATAGTACTCATACTTGACAATACGCATGATGTTATTGATTTCAACTCTCCATGACTCATCGTATACACGAATCACAAAATAAGTTTGATTCGCGTACGAACACTACAATACTCACAAGAAAGTTGTGTGTTTGGTCCGCTTGCTGTCTTCGTATTCTTTGTTCATGTGCCTTTCTTCTTTCTTTTTAAATGCAACAACAGCTAAGACTGTAAATTTTGACTAATGATTCGAATCACTTATAAGTTTTATAAGTATTTTTCTAAATTTATGAATCTGAAGGAGTAGGCGTATGAATCAAAGATATTTCGAACGATATGAGTTTGATGTCAACGTTGTGCGCATACTCATTGCAACTTGTACTTATAAATCAATGTTGGTCTGAGTACGAATGAATCAGAGAAGTTGGATTTCAATACTGTTGACTCACTCATGCTCAAAATTTCATGAGTACTTATGAGTAGCGAAAAGCTATTCATTGCTGATCTCTTGTATGTATGTAACACAGATATGAATCGTTTTTCCGCTACTCATAAACATTCATGAAATTTTTTAATATAATTGATACAACAATATTGAAATTTAACGACTCTGATTCTTTTGTACTCATTACAATCTTGTTTTATAAGTACAGGTTGCAATGAGTATGCTTACAACGTTGACATTAAACTCATAACATTCGAAATATGTTCGATTCATAAGTCTACTCATTCAGATTCTTAACTTTGGAAAAATACTTATAAATGATACAAGTGACTCTCATCCTTCATCAAAATTTACAGTCTTAGTTATTGTTGCATTTGCAAAAACAGGAAAAAGACACAAAGGAAAAAAGACAGAGCAACAAGCAGAGCAAACATACAACTTTTTAGTGAGTATTTTAGTGTTCGTACGCAAATCGTACTTATTTTGTGATTCGTGTAAATGTTGAATTATGGAGAGTCGAAATCAACAGCAATATCATACGTGTTGTTAAGTATGAGTATGATGAGTACTTCAAACTTTAAATATGAGTAGAGGGATTCCATGATATTAAAATAAGTATGAATGCGTATAAGTATCAGAAATTATGAGTATGATTCGATTCTACTCATATTTTTGAATACGCATTGCTGATCTCTGGTACATATTATGTAATTCTTTTGAAAACACCTAGGGTGCCCTGATCCCCTAGTTTTTTGACACAAATTTCACTCCATTTAGTAAGGTTGACAAAAATATGATTTTGTATTTGTGAAGATCTGTTCTCCTACTCCACGTCTTGGTTTGAAAAGTCCAATATAATATCACTAAGGGCCACTATTACAACTTGCCGTTAACTAAAGGGAGGATTTTAACGGGCAGATAATTTTTTTTTCGTTATTATGAGTACCCAATAAGATAAGAGTGATCCTTAAGCTAAATGGAGGATCATCCTACCTTTATTTAAAGGTCACTTTATGTTTGAACTTGCCATATGAATGTATATTATTGTCATTATGGCAACTTCAAATTTAAACAAAATGAGCATATACAACAAAAAAACGTAGCCGCGGTTGCCACTGCGTTAAAAAAAACTTGTATAATTGAGCAGTTTTATCGACATTGCTCCGGCACTGCCATATTTTTGAAAAATTTTATCTGTAAGTTGTAATAACGAAAATAAGTTAAAGGTAACTTTACAGTTCCCTTTAGCTAAAGGTTCCTTTAACTAAACTCAAGTATAACGGCAAGTTGTAATAATGGCCCTAAGTCCAATCACTTAGAAATCTAAAACGGGATAATCATAATCAACCTTTAAAACCTCTTTTTCAATTCTGTTGAATACTAATTTGAATTCTCACGTATTATGCCGGAATTCCTTACATAAAAGTAAATTCGATAATAAATAATCATTTCGTTATGCTGATATTTTAAAGAAATTCGGAAAAATCCTTCTTTTAACATCAAAAATAGTTTCTCTATAAAACATTATCAAAAATTTCAAATATTTCTTCATCATTATAAAAACTTTTTTTGTTTCTTTTTTTCTGCAACGATAAATATGCGGAAGATTTGTTGCCATACATTAAAGACAATTAAAAAACGAAAAAATAAAAAAAAATTGGTTTCAAAAACAGATTGTAACGAGACTAATTTTTTATTATTATCACACCATATATTGAATGTTTTTTTTTCTTTAATTATATCAGCTCTATTGCAATTTGTTTCTTTTTTTTTAAATTACAAATCAAACTCAATATTTTTTTTTTGCCATACAATTATTTGTATGGCAGACAACACAAACAATAAATGTCTGTTTGCAAACACTTTATTTGGTATTGATGATATTGACATCCAACCAACCAACATATATTTGACCATTTTTGGTTTATATGGACTGATGTGGTGTGGTGCTAGTGCTAGTGCTAGTGCTGCCTGCCTGCCTTGTTTTCTGTTATCTTTTCTTGTCTTCTGTGTTTTCTTACTATTCGTTATCGTCTTTGATATGTTTTCAGAGTGTTTTGTAAAGGCCGTTAAAAATTTGGTATGAAACCATAAATAAGCGTGCGATTTACAACGATTGCAACACGAAAAGTCATTGAACTCTCAGCATAAGAAAACTTAACAACTTAATTGTGATGGATTCGATTCGTTTTGATTAAACACACACACACATACAACACAATTTGCAAATATGATGGTGTGTAGGATTTATGAATATGTTTGGTTGGGTTCAGTGAAAAAACTAATGCCTTGACACAAGTCTTTTAGAATTTTACAGGGTGTTACAAAGTTAGAAAGACAAAAATTCAGCAAATTTAATTAGAAATCCGTAAAGATTTTCAAAAGAAGATCTCTAAAAATACTTTACATACATATGTACATACATAATTGGTCATTACAACCCTTCAGTCAGGATTACGACCTAGTTTCTCACACCACTTATGTTGTGTGCGTTAATTTCATACATGAGTGGCGGTTCCTACAGTTTAAAGTCGACTCCGAACGACAGATTTTTGAGAAACTTGTTTTATTTACTCCCAGAGTTTTTGCCAGAAATCTGTTTGGAGGAAGTCGCCGAAGAAATATTTTTTTTTTATATTTTCGTTTTGGTGTCTGACCTAGGGTTTGAACCGCGGTCTTACGTCTAATAAGCCAACACACTACCTACTAGACTACAAGACTTTATGAAGCAAATAATCATCTTTAATTGCACACTTAAGGAATTTTTCTTAATAAATGTTTGTAAAGCTGTTGTAGAATTTATTTTAATACGATTGTAACGTAATGTTTAAGATGTGGTGGTTAAAGTGATCAATAACAACCCGGAACAATTCCAAGTTTAAAGCCAGGAAATAGCAAAAAGAAATTTTCTGA
This sequence comes from Sarcophaga variegata, assembly GCA_932273835.1. Taxonomy (NCBI): domain Eukaryota; kingdom Metazoa; phylum Arthropoda; class Insecta; order Diptera; family Sarcophagidae; genus Sarcophaga; species Sarcophaga variegata. The sequence continues at coordinate 110,460,770 of OW026362.1, read as the reverse complement.
ATTGTCAGACATATCTTCCAATCCAACCAGGACATCGATAAGTCTTTCTTTTTGTGGTTTAAATTTCGAATTGAGTATACAACGCCTTTATTCCAGCAGATAGTTTGTTGTCTTATTAGACGTGAGGCCGTGTTTCAAATCCCAGCCAAGATATCTCGAACATTGCGAAATATGAAAAATTTTTTCTTCGACGACTTTCTCTCAGCAGATTTTTGGAAAAAACTCTGAAATTTAATACAATTGCTATGAAAAAAAATTATGGAGTTAACCTTAAACCGGAGGTTCCTCCACTAATGAGTAAAATTAACACACACAACATGAGCGGTGTGAGAATCTAGGTCGTAATCCTATCTAAAGGGTTTTAATGATCAATTAATTAAGTTACAAGAAGAGCTTGAACTACTCACAAATTCTATGCTCCATTTCAGTAAGAAACAAACCAGAGTAGAGGTATACGAGGAATTTTTAGAAGCCATTTACTTTACGTTTACATTTTTAATATACCCCGGCACCAGAGATCAGCAAAATGAGTATTCAAAAAGATGAGTAGAATCGAATCATACTCATAATTTCAGATACTTATACGTATTCATACTTATTTTAATATCATGGAACCTCCTCTACTCATATTCAAAGTTTGAAGTACTCATCATATGTTGCTGTTGATTTCGACTCTCCATAACTCAAAGCACAAAATAAGTATGAATCGTGTACGAAGACTGAAATACTCACTAAAAGGTTGTGTGTTTGCTCTGCTTGCTGCTCAGTCGTTTTTACCTATGTGTCTTTTTTCTTTTGTAAATGCAATAACAACTAAGACTGTAAATTTTGATGAATGATTCGAGTCACTCTAATAATTTATATTATAAGTATTTTTCTAAAGTTATAAATCTAAATCAGTAGGCGCTTATGAATCAAACATATTTCCAATGGTATGAGTTTGATGTCAACGTTGTACGCATACTCATTGCAACATGTACTTATAAATCAACGTTGTAGTGAGTATGAATGAATCAGAGTACATAGTTAAATTTCAATATTGTTGACTCACTTATATTCAAAATTTCATGAGTGCTTAGGAGTAGCGAAAAAACGATTCATTGCTGATCTATGCCTGGCACATACTGCACATGTAATTGGTGATTTTTTAAGAGCTATAGGAAAATTAAAAAAAAAAATACAAAAAATTCAGAAAAATGCATGAAATCTTTATTTGAATCGATAGTACGGTCCATATAATTTAATGTTTGAAGATTATTTCATGCAAATGTTGACCACGACTGCGCCTCAAATGGTCCATACGCTTAGTCCAATTTTGGCATACTCTTTCCAACATTTCGGCCGGTATCTCACGAATAAATGCTTCAATGTTGTCTTCCAATGTGTCAATTGAAGCGGGCTTGCTATATAGACATGAGCTTTAACATAGCCCCACAAAAAATAGTCTAGAGGCGTTAAATCGCACGATCTAGGCGGCCAATTGACCGGTCCCGAACGTGAAATAAAATGTTCACCGAACTCGCCTCTCAATAAGTCCATTGTTACGCGTGCTGTGTGGCATGTGGCACCGTCTTGTTGAAACCACATGTCATGCAAGTCAAGCTCTTGCATTTTGGGCAAAAAAAAGTTGGATATCATCTCACGGTAGCGCTCACCATTCACAGTTACGTTACGATTCGCAGCACCTTTAAAGAAGTACGGTCCAATGATGCCATCAGCCCATAAATCGCACCTAACTGTAACTTTTTCTGGATGCGTTGGTAGCTTTTGCAATGCTTCTGGCTAATCTTCACTCCAAAATCGACAATTCTGCTTATTTACGTATCCATTGAGCCAAAAATGAGCTTTGTCGCTGAACACAATTTTTCTATAAAGAAGTGGATCTTCGGCCAACTTTCCGAGTGCCCATTCACCAAAAATTCTGCGTTGCTGTAGGTCGTTCGGCTTTAATTCTTGCACCAGCTGTATTTTGAAAGGCTTCGCATCTAAATCCTTCCACAAAATTTTCCACGTTGTTAAGTAACAGAGACACAATTGCTGCGAACGGCCGATACAGCTGCGATATTTTCTTCAGTTCGCACTCTACGTAAGCGTGTTGGTGGTTTAATGTCCAACAATGTAAATTTGGTGCGACATTTAGTCACAATAGCCCGAATAGCCGCTTCAGTGGGTCGATTAAACTGACCATAAAATGGAAGAAGCGCGCGATGAACTTTCTTAACAGAGCACGCATTTTGATAATAAAATTCAATGATTTGCAAGCGTTATTCGTTTGTAAGACGATTCATGGTTAAATTATAGACCAAACTGAAGATGTTTGACAGTGAAACAAAACACGATACGTGCGTGAGCTGTTTAAACCAGTGTTGCGAAAAAGATAATAGCTAAAAAAAATCACCCGTTATATATGATTATAAAGAAATAATTTAAAAATTTGAAAACCTTTCTTACATTGGCTAACGCCTATAAATTTTGTGTCTTGAATCTATGTTCATAGTGTTTCATTATAGGTTTTTAATGCATCTACACACCTGTCCACCTTGTATTGGTCATAATTCTTGTTCATAAACGAAATTCATTTTCATACATAACGACCGATATGCTATAAATTAAAAGCTCAAAAGAAAAGAAAAACAAAACTGGCCAAATCGTGCATTTGCGTGTGTTGGCTAATGTTTAAAAGCGTTATTATGAAATCGAAAATTTATTTAAGAGAATAAAATTATGTTGCAAGCAACAATATATTGTAAATAGAAAAAAAAAATAAAAATTAATTTTAATGTTGCCATTAAATTAATGGCAGCTTATGAGATAAAACTTTTAATTTAGAACGGGCATATGAAAGAAAAATAATTTAATTTTAAAAGCATGGAAAAAAACTCAATCGAATGCAATTGAATTCTTTAAGAAAATGGGGTTAAATTGAATTGTAAATAAATGTGTACTTGAAGTTTTTTATTCCAAAAGCAATGCATGATAACTGCATACGATAACTCCTTTTGTTGATTGTATGCTTCCTATGCTGTGACAATTTTACCGTTAAACATGTAATGGCGGCTTTGGTGTTAAAGCACTTTTCCCTTTTATTGTTTATTTGCTTAATTATGGCAATTTATAAACAATTAATGAAATATTTAAATTAAATTTATTCAGCAACTGTTACGTTAAGTGAAACTGCATTGAAGACGAAAAAAAGAACACAATTTCAAGGCCTTCGGTTCTTATTCGCTTCGAAAACACAAAAACAACATTTGCAATTGCAGACAACCTTTGCCTTAAGAAATTATTCACCAATTTGTGTCTATAAATTATTGAAGAAAAATACAAATAAATTAAAAACATTTATTGCTTGAGTAAATAAATTTTATTTTTCTGTACAATTAATACAGCAAATGTAGAACATTTGTTTTATTTTTTTTATTTAAATTAAAATGTGATTATTTGTTGCTATTTTTTTTTAATTTTATTTTATCTTTGTTTATTAAAATTGCAATTTAAGAAAGATGACACAAATAATAAAAATAAACACGAATACTACGGCTGGCTACAAATCAAAAGACACCTAGAATTACACTTATGCATACACATACATACATACGTATACTACAACGAGTGTATGTGTATTTCAAGGCATGAAAGCTCGTTCATCTCTTTAATAGTGCCTCCATTAGTAAAAACCATAACATTTTGCAACATTTGCCTTCTTCGTATTTTCTAATGTTAATAAATAACAACAACAAAATTAGAGTGTAAAAAAAAATTAATATGATACTCTTGTGTTTGTTTACCTTGTCGCTGTTTTTTTGTTTTTGTTATTGGTTTTTGGTGTCGTTATTCTTAAAATAAAACAAAACAACAAAATTTACACCCACAATATGTGAAGTGATATTTGGAAATCATAAAGTGAGAAAGACAGAGGGAGAGAGCACAAAAGATTTTGTTAAAAATTGACACACACACACACATGCTCAACTGATGCGAAAAAAATATATACTACCGTTAGAAGTGTTAACATGTTTGTTTTTTGAAGTCTTGCGTTTAATTGTTATGAAGACTTTAAAGCACACAGCGTTTTCGGATAGGAAATGCTTTCGAGAATAAAGAAACCTAATATTTGTTCTGTTGTGATTTAACAGTGATTCTCAAATAGTAAGAGAAATTTACAAGGCTTTTTACGAAGCAAATAATTATCCTTGATTACAATTTTGAAGCTATTTATGTTATTTATGGTTTAGTCAAAAAACTAATACCTTGACACATGTCGTTTAGAATTTTACAGTGTGCTAAAAAGTTAAAGAGACAGCAATTTGGCAAATTTAATTGTAAATCGTCAAAGATTTTTAAAACTGATTTCAAAAGAAGATCCTGTAATAAATTTACAAGACTTTACTTTGCAAATAATCATATTTAATTGCACACTTAAGGAATTTTTCTTAATAAACGTTTTTTAAAGCTGTTGTAGAATTCATTTGTAATCGATTGTAATAACTTAAATGTAATGTTTTATATATGGTAATTAAAGTGTTCAATTATAACCCGGAACAATTCCAAGTTCAGTCAGACATATCGTCCAATTTACCCAAGGAATCGATACATCTTTCTTTTTTAGAGTTTCAGTTTTGAATTGAACACACGACACTTTCATAAGAACTAAAACGCGCGAAGACGCCTAGCAGATAGTGTGTTAGGTTATTAGTAAGGCTGTGGTTCAAATGCCAATCGGTTATTTAAATGGTTCCTAATAGGTTTACGTGCAATGTCACGTTATGAACTATAAAATCATTAAAGTGGAGTTCGACGTCATTATTTTCTCAATAATTTTAAGCAATAATTGCTTAATTATTGACACTCTAGATCGAACATTTTCAACATCCAAATTACCGATGGTTATTGTTACTATATCGTACACACATTACGCTATTGTCTATTATAATAGCTAGGATTAGGTCCTAGTTTCCTACACCACTCATATTGTGTGTGTTACTTTTGTCCGTGAGTGACGGGACCTACTGTTTAAAGTTTTTTAAAAGCTTTTCATGGAGCTTTTATTTTACTCCCAGAGTTATTGCCAGAATCGTGCCGAGAGGAAGTCTTTGAAGAAATACAGTCAAGGGAAAAAGTCTACATAAAGCGGTGTATGTATACTACATACAGCGGTGTACAGCGGTTTTCCCCCCCGTGATTTTTTCAAATTATAAAAGGTGTTATAGTGAATGTTGGACAACAAAATCGAATATAAAAAATATAACCTAGAAATTATTAGAAAAAATTAAAAAAATTAGCGGTGTATGTAAACTTTTTTCGTTGACTGTTTTTTTATTTTTTCATTTTATTCGGGATGTCAGGGGTGGGGTTTGAACCATGACCTAGCTTCTAATAAGCCGACACACTATCTACTAGATGGAGTCGCCGTAGTCTAGTAGGTAGTGCGGTAGCTTATTAGACGTAGGGCCACTTCTCAAACCGCAGGTCAGACATCAAAACAAAAATATGAAAAAATATTTCTTAGGCGACTCCCTCTCAGCAGATTTCTGGCAAAAACTCTAAGAGTAAATGAAATTGCCATGAAAAGTTACTCAAAAAAATCTGTCGTTCGGAGTAGACATTAAACTATAGGTCCCACCACTCATGTATAAAATTAACGCACGCAACATAAGTGGTGTGAGAAGCTAGGTCGTAATCCTGACTGAAGGGTTGTAATGACCAATTATGTATGTATGTCTATACTATCTACTGGACTTTCACTATTTAGAAAGAAATTTACTAAAACAATTATTGAAACGAGTAATAAATAAAACCTACGTTATAATCAGAATTCCTTTTCCCATCTGAAATGCATTATATTTAGCATACAACAGAAATTATGATCTTTTTTAAACGTAATAATTCGTTTTACTTAAAATTCCTAATTTAAATTGCCTTTAAAACATTTAAAGAGAGTTTAACGGATGTAAATGCTTCAATTCTATGCTCTTAAACATAAAGAGAAATTTTTGAGAATAAGAGAGGCCCACAGTAGTAAAACAAAAAATAACCGGCTTAATTTAAATTGCAAATGATTTGAAGCAATCCAATAAGATTGCTTTACAGAACACATGTCAAAACAACAACAGCAACAAATTCAATGCGGAAAAGTGTACTTTATAATGACTACAACAACAACAATCAAGTGTATTAAAAAACCAGTTATTTTCAACAAGAAAATTTACTTATTGTAGTTACAAGGAGATTATTCTCTTTCATTATATGTAGCAATGCATTAATTTATGTGTACATATGTGCTTGTGTGTGCTTGCTTTAAATGGGGGGATCGTCTCTGTTATTTTAACAGTAATGCTCTCTTAGTTTTTGAAACGTTAACAGCTGCCTAAAAAGCGAAATTGTTTTTTCGTTTTCTTTCTTATCTATTAATTGTAATGAAAATTTTTGTTTTTATATTTTTAAAAACACACTACAGGCGAATACCGCTGTCAGTCCATACTGTATAATCGATTTAAAAACAACGACCGTTTTGCGCGACGGTAGAAAAATAGCGTTTCTTGATTTCTGTTTTAAAGGAAGACAAACATTTTTTGTGTGTTTTTTTCGAATGTTTTTTTTTTCGTTTTTGAAAAAAATAAACGTGAATTTCATTATAATTTTTGAATACAAAAAATATTTATTTATAAATTATATACTCGATAATTGTCGGTACAAGACGATATAATAATCGATTTATTGCTAATATATGTACGTGTAAAAGACGGCAAAAACGTTGTAAAAAGAAAGAAAGGAATTTAAAGTGATCTCATCTCTTAACAAATGGATTTTTAGTTTAACGGAAACTATTTTTATTTAAAAAAAGGTTTTTAAAAAACAAAGAAAAAAGAAATAAAAAGAAAATATTCTTTCTTTCATATGCAAAAATCATGCAAATAAAGTAAAAGTTCAATAATGTCGTGTGTTTGTTTGTTTTTTTTTTCTATAAAAATTAATAATTTTATTAATCCATATTTTTTTTTGTTTATCTCTTGAAATGTTAAACCTTTGTTTTCATTTAAAATTTTTTTTGCCTTTTTAAACAAGTGTTTTTTGTTATTTATTCAATTGTTTTATGACATAAACAAAACATTGTTCAAAGGTTTTATAAACACTGCTTAAGTCTTTGTCCGGGTTTGTTTTTTTTTTATTAATTTTTTTTTATTTTCGAAAACAGCATGGCAATTAAATGCAAAAATATAAAAAATATAAAATAAATTGCATAATTGTTTCTTATATTTGTTGTTAAACACATAAAAATAATGATTCATTAACAGTTTATACGTCAATAGTTTATAACAGTTGTTAATTGATTTCGATTTGTTATTTACATTCAAAGAAAAAAAAATAGAATTTTAACACACTCTGAATGTAAATTAAAATAATTATTACTTCTCTACAAAAACTTTACACATTTTTTCTTCAATAAGAAATTAAATTAAACAAGGAAAGTTAAAATTTTTTCAACAAAGTTTCATTGTTTTTTTTACTAGGTAATACAAAATATCATTAGAAAATACTAGGGTCTCAATTAGCAAAGTTCCCAACCATTATACTAACAAAATAATATATTTTACAAGGCACTGTTCCTAGATAACTTCAGATGACCACCTTAGTAGGCCATCCTAGCAAAAACTTTTACACATTTTTTCTTAAATCAATAAGAAACTGAATAAAACAAGAAAAGTTAAAAAACATCTTTTTAACAAAGTTTTGTTGTTTTATAACCCTGTAAAATACTAGGATCTCAATTAGCAAAGTTCCCAACCACAATACTAACAAAATAATATATTTTACAAGGCACAGTTCCTAGATAACTTCAAATGACCACTGTAGTTCCTTCCTAGGATCGCATACAGTAGGCCAATTACCTGCTTAACTCAAATAAACTTCTTTCATTTTAAATGAATTCTTATTTTCAAATTCTAAAACTGTTGGGGATAATTTATATAAAATGTCAGCTAGGTACAGTATATGGTGAAATTTGTATCATCAGTAAAACATAGAGTCCTTATAGAACCCATGTAAGCTATGGTTTTTACAACTGCTGCAACATAATTACTTAAATAGGTACATAATTTGAGAATTAATTTTTTAACCCTTTCATGCCCGATGTTGCCTATAGGCAACATTGTACATTTTTGTTCATAAATTCCGTAATTTTAAAATTTTTTAAAATTTTTTTTTTGCAAACAAGCTTGGTTAAAAACGTGTAAAACCAGAGTACGTAGGACTCTGAATTTAATATCACTTCATATTTAGGCCATGACTAACAAACACATGTCCTTAAAAAAAATTTAGCTCTGGCCCAAAAAAATTCGGGCATGAAAGGGTTAAATGTAATGTAAAATCGCTCAAGTGTTAAATTTTGCACTTGTTGCACTAAGCAATAAAACTGCATATTACGGCTAGGCAAGTAGACTGTGCGATGGCTGCTATTTTTCAATGCCGCACATTTGAAAATTGAAGGACTTTTGCTACATGTGTTTTGGATTCGCCATAGTCTAGTAGGTAGTGTGTTGGCTAGGATACGTTATAGCAGACCTATCACACCAGCTTAGCTTGCAAAACATGAATAAATAAAACTCATTGTCATCTTGACACGTGAAGTCGCCTGCTCTAGCAGGTAGTGTGTAGTAGACTTGAGGCCACGGTTCAAACCACAGGTCAGACATCAAAACGAAATATAAAAAAAAAAATTTCTTTGGCGACTTCCTCTCAGTAGATTTCTGGCAAAAACTCTGGGAGCAAAAATAGAATTTGCCATGAAAGGTTTCTCAAAAAAATCTGTCGTTCGGAGACGACTTTAAAATGTAGATCCCGCCACTCATGTATAAAAATTAACACACACAACATGAGTGGTGTGAGAAAGTAGGCCGTAATCTAGACTGAAAGGTTGTAATGGCTACTTATGTACATACATATGTATATATGTAGTGTAAAATCGTTCAATTGTTAAATCTGGCAATAGTGGCACTCATTGCAATAAAACTGCATATGCCGTCTCGACAAGAAGACTGCGTGATGGCTGTTATTTCGCAATGCGGCCTTTGATACTTGTGTTTCGGATTCGCTATATTCCGCTAGCCACAGTTCAGCTGATTTTTGTGTGCATTTTAGGATGACAATGAGCTTTATACAAGTTTTTTGAGGGTGTAATTGGTATGCTATAACGTATCCTAGGGTCCTAGCAGATCCATCCGTCGTGTATATGTAATGGCGGTAGCGGTGGGATACATAAACTTTTGCTCAAGTTGTACTTTGTTAATGTTATTCTCTATGAAATACAATAGCCTGAGTCTTCTTAGATGGAAGATTCGGAAGAAATAAAAGCCTTTTAATGTTATAAAATCTGTTCATGATGAAAATTTTTGGTTCGTCTTGATGGATAATAGCTGGGCCTTGTAGTTGATTACATCACGTCAGCTCTTAACTGTTATAATGTTATAACTTTAGTACTCCTATATCTTTAGTACTCTTTTTAAGTATCTTTCATACAATTGTCGTATAAAAGTCATTTTAGAATGTATGTATGAATATGAATTGTATTTTTACTTCAAAAACTGTTATAACACCATAATTATAACAGTTTACGACTTATTTCAAGTGACTAATATTAAACTATTTAAGAAAAATGCCGAATTTTTAATTATTTTTCAACGTTATGTTGTATTGTTTTGTATTAAAATTTAAAAATTTATTAACAACACGTACCAAAGTTTAAAAATAATGTTTGCAAAATATATTATAAAAACGAATCTTTATTAAACAATCGCAATCAATCAATTAATTTGTTTTCACAATCTGAAACTGTTATAAACCATGAACTTATCAATCAGCAGTTATCACAATTTGTTTATATTTTTTTTTTTTTTCAATTTTGATTGTTTCAATATTTATATGAATTTAACAATATTATTGAACTTTTACTCAACAAACAATATTTTGCAACACAATAAAACTGTTATAAAAAAAACTGTTATAAAAAAGTGTTTAAAATAATTTGATTTCTTTAGTAGAAATATAAATAAAGTCCACAAATGTAAAAAAAGAACGTTTAAGAAAACACAGATAAATTAAAAACACCAAAAACGAACATTAACGAACTCAAAATCACATTTATAGACTGTGATAATAAATATTTAAAAACAAAAAAATTCAAATAAAATAAAAAAAATAAAAATAAATCTCAATCATCATGGAATACATGGATTATTTGGAAAGCTTGTGGTTTTATTTGCCGTATTTATTTTATGCCTTTGTGTTCCTTTCGCTCATACCGAAATCTCTCAAGAAAATAAACGATTTCGCCCGAGCTGATTATGAAGCGAATCGCAACAAATGGCATCGTTGTTATGCTCCGGACATATGCTGTCACAATTTGGCGGACACCGCCTCGGAACCGCTAACGAAACAAAAGCCTCGCAAAGCTGTTACACGTGGATATCCTAAAAAGCAACAGCAGGTCAACAAGGAAGCTGTTGCCTCAACAACATCCCCGGCTGCCGATAACCAAGCCAATATCTATAAGCGACAAGTTCACACCCACACAAATGTGAATAAAATCGCAAAAATGTTTGAAAACGGTGGAGTACAAAAGAAAATCAATCGTGTTACACCCACTGTATTGCCGGCTGATTTTCGTCGCGCCTCTATGGACTTGGATGATGAGAGTTTCCATAAAAAGGAAGATTTTACACAACACTCGCAGGAGAATAGTGCGAAAAAAGAAAATGTAGTCTTACGGCGTCTCTCGAAACTTGCTCAGGAACTGGAAGAGAATAATGAAAACTCGGCAAATGTTTTAAATCAAATGCCAGCAGAGGAACAGGATTTACTAAACACCAGCTGGCGCAGTGAACCCATTAATATACAAAGACGTAAACGTCAAGTGCCACAGAATTTAGTATTGAATGCTAGCTCTGCGACACCTTCAACAATATCACCTGCCTGCTCTTCCCCCTTGTCTTCACCACACTCCTGTAACTCACCATTGCCCGGCTCTTCTTCACCATTGCTACGCAATGCTCCCGTACTTAATATGAATACCAGTTTAGAGGATCTTTTTAAGGCTATTGCCAAGAGTGCTGAAAATTCTGAAGGTTTCCTATATGGTGACTGTACATCCCTATCTCCCGTTACCTCTATAGATGATATATTGTCACAACGCAGATTGTCGCGTCCCTTGTCGGCATACTCTATAAGTGATTTGCTAAATGATGAGCCCAACAAGGGCATGGACGAGGCCTATGTGGAGAATTTTCTTAAGGTTTTGAATAAAACTTGAAGTATTTTTTTTTAGAAATAATTTGCTTGTAAGGAGGCGATAAGTAAATTTGTAGGAAAGGGATCAGTTTCACAGTTATACGTTAAGATCATAGATCAATTTAAATATATTTTTTTGGCTTTAAAACTTTTGAAAAGTTTGTTGGATTTATAATAAAACTGTGATTTAAATTTAACCTGTAGAAATTATTAAGAAAACTGAAAAGGCCTACGTATATTTATTAAATTTATTTAAACCTTGTGTTGTAGTTAAATATTAACTTAACAACCTGCAAAGCATTAATTTTGCCTAACTTTTTGACTTCTATTTTAACCGTTTACTGTGAAAACGAGCCCTTAAGTTTAACCTTGAATTTTAACTGTTTACTGTGAAAGTAGGGGGTACACTTTCTTAATTTGAAAGACATTAAATTAAGGAATCCTGTAAAATATATTTTCGAGTAAAAACAAAAGAATATTTCAAAAGTGCCATAAAAACCTAGAAGAAGAATTCAATTTCAAATAGAAAACAAGAAAGAAAGAGCAGGGAAGAGAAACGTAATAAAATTGACAGGGAACTCTGAGTGTAAAGTGTGCGTACGAAATGAGTCACTTTTTTATGAAAAAAAAAAATCTACCACAACAGCATTGTTGCAATGTATGTATGTATGTATTTCACCACTTTAAAAGCTTTTGTAAATAATTTATTTCTTTAAGAAAAAACGAAAAAAAAATTTTTTTTTTTTTTTATTTATTTCCTATATTTTTTTAAAAATCTTTTGCAATAATTAAAAAAATGCCAGTCAAGCTTTAAGTTAAAAAAAAAAAAATTTTTTTTAAATATTTTTAATTAAAATTTTGTTTAACGCACTCATTTTAATGAGAAACATGCAATTTAAATTGTTTTTGTAAATTAAACCTTAATTCTCTATAAAATAAGAGAAATCATTTCCAATGAAATTTATTTTATGTACGACGATTAAGTGTTTTATAAGTGATTTATGTATGGTCCATGGAGGACGTAGTATATGTATGTTATATAAGGCTTGTTTTTAGTCTTAAATTCAAAGCCAGTGTTTTTATTTAAACCGATCTTGTGTGTTAAATGTATAGATCGTTACCCTTAAAATATAAATTATAAGTTATATAAAATATAAATTATAAGTTTATAAATTGTATAAAGAAGTATTATTAAATATTTTACTTAAGTAAACAGAAAATTATTCTAAAAACAACAATATATTAACAATAAATAATAAAATAAATTATTTAACTAAAATTATTAAAAAAAAATATACAAAACAAAACAAATAATAACGTTTTCTTAATTGTAATGAAATGTAAGACTACAATTCAACAGCTGAAATCATACTCCTGACCAGAGATCAGCAATGAGTATTGAAAAAGATAAGTGGAATCAAATCATACTCATAATTTCTGATACTTATACGTATTCATACTTATTTTATTATCATGGAACCTCTACTCATACTCAAAGATTAAAGTACTCATCATATTCATACTTAAGAACACGTATGATGTTGCTGTTGATTTCGACTCCCATTACTCAACATATACACGAATCACTAGAAGGTTGTGTGTCTGCTCTGCTTGCTGTTCTCTCCTTTTTTTTTGCTTATGTGTCTTTTTTATTTTTTTGTAAATGCAACAAGAACTAAGACGGTAAATTTTGATGAAGAGTCACTCGAATCATTTATAAGTATTGATAAGTATTTTTCTAAAGTTATGAATCCAAATGACTTGGCTTATGAATCAAACATATTTCGAATGGTACGAGTTTGATGTCAACGTTGTATGCATACTCATTGCAACCTGTACTTATAAATCAACGTTGTAGTGTGTATGAATCAATCAGAGTACATAGTTATATTTCAATATTGTTGACTCACTTATATCCAAAATTTCACGAGTGCTTACGGGTAGCGAAAAAACGATTCATTGCTGATCTCTGCTCCTGACCTTGCTAGACAAAGCAATAAGAAACTGCACATAATTTGTAAACCTAATAGCCTAACCCTAACATATCGAAAGAGAATGGATATCTAAAGAGTTGTTCAATCAGTAATCCAGGGTTTTCTTTTTTAAAAATAATATCCTTCATATGTAAACCATTGCAATAGAGACACTTTTTTCATCAGAATACATACAGTGAGACTCAAAAGAAACTGTACTTAAAAAAATATACATACATTAATAAATTACAGTTATTTTTATTTTAATATTGTTTCATTGCCAGCCCTTTAAAATTGATAAAAAAAAATTACAAAAAATTTCGAAATATCAAATTTTTTCTGGGCACTCTTCTTAAATAGTAAAAGTAGAGTTTGGTGATTATTAGCATTTTATCCTTAGTGTACAGTTTCTTCTGGAGCACACTGTACATACATAAATACACAATTGATCATTACAACCCTTCTCATACCACCCATGTTGCACGCATACGTACTGTATATATGTACGTAACTGGTCATTAGAACCCTTCAGTCAGAATAACTTCCTTGCTTCTCACACCACTGACATATGTTGTGTGTTAATTTTATCCATGATTAGTGGGACCTACAGTTTAAAATCGAACGACAGATTTTCTTGCGAAGTTTATCATGGCAATTTTATTTTACTCTCAGAGTTTTTGCCAGGAATCTGATGAGACGAAGTCGCCGAATAATACTTTTTCATATTTCGTTTTTTTTTCGAGATGTCCTTGCTGGAGTTTAAACCACGTCCTCACACGTCTAATAAGTCAGCACACTACCTACTAGAGTACAGCGACTTGATCAGTGTAGTAAAATTTCTTATAACATCTCTTAAAATCAACTTAAAGTTACAATTAAGTATTACAGTCTATACTATCACTTTTGACGGACAAAGGAACTTTTAATACTTACGTTTCATAGCTGTTATACATCAATAATGACAGTTCTGTATATCTACCAGATATCAGCAATGAATCGGTTTTTCGCTACTCATAAGCACTCATGATATTTTGAATATAAATGAGTCAATAATATTGAAATTTAATATGTATTCTGATTCATTCATACTCACTACAATGTTGATTTATAAGTACAGGTTGCAATGAGTATGCGTACAACGTTGACATCAAACTCATACCATTCGAAATATGTTTGATTCATAAGCGCCTACTCATTTAGATTCTTAGCTTTAGAAAAATATTTATATTACGTACTCATAAATGATTCGAGTGACTCGAATCATTCATAAAAATTTACAGTCTTAGTTGTTGTTGGATTTACAAAAAAGAAAGAAGGCAGTAAAAAAGACAGAGCAGCAAGTGAGTATTTTAGTGTTCGTACTCGATTCATACTTATTTAGTGCTTCGTGTATATGTTGAGTTATGGAGAGTCGACATCAATAACATCATTCGTGTTGTTAAGTAAGAATATGATGAGTACTTCAAACTTTGAATATGAGTTGAGGTTCAATGATATTAAAATAAGTATGAATGCGTATAAGTATCAGAAATTATGAGTATGATTCGATTCTACTCATCTTTTTGAATACTCATTGCTGATCTCTGATATCTATGTACGTGTCTATTAAGTAACTTCGCCTACTGCTAACACGCTCCCTAGATGCTGAAATACAAAATTACGCTGCTTAACTTTTGATGCTATTATTTTGATTGCAGCTTGAAATACATATAAAGGCACATATCTAGGTAGCCATGTAAGTCATTAATAAGTATATAAAACACACCTTTTTTTTTGAAATCATTTCATAAAAAAGAAATATTTTTTTTTTCATATTTTCTGATATTTTAAAATTTTTATTTCTCAGAAAAATTCTTACAAAATATACGATACATACATATGTATGTACGTACGGACACATATGCGACATATGTATGTATGTATGTATATTACATATTCAAAAATTAATAAGATTAATGAGATATTCGTGGAATTTATGATACTTTATAATAATAAATACGATGTATTTATAACAGATTAACAAGAACAAAAAATAAAAAAAATTGTTATTTATTATTACAGGGAGGAGGGAGTAGCTAGCATTATCAGAGATTTTAATTACAGTTTTTAATGGGTAACGCTTTTTCGATTTCATTAGAAGAAAATATGGTTTTTGACACAATTTTTCTTATGATTTTTTGTTTCAATTGCTTAAATTCCCGTATCAATTATATGACGCATCTCCTTGGTGTCACGTAATCAATTTATTGAAACAATTCAAAAGACTCGCACATATTTTTTTCCTCCACTCGTTTTGATTTTGATAAATTTATTTACAATTAAATTAAATTCATTCGATTGTTTATACAACAAATATTTTCACTGAAATGGAATGGAAGAACTTAAAAAAAAGAGACTGAAAATGATGATGGCATTTGATATTTCAATAATAATTTCGACAAATAGGAAATACTGAAATGATGATGATGATGTTAATTGAATAAGATTGTGTGTGATATATGCCCGTTCTGGTTTCAATTTGAAATAGTTTCGTTTCAGCATTGCTATTCTATTTATTTTCTACGACTTTCAACTGATAAGAGAATTTAATTTAAATACGAGTATTTTGATACTCTTTAAATCTTTCTTAACCTTAATTTGTGTTTTACATACATACGTTATTGTCCAAAGTTAAGGAATCCAAAGAAGTGTCGAACAGTCTCTCCCGCAATATGTTCACACTACCCGACTGTTCGTATAGTATGAGTGATTAATTATTACTGCTTACGTGTGCTAAACTGTCGTCAGTCGGTCGTCGAAACACACACCAACATACCTTCAAGTCCGACTAATGAAAATCGTATCGATATTCCTTCATATACTTAAGTTGTCTAAGCTAAGCGTTAAAGTCCAAGAGTCCCATCAGATGATAGATTTTTCAAAATATCCTGAAATGATGCATACATACATACATAATTAGCCATTACAACCCTTTAGTCAGGATTATGGACCTAGTTTCTCACACCATTAATATTATGTGTGTTAATTTTATACACGAGTGGCGGGACCCGTAGTTTAAAGTCGACTTCGAACTACAGATTTTTTGAGAAACTTTTCATGGCAATTTTATTTTTACACTCAGAGTTTTTGCCAGAAATCTACTGAAGGGAAGTCGCCGAAGAAATATATTTTTCCATATTTTTGTTTTGATGTCTGATCTGGGGTTTGAAGAGTGGCCTTACGTCTAATAAGCCAAAACACAATACCTACGGCGACTTCTTAGCATACCTAACTTCCCATTGTTATACTATAGCAATGCTATTGAACTAACTGGCAAGCATTAAGGTTTCACATGTAAATCGTAACTCCATTAGAATTCAGATGAAAACCAGTTTGTAGATTTAATGAATTCAATTTAAATTTCACGAATTTAATTAATTTGACTGCAAGTTACGATAGATGTGTTATAGACATAGATGTGTATAGACTGTTCCTCCTACAACCTCTGCAGAAGTCATTTGCATGTAAAAAAGTCTCTGCGCATGTCTATCTAATATGCAATGAAACGTGAGAATAGATACAGTGATAGAGAGGTCTCCATAACATCCCTTATGATCTTTAAAAGATTGCACAACGTGAAATCTAGTCAGCTGGCTATCTTCAAACTACAGCGCCTGACTCTAGCAAAAAGCAGATGCACGAATTGATCATCACTTCCCAAACTGCATTGAACAAACCAGATTACAGAATTGAATTTACAACGATAGTGTATTGAAGGAGTTACTCTATATACATACGTATATCAGAGATCAGCAATGAATAATTTTTTCGCTACTCATAAGCACTCATGAGATTTTAAATATAAGTGCGTCAACATTATTCAAATTTAACTATACACTCTGATTCATTCGTTCGGGTTTAGCTTCAGGTTCAGGTCGGAGTGGTGGCCCTGATATTACAAAGCTTACTTGAGCACGCATAGCGGCCCGTTGTGATGCCACGGGTGAACGCAGTCCCTGTACTGACCAAGTTCCACCAAAATCAGGGAAGAGGAAGAAGTTGGTCAGCGCAAGGGTTGATTCATTCGTACTCACAACAACGTTGATTTATAAATAAATACAAGTTGCAATGAGTATGTGTACAACGTTGATATCAAACTCATACCACTCGAAATCTGTTTGATTCATAAGCTTACGCATTTAGATTCATAACTTTAAGAAAAATACTTATAATATGTACTTATAAATGATTCGAGTGACTCGAATCATTCATCAAAATTTACAATCTCAGTTGTTTTTGCATTTACAACAAAAGAAAAAAGACACACAAGCAAAAAAGACACGCCAGCAAGCGGAGCAAACACTCAACCATCTAGTGAGTATTTTAGTGTTCGTACGCGATTCATACTTATTTTGTGCTTCGTGTATATGTTGAGTTATGGAGAGTCGAAATCAACACCATCATACATGTTGTTAAGTATGAGTACGATTAGTACTTCAAACTTAGAATATGAGTACAGGAGGTTCCATGATATTAAAATAAGTATGAATGCGTATAAGTAACAGAATTTATGAGTATGATTCGATTCTATTCATCTTTTTGAATACTCATTGCTGATCTCTGGTCAGTATGCATTGTGTTTTAGGTTTCCTTTTTATATATTTCAATGGCTGTTTACTACTCTGTTGTTTACTATTCTCAAACTGTAGCATTTGATAACAGGCCTTAGGAAAAAGTGGACCCACGAACAGATTATCACTCCACCACAATAGATCAGAGAATTGAATCTACATCGTTGTGTATTCGTATTGAATAGTTACTCTATAGATATGTACAAATTTAAAATATTCCTTTTTATGAACCCCCCCCTTAACAATCTAAAAGTGTTACAAGTACAATGGCAAACTCAATACCACCGTTGTCTGTCTTAAATTTATGGCTTTTGAAATAATTAATTGATAATAAATAATAGTGTAGTGTAGTGTACTGTAGTGTAGTGAATTAATAAATTTAAATTTTCTTTATTTATATTTCGGATAGAAAATTAAAATCATTAAAATCAAGTGAAAACAAAACCGCATAAAAACAATTATTTTTTTATTTTGTTTTTTTTTTTTTGTTTTTAATATTCGAAAATATTTCTTAATTGCATTGAATTTGTGGTTTAACACATTTTGAGGTGTATTGAACTTTATGATCCATCCATCCAATCCATCTTCTTCTGTTTTTTTGTGTGTTTAATTTATAAAACAAATAAATACGAAACAAAAAAAAAATTTAATAACAAATTAAAAACGAAAAATTGAAATTTAAAGCTCAAAGCATTATTGGCATGCTTTAAATGTTATTTTGTTTTTGCTGAGGTCATGCTGTTCTTTTTTTTTTTGTTTTTTTTTGTTTTAATTATTTTGGTTTTATTATTGTTATTATTATTGTTGTTGTTGTTGTAGAATGACTTCAATAAACGTTTTTGTTTCGTAAATTATTGACCCACAGAGAACGACATCATTAACCATTACGTACGAGTACATACATCGTCATAATGATGATGATGATGATGTTGAAACTGATCATCACATTTATGTTCACATTGTGCAGCCATTGAACTTTGACTTTATAAACTTGTTGCTGCAACAACCATCATTTACTGCCAGCACCATCACCACCACCACCACCACCACCACAACCACCGCCAGCATCAGCACCAGCTGAAAATAAAAATTCATTTAAAAATTTGTTTAAATTTCAATGACTCTTTATATAATAAAATAAAAAGAACATGACCAAACACATACACACACACACACACATACAATACACTCATAGATGTGTATATATGTATTTTCCTTCATCTTTAACTCTACGACTTCTACTTCTATGCAGTAAAGATAAACGGAAAGAAAAAATTTATTGCATTACGTACTTACGTATGTATGTACGTACGACCCGACCCTTCTTCTTGAAAACGTTCTTCTTTCGTTTTAAGTACTTAATAATGCCTCCTCCTGACTGCTTGATTGTAAGCTTAATTTATGTTTATTGTTATTGTTGCTATTTTTTCTTTTTTTTTTCTTAAATTATTAACTATTTTTTTATTGTTGTATATTGTGTTGTTATTATTACGATCATCATCATCATCATCATTATTGGTATTTGAATACTTAAAATAATTGCTTATTGAGAAAAGATCTTTGTAAAGTGAAATGGTGGCAAACGATTGGAAATTCTTGTATTATGCACTATGGGCTATGATTACACAAATATACATATGTATACTTTTGAGATTAATTTCATTAAATAGAAGAACCTTTAGGCTTTAACATGAGGTGTTTATCAGAGATCAGCAATGAGTATTCAAAAAGATGAATATAATCGAACCATACTCATAATTTCTGATATTTATACGCATTCATACTTATTTTAATATCATGGAACCTCTACATATTCAAAGTCTGAAGTACTCATCACATTCATACTTAACAACACGTATGATGTTGCTGTTGATTTCAACTCTCCATAACTCAACATGTGCACGAAGCACAAAATAAGTAAGAATCGCGTACGAACACTAAAATACTTACTGGAATGTTGTGTGTTTGCTCGGCTTGCTGCTCTGTCTTTTTTTGCTTAGTTGTCTATTTTCTTTTGTTGTAAATGCAACAATAACTAAGACTGTAGATTTCGATTAATGATTCGAAGTCACTCGAATCATTTATAAGTACATATTATAATTATTTTTCTAAAGCTATGAATCTGAATGAGTAGGCTTATGAATCAAACATATTTTCAATGTTATGAGTTTAATGGCAACGTTGTACGCATACTCATTGCAAGTACTGAGTACGAATAAATCAGAGTACATAGTAAAATTTCAATATTGTTGGCACACTTATATTCAAAATTTCATGAGTGCTTATGAGTAGCGAACCATTCACTGCTGATCTCTGGTGTTTATTCCAGTTCATTGTTTTAAATGAAAAGAAAGCTTTAATATCACAATTATCCCATTTAAGTCAAATGTTTTCCTTCGACGCCGTGGTCTAGTATGTAGTGTGTTGGTTTATTAAATGTGAGGCATCGGTTCAAATCCCAGGTCAGACATCAAAACGAAAAATGAAAAAATATTTCTTCAGCGACTTCCTCTCAACAGATTTCTGGCAAAAACTCTGAGATTAAATAAAATTGTAATGACAAGTTTCTCAAAAATCTGTCGTTCGGAATCCACTTTGGACCTTTTATACACATGTATAAAATTAACAGTGTTGTGAGAAGCTAGGTTGTAATCCTGACTAAAGGGTTGCAATGATCAATTTATATTTGTATGTATGTATGTATGTTTTCTTTCATTCATTTTTTGTATTTCTTGTCCTTGATCATATTGTGCAGACGAAAATTGAAACAATATATTTCTGGAGACATGTACTGATAATAACCAGTTACTCTCAGAGTCAGATGGTTTTCAAATCAAGTACCCTAAGGAACCCGGAAGAACTACTGTTGGTGTGACTGATTTGGAGATGGATCACAATTCATACCTTTTTATTCTCCAATTATTCTCAGTCCAATTATTGAAGACAAAAAACGAAAATATTAATTAGGCCACAGACAGTCAGATCACAGCAGATGATGCCTTATCAATTCCATTGGACATGCGCAAAAGTTTACTGACTAAAATACGCAATACGTCTTCGTATTGCTGAGATTTTGTTACGTTCCAGCAGCAATTGACAGATAGAAATTCGATATAATTCGGGCATTAACAAAATGAAAAAAAATTTTCGAATTCAAGTTGAAAGTCTTGCAGAGTCTGTAGGTCTGCTGGAGAGGACGGAACTGTTATACATTTTCTTTGCCAATGACCGTCTCTCGCAGGGCGCAAATTAAGCTTATTTGGCTCTCCATTTCTTGTCAGCTTAACACAGCTATCATCGATTGATATCAAAGATATAACCTTGTTCATAGAACTTTCAGGCTGGTGCCCAGCCTAGGAAAGTCGGGCTAGCGCACTGACCAACTTCCTCTATGTGTTCGGTGGAATTTGATCAGTGCCGGGACTGCGTTTACCCGTGACATAACAATGGGCCGCTATGCATGCCCAAGAGAACTTCTTGGTATCAAAGCTACCACTCCATCCTACCCATCTACCTACCTAGTTTAAAGTCTTTGTGGTAAGTGCAATGCCGTGCATTGACGATGTATGCTTATTTGAAATGAAATACTAGCGCCCTCCTAATTCAAACGTTAGGGTAGTAAGAAACAGTCATCATTAATAGACTCATTTCCATCTTTCTTGATGATCTTGGCCATTGTAATGAATCCAAATTCCTAACTTAGGGAACTACTGCTTCTATAGGCTTTTATATGCTTAGGAAGCTACCTGTTAAGATAATGTGTTCACGATAAAAGAAAGATGACTAGAAAAGAAAAGTGATCTAGGCTACAAAGTAAACAAATAATTATTCATTTGGAATTTAATGGTAATGTAAAGTTATTGGTAATGCTTACATTGTAAGCTTTTTTTTTTTGCCTCACAGCTTTAATTTAAAACGCATTATGAAGTTAAGATATTTAACTACAAAGCTTTACCTTAACTTTTAATATAAAAAAGAAGAAAATATGCCAAACCAATACTTATGTATGTAAATAAATTCATTGATGATTCACATATATTTTTTGGAGATTTTTCGAAATAAATTATTATTGCGTTTCTGCTTTCCGCTAATCACATTGTATAAATAAAAGTGTCATCATAAACATATTTTTAAATTTAACTTAAAATTGAACAAATCCATTTTTAAACTTTTTTTTATTATTAAAAGTGGGCTTTTGATGAAATGCCTTTTTAAGTGTTATGGCGTTTAATTTCCCAAAAAATATTCAATAACAAACAGATTCGTTGTTTACGAAATTCATTAACAAATTTTCTGAAATTGGTGAAGAAAACATTTATAATATTTCCATAAATGATGGTCAGAAAAGAACAGAACCACGAATTGAAGTTTAAAACAAATATTTGCTAAATTCTTAGCAAATTCACACACTCACACTCGTGCCAGAGATCAACAATGAATCGCTTTTTTTTTTAATCATAAGCACTCATGAAATTTTGAATATAAGTGAGTCAACAATATTGAAATTTAACTATGTACTCTGATTCATTCATACAGGTTGCAATGAGTATGCGTACAACGTGGACATCAAACTCATACCAATCGAAATATGTTTGATACATAAGCCTACTCATTTAGATTCATAACTTTAGAAAAATACTTATAATTTGTACTTATAAATGATACAAGTGACTCGAATCATTCATCAAAATTTTCAGTCTTAGTTGGTGTTGCATTTCCAAAAAAAAAAGACGCAGTAGCAAGCAGAGCAAAGAGTGAGTGTTTTAGTGTTCGTATGCGATTCATACTTATTTTGTGCTTCGTGTATATGTTGAGTTATGGAGAGTCGAAATCAACAGCATCATACGTGTTGTTAAGTATGAATATGATGAGTACTTCAAACTACTTTGAATATGAGTAGAGAGGTTCCATGATATTAAAATAAGTATGAATGCGTATAGGTTACGTTAGGTTAGAGGACGTGTACTTGTCAATTAAGACAAGTACAGTGCCCGGAGGTCGAATTGACCCATTGTACAACGTCCTATTTTCTCACACCACTTATATTATGTGTGTTAATTTTATACATGAGTGGTGGGACCTACAGTTTACAGTCGACTCCGAACGACAGATTTTTATTTCATTGAGAAACTTTTCATGGCAATTTTTATTTACTCTCAGAGTTTTTGCCAGAAATCTCCTAAGAGGAAGTCGCCGAAGAAATACTTTTTGTATTTTGTCTTGACGTCTGGCCTGGGGCTCGAACCCTGGCTTTACGTCTAATAAGCCAACACACTACCTACTAGACTACGGCAACTTCATGAATGCGTATAAATATTAGGAATTATGAGTATGATTCGATTCTACTCATCTTTTTGAATACTCATTGCTCATCTCTGGTATAAAACAAATATTTGCTAAATTCTTAGCAAATTCACACACATACGTAGCCCTACTTGCACTTGTTTATACATACCTTTACACAAACACTGTATAAATAAAAGATTTTTTTTTTATTTATTTTTTTTTTTTTTAATTTATTTTATTTTTGATTTTTGTTTACATATTTATTTTTATTTAAACAATAAAAAAATCAACAACAACAATAACAATGATAATAATAAAATTAATAAAAAAAAATTTCCTTGTGTCTCTTTGTCATTGATTGATAAAAATTTAACTTTAAATGTCGAGTGTTGTTGTCGTTTTTTTTTTTTTAATAAAAATAAACAAATTTGTAGTTGTTGTTGCAAAGGTTCATTTATCAGTAATTTTTTTTCTTGTCATGAGTCACTGGTTTTTTGTTTTGCTGTCAATGGATTGTGTTTTGTTGGCTTTTTAATCATTTTCACACTCTCATCATATAAAAACTCTTAAGAGTATGTTCCAAACAAAGTGTGAGGAGTTTACGAAAAGAGAACAGCATTTTTAAGAGAAATTTGTTTTTGTTTTGTTTTTTTTTTTTTTACTTTATAAAGGGATTGTTTCTTATCGTTTACTGGCTGTGTCGCTGTCAGGCCATCAAACAGACATAGAGACAGACATACAGACAATGTCAGACCTTTATTTAACAACACGTTTTAGTTTTTTTTGGAACAGATTTTAAATTTTTATGAATGCGAGGAATTGGGTCAATGTGCTTAAATATTGCAATATTTCGACATTCTAATTAAAATTGAACATGATCTGGTCTGGATCAATGGACAATGTTTACATGTGAAGTGAAGAGACAAACTCTCTTTAAGGGAAATTTAAGTTTGTTTCGGTTATTTGTTTTTTAATTAATGGCAGGTAGAAAGAGGTATTAAAAGAAATCGTGTATTTAGTTCATCGTTAATCATTATATTTGTAAAAATTTTTAAGGCATATTGAATATAAAAGCGTTACCATGAGTTTAAATGCACTTGACATTTACTCAACATACATACATAATTGGTCATTACCATCCTTCGGTTAGGTTTACGACCTCGTTTCTCACACCACTTATGTTGTGTGTGTGTTAGTTTTATACCCGAGTGGCGGGACCTACAGTTTAAAGTCGTCTCTTAACGACAGATTTTTGAGAAACTTTTTATGGAAATTTTTTTATTTACCATCAGAGTTTTTGCTAGAAATCTGCTGAGAAATGTTCGCCTTTTTGTATTTCGTTTTGATGTCTGAGCTGGGGTTTGAACCCTGGCTTCACGTCTAATAAGTTAACACACTACCTACTAGACTACGGCATTGTAACGCCACGGGTATACGCATTCCCTGTACCGACTGAGTTTCACCAAGCTGGGGAAAAAGTTGGTTAGCGCAGAGGCTGCATACTAAAGACACGACTATTCTACGCTGTAAAACTAGCCCAAAAGTTTGATAAAGGAAGCTACACATAGGCTGCCTTCCAATATGTTAGTTGCTTTGTGTTTGAACAAAGTATCGTGTTTCATGATGCCGCTGTACAAAATATATACAATGTATTCTATTTCAAAATGTCGTCAATGTGTATTTTTAACGTAGTCAAAAAGCAATCAGGCATCGGATTTATAGTTGATGCATTGTTTGGTTACTTTGCTTATCTACATAGTTTATATAAAGTAGTAGAACTGCATACAAACTTTGTATTGATACATTTTGGAAGGCAGCCATATGCAAGCTATCCTTCAAGCTGACGAGGATTAGAGAGCCAAATAACTGCACCACGCAAGAGATGGGCATTGACAAAGAGAAAAGATAACAGTCTCTTCTTCCTCAGCAGATCCGCATTCACGACAGACGTCCTTAGATGGGAGAACAATTCTAGTAATCTACAATCATTTTAAAAGATGAAATATCTTTCAAGTTCACCCAGTTTGTCATTCTTTCTATGAAGTTTATGCTCAGAATGTTGTCCCTTAAGGTTTCAATTGTATCCGGTTTATTTCAATAAATTTAAAGAAGTTCTATCCTCATTGAAAACTATAATTTGGGAATATTAGTGAACAAATTATTTAAAAAATTCATTAAAGATTAATTATATGCTGGACTTGGAAACTGAATAATCCAGCAAATTTGTTTTTCATTTACGAATACAAATCAAATTAAAAAGCCATTTGACCCCCAAGAGAAGATAGAAAGATTACTCATTGTCCACTTGTGGGAAAGAGTAGGACTCAATGCCACATTTCTACACTCAATATAGTTTCATTAACAGCATTGTTTATATTGTACCTAACGCAGAATGGCAACCCTAGTATCCTAGAACCCGTTAGAGTGCACCAATCACCCCTGCTTACCTGGAAACGTTTAGTTAATGAAATTGAAGCCAAGTAAAAAGAGTTATGAAGAAAAAGGCCGTCTGCTTATTAAAGAAGCGAAATGGTACCGGATTATCGCCTGTAAAATGTTGACACGTTGCGCAGTGCCTTGTTGAATCAATATTTACTTCTTGGAGATTCCAAATAAAAAGTTCCAGAAGCTCTGTCAAGCTGACAAGGATTGGAGAGATCTTCAAACCCTTTTGCTTTGAACAAATTCATAAATATTCTTCAATACTGTCTAAAGACAAAAAAATTGGAAATACCCCATAAAATGTTCATGTTTTAGGATGTATTCAAAAGACATAAACCCCTCTGAGCCTAACATCTTTCAGGCAGTATTAAAGGTTCATGTAAACATTACCCAAATTCTAAGAAAATCCAGCTACAATTCACAATAAATAATTTTTACGTTCGCAAATATTTTCCTATTTTAAGTTATTTTTAATGAAAACATATACAGTGGTGGCCTTACAATTAGAAACGATGTTTCTGGAACAGAGTCCTCTGGAGTGACGAATCTAAGTTTAATTTGTCCCAATCTGATGGAAAAACGTATGTAAGACGTCCTCCAAACAAAGCCTTTGATTCCAGGTACACAGTGAAAACTGTAAAACAAATTAACAAACATACATGTTGCTAAGTCGTTTCTAATTATAAGGCCACCACTGTACATGCTATATAAACATTTGTTTCCGATCAAATGTGTTTTTTTTTTCGAATATGAACCACCTTAACAACACCTTATAAATGTCGTAGATATCTTTCATGGAATAAAGAAAAGGAAAGGAAAGGATTGCAGAGATTAAAAAACTTACTTAATTTTGTAAATATAAAACAAGAGAGAATGCAATACAAGATTAAATAATAAAGATAAGCTTCTTATAACACTCCTCAAAAATATAATTGAAAACGGAAAGACAGAAAAAAAAACAAAACAAAACAAAATCTATACGTATGTATTTATGTATTTAAGCCATAAGATAAGATTTTACTATGGCGGTGGGACTACCCAAAACAAACCATTACTACTTATCTTATCAGCAGCAATGTTCTGTTATCCAACAATTACTGTTATCGCTAACGATGTTGTTGGTATAACATTAAACAAAACCAGTCGAGAAGTTGATCGAGATGGCCAGCCGGGCATTTTTCGCTCTTAATTTTGAAACAATTAAAGCAAAGTCAAATAGTCCCTCTCTCGCTCTCTCTCTCTCTCTCTCTCTCTCTCGCTCTCTCTCTCTTAAATAATATTAACAGCTGGTGGAGTTTTTAACCCAAAAAAATAAAAACAAACCCATGGTAAATAAATAATTAAATCAACAAAATATTGAAAGGCATACATACGTGTAGTAAGGTACGGTTCTCTAGTATGTCAGTTATTTTAAATTGTTCAGTATTTTGTTACTATTTGTTGTGCTAAAAAGGAAAACAAAACTTTGCTTTTTAATTTACAATCGAAATAATTTTCAAAAAAGAATTGTTGTCTGCAGATTAAAATAATAATAAATTGTAGTTTATTTTTTCTCTATTATTTTCTATTTTTTTTTGTTTTTGTAATTTAAACTTATTAATGACGGGTGTGTCCAATTGCATTTAAATTGAAAAAGTCTATTAAAAAAGAAAAAAAAACCAAAAAAAAAGAAATAATTCAATGGAACATGAGGAGACAGAAAAGGTAACAAACAAAACTTAATGAAATAAACAACAAACTGCACTTAAAAGTTTTATTCATCGAATGGAAATCATTGCATTTATTTGTTGAAATAAATTGTCATAATCATGGGAAATTTTACGCGTCATCATTTGATGAAAGCGAGTGGAAAAATCTGATGTAACTGTTTTTAAATAACCTTCTTCTCCTACCGGAAAGATATACATTGATAGTGTGCCATTACAACGCATCAGTCAGGATTACGACCTTATTTCTCACACCACTTATATTGTGTGCATTAATTTTATACATGAGTGGTGGGACCTAAAGTTTCAAGCCGATTCCGAACGACAGATTTTTGAGAAACTGTTCATGACAATTTTATTTACTCGCGGAGTTTTTGCCAGAAGTCTGCTGAGAGGAAGTCTCAGAACGAAATATTTTTTTCATAATTCGTTTTGTTGGAAGCGACTGACCTGGGGCTTAAACCGTAGGCTCACGTCTAACTACTAAACTAGGGCGACTGTAATGATATTTAAATAATAATTAAAGTTTTGGCTGCCTTCCAAAATGTATCAATATAAAGTTTGTATGCAGTTCTACTACTGTATATAAACTATGTAGATATGCAAAGTAACCAAACAATGCATCAACTATAAATCCGATGCCTGATTGCTTTTTGACGGCGTTAAAAATACACATTGACGACGTTTTGAAATAGAATACATTGTAAACATTTTGTATAGCGGCATTATGAAACACTATACTTTGTTCAAACACAAAGCAATTAACATTTTGGAAGGCAGCATTTCGCTCGATATTTTTCCCAGTACCACGTTCCTATAGCAATATTTCAGCTACTGACAGCATAATCTTTATATGACTCCTATAATATCGTAATTGAAATTATTACTGCGATGTATTTTAGCATGACGTTAAAAAAGCACCCAGGCATTATTGAGGATCTATACTGTTTACATCCGAACAAAATGTTTCGGTATCGGACCCTTTAAATTACGACGATATTTGTGGCTTCAAAAAGTGCCATTCCTTAGCTCTTAAAATAAAATAAAAATGCAATGTTCGTGAAGATAAATTCGAATTTAAAAACCAAAGACACAAACCCACACTTTTAGCAGCGCCGCTTCTTGCCTCTAACAGAGTAAACTGTGTTATTAACAGAGTACTGTTAACGGTTTAACAGTAGATTAGTCTTCTACTTTACAATTATTGCAGACTATTGACATACAATTTAATTCCTATTATGATCATTATTATTTGTGAACAAAAATGTTAAAAGGATGGTTGGTGGAAGTGGAGGACGGAAATTTTCTCAACTCTCAAAATTATTCCAGCTAATTACCACGGTTCGAAAGAGGACCCTCTGGAATACCATTTGCACGTGGTCGGGTTGGTGTACTATTTCTTATATGTTCCCAAAATGCCACTGATCTTCTAGAGAATTTTCAAGCAAAAAATTGATATTTTCAAATCCAATATTCTCAATATCATTTTATATGTGGCTATGTTGCTGAATTTATTAAGAGGCCTTGGAAACTTCCTTTGCATATACTATGGTCCCCATAGACCTACAGTATTTCCCAAAACTAGTGGGCTTGTTCAGAGGGATACGGTTAAATAGCTAACAGTGCTCTGTTAAGGTCAAATGTTGTTCTTTTAACCCATTTACGGCCAAACAAAAACTACAAGTTAATTTTTTTAAATTTCAATGTTTATTTATTTTTAAAGTAAAAAAAATAAAATTCAGGACATTAGAGGGGTGTACCCAAATTGGTACAATGGCCACTTGTGAGTGATATTTTGCACAACAATTTTTTTCAACGCAGAGTGTTTTTTGCATTTTTTGAAACTCCAGCGGCTTCTATTGTGGCAGATGACACAACGCACACGCTTAGGAAGCTTGAGTAACTTAAAACTTGTAAAAAAAAATTATCAAAAAAGATTTTGTGGTTGGCAGGATTCATGGTCAATTTTTGTAGCAGCATTTTCACAACCCTAGTACCCAGTGGCTCAGGAACAGGTGTAGTTGATTTACCACAATAAAGCAGTAACAATATCCAGAGGAACTTGCTGCAACCCAGTTTTTATAACCAAACCGAATAGGTTTACGTCGAATATACTGTTTTGCTGAATGGCGACCGTAATATTTCACCATGGATTCGTCGATATAAATATGTACGTGGAAAACACCCCATTGGTTAAATTTTCTGATAAGAATATCAGCAAGTTGACGTACTTTAAACAATTTGTCACTAGTATTTGCAGCGTCGTTAGTAGTATACTTGTGGCCATTATACCTAAATTGGAACAGCATTATTATATGTTTTCTAAGATCTTATACATTTGTTGTATTAAACTAAAAATGTTTTTCAATGTTTCACTGTTTACTGAATTTTATATAATAATACAAATTTCGACTATAAACTTTAGGTAGAAAATATAACTTTGATTACCATTGACCGACCTCTATATGTGTATTGTTAATGAAGTTTAATAGATTATTACAACAATAACAATAAATGTAGTTAAATTGTTTCATTTAATATTTATTCAGAGCACTTCCCACTATTCAATAATGCAAAAATAAATAAACTAGAGTAAATAGTTTTTTTATACAGCCTTAATAATTAAGTGTTCCCAAATTGGCACAGCGACCGTAAATGGGTTAAGAGTTAATTTTGCTCTATTAACACCAAATGTGGCGCTACTAAAATTTATGGATTGCGTCAAATTCAAATTCGAATTTATTTTCACACACATAGAAACCAATGAAAATTTTCTCAAAATCTGCCGTTCGGAGTCGACTTTAAACTGTAGATCCCGCCACAAATGAATCAGATTTACGCACACAACATGAGGTGGTGTGAGATGTTACATTGTAATTCTGACTAAGGGGTTGTAGTGAACAATTAAGTAAAGTTAAGTAAGATGTTTGACGTTTTTGATCTACAATATTGGAATTATAAATTATAAAAGAAATGAAAATAACAAACAAATGGTGCTCAATGCTACTGTTTTATTGGCCTCCAATGGTTATATTAGATTATAAACAAACCTTTTATAGTATAAGCACACATTTTATTTCATTTTCTTTAAAATATTTTAAACCTTCAATTACATTTATAATGATGATATGGAAATTTATAATTATTCTAATTTTACTACAACTTTTAGTAGTAATTTTGAAATCTAATATGAATACAGACGTTGTCTGGTCTAACAGCTTAAATTGCATGGCACTTGTGCTCAATGCCATCAATACAAATGCTTATACAAATAATTTTTATTTTTTTTAACGAATATTTAATAAAACATTAGTTTTATGCAAAAAGGAAAAAAAATGTTGGCCTCTAGCACTTACAACTGCTTTTGTTTAACTGTTGCTTTATAATAATAATAATGGATCGCATGCCATATATAGGCTGTTATGCCATATAAGGAGGATTTTTTAATGCTCTTTAACTGTGTGATGACTTCGTAACATGATCTGAAAACAGTAATTTAACATAAACAACAATACAACAACACTAACATACATACATATGTATGAATATGCATATTGACTGACAGTACAGTAAAACGAATCCATATTTTATTTAAATACTCACTGGTACCATAAATGGTATGATTACCATTTGAATGTTAAATGTGCCGCTTAATATTATTTTTTTTAATATTTATTGACTTCTTTTTTTGTGTTTTTGTTAATTAATAATACACCTGATTGTTTTTAATTTTTTATTTTTAAATTTCTTAAATATTAAGGTCATTAGTGACTGCCTTTTTTAGGGAAATTCATCAAAAGTGTATGTATGTGCATAAGCCTACACAATTTCTAATTGCCATTTCAATATTTTTGGCAATTTTTTTTATTATTTTTTTATTTTTTTTTCTTTCTTCATTATAAATAAAATTGCGTCTTAACTATACAATATTATTATACAAATACAAATATAACAAAACAAAAGAAATTGATAATCATAAAAAAACTTAAGTACTTAAGTGTTTATAAATCAAATAAAAGATAAAAGTTATCGATAACAATGCTTCAATTCATTGGAAATGTTGTGATGATTCATAGTTTCCTTTTAAAAGATTGAAAAAAATGATTTTATTGCAGCATTAAAAATTGTTGCAATCGTAAATGAAAGCGCTATTCAAACAAATACATGAAGAAATCAAAAAAGAAAAGAAAAAAACAAAGGAAATTTGAACTAAAATGCAACGATTCTAAGTAGGTAGATAGGTAGGTTTAAGTGGTAGCCTTGACGCCAAAAGTATACTTGAGCACACATAGCGGGACAACGCAGTCCCTGTACTTACCGAGTTCCATCAAGCTGGGCAAGAAGTTGGCCAGCGCAAGGGCTGCACATTAAAAGCACGACTATCCTCCGCTGTAAAGCTAGGCCGATAGTTTGATAAACGAAGCTATATACTTGGCATGAAGCCGCCGTAGTCTAGTAGGTAGTGTGTTGGCTTATTAGACGAAAAGCCCCAGGCTAGGCATCAAAACAAAATACAAAAAGTATTTCTTCGGCGACTTCCTCTCAGCAGATTTCTGGCAAAAACTCTGAGAGTAAATAAAATTGCCATGAAATGTTTCTCAAATATCTGTCGTTCGGAGTCGACTTTAAACTGCAGGTCCCGCCACTCATGTATAAAATTAACACATACAATGTAAGTGGTGTGAGAAACTAGGTCGTAATCCTGACTGAAGGGTTGTAATGACCAATTATGTATGTATGTATGTATATACTTGGTATCAATGGATGATAGCTCCGTCAAACTGACAAGGATTGGAGAGATCTTCAAACCCTTTTGCTTTGACCAAATCCATAAATATTCTTCAACATTATCTAAAGACAAAAAAAAATGCAAATATAAATGCCTAAATTTAAGGGTGTAATCCAAAGACATTAACCCTTCTGACCCTAACATCTTTCAATGAGTAATAACTATTCCTCTAAACATTGCTCAAAGTCACAGAAAATCCAGCTACAATTCACAATAAATAATTTATACGTTCGCAAATACGTTCATATTTTAAGTTATTTTTAATGAAAATGCATTCTGTATTCCTACACTGGAAAACCAGCCAGAAAGTTTGATAAACGAAACTATATCCTTGGCATCAATGAATGATAGCTCCGTCAAGCTGACAAGGATTGGAGAGCCAAATAACCTGTATCAGCAACAAGCAAGAGATGGGCATTGACAAGGAACGTGGATAACAGTCTACTCTTCTTCAGCAGATCCGCATTCACTGCAGAAGTCATTAGATGGGAGAACGGTTCTAGTTAACTACAACGATTTTAAAAGATGAAATATCTTTCAAGTTCACCTAGTTTGTCGTTCTTTCTATGAAGTTTATGCTCAGAATGTTGTCTTTTAAGGTTTCAATTGGGTGTCCGGTTTATTCCAATATATTTAAAGAAGTTCTATCCTCATTGAAAACAATAATCTGGCAATATTAGTGAACAAATTATTTAAAAAATTCTTGAAAGTTTAATTATATACTGGATTTGGAAACTGAATAATCTCAAACAATTTTCTTTTTCAAATCCAATAAAAAAAAGCCCTTTGACCCCCAAGAGAAGATAGAAAGATAACTCATTGTCTACTTCTGAGAAAGAGTAGGACTCAATTTCGCATCCCTACACTCAATATAGTTTAATTAACAGCATTGTTTATATTGTATCTACCGACAAATGGCAACCCTATCTTTCCAGAAACTGTTACAGTAGACCACCTTAGCAAATTTAAACGGATAAATTTGGCTAATGAAACTGAAGCCAAGTAAAAAAAGTTATGAAGAAGAAGGCCTTTGCTTATTAAAGAAGCGAAATAGTACAGGAATATCGCCTGTAAAAAGTTGATACGTTGCGCAGCACCTTGTTGACATCAATATCCACTTCCTAGAGATTCCAAATTAAAAGTTCCAGAATATTTATGTCATAAAAATTAGTCAATGACTTCGCCCAGACTCCAAGTTCATACGTGGACAAGGCAAATTGATGTAGAACTGCCCGATCTGCATAAAAACCTGGAAGGAAGAACAAGAATATGTCCATCTTTTTAGGTCGATACAAATATACATACAAAATCGTGATATTATTCAATGAAATTAGCTAATGTCGGCAAGTTTTAAAACAAACAGGTTCAATTGCAGTGAAAGCCTCTGAATTGATAGATTTTAATGCTCATTTGTGTTTTCCAAGAAATGATTAAACGATCCAGATGGATACGAGCATATTTTGAAGTCGCCTACTGAAACTCCCAATTTAAATATAAGGTTCGCCTCAGTTGGACAGACAGCCCTTTATTACCATCTTCAAAACCAAAAAACATTTCAAAAGTAGACTAAAACATATCCAAACAGTTAAAATGTTACCTTTTAAAAACGTTTAAAATATAAGCTCGTAGATTGCAAATAAAATAAAAATAAATTTGTGTTTAGTTTCAATTAAAATTCTTTATTATTCGCACAATTCTGTGTGCCACTGTTCACAACTTAATGTAAACAACAACAATTGCTTTTCTTTTTTATGCCTTTGCATAAACAATAACAATTACTAGACAATTATTCGACAGATCTTTGTAAAAGAGATCTTCAAACCACGATTACTCTCTTCAAACACACCGCGTCTTCACACAAGACTGACTGAACTTTTACTAACTCAGTTGCCTGCTTTGCCTTGCATTTTATATGGCAAAGTAAACAGTCTCATGAATGTTATTGAAGGCGAATCTTAGTGACTCTCTATAAATGTAAAAATCGTTGTTTCATTATTGTCGTTTGGGTATTTTATTTACATTTATTATTGTAGTGTTGCTGGTGTATTTTTGTTTACTTGTTTACCAGTTTTTTATGCTGATGTTTGTTGGTATATTAAGCAGTACGATAAACAGGTTTGTTTACTGCATTGTTTTGTTTTTGTAGCTTTTGTTTATAATTTTTGTGTTAAGCTATGCAAAAGCAAAACACCAGGATCTAGAC
The DNA here is from genome assembly GCA_932273835.1 of Sarcophaga variegata. Classification (NCBI taxonomy): domain Eukaryota; kingdom Metazoa; phylum Arthropoda; class Insecta; order Diptera; family Sarcophagidae; genus Sarcophaga; species Sarcophaga variegata. The sequence goes on along the minus strand of OW026362.1, from coordinate 110,426,478 downwards.
TTTTCATTTTCGTAACAATATGTAAGAGCGTTAATAGGTGATATGCACCAATTTACAGTAAAAACTTTTCTAAAGAAATTCAGGACTACACTGTAATAATCACTACTAATTAATCCAAACAGATTTCTGACACGTCTATTAAGAATTGAAATTAAATACAACTTCACTTATTTTCAAACTTCTTCTCCTTTTCTTTTTTGCAGGAATCTCTTTCCTTATCACACAATCTATCTGATAAACCATTACCACCCTCCCCCTTAATACCCACATCTTTGGAAGGCGGAAAAGTCTCTGATCGTTTGGGTAAACTTAAATCATCTTCGGAAAGTTGGAAAAACCGCGTTGGTATGTTATCAACTTTTTATTGCTTCAACATTGCCCAAGTATTTAAAACAACAACATTTATTTTCCTTGTACAGAACAATCGGATGCTTCTAAATTCACTGTCGCTGGACGACTACAAAAGAAAGCACAATCCCCCGTGGAATTACAATTTGAACGTTCCGCTAATGATGCCGCCAAAAAATGCCCCCTACAAATTATACGCAGTGCCAATCAGCCACAATTGGGTTTGGCCAAAAGTCCATCGATGATGGTAACTTCCAGCACCACTACCAATGGTAGTGCTGCAGGTAACAAGCGTAAGGCCAGCAATGGTGCTCTATTGGTACAACGTAGTTTTAGTGTGAATAACGAAACCACCGCCAATAGTGCTTCCGAATCGAATTCTACAGCCAGTAATTCGGATAGTGATAATGAAAAGGAACGTAAAGATAAGCTTAATACGGATAATAAATCGTCATCGACTACTAGTCCCGTACATGGTGTTGGTGTTAGTCGTGGTGCCCGTGTTGTTATACCGAAATTCGATGATGAGGAAACCTTTGAGAAATTCTTTGTATCAAAGAAAATCCAAGAGAAATCCACATTAGACGAGGATGAAGGCATAGATATTGCCGACTTTGACAAAATTAAACCCACAGAAAGGTAAGTGACATGGAAACACTTCGATTTGATCGATTTTGATCACATGTTTGTCGTTGATTTGAATTCGTGTCATATTATTTTATTCTTTGCGTTTCAGATTGGCCGTTAAACGCAGCATACAATTGCCTAAGGGTCGCCGGGCTGCTCGCAATCCTTTAAGAAATTTAGCTTCACGTAGTGATATTGCTCTTGAGTATACTGAAGTTAAGTCGGGTATAGCTGAACGTGAAATGCGCAGAATTAAAGCAGAGTCCTGTAAGTGTAATAAAATGCTTGAATTTGCTGTGAAATAACTTTGTATTCCTTTTTGTTTTATAGTGGGCTGTCGTCCAAATTTGGCAGCCGAGGCCATAGCTGGCTTAGCATCTGTGGAAGATTTCAAGTCGGTGGCCCTAAAGTCCTCGTCTCTGCCGCTCAACCAAATGTGGTTGCCTTATAAGCCCTTAATGTTGCTGCATGTTAAGGGACGTACCCATGTACAAACCAGACTGGTGGAACCTTCTTATTTGTCCCTTAATCGTGGAGACTGCTTCATACTGATAAATGGCGATAAGCTGTATCGTTATGTAGGCTCTTATGCCAACATTATAGAGATCTCACGCAGCAAGAAAATCTGTGCTTATATCTTGGAGAATAAAGATTTAGGCAGCACTGCCACCTCCGAAGTGATATTAACCGACGGCAAGTTTATGAATGAGCAACACTGGAAAATATTTTGGGAACTTTTGAACAAGCCTGAAGACTATCAAATACCCGATAGTGGCCATGCCGATGAAGATGATCTCTTTGAGGCTAGTCTTATTGAAACCAATAAAGTCTATGAATTCCAAGATGACTCTCTGGTGCCATTCGAAAAGTACTGGGGCTGTATACCCAAGGTAGAGATGTTGGATACGAAAAAAGTATTAGTTTTTGATTTCGGCTCTGAAATGTACATTTGGAATGGCAAAAATGCCCCTTCGAATACAAAACGAGCCGCTCTCAAATTGGCCCAGGAGCATTACGATGAAGCCGTCTTGGATTATTCCAAGTGCTATGTAAATCCCATGCATTTCTCTAGTATTGTAGGAGCCCGCGAAAATTATAAATTCCCCAAACGTTGTGACAAACGTGGCCCGTGGTGCCTTTTGGGTAAGATCACGCAAAACATGGAAACCTCTCTGTTTAAAGAGAAATTTGCCGATTGGCCTGAAGTTGAACGTGAAGACTTGGAAAAAGACTATTTGACTAGCAGTGTTAATTCTGTCAAACCTCTGGATGGCAAAGCTCTCTTTAAGGGCTGCGACTACGAGGAACCTAATTTGGTTTTGGAACAATCGAATTTGGGACGTGGCAACTTCTACTACGACAACGATAGCATGCGCCATTTTGAAATAATAAGCAAATCATGTGATAAATGGCAAATCAATGAGTTTAACTTTGACAAAGCCGAGGAGGGCTCTTACGGTCATTTTTACTCGGCCGAAAGTTATATTCTAAAATGGATCTACCAAATAAATGTCACCGTACGTGAGCTAAGCGGTCGCATTTCTAATCGCAGCACGGTGGGACGAGACAGATGTGTATACTTCACTTGGCAGGGTACAGAGGCTTCAGCCAATGAAAAGGGCGCTGCTGCTCTACTAACCGTCGAATTGGATAAAGAGAAAGGTGCTCAGATGCGTGTGGCCCAAGGCGAGGAATCTACCGTATTTTTACGTCTTTTCGATGTAATGTGTCTACACAAAGGCCGCAAGGAAGACAGTTTAATGCGCAGAAACCAATGGCGTTTGTATCAAATAATCGGTAACGTACCCGAGGAAACTCTACTTAAAGAAGTAGACTGTCAAGACAATCAATTGCGTTCGCGGGCTTCCATGCTATTGATAAATGGCGAAGAAGGCATTATATACGTATGGCATGGTTGTAAGGCTCTTTCCCACACCAGAGACGTTGCCACCAAAGCTGCCGAGAAACTAAAAGACTCCAAACCCAAAGATTTATTTATTTCATCTATAATAACTATTGAACGCGTAGAAGAACTTCAGGAATCGAATGCCTTTAAGCAGGCTTTGAATAGCGATTTATCCAATCGTTTACAAGTATATGGCAGTCTTAGCATTTGCGACACAAAAGATTTCTCTTATACACCCAGAATCTTCCATTTCTCCAGCACTCAAGGTGTATTCAAAGCAAATGAGTTGTATTCACCTTTAAGATGTAAAGATCTCAACACGCCATATCCATTTACTCAATCGCAGTTGTATAACGCCCGCCAACCCACCATATTTATGATCGATGATGGTGATGTCTTGTGGCTGTGGATGGGTTGGTGGCCTTTAGAGGACATTAAGAGTAAGTGTTTTGAAAATACCTACCATGTGAAAGAAAATTTTATTTACATTTTTTTCTCATTGCAGTTAGTACTGAAGAACGCAGTAGTCCTACAAATGAAAATCGTGCTGGTGTCAATCGTTGGATTTCAGAGCGCAGAGCTGCATTAGAAACGGCTGTCTCTTATTGGAGAGCTAAATTTGGTAAGTTTGTTCATAATCTTAATTAACTTATTTAACGGACTGAACACAAAATCAGTAACACTGCATATTTGACCATTAGAATCTCACCGATTGTGTATTCCATTTCGATATTCAATATCCGTGAATTGTAAGCCATTAAATGCAGCGTTTCATTCCATTATTTCATCATCATTCTGGTATTGCAAGTATCTTGATGAACTATTATGTTCCAAAAATTGTAGGAAAGTTTGTTTTGTCAACCAAAGTTGAAATGTCTTACAAATCAACTCGGATTCCATGCAACAAACTCCAAATATTACAGACAAAAATTCACAAGAAATACTACACTTCTTCAGAAGATTACCATGAATTCTCTGTCTTTACAAAGCTTGTTTGAAAATATCGAGGTTTGCAGCTCAGAATGATCTCGACATGCACCTCAGTTGTATTATGGATTTTACATCTATGCACTTAAGAGTTTTCTCCGGCTGATGATCGAGAAGGTTGGTCTCTCTAGAGCTTCAAGATTAAAGAGTATTTCTAAACTGAACATTAGGAGCCGTTTAAGGGTCCTGATGAACTTTCTATACAGACCATTTCCCCATTGTGATCGTATGACGTTACTAAGAACAGTTCTCTTCCAAGATAGTAAATATTGAAGGACTGACATATTGTCGGTTTTATCCTAACTTCAATATTGTGGAATAGGGGCGCGAATCAATTTGCCCACATTCCAATGGAAATCTACCGGATAATTGTACAGATATTCATGCCAATTGAAGAAATATTTCCACTGGACAGTAATAGGTGGCTGCTATTATGTTTTTACCTTTTAAAAACGTTTAAAATATGAGCTCGTAGACTGAAAATAAAATAAAATTTAATTCGTGTTTAGTTTTAATTAAAATTCTTTATTATTCGCACAATTCTGTGTGCCACTGTTCACAACTTGATGTAAACAACAACAATTACTAGTCAATTGTTGGGCAGATCTTTGTAACGGAGATCTTCAAACCACGATTACTTTCTTCAAACGCAACGCGTCTTCACACAAGACTGACATCGTTGTTTACATTCATTATTATTGTTTGTGTATTTTGTTTACATTTACATTCTTGTAGTGTGTGTTGGTATATTTTTGTTTACTTGTTTATCATCATTTTTTATGCTGATGTTTGTTTTTGGATAGATAGAACCGCAATCACTCTGGAAATGGTATCTGAAGGCCTTGAGCTTCTCAATATATTAACGACATGAAGAATTCTGCCACAATTACTTTTTATTATTAAATAGTCTTCAGTCAAAATTCTTGTTTATTCTTGTTTGTAAGTCGTTAATATTAAATTATTTTATTTTCTATTTAAGGTGACAATGAAGAAAAACAATTCCATGGTATTAAAGGCTATGTGGCGTGGGCTGGCTTAGAATGTACTGCATTTAAGGCTCTCTTCCCCGAATGGACAGTTAGGGAAGATGTAAAAGAAATTAATTTACAAGTAAGTTTACATAGAAATTATATTTTTTATTACGACGATATGAGTACAATTTCAATATTTTTTTAGGATGGCCGCACCGATGAGCCTTTGGCTATTGCTGACGTTTTGCAACAACTAACTCAAACCGAATATCCCTTAGAGGTGCTAAAACAGCGGCCCTTACCCGAAGGCGTTGATCCAATACGTTTAGAATTGTATCTAAACGATGAAGATTTCGAAATTGCTTTGGGTATAACACGCTCGGAATTCGAACAGATGCCATTGTGGAAACAAACCAATTTGAAAAAGGAGAAAGGACTTTTTTAAGTTCCAATACAAATAACGAATTGAAATTACAAAACGCACACACATATGCGCAAACATGAAGTTTATTAAGTATAGAACTTATACACACATCTCAAGCATACATATTTATTATATATACATACATATATATGAAACCACTTGAAATCCTATTGATGGAGAGTAGGTTTTAAAGGACAACAATTTCAATCAATCATTTTTTTATATTGTATATTCAAAAGGCCTTAATTTATTTACATATAACGTGTAATCAATTTTTTATAACACTTTTCAAAACAAGCAATTTTCTTTATAACAAACAAAACAAAACTAAAAAAAAGCAATTCTTCAATCATTTATTTTTCATATTTATCAATGATTATGAAACAAAAAAAAGAAAAAGAAACAAAGAATTCATCTAAATTTATTAAACATTTAAAAAAAAAACAAATTTGCTTTAAACAAATCCGCTTAAATTATTATCGCATACTAACAAATTAAGAACATACACACACAAAAACTAACCAACATTTCATTTATAATTTTTAAATTTATTTATAATTTATTTAATTTTAATTTGTTATTAATTTTATTATGTAAATAATATTAATTATTATGTATTATTGTGTATTATTTTAATAGTTTCTTCTTCTACTGTTTTAGTTTGGTTTTCTAAATTATTATCTTAGTACCATTCGCTTTGCATTTTAATTTAATTTCTAGTTTTCAGTTTTTTAAGTGTATAATTTTATTTTATTTTTAGTAAAATTTTCAATATTTCTTTAGTTAATAATCATATTTTTAATGCCTTTTTATTTTGTAATACAATATTTAAGTTATTTTGTAAAACAATTTTAAGTTTTTTTTTTTTGTTTAATTTTTGCAATTTGTTACATTATGCAGCCGAAAATTAATTTTTAAAAATAAATATTAATAAAAATATTTAAAAATTTAAAACGATATACATAAAGAGTGTTTTCTTCATATTTCCTTGAGGTTAATGTAGAGCGGTTCGGGTGATTTTTTAAAAACAGATTTTTGTACTCTTTTTTTTAACGCGCTTGAAATGGTAACAACGTTCTCATAACATTTGATGGCAGTAGAATATATTAATTTAGTCTGTAATTAACAGGGTATTTAACATAATTAGGACTGTTGTTATCCTATGTAAGCCATTTCTACAAGTTTTCAAGTGATTAGCAGCACGTTTACCTCATAACATTTGATGGCGGTAGAATATGTTAATAATGACTAAAATAAACAAAATAACAGGGTATCTTATGTAATTAAGACTGTTTTTAAACATTTCAACATGTTTTCAATTGATTAGCAGCACATTTGAGAGAAAATTATGCAATTATTGTGCCTCATAACATTTGATGGCAGTAGAATATGTTAATTTAGACTATAATTAACAAAATAACAGGGTATTTTACGTATTTGGGACTCTTTTTGTCCTACGTAAACATTTCTACATGTTTTCAAGTGAATAGTAGCACGTTTAAGAGAAAATTACACAATTATTGTGCTTTTTATTAGAGTTGTGAGATTCTTTTCAGGTTTTATGTCCCATTACCGAGATTCTCTGGTCCTTAATTCCCTAAAAATCATGCTTACTTCGTCTTCAAACAAAAAAAAAAAAAAGGAATTTGTGGTAATTAAATTCCAAAAAAGGTGGCTGAGATTTTTCAATTTCAAAGAAATTATATAGTTTGGGGGGTGAAGAAATCTGCTTTTTATAGTCAAAGAAGTCCAAGTCACAAACCCGCACACAATTACGACGAAATTCACCTTCCGTGTGTGTTTATTTATTATTCCATTAAGCGCGGGCGGAGGTTGGGCGGGGGGGGGGGTTGTTTTTGTTGGAATGGTATATGGTATATAATTGGCGAAGAGAGGGGGGAGGGGGGGTGGGGTGTGGTGGTGGTGTTGGGGGTTTTATAAACACAACAAACAACGTAACCCGCAAACCAACCCAAGTGGAGAAAGGTTGTTTTTTTTGTACACACGCTTCTTCTTTTCTTGTCCACAAAACACCAAGTATCTCGATATATTTTTCTTATACACACAACAAACTTAAGTTTCACCACGCGACACAACAACACAAGACTCAACCAAGCGAACCACAAACACAACTACGGTGCATTTATTTTATTTTATTGGTGATTGGAGATGTGAGTAGAGAGAGGGAAAGAAAGAAGACCAATATTGAGAAATCAGTGTTGATGGTGAAGGAAAGGGAGAGAGAAGAGGGAAGAATACAGCAGAAGCAGGAAAACACACAGAGATGAAGCGAAAACACAACTCCACGATAGAGAATGAGACACGGACTTCAAACTCTGACTGAGTATGTCAATTTTTAGCTTTTACTTATATAAACGAAAATTGTAAAAAGAATGTAGGAATTATAAACACATTGAATGTGACTTGTTAAATGAACGATCTTTACAACGCATAATAAAGACTTAATATTAAAGCATATTTTTTGGCTGTAAGAAAGGTATCTGCAGATGCTAGCATGCCAGACTTTTCAATTATTGCATCAACTTCAATTTAAGAAATATTCTTAATTTCAAAAAATTTTAAAATGAGCAGCATTGCCAGTAACTTTTTAAAAGAAACTTTATTTTTGTAGAAAACCTTGTTTTTACAAAAAAATAAACTTATTTTCTAAGAAAGTACCGAACTTTTAAAAGAAAATACTGGAGTTCGGAGTCTCTGTTACTTTCTCTGTTGGTGTTCCTTTGCTAACTTGCCCGTCATATTATTTTTATTGTATTTATTGCAAAAGATTTAAAATTGAATTTTGTGGAAAAAACTTGTTTTGTTAGAAAGCAAATTTAATGAAAACTTTTTTGCATCTTTAAAGACTTGCAAAAATATGGGAAAACTTAGCAAATGGCAACGCTGGTTATGAGTGATGTCTGCGACTAAATTGGGTACTAAAAGTAATTGAAGTTGTTGCAATTATTGAAAACTCTGGCATGCTAACAGCTGTAGGTTCATTTTTTAAAGCCAAAAAGTATGCTTTAATATTAAGTCTTTATTATGCGGAGTAAAGATCGTGCATTTAGGAAGCCACATTCAATGTATTTATAATTCCTACATTGTTTTTCCAATATCCATTTATGTATGTAAGCAAAAGTTAAGTTACTTCGAATTACATACTTTTTTTCTATTATTTCCTTATAGGAATTTTTATTAATTTTTTACATTTTTATTTACTATATATTAAGCCTTCTAACTACAAACTAAAATATATTTAATATATTAAATGACTATAGCTTACTATAAATATACGTTCATAAGCAGTTATTTGGAGGGGGCATTGCTAAGGATATCAGGATAACTCTTGCATGGCCTTCCATGGTATGTAAACGCGACCGAACAATCGGCAGTAGCTTTCAATGTGGACACGAAGAGACAGCAAAAAATGTAGTTTTGTTATCTGCAAGGGATATACAAGATGACAGGCTGGTGTCCTTTGAGTGCCGTTCTAAAACATGTTCTGAGCGGTAGATTAATACAGTAGTTGGTGTAGAGAATTTGTAATGTTTTTAGCTCACAGGCAATATAGAGTAGGGTTAATGCCTATGAAATTTGCAGAGATTCCCTTCCTATAGATAATAGGTATGCTCCCAGCGATGAAGAATTGCTTAATGGGCGGTACTATTAGACTGAATTGTTTAAAAAATAAATTTAAAAAAATAAAACATACTTATTTCCGTACATAATATATAAAAGTGGAATGTATATAAATGTAGTAGTAGTAGTAATAGTATTATTATATTAAAGTACTTTCTATCAAATCAAATCAATTGATTCTATTTCTATTTATATTACTAATTATTACAAATTAATTTATGTTTAAAGAAAATAAAAAAATATACAGTTTAATTTATAAATATTAAAATATAAAAATTTTTCTCTTCCTTTGTTTTCTTTCCTTTGTTTTTTTGGATTCGAATTCTTTTTATTGCTTTGTCGGCAAATTGAACTCCTTGCCAATTTCCTTGAGTACACGGCATAGAAGTTCTCTGCATATGGCTTGGCGGGATTTTCCAACTGATACAACTTCCTCATGGTTGGCCTGTTCGCCGCCGGTGCTATATTCAAGGGCACATTTGTTTGTTATCAAACTAAAGGCAAATACTGTTAAATCACAATGTCTGGCTGTTATGACCTCGTGGACGGTACTCATGCCGACAGCATCTACACCCATAATGTGTAACATTTTCAATTCGGCGACGGTTTCATAGTTGGGACCACCCAAACATGTGTAGACACCCTCATGCACTTCACTATCAATGCCCATATCTTTGGCGACCTTACGGGCTGTGCTTATGAGATGAGGATCATAGGCATTTGCCATGGGCGGGAAACGTGGACCAAAACGGGGATCATTGGGTCCTTGTAACGGTGAATTGCCAGCAAATCCCATCATATTAATGTGATCTCTTACAATCATAATGTCGCCAATCTTGTATTTAGGATTCAAACCACCGGCAGCATTTGTGGCCATTAGGAAACGTACGCCCACTAATTTCATTACACGCACAGGCATGGAACATTTGGCCAAGGGATATCCCTCATAATAATGGAAACGGCCCTGCATAGCCATAACAGGCAATCCCTCTAAATAGCCGAATATCAAACGGCCCACATGACCCTCCACAGTGGACACCGGGAAATTGGGTATCTCTTCATAAGCGAAACTTCGTGTGTCGGTAATATTATCAGCCAAAGAACTCAAACCAGAACCGCAAATAATACCAATTACAGGTCGAACGGTGGTACGTTGCAACAGATAATCGGCAATATCTTTAATAACTTCATACGAATAGCTAAGCAAAGAGAGAGAGAGAGAGCGAGAAGAAAGTGATAAAAATAAAATACAAAAATTAATATTAAAATGAAAGAAGAAAACGTATTTCAAATAATTTTGAATGAATATTTGTGTGAGTATGAACAATTTGTTGTGTGGTGTATGTATAGCTACACAGTGTAACATTAAAATTTTATTTTTTTAGGTTATTTAGCAAGAAGTGCACTCACTACACAAGGTTTACTTATTTCAATTATAAATTAAAAAGTAAAATTGAAAGTGTTAGAAGTATCTTTATAATTACAGTAAACTCTCGCTAAGGTGAACTAGTAAGAAACAAAACAGTTTACATTTTCGTTTAAGTACACGTTTGCTTAGCACAGGCTGCAAATGGGATTGAAACTCTAGTTTTTTTAAAACATAACATCTAATCGATTAGGATATATAGAGAAAGCAGTGTACACTGTCGTGCAAAAGTATATGGATGTTGACGATATTTTCCATATAATGAATACGTATGTTAAACGTATAGAAATAATATTTTGTCTACGATCCTTTGTTCTTTTTTTACGATCATTTAATACAATTTGGCATAATTTAAAACCAAATTTTATACATATTTGTTTGGAAGATCTCACCATTTCTTTCGCCCCAACAAATCAGGATAGCTGCAAAATTTTATGTGGATGATGCCAATAAGAAATCGATTAATTTCTATTACATCCGATCAAATCACGTTTTTCCAATAGTAAACTGTCCAGTTTGTATATGCCTTACAATACTGTATGCAGACCTGCCTTAAAGCCATACCTTTAGTCAATTCATCTATATAGTTGGCAATAGCACCAGCTGACAATTTTGGAATTTGGGTTTCATCAAACGATCAATGTGAGGAGCGTCGGCATTTGTAAGAAACCCTGGTCGAACATTTCCTAGTAATTTCAAACTAAATTTCGTCTTTTTCGTACGCTGATTAAGCTATTTCTATTCTTGGCATGTAACATAATAATTTTGTTTGCAGTCAATGCACTTTTGCACGCCAGTGTACACATGTAATGCTTTTAAGATATATGTGTTCATATTATTGGGACACATACCTACCACTTATGTTGTATGCGTTAATTTTTTTTTTGGACATGAGTGGCGGGACCTACTGTTTAAAGTCGACTCCGAAGGACAGATTTTTGAGAAACTTTTCATTGCAACTTGATTTTACTCTCAGAGTTCTTGGCAGAAATCTGTTTAGAGGAAGTCTTCAAAGAAATTTTTTTTTTTATATTTCATTCTGACCTGGGGTTTGAAGGCCTCACGTCTAGTAAGCCAACACACTACCTACTATTACTGGGAACTTAATTATATTGAAATCGGAGTTTGTCGTAACGTCATCTCGATCACAGAGGCCATGCTTACAGGTCATTGTGTTATAGGAAGACACACGAAAAGAATATAACTCCCATCTGACGACTTCTGCCGTGAATGCGGATCTGCTGAGGAAGAGGAGACTGTTATCCACTTGCTTTGTCAATGCTCATCTCTTGTGAGTTGCAGTTATTTGACTCTCCAATCCTTGTCAGCTTGACGAAGCTATCAACCATTGATGTCACGAATATAGCTTCGTTTATCAAACTTTCGGGCTGGTTTTCCAGCGTTGGATAGTTGTGCTTTTAATGTGCAGCCCTTGCGCTGACAAACTTCTTTTCTAGTTTCTCCGTTCAACTGTGGCCTCATAACAGGCCGCTATGGTATCAAAGCTACCACTCCAACCTATCTACCTAATTAACTATATTGAAAGTTCAAATTATTGAGAGTTTACTGTATAATATTTGGAGCATCAGTAAAATATTTTGTAGTTATTGAAATTAAATGTTTCTGGAAGATTGTTGATATCGAACGATAAACAATTTGTATAAATGTGTTAAGTGTTTTGGGTATCTGAATGAGTTAAAAATTAATAACACTTAGGCATTGTAGTCTGCAGAATGATTTTAAGCATCAGATTTTCAATAGAAATTTTGGTCGGCACATCAAATCAATTGTTTAACACGTTCACGACGGCGCGTACCACCGGTGGCCCGCAAGAGACAGTCCCTTTGGAAGACGCCTACCACTTGTGGCCCGCAAGAGACTGCCTTATCGAGCGGCGGGTACCACCGGAGGCCTTGCAGTAGACAGCCCTATCGGACGGCGTGTACCACCGGTAGCCCACACTAGACTGCCACATCGAGTGACGTCTACTACCGGCGGTAAGCATTTTATTATGCTATTAGACGGTACGAAACATCAAATATTTAGATCTTTAACACTTCGACCGGCGACTTGAGAGTCAAGTTCTATTAAAAACATTTATTTTGGTTTTTATTTCACAAGGGAAGTTCCGCATATTAATTGTGTTACTACTTTTTTACAAGGGCGTTCGTGGACATATCTTTTTTTGACCAATGTAATCTTATTTCTGGACCCTGAATTACACCTATTATAAGCAAAATTCCAATAAATGAGTTTATTTCTTCCCTATTTAATTGAGTACTGTTCTATTTTCACATTCAAAATTCAGAATATTTAGTGAGGATCAGACGAATTCACGAAAAATCTACCCTTAGTCAATTACACAAAACTTTACACGGTACCGTTACATTGTTCTATTGTCTATGCTGCATAATAGTTGCCGTCCGATAGAGCGAAAAGCACTAAGTGGAGCTGCCAGTGGTCAACAAGCATGAATTACAGAGCCGGCGTAAGCGTGTTAGTTTACATTAAATTATACAAATTAATTAAGCCACCACCGCCATTACCAACCAGCCCACCTACAATTTCTTTTTTTTTATTAAACATTTAATTATTTGTTTATTTTTTATCTATTTTATCTGCTGTTATTATTATTATTTTTTTGCAACTTGAAACTATTTATACAGGAGAGACTATTTTCTTGTTTTGTTATTGACACAGCGCAATAAATTTTCAGTGTTTCAGTGCCAACTAACTTCTTTTACCTGAACATATTGTAAAACAATATACAATTTTTCATATATGTATACTCCTCTTATCTGTTCTTATTTTATATGAAAGATAAAAAACTCATTAACAAATTTGTTTATAATAAAAACTTTGGTTTGATTTGAGGGAACAAACGCAATTGACTTCCTTTAAATTGATTGATTGATTGAAATTCTTGAATAAAACTTTACAACTTTAAAGGCTCAACTGAGGCATAAAAAGTATTTTTATAATTACAATCTTTTTTCCTGAGATATTTATATTTGTAAGTGAAACAATGTAATTTTATAGTTTCTGTGAAGAAGCCTCCCCTCTTATCTAATTCATAAGAAATCAAGAGCAGAATTGTTACGCTCATATGTAAGTATGTGCATATGAAATATGTATGCAGCAAGAGGTTTATTTCATTAAATATTTTGAAATGTTTTCCATAAGTTCTGTATTACATTAACTGTAGAACAATTATTTTATTTGTTGTAATACATTTTCTAGATAATCAGTTCATAGTAATGTAATGGGGGTCAAAATGTTTCAAAGGAATTGCAAAAATTCCCATAAGCAATGACACACAACGTTTGTAATGAAATTATTAAAAAAAAAAATCAATTTTGAAGGTGTTTATTAGAAAATGAAGTCACCGTAGTCTATTAGGTTGTGTGTTGACTTCTTAGATGTAAAGCCACGGTTCAAAATATTTCTCAGCAGATTCCTAGCAAAAACTCTCATGGTAAATAAAATTGCCATGAAAAGTTTCCCAAAAATCTCTCGTTTGGAGCCGACTTTAAACTGTAGGTCCCGCCACTCATGTATAAAATTAACGCACACAGCATAAGTCGTGTGAGAAGCTAGGTCGCAATCCTAGCTGAAGGTTTGTAATGGCCAATTATGTATGTACAGTGGTGTTCTTGTAATTAGAAACGATTTTTCTGGAACAGAGTTCTCTGCAGTGACGAATCTAAGTTTAATTTGATGACGAAAAAACGTATGTAAGGCGTCCTCCAAACAAAGCCTTTGATCCCAGGTACACAGTGAAAACAGTAAAACAAATTAATAAACATACATGTTGCTAAGTCGTTTCTAATTATAAGGCCACCACTGTATGTATGTATACAGCGATAGTAACAGATATCACCGGTCATGATATCGATATTCGACATTCAGAATGTCTTGAGCGCAAGTTACACACGCTTAGAGCTGAAATGCTAGTTTTCTGATGTACTGTCTGCACTTCGAAATGAAATATATTCAAGTCTTTTAATAAAACTCTCTGTCCCATTGCGTAAAACTCTGGGTTTCTCTACGACGTCTATAGGCATACTCGTGATATACTCTGCTTCGGGGCCTCTCAAATCTAGCAGTACCTCGTGTAAACTATCTTATCTTCTTCTATAATATTTTCTAGGTGAGCAGTTAACTGCTGTAATTTTTTCTAGTTGGTAAATGAAAATTGTCATGAAAAAGCTTCTCAAAAAAATTTGTCGTTCGCAATTGACTTTAAACTGTAAGTCACGCGCCACTCATGTATAAAATTAACACACACAACGCAGGTGAAGGGTTGTAATGGCCAATTAAGCTGTCAGTGAGCAGGGGCCCTCTTAAGGAGAACAATACTAATAACTGCGACACTTCTAGCCTCTTAGCTCTATACCAGAGATCAGCAATTAATCGTTTTTTCGATACGCATAAGCACTAATGAAATTTTGAATATGAGTCAACAATATTGAAATCTAACTATGTACTCTGATTCATTCATGCTCACTACTACGTTGATTTATAAGTACAGGTTGCAATGAGTATGCCTACAACGTTGACATCAAACTCATACCATTCGAAATATGTTTGATTCATAAGCGTACTCATTTAGATTCATAACTTTAGAAAAATACTTATAAATGTCTTAGTCTTAGCAAACACACAACATTTTAGTGAGTATTTTAGTGTTCGTACGCGATTCATACATATTTTGTGCTTCGTGTATATATTGAGTTATTGAGAGTCGAAATCAATAACATCATACGTATTGTTAAGTATGAATATGATGAGTATTTCAAACTTTGAATATGAGTAGAGGGGTTCCATGATATTAAAATAAGTGTGAATGAGTATAAGTATCAGAAATTATAAGTATGATTCGTTTCTTGTCATTTTTTTTTTGAATACTCATTGCTGATCTCTGGTATGTATGTTGTTAGAAAAAGTTATAAGGCTTCCTTACGACTTAGTTCAACATGTCTTCACTAATACGTTTTTAATGTTAGAGAAACTGTAATTTCACGTAAATATGACGTTTTGTTGGTAGATTATTTTAGCATACATAACTCAAATTGTCTTAAGTCGACTTAGACGGTTATTGCTTGGTTATTGCAGATACACTCAGCCACAAGAGTATACATACGGATAACAAATTTCAGAAATTTTTTAACCAATCCGTTTTCATTGAAAATATTTATAATTGTCTGACATCTTTCTTCGATTTTAAGATGGTCTTTTGCATTGGTTCAGAAATTTATCAAATTTGTAAATCGGATGCATACCTTTGTGGGCCTGTGCAGGGCCACAATTCAGTTCAATTTCAGAAATTTTTTAACCAATGCAAAAGACCGTCTTAACATCAATGAAACTATAAAGATTTTCAACGAAAACGGAAAATTTCAGAAATTTTTTAACCGTATGTATACTTTAGTAACTGTGTGTATATTATTTTGCTAATCATATTAAAAAAATTGTAACTTAAATTTCTTTTAAAAACATTATTTTGAACTATAAAAAATACGATGTATGTAAATCCCCTAATTATTGCGAAGCCCTTTCTATTATCTTTATTAATAAAAAAATATATACGTTGAAAACTAGTATAAAGAATTGTTTGGACATAAACGTGATGGCGTAGTTGGCACAATGTAAAGAAATAAAAAGAAATTTATGGAAGATATTTTAGAAATTTATAAAATATGGCGCAATAAAACCACTAAAGAAGACAATTAATTAAAAAGCAACACAAAAGAAAATAAACTATACGATCAACATAGTAGACCTTATCATGCGTAATTAGTTTTGAATTGAGTATGATTAGAATCTAAGATCATAACACATAGAAATTATTAAAAATGATTAATTAATTTATAACTTGTTAATAAACAAAAACATATACACACACTCAAAATGTAAATGATTTTCAATAACAGGAATGTATGTGGGTATGAATGATTTTAAATTTATTGTTTATTTTACTAACTTTTCTTCATTTATCACCATTTCTACTTGTTGTGTGGGTGATAATTCGTGATGGTGTGATGAGTTTGCTGTTGTCATTTGTTGTTCACTGGAATAATAAAAGAAAAGATATTGTAAGGATATGTTTTTGAGGTGTTCTTGTAAGAGTATCTTTTGGTTTTGGAAGATTTTTGTGGATGATATGTTTATAAGAAAATGATGTTCTATTTTTGTTTTTGTTTTTTTTTTCTTGTGATAATGAAATAATTTCATATGAATAAAAATATGGTATTTTTAAAATTTAATGACCGTCATTAGTACGTAATACATACGTATTGGGTTCAAATCTTATCATTTATTTTTTCTTTTATTAGAATATTTTAGACACAAAAAAATAAATTTTTATATCATCAAAAGGCTCAACATGCACTTAAATAATATTTTAAAAATAAATTAAAGACTATTTAATAGAGACATTGAAGTACAGTGGTGGCCTTATAATTAGCAACGATGTTTCTGGAACAGAGTTTTCTGGAGTGACGAATCTAAGTTTAATTTGTCCCAATCTGATGGAAAAACGTATGTAAGACGTCCTCCAAACAAAGCCTTTGATCCCAGGTACACAGTGAAAACTGTAAAACAAATTAAGAAACATACATGCTGCTAAGTCGTTTCTAATTATAAGGCCACCACTGTATAATTTGTAACAAATTCAATAGATTTAGAATGTATCGAAGCAAAGGTACATGAACCTTCACACCAGTTTGCATTTACTTGTTAACATCGCTTATGAAAACCGTAGCAAATTGTCTTTTAAAAGCTAAAAAAATGTATTTAAACACTTCTAAACTTTAAGTGGATGCTAAAAAGTAGCATCACGAGTGCAAGGAGTCGTTAAGAACTTTTGGACCAGACCGAATCCGTCCATTCTGGGTTCCGAGTAATAGCGGAATACTCGGTAATGAGACAGCGGATGCTCTCGCTAGGTTAGGTTCACTTTCTAAAGGCGATTTAATAGTTGGTACTGATCCCCCAATCTGACACCTCTACGGCCTCATCAATGGATGTGTCAGAGGAGAAGAGCAGAGGCATTGGGGGAACGGATCGGGTTGTTATGTTTCTAGGTGTCTATGGCCTGCTATAGACAGTGTAAGAACAGATTGGCTGCTTGGCTTGGATAAGGCCAGTTTATGGTTAGTTCTTGGGTTTATTACGAGGCACTGCGAGATTAGATCGCTGACAAGGATGTGGAACAGATTCCAGATGGACTATTGCATGGAATGTTGCGATGAGGAGGTGTTGGAGACTATCGAACACCTTCTCTGTAACTGTCCAGCCCTTAGTAGGTTGAGGTTGAAGACTCTTGGCAGAAGCTTCTTTGAAGGTTTGTATTCTGTGTCGCAAGCTGACATACATGGCTCTCCATGGATTCATTCTTAGTTTGAGCTGG
The DNA here is from genome assembly GCA_932273835.1 of Sarcophaga variegata. NCBI lineage: Eukaryota > Metazoa > Arthropoda > Insecta > Diptera > Sarcophagidae > Sarcophaga > Sarcophaga variegata. The sequence continues at coordinate 110,408,736 of OW026362.1, read as the reverse complement.
TTAAGAAGTGCTAGGGCTTCATTAGTGTAGTCGCGCTCTCTTTTGTGTGTTTGTTTGTCTGTGTAATTCCTTCGCTTCCTTATTCTTCCTTTCTACCTCCTTCCACCTCTATTATCCTCACCCCTTGATTACGTTTGTACAATTGGTCAACTTTACCTCCAGTACTGTACTTGTCTCAATTGACAAGTACACGTCCTCTAACCTAAACCTAAACCTAACAAGTAGCATAACTCCCTGACTACTACTACCTGTATCTGTATAATCCAAGAACATGGTTGAAATACTTTTTATTTTAGCAAATAATAATATTACAGGTGTCGTCTGTTAACAATCCTATTATTAATAACAGTCAATCAATCTGTCGTTATCCAATCCAATCTAAAATTCATTCATTACTAACGCAAATGTTGTAATTACGAATTGTTATTTAATATCCGCTCTTCATAAATAGATTAAATCTATATGTACATATGGTTGGTCTCATGTAGAAAGGCCCTAACTCACACTTTTTTCGAAATTGATTTTATTTGTGATTCCAATACATTTAACACAAATACACATTGGAATCACAAAAAAAAATCAATTTCGAAAAAAGTGTGAGTTAGGGCCTTTCTACATGAGACCAACCGATATGTATGTATTTATATCGTATTTGTAAACTAGAAGGCATTGTTATTGCTTATTTTTTATTAATTAATTATTCAATAATAAACAATAAAAACATGTGAATATTTTATGAATTTAGAACACACGCCTTATGTTCTCATACACAATAAAAGTGGGGCACGTGCCTGAACTACTGATATTGGCTGAGCTATATTTTAATTGATATCTTTAATTGAAAATAACCCAAGTGACAAAATTTGTATCATTAACACTACATTACATTACTAATTTGAATACTATCTACGAGTAATAAAATAAAAAATTATTGAAATAATTTGGATTTTTAACAAATTGGTGCCGATATGTCTTAGAAGGTTGGCAATAGCACACGTGTCATAACATTGTACAGCTGGGCCAAGTTATAGCGAATGGAAAACTGTAAAGCCAAGAAAATCTAATTTATTTCAAACTATTATTATTACTGGTGCATGTTATAAACTATTTCCATTATAAATGATTGTTATTGTATTGGTCAATAATAAAAATAATTTATTTAATAATATGGCTGTCTGTCCTGCCTGTTAATTTATTCTTATGCAAACACGCAATAAAATGAAATCATTATGACAGGTTATTAGAATTAAAATAAAATTCATTCATTCATTTGAATACATACATACATATTCCTTGACGTAATTATTTCAATGTCATTAACAATAATAAAAGAAAAATAAATAATTATTTTATTTAATACATTTATTTTTATGAAATTTTAAGGTTCATTATTCTTTTGGTGTTTTCTTCTATGATAAGCAGCCAATCAATTAAGAAAATTGATAATTTTAAAAATATTAAACAGTATATAAATTTCTTAAGAGGTTCTTATACCGCAAAGCATTTACAATGACTTCCATTAATTATTTTAAGTTATTTTAATCTAAAATTTGGCGAAGAGAAATTGTTTTTTATAGTGCAAATAGCTCACATTTGGATTTTAAAATAAGTTAATTCCATACATAATTGGTCATTACAACCCTTTAGTCAGGATTACGACCTAATTTCTCACACCACTTATCTTGTTTGCATTAATTTTTATACATGAGTGGCGGGACCTACAGTTTAAAGTCTACTACTCCGAACGACAGATTTTTTTGAGAAACTTTTCATGGCAATTTTATTTTTACACTCAGAGTTTTTGGCAGAAATCTGCTGAGAGGAAGTCACCGTAGAAATATTTTTTCATATTTCGTTCAGTTGGAGATGCCTGACCTGGGGTTTGAACCTAGGCCTCACGTCTAATAAGACAACACACTACCTACTAGACCACGGCGACTTTACAAAAAGGTTAATCAACCTTTATAAATAGAAATAAATCGATGGGTAGACTTGCTACAAAACAAATGACTGAAGTTTGGGATTGAAAATTCATAACATAAAGAAAAACAAATTTGCTCTAGGACATAGGCACCAGAGATCATCAATGAGTATTCAAAAAGATGAGTAGAATCGAATCATACTCATAATTTCTGATACTTATACGCATTCATAATTATTTCAATATCATGGAACCTCTACTCTTATTCAAGGTTTAAAGTACTCATCATATCGATATTTAACAATACGTATCATGTTGTTGATTTCGACTCTCCATAACTCAACATATACACGAATCACAAAATAAGTATGATTCGCGTACGTACACTAAAATACTCACTAAAAGGTTGAGTGTTTGCTCTGCTTGCTGCTCTGTCTTTTTTGCTTATGTGTCCTTTTCCTTTTGTTGTAAATGCCTAACAATAACTAAGACTGCAAATTTTGATGAATGATTCGAGTCGATCGAATCATAAGTATTTTTCTATTTTTCAATTGTAAATTGATAGTTTATAAGCAAGAGAGGTGAAGAGAATGGTTTTTTTATGGCTTAAAGTTTCAACCAGCTACAACACCGCATTACCAGCACAAAACTAATACATGCACATTTTTAAAAATCAGCCAAACATCAAATGAATGCAAAAACACTAATGCATAAATAGCTGTGTATACGTATACATTTCATGCCAAACTAATATTCATCCCGTGTGATTTGAAAAGAACAAAAATTGTGCGACTATAATTGTTCTCGTGTGATTAGAGCCAACTCTTATGAATCAAACATATTTCAAATGGTATGAGTTTGATGTCAACGTTGTACGCATACTCATTGCAATCTGTACTTATAAATAAACGTTGTAGCGAGTACGAATGAATCAGAGTACATAGATAAATTTCAATATTGTTGACTCACTTATATTCAAAATTTCATGAGTACTTATGAGTAGCGAAAAAACGATTCAATGCTCATCTCTGATATAAAGCTAAGAAGCTGGAAGTGTCGCAGTTATTAGTGTTGTTCTCCTTAAGGGGGCCCCTGCTCACTGACAGCTGTCAGTGATCTTCCTAGGAGAATTATTTGGAAAAGATTGAAGACCCGAAGTTTTATAAATTTAATTTTTTTTGTCTAATCCGGGACTAAGACCAAGGTTACTAAGATTCAAAGTTGTACAGGCATATATAGACAGGTAAATCAGTAGGTTAGGTTAGGTTAGAGGTCGTGTACTTATCAATTAAGACAAGTACAGTACCCGGAGGTCGAATTGACCCATTGTACAACGTCAGTAAATCAGTAAAACTTGAAAGATTTTGCTTATCCTACCATAGCCATTTCCATGACCATTACAACTTTTTCCGATATTAGCAGAAAGTAAAGAATTATTTACAATTATTATCGGAAGATAGAAGTTTGAAAAAAAGAGCCGAATAACAATTGCAGTCACTGTATTTGTATTTATTTAATATTATTTATTTAACTGCATATACATACAGCCAATATCCGCTGTTTGAATTCTGAACTTGAATTTGTCACATGCAATATGTATTTATACAAAGTCGAATGATTTGTTTGCTTATCGATTAAATTCCAAATTAAATAAGATTAGTTACGCGTTCGATATGAGTACATTTTTTGTAATATACAACTATTATGCACACTAATTGAACTTTTTATTTAAATAAAAATGAGAAAAATAATTCAAAACAATATATGGTCGTCAATTAAATCCATAGCAACGTCTTATTATGAAGCAGAAGAGACTTTAAGTTCAAGGCAAGTTAAACAAAAAAAAAGAAATTTCTTTTGAATTCTTACAATATTTGTATTGTCTATTTTATTTTAAATTTCAAATGTATATTTAGTCCAAAAGTTCATTGATTAATCAAATTTTATTTAAAGAAATTTTAATCTTTAAAAAAATCTTTCTATGAAGGAGGTGTGTCATATCACTTGTTAAAGTAGCTGCTGATAAGCAAATTATTTTTTTCTTTTTGAATGAATGAACTGTTGAAATAAAATTCTGGTTAATTATTATTTTCCTTTTAGAAAGATAATAATTTATATATATGTATGAAGTATTCTGTAATTGAGTTAATAAAGTACTTCACAAGGAAAATATTTCAATATTACTTAACACAATGTCTCCTCTCTCTGTCTCTCACACGCATAATTGGTCATTACAACCCTTCAGTCAGGATTACGACCTAGTTTCTCACACCACTTACGCTGTGTGCGTTAATTTTATACATGAGTGGCGGGACCTACACTATATAGTCGATTCAGAACATCAGATTTTTTTTTTCATGGCAATTATATTTACTCTCAGAGTTTTTGCCAGAAATCTGCTGAGAGGACGTCGCCTAAGAAATACTTTTTGTATTTTATTTTGATGTCTAGCCTTGGGCTCGAACCCTGGCTTTTCGTCTAATAAGCCAACACACTGCCTACTAGACCACGGTGACTTCTCTGTCTCTCTTTTCCCTTTATTTTACAGAAGTACATTCTAATTTCGTTTAAATTTTGAATCCCTATTTTATTACTTAGATTGCTACATAAGCAACAACAATTGTAAGTTTCCAAAACATGTCAAAACATGGTTTTGTACAAAATATACAGTCACAGAAAAAAGTGTTCATATACCGTTGTATGTAGATTTTTCTCCCACTCATTTTTTTTTGTTCTTTCTACTTATTTGTAGGTTATATTTTTTGATATTCGATTTTGTGTTCAATCATTCTGTATTGTGACTGCCTTAACACGTTCAAGCAGGCGCGTACCACCAGTGGCCTGCACTAGACTGTCTTATCGGGCGGCGCGTACCACAGATGGCTCGCACTAGACTGCCACATTGAGTGATGTGTAATACCGGTGGTACGCACTTGATCTTGCTATTAGACGATATGTAATACCAAATATTTGGATCTTGAACGCTTCGACTGCCGAAAAAAATACCTGAGAGTCACGTTCCCTTAAAACCATTTAGTTTTAATAACAATTATAATTAACAACGTCTTATAAATATAACAACCGCCAGTAGGTGACAAGTATGAATTAAAGTGCCGGCATTAAAAGTGTTAAACACCTCTATAACACCTTTTTTAATTAGATAAAAATCACGGTATGTACCGGTATACGTAGACTTTTTTCTCTGACTGTATCAAATCACACAATCTCTAGAGTCCCTTTATATGAAAAAAGACAGTTTTTGTTTTTTACAAGTAAAATTAAAAGGACAACTAAATGAATATTTATTATAATGACTTCAAATTAATATTTGTCGGCCCTAAAAGGATTGCTAAAAATATGTTTCATTTAAAAGTATTGTTTTCAATTACAAAAGAAGACTTTTATGTAAGTCAACTTAACAATATTATTATAAATCACTTACATATACTGGGTATTACATACAAACTTACAATTTGAACGTCTTTCGTGGACATTTAAAACTTTCGCCACTGACATACTACCTGCCTGCCTGATTTAGGCCGAAATAAATTATACATTTAAAATGCAATTTAATCACATTACAAATAAGGCGAATGTGGTCAAAAGCCTTGCTGAAAAAATGTATTTTTAAATATAAAAGCAAATTTGAAATGGATATACACGTTTCAGTAACAGTCTCTGAAAGTCTTTGTTTTATAATAAAAAAAAACAAAAAGAAGATGGTGGCATCAAATTTCAATAAAAGATATTAAATTTTTATTTAAATTTATTTAATTATGTAACGTATATTGTTTGTTATTTCTGCATATAAGGCTATTGTGTACTTCTTTATTCTTAAAATCCAAATTATGCAGAGTATTTATTAATAGAATCTTGAACATGTGTATCAGAGATCAGCAATGAATCGTTTTTTCGCTACTCATAAGCACTCATGAAATTTTTAATATAAGTGAGTCAACAATATTGAAATTTAACTCTGTAATCTGATTCATTCATACTCACTACAAAGTTGATTGATAAGTACAGGTTGCAATTAGTATGCGTACAACGTTGACATCAAACTCATACCATTCAAAATATGTTTGATTCATAAGCTTACTCATTCAGACTCATAACTTTAGAAAAATACTTATAAATGATTCAAGTGACTTGAATCATTCAATAAAATTTACAGTCTTAGTTGTTGTTGCATTTACAACAAAAGAAAAAAGACACATAAGCAAAAAAGACAGAGCTGCAAGCATATTAAACACACAACCTTTTAGTGAGTCTTTTAGTGTTCGTATGCGGTTCATAGAAGTCGCTGTGGTCTAGTAGGTAGTGTGTTGGCTTATTAGACTTGAGGCCTCGGTTCAAACACCAGGTCAAACATCAAAACAAAGATATGAAAAAATATTTCTTCGGCGACTTCCTCTCAGCAGATTTCTCGCAAAAACTCTAAAATAAAATTGCCATGAAGAAGTTTCTCAAAAATCGTTCGGAATCGACTTTAAACTATAGGTCCCGCCACTCATGTATAAAATTAACGCACACAACATGAGTGGTGTGAGAAGCTAGGTCGTAATCCTGACTAAAGGGTTGTAATGGCCAATTATTATGTATGTATGTATTCGCATACATACTTATATTCTGCTTCGTGTATATGTTGAGTTATGGAGAGTCGAAATCAACAACATCATACGTATTGTTAAGTATGAATATGATGAGTATTTCAAACTTTGAATATGAGTAGAGGTTCCATCATGTTAAAATAAGTATGAATGCGTATAAGCAGCGTTGCCATTTGTCAAGTTTTCACTTTTTTTGAGATGCGAAAAAGTTTTTATTAAAATTGTTTTCTAGCAAAACAAGTTTTTTTCGAAAAATTCAAAATTTCAATAAATTCAACAATAACACGAAATATTTACATTTTTATATAAAATATTGTGTATTTTATCCGTCCCGGGCATAAGTAGCAAAGAAAAACCAATAGAGGACACCGTTCTCCGGTGTTTCCTTTAAAAATTTTGATACTTTTGTAGAAAACAAGTTTTTTTTTTGTAAAAAAAAGTTTTTAAAAAAATTACTGGCAACACTGCGTATAAGTACCAAAAATTATGAGTATGATTTGATTCTACTCAGCTTTTTGAATACTCATTGCTGATCTCTGATGTGCAACTTAATTAATTTAACATTGGCCATCATCTCTTTCGTTTGTTTAACCAGTTTATGTTAATCGGAATGAATATTAAAATCCAAAAATATATTTTAAATATTTTTCCATTGAAGTTAAGTAAAAGAGGTTCAATGCCCTCTCAAGTCTGAATATTATTCAAAAATATTGTAATAAACATACAAAGAATAACGTTTGTTTAGAATAAAATTTTAAAAATTTCTGGTATTTATTAACTGAAATAATTTTTTTTGTTGAACAATTAAGAAAAATAATAATAAAACTTTGTTGGATTGTTAATTACATAATTATCTTATGACACACCCCCTTTTTTTTTGCTAACAACTCATTATCAAACAAGTTAATTACAAAGAGAGGCTCGTATTATATTCAGGGACAGTGACAGGTTGTTGATTTTATACTCATTATTATATAATACAGAGAAAAATAAAATAAATTAAACGAGTTACAAAGGTTTGAAGTTTAAAATGTATGTACGAGTATATGTTTACTGTTACCAAATACATACATACATATGTATGTTAATCAGATTGTACAAATTTGGTTTTTTTTTAATACAATAAATTTGCAAATATTTTTTTGTTCATCTTCTGTTTTGCTGAAGGTTATTGCTGTTTTTTGTCTTTTAATAGCAGGGAAATAATATCACACTTGGTTTTTGTTTACGTTTTATTTTAATTTTAATTTAAACTCAAAATCTTTGATATTCTGAATATTTTAAAGATCAAGGTTTATTTTTTTATAGATTGACGACTTCGGATGCATTGGCTTTGTTGACAAACATATTTTATTTTTTCGTTATAAAAATTTCTAGAAAGTTTTCATTTAATCTTCAAGAATATTTAATGAATATTATTTAACATATTTTACTTCTTTTAATATATTCAATATGTAAATTTAAAGTTTTAATTGGTAATTTTAAAAATATATGTTTTTTTTTTACTTTAAAACATATACATATACATACATTACATATTAATACACGTGTTTTAATATTAATAAGAAAACAGTAGGAAATTTCCTAACTAGAAAAATTTGAATAAAAAAAAGACTCATAGTTAACATTCGTAATATCATCTGTTGGCTTAAAATCTTCTACGATTAATTTTAAGAAAAAAAAAAAATAAATATTGAGAACAGAACCTTTAGGATAAATAAAAAGTGAAGTGAAATTTACGTATAAATAATTGCTGCCTTGGAAACTAAATCGTTTTTTAATTCGTATTGCGTTCAAGGACACTATTAACCAGTGTTGCAAAATTGAAATTTTCAAATGCTACTGATCTCTAACTGAAAGAGTAAATTTTTGCATCGAATGGTACTTTTGTAAAAAAAATATTTATTTATATTTATGTAATACACGGTATATGGAATAGAAAAACTAACGTACGTTCCGCGTACGTTTGGCTAACAGGGGCTAAAGACTAATTCCACCTTTAGCATTACGTTGAACATGTTGCGAACTCAATAACAGTAGAAATGCGCAAAATATAAAATATGTAATAATAAAAAGGTACGGAAAGAGTTGCGGAGGTACTGCGGCGTTTTTGAAATGGAAAAGTACCGAAAAAAGTACTAAAGTACTGAATTAACACTAGTTATGCGAAAGCCATCCTAAGAAGGTTTAACGCTTTTAAATCTAAAGTTGCTTAACATGAAAACATTATTCACTATATTTTCATGATTATAAACTATATTTTCATGAATATATTCTCGAATACTTTTATTTAACACTTTCACACCGGCGCTTTAATTCATGCTTGTTGCGGCTGCTGTTAATTCTTTTTGATCTATCGTGACGTGACTCTCAGGTATTTTTTTCGGCAGTCGAAGTGTTAAATTTAGGTGTTACGTCTAATAGTACTATCAATTGCGTACCACCGTTGGTACACGCCGTCCGATGAGGCAGTCTAGTGAGGGCTACCGGTGGCACAAGCCGCCCGATGAGGCAGTCTAGAGCGGGCCAGCGGTGGTACAAGCCGCCCGATAAGGTAGACTAGTGCGGGCCGTCGTGATCATATTAATCATATTATTTGTACTGAATTTTACATTTATTTGTACGAAAATATGTAAGCAATTCAACCAGAAATAATAAAAAGTCTCAATTTGTTTTAAAACTGAGTATTTAGAAAAAAAAGACTTCTTTCTAAGAAAATGTATACAGTGGTGGCCTTATAATTAGAAACGACTTAGCAACATGTATGTTTGTTAATTTGTTTTACAGTTTTCACTGTGTACCTGGGATCAAAGGCTTTGTTTGGAGGACGTCTTACATACGTTTTTCCATCAGATTGGGACAAATTAAACTTAGATTCGTCACTCCAGAGAACTCTGTTCTAGAAACATCGTTTCTAATTATGAGGCCACCACTGCATGTATAGCGAATCTAGTGTTAACATATACAGTTTAAATGGCAAATAATTTCATATGCAAATTGGGAAAGAAATTTTATATCTTTTGTTTTTTGTATTTTCTAAAAAGTACCAACATTGCCGTGGACCACGGTTCAATCCCCAGGGTCAAACATCAAAAAGAAAATATGGAAATATTTCTTTGGCGACTTCCTCTCAGCAGATTTCTGGCAGTAAATAAAATTACCATGAAAATTTTGTCAAAAATCTGCCGTTCATTATCGACTTTAAACTGTAGGTCCCCCCGCCACTCATGTATAAAATTAATGCACACAAGATAAGTGGTGTGAGAAGCTAGGTCGTAAACCTGGCTGAAGGATTTTAATGGCCAATTATGTATGTATGTGTATTTTGTGGATCCACAATATTAATTATACTCAGCTTCTTTACAACCTATTAATTCACTTTTTATCGAAAAAGAGTTCGTGAAAATATTTTAAAATTTTCCATCTTTTTCATATTTTTAAGATATAAAAAATAGTAAAAAAATTTTGGGTCGAGACAGTGGCCTCTAAAGTACGATATACAAAATATTTAAAAATTTCTGCACTTCCGAAAATTTCTTTTCTTTTATATTATTGATCTCCTCTTTTAGGAAATAGGGCTGTTACAAAGCATATCGTTAGTATAATTCGCAGACGCTAAGTCCATTTTTTCCAAAATTGAGATTTTAATGCAAAACGTTAACGCTATACAAAATACATATTTTACGGCAAAAAAATGTCAGTATGTAGTTTAAAGTTGTTATAATTTTGTGGTTTGCAAAAACGATAAGTCCACAAAACTACGAAAAATATTAACAGCACGTGCTAACTCCACGAATATTAATTATTAATTATACTTAATTTTTGATCTAGGTCATTTAAAGAGAGCTATTTTGTAAAAATAATTGCGTTTAAAAAGTTTACAAATTTTAAAAACTAAAGAAGCCGCAATGTTTTTTGTGTCTCCTGTAAAATTTGAAAAAAGGGACTTAGCACATTTGCGAATGAGACTAACGATATGTCCCTATCTTTTCATTCTTTTCATTGCTTTATTGCAGCCACTGTAATCAATTTTGTCCAGTTAAGCCGGTGAATGTTCTACTCTAACATGTATTAGGATGACAGGCTTATTATCTATTCTTGCCTTCAAAGAAAGCACTCTGTGGACAAGTAAGCAAAGTTATTTGAATGGAGATAATGTCACTGAAATCACATTTTCGCGTATTTATTTTCACTCTTGTTGATTCCTTAATATACTCAAGAACCTTAAATATTATAAGAATTAATTTTTTTATCTTTTTAATTCCAACTTTTTTATGTTTTTTTTTTTTTATTCGAACACTGAAATGTAAACGAAAATTTTTTAACCACAAATATTATTTTTTTCTTTTTCAACGTTCAAAATTAGAAAATTAGAAAGAAATGTTAATCTATCACTCCAGTAAACTAATAAACTTTTACCCACAATGTACTCGTATACTGTGGTCATAAATGAATTTCCGATATTACCACAGCCTAACAGCAGTAACGCATTTCTAGACATGCAAGGTTACTTATTTACATTATATTGTGTTGTTAACAACAACAACTAATTATGGTTATGACAATTGATTAAAAACGTCAATCCATCAATATTTTTTATGTTGGCAAAAACCTAAACACAATATGGTAAACAAACTATCGAATAACTAATGAAGTATTGGTTTTACACCGTCACTTTATGATATAAAAAATAAACAAACAAACAAAAAAAATAAAATGAAAGAATCGAAATAAAACAATAAAAGAAACCAACAGAAGATTATTGTTTAGTTAAACACTTACGAGGCATTTTCTCTGGCCGTATAGGAAGCACCATTCGTTCCAGTGCCATTGGTAGCCGCTTTTGTTTGGCTGATGAGACAGGTGCCTTTAACATCGAAACCGGTCATGTTGTTTTATTTGTTTTTATTTACTTAGAAATTCTCAAAAAAAAATTCTTTAATATTTTATTTCCAATTGGATTCTTTTTTATTTCGTTTTTTTCTTATCAAATTTGCTATTTTAAATAATTAATTAACTTTCAATCACAATCAATTAGAAAAAAAGCTCTTAATTAATATTCTTTTAATCTTTTGTTTTCTTCTTCACTTTTGATTTGTTTGTCTTTTTGTTGTTTTTTTTCAACTATTTTTAAGAGCTTTAAAGTTTCTGTTCTTGACTCGCTGAGGAATGTTTGTTAACTGATCTATTTGGTGGTGCTATCGGCTGTATATATAAGAAAACCTATCATATTGTTATTGTTGTTCAACAACGATGATCATCACCAACATCAATCGGTGGTCGGTTTTATTTACACTCTGTTTACTTTAGTACGTACTCTGCTGATACTGATATAGTTTTTATTGAGTACTCACACACACATACGTACATATAATTTGTTTTGTTTTAATTTTCTATTGTTATTGTTGTTCTCTGTTTGTTTTTTGTACTTTCTCAGTATTCTAGTTGTATTCTTAATCTTCATCATACGTATGTTTTTTTTTTATTTGCTTCGTAAAAAAGCGTCAATTGACAGTTGTACGAATATACACATTCACTATGTTCCTTTCCTTTCTTTTGCTTTCTTTTTGTTTTGTTTGGTTTTGTTTTAATAAATTTTAATAAAATAAAAAATAACAAAACATTGTATTCAAATTTATTGATAGCATTGTTTGCCAGAGATGGATAATCAGAATCATTTTCTATTTAATTAAACAAGAGCAAGCCTTTTAGGATGTAATATACTTTCAAATGAGTATTAAAAGAAGAGAGAAATATGCGCGCATTAACTAAAATTAAACAAGTCACGTTAAAAGTATTCTATGCTTGATGACTTTGTATAAAAAAAGCGTCATAAGGACTAGATACTAAGATCAGAATATAAAAAAAAAATCAACTTTATTGTACTCCGAATAAAGCAGATGATCTTACCCAAACTTTAGTCATTTGCAAAGGAAAGGTATAATACATACATAATTGGTCATTACAACCCTTCAGTCGAGATTACGAGCTACTCACATCACTTTTGTACACGTTAATTTTTATACATGAGTGGCTGGACCTATAGTTTAAAGTCGATTCCGAACGACAAATTTTTAAGAAACTTTTCATGGAAATTTTAAATTATCCGCAGAGTTTTTGTCAGAAATCTTTTTTATTTAGAAATCAGAAAAATCTGGTCCGCTATGGACGCATAGAAGTCAGGCTTTGCCTTCAACATAACATGAGTCCATCATAGGAACCTACTAGCAGTTACAAAGGTACACTGGCCTCTGGGTGCACAATTGCAGAGGCTGGGAATACCTCACAACGACTTCTACGGAAGCTTTAATGATGAGAAAGAAGTGTTGACCACGGTAAATTTTCACTCACATTATCCATCACTTGGAAACCAAAGGCGAAAAATTCTTGGACGGAAAATATATAACTTCATACATACAGTGCTTGACAAAACAATGGAAACTTTTTCAAAAATGTACTTAATCGGACGAAAATTTAACATGTTTTTTAAAAATCGGCAAAACATTTGTGGAGTTTATTAATATGCACTGTTATTAACGTTTCTGTATATTAAAATTATGTATAAAAATGAATTATATAATTCAAAAATTAAAAAGTTTCCAAAGTTTCCAATGTTTTGTCAACATCAAATATGTGAATAGAATTATTTTTTTTTAATTACTGAATTATATAGTCTTTTTATATATTTTTTAAAATACAGAATTGTTAATAACAGTGCATATTAATAAAAGGCATTAATATTTTGCCGATTTCTTAAAAAGATTTTTAAATTTTCGTCCGATTGTAACACAAAAATAAATTTTTGAAAAAGTTTCCATTGTTTTGTCATGCACTGTATATGATGGTTGGAAAATGATTGGGCCCAAGTGAGATAATATATTTTGTTAGGCAGGTGTAAATTTAACTTAACCTAACATTTGTGATCTGTGATCACTGTAGTCTCGATGCAGTGTATATCAGAGTATATCAGAGTCAGAGTATCTTCGGTGAGGAATCATAAAGTAAGAACTGGTCACCTATAGCCAAAGAAAGTAATTACTTATGCTTTGCCGTTGATGAGTTTTTTATAATTAATCCGCATACTGGTTGGCTAAGACGACAATTCTAAAATTGTTTTGCCTCAAATGTGGCGTCTACTGTGTTTATAACAGAGCTCGGCATTTCCTATGCACGCGTGCTTTTCAGCCATTACTAAATTTACAACACGTACTCACACGTATTAAAAACACACTCAGTCTCGTTTGAGCATTCATTGAAAGAGATTGTGTTGTCGCATGTTTCTTGCTTTTGTACATGAAGATATGCTAATGCAGGGATGGAAAACTTAATGTTTTTAACATCAGCGTATGGTGTTTTTAGAATTATAATCTTTTTCAAAATAAATTATATTAATTTATTATAACAAATTTAATAAAACAAAAACAACTTATATTTCACTATTCATAAAAGCTATGTACATATAAAAAAGAAGTATTTTTCAAAAAATCCTATAAAAAATTTTACAAATTTAAAAATTTTAATTTTCCATGCCTGTATTGTAGTGAATGTGAGAGTATAAATTTTTCTCTTTTCTTATTTTTCGCTCTCGCAACAACTGACCAATAGCAAGTGTTACCTGGCTCTGGTTTATAGCATTAATTTCAATGATTAATAATTTGGTGATCAAAAAATTGCCTCAATTGAACAAAATAAATATTCCACTCTAAAGCATCACAAACATATAATCCTTCAACAATTTAACCCATCCATCCCTGCAAGGCAGCAAACAATATTACGCGAGTAAATTCAATTAACTGTAGTTATTCTCTATTCATATTGTTTCTCATTTGTAATGTGTATCATCAGTTTTTAAAAAAATGTTAACTTTTTTCAACCGTTTTGCTTTTAACTTTACTTATATACTCGTACATACATTGTTTATTACTCTCTCACTCTCCGATATGTTTGGCTGCAGATTCTCCTTCGTATTAGGTGGCTGCATATTGAAAATGTTTCGATTTTATTTAAATGACAGTTTTTTGCAAGCCTAATACGTTTGACATTGAATTTGAAAGCGATGGCCGAGGAGTCGTCATATTTTACCAGAAGAGAAAATGAGAGATTTCCAAAAATCGGAAATCATACAGGAGATCTTAAGTTTTACTATGTAAAAGAATGTCATCAATAGTAATAAATAGGCTCTATACGAGGGTATATTATAATTCGTCATGACCAATTTCATTTGTTTAGTTATGTTTGCTGTTCAATTGGTAGCGTAAAATAAGTTTGTTTTTCATTAAAATTAATTTAAAACATTTTATTTATTTTACTTTTTTTATTGTTTGTTTGCTGTTTAGTTTTGCTGTTATTTAACTCCATTAAAAATGATACATAATATAGGAAAACAATATTCGCACTAAAATAAATAAATTTCAATTGAATTTGATTTTGTTTTTGATTGTGATTTTTATTAAAAAGAGTGTGACAACAATTTGATTTGCATAAGAACGTTTTCTTTTTTTCTTTTAGAAAAAAAAAAGAAAGAACTACAGAATGAAATGTTTCCGTCAGTTTTAAGAATATAATGGGATTTTTTTGCTTTACAACAACGACGCTGAAATCTCAGTGGATTACAGCATAATTTGAAAATTATGAAATTTTTTAATAAAAAAGGGGAAATAATTTAATTTGAATTGTTTAAAATAAGCGCTGTCTTATATTTTTATATTCTTAATAAAAAAAATTGTTTAAGACAATAATTTCATTCTTTTTTGATTGCTTTATTACGATA
Organism: Sarcophaga variegata; assembly: GCA_932273835.1. Taxonomy (NCBI): domain Eukaryota; kingdom Metazoa; phylum Arthropoda; class Insecta; order Diptera; family Sarcophagidae; genus Sarcophaga; species Sarcophaga variegata. The sequence continues at coordinate 110,393,435 of OW026362.1, read as the reverse complement.
AAAATGGACACGGACAGAACGGCGCAGAAAATCTGGCCAAGGCTGGGTAAGAGGCATGCGGGGGCTCTTTTTAAACTATAAAGAAGTAGGCTTAGCACTGTTATCGGGGTTATTACGGGGCATTATATAGGAACGCATGCGGGACGTATTGGTCTTGGACACCTTGCAAATGAATTCTGCAGAAGCTGTGGAGATGAGGAGGAGAATGAGACTGTCCTTCACCTACTGTGCACATGCCCGACACTTGGTCAGATGAGCAAGAGGCACTTGAGTGCCTACTACATGGAGCATCTGGATGAACTGTCATGCATGGATATTGGTAGTCTGAGTCGCTTTATCGGAAACTCCAAATGGTTCCTGGACCAAGGCAGAATGTGAAACTGTGGTATCACAATGGGCTCTGTGTGCGGCCTAAGTGTGCCCGCTCATTACTCCATCGAGGGGATAACCACTTCTACCTACCTACCTACCTACGATAAAAATGAGTACAGTAGTTGTACTGCGTAATATTGGAAATAAAATGGCATCATTAATTAGCTTAAAATACTCAGAAATTACCAGCATAGTTCAGAATTATTTGCTTATTATTGTGAAATCAATTTAAAATATTTCTATTATTTTTCTTCTTCTTTATGAACTTAGGTCTAGACTAATTCCATTCCCCATTCCCTAGTAACTACAACGCCGCATTTCAAAACAAACAATATTCTGCTGATAACTTAAAATTCCATAATTTGTTTACAATTTGCAAAAAAAAAAGAAAAATAATATTTTTCTCAGTCATTCCGACTGGGGGTCTCAATATAACATCCAATCCCTCGATTTCAAATGGAAAATTTCTAGAGCGGCCTTGCATAACGCAAATAGAAAAAAGTGCATAGACAAAAAAATTCTAAATTTAGTTTTAAATTTCCCATGCGATTCTCTTCTTATCAATTCAAAACAGTTTTACAAGACAATTTCTGATGCAATAAAAACATGAAAAACGTGTTTAAAAAATCATCCACAATATTTTTTTATTTCCTAAGCAAATAAGTAAAAGTTTTTCATTTTAATTAAAATAAAACTAAATGGATTTTTAAAATGCCAGACTATTTACAATGCTTTTAAGGTAATTACAATCATTTCACAATACACACATAATTTGCTACAATTCTGATGAATATTTTAAGTACATCTCTGGGAAACTTAAAAAACTATTGGAAATATAGAGAGCACTGTATAAAAAGATTGATGACCCGTTTAACACAATAAAAACATGGGTTTAGGGTTTTATAAATCCCTGAGTATTCCATCATTCGGCTACATTCAACGTTATCTGGGAGATGTAAACCATTTTCATAAATGGATCGTAAGCGGGTTCAAGTTGGAAGTTGATCTTGCTATCCTGATCAGAGATCAGCAATGAGTATTCAAAAAGATGAGTAGAATCGAATCATACTCATTATTGCTGATACTTATACGCATTCATACTTATTTTAATATCATTGAACCTTCTCTGCTAATATCCAAAGTTTGAAGTACTCATCATATTCATACTTGACAACACGTATGATGTTGCTGTTGATTTCTACTCTCCATAACTCAACATATACACCAAGCACAAATAATTATGAGTCGCGTACGAACACTAAAATACTTACTAGAAGGTTTGCTCTGCTTGCTGCTCTGTCTTTTTTCTTTTGTTGTAAATGCAACAACAACTAAGACTGTAAACTTTGAGGAATGATTCGAGTCATATTTTTCTAAAGTTATGAGTCTGAATGAGTAGGCTTATGAATCAAACATATTTCGAATGGTATGAGTTTGATGTCAACATTGTACGCATACTCATTGCAACCTGTACTTATAAATCAACATTGTAGTGCGTATGAATGAATCAGAAAACATAGTTAAATTTCAATATTGTTGACTCACTTATATTCAAAATTTTATGAGATCCTGGTCAACTTCATATACCCAATATTTATTGAATACCCATTTCTTTTTCACTTCATTCTCTTCCTACCAACGCGTTAATAAGATAGTGTACGTAGCCACTTGTTTTGCCATTATGTCTGGTGATAGCCAGTTACGAATAGTACACAATACCTTAGAGGCCATTCTCCTGAAGATAACTGAAGAGTATTTAATATTTATTCTGTAAAGAATCATAATCTTACGGAAAACAAAAAATCTGATGCAATTTCATTTCTTTTTTATTTAATTCGATTTTAATTTCAATGAAAATCTATACTTTATAAAGCAATTTCAATGTCAACCTTCGATAAACAAACCAACATTTTATGGGGGCGTGATCATTATATCAATACGCTTAATAATTCGAGAGATTCCATTCCCCTACGTTGACCCATTTATATATTTTTCTTTGAATCTATTTTGAACTTTAACAGAAAATTGAGTTTATAAACCCATTATTATGCTGATAAGCCTTCGCATACAGATTAATTTTAAATGAATAACGATTGTTGTTCGTTGCTAAACGTACGTACGACGTTATATTATCGATTTCGATTTCTTTCAAGAAAAATAAATAACAACAACGAACTCAACACGAACCCTTGGGGGGTAAAAAATATATTCGCCTTGAGCGATCTCTGCGACAACAACGATTATTAAAACGATAATTAAAAAATCTGATGATTTTATTTTATAATTAATAAACGATTTACATTTTAATTATTATGCTACTACATGTGTTCGGAAATCTATGGCAATCAATAAAGATTTTTTTACATTTTGCAATGCAAATGGTACTCCAACTCACAAAGGATTGTATTATAATTTGAAATGTAACTTTTATGGTAGAAACCCCTGACCTATTTCGAAATAATCGATATTCGCAAGATTCTATTTTCCTTTTTAAACCCGTTACAAAAATTAGTCATATTTGCCTCCATTATTTTTGCCAAACTAAATTCTATTTTTGTAACGCCACCTAGTACTTCTTTCATAATTAATATCATTGAGATCTTCTTCAACTTTTCATTATGAGTCCCAAAACTTTTCAAGTCACATCGTGTTTTCATTTTACTTTTTCTCATGCAAGTCTCATTACGTCAATATTGTAATCAAAATTTGCCATCTCTGGTTGTAAACAATTTTATTGTTGTTTATTATATTTATTAAAAATAAATAATGCGAATATTCTTTTAAAATAATAAATATTTTTATTAAAAAATAACAATATTTGTCAAATACAAACAAGAATAATAAAAAGGAAACACATAGCAATCGAGGAAGTGAAACAGGAACGATGAAAGAAAAAAAAAAAGATCAGCAATGAATCGCTTTTTCGCTACTCATAAGTACTCATGACATTTTGATTATGAGTGAATCAACAGTATTGAAATCCAACAACTCTGATTCATTCGTACTCAGTACAACATTGATTTATAAGTACAAGTTGCAATGAGTATGAGTACTACGTTGACATCAAACTCATAACATTCGAAATATGTTCGATTCATACGCCTACTCATTCAGATTCATAAATTTAGAAAAATACTCATAATACTTATAAATGATTCGAGTGATTCGAATCATTCGTCGAAATTTACAGTCTTAGTTGTTGTTGCATTTACAAAGAAAGAAGAAAGACACAAACAAAAAAGAAAAAGACAGCAAGCAGAGCAAACACACAACCTTCTTGTGAGTATTGTAGTGTTCGTACGCGATTCATACTTATTTTGTGATTCGTGTATACAATGAGTCATGGGGAGTCGAAATCAATAACATTATGCGTATTGTTAAGCATGAGTACCATGAGTATTTCCAACTTTGAATATGAGTAGTATGAGTATGACATTAAAATAAGTATGAATGCGTATAAGTATCAGAAATTATAAGTATGATTCGAATATACTCATCGTTTTGAATGCTCATTGCTGACCTCTGATTACAACCCTTTAGCCAGGATTACAACCTAGCTTCTCATACCCCTTATGTTGTGTGCGTTAATTTTATACATGAGTGGCGGAACCTACAATTTAAAGTCGACTCCGAACGACAGATTTTTTGAGAAATTTTTCATGGCAATTTTATTTACTGTCAGGGTTTTTGCCAGAAATCTGCTGAGAGGAAGTCGCCGAAGAAATATTTTCATATTTTTGTTTTGATGTTTGACCTAGGGTTTGAAACATGGCCTTACGTGTTAATAAGACAACACACTACCTACTAGACTACGGCGACTTCAACTGTTGATATACATTTTCTGTAGTCAGGATTTAAACCCAATTTTTCACACCATTCACGTTGCATTTGTGTTAACTTTATCCACAAGTGGTAAGACCTAAAGTTTCAGGTCGGTTCTGAACGACAGATTTCGTAGAAGATTTTCATGGCAATTTTATTTACTTTCAGAGTTTTTGCTGAGAGCAAGTCGCCAAAGAAATATTTTCTCATATTTCGATTTGTTGAAGATGTCTGAGCCAGGATTTGAACCAGAGATTCTCGGCTAATATGCCAACGCACTACTATGTTGACTACGGCGACTTACTTCCACAAATGATTATGGTTAATAGCAAACTGGTAAAATTAACCTTTTTAATCGGTAATTATTTAACTGCTAAGTTTAAAATGTTGTAGCAACAAACGATAACGAAAAAACTATTGGGTAAACCTTTGAGAATGCATTACAAAGTACACCTATACCTCACTTTGCATCGTGGTTACGTTCTAAAAAAACACGACGTAAAGTAAATTATGATTTTCTATAGCAAACCATTTACAGATCGAAGATAGGTTCCAGGGTTACGAAAATACTATTTTTTTTAAAAGAAAATTGAACAAAGTAAACATTTAAAAAACAAAAATAGTATAAAATTTCATTACTTACATACAAAAAGCAAAAAAAAAAAACAAATTCAATTACATTAAAATAAAAAATTCACGTAATTTATAACACACTAATTGAAACTGAACTCTAAAATTAGAAAAATAAGGTGAAAATAAACCGGTATTATTTTCAGTTTGAAAGGGAATCCCCAAGTTTTGATAACATGGCGTAATTAAAAACAAAAGTCGGACCATCTTTTAGAAAATAATAAGGAAATTTCAAAAAATTTCAATAAAAAAAAGAATTTAAACTCGAACTCAAAACAACGCAACTTTGAAAAAAAAAACGCAAAACGAAACGGCGCAAAGCTAGGTATGGGTGTAATTAATTAATGCGACCAAATAAAATAAAGTTTTCTATTTTCTAATTTTCGTTCCCTTATTTTAAAATGTTTAGATTTATCGAGCGCAATTATATTTTCAGACGAATCATAATTTTGCTCAGATATACACTCTTATGTTGAGCGAAGACTTAATTCTGAGTTGTAACATAAGCTTGGTGGAGAAAGAGTTATAGTGTCAACTTGAATTTAATATACATTAAGAGAAATATCGAGAGTCTAAGCAGTAATTTCCATTTGATCCAAGTATAATGAAACAAAACATAAATTCAAAATTGCTCAAACCTGGCTTAAATGTAACTACCCTAGTTACTACCGTAACTAAATACCCAACTGTTGCACAGTTTCCGTGGTTAATACAATTTCAAATAAGGGAACATTAAGGATACTAGGTTCGAATATATTAAACAACAGGATTTCTTTTTTCTTATGTTTTTCCAGTAATTTTCTACAAAGGCATTCAAATATTTTGAATGTCTCTCTTCATATTTTTTCTTTAAAAAACAAATAATAATGAATAATAATAATAATAATAAATGTTTGAGGATAATAACTGTGCAACATTATGTTGCATTGACCTCCTTTTAAATGAAATACATACATACATACACATATAATAACAATGGAAAATTACCTGATGGAAGTAGACATCCTTCTGTGCGAATTATATTGATGATAAGAAATCCGCTTGTATTGATATTGATTATGATTGTTTTTCCTTACAATTGCTACTCTTGAATCGTTTTCTTCGCTTCGACTGTTATTGTATTGATGTTGATAAGAAGAAATTCTTCTTGTTGAATTCTTTATCGGCTGAGTAGGAAATTTAGAGTTCTTAAATAAAATGCACCATAAATTTGTGAAACCAAAAGCAGAAAATTTTCCCAAATAATTTTTATGCTACAAAAAAAAAATGAAAAATAAGAGAAGGTAAATGAAAAACAGAAATAATAAATAATTCTTAAATTCATATCATAAGGGAGGAATCTTTTTAATTTGATTCCAAATATACCATTTATCAAAAGTTTCTGATATTGAAGATAATTTTAGGCTTGTCTGTGTTTGCAGAAAACTATAAACGGTTTAAGCCATACGCCTTTGAGGATAATTGTTCAAGTTAGAGTCCAGCTTCCTTTCATAGAACATTTTGTTCCTAAACTAAAGCTATGGAAAGCGAAGTAATACATACAAATAACAACATTCTAACTTTATTTCACTCCTCTGAAACACATTGTTACGAAAGTGAAGAATCTAGATACTGGTGTTTTGATTTTACCTCACCTAACATTAAAATGGTAAACAAGTAAACAATAATACAACAACAAGCACCATCATAAAAAATGGTAAACAAGTAAACAAAAATACTACAACGACATTATCACACTGTTTAATGCCTACAGAAATTTCCTAGACTATCATCAATTCATTCGAATGTTTGATACGTTATGAAATGGAAGGAAGGCCTCTTCAATTGTAATAAGCCATTGATCAGCGCGTAGACAATATTAGCAGACATGCACGTGGAAAAGCCAGGGGCACATTACAATTGCATTGTTTTGATGTAAAGTTCAAAGCATCATATTAGAAAAATTTAGATTTAAGATAGATAGTTAAGTTGAATATTAATTAATTAAACTTACGCCCAAAATTTTGTGTCAATGTGAATAGATAGCGGAAGAGGGTGTGGGAGACTAAAAACGTGCACGGAGAGACAGTAAATGTCGACGATGCCAGAAAGCGAATTATACAGCACTGGCAAGAGAAATGGAACACTGAAACAAGTGGTAGATGGACGGCAAAACTTCTCCCAGATATTACTGGCTGGATTGAGAGTAAATTTGGTGAGGTTAATTACTATTTAACACATCTGTTTAAAACGAGGAAGATTACACGATCAAATTGCATTTATTGATGACGCGGGACACACTTTCTTTCGTTGTGAGAGATGGGAGTTTAGAAAGAACGAATCTTGAGGCCAAAGTCGGCGTCTGTACTGTTGAAAACTTCTGCGATATACTTCTGGACAGAGAAGAATATTGAAATAGCATAGCCATTTACACTGAAGCCTTTCTGAAATCTAAAAAAATTGACTTGGATGAGATTAGAATGAATGTTTAAACACCTTTTCAGATCTCGTTGCGTAATCCGGACGCGGATATAGATTTAAAGGGGCCAAATGGCCAGAGGGATTCCACTTCGAAGTAATGCTACAGTAGTTCCGGAGTGGGCACAAAGAGTCCAAAAGAGGAGGGGGAGATTTAGGGCCCCACACATGGGGGACAGTAAGGTGCGGTTAAGTACATTTACTCCTTCTGAGCGGAAAAAAAATGTGAATAAACAACAAACAGTAAGTGAACTCAACGCCAAGATCCGATACTTTTTCTTTAGAAGGCAACCACCTCTTATCAAAAATTAAATGAAAAAAGAGCAATGTCACGTATACTTAAAGATGCAGAGATTTCATCAGTATTATTTATTCGCAAATAATAACTTCAATGTAAATGGTAATACACCCATACCTCATTTTGCGATGAGGTTACGTTCCAAAAAAACACGACACAAATTGAAACGACGCAAAGTGAATTATGATTTTCTATAGCAAACCATGTAAAGATCGAAGATAGGTTCCAGGGTTACGAAAATGCTACTTTTTAAAAAGAAAATTGAAAAAAGTAAACATTTAGAAAACAAAAATAATATTAAACTTACATACGAAAAACAAAAATAAAATAAAAAATCACTTAATTTATAATACACTAATTGAGACTGAATTTTAAAATTAGAAAAACAAGGTGAAAATAAACCTGTATTATTTTCAGTTAGAAAGGGAATCCCCAAGTTTTGGTAGCACGTCGCAATTACAAACAAAAGCCGTGCCATCTTTTAGAAAAAAAATATAAAGGTTAAGTTAGGTTAGAGGACGTGTACTTGTCAATTAAGCCAAGTACAGTAACCGGAGGTCGAATTGACCCATTGTACAACGTCCTAGTTTCTCACAGCACTTATGTTGAGTCGTGGGACCTGCAGTTTAAAGTCGACTTAGAACGAGATCTTTGAGAAACTTTTTCATGGAAATTTTATTTACTTTCAGAGTTTTTGCCAGAAATCTGCTGAGAAGAAGTCGCCAAAGAAATACTTTTTGTATTTTGTCTTGATGTCTGGCCTGGGGCTCGAACCCTGGCTTTACGTCTAATAAGCCAACACACTACCTACTAGACTACGGCGACTTCAAAAAATATAAAAAAAAACAATTAAAACTCGAAACCAAAACAACGCAACTTCCGTGAAAATTAGTACTAATTCGACAGCGATGTAACCTCGAAAAAACGCAAAACAAAACGACGCAAAGCGAGATATGGGTGTAAATGGTAATAATGCACTGGAACATGGCAAACAAAGGTGAAAGTACTCGTATAATGACAGTTGAATTGATTTTTCTTTTAAATGCTAGGCCCTCTTAGTTTCTTCATTGTGATGTTTGGTCTTTTCCAAGAGATTTTCTAACCTATTTGTACTCCAATGTGAACAATTTTTTTTTATTGAGAATAAAAGTTGAAAACTTCAATGAACAATATCTGTAAAAGGAAGTAAACAAACATATTGTATTATTATTATTATTCATATTAAATATAGTATTTATTTTAATAATATTAATTTATTAATGAATAATTTTCAATAAATTATTTTTCTTCTTCTTTTTCTGGTTTTTATTTGTGTAATCATGTGTACGAAATATTAATGATGCATTACAATTAATTTCTTTTTTTCTTTTTATTTTATTATTAATCGATTTCTTTTTATATATTTATATGAACTACGACAAATCTATTACATTTTTGTTTTTTTTAAATACATTTTCAAATGAGTGAATTTTATTTAAATGGTTTCTTTTTTTTAGTACAAGTGCCTTTTTGGTTGTCTAAAGTGATGAAAAATTAATTTCTATTTTTTGTGTTTTTTTTTTATTAAAAATTAGTTTTTATTTTAATTGTTAAATTGATTTTTTTTTCTTGTTTCTTTTTTATTTTTATAATTAATATTGACTAGTGCAGTCTCTGTTTGTTTTAGATTCAGATTTTACTATTTTAATAATATTTTATTTTCTTTATTTTTATGTACTATTTTCATTAACGTAAACGTTGTGAATTGTGATAACGTAACGGCAACGTTACGTTTACAAAATTTTTATGATTTTTAATTCATTTAATCTGTGTTCCATTTAAACCGTGTTTTATCCAAGGAAAGTATCAAATGTTTTATTTAAAGTTTCTTTTTGTTTAATTTCTAATTTAAATTGTTTATTATTTGCCATATAAAAAAAGCTTAAATAAATTTACAAAATATGACGTTTATATTACATTTTATGTGAACATATTTTAAATACAATAAAAAGTGATTTTTTTTATCTGCAACAAAATCGTATTAAACATTTGCTTATTTCATACATACATACATACATACATAGTACATAATTGGCCATTACAACCCTTTACTTAGGATTACGACCTAGCTTCTCACACCACTCCTGTTGTATACGTTAATTTTATACATGTGTGGTGGAACCTACAGTTTAAAGTCGATTCCGAATGACAGATTTTATGGAGAAACTTTTCATGACAATTTTATTTTTGCTCCCAGAGTTTTTGCCAGAAATCTGCTGAGAGGAAGTGGCCGAAGAAATATTTTTTTTTTATATTTTCGTTTTGCTGTCTGACCTGGGGTTTCAACCAAGGCCTCATGTCTAATAAACCAACACACTATCTACTAGACTTCAGCGACTTCCAATTTGATTATTTCAGTCATTACTATTAAGTGCCTGGCCATGCATCAAATAATGGATCAAAGTTGCCTTTTTTTTCTAATGTGTTGGAAAAACTGTACTCAGAAGAGTTTGAAGAATATCAAAATACTTTTGATATTCGCTATATGAGTTATGAGCTCTCAAAGTTTCCACGCGACATACGACTATATGTGTATTTTAAGAAGATTTTTCCCTATAACTTCGGAACGGATCGGAGCATTTTAACCAAAATTTGACAGTATTTAAGTTAGAGAACGTAGAATTTAAAAATGCAAGAACATTAAAAACGTTCTAAGTACACTTAGAACGTTATAGAATGGAGGCGTCGATGTGTTCTTTTCTTCTTCACAACAACAATACAATGCAGTTTGAAGGCTCAATTTTGATGTGTTGCTGTGCTAAGCAAAACAAATATTATCAACACATATGCAAATTTGATCAGTTAAATTTGATGCATCGCCATGCGCCATTAGGCGTTAAGTAGGCAGTTGTAATTTTTTAAAATTAAATTTCCAAATTGTAATATTATTGAGTGCTTGAAGTGCATTACAAGAACAGATTTTTGGAATCACATTTAACGAATAGAAAATCCTAAATGATTGTTATGATGAAATGATATTTTTTTCGATATAAGCGAACATAATCAAGTAAACATTTGCTATTGAACTTGGTCATTGCTTGAGAAATTTTAAATTTATTTTTTTAAACAACTGACTGAGCGACTAGTAACTTAAGAACAAATATTTTTATGTACATTGTTTAAATACAATAAATTTTGAATTCCAATACAATGCACTTCATGAATAGTTGGCATCCTTGAGTAAAGGTTTCAGTTACACTAACAGTTTAAAAAAATGAAATTACCAGAGTCAGCAGGAAAGAACAGTTAGAAGAAAAACTCTGATTTCTTAATAAAAAAAAAAAATAAAAATATGATTACAAAATCACAGCGATTTAGAAAAAAAATTACCAGAGTCAGCAGAAAGAAATGTTGGAAGAAAAAAACCCTGATTTCTTAATAAAAAGCAAAGATAAGATGACAAAATCAGTCTCTGCAATTAATAAAATGATGAAGAATAAAAATTCTTTATTATACAGACGAATTTTTTTTGAAATCATTTATTGCCTGGTCACGCCTTGCAATCGAACGCATTGCCAACTGCCATTGCCATAAATTTTCACAAGTGAAATTTTGAACGTTTATGGTCTGTTGCCATTTTTAATAGCAATTCATAATCGTGCTTTAAAGCTATTATCTGCGGTTTCTTACATCTCCAATTAGTGTTCATAATTATTGTGCTTAAAAATCTGACAAGAGTATGGGAGTTCCAATATAATTTACAATAACACCACATTGAAATATACAGAAACTAGTACCAAGTCTCTGATTAGATCTCATGTTCTGTAACCATAGACAACGAAGAAGTATACATGCATGCCTACATTCTTGGCTATTCTAAGCCTTTAGTCACGATTATGATCTAATTTATGAGTTGCGGGATCTACAGGTTATTTTAAGCCTTTAGCTACGATTACGATCTAACTTATGAGTTGTCGGATTTGCAGTTCAAAATCTATTTTGAATTGTTTTACAGCTTTTTTAAATACTCAAATTTTTTCTTTAGAATATAATAATAAATAAAGAAATGAAGACAAAGAACAATGAATGTTCATTAGTAAAACAAAATTATATATGACGGTTCTACGGGATAGACCATTCAGAATCATCCCGCAAGAACTTACTGGACAAAAGTAAAGTTTACTACGGTGATATCAGAAGTAAGCTTATGGCCAAATATTTTTCATACCAGCATAACATGAAGACACTTGGCTTATGGGTCAATTATGGACGGCAATTAAACCCCAGTTGAGTTGCCAGTTGGCAACTACGAATTTCCAGTCGAAAAAAATGTTTAAGTGTCGGATGTCAATTGCTGTTTGCAATGCAACTGAGGTTAAGTTGCCATCCATATTGTAGCCATTAACTACAGTATATAACTCCTCGTGAGAAGCAATGTTAAATTATTTATCAGCGACAAATTTCGAACTCAGGCGTTCTAGACTTTGGTTAACAAAAACTACTTTCAAATACCTTCACAATTGGCTTACGTAAACATACTACGAGAACTAAGTTGTAGGAAATTGTTATAATCTTTATAGTAACAGTGGAATCCTATACATATTTAATTATTAGAACGAAACTATTTTAAAGAGATAGCCTATTCTATTAGTACCAAAAGTAAGTCATACTACAGAAATCCCAAACATCTTTTTATCTTATTGAGGCAACATACTACCCAAAATAATTAATATATTGTTGTGAAAATGAAAAATCTAGTTACCGGTGTTATGCTTTTACACCGCTTAACATTAAAATTATAAACGAAAGCTACAAAAACAAAATAATGCAGTAAACAAAATAATGCAGTTTACAAATTATCGTACTGCTTGATATAACAACAAACACCAGCATAAAAAAATGGTAAACAAGTAAACAAAAATACACAAACAACACTAGAAGAATAAATGTAAACATCGTTGTTGGAGAATTAATTTAAACATTGTTGTTTACATTCTTAGAGATTTCGAGAAGACGAAGTCATGAACATTCGCCTTCAAGAAGATTCATTAGACTGTTTACTCTGCCATATAAAAGGTAAAACAAAGCAGCCGACCATAGTTAGTGAAGTTCAGTCAGACTTCTGTGAAGACGCGATGTGTTTGAAGAGAGTAATCTTGGTTTGAAGATCTCTGTTACAAAGCTCTGTCGAATAATTTTCTAGCAATTGTTATTGTTTATGCAAATGGTATAAACAGAGGATTAACAAAGAAAAGCAATTGTTGTTGTTTACATAAAGTTGTGAACAGCGGCACACAGAATTAAGCGAATAGTAAAGAATTTTAATTAAAACTAAACACACATTTATTTTGATTTTATTTGCAATCTATAAGCTCATATTTTAAACGATTTTAAAAGGTTAAAACGTAACAATATCTTTGCAAATTAGTTGTCCTCAGGTATATGCTTCTATAAAGAATTAATTTAAATTCATTTATAAAACTTGCAAAGACTTTAATTTAAAAATCTTTAAATGATATGTAAATTTTGAACTGGATAGACTTATGCTATATGGTTATATGAGTTATAAGACCAAAACAAAAACAAGAATTATGATTTTGAACAGTATTTTAAATTAATTACAGATTTTAAGAAAGAATTTCTTAAAAAAGAAAGGAACAAACAAATAATATCTGATGGACAAATGGGTATTGCAATTAAAAGAAAAATACATATGTTTTCGAAACAAATGCGAAAGTTTCTATTTTAGGTTCCCAAAAAAGCCAAACTATAAGAATAAAATAAATAAAATTAAGTTAAGATAAAATGTAATTAAAAAAAAAAAATAAACTAATAAACGTTATTTATATAGTTTTAAGGCCATTTCTTGGATGAATTTAAAAATTAAATAAAAAAAATTTTTTTTATTGATTGATGAAACGAAATATTTTTAATTTTTATTTTGTTTTGTTTCAAATCCAAATTTTGATTTAAAAAATTTGTAATTATGGTAATTGTGTGTGTGTTTGTTTTTAAATTTCATTTCATTAATTAATAACGATGAATATATTTTTAAAAAAACGGAATTTTTAAAATTTTATGGGACGGGTATTTTGGCGCAACAATTTTTTTAAGAAAAAAGGCACGATTGTGTAAAGATATTTTCATTTATTTATTTATTTATACTTTTACGTTTTGATTGAGGATATATTTTTTTAATTTCGTAGTTGTTGTTGTTGGCAATATTAAAAATAATTTTTTTTTTCTTAATACACTCTGCTGCTGGCTGTTCTTATTTGAGTTCTTTTCAGTATTTTGAAGGCAAAGTTGTGATTTAAGACACAAGTTTGTTTGTTTTTTGTTTTATTTATTTGTTTATAATAAATAATATTTATAGAATAATTTATAATAATAATAATAATGAATATTATTTCTTTTTCATTTTATTATTGGTGGTGGTAAGGCATTTATTTCATTTATCTTCTGCTATCAGTTGAAATCATAGCAGTTAGCCATTTTATAGGTATTTATATTAGATCCAAAACTACTATGTATGTAAGTCTACCTATAAAACTTAAATTTTTTAACTCAAAACGTATAAACAAATTTCAATAAATTCTGTGTTTTGCAATAAAACGAAAAAGAATATTTTTAGATATTTAAGATCTTATTTTTTTGTTTTTAGTTTTTTTTAATTTTATTTTTTTAAATTTTAATGGCACTATATTTAGGCGAGCTTTCGAAAAGCTTAGATTATAATCATTCCAACAAGAATTCAGTGCTGGGAAGCTTTGAATTGTTTTGCTATTTAGAATGACTATTTAAAGTTAACATAATGCACATACGGTGAAAGTGCTCTTAAAGACCTTAAAGACTTTGAAAGTACATTTCAATGAAGAGAAGAGTACTTTTATACGCTGTCTTTTAAGTCTTGAGTATGCATATTTAACTAAGAAGACTATAATAAGAGTTTGAAAACTAAAAAAAAAATTTGGTAAACACAAGACAATAATTTAAAAATTTAAAAATAATTTATTAAATACTACACCGATATTTTGGCTTTTTTGGGAACCTAACAATGTTAAGTCACCCTCTACAGAACTATAACTTGTAATAACACCACAATCGTGATAGGTTTCCAAACAATCTGGAAGCATTTAAATTTTTTTTAACAAATACCGTTTAATTGGTTGATCTATTAACGTAAAAATTTACATTTTATCATACAGATGTCAAAAACTAAAGCCTTTACAAGTGGACTTCAAATACAGAATGGTCAGTATTAGCCTCAGTGAAAAGTTAAGATGTGTGAAAATTATATTGGTACACGGATGTGTGAAAAACGGGTAGTAGTTCGGAGGTATTGGTGCCTAGAATAAAACATTCGGAAACCAAGAATAAGTTCTCGGGTATGAGAACTTCTACAGGAAGTACAGTCAACATACCATAATCATACTACATGAACGTAGAGGAGCCACCCGAGCACTTATCACTTATAAAGTTCACTCAAAATTGATGTGGGCATGTCTAAGGATTAGCTCGGTAAGTACAATACGGTCACCATTTATTAAAAAAAATAAAACTGAGGCAGAAGGTACTTTTTATCGGCCTATCATATCTGATCTATCAAACATATGTATGTAAAAACCAAAGACTAAGTTCAATACACGTCCACTTGAAACATATTTTGCTCAGTGGAAAATGAACATGAATGAAAATTATATTGGTACACGGATGGGTGAAAAACGAGTAGTACGGTGCTATTGGTACCTAGAATAAAGCATTCGGAAATCATGGGGAAGCTCGCGGATACTTTTCAACCGAAACTATAAGTTGTACAGGAAGTAACGTCAGCAGAACATAGTTATACTACGTGAACGTCAAGCAAACACCGGAGCACTTATCACTTATATCACTCAGATATGTAGAACCTCTCTGTTGAATAAGAAGAGAAGTCTTGAAGAGCGTGATTAGCGAAAGCGAGTCGAAAACACTTCCCCAAAGTACGGAGGTATTGGTGACTAGAATAAAACATTCGGAAATCAAGGGGAAGTTCGCAGGTACGACAACTTGCACAGGAAGTACAGTCAACATACCATAATCATACTACATGAACGTCAAGTAGCCACCGGAGCTTATCACTTATAAGGTTCACTCAGAATTGGTATGGACATGTCTTAAGGATCAGCTAGGTAAGCACAAGACAGTCTCCATTTATTGAAAGAAAGAAATGAAGCTGAGGCAGAAGATCTTGCCAGGAAATGACCTTTCATCCCACTAATGAAGATAGAACATTTCTATTGAATCAGAAAAGAAGTTATGAAGAGCATGATTAGCAAAAACAAGTAGATAACACTGCCAAAAAAACCAAATTAATTATCTAAAGTACAAGATAATTATAATAGAGAAACCATTGAGTATTTTGTCTGTCTATCAATGAAGAGCAACCAAGTATTGTGGACACAATGAACATTTGTACTTAATAGAAATCGCTTCTAGTTCAATATGCAGATTCGGATACTACCTGCTTGGTGTCAGTGCGGCTTTAATGCAATTCAGAAAAAATAGTCATTTAGGCACTAATCACGTACTAGACAGCAAGCTATGCTCACTGACACCAATTAACACCCTGATGCCACTCAGAGCGAGAAGGTTGGCCATGTTAATATGGCATCCAGTTTGATAACATTGGCTACTAGAAGCAATTATTAATTACAATTGTAAACTTTTAAGCAAATTAAAAACAAAAACGGAAATATCCCTTACGCATAAACCGAATGGACGTATCCGTCCTAAAGCTTTTGTTTAAATACATAAGTGATAGTTTGTGGTTTTTAGAAAAAGAAATTCCGGCCTACACAAATACAACAAATGTAATGCATAATGCTTGATCGGTTGAAAGTGTTATAATAAAACAGCCGTACAGAATCGAATTGTATAACCATTGCAATATTTTACTCACCATAACACATGTAATCGAAAAGTGTTACAATTTCCAAAATTAACCAACCACTACAGAATACTCTCGACTGCACTATTGGCGAAAACAACAATTTTTTTAAGCCAAAATTGAAGTTATTATTAAGGTAATATTAATTTAAAATTTCTTTTCTGATTTTAAGTACCTGATATTAGTTTTTTTTTTTAATTTTGAGAATTTTGCAAATTTTTGAATTTTTTAAGTCAAATTTAAATTTTTAATTTAATTTTATTTAGAATTTTATTTTAAATTGTTTGTTCGTTAATTTGAATTTTGTTTTAGGAAATTTTTATTGACAACATGTGTGAATATACATACATGGCATCTTTGTTGTATATATTTTATAAATTTATTTTATAAAGTATATTTTAAACATATAAAAATTCAAAAAATGTATGCCACAACCATTTGTATCATATTCCTGATAGTTTATAACACAACAGCTGATTTAAAGTTTCATTTCAATTTAAACAGTTCTTCCCAGCGTGAAAATTTTACGTTTAGAAAAACTGTGATAAAATAATAGAAATTCTTTACCTTTTTCTGTTTTGTGTGCACAATTCCTTTAAATTACTTCATTTCTTGAAAGGTCTTGAACTGTCTTGAAATTACTCACAAGCCTACAGGAACAATATAAAATATGTTTCAATATAGACTGCAATTTATGTATATCTGTGTATCGCTTTGTAAAACCCAGCGGCTGTAACATTGCCGGTTCAGTAAGCAATATTTACCATAGAAATCTCATCATTATCTTAACAAAATTTACCTGAAAAGATTTTATTATGTTACAAAAATGAAGACTCTAGATACTGGTGTTTTGCTTTTACAACGCTTGACATTAAAATTGTAAACAAAAGCTACAAAAACAAAACAATGCAGTAAACAAACTTGTTTACAAATTATCGTACTGCTTGATATAACAACAAACACCAGCATAAACAAAATGGTAAACAAGTAAACAAAAATCTACAAACAACACTACAAGAATAAATGTAAACAAAATACACAAACAACACTACAATAATAAATGTAAACAACGATGTTTACATTTATAGAGATTTCGAGAAGGCAAAGTCGTGAACATTCGCCTTCAAGAACATTCATTAGACTGTTTACGTTGCTATGTAAAAGTCAAAAATATGAGTAGAATCGAATCATACTCATAATTTCTGATACTTAAACGCATTCATACTTATTTTAGTATAATGGAACCTCTACTCATATTCAAAGTTTGTTGTTGACTCACTTATATTCAAAATTTGATGAGTGCTTATGAATAGCGAAAAAACGATTCAATGCTGATCTCTGATTCACACACGACCTATTCGTTAGACTTCTATTTATTGTAAACTTATTACAGAATGCTGGCAGAGTCTCTTATTTCATAAGACATTTAAATAAGGTACACATATGTATGTATGGTATGTAATGACCTACTTTACAAATGTATAAACACAATACAATTAAAATACAACAAATCTCAGCTTTAGAAAAAAAACTCTTAAGTACATACAATATGAAAATTTTTGTTTTCTTTTTTTTTAATTTTACTTGTTTTTGTTTATTTTTTTTTTTAATTGTTAATTTATTTTATTTTCTATACAACAACTAATTTAAAATCAGTCAGTTTTATATGTTAAAATAAAAAATAAAACAACTAAAACAAATTATAAGAGTGTTGAAAACAAAATGAATGGATGCTGCCATCCACCATTCAAATAAATTCTTTAAAACCAATTAAATTAATAATAAAAATAATGTATTTTATAAAAAATAACACTTATATGTAAATATACATAAAAAAATAAACAATTAAAATTACAAAAAAAAAGAAAAAAATTAATTAAAATAATCGTAACAATTTCTTGTAATAAAATTAAACTAAAGAAAGTAAGAAAAAAATAATCTAAAAAAAGTTCACTTAGAGCAAGAAAATTTATACAAATTAAGAAAAAATACAAGTAAATACAATATGAACGAATATTACTTAGGGGGTATATTCTTTTTCACTTCTCTTCTCCCCGCTATATATATAAAATGTATGCTTTAAGTAACATAGAGATTATTAGACTAACTTTAAGTTTTAATATTTATTTTATAATTTTGTTTTTGTTTTTGTTAAATATTAAAATTACTTCGATCATTAGAAGTATTTCTGGTATTTTTTTCCTTCATTTTTTGTTTGTTTCATTTTTTAGTTAATAAATTAATTAATTAATGCTTAATAATTAATACATAATTATTCAAATTATTATTACCTTTGTTGTTGTTGTTGTTATTTTTTTGGACAATGTCGCTTTTCGCCTTTTTCGCTAGGTTTTGTTGTCTGCAATTTAAATTTATATTTGGTAGAGCTTAAATATTAATGGTAATCTAAAAACTAATTTAATTTAGTTTAAATTTAAATTTAAAATTAATTAAAATATATCATTTAAATTGTATTAATTTAATATTAAATTTAATTTTGAATTTTATTTCTTTTTGGCCGCTTTTTTCTCCGCCTTGCGTATGGCCTTTTCACGTTCACGCCGTTCACGTTCCTGATCTTTACGTTCCTTTTCAATGCTGGCCTTGAGATCTTTAAGTCGTCGTTTCAAACGATGCTTATCGTCGCCGGTAACGCCCAGCGTTTTTAAATCTTTCGAATCTAAAGATAACAAAGCGCCACCTTCAACATTGTGCTCTTTAAAAACGGGTATATAACGTTCCATTTCAATGCCCAAAAGCCAATGACCCACCTAGAAATGTTGATAATTTCAATTAAAATTTTTAAAATAAAAACGAATTAATTTCAAATTTGCAATATTATAATCGATTAATTTGGTAATTAAATAAATATGTAGAATAACTCATATCATAACAAAGCAATTAAGCAGTCAATAAATTAAAGAAAGGAATATACAAGGTGAAGGCTATATATGTATATTGTTACAAAATGAAAAACCTAGATACTGGTGTTTTGCTTTTACATCGCTTAACATTAAAATTATAAACAAAAGCTAAAAAACAAAACAATGCGGTAAACAAACCTGTTTACAAATTATCGTACTGCTTAATATAACAACAAACACCAGCATAAAAAAGAATGGTAAACAAGTAAACAAAAATCTGCAAACAAAACTACAAGAATACATGTAAACAACGATATAGACAACGATGTTTACATTTATAGAGATTTCACGAAGGCGAAGTCATGAACATTCGCCTTCAAGAACATTCTTCAGACTGTTTACTTTGCCACATAAAAGACAAGGCAAAGCAGGCGACTGAGTTAGTGAAGTTCAATCAGTCTTGTGTGAAGACGCGATGTGTTTGAAGAGTTAAAATCTCCATTACAAAGATCTGTCGAATAATTGCCTAGTAATTGTTATTGATTATGCGAAAGGGTATAAACAGAGGAATAACAAAGAAAAGCAATTGTTGTTGTTTACATCAAGTTGTGAACAGTGGCACACCGAATTGTGCGAATAATAAAGAATTTTAATTAAGACTAAACACAAATTTATTTTTATTCTATTTTGCAATCTACAGGCTCATATTTTAAACGTTTTTTAAAAGGTAGAAACGTAACAATATTTTAAAAAACCTAATGCAGATTTCCTTCAATTTATTTTTATTAACAAAAATCTGTTGGACAAAAAAATGCAAAAGGAATGTTGGGGATATTTCCATTGTAGTAAATGACCTTGGTGGAGGATATGTTAAAAGATATTGACTGGTCCCTAAAAATATATTATGATAGCCATAAAGAGTAGCAATTTACGGAAGTATAATTTAAATAAAAAAATGGTCTTAGAGATCATACAATAGATGACAAACTTCTTTTCTATATAAAGCTGAGCATGATAAAAGGTAATGACCATTTAAACATACTAATAATAAGAAATACAAGTAAAAAATATAATTCATCTGCTTAACTCACCTGCTCTTTGGTCCACTCGTGTACAGGTCCACCTTTATAATTATAGGCAGCTGCTTTGCGTTCCGAAAAACTTGAACTTGAGCCGGATAAATCTAAGCCCCTGCTGGGTGAATAGCCCGGCGATGAGCAGCCCGATGACATGCTGGTGGGTGAGGGAGGACCATTACTGTGTGTCGAAATTTGCTGTTGCCATGGTACTGTACCAGGCGGAGATAAAGATTGAGGAATAACTTGTTTAACTTTATGTTTATGCATCAATAATTGAAATTTTTTTTTTTTTTTGTAAGCAGATCATATTAGTTTTTTAGATTACAGTTTTACCACCCGGTATAATGAAAGGCAAGCATGTTAATTTTGTTTATGGGAAAAGTTGAATTAAAAAACAAAAAAAATCATTTCAAGTAATGTAAAAGAGAAAAACAAAAAGAGAAAGAGACCAAGAAGTGTAGAGAAAGAAAGAAAAATAATGTATTTTGTTAAAAAATATGTTTACAAATTACTCACACCATTTTTGGCTAAATACTTAGTACGTTAAATTAAGTTTAGTAATATAATATATGCATGTATACATAGTTATATATGTATATTATTTATATAATATAATATAATATTTATATATATGATTAAATTAAATAACATTAATTGAAAATAATAACAGTAATAATGATAATATAAAATAAATAGCAATTAAAGAAAACATAATTTGAAATTGAATTGAATTGTTTTCAAATTATGTTTTCCTTTTTTTTTTTTTTGTTGGCTAAACATTTTGTTCTTATATGGTTAAAGGAGCAGGCAATAATCATAATAATAATAATAATATAACAAATTACAACAACACCAATAAAATTTTGTTTAGGTTTCAGTTGAATTTAAAAAAAAAACAGAAAAATTATAAAATCAATGAAAAGTTAGGTTAAAAATGAAAATAAAAAACATGAATAAATTAGTTTAGAAATTTTTTAAAAATTGTTAGTTTGGTAAAAATTTCATTCTTTTTTGTTTTTTGGAGGTGATTTCATTTATAAAGGGAAATTGTTGTTGTGATTTTTTTTTAATTATTTATAGTGATTTTTGTATAGGAATTATTTAATTAGTGATTTGTGTCACCTTTTGGTTGAGCCTCATTAACTGCTTGTCGTATTTCATTAATTAAAGTTTTACAATTAATAGCTGCCGCTGATTGTGATTTATTTATTTCAGTATAATCATCGCTGGAATGTCGTGATGAACCATCACCCAGACGTCTATAATTTACAAAAAAAATTTAAATAAATTTTATATACGAATAGAATGGTATTGGTATTTATTATACTCACCTTTCTCTCTCCGTTAATGCTTGATTTAATTGTTCGGTAAATGATGTGGGTGGCAATTTGCCACTTATGATTGCACCCGTTGGACCGACACGTCGCCGACTCGGATACATCCAGTTTTCCGAGGATTGTTCGTTTTCCGATAGCTTATCGTTTGATCCTAAAATGGAATCATATGAACTATTGAGATCACGGCTGCTAGTACCGAACGTGGTCATGCCCCCACGATGAAAATCATTGGGACTAGGTGACGTTTCTAGAGCGCCGCCGGGTGAGCCCAGCGTATTCTTAAAGAGCCCCGGCAAACCGGTATGTGAAGCAGATGTCTTATGATCCTTATGAACTTGAGCATACAATTGATTAATTTGCTGTTCTCTAGAATTAACTGATGACGATGCAGATGCTGATGATGATGTGGAATTAAGTAAAATGGCGGTGGTTGTACCAGCAATAATACTATTACTTGCACTATTGCTAATGCCGCCACCAACAACGATAGCATTACTACCACCTACTCCACCAACACCAATACCAATACCACTACCACTACCACTACCAACACCACCGTTACTACTACAATTACTGTTACTGTTATTACTTAAGAGATTATTAGTACTATTGTGATGGCCATTACTAATGATATTATGTTGTTGCTGTTGTTGCTGTTGCTGTTGATGATGAAGTTGTTGTTGTTGTTGTTGTAACTGATGTAAACCATTTAATATATTCAAATCATGTGTTGATGTAGAATTATGATTATGATGACTGTTAATTATTAAGCCGGCGGCCATAGCATTAGCAGTAGCATTTGTGGCCTCGTCGTCCTCATCGCTATTGTCGAGATTACAGTCGGAGGAGCTACTGTTGCTTAAAGTGCGTTTTGTTAAGTTGTTAGTGCTATTTGCCGACGCTATGGTCACAGCTGTTGTGGCATTCGAGGCACTCGAACTGGTATTGGAATTATTAACCGATGGCAATTGACGATTTGCTAGACCACCACGGGAAGCTACATATTTTAGTATCATTGGGCAGAGTATTATTACGATGATAAGTGTGTAAATGAAGTTTTTTTTTATTGTTTCAAGCGGCAACAGCATCATTATGATTTTTTTAGGTTATGATGTATATAATAAAGAGGCGTGGCAAGTATTTTCAAATGATGTTATTATGATGATTGTTGTTTTGATTGAAAATTTTGTTTTTCGTTTATTGTTTATTTTATCAATTTTTACGACGAGTTTTTTGTTTTGTATGATTTTTGATTTTTGAATATTTTTTTTTATACGGACAGCACATTTTTTAGACATTCGCACAACATTTATTTTTATAGACAACAGCAGCCCAAAAATATGTTTTTTTTTTTATTTATTGTATATCAAATAGAAATATAGTCGGTTTTTTGAAAAATTAATTTTTACATAAAAAAAAGAAAAAATAAAACAAAAAAAATTACTTTTTCTTAAAACTTTTCATAGAATTTACGAGAATTTACAGGAACACAAAAAAGAAATGTTTACGAAACGGTTTAAGGAAAACACAAATTAAACAAAGAAAGGAATAAATTTTATTTTTTCAAAAATAAAAATCATATAAAAAGAAGAGAAGAAATTATAAAAGGATTCGTGTAGAGATAGCTTTATAAAGAGAGGATTAAGATAAAATTACAAAGCTGTGCTTAGAGACATGAAAAAGGGTGCTTAGGAAATGAACACAGAATAAAACGGGTGCACAAGTTTTCAAAATACATGGAAAAAAAAAACGCTGAGATAAAAACGAAAATAACTGATATTCGAAAAGAAATATCATAAGACATCAGTTATTTTAGTTTTTCCAACAGTTAAGTAACAATAAATTAAAAGTTGAAAATGCAAAGCAATTGGTTTTTTTAAGAAACAAATTTTCGGAATTTTCTAAAGAAAAAACAAAAACATTTAACACGATACATACCCAAATCAATTTTTGTTTTATTCGCCGAATTATCCAGTAATTCATGTTGTGGCACTGCAGCATCCAGTTCATCTTTAACTGGATTCTTACGTTCCACCGTTGCAGTCTTGACACCATCACCATCCGGTGATAAATCCGATATTTCGGTATCTGATAATTCAGTTTCTAATTTCTGGAATAATGGCTTGGGCGGTGCTTTACGCATCATTTGTGGTGTTAATTTCAAAGTGGCACTGTCGTAAGGCAATCCCACAGGGAAACCGCCTTTACGTTGTGCCTCTTGCAGTTCATGTTCCAGTATTATGACACGATCTTTAAGTTTCTTTACCAAAGCATTGTATTCGGTATCTTTTTCCTGTAACAGCTGCTGATAGAATTCTTCACGATGGCACATATCCACTTCGCGTTGTTGATATTCGCGCACTAAACGCTTTGCCTTGTTGTATTTCTTATCCAAAGCCATATACTGAGCTTGGGATTGTTGTAACATATTTTGTAAATTAGCAGCCTCCTTTTTAATATTGACCAGTTCACGTTCGCTTTGACGCAAACGTTCGCTGAGTAATTCATTTTCGTTGCCGGTTGTTTCAAGTTTGACGAGCTGTGGGGGGGCAGTAGTGGTAATAAGTAAGTGTTAATACAAATCAGTTTTATAAATGCAAATACAAAATGAAAGCAAAATAAAAGGAAACGAACAAAAATTAAAAAAAAAAATAAAAAAATATAAGAACGCACCTTTCTTTTAAGGGTATCTATTAAGTCGTCTTTTAAAAGGCAACTCATTTCGCTCTAAAACAAAATTTAAAAAATAAAAATTTAAACAAAATTAAAAATCATGCAGAAAATCAGAAGAAAAACAATAAAAAAAAATTGGTAACGGTATTCTTAGGGACTTAATATAGTACTTTAGTACATATAATTCCCCCGTGGCATCACAACGGGCCGCTATGCGTGCTCAGGTGAGCTTTGTGAAATCAGAGCTACCACTCAGACCTAATCTAACATATAATTCCCGAAAGAATTTAAAAAGTATCTACGATCACATCTCTGTTTTAAATATTTTATAGAGGCCGGCGCTAAATATGGTGTCATTTCACAATTTATTATATCACAAGCACCTAGAAGTGTTCAAGTGTTTTAAATTAATTTTGCTTAGTACTAGGCGAATAACATTTTGTTTTAAAATAAATTAATCTACATGCACTGTCTCGTAGAGCATTCAGAGACGAAGTGGTCAACCACTTTTCTTTTATAAACATTTACTTGAAGTTTTTAGTTCCAAATTTAAAAATTTCTACTCAGAATTTAGGAAACAAGGTTTAGGTTTAGGTTAGAAGACGTGGACTTACCAATTGAGACAAGTATTGTACCCGGAGGTCCAGTTGATCCATTACAACGTCCTAAGGGGGAGAGGGTAATAGGGGTGATAGAGAAAAAGGAGAGGAAGTAGAAAATAGAGAATAAGGAAGCAGAGGAATTACAAAGACTAACAAAACACCCAAGAGAGAGCGCGACTACACTATTGAAGCCTTTGGCTGCCTTCCAAAATGTATCAATATAAAGTTTGTATGCAGTTCTACTACTGTATATAAACTATGTAGATAAGCAAAGTAACCAAACAATGCATCAACTATAAATCCGATGCCTGATTGCTTTTTGACGGCGTTAAAAATACACATTGACGACGTTTTGAAATAGAATACATTGTATATATTTTGTACAGCGGCATTATGAAACACGATACTTTGTTTAAACACAAAGTAACTAACATTTTGGAAGGCAGCCTTTATGCCGGCTCTCGACACAGAATTCAAACCTTCAAAGAAGCCTCTGCCAAGGGTCTTCCTACCTCAACCTACTAAGGGCTGTAAGGGCTGGACAGTTACAGAGGAGGTGTTCGATAGTCTCCAACTCCTCCTCATCGCAACATTCCCTTCGGGCTATTGAAGGGTTGTGATCTGTTCCAGATCCTTAGTCGCAATACCCCGTAATAAACCCAATAATTAACCTTAAGCTGGCCTTATCCAAGTCCAGCAGCCGTCCTGTTCTTACACTGTCTACAGCAGGCCGTAGACACCTAGAAACATAACACGCCGATTTATTTCCCCCAACGCCTCTGCTCTTCCCCCCTCCTGACCCATACATTGATGAGGCCGTAGAGGTGGCAGATTGGGGGATCAACACCAACTATCACTAAAACAAACTCAATGCATAATTAAAAACTAAAACAATATAATAATTTGAACAACAAATTAAAAAAAACACAAAACAAATCTAAGTAAATAAAGAATTTCCAAAAGAAAAAAATTCTATTGATTTACCGCTTTATGCTGCAGCACCATTAAAATTTTCAAAATCCATTTACAAAGAAGTTTTCAAGCAGTAAATATAAAATGTTTTTAAATTAGAAAATATTTAAATCAGACAAACAAACAAACATACCTCTTGTAGTAGTCTCTTAAGAGATTCTACCTCTTGCGAGTGGGTAGCTTCGACCTCCATGGGATGTTCTACTTGTACAGGACTGGTGGGTCCCTCACAAACACTGGAATTTGCCGAAACGGGTTGGGTAGAATCCTCGGAGTAGTCTAACGTACGACGTAGATATTCCTCTTGTTGTCTATGTAAAGGAAAGAAAATTACGTACTTCGTTAATATCAATGACAATCAATTTCAATTTCTTAAATTCGAACCTCTTTAATCTTTCTTCTTTTTCCTTGTCCGCCTGTAAACTTAGGCGTATGAGTTGAGCGACTTCACTGTTTTCAGGATCTCTTTCACGACCAATTTGGAATTTGACTAGACCAGAGGTATTGCGTAATACAGAAGCTGCATATGCTTGGGTAACGCCCACTAAACTCTTGCCATCGACTTCGATGATTTGATCATTAACCTGAGCAAATTTTTAAGTTTTAATTGAAGTTTCAAGTATGAACACATTCAACTTCAGAAATCTTAAAACTTGAAAATTTCAACTCACCTGTATGCGACCGTCACGTGCTGCTGCACCGTTGTCCGTTATTGTCTTGACGAATATGCCCAATTTCTCTAGACCGGCATCGGCACCAACGCCCATACCAATTATGCTTAGACCCAAACCTTCAGGACCTTTCATAAGTTCAACGGGGAAAACGTGCATTTTCTCAACACGTTTCTCCAGTTCATATTCCGCTGATGCGGCCACAGGGTCAACATCTTCATTGCGGCGATCATAGTCGTTAACGGAAAATGTAGAGAAGACTTGTATTGGTCCCGAACTGAAACGTACCTTTGGATTCTTCTTAACCGGTATCGGTGGATAGGACAGTTCATCATCATCAAAGTCTAAGAGACCTTTAAAACACACAAAGGGAAGATTGGTTAAAAAAGGAAATTTGAAATACTTTCGAAAGGAGTTACTTACCAGGTACTTCCATCCAAAAGTTGCCATCTTCAAAGTAATGAACACCGGACTCAACATAGACTTCTTTACTGCGTACCGGCGGATATTCTGGTATGTAATATTGTGAATCATCTAATTCGGTTGTGGTATTTATAGATGAATGCTGCTCGTTATCGGCCAACGAATATGTGGAATTATGTTTGCTCGATATAATACTATCATCGATTGTTGTTGTCTGATTAAAGGTGGCATCCGATTGTGTAGATTCCACTGACACAATAGATTCGTGCAATGATTCCGCTGCACTTGTACTCGAATTATATGGAAAACTTGCGTTTGTTGTATTATTAGTGGAATCCTGTATAAATTTACGATTTAATAACGATGTGGGTGATGACGAATCAAGTTCTTGTTGTTGCTGCTGTTGTTGCTGCTCGTATTTGTCAGGCGAATAGTGATGCTGTTCGGCTTGTGATGTTATATAAATCGTGGTACTATCGTTGGCCTCATCATAAGTTGTCTCGACTTTTGAGGCTGTGGTCACCACAACCACATCGTTGGCGGCAAGTATAGAAGAGGATGATGACGAGTTAGAGGATGATGTTGTTGATTCAACGGAATGTTTATCCTTGTTGGTGGTGGTGGTAGAGGTTTGGTGTTTGTTTGTTTGTTGCTGGCTGTGTTGTGATGAAATTAATAAATTTTCTAAACTTCGTTTGGGTGCCTCTAAAACATCACGCAACCATTCTGGTTCATCGTCATCGGTTTTTATTGCTGCTACAGCTGCTGCAGTAGTATTATTTGTTTCCTGTTTATCGTCGACTAATGCATTGGAGCCGGAATTGTTGTGGTTAAATGTTGTTGTTGTTGTATTAATACATACAGAAGTGGCGCCATAACCTACAATATCTATATCTTCAATATCGTCGTCATCCTTGTCGTTATCATCGTCGTCATCGTCATTGTCATCGACATCATCCTCCTCATCAACTTCATTATCATCATTGTAATCATCTTTGTGGGATGTTGTTGCCTGGACATTAATGGTATTGTTGTTGTTGTTATTGTTGATGATATAATGCTGCTGATGCTGCTGTTGTTGTTGTTGCTTTTGGTTTATTGTGGCAATATTTTCTCGTTTATCATTGTAGATGAGTTCCTCTAAATTATTTGTGACTTTTTCCGCTGCCGTTTGTATTTCCTTTACTGGCTGTTGTTGTTGATGTTGCTGTTGTTTGTGACTTTCAGCTGGTGGCGATGGTGTTTGTGGCGTTACTGTTACTTCCTCTATGAGATTCTTAATGCTAGTGGGTGATTTCGCTGTGGCAACAACAGCTGCAACGGCAACACCAACTGTTGGTGCTGCCGATAATATTTGTTCAACTTCTTTGGCTTGTTCGTCAGATAATAGCGATTGTTGTCTACGAAAAAAAAAAACACGACAAAGAATGATAGAGAATGAAGAAAAATTTTTAAAAATTCTGTTTTCTTATCGTTCTATCGACATTAAATAAATAAAATTTAAAAATAAATAAAAAGTTGTTTTCTTTTGCTATTTCTTTCCATTCTTAATTTCATTTAAGTGTAGTTTAAACTTTTATTACTGATTTCCATGGCAATATCAATATTTGTTTTTTTATTGTGATGATTAAAGCAGGTTAAGGATGATTGAATTAGTCTTAAGGGAATATATATGAATTAAATTAAGAATTTACAAATAATAATCCATTATCCATTAGTGTAGATAGTATAGCATAATTTTTATTTAAATTTTCATCTATTTACATCCATATAAAGTCCAGTTTAATGTGCTTTTTAATGAAATTAAATTCAAAATAAACTAAAACCAGATCTGATATAAACCCGCTTCAGAGTTGTTAACAGAAAATCTGTTTCATTATTCAAAAAGAAATAAAAAAGCTTTTGAGGATTGAAAGAAAATACAGAAGATTTGCAGACCCCGGTAATGGAAGTAAAGCAATAAAGATTTTATTAAAACACACTAACATCTCTGATCAAAGGAGGCTCAAAACTGACATGCACCCAGTCTTCAGTCAGGAAAGTTAACACACAAGTTGATCTTAAAGAATTTTAAGTTTTAAATCGTACACTAAAAATGAGCATACTTTTGCATCAATTCGTAAACACTTCTATATGCTGCGCATTAAGATGAAAACTTAAGGAAAATGTCAGCTTAAAAAATAATTTTTGATGTGGCGGTACGATGTTTACATTAATTTTGAAATAACAATCCAATATTCCTTTGGTATGGGCAAACTACGTCACTAGTCACGCAAGCCAAATGAATCAATAAACAAATCAAGTCATCAAATCGCCCAGAACTCCGCTATATTGAGATTTATTACATACATACATACATAATCGGCCATTACAACCCTTTAGCCAGGATTACGGCCTAGCTTCTCACACCACTCATGTTGTGTGTGTTAATTTTCTGCATGAGTGGCGAGATCTACAGTTTAATGTCGACTTCGAACGACAGATTTTTTGAGAAACTTTTCATGGCAATTTTATTTGCTCTCAAAATTTTTAACAGAAATCTATTGAGATGTAGTCGCCAAAGAAATATTTTCATATTTTCGTTTTGATATCTGACCGGGAGTTTGAACCGCGGCCTTACGCCTAATAAGCCAACACAATACCTTCTAGACTACGGCGACTTCTAGTTAACACACAAGTTCAAAATCGCTGGCTAAAAAAGATTTAAAAGTTTACACGATGAAATGATGCCTGATTTTCATAGGTTTGTGAACATTTCTATGTCGCGCGTTTAAGGTGAAATCTTCAGGAAACATTCAGCTTTAAATAAAATTAAAATTTTTGATATGGTTAACGTTAATGAGTGTATATGTACAAAGTATACTGAATAAAAAGTATATATACCATTTAAAAATAACGATCAAAGGTCCTCTTGTCCCAGGCAAACTACGTCACTAATCACACTAGCCAAATTAATCAATAAAAATCGCCCAGAACTCCGGTCTTACTTACTTAATTGGTCATTACAACCCCTTAGTCACGATTACGGCCTAGCTTCTTACACTACTGATGGTGTATGTGTTAATTTTTATTCATGAGTGATGGGTGCTGCAGTTTAAAGTCGATTCCGAACGACAGATTTTTGAGAAACTTTTCATGGTAATTTATTTACTCGAATTCTGCTGAGGAAATTACGGAAGACATATTTTTTTTATATTTTTGTTTCGATGTCTGACCTGGAATTCGAACCGAGGACTCACGCCTAATAAGCCAATACACTATCTAATAGACTATGGCGACTTCTAACCCTGTACATACATGAATAAACAGAATTAACGTATCTGAGAATCTGAAAATCCGCGTACAGCACACTACAATCTATGTGTAGCCCTTGCGCTGACCAACTTCCACCTCCTTGGATCGGAGGAACTTGGACAGTACAGAGGCTGTGTTCACCTGTGGCATCACAACGGGTTGCTATGCGTGCTCAAGTGAGCTTTTTGGTAAATTAAAGCTACCACGCTAACCTAACCTAACTTAACACTACAATCTATTAAACGCGTTTAAAGTTACTATAAGCTGTAGTCTTTAAGATGCAGACGTCAACGGGCCGCTCTATTGAGGATTATTCCGTCTTAATAAATATACACTATGAGCGCAGTCAAAAATATAACCGATTTTAATAATTGGAGACAACTGCAAGCAAAATGGTAATAGGATATCACAATAAATTATATTTTTAAGGAATTTTAATAAAAAAAAAAATAAATAAAAAGGGATGTTAAAGACTTTAAACTTTTTATGTATTAGTATTTGCTTAAACCATATTTTCTTGAACTTAAATACAAATTAAAGAAATTTTACTACTAAGTTTAGTTTTTCGAAAGAAAATCGTATACACCAATTTTTTCATGCACACTCCTTCTTAATATGAAATGGTTTTTTAAATTAATTATTAAATAGGTATGCTGCAATAAACCCATAACCACACCACAATTATACCAAAAAAATACATTAAATATAATAAAATAATAAAGAAAAATATGAATAAATAATAAAAATTAAAATAAAAATAAAATGTAAACAAACCTTATTTTGCTTTCCAAAATTCTACAGTTACAGGTAAAATTCAATTGAAACAATTCAAAACAACAATACAATTGCGATGAATACAATCCACAATACAATACAGTAGAGCAAGACAGAAACAAAGAGAGAGACAGGACAATAACAGTTTTTGTTTTCGTTTTGTTTTGTTTTGTTTGTTTGTTTTTGTTTTATTAATAATAATTGAATGCACGTTGATGTTAATCGTTGGTATACGAATGGAATAATGGCAGCAGCAAAGCAGTGTATCATTATTGTTGTTGTTGTTGTTGTATTTAAATTTTTACAGTTGTTACAAAGAAAAAATCAAAAGAAAATAAACGAAAAAAAATAAAATGCAAGAGAAAGAAATACAAGCAAAAGTAGAAAAAAAAAATGAAAATAAATCAACACAACAATACAAATGCAAATACAGAATCACACAAGACACAAGTAGTTGGTAACGTAAGACAAACACATGGTTTTTGTTTTTATTATTTCAAGCAAGAAGGCAAGCAATTGTACGAGTAGCATGAAAAAATACAAAATTTAAATAAAAAAAAGAAGAGAAAAGAAAAACAAAACAAAAATTAATAAGAAATACAATAATACTAAAATCAAATATTAATTTAATGAAATTTTGGTTAAAAATAAAAACAATAATAAAAAATAAATGATTCATGCAACTGATTGATAAACTACAAATAAAATAAATCTAGAAATTTGTATAAAACTTCATAAATAAACGTTTGCAAATACATATATATTTTATTAATACATATTCATTTAAAAGAAATATAGAATTTCCTATAAAAATAAATTTATTAAATACGTATGTATGTATGGTAAGTATATAAAAACTATAAAAATGAATGCACAAATAAATTATACAAAAAAACAAAAACAAAAAGAATACATTCAAATAAACCGAATTTTACGCAAGAGTCAGAGATCAGCAATGAATCGTTTTTTCGCATTCATAAGCACTTAGGAAATTTTGAATATAACATTAAAAATTTAACTATGTACTCTGATTCATTCATACTCACTACAAAGTTGACTTACATATAAGTACAAAGAATATGGATATAAAGAATACGCATCATGTAGAAGTAAAATTTCTTATGGCGGGTCGTAACATTCCGACCCGCTCTCACCAAAATTTTTTAAAAATCATTTCTGGGTGAGGGGAGAGGAAGACAGAAGGAAAATGAACACAAACAAAGAGCGTAACAATGTGTTGCTCTCATCGTACGTATGTACATGTTTATGTATTCTTGTGTTTTTTGATTTAGTTGTCGATCAGACTGCGACAAGAACACATGTTTAGCGGATGGTTTATCATTTTATTTCAGAATAACACTCGAAGAATATTTTGTGTTCAAAATGTCATTAGCTCGGCGTATTTCATTCTTTTATTTTGTCTCATAGTATAATTTTTTTTAAATGCTTTGGAATGCTCGTTTTTTTCTTTTAGTAACAAATGGTTTTTTATTCTTTTTATTTTTCTAAAAACATGGCCTAACTTTTAAGCCAAAGCTTTTAAGCTTTATGTTCTTTTAATAATAAAATGGACTTTTTATTTTATCTTTATTTATCTAAAATTATACATTTACATATGTATGTTGATGAAATGAAAATAAAAATAGAGTATATTACTAACACTTTTATATGGCTGTAAATAAATAAATTCTCTCAACTTATTTTCTCTCTCTCATAACCATAGGCATGTGTTAACCTAGAGGAAAATTGTTAGTAATAATGCCAAGTCTACTTATTAACCCAATGATAAGTATATGTGATCGGAAAATATAGAAAAATTGTACTGCACTAAATCCCTAAAGACACCGAATTTAACTTGGCAAGTATTCTTCCAAAAATCGAAATCATTTTTCATTGATATTAGTGAATACTACTGTGATATTTCTTTAGGTGTATTATTGAAGTCTGAAAAAAGCGACATGAACCTTCTTCTTTAAAAACTGACAAGATTTTTACGCTCTTTTTAACGAACATTCTTGATGTTCGTGTCCTATGTGTGTAAAAAGCCGATGATGTTCTTCCCCTGAGGGAAATTGGTGCCGACGTCTGTTTTTAACACCAGAAAAATAAATAAGAAGTGGTATAACAACAAAAACGCACGATGAGAACAACGCATTGTTACGCTCTTGGTTTCTGTATCATTCCCTTCTATTTTTCCCCCCGCGTCATGAAATATTTTTGAAAAATATTCCAAAATATGTTAAAATGCACATTCTTTATACTTTATTTTCTTTGGTACAACGTTGACATCAAACTCATACCATTCGAAATATGTTTGATTCATAAGCGTCTACTCATTTAGATTTATAACTTTAAAAAAATACTTATAATACTATAGGTTAGGTTAGGTTAACCTAACCTATAATACTATACTTATAAATAATTCGAGTGACTCGAATCATTCGTCAAAATTTACAGTCTTAGTTATTGTTGCATTTACAACAAAAGAAAAAAAGACGTAAGCACAAAAGACAGAGCAGCAAGCAGAGCAAACATACAACCCTTAAGTAAGTATTTTAGTGTTCGTACGCGATTCATACTTATTTTGTGATTCGTGTATATGTTGAGTTATGAAGAGTCGATGAATGTGATGAATACTTCAAACTTTAAATATGAGTAGGGGTTTCATGATATTAAAATAAGTATGAATGCGAATAAGTATCAGAAATTACGAGCATGATTCGATTCGACTCATCTTTTTGAATACTCATTGCTGATCTCTGGTCTGAAACCAACTATGCACACTGGTTGAATGGTTTCAAAGAGTAAACTCGTTTTATTATTTGAATAAATAATCATTTTCTAAATGAAAATTTATTTCGCTTTTCACTTTTTCAACCATAATTTTCCAATATTTTCCATAAAATTTATGTAAATTTAAGTAAATCAATTAAAATTAATGACAACATTTAGGCACAGTCGTTATTATATTTAAATTATTGACTTTAAAATATGCCACATATTTTTAGCATAATTAAGAGCACACATGCAAATAGTTTCCCCTCAAAAAAAAAATGTGACAGTAAAAATTATTTTAAACAAATACAAACAGAGATACCATACCATACAGATTGTATAGCACGCACATACATACATACATACATAATGTAAATATTAAATTTTTAATATTTGAAGAATTTCTGTGCTTTTAATTGCCATGCAATTATAAACGTACGTAAGTACGTACGAAATATTGTAAATTGTTACCAGTTGGCTGGCAATAAGAGAATTCCAGAATTCCACATGGTTTTCATTTTTTTTTGTTATATTTCATGATAATTTCTGTTATTTTTCATACTTTAAAATTAATAGGACTGCCACCAGCACCACACCAACACCACCAACAAATGAGCGGCCAATTAATGTTTTAAGAACAATACGCCAGTCGTGTAAACACGAGACGGCATACAGTGTTTGCAACCAATGTACTCACGAGTGAGTATTTATAACTGTATCTGTATCTGTGCATCTGTGTATCTGCATATCTCTATCTCTTTATCACCGTAATAATAATAATAATTCGAGTTCATTATCTGTTGTCAGAAATGACCACCACAGATATGTATGTATGTATGTTTTCGTTATCATAGGCTGGTGTCGTAAAGACTGAAAAGCACTTGTCAGGCCACCATGATTATCTCTTTATAGGGGGCAGGCAAACAGCAAGGCAGGTGTTGTGAATTGTTATTCAGAAGTGTCAATTAAAATGTTTACAAAAAAAAAAACACCCACTGAATGGCACATGTAACTACTAAATTGAAATGGACCCACCAATGGATTGAGCAATCACAACAGTGACAATTAAAGGTCAGGGAATAGATTACGTTTTGCAATTTACAACAAAATAAATGAGGAATTAAATACTCTTCAAAGGTATGAATAAGAAAATATTTTTCGGCAGGTCATTTAAAGGCCAATGAGCAGGCAGATTAGATCGCGAGGAAGTTAACTTCTACGACGCTGATGAAGCCAGAACCTTACAATGGAGTAGGAAGAGAATATTGGAAGGGTATACCCTATGGAAAGAAAGATGAATAGTGCATGAATGAAAGCTTTTGTTGGATAATTACAGTGAAAAGTGATTTGTACCTTGAGGATAGTAACCCGTCTTTTACCGAACTTATTGCAGACCCACAGTAAACTTGGTTCAGCAAAGGGATCGATTCAAGCGCAATTTTTATATTTAAACGCTAGAACTCATACTTCGAATTTGTATGGCGTTAATGCATCTGAGAAGGTTAGGTTAGGTTAGGTTAGAGGACGTGTACTTGTCAATTAAGACAAGTACAGTACCCGGAGGTCGAATTGACCGATTGTATAACGTCCTAGTTTCTCACACCACTTATGTTGTGTGTGTTAATTTCATACATGAGTGGTGGGACCTACAGTTTAAAGTCGACTCCGAACGACAGATTTTTATTTATTGAGAAACTTTTCATGGCAATTTTTATTTTGCTCTCAGAATTTTTGCCAGAAATCTGCTGAGACGAAGTCGCCGAAGAAATACTTTTTGTATTTTGTCTTTGATGCCTGGCATGGGGCTCGAACCCTTGCTTTACGTCTAATAAGCCAACACACTACCTACTAGACTACGGCGACCTCCGTTTATACCTTTTGCATAAACAATAACAATTACTAGACAATTGTTCGACAGATCTTTGTAACGGAGATCTTCAAACCACAATTACTCTCTTCAATCGCACCGCGTCTTCACACAAGACTGGCTAAACTTCACTAACTGACTCGTCTGCTTTGCCTTGCCTTTTATAATGTCAACGTAAACAGTCTAATGAATGTTCTTCAAGGCGAATTCTCATGACTTCGCCTTCTCGAAATCTCTAGAAATGTAAACATCGTTGTTTACATACATATGTTATGGTAGTTTTGTTGTTGTATTTTTGTTTACTTGTTTACCATTTTTTATGCTGGTGTTTGTTGTCATATTAATCAGTATGATAATTTGTAAACAGGTTTGTTTACTGCATTGTTTTGTTTTTATTGCTTTAGTTTATAATTTTAAGGTTAAGCGATGCAAAACACCAGTATCTAGAATTTTCATTTTCGTAACAATATATATGGTGTCTTCATAATGTTTTCCGTAATCCTGTTGCTCTGGCAAACTTCAGGATGCAGTACGATGTCAGTAAGGATTACTACTACCTCCCTATTTCTTGAAAAATACTCAGGCTCTACCTTCTCAGATTGAAGTCGCCGTAGTCTAGTAGGTAGTGTGTTGGCTTATTAGACGCAAAAGCCTCGGTTCGAGCCCCAGGCCAGGCATCAAAGACAAAATACAAAAAGTATTTCTTCGGCGACTTCGTCTCAGCAGATTTCTGGCAAAAATTCTGAGAGCAAAATAAAAATTGCCATGAAAAGTTTCTCAATAAATAAAAATCTGTCGTTCGGAGTCGACTTTAAACTGTAGGTCCCGCCACTCATGTATAAAATTAACACATACAACATAAGTGGTGTTAGAAACTAGGTAGTTATCCTGACTGAAGGGTTGTAATGACCAATTATGTGTATGTATGTGCAAACAAAGGAATAACAAATAAAAGCAATTGTTGTTGTTTACATCAAGTTGTGAACAGTGGCACACAGAATTGTGCGAATAATAAAGAATTTTAATTAAAACTAAACACAAATTTATTTGTATTTTATTTTGCAATTTACGAGCTTATATTTTAAACGTTTTTAAAAGATAAAAACATAACAATATGTATGTATATCGTATTATTTGGGATATATGAACCATTAATTGGAATATATTAGGGACTGGTTAGGCTAAAAGAATATATAAAACATAATTTTTAATAGCTAGAATACCTATTGATGATAATTAATTCTCCTAACAGTACTCTGTTAAGATTAACTCTGTTAACCTTAACATAGACTCTGTTAAGCTTAACTCTGTTAATCTCAACATAGACTCTGTTAATAGTTTTGGTTTGTGTCTGTTCTAGTTCGAATACATTTTCACACACATATTTCTCTGTTTTGCTTCCATAAATACTGTGTTTTGTTGCTCATATTTATTCTCATAATTACCATTTTTACCCATGAGCCAATGTATGTAATTGGCAATCATTTAAAAGCCTATCTGCCAAGCAAATACTATTAAACGAATAGCAAAATCAATAAAACAAGAGCATTGTTTTGTTGTTGTACAGAATTTTAAAGGAACATAAATTTTTATGATGTTCAATTAAATCAAATATTTTTTGCATAAATGAACAGATAAATTCTTTGATTAGAAAGATTCTAATAAAATACAAAATTTGTTGAGATTGAAATGAAGTTTGAAGTTTAAACAGAATTTAGGAATCATATACAATGTTTTGTATATGAAAACGTTGATTGTTACAGTGTTGAGAGAAATAATAGGTACAATTTACTGTTTTATATCCAATCAAATCAAATAAAGAAAGTCGTAGCAATTAGGCAAAGCAAATTGGCTCAGAAATTGGAACAGAATCGTAGTTCTTATGTTAAACTACCATTTCGAAAAAGTCTACAGATGTCTATAATATTTTTAAATAAAACTAGAAAAGGCTTTAGATTTTGTTATTAGTTTCCATTTTTAAAGGATATATTGTTGCCTCCTTTTTCTCTCCTTCTTTTTACCTCTTTCCTACTTTATTTTCATTAGAAACCACTATTTAAACACGACAATTCTATTAATTGCGTACGGCAAACTAAGGGTACCCACAATTAAATACCAAAAAAACCAGAATAAAAGCAAGAAATTTAATTAAAAATTTATTTAAATATTTAAATTAAACACAGTGTTATATAATTAAAATATAACGTTGTAATAATTTAATGCTTAAAGCTGCAACGGCAGCAGGTAATTTAAAATTTAAATTACAATACATACTACCTACCTACAATGCGAGCTTATAATGGAGTGCGGCAACTAATGAAAGCAACAGAGCGTATACGTAATAAAATTTCTTTACAAATAAAAAGGTATGAACGTGTTTGTGTAAGCTTACGCTGTTAAATTATATAAATTTTAGAACAATTGTACATAAAGGGTTAACCAAAAACACATCTTTTCAGATGAAGCTCATTTTGATCTTGGCGGGTATGTAAGCAAGCAAAATTGTCGCATTTGGGGCACAGAAAACCCGCACGCATACATTGAAAAGCCGACGCACCCAAAACAAGTCACTGTTTGGTGCGGATTTTGGTCCAGAGGCATTTTTCTTCGAAAATGAGCAAGGAGTGGCCGTTACAGTCAATGGCGATCGTTATCGGGCCATGTTGAACGAATTTCTGTTCACAAAAATTGAAGAGGTTCATTTGGTTTCAACAGGACGGCGCTACGTGCCACACAGCCGAAGCTACGCTCGATGTTTTGCGCCCTGTTTTTGAAGATCGCATTATCAGCTGCAGAGCTGATGTCGTTTGGCCTCCTTGGAGCTGCGATTTGACACCGTTGGACTATTATTTGTGGGGCGCCGTCAAAGATAAGTGTTACGCCGACAAGCCAGTGACAATTGACGCTTAAAGGACAATATTCGTGAAGCCATTGGTGAAATACAGCTGCACACAATCGATAATGTGCTTAAAAATTGGACCGATCGTGTAGGCTACTGCATGGCCAGCCGAGGCAGCCATTTGAATGAAATTATTTTCCATTATTAACCGGAAGGATTGTACTTTCAAATAAAAAAAGAAATTTGAGAAAATATTCAGTAGTTTTCTTTTTAAAGCATTTAAAAAATAGTTGGCAGACCCTTTATAACACGATGCAAACAATTGTAAAAAAGTATACACCATGAAGTATACTTAATGCGTAAATCTTTTCAAAATAAAATTACTCATACGTACACATGTACATACATTTCCTGGAAACGATTTCAGTTTAATTAAAAAAGAAATCAAAACAAAAACAAAAACATACTGTAAACAACCAACATAAAATTCATATTCAATTAATGAATTCGCCGTAACACATTAAAATCATTGGTAAAGAAACAATAACAACAACCGTTAGCTATGGTATAATGAGAGTGAGTCAGTTACAAAAGTCATGTTATAAATCAAAAAAAAAATCAACGAAAGGCAACAACAACAACACGCAACAACAAATAATGATTAACAAAAAATCGAACCAAACACTGTAGTATGTATACATACATTCGTACATACACATCAACACCCATGCATACCACTCATAAACAGAGCAAAGAGCACATGCGAATATTTTCGAGAAAAAAATATAAAAAAACGGCAACCAACATAACCTACAACAACAATGGCGTCATAGTTTACCTTGGCTAAGTGGTCATAAAAATGTACAACAATACCAACAACAACAAAAACAACTATAAATGTGTTTAATGAAAAAAAAAAACCCAGAGAAACAATTTTTTAAACACGTAAACGCAAAAAAAACAGTTTCAAATTGTTATTGTATTGGTGCGCATTTATAAAATAAATAAAGGCACTCTCTTGGCGTTTTTCTTCTTTTTTCTTTTGCTCTCTGTTTACATACTACATTAGCAAAACTATAATAGTTGAGCAATTTTTTCTTTTCAACTCTTGTGAGTACTTTTTCTGTAGTATATATAGTATGAGTGGCTTTTGTAATGACGTCATTGTTAAAAGATACTCTCTTTTATTGCGAATATGGCGTGAACGAACAAATTCGTGCTCTTCAAAAGATATAATTCGCTCAAGAGTATGATGAAAGAGTATGATTTATTATTTTCATTTAGGCAATGACGTTTAAAACCCATCTTGTGTATTATTTACACTGTGCTACATTAAAAATTTGCTATGAATATGTCCTTCAAGTTTTCTTTGTAACTTTCAATGCTTAGTTGTATTTATTATCATCAAACTATAAACAGTATAGCACTGTTATTCACTCATTTATTCTCTTTTGTTACTTATGTTCTCTTCTTAATAAATTGTTGGCTTTTAAACATTCTCTTTCTTGTCTTTATGCATGGATTTAAGTTCTCTTTAATTTTGTTTGTTAATGTTGCCATTATTGCTATTATGGTTGGTTTTTCTTTGTTTATTTATTTATATTTTTTTTTAAATGAAATTGTTATTGTTATTTTGGTGTTAACGTTTAAATTAATTTAAAAAAAAAATTATGTACATATGATGATGATAAATATGTATGTAAACCGTTGACCTTGTTTCGTATTTTTATTGTTTTTCGCCTATGCTCCAACACAATCATAATTACTACAAATACACTCATACATACATACATTCCCTTTATGTTTCGCACCATTGTTATGGCTCATCAGCGTTGTTGACTATTAAATTTGAATTGAAACAAAAATTCTCAAGTTGGCGGAAAACGCATTTTTAAAAAAAATTTTCTTGTATTACGTTAAAAATACTTTCTCTAATAAAAATCTTACAATAAAAATTTATTTAAGGTATTGTTTATTTTATGAATTGCGTATTAAAACTTGATTTTCAAAATAATTCATACAGAAAACTTTCTCCCTTTCTACCTCTAACTACCATGAAGAGAATACCGTCAACAAAGCAATAAAATCAGACAGAGCCTTTGCTTGAGAATGGACAGGACAGGACACAGGGAAGAAGAAGTTTCTTACTTCACTATAGGCAATACAGAAAATCAAAACATTTCAACAGAGAATTTTGTTGGTAGAAGACAGGTTATTACAGCTCTCTACTCAGGACAACAATATAGTTTCCCATACCACCTAAGTTGTGTGCGTTAGCTTTATCCATGAGTGGCAAGACCTACTGTTTAGTAGCGACTCCTTACAACAGATTTTTGAGAATCTTTTCATTGCAATTTTTTTTCATCTCAGAGTTTTTCCCAGACGACTGTTAAGAGGAAGTCGCCGAAATATTTTTTCAAATTTCGTTTTGTTCGCGATGCCTAAGCAAGGGATTGAACGACTGGCCCTGGTCTAATAAGCCAACGCACTACCTACTAGACTGCGGCGCCTTCGACAGGTGTCAACACTACTATTCTAGAACATACTACAATAAACCAATCTCGCTGGTGCAGCACCCCTTGATTTGGAAGTAATACGTCGCAGTATTGCTTTTAAGATCAAGAAGGGGCTGCCGCTTCTTGTACATGATTGGATTTCTTCCTCTGATCTTGCAAGTGGGAGTGTTAGGATCAAGTCACACCTACAGGAGTGTCTTGATATTGGGTGGCAGACAAGATGGACGAACAGTGACAAGGGTAGGGTGACTTATCATTTTATACCTAACGTGACGTTTGTACGGGAACACCCAGATTTTTGCTTCGGCTTACATCTGGGGTTCATACTTACGGGACATGGCACCTTCAATGCATTTTTGCATGCTAGGGGCCTGACCGATACAGCTGACTGTCGGTGTGGGATGGGACCTGATGACTGGAAGCATGTACTGACAACATGCTCAGACTATAATGCCATTAGAGATTTAGATAGTATGGGTACTACCTATACTCGGGGGGTGTGGGATTTCAGTAGGGCCTTAGAAGACGTTCGGACAATTGGGAGGTTGGGCGTTTTCGCCAATGAAGTGTTTAGGAGAAGAACAAGACGTTAGTGGAGGTTTTCCCCTTCACTTCACTCGCCAGTGGTTTCCTGATCTTGCCGCTTTTTGTGCCCCTTGTCCAGTGTCATTGTCGCCGTAGATAGTTTTTCCTCTGGTAGTTGGTTGCCGTTTCCCTTTGTTTGCTGATTAGCTTTGTTTCTGGTGCTTCTCTCAAGCTGGGACGTTGTCGTTCAAAGGGTCACCAGTCCCGAACTGTTTGGAGTTCAACTGGTAGCAGACTGGACTGCGAAGCTCGACCGTGGGCTTAATTCTGGTACCACGGGTGTCGGGAGCCCCAGAGGCTCGTCTCTGCCCGGCAATGGTGAGGCCCCCTTGTGGGAGCAACGTGGTGGCTGTGGTTTAAACCCAAATCGCGGTAAGGGCGTAAGCTCGGTGTGGCGTTGCACTCTCAACCATTGGAGAAGTGGAGTTTAGATAGTCTCCCACCCCTAACCAAGAGGGAAGTCTTGTCCAAATGCAAAGCTTCGAATTGGTACTCACGTATGGTGATGTGATGTTGCATTGTGCAGGGTTGCATCACTGTGCGTGGGGGCGCTGGTAGACGCATTGTTTCCACCCATGCTTAGAGCACCGTGGGGTAAGCCATCACGGCGATACTCACGTAAAACCATGGACTAATAAACCAATCTCCTAGCCGAACATCTCTGGTTGCATTTTTCGGACATTTTTTCGCCAGTGAATTGTTTGTATTCCATAAGGATTCCTGTAATCATTTGTCTTGATTTTAACAGCTCAGAAGCTTAATATATGGATGCCACATTGCCTTAACTGTAGAAAATTAAATGGAACGACTTTTCACTTGCGATTCACTGTTAAAGCGAAACGAAATAGAATCATTTCTGATACGAACGATACGAAAAGTGAAGCACGTATGCCTACAATGTGTGAAAAGGATCTCGGACACAGCAAAATGAAGCTTCGCAGCAAATGGTTTCAAAGCTAAAATTCATAACAAGAAAGAAATCTCATATTAGAGCTTGAATCGAATTCTTTGTTACGAGTTTTTACAACCTATCCAACTCATTGATTCAGAACAATTCAATTCAATTAAAACAATCAAAGGCTTGAGAACGCCAGATCACGCATCCCGCAGCAATTTACAGTTTATTTGAGAGGTATTGAAGTTGCCGTAGTCTACTAGGTAGTGTGTTGGCTTATTAGACGTAAGACCACGGCTCAAACCACAGGTCAGACATTAAAACGAAAATATGAAAAAAAAAATATTTTTTGCGACTGAGAGGATAGCAGACTTCTGGCAAAAACTCTGAGAGTAAATAAAAATTTCCATGAAAAAGTTTCTCAAAAATCTGTCGTAAGGAGTCGACTTTAAACTCATGTATAAAATTAACTCACACAACATAAGTGGCGTGAGAACCTAGGCCGTAATCCTGAGTGAAGGGTTGTAATGGGCAATTATGTATGTATGTATGTTTAGAGGTTTTAATGCATCCATCGCATAGCCACAGCCTTGTACTTCAATGTGTAAAATGTTTGAAAATGATTTCAATTCACTTAAATCCGTAATAAATTTTTATAAAAAAATTTAACAACAATTTGCCATGAGAAATTTTATAATAATTTCCAATAAAATACGTATTTCCTATGCACCACCATATTTACCAGATAATCTTTAACCGAACCCTTTCCCTATAATGTAATCTTCTATTTAAAAATGATGGCATTGCGCAATATTTTATAGATATTGGCATGGGAAAACAAGTTTTCATGTAAAAATTTTATTACAAAACAAATTTCAATCGAAAATAATTGTGCAATAAAAATAAATTTTAAAGTTAAAAAAAAACCACTAAAAATCGTATTAAAATCTATGAGTTGACAACTCTGTTAAGTGTATGCAAACATATACAAAAAACACATACAAACATATTCCTTGTACTCACATATGTGATAGACAATTGTAAAATATTTACTAAACCTATATTACAGTTGTTTAAATGGGTACGT
Source organism: Sarcophaga variegata (assembly GCA_932273835.1). Classification (NCBI taxonomy): domain Eukaryota; kingdom Metazoa; phylum Arthropoda; class Insecta; order Diptera; family Sarcophagidae; genus Sarcophaga; species Sarcophaga variegata. The sequence goes on along the minus strand of OW026362.1, from coordinate 110,349,695 downwards.
GTACGTGTGTTCCTCTTTAATGTGTGTGCTTATAGTAATATGTGTATGTGTGTGTTGTTGTTGCACTCATTTTTATACATTATCATTAAGTTTTTGTTGTCGCTGTCGTTAACAAAATAACAAGAAAATTATGAGCAAGGGTACGTTTTTGTATAGAGAAGTACTTGTGTATTGTTCTCTTCTTTCGTTTTTGTTCTCATATTTTTTTTGTTGTTGTTTAAGTAGTAATTGTGAATGGCAACAGAGTAGGTATGAATTCTACATAAGCAGCGAGGGTACTGCATACGTATACTTTATGCACAATTGTAAAAAAGCAACACTCATACGTTATGGTGAACGCATAACACTCTGCATGTGAATGCCATTTTCTTTGTAAATACTTTAATGATAAAGTAACTTAAGGAAATGGATTTTAATTATTTAAAATAATAATTAAAATAATACGAATAAAAATAAAGATTAAAGCAAAAAGAGAATATAGAGGAGAGTTTAAATAAAAAAAACTGTATGAAATATAGATGTTAAGATAGAAAATATTGAATGGATTAAAAAAGCCAATTTTTTTTGCTATTAAATAAGGAAAAACAAAAAAAGAACAGAAAAACATCAGAGACAACCAATGCAAATTGTCTGATTAAACGGATTTTGAAGATATGTGCTGATATTTGAACCTGGAGGACTTATTAGTAAGTCAATACACCCAAGACCGATCTATTTTAAATACACATACATACATAATTGAAGTCGCCGTAGTCTAGTAGGTAGTGTGTTGGCTTATTAGACGTAAAGCCAGGGTTCGAGCCCCAGGCCAGGCATCAAGACAAATACAAAAAGTATTTCTTCGGCGACTTCCTCTCAGTAGATTTCTGGCAAATACTCTGAGATAAATAAAAATTGCCATGAAAAGTTTCTCAATAAAATAAAAATCTGTCGTTTGGAGTCGACTTTAAACTGTAGGTCCCACCACTCATGTATAAAATTAACACAAACAACAAAAGTGGTGTGAGAAACTAGGACGTTGTACAATGAGTCAATTCGACCTCCGGGTACTGTACTTGTCTTGACCTGTGGTTTAAGGTCAACTCCATAATTTTTGAGAAACTTTCCATGGCAATTTTTATTTATTCTCAGAATTTTTGCTAGAAATCTGCTGTGAGAAAGTCGCCGAAAAAATATTTTTCATATTTCGATTTGATTGAGATGTCTGACCTGGGGTTTGGCCTCACGTCTAATAGGCCAATACACTACCTACTAAACTCGGCGACTTCACATTTTAAATGCAATTTTTAACTTACCAGTAGGGAAAACAATTTTTTCCCTCTGTTTAGAAATTCATTGAGATCGCTGGAAAACAATATAGAACCTTGTACCTATTTACTATCAATTGGTTATTATAGCCTCTTAGTCAGGTTCACAACCTAGTTTTTCACACCAGCCATGTTGTTTGTGTTAATTTTATACATGAGTGGCAGAACCTGCTGTTTAATGTCGACTCCAAACGATAGATTTTTGAGAAACATTTCAAGACATTTTTAATTTACTTTCAAGAATTATTGCCAGAAGTCTGCCTAGCGGAAGTTAACGACAGGAATATTATTTCATATTTTTGAACCAGGGCCTCATGTCTAATGATTTAATAGAGTGCCACGACTACAAATACTTTAGTACAGCTGATTTAGAGAACCATCATGGTAATTAGCATTTTAAAAGGCTGGTTCCACGTGTAAAAATTATTCAAAAAATTTGGTCTCAACTATCCTGTACTATTGAATGCAATAATCTTGTTAACCCTTTGACGGACACCAAAATTTTAGGGGGCCTTCCCGTGGGACACTTGCTGTATCTCCGTTATTTGGCAAGATACAATTATGACGTGTATACACGTCATGTCCCCACAGAAACCCTTGTTATGACGTCTATAGACGTCAGTGTCCGTCAAAGGGTTAAAGTTTTACTCGTAAAATTTCCTTTTTCATTTGTTTAGCTCTTCAATACTTAGTTTCGTTAACAGCATTAAACAATTTACTTCTTACAGAGTTTAGATTCGTTGATTATTGTTTTTGTTTTTTTGTATTTAATTTTTGTAACGAAGCGAATTAACTTGTCATACCAAAAAAAATCTCTTTCCTCAGCTTAAAGTTTTTCGTTTTTTCCCCTTTTTGTTCATTTAAATTAAAACTTTTTTTATATACGTAAACTACACAGCTACAGAGGTGAGCAGGCCAAAAAAAGCAGGTGAAATTGAATAACTGGCGAAATCTTTTCAATGAAAAAGAAATAAACGAGCTGAAATATATTGAGAGGGAGACAGAGAGAGACAGAGAGACAGAGAGAGAGGTAGAGAGAATGATGATGATTTTGTTCACATTTTATTTATAAAAGTTTTATGCCTCATTTTTTTTGTTTGTATTTTATTTTGTTTTGTTGTATTTTTGTTTTATTGTGATTTGTTGCAGTTGTTGTTTGAAAAACAAACATCAACATAAAAATGTTTCTGATGCTACTACACAGCTGCATCAAAATAAATTTGAAAAAACAAAAACAATGTCATCAGAGAAGGGAACAAACAAAAGGAAGGAAAACAACCAAAAAAATCTTTAACAGCAGCCGTTAAAACTTCCCTAGTCTCCCTGCTTGAAAGAGGGAGAGAGAGAGCGAGGAGAAATAGAAAAACTTTGTTTCTTTAGTTTTAACAGAATTTTTTTTGTTTTTTTTTGTTTCTGTTTATTGTTGCTTTACATTATAAATAATATAGTTTTTGTTAAATACATTAAGTAGGTTTTTGCGCTTTTCAGGAGTTTATTTCTTTGCCAAACTATAAATCGAAAATAAACGGAGAAAACAAAAGCAAACAAAAATACGAACAAAAAAAAAACACGAAAAAAATCTGTTGCAACACAAAACAACTGAAAAGAACAGTCAACCAATTCTATTATAAAAAATGTCTACAAGTTTGTCATTGTTTTTCTGTTGCATCTGTACTACACTCCACTTCACTCCCTTTTTTCTACGTGTATCCATTTGAGTTGCAGTGTAAAAAGTTATGCAGCAAGTTTAGCTGGAGGGTGTATGAAGAAAAAATTGGGTTTTTTCCTGTTCTTTTTTCTTGTTCGATTTTCTTGTTGCCACCTACGTTTAAAAAAGTTTAATACGATTTAATAATGATATTATCAGTCTAACAAGTTTAAATTATAAAACGAAATCAGGTTTTACCACTGCATACTACAGTGGAATAAAAAGAAGAACAAAAAAAAAAGAATGTGAAGCATAACTTAAATCCTGATTCCATATACGAAAAACAATGTCTACAACCCTTCAGTCAGGATGACCACCTAGTTTCTCTTATCACCCATGTTGTGTGTGTTAATTTTATCCATGATTAGGGGGACCTACAGTTTAAAGTCGGCTCCGAACGTCAGATTTTCGAGAAACTTTGCAATTTTATTTTTGCTCCCAGAGTTTTTGCCAGAAATCTGCTGAGAGGCAGTCACCGAAGAAATATTTTTTTTTATATTTTCATTTTGATGTCTGAGCTGGGGTTTGAACCTTGGTCTTACGTCTAATAAGCAAACACACTCTCTACTAGACTACACTTCAGGTGTCACCATGGTTGCTCTGAAGATAAAAATTAAAAGACTTCAGTCTCCTATAAATCCATAATAATCCATTTAGGACGACCTCTTTCCCCTTCTTCCTCCGAGAGAGGATACCATCAACAAAGGTAAGGTGGCAGCAAAGTTAGGTAGCCCCACATCTTGCGAAAGACCAAGATTCAATCAACCAATACCAGCGAATACCTTGACCATAGACAAAGCTAGGTCTAGGCGACTGCAGGTTACTCTTGATAAAGTGGAGCAATTACTTGCTTAGTTGGAATAAACTTGATGAATAAAACTGAGGAAATGAATGCTTTATGTCACCTCTTTTTTGTTATGAATAATACGGACTCCACAACAAAAGAATTGCTAACTTTTTTCCGCCAAAAGTAAATCAAATCAAATGCAGGTACACCTTTTCTTCTAGGATTATTCGAAAAAAAGGCCCTTAGAAGACATACTAACCCCTTCAAATCGTACAATATTTTTAGACTTTCACTGCTTACTGTTAGGAGCATACAAACATTCTCCCTTCAAGTCCTTCTTTTAAAACTCTGCATATGACATGCAAAACAAAAAAATGGTTGTTTTTGTTTTCTCTTTTGAAAGAAACTTTAAGATTCATTAGTTTTATCTTAAACTGACATGAGATATCTTATAACCCGTATGCAAAAAACTAACATCTACGGACTATTAAGGAAAGCAAGCAAGAAAATATTCGCGTACACTTGCTGTTGTGTATGTACTTTTGTAGTAGTCAACGTCATCGTTAAGACATAAAATCTAAATAATTATGAAAAGAAAAGCTTGCTGCCACTTAAGAGCATAGCACTATTATAAGACACACTTCAAGGATATTTTAAGAACAAAATTCTTATGTACTTTAAATGTCACGAGTATTTTTACATTCGAATGTAATAATTGCTGTTATTTTAACAGTCTCAAAAAAAATAAAATACAAAAACATTAAATGGGTTACAAGAGAACATTACAAATGATTTAAAAAAACATATTAAACATGATAAAAATAAAGCATGTGTGTTTGTGTGTGTGCTGTACCATACATGAAAATGTGGAAAAGGGATAAAAACAGGGACAACAACACACAATAGAAATGAGGCAAAAATATTTGTTTGTTTTTAAAAACGATATACGAATACAACACGACAACAAAAGTGAGCGTATTATACATACGCACTCAATAAACAAATTGCATTTTTGCTTACATGTGTGCATGTCAACCCAGCAAAGCATTTAAAACCCTTACTCTCTCCTCTCTCATTATTCTTCCCTTATCTCCTTTGAAAAACAATTTTGTTTTTAAACTTAAAGTACAATAATAACAATGACAACAACAACAGTTACATCTGTAAATGATTATAATAAAAAAGCAACAACATAAGTTACAAAGAATGCCAACTAAAATATCAACAATAAAACGATAACAAAAAATGAGAGGGAAAAACAAACTGTAATTCCAGCAATAATAATAACAAATTGTTATTGAACTAGATGCCATCACTAGTAGTTATGTATGTTATCGAAAGCATTTCTGTATTTGTTTTGTTTTCTTAAGAGTTCTTAAGGATTTTTTTTTCTTTCAACTTTCTTGCTGAAAAAGTAAATGATTTTTGTTGTTTCTATTAAAGTGATATTTGTTTTCTTTCTTTTTTTTTAATGCAACAAAAACAATTTTCATTATAAAATAAATTTATTTTGTGATGGCTTCACGTAACAATTTGAGAGCAAATACAACAATGAGAGCAATACAACAGTTATGAATGTGTATGCAAGTGTAGATGAATTAGAGCTTTACAGCTGTAAGTCAGAGATGGAGAATTAAAAACGCTGTTTTTTTAATACAAGGTAAGAAATTATTAATAAAATTTCAGTATTTAACACTGAACTTGTATATATGAATACGATTTAAAATTCCGGAAAGCAGATTCGCAACTCTTATTTCGGTTATTTCAGGCTCTGAGCTCTGAGAGTTTACGCAAATGAAAAAAAGTTTTAATTTAAATGAACAAAAAATTAAAAAAAAACTTTTAAGATGTTTTTTTTTTTTTTTGTTACAAAAATTAAATAAAAAAAAAAACAAAAACAATAACCAACAAATCTGAACTCTGTAAGAAGTAAATTGTTTAATGCTGTTAACGAAACTAAGTATTGAAGAGCTTAACAAATGAAAAAGGAAATTTTACGAGTAAAATCTTTAACAAGGTTTGAGAGAAAAAAAGAAAAACAAATAAATTATTGCATTCAATAGTACAGGATAGTTGAGGCTAAATATTTTGAATAATTTCCCACACGCATACATATTTTAGATTACAAAAGAAACCAGCATTTAAAAATGCTAATCATGGCGGTTTCTAAATTAACCGTACTAATGTATTTGTAGTCGCCGCATTCTAGAAGATAGTCCATTGGCCTATTAGACGTGTGGCCGTGGTTCAACTCCTGGTTTAGAGATATGAAATAATATTTCTTTCGGCGACATCTGCTAAACAGACTTCTGGCAAAAAGTTTGAGAAAAAATTAAAATTGCCATGAACAATTCGAAGTGGACTTTAAATTGTAGGTCCAGTCGTAATTGTGACTAGAGGATTGTAGAGACCAATTAAGTAAGTAAGTATATGCTTTAGCATTTAGCATGGCTTTTATTTTGTTTAAATACATTTTTAATAATATTTTCCATAAGCATTCTTTTCGAAAAAAGACGGCGTTTGTTCTTGCAAGATACGATGCACTGTTTGGCAACAGATACCCTACGCATTTAATTTTTGTTACACCTTTTTCATTTCTTTAAGGTGCATACGGCTGCCAGAAAGCGTCTGTTTCTATTGATTTATTATTTCCATACTTTTGTTTTGGTTTTGTGAATCAAGCTGGTCCAAGAATAATTGTCAAGGCATCTGACATTACCTGGAAACAACCTGCTAAGCTGTTGAGTTATTTCATTGGCTGCACTGTTGTGTTCTCATCACTCTTTCTTAAGTGGTGGCCTATCTAACCTACCTATGATGTTTATTGCTAAGCTCTGCGAAGCATCTTGGATGAATTATTTAGAGAGAGATTAAAAAGCCTTTGAATTAATTTTTAAAACTTTTTCAACTTTTGTTGCCTTCTGGATTGTCAATTGCTGCAACATCATATTTGCTTAACTTCACTTCACTTATTTTAACGCTAAAACTACATACAATTTTCTGTAATAAAGTAGAAATAAATTCTAATAAATCTCAGCTTCCATCTCTGGTGTAAATGTAAATATAGGCCTGGTGAGTGAGGGAAAATAGAAAAAAGTGTTGTGAATACAAAACGTACGTGTTTTGAATACAAAATTGTTTTCAATTTTTTTTTCTCTTTCATCTCTGAGTGTAGTATGTAGTCATTTGCCATATTTTTCGCCTTTTTGCATTGTGTGTTCTTGTTTGTGTTGCTTTGAAATATTGCTAATGTTGTTGTTGTTACTATTATTTATGCATATGTTAACAGTTGTAGTTTTATTTTGTTGCTGACATTGCATATCAATTAATAAATAAAATTTAACAAATTGTTTACACACACACTCTCTCGCTCTCTCTCTCTCTCGCTCGTTCATTTTAATTGTTGCCATCTTTAGAAAATTTAAGAAAAAAGGAAAAGGAAATAAGTAAACTTAATAGAATGAATACAAGAATAGAAGGCATTTCCGTTTGTATTCAAATGCAAAAATACATAGAAAATGTATGTATGAAAACCCGGTTGTATTGTTTTAAATCATGCTGTGAAAAACTTGTCAATTTCTCTGAAGAAAATTTGCATTTGTGAACATCAAATAGCAGACACCAAACCAAAGAACTTAAAAGAAATTGCCTGCAATTGAAATGACAATATGTAGTTACGTAAACCGGTGACCCATGGGTAGTGTTTTAAAGTTAGAATTTTGTACTGATTTTGAGAAAACAAATCCCAGCAACATTTATTTGTTTGAGACCACAATGCCAGCCAGGATAGTGAACATTTTAATATAGTTTATGGCCCTGATGCTGTAAGATATTGTTACGAAATACATCGCTTAACATTAAAATTATAAACAAAAGCTACAAAAAAAACAAAACAATGCAGTAAACAATGCTGTTTACAAATTATCGTACTGCTTAATATAACAACAAGCACCAGCATAATAAAAAATGGTAAACAAGTAAACAAATATCAGCAAACAACACTACAAGAATAAATGTAAACAAAATACACAAACAACACTACAATAATAAATGTAAACAACGATGTTGTCATGAACATTCGCCTTCAAGAACATTCATTAGACTGTTTAAGTTGGTATATAAAAGGCAAGGCAAAGCAGGCGACTGCAGTTAGTGAAGTTCAGTCAATCTTGTGTGAAGATGCGGTGTGTTTGAAGAGAGTAACTGGGGTTTGAAGATCTCCGTTACAAAGATCTGTCTAGTCTAGTAATTGTTATTGTTTTTGCAAAGGGTATAAACAGAGGAATAACAAAGAAAAGCAATTGTTGTTGTTTACATCAAGTTGTGAACAGTGGCACTCAGAATAAAGAATTTGAATCCAAATTAAACACAAATTTATTTTTAATTTATTTGCAATCTACGAGCCCATATTTTAAACGTTTTTAAAAAGTAAAAACGTAACAATAGTTTGTAGCCTTAATACTGTTAGATAGATTAGTAAGAGGGGATGTACACACAGTTACTAAATTATACATACGGTTAAAAAATTGCCGAAATTTTTTAACTAATCCGTTTTCGTTGAAAATCTTTATAGTTTCCTTGATGTTAAGACGGTCTTTTGCATTGGTTAAAAAATTTCTGAAATTGAACTGAATTGTGGCCCTGCACAGGCCCACAAAAGTATACATCCGATTAACAAATTTCACAAATTTCTGAACCAATGCAAAAGACCGTCTTAAAATTGAAGAAAGATGTCAGACAATTATAAAGATTTTCAAAAAAAACGGATTGGTTAAAAATTTTTTGAAATTTGTTATCCGTATGTATACTTTTGTGGCTATGTGTAAGTCTATTTAGTTCATTTAGCTCATAAACCGTGATGAAATTTTTTTTCTTCTCCAGGGTTTGAGTCTGGATTACTCCCATTAGGAGTGAACTATTTTTACCATTATGCCACACATTATTTCTGTGCAGTCTGGTATTAAAAAATGTATTGGATATTGTATTCAATATCCTGATTACAAATCGTCTTTAATGTAAGAACTCTTTGTAAACCTTTAAGAGCCCTTAGGAACACAAATTAAAAACTTCGTGTGGAAGTCATTGAGAAAAAAAAACCTATGATCCACATGCTGCCTGAGTGGTTTGAACGCCTTGCATTCACAATTTCGTCACAATTTCAATTTCTGTTCATCAGTCATTTAACCATTTGAGTTAACAGTTAACAGTTCAAAGTACTTTGCTGGAATCCCTTGGTAGGGTATTAAATGGTCACTGTTCACACCAATCTCTGTTAATTTGATTGTGTTGCTTTTAAATGTTATTAAACAAGATTGTGTGAGTATGTAAAAGCAACGAAAAATATTCTTGAAAATTCTTACAAATGAAAATCTACACTCAAAACAAACAATCAAGCAAACAAAGAAAAAAATTCCATTTATCAGAGAGTAAATTGGAAATTGTTTACTTCTGGTTCTAGGAAATACTCATCTGTTTTAGTTATCATTGAGATTTCCAAAGGCATTATAAAGAGTCAAAAGAGGCATTGTAAGGCATTGTAATTGTAATTGTAATCATTTTTCTATTTTTTTGTTTTGCCTGTAAAAAAAAATTTCTGATGAAAATATAGTTTCGTGTTGTCTGATGTGCTTTCATTTAAATTGTTTTTAAGCCAATTTCATATCAGTTTTCTTTTTTCTTTCCATATCAATAAATAATTAATCTGGTTTTATTGGCATAGATTTATGTCGGATTTCGATTGAATTGTATTTAAATCCAACACACCAGGCACAGTGGTATTGGCAGGCACGTATTGGCAAAAAAAATTTTTTTTCGGCAACTCTTCTGACTAAAACTGTGAAAATAAATTAATTGCCATGAAAAAGCTTCTGAAACAAGCCGTGAGAATTCGACATTAAACTGTATATTCCGCTATTTATGGATAAAATTAACACACACAACATGTATGGTGTTAGAAGCTAGATCGTAAATCTGCATAAAAGGTTGTAATGACCAATCAAGTTTGCAAGTTAGTATTCGTAAGAGGGTCCCGGCTTTAAAAACGAAACTGGCATTCAAGGTTTCACCTTAGAATTTTTATAAGATTACTAACGTTTTGAACTCATGTTTCATAACAAAATGTGAAGATATCTACGGATTTTAATTTTAATGAGCAGCCTGTCGGGGCCTAACGTGAGCCATAAAATTTAAGCTTCACAAGCCAATCTAGAAAAAATGATTTGACATTTTTGAGTGTCCTTGCTAGGAACGCTTAGAATAGGTTAGGTTAGGTTAGGTTAGAGGACGAGTACCTGTCAGTCAAGACAGGTACAGTACCCGGAGGTCAGATTGACCCATTGTACAACGTCCTAAAGGAGGGAAGGATAGTATAGGGGGTAGGATGAAAGGAGGGTATATGGGAAAGGGGGGAGTGGGAAGCGGAGGAATCACACAGACCAGACACAATAAAAGGATGGGAGAGCGCGACTACACCGATGAAGTCCTAGCCTCTCAACCAGCCTAAGCCACTAATGAATCTGTGGAGAGCCTTGATGTCGGATCTCGACACAGAATTCAAACTCTCAAAGAAGGGCCTACCAAGGGCCCTCAACCTTAATCTACCAAGGGCTGGGCAGTTACAGAGGAGGTGTTCGATAGTCTCCAACTCCTCCTCATCGCAACACGCCCTGCAATAGTCTGTCAGTGACCTAATCTCGCAGTGCTCCGTGATAAAACCGACAAACAAACTTAAGCTGGCCTTATTCAAGCCTAGCAGCCAACCTGTTCTCTTACTGTCTACAGCAGGCCATAGACACCTAGACGCTTAGAATAAATAGTCAATAAATTTAGGAGATGGGCCGACTGTCAGAACACTCCAACAATAGTCAATGATAACGCCTATAGGAAAAGAACTCAGGATACCTACGGATTGTATCTTACACTTCATGTACTTCACCTACCTACTCGCCGTAGTCTAATAGGCAGTGCGTTGGCTTATTACACGTTGAGGCCTCGGTTCAAACCCCAGCTCAGACATCTATAACAATTTCTTCGGCGACTTTCTCTCAGCAGTTTCTTGACAAAAAATCTGAGAGTGAATAAAATTGCTTTGAAAAACTTCTCAAAAATCTGTCATTCAGTCTATATTGAACTGTAGACTCCGTAACTAATGTATACACACAATATAAATATATAATACAGACAACATAGGTGGTGTGAGAAGCTAATTAAAGCATGCATTCTGAGGATAGCTATGCCATCTGCCGTTGCGTAAATATTAGTTGTTCATGTCATTCTCTCTGTAGAAGTCAAATTTCAGTGGACTTCCTAGAAGGGTTATTTAGAAGTTTTTTAACTTTTGAAATAAGAAAATAATAAGGAAACGTACAGGGTTTGAGCAGGGAGTATTTAAGTTAAGCATTTTATCCACTACGCCATGTCACCCTCCAAAGTTTTTATAATGGCTTCGGAATGGTGTCTTGTCTGACTAACTAACTGAGTCAGTCAACCCGACTGCTTAGCATTGAGTTTTTCTTCCAAAAAACTGTAACTTCGATATACGATTCTAGTTGGAAGGCAATCTAGACAGATATTTCCTTCAGGACTTAAAACTTTGACTCCAAATATATTTGCATGCAATCACTAGAAAATTCATCGTATTTTAGTAGGTACATACATACATAATTGGTCATTACAACCCTTCAGTCGGGCTTAAGACCTAGATTCTCACACCAGTTATGTTTTGTACGTTACTTTTATGCATGAGCGGCGGGACCTACAGTTTAAAGTTGATTCCGAACGACAGATTTTTGAAAAACTTTTCATGGCAATTTTATTTTATTCCCAGAGTTTTTGCCAGAAACCTGCTGAGCGGAAGTCGCCAAAGAAATACTTTCTGTATTTTGTCTTGATGTCTGGCCTGGGGCTCGAACCCTAGCTTTACGTCTAATAAGCCAACACACTACCTACTAGACTACGGCGACTTCTAAACAACAACAATTGCTTTGTTTGTTATTCCTCTGTTTACACTCGTTGTTTGTGTATTTTGTTTACATTTACGCTTGTAGTGTTTGTTGTTGTATTTTTGTTTACTTTTTTACCATTTTTTTATGCCGTTATAGCTGCTCACACCATTGATGTGTGTGCTATACGTGAGTGGTGGGACCTATAATATAAAGTCGATTCAGAACGCCAGATTTTTTGAAAGCTTTTCACGGCAATTTAATTTTTATTCTCAGAGTTTTCGCCAGAATCTGCTGAGAGGAAGTCGCCGAAGAAATATTTTTTTCATATTTTCGTTTTGATGTCTGACCTTGGGTTTGAACTGAGGCCTAGATTATGGCGACAGTCTAGTAGGTAGCGATCAATTAAGTAAGTAAGTAAATAAATTTTGAAAGATTAAAACAACAAAAATCTTTGGAATGTGGTGTAAGAACTATTGGCAAACACATGTACATAAACTTTTTAAAGACTTCTTAATCATTTAGGCCCATTGTGCAGGTCAGAAAGTAATTTATAAAAATATAAAATAAATATTAAAAAAAAAAGTTATTTATAGATATCAATTAAACAAAACCAATAGAAAAGAGGACAATAAATATTGATTTTAAAAATAAAAACACAATAAAATCAAATAAAAGAATACAAGTTTTAGGGTTTTAATAGAAATTTTTTATTGGAATAGAATTTAAAAGCAATCGACATATCCGTACTTATATGATTAATGTCGTTAAATCGGAAATTTTATGCTGTAAAAATGGCACAGAAAAGTATTGACTGCAGAGAAATAAAAGAAAATCATCAGCCAGCCACTCATTCCACATTCATTGGCTTCCAAAAACCCTTCAGTGTACATAGATAGAAGAAGAACTCCTCGAAAAAGAGTGTCAATGATAAATGGAAATATATTTTAAGAATAACCAGAGGAAAAAAAACAAAAAAAATTGTTACGTTTTTTACCTTTTAAAAACACGTTTAAAATATGAGCTCGTAGATTGCAAAATAAAATAAAAATAAATTTGTGTTTAGTTTTTTAATTAAAATTCTTTATTATTCGCTTAATTTTGTGTGCCACTCTGTTCACAACTTGATGTAAACAACAACAATTGCTCTTCTTTGTCATTCCTCTCTTTATACCCTTTTGCATAAACAATAACAATTACTAGATATTCGACAGATCTTTGTAACAAAGATCTTCAAACACGCCGCGTCTTCACACAAGACTGACTGAATTTCACTAACTCATTCGCTTGCTTTGCCTTGCCTTTTATATGCCAGGGTAAACAGTCTGATTAATGTTCTTGAAGTCGAATGTTCGTGACTTCGCCTTCTCGAAATCGCTATAAAAGTAAACATCGTTGTTTACATTTATTATTGTAGCGTTGTTTGTGTATTGTGTTTACATTTATTCTTGTAGTGTTCTTGTTATATTTTTGTTTACTTGTTTACCATTTTTATCATGCTCGTGTTTTTGTATTGTATGAAGTCGTAGGTAGTGTGTTGGCTTATTGGACGAAAAGCCAGGGTTTAAAAAAAAATTTGTCGTTCTGAATCAACTTTATATTATAGGTCCCGCCACTCACGTATAGCACACACATCAGTGGTGTGAGCAGCTATACCGGCATAAAAAGGTAAACAAAAATACAACAACAAACACTACAAGCGTAAATGTAAACAAAATACACAAACAACGAGTGTAAACAGAGGAATAACAAACATAGCAATTGTTGTTGTTTAGAAGTCGCCGTAGTCTAGTAGGTAGTGTGTTGGCTTATTAGACGTAAAGCTAGGGTTCGAGCCCCAGGCCAGACATCAAGACAAAATACAAAAAGTATTTCTGCGGCAACTTCCTCTCAGCAGATTACTGGCAAAAACTCTGAGAGTAAATAACAAATTGCCATGAAAAGTTTTTCAAAAATCTGTCGTTCGGAGTCGACTTTAAACTGTAGGTCCCGCCACTCATGTATAAAATTAACACACACAACATAAGTGGTGTGAGAAACTAGGTCGTAACACTGACTGAAGGGTTGGAATGACCAAATATGTATATGTTTGTTGTATCGAGCACTAAGATAATTTGTAAACAGGTTTCTTTACTGCATTGTTTTGTTTTTTGTAGATTTTGTTTATAATTTTAATGTTAAACGATGTAAAAACTTCCATCCTTCATTTTCGTAACAATATTATTTGAAAAAATAAAGTCTTAATTAAAGATAATTTCTGGAAAATGTATGAATTTTTATTATTTATTCTTTAATAAATCTTTAAATATGTATTTTTCATTTGATTTTATTTTATATTCATTTTGATGTAAAATCCCCAAAAATCTTTTTAACAAATCTTTTCATTTCCTTTAGCAAAATCCCCCATTGTCTTTGAGAAGAAAAAAATAAAACGACCAAGAAAAAATTTAACAACGAATACGTGCAGAAAATTCTCCAACAAAATGTGTAAATTACTCTTAAATTATTTATTATTATCGCACCCCTATTGCAGCAAGCATTTTAAAGTCAAACTCAAAAGAAAGTTTCGCAATTAAAAAAAAAAAGAATCGTATGAAATCCTTCTTTAGAAATATCCTTAATTCCCTCTTTCTCTCTGCCTGCACACACACACAATTAAATATTTTACTACGCTAAGCAGGAGGTGTGTAAGTTTTTATGGGATTTTCTGCATATGTTAAGCACTGCATATAAACAGGGTGTGGAAGAACAAAATTTGGACAGAAAAAAAAAATACATTTTTTTTGTTGACAGGATATTAAAAGGTGATGTTAGAACAGCAAAACTTAACGTAAAAAACTTTTCTACAGTAAAGTTTTCTAGGTGAAGGCACGTTGGATTACAAAGTGTGTGCGATAAACGCATTTGCGTCCTGGATAGTTTTGTTAGAAATGGTGCGGTCAATCCACGCCACAAAGATAAGGCTCTTACCGGGCAAAAGCGTACCGAAATAGATTCAACTGATCATTATGAACCCGTATAATATTCGTACGAAAATGAAAAACCTAGATACTGGTGTTTTGTTTTTACATCGCTTAACATTAAAATTATAAACAATAGCAACAAAAACAAAACAGTGCAGTAAACATACCTGTTTACAAATTATCGTATTGCTTAATACAACAACAAACACTAGCATAAAAAATGGTAAACAAATAAACAAAAATATACCAACAACACTACAAGAATAAATGTAAACAAAATACACAAACAACACTACATTAATAGATGTTAACAATGATGTTTACATTTATAAAGATTTCGAGAAGGCGAAGTCATGAACGTTAGTCTTCAGTAACATTCATTAGACTGTTTGTTTACCCATATTAAAGGCATGGCAAAGCAGGCGAGTGAGTTAGTGAAGTTCAGCCAGTCTTGTGTGAAGACGCGGTGCCTTTGAAGAGAGTAATCGTGGTTTGAAGATCTCCGTTACAAAGATCTGTCGAATAATTGTCTAGTAATTGTTATTATTTATGCGAAGGATGTAAACAGAGCAATAACAAAGAAAAGCAATTGTTGTTGTTTACATCAAGTTGTGAACAGTGGCACACAGAATTGTGTGAATAATAAAGAATTTTAATTAAAAAACTAAACACAAATTTATTTTTATTTTATTTACATTGTACGAGCACATATTTTAAACGTTTTTAAAAGGTTAAAACGTAACAATATCGATGTCGTCGCAGACTAGTAGGTATTGTGTTTTGGCCACGGTTCAAAGCCTAGTACAGACATCTCCAACTATAAACGAAATATGAAAAAATATTTCTTCGTCAACTTTCTCTCAGCAGATTTCTGGCAAAAACTCTGAGAATAAAAATAAAATTGCCAGGAATAAGTTTCTCAAAAAAAAATCTGTTGTTCGGAGTCGACTTTAAACTGTATCTACCGCCGCTTATGTATAAAAATTAACATACACAACATAAGTGGTGTAAGAAACTAGGTCGTAGTCCTGACTGAAGGGTTGTAATGACCGCATAGGTATGTACGTAATATTGAAATGGTAGGTCAATTGCCAGTACGATTCTGATTTGAACCGCTAGTAGTTCCAAATCGCGCAAAATCCCACTTCCATCCCTTTTTGTACAAAAATTTGTTGGCACATCCTGTACATCATTTAAATACAGAAATGCACACTCATTTTGCACGTTCGTAAAAAAGCAATTTAAAAACCAAAAGAGCATTGAAAATTATTAGCGCCTGCTGTTTATAATTAAATTCATTTTGAACGAACGAACGAACGAAACGAACTAACGATTCCAAGAACACATACACGGTACAATCGAAAATACCGACTCAAGTTTCATAGAGAGGAGCAAATAGAAACAAAAAAATATTACAAGGATACACAGTCAGTGCCAGGATTAAAATTGAAAATGTTCGTTACTAAAAGAAAAAAAAAAACGATTAAAAAAGCATGCAAATTGCGAAAAGAAGTTTTAGGAGTTAAGCAAAATGGAACAAAAAAAATTAATTTTGGAATTGAAGAAATCAAGCCAGAAACATTCACTACGTTGTTAACACGGTCTGCGGTGGATGATCGAAATTGTGAAAAAATGGGACTTGCTGCAGGTGTCCTACTATATATCCATGATCGGACGTTACTTGGGACCAGAGATATAGGCGCCGAAGCTAATTGTCTTCTTCAAGTGATTAAAAAAGTGCTTTGTAAAGGGTGTTTTTATAGAGGTATAGAACTTTAAGTTGGCATTACTTTTCAAGATGGCGACCGATTTAACAGCTGTCAAGTCATTTATTCTCAGTTTGGTTTGGCAATTCATCATGAATAGACTCACGCCTGAACAACGCTTGCAAATAGTGGAATTTTATTTCGAAAATAATGGTTCTGTGCGGAAAACATATCGCGCACTACGTCCATTTTGTCGTCGACAAAATCGTCCATCAGAGCAGTTAATTCGATTAACCATGGAACGTTTTCGCACCACGTTTACTCTTATTGATAACTCGCAACCCCAGAGACGCTGTACGGTGCGTACAGAAGAAGCTATTGCTGCTGTAGAGCGTAGCATTGAGGATGGTGGCCAGAACCTTACAGTCAATGGTGATCGGTATAGAGCCATGATTACTAAGTTTTTCATTCCTGAATTGAATAACCATGATGTCCAGGAGATGTGGTTTCAACAAGATGGCGCAACATGTCACACAGATCGTGCCACAATAGATTTATTGAAAGACACGTTTGGTGACCGCCTAATTTCTCGTTTTGGACCTGTGAATTGGCCTCCAAGATCTTGTGATTTAACACCGCTAGACTACTTTCTGTGGGGCTATGTAAAGTCATTGGTCTATGCGGCAAAGCCACAAACGCTTGACCATTTGGAAGACAACATTCGCCGTATTATTGCCGATATACGGCCACAAATGTTGGAAAAAGTCGTCGAAAATTGGACGTCCAGATTGGACTACATCCGCGCCAGCCGTAGCGGTCATATGCCAGAAATCATATTTAAAATGTAATGCCACAAGATTATCTTTCGGATAAATAAAATTCATGTCAATCGAATAATCCATCGTTGTTTTATTGCAACTTAAAGTTCTATACCTCTATAAAAAAACACCCTTTATAAATGGTGCAAAATCGGATAAAGAATGGACTTGTGAGGGGAAATGGACCTAGTGGGCAGAATTGCCATGGTATCAAGGATTCCAAAAGAGGTGTTTATACGGTCAGGCGTTGGTCGGGACCAAAGATATAGGCATCGAAGCTAATTGTCTCTTTCAAGTGAGCAAAAAGAAGTGCTCTGTATAAATGGTGCAAAATCAGATAAAAAAATGGACTTGTGGGGCAGATAAGCATAGTAGGCAGGATTGCCATGGTATCAAAGATTCCAAAAAACAGATTTTCTTGCGGTTGGGCTTTATTTGGGACCAGAGATATAGACGACAAAGCCTATTTCTTCCATGACTATTTTGGTATCTGCTGTTAAACACTTAACATTGCTCTGTTAACGTTAACATTGGCTATTCCATAAATATTTTTGGGTTTTTGTCTTTGCTAGTTAAATTTGAACTTATCTTTATACACACATAAACTTAATTGCTCAACTAATTGAGTCAAGTTAATAGCAGAGTAGTCTAGCAGGTAGTGTGTTGGCTTATTAGACGTAAAGCCAGGGTTCGAGTCCCAGGCCAGACATCAAAATAAAATACAAAAAGTATTTCTTTGGCAACTTGCTCTCAGCAGATTTTTGGCAAAAACTCTGTGAGTAAATAAAAAATTGCCATGAAAAGTTATTCAAAAATCTTTCATTCGGAGTCGGCTTTAAACTATAGGTCCCACCACTCATGTATAAAATTAACACACACACAACATATGTGGTGTGAGAAACTAGGTCGTAATCCTGACTGAAGGGTTGTAATGAGATCTCTCTCGTACGACAAAACTAATACTCTACAAGACGCCGTGCTTCTTTATGGCGCAGAGGCATTGACTCTATTAAGCACTGATGCAGGCAACCTTGAGAGTATTCGAGAGAAAAGTCCAGTGCGAGTTGGCGATGATTTACGCATCCGATCCAACAGTGAGCTGTATGAGCTCCTCAACGACATAGACGTTGTGCAGCGTATTAACATCTAGCGGCTGCGCAGGCTCGGCCATGTCGTTCGAATGGAGGAAGATGCTACGGCGAGAAGGGTATTTGATGCGGGGATCTGCGGAAGTCGGCGAAGAGGACGGCCTTGTTTGCTTTGAAAGGAAAAAAATCGAAAAAACCCTGTCATCGATTTGTGTGATTAACTGTTGTAGACGCGCAAGAAGCAGAGGCGCCTGGAAGCATGTGTTAAGGCAAGCCGAAATCCGTTAATCGGGTTTTGAATGGCCAATTAAATAAATAAGTAGGTAAGTAATTGAGTCACGATGCAAATTTTAAAGATGGGGAGCAGCTTGACATCTGAATGAAGTGTTAAAAAGTCGTAAAGGAAGTAGCCAGCAATAGAATGGAAGGTAATGGTATGCATGAACACTAAATTTGATAATTGATTCAATAAAATATTTTTATGTAAACAGGCTCATAGCACACCATAGAAGTCTTCTATTGCGAAATAATTACGAATATTAAATGCTCACAATCCGTTTGTGCCCACTGTTTCTTCACCTTAAGCTGTATAAGTAGGTGTTGAAATGCTTGGCTTTTATTTTGTTTAAATTCCTGTTTAATGTCAATTGTATGAAGTTAATAAATGACACACATGTCACTTAATATACTTTTGTAGATGTCACCTCAACAGTATTTATTACCTTTTTGGCTTCAAAAACACATGCAATGCACAGAGACAATGACAATGAAATGAAGACAAGAAAAAGCACACGGCAGACTGACAGACAGACAGACAGACAGACAGACAAATGACACACCAGGTTAAATAATGATGTCAATTTTCTGCATGAGAAAGAAATGCCAATGAAAACAAATGAATTAAAAAACAAAAATAAAACGAACAAGGACGAACAAACAACAACACTACAGTGAATATAAATTATTCATAATTTATATACTCAACTCAAGTCTGGGATTTCCGTCATCTCAACAAATTGCTGTCTTTTTTTCCTGTTCCCCGCACTCCGTAACACGACTCATGAAAAAGGTAATGGAACAGAACAGCAGCGTTTTTCGATAGCATTTTGTAACATGATTGGAATGGAATGGATATGGCCATTTACATAACAGGAGTTGGTGTGGTATGGTGATGTTTTGGGTGGGTGGGTGGTGGTGATGGTGATGGTGATATTTTTGTATAAAATTAATGACATTTTAACACACAATCAACTTGTAAATTGATGACACTGATGACACTGATGAACACACAACACAGCAATCCAACATATTAAAACAACGCCTCTTCTGTGGCCAAACCAAATAAATGGCAAAACAGTGATTGAAATTCAGTAAAAAAAATTTCATTTTATAAACGTCCTTGTTCTGGCTTACAAGTCGATTAAATCTGTTCAAAATCTTGTGTGTCCTGTTAATACAATAAGTAGAGTGCTTGTCAGTCAGTGTGAGACATACCAGTAGGGCAAAGACCTGAAGAAGGCGGTATAATTTCATTGAGAAATAGATCAATGAAGCTTTTAGCAAAACATGAAATTGAACACAGATCTACTGTTTGGTCCGACACCAACCGGAAAACACTACAATATTTAGCTGCTCTTCAAGATGTTACGATAGAAGAAGATAAGATAGATTGTACGAGGTACTGGCAGATTTGAGAAGCCCCTAAGCAGAGGATATCACGAGTATGCCTTCTGGCCAGAGATCAGCAATGAGTATTCAAAATGATGAGTAGAATCGAATCATACTCATAATTTCTGATGTTTAAACGCATTCATACTTATTTTAATATAATGGAACCTCTACTCATATTCAAAGTTTGAAGTACTCATCATATTCATACTTAACAACACGTATGATGTTGCTGTTGATTTCGACTCTCCCTAACTATACACGAAGCACAAAATAAGTATGATTCGCGTACGAACACTAAAATACTTACTAAAGGGTCCGCCAAATAACTTTTTTTTTTAAAATGCTTTAAAAGAAAAAACTACGGAATATTTTCTCAAATTTCTTTTTTTATTTGAAAGTACAATCCTTCCGGTTAATAATGGAAAATAATTTCATTCAAATGGCTGCCTCGGCTGGCCATGCAGTAGCCTACACGATCGGTCCAATTTTTAAGCACATTATCGATTGTGTGCAGCTGTAGTTCACCAATGGCTTCACGAATATTGTCCTTTAAAGCGTCAATTGTCTCTGGCTTGTCGGCGTAACACTTATCTTTGACGGTACTCCACAAATAATAGTCCAACGGTGTCAAATCGCAGCTTCCGAGGTGGCCAAACGACATCAGCTCTGCGGCTGATAATGCGATCTTCAAAAACAGGGCGCAAAACATCGAGTGTAGCTTCTGCTGTGTGGCACTTAGCGCCGTCCTGTTGAAACCAAATGTTGCCAATGTCCTCTTCTTCAATTTTTGTGAACAAAAATTCGTTCAATATGGGCCGTTAACGATCGCCATTGACTGTAACGGCCACTCCTTGCTCATTTTCGAAGAAAAATGGCCCAATTATGCTTCTGGACCAAAATCCGCACCAAACAGTGACTAGTTTTGGATGCGTCGGTTTTTCAATGTATGCGTGAGGGTTTTCTGTGCCCCAAATCCGACAATTTTGCTTGCTTACATACCCGCCAAGATCAACATGAGCTTCATCCGAAAAGATGATTTTTTTTGCCAAAATCGGCATCTTCTGTAAGTCGATCGCAGGCCCACTTAGCGAAGCGAAAACGCATTGGATGGTCAATTGGTTCAACTCCTGAACCAATTGAACTTTGTATGGCATCATACCAAGGTCTTTATGCAAAATTCGTCTCAATGATGTCTCCGAAATGTTCAATTGTTGAGAATGACGGTGAATTGATGTTGATGGCGCTCCACGCACACTTTCTGCCACAGCAACAATATTCTCGGGTGTACGCACTGTACTCATACTTATAAATCAAGTGAGTGTAGTGAGTATGAATGAATCAGAGTACATAGTTAAATTGCAATATTGTTGATTCACTTATATTCAGAATTTTATGAGTGCTTATGAGTAGCGAAAAAACGATTCATTGCTGATCTCTGCCATAGACGTCGTAGAGGAACCCAGAGTATCACGCAATGGAACAGAGAGTTTTATTGAAAGACTTGAATATGTCTCGCTCCGAAGCGCAGACAGTACATCAGAAAATTACTATTTGACCTCTTAGCGAGTGTAACCTACGCTCAAGACATCCTGAATGTCGAATATCAACATCATGACCGGTGATATCTGTTACTATCGCTGTGTACATACAGTCACACAGATAATTATACGTGAACCCCCCCCCCCCCCCCCCTAAAAATTAGTTTTTTAAATAGTAATGAACGTCTAATCTAAAATTTCTTTACATTAGCGTCTGTAACGATACATTTACTTAAATAAAGAAAAACGATTCCCAAAATCTATGAATTTGTGACTGCAGTTTGCTTAAAACCAATATGGCACCACAGAAAATTATACGTACGACGTATATTTCGTATACAATTTCTCCAAGGGTAGCCCAGTATATAAAAGGTATTGTGGATAAAAATCCTAGGACTACAGCCGTAGAAATACGAAATACCTCGGAAAGTGATCACAGTGTTATTGTGCCTTCCGAAACAGTTCGAAGTGTTTTGAGAAAGAACGGTTTCCGCAGCCGAGTGCCGAGAAAAAAGTCACGATTGGAATTTGCCCAATAATATATGGACAAGTGAACTGATTTTTGGGCGAATGTTATATTTACGTACGTATAATTATCTGTGTGACTGTACATACATACATACATAACATAATTTGCCATTACAAACCTTCAGTTAGGATTACGGCCTAGCTTTTACACATGAGTAACGAGACCTACAGTTTAAAGTCGAATCCAAACGCTGGATTTTTTTTTGAGAAGCTTTTGCTTGCATTGAAACTGCAATGCAACCCAGGCCCATCTATACTTTTTATTTTTTTTATTAAAATTCACAAGTCAACACCCCGAAAAATGAAAAAAAAAATAGAGGAGGAGATACAAAACACAACGTTCGTTTCTTCTTTTTTTTTATTGAAATTTTAAAATATGCAAATAAATATGTTCGTTTAACCAGGTATATTTTTTTTATATATTCTCCAGAACTTAGAAATATAACAAACAAAGCAACTGTTGTTGTTTACATCAAGTTGTGAACAGTGGCACACAGAATTGTGTGAATAATAAAGAATTTTAATTAAAAAACTAAACACAAATTTATTTTCATTTTATTTGCATTGTACGAGCTTATATTTTTAACGTTTTTAAAAAGGTAAAAACGTAACAATATGTTATTTAGAGGGAATTGAAGTTTATTCAGTTTAACTAGCTTAAAAACTGTGATGAAATTTTTTTGCCTTCTTCAGGGTTTAAGTCTGGATTGCTCCACTAAGCCACAGATTACTTCTGCGCAGTTTGGGATTTAAAAATGTATTGGATATTGTATTCAATATCCTGATTACAAATCATCTTTAATGTAAGAACTCTTTGTAAGCCTTGTATACATAATTGGTCATTACAACCCATCAGTCAGGATTACGACCTAGTTTCTCACACCACTTATGTGTGTTAACTTTATACATGAGTGGTGGGACCTACAGTTTAAAGTCGACTCCGAACGACAGATTTTTGAGAAACTTTTCATGGCAATTTTATTTACTCTCAGAGTTTTTGCCAGAAATCTGCTGAGATGAAGTCGCCGAAGAAATATTTTTTTTCATATTTTCGTTTTGATATCTAGCTTGGGACTCGAACCCTGGCTTTACGTCTAATAAACCAACACAGTACCTACTAGACTACGGCGACTTAAGAGCCCTTAGCAACACAAATTAAAAACTTCGTGTGGAAGTCATTGAGAAAAAAACCTATGATCCACATTCTGCCTGAGTGGTTTGAACGCCATGCATTCACAATTTCGTCACAATTTCAATTTCTTTTCATCAGTCATTTAACCATTTGAGTTAACAGTTCAAAGTACTTTAACGTACCTTGCTGGAATCCCTTGGTAGGGTATTAAATGGTGGTCACTGTTCACACCAATTCCTGTTAATTTGTTTGTGTTGCTTTTAAATGTTATTAAACAAGATTGTGTGAGTCAGTAAAAGCACATGAAAAATTCTTGAAAAATTCTTACAAATGAATATCTACACTCAAAACAAACAATCAAGCAAACAAAGAAAAAATTCCGTTTATCAGAGAGCAAATTGGAAATTGTTTACTTCTGGTTCTAGGAAATACTCATCTGTTTTAGTTATCATTGAGATTTACAAATCAAATCAAAAGAGAAAGGCATTGTAATTGTTATCACTTTTTCTATTTTTTGTTTTTTGTTTTGCCTGTAAAAAAAATTTTCTGATGAAAATATAGTTTCGTATTGTCTGATGTGCTTTCATTTAAATTGTTTTTAAGCCAATTTCATATCAGTTTTCTTTTTTCTTTCCATATCAATAAATAATTAATCTGATTTTATTGGCATAGATTTATGTCGGATTTCGATTGAATTGGATTTAAATCCAACACACCATGCACAATGGTATTGGCAGGCACGTATTGGCAAAAAAAAAAATTTTTTTCGGCAACTCTTCTGACTAAAACTGTGAAAATAAATTAATTGCCATGAAAAAGCTTCTGAAACAAGCCGTGAGAATTCGACATTAAACTGTATATTCCGCTATTTATGGATAAAATTAACACACACAACATGTATGGTGTTAGAAGATAGATCGTAAATCTGCATAAAAGGTTGTAATGACCAATCAAGTTTGCAAGTTAGTATTCGTAAGAGGGTCCCGGCTTTAAAAACGAAACTGGCATTCAAGGTTTCACCTTAGAATTTTTATAAGATTACTAACGTTTTGAACTCATGTTTCATAACAAAATGTGAAGATATCTACGGATTTTAATTTTAATGAGCAGCCTGTCGGGGCCTAACGTGAGCCATAAAATTTAAGCTTCACAAGCCAATCTAGAAAAAATGATTTGACATTTTTGAGTGTCCGTCCTAAAGGAGGGAAGGATAGTATAGGGGGTAGGATGAAAGGAGGGTATATGGGAAAGGGGGGAGTGGGAAGCGGAGGAATCACACAGACCAGACACAATAAAAGGATGGGAGAGCGCGACTACACCGATGAAGTCTTAGCCTCTCAACCAGCCTAAGCCACTAATGAATCTGTGGAGAGCCTTGATGTCGGATCTCGACACAGAATTCAAACTCTCAAAGAAGGGCCTACCAAGGGCCCTCAACCTCAATCTACCAAGGGCTGGGCAGTTACAGAGGAGGTGTTCGATAGTCTCCAACTCCTCCTCATCGCAACACGCCCTGCAATAGTCTGTCAGTGACCTAATCTCGCAGTGCTCCGTGATAAAACCGACAAACAAACTTAAGCTGGCCTTATTCAAGCCCAGCAGCCAACCTGTTCTCTTACTGTCTACAGCAGGCCATAGACACCTAGACGCTTAGAATAAATAGTCAATAAATTTAAGAGATGGGCCGACTGTCAGAACACTCCAACAATAGTCAATGATAACGCCTATAGGAAAAGAACTCAGGATACCTACGGATTGTATCTTACACTTCATGTACTTCACCTACCTACTCGCCGTAGTCTAATAGGCAGTGCGTTGGCTTATTACACGTTGAGGCCTCGGTTCAAACCCCAGCTCAGACATCTATAACAATTTCTTCGGCGACTTTCTCTCAGCAGTTTCTTGGCAAAAAATCTGAGAGTGAATAAAATTGCTTTGAAAAACTTCTCAAAAATCTGTCATTCAGTCTATATTGAACTGTAGACTCCGTAACTAATGTATACACACAATATAAATATATAATACTGACAACATAGGTGGTGTGAGAAGCTAGTTAAAGCATGCATTCTGAGGATAGCTATGCCATCTGCCGTTGCGTAAATATTAGTTGTTCATGTCATTCTCTCTGTAGAAGTCAAATTTCAGGGGACTTCCTAGAAGGGTTATTTAGAAGTTTTTTAACTTTTGAAATAAGAAAATAATAAGGAAACGTACAGGGTTTGAGCAGGGAGTATTTAAGTTAAGCATTTTATCCACTACGCCATGTCACCCTCCAAAGTTTTTATAATGGCTTCGGAATGGTGTCTTGTCTGACTAACTAACTGAGTCAGTCAACCCGACTGCTTAGCATTGAGTTTTTCTTCCAAAAAACTGTAACTTCGATATACGATTCTAGTTGGAAGGCAATCTAGACAGATATTTCCTTCAGGACTTAAAACTTTGACTCCAAATATATTTGCATGCAATCACTAGAAAATTCATCGTATTTTAGTAGGTACATACATACATAATTGGTCATTACAACCCTTCAGTCGGGCTTAAGACCTAGATTCTCACACCAGTTATGTTTTGTACTTTACTTTTATGCATGAGCGGCGGGACCTACAGTTTAAAGTTGATTCCGAACGACAGATTTTTGAAAAACTTTTCATGGCAATTTGTTATTTACTCTCAGAGTTTTTGCCAGTAATCTGCTGAGAGGAAGTTGCCGCAGAAATACTTTTTGTATTTTGTCTTGATGTCTGGCCTGGGGCTCGAACCCTAGCTTTACGTCTAATAAGCCAACACACTACCTACTAGACTACGGCGACTTCTAAACAACAACAATTGCTTTGTTAGTTATTCCTCTGTTTACACTCGTTGTTTGTGTATTTTGTTTACATTTACGCTTGTAGTGTTTGTTGTTGTATTTTTGTTTACCTTTTTATGCCGGTATAGCTGCTCACACCACTGATGTGTGTGCTATACGTGAGTGGCGGGACCTATAATATAAAGTTGATTCAGAACGACAAATTTTTTTTTAAACTTTTCACGGCAATTTAATTTTTATTCTCAGAGTTTTTGCCAGAATCTGCTGAGAGGAAGTCGCCGAAGAAATATTTGTTTCATATTTTCGTTTTGATGTCTGACCTTGGGTTTGAACTGAGGCCTAGATTATGGCGACAGTCTAGTAGGTAGCGATCAATTAAGTAAGTAAGTAAGTAAATTTTGAAAGATTAAAACAACAAAAATCTTTGGAATGTGGTGTAAGAACTATTGGCAAACACATGTACATAAACTTTTTAAAGACTTCTTAATCATTTAGGCCCATTGTGCAGGTCAGAAAGTAATTTATAAAAATATACAATAAATATTAAAAAGAAAAAAGTTATTTATTGATATCAATTAAACAAAACCAATAGTAAAGAGGACAATAAATATTGATTTTAAAAATAAAAACCCAATAAAATCAAATAAAAGAATACAAGTATTAGGGTTTTAATAGAAAGGTTTTATTGGAATAGAATTTAAAAGCAATCAACATATCCGTACTTATATGATTAATGTCGTTAAAGCGGAAATTTTAAAAAAAAAATTACAAACCACTTGGTCAGATTAGTTATAAGCCCTGAAGTAACGTATATTTTTTACTCTTTTTAAGACCAACACTTAGGAGATAGCCCCCCTACTCATGCAGGGCATTGTGTTCGAATTAGGAAAATAGGTTATTGATTGAAATTAGTTTTTTAAATTAAGACAATAAAACGATTAAAAAAAATTGTCTGTATGTATTTATAAACAATATAATGTAGGGCTAATGGTGCAGCATTTAGTTTTTGAAAGCATGTCAAGGACAATTATTTAAATAATACAAAAATATGCAACCAAAAATTCAAGCCAACCGAATAAAATATGAAAGAAAAAAAAAACGAAAGAAAATGCTGTAAAAATGGCACAGAAAAGTATTGACTGCAGAGAAATAAAAGAAAATCATCAGCCAGCCACTCATTCCACATTCATTGGCTTCCAAAAAAACCCTTCAGTGTACATAGAGAGAAGAAGAACTCCTCGAAAAAGAGTGTCAATGATAAATGGAAATATATTTTAAGAATAACCAGAAGAAAAAAACCAAAAAAAAATTGTTACGTTTTTATCTTTTAAAAGCACGTTTAAAATATGAGCTCGTAGATTGCAAAATAAAATAAAAATAAATTTGTGTTTAGTTTTAATTAAAATTCTTTATTATTCGCATAATTCGGTGTGCCACTGTTCACAACTTGATGTAAACAACAACAATTGCTCTTCTTTGTCATTCCTCTCTTTATACCCTTTTGCATAAACAATAACAATTACTAGATATTCGACAGATCTTTGTAACAAAGATCTTCAAACACGCCGCGTCTTCACACAAGACTGACTGAATTTCACTAACTCATTCGCTTGCTTTGCCTTGCCTTTTATATGCCAGGGTAAACAGTCTGATTAATGTTCTTGAAGTCGAATGTTCGTGACTTCGCCTTCTCGAAATCGCTATAAAAGTAAACATCGTTGTTTACATTTATTATTGTAGCGTTGTTTGTGTATTGTGTTTACATTTATTCTTGTAGTGTTCTTGTTATATTTTTGTTTACTTGTTTACCATTTTTATCATGCTCGTGTTTTTGTATTGTATGAAGTCGTAGGTAGTGTGTTGGCTTATTGGACGAAAAGCCAGGGTTTAAAAAAAAATTTGTCGTTCTGAATCAACTTTATATTATAGGTCCCGCCACTCACGTATAGCACACACATCAGTGGTGTGAGCAGCTATACCGGCATAAAAAGGTAAACAAAAATACAACAACAAACACTACAAGCGTAAATGTAAACAAAATACACAAACAACGAGTGTAAACAGAGGAATAACAAACAAAGCAATTGTTGTTGTTTAGAAGTCGCCGTAGTCTAGTAGGTAGTGTGTTGGCTTATTAGACGTAAAGCTAGGGTTCGAGCCCCAGGCCAGACATCAAGACAAAATACAAAAAGTATTTCTGCGGCAACTTCCTCTCAGCAGATTACTGGCAAAAACTCTGAGAGTAAATAACAAATTGCCATGAAAAGTTTTTCAAAAATCTGTCGTTCGGAGTCGACTTTAAACTGTAGGTCCCGCCACTCATGTATAAAATTAACACACACAACATAAGTGGTGTGAGAAACTAGGTCGTAACACTGACTGAAGGGTTGGAATGACCAAATATGTATATGTTTGTTGTATCGAGCACTAAGATAATTTGTAAACAGGTTTCTTTACTGCATTGTTTTGTTTTTTGTAGATTTTGTTTATAATTTTAATGTTAAACGATGTAAAAACTTCCATCCTTCATTTTCGTAACAATATTATTTGAAAAAATAAAGTCTTAATTAAAGATAATTTCTGGAAAATGTATGAATTTTTATTATTTATTCTTTAATAAATCTTTAAATATGTATTTTTCATTTGATTTTATTTTATATTCATTTTGATGTAAAATCCCCAAAAATCTTTTTAACAAATCTTTTCATTTCCTTTAGCAAAATCCCCCATTGTCTTTGAGAAGAAAAAAATAAAACGACCAAGAAAAAATTTAACAACGAATACGTGCAGAAAATTCTCCAACAAAATGTGTAAATTACTCTTAAATTATTTATTATTATCGCACCCCTATTGCAGCAAGCATTTTAAAGTCAAACTCAAAAGAAAGTTTCGCAATTAAAAAAAAAAAGAATCGTATGAAATCCTTCTTTAGAAATATCCTTAATTCCCTCTTTCTCTCTGCCTGCACACACACACAATTAAATATTTTACTACGCTAAGCAGGAGGTGTGTAAGTTTTTATGGGATTTTCTGCATATGTTAAGCACTGCATATAAACAGGGTGTGGAAGAACAAAATTTGGACAGAAAAAAAAAATACATTTTTTTTGTTGACAGGATATTAAAAGGTGATGTTAGAACAGCAAAACTTAACGTAAAAAACTTTTCTACAGTAAAGTTTTCTAGGTGAAGGCACGTTGGATTACAAAGTGTGTGCGATAAACGCATTTGCGTCCTGGATAGTTTTGTTAGAAATGGTGCGGTCAATCCACGCCACAAAGATAAGGCTCTTACCGGGCAAAAGCGTACCGAAATAGATTCAACTGATCATTATGAACCCGTATAATATTCGTACGAAAATGAAAAACCTAGATACTGGTGTTTTGTTTTTACATCGCTTAACATTAAAATTATAAACAATAGCAACAAAAACAAAACAGTGCAGTAAACATACCTGTTTACAAATTATCGTATTGCTTAATACAACAACAAACACTAGCATAAAAAATGGTAAACAAATAAACAAAAATATACCAACAACACTACAAGAATAAATGTAAACAAAATACACAAACAACACTACATTAATAGATGTTAACAATGATGTTTACATTTATAAAGATTTCGAGAAGGCGAAGTCATGAACGTTAGTCTTCAGTAACATTCATTAGACTGTTTGTTTACCCATATTAAAGGCATGGCAAAGCAGGCGAGTGAGTTAGTGAAGTTCAGCCAGTCTTGTGTGAAGACGCGGTGCCTTTGAAGAGAGTAATCGTGGTTTGAAGATCTCCGTTACAAAGATCTGTCGAATAATTGTCTAGTAATTGTTATTATTTATGCGAAGGATGTAAACAGAGCAATAACAAAGAAAAGCAATTGTTGTTGTTTACATCAAGTTGTGAACAGTGGCACACAGAATTGTGTGAATAATAAAGAATTTTAATTAAAAAACTAAACACAAATTTATTTTTATTTTATTTACATTGTACGAGCACATATTTTAAACGTTTTTAAAAGGTTAAAACGTAACAATATCGATGTCGTCGCAGACTAGTAGGTATTGTGTTTTGGCCACGGTTCAAAGCCTAGTACAGACATCTCCAACTATAAACGAAATATGAAAAAATATTTCTTCGTCAACTTTCTCTCAGCAGATTTCTGGCAAAAACTCTGAGAATAAAAATAAAATTGCCAGGAATAAGTTTCTCAAAAAAAAATCTGTTGTTCGGAGTCGACTTTAAACTGTATCTACCGCCGCTTATGTATAAAAATTAACATACACAACATAAGTGGTGTAAGAAACTAGGTCGTAGTCCTGACTGAAGGGTTGTAATGACCGCATAGGTATGTACGTAATATTGAAATGGTAGGTCAATTGCCAGTACGATTCTGATTTGAACCGCTAGTAGTTCCAAATCGCGCAAAATCCCACTTCCATCCCTTTTTGTACAAAAATTTGTTGGCACATCCTGTACATCATTTAAATACAGAAATGCACACTCATTTTGCACGTTCGTAAAAAAGCAATTTAAAAACCAAAAGAGCATTGAAAATTATTAGCGCCTGCTGTTTATAATTAAATTCATTTTGAACGAACGAACGAACGAAACGAACTAACGATTCCAAGAACACATACACGGTACAATCGAAAATACCGACTCAAGTTTCATAGAGAGGAGCAAATAGAAACAAAAAAATATTACAAGGATACACAGTCAGTGCCAGGATTAAAATTGAAAATGTTCGTTACTAAAAGAAAAAAAAAAACGATTAAAAAAGCATGCAAATTGCGAAAAGAAGTTTTAGGAGTTAAGCAAAATGGAACAAAAAAAATTAATTTTGGAATTGAAGAAATCAAGCCAGAAACATTCACTACGTTGTTAACACGGTCTGCGGTGGATGATCGAAATTGTGAAAAAATGGGACTTGCTGCAGGTGTCCTACTATATATCCATGATCGGACGTTACTTGGGACCAGAGATATAGGCGCCGAAGCTAATTGTCTTCTTCAAGTGATTAAAAAAGTGCTTTGTAAAGGGTGTTTTTATAGAGGTATAGAACTTTAAGTTGGCATTACTTTTCAAGATGGCGACCGATTTAACAGCTGTCAAGTCATTTATTCTCAGTTTGGTTTGGCAATTCATCATGAATAGACTCACGCCTGAACAACGCTTGCAAATAGTGGAATTTTATTTCGAAAATAATGGTTCTGTGCGGAAAACATATCGCGCACTACGTCCATTTTGTCGTCGACAAAATCGTCCATCAGAGCAGTTAATTCGATTAACCATGGAACGTTTTCGCACCACGTTTACTCTTATTGATAACTCGCAACCCCAGAGACGCTGTACGGTGCGTACAGAAGAAGCTATTGCTGCTGTAGAGCGTAGCATTGAGGATGGTGGCCAGAACCTTACAGTCAATGGTGATCGGTATAGAGCCATGATTACTAACTTTTTCATTCCTGAATTGAATAACCATGATGTCCAGGAGATGTGGTTTCAACAAGATGGCGCAACATGTCACACAGATCGTGCCACAATAGATTTATTGAAAGACACGTTTGGTGACCGCCTAATTTCTCGTTTTGGACCTGTGAATTGGCCTCCAAGATCTTGTGATTTAACACAGCTAGACTACTTTCTGTGGGGCTATGTAAAGTCATTGGTCTATGCGGCAAAGCCACAAACGCTTGACCATTTGGAAGACAACATTCGCCGTATTATTGCCGATATACGGCCACAAATGTTGGAAAAAGTCATCGAAAATTGGACGTCCAGATTGGACTACATCCGCGCCAGCCGTAGCGGTCATATGCCAGAAATCATATTTAAAATGTAATGCCACAAGATTATCTTTCGGATAAATAAAATTCATGTCAATCGAATAATCCATCGTTGTTTTATTGCAACTTAAAGTTCTATACCTCTATAAAAAAACACCCTTTATAAATGGTGCAAAATCGGATAAAGAATGGACTTGTGAGGGGAAATGGACCTAGTGGGCAGAATTGCCATGGTATCAAGGATTCCAAAAGAGGTGTTTATACGGTCAGGCGTTGGTCGGGACCAAAGATATAGGCATCGAAGCTAATTGTCTCTTTCAAGTGAGCAAAAAGAAGTGCTCTGTATAAATGGTGCAAAATCAGATAAAAAAATGGACTTGTGGGGCAGATAAGCATAGTAGGCAGGATTGCCATGGTATCAAAGATTCCAAAAAACAGATTTTCTTGCGGTTGGGCTTTATTTGGGACCAGAGATATAGACGACAAAGCCTATTTCTTCCATGACTATTTTGGTATCTGCTGTTAAACACTTAACATTGCTCTGTTAACGTTAACATTGGCTATTCCATAAATATTTTTGGGTTTTTGTCTTTGCTAGTTAAATTTGAACTTATCTTTATACACACATAAACTTAATTGCTCAACTAATTGAGTCAAGTTAATAGCAGAGTAGTCTAGCAGGTAGTGTGTTGGCTTATTAGACGTAAAGCCAGGGTTCGAGCCCCAGGCCAGACATCAAAATAAAATACAAAAAGTATTTCTTTGGCAACTTGCTCTCAGCAGATTTTTGGCAAAAACTCTGAGAGTAAATAAAAATTGCCATGAAAAGTTTCTCAAAAATCTACTTTAAACTGTAGGTCCCGCCACTCATGTATAAAATTAACACACACAACATAAGTGGTGTGAGAAACTAGGTCGTAATCCTGACTGAAGGGTTGTAATGACCAATTATGTTATGTTATGTAATTGAGTCAAGTGAAGTCAATTGAATAGCAGAGACCTCCCTCGTACAACAAAACTAATGCTCTACAAGACGCTCATCCTCGCCGTGCTTCTTTATGGCGCAGAGACATTGACTCTATTAAGCACTGATGCAGCAGCCTTGAGAGTATTCGAGAGAAAAGTCCTATGTAAGATCCTCGGTCCAGTGCGAGTTGGCCTCAGTGGCGAATTACGTGGAGAGGATTCTAAAACTGAAGAAGAGTGATCTTGAGGCTGCAGAACATGTGGGCACGCCGGAATAGATGAAACTGGCACACGTGTCAAGCGAAATTCGAAGCAAGGATCTGGAAGAAAGGAATAGTGGAGACACTTAGATGTCTCTTCAACTTGCAACACGCAATCCGGACGCGGATATGAACATGCAGGGGCCAAAGAGCCAAAGGGACTCCACTCCGAAGTAATACCACCGTAGTTCCGGAGTGGGCACAACAAGTCCATGAGACGAGGGGGGATTTAGTGGGTGAGGGCCCCACACACGGAGGATGTGACGACTTCCTCTATGGTGCGGTTAGGTACATTTACCCCTCCTCGGCGTGAAAAAAAAAAGTGCGAGTTGGCGGTAATTTACGCATCAGATCCAACAGTGAAGTGTATGAGCTCCTTAACGACATAGACGTTGTGCAGCGTATTAACATCTAGCGGCCGCGCTGGCTCGGCCATGTCATTTGAATGGAGGAAGATACTTCGGCGAGACGGGTATTTGAAGTCGGCGAAGAGGACGGCCTTGTTTGCTTCGAGAAAGTCCTGTCATCGATTGGTGTGATTAACTGTTGTAGACGTGCAAGAAGCAGAGGCGTCTGGAAGGATGTGTTAAGCCAGGCCGAAATCCGTTAAGGGGGTTGTTAATGGCCAATTAAGTAAATAAGTATGTAAGTAATTGAGTCAAGATGCAAATTTTAAAGATGGGAAGCAGCAGCTTGACATCTCAATGAAGTGATAATAAAGTCGTAAAGGAAGTAGCCAGAAATAGAACGGAAGGTAATTGTATGTATGAACACTAAATTTGATAATTGTTGCAATTAATATTCTTATGTAAACAGGCTCCTAGCACACTATAGAGACAATGACAATGAAATGAAGACAAGAAAAGCACACGGTAGACTGACAGACCGGCAGACAGACAAATGACACACCAGGTTAAATAATGATGTCAATTTTCTGCATGAGAAAGAAATGCCAATGAAAACAAATGAATTAAAACAAAAATAAAACGAAAACAAGGACGAACAAACAACAACACTATTGTGAATATAAATTATTCATAATTTATATACTCGAGTCTGGGATTTCCGTCACCTCAACAAATTGCTGTCTTTTTTTCCCTATTCCCCGCACTCCGTAACATGACTAATGAAAAAGGTAATGGAACAGAACAGTAGCGTTTTTCGATAGCATTTTGTAACATGATTGGAATGGAATGGATATGGCCATTTACATAACAGGAGTTGGTGTGGTGTGATATTGTGATGTTGTGGGCGGTGGTGATGATGGTGATGGTGATGGTGATATTTTTGTATAAAATTAATGACATTTTAACACACAATCAACTTGTAAATTGATGACACTGATGAACATGAAAACACAACACAACGATCCAACATATTAAAACAACGCCTCTTCTGTAGCCAAACCAAATAAATGGCAAAACAGTGATTGAAATTCAGTAAAAAAAATTTAATTTTATAAACGTCCTTGTTCTGGTGTACAAGTCGATTAAATCTATGTGCCCTGTTAACACAGTAAGTAGGGTATTTGTTAGTCAGTGTGAGGCCTATCAGTAGGGCATTGAGCATTATACTCCTCAAGAAGGAGGAATACTTGTTACAATTTCGTTGAGTAATAAATCAGTGGAGGGGTTGACAAGAACTGAATTTAGACGTAGATATACTAGTTGGTCCGATAGCTATAGCAAAACACTACAGTATTTAGCCGCTAGTCAAAAAGATAAGAAAGATTACACGAGTTACTGCCACGAAACAGAGAATAACACGAGTATGCCTATAGACGTCGTAGAGGACCCAGAGAGACAGAAAGTTTTATTGAAAAACTTGAATACGTCTCACTTCGAAGTGCAGACAGTACATCAGAAAACTAGCATTTGACCTCTAAGCGTGTATAACCTACGCTCAAGACATCCTGACCGGTGATATCCGTTTCCATCGCTGTATACATACTTACATAACATAATTGGTCATTACAACCCTTCAGTCAGGATTACGATCATGTTGTTGGGTTAATTTTATATATGAGACCTAAAATTAAAAG
This sequence comes from Sarcophaga variegata, assembly GCA_932273835.1. Classification (NCBI taxonomy): domain Eukaryota; kingdom Metazoa; phylum Arthropoda; class Insecta; order Diptera; family Sarcophagidae; genus Sarcophaga; species Sarcophaga variegata. The sequence continues at coordinate 110,314,649 of OW026362.1, read as the reverse complement.
TCGACTCCGAACGACAAATTTTTTGAGAAACTTTTCATGGCAATTTTATTTTTACGCTCAGAGTTTTTTCCAGAAATCTGCTGTAGGTTAGGTTAGGTTAGAGGACGTATACTTGTCAATTAAGACAAGTACAGTACCCGGAGATCGAACTAACCCATTGTACAACATCCTAGTTTCTCATACCACTTATGTTGTGCGTGTGTTAATTTTATACATGAGTGGCGGGACCTACAGTCTCAAGTCGACTCCGAACGACAGATTTTTTGATAAACTTTTTCATGGCAATTTTATTTACTCTCAGAGTTTTTGCCAGAAATCTGCTCAGAGGAAGTATTTTGTATTTTGTTTTGATGTCTGGCCTGAGGCTCGAACCCTGGCTTTTCGTCTAATAAGCCAACACACTACCTACTAGACCACAACGACTTCTAAAGTATTTAAAATATATTTTTGGATTTTAATATTCATCCCGATTAGCATAAACTGGTTAAGCAAACGAAAGAGATGATGGATAATGTTAAAATAATTAACTTGCACATCAGAGATCATTAATGAGTATTCAAAATGATAAGTAGAATCGAATCATACTCATAATTTCTGATACTTAAACGCATTCATAATTATTTTAATATCATTGAACCTCTACTCATATTCAAAGTTTGAAGTACTCACCATATTTATACTTAACAACACGTATAATGTTGCTGTTGATTTCGACTCTCCATAACTCAACATATACACGAATCACAAAACAGTAAAATACTGACTGGAAGGTTGTGTGTTTGTTCTCGTATTAGTATTGATAAGTATTTTTCTAAAATTATGAATCTTAATGAGTAGGCTTATGAGTCAAACATATTTCGAATGGTATGAGGTTGATGACAACGTTTTACACATACTCATTGTACTCATACTTATAAATCAACGTTGTGTAGTGAGTATGAATGAATCAGAGTACATAGTGAAATTTCAATATTGTTGACCCACTTATATTCAAAATTTCCTGACTGCTTATGAATAGCGAAAAACGATTCATTGCTAATCTCTGCTATAGACGTCGTATAGAAACCCAGAGTGTCATGCAATGGAACAGAGAGTTTTATTAAAAGGCTTGAATATGTATCATTTCGAAGTGCAGCTAATACATCAGAAAACTAGCATTTGACCTCTAAGCACGTGTAACCTACGCTCAAGACATCCTGAATGTCGAATATCATCATCATGACCGGTGATATCTGTTACTATCGCTGTATACATACAGTCACGCAGATAATTATACGTAAAAAAATCATTTTTTTTAAAAGGTAATGAACTTCTAATCTAAAATTTCTTTACATTAGCGTCTGTAACGACACATTTACTTAAATAATGAAAAAAGATTCCCAAAATCTATGAATTTGTGATTGCAGTTTGCTTAAAAGCAATATGGCACCACAGAAAATTATACGTACGACGTATATTTCGTATAAAATTTCTCCAAGGGTAGCCCGGTATATAAAAGGTATTGTGGATAAAAATCCTAGGAAATCCGTAGAAATACGAAATACCTCGGAAAGTGATTACAATGTCATTGTGCATTCCGAAACAGTTCGAAGTGTTTTGAGAAAGCAGCCGAGTGCCACGATTGGAATTTGCCCAATAATATATGGACAAGTCAACTGATTTTTGGGCGAATGTAATATTTACGTACGTATAATTATCTGTGTGACTGTACATACATACATAACATAACATAATTGGCCATTACAAACCTTCAATTAGGATTACAGCCTAGCTTTTATACATGAGTGACGAGACCTACAGTTTAAAGTCGAATCCGAATGCTGGATTTGTTTTTCAGAAGCTTTTTCTTGCATTGAAACTGCAATACCACCCAGACCCACCTACACCTTTAAACCTCAAAATTCACAAGTCATCACCCCGGAAAAAAAGAAAAAAAAATAGAGGAAAAGATACGAAACACAACGTTCGTTTCTTCTTTTTTTTATTGAAATTTTAAAATATGCAAATATTTTCGTTTAACCAGGTATTTTTTTATTTTCTCCAGAACTTTTTTTGAATGTCCGTCTCCCTCTTTTTAACAGACAAATGAATGGCAAAATAATTTTGTGTTTGTGAATAATTTCGTATACAAATCATCATCGTTATCCTTATTTGGTACTCTAAACAAATTTTATAACATTTCGATGTGTGTGTATGAGTGTATGTGTCATTATACCTGGAACATGACAAAAAGCTCCTGTTCAACCATAGCTCGTTAAAGTAGCAAAAAAAAACGTAGAAAAATTTTTTAAATGGTCCCTCAATGACCATTTAGGTGTAGCAGCAGGTGGATTGACTTGAGCTGAGGTGAGTTGGGTTGGATTGGGTTGGGCATCGTGTGGTTTTTTTTTTCGAGGAAAAATTGCATTTCTAATGTCACAACTTTTGCCACAAAACTTTTCTACTTAAAAAAATTGCATACAAATTGCCAAAAATAGAATATTCAAGTGTTTCCCCAAAATAAACGAAAAAGGAATTGAATTTCACTTTGGTGTGGATTTTCCAAAAAGGACGAAAAAGAAGAAAACATGGATATTAGATCTACAATGGAATGTAAAGTCGAGTTGATTTTCTGTTACGTTTTGCTTTCAGTTTTTTAAGACAAAAAAAAGACGCAAACCCACATTTTTAGCAGCGCCACTTCTTGCCTTTAACAGGGTAAATTTTGTTATTAACAGAGCACTGTTAACTGTTTAACAGTGGGAATAGTAGATTGATTAGTCTTCTACTTTGCAATTATTGTAGACTATTGACATACAATTTAATTCTCATTATGATCACTATTATTGGTGAATAAAAGTGTTGAAATGTAAAGGATGGTTGGTGGGGATTTAGGACGGAAATTTCCCCAACTATCAAAATTATTCCAGCTATCCCACAAACACGTTTCGAAACAGGACCCTCTGGACTACCATTTGCATATAGTCTGTATGGTGTACTATTTCTTATATGTTCCATAATGGCCACTGATCCTCTAGAGAATTTTCAATCAAAAAATTTATATTTTCAAAGCCAATTTTCTCAATAGCATATCACTTTATATGTGACTATGTTGCTGATGATATTAAGAGGCCTTGGAACCTTCCTGTGCATATAGTATGGTACTCATAGACCAAGAATATTTCCCAAAATTAGCTCCTAAACAAATAGGCTTGTTCAGATGGATACTGTTAAATAGCAAACAGTTCTCTGTTAAGAGCAAATTTGTTCTGTTAAGAGGAAATTCTGCTGTGTTAACGCTAAATGTGGCGCTGCTAAATTTTATGGATTGCGTCTTGGATTTTGAAATTCGAATTTTTCTTCACACATAAAATTTGTTAGTCTTTCTTTCCGTTTTACAAGTTTTTTTCTTTAACAATGTTATCAACTTCAAGTTGCTGTAGTAGACCACAGCAATAAACTTATTTTTCTGAACAGAACAAGTGAGCTTTAACCATGAGCAGTCGCCGTAGTCTAGTAGATAGTGTGTTGGCTTATTCGATGTAAAGCCAGGGTTCGAGCCCCAGGCCAGACATCAAAACGAAATACGAAAAAATATTTCTTCGGCGACTTCCTCTCAGCAGATTTCTGGCAAAAACTCTGGGAGTAAATAACAAATTGCCATGAAAAAGTTTCTCAAAAATCTGTCGTTCGGAGTCGACTTTAAACTGTAGGTCGCACCACTCATGTAAAATTAACACACACAACATAAGTGGTGTGGGAAACTAGGACGTTGTACAATGGGTCAATTCGACCTCCGCTTACTGTACTTGTCATAATTGACAAGTACACGTCCTCTAACCTAACCTAACCATGAGAACAATACTGTTTATGTATGCTCTTACGTTGTTTATGGAAACATAATTAAGATCCTAAAGGAACTTAGAACCCATCAGAGGCACAAAAAATCGAATTTAAACAACATTTTCTTGAATTTAAATAAAAATTCAAGCTATTTTACCATTTAGCCAAGTTTTTATAAAGAAAAGTGCACATTCCTTTCTATAAGGAACATCCATAATACATACAGTGAGCGTCAAAAGAAACTGTGCACTAAGTATAAAGGAGAGTGCCCGAAAAAATTTGTTAATATTTCGAAATTTTTTGTAATTTTAGTTTTTTGTTTCAATTTTAAAAACTGGCAATGAAATAATTTTAATACAAAAATAACGGTAATTTATTAATGTATATATTTTTTAATGTACAGTTTCTTTTGACGCTCACTGTACATACATAATTGGTCATTACAATCCTTAAGTTAGGATTACAACCTAGTTTCTCACATTGAGGTCCCATACCTAAGAAGCCAACTACTATACCTACTAGACTACAGCGACTTCTCGATATCCATAGTAAAACATCATTCATTTTATTTTGTCACATAAATTCTTGTTTTTAATTCTAATCACCACTTCTATGGCAGACTATAGTTTGATTGGTACTGAAACTGAAGGAAAAGATTAAAAAGAGGTCCATATTCTAAAATTTTTAGAGACAGAAACCAAGCCTTCATGCAATCCGTATTCCCTTGATAGAAAACGTTTCAAATGGATTACACTTCACACTCAGTTTAAGCACCCAAAATAAAAAAATTTACTGCACATTTCAGCAGTGAGCTTTCATTTCGATTGAATTGTTTTTTTTTTTCTTTTAACTCCGACTTTTAGGTAAAAAAAACATAGCAAAGCAAACAGAGAGAGAGAGAGAGAGAGAGAGAGAGAGAGAAATTAGTGGCCATTTAAAAATTTATTGCTTTACTGCCGCCTCATAGTCCAGCTATAAATTGCAATGAATTTCTTTAATTCCGAAAAGAAAAGAAACGAAAAGAAAAAAAACTAACAAAGAAAAAATAATAAAAATTTTAGTCTATTAAAATAGGAATTTTTATAAAATGGCTTAAAATTTGTTGGCATTAAAAGCAAATTGTCACAAAGAGAGAAAAAAAAACAACCACTAGTGGTAAGAGCAGCTATCAGCAGGGTTGGACTTAGTTGTGTTGGGTTGGTTTAAAATTCCAACTCACACACTGTACACGCATTATACGAGTATGAAGCACATACCATAACACACACACTCTTAAGCATACACTGTAATGAGTAATGATTTTCATTTAAAAATAACGGTACACTTTAATTATACGAAATTTGTCGTCGTCATTATTATTGTTGTTGTTGCTGTTGTTGTTGATAATATTCTCTTACATGCATAGAATTTTAAAAATCCTTTAAGCGCTCTCATACACATACACCACTACCATCAACACCGTTAAGAAGCAATAAAAACAATGCAATTGCATTTGAAATCCACACAAGGTTTAGCAATTTTTAAAAGATTTTTTTCGGATTTTTTTTTTTCTTCTCTCAGCCTCTTCCTTGCTTTGTCGCCCCCTTCAGCTATTCGCTATTAATCGTTTAATATGTATTCAAGCACACCAAAAGAAAAATCAAAATAATAGTAGAGCAGCTTAAAAAAAGGAGAGCAAAAAAGAAAAGAAACGCGTAAAAAAGAGAGAAAGCAAGCATGAAAGGAATGAATGAAAAAAGACTTAAGGAAACTATTGAAAATTACATTTAAGCACTTTTGAATTGGCGCTCAATTGTATTTTAGTACTTTTTATTGTTGTATGCCACGACTATTATTGCCATTTCGTATTTTTTTTTGCTTTTGCTTTATTTGCTCAGTTTCTACTTTGCTAAAGCTCTTGTTCCATTGATTTGTTTTTATAATTGTACAAAGCACAACGACAACGACAACGGCAACGGCAACGGCAACACGACAATTTGCAATAAAAATTAAAATTAAATTTTGTAAAATGAACGGCAACAGCAAAAGCAAAGGAAACGAGTAACGCCTGGCGCCATTTGGTGTCGGTTTTTGATGATAATTTTTTTCTTTCTATTTTCTGTGTTTAATTCCTTTATTTTTAATCCTTTTCAGATGCTTTAAAGCGGATTCATTTAACAGGATTAATTTAAACTGATTAAAGTGAAGTGTACAAAAATAAATAAAAATAAAAATACGAAACAGATTGATTAAGTAAATGGCCACAATAAAATTAAATTTTTTTTTATAAGAAAACAAAAAACAATAAATAGTTTTCAAATAAAGGGTTATCCATTTGTCGTTTTTAAAAGTAAAGCTATTAATTCGAAATACAATGTTAGTTCCGTGATCGTTTCTAGTTTTTTTACTGTAGTCGATTATTTTAGGAAAGTTTTTAGCCACTGTCTCCTACATGTCGGACATTATATCGACGAAAACTTGGCAAATGTTGATTTTCAAGTGCTTACACATTTGGAGATTATCCATTTAGAAATTTTTTTGACTAGACACACGAAAAAATCTTAAATCTTATAATTTTGATGGTCAATTGAGATTGCCAAAACACTAAGAAGTCTGCATAGTCTAGTAGGTAGTGTGTGGTTCAAATCCTAGCTCAAACATCTCGGACAAAACGAAATATGAAAAAATATTTCTTCGGTGACTTCCTCTCAGAGGATTTCTGGCAAAAAGACTGAAACTAAATAAGAATTTCCATGAAAAGTTTCTCAAAAATCTATCACTCGCAGTCACTCATGAATGAAAGTAACAAACACAAAGTAGGTCGTGTGAGAAACCAGGTCGCAATACTGATTGAAGTGTTGTAAGGACCAGTTAAATAACGGTTGATGACAACAGCTTATCCTTTTGATATAATTTTCAATCACATTTCAGTTGGTATATCGACGATAACTTGACGAATTTTGGATTTTAAATGCCAGAACGTTAAATAATTCTCTTTTAAAAAACGAAATTTGAAGACGTAAAAATTTTAAATCTTATAAATTGAGGTGAAATCCTCCTCTGGAAACTTCTCAATAAAACCAAAATCGGTCGTGTTGTGTATCTCTTAGTATCGTCTTCTTTAAAACACATTCTCTACAGTCTGTAATTTTTAATTGCAGGCTAAAAAGTCTGTTATCATACAGCCACAAGGCTCCGAATTGATGGTAGTGGTTCTTCCAGGGTCATTTTCGAAAAATTACCGTCCAATGGCAATTTCAGTATATATAGTGTATTAAACGATCACTTATTCCGGATGGGATGGCTCGCTAAAGGAAACTTGTTCAAAAACTCAACATTTAATGTCTGCTGCTCTATGGATTTTATGTACACGTTATCCAAGTTCAAAAAATGCCTAAATGAACCTCAAAATTGGGCCAAAATGCAAAAAACACATTGAACCCGATAAATTCGCATTATTCGTAGCACTTTCGCTAACAGAAATGATATTTACGGCAGTGCCTACATTCTAATAATGCACACTTGATCACATCTGTACAGCTTCCTGTTTCATTAAATTTTTCTTTATAAGTGCAGTGTGGCCAGATTTGAATCACCACTTTTATAGTAAAATTTTACCCAATTTTACAAGTTTTTCAATTGTAAACAATCCATATTCGTATTTTACAACACTTTCACTACATAAGTGGCACTTCAGAGGGATGATATTAAACAGCTAATAGCCTTGCCAGATCGGTAGCTTAGCTTTAAAACTATTAATTCGGTAAGCCGATATTAAGGCGAATATTATTCAATTTGCTTGACAAATGCATGCAATTCTGATCAGAATCCGTGAAACAGTTGAAAAGTTAGAATGTTTCACACCAAATCCATTCAGGAAACTCCCTAACCCTCCGACGCCCAGAGAGAACAAGATGTACAATCATAGGAAGGTCATGTAATGCACTCTTTTACATTCAATACAAAAAACCAATACATTTCTCAGATGATGTTTGCTAGGCAACGACAGTTGGCAACCCTATCATTTTAGAATTTGCCTTTTTTTTTTAATTGAAAAAATTTGAAGAATGGAAGGAAAACAACATGAAGAAATAATAAGAACATGTTAAGAACAGTCTTAAGATCCTGCCAAGAACAAAAAGTATAAAAAATTGGCGAATATGAAGCCCTAACACTCACAACTTTGATACAAACTAGTAGTGAAGTGTTCAATTTTAATGTCTGCTAATAGCAACTCGACCTTAAGAACGAAGTTATTGAAAAAGGGCAAAAGAACTGGCTGGAACAGAAAAGATGGGGTATTTCATTATAACAATGCCAGGTCATGTATACATACATATGTATGTACATATACACTCAGCCACAAAAGTATACATACGGTTAACAAATTTCAGAAATTTTTTAACCAATCCGTTTTGGTTAAAAATCTTTATAATTGTCTGACAACTTTCCTCGATTTTAAGACGGTCTTGGTAAAAAAATTTCTGAGATTTGTTAATCGGATGTATACTTTTGTGGGCCTGTGCAGGGCCACAATTCCGTTCAATTTCAGAAATTTTTTAAGCAATGCAAAAGACTGTCTTCAAATCGAGGAAACTATAAAGATTTTCAACGAAAACGGACAAATTACAGAAATTTTTTAACCGTATGTATACTTTAGTTACTGTGTGTATACCATTAATGGCCAGCGAAGAATTGCTTGCACTTGGCTGGGAAGTTATGAGGCACTCAACGTATAGTTTGTGTATTGAAATGTCAGGCCAGTAATTGTGTACATGCCTATAAAACTCGCTAGATAGGCAGAAAAAAACATTGGCCATTGAAGCCAACAGTTCTACAGAGTTGGAATAGCTTTGATTGATTTAAAGTAAAGAAAATTTTAATTCAAATATTTAGGAAATAGAAAAAACACGCATACCTTATGCATAGCATTCAGTATTTGAGATCAATTTAAATAATTTATTTCTGTTTCTTTTTTAAGATTTTTTTTCTTCAATCTTCAAATTGCATGCATGTTTAACAAGAAATTTAATTAATTTAATAACACACCAGCAAAACACTTCAAATTGTACTGATACTTAAAAAAAGCAACAATAAAATAAACAAAAAAAAAACAATCTTTCAATGTACAAATCAGTTACCAACTCATAAAAAAGCTGGTTGGTTGGTATAAACACACTTACACTACGAAATGTTACACCATGACGTATGATTAATATAAAACAATTAAACAATTCGAGAATTAAACAATTCGAGAGTAGTATAGTAGTATTGACAGCACTGAACTCTTTTTTTTCTTTCTCTCGTTTTAAAATTCAAAAAATTTTTTAATTAAAAATATTTCTTCTTTTTTTTTCGTTTTAAATTTCATAAATTATTCTCTATAATTTCTTATCAAAATTTGTATTTTATTTATCTAAGTATGTACATACATAAGTATGTATTTGTGAGTTTATGATACGAGTATTGGTTTGCACACACAATCTTTAAACAATGAATGCAGTTTTGAGACTGAACTAAAGCACAACAGAGAACATGTTTAATTCTTCAGTTGCCCTGTTGGTTGTATATACGAACACCAGCACCAACAACTACTGCTAAAAAAAAACTACAATTACGCACATACATACATACATACTCTCTTTTTTTTATTCACATACATTTACATAAACACCACTTGCAAAAGCAAAAAAAAAGAAAATGAATATGAAGGACCACTACTAACTATTATTCACATGATATAATTGAAAGAAAATACTCTTACACTCACTCTCTCTCTTTCTCTCTCTCTCTCTCACCTACTCTCTGGCTTTATGGCTCTCTTTAATAAATGTCCATGTAATATTATTTGTTGCTATTGTTGTTGTTGAATTTATAGCACAAGTTGAATATGTTTATGTGTGTTCTTGAAAAGGATAACAAGACTTGGACTAACGTCATCACTAAACGAAAATTCACTGCCATACTGCATGCACATACACATACTCGCACAATCAAACTTAAAATATGCACATCATCAGAAAAAGAGAGAGAGGGAGAGAAACTAACAAAACACAAATCTATAGTAGTGAGTAAATATAACTGCAAATATGTATGTGTATGTATACGTAGAGTAACTATTTCAACAATTTCGAGTTAAAACTCAAAATGCATTTCCATCAGCTGTTTTAATTTTCAAGTGAATACAACACAACACAATGAAGAGAAAATGAGTAGAAATCTTTGCAAAGATTTTAAGAGAGTAGTAAACGAAGCTCTTAAGAGAATATTTCCTATGCATGTTTTAAAAATTAAAGGTATTGGTGACAAAGAAAACGTACACAAACAAAAAGGATAACATTTAAGGCTTAATGAAGGCTTTTGGAAAACATTCCACACCAACAAGGCGAAATAACCACGATTTTCATTAAATTTTACATTCCTATGAGGATTATTGTGTCAAGAAAAGTAAGAGTTAAGTTGACTTCTAATGGGGAGAGCTTTTGATTAAAATACATACACTTGTGGACATACAATTAAGTCATTCCTGCATGCGGTTTGCCAAAACCCACCTTCATAAAGACGAAAAATTTTGGAAATTAGTCGTATGGAGTGATGAGTCCAAGTTTAATATCTTTGGAAACGATGACAGACCCTATGTAAGACGTCCTGTCAATACATAATTAGACCCAAAGTACACCAAAAAAAAACCGTAAAGCATGGAGGTTCGTCATTAACGGTTTGGGGTTGTTTTACCCCATCCGGCGTTGGTGCACTGGTAAGAATCGATGGGAAAATGACTGCGGAAATGTATTAAAACATCCTACAGAACAATTTGACTAAAGATTATGAGGACGAATTACCACTAGCGTGGATATTTCAGCATGATAACGACCCGAAGCATACATCTCGGGTAGTTAAAGCTTGGTTTGCTGAGGAAAAAAATAAGAGTTCTTGATTGGCCTGCTCAAAGTCCAGATCTGAACCCTATTGAAAATCTTTGGGGGATCGTAAAACGAGCAGTTGTAGCAAAAAAACTAGCAGCAAAAAGCACTTTGGCAGCTTAGCCAGGCAGAGTGGAATAACATTAGTCCTGAGTAGTGTCGCAATTTAATCAACTCAATGCCGCAAAGATGTACTGAAATAATACGCCAAAAAGGGTACCCCACAAAATATTAAAGGTTCAAAGTAGTTTGGGTGAAAAATAAAACAATTAAATTAAATTTTCAATATTTTTTTTGAGATAACTTAATTATGTGTCCACTTAAATTTTAAGTCCGATATCAACTCCGTACCAAAACATTTTTTATAATGAATAACTATTTAAGTTTTTGTTGTTAATTAATTATTAAGCATATGAAATTAATAAATATTAGTTGTTTTTGTTTCCATTTTTCTTAAATCCTTTTAATTTTTACAAAAATGAAAAATGTTGCAAAGCGACTTAATTGCGTGTCCACGAGTATACATACATAATTGGCCATTACAACCCTTTAGTCAGGATTACGACCTAGCTTCTCGCAACCACTTATGTTGTGTATGTTAATTTTTTATACATGAGTGGCGGGACCTACAGTTTAAAGTCGATTCCGAACAACAGATTTTTTTGAGAGACTTTTCATGGCAATTTTATTTTATTTACTCTCAGAGTTTTTGCCAGAAATCTGCTGAGAGGAAGTCGCCGAAGAAATATTTGTTCATATTTCGTTTAGTTGGAGATGCCAACCTGGGGTTTGAACCGTGGCCTTACGTTTAATAAGCCGACACTACCTAGTAGACCAATGCAACTTCTCGTTTCATAATTCTTCCATTATAAATTAATGGAGAGAGATCTCTTCTCTGCGCCCTGCTTGCTTATCACGGCTAAAGATCAATTCACCAAAGTGCTTAGAAATATTTGCCTTGAATTCCTTAGAATGAAGTTCAGGTTTGAGCATTGCTGACAGGGACGATAAACAATCTGTTTTGTCTCTACTGTTTCCTAAATAGGTCTGCAACGATTCTTTGACAATGGATAGTTGAATACAGTCTGATAGTGTTACGGAAGATGTTGGATGATTTTTATCCAACACCTAGGTGTTGTATTCAACTTAAAGGCTGCAGATGCCTAAAATATATAAAAAAACACCGCTTCTTATAAAGTTCACGCCGGCCACCGGTAGCCAGCACTAGACTGCCTCATCTGGTGGCGAATACCCACCAGTGGTCCGCAATAGACAGCCTCATCTGGTGGCGCATACCACCGGTGGCCCACACTAGACTGCCTCATCTGGCGGCGCGTATCACCGGTGGCCCGCACTAAATTGCCACATCGGGTAACGTGTACTGCCGGTGGTACGCATTTGATTATGCTATTAAGCGGTACGTAACACCAATTATTAAGATCTTTAACACTTCTACTGGCGAGAAAGTATACTTGAGAGTCAGGCTCTATTAAAAACATTTATTTTTAATAACAATTATAATTACTAACGTAATAATTCAGTTCTGTTCGATTTTCACGGTAAAAATTCAGAATATTTAGTGAGAATGAGACGAATTCATGAAGAATTTGCATAAAATTCACACAAAACTTTACACGATACCGTTGCAATGTTGGATTGCCGTAATAGCTGCATAATAGCTACCGTCCGATAGAGCTAAAAGCACTAAGTGCAGTCGCCAGTGGGCGACAAGCATGAATTACAGGGCCGGCGTGAACGTGTTCATTAGATTTGTTCAATTCTATTGAAATAGAAATCTTTAATTTGCCGGCATTATGTTAAGCAATAAATTATTCAATGGTTTTTAATTTTTTAAAAATTCTGTGCGACAGTAGCAGTCTTTTTTCTTTTCTCGTTTATTGCTACCAAAAAAAAAAGAATTAAAAATAAGATTTCAGTTTGCCTGTACGATAATAATGATGAATTCGATTTTCAAGCAGAGGAAGACATAGCACATTTTCAGTGGTGACTGGCGACTTTATGACAAAAATAAAAAAAAAAAAGTTCAACGTTACAATTTCTTAAGCAAATTTACACACATGCGGTTGCACGTACACTTGCACAATGCATACGCATACATATACGTTTTGAAAATTCTTAAGGGTATAATATTAAGTCAAAAGCACAAAAAAAAAAAGATTACAAAATAAAGTATCTTTTAATTTCAAAGTACTTTTCTTTTTTTTTTCTTGTCCAACATAAAGACATGCTGCCCTATGCTACAGACAGACACCTTCTCACTAACTTTGACTAAACAGACTAAGGCAAGCAAGCAAAAGATTAAATATTTACGGAGGAATAAAGTATGACACATAAAGTGGTAAATAAAAGAGTAAAAGAAAATATTAGATGATAAATAATTTTAAAGCAACACACAGAAAGTGTAAGAGAGAAAGAGAGAGGGAGATAGAATGAGATAAAAGTACCAGGAAATTGTATACCAAAATATATATATTTCCTGAACGTTTTAAAAAGTTTTATGCAGTCAATGGAGGGTCTTAATAATCTAACTTAAAAGGAATTCATTTTTTTTTGCACATATTTCACAAAAGTATATTTTTATTATAATTTAAGGAAAAGTACCTTTTAGGTACTATTTAGAAATGTGTGTGAAGATAAATTCGAATTTGAAAACCCAAGACGCAATCCATAAATTTTAGCAGCGCCACATTTGGCGTTAACAGCGCAAAATTTTCTCTTAACAGAACAAAATTTGCCCTTAACAGAGCACTGTTAGCTGTTTAACAGTATCCATTTGAACAAGTCCACATGTTTAGAAGCTAATTTTAGGAAATATTCTTGGTCTATGAGTACCATACTATATGTAAAGGAAGGTGCCAAGGCCTGTTAACATAATCAGCAATATAGTGCCATATAAAGTGATATGGTATTAAGAAAATTTGCTTTGAAACTATCAATCGCTTTCTTTAAAGTTCTCTAGAAGGTCAGTGGCCATTTTGGAACAAATAAGAAATAGTAAAACATACAGACTATATGCAAATGGAAGGCCAGAGGGTCCTCTTTCGAACCGTGGTAGTTGGATAGTTGGATTTTTTTGAGATTTGAGATTTTCAATTTTGAAAAAATTGATTTTTGAAAATTTTCCCCTCCATCCCCGCCAACCTTCCTTTACATATCAAAACTTTTATTTACAAATAATAATGATCATAATGAGATAAATAGATCAATAGTCTGCAAAGTAGAAGACTAATCTACTTATTGCCACTGTTGAACAATTAACAGTGCTCTGTTAATAGCAAATTTTGCTCTGTTAACGCCAAATGTGGCGCTGCTAAAATTTATGGATTGCGTCTTGGATTTACTAATTCGAATTTATATTCACACACATTATTTAGAAGTACAGTATGACCTTGATTATCCCTGATGGTCGGGATCGGATGCATTCCGGATAATCGATTTTCGCGGTTAATTGGGGAATTTCCCTTTTTCGCTTGTTTGTCCAAAATAATAGAAAATTTTTTTGCTTATAATCACAGATAAGTCGATGCAAAAAAATTTCTTTTTCCATCCCGGATAATTGATGTTGCCGGATAATCGAATCACGGATAATCAAGGTCCTACTGTAGTATGTTTTTGATAAATTCTTAGCAAATTGTATAATTTCTAGGTTAAAATTATTGTATAAAAATAATATTTTCCAAGTAGCATTGTAGCATTATTGATTAAGACCATTTAAAGTACTTTAAAAAAATTGTAAATAAAATAAAAAAGTGCTCTATTACCCACTGTAAATATGCCAGTGCAGTATATTTATTTGACTTCTATTATAACATACAATTATGCCAGTATGGCCTGTATACATAAATATTTTGCATGCGTCTGATTTGGTACTTTATATTCTATTCACAAATTATGATTTATTTTCTTTCTTTTAAGAACAGACAGTAGCAAAGAAAGGGACAGTGAGCGAGAGCATAAAGAGTTTTAAAAGTGTAATATTTACTTAAATAAATATCAATTTAGTCCGTCTACCCATATTATCAGAGATGGGTAAGGACAAAAAGAGTACTTTTTTTAAATAACACGAAACTAAAACCAAAAAAAAAATACTTAAAAATTTAATTCAGAAAGTACTTTCTCTTGTGCTAATAATTTCCATTAAGATACAATACAATATTGGTGGTCTATGAATCGAAAGCTAGCAGTTGTGGTTAGATTCCATATGTGAGAAATGGTCAACGGAATAAACTTCAGACATTCATAACATTTACAAGGATGTGAGTACTACGGAACATACGTTATGGCCACACAGACGATTTGGTAGGCAACTTTAAAGGCCCTATATAAAGTCTAAGCAACCTTCAGCTTAATGTCGGAAATATGTCATCCCTCGTATATAATCTTAAAGCAATATTTATTAGAAGTATTAGAGAATTTTTATTCAAATTCACCGAATTTATTGGAAATTGGCAAAAATCTTAGAAAGTACTCAGTACCGCTTAGAAGGTACTAAATTAATTACATACATACATATGTACATACATAATTGGTCATGACAACCCTACAGTATAGATTACGACCTAGTTTCTTACGCCACTTATGTCGAGTTTGTTAATTTTATATATGAAAGGCGGGACCTATAATTTAAAGTCGACTCGGAACGACAAATTTTTGAGAAACTTTTCATGGCAATTTAATTGCTTTCAGAATTTATGGCAGGAATCTGCTGAGAGGAAATCACCGAAGAAATATATTTTTTTTCATATTTCCGTTTTGATGTCTGACCTGGGATTTGAACCATGGCCTTGCGTCTAATAAGCCAACACACTACTTACTAGGACTGCGGCGATTTCTATTGCTATATATATATGTACATGAATAAACTGTATAACGCATCTGTGAATCTGAAAAACCGCGTTCAGCACACTGTAGTCTTTAAACTGCAGACGCCAACGGGCTTTTTTTTTTTAAACTTCCATGCTCAACAACTTTGTTGTCTCTGAAGAACATGTATTTTGAATAGCATGGGAGAACGGCCTATATTGTACGTCCTAAAACTATAATTTTGAGGGCTGTCTAATTTCTCGTTTTGGTGCTGAACACCATCTAGCAAGATATCCCAATTTAGCCATTCTACATTATCCTTCGTTACGTTTCTTCAAGCCCAAGGCGATTTTGACTAAATTATTTAGAAAGTACGAAATACTTGAAGGGTACTTCGGTACTTGGAAAGCACTTGAATAATATGATTAAGTCAATAACGTATCAAAGTACTTCGAAAATACAATAGTACTTGGAGAGTACAAAAGTACTTCGAAAATACAATAGTACTTGGAGAGTACAAAAGTACTTCGAAAATACAATAGTACTTGGAAAATACAATAGTACTTGGAAAGTACAAAAGTACTTCGAAAATACAATAGTACCTGGAAAGTACAAAAGTACTTCGAAAATACAATAGTACTTGGAGAGTACAAAAGTACTTCGAAAATACAATAGTACTTGGAGAGTACAAAAGTACTTCGAAAATACAATAGTACTTGGAAAATACAATAGTACTTGGAGAAAACAAAAGTACTTCGAAAATACAATAGTACTTGGAGAGTACAAAAGTACTTCGAAAATACAATAGTACTTGGAAAATACAATAGTACTTAGAAAGTACAAAAGTACTTCGAAAATACAATAGTACTTGGAAAGTACAAAAGTACTTAGAAATAACAATAGTACTTGGAAAGTACAAAATTACTTAGAAAGCAATAAAATACTTGGAAAGTACAAAAGTACTTAGAAAACAATAAAATACTTGGAAAGTACTAAAGCATTTAGAAAACACTAAAGTACCTTGAAAGTACTAAAGTACCTTGAAAGTACTAAAGTACCTTGAAAGTACTAAAGTACATTGAAAGTACTAAAGTACCTTGAAAGTACTAAAGTACCTTGAAAGTACTAAAGTACCTTGAAAGTACTAAATTACCTTGAAAGTACTAAAGTACCTTGAAAGTACTAAAGTATCTTGAAATTACTAAATTACCTAGAAAGTACTAAAGTACCTTGAAAGTACTAAAGTATTTTGAAAGTACTAAATTACCTAGAAAGTACTAAAGTACTAAAGTACCTTGGAAGTACTAAAGTACTAGAAAATACTAAAACACTTAGAAAATAATAAGGTACCTAAAGTACCTAGAAAACACTGAGGCACTTAGAAAATAGTAAGGTACCTGAAGTACCTTAAAAGTACTAAAGTAAAATTTCTACAAAATTATAGATTTAAAATGTAAAAAAAGTAGCTCTGGATCCAACACTATTCTATACAAACTCTTATGTCATCTGTGAAAGTAAAAACGATGAATATGTCCGTAGAAAATGAAAGGGCAAAAGAAAATATTAAAAGATACGGAAGTGAAATGACTTATGTTTTGGCGCCATTAAAATCTAAAGCGAAAACTAATTTAAAATTCAAAAGATAAATGGACTGCTTTTGTACGCATACACATATACAAACATGCATATGTGCATATATGAAACATATTTGATGTATGTAAACTCTGGGCAAACATATGCATATGACAGGCATTAAGTTGCTTATTAAAGTCTTTATAAATAAGATTGAAAGTAAAAGAAAAAAAAGTATTTTCCTCTTTAAGAAAGCAAATCGCTACAGAAACAATTGCTGTGTGAGAAGAGCAGAAATAATTTTCGAAAGGAAAAAAGTACCAGGGAAGCAAATGTTTTTCAATTTTAAATATTTTTAGAAAGTACTCCTAACAGTGTTTCTAATTCATTTTACTTTTTTGTTTGTTGTTATTCAATTAGACTTAAATTAATACAATTAAATCAGCAAAAAATAATAAAATAAATACATAAATAAACAAATAATTCTAAAGTTTTCTTAATTTGGACATGCTTCAAAAGCAAAAAGTCAAAAATATCATCCACAGACATACATATTTTGTACAAAAAGTTTAAATAGTTTAGCCACACGATACTTTTGTTGTCTTCTGTCTTTTAGCATTTAGTTTTAAATAACTTTAATTATTACAAAAGCAGAGAAGCAAATCTATGAAAACATAGGCTGCCTTGCAAAATGTATCAATACAAAGTTTGTATGCAGTTCTACTACTGTATATAAACTATGTAGACATGCAAAGTAACCAAACAATGCATCAACTATAAATCCGATGCCTGATTGCTTTGTGACTGCGTTAACAATACACATTTAAAGATGACAACAAAATACAAAGAATAATTACCTCCTACTAACTACCATTTTCTCCTGCTTAATTGGTCATTACAAGCCTTCAGTTAGGATTACGACCTAGTTTCTCACACAACCCATGTTGTGTGTGTTAATTTTATACATGAGTGGCGGGACCTACAAAGTCAACAGATTTTTGAGAAACTTTTCATGGCAATTTGAGCTGCACTAAAGAGTTTTTGCCAGGGATGTACTGCTGAAAGGAAGTTCACATACATAATTGGTCATTACAACCTTTTAGTCATAATTACGAACTAGATTCTCACACCACTCATGTTGTGTGTGGTAATTTTAGACATAAGTGGCAGGACCTACAGTTTAAAGTCGATTCCGAACGACAGATTTCTTGAGAAGATTTTCACGGCAATTTTATTTACTCTCAAGGGTTTTTAAAAAAGGTCTGCTGAGAGGTAGTTGCCGAAAGAAATATTTGTTCATACTTCATTTTGCATGATTTGTTTAGGTTGGGTTTTGAACTGTGGTCTCTTTACTAAAAAGCCAACACATTACCTAGCGTTTCATGGCAATTTTATTTACTCTCAAGAGTTTTTGAAAGAGGTCTGCTGAGAGGAAGTCGCCGCAGAAATATTTTTTCGTGCTTTCGTTTTGATGTCTGGTTTGAACCGTGGCCTTACGTCTAATAAGTCAACACACTACGTAGTAGACCACGGCGACTTCCGTATGCGTTCATACTTATTTTAATATCATGGAACCTACTCTACTCATAATCAAAGTTTGAAGTACTCATCATATTACTACTTAACAACACTTATGATGTTGTTGTTGATTTCGACTCTCCAGAACTCATCATTTACACGAATCACAAAATAAGTATGAATCGCGTACGAACACTAAAATACTTACTAGAAGGTTGTGTGTTTGCTCTGGTTGCTGCTCTGTCACTCGAATCATTTATAAGTACATATTATAAGTATTTTTCTAAAGTTATGAATCTAAATGAGTAGGCGCTTATGAATCAAACATATTTCGAATGGTATGAGTTTGATGTCAACGTTGTAAGCATACCCATTGCACTCATACTTATAAATCATCGTTGTAGTGAGTATGAATGAATCAGAGTACATAGTTAAATTTCAATATTATTGATTCATTTGTATTCAAAATTTCATGAGGGCTTATGAGTAGCGAAAAGACGATTCATTGCTGATCTCTGATAACGACCTACTTTCTAACACCACTCATGTTGTGAGTGCGTTAATTTTATCCATGAGTGGTAGAGCCTACAGTTTAAAGCGACAGATTTTTGAGAAACTTTTCATGGCAATTTTATTTATTCTCAAGAGTTTTTACCAGAGATCTGCAAAGAAATATTTTTCATATTTCATAATGTTTGATGTGTCTGCACTGGGTTTTGAACCGTGGTCTCACGTCTAATTAGCCAATACACTGCCTACTAGATTACGGCGACGAATTACAGTTCGGGCTACAAAAAATTACCCGATAACAATACTTGTTTAGAGTGTATAATGACGGAGTTTCGGAAAGAAGTCTGATGAGAGGTAGTTGCCGAAAGAATTATTTTTTTAAACTTCGTTTTGATCGATTTGTCTGAGCTGGATTTTTAACCACTTTCTCACATCTAATAAGCCAACACACTACCGCGACAGCGATTACAGATTACAAATCTTTAACTTCAACAGTTTGGGCTACAAAAAATTACCCGAGAGTATATAGTGACGGAATAATTACCAGGCCACCTGTAAATAATCAAAAATATAAGGAAAGTGATGCAATTTTTGTTTCCTTCTCTACCGTATATGTGTTATGAATCAGTCCTTTGAAAAAATTAATTGTGGTTGGAGGACATGGTTTCTATGCAAAAATGGATACGACAAGATAGATAAGACAACATTAGAAAACATTTTTACTTCCTCTAACCGTATTTATTATGATTATTCAAAAGGAAAGGTTTTTGTTGATATTTATTTAACCTGTTGGCCCACTCATTCAGCAAGAATACCATCACAATTCTATGATTATGTGGTCTGTAGTTTTTTTCTATCAAAAGTTCCAAAGAGTAGACAGAAGGGTTATTTTAACTTTTGATTCATACGAGATTGTGGTTGTACAGAATATTTGGATAATTTTGCTAAAAGACATTTTCTTTTCATTTCGTTGTTGCTGGAGTACGTTAGACAAATAAAGGAAGTATAAAAAAATTATTAAAAATTGTACACAAAACATGTTCAAGTCCATGGAAATTTTGTTTGTTGCAGTTTTTCTAATGCAGACATAAGCAAAAACAAAAAATAATCTCTTCAATGAGTGTGTGTGGTTAGTTAGTAATGTTGACAAAAGAAATCCTTTTAAGGAAAATGTTTTACAAATGTCTGGGTACCTATAGTTTGTTTGTAAAATAATTCGTCTTTTTTTTGGGAATTTTAAAATGATAATCAAATGAAAATTAATAAGAATTAAAATTTAGAAAAATGATTTTAAAATGTTACAATAAAATGCTGAAAAACTCTTAAACATAAGGCAATAGCCTGATATCTTCACTTAAAAAAACAGAAAATAATGATGTGAGTGAAGATAAATTCCAATTTAAAAACCAAAGACTCAAACCCATTAGCAGCGCCACTTCTTGCCTCTAACTGGGTAAACTTTGCTATTAACAGAGCACTGTTAACTGATTAACAGTGGCAGTGTAGATTAATCTGCTACTTTGCAATTATTGCAGGCTATTACCATAAAATTTAATTCTCATTATAATCATTATTATTTGTGATCAAAAGTCTTGAAATATAAGGGATGGTTGGTGGGAATAGAGAAAGGCATTATTACAGCTATTCCACTACCACAATTCGAAAGAAGACCCTCTGGACTACCATTTGCATATAGTCTGTATGGTATACTATTTCTTATATGTTCCTAAATGGCCACTGATTTTCTAGAGAATTTTCAGGCAAAAAAGTTATATTTTCAAAGCCAATTTTTTCAATACCATACCACTTTGCATGTGACTATGTTGCTGATTATATTAAGAGGCCTTGGCACCTTCCTTTGCATAAAATATGATACTCATATTTCCCAAAATTAGCTCCTAAACAAGTAAGCTTATTCAGATCGATACTGTTAAATAGCTAACAGCTCTCTGTTAATGGCATATTTTGTTCTGTTAAGAGGAAATTTTGCTCTGCTAACGCCAAATGTTGCGCTGCTAAAATTTATGGATTGCGTCTTGGGTTTTGAAATTCGAATTTATCTTCACACACATAAAATAATCACAATTATTTCGTTCGAAATTCGAAAACAAATTGAATCTCTTAGAGATTCATTGATTTACAAAAGATTTCCCTGAAATTATTTAATTCCTAACCCTGGAATTGAAAATATTTCCCCTAGTTTTACTTGTGCATTCTTTTCTGAACAAATTTCATTTAAAAGAAAAACAGCTTAAAACCTAAATTTAAATTCCAATCAAGAGAAAAAACTCACCTTGAGCTCAACAATCTCTCAGCTTCATCGGCTGTCATGGCATCCGGTAAACTATCTTCCCGGCCAATTGTCTCTGCAGGCATGGTGACCGGTTCCGCTGCTTGTACGGCAGCAATTTTATCGTCTATATATAGATCATCGACTAAATCCACTTCACCTTCGATGCTACGCATTAAATCATCTTCATCTTCACCGGCACTGGTATCGGCATATTCTAAATCTTGCATATCCAAGGCATCAGCATTGCTTATGAGCATCGAAGTAGGCGGTGGTCGTTCAGGCAAGGCCGGTATGTCATTGGAACCAAAATCCTCATGAACATCTAAAGAGGCCATGGGAGCTATGCCCTTGGCTATGGAAGATATGGATCTGGAATTAGAGGATGAGTTTGCATTACTGCCAGCCGAGGCTGGTGACATGGGTGGCGTAGATTTTATGCTTATTTCCGAACTGCGTCTACGTATAGGCGAAACGACACCCACCGGTGGCGATGTGGCAGTTTTAATGGGTGAGCCACCCAAAGAATTTGGTCCAGAGTTAGTTTTTGTAGGTGAAACAATTTTTTCCTGTGGCGCTTTAGAGGCGGCATTATAGTACAAGTCCGTTACAGGAGCATTTGGTAAAATATCCGGCTTGATAATGGCATACACAGTGCTAGTCTCTTGGGCAAAACCATTCGCATGGAATTTCTTATGCATGTCGGTGACCTTGGCAGCAGTTTCGTATAATTCGGATTCGCCAAATACTTCGCGGGCCTCACTGCCATCCGGATTTAGGCGATAGCCCACATCCACATAATTAAGGCTGGGTTTTTCAGCCTCCTCATCATCAACAACAGCCTCATCCCGTTCCTTATGTGTTTTCGTGGGACTTGTTTGTTGCTGTGCCAATTTGGTTGTGTGATGATGATGATGATGAGGATGATGTTTAGGACTCTCAAAGTCATAAGCAGGCCGAAGTTTAGCTTTAATTTCCGGAGACGGTTCATTAAAACCGCCTTCGTCATTGCTATTGCTATTCGCCGAAGAAATAATGCTGGGCGGTCGTGAACCTAAACCGGCGGCTGGCATATTAATGGTAATGCTGGATACACGTTTCGATGAAGAACGTTGTGGCGATGTGATATGATTTTGTACACTGGCATTATCGGTGATATCCTGCTGTGTGATTTGGCGTTCCGTTTTGGCAGAGCGTCCTAGGAAAAAAAGAAAAAGAAAAAAAATAAGTTTTTTAATTATTTTTTTATTTTTTTTTTTAATAAAAACAAAATAAAATATTTTTAAAATATGAATTATCGTCAGTTAAAAAAGATTTTTATTTTTTATATTTTTTAGAAAATATAACATTTTCATTTATTATTATTATTGTGCTCATTTAACAATTTCACTAAATCATTTTGTAAACTCAATAGCAAGCAGTTGCGTAATTTCATGTCACATTTTAAGTTTTTAAAATTGGTTGTTAAGCGTGAATTGGCCATTAGAAAGCCTTTGTAACGTGCCAGTTCACGGTCCAAGTAATCATTGCTGCCGGGCTCAACATCACCGCTTAATTCTGCCATTATGGCGGCCAATAGTTTGTTAATATCATCGCGCATATCATCAATGTCGTTGGTGGGTGAGGACGATCTCGTGTCTTGAGTAGTAGTGCTGACATTCGTTTCAATCGTTGAACTTTCGCAATTTGGCAAATAGTGTTGTTTGGCACACTCCAAAGAATATTCCGAAGTGGATTGCGGTTGCGGTTTGGTTTTACACTCCAGTGAAGCACCTTTACACAAATCCATAAACGATGTTAGAGTAGCATCGAAACTTGTTAGAAAATCGGGAGTGAAATTTAGTTGCTGCATTAAATAATTGCAAATTATTTCCTCGTCATCAACTGCTTTCTTTTCTGCACCGGCTCTTGAACGACCGCAGTTACAGGGTTGACCCCTTGCGGCACATTGACAGGCAGCGGGTGGGCAGGTACAAAGAGGATGACTGCCAGCACCACCACATGGAGGTGAATTAGATTGCGGAGCATTGGAACATGCAGATATTTGACCCTGTGACGGCACGCCTTAAATTAAAAAAGTAGAATTGAAAACAATTTAATTCGCTTTAAACTATAATCGTCATATGTATACCAGATCTGGCGGCACCTAGTGTTGCAACAGACGGCTGTGACATGCTCGGTTGACTGCAGGTCGCTGCCATTGTCATGTTTGAAGCTTGAACTGCGGGTGGGCAAGGCTGGTATTGCGAGGGGCATGGTGATGGGGTACGAGATCGTTGCTGCGGGCATGTGCATGGTGGAGTAGATGGTGGAGGACATGGTGCAGGTTGAGTTGGACATGGCCCAGGTGGAGTAGAGTATGGCGCAGATGGTGTAGGGCATGGCCCAGGTGGAGTAGAGTATGGCGCAGATGGAGTTGGGCATGGCCCAGGTGGAGTAGGGCATGGCGCAGATTGTGTAGGGCATGGCCCAGGTGGCGTAGGGCATGGCGCAGATGGTGTAGGGCATGGCCCAGGTGGCGTAGGGCATGGCGCAGATGGAGAAGGGGCCGGCGTACATGGCGCCGGGAATGGTGCAGGTGGCGTAGGACACGGCGAGGATGGCGTCTGGTATGGCGCAGATGGAGAAGGGCCTGGCGTACATGGCGCCGGGAATGGTGCAGGTGGCGTAGGACACGGCGAGGATGGCGTCTGGTATGGCGCACATGGTGCCGGAGTTGCAGCAGATTGCGAAGCACCCGCCGGAACGCATGTTGCCTGACGTGAGCATGGCGCCTGACACGACGGATGGCAAGTCCCAGAGCCAGGGCAGGGTGGTCTTGGCGGTCGATACTGCATTCGTTGCTGAGGCAACATCGCCGCATTCACACTAGAACAGGGCGCTTGGGTAGTAAAGTCCACTTTATCCAATTTTCCACAAGGAGGCTCTTTAAGAAAGGGACCATAAAGTTTCCCCTTCACTAATGCGGTACATAGATGACTGATGTAAATATTACGTATACGCCGATCGTTGAGATCTTCTACTTCGTAAGTGCACAAATGTTCCAACCATTTCTGGGCCAAATTATCTTCCGGTGAGCATCTCGGAAAAGCTTGTTTTGGACATAAATCCAGCAAAAATAAAGAGTCTTCAGCAAGAGCATCTTCGTAATTAGGTTCCATGATACAATACTAGGCGAATTTTTCTCTCTGTCTCTCTTCTTTATTTTAAAACGTGAGACTTTTATTTTAGTTTTTTTCTTTTTTGATTGCAAATATTTTCAATATTTAAAATTTTGTAAGAATTTTTTTTCCTTTTTTTGAATTTTTATGTCTAGACTTTGAAATTTTTTCAATATAAAAAATGACACACAAACACTGCTATTTGATCTCGTAAAAATGTAACGAATATAAGAAAACATATCGATTAGAAAACATATCGATTAGCTACTGTCGGTGGTCACTAATGAAGTGATTCTTTCGTATGGTTACGTTTTTACCTTTTTAAAATATTAGCTCGTACAATGCAAATAAAATGAAAATAAATTTGTGTTTAGTTTTAATTAAAATTCTTTATTATTCGCTTAATTCTGTGTAGCACCGTTCACAACTTGATGTAAACAACAATAATTGCTTTTGTTTGTTATTCCTGTGTTTACACCCTTTGCATAAACAACAGATCTTTCGACAGATCTTTGCAACGGAGATCTCCAAACCACGATTACTCTCTTCAAACACATCGCATCTTCACACAAGACTGACTGAACTTCACTAAATCACTCGCCTACTTTGCCTTGCCTTTTATATGGCAAAGTAAACAGTCTGATGAATGTTTTTGAAATAAAAAAAAAACATTTTATCTTTAGTTTCCTAAAGAGGTCAAGGTTCAAATTCTTATATTTAGTAACAGGCCTCAGTATAGAAAGCACAATCAAGTAAATAATGAATATAAGACATGCAAATATGAAATCTGTTGAGATTAAATCGCTGAAAAAATATTTTTTCACATTTCGTTTCGTTCAAAATGCCTGACCTGGGCTTTGAACTGTGACCACACGTCTAATAAGCCAACACACTACCTACTAGACTATGGCTACTACAATTATTTATTTTGCATTCTATTATTTCTTCACCACTTTAACTTGGAACCCATCTTGAGTACAGCTTTCTCATCACCAACATTTCGATAATTTTTCATGAAATTGTTTTAAATAGCCAGGTCAAGTCGCTTTATTTACGCCGTACCCATGTAAATTATATTACGATTTAATTTATAATTTATTTATTTAGTGAATACACTTAGACGGAGTAAAAAAACGAAGATCAAAGTTTACATTACAAAAGCATATAAGAGAAAATGCTGGACTAAGTTTAGTTGCTTACTTTAGTAGCTCAACAAAATGTTCAGAAAAAACTAAGTATTCCTGAAATCCCTTTTGTAGCACAGTGCATTGAAATTTTATTTAATATTTCGTTAGTCTCAAGTAGAAGTCAGCAATGAGTATTCAAAAAGATGAGTAGAATCGAATCATACTCATAATTTCTGATACTTATACGTATTCATACTTATTTTAATATCATGGAACCTCTACTCATATTCAAAGTTTGAAGTACTCATCATAATCATACTTAACAACACGTATGATGTTGCTGTTGATTTCGACTCTACATTACTCAACATATACACGAATCACGAAATAAGTTTCAATCGCGTACGAACACTAAAATACTCACTAGAAGGTTGTGTGTTTGATCTGGTTGCTGCTCTGTCTTTTTTGATGAATGAATCGAGTCATATTTTTCTAAAGTTATGAGTCTGAATGAGTAGGCTTATGAATCAAACATATTTCGAATGGTATGAGTTTGATGTCAACGTTGTACGCATACTCATTGCAACCTGTACTTATAAATAAACGTTGTAGTGAGTATGAATGAATCAGAATACATAGTAAAATTTCAATATTGTTGACTCATATCCAAAATTTCATAAAAACGATTCATTCCTAATCTCGGGTCTTTACCAAATGATAATAACTTTATGATTCAATAGCCTAGCTAAACACTTGGTTGTGCATCTAAAAATCGTCTGGACTGTATTATAATAATGTTAAGGTTGCCTATGATTGATGAGAAAACCTCGTATAAACAAATTTTATTTTTAAAATTCTGTTTTTTTTTTTTTTTGATTTAATAAACATAAAAAGTAAAAAATGAAATGAAAAGCAATCAAAATTTAAACAAAAAATCCTATAACAACGCAAACAATTCTTCTTTGTCTTCAATTAAAAATAAAATATTCTATAAAAAAATAAAAAATTATTTCCCAACACTGGCAATAAAAAATAAAAAAAAAATAGTTCAACCTGAATAAAATAACAAAAACAACGAAGAAGAATGAAAAATTAAATAAATATAGCGCGGGCAAATAAATATTTATAGAGAAAATTTAGTGTGTGTGTGTGTGTGTGCGTTTTATTTGTGGTTGCTTTGAAAAATTTAATTTGAAAAAAAAAGAAAGAAAAACTTGGAGAAATTTCCATTTAAAAAAGTAACAGGTACACAGAAAATATTTTGTGCCAAAAACAAAAAACAAAAATTCTTCAGCAAAATACAAGCAGCGATGCGTTAAAAAAATGTTTAATCGCTTTAAAAGATTATAATAAAGAATATAAATACATACGATTATAATCGTTATTAGAAATAGGTTTATCTAGACATGATATTAGTTTTTGCATGACATTCTGTTAATTACAATTTATGAGGGTGTCGACAGTTAGATTTACTAACCACAATAGATGTATAGATAAGCAATTAGTAAAGGGTCCGCCAAATAACTTTTTGTTTTTGAAAATGCTTTAAAAAAAAACTACTGAATATTTTCTCAAATTTCTTTTTTTATTTGAAAGTGCAATCCTTCCGGTTAATAATGGAAAATAATTTCATTCAAATGGCTGCCTCGGCTGGCCATGCAGTAGCCTACACCAGAAAATGCCGATTTTGGCAAAAGAAAAATCATCTTTTCAGATGAAGCTCATTTTGATCTTGGCGGGTATGTAAACAAGCAAAATTGTCGTATTTGGGGCACAGAAAACCCGCACGCATACATTGAAAAGCCGACGCACCCAAAACGAGTCAGTATATGGTGCGGATTTTGGCATAATTGGGCCATTTTTCTTTGAAAATCAGCAAGGAGTGGCCGTTGAACGAATTTTTGTTCACAAAAATTGAAGAGGAGGATATTGGCAACACTTGGTTTCAACAGGACGGCGCTAAGTGCCACACAGCAGAAGCTACACTCGATGTTTTGCGCCCTGTTTTTGAAGATCGCATTATCAGCCGCAGAGCTGATGTCGTTTGGCCACCTCGGAGCTGCGATTTGACACCGTTGGACTATTATTTGTGGGGTGCCGTCAAAGATAAGTGTTACGCCGACAAGCCAGAGACAATTGACGCTTTAAAGGACAATATTCGTGAAGCCATTGGTGAAATACAGCTGCACACAATCGATAATGTGCTTAAAAATTGGACCGATCGCGTAGGCTACTGCATGGCTAGCCGAGGCAGCAATTTGAATGAAATTATTTTCCATTATTAACCGGAAGGATTGTACTTTCAAATAAAAAAAGAAATTTGAGAAAATATTCAGTAGTTTTTTTTTTTAAAGCATTTTCAAAAACAAAAGTTATTTGGCGGACCCTTTATTACAATAAACTAACGTAAAAGAAATATTGTTTTCATATTTCGTGTGTGCTACTACTTGCTCCCTTAGAGCTCAATTTTTGTTTACGGCCTATACTGTCTACAATGGTGCGGCGCATCTCGCAAGAGATTTCGTACAAATTTGCATAGATGGCTCCAAACTGGAGGGAGCCGTTGGGTGTGGAATTTATTCGGAATAAATCGGAATATCCCGGTCTATAAGGTTACCGAATCACTGCAGCGTCTTTCAAGCGGAAGTGTCGGCCATTCGGGCTGCGGTGAAAATTATTGTGGAAAAAAATGTTCACAGGCGGAAAATCACCATACTTTCCGATAGCCAAGCGGATGATATACGACTGTCGCATTGTATGTCTTAACGAAGTTGTGAAACGATATGATGTTTGTATCACTTAGGTACCTAAACATAAAGACATTCCCTGTAACTACAGAGCGGATGTACTTGTCAGAAAGGGCACGACCATCGAATTCTCAAATGCATTCTCTACATTAGGTATCCCTTTGGGTACCTGGAGCTTCGGACGCGGTCAGAACGGAGCAGAAAATCTGGCCAAGCCTGGACAAAACGCGCGCGGCGGCTCTGCTTAAACTCCAAAGAAGTAGGCTCAGTACTGTTATCGGGGCTATTATGGGGCATTGTATTATAGGAACGCATGTGAGGCATATTGGTCTTGGACAACTTCCAAATGATGATCTGCAGAAGTTGTGGTGATAAGGAGGAGTGTGAGACTGCTCTTCACTTACTGTGCACATGCCCGGCACTTGGTCGGAGGAGAAAGAGGCACCTGGGTGTCTACTACATGGAGGATCTAGATGAACTGTCATGCATGGATATTGGCAGTCTGACAGTCGCTTCATCGAAAGCTCCGATTGGTTCCTGGACTAGGGGAGAATGTGAAACTCACAATGGGCTCTGTGTGCGGCCTAATTGTGTCCGCTCATAACTCCATCGAGATGACAGCCACTTCTACCTACCTACCTACCATAATGTCTAGAAATGGTCCGTCTTAAGGAAACTACATGGAAGAACTAGCGGCTTGTTTTGACATACAGATCAATGTGTATGAAATTCTAAATTAAAAAACCAAAGACACAAACCCACACCTTTTTAGCAGCGCCACTTTTGGTGTTATCTAGGCAAAATTTGTCTTTAAAATTTGGTATTTACGAACCCTTGTTCACACGGGCAAAAATTTTTAGTAGTACAACTTTTTATATATTTATAGGACATCGGATCCAGGATTATATATCGCAACAGGTCTAAATTGTACCCATGAGTTCCGTCTATATCAAATCATACTCATAATTTCAGATACTTATACGCATTCATAGTTATTTTAATATCATGGAACCTCCTCTACTCATATTCAAAGTTTGAAGTACTCATCACATTCACACTTAACAACACGTATGATGTTGTTGTTGATTTCGACTCTCCATAACTCAACATATACACGAATCACAAAATAAGTATGAATCGCATACGAACACTAAAATACTCACTAAAAGGTTGTGTGTTTGCTCTGCTTGCTGCTCTGTCTTTTTTGCTTGGTTGTCCTTTTATTTTTTTGTATGAATCAAACATATTTCGAATGGTATGAGTTCGATGTCAACGTTGTACGCATACTCATTGCAACCTGTAGGTAGTGTGTTGGCTTATTAGACGTAAAGCCAGGGTTCGCGCCCTAGGTCAGACATCAAAACAAAATACAAAAAGTATTTCTTCGGCGATTTCCTCTCAGCAGATTTCTGGCAAAAACTCTGAGAGTAAATAAAAATTGCCATGAAAAATTTTCTCAAAAATCTGTCATTCGGAGTCGACTTTAAGCTGTAGGTCCACTCATGTATAAAAAATTAACACACACAACATAAGTGGTGTGAGAAACTAGGTCGTAATCCTGACTGAAGGATTGTAATGACCAATTATGTATGTATGTAGGTTAGGTTAGGTTAGAGGACGTGTACTTGTCAATTAAGACAAGTACAGTACCCGGAGGTCGAATTGACCCATTGTACAACGTCCTAGTTTCTCACACCACTTACTCATATTAAAAATTTCATGAGTGTTTATGAGTAACAACAAAAAAACGATTCATTGCTGACCTCTGATCAGTACTTTAAGAATTAATTTATTTCTGTTTCTTACTAATTTGATTGTCTCAATTTAAATGTCTATAGGGTGGGCGAAGCGTACATTTTCTGTTATAATTGTCTTGTACACAAAATTGTTGCTAAAGAGCCAAATAGTCTCGCAAAATTAGAACCTAAAAAAAAAACTTACAACAGGCAAATAGAAATGACAACCAAAAATAGCAAAAAAAAAAAATATATTGTCGCCACCAATGGGCTATTTTCAACACACAAACGAGCAACAGATCAGATATATCGATATATAGTAGACTTTAGATTTTTAGATAATTTTAGAATGTTTCGTGCATGTGTCTGGGAATTATTAGAGGAATTTATAAAATTAATTGGGACTAAACGTACGTTTCAGCACAAGAACAACAATAATAGGCAATAAATAAAAGAAAAAAAATTATTTTAAATTTTTTGTTTATTTTTTTTTTTAATAAAAAAAAAAACCGAAATATACGAGAGAGAGAGAGAGACGGAGAAGTGACATGCAGGAAATTGTATGGCCTTTAATAGACTTTTATAGTCTATTATAACAATTTTTAATTATATGTTACATGTTGTTTATGAGCACACACACAAAAATACATATTTATTTTTTTTTTGTATTTTTTATTAAATTATAGTGTATTTAATTAAAATTAAAAAGAATGAAAAAAGAAAAATAAAAAAATTAATACTGACCTCGACAGGGATTGCAGAAGTTGCGTATACTTAAACACATGTTGTTTAAAGATTTTTGTGTTTAATTTTTTATATTTTTTATGGTTTTTGAATTAGAAATTCAATTCAATTTAATTTTGTGTTCTTTTCGATTCAAATTAAATTTTTAAATACAATTTTTTGGATTATATAAACACTTTGATGTAAAGGAATTTTATAAGTTTTATTTAAAATGATTGTCAACATTATTTAAACTGTACGGAACACAAACAACATCACAAAAAAAAATTACAAAATCACTGTATTTAATTAAAACTTTAATCAAATCAATGCATATGTTAATGCAATACGATGGAAATTCATTTTTTTATTTTTTATAAAAAATAAACAATATATTGCAAAATTTATTTGTAAATTAAACGTTTAATTCATTAATTAGTTAACCTTTGAAACTAATTTAAGGGGTTAGTATATTTTCTAATTTTTAAGAAATCAATTTATTTATTTTCACGTAGAATTCAGTTAAAAATCTTCTCTTCCTTTAAACGACACAAAAAGAAAGAAGAAAAACGCAAAATAATACAACGCTTCCCAATAGGCATTAGAGATCAGCAATGAGTATTCAAAAAGATGAGTAGAATCGAATTATAATCATAATTTCTGATATTTATACGCATTCATACTTATTTTAATATCATGGAACCTCTACTCATATTCAAAGTTTGAAGTACTCATCATATTCATACTTAACAACACGTTTGATGTTGTTGATTTCGACTCTCCATAACTCAACATATACACGAATCACAAAATAAGTATGAATCGCATACGAACACTAAAATACTCACTAGAATGTTGTGTGTTTGCTCTGTTCGCTGCTCTGTATTTTTCTAAAGTTATGAATCAAACATATTTCGAGTTTGATGTCAACATTGTATTCATACTCATTGCAACTTGTACTTATAAATTAACGTTGTAGTGAGTATGAATGAATCAGAGTACATAGTTAAATTTCAATTCTGTTGACGCACTTATATTCAAAAAATGATGAGTGCTTATGAGTAGCAAAAAAAAAAACGATTCATTGCTGATCTGGTAGTCATAAACTTAAACAAGTTTTTAGCAAAAACTACTTGTTCCAATATGCTGATGCTCCTAACTAATTGCAATCACTATAGTACCAGATCGACTTTCTTTGTCAAACGGATTCATTCTATAGATGACCTAGTCCCCAAGGTTGCTACATGGATGGCTCTAAATAAATGGAAGTAGGACGTGATTGAGCACTTATGTATATAGGAGAACCAAAAACCAAACTTTGACTCCTGCTTTGACTTCTAATACCGATTTTAAACGGTGGTACGCGGGAACAGGGAATGTGTGTACGATCTCGACTAATAATCATTTAGTAAGCATAACGTGACAGTCAAATGACAATCAGACCAATAACATCGAGGAATACGAGATCAAAGGCTGTCTGGTGTGTAAAAAGACGATTAACAATTACAGCAGGCATGGAATTGTGGAATAAATAGTGGAATATTGACACGAAAATACTTTGAGGCGATCCTAATACGAGAGAAACATGAGTATTTTAATACAAACTACGGGCGACCTGAGCATGCTAGTAAGCATACTCATCGAATACTACGCCTTACATGTACACCTGAATCGTATTGGCGGGGTGGAAAATAAGGAATGCAGGGTATTTAGTGAAGACATCGGAACAATGGAGCACTTTTTGTATCATTGCCCAGCTTTTCCATTGCTAAGAGAGATCCCAAATCGCGGGAAGAGTCTAGTCAGTAGGCTCGGTTAGGAGTTGCATTTTCAACCGGGTGCCGTGACCCAAAGATCGGAGATGACTCAATACCAGAAGTCGCCGTATCTAGTAGGTAGTGAGTTGGCTTATTAGACGTGAGGCCTCGGTTCAAACCCAGGTCAGACATCTCCAACGAAACGAAATATGCGAAAAATACTTCTTCAGCGACTTCGTCTCAGCAGATTTCTGGCAAAAACTCTGAGAGTAAATCAAATTGCCATGAAAAGTTTCTCAAAAAAAAATCGTTCGGAATCGACTTTAAACTGTAGGTCCCGCCACTCATGTATGAAATTAACACACACCACATAGATAAGTAGTGTGAGAAGCTAGGTCGTAATCCTGACTGAAGGGTTGTAATGGCCAATTATGTATGTAAGAGCGACTTGAGCATGCTAGAAAGCGTACTTAGGACATTCCGCTTTACATGTATCAATAATGTATTGGCGGGGTGGAAAATGATGAATGCAGAGCTTTTGGTGAAGACATCGGAACAATGGAGCACTGTTTGTGTCACTGTATAGCTTTCCCACTGCCAAGAAATCAAAATATTTCAGAGACAACACTATAGGCGGTCATAACTCATTACAGCGGAGTGAACTGGAAGAAGTTTGTACAAGAAACAGACTTCCTACAGAAAATAAGGCGGTATTCCTAATAGCACTCAACAAGCCTGCATGGTGGCTTGGATGTATGCCAGCAGGCATGATAACTTTGGTTGATGTCCTTTACTTCAACTTACCTCATACCTATCTACCTAATTTAGTAAACTGTGGTCTTAATTACATGATGGCCTATGTAATCAGTGGAGTTTTATACAGCAGAACTAAATTTTAATTTCAGTATAACATGCTACACGTCTAATCGAACTAATTAAGTCATTTGCAAGGCCAGGAAAGGAAATTTTAATAAAAAACCCACTTCAATCAAACTCTCTTCATGATATCCTTGTCTTTGGCTTCGTCATTATATTCGTTACAGGCCTAAGCAAAGTGTAATTAATAAACTTTAAATCATTCTTTTTGTATTTATATTTACTCTGCTAATAATGTTTATCTAATAAATAATAATAATACCACAGGTATTTGTCAATAAACAAATGGAAGCCAACATTCAACAAGTTTCTGGCGGAATGGCTGCCAGAGAGCATTGCTACAAAAGCTTCACTGAAACCAAATATTTCTCCAGTTGCTTGTGGAGAGAACAACATGACGCACTATATCCTCATCGGTTTAATAATCGTGACAATTTTTGCTACACTTACTAAAAGCGCTGAAGACACGGAAGAGTTTCGTTTAAACATTTGTGAAATCATCAAGAACGGCAATGCTCCCTTGAATATTGTATACAAACTTAAACGGGAAAATGTAAAATCAAGCTCCAAAGGCCTATGGGCTCTAAAGGAAGATTGGAATACATTCTATGGCTGTTTAGCTCAAATACCTATCGTGTTAAGAGAATTGCACAAGCACAGCCAAGAACCATTACGTTCGTCTGCTAGTACCAGCATATTTTTCATGGACACTTTAAAGTCAATGAGACAAGTAGTGGATGTCTTAAATCCCCAACAAAAATGGAAACCTGGTCATTGTTATGTATTCATATGGCTCATAATGGATAAACAGGCATTACATCGTTTCTTTGAAAAAGTATGGCAGAAAAATATCTTAAATGTCATCACAGCTGTGGTTCGTACCCGGGAAATCTATACGTTTGAGCCTTTTACGCAGCAGGGCTTTCAAGTGAAACTCTTAAATAAGGAACCATATTTTTATGATAAATTAAAAAATTTCCATCATTTTGAATTGCGCATAAGTATGTTTAAAGACAATATAAGAGCACTGCCTCTAGACAATTTTACTACGAAGGGTTATAAAAAAGTGGATGGCATGGTTGCACGCACTTTAGTTGAGCACTTAAATGCCACAGCTTTGTATATAATGCCTAGCGATAATCAGGCAACTTATGGTGATAGGGTAAATGGCAGTTTTATTGGTGCCTTAAAGGATATAGAATCAGGATTTACGCATATTGGCTTCAATTATCGTTTTACATTGGATGATGTCAAACCCTATATAGAGGAGCTATACCCCTATAAAAAACGTCTCTTGTATTTGGTAGTGCCCGCGGCCAAAATGAAACCCGAATATTTAATATTTGCTAATGCCTTTACCTATTCTTTGTGGCGTCTGCTGCTAATCAATTTCCTTTTGGTCCTGCTAATATATTTAATTTTACAAAAGCTAGTCGAACGTTTACCCCGACGTCCGGAAAACGCTCTTAACAATTGGCATTGGTATGAATTGTTGCATATGTTTGTGAAAACCCATATCGGGCAACCGGTAGACCATTTTTCACACATAAGTTCCCTGCGACAGTTTCTGATAACCTGGATTATATTCAGCTATGTATTGACCAGCATCTATTTTGCCAAATTGGAGAGTAGTTTTGTACAGCCACTCTATGAGAAGGAAATTGACAGTCTCGAAGATTTAACTGAGCTTAAAGTGCCCATTTATGGTTATAATGTGGCATTTGAAGCCGTGGAAGTCTCTTTGGATCCTCGTTATTTCCAAATAATTGAAAATCATGCCGTCAGAGTATCATCCTATATTGGCGATGATGAATTCTTTACGAATCTACAAAAGAAACGTCGAAATATTGCCTTAATTGTACGTGATGAACTGGCCAAAGCTATTGTCGCTTACAGTTATAACAATGAAACTAAGAGGCCCACTTTCCATATAGTCAAGGAATATTTACGTTCCCTAACGGCCTCGTATGTATTGCATAAGGGTTCGCCTTTTATACATAAATTTCAAATTGTGGTAAGTAATCTTTATGAACATGGCCTTGTAGCCCATTGGCTTGATATCGATTCGCAACAGAGAAATTATTTGCATCACTCGGATGAGTATTTAGAGGACTTGGAAAATGACTTTATTTTAGAGGATTCTAATGAGGCAGCCGGAGGTATATTATCATCATCAGAGTTGAGTAAAAACAAAGTGGTCTTAAATATGGAAATTCTTCAGGGGGCCTTCTATTTGTGGTTTTCCGGCATTTGCTTGAGTGTGGTTGGTTTTGTTGCAGAGCATTTGTTTTGGCGTTTTAAGATGCGAAAGCAAAGGGGAAAAGTAGCTGCATATGAGCCTTAAGAACATTGAAATGTTTTGATATAAAAAAAAGAAAAAAATTACATAAAATGTGAAAATTTAATTAAATTATGTTACTTTACATTTCACGAATTGAAAATTTAATATTGTTATGTGTTTACCTTTTAAAAACGTTTAAAATATGAGCTCGTACAATGCAAATAAAATAAAAATAAATTTGTGTTTAGTCTTAATTAAAATTCTCTATTATTCGCACAATTCTGTGTGCCAATGTTCACAACTTGACGTAAACAACAACAATTGCTTTTCTTTGTTTCCTCTGTTTAAATCCTTTGCATAAACAATAACAATTACGAGACAATTATTCGACAGATTTTTGTAACGGCGAACTTCAAACCACAATTACTCTTTTCAAACACATCACGTCTTCACACAAGACTGAATGAATTTCACTAACCTAGTCGCCTGCTTTGCCTTGACAATAATGGGTGATTTTTTAAGAGCTATAGGAAATTTTTTCAAAAAAACACATAAAATTCAGAAAAATACATGAAATCTTTATTTGAATCGATAGTACAGTCCATATAATTTAATGTTCGAAGATTATTTCATGCAAATGTTGAACGCGACTGCGCCTCAAATGGTCCATCCGCTTAGTCCAATTTTGGCATACTCTTTCCAACATTTCGGCCGGTATCTCACGAATAAATGCTTCAATGTTGTCTTCCAATGCGTCAATTGAAGTGGGCTTGTCTGTATAGACATGAGCTTTAACATACCCCACAAAAAATAGTCTAAAGGCGTTAAATCGCACGATCTAGGCGGTCCCGAACGTGAAATAAAATGTTCATCGAACTCGCCTCTCAATAAGTCCATTGTTACGCGTGCTGTGTGGCATGTGGCACCGTCTTGTTGAAGCCGCATGTCATGTAAGTCAAGCTCTTGCATTTTGGACAAAAAAAGTTGAATATCATCTCACGGTAGCGCTCACCATTCACAGTTACGTTACGATTCGCAGCATTTTTGAAGTACGGTCCAATAATGCCACCAGCCCCTAAACCGCACCAAACTGTGACTTTTTCTGGATGCATTGGTAGCTTTTGCAATGCTTCTGGCTGATCTTAACTCCAAAATTGACAATTCTGCTTATTTACGTATCCATTGAGCCAAAAATGAGCTTCGTCGCTGAACACAATTTTTCGATAAAGAAGTGGATCTTCGGCCAACTTTCCAAGAGCCCATTCACCAAAAATTCTGCGTTGCGGTAGGTCGTTCGGCTTCAATTCTTGCACCAGCTGTATTTTGAAAGGCTTCATACCTAAATTCTTCTGCAAAATTTTCCACGTTGTTGAGTAACAGAGGCCAAATAGCTGCGAACGGCGACGAATCGATAAATGATGGTCATCGGTCATGGCCGATACAGCTGCGATATTTTCTTCAGTTCGCACTCTACGTAAGCGTGTTGGTGGTTTAATGTCCAACAATGTAAATTTGGTGCGAAATTTAGTCACAATAGCCCGAATAGCCGCTTCAGTGGGTCGATTAAACTGACCATAAAATGGATGAAGTGCGCGATTAACTTTCTTAACAGAGCACTCATTTTGATAATAAAATTCAATGATTTGCAAGCGTTGTTCGTTTGACGTAAGACGATTCATGGACCAAACTGAAGATGTTTGACAGTGAAACAAAACACGAAACGTGCGTGAGCTGTTTAAACCAGTGTTGCCAAAAAGATAATAGCTAAAAAATCACCCGTTGTAACTAAAAACTCTTAAATGAAGAATATTGAAGATGAAAATCTCAAATGTCCATAAATTTTTTTTTTTTTCTTTAACAACTTCACAATGTTATATTTTAATTTAGAAATTTTTTAAATTTATACACGATTTTTATTTTAAAATCCTTTAATCAGACTTTAAGCCTCCTCCTTACTAATTAATTTCATGCTTCCACCGCACTTTTTATGCCAATAAAACGCTTGTTCTGCCACAAAGCTCACAAGACTCAGGCAAATACCAACCAACCATAAATAGAAGGCACCCTGTAGGATATTCAAATTTAAAATCACTTGCTCATGCCTTATGGACGTATTTGAAGATATTTTCTTCTGCGGTGAGTCCGCCTCAAGCCAATGTAGCATAAGGCCATGTGCATAAGAAGCACTTAACAATGTCTGGAATTTACCAATAAATGGCGAACCTTTGGTGAGCATATAGGAGGCTTGAAGAGAACGCAAATACTCCTTGACTATATGGAAATTGGTGCGTTTAGTTTCAGCATTATAGGTATGGTCCACAACGTCTCTTGCCTGCTCACTGTTTATAATTATGGCCACATTTTCATGCTTACTTACGAGCGAATATGCATAATCTTCGGCTTTTAGATTTGGTGGCACACGTATGCCAGTTTTATTGATCAAATCAAAATATTTCGGATCCAAAGACACTTGTATGGCATTGAAGAGTAAATCAAAAGAATAAATTGGGGCATTCAATTTCGTTAAATCCTTAAGATGATCCAATTCGGGTTCATAGATGACCTGTAGAAAACTGCTTTCCAATTTGGCAACATAAACGCTGGTGAATATGTAACTGAAGATAATCCAGGCCATTAGAAATTGCCTAAGGCATGTGGCATAAGAAATATGTTTAACACCTTGGTCCAGAAAGATTTTCACAAGCATTTCCAACAGCTCAGGCCAATGTTTGTGTTTAGCTGGAGCTGGCTGCCAGTTTAAACGTTCCACTAGACTTTGTAGAATGCAAAATATTAAAAGCATAAGAAAGAAACTGATTAACAATAAACTCCATATGGAGAAGGTAAATGCCTTGATAAATATTAAGTACAACGGACGCATTTTAGCAGCTGGCACTATCAGATACAAGAAACGTTTTTCATAGGGATACAGC
The DNA here is from genome assembly GCA_932273835.1 of Sarcophaga variegata. Lineage (NCBI taxonomy): Eukaryota > Metazoa > Arthropoda > Insecta > Diptera > Sarcophagidae > Sarcophaga > Sarcophaga variegata. The sequence continues at coordinate 110,275,870 of OW026362.1, read as the reverse complement.
TGCTCGATATAGGGCTTGGCGTAATCCAAAACGAAACGATAATTGAAACCAATGTGTGTAAAACCCTCAATAACATCTTTCAATGACCCTGTAAAGCTGCCATTTGTTAAGCCGCCATAAGTTTCATTATCTCTGGGCATTATATAGCGGGCAGTAGCATTCAAACACTGTACCCAAGTACGGGCCAAGTGGCCATCAATCCTTTTAAAGCCTTTTGTGGTATAATTTTCCAAAGGTATTGCTCTGATGCTGTTTTCAAACATGCTTATGCGCAATTCAAACTGATGGAAATTTTTTAATTTATCATAAAAATATGGTTCCTTATTTAAGAGTTTCACTTGAAACCCATGCTCTGTAAAAGGCTCAAACGTATAGATTTCCCGGGTACGAACCACAGCTGTGATGACATTTAAGATATTTTTCTGCCATACTTTTTCAAAGAAACGCTGCAATGCCTGTTTATCCATTATTAGCCATATGAATACATAACAATGACCAGGTTTCCATTTTTGTTGGGGATTTAAGACATCCACTACTTGTCTCATTGCCCTTAAAGTATCCATGAAAAATATGCTGGTACTAGCAGACGAACGTAATGGTTCTTGGCTGTGCTTGTGCAACTCTCTTAACACGATAGGTATTTGAGCTAAGCAGCCATAGAATGTATTCCAATCTTCCTTTAGAGCCCATAGGCCTTTGGAGCTTGATTTTATATTTTCGCATTTAAGTTTGTACACAATATTCAAGGGAGCCTGGCGGTTTTTAATAATTTCACAAATTTTTAAACGAAATGCCGCTTCTTCAGTGTCTTTAACAGTTTTAATAGGCGTCGCTAAAGTTGCCACAATTAATATGCTGCTGGTGAGAAAATAGTGTTGCATGTTGCAATTACTAAGACCAACTAATTTGTTTTGTTTGTCTAGTCTGAGAAGTTAGTGTGCTGTTGCTGACTTGCAAGCAGCAACTTGTTGCATGTTTTAAAACAATTTAAAAAATTTGTTTTGCTTTTTGTTGTTGTCGTTATTATTATTATATCGTGTTAATTAACAATATTTACATATTAAATGAGATTAATAAGGAAGATACACGTATGATTTAAGGTTTATTAATTACTTCAGCAACAACAACAACAACAAAAAAGTGTGCAACAGTCTATAGCCGGCGTAATAATTGTGTGGGCTTTATTGTAATTCCCTTAAACTGTGGCCATTGAATCATTTGATGTCTGCTTTCATAATTAAATTATTTGGGTTATTCGCCAATTTATTTTGTATCAAAAAAAAAAGAACGAAAGAAATTGTCAAACTTTTACACATAAATTGTTAAGCACTGTCTTTAAAAATAAAAAATAAAAATGTGTGTGAAGATAAATTCGAACTTGATAATCCAAGACGCAATCCAAAAATTTTAGCAGCGCCACATTTGGCGTTAACAGAGTATAATTTGCCCTTAACAGAGTACTGTTAGCTGTTTAGCAGTATCCATCTGAACAAGCGAACTTGTTTAGAAGCTAATTTTAGGGCAAATACTAGGTCTATGAGTACCATATAATACTCAAAGGAAGGTTCCAAGGTCTCTTAATAAAGGGTGTTTTTTATAGAGGTATAGAACTTTAAGTTGGCATTACTTTTCAAGATGGCGACCGATTTAACAGCTGTCAAGTGATTTATTCTCAGTTTGGTTTGGCAATTCATCATGAATAGACTCACGCCTGAACAACGCTTGCAAATAGTGCAATTTTATTTCGAAAATAATGGTTCTGTGCGGAAAACGTATCGCGCACTACGTCCATTTTATCGTCGACAAAATCGTCCAACAGAGCAGTTAATTCGATTAACCATGGAACGTTTTCGCACCACGTTTACTCTTATTGATAACTCGCATCCCCAGAGACGCTGTACGGTGCGTACAGAAGAAGCTATTGCTGCTGTAGAGCGTAGCATTGAGGAAGACCCGAATGAGTCCATCCGCCATAGAGCACAGGAATTGGGTCTGTGTCCATCCACCTTATGGAAGATATTGCGGAAGGATCTTGGTTTGCGTGCTTACAAAATCCAACTCGTGCAAGAATTGAAGCCAAACGATCATCAAGTAAGGCGTAGATTCGTCGAATGGGCCCAAAACGAGATTGCCGTTGTTCCCGATTTTCATAAGCGAATTTTGTTTAGCGATGAAGCGCACTTCTGGTTGAATGGCTACGTCAACAAACAAAACTGCCGCATTTGGAGTGAAGGTAATCCTCAAGTATATGTGGAAACACCGTTACATCCACAAAAACTGACTGTTTGGTGCGCTTTATGGGCTGGTGGAATCATTGGTCCGTACTTTTTCAAAAACGATGGTGGCCAGAACGTTACAGTCAATGGTGATCGGTATAGAGCCATGATTACTAACTTTTTCATTCCTGAATTGAATAACCATGATGTCTAGGAGATGTGGTTTCAACAAGACGGCGCAACATGTCACACAGCTCGTGCCACAATAGATTTATTGAAAGACACGTTTGGTGACCGCCTAATTTCACGTTTTGGACCTGTGAATTGGCCTCCAAGATCTTGTGATTTAACACCGCTAGACTACTTTCTGTGGGGCTATGTAAAGTCATTGGTCTATGCGGTAAAGCCACAAACGCTTGACCATTTAGAAGACAACATTCGCCGTATTATTGCCGATATACGGCCACAAATGTTGGAAAAAGTGATCGAAAATTGGACGTCCAGATTGGACTACATCCGCGCCAGCCGTGGCGGTCATATGCCAGAAATCATATTTAAAATGTAATGCCACAAGATTATCTTTCGGATAAATAAAATTCATGTCAATCGAATAATCCATCGTTGTTTTATTGCAACTTAAAGTTCTATACCTCTATAAAAAACACCCTTTATAATCAGCAAGTAATATGGTATTAAGAAAAGTGGCTTTGAAAATATAAATTTTTTGCTTGAAAATGGTAGATCAGTGGCCATTTTGGAATATATAAAAAAATACTACACCATACAGACTATATGCAAATGGTAGTCTAGAGGGTCCTCCTCTTTCGATCCGTGGTAGTGGAATAGCTGGAATAATTTCAGAGCTGAGATTTTGAATTTTAAGAAAATCGATATTCTGCAGGAACACTTAAAGATTGGCTTCTGGCAGTAATAGCTTTGCTATGCTATGCCATAAAACTTGTTTCAGCTTGTTGTTGATGATATGCGACTAAGCCTATCTCCCAAACAGTCTAATGTTAGATCGATTAAGAGATATTATAGATCTCGTTTTTAATTTGTATTGTTACGAAAATGGAAATGGTGTAACGTCGTTTAACATTAAAATGAGCTAAAACTCCGCAAACAAATACAACGAACTTGTTACAAGTAAACCAACAACATCAGTAAGAAAGAAAAGGGGATAGACAAGTAAGCGAGAACGCAACAACAAGCAATGTGAACAAAATACACAAACAGCAATGAAGTTGCGATAGAGTTCTCGTTCGACTTCAAGAACCTTCATCAGACTGTTTACGTGGGTTATAAAAAGGCAAGATAAAGCAGGCAACCAGTAGTAAGAATTCAGTCAGTCTTGTGTGAAGACGCGGTGTGTTTGAAGAGAACAGTCGTGCTGTAAAGATCGCCGTTGTAAAGAACTGCCGAACAATTGTTAGTGCTTAGGTTGGGTTAGGTTAGCGTGGTAGCTTTAATTTACCAAAAAGCTCACTTGAGCACGCATAGCGGCCTATTTTTAGTGCTTACACAAGCAGAAGTTTAAAGAAGAATAACTAACGAAGCAAATTGTTGTTGTTTACATCAAGTTGTGAACAGTGAACACAGAATTGTGCGAACAATAAAGAATTTTAATTAAAACTAAACACAAATTTATTTTCATTTTATTTGCAATCAACGAACACGTTTATAAAAAGGGTAAAAACGTAACAGTATCAGAAACAAAATTTCATTTTATGATGAAAAATTTAAATTCTACTTATGTATTGCAACGGCAAGAATCAATCAAAACATCTTCCACAAAGAAAAAAAAACTATTTATTCTTTTTGTTATTTAAGTATAGAATGACACTTCTTTTGACTTTTGAAAAATGTATCGCTCATCAATCAAATTTGTAAACAACACCAAACACTGTCTACCTGCCTTCTGACTTTTAAAGAAATTTTAAACTTTTCTTTTCATTTTTCTTTGAAAAGTGCAAGAAAATGCAAAACGTCGCCCAGCATGAAGAGAAGGAAATTTAGGAAGAGAAAATAATAAAAAAACCAAGGAATCAACAAAAGTTTTCATTTATTCTTAAGCAATTTTCTCAAGTCGTTTAAAATTGAAAAACAATATGACATAAAAAAACAACAACGACAACAACAATAAAAAAAAATTAAAATAAAACATAAAGTTGGACCAAGAAAAAAAAGAAGAATATTTCCCAGACACCACAGCAAATGTGATGCAATTTAAAACATGACAAGACAAAAATACAACACAACGGCAACATTAAAAAAAAGAAAATAAAAATAAAAAACAGAATAAAAATATTTAAAAAAATAAAAAACTTACAAGAAAATTTAAATAATAAAACAAACACACATACAAACACACTCATGACGAAATACATGAACTATACAGTGGGCCACAAAAATCGACATTCATTTGCGTCCAGTACAGTGAAAAGAACGATATACCGTATGTTAACATAAATAACATAATTGGTCATTACAACTCTTTAGTTAGGATAACGACCTAAATTCGCATACCACTGATGTTGTACGTGTTAATTTTTATACATTCGTGGCGGGACTTACAGTTAAAAGTCGATCCCGAACGACAGATATTTGAGAAGCTTTTCATGACAATTTTACTTTCTCTCAGAGTTTTTACCAGAAATCTGCTGAGAGGACACCGCCGAACAATTATTTGTTCATTTTTGATATCTGGCCTGAGGTTTGAACCGAGGCCTCACGTCTAATAAGCCAACACACTACCTACTAGACTACGGCAACTTCAGCGAACTTAAACACAAGGTATTTAAAATCGCCATCATATCCCATGAAGCACTAAAACAAGACACCAAGAAAGTTCTACGCTTACGACAAATTATAAAAAATTCTGGGCCTCTAATAATAAGGTAGATAGGTAGGTAGGTCGAGGAGAGGATACCAACCAGAGATCAGCAATGAGTATTCAAAAAGATGAGTAAAATCAATTCATACTCATAATTTCTTATACTTATATGCATTCATACTTATTTTAATATCATGGAACCTCCTCTACTCATATACAAAATTTGAAGTACTCATCATATTCATGCTTAACAACACGTATGATGTTGTTGTTGATTTCGACTCTCCATAACTCAACATATACACGAAGCACAAAATAAGTATGAATCGCATACGAACACTAAAATACTCACTAGAAGGTTCTGTGTTTGCTCTGCTTGCTGGTCTGTATTTTTTGCTTATGTGACTCGATTCATTTATAAGCATTTATCTAAAGTTATGAATCTAAATGAGTAGGGTTATGAATCAAACATATTTCGAATGGTATGAGTTTGATGTCAACGTTGTACGCATACTCATTGCAACCTGTACTTATAAATCAACGTTGTAGTGAGTATGAATGAATCAGAGTACATAGTTAAATTTCAATATTGTTGACGCACTTATACTCATAATTTCATGAGTGCTTCTGAGTAGCGAAAAAACGATTCATTGCTGATCTCCGGTAGGTACGTTGAGGGAGAGGACACTAACCAACTATATCATGGCTATTGACATATACCCAAGCCACAATGTAGGCTTGTAGTGCGCTCACCGCCTTACTTTCTATAGAATGTCTGTATATCATACAAACATCCTCAACTTCTTCTAGTCCACTGCTCTGAGTGTCATCTCGAGCGTACAGGAGTTATGTATCGTCATGCGTAACATAATTCATAAATAACTATCAGATGCGTTGTCAAATTCAAATTCCGCTAACAGCAAGCCGGCTGCCACACCAATAAATTTGGTATCGACCACATTATTAGCCTCAAATGGCGCTCGTCCAAGGACTTGGAGAATTTAAATCAAAAACTATCATATTGAAGTGCTCATTATTTATAAAATAAATTCATTGAATTCTCTTTTTTTAATTGTAATTCAAGCTTTCTCCCTATAAATGTGCTAATCGCTCAGATAATAATCACAATTTTACTTTTGTACACCACTGCCATACAAATATGTACAGAGAATACCGAGCGCAAACAGCCAAAGAGAGCAAGAGAAACAGAATGAATGAAAAAAGGGTTGGGAAGAAGTGTGAGTTTCGTGTAGAAATTCCGAAATATCACTTTAAATGAAAGCATCACATGTGCTAATGTTGTTGTTGTTGTTGCTGTTATTGCTGTTCTTACCATTTGATGTGAGAAGCATGTGAAATGAAATAATTTATTAAACACAACAACAACACTAACACTTATCGTTATTTATGCAACATAAATATGTGCTTGCGATGACAATAACACCACAGCCCGAATAACGACAATGACAACAACAAGAGCAACACAAACCACAACAAATATTTAAATTTCATACACAAACGAAATGAAATGCTCACTCTCAAGTAACAAAATTAAATTTATTTTAAAATGCAACAAAAGAGAAAACAGAATATAGAGAAAGAAAAACTGATAAGAGAGCAACAAACGGTAGAGTGATGAATACAAAAAGCTCCTGATTAATATGTGTGTGTGTGTGTGTTTAAATTGTCTTAGGTGTCTCAGACTACTACACTGCAAACAACTGCAAATTTATTTCGAATTAAACATTTGCATTGTAATGCAAGCACAGTGGCACAATATTAGACAAATTAGGACAAAAAGGTAGACATGGACAATCTGGCGAGAAAAGGTAAATAGATTCTGCCGCATATAACATGAAAAATTTATTCAGCGTAGCATACTGCTGCTTCAGTCAAAATTTTTATAATGCATCTTATGCAGTATTTTTGATAAAAAAAATTAACATTTTTATTCATTGTTCACCTGCGCTACCCACTGTACTATGTATGCGGCATTAGTAAATAAACGGAGAATATTTTTATGCAAATACAAGAACTCTATTTAAAGGTACACATTTCGAATTCTTTTGCTTTAAAAATAGTTTCTTAATGAACTCTGATTGGAATCGAAAAATAGATTTTGTTGAGGTGGTAAAAAAGGGGAAAAAATTAATTGAAATATGATCCGGAGCAATCAAATGAAGTACTAAGTATGTACAAGTGTACCACTACACTTTGCAACTTTTCACGTCCTCATCGTTTGCGAAACGTGAATAAATAAATGACTGCCGTGTATATGCGGTATCAGTCTCTGTGGATCAATATGTAACTTTTTTATAAATAGGGCACACACCCTAAAAGTGTTAAACAGACAGATGCACGAGGAAATGCTTGTTTAAATTTAATCCTTCTGGAATCTCTATTAATAATACTTAAATGTGAATAGAACTGTTTTGTATACAGACACTGGTTCAAAACCTATATTTTCCGAAATGGCCACTGATCTTGTAGAGAATTTTCATATGTTTTTGACCAAAAATCCATTTTTTTTAAACATTAATTTTCTCCAAAATCTCATAATTCTCATAATTATTCCAACTCTACCACCACAACGGTTCGAAAGAGGACACTCTGACCTACTATTTGCTTATATATACAAACCATTTTTCGTACATTTCAAAATGGCCACTGATCTTCTAGAAATCTAGTAATGTTTGAACACAAAAAAGATAATTTTTTTAAGAGATTTCGTTTAAGTTTTGAAATTATGATATTCCATTAGCAGCAGTACATAGAAGGAACTCTTAAGTACAATTTAGACCTGTTGGGATATATACTTCCGAACCCAATGTCCTATAAACATGTAAAAAGTTGTACAACTAAAAATTGTTGCCTTTGTAAAACAGTTAACAGTAGTAAGTTAATAGTAAACAGAGATCATCAATGTATCGTTTTTTCGCTACTCATAAGCACTTACGAAATTTGGAATATAAGTACGTCAACAATATTGAAATTTAACTATGTACTCTGATTCATTCGTACTCACTACAACGTTAATTTATAAGTACAGGTTGCAATGAGTATGCGTACAACATTGACATCGAACTCATACCATTTAAAATATGTTTGATTCATAAACCAACTCATTTAGATTCATAACTTTAGAAAAATACTTATAATACTTATAAATGAGTATCGAGTGACTCGACAACAAAAGAAAACAGACACATAAGCAAAAAAGACAGAGCAGCAAGCAGAGCAAACACAACCATTTAGTGAGCATTTTAGTGTTCGTACGCGAATCATACTTATTTTGTGTTTCGTGTATATGTTGAGTTATGGAGAGTCGAAACAACAACATCATACGTGTTGTTAAGTATAAATATGATGAGTAATTCAAACTTTGATTATGAGTAGAGGTTCTACGATATTAAAATAAGTATGAATGCGTATAAGTTTTAGAAATTATGAGTATGATTCGATTCCACTAATTTTTTTGAATACTCATTGCTGATCTCTAACAGCAAATTTTGCTGTTAATTTTGCTCTGTTAATACCAAAAGTGGCACTGCTAAAAATGTAGGTTTGTGTCTTTGGTTTCTTTTTTAAAATCGAATTTATCTTCACATGCGTTATACTACTATGTTCAGATATGCACTTTTATTTAGTCAATATTCGGCTTATTGAGTACAATATTTTAAGTGTTCAGGCATAATAATATACGCAGTTCAGCTGCTTATTCAATATTCATTTGATAACTGGTAAACAAAACAGCTGGTTGCTTTTTTTTTTTTTTTTGTTTGTTGTTGTTGATATTTGACAACTCAAAAAGTGTTCGGTTCATTACAATATGCTCACTGAACATATTTCTGACAGCGCTGGATCTTAAGTTTTACTTTATATTATAACAATTTTAAGTCGCCGTAGTCTAGTAGGTATTGTGTTGGCTTATTAGACGTAAAGCCAGGGTTCGAGCTCCAGGCCAGACATCAAGACAAAATACAAAAAGTATTTTTTTCGGCGACTTCCTCTCAGCAGATTTCTGGCAAAAACTCTGAGAGTAAATAAAATTGCCATGAAAAAGTTTCTCAAAAAAATCTGTCGTTCGGAGTCGACTTTAAACTGTAGGTCCCTCTACTCATGTATAAAATTAACACACACAACATAAGTGGTGTGAGAAACTAGTACGTTGTACAATGGGTCAATTCGATCTCCGGGTACTGTACATGTCTTAATTGACAAGTACACGTCCTCTAACCTAACCTCACCTAACCTAACAATTTACGTATTTATTGCGCAATAATTAATTAAAACTTTATATGAAATATTGAGCTCAATAATGGCGTTTATTGAGATTTACGCAATAATGGTGCATATCTGAACACCTGAACATTATATTAGCTAATAGCGTAATTATTTCGTAATTATTAGTAAATGCTTTCGAACTTTCCGTATTAAGGCATAATTGGACTTATAATATACGGAAGAATTCCGTGCTTTAAAAAACCACATTTTTAAGGCACGTGAGTAAGATTTGAAATATTTTAAATAATCAAACATTACATTCTTCTATCAATTTAGAAAGCAGCTAGAGCTAAATATACAGTGTTAGTTTTTTAAATTTAGAACTGATCTATTTTGATTAACATGTCAATGAGACGAAATGCCTCTCACACTTCCATCCCAAAAAAAAAACAGGGACAATGATATGCAGGGACATTGATACTATTCGGTGCTCATTGACAAATACCACAGCACGTCATTATCACAATTATCGACAAAGCAAAGCATCATTATTGTCTTAAACAGACTCATCATCGAAATAACCAATTTTATTTTGAAAAATACCGTGTGTGTATTGTTGTTTAGAAATAAATGACGAAATCGAAACAAAACTTGGCAACGAATTTCTATTGAGAGGAAATGATTTATTTCGGTACTTTTCTTTTTTTTAATCGATTCGTTTGTTTTATATTTTTTTTTTATTTTGTAATGAAACGGAAATAGAACTTTTTTTAAGAAAAAATTTCAAAGTAAATACATACGCACACAACAATATGGTCATTGAGATTTGTTTTGACTGACTGACTGACAGACTATGGGATTGACTGTTAGTTTGTTGCAAATCAAATGTACAAAATCAATGGGTCAATGTGACTGTTTTGCCCACAGAGATACGAGAACGAAAAACAAATTCAAATTCAAAATCCATTTCGTTCGAAAAATCCACTTGATCGTTCACTTGATTTTCAAAATTCGATACAAAATATTCAGAAAAGAAAAATTCACATGCTAATGAGGAATTTTACTTTTTTTTTTGGTTTTTTAATTTCAACTTGCGTCAAATGCCAATAAGGTGGTGCACTATAATCGAATAAAACGGCATGGATAATATAAATATTTCATTGGCAAGAAACTAAGAAAAAATAACGAAATTATGGTTTGAAAACGGACGAAAGAGTGCAACACAGAAAACGCGATTTTCGAGAACAAATCACTCTCCTTTAAGCATAATCCTTGAAGTAACAATAAGACAATGAAACAATTAGCAGAGCTGGATAGCCTGCGGCACTCTTGTCCTCTCCTAGACTCGCCCGAGAAACCACAAACATAGTAGTTTTCAATATTAGGAACATCAGATGGAGTGAAGAGTTTCTTACACCATTTTAAATATCCGAGGCACTTCCATGCTTCTTACGATACATGAAACATATGCTCGTTCCATAGAAAATCACTTTGAATTTATATGCCCGTGCTTAATAAGTGGAGGCCACATTGGAGGATATTCTAATATACCACTCTCTCATCTTCAGAAAAAAAGAAGAAGGGACTATAACAAGTAGTTTCACAAGCTTTTATTGAGACACACTTTCATTTGATAAAATTATTCGTCATGGACGTGAACAGCTGATAATCATTTGATGAATATGTGTAATTTAGAGTTATGTGCTGGTTAGCCAAACGTATAAAACGTAAAAACGTAACGTACGTTGCTGTAATAACGTTTATAACTATAGACCACGTTAAAAACGGGACATCTGTCAACGAAGTCCTGACCTAGAGTTATGCACTGGTTAGTCAAGCGTAGAAAACGTAAAAACGTAACGTACGTTGCTGTAATAACGTTTATAACTATAGACCACATTAAAAACGGGACATCTGTCAACGAAGAATGTAAATAAAAACGAAACAAAACACAAAGCAAAACACTCATTTAGCGTAATAGAATACAACGCCTCTCCTACTGACTAAAGCCGGACTATTGTGGAGTTAGGATCTCATACAACAAAACCTTCCGGAGCATCAAATTCGGACTGGATGTGTCTAACAGAATGGACTACAGTTTAAGGTTAACTGTCTCAGCCGACATGTGGAACAGGAGAATATAATTAATGACTTCCTTTGCAGTCGTCTAGCTCTTAAAAGCCACCGCTGTGCCATCTTTTACCATAGGTTTTTATACAACATATCTGATATCCCTGATCATGAATCCAGAAATGCACCACGCACGGTAGGAAAAAGCTGAAGGCTAAGATCTGTATTACTTGGATCATTAAAAACTTAAATCCAACTAGGGGTCATTATTGCAACTTGCCGTTCACTAGAGGATTTCAACGTGTATATAATTTGTTTTTTATTATTATAAATAGACAATAAGGTAGAAGTAGGCGTTAAGCTAAAGGGAAGATCATCCTGCCTGTAACTTTAAAGATAAGTTTATGTGTGAACTTGCCATACACATATATTATTTTCAATATGGCAACTTCAAATATAAACAAAATTAACAAATACCACCAAAAAAGAAGCCCGTTATTGCCACTGCTTTAAAAAAACTTCTTTAATTTGGCAAATGCTATCGACATAGCTCCGGCACTGCCATATTTTTGAAAAATTTTATCTGTAAGTTGTAATAACAAAAACTTTCCAGTTCCCTTTAACTAAAGGTACCTTTAACTAACCCCAAGTTTAACGGCAAGTTGTAATAATGACCCATAGGGCCACTGTGTTTAAAAAAACTTGTTTAATTTGGCAAATGCCATCGACATACATACATGCTCCGACACTGCCATATTTCTGAAAAAGTTAACTTTATTTTATCTGTAGGTTGTAATAACGAAAAGAAATTAAAGTTGACTTTAAAGTTCACTTTAGCTAAAGTTACCTTTAACTAAAGCCAACTTTAACGGCAAGTTGTAATAATGGCCTTAAATGTTTAAGTTTCATGGAACTATCAAACCATAATGTAGCGTGTACACAGTCTCATCATCTGTACGGGCATGGCCAGTCAAATAACTCATCATCTAAATGGATTGTTTTTGTTTTTGTTTTTTGGTTTTTTTCATTCGATTTAAAAGCTATTTCATGGTAAATCGACGAAAATAAATGGAATAAATTTTCAATTGATGGCTGCTAACAATAAGGCCAATATACATATGTATGTATGTATGTATGAAAATATTTTTCTTTCACTAAAATAATTCACTTTTATTTCCAAACAACAATAACAAATAAAATATTATTTTTTACTCCATGCCATCATCATCGATGATAAATAAATGGTACTCAAGTCATTTGTGTTTTCCAATGAAATGCATGTCAATGCGGCGTTAATTGTTGCAACTAAATATTGTTCAAATGCAAACAAAGAAATACACGCATACACATACACTCAAACACACATGATTTCCAATGATTTGAAAACAAATATGCCTGTTGCAAGCAAGCGTAAGCATGTATGTACATATGCTTGAGAATCAAATCCTAAATGCTGCAAATACACTTACAATTTAATAGTTTAGAAATGTTACACAAATATTTAAAGGTGTGTGTATGTGAGTGTTTGTTAGTAGTACGTGTGCGTGTATGCAATGGAATGCTGGAACATAATTATGTGTTACTAACACACAGTGAGTGAGGGTGTTTGTACAAACACATGAACACTTTTTTGGCCTTTTTTTTGTTTGTTGTTGACTGACAAACTGATCTCTTTTTTAATTTCATTACACATACACATACAAGTACACATACACCTACACAGAGACAACAAAGACTGCCTTTAAGCTTTTACAGTCGTGTGTTTGAGGAGTGCAACATGTTGCCACATTTTTGTATTTTTTTACTGTTCTTGCTGCTGCTGCTGCTGTTGAAATCTTGAATGAGAACATATTGTTTTTGTGTTCAATAAATTGATGTTACTGGGTTATGGATCCGAGAACAATGAACAAATATTGTTTTTGTTCTTCATTAAAAGTCAAATGCAAAAAACTTTTTCCATTTTTTTTTCTTCTTTCTTTATTTCGGTTTCATGCCACATACAAACAAGCATTCCCTGCGCCTCCAACACACTTTTTAATGCAAGAACATAAGTTAAATGAACCAAAAGCTGGTGTAGTATGTACATATTTAATGAAATCGTTAGAAAATGTGAAGAAAAATGGAAACTCCAGGGCGAATTATAACTAACAGGCTTGGGTTAAATGATTCTCTTCATTCTGGGAAGCAAAAGATTGACAAAAAAAAAACAAAAGCAGTTTGGACCTTTCCATTCAATGTTCAGATCTTATCTCCACGTTAATGTGCCTTTTGCCTTTTTGGTACTATTATTGGTGTCGTGGGAGGCTTTAACAAACTGCATAAGATGTTCTCCTCAAACATTTCTTAGCGGTGATTAACTCAATCATGAATTTCTTATCCTGATTATTCAAATGTCATCCTCCAAAAAGAAAAAGAAATTGAGACCCCCACGAAAACATTTTTTTTAAACTGAACCCCTCTGTTCCTACTTTGACAGAACATATACAGAGGATATTTAGCTTGGCATCTGTGTATGTGTGATATGCGTGAAGCACATTTTTCATTAGTGGGGTGACCGTAGTCTAGTGAGTAGCGTATTTTTATACTAAGCAAGAGCTCCAGAGTTCAAACCTTAGCTCTGACATCTTCTCTCAACAAACGCTTTTGAAATCTGACGTTGAATTGTACCTCCTGCCAGTTGTGGATGAAATTACGAAACCCAACAAGGCTGGTGTGCGAAACTACGTTGCAATCCTGGATAAAATATTGTGATGCTCACTCATAATAAATATTTTTACTCTGCCCACAATGCTGTACAGAACGACATTAAATATTAGTGGTGATAACTTGGAAAGCCGTCTGGGAACCTTCCTTTTCATGTGACCGTTTCAATTAGTTGGTGACAATGTAAGACATTTCACCGTAGTCTAGTAGGTAGTGTGTTGACTTGTTAGACCCTCCCTCTACTCATGGATACAAATAATGTACACAACATGAGTGGTGTGAGAAACTAGATCGTAATGCTGAATGTTTGTAATGACCAATTGTATGAGTGTTTTTAAGCTTTTAAAAAATACTTAAAGTTGTGTTTTAACTCATCTAATTTTTTTTTATACTGCCAATAATGTTGAACTAAGTCGAAAATCTGGTGTTCGAAAAAATAAGAACAAATATACATATTGGTCCCACTTACATTCCTCACATGTGAAAAAAAGTCTAAAGTTTTGTTACAAATATAATTGTTGAGATGCCTTTGATCATTTTTTGTGCAGAATATTGACTTATTTTGGTGAAAAATTCTTCTAAAATGAAAAAAAAGCAAGCATTGCTCTATCGAACAACGTAAGATAATAAAAAAAAATTGCTCAGCGAAGGGAAATGTGTGCTTTCATAAGGGAACAGCTTGGAAGATCGAAAGTCGCGGTAGGCGCAGGAAAACTAACAAAAGGCACAATAATGCGACCACACGGATCGTTAAAAAGCACCCCTCTATAACGTCTTGACAGATTAGAAACGAATTAAACGTCCCAATTGCTACAACGACGATAAGAAAACGTACGCAGTCCTAGAAAAGTATCATTGTTGGAAAAAATACATCTAAAGAACGGACTTCTGTTTGCCAAAAAGTTTATCAATGAGCCTGACACTGTTTGGCGTAATATCTTATGGACCGATGAAACAAAAGTAGTCCAATTCTACCACGGCAAAGATAAATAGTACGTTAGACGCCCTCCTAATCAAGAATTCAACGACAAGTACACTATAAAAGCTACAAATCATGGCGGTTTCAGGCTCATACTATGGGGGTGCTTTGGGTAGAACGGCGCTGGATCTCTAGTTCAAATCGCTGGGAGGATGGATGCCACCTATTACATTCAAAATATTTTAGAAGCCGTAATGTTGCCTTACGATGAAGAGTAAATGCCTTTGCGATGGGTCTTTCAGCAAGACAACGACCCGAAGCATACCTCAAAGAAAGCAAAGCGTTGGTTCCAGGACAATAATATCCATGTTATGGATTGGCTGGCACAATCGCTGGACCTAAATCCAATTGAACATCTTTGGATTGATGTAAAGATAGGTGTTAGAAATGCAAGGCCCAAAAATATGGAGAAACTTTGATTTGTAGCGAAGAATACACGGGAAAATATTCTACTCCACAGATGTCAGACTTTGATAGCTTCTATGAGGTCCAGATGTGCCGAAGTAATCATTAATCGTGGAGGAGCTACTTCATATTAACTACTTACAAACAAATAATACTAATCTGTAAATTTAATAAACATTAAAACTGAAATTATTACCAATTTTCCAATTTGTTCTTATTTTTTCGAACACCTGATTTTCGACTTAGTTCAACATTATTGGCAGTATAAAAAAAAATTAGATGAGTTAAAACATAACTTTAAATATTTTTAAAAAGCTAAAGATGTCTACAATAAAAATAATAAAAAGCCATATTTTGAAATCTTTCTCAAAAATTTTTTTAAAACGAAATTTTGTTTCGCTTTGGATGTTCTTATTATTTCGAACACGTCTGTAACTGCGTCAATAATATTGAACTTTAACTCTGTACTCTGATTCATTCTTACTGATTACAACGTTGATCTATAAGTACAGGTTGCAATGAGTATGCGTACAACGTTGACATCAAACTCATACCATTCGAGGGACTCGAATCATTCATCAAAATTCACAGTCTTACTTGTAAGGCATTTACAACAAAAGTAAAATGACACATAAGCAAAAAAGACAGAGCAGCAAGCAGAGTACTTTAGTGTTCATACGCGATTCATACTTATTTTGTGATTCGAGTATATGTTGAGTTATGGAGAGTCGAAATCAACAACATCATACGTATTGTTAAGTATGAATATGATGATGAGTACTTCAAACTGTGAACATGAGTAGAGGGGTTCCATGATATTAAAATAAGTATGAATGCGTATAAGTATCAGAAATTATGAGTATGATTCGATTCTACTCATCTTTTTGAATACTCTTTGCTGATCTCTGATCCGTATATAGTTGTGGACATTAGCATGTATGAAATAAAAGCATCAATCATTCATTTATACTCCGAAAGAGCTCTTTAATTTGAAAAAACTAAAAAATTCGTATATTTCTGTGATAGGCCTGCTATCAACATAACAAAATAAGAAAACAGAAATTTAATATCAACAAATTACAATTGAATGCAGAGATAGTTGATTATAAACATTTATCCCAATGCCATTATAGATCATTCGAGGTCTATTTAGCGGATTAAGTATACAATTTTTCGTTTTTCATTCATTGCAATGCATTTAAATGTTTACATTCATATATTTATTGCATTAAGTAGGTATAAACAAATTGTTTAAATTATTTTCACTTCAATATATTTACATATGCACTGAATAATTAAATTTTTAATTATTTTTCTTTATTGCTTCCCACACGATTAATTACAAATTTAACACACAAACACTCTGTACAATTTTTGGCTCAAATAAAATATAAATGTTTTACAATTGTCTACCAGAGTTTTCATTCATAAAATTTTTTTTTCAAATTCATTTAAATTTTTAACAAAATCTAGCCGCTTGAAAGTAAATATACTTTGGAATTTCGATACAAATCGTTTATGATAACGAAACACTTTTCTTTCTAAATTAATTTCAGTTTTTCCTTAGATTTTAAACTTTCGTTTTCAATTTCCATTTTTTTTTTTTAAGAATTTTTTGTTTGTTTGTTTTTTTTTTTAATTTTCTTGCTTTTAAACAATTAATGTTTTGTGTATGCAAAAACGAATACGGAAAAGAAAAAAAAGAAATGAAGAAATTTTTGAAAGGAAAAAAAACGTTTTAAATTCAACCGTCACCGTCGACCAACTAAAAAAATTGCACTCATTTAGAAAATGAAAACAGCAGAACATCACATCATAAACAAAACTAGAAACAGCAACAGCAACAGTAGCAACTCTCTAGCAACAGTAGCATTAATTTATTAAATTCTCTCTCACACTCTCTCTTTCTCTTTCAAAAGATCATCATCATAATGAACTGTGCTGAGATCGAAAGCATCACAAAGAGTTTTGCTAAAATTAAGAAAACGCTCATTTAATTACAATATAAACATACACACACCAACACAGACTTATACACTTACAAAATTAAATTCCTATTTAGAATGGAGATTTGTTGTTCTTTTCTCCACAATTTGTTGTGTTATAAGTAGTGTTGGTTGCTGGGTTTGCTGTTTGTTGAGTTGTTGTTAAAATTTTTGGCAAATTGCCCACACAGTTTAATTTAAGGAAAACAAAAACGAAAAGGAAACAATAATTGGTGATAAATTATACACAAATTCTCTTGCTTTTAAATCTCTCGCTCTCTCTCTCTCTGTTTGTCTCTAATTTATTTACTCTCTTTAACATTCTAACGGTTTAGTAAAGAAAAGTATTGAAAATATTTGCATGGAAATTAACACGAAATCGAAGATTTGTTTTGAATATTTTGTTTTAGGCAAGTAAAGTAAAGAAATAAAAAAAAAATAATTTGTGATAAATATAGTCTCCCTCTCTGTATTTTTAGACTTTTAATTATTCTATTCAGCATAGTGAAGAAGTATTTAAAATATTTGCAAGAAAAAAAGAAGAGAAAACGAAATGAGAAATTTGCTTCTTTGTTTTGTTTTGTTTTGTTTTGATTATGATTGGGTATGTGAATATTAACCCTTTAGTGAGCCGTACTTTTAGTGTTTTGTTCAGAACAGAGATCAGCAATGAATCGTTTTTTCGTTACTCATATGCACTCATGAAATTTTTGAATATAAGTGAGTCAACAATATTGAAATTTAACTATGTACTCTGATTCATTCGTACTCACTACAACGTTGTATTATAAATACAGGTTGCAATGAGTACGAGTACAACGTTCACATCAAACTCATACCATTCGAAATATGTTTGATTCATAAGCCTACTCATTTAGATTCATAACTTTAGAAGAATACTTATAATATGTACTTATAAATGATTCGAATGACTTGAATCATTCGACTAAATTTACAGTCTTAGTTGTTGTTGCATTTACAAAAAAAAAGAAAAAAAGACACATAAGCAAAAAAGACAGAGCAGTACACAGAGCAAACACACAACCTTCTAGTAAGGATTTCAGTGTTCGTACGCGATTCATATTTATTTTATGCTTCGTTTATACGTTGAGTTATGGAGAGTCGGAATCAATCATACGTGAATATGGTGAGTACTTCAAACTTTGAATATGAGTAGAGGTTCCATGATATTAAAATAAGTATGAATGCGTATAAGTATCAGAAATTATGAGTATGATTCGATTCTACTCAACTTTTTGAATACTCATTGCTGATCTCTGGTTCAGAAACAAACATGCTGAGAGTTGTTGCCATTTAATTTTAATCAAATAAAAATTTCTATTCGTTGAGGCTATCGTTCCTTTTTGTAAAGAAATGTGACACGCGAGTTTTTATTTTTCTGAAGCAAAAATTTCTTCCACAAATCATTCGCTATTGCAAAAAAAACGGGATATAGACCTTTAAACAGATTCATTTATTTTAAAACATTTTAAATTATTAAATGCAATCAGATAGTTGATAATGCATGCATACATAATTGGTATTACAACCCTTTAGTCAGGATTATGACCTAGCTTCTTACACCACTTATGTTGTATGTGTTAATTTGATACAACAGTGGCGGGAGCTACAGTTTAAAGTCGAATCCAAACGACAGATTTTTGAGAAACTCTTCATGGCAATTTTTTTCCTCGCAGAGTTTTTGCAAGAAATCTGCTGAGAGGAAGACGCCTAAGAAATATTTTTTTCATATTTTCGTTTTGATGTCTGAGCTGGGGTTTGAACCGTTGCCTTACGTCTAATAAGCCGACACACTACCTACTAGACTAAGGCGACTTCGCGGTTCGAGTTTATCTGCAGTGTCATTTTCCCAACAGTACAGCCTTATATTTCACCAAGAAATTTGCGACGGCATGCATAGTTTGATTTAAAAATCATGTTAAAATTAAAAACAATGTATCTAAACCGTTTGAGGGTTAATGAAGTGTCAGTGCGCACTCTGTTATGGAGAACAAGAAAGCAAAAGTGTAACGTGATGTGATGTGATAAGTTTAAAAAACGCATACAGTTCCATGTATTGTATTCAATTCAATAAGAATGTACGTATGTATGTACACATGTATGTATATGAGGAACAAGCATAATTAATTGTTTATTCTTTCTAGTGGCTGCTAACGAAGTGTCAGGAAATCATTTGGGTGATGGAAAAGAATTGTGTTACTCAAGATCTTTTAAGCCGTTAAGTAGTAATGGGACGGCAGAGGGAAAAACGACACTCACACTTTTGGAAATTGTTTATTTATTTAAAATTAAAGATACTTTGTGGAACAAAAGCGTTCAAAATATAAATCACAATGGAAAAACAAATCCGATTAGTTAAGTGTTAAAGATTTATGAACTTTAAAAAATATTTTTTTTTTTTTTTACGAAATTAACGCATACCCATAATAATTAGTTGCTTGGTGTCAGAAATGATGACACAATTAAACAAAATTCCTAAAAATATATATGAAGAAGTAGTCGTCATAACTGCGTACATATGAAAAACGATCCACCATATTTAATTCTTTATAGGGCACACTCACACACGCACGCAACAAAAAGAAAATTGAAAATATTAATGAAACTGACACAGAACAGAATCACTTAAAATAAAAGACTTCCCCCTTCATTTTTAGCAATTAATAAAACAAAGCAAAAAAACAATAACAACTCAAGGGGACAATGATCTGTTGTTGTATAGTGCCTGGCATTTTTATGATAAATTGAAGCATCTAAACTTAAAACAAAAACAAACAAAAGAGCAATAGTTTTAACCCAAAACGAATCACAAATCACAGAATACATTAGGTATACAGTAGCGCCATCTTTTGCAAATTTTTAAAACTTAATTTCGAAATAAAAACAGAGAAAAAGCTGTCTTTATAAAATAAAAAGCTAAACTGCTGTGCAAAGCATGAAAGCTTTACTGCAGGTATGTCCATGTCATGACACAATTTGTGCAGAGAGAACTCATACATATTCTTACTCTCTTTCAGTTAGCTGCCTCTCAGCAAGCAAGTTCTCACGTAGTACATGTATTTTTTTTATTTCAAATTAAAAAACTTTTTTAATCTTCAAATTTCATTCAAAAGAAGTTTAAAAATTAAACGGGTGTTTTTATAGTGTTATTCTGTGGTTGGACATTTTTCAAATACTCTCCTCCATGTTCTATAGTTGGGAACTTTTTAAATACCTTTAAAATTGCTTTACTTTTGGAACACCACTGCTTTACTGTTGTTTAAGAAAAACAAAATTGAGAGCCATAGTCTTGTATGCTCTCTGAGAATATATTTTTTGTTTACATTGTATTTGCAGAAATGTAAACAAACTTTTAACAGTTTCTTAAGAAATGAAAAAAAATCATTAAAGCGCAGCACCTATACAATAACAATTTTGTTTTTGTTACAGAGAAGAAAAAAACAAACACACGCACACACAAATACTCTTTATAAGAAAAGCTGACAGCATGAACAAGACTGAGAGAGAGGAGTAAGATTTTTGATAACAATACAAGGAAAAACTGCATTATGCCGGTATTTGAAAAGAAAAAAAGAAGCAAAAATAAAAACAACAAATAGAGAAGAAGAATAATATTTACAGCCAAGGAAAACAACAATGATAGCAAATAAAAATGAATTTGTATAAAAATAAAGTGCAATCAATAGAATAAATATTTATGTATGTATGAATGTGTGTGCGTATGTGTACACAAATATAAAAGAATAAGCAAAGCAAACATTTTATGAATTAAAAATTGAATGCACATGTACTATACTAAAAAGAGAGTGCATGTTGTACACACACATATATTACATGCATACATAAATATGTAAGCAAGTTTTTTTAGTTTTATAAGTATAGACACTGATTGATTTTTTCAGACTCGCTCACACACACAAACAACCATATCCACAATGGATATGTAAACAAATGTAAAGAGAAATAATATAAACAAAGGGTTGGAAGAAAAGGAACAACAGAAAATTATTATTTAAAAAAAAAAATGAAAACGATAACAAATTTAAACAAAACAGTCTGCTGTTGTTGTTGTTGTTATTTTGTTCATTTTGTTTTTCTAAACAGTAAACAAGCAAGCAAACAAAAAATAACAATGCAAATACCAATGCACATAATAAACTTCAATTAGATTGCACGCAGTCAAGCAAACGGTAGATAGGCATGTGTAAATGACAACGAAAAATCAATAGGAATCTATGCAATGTATGTACATACACACATACGATACATATATTTGATGAATGTGAATCCATTATTTGGTATCAATTTGTTTGGAAATATTTACCATAAGCTTTGGCATTTATTTTAACAACTATACTGTATACATACATACATATGTATGTATATTGTATAAATTTTCTAAAATGCTTTGAAATAAAACCTAATATTTTTAGTTTAATTGTTTACTTAACACCAGGCAGCAATGGTCGAAATAAAACTATAATTTGTAGTAAACGGTTAGTTTAGAGGACGTGTACTTGTCAATTTACACAAGTACAGTACCCGGAGGTCGATTTGACCCATTGTACTAGTAAACGGTTACCCGGTTATTGTGATTAACCGGTTAACTGTAAAATAAAAATTTAATTTTTGATTATTTTGAATAAAAATTGTGTAAATAAAGTTACTAACAATGTAAAGATATTTAAAAACAAATTTTAAACGTTAAGTTTCATGTGGAGAAAAAAGTAAAGAAATTTTCGTAGTTTGGCAGATTTACGAATTGTTCCAAAGTATTTTTGTATGTCTTACTGCAGTGGTTCTGCCAACTTTCTCAGCTGCCCCAACACTGAAAGGCATTAGGTTATGCAAGTTTATGGAATGTAGTACTCTGGCTCTATACATTAGCTTCTTCATTTCCAATAACTTCATATTGACTTGGAAGCCCTATTATGCTTAAGAAAGTTATTAAGAAAGGGGATTTAAAGTGAACTACCCCCACCTCCTCCTCAGTTAAAGTTTACAACGGGCAGAAGTGATCAATAAAACAAGGTGTTGTGCTCCATTCTGATAATGCCCGACTACACATATCTTTTGTAACCCGGCCGAAACTAAAAGAACCTAACTGGTAAGCTGCCATGTAGACCAGGCCTTGCCCCTTCAGATTATTATTTATTTACAAAGGTTTACAACAAAAATAAATTCACTTTGATCAAAATATAAGAAACAATTTAGTAAAAACGATTAATACTCAAACAGTTCACTGTCAAAAAACTTTTTTCACAAATTTATTTTAATTTCATTACATAATTAACATTATATAAGAATTATTCTTTAGTACTTGGCATAACCATCCTTTGCGGTTGCCATACATTGCCATAATGTCTTCATTGAGTGGATTAGCTCCTGCAAGTCATAGTGATCTGGTATATTCTGCCACTCTTCCAGCAGCTTTTAGAGCTGCCATATTTCGTTTGTCGTTTAGATATCCTTTCTTTTAAATAAACCCACAAATTTTTAATGGGATTTAAATCCGGACTTGGGACAGGAGTGTCTATGACTTTGCCGCAGTTATATAGTAGCCACATTCTTATCATGTACGACCTATGTTTGGGGTCATTATCTTGAAAAAATTTAAATCTTGATTTATTTCCCTGCATGACGCCGAATTGATTAGCGCTTCTTTTTAAATTTGTCTTTAAAATGTTCAAATATTGTTGCGCATTCATTGTTGTATCTATTAAGGCAAAATCTCCTACTCCCTTACTTGAGATACAACCCCAAATCATGATCAAAAATTTTTACAAATTTTAGTTGGTATTATATTTCGGTTTTCTAACGCTGTAAACGGCTTCTGCCAGACTTTTGTTGGGCCATCGTTATAGTATAACATTATGTTGGTCTCATCGCAGAATATTGCGTCGTCCCAATAAGTCCCTGGTTGCAAAATGTTGTTCATAGCAGTTGAAAAACGCCTTTGTTTCTTTACTGCGGAAAGTAGTGGTTTTTTACGGGCTGATCTCGAAGAATATTTGTTTTTAACAAGACCGGCCGAAAAGTTTCGTGGGAAACAACAACATCACATTCTTCTTTATGCTCCTTCGAAGGGTCCTTGTTGAAATTTTTGGGTCCTGGACAACTTTTCTTATAAGTAAGCGCTCTGTGCGATTGCTAATTTTAGTCGTGGGACCACCTCCACGTTTTATTTCTAACCCACCCTCTTTTTCAGCACGATTAATAATATTGTAAATGGTTCTTCTTGATACCGAAAACCTCTTTGACAGCTCCGGAGCACTTGTGCCCAAATAGTGATTGTAATAAATTAGTTGAATTACATCGTACGATAATCGCTTTCCTGTCATTGTTTTTAGTTCTTTATAACACGTCTGCACTACAAAAAATGGCACACATACTTTGGTACATTGGTATACATGTTTTTGAAACTACATAGGAAATAGATGTACATCAAAATTAGCGGTATTATACCGCTCATCATCAAATATTTCCAAATAAGACAAAGACAACTATATTGTGAAAAGAGTTTTTTGACAGTGAAATATTTGAGTATTAATCGTTTTTACTAAATTGTTTCTTATATTTTGATCAAAGTCAATTTTTTTTGTTGTAAACCTTTGTAAATAATATTAATAATATGAATAAATTAAAAAAGTTTTTGTTTTCAAATAAGAATAACTTTTTTTTTAATGAAATAACACAAAAATTTTAAATTTCTTTAATGTGAAAACTCATTCTTGACATACTGTATTTCTTTTCAATAATAAGAAAAAAAGTGAAGTCGCCGCAGTCTCTTATTACACGTGAGGACACGGTTCAAACCCTCAAAACGAAAATATGAACAAATATATCTTCGGCGACTTTCTCTCAGCAGATTTTTGGCAAACACTCTGACAGCAAATAAAATTGACATGAAAAAGTTTCTCAAAAATCTGTCTTTCGGAGCCGACTTTAAACTGTGAGAAGCTAAGTCGTAAAACTGACCGAAGGGTTGTAATTCCATAGAAATCGGTAAAACACAATTAAATCAGTGTTACAATCAGAAAACACCGAAGATGCTTTAATAAATTTCGTTCGCAATATAAGAAAAAAGTATTACACTTTGGCTCCAATTTCTAACAGAACTTGTACCGAAAATCAATAAAAAGTTTTTTTTTTAATTCTTACAACAGAATACCGAAAAAGGTTAGTCAACCTCATCAAATATATTAAAAATACAAAAACAATTGAAACTTAAATAAACACAATAGAATGCGTAACATTGTATTTCCCGTTATTTACACGAAATAATAACATGGAGCCAAAATACCAAAAAGAAAAACCAACAACATTCAGTCTCCCATTCCTGCAATTAAAAAAATAAAAAAAAACTCATCTAAAGAGCAAAGAAACACACCGAAAGGAAAAGAAAATAATGTGTAGAGAAAAGAAAAATGCGTTAAAAATAAAGGAAGAAGTACCATAAAAGTGTTTGAAAATAATATGTATGTATGTTCCTTCTCTCTCTGTCACTCCAGTTCCCCGTATCTCATTTATTTCAAACGCCATCATGTATGAAATTATTTGTGTTTTTATTGTTATTGTTTCAAATACAGACAAAACAGGCGTCTTGTATCCTGTTCTAGCATTTTAGTTCAAGGATCAAATATTGATTTCTTTTCATTTTAGATATATAAACTGGAATGGGTGCCAACAAAGAGGGGATGGAGATGTAATCGAAAGATTTTTAAGCACGAAATGAATTGTAAGAATTTTAGAAATAAAATTTTATTGCTTTTATTGTTTCGATTTTCTTTAAAGAAGATTTCTTAAATGAAGGTACAATACAATGAGAGAAAGAGAAAAACAATCAAAGTAATAAAGCAGGGATGCCAACCAAAAACAATATATACGGTTCGATACAACTTTTCCTTTAACAGAATGGAACTGCATGCTTCTGTATACCGCAAAAATTTGTAAACATTCTTTATACTACCATTTTTAAAACCAATTTAATGAAACTGATGGCCAACTGAATTAGCTAAAATGAAGTAAAAACGATCAGAATCAATCAACGTCTTGAGGGCCTCATCCACAATACTGACAACATAGTTTTACTCGTAAAACACATGCCGGCAAAAATTGAAGACATGAATCGAAGATATGATATTTGTTCTTACATTTGCAGCTATAAAATATTGCATTACAGTGTTAAAACTATGCCGTACGAGTATCCAAAACGAACACAATAGTAGTAGGCAATCGCCCAGAAACGGTTAGGAAAATTAACAAGATAACATTGAGCAATCGTAGACCGAACGTGGCGTGGCTATGTAAAGTAATAGGCATTTCAAAGAGCGTTATACAGTAAGCATCAAAAGAAACTGTACATTAAAAAAAATATGCATAAATTAGCGTTATTTTGATTTTAAAATTGTTTCATTGCCAGTTTTTAAAATTAAAGCAAAAGAAAAAAAACTGTAAAATATTTCGAAATATTGTCAAATTTTTTCTGGGCACTCTCCTTAAGTGGTAAGTGGTAAAAGTTGAGTTTGGTGATTGTTAGAATTTTATCCTTAGTGTACAGTTCCTTTTTACGCTCACTGTACATCAGATGTTGATTGAAAATTTGAAGATAAGAAACGTGTACAGTAATCCTTCGCTTTACGTCGCCTCGATTAACGTTGTTTCGATTTACGTCGTTAAATTTTTTGTTCCCTCTAACTTCAATTTGCGTCGTCATTCGAATTACGTCGCCTTTTTTGGAACCAATTGCGACGTAAATCGCGGGATTACTGGAACTTTTTTAAGTTCCTTGTTAAAAACATACTATTTTGTCGTATGAGAAATATGCAATTCGATTTACGTCGTTTCGACTTACGTCGCCTTTTTTTAGAACCAACTGCGACGTAAATCGAGGGATTACTGTACTCAAGAAGAGTGCCTTGTTTTTTCGCAAAAGACCAAAAACACCGAAAAAAAAACTTATTTAAATAGAGCGTTTAGCGATATTTTCTTGCAATAAACCGGAAGTTTTTGTTTTAATTCATAGCCATCAATGAGAGTTGAACTCACTACTTTGTACTTGAGCATAGTGTCTTAAAGAGGCACAGGCGGAAGCATTTGCAAGCAATATCATAGGTTATGTGTGTACAATGTGAACTTATTGCGGCGTTTAAGTGATCGAATTAAGCCAAAAATGGTAGATTGGACTAAAAAATTGTGTTGTTTCAACAAAACTGTGCATCAGTTCACTAATTAAATTAAATTCCGAATTGTATAATCCCTAGAAGTCGCCGTAGTCTGGTAGGTAGTGTGTTGGCTTATTAGACTTGAGGCCTCGGGTCAAACCTCTGGTCAGACATGAAAACGAAAATATGAAAAAAATATTTCTTCCGTGACTTTTTCTCAGCAGATTTCTGACAAAATCTCTGAAATTAAATAAAATTCTCAAAACAAAACAAAATTGTCATTAGGAATCGACTTTAAACTGTAGGTCCCACCACTCATATATAAAATTAACACACACAACTTGAGAGGTGTGAGAAGCTAGTTCGTAATCCTGACTAAAGGGTTGTAATGGCCATGTATATATAGTCCCCAAATTTAGCTGCTTCTGATTATTTTCAATCTCCAAATGTGAAAAATTGATTCGGAAATAAAATATATTTGTCCACAATGAAAAGGTAGAACAAAGGTTGAAGGCTATTTTAGAAAAATTTACGAACAGTTCTTATAATAAACGGAGTATATGAGCTATTGAAAGACTCTGGTTGAAGTATATCGTCTATAAAGAGGTTATGTCGTGAGAAACAAAGACAATTTTTACCAAATTTGCTATATTTTTAAATGAATAAAACTGTCCTCATAATGATACGTATGTAGTTGAAAATATATTCATAAAGTGAAGAATAATTTTTTTTAAATTCATTTTAAGTCCCATGCTGCTATTAAAACAGTTCTCTACAGTATTTCCTCGGCAAATTCACTGTTTTGTTAAAGTTAAACAAGTTAAAAAAAACCAAACAAAACGAAGGAAAAGGTGTCATAAAACTGTAAGTATGTATGTGTATGTACTTTGGGGTGACCACAAGTTCCTACTCAGCGCTAATAAACTGAGAATAAGAGGCCTTTAAGACTATTAAACTTAATAGCTTCTCTATAAATATTTACTGAAAACCTTCATTTCGACAAAAAGAATTTTTTTTCAGTTTTTTTGTTTTCATTTTACTTGTAATTGCAATAATAGCAACAACACTAGCAATACTACAAAGCAGAGAAAAACAACAACAAAAAAACTAAGAATAAAAATCGTGACTGTAACTGCATGGTAGAAAACTTCAATATGGGTCAAAACATCATCAACATTAACGTCATTATTATCGCGCATTGAATAATACTGACGATGATGATAATGATGATGATGACGATCTAAAGAATGCCAATGACTTTATGTAGAGTTAAAGACGTTGAATGAACAACAAGAACAACGATTCATTGTTGAAAAATATTTAAAGAAATTGCATTGAAAATAAAAACGTAATAGAAGACATCAAAAAAAAACCAAAGCAAATGAAATGGGCTGGGAAGGTACCCCATTTAGAAATTTTTTTTTATTAAAATGGCTTTAATTGACATTGTTTATGACAAAGAAAGCTTTTGAACACTAAAAAGTACATACAACTGGTTACAAAGATAATATTTTATGAAGTTTCGAACTTCGAAATTCAGTTCGAAAATGTGAGTATTAAATTTCGTACTAATTTTTTAATTTCTTTTATTCTTATCATTTTTTATCAAGTTTCGAAATTCGAAGTTTAGTTCGAAAATGTGATCGATTTCTTTAAATGGGCAGTGTTATACCGTCGTAATATTTTTTTTATTCTTATATTATTCCTTATATACTCCACAAATTAAAGAAAGTGTAATACGTCGGATGAAAAATAATTGTAAAAAAAATCGAAATTTCGAACTCACTTAAATACCACAGTAAAAACTTTATGCAACAATTTCGAATTTTCGAAGCAAGGATCTAAACAATCCCCATGTTTTTGCAAGACGAATTTTGCAAACACGAATTTGTTTCTGTTTTCCATACAAACAAACAGTCGTCTGAAACCACTCGTCTTACAGAAACAGGGTATATACTTGAGTTTTTCCCTCTTGCCATATGTGGAGAGAATCACAAAAATTTCATGCTGCTAGTCACACATCATCATCTGATTAATTTAATAAAATAAAAAGCAATCAGACAATTGTCACTGATAGAGGAAGGGAGGGATAAAGAACATCAACGACAGATTTTGAGAAAATAATGGCAATTTTAAAAAGTAAAGGGTGTTTTTTTATAGAGGTATAGAACTTTAAGTTGTAATAAAACAACGATGGATTATTCGATTGACATGAATTTTATTTATCCGAAAGATAATCTTGTGGCATTACATTTTAAATATGATTTCTGGCATATGACCGCCACGGCTGGCGCGGATGTAGTCCAATCTGGACGTCTAATTTTCGATGACTTTTTCCAACATTTGTGGCAATAATACGGCGAATGTTGTCTTCCAAATGGTCAAGCGTTTGTGGCTTTACCGCATAGCCCAATGACTTTACATAGCCCCACAGAAAGTAGTCTAGCGTGGTGCGAAAACGTTCCATGGTTAATCGAATTAACTGCTCTGATGGACGATTTTGTCGACGATAAAATGGACGTAGTGCGCGATACGTTTTCCGCACAGAACCATTATTTTCGAAATAAAATTGCACTATTTGCAAGCGTCGTTCAGGCGTGAGTCTATTCATGATGAATTGCCAAACCAAACTGAGAATAAATCACTTGACAGCTGTGGTCGGTCGCCATCTTGAAAAGTAATGCCAACTTAAAGTTCTATACCTCTATAAAAAAAACACCCTTTGCTTCCATCAGGTGCCGGACTCTTTTTTTAATAAACTCTGGGAATACAAAATAACAAACAAAAATCATTTCATTTAAGTGTATACAGACCTTAGAAATTTTTTGCCTAAAAAATTTTATTCGATGTGTACTCTTTAGTGTTTTATAAGCCTGATCTGTAGAAGACAGGATTATATGCTCGTCCTAGTCATAAGTGAGGTTGTAAGGTTTTTTATGAAAAGAGAACGCTAAATTAACATAGAACCACTATACTGTCCTGCTGAGCGGCTTCAAACAACGTCTGAAAACTGTTAAGGAACCACTACTGGTCTAGTTAAAGTCGCCGTGATCTAGTAGGTAGTGTGTTGGCTTATTAGACGTGAGGCCTCGATTCAAACCCCAGGTCAGACATCGTCCACTAATCGAAATACGAAAAAATATTTCTTCAGCGACTTACTCTCAGCAGATTTCTGGCAAAAACTCTGAGTGAAAATAGAGAATTGCCATGAAAAGTTTCTAAAAAAAATCTGTCGTTCGGAATCGACTTTAAACTGTACATCCCTCCGCTCATATATAAAAATTAACGCACACAACATATCGACGTCTCCATTCTATAACGTTCTAAATGTACTTAGAACGTTTTTAATGTTCTTGCATTCTACGTTTTCTAACTTAAATACTGTCAAAATTTGGTTAAGATGCGCCGATCCGTTCCGAAGTTATAGGGAAAAATCTTCTTAGAATACACATATAGTCGTATGTCGCGTGAAAACTTTGAGAGCTCATAACTCAAAACACACTTTTTCGACTTAGAATGTTATAAAACGGAGGCGTCGATATGTGGTATGAGAAACTAGTCGTAATCCTGACTAAAGGGTTTTAATGACCAATTATGTATGTAGTCTAGCGAGTAGTGTGTTGGCTTACTAGGGGCCAACTTCAAAAAAAAAAAGAAATTTTCAAAATAAAATCTTCTCAAATTTTGAATCGCGCAACTCATGGATAAAATTACGCTACCAAATGCGTAGGTGGTGTGAAAAGCCAGGTTATAATCCTGACTTTAGGGTTCTTTGGTCTTAGAAGCGATTCGTTATTCTAAATTATTTTCAAATTGTTTACAAATTGCTATGTCTGGTAGACATGGCATTATTTTTAATCAGAATTTATTTTAAAATTTCCCAATAAAAACGAGCATGAAAACTTGCCCCTTGTGAAACGCTTTAAAAAGCAAGCGCACACTGAAAATGCCAGTGTAAGTTGGAGAGATCGTTACATTGTTGTGGTTGCTGTTGTTGCCGTTGTTGTTTGAAATGAAATGTTCTGACAAATAAATTTAATTGTTTAATTTATTCCATCTCCGCTTGCTATGCGGTGTTATGTTATGCATTTAGTATTAAAAAATTAACGAGGGTAGACGTAAAAATTACGAGACAATTCTTAAGGCATTTATATAAAATTGCAAAATTTATTCTATAAAAACAAATAACAATTGAAATTCAAATAGTAAGGTTCAAGCTAAAAGCCTGTGTTATACTGGCAAAATGCGGGTACTAAATATGAACAGAAAACATAAGCAGAACTTTCAAAATTTACATTCACTATGTAGAGGACGTAAACTTTTGCTACTTGCACTCAATGGGCAATAGTGTGCTGCATCGACTTTAATCTGCTGGGGTGCATTGACCCTATAGTCTACCGATCAGCGTTCTAATCTCCATGGTTGCGGGGCCTGTGGGTTCAATTCCCAAAGGAGGTTAAGTTAGGTCTGAGTGGTAGCTCTGATTTCATGATGAACTGATGAACGAAGCTATATCCTTGATATCAATAGATGATAGCTCCGTCAAGGTGACAAGAAATGGAGAGCCAAATAACCTATATTTGCATCTAGCAAGAGACGGGCACTGACAAAGAAAGTGGATAACAGTCTCCTCTTCCTCAGCGGATCTGCATCCACGGCAGAAGTCGTCGCCTCATTTTCTCCGCGTGTCTACCCATAACGCAATGACCTGTAAGCACGGCCACTGTGATTGAGATGACGTCACGACCAAGACCAACTAATTGGCTGGCACCAGCTCTGGCGAGCTCGTCGGCCCTACAGTTTCCCGGAATGTTACTGTGCTCGGAGACCCACACCAGTGAGACACTGGTGAAGCGCCCAGAAAGAAGGTCGAGACAGCGGCGACATTCGGGGGGACAACCGTATTAGGATTCCAGTCGTCCCTACTCGGAATCAGAAAGTGGAAACTCCTATCGAGACAATATTCATTCTCAAAAGAGACTCGGCACAAATTCTATTTTGTTAAATATTTGTGGTTTATTAAGGCTTATCAAAAAACCAAAAATTAATAAATATCTGAACACCAGTTTGTTGCCTACTAATCCTCCGTCCCTCCATCGATAACTTACACAACAAACATACATAATTGATCATTACAACCCTTCAGTTAGGTTTACGATCTAGCTTCTCACACCACTTATGTTGTGTGCGTTAATTTTATACATGAGTGGTGGGGATTTCAAACTATAGGTCCCGCCACTCATGTATAAACATTAACACACACAACATGAGTGGTGAGAGAAGCTAGGCCGCAATCCTGACTGAAGGGTTGGTTGTAATGGCCAATTATGTATGTAATTTTAGAACCACCCTCGTATATTCCAAACATTAATAAATCTGTGCAGAGCAAGACAATCATAAAAATATGAATAATTCAACCAATCACTAGCATACTACCCTCGTTATTACAACAATGTTACAATGTTACTACATTGTAATCCCTCCTCTTATAGAAATATTCGACATATGTATAGTATCCGCATATGTGCATGTAGTAGATGTGTGCGCCCGCTTCACGAATCCAACCTAAACCAGACAACAACGCCAACGTTAAAGTTCATTCCCATTATGCACACTGGCACACTGTACGGTGCCACCGAACAAAAAAGAATTTCTTCCTGGATAGTTGAATAAAATAGATTCTATAGAAATATGTTGTATGTATGTACTGCAACTGAAATTCATTTCCAATGCAGTTCTGTCTAATCATCAGACATCTAACCAGAGATGGCATAGTTGCAACATGGATTTGGCTGCACTGCTCTATTGTATGTGTGTTTTTGTGTATGAAATGATATCATTTGGTTTAAGTCGATATTAATACGAGTACTTAATAATGTTGGTATTTTTTTTTTTTTGCTTTGTTTCTTTCGTAATTGTATTAATGCGAGATTACAAGTTAAAAAGAATCCAACAACGTTAAACCACACACTCAAAAGCATTGAAAAGTTTGTTTTTACAAAAGTATTCTGCCACATGTAACATTCTGTTGCATTACCGCACAACAGATAAACAGATGGAAATATTTAAAGAATTTTATCAGAAAATTAAATATCAGCCTTTAACCTGATAGCAATTTAACCGTTGACCTGAATAAAATTCGAAAACAAGCAAACATTACAAGCTACAGTCCGTTGCATCGAACTGAATGTTCAAACAAGTTCGTTACATCTGGTTGTTATCAGAGATCAGCAATGAATCGTTATAAGTGAGTCAACAATATTGAAATTTAACTATGTACTCTGACTCATTCATACTTACTACAACGTTGATTTATAAGTACAGGTTGACATCAAACTCATACCATTCGAAGTATGTTTGATTCATTAGTGACTCGACTCACTCATCAACATTTACAGTCTTAGTTGTTAGGCATTTACAACAAAAGAAAAAAGACAACCTTCTTGTGAGTAATTTAGTGTTCGTATGCGATTCATAATTATTATGTGCTTCGTGTATATGTTGAGTTATGGTGAGTCGAAATCAATAACATCAACAACATTAAGTATGAATATGATGAGTACTTCAAACTTTGAATGTAAGTAGAGGTTCCATGATATTAAAATAAGTATGAATGCTTATAAGTGCCAGAAATTATGAGTATGATTCGAATCCACTCTTCTTTTTGAATACTCATTGCTGATCTCTGGTGTATAAGTAAGGCACAATGCTTGCGATAGTACTAGGGCGTGTTAAGTATAAATATGATGAGTACTTCAAACTTTGAATATGAGTACAGGTTCCATAATATTAAAATAAGTATGAATGCATATAAGTACCAGAAATTATGAGTACGATTCGATTCTACTCATCTTTTTGAATACTCATTACTGATCTCTGATTGTTATCGAATCAATTTAAGACCGACAGACAAACATAAAAGGAACCACTTTCCTTTATTAAAATCATCTGATAAAAAATATACGAATTACTTTAAACTCACCTTCATTTTCGCTCTTCCGTCTACGTGGCATACTGTGATAATACTGGTGTTGCATTTCTGATTTTTCTGTAGATTCATTCTCCTGCTTTTCGTCCTCAGTATGAACCGGTGACGAAGGACCCGACGAAGCACTGGCCGCTGGAGAAGCAGCTGAATTGCTACTACCACTTAGTAGGCCATTACCACTGGCTGTTGAAGTACTTGTGCCCAGACTATCGATTGAAGCACGTTTGGCAGCATAAACATAGGATTGTTTGGTGGGCGAGACGGGCGTGTGACGTTCTTCCGACTCAACTAAATCTATGGATTTCTTGCGCGGCTTTTCAGGTGGTATAGGTGGCGGTGCTATTATACCATTCTGCTCGTCGATGGAACGTTGTTGAGCAGCTGCAGCGGCTGCCGATTTGGCTGGTGGAGGTGGTGGCGGTTCAGAGATTTTTGTAGGCGATCGAACACGTTCGGGATTAAGTTTAATAGGACTGATATTTTTTGGCTTTACCGCTGGTATCGGTGGCAGTGGTGGCGATTTAACAGGACTACCGATTTTATTAGAACTGCGCGGTTTTATTTCGGGCGGTTGTACGGAATGTCTGACAGGCGGACTGGGTGGTTTGTCCTGTTCATGGCTAGCTAGACTCGCTAAAATCGGTGAACGTGTCTCCATTTGATTGGAGACTTTGTGATTACTCAACGGCGATGTTATGATATTTGTTACGGTCTCCTTCTTTTGAATAACCGAACTGGGTATTAACACTGTACCGGGACCGGTGCGTATAATATCACAACGATTTAAATCACTATGAGAGCGTGTAGTTTTAGTTTTGGTAAAGTGGGAAGTCCACTTTTTCTGTTTTTCAATTAATTCACGTGAATTAAATTTTCTTTCGGGTTTCTCGGGTTTATCGACCGACGACAACAAAGCACTTACACCGCTTACAGCTGTCGTAGATGAAATACTTTCTTCCGATTTTAGGCGTGATATATTATGCTGAAACTTTGGACTGGGCTCCATAATAAATTTGGAATTGGCCAATGCCGGGCCACCGTTCAATTGATTACAATTGTTATTGGCCATAGAGGCAGCCACCTGGCAACCGGACGGAAAGGGTGAACGACGTTTAGGCGGCGAAACAGAACGATCGGAGGAACGTGACGATGAACGATCCGAATGATTTTGTAAATCGCAAAGATTATCTTCGCGTGAACCGGAGCGTTTGACACTTAAATTTGAATTGCTTTCAACGCCCAGTTTTTCGAATAGAGCACGAGCGTTATTAAAACGCGCCGAGTGTGATTCAGTGCGTACTACAGTTACGGGTGTACCCGTACTAGCATTTGCGGCCGCGGCGGCAGCTGCAGCGGCTGCGGCTGCTGCTGCAGCAGCACTTAATTGTTCAACAGGTTGGATTTCAATCGGTTTACGCTGGAAAAGATTCGCTATTTGCGAAACTTTACCAACGGGCTGTTGCAAAGGTTTCTCCATTTTGTTGTTGGTTGTTTTGACGATTATAACGATAGGAAAGGTCGTTCAGAAAATCGGTTGCTGGAATAGATGTCTGAAAATAAAAGAAGTAGAGAGAAGAGTGTTAATAAAAAAAACTTTGAAAAGAATTTGTTTAAAATAATATTTTTACCATTTTGAAAAGTGTTTTCTAAAAAGCCTTGACAATATAAAATTGAAATCAATAGTTTAAGTTCCACTTAAATTGAAATTAAATACAAAAAAAAAATAACAATTTAAGCCGATTAATAAATTTTACTTTATAGACAACAAGGCAATCAAAACATTTTAATTCCAAGTATTTATTTTAGTTTACACGTTGCAAATATTGTGATTTTTTATTTCAATTGAAACGAATAGAATTGATTTGATTTGATTTTGTCAGCGAAAACGTTCTTAAGTAGAGCAATACTACGAAGCAAATAAAACAAAAGAACGTTAAAAAATTGAAAATGACACTTTTTTCCATAAAGAAAAACAAACAACAACAACAGCAACACCCCTACCCATTTACAATCTCACAATCAATTTTACTTTTGACTCAAGTACTCGTGGTGTATGTTATTGCTAAGAAATTAAAGTGAATGATTGATAACAACTATGCAGACAGAGAGAGACTTTGAAAGTAACCTACAAATATGTGATGAAAGAAAAATTGTTTTTGATTCTTTTCTTTTTCATTTTGGTAGCTAATAATGCTTTTATTGAAGGTAACTTTTGTGAGAGAGAGAGAAAGTATCATAACACTGGTACCAGTGCTATCACAAGCTTCGTGCCCTACATATAAACCAGAGGTCAGCAATGAGTATTCAAAGAGATGGGTAGAATCGAATCATACCTATAACTTCCGATACTTATACGCATTCATACTTATTTTAATATCATGGAA
This sequence comes from Sarcophaga variegata, assembly GCA_932273835.1. Lineage (NCBI taxonomy): Eukaryota > Metazoa > Arthropoda > Insecta > Diptera > Sarcophagidae > Sarcophaga > Sarcophaga variegata. The sequence continues at coordinate 110,239,898 of OW026362.1, read as the reverse complement.
CCTCTACTCATATTCAAAGTTTGAAGTACTCATCATATTCATATTTAACAACACGTATCATTTTGTTGTTGATTTCGACTCTCCATAACTCAACATGTACCCGAAGCAAAAAACAAGTATGAATCGCGTACGAACACTAAAATACTCACTAGAAGGTTGTGTTGTGTGTTTGCTCTGCTTGTTACTCTCTCCTTTTTTGCTTATGTGTCTGTTTCCCTTTTTTTGTAAATGCAACAACTAAGACTGCAAATTTTGATTAATGATTCGAGTCACTTATGAATCACACATATTTCGAATGGTATGAGTTCGATGTCAACGTTGTAGGCATACCCATTGCAACCTGTACTTATAGATCAACGTTGTAGTGAGTGTGAATAAATCAGAGTACGTAGTTAAATTTCAATATTGTTGACTCGCTTATATTCAAAATTTCATGAGTGCTTATGAGTAGGGAAAAAATAATTCATTGCTGATCTCTGATGTACACATGAACCGTATTTGATTTCCGTGGTGAAGATGGAGCACTTATTCTGTCATTGCCCAGCATTCGTAAGCTCAAGATCCCAATATATTGGGGATGATACTATACCACACATAACTCATCTCCCATCTGAATAAGCTTGTACAAGAAACAGACTTCCTATAGAAAGTAAGGCGGTTTCCAAAATCCCACTTTGTGAATCTACTCGTATACATTGGAACATACATACATACATACGTAATTGGTCCTTCAGCTAGGATTACGACCTAGCTTCTCACATCACTTGTGTTGTGTGTGTTAAATTTATACATGAGTGGCCGGAACTACAGTTTAAAATCGACACCGAAGGCCAGATTTTTGAGGAACTTACATGGCAATTTTATTTTTCTCTCAGAATTTTTGCTAGAAATCCGCAGAGAGGAAGTCGCCGAAGAAATATTTTTTCAGATTTTCGTTTTGATGTCTGACCAGGGGTTTGAACCGTAGCCTGATGTCTAATAAGCAAACACACTACCTGCTAGACTACGGTGACTTCATATGGAATTTATAGAAAAGAAAAAATAAATAATAATCTGAAGGTACAAGGTCTGGACTATATGGCAGCTTACCAGTTAAGATCTGTTAGTTTCTGCCGGGTTGGAGCACAACACCTTTTTTGTTGATCAATTCCGCCCATTATAAACTTTAACTGAGAAGGGGGTAGTACACTTTAAATCCTCTTTTAATGTTTTTAATAACTTTCTTAAGCATAGTAAGCGTTCCAAGTCATCATGGAGTTATTGGAAATGAAGAAGCTAATGTAGAGCCAGAGTAACATTCTATAAACTTGCATAACATAATGCCTTTCAGTGCTGGGTCAGCTGAGAAAGTTGGCAGAAACGTCACATCGACTATTGTGGAATAATAACACAGCAGGAAGTGATACAAAAATACTTTGGGGCGATCCTAACGAGGATGTAAACGAGTAACCGTTTATTACAATTATAGTTTTCAAAATCTCTTTTGTGAATCCACTCGCATACTTTGGAACACTTAGTTCAAATTTTTATTAGAATATTTTTTTAAGATTTCAAGAAATAAGCTTTCCGAACTTTATAAATTTGAACTTCCCATATGATGAACGAAAAATATTCCCCTCTTTTATAGAATTAAAGACGACAAGTATTGTCGTTCAACACCACCACCACCGTAAGCAAGGTGGTGGTAAAATGTGTTCAAAATAATCACGAAATGAATGTTTTTCTTCTTCTTTTTCATGACAATTATTACCATTTTGACAACGTTGTTGTTATTATTTTTTTTGTTCTTTATTATTATTATTATTATCGTTTTTATTATTACTTGTTCTTTGTTATCGTTAAACATGAAAATTGATTTTTCGGAAAAAAAATGTTTTTTTTTATTGTAATAACAACAAATAGTAGAAGAAGAAATAATCAGCAAAATAGTGTCAACAAAATAGACAACTTTTAGCAAAAAAAGAAAAACATGAAAAAACACACGAAAAGATAAACAAATACGAAAGAAATAAACAAAACAGAAGAGAGAAGACGCAGAAAAGCAATAGGGAATGAAAAGGTGACAAAGAAATATAATTAAAAACAATTATCGTTAATAATTTGAGGACAAATTACAGGTAGATTGGTCGATAAACACCCATCTCTATACATTTCATATACAGTGTAAAGCAGAAGTGAGTACGTAACACAAAATATATGTATACGGATAATATTGTTACGAAAATGAAAAACCTAGATACTGGTGTTTTGCTTTTACATCACTTAACATTAAAATTATAAACAAAAACTATAAAAACAAAACAATGCAGTAAACAAACCTGTTTACAAATTATCCTACTGCTTAATATAACAACAAATACCAGCATAAAAAAATGGTAAACAAGAATACACAAACAACACCACAATAATAAATGTAAACAAGAATTGTCTTTTTGATTGCCTGATTGCCCTTTAAACTTTGTTCCACAAATTTTCTATTGGGTTCAAATCAGGGGACTGTGCTGGCCATTCCTGGAACCACTTCTTTGTGTACTATGCCGTATGCTTTGGGTCATTATCCTGCTGGAAGACCCATTTGAGTGGCATATTTTCTTCGGCATACGGCAGCATTGTATTTTTCGAAATTTCAGTGTTATCAGCCGATTTCATTATATTCTGGATAATATATAGAAGACCCACACCATAATAAGAGAATAACCCCCATATCATGCTACCACCACCATGTTTGACCGTCTTTAAAGTATATTTTCGGCATCACCCGAACACATCTGACTGGATAGCATGTTTATCTACACATATAGTGTTATCCCTCATGAAGTCGCCGTAGTCTAGTGGGTGGTGTGTTGGCTTATTAGACGTAAGGCCACGGTTCAAAACCCAGGTCAAACATCAAAACAAAATATGAAAAATATTTCTTCGGCGACTTCCTTTCAGCAGATTTCTTGCAAAAACTCTGAGGGTAAATAAAATTGCTATGAAAAGTTTCTCAAAAAAAATCTGTCTCTCGGAATCGACTTTAAACCGTAGCTCAAAACCTGTGAATCGATTACTTGATTCTATTTATTTGACAGAGTAAACTACCGCATTGGAAAAGTGCAGAATATGTTGTTACCGGCCCCTTAGTCCCCAAAGTAATTAGTCTTGTGGTTCTCTTGAATTAGCAGTATTCAGCAACTTTAACTAAATATCCGCATGGTATCAGCACTAATAATGCAGATTGACTATCTAAAAAATATCTGCTTTGAATACATTGCCACCCAGTTAATACAAACTAGCTTTGGTACTTTTTTCTGTACACATTTTTTAAATTTTTAGTACTTACATACAATATGCTGCTGCTAGTATTTGCTTTTTGATGACACTTTAATCACAGCAATTAAAAAACATTTTCAATTAGAGAATCTAATTTAAAAAAAATAATTATTGAATCACTTAAATTGAGTCACTTGAATTGATAAGAATTGATTTTAAGTCAACGATGTAGTCACGTTTCTAATGTGTGCTACATTTTTAAATATTTAATTGTACGTTCCTAGTCATCTTTTTACGACGTACTAATTAAATCATCAATTAGTTAATGACAAGCAATTAATTAAAAAACAGAATAGTAATAATACATACATAATAATAATTATGTTGATAAGATTTGTTTAAAACGAAAAAAAACGAAAAATTCCCACTAAAACAAATAAAAATTATGGGGTCGGGGAACTTTTCTTGACGGAAAAACAAGAAAAAAAAATAAACAAATTCACACGCACTTAATCTCAATCCCACTTTAAGGCAGCCGATTAATAATACTGAGAAATTGTTTTAATAATCATAAATGAACAAGTATTTAATTTTAAATTTTAATTTGTTTTTAATAAATTTTAATTTTTAGTTTTTATTTTTATTTTTTTAATCTCACATTTGACGAAATAGGAAAACGAATGCAGTTGTTTTATAATGAAATTATTAAGAACAACTAAAATAATTTAAATTTGTTTTAAATGTAAAATAAGTACTAAAACCAGAGTTTTTTTTTTTTAATAAAACGTTCTTATCTTATCGTTGCATTTAAAGAAATGTAATGAATAAAAATTTGTGAATCAAATGACAAATTGTAGATTGGGGGTTCATTTAGAGTACATATGTATTTTAGTATAATTTTCCGTTTTTTTTCTAATTTGACTTTAGATAAGCATGATAATTATTACAGATAAGCCAAATAAAATATGAAAAAAAGATAAAAAGGGAAAATAAAAATTATTTAACAAAAAAAGTACCTTTTTTAATAAAAAAAAATATTTTAATCTCATACCCTACGGATCATAACACTAGCACAACACTAGCACCTGTAACACCAATTCAAAATATATTCCTGTTCTTCCAGGTACCTGTGTTACACACAATCAATGCTCTATAATTTTTCCTTTATACCAACAAGGCTCCTCCTGTATATGCCACTGACAGGAAATAATGTGTGTGAAGATAAATTCGAAATTGAAAATCCAAGACGCAATCCATAAATTTTAGCAGCGCCACTGTTGACGTTAACAGAGCAAAATTTGCTCTTAACAGAACAAAATTTGCCCTTAACAGAGCACTGTTTGCTGTTTAACAGTATCCATCTGAATAAGCCCATTTGTTTAGGAGCTAATTTTGGGGCAAATAATATGTCTATGTGTACCATGAAGTCGCCGTGGTGTAGTAGGTAGTGTGTTGGCTTACTATTCGTAAAGCCCGGGGGGTTCAAACCCCAGGTCAGGCATCAAAACGAAAAAAAAAAATATTTCTTCGGCGACTTCCTCTCAGCAGATTTCTGGCAAAAACTCTGAGAGTAAAATAAACCTGCCATGAAAAAGTTTCTCAAAATTCTGTCGTTCGGAATCGACGTTAAACTGTAGGTCCCGCCACTCACGTATAAAATTAACGCACACAACATGAGTGGTGTCAGAAGCTAGGCCGTAATCCTGACTGAACGGTTGTAATGGCCAATTATGTATGTATGTTATGTACCATATCATACTCAAAGAAGGTTCCAAGGCCTCTTAATATAATCAGCAAAAAGTGATATGATATTGTGAAAATTGGCTTTGAAACTATACATTTTTTGATTGAAAATTCTCTAGAAGATCAGTGGTCATTTTGGAACATATAAGGAATAGTACACCATATAGACTACAAAATAGTAGTACAGAGCGTCCTCTTTCGAGCCGAGGTAGTGGGACAGCTGGAATAATTTTGGGAGTTGGGATTTTTGAAAAAATTCTCTAGGAGTTCAGTCAGAGGCCATTTTGGAACATATAAAAAATAGTACACTATACAGACTATATGCAAATGGGAATAATAATGAGAATTATATGATCATTATAATTAATAGTCAACAATAATTGCAAAGTAGTAGAATAATCCACAATTGCCACTGTTAAACACATAACAGTGCTCTGTTAATAGCAAAGTTTATCCTGTTAAAGACACAGTACAAACCTATATAGCATAATACAAACCTATATATTTCATTTTCCAACCTCGGTTGCTGTTTTCCTCCCAAAAAATATACCTAGAAAACCGCCCTAACCTCTGCTCCATCCAAAAGAACACACTGTCAACAGGAAACATCACAAAAAAGTCAGAAAGTGCCAGCCTTTGAGGCAAAGCAGAACTCAATCCGCAAAAACTTTCTCACCAGAAAACTTACAGAGTGTCCTATGAAATGATAGAGAGACTTGTTTATATCCTGAGGCCAATTAAAATAGTTAAATCACTACCTTAAGCGAAACCCACTGGGTTAATGAAACTGAAACAAAGCGAAGAAGAAATAAGCAGATGGGGAAGATTACGGAGCATCTTAGCCACATGTTCCGTAACAAATGAATATTTAGATACTGGTGTTTTGCTTTTAAATCGTTTAACATTAAAATTATAAAAAAAACTACAAAAAAAACAATGAACTTGTTTACAAATTATCGCCCTACGTAATAAAACAACAAATAACAGCATAGAAAATGATAAACAAGTAAACAAAAATACAAAAACAAACACCACAAGAATAAATGCAAACAAAATACACAATCAGCAATAATGAAACAACGATGTTTACGTTTATAGAGATCTAGAGAAGGCGAAGCCATGAACATTCGTCTTCAAGAACATTCATCAGACTCTTTACTCTGGCATATAAAAGACAAGGCAAAGCAGGCTACTGAGTAGTAAAAGTTCAGGCAGTCTTGTGTGAAGACACGGTGCGTTTGAAGAGAGTAATCGTGGTCTGAAGATCTCCGTAACAAAGATCTGTCGAATAATTGCCTAGTATTTGTTATTGTTTATGCAAAGGTTGTAAACAGAGGAATAACAAACGAAGCAATTGTTGTTGTTCCATCAAGTTGTGAACAGTGTCACACAGAATTGTGCGAATAATAAAGAGTTTTAATTAAAACTAAACACAAATTTTTTTATTTAATTGCAATCTATGAGCTCATATTTTAAACGTTTTTAATAGGTATCGTAGTTACTGTTATAATTAAAATACTTCTGCTAAAATTCCTTTTTATTCTTATTCCTTCCCATTTTCAATTCCACACACATTTTCAGTCTTTTGGCTTATGTTTTAGCCTGTAAAGTGCTCTTGTCCATTTTTAATATCGAGAATGCAAGAGAAAATCTTATCTATTTAACTCCACCTAGTCTAAACTAATACCCCTCCCCATATCATATTAAAGCGTACATCATAAAAATATTGTCATAATTAAAGCCCTTTTCCAAAGGCCCTTTTTTTCATTCCCATCCTTCATCCAATCCCAAAGGAAGTAACACAATAATTGTAGGCTTTGTTAATATGTACCCTGAATGTTAATACTCTCTTGAAACATACATATGTATGTAGGTACGCCTCTAAACACTGTAAAATCGTTCTTAGCCTAGAAAACAAAAATAATAACAACGATTTGCAGCAATTGACATTATAACCTATTTTTCTATATTCTCTAGTAACAGACGTCATAATATATTTAAAAAAAAACCAAAAACGAAAAAAGAAACGTAAAAAACAGAAGATAAAATAAATTAAAACAAATATTTGCACATTCGTTTACATTTACCTGATGGCGAAAAAAAAAAACTGCTTTATTTGAACAAAAAAAAGAGAGAAAAATCATACAAAATGGAAATGACATTGTAAAAAACAAAACAGAATAAATAAGAAAAAAAATTTAACTAAAAAGGTTACTTACGAAATGTGTTTAAATAAACTTTAAAATACTAAGTAAAGAAGTTTAAATTTTTTATTTATTCTCTTAAATATGTAAGTATTAAATGTAATAAGAAAATTAAAGGGTTCGCCAAATAACTTCTTTTTTGAAAATGCTTTAAAAAAAAAACTACTGAATATTTTCTCAAATTCCTTTTTTTAATTGAAAGTACAATCCTTCCGGTTAATAATGGAAAATAATTTCATTCAAATGGCTGCCTCGGCTGGCCATGCAGAAGATGCCGATTTTGGCAAAAAAAAATCATCTTTTCAAATGAAGCTCATTTTGATCTTGGCGGGTATGTAAACAAGCAAAATTGTCGCATTTGGGCCACAGAAAACCCACACGCATACATTGAAAAGCCGACGTACCCAAAACGAGTCACTGTTTGGTGCGGATTTTGGTCCAGAGGCATAATTGGGCCATTTTTCTTCGAAAATGAGCAAGGAGTGGCCGTTACAGTCAATGGCGATCGTTATCGGGCCATGTTGAACGAATTTTTGTTCACAAAAATTGAAGAGGAGGATATGGGCAACATTTGGTTTCAACAGGACGGCGCTAAGTGCCACACAGCCGAAGCTACACTCGATGTTTTGCGCCCTGTTTTTGAAGATCGCATTATCAGCCGCAGAGCTGATGTCGTTTGGCCACCTCGGAGCTGGGATTTGACACCGTTGGACTATTATTTGTGGAGTACCGTCAAAGATAAGTGTTACGCCGACTAGCCAGAGACAATTGACGCTTTAAAGGACAATATTCGTGAAGCCATTGGTGAAATACAGCTGCACACAATCGATAATGTGCTTAAAAATTGGATCGATCGTGTAGACTACTGCATGGCCAGCCGGGGCAGCCATTTGAATGAAATTATTTTCCATTATTAACCGGAAGGATTGTACTTTCAAGTAAAAAAAGAAATTTGAGAAAATATTCAGTAGTTTTTTTTTAAAGCATTTTCAAAAAAACGTTATTTGACGGACCCTTTAGAAAAAATGTGATGATATTAAGCAATAATACACGAAGAAAAATTACTTTAAAATGATGAATGGTTGTTTATTTGAAAACATTTCTACAATTTAAATCTATCCAAAGTACTGTCTCCCCTTTGTTGTGCATAGGTATTATTAGAAGTCATAAGCGCGTTCTTGATCGATCAAAACAAATGTTAGTTTGACAGTACACGATTTAAATTTTAGAGTGTAAGGCGGCTTCCATTTGTTAAATAATTTTTAAAAGGTTTTGCAAGATATGGTGGTGTGGAGACGTCTGATTACATATTTCGGTAGTTTTTCTTATCGATATTTTATCGTTACTACTGGACTCGATGTAAACATGACATTGAAGCAACATTTCACACCTACAAAATAACCTTAAACATCTTTTGTGTTCAGCTTCTTTGGATTTGGATTGGATTTGTTGAAGTCGCCGTAGTCTAATAGGTGGTGTGTTGGCTTATTAGACATAAATCCAGGGTTCGAGCCTCAGGCCAGACATCAAAACAAAAATATGAAAAAATATTTCTTCGGCGACTTCCTCTCAGTAGATTTCTGGGAAAAATTCTGAGAGTAAAATTAAACTTGCCATGAAAAGTTTCTCAAAAATCTGTCGTTCGGAGTTGACTTTAAACTCTAGTTCCCGCCACTCATTTATAAAAATTCACACACACAACATAAGTGGTGTGAGAAACTAGGTCGTAATACTGACTGAAGGGTTGTAATGACCAATTATGTATGTATGTTCCTTGAATTCGAATTCGTTATGCTGCTTTAAAATGTGTGTAAAGATAAATTCGAATTTAAAAACCAAAGACGCAAACCCACACTTCTAGTAGAGCCACTGCTTGCCTCTAACAGGGTAAACTTTGCTATTAACAGACCACTGTTAACTGTTTCACAGTGGCAAATGTAGATTAGTCTTCTACTTTGCAGTTATTGCAAGCTATTGACATACAATTTAATTCTCATTATGATCATTATTGTTGTGAACAAAAGTGTTGAAATGTAAAGAATGGTTGCTGGGGACAGAGGACGGATATTTTCTCAACACTTAAAATTATTCCAGCTGTGCCACTACCACGGTTCGAAAGAGGACCCTCTGAACTCCCATTGCTTATAGTCTGTATGATGTACTATTTCTTATATTTTCCGATATGGCACTGATCTTCTAGCAAAAAATTGATATTTTCAAAGCCAATTTTCTCAATAGCATATCACTTTATATGTGAGTATGTTGCTGATTATATTAAGAGGCCTTGGAACCTTCCTTTGCATATAGTATGTACTCATAGACCAAGAATATTTCCAAAAATTAAATCCTGAACAAGTGGGCTTTTTCAGATGGATACTATTAAACAGCTAAGAGTGCTCTGTTAAGGGCACATTTTGTTCTGTTAGCGTCACATGTGGCGCTACTAAAATTTATGGATTGCGTCTGGGATTTTCAAATTCGAATTTATCTTCACACTAGAGATGTCACGTCTTGTCTTCACACTAGAGTTGTTCCTGGTCTTTTTCAACCGGTTTTAAAAACGTGACGGTTTTCGAGTGAGTGTGAAATTCACACACATTGCTTTAATACGCTTTCAGACTAAGGCTTAACTGTCTGCCACTGATTCCTTAACAGCACTTCATCTACGTTTTTGCCTACGATAACGTATACATATGTACGTCTGTAATGCCTGGCTGGCAACAATTCCTAACCATCAAGACAATTTTATAAAGATATAATAAGTTATTAGAGACACAAACCATATGTAAACGATATGCTAACTGTTGCATATCCCATCTATTCCAATAATTTGCATTCATAGCAGTTATTTCCTTATAACGTACCTTAAGGAAGATTCTGTAGAATCCTTTGAAAACAATTCTAATCTAAGCATTAAGCACGCCCACACGAATGCGAACTTTTATTTTTATTTGCACTAAACCCACTCTTTATTTATTTTTATTCGCATTTATTCCTTGAACACAAAATTGCCAGGAAAAATCCCCCTTGAAAAGTTGGTTACTTTACGTTTATTTCAGTATAATTTTGCTACTATTTTTAGAATTTTTTGCGCTATCAAATTAAAAACAAAAAAAATAAAACTATTTTTAGTCAAGTGCGCGTATATTGTTTGTTTTTTTTTATTTCACAACAAAAACGCAAATCAAAAACAAGAACAACAGGGCAGAGAAGAAAAATTCTAAAAAAAATTTTAAAACATAAGCGCAACGTGTAGAGCAGCAGCAGCACTTTACCCAGTTTCTTATATTTATTCTTCTAGACAATTTGTTGTCATTTTACATTTAGCATTAGCATAGTAGAACAACAACAATTTCGTATGTATGTACGTGTACATACAACTAAAACAGAAAAAATATCTTGTATTCAAAATAAAAAATAATTTCTTCTGTTTTTTTTTAACAAATCTAGTCAACAACGAATTAGAAATGTCCTGCAAGACCGTGGTTAGATTTTTGTTGCGCTAAGACTACAAATTACACCTTAAAATCAAAGCCATTCGTTGAGCATTGATCTGAAACTGTTCTTCACCTAATGGGAGCTTACACGCCACTATTTCAAAGGAGAAAAAAAGGCATTTTGGTGCCTACTACTTGGACTATCTTGACGTTCTGTCAAACATTGTCTTTAGCAGTCTAAGTCGCTTCAACAGAAGCTCCGAGTGGTTCCAGGACTAGAAGATAATGGGAAAAAGTATGATATAACAATAGGCCCCATGTCGCCTAGGTGTGTCCATCCGACTTCTTTGGATGGGTACCTATCTACCTACTTAAGTATTTTACATTAAATGGATGATTATTAATGTGTGTGAAGATAAATTCGAATTTGAAAATCCAAGACGCAATCCATAAATTTTAGCAACGCCACATTTGGCGTTACCAGAGCATTACCTTTCCTCTTAACAGAACAAAATTTGTCCTTACCAGGGCACGGTTAGCTATTTAACAGTATCCATGTGAACAAGCCCTCTTGTTTAGAAGCTAATTTTGGGAAATACTCTAGGTTTATGAGTATGTGTGTGAAGATAGATTTTAAAATCCTTCTCCTCAAACGCAAACCAAGTCAGTTAACATTATGTTACTAACAGAACTCTGTTAAACAATTAATATAAGGCTGGGAAAGAAAAACAGGAAAAATTATTTAAATTCCTGGGTAAAATAAGATAAAAAAGCAAATGTTGATAAAAATAAGTCCCATAGTTAATCACTGTTACAAAATATTGTGTAATAAGAACTACAATCTAAACAGATAATCACACATTCCCAAAAGCTAATGTAATCCGATAAATAAATCAATACAGGGATAAATCAGAACAACATGGGCGTACAAAGCGAGTTGTTTTTATAGCATTTTACGTTCCTTTAACTAAACAATCGCCAGAACCCTTAACATAGCGAGTTTCTATAGTAGATTTTGAAATTAACCGAGATTTCAGATTTTAAAATCCATTAAGTGTTCTTTTGTGGGAAAACAGGACAATATGGGCGGACAAAAAAAAATTGTTTTTAAAATATTTTACGTCCCTTTAACCAAATCAATCGCCAGAACCCTTAACAGTACAGTAATTATTTTATCAACTTTTGTTTTTTTTTTATCTTATTTTACCCAGGAATTGAAATCATTTTTATTGTTTTTCTTTCCAAGCCTTAAATTGATTTTTTAACAGAATTCTGTTAGTAACATAACAGAGCTCTGTTAACTGACTTGGTTTGCGTCCAAGGAAATAGATTTTAAATTCTATCTACACGCATATGGTGGCAGTAAGTACTACAATTACTCCGTAAGATTTTCTATTTCATCGCGAATCATTGAATTTCATTAACAAACTTCGTTGTGTGTGAGAAAACGTTTCAATCAAAAAATTCTCTCCCACAACGGAGCTCATTTTGGGCTCAATTTGTATGTCAAAGCAAGAGAACTAACGAAATTAGTACGAATATTAGCCATCTAGCTAGTCGCCGTAGTCTAGTTGGTAGTGTGTTGGCGTAAGGCCACGTTTCAAATCGCAGGTCAGACATCAAACCGAAATCATAAAAAAAATATTTCTGGCAAAACCTCTGAGTAAATAAAATTGCCTTGAAAAATTTCTCAAAAAATCTGTCAATCGGAATCAACTTTAAACTGTAGGTCCCGCCACTCATGTATACAATTAACACACACAACATACATAATTGGTATGATAAACTAGGTCCATATTAGCCAAAGGCCATTCAAAAGCTGCCAATAAATTCTAAAAGATACACTGTTTGGTGAGGTTTTTGGGGCAGAGGCAAGTCACCCTAAATGGAGGAATTGAATTCGATTGAAATGAGGTTCCAATTTCATGACTCTATTGAAATAATGTCACAGATAATATGGCCAACTAAATATGACCACTACAAACGTTGTCATTCATCTTATGGCGCTTAAAAGAGAACAAATTCTATATTTCAACAGAAAAGAAAAATCCTCTTATAAATTCTCATTTCTTTTTTAACAACAACCACAATAAGAAGAAGAAGAACAAAAATATAAAATGTAGGTTATTGTAGCAACCGCCGTAGTTGTTGTTGTAGTTTGTTGTTTGTCTGCGAGCCTATCTGTTCTAAGTGCACAATACGTACATATTACATTTGTGTGATGCTATTGCAAGTCGTCTTGTTATTACCATCATCATAATCATCATCAACATCATCCTCAACATAATTATCATCATAATTATTAATAAATCTTGACAAAAACAAAGAAACATTAAACAGAAACGAAGTTTTCATGTCTAAATTATGTTTACGACGTTAAACATGATTAACATGAAAAGAAGGAAAAAAAAACCAACGAATTTTATTAAATTCTGGTCAAATGCCCGATTGAAATTCTGTTGGTTTTACTACGAATTATTAACAACTTTTTAGAAAATGTAGGCTTAGTTGTGATTTGAAATGTTTACAACTGCTTTCAGAAACGTATTAAAGGAAGGGAGCTTAATTAAAATAATGAAAAAAAGGTTCTCACATCTTGGAAAGACTATGGAAAGTACAATTAAAGTTAAAAAATTTAAAACTAACTAGAGTCTTAATAAAGGAGATGGGCTTCGTGGACAAGCCTACGTTTTTTAAAGGAACAAAAAATTAAAAATAAAGATTCCAACAGAATTAAGGTCACAGTGCCAGTGTGTGGTTATTATTTAAGGAAACTTATTACCACCTAAACCTCTATGATCAAAGAAAAGGTTGGTCTTCACATCCCTTAATTGTGTGCCGTAACCTCAACTTGCTAGGGTCACAACCATTGAACTCTCTGATGAATTCTCTACATTGGGGATCCCTTTGGATGCCTGCAGACTTATAATTGACAATGCAATCGTGGAACTTGTCAACAGTAGGTAGGCAGCTTCGGATAAGGGCAGAACGGCTCAAAAAATCTGGCCAAGGCTGGATAGGAGGCGCACGGCGACTCTGCTTAAACTCCAAAGAAGCAGGCTCAGCGCTGTTATCGGGCTTATTACGGGGCATTGTATTATAGGAACGCATACGAGGCGTCTTGGTCTTGGACACCTCGCGAATGATTTCTGCAGAAGCTGTGAAGATGAGGAGGAGGATGAAACTATTCTTCACCTACTGTGCACATGCCCGGCACTTGGTCAGAGGAGAAAGAGACACCTGGGTGCCTACTACATGGAGGACTTAGATGAACTGTCATGCATGGATATTAGCAGTCTGAGTCGCTTCATCGAACGCTCAGAGTGGTTCCTGGAATAGGGGAGAATGTGAAACTGTGGTATCACAATGGGCCTTGTGTGCGGCCTAAGTGTGTCCGCTCATGACTCCATCGAGGGGACAGCCACTTCTACCTACCTACCTACCTAATCGTGGTTTGAAGATCTTTGTTACAAAGATCTGTCGAATAATTGTCAAGTACTCATAATTGTTATTGTTTATGCAAAGGTTGTAAACAGAGGAATAACAAACGAAGCAATTGTTGTTGTTTACAACAAGTTGTGAACAGTGGCACACAGAATTTTGCGAATAATAAAGAATTTTAATTAAAACTGAATACAAATTTATTTGTTATTTTCTTTGCATTGTACGAGCTCATATTTTAAACGTTTTGAAAAAGGTAAAAACATAACAATATATTGGTTTCAAGACGTTAATTCTCTCTTCAATGTTACCCACATTTAATCACCCCATGACTCATTGCGAAATTTAAATATTGTAATACCGTAACACTGTGCTGGCTGTACTCGTAAATTCTTATTTGTGTCAATCAAAATTAATTTTCATAAAAATTTAAAATTCTAAAAAAAACGAACAAATAATTTTAAATGTCACCTTAACATGTTGTTTAGAGTCGCTTAAAAAATCATAACTTTTGTTTAAGCCACATTAAAAATGACAAGTTAATATGGGTTTCTTGGCCATAAATTATTTGCCCCACGACAAGTAATTCTAGTGGGCTCGACTGGTTTCTTTTTTTTTTTCTCTCTCTCTCCGTTTTGCAACGGTTTGCAAAATATTTGAATATGAATTCATTTCAAGACTGGTTTTAATTGATGAAAAATAGAGGAAACTGTTGGTGTTTTGGAATTTTTCCCACAGTCTGTGCGTTTTTTTGTTTTTCTTTTGCAATATAACGCCCGGCATAAGCCAACGTTTTAGCGGTTTATTGTTATTGAAAAATGTTTGTTTAATAGAAATAATTAATAACATATGCATTTAAGAAAATTAATTAAAAATTTATTCCAATATTCTATCAAAGAATTCTGTAAGTGAACGAGTAACACAAGATTAAATACAAATTAGGAAATGTAACTGATTGAAGTGGCCGTCTTAAGCCGTAACCGGCTAGCGCTATGCACTATGGGTGGAAGAAGTTAGGAAAAAAGAATTGTATTTTTCTACGATGAGGGTTAATTAACATAAGACTTCTAGGGATGTTACACACCGTATCAGTTTAGAGTTGAAAAACATGAAGCATAACCTCCTTCGTAGGGACTTCTAAAAACCATACCGTATATTTCCTACTAGACGGTCACGAAGCGCAATAACTCTTTAATATACAGCGGTATAGTTGCAATGCTAGGCCTGCTATTAAAGTCAATTGTAATGCCTTGAAAAAATATCAAAATATCGTAGAATTTAAAGCCAAGTGCCATACTTATTTAAACGAAATTGGTTTGCCAAAAAAGCAATCAGTTTTTTTTAATCTGCCAAAAAAAACACAACAGCTCATTTAGCCTCAGAATTTTGGAAATTTTTTCTTGGTTAGTCTGTGTGATGAACACTTTTTTTGTCAAAGCGAAAGTTGCTTTTCCCATATAACTTTTTCCTCTCTTATTTGACATTTTTGGCGTCGCCATGTCTCCCATTAAATTGTATGGCACGTTCACAATTATTTTGATTATTTGCTAATACAAGTATGACCGTGAAATTTATTGTGAGAATTTATTGCTTAAACCACGAAATTGAAACTACCAATGAAAACTATTAAAAATTTAATTTTGAAAACAATTTTTATGATATTTTCAATTTTATTACCAAAAAAAGAAATTTTTGTGGCAATAAAACATGAAGCCTGAGAAATTTTCATCAAGCCATTACAAAAAATCTTTAGTTTCAACAGTAGCAACGATTTGTTTTTATATATTTTTTGAATTATTCCGAGGATTATTCAGACGTGCAAAGTTATAATCAAATCCACTAAGGAGGCATTTTGGAATTTGCAGACGCCAATTTAAAATAAACAAAAATATTCCATAAGAACTGATTAGTGATTAGCAAGAAATTTATTTCTAAAGGGTGTTTTTTATAGAGGTATAGAACTTTAGGTTGGCATTACTTTTCAAGACGGCGACCGATTTAACAGCTGTCAAGTGATTTATTCTCAGTTTGGTTTGGCAATTCATCATGAATAGACTCACGCCTGAACAACGCTTGCAAATAGTGCAATTTTATTTCGAAAATAATGGTTCTGTGCGGAAAACGTATCGCGCACTACGTCCATTTTATCGTCGACAAAATCGTCCATCAGAGCAGTTAATTCGATTAACCATGGAACGTTTTCGCACCACGTTTACTCTTATTGATAACTCGCATCCCCAGAGACGCTGTACGGTGCGTACAGAAGAAGCTATTGCTGCTGTAGAGCGTAGCATTGAGGAAGACCCGAATGAGTCCATCCGCCATCGAGCGCAGGAATTGGATCTGTGTCCATCCACTTTATGGAAGATATTGCGGAAGGATCTTGGTTTGCGTGCTTACAAAATCCAACTCGTGCAAGATTTGAAGCCAAACGATCATCAAGTAAGGCGTAGATTCGTCGAATGGGCCCAAAACGAGATTACCGTTGTTCCCGATTTTCATAAGCGAATTTTGTTTAGCGATGAAGCGCACTTCTGGTTGAATGGCTACGTCAACAAACAAAACTGCCGCATTTGGAGTGAAGGTAATCCTCAAGTATATGTGGAAACACCGTTACATCCAGAAAAACTGACTGTTTGGTGCGCTTTATGGGCTGGTGGAATCATTGGTCCGTACTTTTTCAAAAACGATGGTGGCCAGAACGTTACAGTCAATGGTGATCGGTATAGAGCCATGATTACTAACTTTTTCATTCCTGAATTGAATAACCATGATGTCTAGGAGATGTGGTTTCAACAAGACGGCGCAACATGTCACACAGCTCGTGCCACAATAGATTTATTGAAAGACACGTTTGGTGACCGCCTAATTTCACGTTTTGGACCTGTGAATTGGCCTCCAAGATCTTGTGATTTAACACCGCTAGACTACTTTCTGTGGGGCTATGTAAAGTCATTGGTCTATGCGGTAAAGCCACAAACGCTTGACCATTTAGAAGACAACATTCGCCGTATTATTGCCGATATACGGCCACAAATGTTGGAAAAAGTCATCGAAAATTGGACGTCCAGATTGGACTACATCCGCGCCAGCCGTGGCGGTCATATGCCAGAAATCATATTTAAAATGTAATGCCACAAGATTATCTTTCGGATAAATAAAATTCATGTCAATCGAATAATCCATCGTTGTTTTATTGCAACTTAAAGTTCTATACCTCTATAAAAAACACCCTTTATTTGCCAGAAACCTCAAATTTTCTTTTCAAGAATCCGTGATATTTGTTCCTTTTCGTTTCCTTAAAAAACATGGCTCTGCACAAAGCATGTTCTCTTATTAATTCCGAGCTTAATTTCACTTTTGTTAATCAAGTCCTTTCAGATAAACTAGTGATCGTTTTGCTGTAGCAGGTCCTAGGATAATAGGGTTGCCATCTGACATTGCCTACACACAATTCCTTCCTTAAACATATTATTGTTTTCCTAGACTACATATTTTAAAATAGAGCAACAGTTTTACGACATAGCTTGACGGCAATAATCTTTTTTACGCTGAAACAAATTTTCGTCGTCAGTCATTACTCCCCTTATGGCAACCAAATTTAGTGCAAGTTTTCCGTAATTAATCCCTGTTTACAATAACAAATTTTTTTCCAACTATGCTACATGCAAATAGTCTGGCAGCACTAATACCTTGAATTAATTAGAACTACTAATACGCCGTGTTGTTTACTCTATTTACAGTATTTAGAAACAAAAACTTACCTTTTTAATCGACTTTGTCTTTTCTTCTGCTTCTTAATGCTGTTTTACATCGAAAACAACAGAAAAATATGTTGACTTAAATGTATTTTAGAGATTAAAAATACAACTTCTTATAACAGGAATGTAAGTATCTGTTGTTGGTAATCATTTGTGTGGAGTACAGCGTTTCCTTGTTGGAAAGTGTTAAGCATAACTTGGGAGTGGTTGTTGTTATTTCACTGTAAGGAATTCTTAAGAATTATTTACAGTTGTTCTCTTTTTTTGTAAATATTAACAATAATGAGAATATTGTTATTGTCTTTGTTTTTTCTTGTGCCACAATGAGAAAGAGAGTCAGAGAGAATGTAACAGCAGTAGTGTAGTTAAAATAAATGTTTACATTTACAATCGTTTTTTTTTCTCCCTCCTGTTATTGTTGTCTTTAGTTTTTATGTCGCTGTTGGCTTCTATTTTACATAAAACTCTGGATTGTTAAGTAGAATTGTTGTTGTTTTAGTAGTTGGAGCTGATTGTCTGCTGTGGCTGCTGCTGCTGCTTCTGTTGATTCTGTTGTTTACCATTTACTAGTGGTTGTCGCCTTAGTGGTTTGCTGTTACTGTTCTCTTGTTCTTTTTATCGTTGTTTATTTCTGTGTAGTTGTTACAGCTTTGTTTTGTTTTACTTCTGCTACTGGTGTGTATTAAAAATGGGAGTTTTTGGGGTTAACACAACAGCTATGTGCGTGTGTGTAAGTATAACAAGAAAACTATACACTATTTATTGTTTTTTGTTAATGTTGGCTGCACTGTTGTTTTTTTTTTTCTTTCTTTAATATAAACCATGTGTTTTTTGTTGTATTTCTTTTATTTATGATTACACATGTACAATGTGTTGTTGCTGTTATTGTTGTTTTATTAAGTTTTATGCAGCTGTGCACTCAAGCATTTGTTTTTGATTCCTTTTATTTCTTGGTTGATTTTCTTTTATTTTATTTTTTGTTTAATTTTTTCCTCTCTTTTTTTGGCATTAAAGTTACACCAACAACGACAACAAACAAAAGAAAATAATAATAATGATACCAACAGCAACAACAATAATAATAATAAATGTTAACAGATGAATATGCAAATTGTAATTATTTCTTTCGTTCCGTTTAACGTTTTTCCTTTTTTCCTTTTTTTGTTTCGTTTATATTTTCAATATTGGAGCAGGGGTTTCGATTTCGTTTTTAACAGCAGCGACTGTAATAACAACAACATCATTGAGTGCATGTGCATCGATGAATATTTCAAGTGTTCAAATCTGCAATGAAATGAATAAAAAGAAGCAGAAAATATTAAAAACACAAATTAATTTATTGGTAAAAAAAAACGAAAGAAAAACTGAAAAAGAAACAAAAATAGAAACATCTGAAGCTGATTGTATTTTATGATGGGGAACTGGAACTGGAAAAAAAAAACAAATAAAATTATTAAAGAAAATATTTTTGTTTCCGTTTTCATAACAATGAAACAATTAAACATAACCGCTGCAATATTTTGAAATTGTTTTCCTTTTTTTCAAACATTGATTAATTATTACGGAAAATATGCACATGGAGTATGTAATGCCATAGCCTGATATGAATCTGAATTGGAGATCACAGGGTATGGAATCTGCATAGAAGATGTTAAAAATGAATCCAAAATATTGTGAAACGAAACTGAATATTTTATACAATATTGTACTGTACTGTACTCGTCTTAATTGACAAGTACACGGCCTCTAACCTAACCTAACCTTGTATATGCCTGATGTCGCCATAGTCTAGTAGGTAGTAAGTTGGCTTATTAGACGTAAGGCCACGGTTCAAAACCCAAGTCAGACATCAAAACGAAAATATAAAAAAATATTTCTTCGCTGACTTCGGCGAACCAGATTTCTGAGCATAAAATAAAATTTCCATGAAAAGTTTCTCAAAAATATCTGTCATTCGTAGTTGACTTTAAACTTAAAAAATTAACACACACAGCATAAGTGGTGTGAAAAGCTAGGTTATAATGACCAATTATGTATGTATGTAGGTATGTGCATACATGACTTCCACGCCTGTAAGAAAACTATTGATAATGCAGCTTATCTAATGGGATTGGAAGGGAATAGTTCATCATGATCTTCTACACTCTGGTCAAACGATTGATTCTGATCTCTACTGCAAGTAATTAACGAGACTGAAGCAAACGTCTCCGTGAGAACGCCAGAACATACAGATCTTTAATGATGCGATGATTGGCTGGGAAGTTTTAGTGCCTCCGCCACATAATCGGGATCTTGGACCTGTAGGTTATCATTTATTTCAACATCAAGGCATCCTATCATGACGATTTCTATTCCGTAGAGACCTGCAAAACTCAATTTGATAAGCTTTCAGCCTCAGCTTCGGAAACCCAAAAGCGTTATGCCGATGGTGTAATGGCTTGACTCCAAAAATTGAAAAACATATATTATCGATTAAAATAGCACAAATTTAGGTTAGGTTAGGTCTGAGTAGTAGCTCTGATTTCACAAAGCTCACTTGAGCACGCATAGCGGCCCGTTGTGATGCCACGGGTGAACGCAGTCCCTGTACTAACCAAGTTCCACAAAGATCAGGGAAGAGGAAGAAGTTTGTCAGCGCAAGGGCTGCACTAGCACATATTTGGTTTGATAAATTTGATTCATTTGAACACCCATGCCCATAACCAATAAAATATAAAAAGTTCAACTCTTTTGCTTTTGGGCGCTTAAAAATTTCGTGGACTGTCTTTTAGCTTTTGCAATAATCTGAAGTACTTTCCACTCGAAATATGAGCCTCTTAAGCGCTGTAAATACTTTCCTTTTCAGAATACCTAAAGAGTAGTGTGTGTACGCTGCTACACTGCTTTGGTTAAAAAACTTTAAAAACATAGGGAATGTTCATCTGCCCGTTTAACCATCTGAATGATGGTATGTATGCCTGTATGTCTGTCGGTCTGTCTGTCAGTTAATCATTTTCATTTCTTCTTTTTGCTCATGCACAACTGATTTAAAATCATTCATTTTCTTCATGCCTGAATACGTGATTGGTATTGATAAAGTTTTTTTTTCTTTATTTTTCTTCTGTTTCTTTTTGAATTTTTGAATAAAAATTTTTTTATTTCAATTTCATTTTTAAACATTTGCCTATAATCGAACAACAACAACAGCAGCAGCAGCAACAGCAATTGTTATTTTAGTTGGTTGTTGCTGTAGTTTTTGTGGCAGTTTAATTAATGGATTGTCTAGTTGGCTTCCAGCTTTAGTTTGCCACCGCCATTATTACCAGGTAAAATATATTCTGGTATTTTTTTTTTCATTTCGTTTGCTTTTTTTCTTTTCATTTCATTCTGTATTATTAGCCACAGAGAATTTAATTTTTGTTTCATTTCTGGGTTGGGTTAGCTTTAAAGCTTAAGTTGTTGTTGTTGTTGCTACTGCTGTTATTGCCCTCATTTCTATCGTTTCTATCTCTTTTTCCCACCCAAAACCTGAGTATATCCATCCACATGTAATATCTATAGGTGTGTGAGCCAAGTTTAGATTCTTTCCATGGATTTTAATTTTGTTGTTTCGTTTTTTTTTTCTTGTCTTTTTGTTGGTGTTAATATGATACAAATTTATTTTATCATTCCATATTGCCAATTTATACGTGTAGCCAACAAATTATTGTGGTTGCTGTTATTGTTGATTGGCCAACATTTGCAGAATATATTTTGTGAATTTAATCTGGGCCTAATAAATGTTTGTGTGCAAAGAGAATAATTTATTTGTTTTCGTTTATTTTTAAACATATACGAGGTTAATTTTTTGTAATAAAATTGAATTTATTTCGTTTAGAAGAAGGCCTATTTATGAAAATCAAAATGATGAAACTGCTAAAACAACATGAATCCAAGGGCTACTGTGTTCCTCTTCAGATCAGTATATGTAAACAGTAAAGTTTAACTTGTAATACAAACAAATTGCGTCCTAGCCTGTATAAGGATGAGTATTCCATTACTTTTTACGGCAGCTGATTGCTAAATGCAAAGATACCGGTTATATTTGAAATTATTTAGGACCAGTACTTTGCCTAGACATACATATATTAATAAAAGTAAACTCTAAAAGTATCACTCACTATTGCAAGGATTCAATACAATCTATTTGAAACTGTCATTAAATACTTTGATCTTTATCGCTCTTGAGAATATATTGTCGAGAATCGCCAACGCAGTGAGTTTTATATTGATGCGAAAATGCATGCCAGCAGCCAATCCAAAACTTGTTGAGATTACGCTACGCATACGCAGATAGTAATCGATAGTAATCGTCTTATCTATTGGAATATCTCTATGACGGCATGAACGTCGTTGTTGTATACAATACTTAGGCATTAACTCTTTAATGCTGCTGGACAACAGCATCTCAGTCACATTACTCTGAGTGTTTTTGTGCAAAGGCAGTTCGATTTCAACTACATAACCACCAAGATTTCTTTGCATCCCCTATGTCCAGTTCATTATTGTATTGTATTATATAAGAGAAGAGCATAATCAGTTACAGAGGAGGTATTCGATAGTCTCCAACTCCTCCTCATCGCAATATATCCTGCAATATTCCGGATGGGATCTGTTCCAGATCCTTGTCAGCGACCTAATCTCGCAGTGCCCGGTTATAAACCCAATAACTAACCTTAAGCTGGCCTTATCCAAGCCCAGTAGCCAACCTGTTCTTACACTGTCTATAGCAGGCCATAGACACCTAGAAACATAACAACCCGATACATTCCCCCAACGCGTGTGCTCTACTCCCCTGACCCATCCATTGATGAGGCTGTAGAGGCGGCAGATTGGGGAATCAGAACCAACTGTGACATCGCCCTCAGAAAGTGAATCTAATCTAGCAAGAGCATCCACCATCTCATTACCCAGTATTCTGCTATGACCCGGAACTCAGCATAGACGGATTCGGTCTGGTCCAAAAGTCCTTAATGGATCCTTGCACTTGCGTACGAGCTGTGATTTGCACCAAACTGACGTAATGGTTCTTAAGGCAGGCTGCCTGTCAACGAAGATCATATAAGATTCGGAATCCGAAGTAGGCCTACCAGCCATTGCCTCGATAGCCTTCAAGATGGCGACGATACCAGCCCGCACAATACCTTTGAACACCAATGAACTCTAGATCGGGTTAGTACTTAGACTGTCAAAAGGTTTCGCTAAAAGAGCCCATTCAATGCCATATTTGGCATGACCATAGCCTCTATACTTCCATGCTCTAGCAGCGTTCAGCTTCATTGTTGCATTTGGTAATAACATATTTCGCCAATAAGTCTGATGGTAGCTGCTTAAGATTAGTAAACAATGCTTTAAATGATAAACCTGTACTTTTCCTTTTTTTTCTATTGTTGCCAACCATGACTAATTTGTCTTCTTCTGTTCCTTCCCTCTCATCGTAAATAATCGCGCACATATTCTAGTTCTTTAAATAATAACATTCTCCTGTAGAATAATAATAATGACTATAATTTAGAATAATTATTTTAAATTGAACTTTGAAAACAAGAATTAAAAAAAAACAAAAACAAAAGAAATGTTAATTTTTATTTTTTTATTAATAAAGGAAATCGTTATTGACATTAAAAATCAATAATTTTTGCATTTTAAATTGGCAATACTCCGCTGTATTGTAGCAATACGTAACGGTTTCTTTAAAGCCATAAATAATAAATGAAAACAAATAAATAAATGGGAGAGACGACAAGGCAAATGAAAAAAAAAAAACAAAACGAAACAATAAAAACACAAACACGATGACAATAACAAGCTAAACACAACCAAAACAAGAGAACCAGTAACGTGCTTATGCCTTAATTAAATACTCTTCTAAAAGAGAGTATGAATGGGTTTGAAAGTATGTATGAGTGATAATGTGTGTGTGTGATAAACAATAATTTGGTATACAATTAAATACGTACACTAAGGCCTGACAAGACCATTTTATCAAATTTTAATTTTGTAAATTCATTATTTGACCTACAAATAGTAACAGTATGGGAAAAAATAATAAGAACAAGAAATTATTTCCCATAAACTATTAATGGATTAGTGCTCAATACTCTAGGCAATATAATCGAGCAACCTATTGAATGGCGGACTACTCTATCGATTTCAAAAACGCTTTCGATGCCATCAGATATACTACTATTTGAACGAAAAGAATGACCACAAAAAACATAGAATTGTCAGAGTTATATATAATGATGCAAAACTTATGTGTGTGAAGATAAATTCGAATTTAAATACCCAAGACGCAATCCATAAATTTTAGTAGCGCCACATTTGGCGTTATCAGATCAAAATTTCCTCTTAACAGAATAAAATTTGCCCTTAACAGAGCAGTGTTAGCTATTTAACAGTATCGATCTGAATAAGCTTACTTGTTTAGGAGCTAATTTTGGGAAATACTCTTGGTCTATGAGTACCATACTATATGCACAGGAAGGTTCAAGGCCTCTTAATATAATCAGCAACATGGTCACATATAGAGTGATATGGTATTGAGAAAATTGGCTTTGAAAATATAAATTTTTGCTAGAAGATCAGTGGCCAATTTGGAACATATAAGAACAAATGATAGAAAATATGTATATGAAAATTTTCTAGAAGATCAGTGGCCATTTTGTAACACCTAAGAAATAGTTCACCATACAGACTATATGCAAATGGTAGTCCAGAGGGCCCTCTTTTCAAATGTGGTAGTGGGATAGTTGGAATAATTCCGTCCTCCATCCCCACCAACTATCCTGTACATTTCAACACTTTTGTTCGTAAATAATAATGATCACAATGAGAATTATATTGTATGTCAATAGCCTGCAATAATTGCAAAGTAGAAGACTAATCTACTATTGCCACTGTTAAACAGTTAACAGTGCTCTGTTAATAGCAAAGTTTACCCTGTTAGAGGCAAGAAGTGGCGCTGCTAAAAGTGAGGGTTTGCGTCTTTGGTTTTTAAATTCGAATTTATCTTTACACACATGCATAACTTTCCTTTCTTCAAAAGTTGCATATCATCACTGTTCACCATCACGCTGGATGATATCATCAGCCAAGTTTGTCTACAGAGGATTGGACATTAATTTTCTCAAGTCAGTATTTAGAAAATTGGTATGATATTTGTGCATGCAAAACTAAAAACTTCTTAAAGTTGAACGCAAAATGTAGGTCTTAAATCCAATACGAAAAAAAGCACCAAAACCATAAGTTGAAAACCCAGATATAAATCAAAAAAAATTTAAAAGAGACAATTTTTACCAGACCTACAACGTCTACTGTATCGAATGAAAAAGCCTCTTGATTTAACAGCAAATTATAAAATATAGGCAAGGTCCAAGGCAATAAACTTGGGCAGTTAGTAGAATAAAATTATTGACTAGGTGATTACTGTTGTGTCTTCTGTTAAGACATAAGTTGTGTCTGTTAAATTGAAAACTTAATGAAAATATTATTTAGCTTTCTTTACTTTAGAATATTTTGTGAAAAAACAATCTTTATTTCATGTAAACTTTTCTAGCAGAGAGTCAAGTTTAGTCACATTTTATTCATATGTACATACATATGTGTGTAGATAAATATGGATGTCCACTGTTTTTACAAGGCCGTTTTTAGTTGAAACACTCTCCTAATATAGAAATAAAATGGGAAAATAAAAGAAAACCATATAAGGAGTTAATATTTCAGGTTATTTTTTTGCTACTCTTGTTTACCTCCTTCAACACTCTATCACTGTAACTAATTTTTATTTACACATGCCGGGGATCTTGTAACTCTACTTAGGCAATGACATTATTTTGATCTTGTTTTTCACAAAGGCACGGACAAAAATTTGAAAAACAATAAAACCGTAAATAATTTGTTAATACCTCTCTCTCTCTCTAAATACGAATAACAAATAGTATAAATGTTAAAGTGGATCGAGTCAAACTGAAACAAAGCGTAACAGCTGATTTCATGTGGCCATCATGTGAAATGTCATCATCACACAGAGTTTTTATCTTTCATTTGCTATTACTTCGAAATAAAACAACAAAATATCCAGAGTAGATGAAATTAAGTAAATGTATCGCAGGGAGTAAGTGTTTATCTTCTTCGTTATCTCTCTCTCTCTCTCGCTCTCCCTAATATTTGTTTATTATAGAGTGAAATCATAACAAATATGTTTGATTGTGTACATATGCATGTGTTATGTGTCATTCCACAATAAACTGTGATACCGGATTAAAATGTTGCTGCTTATGCGGTTTTTTTTTTCTTCTTTATCAGATTAATTTATTTCAACTTCAGTTTCTTTCAGTTTCATTTCTTGTTTTTTTTTTTTCTTGTATTTTGATTTATTGAATAAATTTTGAATTTTTTTAAATGATTTTTTATTGTTTCCATATGACATTGAAACTAAAGAAATAAATAAAATAAAAATTAAATAAAGAAAAGAGTCGGGTTTGAGATAATCATCACTGTCATTAAAATTATGCATGTGATGATTCAACAGCATTTATGATGAAACAAGTCAGTAAAGCCGAATTAAAACGAATTTACAGTACGTTACAATAATACTAAATAACGCGGATCCAGGCTCAAGAACGGTATACTTCTTAATCAATTATAGAAATGATAAAAACTTAAAATGAAAGGAAAGTGGTGTCGTAATGTAGTAATTAAATGCATGACTATAAACCCAAACGCCGAAGGAAAACCAAGATTTAATCATAGTTGTTTTAAATTTGAATAAATAACGATTTAAGAAGGAAATAGCCGTGGTCTAGTAGCTAGTGTGTTGGCTGTGAGGCCTCGGTTCAAACCAGATATCAGCAATTAATCGTTTTTTCGGTACTCATAAGCACAGATGAAATTTCGAGTATGTCAACAGTATTGAAACTCAACTACTCTGATTCATTCGTACTCACTACAACGTTGATTTATAAGTACAGGTTGCAATGAGTATGAGTACAAAGTCATAACATTCGAAATATGTTTGATTCATACGCCTACTCAATCAGATTCATAAATTTAGAAAAATACTTATAATACTCATAAATGATACATCAAAATTAACAGTCTTAGTTATTGTTGCATTTACAAAAAAAAGAAGAAAGACAGCAAGCGAAGCAAACACGCAACCTTCTAGTGAGTATTGTAGTATTCGTACGCGAATCATACTTATTTTGTGATTCTTGTAAATGTTGAGTAGGGGAGAGTCGAAATCAACAACATGATGCGTATTGTTAAGTATAAGTACGATGAGTACTTCAAACATTGAATATGAGTAGTATGAGTATGATATTAAAATAAGTATGAAAGCGTATAAGTATCAGAAACTATGAGTATGATTCAAACTCATCTTTTTGAATACTCATTGTTGATCTCTGGTTCAAACCCCAGGACAGACATCAAAACGAAAATATGAAAAAATATTTCTTCTGTGACTTCCTCTCAGCAGATTTCTGGCAAAAACTCTGAGTAAAAAAAAATTACCATGAAAAGTTTCTCCAAAAATCTGTCGTTCGGAGTCGACTTTAAACTGTAGGTCCCACCACTCATGTATAAAATTAACACACACAACATAAGTGGTGTGAGAAACTAGGTCGTAATCCTGACTGAAGGGTTGTAATGACCAATTATGTACATATGTATGTATGTATGTATATAGTATATGGGAATGATTATTTTAAAGCCAACGCGACAATGCAGTTGTCTTGCCGAACATTCCAAAATTCAGTTGCAGTCGCACGACTTCAATAAATGAATCGTTGAACAATTTCATGTGTGTGAATTCGAATTTAACTAGCAAAGACAAAAACCAAACATTTTAGCAGAGCAATGTTAAGTGGTTCATAGAAAATACGAAAAATAGTCAACGAAGAACTCACCCAAATATATGATATCAGAGAATGGAATGCCTATTCCATTCCTCTAAAATTGTGATCCACATGTTCCTAAATGCAGCTCTGGTAATATGGAAATTCTTTTAAAAATTGCAAAATATAGACAAAAAATGTATTTGTTTTAAGAATGTCTGGATAGGATGATAGATATTGTGGAAAAATGGGACTTGCTTCAGATATACCACTATATACAAATTGTAGCCTAAGGTGTCCCCAATTAAACCCAATAAGTGGTTTATACCAAATAATAAATTGGAGATAACGGGCTTAAAAAATTCACTATGTTAGCGTAGTAGTAGTGTCCGGGCAGGATGATGGATATTGTGGAAAAATGGGACTTGCTGCAGATATCCCAGTATATACAAATTGTAGCCTAAGGTGTCCCTTATAAAACCCTATAAGTGGTTTATAGCAAATAATTTTGGAGCTTGAGATATCGGACTTCAAACATTCACTATAGCATTTTTGGTTTTTGTCTTTGCTAGCTAAATTCGAATTTATGTGAAATACATGTAGCATAAAAGGACCATAAGTGAGCGCCTAAATTAGTATATTTTACTTAATCACAACTAACAACATAAACAAGTGTGATGGTATAAGAATTAAATTAAAACAAACTGAATTGATTTTGAAGCTGTTAGTTTGCATATGTAGTTCGCGAAATAAGAGTGGAGTAAGGAATAACATCCATAGTTTTCAACGTTTCAAAGCATTTATATGTACATAAATTCTATACATAATTAAAGATTTCTTTCCGTATGTTTTGTTTTGTTTTTCTCCCATACTATAGCAGTACCCTGTAAAAACTCCGGCAGTTTCGTTTAATGGACCAGATTTTTTGTAACTTTTTATTGACCGAGTTTTTTTTTCTTTTTTTTCTATTTTCAACGACCACCACCACAGCAAAAGAAAGAAAGTCAAGTCAACAACTTATATAATTTTCAAGTATGTTGTTAAATAATTGTTTAAATGCACAACAACAACAACAAAAAAAAAGAAATCAAAAAATCACACAAAAATTACAGTCAAGTGCAACATGACAACTTCATGGAATGTGATGAAGATGATCACTTGAAAACACGCCAAAAACATGCTGGTGAAATAAAAATTAAAAATTTTTCAACATGATTTTCATTATGATTACCATACAATGATGTGGATTTGGATGTGAATGTGAATGTGGGTGTGGATGAGGATAATAATGATCAGAATAAATCATAATCTAAAATAAATTTAATTTAATCATAAACTTTAGAGAAGTAAACTTTATTGTGGATTAATATTATATTTAGCATTGTGAGTAAGTACACCTCAATTCTATGGTTTAAAGCTTTTGAACGAAATGCAATTTCACCATGTGTGGTCTAAGTCGTATACATATATACAGACGTGTGATCTGATTTAGTTTAGCTGTTTTCGGTCGTTTCATAACGTGAGACAGAAAGCCCCATAATTGTGTCAGCCTTTAAATATTAATTCAAATTGTTTCTCTCTGAACAAAGGAAACAGTTCACATTGTAGTTTCTGTACATCTACTGACACCACAGCATTCATTTTCATCTTGTTAATAGTGCGTCTAATTCAGTTATTGTGGATAGAAATTCATTTACAATAAAAACTGTGTGCTGCAAGTGCTAACGTTTAAGATTTAAGAAAATGTACGCCCTTATTGTGGTTATTAGGGGCCACTAAATGCAAAACTGTTCTGTTCTGAAATCTAGCACACCAACAAGTAGAAAAAATGCGACTTATTTTTGTAACCGATAAAATAAATATAATAAATAAAATATAAATATAACCGATAAACCATTAAACCATTAAAATGTCGCAATCTAATCCGTAAGTATGTAAGTATAAGTTGTGAAGAAGATCCATTCGAATTTGAAAATCCAAGACGCAATCCATAAATTTTAGCAGCGCCACATTTGGCATTAACAGAGCAAAATTTCCGCTTAACAGAATAAAATTTCACCCTAACAGAGCATTGTTAGCTGTTTAACAGTAACCATCTCAACAAGCCCACTTGTTTAGGAGCTAATTTTAGGACATATACTAGGTCTACGAGTACCATATCATACTCAAAGGAAGGTTCCAAGGCCTCTTAATATAATTAGCAAAAAGGTCCTATATAAAGTGACATGGCATTGTGAAAATTGGCTTTGAAACTATCAATTTTGTGATTGAAAACTCCCTAAAAGATCAGGACCATTTGGGAACATATAAGAAATAGTACACCATACAGACTATATGTGAATGGTAGTCCAGAGGGTCCTCTTTCGAACCGTGGTAGTGGGATAGCTAAAATAATTTTGAGAGTTGAGAAAATTTCCGTCCTCCACCCCCCACCAACCATCTTTTGCCTTTCAAGAATTTTGTTCACAAAAAATAATGATCATAATGAGAATTATATTTCATGTCAATATTGTGCAATAATTGTAAAATAAAAGACTAATCTACTATTGACACTGTTAAACAGTTAACAGTGCTCTGTTAATAACAAATTTTGCCCTGTTAGAGCAAGGAGTGGCGCTGCTAAAAGTGTGGGTTTGCGCCTTTGGCTTTTAAATTTGAATTTATCTTCACAGACATCTTATTATATTATTATTTAATTTATTGATTTTTATTATTATGATTTTACTTTATTTTTTTAAATTTTAATAAATATAAATAAAGAATTCGTTAATTGCAAACATTTGACGCATTTAAGTTACAACTATCACCCACAGTCATTTAGCACATTACGGTGTTACTATGGTCATTATAACCGACCTACTGTGCAAGGAATGTAGTCGCTGTAGGCTAGTAGGTAGTGTGTTTGCTTATGAGACGTAAGGCCTCGGTTCAAAACCCAGGTCAGACATCAAAACGAAAATATGAAAAAATTTTTTTAGCGAGAAAGTAAAATTAAATTGCCATTAAAAAGTTTCTCAAAAAACTGTCGTTCGGAGTCGACTTTAAACTGCAGGTCCCGCCATTCATGTATAAAAATTAATGCACACAACATAAGTGGTGTGAGAATCTAGGTAGTAATCCTGACCGAAGGGTTGTAATCATTAGCAAAGACAAAAACCAAATCTTTTAACAGATCAATGTTAAGTTTTCAACAGAATTTGTAATTAGTGATCATGGAAGTAAGTACACAACTAAAAAGTCAGCGTATGGAATGTGTTGAAAATGTAGAAAATATACTCGAATGAAACCGATATAGTCATATCATTCGAAAATTGTGAAAAAAATACTTTTAAAAATTCACTGAAATTAAAGACTTCCCCCAATTTATCATTTATATTTGACAATCAGAAGACAATGCATTGTTTTGCGACAAGGTCTAAGAAAATGAACTACGTATCCTATTAGCACTGCGATGAAACTTGAGCTTTTAACTTTTGACTGCTTGCAGTACTGCTTGTTACGTTGAACGACAGCGACTATGTATTTTGTTTTCCACTTGATCTTCGAAATCTTTGAGTACAAATGCGCTTATCATCGAAATTTGCCAAGAATCAAGAACTTGAAAAAATACAAAATAAATCGCGTGCACTTTAAAGGGGGATAGAGGAGTATTTAATTGCTTCGTCGCGAATTTTGTCACTTTTGAAAGAAACCATTTTCTTAATGTTTTTTTTTTTTTTTGTTAATAATTCAATTTGCAGCTGTTTATCATATTTAATTAGAAATTTATGGAAATGATAATTAAAGAAACAAACAGACAAGCAAACAAACAAGCAAACAGATGGACAGACAAAACACATGTTAACAAATCATTAGAGCATGTAAATCAAACGCACGTAATATGACGGCTGAAATGAATTATTATTTCTCTTGCTTTTGTTTGTTAAATTCAACGAAAAAAAATAAAAAAAAATGAAAGAAAGAAAGAAAAAATAAACGATAATAAATGGTCAGTTCAAACTGAACTGAACGAAAAAGTGATACCCATAGACAACGAGTGAGTGTTGCTGTGCTGGACTGGTTTGGTTTAAAAACGAACAGAAAAAAAACAACAAACAAACACACATCAAAACAATAATAAAACTTTACACTGTGTTAATAGAGATGTTAACAATTTCCATTATTTGTTGTTATTGTTATTGTTATTGTTATTGTTATTGTTATTGTTATTGTTATTGTTATTGTTATTGTTATTGTTATTGTTATTTTTCTAACAGCTTATTATAACGCTTTAAATAAATACAATTATTAAAACAATTTATGGAAAAAAACAAAACAATAAAAAATTATGAAAATGAAATGAATAATGAACACTGTGAACGTTCGTTGGAGTTGGGAAAACTATGGAAGCGTAAATTAATGAATGAATGAATGAAACACTTTTGGTGCTGGTGAAAATTATACTACCGCGAGGCGGTGCAATGAAGTAGGAAACAGCGGCTATTTAGGGGATCTGTGTAAACGTAGTAAAGCAAAATTTAATTTAGCGTTAAAACGTTTTCATTTAGAAGAGATTAGGAAATGTTGCACACACACACAGACAGCATTATAATGCAAATTCTATTTGGCTAAAGTTACATACATGATGAAATATTAGGGGTATTCACAGGAGATAAAAAAGAATTTTGCTAACGCACATCTCCCTAAATAAAGTCCAACTCACTCACTCAGAGATCAGCAATGAGTATTCAAAAAGATGAGTAGAATCGAATCATACTCATAATTTCTGATACTTATACGTATTCATACTTATTTTAATATCAAGGAACCTCTACTCATATTCAAAGTTTGAAATACTCATCATATTCATACTTAACAACACTTACGATGTTGTAGATTTCGACCCTCTATAACTCAACATATACACGAAGCAAAAAATAAGTATGAATCGATTACGAACACTATAATACTTACTAGAAGGATGTGTGTTTGCTCTGCTTTTTTTGTAAATGCAACAACAACTAAGACTGTAAGTTTTGTTGAATGATTCGAGTCACTCGAATCATTTATAAGATTACAAGTATTTTTCGAAAGTTATGAATTTAAATGAGTAGGCTTTTCGAATGGTATGAGTTGTACGTACTTTGTACGCATACTCATTGCAACCTGTACTTATAAATCAACGTTGCAGTGAGTATGAGCAGTTAAATTTCAATATCCTTGACACAATTATGTATATTCAAAATATCATGAGTGCTTATGAGTAGCGAAAAAATGATAGATATGTGTGTTGATTTAATCCTAAGGCAACAGGATTTCCATCCAGATTTTTCAAACAAAATTTTCTTCAGCGACGCATCTCATTTCTACCGTCGTTGCCATATATGGAGTACAGAGGAGCCAGAGTTGATCGTGTAAAAATCATTGCATTCGTTTCGTTTGGTTTAAATTATGGTCTGGACGTGTCATTTGACTCTATTTTTTTTTTAAAATAATCCCAGAGGTAACTTTACCCTCAATTCAGAACGTTGTAGCTGTTTGATAACCAGACGGTGATACATGCCAAGCAGCACGGACGAATTTGTCTTTATTGCATGAGGACTGTCCACAGAGAGTAATTCCACGATTAATTTACTTACTTCATTGATCATTACAACCTTTTAGTCAGGATTATGACCTAGCTTCTCACACCATCTATGTTTCGTAAGTCAATTTTATTAATGGGTGGCGGGGCCACCAATTTAAAGTCGACTAGGAACTACAGATTTTTGAGAATCTTTTCATGGCAATTTTTATTTTACTCTCAGAGTTTTTGTCTGAATTCTGCTGAGAGGAAATATTTTTTCCTATTTATTTGAGTTTTCTTAGCCAAGGGCCGCACATCTAATTAGCCAACACTCTACCTAATATACTATGACAAATACAATTTCACGATTTGCCAACGACAATTAACTGACTTGATGAAGTTAGACTTTGGTTTGTGTGGCTGCTTAAATTCACACGAATAACCCTCTAACATTCGAGCAATTGAAGAACAACGTTGGCCAAGTGATCGAAAACAACTACATAAGAGAATAGGCTGCTGTAGCTAATATAGAGACGATGATCCTACCTTATTCTATTTCTTACCACATCATAGCTTTGTGGGTGTTTTACTTCGCTTAAGTTTTGAAATCTTAGAACCAAGTCCGACCACTCTTGTTAACTGACCTCAGGGGCGTGGCATCTTATTTCGTTCATATTCAGGTAGCTAACTTTATGTGCGATATGTTGCAAATCAATCACAGATGCATAGATTTTGAACTTTTGTAAATTTAACCTGAGTAGGCATAAATTTAAAATGCAATCCGTTATATAATTATTTCAGACAGTAATACTACACTAAGCCCACTACACTAAACCCATTCAATATTTTTATTATTCCCATTAAATTTTAATTGAAACCCCCTACTGCCATCACGTATGTGTTAAATTGTTAAAATTCAAAATGTTCATAAAAAAAAAAGAATAAAAAAATAAAGAAAAATTGCATTCAAACATAAAATATTGCCTTTATTTAGGCTTATCTTACTATTTTTACACTTCGTACAAAATATTATTGTAGAAAATAATTATTAAAATAAAAATCAACGAATTAACTACAAAAGTATGTATGGATGTATAGTACGTGCATGCAACAATACAACACTATTTAATGATTTAATGAAGAAAACTAACAATAAAATTTAATAATTCAAGTTTTTCTTTTAGAGTTTTTTGTTTTTCTTATTTTTTCTTGTGATTTCCTCCCATATGATTTTTCTTTTGCTTTGTATGCCATGTGAATTTTTTTATGGTTACAGGTATTGTATTGAAAAAAAAATTAATAATTAAGCTATTGTCTTAATACACTGAGAGAAATACTTTTCTAGATGAATTTCTAGGTCTCATATCTACATACTACATATGTTCGAAGGACTTTAGTAATCCAGCCTGGGTTAGGTAAGATAGCGGACTCCTTTAAAGGAGAATCAAACCTTCTCTAGAGGAAACCATCTTGATCATTTTGCTATTGCAACATTCTTTATATTAAAGAACTGACTCAAGAATATCATGAAAATGAGAGGTCAGAAGACTCTGTGTTTTTATGACAAGAGTAGGGCACTGACACATAAGGCCATGCGATTTAAGGATATATGTAAGTACGACGACCCTCTGCTTACCCATACGTGTCCAGCAATATTGCATGCACTCAGCTTACTTAAATTACTTTTTTGAGCAGGAAAACTCACCAGCACTGGTACGTACCCCTTTTACTAGTAGATGCGATGTAAGTAAACGTGGCAACCACATGACAATTTGCCACATGAATTATGGTAAAGAAATTTTCTTAACCGAGAATTACAATTGAAACCCAAGCAAATCTAAACAGAAACATATTCACAAGAATAAAAATCATGGTCAAAGACCTCAAACCGTTTACAAACGACTTCAAAATTCACAATTCACAACAAGCAATTGGACAGAAAGTATCACAACTTAATCTTTACTGCTCACAACAAGGCCGTATGCATAAAGCAAATGAATTATGGAAAATAAACGCTAGATTACACATCTCTGTACAGATCCACATGAAATAGACTTGCCTGAGCCAGAAAGTATTGAAAGAGAGCATTGTAATACAATATTTTTTTTAATAGTTCTTGCGTCTGGAGAGGTAAACGAAATATTCATACATATTTGAACATACATACATACATAATTGGCCATTACAACACTTCAGTCAAGATTACGACCTAGCTTCTCACACCACTCATGGTGCGTGTTAATTTTTATGCATGAGTGGCGGGACCTACAGTTTAAAGTCGACTCCGAACGACAGATTTTTTTGAGAAACTTTTCATGGCAGTTTTTATTTACTCTCAGAGTTTTTGTCAGAAGTCGCCGAAGAAATATATTTTCGTTTTGATGCCTGACCCGGGATTTTAACCGTGGCCTTAGGTCTAATAAGCCAACACACTACCTACTAGACTACGGCAACTCACAGCTCCTACAGAAGTTATTTGGTGGAAT
Source organism: Sarcophaga variegata (assembly GCA_932273835.1). Classification (NCBI taxonomy): domain Eukaryota; kingdom Metazoa; phylum Arthropoda; class Insecta; order Diptera; family Sarcophagidae; genus Sarcophaga; species Sarcophaga variegata. Next base: position 110,204,172 of record OW026362.1, on the reverse strand, counting down.
GTCTTCTGGCATACCTATCAAAAGGACTGTGGCTTATGAGAATCGGTATTGTGCGATGAATGGCCATGCAGTTCAAGGATAGAAATGCATCGGTGCTATGTTTAGCAATACTTCTCCGGCAGAGGCTAGCTATATTGCACGTATCCTATTACATACATACATAATTGGTCATTACAACCCTTTAGTCATGATAACGACCTAACTTCCCGCACCACCCATGTTGTGTGGGTAAGTTCGGCTGCACATACAGTTAAAAGTCGACTTCGAAAGACAGGCTTTTGAGAAACTTTTCATGGCAATTTTATTTTACTCTCGGGGGAAGTCGCCGAAAAAAATATTTTTTCATTTTTCGTTATGTTTGAGATATTCTGCGCCAGGGGTTGTTCCACTGGCTATTGCCTACCTACCAGAGATCTGCAATGAATCATTTTTTCGCTACTCATAAGCACTCATAAAATTTTAAATATAAGTAAGTCAACAATATTGAAATTTAACTATGTACTCTGATTCATTCATACTAACTACAACGTTGATTTATAAGCACAGGTTGCAATGAGTATGCGTACAACGTGGACATCAAAATCATACCATTCGAAATATGTTTGATTCATAAGCCAGCCTACTCATTTAGATACATAACTTTAGAAAAATACTTATAATACTTAAAAATGATTCGAGTGACTCTAGTTAAATCTCCTTTAAAATTCATTTATGAAAGCAAACAAAAAATTATTTAAAATCTACGAAAGCCAAGGTTTTCGATCACGTTGTTTTTTAAAGCAATTTTTTCTTAGGGTGTACAATTTAATTGTAAGTTTAGGTTGATCATAAAAATATACGCTGCAAATACGTACATATTGTAATTGGATTTACATAAACATTTAAGTATTGTAGAAACGAAATGCACACACAAAATATAAAAAAAATTATAATTAAATACAAATGCAACGAATAAAAAAAACCTTCAATGTCACATGAAAATGCAACTTGTTTTTTTATTGTTGCATTGTTTTAAAATAGTTTTTTTTTCTCTTAATTTTTTATTTATTTTTGCAGTTAATTTATTACTGAGAAGGTTGTCAGTTATACAATTTTTGCAACCGGAGCCAAAAGTGCTGTTTAAACTCCTCTGTAACTTCAGTTGAGTTGCAAAACATTTTGTTAACAGCCAGATTTAACCCTTTTAAACGGGTAAAAAAAAATTATTAGAAACCAAATAAATTTAAAATGCAGATTAAAAAAAAAACAAGTGTTTTTTTATTTTAATTCAGGCAAACATTATTTATGATTGTCAGAATCAAACTCTACAAAATAGAAGTTAATAAAACTGCATGACATGTTAAATTTTTTAAACATATGTTAATCAATTATCATTATGTTAATCTGTTATTATGCCTAATTAATTAATTATATATTAAATTAATTGAATAAATATTACAAAATTTTGAATGAAATTTCCATCTTTATTGAATTCATTCATTCACATTCTATTTTTGATTTCTTGATGAATGTGGTGCCCCAGACCAGATATTAAAATAAAATACAAAAAGAATTTCTTCGGCGACTTCCTCTCAACAGATTTCTGGCAAAAACTCTGAGCGCAAAATTAAATTGCCATTAAAAAGTTTCTCAAAATCTGTCGTTCGGAGTCGACTTTAAACTGCAGGTTCCGCCACTCATGTATAAAATTAACACACACAACATAAGTGGTGTGAGAAACTAGGTCGTAATCCTGACTGAAGGGTTGTAATGACCAATTATGTATGTATGTTGAATGTGGTAATTTGAAAATCCAAGACGCAATCCAAAAATTTTAGCAGCGTCACATTTGCCGTTAACAGAGCAAAATTGTCTCTTAACAGAACAAAAATTGCCCTTAACAGAGCACTGCTAGCTATTTAACAGTATCCATCTGACCAAGCCCACTTGTTTAGGAGCTAAATTTGGGAAATACTCTTGCTCTATGAGTACCATATTACATGCAAAGGAAGGTTCCAAGTCCTCTTAATATAATCAGCAACATAGTCACATATAAAGTGATATGGTATTAAGAAAATTGGCTTTGAAAATATCAATTTTTTGATTGAAAATTCTCTAGAAATCAGTGGCCATTTTGGAACATATAAGAAATAGTACACCATACAGACTATATGCAAATGGTAGTCCAGAGGGTCCTCTTTCAAACCGTGGTAGTGGGTTAGCTGGAACAATTCCCCACCAACCACCCTTTACATTTCAACATTTTTGTTCACAAATAATAATGATCATAATGAGAATTAAATTGTATGTCAATAGTCTATAATAATTGCAAAATAAAAGACTAATCTACTATTGCCACTGTTAAACAGTTAACAGTGCTCTGTTAATAGCAGAGTTTACCCAGTCAGAGGCAAGAAGTAGCGTAGTAGTAGTAAAGTGTGGGTTTGCGTCTTTGATTTTTAAATTCGAATTTATCTTCACACACATGTATTAATTTGCCCCAAGTAAACCTCAGTATTCCGGTTAAGGGTTAATTTATTTAATTTGCTAGGTTGGGTATATTTTTTAATGCAGCAATTGCGTGTTAATTATTTTTAGTTTTTTATTTTTTCTTTTTTTTGGTATTTTTTTTTTGTTTCTTTAAAAAAAATCGTATTTTTATGCAATTTGTGCTGTAATTCAACTCTAAGGTGCAAATGTAGGTTAAGATTAATGCATAAACATTCTATCTCTTTCTTACATACGTCTACAGTTATATGCATAAAATGAATATAAAATTTTGCTTTTAATTACCAAACAGGGCAAATGGAATTCATTCAAAACGATTTTAGGTTTTAATGAACTAGACCGACAGCAAGTGGTTGGTAAAGAAAATATCATTTCAACACACTTCCCCCTTTTGAGAAGGCATAATTAAATAATAAATTATTGTTTTAAAAAGGATTTTAAACAAGAAGAGTTTAGCTTTATGCTTAAATAAGTACATATAATATTGCAGATGGTGATTAAATAGAGAATTTACCCATGTAGGCACGGATATCAGTTGTGTGATTTTATGGCAAATACTAGAAGTTTTTTCTCTATTCTTCAGAAGGTAAAAAATGTAAAGAATAGTGCTTTTAACACGTTCATCGCCATGTCAGTCATATATGTCTGACGCTAAGAAGTTCTACATGAGCCATGTCAGTCATATGTGTCTGACGTACGCGATTTGGTAAATCACAAATGTCCGACGCAAACGACGCTGTGTTCAAAACAACAGTTTAATACTTGTTGTATATTGTTTGGATGCGTCAGACATATAAGAATGACACGGCTTGTCGAAAAAAAAGTATAAATATAGGGCCATGTCAGTCATATATGTCTCACATAAAAAATAGTGCTTTCCGGGAATTTTGGCAAAATTTTTTTTGTGATACAATAAGTTTCCTTGATACATTTTTAACCAAATTATCTAATAAAGTTACCGTGGCCCATGTGAAAATTTTTCTGATATTATCGTGGCGATGAACGTGTTAAATACGTCAGTTGCATATGCAATTTACAAGCTGTAAGGTAATCACCCACTTCTCTTAAGGATCCTGGTCTAGTTAAAGAGATCTTACGGACCTAAATAAAAAAAACAAGTCTTGAAGATTTAGGGAGTATTTTCCAAAAGCCAGGAGCAGTCCTATTCCACTATTTGGTGAAAGTGAAATTGTTGCTTTAGACTTGGCACGCTGCGATAAATGAGTGAAGGCTTTTCTTTAATCTCAGTTCTCGTGACGATATGTCACGAATCGACCGCACGCACCCTAGGCTTTTATGCGTAAGCATTTAAACGGATAGCGACGTTTAGACATGGGTATTTAGAGGTATCACAGCATTCGTTATGAGAATGGAATGGCGGAAGAATGAAGTGCTAATTTAATTGGAGTGTACTTGATTTGGAACGATAAGTCGCCGTAGTCTAGTAGGTAGTGTCTTGACTTATTAGACGTGAGGCCAAGGTTCAAACTTCAGGTCAGACTTCTCCAACAAAGTGATATATGAAAAAATATTTCTTCGGCGACTTCCTCTCTCAGCAGATTTCTGGCTAAAACTCTGAGAGTAAAATAAAATTTCCATTAAAAAGTTTCCCAAAAAGTTGTCGTTCGGAATCGACTTTAAACTGTAGGTCCCGCCACTCATGTATAAAATTAACATACACAACGTAAGTGTGAGAAACTACATAGGTCATGAGCCTGACTCAAGGGTTGTAATGACCTATTATGTACATATGTATGTATGTATCCACATATGTATGCACATGTGTAGATATACTAACTTAATCATCGTAATACATTTGTGTTCCCCTGCTGGTAGTGATTGATTCACTACCGTCAGTTCGGCTCTAACCTTCTTGTACTGAGTCCCTCGCATTACGACAAGATGACTACCCGCTCGCAAGGGTGTTTCAATAAGGCCAGTTTACCCTCCTGCTGTATTTTGGGATATAATCTGCATTTGTTTTGGAATGAACTGGATATCTCGAATTATTAACCAATGTAAGAATATTGTCAGCGTATCAAATACAGTGAGCATCAAAAGAAACTGTACACTATAGATAAAATTCTAACAATCACCAAACTCAACTTTTACCATTTAAGGAGAGTGCCCGAAAAAATTCTGACAATATTTCGAAATTTTTTGTAATTTTTTTAATTATTAAACAATTTTAAAATGAAAATAACGGTAATTATTAATGTAAATTTTTTTAAATGTATATTTTCTTTTGATGCTCACTGTACGTTTTTAATGTCTTTTATGAACTAATCTGGGTCTCTCGAATATATCAAGAAGGTGGTGTTCGCTTAAAAAAAAGGTTTTTTTAAATGTACATTTTCTTTTGACGCTCACTGTACGTCTTTAATATCATCAACACTAGTGAATTGATCTGGGTCTCCCGAATATGTGTCAAGAAGTTGGTGTTCGCTTAGAAAAAAGGTTTTAAGTGATCACTATGGGTGCTTGGATTGGATTACACAAGCTCAAGAGAAAAATATTGCTTTAAAAACAACTTGGTGAGATTCATTTAAACCGCAACAAAAGGCATGCGAATACAACACATCGATGTAACAGGGGATTGTACTTTTCCTAATAATTTAACATTTGTCCTGGGGAATGTATTTAAATAGGACTGCCTTACTTTCCTAGAACAGCGTAAGAACCTGCATAATTTGTTTACATGTTCCTTTATACAAAGGCAATATTTAGCGATTACCACATTGGGGCCTGACTTTTTTAATAAAAAAAAGTATTTACAACAACCAACTACAAAATTCCCTAAATACTCGTATATAAGCATTAAGGATGTTTTTACCATTTAAAGCTCTTAGCAATCACACTGTTCCCTGCGTTGCTATTACGACCCAGAAAATCGAGAAAAAAAATAAAATAAACCGGCATTAGTTACTGACTTAGAAAGAAAACTAAAATGTATAGTAAAAGGAGGGGAAAACAACTTTAAACATAAAAATGTTTGCCATATTCGTATGGCAAGCGAAAACAAATGAAAAAAAAAGAAAAACCAAACAAAACAAACGAACTCAACAAACAACACATAAAGACCGGCGGCAAAATGCCAGAAATAGTTGTGGCAGTATTTTCAAGTACCAACACTACCACCATCGCCATCACTGCCATCATTAACAACAGCAATGTCGTCTGCTCATATATGCCACACTATTACTGCTAACATGGCTAACACTGCCATTTTCGACAAGTTAACAAAAAGAACACTTACATACATTCGTACATACATATATTCGTAACTGGTTAGTAAGTTCATGCGAATTGTATGTACGTCTGTCTCTCTGTCAATCCACTGGCTGTTTTGTTTGTCTGTCGGTCTGTCTTGTCTTAAATAGGAGCGGCTTTAATAAGAATTATGATGTATTTCTATGGCAAAACAACGTCAGTTATTTGGACAAAAAAAAACTCAACTGACAAACCCATTGAGTGTCAGGCGGATGCAGTTTTACTGCAAGAAATATGTTATGTTACCAATGAGAGCAGCAAAGCTCCTTTACATAAATAAATGGAGTTTGTTACCAAATTCTGGCTTAAGCCATACCATAAAGGGAAAAACATAAAATAAAGGATTTATACGATGGAAATAAAGAGTGTTTAAAGAAGTCTATTTATTGTGCAAAGAATTCTGATTAAAGTTATAAAAAGTTGAACTTAATTGTGGGCATTTATTCAAAGGGAACAAAGGGAACCTTTTAACTACTTAAACTTAGTAGGCGTGGCACTTTAAAATACCGCCAGATTAGAATATGGGGTGTTGCACTTTTCATACAAAGTGTTTAGGAGAACAAGCTCGGGTCATATGATGCCCTTATTACGCTTTAAACTGTTATTAGAGGAAATATTGGTGAAAGATTGTCCAGAGGAGGAAGGCGGAATAGCATGGCTTGATAATATACGGTTTCTTTTGCAAGTGTTCGTTTTTAAATTGCAATTGCTAAGATCAAATATATGATGCAGATTGTGTGTGAAGATAAATTAGTATGAATTTGAAAATCCAAGACGCAATCCATAAATTTTAGCAGCGCCACATTTGGCGTTAACAGAGCAAAATTTTATCTTAACAGAATAAAATTTGTCCTTAATAGAACACTCTTAGATGCTTAACAGTATCCATCTGAACAAGCCCACTTGTTTAGAAGCTAATTTTAGGACAAATACTAGGTCTATGAGTACCATATCATATTCCAAGGAATGTTCCAAGGTCTCTTAATGTAATTAACAAATTCCCATATGAAGTGATATGGTATTGAGAAAATTATCTTTGAAAATATCAATTTTTTGATTGAAAATTCTCTAGAAGATCAGTGGGCATTTTGGAACGTATAAGAAATAGTACACCATACAGACTATATGCAAATGGTAGAACAGAGGGTCCCCTTTCGAAACATGGGATGCGTCCTCCATCCCCACCAACCACCCTTTACATCACAATACTTTTGTTCATTAAAAATAATGATCATAATGAGAATTATATTTTATAGTCTGCAATAAAAACTAATCTACTATTGCCACTGTTAAACAGTTAACAGTGCTCTGTTAATATTAAAGTTTACTCTGTCAGAGACAAGAAGTGGCGCTGCTAAAAGTTTGGGTTTGCGTCTTTGGTTTTTAAATTCGTATTTATCTTCTTCAAAATAGTTATCCTCAAGCCATGGAATATACGTTCAATTGGTTTACAGAATAGGGAATGGCTTTTATTTAAAGGAGTAGAATAACAACGTATCGCGTATTTTTTTTTCTTTATCGGAAGTATCTTGGTGATCAGCCGAAATTTTTTTACCCAACGTTTCATTCAATATCGTTTACAACAGAAGTACACCAGAAGCTGTACACCATCCTGAAATGTAACTCCAATCATTAGAGTTAAAAGCGTCTTAAATACACAAGGAAATAATGGCAAAATAATTCCAGACCTTACTTCTACTCTCCATGGCTTTCTTAGTCGTGTTTATGACAGATTAAATTGCATTTTTGGCCTGTGCATTGTTGCCCTTTAAGCCACTTGTGCCTTTTGAGTCAAAACAAAATTATTGGGCAATTCACACGACTTTGTATCGTGTATGTTGCATTGAACGCTCAATGCTATGCTGTACTGTGTATCTCGTGGCATTCAAACAATTTGATAACCCGAAACCAACACAAGTTTTAAAAACATATGAAAACATATACAACATTTTTTTCATTCACACAATTTGATAGCACGAAACCAATACAACTTTTAAAAACATATGTGGGCAATTCACACGACTTTGTATAGTGTATGTTGTATTGAATACATTTGTTTGTTTGTGAACGCTCAATGCTATGCTGTATTGTGTATCTCATGGCATTCAAACAATTTGATAGCCCGAAACCAACACAACCTTTTAAAAACATATGAAAACATATACAAAATTTTTTTCATTCACACAATTTGATAGCCCGAAACCAACACAACTTTTTAAAAACATATGGAAAAAATGTGTATAAGTGTATCGGATTTTTATATGAAAAATATCAACAACAATCATACACTGTTGTATGTTCTTCCAACAATACAATGAATACAACGATACAACAGCTTGTGTGAATTGACCATATGTTCTAATTACGTTTTAAAAATCGAATTCGCTATTTCTGATGGATGGCCGGATTGCGGATTGAACAATATGAAGTAGAATCAAAAAAAAGAGGAGATGAAACCATGAAAAAAATACGTTTTCCATTCTTTTTTAAATAATCGGAATAAACTTTCAAATGAATATGAGAAAATTAAATGAAAATAAAAGAAAATGTGAAGAACTACAAGAGAAAATTACGCACAGAAAGCAGCAGAAGAAGAAGATCAAAACGAAGCCCTATTAATGTCAAGTTCAATGGCATAATGATGGCATTCATCATTTCTTACATTTCATTCTGCTTTTTTTTGCCCATTGTTCGATGTAATTTTTTCCATTTTTTCATTTATTTTTCTACTTTCATTCCCTTTGGGTTACGAACATTTTAAGACGATCCATTAAGTTGTTCATTAATGCCCCACCTCAATTATGTTACACAGATATTGACTGTTGATGATGCCTGCCACTGTTGCTACAGTTGTTACCGATGATAATGATGACGAGTGAGTTTGACAATGATGTTAATGTTGCTATTGGTGTTGCTGATGATGCTGTTGCTGCTGATGCTACTGAATGTTTGATTGTAAAAATAGATTGTTTTTCTTCTTTCATGAGATAAAATTAATCGCATTTAACATGGCTTCTGAAAATCAGTAAATAACTTACAACTTACAATCATGATAATGAAGCAAAATTAAGAGAAACCGAAACTGAAACAGAAACAATAACGTATTTTCAGACCATAAATAGTCAAGGGATTTATTGAAATAATCTCGTTTCAGTATGATGGGATGGGATTTATTCACGTAATAAAGAAAATGCCTTAAAAACATTATAAATTTTCATTGCAATCTACAGAACACTTTCAGCTTAATAAGCGTATCAATGGTAGAATTTAAACGTTTGGCCAACATTCTTTTTAACGAATACCGTGAATTAAGGAGTTTTTTTTTAGTTCGACTGAGAATTTATGTTCCGCAGTAAGAGTAATCACGTCAACAAAATTTTGAATGACGTCAAGACATGGTTAGATTAAAAGGTACACTTAGAAGGCAAAATGATGAATCTTCTCCATTGCTCCTGTATGATTTTATTTTCTACTATTGAAGCCAATTAATCACAAAAATCCAAATTTAAACACAAAACTCTTCCTTGCTTCACGTATAAAGCTTTAACGAATGTAGTTTCACTTGAAGGAATACAGTTGGAATTGACTAGCACAATGGACAAAGAGTAGACTGGTTCACAGTACACTTTATTACCCTACAGCTTACAGTAATGTGTGTGAAGATAAATTCGAAAATTTAAAAACCAAAGACACAAACCCAAGCTTTTAGCAGCGCCACTTCTTGCCTCTAACAGGATAAACTTTGCTATTAACAGAGCACTGTTAACTGTTTAACAGTGGCAATAGTAGATTAATCTTCTACTTTGTAATTATTGTAGACTACTGACATGCAATTTAATTCTCGTTACGATCATTATTTTTTGTGACAAAAATGGGTGGGGATGGAGGACAGAAATTTGCTCAACTCTCAAAATTTTTTCAGATATCCCACTACCACTACTATATGTTCCAAAATGGCCACTGATCTTCTCGAGAATTTTCAAGCAAAAAATTGATATTTTCAAAGCCAATTTTCTCAATAGCATATCACTTTATATGTGACTCTGTTGCTGATTATATTAAGAGGCCTTGAAACCTTCCTTTGCATATAGTATGGTACTTATACACCTCGAGTATTTCCCAAAATTAGCTTCTAAACAAGTGGGCTTGTTCAGATGGCAACTGTTAAATAGCTAACAGTACTCTGTTAAGGACAAATTTTGTTCTGTTAAGAGAAAAATTTGCTCTGTTAACGCAAAATGCGTCCCTGCTAAAATTTATGGATTGCGTCTTGGATTTTCAAATTCGAATTTATCTTCACACACATCTTAAAGTATCCTGCGTTTCCTATCAGTATTTTGACTAATAATTCCCACAATATACCAAAGATGACATTACACTGTGGATGACAGACATGTCATAGTTTCTCTACATATTTCTAAATCCACTCAACCATGACTCAAGTCTCAAATGAAAAAAAGAAACCAAACGCAGAGACAAGAAATTAAATATTTAATGCAATGAAAAGATACACAATGTATCTTTTACGACCAACACTTATAATCTAAATGCTCGTCATCATCATCATCACCAGATTTCTTATAAAATCTTTTATTGTTTTTACAATTAAAGAAAAAAAAGCAAAAAAGAATCTTAAGAGTCCTTATGAAAGTCTGGCCTTTTGTATGGGTGCGAAAACATCAGCTACAAACGATGCCAAGATAGTAGTAAGCCTGTCATAATATTATTTCTGTTACTCATTCCGTAATTATTTGTACCTATTCATGCCTCTTTTATGCACATCCTAGCAAACAGCATCACCCTCATCATCATCGTCATCATCATCAGTGTAATCTATTCATTCAGTTTTATTGGTTGGTTTTGTATACAAAAAAATGTATTTTGTGGTTTTTTTTTCTTAGATTCCCAAGAAATTTTAAAAGATAGAAACCAACTGTATGTACTACATTAAATGCCTTCAATGTTCTGGAATTTCAAATCAAGATAATTGGGTCGATTAGCAAGGCATGACTACATCATCTACTTTGCCTTTCGTTGGCAATTGACATGAAACATAGCTTTACTTCCTTTGAAATTTCGGGAGAGCGAGCCATTCTTAAAGCAGTTCAAACGTTTATTATGAAAAGTAAACAACGGATGGGACAGAACCCTATGAATTGTTAGTTTAAAAGACAATTGATGCTGTACAAGGCGGTTTAACAGTTACCATACTATCGGAAATGCTCTAAATTTGGCAAATGGCCGTACACATCAATTCTGAATTTGATATTTGTGTAGTAAACTGTAGCGCAAAGTGCTTTAGACTTCTATTTCCTGGTCGCCCCCTAATCGGACATCAACTGGACAACAACTACAACAAAGAATTTCGCTTCTCAAACTGAAGATATCGCAGAAGTTCCAACCGAATAACGTGACATTTACTTAAGCACTAAACGTAATGGTCCTCACGGTGGACTTTGGTGAAAAACTTGACCATGTTTTTTTTCTTTACTTCAGCTGCTAGCCCCGTTGACCTTCAAACACATATACTTTTGCTATTCTGACTTTTGACCAAGAAGAATAAAACTTTTCAATGTGTGTGAAGATAAATTCGAATTTGAAATTCCAAGACGCAATCCATAAATTTTAGCAGCGCCACATTTGGCGTTAACAGAGCAAATTTTTCCCTTTAAAGAACAAAATTTGTCCTTAACAGAGCACTGTTAGCTATTTAACAGTATCCATCTGAACAAGCCCATTTATTTAGGAGCCAATTTTCGGAAATACTCTTGGTCTATGAGTACCATAGCATACACAAAGGAAGGTACCAAGGCCTCTTAATGTAATCAGCAACATAGTCACATATAAAGTTATATGCTATTGAGAAAATTGGCTTTGAAAATATCAGTATTGTGTTTGAAAATTTTCTAGAAGATCACTGGAAATTTTGGACATACAAGAAATAGTACACCATACATACTGTATGCAAATAGTAGTCCAAGGTCCTCTTTCGAATCGTGGTATCTGGAATTTGAGAGTTGAGAAAATTTCCGGCCTTCACTCCGACCAACCATCCTTTACATTTCAACATTTTTATTCACCAATAATAATGATCATAATGAGAATTAAATTGTATGTCAATAGTCTACAATAATTGCAAAGTAGAAGACTAATCTACTATTGCCACTGTTAAACAGTTAACAGTACTCTGTTAATAGCAAAGTTTATCCAGTTAGAGACAAAAAGTGGCGCTGCTAAAAGTGTGGGTTTGCGTCTTTGGTTTTTAAATTCGAATTTATCTTCACATACGTAACTTTTAATCATAAATCATCATGAGTGGTAAGACTTATTTACATATTAGTGGGTACCTAAATAAGCAGAATTATATATATGGGGTATTCACACGGTGTGCTATCTAGTCTTATTGTCATAAAATACTAAAGTTTTATGATAGTTTAAAAAAATTGTTGTTGTGCTTCAAAGAAAAAAGTCATAAAATAATAACACCTTTTGTGATGTGTTTATTGTTTTGTCATAACTAAACGGTGTAAATCTAAGTCAAAAGGGAAAAACTCGTCATCGAGCCGGCGATAATATTTTGAAGTTGTCGCCATTGAATATTTGCATCATGTACGTAAAACATGCTATTAATTTCTGCATAGTTCTATAACTTCGAGATTAATTACATTTTAATAATTTATTTATATAAGTTATTAACTTTTATAAAGTTAAATAAAAAAAATTTTAATTGATACATTTAAAATATAAGAGAAAATTTTGTTTGCATACTTTAGCTGATTGGCAGCACCGAACGTATTTAAAACAAGCGCCGTCAGAAATTATTACCGGCTTAGTAATCAACAACAGCTGTTTATGTTTATGTTTTTAAAAATTTTCTTTTGTGCCAAGAGATTTAATAATTTTGATTTATTTAAATGTAAACATGTAATTATTGTTTTCCTATTTACTTGAATCAACCATAATAATGTCCAATATGTATTTTACGCACAAACCGGTTATTATTTCAGTTTTTTGACTTGCTTTTGGCATTTTTAATTAAAAATATTTGTAATTTTTTATAATTGTATTTTTCTTTTATCAGCTGACTCAAATTTGAAATAGCACACTAACTAACACTGAAATAGCACTATAACTTATTACGCGCATTAAAAACAATAAAGCGGCAGGTCCTGATGCCTCCCCGCTGAATTGTTTAAGACCGGATGTAATGAGTTGGTAGGGCGCATGCACCAGCTTATTTACAAAATATGGCTAGAGGAAAGTATGCCCAACGATTGGAACCTCAGTGTCCTCTGCCCTGTCCTGAAAATGGGAGACCCTACTATATGCGCCAACTATAGGGGTATAAGCCTTCTCCCTATTGCATATAAGCTTCTTACAGGCGTATTGTGTGAACGACTGAAGCCACTCGTCAAAACACTGATTGGACCTTATCAGTGCGGCTTCAAACCTGGCAAGTCCACCATCGACCAGATCTTCACACTACGCCAAATCCTGGAAAAGACCCACGAGAAACAAGTCGACACACACCATCTTTTTGTCGACTATAAGGCTGCCTTTGATAGCCCCATAAGGGATCGTGTTTTTGCCGCAATGTCTGAGCTCGGTATACCTGCGAAGCTGATAAGGCTTTGCAGAATGACGTTGAGCAATTCCTGTAGCTCCGTCAAGGTAGGAATGGACCTCTCCGAGCCTTTTGATACCGTGCGAGGTTTCAGACAAGGCGACCCCTTATCATGCGACCTCTTCAACTTCGTCATGGAGAGTGTTCTGCGAAAGGCAGGAGTGCATCGCAGTGGCACTATTTTTCAAAAAAGTGTCCAGTTGCTTGCGTACGCTGACGACATTGACATCATAGGGCGTACGAAGCGAGATGTTACTGCTGCCTTTAGTGCTATTGAACGCGAGTCTACCAAGATGGGTTTGGCAGTAAATGAGGGCAAAACAAAGTATATGTTATCGACGAGTCGAGACGCGCGGCGTATTGATTCTCAGATTACGGCCGATAACTATACTTTTGATACGGTCAAGGAATTCATCTATCTTGGCTCCGCCGTTACCACCAGAAATGATGTCAGTCTGGAGATCAAGCGCAGGATCACTCTTGCCAACAGGTGCTACTATGGTCTCAATAGGCAATTGAGTAGCAGAGACCTCTCTCGTACGACAAAACTAACACTCTACAAGACACTCATCCTACCCGTGCTTCTTTATGGCGCAGAGGCATGAACCCTATTAAGTACAGATGCAGCGGCCTTGAGAGTGTTCGAGAGAAAAGTACTGCGCAAGATCTTCGGTCCAGTGCGAGTTGGCGATGATTTCCGTATCCGATACAACAGTGAGCTGTATGAGCTCCTCAACGACATGGACGTTGTACAGCGTATTAATATCCAGCGGCTGCGTTGGCTCGGCCATGTCGTTCGAATGGAGGAGGATGCGCCGGCAAAACGGGTATTTGATGCGGGAATCTGCGGAAGTCGGCGAAGAGGACGACCTTGCATCCGTTGGAAGGACCAAATCGAGGAAGCCCTGTCATCGATTGGTGTGACCAACTGGCGTAGGCGCGCACGAAGCAGAGGCGCCTGGAAGGATGTGTTGCGGCAGGCCGAAATCCGATAAACGGGTTGTTATGGCCAATTAAGTAAGTAAGACACTAACTTATGAGGGTTGCTCACAGCAGTCATATTTTTTTGTGTTATTATTTTATGATATATGACTTTATGACGACCGTGTGAATACCCTAATAGTTTCTGAAGAAATAACACACGAAGGCCCGTTACAACTACTTTAAGGTACCGAATGGTGTGATATTCACTCTGGATTCGTTATTAGACTTTACTGCGACTGGGAAATATGTGGCTTCAAACAAATTGCAATCACGGCGCATACTGCACGACCCATAATCGAAATTCCGAATGCAATATTTCGGGATGACTTAATTCTTTGTATTATCGTATGCATAGCCCGACAAAATTTGGGGAAACATACAAAAAGAGCGTCGAAATTTCTAAAGAGATGAAATAGTATCAATCTTTATAAACTGTTTTATAAACTTACCGTTAAATTTTCTGAAATGAGACAAGAAGAAAAATACAATTAATAAGGAGGAATAAAAGTCACCAAGTTTTTAAATTAAAAAAATGTTGCAAGTACTTAGACTCTAAAAAAGGTGGATAGTTAGAATCGAGTCTTGCGTGGAAATTTTGAGCATTTCTGTACACTTTCATGAAAGCAATTTAAAATTTATTACTTTATTTATAACAATATTAAAGGAACAAATCCATTTAAATTGTTTTTAGAAATTATTTTAAATTTAATAAAAAGAAAACAGCCGACAATAACAAGAAAGAGTTTAAACAATACTCCTCGCCAATTCTGTCCTAGATGATCTACAACAATACCATTTTGAATCATATTTTGTAACCAAAAATATTACAAACCGATATTCATATTTCAGAGCCACACATACACACATATTTTTATATGTATATTTAAAGCTGACAAAAAGTCTGCTGGTCGTAAGAAAACATATTCATGGCATTTAATGTACAAATTTTAATGCCTATGAAAGAAAAAATTGTTATAAAAACTTTTTAATGACTTCATAATAAAAACAAAAAAAATAAAAAAAAACTATTTATAGACAAAAAGAAAAGCTTAAAATAGGCATCAAAGAGTCACGATTGTCGGTCATTAAACCGCTTGAAAAATATTTACAACAGCAATAACAACAACAGTAAAAAACTGCAATATCATGTCAAGTGATGGGTTTCAAGTCTGTATGGTGAATGAGTGTGGCTACGACACGACAAATTTGTTCGTGTCGTCACCACGGAAAAAACAAATTAAACTGCGTCCAAAAAAAAAAAACAAAACAAAAAAAAATTAACACCATGACGCCTTAAACAAACAAATGAAAGCAACAGTTGAGAGCAAAAAACACCAGGTCATAAATAAAAAGGGACAGGTGTTAAGAGAGCATAAATGAAAGGCAAATATAGAGGAATTAAAATATGAAGAACAAGATAAAATTCGTTGGATTGTTTTCATCGTAGTCTAGTAGGTAGTGTGTTGCCTTAAGAGACGTGAAGCTGTCGTTCAAGCCCCGAACAAAATGATATAAAAAAAATATTTCTTCGGCAACTTTCCCTCTTCTAATTTCTGTGAAAAACTCTGACAGAAAATAAAAATTGCCATGAAAAGTTTCTCAAAAATCTATTCTGCGGGACTGAATTTAAACTCTAGGTTCCGCCATTCAGAGATAAAATTAAAATACTGAACATAGGCGGTGTGAGAAGCTAAGCATTAAGCCTGACTAAAGGGTTGTAATGACCCATTAAATAAGTAAACAAACAAGTTTTCGAGGACTTTAGGAAGTTGAATACTTGCACGATGCATACATACATACATAATCCCTTCAGTCAGGATTAAGACCTAGCTTCTCACACCACCCATGTAGTGTGCGTTAATTTTATACGTGAGTGGCCGGACCTACAGTATGAAGACAGATTTTTTTGAGAAACTGTTAATGACAATTTTATTTTTACTCTCAGAGTTTTTGGTAGAAATCTGCTGAGAGGAAGTCGCTGAAGAAATATTTTTTCTATTTATTTGAAATTTCTTAGCCATTCACCTCACGTCTAATTAGCCAACACTTTGCCTACTAGACTACGGCGACGACAATTTCACGATTTGCCAATCAATGAGTTGATCACTTGATGAAGTCAGACTTTGCTTTGTGTGGTTGCTTCATTTTGTTAGAGATGTCTGACCTGGGGTTTGAACCGTGGTGTTACGGTCTAATAAGCCAACACACTACCTACTAGACTACGGCGACTTGCTTGATAAGCAATACGAACATATATATTCTAAAAAGGATACATTTTATATTGCAAATAATGTTCAATTTCATGAAATAAAAGTTAGTCTTGCTTTCATATTTCAAAATTAAAAAAATCAGCTCAAACGAAATGCATTACAAAATGAATTTGTATTAAAAAATGCAATTGCCAGAGCCTTTTCCAATTATCGTGCTTAAAAACTTTTAAAACTGCATACAACCTTTGAACTTTTTTATTATTCACCACTAACTATGTTGATGTTAGCTACAGTCTTTCAATTGAACTCGTATATAGTACGAGGAAAACGAAAATATATGGAACCGTATTTCAAACCCAGGCCATGAAACTACAAGCCAATTCCTACCATAAGCAATATGATAACATAGGTCAGACAGAAGAATTTGTCGAATTATTTTGAATTATTTTTAAAATTTTAGGAAAAACTTTGTTTAGGAGTGCTGTGAAAGTAGTTCCAAGTCAATTCAATAGTGATTCTAAGCCGACAAGAAAGTTATATTGAATCGATCCCTATAATGTCAATGCACAATCACATTATACCACCACCAATTTAATCAGAGTAGGTTATACTAAAGACATTACAAATAAAAGAGTGTAAAAATAATAATAAATAAAGGAAAATAAATATAAAAAAAATTTAAATAAAAAGTATATTTTT
Source organism: Sarcophaga variegata (assembly GCA_932273835.1). Lineage (NCBI taxonomy): Eukaryota > Metazoa > Arthropoda > Insecta > Diptera > Sarcophagidae > Sarcophaga > Sarcophaga variegata. The sequence goes on along the minus strand of OW026362.1, from coordinate 110,186,898 downwards.
TGTTGTATTTTAATTCATTTTAATGCTAAATAATCTATGATTTTCTGTTTTTTTGCTTTGCATTAATATTTCATATGCGAAAAAGGTGAAATTTATGATTTGTTTCCTTTCATTTTTCAAAATACACATGACTTCACTAATTTCAATACTTTACGCACAAGAAATAAAAGTTTGTTTATAAAAAAAGAAACAAAAACTCAAATATTTGTAAGGAATTTCAATGAAGGGAAATTTAATTTACAACGATTCTTGAAGACATATTTTTGTATTGAGGCTTAAAACAAATTTTACATATGTATGCAGGTATGTAAATAAAAACGTATATTGGTATTTGTTTTAAGGTGCGTTAACTACGTTTTGTAATTCAAATGGATCATATAGGTGGCATGTAGTTTACATCTCTATTTAGCGGTACAATTAAAAATTAGATCATAATTGCTACGGCCAAAGTAACTCAGACCAGAGTATCGGGTGGGAATCGAACCCACAACCCTCAAAGCGACAAGCCAAAAAATTACTCAGTAGACCACCATGATACCTGATAAATTGTGTTCATGTCATAACACACATAACATAATTGGTCATGGCAACTCTTTACTCAAGATTACGACTTAGTTTCTTGCATCACTTATGTTGTGTGCGTTAATTCTTTTTATACATGAGTGGCAGGACCTACAGTTTAAAGCCGAATCCGAACGCTAGATTTTTTTGAGAAACTTTCCATGGCAATTTTATATTTACTCCCAGAGTTTTTGCCAGAAATCTGAGAGGAAGCCGCCGAAGAAATATTTTTTTTTTCATATTTCGTTTAGCTGGAGATGCCTGACCTAGAGTTTGAAGCGAGGCCTCACGTCTAATAAGCCAACACACTACCTACTAGACGACTTCATGCGATCATGTCGTGTTATGTAATTAAAAGTAAAATAAAATTAAGCTTAAAACATTGGGTAAAAGACCTGAAGATGCCATGAAGCTTGCAGTCGAATGCTTTTAGCCTTCATTTCCAATTTCTTTTTTTTCATTATAATCCTCCGTTTGTTGCATAAGCAATGGTTATGTCTGACGTTCATTGAAAACCAAAAATTATATGTACGCGGTTTGTAGAAATGTATTTATAATGCAAAATAATATATGACAAGTCAGATGTAAACTACATGTCGAAAAAACAACTTTTAGAAAAAACATTCTTAAATTAAAAAAAAAATTACTTAGACTTTGACAAGCAGTCAAGATCGTCTAAATCTACAACTATCATCTACAACTGCTAATTTATTGCTGGATCATGGAAAGCAATTGATTGTGCTCAAGTCTTTTCAATTAAACTAAACGAGTTACATGATGAATTGATGGCAAACAGGCTTAGATATCCTAACTGACTAATCAATGATGTATATCTAAACTTTCTTTTGATAACAAGTTCACCAATCAAACCTTTATTATACCATATGGTCTAACCTACATTGCGATGGACTTTTGTCTCATCATGTGAGAACTTTAATCATATTTTCCAAGCTGGCGGAGGAACAAAGTGGTTTTCAATTGAGAAATTATTCATAAAAATAATAGAATCTTAACTGATGTGTGTGAAGATATATTCGAATTTGAAAATCCAAGACACAATCCATAAATTTTAGCAGCGACACATTTGGCGTTAACAGATCAAAATTTCCTCCTAACAGAACAAAATTTGCCCTTAACAGAGTACTGTTAGCTAGTTAACAGTATCCATCTAAGCAAGACCACTTGTTTAGGAGCTAATTTTGGGAAATACTCTAGGTCTTGAGTACCATACTATATGAAAAGGAAGGTTCCAAGGCCTCTTAATATAATCAGCAATATAGTCACATATAAAGTGATATGAGAAAATTAGCTTCGTAAATATCAATTTTGTGCTTGAAAATTCTCTAGAAGATCAGTGGCTATTTTGAAACATATAAGAAATAGTACACCATACAGACTATAAGCAAATGGTAGTTCAGAGGGTCCTCTTTCGAACCGTGGTAGTAGCTGGTATAATTTCGAGACTTGAGAAAATTTCCGTCCTCCATTCCTCCCAACCATCCTTTACATCTCAACACTTTTGTTCACAAATAATAATGATCATAATGAGAATTAAATTGTATGTCAATAGTCTGCAATAATTGCAGAGTAGAAGACTAATTGCTATTGCCACTGTTAAACAGTTAACAGTGTTCTGTTAATAGCAAAATTTACCCTGTTAGAGGCGAGAAGTGGCGCTGTTAAAAGTGTGGGTGTGCGTCTTTGGTTTTTAAATACGAATTTATTTTCACACACATTCATAACTGAGAGATGAGCGATTATATCTCCAAGAGGTGACTTTATTGTCTAAGAATACGAGTGGGTCTACGCTGCTCCTGATGGACTTCATACTAGCATTGACCGATTTCTTATTTCTGTTACACAAAACCGGGACTGAAAGTGTGGTTGGCATGATACAAACAAACTGGCCGAACTAGTGCCTAAAACGTCAAATGATTCTTTGGTTTAGACTTTAAACTTTAAAGAATGAAATCGATTTTAATAAAGGCATCACCAAACAAATCCATTTCTGTATAAAGTATTCTTTGGCACTCTCTTTAAAAAAAGAAATTAAATAAAATGGAATTAAATAAAGCAGATATTCTCTAAAGTCTAATAAAAATGTAACAATGTCTGACAGTGTGTTCTGTTTCTATTTCTCTCAATTCCTGACACTGGCAATAACGACGAAAGTCGTGCGAAAAATTCTAATATTCACAGACATATTCCAGCAATAAAGGCAAAACACCTGGATTATAACAGAAAATCAAGTAGAATATATAAAAGAAAAAAAGCCATGGGAGGGTTAGGTTTATACAGAAAAAGAGGATAGAGATACGAAAGGTTTTTTTGTAAAGTAAAGATAACCAACCAAGTCAGCAAAGAAAAACTAAAAAAGTAAAAGAAATTAGAAAAGAAAATCCCCAAGAAAGAATTTTTTTTTTCTACACACAAATTTTCTTCACTTTGAGTGTCTAAATAAAGAAAATTGCAAGAAAAATGGTTTTACGCTAAAGCGTTTAAGGTAAATAAACTGCAAAGAAAAAAAGGTAAGAAGGAAAAAAAACAAAATAACAACAAGGGCCAACAAGAACAACCCACCAGGCATAAACGTGACCAAAAAGAAGATTTTAAGCTGAAAACAGAGAAGTGTAAGAAGATACAGAGCCAATGCTAACATACATACACAACAGTTTCAAAATGAATGGTTTTAAGGTTCTCTTTTTTACTTCTGTGCGTTTGTCTCAATGTACAATGTCTGTCTGCAGTTTGTCTTCCTTACATACATCTTGGCCTATACACAAAAGGCCAAAAATATTAAATTGTTAAGCAAACTGTGATAGTCTGTTGACAGGTAGAATGGCAACAACGCTAAAATCAACTGAAACTGCAATTGAAAAGATGTGTACGAATATGTTGCAATAACATGGTAAAACGATACCATTCATCTCTATGAACACACAGCAGAGACGTATGGCATAGAATAACAGAGCATAGCATAGCATAGCCTAGCATAACAGGGCATAGCATATCTAATCCATGTGACTGAGTAAATGAGTACCAGAAGATTAGGAATTTAAAAACAATTCTTGTTGAAAGCCCGTCTCCTCTTGTTCGCACACAATACATAAAGAAAAAAAGCGATTACGTTAGAAGAATAACTACAACAACAATGACAGCAAAAACAACAACAAAAACATGAACAAAATATACAGAATTTTTACTTACTGAATTTCTAATGTAATAAATATGAATGAATAGATGAAGAATATACCAACCAACCGACTCCATGTGTGATAGAATGTGTTGGCGTGTATGGATGTCCATTCCGTGTTAACCCATGAAATACACACACACAACAGTGTTTGTGTGAATGTTGCATGAGTATTAGTACTTTGATGTTTTGTTGTTGTTGCTGTTGTTGCTGTTGTCGATTAATTTTTACCACAAACTTCCGTTACATTACACCTGTGAGTCAAATGTTAAACGTACATACATGTGTCTATGTCGTCATACATTGGTCGACTTTCAGTATACCCTCCTACTACAGTAGAAAATCATCTACAGTTGAATCTTAATTGCTGCTGTAGCAATTTATACTCAAGCCTTTCCAATTTTTTTCTCTAAATTTGGTTCAAGCCTAGCTTAGTAGAAGTCAATAAACTTTGTAACAACTCTGAATCAAATTAAACCTCCAGCTATGCTGTCTGCGTATGCAAGACTTCATGTAGGAGAAAACTAAACGGACTACTTTGCTAACAAAGTCTTAGGATCAAAACTCCTTTAAAAATAGATAATAGCCTCCAGGTTAAGTAAGAAGAACAAGTATAGTTTCTGAGTTTAAGTCTTTCAATGGGGATCTGCAACTGGATTAAGCGGGACTAAATTCTTTATTATGATAGCTTGCATTATATTCCTTTCACCCGCATCTCGATCTTTTCTGATAGTCAGGCTGCCATAAGATCTCCGTCGAACATTGTGAATAACTCCAGGATCGTCAAAGAATGCCGCCGCTGTCTCCACCTTCTTTCTATGCGCTTCAGTGTCTAGGTCCCCGCGCACAGTAATATTCCGGGAAACTGCAGAGCCGACAAGCTCGCCAGGGTTGGTGCACTTCTTCCGGAATCGTCTTCAATCGACTTGGGGATGCCACTTACTTACTCAAGTTGGCCATCGCGCAGAAATTCTTTCGAGACGCCAACCCACCGGTCCTGCTCCACAGCTACGCTCACTTGGCCCTCGATGGATAGAAGGCGCACCAACCAGTTACTTGGACTAGGTCGTAACGTCATCTCGATAATAGTGGCCATACCTACAGGGCATTGTGTTATGGGAAGAAACGCGGACAGAATGCAACTCCCATCTAACGACTTCTGCCATGGGTACAGATCCGCTGAGTAAGAGGAGACTGTTATCCACTTTCTTTGTCAATGCCCATCTCTTGTGAGGTGCAGATATAGGTTATTAGGTTCTCCAATCCTTGTTAGCTTGACGGATCTATCATCCATGAACGTCAAGGATATAGTTTCGTTAATCAAACTTTCGGGCTGGTTTTCCAGCGTGGGGTAGTCGTGCTTTAAATTTGCAGCCGTTGCGCTGACCAACTTCTTATTCTTCCCTGGTTTGGAGAAACTTGGTCAGTACAGAGGCTGCGTTCACCTTTAGCGTAACAACGTGCCGCTATGCCTGCCCTAGTGAGCTTATGGTATCAAAGCTACCACTCCAACCTACCTACTCACCTTGCATTATATGCGGCGGATTATGCCGCACAGAATGTCTAAGAAGTGATCCTCTGTTATTGCGGCACTCAACAAGCTCCTGCACGAAGTCTACTGTGCCCAGTTATTGCATAATATCCAATATAAAGAACTGACAATGTAGAAAACGGCAATCTCAGAGAGATACTCAACCTCAGGTCACGACACTGGTGTTGTAGGTATTATACATGGATCTGATGTTACCCAGCGCTTTGCACTTCTCAAGTCGCTATGAGAAATTTTTACCATAGGCCGGCTTGTTTCAGGTTTTTATTATAATCATACATAATCGTACATACATTTGTATGTATATAAAAATCATATAAAACTTGATTAAATTAATCAAGCCCCTTGGGCCATGAAAAGTTGGCGATCTTGCTAAACACAAAAGGCCTGAATGTGAAAACAGCTTTGATCTGAGGACCAAATACAAGGAAACATCTATAAAACCCCTATTTTGACACGTACAGGGTAATACATAAGCATCAGGTTAGGATACCTCTAAGCTTTACAATGAAGCGTCCGTCATTGATTGACAAAACCTTAGGATTGTAAGGAACCATAATTTTCTACATGATTTACAAGAAATAATTATAATTTTAAATCAAATAAATTTTTTATTCATTTAATAACAATAAAACTATGTATACAGTTTATCATTTAGAACATATTCATTAACACGAAATTATAATTTTTTTCTTTTCTTGTTCTTTTTTAATTTCAAACATGTATTCTTTAAGTAGAAATGAATAAAAAAAATTTATTCTACAGAAAAAAGAACGAGGAGTATGGCAATTAAAAATTCATGACACGTTCCCCCACTATCAGGTCGTTAACTTATCGTGTGTACAAGAGAGTGTGTTCATTATTAAATTTGTATTACATTCTCGGCTCGTAAATTTCGGCACGAACATTTTAGAAGTGGGCATATATGTATGAAATACTGTCTATATGCATGTAACGTTGCTTGGCAGCATTTTGACTGTCAATTTATTGCTAAAGTGTCATGTCAAAATGCAAGTGTCATTTTCAAAAAAAAAAAAATGGAAAAAATTAAAAAAAGAAAAATATTTCAAATCATATCATATGGCCGTTGGAAGGTCGTACAAAAATAATGACATTTTTTGACGTTCAAAAAACAAAACTTTTGAAAATGGCAAAAATAATTATGTGGTAAAATGAAAGTTGTTTTCACATCGAATTTAATGATGGTTTAAGCACCGTAATTTGCTTCTTTTTTTTGGGAAAGCCAATTATTTGTGGTTTTATTAAAAATCATGCATGCAAATTTGTTATAAAAATTATTGAACTTACATACCTAATTATCATGGAATGATGTGGCATTTAAAGCAATTGGCCGTTTACTGATGAGATAGAGTATGTAGTATATCTGCAAAAGAAAAATCATAATTTATTAAAAACGAACAGTTTTCTATGGTGAGATGAAGCAAAAAAGCTTATAATTATAGATTATCGCTTGATCTTAATAAATTACAGTAGAAACGGGTGATTTTTTTTAACGTACGGGTTTTGAAAATCGTACTTGAAAAAAGGAGTATAGTGTGCCCAAGCCTCAGTCAATATAAGATTAATTGTTCACCAAACTGTTCACTCAATAGATTCATGGTATAGCAAGCCGTATGGCACGAAACACTCTTTTGCTGAAACCATATGCTTCCACCATAGCTTTGCTATTTTCATGTGTGTGAAGATAAATTCGAATTTAAAAACCAAAGACGCAAACCCACATTTTTAGCAAAGCCACTTTTTGTCTCTAACAGAGTAAACTTTGCTATTAACAGAGCACTGTTAACTAATTAACAGGGGCAATAGTAGATTAGTCTTCTACTTTGCAATTATTGTAGATTATAAAATATAAATTATGTCGCCGTAGTCTAGTAGATAGTGTGTTGGCTTATTAGACGCAAAGCCAGGGTTCGAGCCCCAGGCCAGACATCAAAATATAATACAAAAAGTATTTCTTCGGCGACTTCCTCTCAGCAGATTTCTGGCAAAAAAAATCTGAGAGTAAATAAAATTGCCATGAAAAGTTTCTCAAAAAATCTGTCGTTCGGAGTCTACTTTAAACTGTAGGTCCTGCCACTCATGTATAAAATTAACATAACAACACAACATAAGTGGTGTGAGAAACTAAGTCGTAATCCTGACTGACGGGTTGTAATGACCAATTACGTACGTACAAAATATAAATCTCATTACGATCATTATTAACAAAGGATAAAGGATTGATGGTGGAGATGGAAGACAAACTACCACGGTTCGAAAGAGGACCCTGGACTACCATTTGCATATAGTCTATATGGTGTACTATTTTTTATATGTTTCAAAATGGCAACTGATCTTCCAGAGAATTTTCATATATTTTTGGCCGAAAAACGAATTCAAAATCTCAACTCTCAAAATTATTTCAGCTGTCCCACTACCACGGTTCGAGAGAAGACCACTGATTTTCTATAGAATTTTCATATATTTTTGGCCAAAAAACGAATCCAAAATCTTAACTCTCAAAATTATTACAGCTATCTACCACGGTTCGAAAGAGGGCCCTCTGGACTACCATTTGCATATAGTCTGTAGGGTGTACTATTTCGTATATGTTCCAAAATGGCCACTGATCTTCTAGAGAATTTTCAATCAAATAATTTATATTTTCAAAGTAAATTTTCTCAATACCATACCACATTATGAGGCCTTGGAACTTTCATTTGAGTATGACACTCATAGACCTAGTATTTGTCCTAAAGTTAGCTTCTAAACAAGTGGGCTTGTTCAGATAGATTCTGTTAAACAGCTAACAGAGCTCTGTTAACGCCAAAAGTGGCGCTGCTAAAATTTATTGATTACGTCTTGGATTTTCAAATTCGAATTTATCTTCACACACATGATATTTTCATCGTTCTTGTTGAAATACGATCTAATGGTGCCGCCGACGAGATACAGTGCATTTTTCTAAAGTTCATTGAAAACTGTTGAACTGCCTGTACACGTCAAACTCGACAATTCTGTTTGTTGGAGTACGTATTGGACCATTGCTGAACATAATATTTCAATAAAGAAAGTATTCAGAGTGAAATGACAAATTTTACTGGACATTTTTGGTCTGGAATTCAATTTTAAGTTTTGTAAGCCTCTTAATAGAGGCGAAAAACAATCATTTGTGGTTTGTATTCCACTAGTCTACTGAAATAAGTATGAAAACGATAAGAATAGTATTTGCAAATCGTATTAGCTTGTCCTGCAAGAAATACTTTCTTCTTTAAGATTATGACACAAGTATTACGACTGAATTAATTTAACGCATAAGTATTAGAAATTCAGTTCAAAAATGTAATACTTTACATACAGCAAATAATTAAATTTTTATATACGCCCAGCCATTCATTCCTTCCTTTCTTCATTCATTCATTCATTACATGACAAAATATGTTGAAATTTCTTTATCCCTTGTTATTCTCCTCTAGCATATTAAGTTACCGGCATTGATTTGTTAAAAAAAAACAAGAAATTATCCTCACAAAACCACTGGTCTGTACAATATTATTATGGTTACAGGATATTAAACAGTGTTTAAATATTAACACTTCAAGGATTTCATTTTAAATACACACTCGTATTTGTGGTGTATGTATGTATGTATGTATGTATGACAACATTATGGTATAAGAGCTAAACGACAACGGTAGCATGTGTAATTCCTAAGCTGTGTTGGTGCATGCACAGGCTATTGTTGCCACTAAAATGTGAACGCATTTCCACAGTTTTTTTCCGTTTCTCTCCTTGTTTTTAATTTTTTTCTTACTTCTGATTATACTTTTTTGCTATTCAAACGATTTGACAGTTGGGACAGGATGTTAAACTGGGAAGGAAACAAATGATAATGACTGTTTTAAAATGAGTTAAAAGGATAAAGAAAGGCGTATTTAAATCATATTATGAAAATAAATAAAATTTGCAAAATATTTAAAGAAAGTTTTCGAAATCAAATTAAATAACACAGGAAGCTTTTATAAGCAATATTTTTAATTAAATATAAAATACCATCAAAGTGGAAAATATGTATGCTATTCGCATAGTGTGGAGGTAGAAGGTTTAGGTTTAGGTTACAGGACGTGTACCTGGAGTACCTGGAGGCCCAGTTGAAACATTATACAACGTCCTAAAGGGGAGAGGATAATAGGGGAGATAGAGACAAAAGAGAGGAAGTAGGAAAGGAAGAATATAAGGAAGCAGAGGAATTGCACAAACTAACGAAAAACACAAGAGAGCGCGACTACGCTATTGAAGCCCTAGCACTTCTCAACCAGTTCAAGCTAATAATGAAACTATGGAGAGCCTTGACTCAAACCCTCAAAGATTCCCCTGCCAAGGGTTTTCAACCTCAATCTACTAAGGTCTGGACAGTTACAGAAGAGGTGTTCGATGGTCTCTAACTCCTTCTCATCGCAACATACCCTGCAATAGCCCGGCTGGGATCTGTTCCAGATCCTTGTCAGCGATCTAATCTCGCAGTGTACCATAATAAACCCAATAACTAACCTTAAACTGGCCTTATCCAAGCCCAGCAGCCAACCTGTGCTTACACTGTCTATAGCAGGCCATAGACACCTAGAAACATAACAAGCTGATCCATTCCCCCACCGCCTCTGCTCTTCCCCCCCCCCTCCGACCCATCCATTGATGAGGCCGTCGAGGTGCCAGTTTGGGGGACCAGGAGCAACAATCATATCGCCTTCAGAAATTGAACCTAATTTAGCGAGGGCATCCGCCATCTCATTACCGAGTATTCCGCTATGACCCGGAACCCAGCACAGACGGATTCGAGCTGGTCCAAAAGTCCTTAACGACTCCTTGCACTCGCATACGAGCTGTGATTTGCACAAGACCGGCGCAATGGCCCTTAAGGCAGCCTTAAGTATCAACTCGACTATTTGCAAGGAGGAAATCTGCTTGTTTGGTTGTAATATTAAAAGGTTTGGCTTTTACCTTCTCGTTAGGTTAGGTTAGGTGAGAGGACGTGTACTTGTCAATTAAGACAAGTACAGTACCCGGAGGTCGAATTCACCCATTGTACAACGTCCTAGTTTCTCACACCAATTATGTTGTGTGTGTTAATTTTTTTACATGAGTGGTGGGACCTACAGTTTAAAGTCGACTTCAAACGACAGATTTTTGAGAAACTTTTTCATGGCAATTTTATTTACTCTCAGAGTTTTTGCCAGAAATCTGCTGAGAGGAAGTCGCCGAAGAAATACTTTTTGTATTTTGTCTTGACGTCTGGCCTGGGGCTCGAACCGTGGCTTTACGTCTAATAAGCCAACACACTACCTACTAGACTACGGCAACTTCAAAAAGCTTCTCGTCAACTTTCTTCATTTTTATGATTTTTTTATTGCATTTTTCCGAATCCGCCTATTAGTATATTAGTTTAACAGTCTCTGTTAACGTAACATGTTGAAAAAAGAATAGAAATTTTGTAACTAACATTAGATACACATTCTTAGCTAGTTAATCACAATATAATAAATTAGTAATAAAGACTATAAATTTCATTTAAGAAAAACTTATTTAAACTACTTAATTATTTACCAGAGCTTATGTAAAACCAAATATAGGCAACATACATAATATCGAAAAAAAATAACTAAAAATTCACAAAATTTCGATTCTAAATTAAAAACACAATTAAAAAGAAGTCAACTAAAAATACAGACACTATTGCCAAATTTATAAAATTCGTATGTGGGTCGAAAAGCCAAAAATTGAACAGTAAAATAAATTTAAAAATTAAATCGTTTGAAATTGTATTTAAGTGGGTGGGGAGGGAGTAAAAAGTAGAAAAAAACCAATAAGGAAAGTATTACAAAATTCGTATAAAGAATGTGTTCATTGAGCTACTCAATTGTATTGACAGTTTTATTTGTCATTTATTTAGAGAATGAAAAATGAAAATGTTGGAGACTAGAAAACACTTTTGCGAAATTAAGAAATTTATTATCTTTGCAGTCATACTTAATGGATTTTCATTTACTTATTTTAAACTTGATTTTAAACTAGGATTCTGGGATCTTTTTGTCCTATCTTTCTAGAAATTTAACTTCCCTATGGTTACATACACACAGTTACTAAATTATACATACGGTTAAAAAATTTCAATTTTTTCGTTGAAAATCTTCATAGTTTCCTTGATGTTAAGACGGTCTTTTGCATTGGTTAAAAAATTTCTGAAATTGAACTGAATTGTGGCCCTGCACAGGCCCACAAAGGTATGCATTCGATTTACAAATTTCACAAATTTCTGAACCAATGCACTTAAACCAATGCACCATCTTAAAATCGAAGAAAGATGTCAGACAATTATAAATATTTTCAATGAAAACGGATTGTTTAAAAAAGTTCTGAAATTTGCCTGATGTAGGCCCACAAAAGTTAACAAATTTCAGAAATTTTTTAACCAAGACCGTCTTAAAATCAAGGAAAGTTGTCAGACAATTACAAAGATTTTCCACGAAAACGGATTAGTTAAAAAATTTCTGAAATTTGTTATCCGTATGTATACTTTTGTGGCTGAGTGTACGTGTTTTAAACTGGTCCGAGACCCTATCTATATAGCTTTCGTTTTTTGACAAGAGGTGGTAGCTTGTTCTGTTTTAAACCCGGTCTCCAAAGCAGAGATCAGCAATGAGTATTCAAAAAGATGAGTAGAATCGAATCATACTCATAATTTTTGATACTTATACGCATTCATACTTATTTTAATATCATGGAACATCTACTCATATTTAAAACTTGAAGTACTCATCATATTCATACTTAATAACACGAGTCACTCGAATCATTTGTAAGTATTATAAGTATGTTATGAATCTAAACGAGTAGGCTTATAAATCAAACATATTTCGAATGGTATGAGTTTGATGTCAGCGTTGTAAGCTTACTTATTGCAACCTGTACTTATAAATCAACGTTGTAGTGAGTATGCATAAATCCGAGCAGTTAAAAATCAAAATTCTTGACTCACTTATATTCAAAATTTCATGAGTGCTTATGAGAAGCGAAAAAACGATTCATTGCTGTTCTCTGCTCCAAAGTCTTTCTATAATTTACAAAACAATTCTGAAACTCTCAAATTGTGCTCCTATTTCATTTCCTTTAGTTTCCTTTTAGTTTCCTTAAGGGTTATAGGGAACTGGCACTGGTCCGAGACCATCATTATTTTTATCTTTAGCTTTGAACAAGAGTTAGCTTGTTCTGTTTTAAACCTGTCTCCAAAGGTTTCCTATAATTCACTAAACAATACTGAAATTCTAAAAATGTGCTCTAATTTCAGTTTCTTTAGCTTCCTTATGCTTTCTAAGGCTATCAAAAAGGTTTTGCCAGTTAAACCTGTAAGGATTCTCAAAGTGTAGCACGATTGGGGCACGAGTCTCAAGTTACAGGGGCCTGATTAGAAAAAAACCGATGGTACTTTAATACTTTAGACAGTGCAAAGAATTTCTAAACCCAGGCCAAAAAAAAAACCCCACAAAAAACATGTCGTTTGTGAAGAGGTTTTCAAATTATAATTGCTGTTCACAGTAAGAACTTTACTTGTCCTAGCGAATGATATATATTTCAACTTTAAGTGATACTCATAGAGAACTGCTTGAAGCCTGCACTTCATTGTAGAACAAATCTGTTAGTTTATGTCTTTCGTCACGTGAAATTCTTGAATACTCAAAGCCTGAATCAATAGAAATTAAATCAACCATCAATTATATGTTTAAACTTCCAATTTATTTAGCAGTTATGCAGCAATTTTGGCTCTGTTTATGATTGTGTATTCGTTTAAGATTGCAATTTAAAATTACCTTGAAGCTGTAGTCAATGACTTGGTATTTTAGTTTGGAATTCAAATTTTAAACAGAAATCTTAATACATGAAGCAGTAGAGGCAATAGCAACAGTATGATTGCAAAGCAAAACAACTTTTTAAATTTATTTTTTGTCTTTTTCTGTTTGTTTTTTCTATATATTTTTGCAATAATTGCAAAATTCTAATTGCAGCAGTTAAATTAAAAAAAGAGTTAATATTTATGACCTTTGGGACAATGGCAGGCAAAACTCGCCACTGAACTGGTAACAATGCAAAGTATTGGAAGTATGTATATAAGTGTTACCAATATGTCTGTACAATACATATGTTTTTCTTTAATAGTTTTAAAAATTTATAACGTTCTTCATACAGATTCAGAACAGAAATAATTAAATTTGTCAGTTTGCGTTCACATACAAAACATACGTCTGACATTTAAATTTGTTTGAATATTTGTATTCGAATTGCAATCATGTCAGACGACTTCTCATACAAACTCACACATATTATAGAGCTGTTGTGGTTTCGAAAGATAATTAAAAGAACCTGTCAAACAGGAAATCCAGAACAATTAGAGTATTGAAAATGATTTAACAACACATTTCGATTACAATCGATCAAATCAATACAATGTATTAGCTTACATATGTATGTACGTAGGGAGTATGATAAGTTAACGAAAAAAAATTTATTTAAATTTAATTTAAATAAAACCTAAGGATAATAAAAAAGAGGAGTCCCCCTTGTCAACCAAATTTAGCTCCAATTTAATACATTGCCATCGGCAGTATCTGAAATGAAAAATAATAAAGGCAGTAAAAACGAACCGCTAAAGACAACCAAAAAAGTGAAATGCAAAAATGTAACTCAAAAGAGTTCATATTTGCTTAGCTTACTGTGTGAATACAATGACTTTAAGGGATGACAACTTCTTGACGACTGCTCTGCAAAGCTTTCCTGGCTATAATTACTATATAATTACAATACGGTTCCATCGCCTGGTTTTTTACACAGTGCCACAAGTTTGTACAATTTACTTTGGAATGAGCTGATATTAATGCACCTCCTTAATCTTGATCCCCTCACTTCACTACTGTTGGGAGAGCAGATTTAAGTTTTGCATCAAACTAACCAGTAATAGTTTGAGATGATTGCAAACTTTTAATTTTTTTTTTTAATCCGAAAAACAAATGCAAACCCTTTAATCATCAGACTGGCTGAAGTTAAAAGTTAAATTACAAACGAATGAAATTAAGTGCCAAAAACATTTTTTGCTTTGTAAATCACACAAAGAACTCGCTGTGATGATGGCCATAATTAAAAAATTTAACACAAAGGCTTTTTAAAAAAACAGAATCAAAATAAAATTATTATTCTGTAAACAAAGAAAACAGAGTTTAAATTAAAATATAAAATAGCAATACACACATGCAAATACATACATATGTACGAGAGTTGTGTGTTAAATATAAACCACAGAAATGGTTTAAATTTGGCATATAAAAAATTTCTTTTAATTAAGAATTTCACGAAGTTATAAAAAACAATTTAAATTTCACAGAACTGGCAGGATACTCCAATTATGACGGTGATCCAGACGACTCAATTGCGGTTTTTGTATTACAAAATTGATGGCGTTTCTTGAAAAGCAACATTAATCGAAAGGTAAACCGACAAACTGCACAACCACGGCACCATACTATAAGACCCAAAACCTGCTTGTGATGAGTTCTTTTAAAGAATCCAACATAACGCAGCATAACACTTTCACTATAAATTTGGTGATTTTACTTTACTCCCCGTACTGTTTCTTCTTTTCCACATCGGCATAGCAACAACAGGGGTCAATAAACTGTTGTCCAATACTTCTGACAAGAAATCCAATCAGCCAGTGCCATGCAATTACAACCACCAGCCCGAATTATCCCTTCTGCTGTGAGGTTTTAGTAAACTAGAACGTGTATATTCAAACCATATACATATGTAAGTCTCATCCGCCCATCAGCAGCATCATCATCATGCTGAGGATGTTCAATTTATTACAAACCGAAATGTAATAATGTACGCGTGAAAAGCAGAAATAGCCGCCTGTCTGTATGCGCTAATAGACACGTTTCGACCTGAGATAAATCTGAAAGCGTACTTCCTTAATTGCAAAGATCTCCGCCTAAAAGACACAGATTCTAACAGGAAGACTGTAGCGTTGATCCAGTTTGGCATTGTTTGAGAAAACACTACATTCAAAGGAGTCAACTTTTACACCCAAGTACCACAGAAGACAGTACAGGGACTGCGTTCACCCGTGGCATCGCAACGGGCCACTATGCGTACTCAAGTGAGCTTTGTGATATCAGAGCTACCACTCAGACCAAACCTAACCTAACCACAGAAGACAATAAAACTGTATGCTTCTGTGGGTTTGTAATACAAGATGCTGACACTTTTTAATAAATGAGCAGCCTTTCAATAGCCGTTTGATTGTCCTATTTCCCCTAAAAAAAAAGACAACAATAGGAATTTTGCTATTGTATGCTGGACATGGACAGCATCAGCACTTTACTAACACCAACCACATCCTGAGGTTCATCAGCACAACCAGTTGGGGATTTCCTACACAGTCCGAAGGCAATACAACAGATCATATAGTCGCAGTAGTCTGGAACTTCTTCTACACAAGAATAATAATCAACCATCAGCGCTTGAGTTTTTAAGATTCCAACAAAAACTTAACGATATTTCGTTACATTATACTGCCAAGCAAAGAGCAAGCATGTGCATTGGATTGGTACATTTTATTACAGTCCACTTGACCACCAAAGCAAATAGAATTCTTGAAATAGTTTTTGGATCTTCAAAAGTTGTGCTCTATACACCTTAAAATGCCTAGAATTTGGTAAAATCGTAACTAAATTTGTGTGTTTGGCAACAATAGAACTCCAACTAAAACTAACTTAAAGAACATACTTTACAGCAACAACAACAGCAACAAAAGAACAAATATCCATCCAATGGTGGTAATGTTGAGATCATGAAGCGTAACAACAACTAAAACAACAAGAATCTTAAGATCAAGAAGCTAAAATGAAAACAAAAGATTTTTTTCTCATGAACTTTTAAGAATTCGCAAGAATATAATAAAAATCAAAAGTTTAATACGACGCTGGTAACTGATGATGTTGATGGCGTTGTTAATGATGATGAAGATAAAGAGGTGGACGATGACGAGATGAAGGCAATACGTTGAAGTCAAAGAATATCAGATACAAGTATATATGTATGTATATATACATACAATATTACATGTTTTGTTATATTAAATAAACACTTGCCTATAAACTGGACCATTTTGTTGTATTATACGATGTTTATTCGTATATATTTTGACTGAAAACAACTTGAATGTTGAACATGCTGGCGACATATTTGAACTCTGCGTTGAGAGTTTGGACATGCTAATGAAGCCAAACAAGAATGAATGGTAAATGAATGATTGGTACGAAATTATTGTTGTTTTCTGGTGGCAAATCTTGGATATGGTTGGGAAATAGAAAAAAAGAATATGACTCCAATCAGTAAATAAAGAATTCAATTACAAAGTAGCATCTAGATTTGATAGGAGAGTTTTAGGAAATCTTTTCTACATATACAAAATAAAGCCTAGTATTTAGCAGAGTTATTTAAAATCGCCGTAGTCTAGGTAGTATGTTGGCTTATTAGACGCAAAGCCAGGATTCGAGCCCCAGGCCAGACATCAAAACAAGAATACAAAAAGTATTTCTTCGGCGACTTCTTCTCAGCAGATTTCTGGCAAGAACTCTGAGAGTAAATAAAAATTGCTATGAAAAGTTTCTCAAAAATCTGTCGTTCGGAGTCGACTTTAAACTGTAGGACCCGCCACTCATGTATAAAATTAACACACACAACATGAGTGGTGTGAGAAGCTAGGCCGTAATGCTGACTGAAGGGTTGTAATGGCCAATTATGTATGTATGTATGTGTATTTAAAATCCATAGATCCGCTAACCGCTCATGGGTTTGTGACTTTGCTAGTTAAGTTCGAATTTTTCTTCACGCATAATTTCGCTGAAAAATGAAATGAGAAATGATTGAAGATTGAAAAACTTGATAAGCAAACACCAAGGTAAGGAAAATATAAAAGAAAAGAAATGGCCAGAGGTAGTGGTAAAACTATGAATCCTAGCAATCCATGTTAGAACCAAGGATGAACAAATTTCATCATAGTTTTCGATTTTTTTAAAAATTAAGAGGCTGCAATCCCCCTTAATAAAATCCTTGCAGAAAACTTTCAGACGCCAAATTCTTTAGGGAAGATAACTTCAACAGTGAACATTTTATGAGTACCAGTTATTGCCACTTCTCGAAAAAAGGGCAGAATTTAATTGCTTTTAGCTTATGTAGTCTCTTCACAGGTTTCAGCAATTTTTTGCATAATCACCGGATTTATAATTTGGTAACGCAGCAACTGTTTTTTTTTTACTTCGCCTCCTTCTGTAGCGATCCGAATTTGAATCGTTCAATGTGAAACAGCAGTTTGATAGCAAAATATTACCAAAAACGTTTACCTTGTGAACTTGTTTATACTTTTTGGTCAAATTTATTTTATTTTTTCCCTTTTTTTGTTTATTTCTGTTTTGGACCAAAATGATGATGAAGTAAAACAAAGAACCAAAAAAAAAAGAAAGAATTAAAAGCCAAGAACAGACCTAAACCGGCCCACATTCGATTGATTCATTGCTAACCTACCTCACACTCTTTCGCGTGTACTTGGGAAGCCGAAATTATGCTCGTGTCGTTGTCGAGTTTGTATTTGAATGAAACTGAGTAAACCAACAAACAATAACAACAACAACTGCATTATGACTGCAGCGAATGTTGTTTATCAACAAATATTGAAACATACGTATGTACATCAGTAGTGGTTTCAGTACTACTGCAGACACTAACACACTACCACTAACAAGACTTTTACCGAAAACCCAGTCTCTCAAACACAAACTGTTCAGGTTTTATTTTTTTTTTCTTTTTTTGTTTTGTTTTTGTTACCACTCTACTATCAAAGATCAATTTCAATGGTACATATTTTTTGTAGCAAAAAAAAAAAAGATGAAAAAAAAATTCTCCCAGTTTCCAAATACCAAAAAGCCAGTTTTTTGTTTTGCTTCTGCAGACAAAACATAAATTTTATGTGTGTGCCTGCCTGCCTATTGATTGCTAAAACAAGTTGGCTTTCAACGCATGTTAACTGTTTATTGTTCTTATTTAATTTTTTTTCGCCTTCTCTTCGTTAAATTTATTTCATAATGGATATTACGTGTAAGATTGTTTCTCTCTTGTTTTTATTATTTTTTTGGGGTTTTTTTTGAATCACCCAGTTAGCCAGTTACCGCTGATGCTGAAATTTCATATGCCCACTCGCCAATAACAATTTAGAATTCGATTATGGTCAACAAATTATAATATTTGATTCAGTTATTAATTCAATGCAAAATTATGAATATAATTTGAAATTTATTGAAATAATTGATAATTTTTTTAATATTTTGTTAAACAATATCCGATACTGACTGTTTGGATGAACTATTAGTAGGTAAGAACTACCATAGTAACATGATAAACCAATCAGGATAAAAGTACTGGGCCAATAAGTTTAGCATTTTGGGACCAAACTATTTTTTATTCCTTTCACCAATTTAAACTCCAAACTTTAGTACCTCTATAGAATACTCTATTTTCGTAATCAGAATAAGGCACTACTTTCGCTTACTTTGGGTTTCCATGCATATCCTCCGATATGATTATATATTGCAAAATTAAATTTCCAGAAAATGCCTTTAACGAAACTGTACGACTTTACGGAAACGTGGATCAGAAAGGATCTTCTAAGATTTCGAATATATCGTTATTTTATACGTAGAAGTACGGCTTGGAACGACTATCTCGTGGATAATAGTTGTCAGAAGAACGTAACCGATCTAGATAGTGGCAGAATATAATCTTTCATCCTTATTACTATCGCCCTAAGGACAGTACTAAACAGAACCTAATTTACCCAATAACACATTGGCATTCTATCATTCTTGTCTTGAAACGGAAACTACCTTCAACGAGACTGTACGACATTACGGAAACGTGGATCTGAAAGGATCTTCTAGTATCCCAAATATATTTTTATTTTATCCCTAGAAGTACTAACTGGTTACAGGCTTAACACGACTATCTCGTGGTTAGCAGTTGGCAGAAGAACGTAACTGGTCTAGATAGTGGCCAGAATACAATCTGCCATCCTTATTACTAGTGCCCTGAGGACGGTATTAATCAGAACCAAATTTGCCCAATAAACATTGGTATTCTATCGATCTTCTTGAAGAGGAAGGCAACTCTTGCGTTGAACAAGATAAACTGCTAATGTATGTACAGTGGTGGCATTATAATTAGAAACGATGTTTCTTGAACAGAGTTCTCTGGAGTGACGAACCTAAGTTTAATTTGTCCCAATCTGATGGAAAAACGTATGTAAGACGTCCTCCAAACAAAGCCTTTGATCTCAGATACACATTGAAAACTGTAAAACAAATGGATGGATCCTTACTCCTTAGGTTGATTGCTTACATAGTCCCTTGCAATTATATAAACATGTGCTTAGATACCATCGCTCCAAATAGATATTACTGGAATGAAAAACCATATGCTCTTCTGTCTGACTTTAGGATAAAATTAATAACTGAGTCTACTTAGCTTAGCGTACATTATGGTCTTTTTTTGGATTCTAAATCAAAAGTAGTAGCATAATGGGCCTAACATTTGGCCTAGGTGGAAAGCCTATGTGGTTAACATAACCTATCTTTCTACAAGTATACAACAAGGGTTTCTTATTGAAATATACGTGCTTTATTTAAGATGATATTAAACCCATGATATTAAATAATATTTTTCATAATAGAATAAGAATTTTTCCAAATACACACGCTTCTGTTTGCTGTTGGAAATAATCCGATATTCTCTTCTTTTTCTCTTTTGCCGATGTACAATATTTAGACTTTGGCTTTATCTTATACAGAATTCAATTTGATTGCCTACAATTTATGTAAATTTTCGTAATGATAAAAGCAAAGATTGTACAAAATATTTGGCTTCCCGTGTTTGTTTGCGTGTCGATTTATTTGCCTGTTTATCGGATAAAAGTGCGCAGACTCGAAATAGCTCAGGGGATTCTATATATTTTGTAATTACTTTTTCTTTTTTGGTATTCCCGTTTTATATCCCCCCATTGCAGACAGGAAGACAGACGTTTAGAGGAAAAACAGGACGAATAGAAAAAACAAAAATAAAGTAAAAAAAAAAACATTTTTCCCATTCAGGAATGGAGGAAAACAAAAAATGCCGATAGTAAAAAAGGAGACTACTAGAACATCAATATATTATGTATGCACGTAGTATATATATGTACACATACGTTGATAAATACGAGTATAATAAAATATTTGGTTTATAATTGGATTAAAAAGTTGGTAAAATTATTAAGTTTTTATTTATATTTTTAAAAATATTATTAAAGAAGGGAAAGAAAGGAATTAAAATAAACTTTTACAATTAGTCTCGTCGTTAAACCATAACTTTTTAGATTCTAGAAAGGTAATATTTAGATATTTTCGTCCTTTCGACTCGTTTAAATCTTAGATGCCACGCCCACGATAATATGGTCGTTAAAATTTCGTGAAAACTATGTTTTAAACTGTTCATAGTATCACATGATCTTGTAATTTTTGAGCATATTTAAACAAGTGTGTAAGGCACTAAAAGCACTGTAAGAAACAGGCCTATACACATATGAAGGATACTTCACGTATCATTCTTTTTTTAATTGCGTGTCCCTTAGATGGGACGTATTATTTACATGCATATGCAGGCTTCGGTATTGCAATGCTCCATATCCTTCTTTTTTAATTTATAAGTAAACAATAACATTGAAAATATTGCAAATAAAACCACCTCGGAAGCAGTTCACAGCATAGAGTTTGCTCAGGAGAAGTTCACATTCAGATGCTATTTCATTATTTGCGGAAGTATATTTTGAACTTTCCTAAGTCCTAACGCCGTAAGGTGATAACTATTCTAAACCTCTGCTTTATAATTTGTCATTAAATTTACAGTCAAACAATAAAATACAATTTAGTTGTTTACCTATTTGTAAATGATAATTTCTTTAGTAGAAAACACTACGTTTTCAAGCTCAATGCCAATTGTAAGCATTTTAAGACTCTAGTACTTCTTGTTAGTTCAAATTGTTGCTAAAATGTTTGCAAAGTGGAAATTGATGTTTCTGAATGCATATTGATTGATAGGAACTCCTAGTTCTTTTATATTGGCCGGGACGTAAAACAACTTACTTCCTTAGAAATGTTAATAAAATAACAGAAAAACTTCTCAAGGTAGTAACACTTCAAGCGATAATCCCAACGCTTGTAGCATTCGTTTGCAGGATCCTGTTAGTTACGGTATTAGCCGTTTCAGGCGATTTTATTGTCATATAAAGTCCATTCTCGTGAGTATATAAATTGTATAAATAAGAAAGAAATAGGATGCTGACGCCAAATTATGTATATCAGCGGTTCTAGAAGCAGTCTTCATATACTATTGAAAGGAATAAAAGGATCAACTCTAACGCTTCCCGCGTGAAAAAACAACTAGACTAAGCAACTAGATTTAAGCTCTTTGAAACATCTACTTGAGTATTTATTCTCTTCTTTTAAATTCAAAGCCGCTCTAAAGAAGATTATCAGTGAATAAGTGTAGCCAACATTAATAATATTGAGACAGACTTAACTGGTCTGCAATTGTTAGTGTGTTCTAGCGTTCAGCGTATATTAAGA
Organism: Sarcophaga variegata; assembly: GCA_932273835.1. Lineage (NCBI taxonomy): Eukaryota > Metazoa > Arthropoda > Insecta > Diptera > Sarcophagidae > Sarcophaga > Sarcophaga variegata. The sequence goes on along the minus strand of OW026362.1, from coordinate 110,164,838 downwards.
CTGAAAAAAGAAGAAAGAATTTAAAGTTTAGCTTCATTAAGCCTTAGCAAGTAATTCGGCTAGTTGTAGATAATGTACTGTTTTAATCATTCATAACTTAATGCAAGTATGGTTTAAATTATTATTAAATCTATTGGAGCTCCGCTTAACAGATCACAAAAGCTTTTAAGTTTTCAATAGCAGAATACCAAACGAGCTTTAAAGGCTATTAAGTTGTGACGGAAAACCTTATTATTTTCATGTATCCAACATAAACTAGCGTTGTGATCCAGATTTCAATTTAGTGGGATTATTCTAACTTTCCTTGACTTTATATACAAATTATAGATTCCCTTTTACTAGACCTACAAAGGCGACACATATTTTTCACTATGTCACTACTTGGTTCCTCTAAAGCATTGCCAAAAAAAAGTGTGCAAATAATTCTAACCTTCTGGGGTAAGAAGTCCAACAGAGAACCCTTTGCTTTTCAACATCATGTTGGTATGAGTTGCTTACCAGTAGAACAGATAACCTCACAAACTAATTAATGCGCAGCTGTAGCAGTTTAATTGCCATGGCAGTCACAAGAAACTCACGTGAAGCATGATGTACTTTAAACAGAAAAATTAATAAAAATCAGTTTGATCTCTTCAAACTTTATTCAAACGTTATTTTAGATTTCTCCCTACTGTCAATAATTACCTTTTTTTCTTTTTTTGTTTCAGTGGGAGTCAATTAATACAGATGGTGTTCCAAATCCTTCTTCGTTGTAAGATTTTAATTACTTTTACATTTCTTTTCAAATTCGTTTGTATGTATGTATCTCTCAATTCTAATCACTTATCAATAATTATTTTATGAAATATTCCTTTTGTTTCAAGTAATTTTTGTATACAATTTTTATTTGTATTTGCTTTGTTTCGATTGTAATTTTGCAGAATTTTAAGAAAAACCAAAAAGCAACCACCGTTTTATATTGACTGGGATAAATTTGCAGACAAAACACAAAAACAAAAGAAAAGAAAGAATGAAAACAAAATGAAAACAAACAAAAACAAGGATGTATTTCAAACCAGGAATACAAAAGAGAGCTAGAGAGTGTAACAGCGTGTAAGAGCTGTGTGAAAGAGAGGGGAAGAGCACAATGAAAAATAAAAACAAATGCTAAAATAATCAAAGCATAACCAACAGAATTTTGCAGACAAACGGGAAACATACAGAAACTAAATGAAATGACAACAAAAATTACACTAAAAATCAAAAACAACAACCACTAAATAAAAGAAGAAATAACTTTGCAAAAGGAGTGGCGCAGCGTCGCCTTTTCAAATATAATTTTTTTCTTCTTTTTCTCTTCACAAATACCTTTTTTTCTTGTTGTAATTTTCTTATTACTTTTTTATATTAAAAAAACATTTTAAAAAATTGCTTTAATTACCGGCTTTTCTAATGTATTGTTTTGTTTATTTTGTTTTACTCTTTTTTCATTATTATTTCAAAAACAAAGATCCAATTGGATTTGTTTTTTTATTTTTTTTCTTCTTTTTCTCCCTTTGTATGTATTTGCTTTCAACACTCGTTAACACACATACATACAATAACACTTTTCAACAAAAATTTTTAACTTCACTTCACTTTGCTTTTAATTTAATATCGTATTCCCTTTAATTTATGTATGTATTATTTTCTTTTTTCCATAATAACTATTTTTATATCATTGTAATAATAATTTTTCCACAAAATGATCAAAAAAACTTTATACATATATTTTTCTTAATGCATATATATGTTTAAGTGATTGTGTTAGTGTTTAGTAGCGATATATTTGAACTTTCCGCTATAATCGTCTATACTCGGCGTTTAGAAACACAAAACTGAAGAGAATAACACTTGCAGAAATTAGTGTTGGTTTAATATATCGCTAGTGTTATGCTACCCAAAAATACAACCATGATCAACGAATCCTAACAAAATGCTGCCAGATTGTTTATTGTGATTATATATTTAAAATTTAACGGATTTTTAATACCTGAAATATAAATTTAAAATACCTGTCGTTAGTGTGGAAAAATTCAGTACTACTGTAATTTTTTCATTTCAAAAATACCAACGCTACGCATTCAGTATTTTATTATTACATATTTTATGTCTAAAGATCCTTCATGGCAACACTGGTGAAAAATTCGTTTTTGTTCGTTCAAAACATTCTTCTTCTATTTCGCACATTATTTTTCCGTTTCCGGTAAGTAAGTAAAAATTAAGCGCCCCTGTTTGTTTAATGAACTTTGTGATCTGTCTGTCTACTAGGTAGTTAGTAGCTTGTTAGACGACGCACAAAGGCCAACTCCAGGTCAGACATTAAAACGAAAATACATATAATAAATGTAGGAATTTAAGTGGCGTGCGTGTGTGTGGATGGATGTGTTTGTTGTTTGTTTGCTCTGCTGCTGGTTTGCTGGTTGTTGTTGTAATTGTTTGTGTTGTCTGCCGCTGCACCCGCTCTTCGTTGTGTTGGAGTTTGAGATTGGAGTGTTTACGGACGGACGGAGAAATTAAAAGGCAACAAAATTTTTTGTTGTGGTGAGTTTCCAGTGTGGAAAGTTTTTTACAAAGTGTGGTGAATAAAATCGAAACTCACCAAAGTGCTGTTATTCGAACTGATACTGTATATCCTGATTTATTAATTTTGTAGCAAATCTTTAAGTTTAAGTTTAGTTATATTAGGCTTGCCTAAGTCGAAAAGAACAAAGCAAAAAGTTTCCAGCTACATTCCTATCTAACTAATTCATTTTTATCCACAATCTCTGTCATTTGAAAAGTTTAAGGAGTAAGAAAAATTATTTAAAAATTGATTTGCAAATAATTTAATTTAATTTTTTTTATTTTTATATATTACACAATATTTTTAATTTTTTAGATGCAATGGCAACGACTTCGTTCGTTGAGTGCATTTTATTTCGTTTTTGTGACTTCACTAATCGAGCTTAATTATCATTAACCCAGGCACAAACCACACTGTTGGTAATACAGTGTGAAATGGTAGTACCGACAAGACAGTAATATTGTGTATTTTTAGATAACGGTAAATTTCAATTTTATTCACCACACCGGTGGAACTTACCACATCAAAAAATACATATTTATAATGGGGGACAGATTTCATCTTTGTCTTCCATAAGGACACTGACCCTCGAGAAATCCATCCATCCCAAACATTTTAAACCCACTCAACAGAAGACACACACACACAACACCCCAACCAACTCAATTCTAATTTTACACTGGCAATACTACTATACTCTTTACTGTTATTAATTTATGGCGAATGTTTGAGCGAAAGAAGAAGGTGTAACCGCCTTTGTTTACAATAAAAAAAATCGTTTGCATGAGAATCTAAATCATTGCATTTTTGTTGCAGTTCCATTTAACTGTGTATATTCCCAAAAATAAAGTGCTAGATCTCGTCTTTTGCTATAAGAAAGATGTTGGCTAAAATTATAACAGTTTTTTGTGTTTTATGTCTGATAAATACACAGTTAACTGATGCATCAACTTGTGGCGATTACTTGCGTGAATTGTCGGACGTCCAATCTAAGTTTTTACGATGCGTTACAAAGCATTCGGTGCCAGTAACAATGTGCCATGCATGCAAAAATCAATATGATGAAGTCTTACATGGATACGATGTGTTGGTTAGCGAATGCAATACCACGTACTTTGATAAAGATCGCCTTAATTTAGTGCCCTCTACAGAAGCTCTTCTCACTGGTATATGGGCAAAAGGATATTGTGACGGTATGTTTAAAAAAATTATATATGATGTAGAATGGGAAATGCTATAAATTTAAGTTACACATGTATGCTTGTTTCACTTGATAAGAATTACGAGGAACTGTGTAAAGATGCGTTTTCAATTCAGGGAGATTTCAGCGACTGAATGCGCTTTAGTAGGGGAATGTATTAAAAATGGCAATTTATCTTCTTTTGAAAAAGCTACATATTGTTTGGAAATCTTTAAGCGTTGTAAAACATAATTTACTTTTTTTAGTTTTAGTTTTAATACATTTTCTAATTACATATTCGTATGATCGAAATTATATGAAGTATATATTTCCGAAAGGTATCAGATAAACTAGTAAACGCAATAGTTTCTGATGTACATATATGTACAGTAAGACCCCGTTTAATGCGGGGGATACGTTCCAATAAGTTGCAGCGCTAAACGAAACAGCTTTCGTACTGTGATTGCGACTTCGGAAAATACAGTTGGAGTCTTTATTTTGGACAGACTAACAAAAGAGTGTTGAAAAAGACACATAGTATACACCGTTGCTATATAGTGCACCGCTTTTGGTTGATGCATGGCCGTTTCATTTGCACACATATACAATAAGTATCAAAACAGTGTGCGATTTAGAGAAATCCCAATACTACCGCGTAATACTGAAACAGCGTTAAGCGGGATCTTACTGTAATATAATTAATAGTGCTCCTAATCTTTGTGTCTTTATTAATGACAACTAAAATCCTGCTGAAAAACAAAAGATTATAAATATGTTAAGTATGTGTGTACGAACAAATTTATGTTAAAAATGCATTGGTGACTACAAAAATTTCTTTCAATTTGTAAAACAAAGTAGATATAGTTTTAGAAATATATTTCTTACATAACTGTAAACGTTAGTTATTAATTTGAATTTAATTACTTTTTTCTTGTTTAGATTGCTTTAACAACAACAACAGTGACATATTTCATGAGAAAAATATTACATTTTATGGTTGCATCTTTGATTATCACGATAAACCATGCGATAAATGCAAAGACAATTATAATGATTTGAATAGTTTCTACATGAGTTTAGACCAGCATAACAATGGTGAAGTGTGCTTCGATTTGCAAGATTCGGTAAGTAGTTGAATTCTTTATATTGTTCAAGAAGGTATTTATTTATGGTTTTATTTTTCTCTATCGTTTAGATGAATCGTACGCGTTATAAGTGGTCAAAGGAATTACAATGTTGCCTTCGTGAATACAACACTTTATATTTTTCTATTGCTCTCGGTATTACTACATGCCTAACATTTATGTTTTATTGCAGTACATATTTGCTAACAAAACGCCAAGAGCGCAATCATGGAATATTAAACGATGAAGGTAAATATAAGTTTAATCTCCAATAGCTAAATAAGTATGATTAAATCAAGTTAAGTGCCGCGAAAGAGATAAGATTTTGTAGTTTAAAAATCCTTGACGGTTTGGATTTGTGTGGCTTAGTAGGAATCAAAAATCCGCACCAGCGAAGCGTAACTAAGAAAATATAAGTCAAGTGTATGTCTATAAAAATAGCGCTTTTTTCGAATACTGTAGCCAATCATTCCGCAAGAAAAAAAACTATTTGATAAAGACACAAGCCAAATATTATAAAAAGAACCGTAAGTTAGACTAAATAGATAATTCAATCTGGAGGAGGGAGACATTCACCTGCAAGCGATAAGTTTTCTTTAATCACAAAAAAGATAACCCATATTCAAAATACAAAGTTTCCTCTTCTATACCAGTGTGGACAGTACGTCTACGTTTACTTTTACTAAAAGCGTACGCTCTCTAGTAAGCTGAAGAAAAGATTCAAACCAAACACTCGATTGTATTTGTCAGGCGAAACACTTTTTGCTTTGGATTTACATCGATTCTAGTCTCTAATAGAAGAGAAATTGTATTCGATTGTGATAGGTTCAGGCCAAAAACATCGGCAGTGGCTCTCCTGAAGCTTCAAGAGCTTGATGGGCGATTCTTATACATCAGCCTTATAATCGAGACGATTAGCACTTGTTCCTCTCTCTCCCTGTTTCTATTTTCCTTTTTCAGTTTTTTTTTTCAAATTTAATAGAAATACTTTGAAAGTAGCTACAAGTTGTTGTACCTAACGGTTTATCATGTAAAAAAATAATGGATTTCTTTGTTCTACCGCATTACGCATAAAGCGTAATAGGGGAACCGTTATGCTTAATTTTTTTTTAGAAACCTAAACATGAAATTTTATTTAATGTTTTTTTTTGCTTCTTTTAAAGACAAGTGTGTAATTATATTTTTGTTTTTTATTATATTTCAGATCCTGTTTTTAATTCAGCCTCACCGTCTTCGTCATCAGCTATAGCTCATCTCAACATTAGTAATAATTCAGGGCCAAGCAATTTGGCAACTGCGAATGAACTTAACACTAACGCACCCTTATCTGAAAAGGTTGAAAACAAGAAAATTTCTAAGACTGTAGCACAAGATTCGGACAGTTCTGATGAGGAGTTACTAATTAAGAATGCTCCGGTTAAAGAAAAATTGAAATAATTTGTTATTGTATTAAAGGTTATTGATTATAAGAACCTTTTTTTTATTGCCTGTATAATTTTTCACTTTATCAATCAATTTACATAAAATTAATTTAAGAAATTTATAAAAAAAAAAGTGTTTTTAATTGAGACATCCATTGCTTTTGCTTAGTGACCGACATATCCTGCCGCTGTGGAAATCTGAAAAGATAGAAAAACAAAACAAAGAATATGCTCCTACATGTCAGTCTCTGGTCTTTATACGGTCCTAATGAACGTCTTAGTCTTTAAAAACTGCAGAAAATTGGCCTGTCCCAGTGTCGTCCACAGGATTTAAGCGATAGAAGTAATTTTTTTTTTACTACTTTATGTATGCAATTTGTAATAAAATGGCGAAACTGTAATTTCTAAATGAATTTACACAATTTGTTTTTATATACACGGGACATATATTGAAATGAAATTGGGATACGAGCTTTAAAATGAGTTTAGAATGCCTATTCAAAGCTCTATGTTACTCAGATATAACGGCAAATTTTATGCTTATGAGACAACTTTTGAGTCACTTCTTATGTTTATTCAATATGATGGTAGACGTATAAGGATGATTAGCATAGAGCACCCACACGATGAAAGTAGTATGCTACGTATGAAACGACATCGTGTATTGCTTTCTAAGGATCTTTTAATGACATACCATTACCCTCACTACCATTAACAATTACATTACACTGAATAATCTAACTCCTCGGCATGTTGGACGTTATAAGTTGGGTATCAAGAAATTTGTAGCGCCCATTTTGAATACAACTTCTAAAGCTAATCAGCAAAAGTCCAAAGACTATCAATGACGTCAGCTAAAGCACTGACCGAATCCAGAAAGATCAGCTCGACAATGAGAAACTACAATCAAGGTAGACGAAAGCAATTTTGGCTTAAATTCGTTCCAAATTCAGCGACGTGCTAGACACAAATCGGTTTAGAATAATTTATGGTTCAACAACAACAAGCACGATGCTACAGCACACCCATAACGACATAGTACCCTACAACACTTTATTTAATAGAATAGAATTAAAAATTACATTAGAATTATTATTAGCTGAGCAAATTAGACCGTATACCAGTGTAGTGTAACAGACCAGAGTCTCTGGTGGAAACGGAAGCCACAGCCCGCACGCTAGTGTTAAAATTATACTTTAGTATGGAGTCAACTAACATGCTAATGTAAGCCAATTCTTAGCAGAATAAGTGTGTTGAGCATGAAAGATCACGAAAATAACAGGCAAAGCTTTAAATATGGCAAGCAAATGTTCCCAAAAGAGCTTGCATACAGTCGAGAAGTTCATTATAGCACTTAATAAAGATCTACGAACAGCAGTAATACTGAATGACTTTTTGCACACGATGTGAGAAATAGTTAGTGATAGGAGATCAGTGCAGATGCTGCTATTTAATCGTACATATATTTAATAATATGATGGCCTATACGATTTCTACCTGTTCTATAACAAAATAAAAAATAGTGTGGTTACTAGCTATTCATTCTATGGGTATATGTATGTACATTTATTTGTATCTATTCAGGTATACGATGGAAATCAATTGATCCGAAGGGAACATTTTTTTATTGCAATCGACAAGGAAGTGAGTGATTAACGTAGATCGATTTATATTTTTACATATCGTTGGTCTCATGTAGAAAGGCCCTAACTCACATTTTTTTGAAACCGTTTTTTTGTGATTCCAATGTGTATTTGTGTTAAATGCATTGAAATCACAAAAAAAATCAATTTCGAAAAAAGTGTGAGTTAGGGCATTTCTACATGAGACCAGCGATATACTCTTTACATTTATATATACTCTACAAGACGCTCATCCTCCCAGTGCTTCTTTATGGCGCAGAGGCATGTACACTATTAAGCACTGATGCAGATTGAGAGTATTCGAGAGAAAAGTCCTACGTAAGATCTTCGGTCCAGTGCAAGTTCCGCATCCGATCCAAAAGTGAGTGTATGAGCTCCTCAACGACATAGACGTTGTGCAGCGCATAACATCCAGCGGCTGCGTTGCTCCGGCCATGTCGTTCGAATGGAGGAGGATGCTCCGGCGAGACGGGTATTTGATGCGGAGATTTGCGGAAGTTGGCGAAGAGGACGGACCTTGTTCGCGTTGGAAGGACCAGATCGAGGAAGCAATGTCATTGATTGGTGTGTGGCAAGAAGTTGAGGCGCCTGGAAGGGTGTGTTAAGGCAGACCGAAATCCGTTAATCGGGTTGATAATGGCCAGTTAAGTAACATTTATATTTTTTAAACCTTATTGGAAATATATACACGTATGCACATGATACAAAGGCTTTCAAATAAAAAATAATCTACAAAATTACTACAAGAGTTTAAGATATTTAAAATAGCTTTTAATAATAACTATCACAACTTTTGTTGATTTCTGTGCGATATCAAAAACTTAATCGTTTATTATTATCCATGAAAATGATCACTATGAGGGTAGTCAAATTCGATTAAATATCGTTTATCATACGAACTTAATTAATTTAAAAATAAATACATAAATCGAAATAATAAATAATATTACGATTAATTTACTATTTACTTACATACACACCTAAGTATGTACTTAGAAATTTTACATTTTCGCCATTTTACAATTGCATATGCATACATACATACATAGTATGTATATCGGTGAAAATGATTTTCAATTGTGTAGTTGGTTGGTTGGTTGGTTGGTTGGTTAATTGGTTTGCTGGTTGGTTTGTTTGTTTATTTTAATTATACATACATACATACATATGTAGTATGTATAATATATTGTTTGTATATTTCCTGAAAACATTAAATGAGTCATTTTAATGAAAAGCAGCAATCTTGACAGGTTAAACAAACGAATAAGTAGTATGTACTGCATGCTTGGAATTGTGTGTGTGTTTCTTAAGGTCTGAAAGACAATAATAAATTATTAGATTAATATTACAAAAAAAAAAACAAGTATTATGTTACTTATAATGAGAATTGTAAGGTAAACAAAATAATTATTTTGCTGATATATGAGAGAGAATTATGTGGAGTAAGACGTAAAATATTCGTTGTCGATCGATACATAGGTATTTTGTTTGATATTGGACTCTAAAGTAAATTAAATTCACTTGAATCCATTTGAATTTCATTCGATATACAAATATATTAATAGAAGTCCATTGTTTAAATCCTATTTAAATAGGAAATCATTTGTAAGTCCGTTTTGAGTTATTGAATGGGAAGGAATCAATTTTAAAAATTTTTTAAGCCTTCCCGCTCTTACACTATTGCACTTAATTTGTTTGTATATTTTATTTTTGTATTCTTTTTTTTAATTTTTAAATATTTATTCTTGCACTTGTATTAATATTTTATCAAGTATTTGCTTTGATTCAAACCAACACTTTATTTTCCATTTGATTTTAAATTTTGCAATAATCAACGACAGTTCGTTTGTTTCTTAAGGTAAGGAGAGTAGTGAGAACGTCTTTTATTTGGAAATTTGGAAGATAATTATCAAAATAATTTCCTTTTTTTTAAGTCAGTCTTTTGCATTCGATTCTTTCTTTTCTTTTAATTCGTTTTGTTAACTTTTATAAGTAAGTGGCTCTCCACCTTAATTTAGTATTGCAATAAAAAGTTCTTTTTTTAATTTATTTTTTATTTTTCCTTTTATATATGTATTTTTTGTATATATATATATATTTATATCTGGTTTTATGTTTAATTCTTAAAAGTTTTATTTATAATTATGTAGAGGGAGAAAGAAATTAAATTAAGGTTAAATACTAAATATAAGTTTTTTTTTTCAATTTTTAAGTTTTTTTTTCATTTTTTTTTCTTTCGTTCAAGCATTAATTTAAAACTTTTTCGCACTTATTTTTTTTTCTTTTTTCTTTTCATTTTAAAATTTATATTTTTAATATATTTGTTTATTTTTTTTTTCTTATCAATTGCAATTAAGGTGTTAATGTTGTATTACAAAATAAAAAACATTTTTCGTTTCTTTTCAATCACTTTCAAACATCTGAGAATAAATTAATTTTTTTTGTAACACCTTTTCTCTAAAAAAAAAAAACATTAAGTTACACTATAAACGTTGAGTAGTGGGGTGGAGAGATGTTGTTGGTTTTTTTTTTGTTGCAATTTTTCTTTTTTTTTTTGTAGTTGATAAAAAAAGAAGCGTGTAGACCTTTAGAAATGATTACACTTTATAATTTTCAATGAAAAAAAAAAAACAAACTACGATTCGATAATTTTATAAAAATTATTCAAAAAAAATATTCTTTAATTTTTTTTTACAATCACTTAACGGCGAGTATCTCGATAATTACGCCCACTATTACGGTCATTGCCGCCACGGAAATGACGTTCACGATCTCCACCACCACTACGTGATGAACCTCCCGCACTAGCACCACCACGATGGTGATAGTCGTTAGAACGACCAGGACGATCACGAGTACGATTTGGATTCGAGTTCGAGGTTGAGTTACTATTTCGATTACCGCGATAATTTGAATTCGAACCACCAGGGCCAGCAGAATTACTGCCGCTACCACCACCAGCTGCAGAACTGCTACCGCCATTTCCGCCGGCTAGATTGGGTGGAAAGCCAGGAGGTAAGGAACCGGTAGGTAACCCAGCATGTTTCCAAGCTGCAAAATCTTCAAATGATGGTGCGTTCTTGTCATATCCCGGCGGTGGGGGACGCATAGGTTGAGGTGGTGGATAGTCAGGTAATGGAGGACCATCATAATATCTGGCCGGTGGTGGCAATTGTTCATAAATCGACCCTGGCATACCAGGAGGTGGTACGGCAGTACTTCCGGGTGTTGGTGGTGGTATTTGACCAAATGGTGGTACAAAAGGTAATGGCGGCAACTGGCCATGCATGGTACGCATATAGTCAGCTAAATAAGCTTCAGCCGCAGCGGTTGGAGACATATATCTTTCCCATGGAGGCAAAGAAGAATCGCCACCACCTGCCCTGGAACCGCCGCCACCGGCACCACCACCTGGCCCGCCTCGACCATAGGGTGATCCACCACGTTTATAACCTGCACCTGGATGACCCATATGTGGCAATTTATATGGTCGATGTGGACCGCCATACGATCTTTTATGACGCATTGGACCACCACCATCCCGACGATCTCCGCCACTGCGATAATGATGACTTCCACGACCACCACCGCCTCCTCGCGATGATAGACTTTTCGGTGCTTTATATATCACTCGAATACCTTTTTCTCTCATCATCTTGGCTGTTTCTTTAGATTTACGTAAAATCGGTGTCAATTCAGCCTTTTCATCTTCCGGAAAAAGACGACATAATTCCGCACCAACCTTTGGCTCAATCTCTTGACCATCCCGTCCAATTTTAACTGGTTTTCCTTCGTTCCACGAATTGTACAAATGCGAAGTACAATTGAATGACAACTCTTTACGGCATATCCAATCAATTTCGATAACACCACCTAATGCCTTAGCAGATATACTGGGTGGCAGAACCCATGACGGCTGGGGTATGTCACGACGTGACTGGGCACTCATACGAGCAAAACCAGCAAATTTTCCTAAAAATTATATAAAATTACGTGTAAGTAAAAATCATTAGATTAAAATGTACATATGTAATCTAATGTATTGCCTTCAATTAAAAATGTTTTGTATAAATATTCCCCTAGTTTTTAAATTAACTATATTTTTTTTTAATTCTTTATATTGGCATAATATTGATAAGACGACGAGGCAGATAATTGCGTTTTTCATTGGTTAATTGGTTTTTAAATTTCGCATATGTTTGTTTATGTTACTGAAGTTTTAAATTTAATAACATAAATATTGACTACACAAGTATAAAATATGTATGTACATGAATCTTAATCGATTATTTTCAATAAAATATGAAGAATATTCAAATATGGGTGTATTTAATGTTCAAATTCTGGACTATGCTTAATTCTATTAATATTGCAAATTATGATAATTTAAACTTTTCCCACTTACCGCTTTCATTAACGGAATATATTAGTAAAACATTACGGGCCTCCTTAAAGGCCTGATTAAGATTGGCATCGTTCTGGGGCAATGTGGCCCAAACGTTTTTAGTCTTTGCAATTCCTACATTGTCAGCATTATTCGATTTTATTAGGAAGAAACGAGTGTCGCGAAACAAGTAGTTCAATTTGGTTTTGTAGTCATACGAAGAGACACTTTTGCTACCACTTGTACCGCCACCACCACCGCTACCAGATGAACCAGTTTTCTTTTCTGGCGAAGCACTTTTCGAAGTATTCTTACGGCCGTTACGCTTAATATTAGCGGCCGAATCAGAATCCTCCGATTCAGAATCACTATCAAATGGTGTGGTATTGTTTTTCGGTTTACCAGATTCCTCATCACTGGCTTCACTCTTAGCACTGCCACTTACATTGGCATTATTGGAAGAAGAATTTTGTATGTTATCAACGGACTTTTTACGAGATGCTTTTGATTCACTACCCGACTCATTCGTTTTTTTATGATCCACTGACTCAGTGGATGTATCAGCATTTTTACTTGATTCCTTTTTCTTCTTAGATGATGATTTACCATTAACAGCTGTACCTCCAGATGAAGTCTCCTTTGAGGTTGAACTAGAACGCTTGGTGGCTGTCTTCTTATCAGAATCTTTAGAACTCTTGTCAGTCTTTTTATTTTTTCTTTTCTCCTTCGACTTATTCGAGTGGGTGGTACTCACAGAACTAATGCTGGGCTGGGAGTCAGATGATTCCGAAGCCGACTCGGAGGCCTCACTACGCGTATCGAATGAATCGTCAAAATGCTGCAATTCTTCAGCAATATCGGCTTCGTTTTCGTCCAGACCCAGGTGCACAGCATCTAAATCGGCCATGATTTTCATTGAATTCGTCTAATAAGTCCCCAAAATAAATTGCCGCTGTTGAATTATATACAATTGTAAACACACACGTACACTCTGATACACAATCTCACATACAGAAAAAAAGTATTTTAAACAACCCGTGTATTGTATATAAATGCGGCTTTTTGCTCCTTTTTCGTCTCTTTTGCATACGTCGTTTGCGGAGCGTTTTTGTATTGTTTACTTGTTCTCCTTCTACTTGACATTCATTCATTCATTCATAAATCAGTAACGTTGAAGCAGCAAAAACAAGAATTGTGAGTGTGTGTTTGTAAGAAGAGAAAATATGTAATGAGAGAGTAGACACAAGAAAATGAAGCACAAAGAAAATTTTCAGAACAATTTTTTTTCTGCCGATCGATGCTGTCTTGGGCAATATTCACTTTAAGATTATCCACTTAAAATTCTTACCTTTCACTACAATTTCATTTGTTTGCAGTGCACTGATATCGAATGCAACTTTTTAAACTATTTTGAGTCAATATTATTTGATTTCTGTTGTAAAATTCTAATTTTTTCACAGAGCTCAGATTCACAACACTTTTTTTCAATGCGTCAATTTTTCATTTGACAATGGCGTAAGAAGAGTACAGCTACAGTTAAAAAATTGAACTTAACGAAGAACGTGGGATATATAGAAAGTGAAAACAAAAACCAATTGCCAGACTGTGAAAAGTTAAGTTTTTCAAATATAATTTGATACCACTTTGAACGCTTCTAGATTTTTTACGTAAACAATATTTTTAAACATTTTTAGATTCCTGTCATCAAATTAGAAGGAATACTAGTTTTAGTTAGCCACATAGGTGGATTAAAAATTATTATTATTGGAACAGTGGGAGTAGCACAGAGACGTCAATCATTTAAAGTGGTATAAAACAGAAATTCCAAGAAATTAAATCTTAATATTTTGGCATATATTGGAACAAAACTAACAAAAGAAAGTTTTAGTAAGGACCTTAATCTGCTTTAAGACAAATTCAGTTATAAACCAGCCTTTGTTTGTGTCCTTTGGCAGGTCCCCAAATACTGGCCTACGAATATACTACTTATATGAAATAATGATACATACGAGACAACATTTATTATCTTGCTCAAGCTTTTGGAGGGAATTAATAATTATATTTTACTTGAATGTTCGTATAATCAATTCGTATGGAATGTAAAATTTAAGAGTTAGAAATTAGCCATCTGGTAACCCAACAAAGTATTTATCTATTTTGCATGCTTTAAAAATATCCCACTTGGCATTACTTTTCTTTATTTTTATTTATTACAAAAATCCCATAACAAACGTGCAAAGGATTTATTATTTATTTACTTATTGGTTCCTGCAAATGATTCTGCATTTGAATGGCTTTCAATTTAAATATTTTACCACTGGACAATATATATTACCAGAAATGTTTAATACCAAAAGACAAATTTCCCTCACAAGCAAGACCGGGTCAATGGGCAAAGTGTTATTTTAGAGACGGGTTGAATAAAGAATTTAAAAATTATGCTGTTGCACAAATATTTCCACGGGATGACATGGGTGAAGTATGCTTTTTGGATACTTGCATTACCGAAGTTGATATCATCGATGATAGACCGAAAATTTTAGAAGACATTGTATTGCTAAAGGCAAAAAGTAAAGTTGAAAATATAAATGTGATCTTCCAATTGAACTCACAATATTTTGTAAACAATTCTAGCCGAATAACAAAATTGGGACTACAAGGGATGGCCCAGATTATATTGCAAAAGTATTACATATGCAACAAGTGTTTGGTAAAGGATTCCTATTTTAAATCTTATGGTGTTGATAGCCTATACATTGAAATACCTGGCAATGCCAATGAAGACTCTTGCTATACCGTTACTGATGACACTCAAGTGAATGTTAGAAATGTCCGTATGGCAAATGATTTATTTAATAAAGAATTGAATTGTTTAAATGTAGATGCCTTTACTACTGCTCGTAAAGAGCTGGACAATATTATTAAACTTCTTAAATATCAACGTAGTCAGAAACGAGCTTTACGCCTGAATTTAAATGCATTACTTGTTGGCGCTGTAGGGAGTGGTAAAACTACTTTATTGGAAACATTTTTGAAGGATCATTGCTGCAATGTTTTTCATATTGAAATAGCACAATGCTTAAAACAGTATCCTGGAGAAACTGAAGCCGAATTAAGAAAAATCTTTAAAGCCGCCTGTGATTTCGAAAGAACATTTCAAAGTGAAGGTAAAGTTAAATATTATTACGATGAATATAATTTAAATTCTTAGTTTTTAATTTTTAATAATAAAAATCTTAAATTTACCATATTCCTTACAGATCCCACTGTTATACTATTAGAAGAAATTCATTTGCTTTGTCCTCAAACAGCCAAATCGGGTGGCAATAATATGGAATCATTAGCCAATAGTTTGCGCATTTCCTCACAACTTTTGTCCTTAGTAGATGAACTCCAAACTTTGGGTACAAAAATATCATGTTTAGCTACTACTTCTAAACCTGATAGCCTACATGAATTTGCCAGACGGCTGGGAAGATTTGAAAATGAAGTTTCAATAACAGCTCTACAGGAAGAACATCGTTATTGTATTCTAAAAGAATTGTTAACACAAAATCTGGCTAAAATTGAAGTACCGCCACAAATATTGGCATTAATGGCTAAACAAACACAAGGCTATGTCATAGCAGATTTGGCTTTATTAGTGCGTAACATAACACAAATTCTGTTGAGTCAAAAACAGCAAAGTTTTGAAGTAGTGGCTGTAAATGCACTGAAGAAATCGAAACCAATTTCTTTGAAAGGTTCGGATGTCACAGCCTATCGTACAATTGAAACTTTCGATTCAATTGGTGGCATGTTTCAGTTGAAAAAGATATTGGAAGTATCAGTTCTAGCGGGTCTAAAACAACATGAATCTTTTAAAAGGTTCGGCTTAAGACTGCCCAAAGGTGTTTTACTTTATGGTCCACCGGGTTGTGGTAAAACCACAATTGCAAAGTGTTTGGCAACAGAAGCTAATATGACATTTATAGCAACATCCGGAGCCGAAGTCTATTCACCGTATGTAGGCTGTGCGGAGAAGTTTATAGCAAAAATTTTCCAAACTGCACGCAAAAATGCTCCCTGTATGATATTTCTAGATGAAATAGGTAAGTGAATACTAGAAGTTCTTTGTTTATTGCTTTAATCGATTTATTTTACGTTTAACAGATTCTTTAGTGGGTCGTAGAACATTAAACAACTCCTCTAGTTCTGGTGATGTTCAAGTGCGTATCTTGTCGACGCTTTTAACTGAAATGGATGGCGTGTTTGTTTCAGCCTCACAAGACGATGATCATATTCTGGTAGTGGCTGCCACAAATCGCCCTGATATGGTAGATGATGCACTTATGAGACCAGGACGTTTTGATAAACTTATACATGTACCAGCACCAGATTTTTTATCTCGATTGTCTATACTTGACTTGTGTAGGCAACGTATGCCCTTTGGCAAATGTGTTGATCTGGACGATATTGCAACACGTACAGAAAACTTTTCAGGTGCTGACCTCTGTAATCTTTGTAACGAGGCTGCGATGCAGGCATTTCAAACTGATTTTAATTGTAATGAAATTAAAATGGAGGATTTCGATAAAGTTTTAAAAACCATAAAATCCTCTTTAAAACTAAATCAAATTGATTGGTATTATCAATTTGAAAATAAATTTATCAAAGGATAATGCTTTTGCATGGGTTTTCTTATCGAACATGGTATTGATAGTTTTTGTTTAGTTTTTCCAGAATTTATTGAGAACAATAATTGGTTTCTTGCATGTGTTTGATGCAAAGCAGCCAAGGATCCAAAAATTACCATTTGATGGGTAACATAAATTGATTTTGTTTCTATTTTTTGAGTATTTGTTCTATTTGTATTTATTTTTCAATTAACATCAAATAAACCTAATAGTTTGTCCACTAACATGTCAACTACAATGCTATCATCACTATCGTAGTGCTCCTCATGATCAGCTCGATCCAAGACTGCTAATGGTTCAGATGATTTCAATTCTTGACTTTGCGTTAAAGTGTAAACGGACGAAGCTACTTGAATTGAATTTCTTTCACTGCCATTTTCTATATGGGCGTCGGCAGCATTTGAATTTAAATAATTGTGCACAAGATGGGTATTAATAACAGTTGATTGTGATGTTGTACTGTCAAATGAGGTTTCGTCTATGCTAATGGTCTGTGTAATGCTTTGAGTTGATCCTGGCGTATTTGTACAGTCTTTGCTAATGAAGAGCGATGTATCTATTATGTCATGTATCGAACTTGGCATAGTTTTATGAAAGACGGTCTGTTCTGTAACCGAGCAAACATCACATTTGAATTCGTTGAGTTTTTCTTTGGAATTTTCGAAACCAGGTATGCAGAGGGGATTATGAGCACCAAAGGCACCACAAAATTTACAAGTTATTAGTGGCCATTTATACGCTGTAAAAGAAATATTTTTATTCTGCCCCATTACGAGTGTCATGTAAACTTACCATTCGTATAATCTCGGCCTCTGGGACAATTACAAACTTCCATATCGCAACGATGATGAACACGATGTAAATCTCTAAAGGCACCTTTTTCCCTCTCCCAATTTGCATCCCGATCTGGCACAAATACGCCCTGATACTTTACGTCCTCCCTAAAGCTTTTATCCTTGCACCAAATACAAGTTAAATAATAGCCAGCACTAAGAGCATAGATTTTCATACATTTCGAATGCGTAAAACCATTGCCGCAACATTTGGCATAAATCCAGCGTTTTGGATTGGGTCCCATTACTTGTGCACAGATATAACACAGTTCATTCGTTTGGGTTGATTTACGCGACAAAAGATCCATCTGGATGGAATCCATAGGGGCACAAGCATGACAATAGGATTTAAATTCACCCACAAACTGTGTCAAGCATTTACTGGTGTGTCCACAGGTTAAATGAAAATATTCCTTACACTCGCAACACCGTATAGTGGCACACGTTTCGAAGCAATACTTGCATTTACGTTTCTTAGCCATAACAATCTCATGGCGGATATCGCGCAACAGAAATCCCAATATGCCACTATGGTCTTCTCCTTTTTGTGGCAGATGTGTAGAGAGTAACTGAAAACTAAATGTTTAGTTGGGCACTACAGACTTCAATGGTACATTCATGTCAGCCAGAGGCTGTACTTACCAAACAATAATAGTGAACCGTCAATTCCTTTTTTGTTAGCCATTCTCCAAAATATGTCAGGGCAATGCCTTCCATTTCGGAAGACTTATTGCACAGGCTACATTTTTTTAAAGACATGCGGATCTAATTGAAAATATTTTAAAGTTTTTTTTAGATTTGAGAGATTTTAAAAGATATTTAATGGCGGCGAAATAAATTCAATGAATATGTTTCAATTTCATTTTATTCTTTTCCTTTACTTACTTTGTGCAGAAACAGTGAAGGGTAAAAATGTTCGCATTGTCATGAATACGAAAGGGTAACTATAATTTGTTTTAGTTACTGTCAAAATTCAAAAAAGTGGCTGTCAAATGCGTACGTAGATAAGTTTGGTGAACCTAATTGATTCCTACACATTTCTGTATCCTACTGTTCGTTTTACATGTGATGAAACTTGACGAATAGTTCGTTTTTGTAAGTTCAAAGTTTACTTTAACAAACTTTTGTTTTTTTGAAGAACAAATTCTTGATATGAACAAACAAAAAAGCTGTCTTGCGAGTACACCACACTAAGTATTCACACTCCTTCGTGTCTTTTTTCACAAAAATACTCAAGGCATTACAAAGTAAATTTTAAACGTGCAAAAGTCGTCTAAGCATGTTATAGTTATACACATGTGATTGTTTGCATTCGCAGAGTTGGTTAATATTGTAATGCAAAATATTGATAGACTTCCAAAAAGGACAAGCAAATTATGGTTAAACTTAAGTATGAGTTTAGCCAAAGCCATTTTCAAAAACATTATTGCTTACGAAACATTATGGAATGGAAACATTGTTCTGCTGGCATCTCTATTGCGAACTTGCCATACTAATCGCATTCTTTCGTTTTCTCTTCTTCAACACAAAATTTTTGTTCAATGTGCTGAAAAGAAGTAAACAAAAAAGTGTTTGTCCGATTTATAAAATAATTAATAATTGAGATTAAATTGTGTAAGAAAAAGTGAACAAAATAATGGAGACCAAAGGTGTCGCCCATAAGTTGGATGCAAAAGAACGAACGGAAGATGTGCGAATAAAGGAATTGGCCCCATTCAGTAAAATGTTGCTGTCTGAGTCGGTACGCAAAGGTTTGCATGCAGCCGGTTTTATGTATCCCACGGTAATACAGGCCACAGCTATACCTGTGGGTAAATCGGGATTGGGTAAGTGTATACTACTGTGTTAACATTCTTATTGAGCTGGAGCAATTCAAGTGTCAATTCTGCTTGAATTTTTGTTTAAAAGTGCAATAATTAGGAGAATAATTTTACTTTTTTAATCATTTTTTTCCATTTTCAGATCTGCTGGTTCAATCCAAATCGGGTACAGGAAAAACTTTAATATTTTCGACCATCGTTTTGGAGTTCTATAAAAGCGATGTAAGAGAGCCCCAGTCTCTAATTGTTGCTCCTACCCGTGAAATTGCCGTACAGATTGAAGAGATTTTAAATCAAATTGGCAAATATTGTGCTGGATTTCGTGCCGTCTGTGTTATTGGTGGCATGGATGTAGTAGAAGATCGTAAACGTTTGCAAGGTGCCAAGAGTGTAGTTGGTACACCGGGTAGAATATTGCATTTAATACAAAACGAAGTATTGAATACTTCCCAGATGTCGTTGCTTGTTTTAGATGAGGCCGA
Organism: Sarcophaga variegata; assembly: GCA_932273835.1. Lineage (NCBI taxonomy): Eukaryota > Metazoa > Arthropoda > Insecta > Diptera > Sarcophagidae > Sarcophaga > Sarcophaga variegata. The sequence goes on along the minus strand of OW026362.1, from coordinate 110,144,691 downwards.
TAAAATGTATACGCACACCTTTCGTCAAGACTTACAGAGAATACGTAAAGCATTGCCAAATCGTAAACAGACAATAGCTTGTAGTGCAACATTTGTTGATAACTTGGACCAGGAACTGGCCAAGATAATGAAAAATCCTTTACTAATATCCACAGAAGAAAAAGCCACTCTGTTGGTGGGCATAAAACAGTTTGTATATGAATTGCCCGAACAGAAGACTAGCATTTTAGAAATGCAATTGAAATTGGAAGCCTTGAGGCATATCTTTGGCAGAGTTACGTTTAAACAATGTTTAATATTTGCGGGCTCTCAGTCAAGAGCCGATTCCTATTGTACTTATTTGGAAAAGGAGGGCTGGCCTTGTGAACTGATATCCGGAGCTCAGGATCAAAAAACACGTTTGCAAAATTTCCGTAAATTTCGAGAGTTTAAGACACGCATACTCTTGGCTACCGATTTAATGGCACGAGGCGTTGATTCCGAGCATGTGAATTTAGTAATTAATTTAGAATTGCCTTTTGATGTGGTCACTTATCTGCATAGAATTGGCCGAGCAGGCCGTTTTGGTTCACATGGTGTGGCCATTAGTTTCATAGCATCTAACAAAGATCACAAAACCTTTAAAAAACTCATAACAGAAGTTGGTTCGGGCATGAAAGTATTGAAATTTCCTGTTAAAGGCAAAGAAGAAAGTGGTGAAGCCAGAGATCTTTGGCATTTTGGTGAATTTGAAGAAGATGCGAAATATTTTGGTGTATATGAATATGAAACACATAAACTATTGGCTCCGTTGGCATCTCAAGATAATATAACGCTTACATCTTCTTTGTCGGATAATAAAGAAAATGTCACTGATAACGTTTCATCGAACCAACAGTCGTCTATCGATACCAATACTTTCTTAGTGAACTCTAAGGACAGTGCTCTGAAGGTGCCAAATTTATCCAATGAACATTTAAATGTTCAAACAACTTCGAAGAAAAATGATTCAGACATTGAAGACTTACCACGTTTGGTTACACCACCACCGGCACCAAATCCTTCGGAAAATCTAAATAATACGCACAATGAGTCCCACAATAGTTCCTCACATCATCTGCTGACCTCGAATACTATAGACGATGCCAGCAGTATTGCAGCCGATAGCTTGCGTAGCAGCCAACAGGATATTTCTCGTTACCAATCGGTTCTTATGCAAAAATCGGCCATACCAACTTTGGTAGAGTTTCTGGTCGATCGTCATTCTTCGCAAGACTCTCAGACGAAGGAAAATGGTGAGACATGCATAAAAATCGATTTGTTTGATGCCTACACCAAGGAGGTTTTAAATAACAATGAATCTGTAACAGAGGTAAGGATATTATTACTTGAAGAATACATATTTGGAATCTTTTTGAAAACTTATTCCAAAATATTTTCTAGACAGCAATTACTGCAGATGAACCCATGTTGTCCTCGAATAAATTGGCCCAATTGAAATCGTTACTGATCGACAAGCCAGAAGAAAAATCACCTTTAAATGAGGCGCATGATATATATTCTGATTTTGCAAATTTCCAAGAGGATGATATATCGTCGTCTGTATCCCAGGATATTGATAAGCAAACATTTATATTATCAGTAGCCACACCGTCTATACAAGGACAGAACTCTTTCTCGGAATTACAAAACAATTCCTCAGATTTATATCCCGCCACCGATGAAACTACCATAAGTACAGATACTCACGAACGAGAGAAAGAGAAAAAACATTTTCCTTCACCAGCCCATAATAAAACACCACAATTACCCGGCTTCATGCCAGATGTATTGGCAGGACAACAACAGCAAAACAGCAAACATCAACAGCAGCAACAACATAAGAAATTACAACAAAAGCTATCAATTAATAAAACAGCTCAAGTAAGACAGAATATTTCAATTTTTTTTTGATTTAAATTATAAATAAAAAAATTTTATTTTCATAGATTGAAATTCCTCCTTATCAATCGCCGCCCAATTCAGTGTCACCCATAATGAATGCTTTACAAAATAATGATAATGACACTAATGCGGGATCATCAAGTGATAGTACATCTGAGTCTACGCCTTCCAACCAAGAGGAAATTGCTGAAAATTCTGGTACTGATGTGGAACGTAGTGGCAATACCAGTGGTTTTGATGAAAAGACCACAACATCCAAGTCATCGGGCATTGAATCATCCGAACATAATCATGTTCAAAATATACCACAACCATTCCATTTTTATTATACCTCAAGTGAAGATGATGATTCCTATGAAAGTGATGATGAGGACGAAGAAGACGAAGAAGAAGAAGAGGAGGAGGAGATTGATTTAGACGAAGAAGAAGAAGAAGAAGAAGAAGAAAGTGATGATAAAAGTGAACATTATTTTGGTTCTGACAAGGAAGACTTGTCAGAAGACGATGACAGCGTAAAGGAAGAACTGGAAAATGCAACAGACAATAGCAATATGCATAATGCATGTAACTCTAGTAATATTTCTTCAAATACCGCAGCTGATTCCATGAATTTAGCCTATCAAACGGCTTATTCACGTTGGGTAGACTTGTATTGGAATCAAATGACTCTAGTACAAGATTATGTTAAGTTTTTTAATTTTACCAGACAACAACAACATGAAAATTAAATTAAAGAAAGTCATAGTTGAATAATTAGAATAGAATCTGGAAGTCTTTCTTTGTATTTATTTTAATGCTAGAGGCTTGAATTATCTGTTATAAATTAAATTTTATATTTTATGAATTAAACATTATAAACTGGGTGAATTATAGGAATTCATTTATTAGTTTCGTCACTTTCTAAAAACGTAATGCAAGAAAGTTGAATAAAAGTTGCAACAATTTAAATGAAAAATTGTGTAATGGAATCCATTGTAAAAAGTGGTGTTAATTTCTTGAAATTCTATGTAGTCAGGCAAATACAAATAAGGAACCTTAATTTATCTCAATGATGATCTCAAAGGCATCTGATTAGCAAGATAGTAATTCAGTAAAATCATGGTTATCAGTTAAATCGCTTGCCAACTCAAAATCCCAGGCAGCCTTGCGGCCCAGGGAATACTGCGCGTTTGTGTTCGAAAAGAGAAAATCTTTTCATATTTTCTTTTAAATTAATCCGCACACTGGACTTCCTGTGCTGTTCTCACTCACTATACGTAAGGCGGAGCTTGTGTTTTATTTTCTTATGTTAATGTCTGGGTAGCCTAGCGGCTGATATGCTAAACTGTGAGTGTGTTCGGTTTCGATTTCCACCGGAGGCTAGTCTGTTACACTTCATCGAGTATTAGGTCTTTGTGAGCAAGTGTGTCATTGTATTATAGTTAGCAAAGAAAGTAAGGTTAGGTTGAATGGGCATAACTTACTTGGCTCCTATAAGGCCCCTTTGTAACACCGGTATTACATATTCCGCCATATATTTATAACATTTGGTTGACATAGCTCTGTCATCTTAAGAATTTTATTCAAATCGCTTTACCTAGACTCGTTAGGTTAGCTTAGGTTAGATGACGTGTACTTGTCAATTAAGACAAGTACAGTACCCGGTGGTCGAACTGACCCATTGTACAACGTCCTTAAAGAGGAAGGATAATAGAGGGAATAGGATAAAAAGGAGAGGATGTAGGAAAGGGGAGAATGGGACTAGACCTAGACTCGTTCTGCATAAAAATTTTGGGTGCTCAAGTATTCTTTGCCATCTCAAGATTTCTATTCAAATTGCCTTGGGTAGACTCGTTGTGTGTATAAATTATGGGTCTCCAAGGATTTTTTACCTCAGGTTCTCAAGAGTTGGACAATGACAGTTACAGTTTCTATAGAAGTCGTTATGAGATATTTCCATTCTCTGGGCGTGTGCACCTAGAGGCCAGTGTGCCTGCTATAATATTCCTAAGATTGAATCTGGTCAGGTTTAACACAATATTTGTTTTGCAAATTGCTCAAGATGCATCTGATATCCCTACTAGTCGGTTCATTATTCCATTTTTCTTTTGCAAATGTATGAAGTTTGTGTGCAACGATTTGTTTTGCCTTTTGTAGAGGAATGCCAATCTCATGTGTAAATTCAATAGAATTTATCATTTTGCCAGTTTTTGTAAGTTTTTGTTGTTATTTACATTGTTCCTTGGGACCGGGAATCTACATTCCCACGATTATCTGCTCTAGAGACACCCGGCATTCATGGTTAAACTCAGATGTGATGTACACATTCCCAAGATTAAGCTGTTCTTAAAAGATTCCACATTCGACTTTGTCCATCAGTGATCATCTGTGCGAGGAGAAGAGTATAGTATCCACGTAAACCGTAGCCAAGATTTTTACATGACCATAGCTTCCAGACTTGCATGCTTCGGTTGCGCTCAGGTTCATTTTCACGTTCGCAGCCAACATATCTGTTGGTATCCAGTCGAGGATAGTAAATAATGTCCGCTAATATAGTAGCGTATAACAGTTAAGTTCTAAAATAATTAAAACATAATATTTCTGAAGTCGCCGTAGTCTAGTAGGTAGTGTGTTGGCTTATTGGATGTAAGGCAACGGTTCAAACCCCAGGTGAGATTTCAAAACGAAAATATGAAAAAATATTTCTTCGGCAGCTTCCTCTCAGCAAACAAAACTCTGGGAGCAAAAATAAAATTGCCATGAAAAGTTTCTCAAAAATATGTTGTTCGGAGCCGACTTTAAACTGAAGGTCTCGCCACTCATGTATAAAATTAACACACACAACATGAGTGGTGTGAGAAACTAGGTCGTAATCCTGACTGAAGGGTTGTAATGACCAATTATGTATATAATTTTTATGAGAGTTATTATCCGGTTTGATGCTGCATCAGAGATCAGCAATGAATCGTTTTTTCGCTACTCATAAGCACACATGAAATTTTGAATATAAGTGAGTCAACAATATTGAAATTCAACTACTTCGACTCACTCACACTCACTACAAGCTTGATTTAAAAGTACAGGTTGCAATGAGTATACGTACAACGTTGACATCAAACTCATACCATTCGAAATATGTTGGATTCATAAGGCTACTCATTTAGATTCATAACTTTAGAAAAATACAGAGCAGCAAGCAGAGCAAACACACAATCTTCTAGTAAGTATTTTAGTGTTCGTACACGATTCATACTTATTTTGTGCTTCGTGTATATGTTGAGTTATGGAGTGTCCAAATCAACAACATTCTACGTGTTGTTAAGTATGAATATGATGAGTACCTCAAACTTTGAATATGAGTAGAGGGGTTCCATGATATTAAAATAAGTATGAATGCGTATAAGTATCAGAAATTATGAGTATTATTCGATTCTACTCATCTTTTTGAATACTCATTGCTGATCTCTGTGCTGCATACAATGTTTCATTTGCTTGGTTCTTTAAATTTCTTATAATTGTTCCATACAATGTTGCCAATGTACTGTATGTATGTATGGATGTAATTGTGTTTATTATTTATGCACATCAAATTGCATTTTCTTTTGTTTATTGATACTAATAAGAATAATAATATGATGTGGCATATACAATTGCATTCAATTTTTCTGTTGATTTGCTCATGTCCATTATCTTTAAAAAAAAATCAGAAGTTAATCATTGTCATGTGTTAAATGAATTAAATATACAGATATTGTGTATGGTATACATATGTATATAGAGACTCCTTTTATTTATTAACAAAATTGCCATGAACATTATTATCATCAGCGTTTTTTATTATTTTTTCATTTCAATTTCCACTTTATGGGTGAATGGTGTTTAGTGGTGAGATGATGATGTACAACATAGTTTTACAATATCATCACCATTCGTCTGTCGGTCTGTTTGTCTGTCTGTCGTTGCTATTATTGGTTTGCTTTCACACTTGCATGTCGATAAGAGACGCCACATACATACATGTGCATACATGTATATTGTAAATGCGTGAATAATAAATGTGTCTTTGGGCCATTTGTATAGTTTCGATGTAAAATTATAGTCATACAGTACAAACGATACAAGATGATAATTTGTTTATGTATTAAAGATTTATTAGATAAAATTCTCTTAATAACTATTATTTATTAAATAAAGAAAATCGAATAAGTAAGGGGAAAAGGGGCCTAAATCGTTTGTTTAATTGTTTGTGAATGTGATGATTAAAAAATAAAAAGAAAGAAAAAATCATACAGTACTAGTGTATGTGTCTTAAGTCTTTTGTTTTGATATCTTAATTACATATGTATTGTCTTTTAACAATGTATTAATTGTTTAATAATTGCCTTTAGTGCTATTGAACGGGAGTCTGTTAAAATGGGTTTGGCAGTAAATGAGGGCAAAACGGAGTATATGTTACCGACAAATAGAGATGTGCGGCCTATTGGATCTCACATCACTGCCGATAACTATACTTTCGATATAGTCAAGGAATTTATTTATTTTGGCTCTGCCGTTACCACCAAAAATGGTGTCAGTTTGGAGCTCAAGCTTAGAATCACTTTTGCCAACAGGTGCTACTATGGTATCAATAGGCAATTGAGTAGCAGAGACCTCTCTCGTACGACAAAACTAATACCCTACAAGATGCTCATCCTCCCCGTGGTTCTTTATGGCGCAGAGGCATGGACCCTATTAAGCACTGATGCAGCAGCCTTAAGAGTATTCGAGACCTTCGATCCAGTGGGAGATTGCGATGATTTCCGTACCCGATCCAAGAGTGAGCTTTATGAACTCCTCAACGACATGGACGTTGTGGAGCGTATTAACATTTAGCGGATGGGCTGGCTCGGCCATGTCGTTCGAATAGAGGAGGATACTTCGGTGAGACGGATATTTGATGCGGGGATCTGCGGAAGCCGGCGAAGAGGACGACCTTGTTTACGTTGGAAGAACCAAATCGAGGAAGCCCTGTCATCGATTGGTGTGACCAACTGGCGTAGGCGTGCAAGAAGCCGACCGGCCGGCCGTAATCCCTTAATCGGGTTGTTAATGGCCACTTAGGTAAGTAAGTAAGTTAATATTTGTTTAAGAGTCTTCCTTTCTGTGTATAGTAAAGATTAAGGTAAAGCTAAGGCTGCCTTCCAAAATATTAGTTGCTTTGTGTTTGAACAAAGTATCGTGCTTCATAATGCCGCTGTACAAAATATATACAATGTATTCTATTTCAAAACGTCGTCAATGTGTATTTTTAACGCAGTCAAAAAGCAATCAGGCATCGGATTTATAGTTGATGCATTGTTTGGTTACTTTTCATATCTACATAGTTTATATACAGTAGTAGAACTGCATACAAACTTTATATTGATACATTTTGGAAGGCAGCCTAAGTGTTAATTGAATAAGTAATGGACGTATGCTTGCATCGTTTCTATTATTAAAAGCTTGATATTTCAGCACACATCACCGGTTTTCTTTATAAAACTGAAATGGGCGTTTAAGGAAGTTTAAAAAAGTAAAGAACATGTGATGTCTTATGCCACAATTTGTTAATTGAATGGAGTAAGAGTATGACGCGGGTGGTTAAGGAAAATTAACCACATATTCCTTCTAAGGTCCAATGCCTGTCCTGTCGTAAAGGCTTTCCGAAACCTTGTCTGAGCTCAACTTCATTTTGATTCGATTTGCCGGAAAAATTACTAAAGTTTGTTACTGTTTTCTTATTTTTTCATAGTTTTGACAGTGTAATATCAACATTCTCTACCAAATTGTATGTAGTAGTTGAGCAGATTAAAATAGTTTTCTGCACAAACTTCGCCTTACTTTAAAACAGAATTTGATCTTCTTCAATAGTAGCCGTAGTCTAATAAGTAGTCTGTTAGACATCAGGCCGAGGTGCAAACCCTCTAAATGATTTAACTATGAAGCCCACCATCTATCTACTGCCCACCAGAGAGAGGATAACGTCACGAACGATCACTGTATTAAGGCCAGGCAACGCCTTGAATATTTTCAGAATTTCACATGTTGGTGGACTTGCTTAGAATTGAGATCGCGTATGAGTTGAATTGAATTTACCGTTGTTCCAACTTTAACAAGCCCTTGAGCTTAGTTGTTGTCTTCAATGTCTATGTATCTAGGAATTCTTATGAAGGTAACCGTCGAACAGAAACACACGGACAATCTAATGACCGCTTTACTCTTGGTAGATGTACGTAAAACACACAGCGACAATTAATATTTCAGCCTGAACAAAGATTCCTGCAGAGTTGAATTAATCAAGGAATATTTAGATGACGTTCTTTGGAGGTGTCGGTCAGTCTTTATTATAAAAAGAAATTTATTCGGTATCTTCATTGTAAAACCAGAATTGAAAGCATGTCCTGGTATAGTGTAGCCAAGAGCATTGCTTCTATATTTCAACATCTCTTGAATTTCTTGAGAATTACACATTATGTGTCGTACCCAAGATTTTGACATGACCATAGCTTCTATACTTTCAGGCTTCGGTGGGTTCGCAGCAGGCATATCTATTGGTATCCATTCGAGGATAGTAAATAATGTCCGCTAACATAGTAGCGTATTACAGTTGAGTTCTAAATTAATTAAAACATAATATTTCTGAGAGATATTATCCGGTTTGATGCTGCATTATTACACATTAGGTGTCTATAGCCAGCTATAAACAGTGTAAGAACGGGTTGGCTTGGATAAGGCCATCTTAAGGTTAGTTATTGGGTTTATTATGGGACACTGTGAGATTATATCGCTGACAAGGATCTGGAACAGATCCTAGCCGTACTATAGCAGGGTATGTTGCGTTCAGGAGGAGTTGGAGACCATCGAACACCTCCTCTGTAACTGTCCCGCCCCTAGTGGGTTGAGATTGAAGACCCTTGGCCGGGTGCTTCTTTGAGGGTTTGAATTCTGTGTTGAGAGCCGACATAAAGTCTCTCCATAGATTCATTATTAGTTTGACCTGGTTGAGAAGTGCCAGGGCTTCAATAGCGTAGTGGCGCTCTCTTGTGTCTTTCGTTAGTCTGTGTAATTCCTATGCTTCCTTATTCTCCCTTTCCTACTTCCTCACCTTTTTCCCTATCTATTATCTTCTCGCCTTTAGGACGTTGTACATTGGGTCAACTGGACTTCCGGGTACTGTGCTTGTCTCAATTGGTAACTTTAACACATGTTGGTGTACATGCTTGGACCATTTATCTCATTAGCTGGTAAAAATTGATTTAAAACTGCCGGAGGTGCTTTGTTGAGATGTAGAACCCATATACTGAATTTATTGCTACATTCAACCACACGTAGGCAATAAAACAAACTATCCTAGACAGGTTAGTTATTGTGTTGTTATAAGGCGTCAGGATTTATTGTTAAAGTGTTTTTTAATTTTTTTTCTTTTACTTAAGAATGAATAACTAAAGCATTATTGAGTATTTTGTTTATATAAGTGTTTGTACTACTATACATAGTCTCAATGCAAATTATTTTTTTTTTTAATTTTTATTTTTTTTTTTAATAATTTTCTTAGAACAAGTTCTTGTCTAATGCATGACAATTTCATTTATGACTTGATTATATTCTCTTGAGTTTGTTGATTAATTGGGCGTAACATTTGGTTTCCTTTTGTAATTTAATGCAAAAATCCTTGTCTACTGCGAGTACCAGTACCAGCTAACTAGTAGTAGGTACCATACAATTTGCTTAAGTCAACTAAAAAAAATATTTTTTCACATAAATTTATGCAAATTTTTTTTAGTAAAACAATTTGAATGTTGTAGCCACTATAATAAAATAAAAATAAAAAAAAAAAAAAAAAAATTAAAAAAAAATCAGACAACAAAACATTAATATTTGTTTAGAGCCCCATAACTTTACACCTGCAACATTTTCTCATCCATAGCATTTGTGTGGCGTTTAAAGCCTTAATTTATGAACAAAAAAACAATAACAAAAACAAAAACAAAAAAAATTATATTATTTTGTGTCTTGTACAAGACTTTGACTTTTATTACTTAAAATTCTTTGTTTTTCTGTTCATAATATTTTACAATGCTTTTAACAATAATTATTAGTTTGTTTATGTAGTTTTGTTATCTTATAGTGTTTTTCGGTTTTTTGTTTTATTTTCCTTCAACAATAAAGTCAACTTCAAAAACTATGCTGGTACGTTCATAAAAATGCAAAAAAAATACGAATTTTTTTTATTCCAAGCAATATTGGTTTTATTCATGCAAATTATTAACATTTTCAACGTGAAGGTATACAATTACATTTTTTTTCTGTTGTTGTTCACATAGCAAACATAATATGATTCGATTTGGATATTTTATTAAATCCTCTTACAGATTTTCTATGGTGATGAGTTAATAATTCACATTTGAAATTTAAATTTTTATTGATTAGAAGCAGCATTCTATTATTGTGTTAATAAAATATATAAACGAGGACAACAAATTGGTATATTTTATAGCAAAGTAGTCGCCGTAGTCTACTAGTAGGTAGTGTGTTAGCTTATTAGACGTAAAGCCAGGGTTCGAACCCCAGGCCAGACATCAAAACAAAATACAAAGAGTATTTCTTCAAGGACTTCATCTCAGCAGATTTCTGGCAAAAAAAACTCTGAGAGTAAATAAAAATTCTCATGAAAAGTTTTTTAAAAAATCTGTCGTTCGGAGTCGACTTTAAACTGTAGGTCACACCACTCATGTATAAAATTAACACACACTACATAAGTGGTGTGAGAAGCTAGGTCGTAATCCTGACTGAAGGGTTGTAATGACCAATTATGTATGTATGTATGTATAGCAAAGAACATCAACATTTTAATCTTATAGTCTTGGACACATTTTCTTCTCAGTATAAATCTCAGTATAAATCGCAACTCATAAGCACTCATGAAATTTTGAAAATAAGTGTGACAACAATATTGAAATTTAACTATGTACTCTGATTCATTCATACTCACTACAACGATGATTTATAAGTACAAGTTGCAATGAGTATGCATATAACTCATACCATTCGAAATATGTTTGATTCATAAGCCTACTTATTTAGATTCATAACTTTAGAAAAATACTATCACCAGAACCTTTCGTTACTTTTGCATCAATTTTTATAACGAGTGATTTTTTTAACTGTTTAGATTTTAAAACATTCGGAAATTTTGCATTTATTTGAGGCGATTGCATCATGTAAAAGTTTACCATCAGTGAACCTTAATTTTAGCAAATTTTTTGTAGCACTTCAGCTGGTATCTCACCAATAGCTCCTGCGATATTGTCTTCCAATGTTTGAATAGTGGTTAGCGGCCAGTCCCTGAGGAGGAGAGACTTCATATATTTACACATAGAATTCTCTATTGGGACTGAATCGCATAATCTTTGGCCCTCAATGAACTGTTCCAAAACGAGAGGCACATGTCAACGAAGTTAAATTCTTCCATTTTGGAAAATAAATCGGACAAACAAAACTGGCTCGACAGGGATATATTCGGTACAAAATTGTTACGTTCTTTACCTTTTAAAAAACGTTTAAAATATGAGCTCGTAGATAGCAAACAAAATAAAAATAAATTTGTGTTTAGTTTCAATTAAATTCTTTATTATTCGCACAATTCTGTGTGCCACTGTTCTCAAATTAATGTAAACAACAACAATTTGTTTATTCGATATTCTTCTTTGCTTACAACACAGATATTTTCAACGGCAATCTTCAAACCACAACTGTTCTCTTCACACGCAATACGTTTTCACACAAGACTGTCTGAATGCTTACTACTACTGGTTGCCTGCTTTGTCTTGCCTTTTTAAATCCCACGTAAACAGTGTGATGAAGGTTCTTGAAGTCGAACGTTCGTGGTTTCGATTTCTCGAGAACTCTATCACTACTTAATTTTGTTCACATTGCTTGTTGTACTCGCTTACTTGTCCATCCGCTTTTCTTTCATACTGATGTTGTTGATTTACTTGTAACAAGTTCGTTGTATTTGTTTGTGTAGCTTTTGCTCATTTAAATGTTTAAACGATGTTACACGGTTTCCATTTTTGTAACTATACTTATAAATGGTTCGAGCGTAAAGTATTTACAACAAAAGGAAAAAGACACATAAGCAAAACAGATAGAGCAGCAAGCAGAGCAAACATACAACCTTCTAGTGAGTATTTTAGTGTTCGTACGCGAATCATACCTATTTTTTGATTCGTGTAAATGTTGAGTTATAGAGAGTCGAAATCAACAACATCATACGTGTCGTTAAGTAGAAATATGATGAGTACTTCAACCTTTGAATCTGAATGGAGATTCCATGATATTAAAAGAAGTATGAATGCTTATAAGTATCAGAAATTATGAGTATGATTCGATTTTACTCATCTTTTTGGATACTCATTGCTGATCGCTGGTTGATACCTTTTTGCCTTCTTTTGTTGTAAGAAGGGGCAGTGTTGCTCTAGTGGTTCTGATTCTAGTGCTCTACTCTAATTTGATTTCTACTGCTTTGATGAGTAATAAGCTTCGATTCGGAGTACTAGTAAATATGGAATAATAATTGTTTGTTAATTTTGTTTATTGCTAGAAAATCTTGGCCATTTTTATTATTATTAATATCGTATATGAATTAATATTTTCAGTTACGTATTTGCATAATTCACCTTGAACCTCGACTTAATAAACGTGATCATAATGAAATTCAATACGTATGTATGTAGAATATTTCTAATAAAAATTCAAAATAATCTTTTTGTTTCGAACAAATTTTCTTTGCGATACAAAAACAAAAAAAAGACAAAGAAGAAAAAAATCGATTGATTTTCTCACGCTCCTTATTGGATTTGGAACACGAGTGTAATACACGCGATTTGTTTTACGTGCAGTAGACGTAACAAAAGATTTTAGCCGTTAGTTTAAGATGAAAACAAAGTGAAAAAAAAATACTGAAACTGTGAAAAAAGCTCACTCGTTAATCGAGTCATAGGAACGCGTTCGCCTTCAGCGAATAGTGGAAAAAAATTAAACAACAATAGGCCATTGAATAAAATATTTTTCTACAAGCTTCTGAGCATCAAAACAAATTCTTGTTCTTTTTTCATTCATTCACTAGAACTCTACTATTCCTTACATAGTGAATGTGGCAAATATACACATATGAACTGTATAACATATGTATGTATGTATGTATATATGTATGTGGATGTAACATTTTTGTTGTTAAATTTGTGCGCTGTCTCAGAGATGTACTAAACACTGCATGGGTATTATTTGTTTTGCAATAGACAGCTTCAAAGAATAATATTTTCACAATAACTATATAAATAGGCCTCGTACTCAAAAACTAGATGAATTTTTTTGAAACCAGAAGTATATTGTTACGAAAATGGAAAATCTAAATACAGGTGTTTTGCTTTTACATCGCTTAACATTAAAATTATAAATAAAAGAAAGAAACCTGTTTACAAATTATCGTACTGTTTAACATAACAACAAACACCAGCATAAAAAACCTGGTAAACAAGTAAACAAAAATACACCAACAACACTACAACCGTAAATGTAAACAAAACATAAACAACACTACAATAATAAATGCAAACAACGACGTTTACATTTACAGAGATTTCGAGAAGACGAAGTCATGTACGTTCGGCTTCAAGAACATTCATCAGACTGTTTAGTCTGCCATATAAAAGGCAAGGCAAAGCAGGCGACTGCAGTTAGTGAAGTTCAGTCAGTCTTGTGTGAAGACGCGGTGAGTTTGAAGAGAGTCATCGTGGTTTGAAGATCTCCGTTACAAAGATCTGTCGAATAATTGTCTAGTAATTGTTATTGTTTATGCAAAGGGTATAAACAGAGGAATACCGAACAAAGCAATTGTTGGTGTTCACATAAAGTTGTTAACAGTGGTGCACAGAATTGTGCGATTAATAAAGAATTTTAATTAAAACTAAACACAGATTTAGTTTTATTTTATTTGCTATATACGAGCTCATAGTCTAAACGTTTTTTTAAAGATAAAAACGTAACAATATGAAAACATTATGATTTGAAATTATGACTTCATTTACATAAGTACCCATTTGGATGAATTATTATGTTTATTAGCCGACCTACAAAAAAAAAAAAAAAAATACCATAATCGAGTATATTCTGCCATCAGCTTCATTCTTTACCACTGCATTATGAACAAATCTTTCCCTACCGATCCACTGTTTTAAGTTTGAAAACATTCGAAGGAGTTAAAACCGTTGTACGCGAGGCCTAATAAAGTCATTGGAGTTATAATTCTGCAGTAGTGGGTGTATGAACTTTTCTGCCTAGTCTGAATGAATTGTTTGTCGCGCGAAAGTTTGTCCCTTTTCTTTAATTTCACGCGATACAATTGCAGCAATAACTTCGTAGAATACTTGCCTCTAATTGTTTGTCTGCAGATGCCAGACTAGAATCTCCCAATTTAAAGCATTGTTCCTTATTTTCATGGCTGACCTCTTTATCACACTGTTGTAAACACGCATGTCGGACACAGTGTTTCAATTTCAATGCATAGCTCTCTTTAAAATGCATACCCTTTCAGGTTACTCATGTAGCTACAGCCGCGATCATCCAATACCAACTGGTCGACCACTTAGATGTTAGTTTTGACAGCGCCTATGAACTCGTATAAGCTTCGGACTGGATTTTTTTTTGGTTTTGCTGTGTAAATTTTTTTCGTATTACGTGCCAGAGATCAGCAATGAAACGTTTTTTCACTACTCATAAGCACTCATGAAATTTTGAATATGAGTGAGTCAACAATATTGAAATTTAACGATGTACTCTGATTCATTCGTACTCGCTACAACGTTGATATATACGTACAGGTTGCAATGAGTATGCGTATAACGTTGAGATCAAACTCATACCATTTGAAATATGTTTGATTCATAAGCCAACCTACTCATTTAGATTCATAACTTTATAAAAATGCTTATAAGTACGAGAATCATACTTATTTTGTGCTTCGTGCATATGTTGAGTTATGGAGAGTCAAAATCAATAACATCATACGTGTTGTTGAGTATGAATATGATGAGTACTTCAAACTTTGAATATGAATAGAGGGTTCCATGATATTAAAATAAGCTTGAATGCGTATAAGTATCAGAAATTATGAGTATGATTCGATTCTACTCATCTTTTTGAATACTCATTGCTGATCTCTGCTTGATATGCGATATGGTATTATATGATTACGCGCTACATAGTGCGCAATCGAGAGCCAAATTTGTTGAGCCCTCTATCTCCCATTTTGAAGGAGGCCATTATTTTGTGTTGATACGTGAAGTATCAAACAGAAAATAAAGTTTTTTATGCCATACAAATATTATAAGAAAAATACAATTCTTTTCTATTTTGGGAAGCGCATCACTATGTCGGACTTTACTGTTGTCATCATACTCATACTTGTTTGTTTCTTTGTTTAAGACGTTTGTACTGCTATAGGTCTGCACATCAAACTGCATGGGGGCCGAACAAAGTATGTATTTGCAAATTACTACATACTGACTGCTGTTTTTTGTTCATTTGTTGGTTGATTTTGCGTTTTTTCATTTTTTAATACTCATACTGACTACCATATGTGTGCATGACTTTTGGGCCTGAACTTTGTTGGCTTTAAGCGGCTTTTTGACTTAAAGTGGCGCATCGCAGGCTATATGAACAGGAAAGGAAAAACAAACAAAACAAAACGATTAAAGTTTGTGCATTTGGTTTACGAGACAAGGAGCCACGAAATCAAAATTGTTACAAACAAATTCATTGAGTAGTAGTAGCCTTTGAGAAAAAAAATATTCAATTGCTGTTAAGGCATATCGGGGTGCAGGCAGTCCATGTACCACACAATTGAGAAAAATTTTCTCTTTCTTCTTGAATAGTCTGCTTGGCTGTAGTATTGCTGGTACTTTTAATACCCTTGTGAACCGTAAATGTTTGGCTTACTGTCTGACGTTAGTGGTGGGGTTTTATGGGAAGACTAGAAAACGTTGTTGTTTGCAGGCAAATGCACAACAATTTGGCGACAATAATGCAACTCAAATGATTTATTATGCAAATCGTTACTTTATAGAAAGAATAACTTAAAACGGATTGTTTAACTAAAGTATTTAGACTATAAGAGTCAACTATGAGTACGAGTTTGACTAGCATTAAGACTTATTTATAATGTGACTCTAGGTTAAGATTTTTAATAGAAATACAAAAAAGAAAAACAAAAATAAAAACAAAAACAAAACGATATAATGAGCAGAAATAAATTGAAACGTTTTGGAATTTGAAAATATTGAATTATTAGATTTGAGTAGCAATTACTAGTTACCAATTCGAAACATGTAATGTAATCGTGTTTTCCAACAAAGACCCAAAACCCCCATAAAACATATCAAGAATTAATTACTGTATTGATTACATGCATGTACTCCATACACTCGCTCACTCATTCGCTCCCTCACTCGCTCACTCGCTGGTATACATGCATACATGCATGTTTTTCTTGTATTCATTTTCTATTACCACAGATATTCAAATGAATAAATTTAGTTTTCTTCGTATTTTAATTCTAATTTTCTTAGAAATCGTATCGAGATTTATTTCGATTTGTAATCAGACAGTATTTATGTTGTTTACCATTGCCGCCAATATGTGTTTGGCATGTACACTGAGTGTATATTGAGTTATGGAAAATGTTTTGCAATATCAGCAGCACTTGCTTCTTTTGAAAAATAATTTTTTATTATTCCCATCATTGCTACAATGCCACAAGGAGCTTTAAAAATATCAGAAAGAAAACGAAAGGTGTCATCAGAACCATTCGTTATTTTTGCATTAATTTTTATAACGGGTGATTTGTTTTTAGCCGGTTATTTTTGCATCAATTTTTATAACGGGTGATTTTTTTAACTGTTTAGATTTTAAAACACGCAGAAAATTTGCATTTATTTGAGGCGATTACATCATGTAAAAGTTTACCATCAGTTAACCTTAATTTTAGCAAAATTTTTGTAGCATTTCAGCTGGTATCTCAACAATAGCTCCTGCGATGTTGTCTTCCAATGTTTGAATAGTGGTTAGCGGCCAGTCCCTGAGGAGGAGAGTCTTCATATATTCACACATAGAATTCTCTATTGGGACTGAATCGCATAATCTTTGGCCCTCAATGAACTGTTCCAAAACGAGAGGCACATGTCAACGAAGTTAAATTCTTCCATTTTGGAAAATAAATCAGACAAACAAATCTGGCTCGACAGGGATATATTCAGAAAAAAATTGTTACGTTTTTATCTTTTTAAAAACGTTTAAATTATGAGCTCATAGATTGCAAATTAAATAAAAATAAATCTGTGTTTAGTTTTAATTAAAATTCTTTATTATTTGCACTATTCTGTGTGTGCCAGTGTTTACAACTTGATGTAAACAACAACAATTGCTTTTCTTTGTTATTCCTGTGTTCACACCCTTTGCATAAACAATAACAATTACTAGACAATTATTCGACAAATCTTTGTAATGGAGATCTTCAAACCACGATTACTCTCTTCAAACGCACCGCGACTTCACACAAGACTGACTGAACTTCACTGACTTTCAATTTGTGTAAACCTTTCGGGCCCAAATATTGCCGCTGAACGAATTCGGTATCAGAGTATATCACTTGATGATATACGCATATACATACACCGGGTATATTTGGCGAAGATAAGGAGATGTTCGACGGTTACTTTCATTTGGATACCTAAAGACGGAGACATTGAAGGTAACAATTAAGCCATCGCGCTTATTGTCATTCCTTTACGGAGATGTCTGGTCTCACACTAACTTCATTCATTTGCAGAAGAAAGATGGGGGACTGTATCCACTTGCAGATAGACTAGACAGATTTGACTCGATAGGAATATATGCAGAAAATAATTATTTAACAGATTCCATCTCAGAAACGTCTTATAATAGGACACTGGTCTTTGGTTGTACATGCCCGCGGACTGGCAATATCTCGTAACGACTACTGCACAAGCTGTAAAAACGAAAAAGAATATGAGACCCCATAACACTTTTTCTTTCAGTGTCCGGTACTTCGGAACCTAAGTAGAGCAAATCTTGAGTACCTAAAATTTATGGACAGAAGGTATCTAGCCCAAGATGATTTGTATAAAAGCTCAGAATGACCTCAGAATGTTAAGCATGAGTTGTAGTTACATATCAGATTTATAATGGGGCCCTTGCGCTGACCAACTTCTTCCACTTCCCTGATTTTGGTGGAACTTGGTCGGTACAGGGACTGCGTTCACCCGTGGCATCACAACGGGCCGCTATGCGTGCTCAAGTGAGCTTTGTGAAATCAGTGCTACCACTCAGACCTAACCTAATGGGTTCTTACATAATCAAACTAAGCTAGTATGACCATTATGTCTATGTATGTATGACCAAATATTATAGTCTGCGAAAATATAATCTTAGTGAGAATATCTACAAAGTTATCAACCGGCTGTTACAAATATCAAGATGACAAAGCTCCTTCCTATGTACATATATTCTCACTACCAATCCAGTCGTCTTTGGAAGACTTTTATACGCTGAAATTTTTTCGAAGATTAATCACCGAGAAATAAATGCTAATAATGGCGGTATTGATTCCACTTAAGTCCACCAGTGTGGTTCCGTATTCAAACCGATGCCACAGCAAGCGTTAGAACCAATTTGCAAAAAATATTTTTAAATTTCAGAGTAATTTCGTTACAGAATTTTCTCTGGACCTTACTCCGTAATCCGTAAGCATATGTGGTATATGGTCCACATGTCAATCTGTGTATATAGGTTGTATGTTTAGGTTACTACGAAGCAGAGATCAGCAATGAATCGTCTTTTCGCTACTCATAAGCACTCATGAAAGTTTGTATATAAGTGAATTGAAATTTAACTATGTACTCTGATTCATTCATACTCACTACAATGTTGATTTATAAGTACAGATTGCAATGAGTATACGTACAACGTTGACATCAAACTCATACCATTCGAAATATGTTTGAATTATAATCCTACTCATAAATCTACAACATCATACGTGTTGTTAAGTATGAATATGATGAGTACTTCAAGCTTTGAATATGAGTACGGGTTCCATGATATTAAAATAAGTATGAATGCGTATAAGTATTAAAAATTATGAGTATGGTTCGATTCTACTTATCTTTTTGAATACTCATTGCTGATCTCTGTGATGTTTAACAATCCCTTACAGCCCTTAACAATATGAAATTCTTATTTTACAAAATCTTTCATTCTGTCGCATATATTAGGTAGTATGAAAGTGAAACTGAATAAAATGTTAAAACCTAAACAAGATACTTCCAATAATTTTATTCTTGTTCAATATAATTAAAAATTAATGAATAGAAATACCATTAGAATTGACCAGCTTAATAGACTTCTTATGAAAAAAAAACTCCGGCCTTCCTACAATAGCAGCATAATTGTATCGTTGTGAAGTTTAAAACCAAAAAAAAGAGACTTGTTCGTTAACCCAAATGAGCAGCTGGCAATAAGCGCCTTATGAAAATAAGCCGTTAAAAATAATCAATAATTTTCCAAAACATACACACACATATATATTTATAGGAACATAAGTATGTGAAAACATATTAAAACACATAAAAATCGATATCAAATCAAAAATCTAAATGGATTTCAATCGGAATTGGTGTGATAGTTAATAAAATAATATTGTGGTACAGGGTGCACTACTAAAAGTAAATATTTTACGTGTAGATTATTACGCAGCATAGAGACAGAGACTTTAAACTATCTTTTGCTACAATTTTGAAATATTACGTACCCTGGGATAGTCCGTATTTTTTACAATACATTTACAAACTATATTTAATTGTTACGAATTGAGTAACTTAAACCTTATGCTCGGTGTAGTGTAACAGACCAGAGTCTCTGCTGGGAATCGAGACGCGACCCTTACGCTAGTAGTCTAGCACACTACCCACTAGACTAACCACAGCACTCAGCTTTTGTATTTTATTTTATATACATACATACATACATAGCTGGTCATTACAACACTTTAGTCAGGATTACGGCCTAGTTCCTCACACAACTTAACTAGACTACGGCGATTTCGAATGCTAACTATATTTAATTAGACCTTGTGCTCAGTAAAGTGTATCAGCCCAGAGTCTCTGGTGGGAATCAAACCGACGACCCTCACTCTGATAGTCTAGCACACTAGAGTACCAGAGCACCCAGCCTTTGTATTTTATTATATCCTCTACAATACGTTTACAATTTTCCAAATATTTATATATCACTCTTGAGCCTCTATGTCCGTTTGCTACCTTTAAGATTCCATTTCAGCGCAGTCCAATTAATTACGTGTATACTGAGGAGACCTCCAATAGAGTATTTGTTCTGTTCATCCCTCAGAAAGTTTTCCACGAATTGAATGTTTTAAGTCGTATTTTTTTTACTATTGTACCTTTCTGTGACGACTTGCTAGCATTTTCCATCGCCATTTATCCTCACATTAAACTTCCGTAAACGACTGCATTATATTTGCTTTATTCAGACTTTTTTTTTAAATATGCAATGGCCCACGACTGTAATTGCTTCTAATAATTTCCAACTGTCAGAATCTCTAGTCCTAGGAGATGTTCTGGTCATTGGAAATGTTTGAAAAAACTGTGCTCAGCATTAGCCATTATATGCTGCCTTAGCAGGACCTCCCGATCTAATATATCCGTGTTGTATTTTTCACAAGGGCCAACCAGTACTTCTGCCATATTTGATTAAACAAATAATGTCTGTAATATTCTTTACTACCCTTATGGAGTTATCGCACAAATATCGTCTTCAACGTAATTTTAACCTTACGCCTTCATTTATAAAACCTCTAACTGCACTTTGTGATACGACAATTGGTTTATCAAACCAAGGAGAATTGCATTTTCTGTTCACTTTCGAGATTGGCACCACTAGGGGCCATTATTACAACTTGTCTTTTACTAAAAAGAGGATTTTAACGGGCAGATAATTTGTTTTTCATTATTATAAGTGAACAATAAGGCAGAAGTTAGCCTTAAGCTAATAGGAAGATCATCTTACATCGAAATTTTAAAGTTAAGCTTATGTCTGAACTTGCCATATTATATAGTATTTCCAATGTGGCAACTTTAAATATAAACAAAATGAGCCTTCGTTGCCTCTGCGTTTAAAAAAGCTTGTTTAATTGAGCAATGTTATCGACATTGCTGCGGCACTGCCATAGTTTTGAAAAAACTAACTTTATGTATTTTATCTGTGGATTGTAATAACAAAAAGAAATTAAAGCTGACTTTAAAGTTCACTTTAGAGTAATTTGCCTTTAACTAAACCCAACTTTAAAGGCAAGTTATAACAATGGGCCTAAGTCTCTTAAAATTTAATCTCAGTAGCATGAGTATTAAGAAGTTAAAGGTGAATTTAAAGTTCACTTTAGCTTAAGTTCACTTTAACTAAAACCAACTTTAACGGCAAGTTGTAATAATGGCCCTAAGTCTCTTAAAATTTAATCTTAGTAGCATGAGTATTAACTGGTTTGATGTTTATATTTTGGTTCATACATTCGGCTCACCCTTTACGATAACTGTGTGCGGAATTATTTTTTTTATTAGTTTTCCGGTTAAACTATTTACAATTGAAAACTAATTTAGAATAAAAAGAATTGAATGTGCCGCTGTCAATATGGCATGTATTGGAGATACCCTATACAAAAGCTCTTTTTAGTGTAACTAAAGGTTTCATATTTCATTTAATTTTTAATAGACCGCCGTGTTAATAACGATTATATTCGTAATTATGACTGAAGCTTTATTATTGGTATAGACTTTTGAGCCTAAAGAATGTTTTTGAAGTCGTTGAGCACTTGTTCTCTACAATGTTACAAAGAGGATCCAACAAACTGTAGAATTTTATCACCAAAGATGATGTGTAGCGCATATAGAGTAAAATGTAAAAAGGAAATCTAAACGAATGGTCAATATTACTAAGATCTGTAATAGAATCTATACAGAGAGAGATACAATAGATACACTCGTTCACATGTAAGCGTTTGGCTTAAAACGCATACGTTTGTATCACATGATCAGACCGAATGGATATATGGAAACAAGTTGTTAATAAAATTGATAAAAATGACAAGATAAGACATGTTAAGTTTTTATTATCCTCTACAATAGTACTATACGACTACTATGAATATATTGTGAACCTTTATTAATAATTTTTTCTTGAAACGAAATCATTACATGGGATATCAATGCTAAGATTTAATTTTGAATATTACCGGACTGTCTGGCGACCATTATCCAAACATATATACTACAACAGCATGTACATACAATGACCAGAGATCAGAGATGAGTAGAATCAAATCATACTCATAATTTCTGATATTTATACGCATTCATACTTATTTTAATATCGTAGAACTTCTACTCATATTCAAAGTTTGAAGTACTCATCATATTCATACTTACCAACACGTATGATGTTGTTGCTTTCGACTCTTCATAACTCAACATATACACGAATCACAAAATAAGTATGAAACGCGTACGAACACTAAAATACTCACGAAAAGGTTGTGTCTTTGCTCTGCTTGCTGCTGTGTCTTTTTTGCTTATGTGTCTTTTTTCTTTTGTTGTAAATGCAACAACAACTAAGACTGAAAATTTTCATGATGATGATTTTGATTTTGACTCGAATCAAACATATTTCGAATGGTATGAGCTTGATGTCAACGTTGTACTCATACTCATTGCAACCTGTACTTATAAATCAACGTTGTAATGAGTATGAATGAATCAGAGGAGTTAAGTTTTTCCATGAGTGCTTATGAGCTCCCATGCTCATGAGTGCTTATGAGTAGCGAAAAAACGATTCATTGCTGATCTCTAGTACATACCATACATGTGTACATGATTTTCCTAGTCAAGTATTTTTCAATATTTTTGTTATTTGCTGGTTTTTTTTTTGCATTTTTCGATTTTGTTTATTATAGTTTTGCGTAAAATTGATTATTATGATCTTTAAGATTCAATCATACTACATATACTGTGGTTTAGTTTTCCAATTGCATGTGTTTAGTTCATGTGTTTTAGACGATATTACAATTGGCTAACCATACAATACAATACAATACGATATGAAAAGGAAACTCTTTGGCCAGCTGAGAATTTGTTAAAGAAATAAAAGTAATGCCTACAGTTGTGGAAATCATTAAATTGAATCCGGGAAATCAATTTTTATTTCGTTATAAATTAGGAATGAAAACAAAAACAAAAAAAAATTAGAAAAAACGATTTGTAATGAAAGTTAAAATTTATATTTCATATACAGATTTGCACAATGGGGCCAGGGATAAACGGAAATATTATTTTTAATGACAAATTAATTTTTTTTATCTTCAACAAAACCATTAAGCAACTGTCTTGTAAGGTAATTATTTAAAATATTTATTCATTTAGATTCGTTTTTAAACATAAAGCTGAACGTTATGAGTATTTTATGTGAAAAAATTTTTGTATTAATTTGGCCGGATTTAATTCAGAATTTTAATTAACATTGGTACAGCAAATCGTTTTAGTTTAACGACGTTTAATTTTATTTTTATTTGATATTTTCGTAATCGTCAATTACTCTGTCAGTCTAATCCAAAGCTTTGAAAATTTAAAATTTAATAGGGGCTTTAAAATCTTATAGAAGCCAACTTTCGTCTGACTTAAACCTAATTTCCTAATCTAAAATAAGTTAAAATTTGTATAGAACTTTGGGATGAAATATTTATTTTTTAATTCAGTTTCATGCTTAAGGATGTACTACATTTAAAAGTATTTTCTCAAAATAATTTGGAGATCAGATAGAGTCGCTTATGAATCGATATTGATTAAATTGTGTACAGATATTACATCAGGTTAGATGGATAGGCCGGTAATTAGCGACTTTTTTCTTGGATCATTAGGAATAATGTGTTATGTGAGTATGCATATAAGTACTAGAGATCAGCAATGAATCGTTTTTTCATGAAATTTTGAATATAAGTGAGTCAACAATATTGAAATCTAACTGCTCTGATTCATTCATACTCACCACAACGTTGATTTTTAAGTACACTTTGGAATGAGTATGCGTACAACGTTAGCATCAAACTCATACCATTCGAATTTGTTTGATTTATAAGCCTACTCATTTAGATTCATAACTTTAGAAAAATACTTATAATATGTACTCATAAATGATTCGAGTGACTCGAATCATTCATCAAAGTTGACAGTCTTATGTGGTTATTGTTGCATTTACAACAAAAGAAAAAAGACACACAAGCAAAAAAGACAGAGCACCAAACCTTCTAGTAAGTATTTTAGTGTTCGAACGCGATTCATACTCATTTTGTGATTCGTGCATATGTTGAGTTGTTGAGAGTCGAAATCAACAACATCATACGTGTTCTGAAGTATGAATATGATGAGTACTTCAAACTTTGAATATGAGTAGAGATTCCATGATATTAAAATAAGTATAAATGCGTACGAGTATAAGTATCAGAAATTATGAGTATGACTCGATTGTACTCATCTTTTTGTATACTCATTGCTGATCTCTGATGCACATCTATTAGGTGTAGTGGTGTGAAACTTCACCAAAACAAACTTTTCATTGAGTTCCACACTTTTCACAAGTGGTAGAATAACTATTGTTGATATTATCATCGTTGGAGTGGCAGACATCACGAGATTTTGATAAGTATTACGTAGAGGAGGATTAAGGTCTCCTTACTTTTTAAAATGTGAAAACTGTGGTAAAAATTTTTGCGATATTTCTGGCGGTTTGAACTCAGGTTATTGGGGTTACAGTCAAACACTTCAATTATTACACGACCCTACCCAAGATTTTATAAAATTATAGGAATTCACGACTTGACAATATTATTACAACGTGAAATAGGCTTACGCTTATGGTGACTGTCAATTTCGCCTAACTTATACTTCCGTTCTAAGCCTGACTTTCACCACGAACATATCTTCTTCACATCTTGAAATTTTATTGAAGAAAAGTTGCGAACTTTCAGACTTTTATCAGATCTTTGAGAAACCAAACGATGTATTGTGCTGCCCTTAATCTATACAGGGTTTCTTCCCCAACTCTATCGCTTTGACGGACTTCAGGATCCTTGTCAGTATCATCAGGAATACATTCCTGTCTAGTATTTGATAATCAGCCAGGTTTTTCCTCTAGAAATGCGCTAACGTCCCATACACTCCTTTTTTTATGGTGTAATGAACTTGAGTTCAAATACGATATACCAGCAGGCCAGTGAAAAGGAGTATACATACGAGTACATAATTGGTCATTACAAACCTTTAGTCAGGATTAAGACCTAGCTTCTTTAACATAACTTGTGTGTTTTAATTTTATACATGAGTGGCTCTTTTAATATTTTTAGTGTTCGGTAAACATCGAATCGAAGTTTAGATTTATTTGGCGAAGTATTTTTTATTTTTTATTGGTGTTTTGTGCTGGTAAATATTAATTTTTGTAAAATACTTTTATTTCACAACCAAATTTACTTTCTTATACATGCTCTTGAAGCTTTTACTTGAGATCAACAAATGTTATGAATTCCCAAGTAAAATCGATCCATTTGTAGTGTCATTCTGTTTACAGCGTAGGGCATCAACTAAACTACAAACTATTAACAAAATTATAATCAAACGATTGTGCAATTAAAGTTTTAATGACTTATTAAATTTTATAATTAATTAAAAATTTTAATTACTCAATTAAATTATGGCATTAATGCTTAAAATCAATTTATCGAAAAATTTCCATTTAGAATTGCACAATGAGGTTTCAAATAGAACTGGTACTCTTGGAATATAAATATTTTTGAATTAAAATTTTACAATGTTTTCTAATACCAATACCTTACTAAATTTAAGTGCTATTCGAACCCATAGTACTACTACTTATTTGTCTCTTCGTTTTGTCAGGCGGTTGTAATCTAAATCAGTCATACTTTGCAATGAAGTTTTGTCAACGTCATATGCGATCACAAACTGAAATAAATATGCAAATTATTCTTTTAAAGTTTTGCAAACGTTTTCATCATAACTATACGTTGGCAGTGTAGGAAGGCATCTTAAAGCGTTGTTCACATAAAATCCGATCATATAAGGGCTCTAAGCAGTTGAATACTAAATCGACTTCAAGTCGAGACTCATTCATTAATATTTAAATAAAATTATTTTTAAATTTATATGTATGTTTGCCTTAATGGTTACCAGAGATCAGCAATGAGTATTCAAAAACATTAGTAGAATCTAATCATACTCATAATTTTTGATACTTATACGCATTCATACTTCTTTTAATATCATGGAACCTCTACTCAAATTCAAAGTTTGCAGTACTCATCATATTCATACTTAACAACACTCATGATGATGTTGTTGATCTCGACTCTCCATAACTCAACATATACAAGAATCACAAAATAAGTATGATTCGCGTACGAACACTGAAATACTCACCAAATGGTTGTGTGTTTGCTCTGTTTGGTGCTCTGTATTTTGTTGTAATGCAACAACATTTAAGACTGTTAATTTTGATAAATGATTCAAGTCACTCGATACTCATTTATAAGTATTCTATGTATTTTTCTAAAGCTATGAATCAAAATGAGTAGGCTTATGAATCAAATATGTTTCGAATGGTATGAGTTTGATGTCAACGTTGTACGCATACTCATTGCAACCTGTACTTATAAATCAACATTGTAGTGAGTACGAATGATATGTCTGTATTCTTATGAATCTAAATGAGTGGGCTTATGCGTCAAACACATTTCGAATGGTATGAGCTTGATATCAATGTTGTACGCATACTCATTGCAACCTGTACTTATAAATCAACGTTGTAGTGAGTATGAATGAATCAGAGTACATAGTTAAATTTCAATATTGTCGACTCATATTTAAAATTTCATGAGTGCTTATGAGTAGCGAAAAAACGATTCATTGCTGATCGCTGATTACAACCCTTTAGTCAGGATTACAACCAAGCTTCTCACACCACTGATGTTGTGTGTGTTTATTTTATGCATGAGTGGCGGGACCTACATTTTAAAGCCGATTCCGAACGAACAGATTTTTGTGAAACTTTTCATGGCCACTTTATTCAAAAAATTTTCTTGTCATTTGAACAAACCGCTACATTCGCCACACTGTGCTTATTCCATATTCCAATGTAGTTTTTTCTGAAACTTAGTATTTTTTTTAAATGCCTCAGTTACTCTACATAATTCGACTTGATGGCAAAATTTATACTTTATACACAACCCTCGTTAATATAGAATTGAAAATTGTGTGCGATTATCTTTGTTTTGTTGTTTGATTTTTATAGTTTTGTTTGTGTGTCTTTAGCCGGATAATAGTGATGACGATGTAGTATAATAGTGTACTATTGCTGCAACAATGTAAGAATAATTGCTCATAAATTTTAAAATAATGTTATGGGTTTGCGTTTAAAATTATTACATTTGCGAATTCCTTTGATGTCAAAAAGTAATATTTTTGCACTAAAAAGTGGAGAAAAAAGGCGTTTATTTTGCAATTTATATTCAATTTTCAGAAAACGTACATAAAAAGCTTAGAAAATCTTACAAAAAATAGAAGCTAAAAAGAGGAGTATACTTCTACAATCTACCATGGTGAGTGAGGTCTTTTAAGTCAATCTATTATTTAAGCTGTATAGATGATCTTATGGTATTCAGGAAAAGTGTTCTGTTAAAAACGTTTGAAATGTCTTGAGACATGTCAAATCATTTATTTTGATAGGCATTTTAAAAATAATTTTCTCTCTATGGTTTAGAGATTTGATTTGATAGTTAATCCATCTCAGTATGTAGATTTGTAATTTGTATGGCACTGCCATGTAATCCTTTTAAATTTTATTTTGTTTAAATCAATCGAATGAAGAAAATACATGAAATTTATTGCCTTACTTATGGCATTAACTACAGACATTAAGGAAAATAAAAATATTTCGGTTCATTTGAGTCTCATAAATTATCGCAAAAGTTAATTACACTTTTTTTGATGCAATAAATTTCATTTATTACCATAAATTAGCTTTCGCACAAATATTTAATGTTTTGCGATAATTAAATATGAGGTAAAGGCGACTATATAACACCCTAATAAGAAATTTTAATCATGTTTATCTTTTCATGCCTTAATACAAAGCATAAGATGGGAATTAATAAATAACCCTACTGTCCTATATTTTATTTACCAAATCGATTAAAGTCTTAAACTTCTGAGTAACACTGGGTAACACAATTGGCCATATGGCCACCGAGTGAAGTTGCCTGTGCACGGCATGCTACCCGCTAACCTAACTTAACTTGCAAACTTCTTTTATAAGCAACCTACTTAAGTAAAAATTGCCTCAGATGCACATTTTCCATCTGACATTTAAAGGTCACAACAATTTCCATATAGTGTATTTGGATTCCTATTAAACCTCTTTCTATTGAAGACCTATTTGTCTTGCTGGACAAAGACAAAGACGTAAAGCCTGTTAAGACTTCGACTAGGCCCCTAAAACTATTAAACTACATTGCATGTTCTTTTGAAGTCTCCATAGTCTAGTAGGTAGTATGTTGGCTTATTAGACGAGAGCCCCCTCTTTCATCGACTTCTTCTCAGCAGCCTGAGAGAAAAAATTGCCATGAAAAGTTTCTCAAACCTGTCGTTCGGAGTCGACATTTAACAGTAGTTCTAGCTGCTCATGAATAAAATTAACACACACCATATGAGAGTGTGATAAGCTAGGTTGTAATCCTGACTAAATAAAGGGTCCGCCAAATAACTTTTTTTTTGAAAATGCTTTAAAAAAACTACTGAATATTTTCCATTGTCATTGGTGAAATGCAGCTGCACACAATCGATAATGTGCTTAAAAATTGGACCGATCGTGTAGGGTACTGCATGGCCAGCCGAGGCAGCCATTTGAATGAAATTATTTTCCATTATTAACCGGAAGGATTGTACTTTAAAATAAAAAAAAGAAATTTGAGAAAATATTGAGTAGTTTTTTTTTTAAAGCATTTTCAAAAAAAAAAAGTTATTTGGCGGACCCTTTAGTTTTAATGGCCAATTAAGTAGTGCAAAGCATCTCGTATTAAGGACTATCCGCATTCCTGTCGCAGTCGCTTTAAAGAATCGTTGCTATCTATATTAGATCATCTCTCACGGAAGGTATCCTATCAAGGGCTCTTAATGCCCGCACGTTAAGTAGATCTGCAATAAAATCTGTGGAAAGTGTCTTCAAACAGGTATCCGGAGTACTCTCAATTTAAGTACTCTGCTAAAAGTCAATGAGAAAACGTGATATATTTATGCAGACGACATTTCAGCTACAGAAGGTGATCTCCAGTCTCCTTCTTAAATTCCACTGTACTCATAAGTGGCAATCAAGACAATACGCGTCTAAGCATAAGACTATCTCAAGTGTAGTTAACTATTCGTATTTGGCTATAATCAAATATGTATGTTGACGAAAACATAAAACAGAGAAATTTTGGTCATGCCAAAACTATTTTTGATTCCGGTTTTATGACAAAAATACTGGGAGGATCCAAAGCTTTCATTAAATCGTTAAAGATACTAAAGGGTTGTATTGCATTTACTCACTTAATACAATAAAACATTCTGTCGAAATGTAATGGACGAATAGTAATGGGCTCCAGCCTCCCGAATGCATTGCATATCCTTAGAACCTGAATTCGTTTTCGATTTGTTGAAGGCTTTCCATAACTGTTATTATAAATTTTGATTTTCCTAAGTGGTTAGTGGATGTCTCAGCTCTAATGTAGGGTAATTAAGAGATGACAAAGATCGTATCAGCTCCGGTTGGCCGGTATAACTTGTTGTTGTGATATCATAAATTTTATAGAGTGCGAACAGTAGAGTGCGACGATTCGATTCGATGTACATGTCCGTAAATGATGTGTTAGTAGTGCAATTATAATGAATTATTGCATTTCGCATAAGCCTTATGTATGTAGTCTCAGTGCTTTTGTTTTTTTTTTTTAGTTTTTACGATTTTTAATTTTTATAAATATTTTGTCTACCCATAATTGTGTTGTACTTTTATGAGTTTTACTCACTTCTATAGTGGATTTTACTTTTTTCTGTGTTTTTGCTGTTTTTTCTGTTTTTTTTTTTTTTGGTTGTCATATTGAAATTGAAATTTATGCGTTTGTTTTTCTCTTTGTGAGTTTCTCTGTATGTTTTTTTCTTGTATTTAAATTGGTTTTTAGCTTTGTTTAGCTTCTTCTATCCTCTTCTTTTGCTGTGTCCAATGCATTTCAAGCTGTCATAGATGTCGTTTGTCGACATAAAATACATTTTATTGCCGTTTAAATATGATAAATTTACAATGACAAAAATTTCCAATCGTACATTTTGTCATAATTATCTCCCAGCACCATCATCATCATCATCTCTGTGATCATCTACTATACATCGTTAGCGCATCTGCAGAATATTATTGTATTGTTAGGAATGCGTAGATCTTTTCAAATTGTTTTTACAAGAGCTTTGAAAATTACATGCCAATTTTGTTTTTTACGATGTTTTTTCTTTGCGGCACTATAAGCTGTTGCTGGGTTATTATCGCATTACATTAACCTTCAACATCTGAAGCATTGCGGCGATATTGTATTTGCGATAATTTTTGTAACTCAAAATCTTTTTCTGGTAAATGACAGATAAAAACTAATATTGTTTCCTTTATCTTTAATTAAAATTAGAATGGAATTTCAAGTAATTTAGCGTATGTATTCATGTATGTTACATGAAACTTAACATAAACAAGGTTTACAAGTAAAAATTGGTTCATAACTGAACCTATCAATTCACAGCTGCAAATCGATTTGACGTCATTGAATGGCAAGTAAATGTAGGGAATTTCATTCTAAAAAAGTTGGACAGTAACAGAGGAAGATAACAGCTCCTCTTCCTTCATTATTACCTATCTTGCTGTGACTTTCTACCCCAATAGTCTAACAATATGGGTTCTAAAACGGCTAGTGAACGTTAATAAGACACTTTCGCTTTGCCATCCCAGTGGCACAGCCAGACTCAGAACTCTATTTAGCCTAGAGCTCATTTTAGCCTAGAGAACGTTTCAAATATTTTCTAGTCAGAGGAATAGTTTTTTTGTTCGATGTAAAAATCTTCATAAATCAGTCCCTGTTTGAAAAAACTTCTCAACTATCCAAAAGTATTTTCTTCCAGCAGACCTAAACTTTATGAAATTATCTCTAATATTAGTGCCCCGATAGAAAGCCTATTACTCTACCAAAGTTGGTTTTCAGAAATTTTTACAGACCTTCTTCATAAGCGAAATGTCATCGGGCGTCTATTTAATGTGCGATCATAAGAGAGTGTCCTCTTTATTTCACACACATTTGGGTACATAGAGGTTGTTGCCAATATTCCCTTCACCACTCTGTTCGTAAATTTACTGCCAATGATCTCAAAGTAACCCGGCATACAGCAAAGCACAACATCTTTTGCTCGATCTGTTGCAATTCTGTTGAAAATTAAATCGGTGCTCTCAGAACGGCTTGTCTATCTGAAAATATAAGTATATGCGTACCTCTAAGAGCCCTTTAAAGGTTTTTACCAGTTTAAACTGAAATTGCCTAAATCTGAAAGAATTCATTTTACCATAGGTACACAGTCTGTATCAGTCATTGATCCATTCATGACCACAGATTCCTGTGATGAACACATAACGATCATTGAACATCGTCTCTAACCTTCGGTCGTAATGCCCATTAATGATATTTGTATTACACGATTAAGTTATAGAATGCTTTTTAGGACACTTATGCTTTCACACGTATTATATTGTTACTTTTTACCTTTTTAAAAACGTTTAAATATGAGTTCGTTAATTGCAAACCAAGTAAAAACAAATATGTGTTTAGTTTTTCTTAAACTCTCTTTATTCTTTACACTACTTTTGTGTGCCACCGTATACAACTTAACGATACAACAATAATAGTCTGTTTTATTCACTAGATCACACAACTATTCGCTAGACTTCACATGCAACTTCACACAAGGCTGACTGAATTCTTACTGACTGCTGCCTGCTTTGTCCAGCCCTTTTATAGTCCGACACAACCAGTCTAACGAACATTCTTGAAGTAGAAGGCTCGTGATCTCGCCTTCACGAGAGCTCTATTGCTAATACATTGTTGTTTGTGTACTTTGCTTATGTTGTTGGTACCAAGCGCAACCAGATTCGTTGTACATATGTGTGTGCAGCTTTAGATAACCAAAACGTTCATTTTATTCTTAGTGTTAGTGTGTATTTGCATCGTGTGGCTTTTGTTTATCGTTTTTGTTGTTAAACGATATTAGGTCGTTACGATTTGTGTAAAAATATTCTTAAAGCATTCTTTATAACAACACTTTTCTTTACAAATATCCACATGTACTTAATGGCCGCAGCACACTAGCCTGTTTAGTTATTTTAGAATCAATTCTATATTAACTTCGTTTAAAAAGATTCTAAAATTTTAGGTCCAACTATGCAGCACACAGGAGTTAGTGGTCGTTGCTTTGGCTTGTAAACAATCAAAGAAAAAACCTAGTCGATGAGCATGAGGGTCCACAGAACATATCGTCAGTTTGTATGTAATAATTGCAATAGAATATAATTTTTAATTGCGTTGTCGAATATAGAATATGAAAAACAACTTCTGTTTAAAGTCGTCCTTGAGCAAGAATACCTTCAGTATTATATTCGATCAGTTCAGATAACATAAATCCTTTTAAAATTTATTTAAACTTGCTGCTGCCGTATAATAAATTAAGAAACAATGCGAAATGGTATTTAGCACCTGAATATTTTTGGTTTTTGCTTGTTTATTATCTAAAATGGAATAGTTTTACGAAAATATTTTTACCCTTTCGAATTTATCTGAAAAATTCATAAATCCTTTCAAAACCAATTCAACTGCTTATCAACGACAATTAAAGTAAATTATTGTTAACATTTTGCGAATTCAATTCAATTCAATTGAACCTCAACTCAGCTCAATTCAACTCCATACAACTTAACTCAACTCAACTCAACTCAACTGAATTGATTCAAAATGAATCGAAACCAAAATGTGGTTAAAAAACAAAAAAAAATGTAAACAAACAAAATGCCAAATGGTAGGAAGGCAACCATAACAACAACAACGCAAAAGAAAAAAAATATCCCATATAAGCGTTTAATAATAATGCTCGTATACAATATGTAACACGGCTTAATTAATTTGCATTCCGCAAATATTTGGTGTTAAACTTACAAAAAAAATGTACACAGAAAATTATATGAAAATTTGCAAAATAAAAACAAAACCTGGGTAAAAAAAACCCACACACCAGGCTTTAGAACTATTGCTGGCAACAACAACAATAGCAACAAAATTAATGTGATTTTTTTTGTTTATAACTAAAGACAGATGTAGAAACAAAAAAAGAAAAATTAAAATAAAATATTGAAAAATAAATTTTTAAACATTTACAGCTGCAAGGTTGTTTGCTTTATAACGACGTTTGTTGGTGCTTTTGGTTTTTATTTCTATGTTGATGCCTGATTTTCAAAATCAATGTATCCGGCAGTTGGACACCGTTAAAAAGATCACATGGGAGAAAAAAAAAATTAAGAAAAAAAATCTGAAAAACAAAAACAAAAAATATGTTCCCAATTTTGAACGCGTTTAACAAATGGAGACATAAAATTTAGACAGCTTTTGTGTTCTTTTTTTCTTGGTTGATCGTGTGTGGAAAATTCTTGCCGGTAATTGAACCGGATTTTTTCTCCCAAATGTGTGTATTTTGTTTGGAATTTATGTCTACGATCAAAATTAATTATGCCAATAGAAATCGTTATTTGTTATAAATAGATAAACAATTCTTTGTCTTTTTTTCCTTTTTTCCCATTCCGTCACGTACAAGCTTTGGGGCCAATGCTAGTTGCATGTGCTTTAAAAGGAAAAGATATTTCTTAGAAATAATTCTGATTTGTTGGACCGTAATTAAACCTCTCGTGAATATTTCATGACAGATTTTTTTCTTTGATAAGTTCTCTAGTATCCTTCTTATGTGAAGCTGTAACTACGGACTTACTATCAGAAAGAATTTGAAGCCTATCGGGAATAGTAGAGAATTTGAAAACAGCTCAGATGGAGTTAGATAAGATACAGAGGCTGATAGGAGTTGTTATAAAAAAGGGCAATGAAGACCTGCATTAAAACACTTCTGGAAGAAAGACTGGAAAGACAAAAGACAGGGAATTGCTGTATTATTTAACAGTCAGACTGCCAACTAAGCCCCCATCCAATCTAGCCCCCAGGCAATCTAAACTAGTTAGGCGGGAAATATTGGATCTGCTAGATTCCAGAGTATCTGTATAGTGTAATAAGCAACAAACACATGCTTTTTCGACTTTTGGATTCTACGAGCCCCATATGTAACAAATTTGGTGAAAAACATTTTTTTTTCGAAAAAATTTTTTTAATTTATCCGGCATTGCCATGAGGTATTCATTCGTGTACTAATTAGCCACCCGACTATTCTATTAATGACTGGTTATTTCCTCTGCTTGCCGCAATAATTTATTTCATTATATCTCAGTCGCTAGTAGGTTGTGTGTTGGCTTATTAGACGTGAGGTTGAAACCCCAGACCAGACATTCGAACAAAATAACTTCCTCTCAGCCGACGAACTCACCAGAGCTGGTGCACTCCTTCCGGAATCCTCGTCAATCGACTTGGGCATGCCACTTACCTCGCTTTAATTGGCCATTGCGAGAAAATTATTTCGGGACGCCAACCTATCCAGGATTAATGAGGAGTCCTGCTCCATTACTAGACTCAATTGGCCCTCGATGGATAGAAGGCACACCAACCAGTTACTCGGACTTGATCGTAACATCATCTTACAGGTCATTGTGTTATGGGAAGACACGCGGAAAGAATGCAGCTTCCATCTAACGACTTCTGTCATGGGTGCAGATCTGCTGAGGAAGAGGAGTGTGTTATCCACTTTCTTTGTCAATGTCCATCTCTTGCGTAGTTCAGATATAGGTTATTTGGCTCTCCAATCCTTGTCAGCTTGGCGGAGCTATCATCCATTTATGTCAAGAATCTAGCTTCGTTTATCAAACTTTCGGGATGGTTTTCCAGCGTGTTGCCCTTATGCTGACTTACTTCTTCCCTAGTTCGGTGGAATTCGGTCAGTACAGCGTTTACCTGTGGCGTCACAACGGGCCACTATTCGTGTTCAAGTGAGCCTCTGGTGTCAAAGCTACTACGAGCTATCTACCCTCCTACCTCTCAGCAGATTTCTGCCAAAAACTCTGAGAGTAAATTAAATTTGCCATGAAAAGTTTCTCAAAAATCTGTCGTTCGGAGTCGACTTTAAACCCACAGCATAAAATTAACACACACAACATGGATGGTGAAAAAGAACAGAATCCTGACTAAAGGGTTGTAAGAACCAATTAAGTAAGTAAGTGAGTAAGTTATATCTCAGTTTTTCTCAGAGCTTTTTCCAGAGAATGGTGTATGACGACTGAAAAATATGCTGGCAAGGGAATGCCGGAAGAAAAAACTGAACTCTTTATTCATTTAAAGAGCCCACAACTGACCTAACTGTGAGTGTATGCCCTCACATATATCTTTCAACTTATCTTGCATGACAAGTATCTCGGATTATTAGGAATGCCAGTCTACACATACTTTCTTAGTATTCGCAACATGCCATACTTAGTTCGGCTGTATTAACTACACAACGTTCCTTTTCTTTCTTGGTAAAACACTTGCTCGTTTTCTAAAAAATTTCCTTCTGTCGATGATGATAATGATTTTCTGGAATCAACTTTTTTAGGTTCCAAAATCCCCTTGTGGTAGTCCCCAACTGACATACATACATTTCTCCAGCAATTGAAACAGATTTGGCCCCTAAATTTCGATGGAGATTGTATCTTAGCTCTCTGAACTAATTGTTGTTATTGTTTTTGTATTAAGGTTATCCTCTACAAACACTTTTTTTGTTCTTTTATTGCCTGTTTTTTGTTTTGTTTTTTGGTTTCCTAAACTTTATACTTTTACTCTAAATGGTGTACGTTGCAACTGTTGCCAAATACTTAAGCAACGACTATGACAACAGCAACAACAACAATATTTGTTGACAACAATTTTTATGGTTTATTTGGACTGCGCTTGTTTTTGTTGTCTTGTTAAAACAGTTGTTGAAGACTAAGTTTTCAGTTGCAGTTGCATTAAAGCTCATACTCGTATGCACTTCAATGTTGTACCTTTTAACTTCCATATGCCTGCCTCTGTCTGCCTCTGCCTGCCAGCCTTCCAGCCTGCCAGCCTGCTAGCTTGACTGCAACAAAACAAAACTTTTGTAATCATGAGTTTTATTTTATGAGTACATACGTACGTCCAGAGTGTTCATATATTCGTACAATAATATTTCTGTTGGATGCAATTCAATTTAGTGTGTATGTGTGTATGTGTGTGTGTTTTTTTAACTACTTGTTGCTGATATAACTGCAATTGCTGCTGAGATTTTTGCACCTGGCTTTTGAGAGACCTTAAGACTTTGGCATCGTAGACGACAACGTTAACTATGATTTCATATGCGACATGGCACGTCAGGTCATTTGGTTATTTAGTTTACATCATCATGGTACAATAACTACATCATAAACATTTTTATGGGAACAATATACGCTACAGTTAGTGAGATTAGATTTAAGGAAATGCATACCTACGTAGTTTCATAGGCAATGAAACTCGCATGTATTCTGTAAGTAAGAAAACTGCTGCTCAATAATAAAAAATATATGAACTTAAACAAATTGTTGCTTAGTGAGGGTAGGTAGGTAGGTAGAAGTGGCTGTCCCCTCGATAGAGTCATGAACGGACACATTTAGGCCACACACAGGGCCCATTGTGATACCTCAGTTTCACATTCTCCCCTGGTTCAGGAACCACTCGGAGTTTCCGATGAATTGACTCAGACTGCCTATATACATGACAGTTCATTCAGATCCTCCATGTAGTAGGCACCCAGGTGTCTCTTTCTCCTCAAACCAAGTGCCGGGCATGTGTGCAGTAGGTGAAGAACAGTCTCATCCTCCTCCTCTTCTCCACAGCTTCTGCAGAAATCATTTGCAAGGTGTCCAAGACCAATATGCCTCGTAATAAACCCGATAACAATGCTGAGCCTCCTTCTTTAGAGTTTAATCACAGCCGCCGCAGGCTTCGAGCGATGATATCCCAGTATTAAAGAAGAGTATAATGAAAACTTAACGTGCCTTATCTTGTCGTTTTTATCAGTTTTATTAACAACTTGTTTCCATATATTCATTTGGTCTGATCATGTGATACAAACGCCTTTTATCCAGCCTTGGCCAGATTTTCTGCGCCGTTCTGCCCGTGTCTGAAACTGCCCACCTATTATTGACAAGGTCCACGATTGCATTGTCCTGTTTCTATTACAGGTACCCAAAGAGATCCCAAGTTAGAGAATTCATCAGAGAGTTCGATGGTCGAGCCCCTTCTGGCTAGTACATCCGCACTGCATTTACCGGAAATGTCCCTATGTCCTGGTACCCATGTGATACAAACATCATATCGATTCGCCACCTCGTTAAGATATCTGCGACAGTCGTATACCGTCCTGGAGCTCATTACATTAGAATCCAATGCCCTGAATCGTCCACAATAATTTTCGATTAAAGTCGATTCCGGACGACAAATATTTTTTGAGAAACTTTCCATGGCAATTTAATTTACTCTCAGAGTTTTTGTCAGAAATCTACTGAGAGGAAGTCGCCGAGGAAATATTTTTCATATTTTCGTTTTGTTCTATATGTCTGACATGGGGTTTGAACCAAGGCCTCACGTCTAATACGCCAACACATTACCTACTAGACTATGGCGACTATATTACGATAGAATTATGATACTAATAACCGCACTCAGATATTCTTTTTAAGTCCTACATTTTTATATATATGTACGTATCTCAAGTGATGATTCTTACAAATTTTAATGATTAATCAGAAGTGGATTGGGATCAGTATTCGTATATAAAACTGTTCAATTTATGTCTCTATGTTACAATGAGCAACCTCCTGAAGTTTGCCAGGGTAAATGGATTGTAAGTGACATTATAAAGATTTATTTAGTATGATAGGATATGAAAAGATAAGATATGAAAGCGAAAGGGCACAATAATATGGTATCTCTACACGATAATTATTGTAATAATGAATGCGATTCCTAGAACTTGTTATCGCATGCTATTAATGCTACCCGGGTATTTAACAACTAAAGTCTTCCAGTGATATTGGGAATATGTTAGTCAAATCTCTCTGTAACTTTGCGATACCACAATCACTTGCCTTATGTTGATTTACTAAGTGTTTATAGGGCTTAAGGAAGTCGTTTAATGTCTTGTTTTAATTCATACGAAAAAAATAGGAAACATTTGTTATGTTTATCGCAAACATTATTTGTTTATTTGAAATATTTACACTTGTGGTGCTCAATTATAGGAGCCAGTTGTGAATTTTTTTGCTTTCGATTTTCAATATGCATTTGTTATTGAATCAGTGTTTGAATTGCCTTCTTTGGAGGGGTTATAAATAAAGCCATTCCAAATATTGTACTTAGGAAAATTATTGTATTTACTTGTATGACATTTGCTGTTTGTTACTCCAAGTTTTTTTTTAATAGCTTTTCTAAGGCAGTCTTGGTTTTTACCAAATTAATGCTAATAATTGCAAGACAAACAAAATTTGTTCAATATTTGTGCAAATATTTTGAAGCATTCAAATTTACTATTAAAAAGTCGCCGTTGTCTAGTAGTCAGTGTGTTGGCTTATTAGACGTAAGGCCACGGTTTAAACCCCAGGCCAGACACTAAAACAAAATACGAAAAATTATTTCTTCGGCTACTGCCTCTCAGCAAATTTCTGGCAAAAACTCTCAGAGTAAAATAAAATTGCTATGAAAAGCTTCTCAAAAATTTTTGAACTGTAGGTCCCACCGTTCGTGTATAAAATTAACATACACAATATAAATGGTATGAGAAGCTAGGTTGTAATCCCGACTAATTTGAATTCTTCCGTTTTACGATGTATCAAATTATGCAAACTTCTTGTCAACATTTGTTATACGAAAGCTTTTAAGTTATAAACTAAGAAATGATTTTAAAGAAGTTTATATTTCTTACACAGCGTGAGAGATCATATATTATAATTTCCTGGACCATTGAAAATCAAACCAAAGCTAATATCACGTAGATTTTCTTAGCACACTGTTTATAGTGTAGTATTCTTTATAGAATTAAATTGGATCACCTAGAGCACGCCTAAAATATAAAAACCTCGTTTGAATGATTTTCTTTGCAGGTTGAAACAATCTAAAAGGGCCCACAATACATTGAGACTGAAAATTTTCTGCCGACGGTAGATATATTACGCTAGGTTACGCTATACTCATTGTTACGCTTTGGCTCATTGTTAAATCTAAAAATTCCACCATTCTCATAGACATACTTACATACATGGTCATTACAACCCTTCAGTCACGATTACGACCTAGCTTCTCACACCACTCATATTGTGTGTGTTAATTTTATACATGAGTGGCGGGACCTCCAGTTTAAAGTCCACTCCGAACGACAGATTTTTGAGAAACTTTTTCATGGCAATTTTACTATATTGTAAGGAAGGAAGTCGCCGAAGAAATATTTTTTCATATTTCGTTTTGATGTCTGACCTTTGGTTTGAACCGTGGCCTTATGTATAATAAGCCAACACACTACCTACTAGGCTACGGCGACCATTCTCATGTAGTCCCATTTATATTCCACTTGGTTCCCCTGAGGAATTCTAGCAGGTTCGACAGTGAAAAGTTTTAAAGCAGTTGGGT
Organism: Sarcophaga variegata; assembly: GCA_932273835.1. Classification (NCBI taxonomy): domain Eukaryota; kingdom Metazoa; phylum Arthropoda; class Insecta; order Diptera; family Sarcophagidae; genus Sarcophaga; species Sarcophaga variegata. The sequence continues at coordinate 110,104,646 of OW026362.1, read as the reverse complement.
GCTGAAAACTGTCAGGTGGTGTCATAGTTTAGTTTCCCATAGTGCCGGTCATTTTCGTTGACAGTACTGTAACGATGCTTCTTTTACATCATGCAGCTCCTATGAGAGTCGTAATGTGATTGGCCACACGCTCAGACATACAGTGAGCGTCAAAAGAAACTGTGTACTAAGGATAAAATTCTAACAAACACCAAACTCAACTTTGATCACTTAAGGGTAGTGCCCGAAAAAATTTGACAAGATTTCGAAATTTTTTGTAAATCTTTTTTTTTTCAATTAAATTTAAAATAAAAATAACGGTAATTATTAATATATTGTTACGAAAATGAAAAATCTAGATACTGGTGGTTTGCTTTTACATCGTTTAACATTAAAATGATAAACAAAAATTACAAAAACAAAACAATGCAGTAAACAAACCTGTTTATCGTACTGCTTAATATAACAACAAACACCAGCATATAAAAAATGGTAAACAAGTAAACAAAAATACACCAACAATGCTACAAGAATAAATGTAAACAAGGATGTTTACATTTATAGAGATTCATTCGCCTTCAAGAACATTCATCAGACTGTTTACTTTGCCATATAAAAGGTAAGGCAAAGCAGGCGTTTTTTAATGTACAGTTTCTTTTGACGCTCGCTGTATTTCTAATCATACAGTAAGGAGGATAATTGCGTTGAATTGATGACATTAAAGTGTTGATTGAAGTGCTGACATTAAATCATCTGTTTATTGAAAGGTACTGCATCGTGAAAGAATGATTAGGAAGATAACAATTAGCATTTCTGGAAATATGTACTTAGGACCACCAGTATGAATTGATACCCTCTTGACAGTGAAAAGAATCTAAAGGACCTTCATCATAAAATTTCCACACCATTCACGTCCTTTTTCGTACTTGAGAGAGGCGGAACCTATAGTTAAATGAGTTTTAAGAAGCTTTCGCATGGCAAGTAATTATTCTCAGAGCTTTTGCCAGAAGACCGTTGAGAGAAGGTCGATGTAGGACATATTTCTGAGCAGTAGAAAAGAAAGAGAGGCAAAAATAGTATCAACAAAAGAGATGAATTGCTTACTGCAAATGATAGCAGAAAAATACTGCCACGAAAATGTTGCAATAACTGATTATCTATCTGGACTTTATAAAAGATCCTGTCACCAACAAAGGCAACAATACAAAGACAAAAAGCTGTACAGATTAGGTCCATCAACAACAAAAGCCAACTAAAACGAAATGTCGTCACATACATTTTCAATTGTTGCAAATTGTTGCAACAACACATTAATAGGATATAATACAGACCAAAAACAATAATACAAAAACAAAAAAATGAAAGAAAAAATCTGAACAAAATTACAAATGACACCGGCAAACAGGCAAACAGACAACAGACAAACAACAATAATATACGAATATTAAATAATTTTTCAAATACTATTTCAAAAGCTTTCAATTCATTGGATAAATGAAACAAAAAAACAACAGCAACAACACAAACAATAACAAACGAATGAATGAATGAATGGACAGATAGATGGTTGGACAGTTGAACTATGGTGTTACATATTAATGGCGATGCATTAGTGTTATTGTCTAATAGTCCATTTAGATATACGTACGTACATATGTATGTATTCTAGTTAATATGCTCATTTATATAAACTTACATGTACTATACCTCATACATATATTTACAGGTATTGTATGAATTATTATTGTACATTTGTCTGTCCAAATTGTCGGTAATCAATCAAATTACGTACGTGTGTATGTATATATATAAACGATATCTCTTGTATCTCTGTATTGTTCATTTCATTTTAAATGTTATTCACATACACATGACATACTCATACCATCATTATTATTGAAGTTTTTGATACAAACAACAAATGACAAACAAAAAAAGACAACGGCAACAACAACAAAAAGCAACATTTAACAAACAACATCAATCTGAACATCTTTCAATTGTATTCATCACACAAAGTGTTTACAATTAAGACTGCTTGTTATAGGCGATCTGATTAGACTACCATCATACCCTAACTTAGAGGTCTTAGCTCAAGGCAGTGAGGCAGTTTATTAATTTGTTTCCCATTGTGAGCCAAGATAATCCTCGAGCGTTGTCCACGTTAGAAATGCAGAAGAAAATGTTCAAAATGATGTTGGATGGCCTGAAGCTGAAGGAGGATGACTTAGCTGGAGCTAAACATCGCAGTAAATAAACCTGACATGAAAAAGTTTCTCAAAAAACTGTCGTTCGAAGTCGACGTTAAACTTTAGGTCCCGCCACTCACATATAAAATGAACACACGCAACATGAGTGGTGTGAGAAGCTTAGCCGTAATCCTGACTGAAGGGTTGTAATGGTCAATTATGTATGTATATATATAACCACCGCATAATGATTTCTACTTTCCCTGATTGAGGGAAAATGTGCCCAAAGAAGATGAAGACAAATACATAATTAGTAATTACAACTCTTCAGTCGGGATTACGACCAGAGATCAGCAAGGAGTATTCAAAAAGATGAGTAGAATCGAAACATACTCATAATTTCTGATACTTATACGCATGCATACTTATTTTAATATAATGGAACCTCTGCTCATATTCAAAGTTTGAAGTACTCATCATATTCATACTTAACAACACGTATGTTGTTGTCGATTTCGACTCTCCGTAACTCAACATATACACGAAGCACAAAATAAGAATGAATCGCGTATGAACGAAATACTGCTGCTCTGTCTAGTTTGTTTACGTGTCTTTTTTCTTTTTTTTGTAAATGCAACAACAACTAAGACTGTAAATTTTGATAAATGATTCGAGTGACTCGAATCGTTTTTAAGTATTTTTTCTAATTTTATGAATCTAAATGAGTAGGCTTATGAATCAAACATATTTCGAATGGTATGAGTTTGATGTCAACGTTGTACTCATACTCATTGCAAGCTCTACTTATAAACCAACGTTGTAGTGAGTATGAATGAATCAGAGTACCCAGTTAAATTTCAATATTGTTGAATCACTTATAAACAAAAATTCATGAGTGCTTATGAGTAGCCAGAAAACGATTCATTGGTGATCTCTGATTACGACCTAGCTTCTCCCACCACTACATGACTGGCAAGACCTACAGTTTAAAGTTGACACCGAACAATAGATTTTTGAGAAACTTTACACGGCAAATTTATTTTACGCTCAGAGTTTTTGCCAGAAATCTGCTGAGAGTAAGTCTTCGAAGAAATATTTTTCAAATTTCGTTTCGTTGTAGATGTCTGACTTGGGGTTTGAACCGCGGCCTCACGTCTGGCAAACCAACACACTGTCTATTAGACTACGGCGACGAATTAAGTTCCAAGTAAAGTCATGGGATTTGTTTTTTGGAATGCTTGTCAGATAATTTATATTTCCATTGGTTCCCATATTTATTAAGAGACGAAACCAACGACTACATAAAGGCTTAGACCCCAAGTTCAAGTTGTACATATTGCTCACAGTGATATCAAGCTTATATACATAACTGGTCATTATAACCCTTCAGTCAGGCTTACGATCTAGTTTCTCATGCCACTTATGTTGTGTGTGTTAATTTTATACATGATTGGTGGGACCTACAGTTTAAAGTCGACACCGAACGACAGATTTTTGAGAACATTTTCATGGAGTTTTTGTCAGAAATCTTTTGAAAGGCAATCGTTCGTTTTGTTAGAGATATCTGACTTGGTATTTGAACCGAGGCCTCATGTCTAATAAGCCAACACACTACCTACCACACAACGGCGACCGAACAACTGATTTTAACCTTAGAATCCGAAACTATCATAACAGTTTACGATATTACATATGTCGCAGATATTATTATAAATTTTATTATCCTATGCTCGTGTAGGGGATATAAAGATGGCATTTAAAAATCCATTTGGCTTCAGGAATACAAAATTCATATTCACTGATCTTTTCATAAATAAGTTTTGATTTTTTTTTCTTTTTGTTTCTGTCGCTTTATTGTAGACAAACAATTATCATTTGACAAAATCGATTTTCTTTATTTTCATACGTTTCTGTAATAGACATTGTTATTGTTGTTGTTGTTGTTGTTGTAGTAGTTTTTTTTGTTTATGAAATTTTTACATTAAAAATGTATTACGCATTCATATTGTCATGTCATGTCTATTACACAGAAGTGATAGTTTTAATGTGAAGCACTTGAAGTCTTTTGAAGAAAGAGTTGTTGAGAGTTGTCGTAAAGCACTTGGAAATTATGATGACATTTCTCGGTTTGCGTCAAATAGATTGTAACCATTTCGGAATGGTGTGTTAAAATTTAAAGTGCTTAAAAGTGTTATAGTGAGGTTTAACGAGAACGAGTTATGATTCCAATTACATAAGCTGTAAAACGCTGCTTGAAAAATTTGTTCTCAAAGCAGGCTGTTGAAATATAAGTAACATATAAGTACAGGTTCCAATGAGTATGTGTACAACGTTGATATCAAACTCATACCATTCGAAAAATTTTTGATTCATAAGTTTACTCATTTAGATTCATAACTTTAGAAAATTCAAAAGTTACAGTCTTAGTTGTTGTTGCATTTACAACAAACGAAAAAAGACAGATAATCAGTGATTATTTTCGTGTTCGCATGCGGTTCATACTTATTTTTGTGATTCGTGTATAGGTTGAGTTATGGCGAGTGGAATTCAACAACAACATCAAACGTGTTGTTAAGTATGTGTATGATGAGTACTTAAAACTTTAAATATGAGCAGAGGTTCCATTATATATTAAAATAAGTATGAATGCGTATAAGTATCGGATTATGAGTATGTTTCGATTCTACTCATCTTTTTGAATACTCATTACTGATCTCCGATGTGTACGCAGGAAAGTAATTGGAAGTATAAGTTAAGTTCAGTTATTTTCGAAAAATGTAGTCGCCATAGTCTAGTAGGTAGTGCGTTGGCTTTTTAGACGTAAGGCCACGGTTCAAACCCCAGGTTAGACATCAAAACGAAAATATGAAAAAAAAATTTCTTCGGCTACTTACTCTCAGCAGAAGCCTGGCAAAAACTCTGAGGGTAAAAAAAAATTCCCATGAAAAGTTTCTCAAAAATCTGTCGTTCGGAGTTGACTTTAAACTATATGTCCAGTCATTCATGTAAATAAAATTAACATACACAACATAAGTGGTGTGAGAAGCTAGGTTCTTATCCTGACTGAAGGGTTGTAATGATCAAATATGTATGTATGTATGTATTTAAACGTTAAATTATTCGTTTTGGAAACTATTCTTGCAATGAAGCCAAAATCTTTCGTGTAATGTGGCTCTTGGCATTGTCTATAGCATCCAGTTTGTAACCTACAGTTGCAATCCAAGAAAAGTCGTTTATCGTATGTCCATAGTTCTGGGAATTGAGGGTCATGGTCTTTTCATTGTCAAGGACTACTGCATTCATCCGAAATGCCGTGTGTTCCCCTAGAGAGGATAACATCAACATCAATATCAAGTCACCCCTTCAGAAAGAGTAAGAACCCATTGATTAGAGTGGCAAACCACTCTATTCAATACAACAATCCAGTACATCCCTTACGGGCAATGTTGAAGTCTCCATAGTCTAGTTGGTAGTGTGTAAGGCCTCTGTTCAAACGCCAGGTTAGGCATCAAAACTAAAGGCTAGCTCGTTGTCCTGATTGAAGGGTTGTAATGACCAATTTTGTATGTGTGGTTTGGTTTTCCAATGTCCGATATTTTATATATGTCCACTTGCAGCAGGAGTTATTTTTTACAAACCCTAGCCATAGTAGCTATGTTCAGTTCAAATTTTTTGTCATTCTCCATTAGTAAGAGTAATTTTCTTTTTACACAAATATTAGATACGAGATAATAGCTTAATGCAGTCAGGAATGTTTCATGTCAACAAATTGTATGTGTTGTGTGTATGTATGTATGTATCTATGTATTGTATGTATATTTGTTAAACTAAAAATGTCATGTTAAAATTGCTCTATTGAATGAATTCCAAACATAAATTATCTCCTTTCTCAACTCTCAACACAATAACAACAACACCGACTGAATATACTCGTATGTGTGTATCGTGCATTAACCAAAAAATCATTTTAAGATGTCACAAATTAGCCTGCAGTCTACAGCATACCTCATCAATCATTGTAGTGTGTGTAAGTAAGTAAGTGTGTTGACATAAACATTAAAAAAAAAACAAAAGAGAACGGCTTGTTTTCCTTAAGTGGTAAATAAAGTAATTATGTTAAATGTTGTTGTTTGTTGTCATTATTGTTATTGTTGTTGTTGTTGTTATAGTTGTTGATCATTTGCTTTTACTAAAATTTATACATAATTTAGTAGAGAAGTCACTTGTTACTCTTTGACGGACTGGCTGCCTATCTTCACATATTCCATACGTACATAAACTATCGGTCCATCAATACATGCGGTTTTTTCTTTTAGCTAACCATATAGATCTATCGCCATTCATTCATTCATTTATTCATTGCTTCATTCATCAATGTATTCTTCATTCATTCAGTTTAAAAAAACAAAATTATTGCTTTCGCTCTGTGTATTGCATGAGTAGAAGAAAAAAATGTATGTAGAGTGTATGTATGTATGTATGGGTATCTGTTGATAAATTACATCTCAAAAAACAAGTGTCACTTGAGATTCCATACACGCATTTCTGGCTATAATTCATTAAAATCCACTTACCATAGACCAACCGACCGACCAATCGACCAAGCGACCGTATGTAACTCGTATTAACCAATTTTCTAGAAAATATACTAAAATGTTACAAAAACAAAAACAAAAAACAACAACAATAAAAATAAAAACAAATTTCTAACTTAAATGATAACAAGTTAGAAAGTCATAGACGGTCAAGCCAAAAATGTTGTATACCCTACAGCAGCATACAGCAATTTAGTGTCAAGAATTTTTCTCATTTCTATCATGTTTTGGTAACCATGCAGCAAAGTTCCGTAAGGACAAGTTTACTTCGAAAATATCTTTTTAGACACCTCGACCAAATTGAAATATGCAAAATTATTTGCTCTAAAAAGCTCTAAGAGTAAAATAAAATTTCACTGAAAAGTTTCTCAAAAATCTGTCGTTCAGAGTCGACTTACAACAATATAAGTCTCACCGATTGGGACTGATGACAGGAAGCAGATACTGACTACATGCTTAGACTATTATGACTTTAGGGATTTAGATAGTATGGGTATTACCTGTACCAGAGGTTAGCAATGAGTATTAAAAAGATAAGTAGAATCAAATCATACTCATAATTTCTGATACTTATACGTATTGATACTTATTTTAATATCATGGAACCTCTACTCATAATCAAAGTTTAAATTACTCATCCTATTCAAACTCAACAACATGTATGATGTTCTTGATTTCGACTCTCCATAACTCAACATATACACGAATCACAAAATAGGTATGAATCGGGTATGAACACTAAAATACTTACTAGAAGGTTGTGTGTTTACTCTGCTTGCTGCTCTGACTTTTTTGCTTATGTTTCTGTTTTCTTTTTTTGTAAATGCGAGTCACTCGAAATAATTATAAATACATATTACAAGTATTTTTCTAAAGTTATGAATCTAATTAAGTAGGTTTATGCTTATGAATCAAACATATTTCGAATGGTATGAGTTTGATGCCAACGTTGTACGCATACGCATTGCAACATGTACTTATAAATCAACGTTGTAGTGAGTATGAATGAGTCAGAGTACATAGCTAAATTGCAATATTGTTGACTCACTTATATTCAAAATTTTATGAGTGCTTATGAGTAGCGAAAAACCGATTCATTGCTGTTCTCTGACCTGTACTCAGGGGCTGTGAGATTTTAGTAGGGCCTTAGAAGACGTTCGGTCAATTGGTAGGTTAGACGTTTTCGCCAATAAGGTTTTTAGGAGGAGAAGAACACGACGATAGTGGAGATTTTACCCTTCATTTCAATCGTTAGTGGTTCCTGCTTTTGCCATTTCTTGTGCCTTTTTTTTTAAAGTTGTTGTCAAGGTTGTATAGTTATAGTTGTCCTCCTTTTCTAAGGGTCACCTGTCCCGAACAGTTTGGGTTCTCCGAAGCCAACCCGGAGGCTTAATATTGGTTCCACGGGTGTCGGAAATCCCAGAGACTTATCTCTGCCCGACAATGGTACGGCCCCCTTGTGGCAGCAACGTGGTGGCTGTGGTTTATACCCAAATCGGGGGAAGAGCGCAAGCTCGGTGTGGCGTTACACTCTTAACCATTTTCACAAAGGTGTTTAAATAGTAGTAGGAAGTTATGTCAAAATGTATGGCTTCGAATTGATACTCATGTATGCTGATGCAAGCAATGATATGCTTATGCATATCATGTGGTTGCATTATTGTGCGTGTGGACGTTGGTAGACGTATTATTTCCACCCGTGCTTAGATCACCATGGAGTGTGCCATCTTGGCGATACTCGCGTGAAGACACTTACCACTTACAGTCACACAGATAATTATACGTACCCCCCTAAAAATCATTTTTTAAAAATGATAATATATGGACAAGTCAACTGATTTTTGCCCAAATTTTTTGTTTTCCGTCACTGCCGAACAAATTATATTTGTTCTCATCACTAAGTATTACATTTGCCCAAAAATCAGTTGACTTGTCCGTATATTATTGGGCAAATTCCAATCGTGGCTTTTTTCTCGGCACTCGGCTGAGGAAACCGTTTTTTCTCAAAACACTTCGAACTGTTTCGGAATGCACAATAACACTGTCACCACTTTCCGAGGTATTTCGTATTTCTACGGCTGTAGTCTTAGGATTTTTATTCACAATACCTTTTATATACCGGGCTACCCTTGGAGAAATTTTATACGAAATATACGTCGTATGTATAATTTTCTGTGGGGCCATATTGGTTTTAAGCAAACTGCAGTCACAAATCCATAGATTTTAGGAATATTTTTCTTTATTTAAGTAAATGTGTCGTTACAGACGCAAATTTAGAGAAATTTTAGGTTAGAAGTTCATTACTTTTTAAAAAATGATTTTTAGGGAGGGTACGTATAATTATCTGTGTGACTGTATATATAAAATTAACATATGTAATATGAATGGTGTGAGAAGCTAGATTGTAATCCTAGCTAAAGGATTTTAATGACCAATTAAGTAAGTAATGTAAAGCGTCTCACACCAACGCTAAAAGTCATGGAGAAAACATGCCACACCATTTTCGTTTATGCAGGCGACGTGTCAATTACAGAAAGTAATCTATAGTTTTTTACTTAAATTCTGGGAGTGCGTAATGTGAACCGAGACGATCAAGATAGTACATGCTCTGCGCGTAAAACTATTCAAAGTGTAAAATAAAATTACCATGAAAAGTTTCTTGAAAAGATGATGTTCGGAGTCGACTTCAAACTGTGAGTCCCTCCACTCATGTATGAAAATAACACACACAACATGAGTTGTGTACGAAGCTAGGTTGTAATCCTGACTGAAGGGTTGTAATGTAACTATCCGCAGTTGGTTATCATCAAATATGTTGATGAAAACATAAAACGAAGAAATTTGGTCATGCCAAAACTATTTTGGATTCTGGTTTTATGCCAAAAAAAAAAAAAAAACTGGAAAGATCCAGAGCTGTCATTAGATTGCTAAAGAGATCCGAAATGCCATGAGTTCATGATTGCAATAGCACAACATTTAATGGTTACTTTTGAAAACCGGGGAATAGAAGGTAACTAAATACCATCGTCGACGCACTTTGGGAAACTAATACAGCAACTAGTTAGAATAAATCCTGCAGTGAGATTGACATTCATTCCTCCTTTGAGAAGCACACAGTGATAGATTCGCAAAGGGGACGTGGTAAAATAATATCCATTATTTTTATTACTCTTAATATCTTGTGTATCGATAGATCAATGATATCTATTTTAGGATAAAATGAAGTCGTCTTTACCCGTTACATCCTATAATTCCACACTGCTAACTTGCAACATAAAAACATCATGTTCGGTTCGTTCTTTAAATAACAAGTGTCAAAGTGGCAGCTGCATTTTAAACATTTTAGTCCAGATTAAAACGCTAAAGTTGCAAGTATGGTTTTTGTTTTTGCTTTTTCATTCATTCAGTAGTGTTGTTGTTGTTGTTGCATATGGCAGAGAGTTATTTCTGTTTTTTGTTATTATTTTGTTATGCCTGCACTCGTATCTGTAATAGTGTAACCGTAAATGTCATCGCGATGCTACACGATCGCGCCTTCAGTTATTGAATAAATACATAAAAATTACATTATTTTTGTTGTTATTGTTGTTTGCAAAAACAAAAAGAAAAACAACGAAAAAAATGCAGTAAATGCCGACCGAATAATAGAGAAAGAAAACGCCATCTAAACAATTTTCAAATAAAAGGAAGTTATTGCTGTTGTTGTTGTTGTAACAACATAGAAAAGATTCTATTTTTTGTTTTTTCTATAAGAAGACACTGCTGCTCTAAAACGTTTTAGATTTTTTATGTTTAAAAATCGTTTAAATTGCTGTTGAAGTTGTAAGATTATGAATTTGAAACATTCAAAGATGCATGTGGCGTTTTGTAAATATTTTTAGAGCCATAGTTTGGTATCTAAAGGTTGAAGCAAAAAAAAAATTTCAAAAGACAACTGTTAACAATTAAATGACTTTTGACATGAAATTTAAAAGTTAATACGTTGTAGTGCTGGTTGAAACATAAGTTGAAGTCTTCCGATAGAAGCTAAGCTTTGTATCCTAAACTACATTCAAAGCATAGCTCGTTTTTTCATAGTGGGAGCTATAAAATTTACCTACTGGGGCAGTATACACACAATACTTTATTTGAGAAGTCACGGCCAAAATATTATCAAATTAATATGAAGATCTATTTGGTAACTAGAGTCGGCCCATCTGTGGGTCAATAAGTCTGCAACTTTTTGATTTTTTTGCCTGTAAACATAATATTCCACTTGTCAATAGGAATAATTTAGTTCACTTTTGTTTGAATACACTGTGTTTGACAACCGTGTTTGACAACCGTGTATGACAAACGTGTTTTATAGCCGTGTTTGACAGCCGTGTTTGACAAGCATATCTGACTTAATTGGTCAGTACAACCTCTTAGTCAAGATTACAACCTAGCTTCTCACACCATTAATGTTGAGTGTGTTAATTTCAAGGTAAATTTGTTTCCTCTCAGAGATTTTGCCAGAAGACTGCTGAGAAGAATTGTTGAGAGAATTTTTTTTCATATTTCCATTCATATTTAAACCACGGGCTCTTCTCCCGCTTTCAGATAGACTACGACGACTTGTTAGTTAATTTCTGTTAATATTTGAACAAACTGTGACGTTTAGATTGAGTTTGACAGCCACATCGTGATTTGATATTTTAAAAATCCATTTATTTGGCTACGAAATGCTTCTTTGCTTGCCCTACTCTTCGGATTTAGCCATGAGTAAAGTGAGAATTTTTAATAAGTGCTGACTGTAAGACTATGTACTAGTTCATAATCTCGCTAATATTGGCTTGTAGCCTCATCAGTTATCCTAGAAGACTAAGAGTTTCTTTTTTCGCTACTCATAAGCACTCATGAAATTTTGAATTTGAATTTAAGTGAGTCAACAATATTGAAATTTAACTATGTACTCTGATTCATTCATACTCACTGCAACGTTGATAAGTACAGGTTGCAATGAGTAAGCGTACAACGTTGACATCAAACTCATACCATTCGAAATATGTTTGATTCATACGTCTACTCATTTAGATTCATAACTTTAGAAAAATACTTAGAATAGTTATAAATGATTCGAGTAACTCGACAACTTTGAATATGAGAAGAGGTTCCATGATATTAATATAATAAGTAAGTAAGTAATAAGCCTTAGTCTAATAGGTAGTGTGTTGGCTTATTAGACGTAAAGCCAGGGTTCGAGACTCAGGCCAGACGTCAAAACGAAATATGAAAAAAAAATATTTCTTCGGCGTCTTCCTCTCAGCAGATTTCTGGCAAAAACTCTGAGAGTAAATAAAATTGCCATGAAAATATTCTCAAAAATCTGTCGTTCGGAGTCAACTTTAAACTGTAGGTCCCACCACTCATGCATAAAATTAACCCACACAACATAAGTGGTATGAGAAACTAGGTCGTAATCCTGACTGAATTGTTGTAATGACCAATTATGTATGCATGTATGTATCAATGCGTATAAGTATCAGAAATTATGACTATGATTCGATTCTATTCATTTCTTTGAATACTCATTGCTGATCTCTGATGGTATTGTACTTTACTTTCGCTTTTAATTTTGATAGAGCTATATAGTGCTTCGAAAAGTTACTCATCACTCGCTCATAAGAAGAGAGCGAATACAGAATATGGCATTCCATACGCCAATAATAAATTATGAATGAAACAAATTTTAATTTGAATACTTTTCGAGCTGCAGAGCTTCCAATCTATTCATATTGGCTTGTCTTGTATTATTTTGTTTTACACAGAGATTATGACATTTGCTTTGAAAACTCCATTAACTATTATAAATGATTGTTATGATTATGATTTTAATCATAATTATTTTATCGTGATTACAAAACGAAACTAATGATGTATTCAAAAAAATTAATTATAATTTATGAAGGACTTTCTAAAAACAAGAAAACATTTAGAATTTGTTTGTTTTTATTTTTATTTTTTTTGAAAGAATAACGTAAAGATGATCAAAAAGAGTCTTTTGAGTTTTGTTTGAAAGGTGAATCAGTAAACAGTGAGTGAGAGAGTTGGTTGGCAAGTGAGCGTATATTGTTTTGATTGCATGTCGAATCTAAATGCAGCTGTCAATTACAATTTTGACATTTACCATAAACAAAGTTTTGTGTCATAAAAACAATATTAAAGAAATAAAGAAATAAATTTGAAAATAATTACATTAATCATGTCAAACTCTTAGCAAGCCAATCCACTATTAAATGTAAGTGTAAGAGTAATTGTATAACTGTGTGTGTGTATGTGTGTTTGTATTCATTTTGTAAGGTTTATATATTTATTAACACTCTAGTCAATGTTCAAATCGTTTTTTTTATCTTTTCATCACACATTCAATTTTGTTGTTTTCGGTGCGAGTATTTAAAGAATAAATTTGTGTTATTGACAACCCATTGACATTTGCTATGAAGTATCATATCAAATAGACAATGCAGCCAACAATACATACATACCTAAACAAATGCTGGCATTGTAGCCAAACTGGCGAATTGGTAGTGGCAATGGTTGGTAGCAATTGTTTTGTAAAATAGTACAATTAATAACACTATCACTTTCAAGTCTATGCACTGGTACGTACTACTGGCTCTGGTTTCAATACATATTGCCATTAGATAAACAACACATACCCCTACATACATACTATGTACACACTTTTAGCCAACAATATATCCAAAGGAATTAAAATCCACAACACAATTCAACTTTAACTAAGGCTGCAGCAGGCAGCAAGCAACAAAACAGCTCCCTAAACGATGCAAAAACATACACACACACACTTTTAATTCAACTTTGACGTTTCTGACTACATTGTTGATAGATCAACTGTCGTATAGCATCAGCCATAATCATAAAATAAACTCACTTTACCGTTCACACTTCGATTGAATCGAATCGTATCGTATCGTTTCGTATTGTGTATCGTATCGTATTGTTGCATCTTTACTGTATGGCCCGGTACAATACATTGTTGTATCGCACAAGTAAAATTCCTTAAAATCGGTGGCTGCATTTTGTACAAAATTAACATGGCGTCGATTGGTGTTAATTTATGCATTTGAAGTTTTTTTCTTTTTGTCGAGTGCAACAACAACGCAACAGGCAAAACAGATTTTTGTTACTGATCACTCACTGATCGAAGTGTATTGTTGTTCAGAACTGGTAAAGAATAATTAGAAGTTCGTGAAGCGTTTATTCTTGTAATTGATTGGAAATTAATTTAATGAAGTTTGGAAATTTTTTAATTATAACTGGCGCTTAGGAATTTCTTTACTTACTTAATTGGCCATTAACAACCCAATTAATGGATTTCGGTCTGTCGTAACACATCCTTCCAGACGCCTCTGCTTCTTGCGCTTTTACGTCAGTTGGTCACATGACAGGGCTTCCTCGATTTGGTCCTTCCAATGCAAACAAGGTCGTCTTCTTCGACGACATCCGCAGGTCCCCGCATCAAATAGCCGTCTTGCCGGAGTATCCTCCTCTATTTGAACGACATGGCCAAGCCAGCGCAGCCGCTGGATGTTAATACGCTACACAACGTCTATGTCGTTGAAGAGCTTATACAGCTCAGTGCTGGATTGGATGCCCAGGTCATCGCCAACTCGCACTAGACCGAAGATCTTACGTAGGACTTTTCTGTCGAATTCTCTCAAGGCTGCTGTATCAGTGATTAATACAGGCCATGTCTCTGCGCCAGAAAGAAGCACGAGGAGGAAGAGCCTCTTGCAGCTTTGTCGTACGAGAGAGGCCTCTGCTACTCAATTGCCTATTGAGATGATAGTAGCACCTGTTGGCGAGAGTGATCCTGCGCTTGATCTCCAGACTGACATCATTTTTGGTGATAACGGCGGAGCCATCATAAATAAATTCCTTGACTATATCGAAAGCATAATTATCGGCCGTGATCTGAGATCCAATACGCCGCACGTCTCTACTTGTCGATAACATATACTTCGTTTTGCGCTCATTTGCTGCCAGTCGCATCTCAGTAGACACCCGTTCAGTAGCACTATAGGCTGCAGTAACATCTGGCTTGGTACGCCCTACGATGTCAATGTCGTCAGCGTACGCAAGAAACTGGACGCTTTTTTTTTAAAATAGTGCCATTGCGATGAACCTTCCGCCTTCCCCAGAACATGACGAAGTTGAAGAGGTCACATGATAAGTGATCGCCTTGTCTGAAACCTCGCACGGTATTAAAAGGTTCGGAGAGGTCTATTCCTACCTTGACGTAGCTGCTGTAATTGCTCAACGTCATACTGCATAGCCTTATCAGCTTCGCAGGTATACCGAGCTCAGGCATTGCGGCAAAAACACAAACCCTTTTGGGACTATCGAAAGCTGCCTTATAGTCGACAAAAAGATGGTGTTTATCGAATTGTTTTTCATGGGTCTTTTCCGGGATTTGATGTAGTGTGAAGATCTGTTTGATGGTGGATTTGCCAGGTCTGAAGTCGCACTGATAAGGTCCAATCAGTGTTTTGACGAATGGCTTCATTCGTTTACACAATACGCCTGTAAGAATCTTATATGTGATAGGGCTTATGCCTCTGTATTTGGCACATATCCCATGTCGTTTTGAAAAGTATTTTTAAATTAAATTTTTAATTAAACTGGATATAAAATGGAGTCTTACATACATACATAATTGGTCATTACAACCCTTCAGTCAGGATTACGACCTAGTTTCACACACCACTCATGTTGTTTGTGTTAATTTTATACATGAGGGACGGGACCTACATTTTGAGGTCGACTCCGAACGACAGATTTTTTGAGAAACTTTTCATGGCAATTTTTAATTTACTCTCAGAGTTATTGCCAGAAATCTGCTGAGAGGAAGTCGCCGAAGAAATACTTTTTGTATTTTATTTTTGATGTCTGGCCTGGGGCTCGAACCCTGGCTTTTCGTCTAATAAGCCAACACACTACCTACTAGACCACGGCGACTTCTGGAGTCTTAATCAACTCAATTTAAATTGATGAATCTATTCCAGATTCAATCTAGCGACCTTAAGCTGTACATGCAGAAATAATTTTATTTCAATAGTTTTCCCATCGAGCAATGAATGCATTCTTTCAAATGTTTGCTTATAATCAAGGCGATTGTTTGAAATTTTCTGTGCAACATTGCAGTCATTGCAACTGTTACAAACACTACAAAGTATTTATGTGTGTATATGTGCCTATGCATAAATGTGGTGAGGGGAGATTTAATTTATTTACGCTTTTATTAGAGTTTTGACCAATTTAAGCGTAACACTTTACCAAATGACGTCTTGATGCAAATGTTGCAAACAATCAAATGCAACATTGCACTTAATAACAGCAACACTCAAATATGCAAGGCAACAATAGCCTTAGCAACGACATAAGCACTCTTATAATTTCTAAAAAAAAGATACGAGCATTCATTCAGTCAGTCAGTCAGCCTGCTTGCTTAATGCCGTGCTGTGCTGTGCTAATGTTGTGTGGAAGAGACTCTCGTCAATTTCTTGTTCAATCATTTAAATAATTTGCATTTTTGTTCCTTCAATTTCTGCTGTTGTACGGAGTGTACTTGTACAATTTTATTTCGTTCGTTTATTGAAGTTTCTTTTTTTCTTCTACGTTTGCATTTTGCCATTATTTTTCTTGTTCCCTCCAATGTTTTCTGTTGATTTTTTCTGTCGTATTTTTTTTATTGCTTTTGAACCACAATTCACACCTCAAGCGGTAACCAGCATTAAAAACCACAACAACATACATTTATGACACCCCGAAACAATTGTTGAAAATTGCAGGTTAATGCAGCAATCATTTGTTGTTGTTGCTATTGTTGTTGCTGTTGCTGTTGTTGATATTGCTGCTGCAATATTTAAATTTTTTTTGTAAAAGAAAGAAAATGTGCCCAAGAAAAGAAAAAAACATAGACGAACATAAAGGTAATAAACATCAACAACAACAACAACAACAATTGTTATAATAACATCAACCACCACCACCACCAACACCAACACCATCACCATCATCATCACCGTCATCTATTTGATGTTGATGTTGAATATTAAGTGGATAAATAATTTTATGATTAGATACCGTGAAATGCAAAAGGTTAATGGAAGTCTTTACAATGCACGTAGTGCAGTGCCACAGCATTTGTTTGTGCCTGTACTAGGCCAATAAGAAACATTTATTTTCTATGCCCAACTAAATTAGAGCCATTAAGCAGAAGGTTTTCTATGTTTTTTTCTTGTTGTTGTTGTTGTTTATTAATCAATATTAATTTGGCAATTCAGGAATTCAATTACTTTTAGAGGGAGAGCATGTCGAACCTAATTTAGGAGCAATAAAGCAGTTGCAGATGGTTAAGCTTGTGTCTTAATATTGTTGTTCGATTTATTTTATTTATTTTAGAATTCTTATATAAAAAAACCAATTAAATTCTCATAAAATGTATATTGTATGATTTTATTTACTTACTTAATTGGCCATTAACAACCCAGTTAACGGATTTCGGTCTGTCGTAACACATCCTTCCAGACGCCTTTGCTTCTTACGCTCCTACACCAGTTGGTCACATCAATCGATGACAGGGCTTCCTCGATTTGGTCCTTCTAACGTAAACAAAGCCGTGTTCTTTACCGATTTCAATAAATCCCCTCATCAAATACCCGTCCCGACGGAGCATCCTCCTCCATTTGAACGACATGGCCAAGACAGCGCAGCCGCTGGATGTTAATACACTACACAACGTCCATGTCGTTGAGGAGCTCATACACTCACTTTTGGATCGGATGCGGAACTTGCACTGGACTGAAGATCTAGGACGTAGGACTTTTCTCTCGAATACTCTCAAGACTGCTGCATCAGCGCTTAATAGTGTACATGCTTCTGCGCCATTAAGAAGCACGGGGACGACAACCGTCTGATAGAGTATTAGTTTTGTCGTACGAGAGAGGTCTCTGCTACTCAATTGCCTATTGGGATCATAGTAGCACCTGTTGGCAAGAGTGATCCTGTGCTTGATCTCCAGACTGACATCACGTTTGGGGGTAACGGCGGAGTCATGGTAAATAAATTCCTTGACTATATCGAAAGTATAGAATTCCTATATAAAAAACCAATTAAATTCTCATAAAATGTATCAACTTTTAATAACTAATCGTTATCGATAACTAATAGCGTTGCCCTTTATAATATAGGTGGTTGAAGGTAGTCAATCACAATGGCTATGTTTAAGAGCAGAGATCAGCAATGAGTATTTAAAAAGAGGAATATTCATACTTATTATACTTATACGCATTCATACGTATTTTAATATCATGGTACCTCTACTCATATTCAAAGTTTGAAGTACTCATTATTTTGACACTTAACAACACGTATGATGTTGTTGATTTCGACTCTCCATAACTCAACATATACACGAAAACACAAAATAAGTATGATTCAGTTACGAACACTAAAATACTCACTAGAAGGTTGTGTATTTGCTCTGCTTGTTGCTCTGGCTTTTTTTGCTTATGTGTCTTTTTTCTTTTGTTGTAAATGCAACAACAACTAAGACTGTAAATTTAGATGAGTGACTCGAGTCACGTGAATCATTTATAAGTATTTTTCTAAAGTTATGAATCTAAATGAGTTGGCTTATGAATCAAACATATTTTGAATGGTATGAGTTTGATGTCAATGTTGTAATCATACTCATTGCAACCTATACTTATAAATCAACGTTGTAGTGAGTATAAATGAATCAGAGTACGCAGTTAAATTTCAATATTGTTGACTCAGTTATATTCAAAATTTCATGAGTACTTATGAGTAGCGAAAAAACGATTCATTGCTGATCTCTGTTTAAGATACACTGTAATTTCTAGTTCCATAATCAGTTATTATTTGTTGTAATCATTGTGAAAAGGAAGAGGAATTGTTCACTCATTTTCTATGTTCTTTCTAGCATCCGAGAAGCCATGCCATGCTTTTTGGAAGCTTCCACTCAAAGGCCTAAAAAGCAGAATGCTGTTAACAAGTTCTGGCTTTAGTGTAATCTGGTATGAACAAAATGATCGTTCGATGCTTTCATACTTTAAGTTTAAGCTTCAGCTCAGACGCACAAATCAACAAGAGCAGGCAACAGATAAACTGGAGGATTTTACTTAATTGGGTAGGATTACAACCTAGCTTCTCAAGCCACTCATGTTGTGTTAAATTTATCCGTTAGTGCCGGGCCGTAGTCAAGTAGATAGTGTGTTGTCTTATTAGAAGTACGGTCGCATTTCAAACCCCAGGTCAGACATCAAAACGAAATACGAAAAAATATTTCTGCGGCGACTATCTCTCAGCAGATTTCTGGTAAAAACTCTGTGAGCAAATAAAATTGCCATGTAAAATTTCGCAAAAAATCTGTCGTTCGGAGTCAACTTTAAACTGTAGGTCCCGCCACTTTGACTAACTTTTTATGGTAATTGAGACAAGTAAAGTACCCGGAGGTGAAATTGAACCATTTGACAAACGTCCTGAAGGAGAGAGGATTATAGGGGAGATAGGGAAAAAGGAGAGGAGGAAGGAAAGGGAGTTATACTTCCTTTTCTCGGAGGAATTACACAGACTAACAAAACACACAACAAAACGCGACTACACTATTGAAGCCCTAGCACTTCTCAACCAGAACCTTGGAGAACCTTGATGTTGTCTCTCAGCACAGAATTCAAGCCTTAAAGAAACCACTGTCATGGGTCTTCAACCTCAACCTATTAACGGGTGGTCAGTTACAGAGGCGATAGTCTCCAACTCCTCCTCATCGCAACATACCCTTCAAAAGTTCGGCTGGGATATGTTCCAAATCCTTGTCAGCGATCTAATCTCGCAGTGCTCTGTAATGAACCCAATAATTAACCGTAAACTGGCCTTATCCAAGCCCAGCAGCCAACCTGTTCTTACACTGTCTATAGCAGGCCATAGACACCTAGAAACATAACAACCAGATCTATTCCACCAACGCCTCTGCTCTTCCCCTTGACCCATACATTGATGAGGCTCTGGAGGTGGCAGATTGGAGGATCAGGACCAACAATCAAATCGCCCTCAGAAAGTGAACCTAATCTAGAGAGAGCATCCGTTGTCTCATTACCGAGTATTCCGTTATGACCCGGAACCCAGCATAGACGAATTCGGTCTGGTCCAAAAGTCTCAAACGACTACTTGCACTTGCGAACGGGCCGTGATTTGCAACAGGCCGACACAATGGCCCTTAGGTCAGCCTGACTGTCATCGAGGCTCATATAAGATTCCAAATCCCAAGTAGCCCTAGCAATTGTAGTCGCCCTACTTATTGCCTAATTTTTCCCGAAACCTATATGACCTCATGGACAAATCTGTATGCTCAAATGTAGACAAACGTTCTCAAAACTTCTGTTCAATTATTGTGCAGCAGTTCAATCGATTATCAAAGCTCACTTTAAATATCTCCAATACCTTAAACCAGGTTCATAAAACTCTAATTATATTTATTCCTCTCTTTATTATCCACTAATTTCCATTTCCTATTACAATAACAAAGTAGGTCTTTTCAAATAATAAGTTCCTTAATCAACCACAACAAACATTTTATCAGAGAAAAAAATTGAAAAGAATCGCATACAAATGATTTGCGGGTTTATAAACTGCCGTCTTCCTTTTGTTGTATTGTTGTATTGGAAACATTTTATTTGAATTTTTCTTTTTTTTTCTCATTTCAAAACGTTTTTTTTTGCTTCTTTTATTTATTTTTTTGCTTCTTTAAACACTTAATTGAATAGATTTTCTACTTTGTTGCTTAAGCATTAATGCCACTCATAAATTAGAAGTCTTTGACTTGCAGATACAATAAAACTTTTTGAATTGAATTGAATTGCTGCTACTTTACTGCCTACTACTATACATACATAACACGAGAGGGAGACAGAGAGTGAGTGAGTGACGACAACAATTGATTGTGGTTGCTACTTAAAGTAGTTTTGCCGACAATAAGCAACAACAACAATAGCAACAACAGCAATTGACAAGAAATTCCGAAACCAAAGTCAATTAAAAGATTCATTATCTTTAAGCAGTTGCTTACAAAACGAAAAATAAGAGGAAAAAATTACGGAAAAATCGATAAACAAATAATAAAAAGAAAATGCAATAATAGGTGGAGAGATAAAAGAAAATCAATAAAAAGAC
Organism: Sarcophaga variegata; assembly: GCA_932273835.1. Taxonomy (NCBI): domain Eukaryota; kingdom Metazoa; phylum Arthropoda; class Insecta; order Diptera; family Sarcophagidae; genus Sarcophaga; species Sarcophaga variegata. Next base: position 110,083,645 of record OW026362.1, on the reverse strand, counting down.
TCTTCTTTTTTTATTAGCAAAGGCAGTACATACCAGAGATCAGCAATGAGTATTCAAAAAGATGAGTAGAATCGAATCATACAGATAATTTCTGATACTTATACGCATTCATACTTATTTTAATATCATGTAACCCCTCTGCTCATATCCAAAGTTTGAAGTACTCATCATACTTCATACTTAACAACACGCATGATGTTGTTGATTTCGACTCTCCATAACTCAACATATGTATACACTAATCACGGAATAAATATGAATCGCGTACGAACACTAAAATACTCACTAGAGTGTTGTGTTTGCTCTGCTTGCTGCTCTCCCCTTTTTTGCTTGGTTGTCTTTTTTTGATGAATGATTCGAGTCACTCGATAAGTTGGCTTATTAGACGTAATAAGCCCGGGTCAGGCATCAAAACGAAATATGATAAAAAATATTTCATCGGTGCTTTCCTCTCAGCAGATTTCTAGCAAAAACTCTGCGAGTAAATAAACCTGCCATGAAAAGGTTTCTCAAAAATCTGTCGTTCGGATTCGACGTTAAATTGTAGGTCCCGCCACTCACGTATAAAATTAACGCATACAACATGAGTGGTGTGAGAAGCTAGGCCGTAATTCTGAGTGATTTGTATAAGCAGTTTTCTCGATACTCATTTATAAGTATTATACGTATTTTTCTAAAGTTATGAATCTAAATAAGTTGGCTTATGAATCAAACATATTTCGAATGGTATGAGTTTGATGTCAACGTTGTACGCATACTCATTGCAACCTGTACTTATAAATCAACATTGTAGTGAGTAGGAATCAATCAGAGTACATAGTTAAATTTCAATATTTTAGACTCACTTATATTCAAAATTTCATGAGTGCTTATGAGAAACGAAAAAACGACTCATTGCTGATCTCTGGCACATACCTAAGAAATAGGGAAGTCGAGGGTCAAGCTCACACTACTATGGGATCAAGTTCAGCCTACTATGAGGGTTAGCAGAAGGGAGGACAGTTCAATGGTCTAGTAGGTGGTTTGTTTGCTTATTAAAAAGTAAGGCCACGCTTCAAACCCCAGGTCAGACATCTTGAACAAAACGAAAATATGAGAAAAAATATTTCTGCGCCGACTTCCTCTCAGCAGATTTATGGCAAAAACTCTGAGAAAGATAAAATTGCCATGAAAAGTTTTTTAAAAAATTTTCGTTCGGAGTTGACTTTAAACTGTAGGTCCCGCCACTCATGTATAAAAATTATTAACGCATTAACGGTGTAAGAAGCTAGATCGTAAGTCTGACTGAAGGGTTGTAATGGCCAATGATGTATGCATGCATTTAGGACTATTAAAAGGAAGACACACACCTAAGAAATGGGGAAGCTAAGGATCAAGATCTAGATACTATAGAGCCGAGTTTAGCCTACTATGAGGCCTAGAAGCACATAGGCTAACTGTGACTAGTAAGCAGAACCGACTAAGAGTTACAGAGTCCGATTTAACGCATACAAACAATCCAAAAAGATTTTGTGAGGCAGTAATTGTAAGATCAATCCCTTTAAGAAGAGGCCTCAAGTATAGTAAGAAAAGTTCCCACGTATTAAAAATTTCAGAAGCTGCTGACTCAAACACCTGCCGACGTTAGAAGGAGAATAAGTACGAGGAGTATCAAATATATCAACGCTTTTATGCAGTGACTAATAGAAGTTATGTAGAGGGCAACTATAACCCTGTTCTTGACAGAAGATATCGTTCAGGCTCGATGTTAGCACGCTTTACATTACTTACCTAACTGGTCATTACATACATACATACATAATTGGTCATTACAACCCTTCAGTCAGGATTACGACCTAGTTTATCACACCAATTATGTTGTGTGTGTTAATTTTACATGAGTCGTTGCACCTACAGTCTAAAGTCGACTCCGAACGACAGATTTTTGAGAAACTTTTCATAGCAATTTTATTTACTCTCAGAGCTTTTGCTAGAAATATGCTGAGAGGAAGTCGCAGAAGAAATACTCTTTGTATTTTGTTTTGATGTCTGGCCTGGGGCTCGATTCCTGGCTTTACATCTAATAAGCCAACACACACCTACTAGACTACGGTGACTAACTGGTCATTACATCCCCTTTATTCGGTATTACAACCGAGTTTCCCAAACCATTCATGTTGTGTGCGTTAATTTTATACAAGAGCGGCGCAATCTACTGTTTAATGTCGACTCCGCACGACAAATTTTTGAAATAACTTTTCATGGCAATTTTATTTTACTTTCAGAATTTTTGCCAGAAGATTGTCGAAAGAAACCACTGGCTCTCATCTATAATAAGCCAATTCACTACCCTCTAGAATACGAGGACTTCATCGTAAGCACACTATTTGGATGTAGTTTAATACTCGACTATCAATTAAATGATGAAAATGTTGAAACAGAAATCTTGAATTCAATGTTTACAGACATAAATCTGCACTTGCCTTGCATATGTAATTTATCGGTGGCAAATTGATCATTTTATCGATAACCCACCTGTTGAGCCTTAATACATGAAGGTGGAGTAATGTTGAAAAATTATTTTTTAATCTTTTTTCGGTCAACTGATTCTTGTTTCTTGTTTTGCTGGGGCTTTTTAATTTAACAGCCGTTTTGCCTTAACACTTAACACCATAATCAAGGACGGACATTAAGGCAAGGATGTCAGAAGTCGTTCGTATATTACGGGCAACATAACAATTTAATGGCCCAACTGTTGTTGTTGTTTTCGTTGTTGTTCTTGTCCAGAATCACTGCCATAAGTTATATGAACTAAAATTTTAAACTTTTTCTTCTCCCTTCCTATACATGGATTTCTTATATTTCTTAAGCTGTTTTAGATTTCCAAAAAAATTATACAGAGACGCGAAAGAAAAAAAAAAGTTTGGTTTTCTTACATTTTAGCCATTGCCGTTGACTTGAAGGTATTAATGAAATTAGCCGTGTGGGCGCTTAACGTATTATGCGCAGCATTACAGATATTGACTGGCTTACAGCCTTCAACATAAACATTTAAATTTTTGGTATGAACAACCAACAACATTGTCTGTGTGGAAAAGTGTTTGGCCATCTACAAATAAAATAACAATCAAACGTACAAACAAACCAACAAACAAACAAATAATCAAATGAGTAATAAATGCTTATAAAGGTAGAGAGTTGAGATCCAGCTAAGCAAACGAGCGAGCGACCGACCGACCGACAAAAATCGAAACACCCAGGCACATTAACATTTTCGAATACCAAACCAAATAATCCGAAATAAAAAGTGAAAAAATCCGTGATAAACAACCTTTTGTCGCTGAATGTCATGTTGGCATTTCCAACAGGAAGTGGGTGTTGCATTAACAAATATTTGGGGCACAGCTGTACTCTACATTCTGTAGTGGCGTTAAAGTTTTTTCTTCTTTTTTTTTTGTAAATTTTATCAAACAGTAGCAAATATTCGTTTGAAATAAAATGTTATTCAATTCAATTTGAATAGTATATCCGAGAATTCTATGGAAATAAATTTTTAAAAATCTCATCTAGTGGCCACATTATAAGTTCGTTTAACATCGGATCGCTATCGTCTTCTGATAAAGGAGCCTGTCGTAGTTCGATCGCTTAAGACGTCGCATAGGCAGTTTAGACTGCAACTCAAACCGCTTGTTGAAGAACGGTCAAGTTCAGAGTTTGCAATCAAACCCAGGCACAGTCGAACCTAACTCTGCAATGTTAACGAGAGCTCAGTTTCGTAAGCAGGGAGGAGTAGACCCGGAAATTCTATGCAAATAAAGATTTAAAAATCTCATCTAGTGGCCATCTTGCAGGTTCGATTTATATCAGATTCCTTGAGCTGGTCGTATCATGCAGTATTATTGGAAAATGTGTCGTGAATCTGATAAAAGAGTCTGGCGTAGTTTGATCGATTGAGATGTCGTATGTAACTGCAACTCCAACCGCTTGTTGAAGAACCGTCAAGTTAAGTCTCTGCAATCAAACCCAGGTAGAATCGAATCCAACTCTGCAATAGTAACCAGAGTTCAGTTTCGTAAGCAGGGAGGAGTATGTCCGGGAATTCTATGCAAATAAATATTTAAAAATCTGATCTTGTGGCCACCTTACAGGTTTGATTAATATCGGACCCCTAACGTCTTCTAATAAGGGAGCCAGTTGTAGTTTGATCGGTTAAGATGTCGTATAATCAGCTCAGACTGCAACTCAAACTCTTATTGGAGATCCGTCAAGTTCAGAGTTTGCAATCAAACCCATTTACAATCGAAGACAACGGTGCAATACCAACGAGAATATCTTATAGGGCTCCATGGGACCTCAAACAGATTTTTGTATGTGCCCTGCCTCTCTATTTTCATATACCATTTTCTTCGAAAACTTGTTCAAGACTTTCATTTTCATGAGGGCAAAACAAAGTATACGAGTATGTTATTGACAAGTAGAAACATGCGGCGTATTGGATCTCAGATAACGGCCGATAACTATACTTTAGATATAGTCAAGGAATTTATTTATCTTGGCTCCGCCGTTATCACCAAAAATTGTGTCAGTCTGGAGATCAAGCTTAGAATCACATTTGCCAACAGGTGCTGTTATGGTCCGAATAGGCAATTGAGTAGCAGAGACCTCTCTCGTACAACAAAACTAATACTCTACAAGAGGCTCATCCTCCCCGCGCTTATTTATGGCGCAGAGGCATGGCCTGAATTAAGCACTGATGCAGCAGCCTTGAAAGTATTCGAGCGAAAAGTCCTACGGAAGATCTTCGATCTAGTGCGAGTTGCCGATGATTTCCGCATCCAAGCCAACAGTGAGCTGTATGAGCTCCTCAACGACATAGACGTTGTGCAGCTTATTAACATCCAGCGGCTGCACTAGCTCGGCTATGTCGTTCGAATGGAGGAAAATGCTCCGGCGAGATGGGTATTTGATGTGGGGATCTGCGGAAGTCGGCGAGAGGTCGACCTTGTTTGCTTTGAAAGGACCAGATCGAGGAAGCCCTGTCATCGATTGGTGTGACCAACTGGTGTAGGCGCGCAAGAAGCAAAGGCGACTGGAAGGACGAGTTAAGGCAGGTTAAAATCCGATAATCGAGTTGTTAATGGCCAAGTAAGTAAGTAAGTAAGTTTCATATTCATTGTCAAGGAAGATTTCTAAAATGTTTTTCCTGCACCCAAGATGAAATATCTAAAGATATCAGCATAGTTTCCTAGTGATTAACAATAATCGCTTCCAGAGCTTAGAGTGAATGCTCTTGACAGCAGCTTGCACTGAACTTTATCTGGAAAAATAGGGTCAGTAAAACCAAGCTCCTAGCCAGGATTATGGTGGGACTTAATTTTTCTGTAACTTAAATGGGATGATCCGACTTAATTTGAAAGACTTTTAGGAAACAATATTAATGTTTTCACAAATAGAAAGAACGCATATCTTCAGGATTTAATCAGGAAAGTCCTCTGAGTCCTTCGCGTCTTCAGTGAAAATGTTATTAACGACAGAAAGGAAGCTAAGTCATCTCTAAGGTGGAGAAGTTTTCCATCCATTTCATCCAGAAGCTTTAAAATGGAATTTTATTTTGTTTTACTTGCAGGTTTTATTGCTTAAGTAAATTCCCTCTTCCATTTTACGTTTGCACACCTCTGCGTACAAAAATTTATTGAAGATTTTTAGTGCAACTTTTACAATGTCGTCGGGTTTACGGACTGTGATTGAATTTATGGTAATTTTGTCTTCAACTCTGAGATACTGTCTGTAAAATTAAACGTGAAACATAATTATGTTAACAAAATTGACTTTATATGGCATATAATTTTTATGATGTGATACAGCTTAACTGCGCAAACGCACACACACACACACACATACACGGTTTAAAAAATGTGATCCAGGTGTTGATCAAAGGGACGGTAAAAATGTTTCAAGCTTGCTTAGAAAATAATTGTCATAAATTTTCTACAAAAAAACAAACTAGGCTACGACCTTGCGGTTTGAATATAATTCTTGTAAAAGAATTTAAATATTATTCATAATTTAATGGGTTATCCATTTATAGGTTTTTAAAAGTAAAGTTAAATAAAACACACATACACAATGAAACTTTTATTTCATTATAATGCTACGACCTTGCCTTTGGATTGGTTGCCGCAATCGATACGGTCTATTGAGTTTCGAAAAATGTTGGTTAGGGGCTATAGTCGCCGTAGTCTAGTAAGCAATGTATTGGCTTATTGGAAGTGAGGCCTTGGTTCAAACCCCAGGTCAAACAACAAAGCGAAATTATGAAAAAAATATTTCTTAGGCGACTTCCTCTCAGCAGATTTCTGGCAAAAACTCTGAGAATAAAAATTAAATTGCCATGAAAAGTTTCTCAAAAATCTGCCGTTCTGAATCGACTTTAAACTGTAGGTCCCTTCACTCGTATATAAAAGTAACACACACAACCTCAGGGGTGTAAGGAGCTAGGTTGTAATCCTGACTAAAGGGCTGTAATGATCAATTATGTACGTAACGTTAGGGGACTATCCATGTAGGGGCAATTCTTGATGTAGCATCACAAAAAAGCGCAAAAAACTGAATTAATGTCGCCAAAGCGTCAAATTATGCTTTTTGGAAACTACTTATGTAATGAAGTCAAAATCTGTCGTGTAATGTTGCTCGTGGCACTCCAAATTATAATCTTCAGTTGTCCATAGTTCTGGGAATTGAGGGTCATGGTCTTTTCATTGTCAATGACGTCTACATTCATCCGAAATGGCATATGTTCTCCTAGATAGGATAACATCAACAACAATATCAAAAGTCATAGCCAGATGAGCCAGTATCGCCCCTTCAGAAAGAGTAAGAACTCATTGAGTAGAGTTGCAAACCACTCTATCCAATACAACAATCCAGTACATTCCCACAGGGGCAATGTTGAAGACTCCATAGTCTTGTTGGTAGTGTGTTGGCTTGTTAGGCATACGGCCTCGATTCAAACCCCAGGTCAGACATCAGCAACAAAACGAAATATGAAAAAATATTTCTTCGGCGACTTTCGCTCACCAGATTTCTGGCAAAAACTCTGAAAGTAAATAAAATTGTCACAAAAAGTTTCTCAAAAATTTGTCGTTCTGAATCGACTTTAAACTGTAAGTCGCACCACTCATGTATAAAATTAACACACACAACCTCAGTGGTGTAAGAAGCTAAGTCGTAATCCTGACTGAAGGGTTTTAGTTACCAATTCTGTATGTATGCCACAGCCAGATGAACCAATGTCACTTCTTCAGAAAAATTAAGAACTCATTGAGTAAAGCTGCAAACCACTCTATCCAATACAACAATCCAGTACATTCCCACAAGGGCAATGTTTCTAGAAAACGATAGGTGTTAACCCTATCATTCTATTATCTGTTGTAGGAGGTAACTCAGCTGAAACCTGAATAAAGAATTAAGTAAAGGAAATAATATAAGGAAAGGAATTTTTGGCAGCCAATAATCGTTAAAGAAACGAAATGGAATAAAAATTTAACCGAAATGAAATCAATATATGGTAACTCTAACATAAGGACTGATGCTTCTCAGTTTATTCTTAAATTTTTTAAGCGAGTATAACAACAGTAGGGTAGAAGTAGTATGATTGAACCAAGTAGGAAAGAAAGAATTGTAATGAAGTTGGGCTACTTGTTCTGAAAGATCTTGCTTTTCTGTCTGTTGTAAATTGCTCAGCGCATGGCAGTAGTACTAAGCACAGGCTAAAACCATTCTATAAACAGCATGTGACAAAATTCCATAGGCCCTATGTGAATTACGATGGGAATCCCTGGACAACACAAACCAATTAAATGTGTAGGTTTCCTGATTCAAGATGCTTGGGTGTTGCTTGACATTTTCGTATAAATTTAGCAGAAAACTCTATGCAAAGGGTATTGCATTAAAAAATTATAAAATTCATGAAAAAAAATTATAAAAAGAATCTATTCGCTGGCATCTGAGAGAGACATTATTACGTAATTTTTGTAAATTTAAATTGCATTTTCAGTTTTATTTTATTACAAAACGTGTTACCAAAAGCCCACATTCGTTAAAAGACGTTAAAAGGCACCAAGAAGAAATCCACATAGGAACAAAAAAATACCAGCAACATTCTTTACAATTCTCAGTCAGTCAGTTTGTCAGCAAAATAATCACAGCCACTCAGTGGGATAAACAATAGCCGCAAAATGAAACGATTTTATTATGGCCTTAGAAAACGAATGAATTTTTAATTTTTTTTTTTTTTTTTTTTTTTTGTAAATAAAGTGTCTAATAAGGTAGGTTTGTCGTTAGGTTTGTAACAATTATGAAATTAATACTCGTATGTTAATCACGTTTTTCTGCTTTTCAGAGATTTTAATTGATTTTGATGCCCTTAAAATGCTGGTGGATTAGGAGCAGAGATCAGCAATGTGTATTCAAAAAGATGAGTAGAATCGAATCATACTCATAATTTCTGATACTTATACGCATTCATACTTATTTTAATATTATGGAACCCCTCTACTCATATTCAAAGTTTGAAGTACTCATCATATTCATACTTAACAATACGTATAATGTTTTTGATTCTCCATAACTCAACATATACACGAATCACAAAATAAGTATGAATCGAGTACGAACACTAAAATACTCACTAGAAGGTTGTGTGCTTGCTCTGCTTGCTGCTCTGTCTTTTTTGCTTATACAGTGGTGGCCTTATAATTAGAAACGACTTAGCAACACGTAAGTTTGTTAATTTGTTTTACAGTTTTCACTGTGTACCTGGGATCAAAGGCTTTGTTTGGAGGACGTCTTACATACGTTTTTCCATCAGATTGGGGCAAATTAAACTTAGGTTCGTCACTCCAGAGAACTCTGTTCCAGAAACATCGTTTCTAATTATAAGGCCACCACTGTATGTCTGTTTTCTTTTGTTGTCAAGTCACTCGAATCATTTATAAGTACATATTCCAAGTATTTTTCTAAGGTTATGAATCTAAATAAGTTGGCTTATGAATCGAACATATTTCGAATGGTAAGAGTTTGATGTCAAGGTTGTACTGATACTCATTGCAACCTGTACTTATAAATCAACGTTATAGTGAGTACGAATGAATCAGAGTACATAGTTAAATTTCAATATTGTTGACTCAAATTTTCATGGGTACTTATGAGTAGCGAAAAAACAATTCATTGCTGATCTCTGGTGGATAGGAGGTGGAAATGAAATTTTTTTAAAAAATTTTTAACAAATTTTTTAATTCATTATCGTTGAAATTGCCATATGCAGGGAATTTTTAGTTCGTTTTATTGTTACGATTTGTTGTTGGTCTGTGAAATTGTTTTTCTCTCTCAAAAAAATTTGTTTTTTTTTTATAATTTCAGTTTAACATTGTCGCCCCAATCATCTAAAAAGAGTGGTAGAGTGGTGGTAGATTGTTGGTTTATTTTCTGTTTTTTTCTGGTTTTTTGGCAACATTGTTAAAAATCTACGATTTAGGAATCATGTCTGAACTATTGTTATTTCACGATTAGAGTTGTTTTTGTTGTTCAATCTCTCCCTCGCAAGAAATGACACGTTTTACAAATGTTTACCACTTTGTTTATACGATTTTTGCTTGTTTTCAGTTGAGCGTATTTTTTTTGTCTTCTTAACCAAGTGACACTATTGATTGGACATGACTTCCTTTAGCAATAATAAAAACAAATGAAAAAAAAACAAGAAAAATAAAAATAGAAAAAACAAATGAAAACAAAAACAAAACTAAGAAAAAAAATTTTTTGTAATAAAACCATATACAGGAGAAGTGATTAAATAGACAAGTTAAGTCGGTATATATCATTATCGTGACTTTTAATCTCGTTTTACCATGTTTGGGATGGCAACTTTGAACTTTGACATACACATACACATACATCAGTACGTATGCACATACATATATACATAAGTATGTATTTTTATACAATATATTATGGTCAATTGAGTCCGACTCTGTAGAACTGTACCATCAACTTATCACAATATACAGTGAGCGTCAAAAGGATCTCGACATTTAAAAAAAATATATATTAATAAATTACCGTTATATTCATTTTAAAATTTTTTATTTCCCAGTTTTTAAAATTGAAAAAAAAAACATTTTTTTTTGTCAAATTTTTTCGGGCACTCTCCTAAAGTGTTAAAAGTTGAGTTTGATGATTGTTAGAATTTTATTCTTAGTGTACAATTTCTTTTGATGCTCACTGTATTCTTACTTTGAAGGGATCTCTTTATTTATCTGTTGCTATATTCGGAAGAACACTCACAAACTTGCAAAATGTTACCACGAAAGCGGCGAGGCTTTTCAGTTGGACTTAGGGTTTTCGCTGGTAAAACCGAATATATGCAAAAAAACATCTCTGTATGGCAGTCGAGTGGCTCTTAAAGCTTCTATTGCTCATTATTATCTTGAAAATGGTATGTAAAAATCTATAAATTCACGGCCCATTAATAATGTACTTTTAAATCGTAACTTTGACCAAAGATTATGAGCTGTTTGGCCAAAGATAGGGAAAGTTTAAGCATTAGCTTAAGTTTAAGTATTAGCTCTGGGCCGTTCTGTTTACTTGCAATAAGTAATACAAATGAAATAGTTTGGGACTGGGAGAAAGGAAACTTTGCTACTTATTGGCATAATTGCGCCGGCCTGTGATGGGTCAAACGATTTCTGATCTTATCGTTGGATCCTGGTAAGCAATTGGAACAATTTTTTTTGATATTTTTAAAAAAGAAAAACAATCAACGATGAGTTCTATGCTAACTTATTTTAGCTTTTAATTGCAATTTTAAGCGCAAAAAGTTCACATTCAGTCTCACATTCACTATTCGAATTTCTTCATAACTTAACTTGAGAAAACGGTTCGATTGTTAAAACTTCGTCAAGAATGAAGAGCCAGTTGTTGGCCAGAAAGGTTTTACTATGATGTAAAGAATCTGTTGAATAAACAGTGAGCGTCAAAAGAAACTGTACACCATGGATAAAATTCAAACAATCACCAAACTCAACTTTTACTACTTAAGGTGAGTGCCCGAAAAAATTTGCAAAATATTTCGAAATTTTTTGCAATTATTTTTTTTGTTTCAATTTTAAAAACTGGCAATGAAACAAATTTAAAATAAAAATAACGGTAATTTATTAATGCATGCTTTTTAATGTACAATTTCTTTTGACTCTCACTGTAGGTAGGAAAAGTGGACCCTAATAGAAGATTATGTTGCGAAATGTGTTTTTTTTTCTTAACTTGTTCTGTGTCTTACATTAGTTTGGCTAATTTCTGTCCTCATAACTAAATGAAAATATCTTGTAGCTCAACATCGATGTAATTGATAATGTCGATTGATATCTAATGTACCAAATCCACCTACACTGCTATAGGGTACCGATATTTGGACATTTTATGCCCATATGTGAGATTATGAATAATGGGTTACGTGCATGTGGTATATTAATTCTTTTCTTTTTTACATAATAATAGATTAATAAACGCCTACACAACATAATTTTTTTTCCAAAAGATTTTGTAGCATATTTTTTTTAGAGTCAATGATATGGGCCATATATATTAGTTTCATTTTCTATGTTTATTTTTTGATATTTTTATAAGAAAATGTTGCAAAAACATTCAAAAGACATTTTGAATAAATTTAGGAACTAAAAACACTTTGTGAATCTTTTTAATTGTACAAATGAGCAGTTGGTACTCTTTACTTCTGTTCTTCATTTATAAATTAAGAAGATTCGCTACGAAATTATTGGTGTTTAATTATTCCAAGCATTTGCCAATAATCTCAACTACTTTTCTAATATTGACTTAATGAGCACACAAAGCACCAGTCATGTATAAAATTAACACACACAATATAAGTGGTGTGAGAAGCTAGGTCGTAATCCTGACTAAAGGATCGCAATTGACCAATTATGTATGTGACGTTAGGGGACGATCAACGTAGGAGCAATTCTAGATGTAGCACCACAAAAAAGTGTTAAAAACTGAATTAATTTCGCCAAAACGTGAAGTTATTCTTTGTGGAAACTATGCATGCAATAAAGTCAAAATCTGTAGCTTCCAGTTAATACTCTTTAGTAGCAGTCCAAGAAAAGTCGGCTATCGTGTGCTCATAGAACTGTGATTTGAGGATTACATTCTTTCCATTGTCAATAACGACTACATTCATCCGGAATGCCGTGTGTTCCCCAGAGAGGATAACATCAACATCGATATCGATCGATATCGATAAGTCATAGCCTCTTTAGAAAGAGTAAGAACTCACTGAGTAAAGTTGAAACCACTCTATCCAATTCAACAATCCAGTACATTCCCACAGGGCCATGCAGGGGCAATGTTGAAGTCTCTGTAGTTTAGTTGATAGTGTGTTGGCTAATTAGACGTAAAAAATAAAAAAAATATTTCTTCGGCGACGTCCTCTCAGCAGATTTCTGGCAAAAAGTTTCTCCAAAATCTGTTGTTTGGAGTCGACTTTAAACTGTAGGTTCCACCACACATGTATAAAATTAACACACACAACACAAGTGGTGTGTGAAACTAGGTTCATAATCCTGACTGGAGGGTTGTAATGGCCAATTATGTATGTGTATAAAGACTCCACTACGTTTTCAACGTTTTTATTAGAAAGTTAATCAAAGATAATCCCTTTTGTATATTTTTCAAGTTTGTATTTCAAGTCTCTTATTGAATAAAATGAGTTCGGTTCTTAAGTCTTTAGATAAAATATAAGAATATAAAATGAAGTTTGTTTCTTAAGTCTTTATCTAGAATATGAATATAAAATGAAGTTTGTTTCCTAAGTCTCTCTGTAAAATATGAAATTCTTAAGATATCTTTCCAAGTCAAGAAAAACTTTTAAAGGGTAACAATATTCCGAGTCAGATTATATGAAAAATTGTAAATTTTTGTAGAATTTATTTTTACACACAACAGTTTTGAAAATTATGGAACAAAAAATTTTGAAAAGAACATTTTTTTTTGCCATCAATGGTGTCTTCCCTATATACGTAGGTTCGCACCAGCGTTGCCATTTGCCAAGTTTTCCCCTTTTTTCCAAGTTTTTTGAGATACGAAAAAGTTTTCATTAAAATTGTTTTCTAACAAAACAAGTTTTTTCCAAAAATTCAAAATTTCAATAAATTCAACAATAATTCGAAATATTTACTTTTTTTAAATAAAATATTGTGTATTTTATTAGTCCCCGGGCAAAAGTAGCTAAGAAACATTAATAGAGGGCACCCAGACTCCGATGTTTCCTTTAAAAATGTTGATACTTTTGTAGAAAACAATTTTTTTTTGTTTGTAAAAAAAGAGTTTTTCTCCAGAAATAAAAAGTTTTTTAAAAAAATTACTTGCAACGCTGGTCCCCACAGATGTCAAATAGGGCTGTTGCCCGGATAAACAAACTCCAACGGACAGTATTCTGTGATACTTAAATAGTCAGTAACATGATGTTGATTAAGATGATTACGTGGCATAAAGTTGTAGCAGAAGAAACTTTTGGAAAATACTTCGGAATGACTTGCAAGTTATCGATAACTACACTAAATATTGTTGGACTGAAGAGGACTTTCGAAAAATACTCCGGAAAAACTCGAAACTTATTGTTACTACACTCATATCCCTTGACTGAAGAGGACTTATATTCCTTAACCGAAGAAGACTTTCGAAAAATGCTCCTGAAAACCTTGAAACTTATCGATAATTACACTCATATTCCTGGACTGAAGACGACATAACTTTGTTTTTGAATAAATTACCAACGACGTTTTGGTGTCTATTAAGAGCTTCATTCAAACTATTGGATTCGAAGAAGCGGATGTTAGAAGTAATCTATTCGCCATATTATAGAAGAGCCATATTATAGAAGCTCAGTAGAATGCCCACCGTAGGTGAGTACGTAGGTAGAAGTAACAGTCCCCTCGATGGAGTCATGACCGGACATTTTTAGGCCGCATACAGGGCCCATTATGATACCACAGTTTCACATTCTCATCTAGTCCAGGAAGCACTTGGAGCTTCCGATAAAGCGACTCAGACTGTTAATATCCAGGCATGACAGTTCATCCAGATCCTCCATATAGTAGGCAGCCAGGTGTCTCTTTCTCCTCCGTCCAATTGCCTAGGCATATGCACACACTCCGGGCATATGCACTGGAGTTTAAGCAAAGCCGCCGCTTGCCTCTTATCCAGCCTTGGCAGGATTTTCTGCGCCGCTCTGCCCGTGTCTGAAGCTGCTCATCTACTCTTGTCAAGGTATTTGATTGCATTGTCAATTATAAGCTTGCAGGTATCTAAAGGGATCCCTAATGTAGAGAATTCATCAGAGAGTGCGATGGTCGAGCCCCTTCTGCCTAGTACATCCGGTCTGCAGTTACCGGAAATGTGCCTATGTCCCGGTACAATTCTCACAGTATGTTTTACAAATTTTTATAAACGTTTTTGCAGCATATTGACCATAAAAATTTTGAATAGTTTACTGTCACATCCTTAAAAAATTACAGTTATCGTTAACATCCCAAGGCAAATTGTACATGATAATCGTAAAGAATGTGGTAGTAAAGCTGTTATAATAAAATTTTTTTTGCTTTGAAATAAATTTGTTAAACCGTATCCATTAGAAAAACATTAAACGAAACCAACAAAAAAGAAAAAAAAAACAGAAAATAAATCGAAAAAAAGTGAGGAGGGGGGGATGAAGAAAAAAAATAGCGAATGGCAATTCAAATTAAAAAATATAAGCAAATCAGTTAATTGACTCGATTAGTTTTGTTTGCCAAAAAATTGACTTCGAAATTCAAATACGTTTTTAACACGGATGGATGGTTAAACGTTCAAATTTAAATAAATTGAACAAATAAATATAAAACTACATACATTCAATCGTACATACGTATGTACATTCAGATTCAGTTCGTAACCGTACTCTCATTGCTCTTATACTGTATCAGTTGTAAGCAGTTACTGTAGTTGCTGCTGCGATGGTTGCCTATTGCCTATCGCTTGCTACTGCTACCAATATTGTTGGTGTATATTGTTTGTTGCTGGTTTGGTTGTTGTTGTTGTTGTTATTTAGTAGAGTGGTATTGATGTTATTGGTGCCAGAGCACATTTTGTTTAATCGGTTTCAGGTGCTAGTTTCACAGATACTCGACACGTATTTGTGAGTGCCAAATGCATAATAAATAGCAGCATGCCTGACATTTAACAAGCGTGCAATATAATGAGGCAGACCGACTGCAAAAAAACCAAAAAACGAAAATCGAAAAACGGCACTGCAACTCTCCTCTACCACATACACATGCTCACCAGCAAAGCAAAGTTCTCCAGCTGACTAGCAGTGCAAAACATCGAAATCGTCAGCAACAATAACAACCAAGCATATCAGCAATGTTCGGCACATATAATGGCAACAACAGCAACAGCAACAGCAATAGCAAGAGCAGCAGCAGCAGCAGTATTC
Organism: Sarcophaga variegata; assembly: GCA_932273835.1. Taxonomy (NCBI): domain Eukaryota; kingdom Metazoa; phylum Arthropoda; class Insecta; order Diptera; family Sarcophagidae; genus Sarcophaga; species Sarcophaga variegata. Next base: position 110,068,122 of record OW026362.1, on the reverse strand, counting down.
GTTGAGCCAAACAGTTATTGAGTTTTTATATTTAAAATTGGTTAAATAGTAACAATAACAACAACAACTACAAGAACAATAACAACAACAACGAGACTAACACCATTAGGCATATACGAAGAAGGTGGTGGTATTCACATTTCTTAAGAAAATTAACCATTAAAACAGCTTAGCAAAGAAGTTTAGGTAGGGTTTGCAAATGACGGCAGAATTGACTCGAAATGATGGTTTATTCGTAAGAAATTGCAAAAGCGGATTAGAAATCGTAATGCAGGATTAAATTTTCTTTATAACTTATCAGCAAGAAACATTTTAATTGTCCTGTATTTTGTTTAATTTGTGTCCTGTTTTATATGATTCTGGCACTCATGTCATTGGTCGTTATTAATCTCATGCAAAGAGAGATTATAGTCCTCTTCAAGCTAAAGAATCTGCCTTTTATCGGCCTGAGAAGTCACGATAGTATCATAATAATAGTAAAGTTTTTGTCACAGCTATTGGGATCCTTGAGACAAACTGGTCAAAGGATAGCAAGCTTCTCTGAATGAGACGATAAGATGTTCTACTTTCACTCTAAACTGGATACAAGTATGTATGTCCATTGGACATTAAAAGAAGCCTGATAAATGGGCATGTAAAACTGTATTGTTACTTCTGGCATTGGCCACATAATGTACACTCCACTCGCCTTACTTAAACTGAACCTAGGTTTACAACGATAGACTTGTGCTATGACAAAGCTTTGCTAATTGCCTAGTTCAGCAGATACATACATATGTACATAATTGGTCATTTCAGTCAAGATTACAACATAGTTTCCTACACCACTTATGTTGTGTGTGTTAATTTTATGCAATAGTGGCGGTACCGAACGACAGATTTTTGAGAAACTTTTCATAGCAATTTGCTATTTGCTCTCAGAGTTTTCGCTAGAAATTTGCAGAGAGGAAGAAGCAGTCACGATTACAACCCAACTCCTCACACCAACCATGCTGTGAATTTTATCCATGAGTGCTGGCACCTACAATTTAAAGTCGACTCCGAACGACAGATTTTTGGGAAACTTTTCATGGCAATTTGCTCTCAGAGTTTTTGCTATAAATCTGCTGAGAGGAAGTCGCCGCAGAAATATTTTTTCATATTTTCGTATTGTCTGACCTGGGGTTTGTAACGTGGCCTTACGTCAAATAAGCCAACACACTACCTACTAGACTATGGCGACATTCCGCAGATAACATTTGTTTAAATTGAAATATCATAGAGTATGATGGGACTGTTGCTTACTTCCTCTGCAAATGCCATTGTTATCGAGGACTACGGAAAGATCCAATGATGTTCTAATAAAATTTTGTAGTCTTCTAACGTAGAGACCACTATCTTTACATCCTAAGTAATGTGAGGGAAAGACAATAATAGCCTACAAGTGATACAATTTGTACGTCTGCTCGCGTGACTGATTGTCCAGGAAAAGGTAACACTAGAATGTCTTTGGATCTATGACATCTGTATGGATGTCATGTAAACATCGTTCCAGACTTTTAGCTTTGCTATCCGTATACTGGATAATACTGTAGCCAGTTAATTTGTAGGTACTTACAGTGAGCGTCAAAAGTAAGTGTACATTATAAACAAAATAAACATTAATAGACAATAATAATCATAATCCAAAATGTTCTCTTGAACGCAGTAGAGACTGCCACCTTTGAGCGTTCAGATGCTCAGTATAGATTAGCTTACAAATATTAAGATAAACCACGCTTATAACACTCAAAAACATGGGGACGAGATGAGAAAATTCATAGCAAAACCAATGAGTCTGGAAGATTGGAGAAAATGGCTTGAAGGAAGCATTATAGGGAAACCTTAAAACATTCAAGGGAGTTCATTTGATCATATGGTCGCAGACCTATTAATAATGCAAGATGTTCTCTTGTATACAATAGAGACTGCCAGCTTTTAGCACTCAGATGCTTGGTATAGACGAGCTTAAAAATAACGACGAGACGAGATGAGAAAATTTATAGAAAAAACCAACGAGTCGGAAAGATTGAAGAAAATAGTAGGACACAGAAACTAATTTTCACATGATGATTTGAAGTAATATTGTAGCATTCACTTGGGACAAACGTACAGTGACTGCCAAAATAAACCGTACATTAAAAACAACATATACATTAATAAATTACCGTTATTTTTATTTGAAAATTGTTTCTTGCCAGTTTTTAAAATTAAAACAAAAAATAAAAATTTACAAAAAATTTCGAAATATTGTGAAATTTTTTCGTGCACTCTCCTTAAGTGGTAAAAGTTGAGTTTAGTGATTGTTCGAATCTTATTCATACAGTACACAGTTTCTTTTGACGCTCACTGTATGTAATTAAGGATATTTGACAATTTAAGCCCCAATCACTTCAAATTGTCGTATGAAAAATTTATACTGTACTGTATCAAATATTAGCAATGAGTATTCAAAAAGATGAGTAGACTGGAATCATACTCATAATTTCTGATACTTATATGCATTCATACATATTTTAATATAATGAAACTTCTACTCATACTTAAAGTTTGAAGTACTCATCATACTTCACTCTTTCATACTTAACAACAGGTATAATGTTGTTGATTTCGGCGCTCCATAACTCAACATATACACGATTACAAAATAAGTACGAATCGCACTAAAATACTTACTAGAAGATTGTGTATGTGTCTTCGAGTCATAGTACATATTATAAGTATTATTTCTAAAGCTATGAATCTAAATGAGTAAGCTTATGAATCAAACATTTTTCGAATCGTATGAGTTCGATGTCAACGTTGTACGCATACTCATTGCAACCTGTATTTATAGATCAACGTTGTAGTGAGTATGAATGAATCACAGTATGTAGTTAAATTTCAATATTGTTGACTCACTTATATTCAAAATTTCATGAATGCTTATGAGTACCGAAAAAGCGATTCATTGCTAATCTCTGTTTTACCAACTATTTGGTAATAGAAATTCTATTGGTAACTCTAGACTAAACTGTTCAATTATATTCTTTTTACAACTGGCTTACCGAACTAAGCGCTTAATAAACAGTTTTTAAATAATTTTTAATTGTGGTTATAAAGAATTCATACGAATTTTATACGAAAATTAAAGAATTGTGTTTTTATATTTTTATAAAGAGACAGAGAGCTGTAATACACCACAGATAAACGGTTATTTTTTAATTGGCAATTAAAAGTCTCTTTACTGGATTATAGTCAATAACAATAAAATAAAAAAAATTATTGCAGTTTTAATTTTGCAATTTTATACTAAAAATCTGTAATAACTGAAACCCCTAGCCATCTAACTCTTCTCTCCTGTAGAGCAGTTAATTTTCGACACTGAATTTTCTACACTGTTACCCAAAAATAACAAGTAAAACGAAAAGACCAACACAACACCTATAAATGACTAGACACTGAGACTAACTAAACCCATGAGGCATCCATAAAGAAGAATTTTTTTTTGGTTGTTTTTTTTTTTGTGTTTCGAAAAAAAGTCATACTCTTCCTGAAGGCAAATTGACAAATTACCGCATCTCGTTGTAGTTACAAGTATTCTTCTATGTTGACTTCAAAACTTTTCAAAATGTTACCACAGCAACATAGAAAATAAATAAAAAAAAATTGTTTTTCTGTCTTATGTTTTCGGTTATTTTTTGTTGCATTTTTTTCTGAAAATTAGTTCTGCTTAGGAGTGTACAGCATTTCGACAATTATTGACACACGCAAGAAAAAAATTAATGAATGAATGAATAAATGGAAACCCATTAAATGATAGAAGATATGTATGCGGCCATAGAACAAATCGAAAAATAATAGACTGCTGCACTTGAACGGCATGCGTGCAACATGTCTCCAATAAGTCACAGTTGGTTGTTGCATAAGGAAAAAAACGTTCATTGACGAATTTAATGGAAGAGTACTTAAAAGAATTTATTTCAATTCTTTTTTAATTTTTTTGTTGCAATAAAAAAATGGAAAATATTTGACATATATTAACAAGAAACGCTGTTACTGCTTTTTTCTTCCCCTTATCAATAGAGTCTAATTTATTTTAGTTGAGTGTAAATAAAAATATTTACTGTGAAATTTATTTAAAACAATGCAACGATCAAAGACAGACCGATGCATTTGCAACGAGAGGATGATTACGCCAGGATCATTATATTTGATGGAAAGATGAGCTTGGAATGGCATATCCATATCATATACATATCCTGAGAATTTTATTTACTTTCAGTGTTTTGCCAGAAAATTGCAAAGAAATATTTTTTCATTTTGTTTTGTTGGAAATGTCTGTCCTAAGGTTTGAACAGTGGCCTCATGTCTACTAAGCTAACACACAACCTACTAGACTATGGCGACTTCAGGGATTGTCAATATCCTGCTGTATTTAAGAAAATCTCCTCCCTTAGCAACCATCTAACGTCTTTTTTTTCAACTAGTGCTTATTTCGTGAATGGTAACACTTAGCTCATGTCTGATTTGACAGATAATTAGTGTTATCCTTCCGCTGAACGAATATGGTTGTGTATACGCTTGAACAACGCTGGGAAATATTGCGACATTATTTCGAAAATCATGGTAATGTTGCAGAATGTGTGCGAAAATTTCGTACGGATTTTGGAAGAAGAGAACCACCGTCAGCTCCGTATGTTCGTTATCTTGTGAAAAAAAGTGAAAGAAACTGGCATCCTCATCGATAAACCAAAGCGTGAAAGGCCAAAAACAGTGCGTACACCCGAGAATATCGCTGCTGTGGCAGTAAGTGTGCGTGAAGCGCCTTCAACATCAATTCACCGTCGTTCTCAACGATTGAACATTTTGGAGACAAAATTGAGACGAATTTTGCATAAAGACCTTGGTATGACGCCATGCAAAGTCAAATTGGTTAAGGAGTTGAAGCCAGTTGACCATCCAATGCGTTTTCGCTTCGCTAAGTGGGCCTGCGATCGACTTACAGCAGATGCCGATTTTGGCAAAAAAATCATCTTTTCAGATGAAGCTCATTTTGATCTTGGCGGGTATGTAAACAAACAAAATTGTCGCATTTGGGGCACAGAAAACCCCCACGCATACATTGAAAAGTCGACGCACCCAAAACGAGTCACTGTTTGGTGCGGATTTTGGGCCAGAGGCATAATTGGGTCATTTTTCTTCGAAAATGAGCAAGGAGTGGCCGTTACAGTCAATGGCGATCGTTATCGGACCATGTTGAACGAATTTTTGTTCACAAAAATTGAAGAGGAGAATATTGGCAACATTTGGTTTCAACATCTTAGTCCTTTCGTTCTTCTTAGTATCAACTCATTATTGGCTTCCTCAGTGATGAGTTCAAAATAAATATTTCTTCCATCGAGCACCTCTAAATAGTCTTTTAGTAAAATCCGCTACTGATTGCAATAGAAAGCTTTTCAATTATATCATATTTATATTGGAGTCGAACAATAAACTGTATTGAATGTTTTTAAGGTTTCCCTATAATGCCTCCTTCAAGCCATTTTCTCTAATCTTCTCGACTCGGGTTTGCTATGAATTTTCAACTTAATAAGAATATGTTCTGATAATTCATCTTTATCGCTACAAAATTTATAGTCGCCGTAGTCTACCAGGTAGTGTGTTGGCTAATTAGATGTAAGACCACGTTTCAAACCCTAGGTCCGACATCAAAACGAAATTTGAAAAAATATTTCTTCTGTTGAGTGGAAACAGATTTTTGGCAAAAACTCTGGCAGTTAATAAAATTGTCATGGAAAAGTTTCTCAATAATCTGTCGTTCGAATTCGACTTTAAACCGTAGGCCCCGTCACTCATATATGAAATTAACGCACACAACATTAGTTTTGTGGGAAGCCAGAACGTAATCATGGCTAAAGGATTGTAATGACCAATTATATATGTATGTCGTCATGAAATTTACAAGTTGGGGTCGAGAAAACCTGATTCCTAGTTGAGATACTCTAAGTCCACAGTGCCTGTCAAAAAATCTAATACCAATCTCAGGATCGGGCTTGATTCAGATCCGAGATCAGCAATGAATCGTTTTTCCGCAACTCATAAGCACTCATGAAATTTTGAATATAAGTGAGTCAACAATATTGAAATTTAACTATGTTCTCTGATTCAATCATACTCACTACAAGGTAGATTAATAAGTACAGGTTGCAATGAGTATGTGTACAACATTGACATCAAACTCATACCATTCGAAATATGTTTGATTCATAAGGCTACTCATTTAGATTCATAACTTTAGAAAAATACTTATAATATGTACTTATAAATGATTCGAATGACTCGAACTAGGCATTTACAACAAAAGAAAAAAGAGACATAAGAAAAAAAATACAGAGCAGCAAGCAGAGCAAATACACAACCTTTTAGTGAGTATTTAAGTGTTCGTACGCGAATCATACTTATTTTGTGAGTCGTGTGTATATGTTGAGTTATGGAGAATTGAAATCAACAGCAACATCATACGTGTTGTTAAGTATGAATATGATGAGTACGTCAAACTTTGAATATGAGTAGAGGTAGCATGATATTAAAAGAAGTAATGAATGCGCATAAGTATCAGAAATTATGAGTATGATTTGATTCTGCTGATCTTTTTGGATACTCATTGCTGATCTCTGCTCAGGATATTTCTGGACAGTCTTGTGGATTCAGATCTTTTCTTGTTGTAATTTTCCAATAAAAGTTTGAGGTTGGTTTCAGATGGGATTTTCCTGTCGTTATCTTGCTTTTTATGAAGATATTATACCAGATATATAGTAATGGTTTGAATTAAAATTTCTTCCTGTAAACTAGAGCCTGTTAACTCTCTTTGCAAGCACCATTGTATAGCGTTTAGCATAGATTTTGGCAAACTTAAAATTTACTTTCAGTCGTTTGTATAACTAAAGACCAATTAATTAAGTTATGGCCAATTTGTTAATTATTTTTTAGTTAGCATTACAATGAGATATTTATGGTCATATTTATGAAATATTTTCGCATATTACCACCTACCTACCTACTATTTTGGCATTATGTGAATACAAATATAAATATGAGGTGGTTATCCAATTAACTTTTCAATTTCGGTTTTGAACAATAAATTTCAATTGCATTCACTGCATTTAAACTACCATCATGATTATAATTTAAATTCAAAATCAAATCACAATTAAGTTGGTGCGTCTAATTATTTTTGTTTTTTTTTGCTTTTCAAAATGCCTTCGCCATTTGCGAATATTTATTGGCAATATTTTCTGAACAAAAAAACAACAAAACTAGTGAATTGAGTTGAATTTAATTTGGTATAGCCGTGGGTTACACCTTCTTCGCAAACGAATGTTTTTTTTTTGCATTCTGTTCCCAGGTAAATGCACGTACAGGTGCAAACAGTTTTTTTTTGGATTTTTTTTTCATTTTTAATTCCATTATTAGCTTTGTTAGCCTGGTGTAACAAGCTTCTGGTTGTACATGTAAACGTCTGACATTGATGACTGCTGCTGCTGGTATGTGCGTTCCGTTGTAGTTAATGGGGGTCACAAAGCTGAAGCGTCTAAGCAATTGGCCAACATAGCCAACTAGCCTGGCATAGCGGAATGGTGGAATTTTTCTCTTTTTTTTTTGTTTTTTTTTTTGGTTTTCCATGCATAAGTTATTGTAAATTTGACATTTACATGATTAAAATAAAAATTAAGAAATGTTTTAATGCCAAAACAAAATTGCCAAACAATGACAGTTGACAACGAAAATTTATGATAATTAAAATGAAAAAAACTGTACACAAAAAAAAACAAAAAACTTTGCATGCATTTGGTCATCTTAAAGTGCGTTCATGCAAGCTGCCAGTATTCACTGTTTGTTGTTATTAAGGCTGATGCGTTAACTAGGAATGCCATTATTTACGTACGTACGTATGTTTTCTTTTTTATAATTTCAAACAAATTTATTGCTTTTCTTCTTCTTTCAAGTCAATTATTTTTAATATTTAATAAGATTGAAAGCCTTTTTTTGTTGTAATAAAATAAAAAACCAAACAATAAATCACCTTCACCCTTACACTCACTCACTTATGGTATACGCTCACCTTAACTAGGTTACTTCTTGGTCTTTTCTTAATGTAAACGTTTGTTTCGTTTCGTTTCATTTTGATTACAGTTTTAAGATTTTGTTTCTCTCTCTCTTTCACATTTTTTGTTTTTGTTTTGTTTGCTTTTGTATTTGAAATTTTGCAGCGTTGGCCTTGAGTAGAACATAAATGGAATGGTGTTGTTCTTAAGATGGTAATTGTTTTACAAACAAGATCTTATGGTTGTAAACAGTTTTGAAATTTGTTTCTATAACTGAGCTGTACCAACTTAGGGTGCAACGAGCAAAGAAGATGTGTAACAATATTGAAATCAAATGAATTGTAAACGAAAGTAAAAAAAAAAACTATTAAATGAGCTAAAATTTAATTAAAGGTTTTCTAATATCATTAAACGAGATGCAATTAATAATTTCGATCGGGTCACAATCATAGAAATCAGTAATGAATCGGTTTTCTCGCTACTCATAAGCACTCGTGAAATTTTGTTTCGCCAGAGAGTGGTTTCTACGTTGGAAAACTACAAAGTTTTATTAGAACATCACTGGATCTTTTTGTAGACAGGCATATATCCATTGTCCTCGGTAACATAGGACATTGGCATTTGTATCCTGACTGAAGGGTTGTAATGATTAATTATGTATGTATGTTATGTAAACGGGATTTAATTAATAATTTCGATCGGATCACAATCAGAGATAAGCAATGAATCGTTTTTTCGCTACTCATAAGTACTCATGAAATTTAGAGTATGAGTGAGTCAACAGTATTGAAATTTAACTATGTACTCTGACTCATTCGTACTCCCTACAACATTGATTTATAAATACAGGTTGCAATGAGTATGCGTACAACGTTGACATCAAACTCATAACATTCGAAACATGCTTGATTCATACGCCTACTCATTCAGATTTATAAATTTAGAAAAATACTTATAATACTCATAAATGATTCGAGTGATTCGAATCATTCATAAAAATTTAAAGTCTTACTTGTTGTTGCATTTACGAAAAAAGAAGAAAGAAAAATACAAAGACAGCAAGCAAAGCAAACACACAACCTTTTATTGGGTATTGTAGTGTTCGTACGCGAATCGTGCTTATTTTGTGATTCCTGTACATATTGAGTAAAGCAGAGTCGAAATCAATAACATCATGCGTATTATTAAGTACGAGTGCGATGAGTACTTCAAACTTTGAATATGAGTAGTATAAGTATGATATTAAAAGAAGTATGAATGCGTATAAGTATCAGAAATTGTGAGTATGATTCGAATCTACTCATGTTTTTGAATACTCATTGCAGATCTCTGTACTAAACGAATATTTATATTTAAATGATCTGAAATGTAATTGAAGGTTTCTAAACGGTATTCAATTAATAATTTCGATCGGGTCACAATGAGAGATCAGCAATGAATGGTTTTTTCGGTACTCATAAGGACCCATAAAATTTTGAATGTAAGTGAGCCAACAATATTGCAATTTAACTCCACTGATTCATTCATACTCAGTACAACGTTGAGTTATAAGTACAGGCTGCAATGAGTATGCGTACAACGTTGATTTCAAGCTCACACCAATCGAAATATGTATGTTTGATTCATAAGCCTACTCATTTAGATTCATAACTTTAGAAAAATATTTATAAATGAGTATCGAGTCACTCGATTCATACTTATTTGGTGCTTCGTGTATATGTGGAGTTATGGAGAGTCGAAATCAACAGCAACATGATACGTGATGTTAAGTATGAATATGATGCGTACTTCAAACTTTGAATATGAGTAAAGGTCCGTTCCATGACATGGAGAGAAATATGGATCATGAATTATGACTATGATTCGATTCTACTTATCTTTTTGAATACTCATTGTTGATCTCTTTTCACAATATCTGCTATTAATTATCCAGTCTTACATAGTGCCTGTAGATTATGGGTCAGAATTTTTCCTCTGTTATTATTGACACTCAGAGGCCCATAGGAAATCAATAAGCCCCCTGGATGTTAAGAATAACAGAGAAAGAGCGCAAACTCATGTTTTACAGCCAATATAAATCGAGGATTTATCCCAAATATTGTGACCTGAAGTCGCCGTAGTCTAGCAGGTTGTGTGCTGGCTTATTAGACATGAGTCCACGGTTCAAACCCCAGGGCAGATATCTCCCACAAAACGAAAAATGAAAAAATATTTCTTCAGCGAATTCCTCTCAGCAGATTTCTGGAAAAAACTCTGAAAGTAAATGAAATTGCCATGAAAAGTTTCTCAAAAATATGTCGTTCGGAGCCAACTTTAAACTATAGGCCCCGCCACTCAAGAACGAAATTAACACACACAACATAAATGGTGTGAGAAACTAGGTCGTAATCCTGACTAAAGGGTTGTAATGACCAATTATGAATGTATGTATGTATGTATTATACTATCAGTGGTCACCTCAAGTGAATTTCAACGTTTACCGTGTAAGCAATATGAAATTCCCGAGGTATTCTATACTCCTTCAGTCACAGACAATGATGGTTGACAAACAAGGTAAATGTAAGTAAATAAGAGTGCAGGACTTAATTATTTTTACTGTGTCGATCTTGTCAAGATTTCACTGTGAATTCAAAGTAACTGTCTTGAAGTGTAGCAATAGCTGTATCAGATATTTGCCAGCATAACATCGGAACTGTAGTTGTTTATTGGACTATAAGGTAGCTGTTATAATAGAAGACATTCGATTTGTCCGAATACGTCTTCAGATACAAATGATAATGTAAGGATTAACGCTAGTATTTGTTTCCAATGTATAGCAAATAGTCTTATCATCCGTTTCAAACCTTTTTTCTAAAATTTCAAAATTATGTTTGCCCATCTCTGCAATTTAAGTTCAATCAGTTGTTGTCATTTTATTTATTCTTTATTTTTCCTATTACCACAGCCATCAAGGTTACTCAATTAAAAGTGACATTTTGCAATAGATTTTGTTGTTTTTTTGTTGTTGTTGTTGTATGTAGAACAAAAACAAAAACAGAAAAAAATCGTACAATTTGTGATTCTATATGTAAAAGTAATTCCTCTACACATTGTGATTACAGAGGGAAAACAAATTTAAGAATCATTTTTGGCATAATACCGATACCGTTACCGATATGATAAGGAACAATTTTTCGACATTTTAGAAGGCACAACATGATGTATTTTATTTCTATGTTCTTAAGTTATAGGCCTTTCGAGATTGGCAGTATTGCAATATACTACCGCCTTAGAAAGCTTATGACATTTGACCTACGAAGAAATTTGCATCATGTACAGTGTATACCCCAGGTCAAAACGAAAATATGAAAAAATATTTGTCTGCGACTTCCTCTCAGCAGATTTCTGGCAAAAACTCTGAGAGTAAAAATAAAATTGCTATGAAAAGTTTTTAAAAAAAATCTGTCATTCGGAGTCAACTTTAAACCGTAGGTCTCGCCACTCATGTATACAATTAACACACATAACATAAGTGATGTGAGAAACTAGGTCGTTATCCTGACTGAAGGGTTGTAAAGGCCAATTATGTATGTATGTATAGTTTGTATTTTCTAAGTACTAATGTGAACATCAAACAGTTGTAGAAATAATCTTTGTTCACTCTGTATGTGAAAACTACAGAATATTGTTCTTGAGAACATACTTGATAGGCAAATGTATTGCTTCATTTATTAAAAAAATTTAGACTTCAAGAATTATAAACATTCCGTTTAAGCAGATAAAAGTCCTGAGGAGTTATGGCTACATTAAATCAGGAAGAATCCGATGACAGTAATAACCCCAGGATCGGTAGGGAGTGATGCCACTGTCTTGACCTTCTTTCGGAGCGCTTCAGTAGCTTAATTGTCTGGGTTCCTGACCACAGTTACATTCCGGGGAACTGAGAGTCGACGGGCTCTACAGAGCTGTTGCACTCCTTCCGGAATCCTCTACAATCGACTTGGGTATACCACTTACCTCGGTTATGTAGGGCAACTTCTTCTCAACCGACGAGCTCACTAGAGCTGGTGCACTCCTTCCGGAATCCTCTTCAATCGACTTGGGGATGCCGTTTACTTCGGTTAAGTTGGCCATTGCGCGGAAATTCTTTCAGGACGCCAACCTATCTTGGGTAAATGAGGAGTCCTGCTCAATCGCTAGACTCACTTGGCTCTCGATGAATAGAAGTCACACCAACCAGATACTCGGCATTGATCGTAACGTCATCTCGATCGCAGTGGCCATACCTACAGGGTATTGTGTTTTGGGAAGACAAGCGAAAAGAATGCAACACCCATCTAACAACTTCTGCCATGGCTACAGATTTTGTGAGGAAGAGGAGACTGTTATCCGCTGTCTTTGTCAATGTACATCTCTTGGGAGGTGCATATATAGGTTATTTGACTCTCCAAGCCTTGTCAACTTGACGGAGCTATCATTGATTGATGTCAAGCATATAGCTTCGTTTACCAAACTTTCGCACTAGTTTTCCAGCATGCAGCCCTTGCGGTGACCAACTTCTTCTCTAGTTTGATGGAACTTAGCCAGTACAGGGACTGCGTTTATCTATGGCACCACAACGAGCCTCTAGTATGTTCAAGTAAGCTTTTGGTATCAAAGCTAGCACACCAACCTACCTACCTAGCATAACAAAAGCAAGAAGTACAGAAAAACTAGAGTAGAAAACAGATGAAAGGAAAATAATTAGTTGTTAGACTTTTATGAGAGATTGTTGAGATAGTTAAGGAGGTCTCTTGCTTTAATACATGGTAACTCGTTGATGTTGTGAAAGGAACCAATCGCGACGGTTGTTTGTAGGAGCTGATTAGCCGCAGTGAAGTCGCCGCAGTGAAGTCGCCGCAGTGATGGCTTATTAGACGTAAGGCCAAGGTTCAAACCCCAGGTCAGACATCTCCAACAAAACGAGATATGAAAATATTTCTTCGGCGACTTCCTCTCAGCAGATTTCTGGCAGAAAATCTAAGAGCAAATAAAATTGCCATGAAAAATTGCTAAAAAAATCTGTCGTTCGGAGTCAACTTTAAATTGTAGGTGACGCCACTCAAACAACATAAGTGGTATGAGAAGCTAGGTCGTAATCCTGACTGAAGGGTTGTAGTGACAAATTATGTATGTTATATTATGTATGATTAGTCTCAGAGATCAACTCTTTCCCCCCAACATCAAGCCACATACGAGAGCGGCATTAAACTGCAGTCCAATCATCAGGTATAATCTAAACCAGGAAGCGGCAATAAGCCTGGAAATTTTCTTTATTTCGACAATTATGAGAAAACTAGGGTTGCTGTTAGGGGAAAATACTATAAATCTTGAGATTGAAAAATTGAGAAATTGTAGTAAATATCGCATGTTATCAGCCTTATAGGTAACGAGGCTGTATACTAAGTTTATATCCCCTTTTCAATCCATTGAAAATCTAAAATAAAATTTCATTCTTTTAAGCTTCTGCTTAGATATTCTGCACAAAACATTGTTGTTTTTTTCGTTTTTTACTGAGAATTGTTCTAAATTTCTGCTGTGCATTCGTTTTAATACCATTTCGCGTACAAGAAGTGATTGAGGTTAAGTTGAATTGTTGTTCATAATTTAAAAATAAAAAAGAAGGAAAAAAAACTAAAGAAACGGAAAAAAATGGCGTTGACAATTTGGTACTAAAATTAAAGAACAAAAACATTTCAAATTAAAGTCACGTATTCCTATGTGGGTTTTCATTTCACAAAAAATAATTCCATGTACTCGTGGGTACTTGAAGTCAACTTTAACTTTAATTTTTTTGTTCTGTTTTTTCTTAATCTTAAGCAATTTTAACTATGAAGTGCCTGACTTTATGTTGGTTAATCGTTTAATTGAAAACAAAAAAAAAAAATTAAACTGAAACATTTTATTCGATTTAAACAATTTAATTGTGGGTAATTTGCCGGATGTTGGGCAAAAACAAAAAAAACCAGAAAAAAACCAAGAAAAATAAAACTTAAATGGCCCTTATTTTTAGAAAAAATTTCAAAAGAAGTAACTTAAAAATAAATCTATGTTATACATACATACATACATATGGAAAGGTGAACAATAGTGGAAAATTTCTTTTTCTTTTATTGATTATTTACTAGGAACTCAGTTTTAAAATGTAAAAAATGAATTTAAAAATATTTTTTAGTTTCACGGATTTATCGATTTTTTTCAATTTGCTTTAGCATAAGAATAGTCTCACAAATCAAAAGACTTAAGACACAAGCGCATACTCTGCATATTTCATGTTCCAATTCTAATACGGCCCGTACGTAAATTCAAAATTAAAAAAAATAACATGTGAATTAAAAAATGTATACATAATTAAAATTCATAAAAAAATTTAACAAAAAAATTAAATGAAATTAAAAAAATTATCTTAAATAGTTGGGTTTAGTAATCTGTATCTCCAATCATTGCAAAGGCTTAAGCAAGTCTTATGGTCCTGTCCAGCAATTTTGGTTTTGCTTATGGTGGGCCGATGATTTTAATGTTAATCACGCAGTATGCTATTGTTGCCATAGTTTGGGGAATATTGTGTTGGCTTAGCAGACGGTGGCTTTGAATTAAAACCTCAGCTTCTGAAATCTTTCGAAAAGAATATGAAAAAAAAAATAAATCTCTCGAGTTACAAATTAAAATGAGTCTCTCACTATTTATAAATAAAATTAACACACACAATATGTGTGGTACGATAACCTTACGTATGTATGTATGTCGTGAGAAATGTATGTATGTTCTATATGTTCCACTACGCTCTGGTGGTCCGTACACTGCACCTTGTATAAAATTATACAAATCCACGTTATTTATTATTCGTTTCTTCAAGAGCTAAGTAGTTTAAGAAAGAAATGGTCAGTGGATGAGCTCCACACCAGTTAAAGTAATAAATTTTATGGTCCTAATTGTAGTTGAAACTCTGTACAATCGATGATAAATGCGATAACATCAAGTGAAAACGGTTGTAGTCGAATCTCAGTGAGTAGTCCAAGTCTAGGCAGGTATGCAGGATGCCATTTATAATGATTAGCTTCAAATTTATAATTCGAACCTTTTGAAATTAACTTAGGTTAATAGGAGGATTTTATGTTCCATCAGGATATTTAAAAACTTTTTGCGAGAAACTCAGAAGCTTCACTACGGTGCTCTTATGCATTCATCTTATACTACGAACTAGGACTTATATTACATACATACATACATAATTGGTCATTACAACTCTTTAGTTAGGATTACGACCTAGCTTTTCACATCACTTATGTTGTGTGCGTTAATTTTATGCATGATTGGCGGGACAATTTAAAGTCGACTCCGAAGATTTTTGGATAAACTTTTCATGGCAATTTCATTTACCTCAGAGTTTTTGCCAGAAATCTGCTGAGAGAAATCCGCCGAAGAAATATTTTCATATTCTCGTTTTGATGTCTCAACCGGTACTTGAACCGTGGTCTTACGTCTAATAAGCCAACACACTACCTACAAGACTACGGCGACTTCAGGACTTATATTACTCTTACTTAAGGGTGCAAGTACAATGGGTCAAATCGACCTCCGGGTATTGTATATGTCTTAATTGACAAGTACACGTCCTCAAACCTAAGGGTGCAATATAAGATTTTTTTGGTCGTAAACCAAATACAATTTGGCATAAAGAAGTAACTCTTTAAAGGTAATTCAATGGTATGCATTTATGCACACGTTGCCATTGAAGGTAACAAAAAAGCCAACGCAGTTACAAAGGCTGATAGAATGATAATTTCAATTGAATTCATATGTGAAATTGGTATTCTTCTACAAAGGTCTCTCACAAACTTCATTTGTTAGCAAAGAAAGAAGGAATAATAGAATCACTTGCAGAGATTTGGCCCAATATAGAAATACTCACTTACTTGCCTGCTTACTTAATTGGCCATTAACCACCCGATTAACGGATTTCGGTCTGTCGTAACACATCCTTCCTCTGCATCTTGCGCGCCTACGACAGTTAGTCACACCAATCGATGACAGGCTTCCTTGATTTGGTCCCTCCAAAGCAAATAAGGTCGTCTTCTTCGCCGACTTCCGCAGAACTCCACATCAAACACCCATCTCGCCGGAACATCCTCCTCCATTCGAACAACATGGCCGAGCCAGCGCAACCGCATAATGTTACTACGCTGCACAACATCCATGTTGAGGAGCTCATACAGCTCAGTGTTGAATCAGATGCGGAAATCATAGCCAACTTGCACTGTAGCGAAGACCTTAGATAGGACTTTCCGCTCGAATACTCTCAAGGCTGCTGCGTGAGAACTTAATAGATTCCATATCTCTGTGCCGTAAAGAAGCACGGAGAGAATGAGCGTCTTGTAGAGTATTATTATTTTATAATTTTTACGCTTAACCAGATCAGAGTCCCTATAGCAGATTTGAGGACGAGGATACCACATCTTCTCTGTTATCATCCGGCAGTTGGGAATCTCTCTGTTGAAAGGCACGCTTAACTTTCAGGGCGAATTAGAATTTAAAATTTAAGAGGTTGTTTTTTTTTCTTAATACATGCATACATACATACATAACACGGTGCGAAAGTCAAAATACACACCACTTATGACTAAGTGTAGGTTGTGAATTTTGTTGAGTAGAACTCAAAAATATTTTTTTATTTTTAGCGTGAAATTGACACACTTTTCAATCAAAAATTCAGAAATTTTTTGAACTAAGATAAGAGTTCGTTTGAAAAATATAATACGACTGTTATATTCCTTAAATAATAAGTACGGTAATTTTTGTTCCATTTTACCAAACGAAGTGTCAATGTCCTCACGAGAGAATACATTTTAAAAATATTACCACTTATTTAATATTTTTGAATTAAAGTTTGCTACTATGAATGGACAAACTTGAAAAAATATGAGAAAAATTCGCATTTGCCAGGTTTATCTCATCAAACCGCATAGAATATTAATACCGTTTTAAGGCTCGTCTCTCCTCTTTATAAGAAAGTTTAAATTTGTGACATTGGTAGAGAAATGCTTGTGTAATCAATAAATTTCTGCGTAACATACAAAATAACACTTTTTGCCAAATAAAACAAGTTTAAATGGTTCAAGAAATATAAAAAAAATATTTTTGACTTCTTAATACAGAATCATATAAATGAGCCAATCAAACCTCAATTTCCTAAAGAAAAAGGAAACTTCTATAATTCCCACACATTTTTTTGAATTAAAAAATTGAATTAAAAAATGCGTTCATATTTACAAAACACCCGGTCAATAAAAGATTAACTATTAATTATAATTTTTGTTTACATATTTAGTTACAAGTTTAGTATACATTTAGCAAAAAAAAAAAATTAAATTTTTTTACAAAATTAAAAAATTTTAAAACGAATAGTGAGACAGAGAGAGAGAGAGAGAGAGGGAGAAACAAAAACCAGAAATGTAATTAATGAAAATTGAACAGAATGTAGGACGTAGAAGCAAAAAAAGCACAAAAAAATAGAAAAAAAAAACGTACGAACGAACGACCACCCATAGAAGTTGCATGTGCGCTGCCATCAAAGCAGCCACAAGCAACACTTTGAACCAGCAAAAACGACAGCAACAAAAACGACAACAGCAACAACAATAATAGGAACATTTCAAATGATCTTCGAAAAAGCATTTTATTTAATGCGAGTGAGTGTGTATTATTTGTTGTTTGTACTCATGTACAGATACGACTATTATTTCTATTATTATTGTTGCTGTTGTTGTTGTTTGAAACAACAGCTAAATAAAAAGGTTAAAACACCTCGCAATTTTCAAAAAGACAAAAAAACAAGAGGAAAAAAAATTGAAAATAGTTTTAAAGAAAGGCCACCGCCATAAAGTGGAAAACAAAATGTCTCAAGTCTCCCAAGTGGTAGGTAGGTAGGTAGGTTGGTTGGTTGGTTGCTTAGTGGCTGGTTGGTGTTATTCAAAGAAAAAAAACAAACAAACAAACAATTCTATTCATCTAATTGTATTAAAAAGGAATTTTGACTGTGTTAAAAACCATTAGATATTGTATGGCAATTGGTATTTGTCAGACCCAAATACCCACATCCATTGGGTATCCGTTTGCCGTTTGCCGTTTTCCACTAACCACTAAATGCCTGTCTTTGTGTGTCTATCTGACGTACCAGCCAGCAGCCTTCGGATGGCAGCATAATTGTTATTTGGTGGCTGCATTTCTTTGTTTTTATTAAAAAAATATTTTTTTTTATTTGCAAAACAATTTTTTTTTTCGTATATGTTTGTTTGTTTTTGTTGGTATTGTTGGTATTTATTTGTAGTATTTTATTTTCTCGCTGGCATTTAACATGAAAACGCATTAAATTCTTATTTGTTATGTGGCAACACGTTTGGTAAATGATATGGTGTGGCCAGAATATCGTAGACACCATTTCGCCCAATGCACACACACTGCTTGCCTTTGCCTTGTTGCTTAAAGCTGGGAATTTTAAGCGCTGAAACAGCCATCAGCCAACAAGATCCATCGATGGCGCAGGCATAAAAAAACATGAAGAAAAGTTTTCATAGCTAATAAATAACAAGAGAAAATGATAAACGTTCGGTCATGGCGAATTTAAAATACTCACCATTAATAATGGGGGGAAAATGCCAAAATATGCTTCAAATAAGTTTAAACATGCATAAACATGCTCTATGATTTACGCTGACTGATGAAATGTTCCTTAAAAAGAAAACCAAAATAAATAGGCCATCAATAGATAAATATTTAAAGAAGCCTTTATTGTTGCCTCTACCTTTTACAACAAAGCATTTTTTTGTTGCTCTGGAATTCTCGAATTAGTTTGAAAGACTTGTTCTCATCAGCCAGTCATAGCTTCTCTCCATATGTCTGAAAACTTGCAAAATAGAAGCTTGATTCCTTCCAAATAGTGTCGGGAAGGGAGCCAGGGAATTATTTTCGCATAACAAAATGTGGTAGAATATTTCAACGTTCCTTCTTGGCTTGGTGACTGCTTCAGATGTCGAAATCAATATTTTTTTGAGCAACCAACACTTAGGGTATGGCCCCTACTTATGCATTGCATTGTGTTGGAACTAGGAAAATAGGTTATGAGAAGAAATAAAGAGGGAGTACTGTTTGTGGGCATTAGATATGGAAATCAATATTTTTTGAGCAACCAACACTTAGGGGATGGCCCCTACTTATGCATTGTGTTGGAACTATGAAAATAGATTATAGGAAGTGGGAAAGAGGGAGTAGTGTTTGTAGGCATTAGATTTGAATCTCTTTATATTGTAAGCGGCCGGAAAGACCTCTGCAGGAAGGACGTTCCACATACAGATAGTCCACCTAAAGAACAAATTCTGTTTGTAAGACAGTGTGTGATCCCCTACCCAATCGAGCACTAACGGATGTGCTGTGCGAGAAAGACGAGTCTTACGTACGAATATATTATTCTCGGGAAGAAGTCCCTTTATTTCGCTCGAGCAAGACCATTGCAGGAAGGGCGTTCCACTTCCGGATAGTCCAGCAAAAAGTCGAATTCTGTTTATAAGGCAGTATGTGATCCACTGGCCAATCGACCATTAATGGCTGTGTTTTCGAAAACGACGAGTGTCACGTACGAGTATCTGTTTCTTTGGAAGAAGTCTCTTTATTTCGCTCGAGCAAGACCACTACACGAAGGACATCCACGTAAGGATTGTCCGGCTAAAGAACGAATTCTGTTTGCAAGACAGCGTGTGATCCCCTACCTAATCGACCACTAACGGATGTGCTGTGCGAGAAAGATGAGTATTAAGTACAAATTTTCGATTCTCGGGAAGAAGTCTCTTTATTTTGCTCAAGCAAGTCGACTGCAGGTAGGGCGTTCCACTAATGGATAGTCCGGCTAAAGGACAAATTCTGTTTGTAAGACAGTGTGTGATCCCGTACCCAGTCGACCACTAACGGGTGTGCTCTGCGAAGAAGACGAGTGTCACTTATGTATACCTGATACTCGAAAGAAGTCCCTTTATTTTGCTTGAGCTAAATCCGTTATAGCAGTAATAGAACAGTGAAACACAAGCCACATTGCGGCTGTGCTTCAATGAATCAATACAGTCGCTAATGAGCACCTTCGAGAAGCTTCAAACCTGACTTCGAAACATCGGCCTAGACGTGAGCGTTGTATTCCAATCTTAGACGAATTAAAGTGATGTTAATAGTAAGGAAATCAGATGAAATGAAGTATTTCTTGCACCTTCTTAAGGAACCGAGACACTTGAAAAATGTTCTACGAACATGATACTGAATTTTCATGATCAAAAGATCAAGAGCTTCTGACTCCCTAAGGCTTACACCTTCCATAGCTACAGATGATATCATATTATTGCTGAGCTTGTGTATCAATAAACAACGTTGGGTCTTTTGCGCATTAAAATCGATCCTATTTATTCGATCCCATTCGTATTATTATTGGGAAACGATGTTTTTATTTTTCTCCAACTACTAAATTGAAATGACGTGTGTTGGAATTTGCCTTTAGAAACATAAATTTCCTAAATCTTGTGGCTCATATCATTATTTTTAAGGATTACATACCGAAGGAAGGCCTAAATATATTGAATTTATTTCGAAAAATTAAAAGAAAAAAAGAAATCGAACAAAATTTATCAGAATTTATTGAGGCGAAATACTTCGATACAAACTTGCTGTCTAAATTACACACGAGACTTAAGTAGAACTGCTTGTTTGTTAACGCTTTTAAATTTTGAAGACAACAGAAGTTCCCAAAATGAAATATTTTGATTGTGGAACATTTTTATAAATTTTTGTTGTTTTGTTGTTTTACATTTTAAAAAACGTTTAAAATATGAGCTCGTAGATTGCAATTAAAATAAAGAATAAATTTTTGTTTAGTTTTCATTAAAATTCTTTATTATTCGCACAATCCTGTGTGCCATTGTTCACAACTTTATGTAAACAACAACAATTGCTTTTCTTTGTTATTTCTCTGTTTACACCCTTTGCCTAAACAATAGCAATTAATAGACAATTGTTCGACAGATCTTTGTAACGGAGATCTTCAAGCACACCGTGTCTTCACACAAGACTGACTGAACATTACTAAACCAGTCGTCTGCTTTGTCTTGCCTTTTATATGGCAACGTAAACAGTCTGATGAATATTCTTGAAGGCGAATGTTCATGACTTCGCCTTCTTGAAATCTCTATAAATGTAAACATCGTTGTTTACATTCGATATTGTAGGGTTGTTTGTGTATTTTGTTTACATTTACTCTTGTCGTGTTATTTGTGTATTTTTGTTTACTTGTTTATCATTTTTTTATGCTGCTGTTTGTTGTTATATTAAGGAGTAGGATAATTTGTAAACAGGTTTGTTTACTGCATTGTTTTGTTTTTGTAGCTTTTGTTTATAATTTTAATGTTAAGCGATGTAAAAGCGAAACCTCACTAACTAGATTTTTCATTTTCGTAACAATATTATAACAGTTGAACAACTATTGGGAACAGCTGCATTAACAAACATGTTCAAAACCATATCAAGGCGTTAGAGAAACAAAACAGTTCAATTTGAAAATTAAAAAAAAATTGCTTTGGAAAATACTTTGGGGGCTGCTAGGCAGTCAAACGGAATTAAATGAATAATTTGAAGTCAATTATTTAACGTCATCTTATAAGAGAGTGCGATACGAAAATGTGTAGCTGCAAGTTATAAGCAATTTTTTTTAAGAAAAAAAAACATGCATTTATGTTAACGTCCATATATGTATGTAGGTAAGCGCGTAACCAGAGAAGCCTATTCAAATGTGGATAAAAAACATACCATGGTTTTCAAGCGATAATGGCATTTGACAAAAACAAAACAATTAAACGGGGGGGTTTTCGACTTTCGCAGCTTAAAATATTTTTAAGCTTGAGGACAAATATTTTCGAATGACAAAATTTTCCTTTAGCAAAGCTTTTGTATTTCAATAATTTACATTTGATACCAAAAGATTTACAATTTCAAAGGTGAAATCTAAAATTATAGGTTTCGATTGCTTGCCGAATATCAATATCGCAAGATACCTAATGCCGCCCTAACTTAAAGTGAATTTAAGTAAATGAAATGGCCTCTGGCTAAACGTACGCCAAATGTTGACCCCTTTACATTACAAATGGCTACTGTCCACATGGCCTCAACGTTGCAAACCAAACACATGCCGGACTTTTAAAACCATTTACAGATTTGTTGAAGGTTTTTTCTTTTTTATCTGCAAAAAAATGGAAAAAATTGTAAGAAAAAAATTAGAAAATTTAAAGCCATAGGCATTTAGCCACCCAAAAAATGGATGCTGAATGACGTTGCAACGGAAAAAATGCTTTTGAGTGGCAAGCGTCCGTTTTGATACTACCGCGCTTAACACCATGCAATACAATAACAAATAGTACCTTTACTTTAATGGCCCAAAACAATTTGTTACGATTCATTTTGAAAAAATAATCAACAAAAAAAAAATCGCAAATAAAACTATCTTAGAGGTATAGAAGTAATGAAGAAAAAAAAGAAAAAAATTAAATTAAAATAAAAACAAATTATTTGCCAATATCTATTATTATTACCTTAGCAATATATACTGACAGTATCAGCTTAAGACAGACAACTCTCTGTATTGAAAACAAAAAATGCTGCCAAGTCTGAAATTAAGTTTAAGCCTTTTTGTAAATCGCCAAGAAAAAACACGAACAACAACACCAAGCTATATTCCCCATTTTAAGCACGTGCCACATGAATTAAATTGATTTTTAGCCAGTAGGTGGAAATAAAATTAGAAAAACAAACCAAAAAAACAAAAAATAAAATCGAAATGTATCGATAAACAAAAAGTATCGAAAGAAACGGCTCACAATTTAATTTAAAGCTTTGAATGTGGTTTTTTGTATTATTTTTTTCAATATTTTTTAATAAATTTTATCTTTGGTTGTCCCTTCTAAAATTTGTTACTCATTTCATTAACTCAAAAAACAATTCTTATTGATTTCTTCTGATATGTTTAGAATTCGTTTTTATTTTAATTTTTTTTATCAAATTCTTATTATCTTCTAATTTTTACAATCACTTCTTTTTGAAATCCATTTCATAAGAATATTTAAAATGATGAAGAAGGTGGTAAGGTGGGCAACGCTGTAGCATGTACTTTCGTTAAAGCCCATGGCATAGTGTACTAAACTTCAAATGCCAGGACCGTGGGTTCAACTCCCACCAGAGATTCTAAGTGTTTATGATTGTCTGAATGTTTGTCTCACATATGTTACTCGCAATGGTAAAAAGTGACGAAGGTGCCACATGAATTAACTGGTCATTAAACCAAAATTTTTCCCATAGTACCTCCTCTTTCCTTTCTCCTATATCTCACTATCTCTCCTATATTTCTTGTATTCCAACAAATGAATCGTTTTTTAGTTACTCATAAGCTCATGAAATTTTGAATATAAGTGAGTCAACAATATTGAAATTTAAGTATGTACTCTGATTCATTCATACTCATTACAACGTTGATCTATTCGCAATATGTTTGATTCATAAGCTTACTCATTTAGGGATAGGTTTAAGTCGGAGTGGTAGATCTGATATCACAAAGGTCACTTGACCACACATAGCGGCCCGTTGTGATGCCACGGGAAGCTTACTCATTTAGGTTCATAACTTTAGAAAAATACTTCTAATACTTATAAATGATTCGAGTTACTCGAATCTTTCATCAAAATTTAGTCATAGTTGCAGTTGCAAAAAAAAAGAAAAAAAAAAAGAAAGAAAAAGGACACATACACATATACATAAATGTATACGAGTATGTTGAGTAACGGAGAGTCCAAATCAGCAACATATACGTATGAATGTGATGAATACTTCAAGCTTTGAATATGAGTAGAGGTTCCATGATATTAAAATAAGTATGAATGCGTAAAAGTATCAGAAATTATGAGTATGATTCGATTCTACTCATATTTTTGAATACTCATTGCTGATCTCTGCCCCCAACCGAACTATCAGATGTTGCAATAATCTTTAGGTAGAATTAGCCGAATGTTCACACAACGTAACAGAATGTACTTTCGTTTATAGCATACGAAAATAATGCATATATGCATACATAATTGGTCATTACAACTCCTTAGTCGGAAGTCGCCGTAGTTTAGTAGGTAGCGTGTTGGCTTATTAGACGTAAAGCCAGGGTTCGAGCCCCAGGCCAGACATCAAGACAAAATACAAAAAGTATTTCTTCGGCGACTTCCTCTCAGCAGATTTCTGGCAAAAACTCTGAGAGAGAAATAAAAATTGCCATGAAAAGTTTCTCAAAAATCTGTCGTTCCGAGTTGACTTTAAACTGTAGGTCCCGCCGCTTATGTATAAAATTAACACACACAACGTAAGTGGTGTGAGAAACTAGGACGTTGTACAATGGGTCAATTCGACCTCCGGGTACTGTACTTGTCTTAATTGACAAGTACATGTCCTCTAGCCTAACCTAACCTAACCCTTAACTTAGTCAGGATTACAACCTAGCTTCTCACACCACTTAGGTTGTGTGTGCTAATTTTAGACATGAGTGGCGGGACCTACAGCTTAAAGTCGACTCCGAACGACAAATTTTTTTAAAACTTTTCATGGTAATTGATTTGCTCCCAGAGTGTTTGCCAAAAATCTTCTGAGAGGCAGTCACAGAAGATGTATTTTTTCATATATTCGTTTTGATGTTAGACCTGGGGTTTGAACCGTGGCCTACACTATCTTTTAGACTACGGCGATTTCTAAGGTGTATTTTCACTTGAATAAATTTAAAGAAAATTTAGTGCAGGAACTATAAAAAGCCAATAAATTTATTGAAAGCATAAGAAAATATTTAAAATTCATACGAAACTTTTTTTATATTGCTTAAGTTATAATTCATACGTACATTTGTATGCGACGTAATGGTGCATTACCATTTTGTTATTAAAATTTAAATCTTTCTCTTAAAATTGTTGTTAAAAGGAAAATAATGATGGCTGACAATAATTTGGTATTTTGTTTACACATACCAACTGTAAGTGCCACAATATTTTGTCTCCACCTGCGGTATATGCTGCCACTAGAAAAGTCTGCCATGATCATTGACAATCCTTAATGTTTATTTTTTTATACTTTTCCAAAGTATGTATTTTATATTTATATTATAATAAAAATAATACAAATAATAAAAAATTAAATAAAGAGTCATCATTTAAATTAATTCCAAATGGTAATTTATAATGAAATTTTAATATTTTTATGGGCATTTAAAAAAAATTGTCATTAAATCGTTTCACTAAACATATGAATGTACTTAGCAAGTAATTCTTAATAAATTTATATGTATATGTACGTATAGTTAATAATTTATTTATAAAAATATTAAAAATTTTTTTTTATAAAATTTTTTAATTTTACGACACCTTAGATGTTGTTGATGCTACGGAATCGATATAAGATAACAGCTGTTTGGTGCTGAGGCAAAATCGTCAGCTGTAGCTATTTGCAGCCACAGCCGATAATCGAAAGCCAACCTACGCATTTTGTTTTCTTAATATTCAATCGGTTTGGGTAGATTTTCATCGTATTTTCTAGTTCTTGATTTCCATATGCTTACAACGCTTTAATACTTTTACGTTGAATTGTATGCTCGTTTGTTGGATTTCTTGCTACCTACTGTGGTTGTTGTTACAATGG
This sequence comes from Sarcophaga variegata, assembly GCA_932273835.1. Taxonomy (NCBI): domain Eukaryota; kingdom Metazoa; phylum Arthropoda; class Insecta; order Diptera; family Sarcophagidae; genus Sarcophaga; species Sarcophaga variegata. Next base: position 110,042,257 of record OW026362.1, on the reverse strand, counting down.
TGTATGAAACTGATATAAAAAAATAAATAAATTCTTACGTGAGCAATAAAAAACTGTGTATCTATATCGGCATATCTGTAAATAAAATTAATTTATTTGATGTGATTTTTAAAATTTAATTTTGCAAAATAAATTTCATAAATTTTACAAAGAAGGTCTTAAGCGATTTGTTCAGTAGGCAGCATAAAATTAAAGACTATCAGAATTGGAGGCAATTTCTATATTGTTAAGCCCAAAATGATTTTCTATAGAGGCTGTGAACTCTTTTCCCCTTTCGTTTCTTTAAGGAGCATTTCTATCTTTTTCTTTTCACTTAACAAGTTTTTCTAGCTAAAAAAGGGAGTAGTATTTATGGACATATGTATGTTGGTTTATTGGACTTGAGGCCACGGTTCAAACCAGAGATCAGCAATGAATCGTTTTTTCGTTACTCATAAGCACTCATGAAATTTTGAATATAAGTGAGTCAACAATATTGAAATTTAACTATGTACTCTGATTCATTCATACTCACTACAATGTTGATTTATATGTACAGGTTGAAATGAGTATGCGTACAACGTTGACATCAAACTCATACCATTCGAAATATGTTTGATTCATAAGCCTACTCATTTAGATTCAGAAAAATACTTATAAATGATTCGATTGACTCGAATTATTCATCAAAATTTACAGTCTTAGTTTATGTTGCATTTACAAAAAAGAAAAGTAACACATAAGCAAAAGAGACAGAGCAGCAAGCAGAGCAAGCACACAACCTTCTAGTAAGTATTTTAGTGTTCGTACGCGATTCATACTTATTTTGTGCTTCGTGTATATGCTGCGTTATGGAGAGTCGAAATCAACAGCAACAACATACGTGTTATTAAGTATGAGTACGATGCGTACTTCAAACTTGGAATATGAGTAGAAGGGTTCCGTGATATTAAAATACGTATGAATGCGTATAAGTATCAAAAATTATGAGTATGATTCGATTCTACTCTTCTTTTTGAATACTCATTCCTCCGTCTCTGATCTCTATTGTTTTCCTTTTATTGATTAAGTTTTTCTAGCTATGAATGGCCTATTGTAGCAGATTCTAGGATTCTAGTATTGCCATGTGCTTTATAAATGTAGTGTTTTGTATTGGAATTAGGCAAATAGATTGTAAGCTGGAGGAAAAAGGGAGTAGTATATATGAACTTATTATGTTAGCTTATTAGACGTAAGGCCACGGTTCAAACTCCAGGTCAGACATCAAAACGAAAATATGAAAGAAATATTTCTTCGGTGACTTCCACTCAGCAGATTGCGGGCAAAAACTCTGAGGGTAAAAATAAAATTGCCATGAAAAGTTTCTCAATAATCTGTTGTTCGGAGCCGACTTTAACTGTAACTCCCGCCATTCATGTATAAAATTAACATACACAGCATAAGTGGTAGGAGAAGCTAGGTCCATAATTCTAACTGAAGGATTGTAATGACCAACTATGTATTGACTTTCGTCCGGATTACTACCTTTCTTCTCACACAACTTATGTTGTGTATGTTAACTTTATCTATAAGTGGCGGGACCTTCAGCTTAACGTCGACTCCGAACGACAGATTTTTTTTAAAAAACTTTTCATGGCAATTTTTTTTTACTCTCAGAGTTTTTGCCAAAAATGTCGTTGAAGAAATATTTTTCAAATTTCGTTTTTTCGAAAATGTCCAACCTGGGGTTTAAACCTCACATCTAATAAGCCAACACACAACCAACTAGACTACGGCGGAGTACTATATAATGATAGTAGATGTGCCAGAAAAACTTCTGGTAGGACGTTACTGTGTGACTGAAGAACTAAATTTTTTCTATAATGCTGTGCGATCTTTAAAATAATTGATCACGATAAAGAAGATTTCTTTTTGGAGCACAATCCGTTGTAGTGTAGTAGAAGGACAGTCACTAGAGTTCCAAACACTACTCTCCCTAAAGAGATACTTCATCATCTACTGTACACGGTCGACAAGCTTCAAAATAGATTTCTAGTCACCGGCTTAAACATCAGAGTTGTATTCCCTTTTCAGTTGAATATAGGTTAGGTTAGGTTAGAGGACGTGTACTTGTCAATTAAGACAATTGACCCATTGTACAACGTCCTAGTTTCTCACACCACTTATGTTGTGTGTGTTAATTTAATACATGAGTGGTGGGACCTACAGTTTAAAGTCGACTCCGAACGACAGATTTTTTGAGAAACTTTTTCAAGGCAATTTTATTTACTCCCAGAGTTGTTGCCAGAAATCTGCTGAGAGGAAGTCGCCGAAGAAATACTCTTTGTATTTTTGTCTTGATGTCTGGCCTGGGGCTAGAAACTTGGCTTTCCGTCTAATAAGCCAACACACTACCTACTATGTAGACTACGGCGACTTCAAACAGTTGGATATAAATGATGTGAATAGTAAGGAGCCTAGATGCAGAGAAGTATATCTTGTATTGTTGCAAGCATCTGTAAAATATGCTGGTTCTATTAAAATTCACAAGCCCACGACCGCATTCGGTAACTTTCCGCTGCAGATGGGATGCGTTGAAGTTATTTATATTAAGCCTTTTTCACCTTAGGATGACAGATGCCTGATGACTGGGTCAATGTTGCGTTTACCAAAAAAAATCATGAGCTTATTGACCTCTTCTTATAGCTCTTAAGGCCAGCTTAAGGCCAGTTTCAGCTGCTGTTCGTGCTGCTTGACTCGTCCTTTTTCTTCGAAAATGAGCAAGAAGTGCCCGTTACAGTCAATGGCGGTCGTTATCGGGCCATGTTGAACGAATTTTTGTTCACAAAAATTGAAGAGGAGGATATTGGCTACATTTGGTTTCAATAGGACGGCGCTACGTGCCACACAGCCGAAGCTACACTCGATGTTTTGCGCCTTTTTTTTGAAGATCGCATTATCAGCCGCAGAGCTGACATCGTTTGGCCACCTCGGAGCTGCGATTTGACACCGTTGGACTATTATTTGTGGGGTGCTGTCGATAAGTGTTACGCCGACAAGCTAGAGACAATGGACGCTTTAAAGGACAATATTCGTGAAGCCATTGGTGAAATACACCAGCACACAATCGACAATGTGCTTAAAAATTGGATCGATCGTGTAGGCTACTGCATGGCCAACCGAGGCAGCCATTTGAATGGAATTATTTTCCATTATTATCCGGAAGGATTGTACTTTCAAATAAAAAAAAGAAATTTGAGAAAATATTCAGTAGTTTTTTTAAAGCATTTTCAAAAATAAAAAGTTATTTGGCGGACCCTTTACTAAATTTCATATTAACTTTATTTAGTAGGCTCTCATGTATAAAATTAACACACAAAACATAAGTGGTGTGAGAAACTAGGTCGTAATTCTGACGAAAGGGTGGTAATGATAAATTATGTATGTATGTTAGCTTTTTTAAGGCAAATATAAGACGTCTATCGCAGCCGATAGCTGCTTTAAATTGCTTAAAGTGTAGTTACATATTAAGTCGGTAGTCGTTCTCTACGATTCGGTCTCAAACTGTTGGAGAATAACGGTTAGCTCTTACCATCCGTCGATTACCTTCTTACCATTCGGGAATGCATTTGTAGGAGGTACTATTTAATTTTTTATTTATTTATTTGATTTATAATGATCTACATAGCACAACAAGATACTAAATCTTATAAGTGACAGTGCTATGTTTACAATCAATAAGGTATAAAAAATTAACATTAATTAAATATAAAAAATTAGAGAAAGTTAATTTATGTATATAAATGTTAAATTAAATTAATAAGGTAAAGTATAAAAATAATAATAATAATAATAATAACAATAATAAGAATAATAATAATAATAATAATAATGATGACCTAAAAAATAAAATCACAAAATTTACAAATATGAGATTAAAATTTTAATTATGAAAATAATTTAAATAACTCCTTTTTGAACGCGTTTGCATTGCCCAGATTTTGGATGTTATTTGGTAAGGAATTCCAAAGACTAATGGTGTGTATAAAGAACTGTCGCTGAGACAGAAGAGTCCTGAATCGTTGCTGTATAATCCCCACACCCCGGTGGGATCTGGCAAACTTAATTTTACAATATAAATACTTCGGCTGTTTCGTGTAAATTATTTTATGAAGTAGAAGGAAGCATCTAATTTTCAGGAGATTATCAAATTTGATACCAAGAATCAGGTAAGCTAAATGAGAAATGTGATCCCGACGCCCCTTAAGGAAAACATACCTGGCTATGTTATTGTACGCCAGGTTAAGTTTCTGGTTGTCATCATAACTGCAATTTGCGTATATCTCACATCCATATAAAAGTACCGGAATCAAGTACGTTTTAGCAAGTTGCATGCGAATGACAAAAGGAGTTGAATCTATGACAGCCCACAAATTTCGAAGCATGCCATAAATTCTGCCAACAATGACACTTATATGGGTAGACCACGATAATTTGTCACTAAAGACAATACCCAGATTAGTAGCCGACCTGACAAATTCAATTTTATTTCCCCTGATACTCAATTCAGGTACGACAAATGATCCGTTTGTTCTCGAAAGTGTAATACATTTAGACTTAGAAGGATTGATACATAGTCCATTGGCCGAGGCCCATCCGTCAATCCTTGCTAAGTCACGATTAATGTAGTCCAAACAAGAATAAATATTCTCCCTTGGAGTATATGTGTAAAGCTGCACATCGTCAGCATACATGTGAACATTACAGTTAACCAAAACATCAGGTAGATCATTTATATACATGCAAAACAGCAAAGGTCCAAGTATGGACCCCTGGGGAACACCTCTACTAATAGTAAGTGGATCCGAAACTTTGCCATTGAAATGAATCTTCTGAAATCTGTTCGTCAAATAAGAATAAATTAGATTACAGGAAGTTTCGGAGAAATAAAACAGTTTTCGGAGCTTTTTCAATAGAACCGCATGATCGACTGTATCAAAAGCCTTAGAATAATCAAGCAGAACCAAGAACGCGACACTATTCCCATCAAGTTCCGACCTAAGTTCCTCAACTACATTTACCAGAGCGGTAGTACAACTCCTACCTTTCATGAAGCCCGACTGATTAACCGTTAAGAAATTGTGGCCTCTCAGATATTCATCGATTTGTCTGGCCATGATGTTCTCCAATACCTTGGATAAAAAAGGAAGGATTGCAATTGGCCTGAACTTACAATTAGTTTTGGGAATGGGAAGGATTTTAGCCAGTTTCCAACTTTCAGGAAAAGAAGACTTAGTCAGAACTGTATTGAACAAGTAAGTATAGTAAGGCAACAGTTTAGGAGTCAGAGCCTTCAAGAATAGAGGATGCAAATCATCAGAACCAACTGCATTCGATTTTACCGCTGAAATACATTCCAAAACCTCAAACTGATTTACGCAACGAAAGCTAAAGGAATACTGTGGTGGAACAAAACAGAGGTCATCATACAAGTCACCGTTAGACCATGGGACCCTAGAATTTACGAACTGGTCATTAAGCTTGTCCACATCCACATTAATATCGGCCTTTGGACATTTTCGGCCTATTCCTATTTCACGAATTACATTCCATTTAGACTTGTTGTCCATAGCATTGGAAAACTTTCCGCCATAATACAATCTTTTTGCAGTTCTTATGCTCCTGGTAACTTCCATCCGTGTGAATCTATGTAAAGCTTTGAAATCATCCGTCCTAAACCTCTTCCATCTCCTGTAAGCTCTATCCCTCCTCTCAATAAGTGCTTTTATTTCCGCATTAAACCAGGGCTGTTGTTTAGGTTTGATGTGCTTGGTTTTGACAGGAACGCACCTGTCATAGAGCAAACGCACTCTGTCCTGAATAAACGATAATTGATCATTCGCATTACCCAGTGTGTATACCTGGTCCCAAGATACGCTATCCAGTTCAATATTCAGAGTTGCATAATCAATGTTTCCAAAATCACGATACGTAATATATTTGTCCACGGGACGAGTTACAGACAAATTATAATTAAGGAAGAGAAGGTCATGGTTGGAGAAGCAGGAAGCAGAAATTTGGTCATATAACAATACCCTGTCAATGTGATTCACAAATATAAGGTCTATCAAGCTACTGGATGTTGAATGGAAATGTGTAGGTGTTGACACATTTACAGGACTGAGGTGAAGTGAGAGCATTGGTCCAATAAGGGGATTATCAAGTAGAAGGTTATTGTTAAAGTCACCTACAATAACTATGTCGTTATATCGAATGGTAATATCCTCAAGAGTTGAAATAAAAGGATCAAAATTTAAACTAGAATTCGGTCTATATACACAACCAAGAAGAAGTTTCGGACCATCGCCTGTTGATATTTCTAGAAACAAATATTCAATCTCGCTCCCAATGTGATTTAATAATTTTTCCTTACAAAGTATACCATTACGAACATAAATCGCAACTCCACCACCCCTGGCCCTGGTCGCATTACCATTAACCAAGATTTTCCTATCTGATCGGAAAAGTTTAAAGCCCTGTAAATTAAAAACTGTATCCTGAACATCCAAGGGTAACCAAGTCTCAGGTACTCTTCAAGAAAATTAAACGATTGCCTACGACAAAAGGCAGTTTTTACGCAGATATAGTCAGCTGGTGTCCTTTACAGGATTATTTTCTCTTTTTGGACCCATAGTGCACTCGGCATATAGTATAGTATTGGTTGTAATGCATTGTGCTGTACTCGTGTCATTTGATAACCGCGAAATAATAAAAGTTTTCGCAAGACTAATGAATGAATACTAAACGAAGATCATGTGGCTTTTAAAATTTATTATGATTTTTATTATCATGTTTGGATGAAAGTCACTAATTATAGTTGCTTAAACTGTGCTATTTGATACGATCCACACAATCCACTCTCATCTTTTAAAGAAAACTAAAAAAACAAAACTCTTAAATTTCAGGTCAATTAGGAAATGATTTTCTGCTGGCAAAGCATTGATTTCATCAATTGTTTGAATTTTATTTTATCAAATCCCATCAATTAATGATCAAATCATTATTTTCATGCTTTTAAAATCAAACTTCTCTTAATTAATTGTTTTCTACACATTGCTTTACGTTGATCATACCGATCATGATCATGATGAACATGTTTATGATTCTTCTTCTTCTTTCGGTTTTTTTAAAATAATTTTTTTAAAATACGTTAACTATTGTAAGAGAAACGTATCATAATAATCATGAATGTCATAAATGCTGTAATAATTTTAATGCATCGTAAATTATAATGAAATTAAATTACAAAATAAGCCATAAAAATTTTTATAGGCACTCTACAGGTTGACAAACAAATTTTATTGCCAATAAATTTGCATTTGAATGAAAGCAAATGAATTTTTATTTTTTTCAAAAAGAAATCGTAAATACTGGCCATAAAAAACCTAATGATTTCGGAAAAATACCAAAAAAAATATTTAAAAAATAAATATTACAGAGTATTCGAATACTTATGTACGTACACATATGAATTGAAAAAAATGATGTATACAATTCACCACCAGGTGATGCAAATATAATATCATATCGTGAATGGCATCATTACTTAATTACTTACTTACATAATTGGCCCTTAGTAACCCGATTAACAGATTTCGACCTGCCTTAACACATCCTTCCAGTCGCCTCTGCTTCTTGCAGGCCTACGCCAGTTGGTTACACCAATTGATATCAGGGCTTCCTCAATTTGGTCCTTCCAACGGATACAAAATCGTCCTCTTCGCCGACTTTCGCAGATCCCCGCATAAAAAACCCGTCTCGCCGGAGCATTATCCTCCATTAGAACGCCATGGCCGAGCCAGCGCAGTCGCTGGATATTAATACGCTTCACAACGTCTATATCGTTGAGGAGCTCATACAGTTCACCGTTGGATCGGATACGGAAATCATCGACAACTCGTACTGGACCGATGATCTTACGTAGTACTTTTCTCTGGAAATAAATAATGGGACGCTTAAATACATCTAAATACTGGTGTTTTGTTTTTACATCGTTTAATATTAAAAGTATAAGCATAAGCTACAAAAACAATGAACTTGTCTACAAATTATCACACTGCGTAATATAACAACAAACACCAGCATAAAAAATGGTAAACAAGCAAACAAAAATATGATGTTTGTATCACATGGGTACCGGGACATAGAGATATTCCCGGCAACTGCAGAACGAATGATTTGGCCAGAAGGGGCACGTCCATCGAACTCTCTCTGATGAATTCTCTACATTGGAGATCCCTTTGAATACCTGCAGGCTTATAATTGACAATGCATTCGTGGACCTTGTCAACAGTAGGTGGGCAGCTTCGGATAAGGGCAGAACGGCACAAAAAATCTGGCCAAGGCTGGATAGGAGGCGCATGGCGACTCTGCTTAAAGTCCAAAGAAGCAGTCTTAGCGCTGTTATCGGGGTTGCTATGGGGCATTGCATTATAGGAACGCATGCGAGGCGTATTGGTCTTGGACACCTCGCGAATGATTTTTGCAGAAGCTGTGGAGATGAGGAGGAGGGTGAAACTATACTTTACCTACTGTGCACATGCCCGGCACTTGGTCAGAGGAGAAAGATACACCTGGGTGCCTACTACATGGAGGACCTAGATGAACTGTCATGCATGGATATTGGCAGTCTGAGTCGCTTCAACGGAAGCTCAGAGTGGGTCCTGGAATATGGGAGAATGTGAAACTGTGGTATCACAATGGGCCCTGTGTGCGGCCTAAGTGTGTCCGCTCATGACTCCATCGAGGGGACAGCCACTTCTACCTACCTACCAAACAAAAATATACCAAAAAACACCAGCATAAAAAAATGGTAAACAAGTAAACAAAAATACAACAACAAACACTACAAGAATAAATGTAAACAAAATACACAATCAACAATAATGAAACAAGGATGTTTACATTTATTGAGATCTCGAGAAGGTGAAGCCACGACATTCACCTTCAAGAACATTACTCAGACTGTTTACTCTGCCATATAAAAGGCAAGGCAAAGCAGGCGAGTGAGTTAGTACAAGTACAATTCAGGATGTAAACAAAGGAATAACAAACAAAGCAATTGTTGTTGATTACATCAAGTTGTGAACAGTGGCCCACAGAATTGTGCGAATAATAAAGAATTTTAATTAAAACTAAACACAAATTTATTCTTTATTTTATTTGCAATCTACGAGCTCATATTTTAAACGTTTGTAAAAGGTAAAAACGTAAAAATATTATCAATTGGACATATTCAAGTCGGCTTTTTAGGATAAGAAATAAATATTTTGAAATTTCTAATCAAAAGTCAAACAAGTCACAATATAACCTCAATTTGGTGTTAGCCTATCTAAGAAAATTGGCAAATAAAATGAAAAAAAGAATTATTAACTATTATTATTATTATTATTATAAAAAATAGAAACCTGATGGAATAAAATATCGTATATTTTACTAAAATTCATTCATTACTTTAATAATTTTTTTGTTTTTGATTTCAGTTTTTTTTTATTGAAAATCAAAGAAGAGAAGAAGAAAGAATTTAAAGTACGTGATGTGTATACTATTAAATACAACACTTTAATAACAGTAGCTGCTGTAGGATAATTTGCTATTGAGGTCACACAACATAAAATATCATCTTCGGGAAGAGCAGCACATCATAGCGTATCTTAGCATCTTCATGGCATTATTGTCCAATTGCAATAATACCTGTTATTTTTTGGTTAAAGATTGCCGCCTTACTCAGGTAATTTTATAGCATTAAACGAAAAGAAAAAAGAGAAGAAAAAAACGTACGTATTGGTTATGATTCTAAAAGTAAATTGATTGCGCCCTATAAAATTTATAAATGCCATCTTATATGTACAATATAAGAGTATGTGGAAACACCAGTATTGAAAAATTCAGTACTTTAGTACTTTTTCCGGTACTATTCCATTTTAAAAATACCGCAGTACCCCCGCTGAGGTTTCAGTATTCTTTTATTATTACATATTTTATGTCTTGAGCTTTTTAGCTATTAATACATCAGCAACATGTGCAACGCAATGCTAAGGGTAGAATTAATATTTAGACCTGGTTAGCCAAACGTCCAAGAAACGTACGTTTGTTTTCAGAATGCGAGAATCAACGTAGGCAGAATTAATATTTAGACCCGGTTAGCCAAACGTCCACGAAAAGTACGTTCGTTTTCAGAATGCGATAAGCAACGTAAGTAGAAATAATCTTTAGTCCCGGTTAGCCAAACGTACAGGAAACGTACGTTCTTTTTTAGAATACGAAAAGTAATGAGAACGCTTGCCGAACAGTAATGTAATTTCAGTAAGTATTTACATTGCTCTTTATATGTGGACAATGTACATATGTTCTATTACGTTCCGTCGACGTCTTGCTAAGCATGGCTTTTCCTTTTTGTTACGTGCCGAATCAGCTGTTTTTGTTTTGTAAGTGAGTCGCCGTAGTCTAGTAGGTAGTGTGTTGGCTTATTAGCCGTGAGGCTAGGGTTCAAACCCCAGTTCAGATATCTCTAACAGAACGAAATATGAAAAAAATTTCTTCGGCGACTTCCTCTCAGCAGATTTCTGGCAAAAACTCTGGGAGTAAAACTAAAATTGCCATGAAAAAGTTTCTCAAAAATCTGTCGTTCGGTGTCGACTTTAAACTGTAGCTTCCGCTATTCATGTATAAAATTAACATACACAGCATAAGTGGTCTGAGAAGCTAGGTCCACAATTCTGACGGAAGGATTGTAATGACCAATTATGTATGTATGTATGTAAGTGAGGAACACGTATAAGTCATTGGTTTTTCTGTTCCGTTCCGTACGTGTATTAAATAAAAATAAATAAGTAGTCTAGTAGGTAATGTGCTGGCTTACTAGACGTGAGCCCACGGTTCAAGCCCCATGTCGGACATCCCCAACAGAAAAAAAAATAAAAAAAAAAATATTTCTTCGGCGATCTCCTCCTGGCAAAAACTCTGGGATAAATAAAATTGCCATGAAAAAGTTTCTTAAAAATCTGTCGTTCTGAGTCGATTCGACTGTAGGCCCCGCCACTCATGTGTAAAATTAACACACACAAAATAAGTGGTGTGATAAGTTAGGACATAATCCTGATTGAAGGGTTGTAATGACTAATTATGAATGTATGTATGTATTATTCTATAAAAGTACCATTTGATGCAACAAAGTACTTTTTCAGTTATAGTTCAGTACCATTTCAAAATTTCAATTTTGCAACACTGCGAAAGAAGAAATAGTCTTCTCCTACATTGACTTTTTCGTCTTCTTCTTCTTCTGGCTATAGGGTATCCAAAGATAATGATGAACACCAGGAAGACTGACAGACAGACAGACAACAGTAAGACAAGATTTTGAAAATAAAAATATGATTGCAAAATTTGCTCGCATATAGTATTTCCGTACGTGTTTATAATACTTTCACATTATGAATGCATACATATGTACATATGTATGTATGTATGTATGAATATGCAACTGCATGTGGTGTGTTTGGCTTCAAATCGACACTTAAATCAATGGTAATCAAAATTGATTGGCATGAAGTGGTAACCGTATGAAAGTAACCAAAACCTCAGTTTAAAATCGTACATGAGTTTTAAAGTTGCAAAAAAAAGTGCAAAAAAAATTCAAAAAAGTGCAAAAAACTACCAAATAAATGGAAATAAAATTTTAAAATCCCAAAAAATACAATTTTAAACATTTGATATACAATTCCTTTTTGTGGTTTTTAATAAAACCTTTCTTAAAGCATTTCTTTGAATTTAAAAAAAAAAAAGTTACGCAAAAAACGTTTTTTTTTCCTTAAAAACTTAAATTCACAGTTTTTCTGACACTTTTGCAGACGTGCGCACCTAAGCGAACTTAAGAAAATTAGTTTCTTTTTTTCTTCTCGTATTTAATTGAATAATTTGAATTGTATATCACACCTGAATATCACACACACACACCTTGTGTATTGAGACATAATATTTTAAAATTAGATTTTAACACGTTTACAGTAGCACATTGGATTAGGATTCTCTTAGTAAAGGAGTTTTATAAACAAACTGTGCCATTGAAGTCGAGGAAGTATTGATGTTGACCCTTAATTCTAGTATTGGCAATGATACATCATATATCAACGAAAAATGTTTAATTTTGACCAGAAAAATTATCGAAGTAATCATTAAAATGCCGAATTGCCTAAAGGACTCATGCATACATATCAGAGACCAGCAATGAGTATTCAAAATGATGAGTAGAAACGAATCGTACTCATAATTTCTGATATTTACACGCCGCATTCATACTTATTTTAATATCATGGAACCTCTACTCATATTCAAAGTTTGAAGTACTCATCATATTCATACTTAACAACATGTATGATGTTGTTGATTTCGACTCTCCATAACTCAACATATACACGAAGCACTAAATAAGTATGAATCGCGTACGAACACTAAAATACTTACGAGAAGGTTGTGTGCTTGCTCAGCTTGCTGCTCTGAGTAGGCTTATGAATCAAACATGTTTCGAATGGTATGAGTTCGATGTCAACGTTGTACGCATACTAATTGAAAACCTATACTTATAAATCAACGTTGTAATGGGTATGAATGAATCAGGGTACATAATTAAATTCCAATATTGTTGACTCACTTATATTCAATATTTTATGAGTGCTTATGAGTAGCGAAGAAGCGATTCATTGCTGATCTCTAATACATACATACATAAATAATTGCTCATTACAATCCTTCAGTCCTTGTCACACCACTTATGTTGTGTACGTGAGTGGTGGGACCTATAGTTTAAAGTCGATTCCGAACGACAGATTTTTTGGGAAACTTTTCGTGGTAATTTTTTTTATGCTCACGGTTTTTGCCAGAAACCTGCTGAGAGGAAGCCGTCGAAGAAATGTTTTTTCATATTTCCGTTTTGATGTCTGAACTGGGGTTTGACGGGGTTTTACGGCCTAAAAGACTTCAGCCAGGATTCCAACCTTGCTTCTCACACCACTTATGTTCTGTGTTAATTTTATACATGAGTGGCGGGACCTATAGTTTAAAGTCGACTCCGAATTATAGATTTTTGAGACAGTTTTTATTGCAATTTTATTTTCTATCAGAGTTTTTGCCAAAAACATGCTGAGAGGAAGTCGCCGAAGAAATATTTTTAATATTTCTGTTTTGATGTCTGACCCTGGCTTCACGTCTTGTTAGCAACACACTACTAGACTACGGCGACTTCAAAGTTATAGTCTAAGGAAAGAAAGATAAAGAGAAGGAAAATTTCTTCTCAAACCAAATAACACTAACAGGAGATTTGAGTTAGGGACCCAATGTAAGGTTAGTAATCACCCTCTAGACCGTTTCGAAATGGGGATCGTCACCCATTCGACATTAAGGGGATACCCGTAAAAAATGTTGGGGTATGCAAACTACCCTATGAACGAAACTATTAACAATAATACATACACACATGCAGTAATAGTGATTATAATCCTGGATAACAGCCTGGCTTTTCACACATGTTTGTTGTGAGCTTGAGTTCTATACTTTAGTGTCTAAACCTAGCGATAACACCGATCGACATATGTGAAAACCTTTTAGTAGCAATTGAGAAGCTTACTTACTTAATTCGTCATTACAATCCTAAGTCAAGATTACATGTTTTGTGTGTTAATATCGACGCCTCCGTTCTATAACATTCTAAGTCGAAAAAGTGTGTTTTGAGTTATGAGCTCTTAAAGTTTTCACGCGACATACGACCATATGTGTATTCTAAGAAGATTTTTTCCTATAACTTCGGAACGGATCGGCGCATCTTAACCAAATTTTGACAGTATTTAAGTTAGAGAACGTAGAATTTAAAAATGCAAGAACATTAAAAACGTTCTAAGTACACTTATAACGTTATAGAATGGAGGCGTCGATATAATTTACGAGTAGTGGAATCTACACTTTAACGTTGATTTTGGACAGGGGTGAGGAGTCGTCGAAAGAATGTTATTTATTTAATTGGGTTTTTTCAAGTTTTTTGAACTGGGTTTTGAATCACGGTCTCTCGTTTAATAAGCCAACATACCACCTACTAGAATACGGCGGCTTGTGTTGCTATTTAAAGCTGTTGCAAGAAGACTTTTAAATTTCATTTCGTAAGTATTTTAAAACATTTTTACTACCCTGAAATGGTGTCAGTGTGTCAAACATGGATTATGTAGTGGCTTTAACCCCACTATCCCCACAAGATGTTTAAAGTTAAGCCTCTGATTAAAATGTTTCATCATTAAAATTAATAACTACACAAACCTGGTCTTATCTCGACATTCTCTTTGAATAAATCATTATAAATCAATTGGAATTACAACTGCAACATGAGCATGAGCGAACATACAATAAAAATTGTGAATAAATTTAAAATATTTTCATGTTCTTTTTTTAATTTTTTTTCATTGGATTTATGCCAATACTTGTATAACAGAAAAAAAAATAAAAATTGAAAAGGTCAATAGTTTTTCTATTAACCTCATGTTTTCCTCACTAATGGCCAAAATACTTTAAAGCCGCCTATTTTTAATGCTGTCCAGGTCAAACATGAACTGTCAAAATGTTAACAGATTTTTTAGTGTTTTTCTGCTTTTTTTTATGCGCTCTATTGTAGAGAAGATCGATGGTCCAAACGATAAGTATTTAAACAAAAACAAAAATAATAATAATCTTATGGTAATAAATCGCATCATTCGTTTAAAAAAGATACAAAAAACACAAATCCCATTGTTTTTATGACTATGCGCACCGCAACAATATGCATTCACATTCCAGACTCAACTACAAGTTAACTCAGCTAGCCAGCCAGCCAACAATTGAGGCAAATGAGTACAACGAGTGTCTAACAATAAACACCAAATATGGCTTCAGGATGAACCCATTATCAACTAACGATGATCAGGAGACGACTACATAACGAAAACTCAGATCAACACATTTTTTGTTTGCCAAAAACAAAAAAGAAGGAAAAGGTAGAGATAATAAGATTTGATGCGCCTGAATTGAATTGAATAGCACACACAGTTAGTAATGGTTTGATTGTCGGTTTTATTTTTTTTTTTTGGGTTTTATACTTCCTTCTCCATTGACCAGACTCTGGTCATTCCAAAAGTAAAACAAAAAAAATTTTATAAACATAAATGGCAAGTGAAAAATCTCCAAAAATTATGCCATTACTGGGGAACAGAGATCAGCAATGAATAATTTTTCCGCTACTCATAAGCGCTCATGAAATTTTGAATATAAGTGAGTCAACAATATTGCAATTTAACTATGTCCTCTGAATCAGTCATACTCACTATAACGTTGATTTATAACTACAGGTATGCGTACAAAGTTGACATCAAACTCATACCATTCCAAATATGTTTGATTCATAAGCCTATTCAGAGCAGCAAGCAGAGCAAAGTCCACAACCTTCTAATAAGTATTTTAGCGTTCGTACCCGATTCATACTTATTTTGTGATTCGTATATATGTTGAGTTATGGAGAGTCGAAATCAACCGCAACATCATACGTGTTGTTAGGTATGAATATGATGAGTACTTCAAATATTGAATAGGAGTAGAGGAGGTTCCATGATATTAAAATAAGTATGAATGCGTATAAGTATCAGAGACTATGAGTATGATTTGATTCTATTCATCTTTTTGAATCCTCATTGCTGATCTCTGCTTCGAAGCTGAATAAAAATAGAACGAAAATATTTTTTCTCTACTTTGATATTAAAATTGTGAATGGTCACCTTAATATGAAATTATTGCCAAATTTAAAATTTTCCTTTTCGTTTCTTTTTTTTGTCTTGTTGATAACCGATTTGTAACTAATCTTTGACATTATTTTCATAGACAAGGCTTTGATTGGAAAATTATTATTTCGGTTTAAAGATGAAGTATTTATTGCCGTTAAGGTGGACATTAAATTGAAGATTTGTATCTTTGAAGTCAAGGAAACGCCATAAAAGAAAAATAACAGCAAAATAGACAAACAATTTTAACGCTTTGATGTTTCCACTTTTGTTTGAAATTTTATGAAAAGAAAAAAAAAATTTTTAAATAATTTCTAGTTATGTTCGACATTTGTATGCCTTATACGAATTGTTTATGCTGCCTAGACATTTGGAATCCTCTGCTGGGTTGCAAGTCATGTGCGAATTTGTGTCAATTTCTTTCTGTAGAACAGAGTGGCAAATTTTGAAATACTCGATGAAGGGGAAAGAGGATGAAAAGTGCAAGAGGAAGTTTAAAGTTTTTAAAGTTTTCTTCTTCATAAAATAATAATCGGCCTTCTGCTGGGTACTTCAACCTTCATACAGAACTTCAGAGCTCAAAGACCACTATTGGCTCTTCTGGTTTCTAAGAAGAATTGGAATGCAGTCAATAAGCGCTCTGTAGCCACAGAAACTTCGAACTGATGTTACAAAGTTATGTTAAATTGGCAGCCGCCTTCAAAAGTATAGCCCCTAAGGTACCATTGTAATACCAAGAGTATTCCGTTATTTTTATGAAGGTTTACTCAAGTCGCTGTAGTCCAGTAGGTAAAGTGTTGGCTTGTTAGACGTAAGGCCATAGTTCAGGCCCCAGGTCAGACATCAAAACGAAAATATGAAAAAATATTTCTTCGGCGGCTTCTTCTCAGCAGAAGGCGTGGATTTTATTCCAATCGCCTTTAGCTAGCCACATTCTGTCAGTAAATTCTGGGTGCCAAGTATACTTTGCCTCACACTCCTAACAGCCGGATAATGATAGAGATGTCTTGTGGTCTTTTCTTCTTCAATTGCAGCTTTAGAAGAAATCTTTATAAGGTATCTTCAGTCTCCGTTCGTTTGACCCAGAGGCCAGTGTCCTTCAACAAGGCTTCTAAGATAGAATCAGGATTAACGCAATTTTTTTCAAATGTTCTTATAGTACCAGATCTGTCTGCTCCATCTAAAACTGATTCTATTACCTGGTCTTCCTTGTGCAAATGAATGATGTTTGTGACAGATTATTAGGTTGCACCAAGTTCAGGACCATTAGGACCATTAACCATCAAATTTCTCTAGAGACAGATGCCATGATGGGACAGTCATAAATATGATGTAAACATGAAGTAGGGATCTATGGCTGCTTTACTGTTGAGAAATTTCTGTATATCACCGTACTCTATACTCCCATACTAGATTGCCAAAGCGGCACTCTTTGTAGCCATAATGTCATCTTAAATAGTAATACATTAATCGGCTAATGCAAAGGCTAATCGAAGAAGAAGAAGAAGAAGAAGAAGATTTCACATTCGATTTTCTCGAGTGATTTGTATACGTCAGTAAATACTGGGACATCGTTCTCTAGGAAGTATAAACATTATCATAATAGGATATATCCTGGATTTCCCTTGTAAAACTGGGACCGAAAACGTGTTCCTACCAGAGATCAGCAATGAAACGTTTTTGCGCTACTCAAAAGCACACATGAAATTTTGAGTAAAAGTGAGTCAACAATATTGAAATTTAACTATGTACTCTGATTCATTCATACTCACTACAACGATGATTTATAAGTATAGGTTGCAATGAGTATGCGTACAACATTGACATCAAACTCATACCATTCGAAATATGTTTGATTCATAAGCCCACTCATATAGATTCATAACTTTAGAAAAATACTTGTAATACTTATAAATGATTCGAGTCATTTCATCATTCGTCAAAATTTACAGTTTTAGTTGCTGTTGCGTTTACAAAAAAAAAAAGACACCTAAGCAAAAAAGAGACAGAGCATCAGGCAAAGCAAACACACAACCTTCTAGTGAGTATTTTAGTGTGCGTACGCGATTCATACTTATTTTGTGATTCGTGTGTATGTTGAGTTATGGAGAGCCGAAATCAACAACATCATACCTGTTGTTAAGTATGAAAGGGTGAAGTATGATGAGTACTTCAAACTTTAAGTATGAGTAGAAGTTTCATTATATTAAAATAAGTATGAATGCGTATAAGTATCAGAAAATATGAGTATGATTCGACTCTACTCATCTCTGGTACTAAATCAACTGCTTGGCCAACGTGTATAGTGGTAGTCAGTTAAGATTAGTAAACCAAGCAATTCTAACAGAACTTGGTGTTGATAAAATGTCTTCGTGATGTTATATAGTCATTGATGGATTTTTTCAACAATTGGGAATATAGCTAGTGCGCTTTCTAGGCCGTCGAGGAATAAATGTTGAGCGTTATTTCTGTGTCCAAGCTCTTTATCATAATTTGATGTTCTTAAATATTAGTTTTCAATTATATTTATGGTGCCTTCACTGGTATTTACTTCTTCTTTTATCACTTCGAATACAAAAACACTTTAATTAACTTTAACATCTGAATTCTTCGTTGACATCTGATGGCAAAAAATTTTATAGAAAATAAATTAAATGATCTTTAACCTCTTCTCACTATGCTGCAACTAACCTTTAAGCCAATATTGCTTTTTATCATTTCAAACAAACTCGTAGATAATTGCAAAATTACTCGTATATAATATTCCTTTGACTCTAATAGGAAAATAATATTTTTTTATTAATAAAATAAAAAAAAGAAATAAAACTCTTACTAATATTTTCCCAGATAAATAAAGTTGTAAATCTTATTGGCAATAATTTATAACATTTTTATGCGATCAACAATTTCTTACCTCACACATAGAGTTGGCAACACAACATAAAAAAAATCGATTTTTTTCACTGCATGTACTCGTAATCGTACTCGTACTCGTAAGTAAATTGTTTTGGTCAAAACACTTAACAATTATCATACATCTTAACGTATTCTGTCTCTCTCTCTCTCTCTCTTTCTTTTTTGTATTTTTTTCTTGAATTTTTTTGTTTGTTTCCTTTACGTGAATTGTAAAAAAAAACAGAATGAACAAAAAGATCGTTTATTTATGATTGTTAAACACTCATATTTTCAATGAATAATTCCTTTTTTTTATTTCGGTTTTTACCACTGCAACTCAATATTAATACGTTTTGCTAAACGTTGGAGGTCCAAACTAAACTGCATACTGGCAACAAAAGAACAGACAGACAGACAGCCGGACAGACGGACAGACATTGGCTAACTAACTGACTAACCGAGTCTTTAAATATGTATGTTTTTGATAAAGTTATGAACATTTAGCCAAATTGATTTTTATGCTTTGGTTTCTTGCCTTTTTTTGGCTCTTTGTGGGAGGGGGATTCAGTGCAATTGTCCCTTGGGGATATTTTTAAATTGTTTAAGTGTTGCAAAATATGCTGCCATAAAGACGGCATACAAGTCTGGTACATATTTGCCTTGCTTAAGATTCATTGAAATGTTGATGAAAATATTTGATAGTCAACGATTTGATATATTAGCTGGCAATTCGTATGATTTGTGCTAAAAGGGAAATACGGTTTTTATTTCATATTTTGGGAAGGGAATTGGGAGGGGTTTCAAGTACTGTTAGGAAGACGTACTGGAGATGTTCACTATTTGGTATAGGTTGGTAGGTAGAAGTGGCTGTCCCCTCGATGGAGTTATGAGCGGACACACTTATGCCGCACACAGGGCCCATTATAATACCACAAGCTTCCTCCGATGAAGCAACTCAGACTGCCAATATCCATGATCCATGAGTTCATCTAGGTCCTGCATGTAGTCGGCACCCAGGTGTCTCTTTCTCCGGGCATGTGCACAGTAGGTGAATAATAGTTTCATCCTCTTCCTAATCTCCACAGCTTCTGAACAAAACATTCGCGAGGTCTCCAAGACCAATACGCCTCGCATGCGTTCCTATAATACTATGCCCCGTAATAACCCCGATAACAACACTGAGCCTGCTTCTTTGGAGTTTAAGCAGAGTCGCCGTGCGCCACCTAATCAGCCCTTATCCGAAGCCGCCCACCTACTGTTGACAAGGTTCACGATTGCATTGTCAATTATAAGCCTGCAGGTATCCAAAGGGATCCCCAATGTAGAGAATTCATCAGAGAGTTCGATGGTCGTGCCCCATTTGGCCAAATCATCCACACTGCAATTGCCGGGAATATCTCTATGTCCCGGTACCCATGTGATACAAACATCACATCGGTTCGCCATCTCATTGAGACATCTGCGACAGTTGTACACCGTCTTGGAGTTTATTGCACTAGAATCCAATGCTTTGATGGCTATTTGGTATAATGAGGAAAGGTTTATTAATTCAAGATTTCTTGAATTTTCCTTGACTTATTTAAATTGCTTTTAACAGTCATTGATACCACACTCCCACATGATGGCTGCCTTCCAAAATGTTAGCTGCTTTCGGTTTGAACTAAGTATCGTGTTTCATAATGCCGCTGTACAAAATATATACAAAATATTCTATTTCAAAACGTCGTCAATGTGTATTTTTAACACAGTCAAAAAGCAATCAGCCATCGGATTTATAGTTGATGCATTGTTTGGTTAGTTTGCATAACTACATAGTTTACATACAGTAGTAGAACTGCATACAAACTTTGTATTGATACATTTGGGAAGGCAGCCGATTTTAGAAAAAAATGGGGAAAAACCGAATATCGTGCAAAAAACCATAAATTTTCCCACGCATTGGCCCTAATTTTTATTAGACTGTTCACCACACAACCAGTGTTGATTAAAACCGAGA
The DNA here is from genome assembly GCA_932273835.1 of Sarcophaga variegata. Lineage (NCBI taxonomy): Eukaryota > Metazoa > Arthropoda > Insecta > Diptera > Sarcophagidae > Sarcophaga > Sarcophaga variegata. The sequence continues at coordinate 110,021,560 of OW026362.1, read as the reverse complement.
TTTCCTTAACATCTTCATTTTATTTATGACTTAGAAGCCTTGTATAATATTCAGAACAGTACGCGTTGACCATGAATTCCGCATTCGATTTAAAAATAAGTTTTATAGGTTCCTTAACGACATCAGAGATCATCAATGAAACGTTTTCTCGCTACTCATAAGCAGTCATGAAATTTTGAATATAAGTGAGTCAACAATATTGAAATTTAACTATGTACTCTGATTCACTCATACTCAATACAACGTTGATTTATAAGTACAGGTTGCAATGAGTATGCGTACAACGTTGATATCAGACTCATACCATTCGAAATATATTTGATTCATAAGCCTGCATACTCATTTAGATTCATAACTGTAGAAAAATACTTAGAGGGACTCCAATCATTCATCAGAATTTACAGCCTTAGTTGTTGTTGCATTTACAACAAAAGAAGAAAGACAAGTAAGCAGAAAAGGCAGAACAGCAAACACACAAGCTTCTAGTGAGTATTTTAGTGTTCGTAAGCAAATCGAACTTTTTTTGTGCTTCGTGTATATGTTGAGTTATGGAGAGTCGAAAACAATAACATCATACGTGCTGTCCAGTATGAATATGATGAGTAGTTCAAACTTTGAATATGAGTAGAGGGCTTCCATGATATTAAAATAAGTATGAATGCGTATAAGTATGGTTCGATTCTACTCAACTTTTTGAATACTCATTACTGATCTCTTGTGTTGAGTTTAATCATTAGTGCAGTAGTGACAGCAGGCTACTCAAAGCTGTTCCAGACATGAGACAATTCGCCGAAGCTTAATGAGTATATAGTAGGTAGTGTGTTGGCTTATTAGACGTAAAGCCAGGGTTCGAGCCCCAGGCCAGACATCAAAAGAAGAATCCAAAGAGTATTTCTTCGGCAATTTCCTCTCAACAGATTTCTTACAAAAACTCTGAGAGTAAATAAAAATTGCCATGAAAAAGTTTCTCAAAAATCTGTCGTTCGGAGTCAAATTTAAACCGTAGGTCCCGCCACTCATGTATAAAATTAACACACACAACATGAGAGGTGTGTGAAGCTAGGCCGTAATCCTGACTGAAGGGTTGTAATGGTCAATTATGTATGCATGTGTATGTATGTTAATGAGTATCAGAAATTTTCCCAGAGCTTAGGATTGTCAACCTTAAATAATTAAAAAGAAAGGAATTAAATTGTATTTAATTTAATTTTATTTTATTTCTTTTAAATCTTGAAAAAATTTACATTTACATTCTTTCTGTACAACATTTTTCAAGTTCAATTTCATATAACATTTGCTGGTTTTTTTAATGGAAGCAATTTCAAATGCCATTTAATAAAAACGTCATATTAAAATTAAATTTTCAAGAAAAAAGAGAAAAAATTGTTTTGTTTTAAATTAATACCTACAAGACAATAATAATTAAATAATATTTCGAAAAAAAACCTGATATTGTCCGATTTAAATAAATTTATTGCATAAGAATCAGCACAATCAAACAAACAACCACACATTAAGTTAAGAGTATACTCGTACACCACAGCAAATAATGATAAAAAATAAAAAACTCAACTCAAGTCCATTTAATTGAAAATTGTTAAGAATTTATTTAAAAAATTAAAAGAAAAAAAAGCAGAAAAACAGAAAAAAATTTTAATAAAAACGAGTCAAATTGAATTTTACGATCGACGTGTGATAAATTATTTCATGTAATTTACATAAATGTTGATTATTTACCATGTAGTTGGTGTTCGTGTTGTTGTTGTAGTTGTTGCTGATCTTGAATGCATTAATTAAAGTCAAGTTGTGGGTTCGTTACACAAAATATACTACAGGAGAGTCACGGGAAATTGAAAATAAGTTTAAGAAATATTCAAACGAGAAGAGAAAAAAGTGCCCACCATCACTTTGATCAAATGAAGGACAGACAGTATAGTTCTGTATTGGAGAACATTCTATGGTAGATTAAAACGTGGTGCCTGACAATTGCAATTGTATGATTGCGGTAAAGCAATTGATTCGATCTCAATCAATCAGAGCAACAAATATTCATTGGATGCAATTCATTACTGACTGACTGACTGCTTTAGCCATAATCAAGACTATAAGATATGTATACTGACCACAAGATGATGATGATTTTTGCATACATGTTTAATTGTCGCTTATTACTCTGTACCCTACCATAAGCATTATGGATATACTTGTTAAGTAAACATTTTAAAGTGCACTTAAGTTGGCAAATGAAATCATAATAAAGTCAATATTCGGTTTATTGAGTAAAATATCTCAAGTGTTCAGACATAATAATATACACAGTTTAGCTGCTTATTCAATATTCATTTGACAGCTGGTAAATAAAACAGCTGGTTGTTTCAACAACATTATTTTTATTGTGTTTTTTTGTCGTTGTTGACATTTGAGTTGTCAAATATCAACAGAAAGTGTTCAGATAATTGTAATATGCGCACTAAATAGTGCTGCATTTTAAGTTTTACTCAATATTATAACAATTTGCGTATTTACTGCGCAATAATTAATTGAAACTATATGAAAAATTGAGCTCAATAATGGCGTCGTCTGATGACAATAGTTGCCACCATGAATTTGAATTAAACACTCGCGGGTGTGGGAATACAATTCTGTACAAAAATGCAAACGTTTTTTGAGTTAATATTTGCAACATTCATACAAATATTTGTTATAAATAAGGTGACATAATTGCTACCGAATATATTGCATTAGAAATGTAAAGAACGGCTTCCCAAACGAAATCAGTGGTACGATAAGGAGAGTCGCGAGGCAGCTGCAATGAAAAACGCTGCATATCGAGAAAACATTGCAGTCCTCCGCTATGCGAGCCATTGTCGAGAACTATAGAGAAAAGAAAAGGGAAGAGCGACGACTTTTCAGACGAAAGAAGGGGGAGCAGGAAAGGCGAGAGCGTGAGGGAGTCGAGATGTATACATGTAAGAATGACGCTCGGAAATTCTATCAAAATATTAAGCGTCTAACCGAAGGTTTTAAGCCCGGAGCGTCTACCAGCAAAGATGATAATGGAAAAATGGCAACAGATTTGCAGGGGGTGCTAAGGTTGTGAAGGAAACACTTCTCTACTCTGCTACGAGGCGGTGACGACATCAATACCACCTTTAGAGATGATATACCGAATCCAATCGATTATGACGGGTTGGAGTTTCCGCCGCTTAGCCATGATGAGGTCAAAGTCGCGATTATGCGTCTTAAAAGCTATAAAGCTGCAGGTCCTGATGGCCTCACTGCTGAATTGTTTATGACCGGAAGTAATGAATTAGTAGGGCGCATGCATTAGCTTATTTACAAAACATGGCCAGGGGAAAGTATTCCCCAAGATTGGAACATCAGTGTCCTATGTCCTGTCCTGAAAAAGGGAGAGCCTACCATATGCGCCAACTACAGGGCTATAAGCCTTCTCTCTATCGCATATAAGGTTCTTACGGTCGTATTGTGTGAATGACTGAAGTCACTCGTCAAAACACTGATTGGATCTTATCAGTGCGGCTTCAGACCTGGCAAGCCTAACATCAAGCAGATCTTCACACTACGTCAAATCCTGGAAAAGGCCCAGGAAAAACAAGTCGACATACACCCTCTTTCTGTGCACTATAAGGCAGTCTTTGATAGCCCCATAAGGGATCGTGTTTTAGCCGCAATGTCTGAGTTCGGTATACCTGCGAAGCTGATAAGGCTATGCAGAATGACGTTGAGCAATTCCTGCAGCTCCGTCAAGGTAGGAATGGACCTCTACGAACCTTTTGATACCATGCGAAGTTTTTTATATACATATGAGTGGTGGGACCTACAGTTTAAAGTCGACTCCGAACGACAGATTTTTGAGAAATTTTTCATGAGAATTTTAATTTACGCTCAGAGTTTTTGCCAGAAATCTGCTGAGAGGAAGTTGCTGAAGAAATACTTTTTCATATTTCGCTTTGTTGAAGATGTCTGACCTGGGGTTTGAACCGTGGCCTTACCTCTAATAAGCCAACTAGACTGTGGTGACTTTACGGAAATTTAGTTTTTATTGCAAATAGTGCTCAGAGTCAGACATAAGCAATGAGTATTCAAAAAGATGAATAGAATCGAATCATACTCATAATTTCTGATATTTATACGCACTCATACTTATTTTAATACCATGGAACCCCTCTGCTCATATTCAAACTTTGTAGTATTCATCGTATTCATACTTAACAACACGTATGATGTTGCTGTTAATTTCGAATCTCCATAACTCAACCTATACACGAAGCACAAAATAAGTATGATTAGCGTACGAACACTGAAATACTTACTAGAAGGTTGTGAGTTGGCTCTGCTTGCTGCTCTATCTGTTTTGCTACATAGGACGTCAATTGAGACAAGTACGGTTCCCGGAGATCGAATTGACCCATTGTACAACGACCTAGTTTCTCACGCCACTTATTTTGTGTGTGTTAATTTTATACATGAGTGGTGGGACCTACAGTTTAAAGTCGGCTCCGAACGACGGATTTTTGAGAAACTTGTTCATGGCAATTTTATTTACCCTCGGAGTTTTTGCCAGAAATCTGCTGAGAAGAAGTCGCCGAAGAAATACTTTTTGTATTTTATTTTGATGTCTGGCCTGGGGCTCGAAACTTGGCCAACACACTGCTACTAGACTACGGCGACTTCTTTTGCTACATTGTATGTGTCTTTTTTCTTTTCTAAGACTGTAAATTTTGATGAGTGATTCGAGTCACTTGTATCACTTATAAGTAGTTTTCTAAAGTTATGAATCTAAATGAGCAAGCTTATGAATCAAACATATTTCGAATGGTATGAGTTTGATGTGAACGTTGTACGCATACTCATTGCAACCTGTACTTATAAATCAACGTTGTGGTGAGTATGAATGTATCAGAATACATAGTTAAATTTCAATATTGTTGACTCACTTATATTCAAAATTTCATGAGTGCTTATGAGTAGCGAAAAAACGATCATTGCTCAAAGTGTAGCAAATTAATCAATAAACTAAAGAGACCTACTTTTCTTCGAAGATATAAACAATTTTCTTTAAGCATGTACAATTAAATTAGCGCAACACATAGAAAATGTTTTTGTTGCTGCTGCTGTTTTTGTTTCTATTTCTGTAATGATCAAATTGTCTACAATTGTGGACAATTCTCTCTTTACAGATGCAAACAATTCAATGCCAGATAACGATCAATCGTTAATATTGAGTGTGAAGATTGTGAAACATTTAAATCAACTTGAGCTTCGAAATCAGTCAGTCTATTCGAACCTAGACACTCCGAGACAGATTCAGATTCATTTCAATGACTCTTTAGTTGTTATTTTTGTAGCGATATTAGAAAAATAATTGAAATAAAACAGTGAAGCGAGAGGAACTTAATTGAAATCACAGAAAACTTTTGAAAACTGTAACTGGGTAGGGTGGGATATTTTTAATTTCCATACGATTTAAAAAAAAACTCTCCTACTACCACTACTAATGAGGGGTGCCAGTCGGGGTGCAGTACAATCAATACAAAGTGTGCTCGTGTAGAAACTAGAAAGAAAAAGCGTTTTTTGTTTTTGTATTCTCGCCAGTTCCAGTGCATTTCCGATTAAATCAATTGAGTTTTATTGTTATTTAAAATGTATTTTATTACTCATAGAAGTGATCACAGTTGATCGTTGTTACGTTGTTGAACGTTGTTGGCTTCATACTTATTATTGCGCTGTGGCTGCGGCTGCGGCTGCTTATAAATTTCAAATTCAAATTGATTTCATTATTCTTTATTGCCGAGCCGAGTTGATGTGGTTTTTCGCTGCTTGCTCTCCAACTTCCATCTGAAAACTTATGGAGATAAATACACACACCAACCAACATCTACAATTCAAATGTCATTTTAATTTACAAATTTTATTATTTTTGTTGTTATTGTTTTTGCTTTTATTTCTTTCCATTCCAATATCTGACCAAAACAATAATAATGATTCGCTTTTAAATGCGGCCCTTAACGTTGGTTGGAAAGTGGGTGCAGCTAATTAAATTAATTATTGAAGAATTATTAGATTTCAATTCGATACGTATCATACGATATATTCAGTATAAACGTTCTTGATATTTTTCTAAAAAGGTATGTCGTCGTCATATTTCAAGGGCATTAAGAAATAAAAATAACAACAAATTTTAAAATGTTATTTTTCGACTTGATGTGGCAATTAAAATGTTTATTTAATATTTAACAAATAAATTGTAGAAAATGTTTACAATTTTGTTTTTTTTTTCAGAAATTATTTTTTTATTTCCTTGGGGCACACACGTCTTACACCAGAATACTTTGGCTTACAAATAATTTCAAATCTAATTTGGATAAGAATTTTTTGGTATAGCCTTGAGTCTTTTTTAATGCCTTTGTTTATAATAAAGGGTCCGCCAAATAACTTTTTTTTTTTTTGAAAATGCTTTGAAAAAAAACTACTGAATATTTTCTCAAATTTCTTTTTTTTATTTGAAAGTACAATCCTTCCGATTAATAATGGAAAATAATTTCATTCAAATGGCTGCCTCGGCTGGCCATGTAGTAGCCTACACCAGAAATTGCCGATTTTGGCAAAAAAATTATCTTTTCAGATGAAGTTAATTTTGATCTTGACGGGTATGTAAACAAGAAAAATTGTCGCAATTGGGGCACACAAAATCCGCACGCATACATTGAAAAGCCGACGCACCCAAAACGAGCGGATTTTGGTCCAGAGGCATAATTGGGCCATTTTTCTTCGAAAATGAGCAAGGAGTGGCCGTTACAGTCAATGGCGAACGTTATCGGGCCATGTTGAACGAATTTTTGTTAACAAAAATTGAAGAGGAGGATATTAGCAACATTTGGTTTCAACAGGACGGCGCTACGTGCCACACAGCCGAAGCTACACTCGATGTTTTGCGCCCTGTTTTTGAAGATCGCATTATCAGCCGCAGAGCTGATGTCGTTTAGCCACCTCGGAGCTAAGATTCGACACCGTTGAACTATTATTTGTGGGGTGCCGTCAAAGATAAGTGTTACGCCGACAAGCCAGAGACAATTGACGCTTTAAAGGACAATATTCGTGAAGCCATTGGTGAAATACAGCTGCACACAATCGATAATGTGCTTAAAAATTGGACCGATCGTGTAGGCTACTGCATGGCCAACCGAGGCAGTCATTTGAATGAAATTATTTTCCATTATTAACCGGAAGAATTGTACTTTCAAATAAAAAATAAATTTGAGAAAATATTCAGTAGTTTTTTTTAAAGCATTTAAAAAAAAAGTTATTTGGCGGACCCTTTACAAGGACAACAAGTAAGATAAACCATTTCGGACGAACATTTATTTGCACAAAAAAAAAACTCTCAATTAATCATGTAGTCGCCTTAGGGCGATTACTACAACTTGTCGTTAAAGTTGACTTTAGTTAAAGGCAACTTTAGCTAAAGTGAACTTTAAAGTCACCTTTAATTTCTTTTCGTTATTACAACCTACAGATAAAATAAACTTAAATTTTTCAAAAATATTGCAATTCCGGAGCAAGTTTTTTTTTTTTAATGCAGAGAGGTTCTCCTCTTTTTATTGTATTTGCCTAGTTTGTTTATATTTGAAGTTGCCATATTGCAAATAATATATAATATCGCAAGTTCAGGCATAAACTTAACTTTAAAGTTATCGGTAGTATGATCTTCGTTCTATCGCTTAACACTCACTGCTACCTTATTGTCCTCATATAACAATGAAAAATAAATTATCTGCCCGTTAAAATTCTCCCCTTATTTAAAGGCAAGTTGTAATAATGGCCCTTAGTCTAGTAGATATTGTTTTAGCTTATTTGACGTGAGACTACGGTTCAAACTCCAGTCCAGACTTCTCGAACGAAACAAAATATGAAAAAAATATTTCTTCCGCGACTTTCTCTCAGCAGATTTCTGGCTAAAACTCTGACAATAAACAAAATTGCCATGAAAAGTTTCTCAAAAATCTGTCGTTCGTAATTCACTTTAAACTGTAGATCTCGCCACTCATGGATCAAATTAACACACACAACATGGGTGGTGTGAGAAATTAGATTGTAATCCTGATTAAAGGGTTACAGTGACCAATTAAGTAAGGAATCAATTTTTTCAATCACTTTCATAAAAACTGATGTTTGATTGAAAACGTTGATCTTTACAGAATCAGAAGAACGACAGATTTTTTGAGAAACTTTTTCATGGCAATTGTATTTGCTCACAGAGTTTTTGCCAGAAATCTGCTGAGAAGAAATATTTTTCATATTTTCATTTTGATGTCTAACCTGGGGTTTTAACCGTGACCTACTAGACTACGTCGACTACACGCTGACAAATCATTTCCACATATTTGAAGGCGCCTGATAACATCATGTGGTTTCTTCATGGGTCCCATCAGCGTTCTACGTCTCGCAACCATAAATTTGCCTGTGGTCTTAACCTTGGCCTTACGTCTAATAACAATACGTACTAGACTATGGCGGCTTCGAGAGAACCAAAGGAAATATGTTCCTTTACAATGTCGAAGTATCGATTTTCTTTCATTTACGGCCAGATCTATGACTTTACACTATTGTTCGACAGCACTGAAGTCGTTGTATAGCACTGAAGATCTTGTTTGGTGCGCCCAATGATGTAAATTTCGTTGACGTATGCAAGCGTATTTGAAAAAAAATGGTAATAAACTGTAAGCTTCAAAATCATTGTAAATTTCAAAACCATTATCAGCGGCAGTAGGTGTATACATTGCTAAGGCTTAGATTTTTAAGTACAAATTACTTTGAACGAAAGAATTTAAAAATTCCGTCTAAACTTCCTTTCATTAATGTGGTGAGCAGTATTAAAAAACTAAAGTATTGCAGCCTAAAATGTTATGAACTTCGAGATTATGTAATACGATTTGAAGATTCCATTAAAGAACAAAAATAAAAAAGTAAACCATTAGGTGCGTTCCAAAGATGAGTTTAAACTGTAAACACTGGCACCTGCTTTCAGCATCTTGAGCAATATCTTAGCAATTATCGAATTAAACGATAAAAAATGGGCACTTTTTTCTCGATTTTCCACATTAAATGTAAGTATGTTGGCATGTGTATTTTAATCGATTGAAGCAAAAGTTCGCACATTATTGCTGCACAGTCTAGTCAGCCAACGAATTTATGATTTTTATACGCCTTTTGCAGACTGGTATTAAATCTGAAATTTGCATGGCTTTAAGCAAAAATAATACGAATAAAAAACAAAAAAAAAAAAAGAATTAAATAAACAAATGAAAAAACAAAAGGAGTCTTCGATTATGATGAAACATTAATTGTTTTTTGTTTATTGTTTTTGTTTTTGTTTTAAACTAACTGACTGACTGACTGTGTTTGTTTATCAATGATTGTCGTAAAATGCTGCCAACACCAACTACTGCCACCTACTGTTACCTCCGGCAAATGCATGCACCAAAGCATACTACACTAGGCACTGGAATGTAATCATTAGTCGTGTCTTTTAATTTTTTTAATTTTTAATGATTAAACTTGTTGCTTGCTGTAGCTGCTTTTAATATTCTTCTCTGCTCAGCTCAATGTGACACCATTACCTACATTTTCTTTGGCTTGCGCAAAAAAAAAAACACAACCCAACAGGCGTTTACTTTAGATTCGTTACAATTTGGCTAAGGCTAAACCTTAACACTACAACAACAACATCAAGAAGTAAAAAGATTAAAAACAATATTTTTTCTTTTGAAAGCTAAAATTACAAATTTTCCCACGACAAAAATTCGTACGTAAACTACAACAGAGAGACACAGAGAGCGCGTTGAATTTGGAGGTAATTTTTCTGTGACGTTATAAGGTAATCACCTTTACAATAATAGTTGTTGTTGTTGTTGTTATTATTTTTTTAAATATATTTTCTGACTTCTCCTTTGCAGAACATTAGATTAAGCCAAATGCTCCTTTAAACCACTAAACAGCAGCTGGTCTAACAATACAGCCTGGTTGCGATAGTGGCGCTGTAGTTGTTGTTCAGTTTTTTTTTTGTTTGTTTGTGAAAAAATGCTAAGAAACCAAAAACGTTACGTTACTTCATACTTTATTGTACACAGAGATTGCACTTAGAGGATGGTCCAGCTCATGAATATTGATTTAATTGAAAGACTGTGTACACATAGTTCACCCCAAAAAAAACAAACAAACAAAAAAACAATTGATTTCTACCTCTACAGGTAGTTGTTATTAAGCACGTCAAACGTCAATAATAACTCCCACTAGTTACAGCATTAACATGGAGAAACTCCAATTAAAAAAAAAACTGGAAGGAAAAATATGATTTACACGAAAGTCCTGGTATGAGATCCAGGCAGGACCCATACCACCATGAATTATACGTAGATAGAGTTTAACAATCAATCGATTAAAAAATACATGCCAACATATTTACATTTAATGTGGATAATCGAAAAAAAGTGCCCATTTTTTATCGTTTAATTCGATAATTGCAAGATATTGATGCTGAAAGCAGGTGCCAGGTTTTACTTTTTTTATTTTTTCCTTAATGGAATCTTCAAATCGTATTACACAATCTCAAAGTTCATAACATTTTAGTCAGCAATACTTAAGTTTTTTTTAATACTGCTCACCACATTAATGAAAGGACGTTTACATGGAATATTCAAATTTTTTCGCCCAAAGTAATTTGTACTTAAAAATCCAAGCTTTAGCAAGGTATACACCTACTGCCGCTGATAATGGTTATGGAATTGACAATGATTTTAAAGCTAGCAGTTCATTTGGCGGTTTTTAATCGCAATGGCACTATTTTTTTTAAATATGCTTGCATTCGTCAACGATATTGATATCATTGGACGTACCAAACAAGATCTTCAGTGCTATACAATGACTTCAGTGCTATCGTACAATAGTGTACCGTGATAGATCTGGCCGTAAATGAGAGAAAATCAATACTTCGACGTTGTAAAGAAATTTATTTCCTTGGCTCTCTCGAAGCCGCCAAAGTCTAGTACGTATTGTGTTGGCTTATTAAGCGTGAGGCAACAATTCAAACCCCAGGTCGGACATCTCCAACAAAACGAAATATGAAGACATAGTTCCGTGGCGACATCCTCTCAGTAGATTTCTGGCAAAAACTCTGAGCGCAAAATAAAATTTCCATGAAGAGTTCTTCAAAAACGGTCGTTCGGAGTGGACTTTAAACTGTAGATCCCGCCACTCATGTATAAGCGATGTGAGAAGTTAGGCCTTAATCCTATCTAAAGGGTTGCACTGACAAATTATGTATGTAACTATGTTTGTATGTAGAGTTTGATAGTCAATATTAGTTCCTGAATTAAAGAGAGACAAGCCTATCTTCATATGACAGCAGCATTCTTTGGATCATCCTTTCAATAACAAAACCCGATGTACACACGTTGTCGTAGTCTAGTGGGCAGTGTGTTAGCTTATTAGGCGTAAGGCCAGGTCAGACATTAAAACGAAAATATGAAAAATATTAATACTGCGACTTTCTTTCAGCAAAATTTCTGGCAAAAACTCTGAGCGCAAAATAAAATTTCCATGAAGAGTTCTTCAAAAACGGTCGTTCGGAGTGGACTTTAAACTGGAGATCCCGCCACTCATGTATAAGCGATGTGAGAAGTTAGGCCTTAATCCTATCTAAAGGGTTGCACTGACAAATTATGTATGTAATTATGTTTGTATGTAGAGTTTGATAGTCAATATTAGTTCCTGAATTAAAGAGAGACAAGCCTATCTTCATATGACAGCAGCATTCTTTGGATCATCCTTTCAATAACAAAACCCGATGTACACACGTTGTCGTAGTCTAGTGGGCAGTGTGTTAGCTTATTAGGCGTAAGGCCAGGTCAGACATTAAAACGAAAATATGAAAAATATTAATACTGCGACTTTCTTTCAGCAAAATTTCTGGCAAAAACTCTGAGCGCAAAATAAAATTTCCATGAAGAAGTTTCTTAAAAACCTGTAATTCGAAGTGGACTTTAAACTGTAGGTCCCGCCACTCATGTATAAAATTAACACACACAACATATGTTGTGTAAGAAGCTAGGTCAAAATCCTGACTAAAGGCTTGTAATTCTGTATGTATGTATCAAAGATCAGCAATGAGTATTCAAAAAGATGTGTAGAATCGAATCATACTCATAATTTCTGATACTTATAGGCATTCATACTTATTTTAATATCACGGAACGTCTACTCATATTCAAAGTTTGAAGTACTCATCATATTCATACTTAACAGCACGTATGATGTTGCTGTTGAGTTTGACTCTCCATAACTCAACATATATGCTAAGCAGCAAATAAGTATGAATCGCTTACGAACACTAAAATACTTACTAGAAGGTTGTGTGTTTGCTCTGATTGCTGCTTTGCATTTTTTGCTTATGTGTCTTTTTTCTTTTGTTGTAAATGCAACAACAGCTAAGACTGTATATTTTGATGAATGATTGCAGTCACTCGATACTTATTTATAAATATTATAAGCATTTTTCTAAAGTTATGAATCCAAATGAGTAGGATTATGAATCAAACATATTTGGAATGGTATGAGTTTGATGTCAACGTTGTACGCATACTCATTGCAATCTGTGCTTATAAATCAACTTTGTAGTGAGAGTAGTTGTTGACTCACTTACATTCAAATTTTCATGAGGGCTTATGAGTGGCGAAAAAACGTTCCGTTGCTGACCTCTGATATATATGTGATGTACACACGTTCAAAACAGTTCCACTAGCGTGATGCAACTTCAATTTTTTCCACCATATTTTCCGAGGGTGTACTTTAAGCATCTTCAATATGTAGATTCCGCAATGGAGTGTCTTGTCTACGCCTGTTTGTCTGGCAACAGCAATAGCAGCAATAGACGCCAATATTTACCAGGTAGTCACGACAAAACATAGAAAACTTAAAACGTAAAACCAACATTCAAACACTTATTCACTTACAGTTTCAGGTGTTTGTTTCTGTTTGCCGTCGTACTAAAGAGAACAAGGAACGGAAAACAACAACGAAAATAAAAATAAATTAAAAAAAAAATTGCAAAAAATGAGAACATCAATCGATGCTTAATCTACTACGTGTGCTTAAATTCAGCTTTAAGTGTGGCAATAACTTTGCCTGCCCTCCATTATTACTTAATTTTTTTTTGCCAACGATTTTTCTCAATTAAGGCCTGAAGGCTGTTGCTGTTGCTGCTGCTTCTTCTGACTATTCATTTGTGTATCTGCTTCATTCACTTCATTCACTAGATTCGCAATTGGGGGGCACACCATAAATACTGATTACAAGAGCCAGCCACTAAAAAAATAATGATGCTGACAAAAATAAAAAAAAACATTTTTTTTAATTGCATTTTCTAAGGTCAAATGTTAATTTCAAATCTAACGGTGGTTTTGTAACATTATCAAATTAATTCATGCGACTACATAATGCCGCTGTTTCCTTAACTTGCTGTTAATAATGTTAGAATGAACGGTTTTACCCATATCCTGTATGTACTCGTATATGATTTTAACTGTTAGGCTTCAATGTTATTAAATGTAGAAAACGATGGGGATGTTTACAACCACAATACAACATCCGTGGTGAATTTCTCAATAAGGGTTGTTGAATCAGCACAAGAGGGTAGAAATTTAAGTGAATACAAAGAAATCCCTATAGATGGCAGCAACAGCTGAACTACATTTACAACAAATTGAAATTCAAATTCATATGGTATGATGCAAAGAAAGGAAAGAAAGCAAGCAAGAGTTTCAGCAATGAATCGTTTTTTCGCACTCATAAGCACTCATGAAATTTTGAATTTAGGTGAGTCAACAATATTGAAATTTAACTCCTCGGATTCATTCATACTCACTACAACGTTGATTTATAAGTACAGGTGGCAATGAGTATGCGTACGACGTTGCCATCAAACTCATACCATTCGAAATATGTTTGATTCATAAGCCTACTGATTTAGATTCATACATACATACATAATTGATCATTACAACCCTTCAGGATTACAACCTAGCTTCTCACACCGCTTATGTTGTGTGTGTTAATTTTATACATGAGTGGTGGAACCTACAGTTTAAAGTCGAGTCGGAAAGACAGATTTGTGAGAAACTTTTCATGGCAATTTTATGTTCTCTCAGAAATTTGTTGAGAGGAAATTGCCAAAGAAATATTTTTTTGTATTTCATCTTATTGGAGAAGTCTGACGGAGGACTTGAACCGAGGCCTCACGTCAAATAAACCAACACACTACCTACCAGACTACGGCGAAGGTTCAGTACATCATTTAAGATGAAGTAAATCATTGTTAGTTCCAAAATTGTTTACTGGATTGATTCGGTTGCCAAACTATTTTTAAATATCAAGACATTGGTGTCAAATTCAACCTAATCAGAAAGCTTATCTACAAAACATATTAATTTCTTTTTAGTACGGACTATACAGTGAGCGTTAAGTGAAACTGTACTGTATAGATAAAATTCTAACAACCACTGAACTCAAATTTTACCACTTAAGGAGAGTGCCCGAAAAAAATTCCCAATATTTTGAAATATTTTGTAATTTTTTTTTGTTTCAATTTTAAAAACTGGCAACGAAACAATTTTAAAATAAAAATAACGGTAATTTATTAATGTATATATTTCTTTAAAGTACAGTTTCTTTTTGAGCTCACTAAATATCTTAATTCGTTAAATGATTTGGTTGACTCCCTCAATGTCGCACTACAACAGATAGATTTAAGCCTCTCTGTCTTTCGTGACAACTTGGGTTTCATTAGAAAGTGGTATGTGTAATGTCAACTGGTTCCTTAACCAGTAAGAATTCTGAGCTCGATATGCTTACATCTTACACCAGACGTTCATTACAAATCACCTTAGGCTGTCAGATATTATATTTATATACGCATCGATTTCTGCTTGCTTTTGCCAGCAACTATGTTTCACATCCGTATAATAAGGTTGTCTCTCTTGTTAATATCTTCAAGCATGTCCCAGTGCTTGTCACACTTTCAACCACAACACTGCCGACAAACAGAGTTGAACAGTTGTTCGAATTAGTTGTCATATATTTTGTCTTCCTGATGTTAATTTTAATGCATATTTAATAAGTTTCCTTCCTGCTTACTTACAGCAAGGACGACATTGTCTACATTAGTAATTTCCGATTGAAACTCCAGTTTTACAGGCCCAGATCTACTTCAGCAATGAATAGGATAGGCGATAGAGCATCTACAGAACTTTACAGAAATCAGATAAAGAGTCAGATCCAGAATTTCAAATTGAATCGAGCTTATGTGATTGTTGCGCTGTAGGTTAGGAATGGAAGGAATATTGATGTTATTTTCTCTGTGTTTCTATATTTCTTTGAAGTTCACCACGGGGAATACTGTCATGGACATTATTAAGCACTGATGCAGCAGCCTTGAGAGTATTTGAGAGAAAAGTTCTACCTAAGGCGTTCGGTCCAGTGCGAGTTGGCGATGATTTCTGCATCCTATCCAACAGTTAACTGTATGAGCTCCTCAGCGACACAGACGTTGTGCCGCCTATTAACATCTAGCGGCTGTGCTGGTTTGGCCATGTCGTTCGAATGGGGGAGGAGCTTCGGCGAGAATTTGCGAAAATTAGCGAAGAGGGCGACCTTGTTTGCATTGGAAGGACCAAATCGAGGAAACCATGTCATCGATTGGTGTGACCAACTGGCGTTGGTGCGCAAGAAGCAGAGTTGCCTGGAGGAATGTGTTAAGGCAGACCGAAATCCGCTAATCAGTTTGTTAATGGCCAGTGAAGTAAGTTAGTAGTTTTGCAGTACGGTTGTGAAAGATTACGTTGATAGTTCTTCCAAAATTTTGCTTTCAAACCGCGAACTGTTCGATTTATTCGGTTACACTTTACGGTTGCCATCAAAGATAAGAAATTTAACATGGCCCTTAGATGTGCTTATATCTCTAATTGCACCAAAAAGGTATTTATTGCCTCATTTATTTGCTATAAATTCTACGGCATTTACGAAATTGTGCAGAAAATTAAGTTTCTTTCTTTTTAGAAAGACTCAGTATATATTTGGTATTTTGTTTTAAAATGTTGATACTTTTCATTGAAATAATTTTCTCCAAATTACTACTGCCATCCGTAGAGGAACAATTTTTGGCACATGTGTGCTAGAAACGTTAATTTTTTGTGTCATAGTGAAGCATAATCGTAGTTCATTTCAATCATATTCATACTTCGACTGTCTAGCGCTTATCGATCTTATCTTGTGACATTAAAAAATTAAGTCCTTCAAATACTAACAAATGTTTATTAACCCTTAACTGTACAACATTTCTTTTTATTTGTCATTGTATTATTGATACAAATACAAAAAAGTTCCTTTAATTCTTCGAAAACAACAATTAGAATTTAGATCTTCTATACGTGGGCCTATGTCCAAATCTCTAATTATACATACATACATACATACATCATTGGTCATTACAATCCTTCAGTCAGCATTACGACTAGTTTCTCACACCACTTATACTGTGTGTGTTAATTTTACACATGAGTGGTGGGACCTACCACGACAGATTTTTGAGAAACTTTTTCATGGCAATTTTATTTATTTTGAAGAGCTTTTGCCAGAAATCTGCGGAGAGGCAGTCGCCGAAGAAATACTTTTTGTATTTTGTTTCGATGTCTGGCCTGGGGCTCAAACCCTGGCTTTACGTCTAATAAGCCAACACACTACCTACTAGACTATGGCGACTTCTTCTCTAAGTATATGTATGTAGAATTAAGGAGTGCGCCCGAATAAATCTGGTAGAACTCTTTTTACTTTAAAAGCTAAAATTTAAAGAAAGTGTAGTCGCTGTAGTCTAGTAGGTAGTGTGCTGGCTTATTAGACATGAGGCGTCAGTACAAACCCCATGAAATTGCCATGAAAAGTTTCTCAAAAATTTGTGGTTGGGAGCCGACTTTAAACTGTAGGTCCCGCCACATGTATAAAATTAATGCACACAACATAAGCGATGTGACCAACTGGCGAAGGCGCGCAAGAAGCAGAGGCGCCTGGAAGGATGCGTTAAGGCAGGCCGAAATCCGTTAATCTGATTGCTATTTAAGTCAGTAAAAAAGTGGTGTAAGAAGCTAAGTCATCATCCTGACTGATGGGTTGTAATGAACAATTATGCATGTATCAGAGATCAGCAATGAATATTCAAAAAGGTGAGTAGAATCGAATCATACTCATAATATCTGATACTTATACGCATTCATACTTATTTTAATATCATGGAAGCCCTCTACTCATATTCAAAGTTTGAAGTACTCATCATATTCATACACGTATGATGTTGTTATTGATTTCGTCTCTCCATAACTTAACATATACAAGAAGCACAAACTAAGTATGAATCGCGTACGATCACTAAAATACTCACTAGAAGGTTACGGGTTTGCTCTGCTTGCTGCTCTGCCTAGTTTGCTTATTTGTCTTTTTGTAAATGCAACAACAACAAAAACTGTAAATATTGACGAATGATTAGAAACACTCGATACTCATTTATAAGTATTATAAGTATTTTTCTAAAGTTATGAATCTGAATGAGTAGGCTTATGAATCAAACATATTTCGAATGGTATGAGTTTGATGTCAACGTTGTATGCATACTCATTGCAACATGTACTTACAAATCAACGTTGTAGTGAGTATGAATGAATCAGAGTACATAGTTAATTTTCAATATTGTTGACTCATTTATATTCAAAATTTCATGAAGGCTTATGAGTAGCAAAAAACGATTCATTGCTGATCTTTGGTATTTATGTATGTGAATGTTTGGTTCCTTTTGGTGATTAAAACCCATACTATAGTACGTCATAAGGGTTAATTTTTTATTTGTTATTACTTTACGCTTCAACGGCAACATAAAATTAAAAACCCAATCAATAAACAAATAAAATTTGAGGTGAAAAGTGGTTCCAGCAACGTATTAACGTATGATTAAAAGGATTTTATTATTATTGGTGGCATTACATTTGAACGGCAAGTCGTGGTGTTTGGCTGAAAATTATTTAATTAAAGTAATTAGAGACTTAAATGAGAGTCTAAATATACAATGGAATCTAATTATAACAGGACCTTCTAGTGATATAAAGAAAATTGAAGAATTGCTTAGGACTGCAGACAAATCAATGGTAATATTAACGGGTAATGAAGCTGGACACAAAGCAACAGAGGCTGAAGAGAGCTCGGCCTTACATGCCAGATTTGGTTACAATGTGATGACAATAGTTTATTGGAATCTAAAGTATGACAAGGAAAACTTGTTAAGGATTTTTGACTTGTTAAGGGAGACATTAAAATTTATGCATTTTACTCCTTTATTGTGGATATTGGAAAATGGCAGTGATATTATGGAGAGAGATTTGTTCAATATTTCGCAATTGGCATTTAAAAATGGTTTTATTAAAGTCTTGTATTCTATTAATAAAGATTTGTACACATACAAGCCTTTGCCGTTTATGCAGATGCAAAAATTATCGTCATTAAACGATTTTTATGCCCGGAGGGACATAACAAATTTCCATGAATATCCTGTAACATTTCCGATAATTTATAGTCCGCCACGTTGTTATCGTTATCGGAATTCTGCTGGTAATTGGGTTGTTGCTGGTTACTTCTGTCAAATTCTAAGGCTTTTCCTGCAACACTACAACTTTAAATTCGTGGCATATCCTCATGATTACAATAACGAAGACAGGGATGATTTACTAGAGCTTTTGTCAACCCAAAAAGTCGATGTATTGCCATTGAAAATCTACAGGAAACGCACTTCGGCCGCCTCGGATGTATTGTGGAATTTAAGGATAATCGTGGCAGTACCAAATGCCAAACCAATACAGGAATATAAATATTTTGAAAGGCCTTTTAACAATACAGTTTGGCTGTTGCATATGGCCATGATTGCCGTAATAACCTTAACCGTGGGATTTATAAGATATTGTAAGACTAGGCAAGTGGATCTCTCCAAAACATTTCTTTATGTGCTCGCCATGGTTATGTACCAAAGTCATGGGCATATAAAGAAAAGCCCATGTCTAGCAAAGTTTTTACATTTGGTGCTTATTGCCTATGGCTTTATAATGGTTCAAATGTATTTGTGTAAATTATCCAGCCTCTTGGCCTTAACCATTTATGAACCACAACTGGAAACTTTGGCTGATATTAACTCAACGGATTTGAAAACGTTTGGTTTCGTTGAAGATATTCAACATTTTTTACGTTATTCGAATGCTTCACCTGTTATTCTAGAACGCACGATCTTGGTTGATGGTGCCGAAATGGATAATGTACGTCGCCGGCTTAATACCTCATATTTTCATATGGGCTTTGAAGATAAATTTGACTTCTTTATGGCTCAACAAAAACGTTTAAAAGTGCCTTTGCTGCGTAAAGTTTATGCTGTCCTCGTAGTGGATCCAATATTTTTTGCAATGCGCCATAATTTGCCGTATATTCAGCTATTCAATCGATATTTAAAATATATTGCCGCCTCTGGTTTGCTGAATAAAATCATGAACGAACTCGAACGTGAAGGTATATTGAGTGGAGAAATTCGATACTTTGAAGACAGCCCCAGCAATAGTGAATTACTCTTGACGTTGGCATATTTTCAATCACCTTTAATTTTATATTTCATAGGCATCAGCTTGTCAGTGTGTGTATTTATTGCAGAAATTTTATATTTTAAAATGAAATTATATAGACAGGGTAACCTAGTCTTGTCTAGGGCGTAGTGTCTTAGTTTAATAATGTAACAGCCAAGGCTCCTAGCTATTCAGTTAGTAATGATTAGAATATAATTTTTAATTGTATTGTAGTAAATACAGTGAGCATCAAAAAAAATTGTACTGTATGGATAAAATTCTAACAATCACCAAACTTAACTTATACTACTTAAGGACAGTGCCTGAAAAAATTTCACAATATTTCGAATATTTGAAAACATTTTTTTGTTTCAATTTTAAAAACTCACAAAACACACAATTTTCCAATAGAAATAACGGTAATTTGTTAATATATACATACATTCATACATAATTGGTCATTACAACCCTTCAGTCAGGATGACGACCTAGCTTCTCACACTACTTATGTTGTGTGTGTTAATTTTATACATGAGTGCTACGGGAGTTACAGTTTAAAGTTGACTCTGAACGACAGATTTTTGAGAAACTTTTCATGGTAATTTTATTTTTACTCTCGGAGTTTTAGCCAGAAATCTGCTGAGTGAAAGTCGCCGAAGAAATACTTTTTTCATATTTTCGGTTTGAACCGCGGCCTTACGTCTAATAAGCCAACACACTACCTATTAAACTACGGCGGCAGTTTCTTTTGATGCTCACTGTAAATAAATTATGAAGACAATAAAGGTATAAAAATAAATCTAATCTGGTTTCAGTTAGCAAGCTATTGTACTCAAATACAGGTCAGTATTAAATAGTGTTACTTTTTTACCTTTTAAAAACGTTTAAACTATGACCTCGTAGATTGCAAATAAAATAGAAATAAACTTGTGTTTAGTTTTAATTAAAATTCTTTATTATTCGCACAATTCTCTGTGCCACTGTTCACAACTTGATGTAAACAACAACAATTGCTTTTCTTTGTTATTCCTCTGCTTACAACCTTTGCATAAACAATAACAGTTACTAGACAATTATTCGACAGATCTTCTTCAAACCACAATTACTCTCTTCAAACACACAGCGCCTTCAGACAAGACTGACTGAACTTCACTAACTCTATCGCCTGCTTGCCTTGCCTTTTACATGGCATGAATTCACTTTCCCGAAATATCTCTAAATGTAAAAGCCGTTGCTAACATTCATTCTCGTAGGATAATTTTGTTTACTTGTTTACCATTTTTTTATGCTGCTCTTTGTTGTTATATTAAGCAGTGGGATAATTTGTAAGCAAGTTTGTTTACTGCATTGTTTTGTTTTTGTAGCTTTTGTTTATAATTTTAATGTTAAACGATGTAAAAGCAAACCCCCACTAACTAGATTTTTCATTTAAATAACAATAGTTCGTAGCAAAATGCTTGCACAACCTGTTGTATCTGCCACGATACTTTAAAATTTTATAAAAACCACACTTTTATGTTCAAATTTCTTAGGCGTTTATTTAATTTTTTTTTTAATTTCTTTTCAAATATATTTCAACTAAAAATGCAATAAAAGCACAAATTAAACCCACAAACCATAACACAAAGGCACTAAGAAAATAGTCCAGACCCAAGGATGTTGCTTCATTCGAATCGATAAAAAACTTTAAATCACCTCCGAGAACACCTTGCCATTTCGCATCACTTAAAAATTTACCATACAGGCCATTTTCGCGTATATACAGCAAATAACGATTAAAGTGAGGCAAAAACGGTGAACGATGTGGCATGGGAATAAAGAACGGACGATAGCGAAGAGGTTGCGATAAAGCAGTGGCAAATGGTCGAGCCAAATATGTTTGTTGAAATAATAAATACTCGACTAAATCATCCAGGCCTGTGTAAAAATAAGCTGACATGTTAAGATCGTAGCGTAATTTCTCAAAGGCTTGCCAGTCATCAGTGTCTAGTATCACCATGCGTTCTTTAATATAATACGGTATTGTCTCTTGCCTTAAGGTTTCATTTATGTCGGCAACAGTTTCGAGTATCATTGTACTGGTTTTCGTCAGATCATCGAGAGTTTTCAATTCAGGCTCATAGATTTTAACGGTAAGCACGCTGGACAGATTACATGCATGAAAATTGGTGAGCAGAAATCCCGTAACTAAAGCCATAAACTGTAGTATGAAGACTAGGAATGTATGCTGTTTGATGAAAGTGCTTGACATGTTGAGCATTGTGGTGAAAGCATGCAAACAGGCATTTTGAAAATCCCAACGTTCCGTACGAAATCTATAAATAACGGCAGCCAATAATGCCAAAGAGGCAAAGGTAATTAAACACAAAAGCCATACATAAGGATCAAAGATCAACAGGAGATACAAGGCTTGTGGAATCTCCTTAGGCGTAGAACAAATGATTACAACTTTGCCGAGATAAAACACATCACTATGCGAATAATAGTCATTGAAATACATAATCGATGGCATAAAATCATAACGATATTTGCTGAATATCACCTTGACAGGGTCTTGGCCTGTGTGAGTTTCCACCCGACTAAGATATTGATTGTGAATAGTGCCATTGTATTGTTCGATGAAGACTTCTATGATTTTATACCAATAGCCCGTTCGCATCTCATTACCCTGGCGATTGTTGTAGTAGTAAACACGCGGAGCTCTTACGCTCAATAGCACAAACAATTCGTAACCCTGGAAGTTCGTTAAATGATTTTTATTGGCATAGGCTTTCACTGTCGATAGTTGCTTGATTTCAATTTGTGCAAAGGGATGGTAGGTATAAAGGTAACCTCCATGCCACAACAATACATTTATGAATCCCTTCAGCCAACATTGTTGAAAAAATTGCAATTGTAGAGTGTGGTGAAATGTATTGTTTTCATGGATTTCTTGTACAAACAGTATCTCTGTCCAATGTAATTTCCATAAAAGCTGATCCAGAAATTCGATTGTGCCGTTCCATGTTGCAACATCACCATTTAGGCAAACGATTATTAATAAATTCCGATTATGCAGCTGATATATTGGCGTAATTGTTGTTGTATTCAAATTGTTAAAAACTATTAACGGCTTATCGCTGGTGGTTAAGAGATTATGATAAATGTCCGTATCACCGCGATCATTGCAGGCGTTAAAATTCACCAAAACATTTAAATGCATGCGGAATTCATTGTTAATTTGTTGCACAACCGTACGTAAAGGCACTTGGGTGAAGGCTTCTGTTAAAACAAAGCTTAGAATTAAATTCAGTACTTCGTGTATAGAAATTTTCATTGTTATCCTGTTGCCACAACAGCTGTTGTCTCTGGTTTGAAATTTTGGAACGGAATAACTGAAATGTTGGTGATGCCTTTCTTAATATACTAATCCATCATATATTTTAATTTCATTAAGAGAACATAAATTAATTAATTTCTATTGATGGCTTAGATATGTAATTATACAGTGTGTACCATAATTAGTTGTAGTTTGTGTGCTGATTTAATAAGTTCCCATTCAAAGTTATTACACAACCTCCCTGGTGATGTAATTTATTAATGTCCAGTTAACCCTTTGGACACATCAATAAGGCTCTTTTTGCTGCAAAACACGAAAAGTGTGTCTATTTTTACTAAAATAAAGTTTTTAATCGTGCGTTGTTGGCTGGGTGGTAATTTTATATGATTTCTGTTCTTCTGGCATCTTTACTTCCTTTTGTGGATATTGGAAAATGGCAGTGATGTTATGGGCAGTTCGTTATTACTTAACGCTTCAATGGAAACATAAAATTAAAAAACCAACCAATAAACAAACAAAATTTGTGGTGAAAAGTGGTTCCAGCAACGTATTAACGTATGATTAAAAGGATTTTATTATTATTGGTGGCATTACATTTGACGTGCAAGACATGGTGTTTGGCTGAAAATTATTTAATTAAAGTAATTACAGACTTAAATGAGAATCTAAATATACAATGGAATCTAATTATAACAGGACCTTCTAGTGATTTAAAGGAAATTGAAGAATTACTTAAGATGGCAGACAAATCAATGATAATATTAACAGCTAATGAAACCGAAGACAGAGCAACAGAGGCTGAAGAAAACTCGGGTTTACATGCCAGATTTGGTTACAATGTGATGACAATAATTTATTGGAATCTAAAGTGTGACAAGGAAAACTTGTTAAGGATTTTTGATTTTTTAAGTGAAACATTAAAATGTATGCACTTTACTCCCTTATTGTGGATATTGGAAAATGGCAGTGTTATGGACACAGATTTGTTTGCTATTTCGCCGTATATTCTGCTACTCAATTGCTATTTAAAACATATTGCCGTCTCTGGTTTGCTGAATAAAATACGTGAATATTGAGTGGAGAAATTGAGTCCCAGTAATAGCGAATATCTCTTGACGTAGGCATATTTTCATTCAACTTTAAATTTATATTTCGTGGGCATAGGTTTGACAGTTTCTGTATTTATAGCAGAAGTTTTATATTTTAAATTTAAATTATATAGAGAAGGGTGCCCTGGTAGTCTAATGGGAAGTGTGCTAGACTATTAGCGTGAGGGTCGTGGGTTCGATTCTCACCAGAGACGCTGGTCTGTAGCACTACACCGAGCATTTGGTCAAAGTTACTCAGCTCGTATATAATTAAAATATAATTCGTAATTGTATTGTAATTAATAAATAAATAAATATATAGACAGAGTGCCCTAGTAGTCTAGGGGGTAGTGTGACGGTCTATTAAGCTAACAAACTACTAGAGATTCTGGTCACACACCAAAAAAAGATACCCTAGCTATTCAGTTAGTAATAATTAGAATATAATTTCTAATTGTATTGTAGTAAATACAGTGAGTATAAAAAAAAATTGTACACTCAGGATAAAATAATCTTAACTTTTACCACTTAAGGAGAGTGCTCGAAAAAATTTCACAATATTTCGAAATTTTTTGTAATTTTTATTTTTTGTTTTAATTTTAAAAATCTGGCAATAAAACAATCCTAATATAAATCTTTCTGTAAGTCTGTTTTTTGTTTGTTTGTTAGCCAATCACGCCTGAACGCCTGGACCGATTTTCTTGAAATTTGGGACATTGATCGAGCTTTTGTCTGTACAGGCTATAGGCAATAAATATTTTCAAAATTTTGACCAAAAGGGGAGAAAAAATGGGACAAAGGGAGAAAAAATTGGCAAAAATTAGTACTTTTATGCATAAATGCTGTATTTTATCTGTTTTTTACGATTTAGCTTGGTTAAGTTTCCCAAATAGCTATTGGAGGTGTTCCGTTTATAAAGTGGGACCAAAAGGGGTCCAAAAAGGGGGAAATGGGCGAAAAACGGGCAAATTGAGTGCATTTATATTTAGGATTTAGAGTATTCAAAAAACTGGGTTATTTGTTAAACCGGTTTCCGAATAATTTGAAAAATTGCATTTTTTAAGAAACCGGTTTCGAAACCGGTTTTTTATTTATTGTTATTTTTAATGCAAAATTGACCCAATAATAATATTTTTTTAAATTTAAAGAAAAATTTATACAATAGGGTGTCCCATGGCCACCTTTTTTGTAGAAATACCTCCCAAACGATGCCTGTTAATGCACTGATTACGAGAAAAAAAATTTTTTTTGTAATATGTAGTATTATGGTATTATGTTGTTTTTTTTTTTTAATTTTTCACGAGAACGTTTTAAAGTTTTGAATTTCAATACAAAACAATTGAAAATCACATTTAAAAATATTTTTTACAATTCGAAATTGATTTTTATAAAATTTGACAAACTACATAATCAGCGCAACGCCGGGTACAATCTGCTAGTTTTAAAATAAAAATAACGGTAATTTATAAATGTATACTATTTTTCTTAATGTACAGTTTCTTTTGATGCTCACTGTAAATAAATTATGGAGATAATAATGGTATAAAAATAAATCTGCTCGGTTTCTGTAAGCATGCTATTCTACTCAAATTCAGGTCATAAATAATATGTGGCAAAATGCTTTCACAACTTGTTGAACTTTAACGATCTGCCACGATACTTTCATATTTTATAAAAACAACACTTTTGTGTTTAAGTTTTTTAGGCGTTTATTTAATTCTCTTTAATTTCTTTTCAAATATATTTCAAATAAAAATGCAAAAAAAGCACAAATTAAACCCACAAACCATAACACAAAGGCACTAAGAAAATAGTCCAGACCCAAGGATGTTGCTTCATTCGAATCGATAAAAAGCTTCAAATCACCTCCAAGAACACCTTGCCATTTCGCATCACTTAAAAATTTACCGTAGAGACCATTTTCGCGTATATACAGCAAATAACGATTAAAATGAGTCAAAAACGGTGAACGATGTGGCATGGCAATGAAGAACGGACGATAGTTTAGGGGTTGCGACAGAACAGTGGCAAAAGGACGTGCCAAATATGTCTGTTGAAATAATAAATACTCGACTAAATCATCCAGGCCTGAATAAAAATAAGCTGACATGTTAAGGTCGTAGCGTAATTTCTCAAAGGATTGCCAGTCTAATGTCACGATACGTTTTTTAATAAAATCCGGTATTGCCTCGTTTTTTAAGGTTTCATTTATGTCCACTACAGAGTCGAGTAGCATTTTATTGGTTTTCATCAGATCATCGAGAGTTTTCAATTCAGGCTCATAGATTTTAACGGTGAGCACACTGGACAGATTACATGCCAGGAAATTGGTGAGCAGGAATCCCGTAACTAAAGCCATAAACTGTAAAATAAATACAAGGAATGTATGTTGTTTGATGAAAGTGCTTGACATGTTGAGCATTGTAGTGAAAGAATGCAAGCAGGCATTTTGAAAATTCCAACGTTCCGTACGAAATCTATAAATAACGGCGGCCAATAATGCTAAAGAGGCGAAGGTAAAAAGACACAAAAGCCATACATAAGGATCAAATATCAACAGAAGATACAAGGCTTGTGGTATCTCCTTAGGTGTAGAGCAAATGATTACAACTTTGCCGAGATAAAATACATCACTATGCGAATAATAGTCATTGAAATACATAATCGATGGCATAAAATCATAACGATATTTGCTGAATATCACCTTGACAGGGTCTTGGCCTGTGTGAGTTTCCACCCGACTAAGATATTGATTGTGAATAGTGCCATTGTATTGTTCGATGAAGACTTCTATGATTTTATACCAATAGCCCGTTCGTACCTCATTGCCCTGGCGGTTGTTGTAGTAAAAAACACGTGGTGCTCTTAGGCCCAATATCACAAATAATTCGTAACCCTGGAAATTCGTTAAATGATTTTTATTGGCATAGGCTTTCACTGTCGATAGTTGCTTGATTTCAATTTGTGGAAAGGGATGGTAGGTATAAAGGTAACCTCCATGCCACAACAATACATTTATGAATCCCTTCAGCCAACATTGTTGAAAAAATTGCAATTGTAGAGTGTGGTGAAATGTATTGTTTTCATGGATTTCTTGTACAAAAAGTATCTCTGTCCAATGTAATTTCCATAAAAGCTGATCCAGAAATTCGATTGTGCCGTTCCATGTTGCAACATCACCATTTAGGCAAACGATTATTAATAAATTCCGTTTATGCAGTTGATATATTGGCGTAATTGTTGTTGTATTCAAGTTGTTAAAAACTATTAACGGCTTATCGCTGGTGGTTAAGAGATTATGATAAATGCCCGTATCGCCGCCATCATTGCAGGCATTAAAATTCACCAAAACATTTAAATCCATGCGGAATTCATTGTTAATTTGTTGCACAACCGTTTGTAAATGCACTTGGGTGAAGGCTTCTGTTACAACAAAGCTTAGAATTAAATTCAGTACTTCGTGTAGAGAAATTCTCATTGTTATCCTGTTGCCACAACAGCAGTTGTCTCTGGTTTGAAATTTTAGTACCGAATAAATGAAAGGTTGGTGATGCCTTTCTTAATATACCCATCCATCATATATTTTAATTTCATTAAGAGAACATAAATTAATTAATTTCCATTGATGGCTTAGATATGTAATTATACAGTGTGTACCATAATTAGTTGTAGTTTATGTTGATTTAATAAGTTCCCATCAAAAGCAATTACATACACTCCTTGGTGATTAAATTTATATGTACAGTTAACCCTTTGGATGCATAAATAAGTATATTTAACTTTACTTTAAAAGTGTCTATTTTACTAAAACAAAAATTCTTAATCGTGCATTGTTGGCTGAGTGTTAGAAATATAAAATGAATCCAATCGCACCAGGGAAATATATTGTTATGAAAATGAAGAAAATCTAGATACTGGTGTTTTGCTTTTACATCGCTTAACATAAAAATTATAAACAAAAACTACAAAAATAAAACAATGCAGTAAACAAACTTGCTTACAAATTATCCTACTGCTTGATATAACAACAAACACCAGCATAAAGAAATGGTAAACAAGTAAACAAAAATACGCAAACAACACTACAACAATAAATGTAAACAATGATGTTTACATTTACAGAGATTTCGAGAAGGCGAAGCCACGAACATTCATCAGACTGTTTACTCTGCCATATTGAAAGCAAGGCAAAGCAGGCGAATGAGTTAGTGAAGTTTAGTCAGTCTTGTGTGAAGACTTGGTGTATTTGAAGAGAGTAATCGTGGTTTGAAGATCTCCGTTACAAAGATCTGTCGAATAATTGCCTAGTAATTGTTATTGTTTCTGCAAAGGGTATAAACAGAGGAATAACAAAGAGAAGCAATTGTTGTTGTTTACATCAAGTTGTGAACAGTGATACACAGAATTGTGTGAATAATAAAGAATTTTAATTAAAACTGAACATAAAGTTATTTTTATTTTATTTGCTATGAATGAAATGCTATGAATTGAGAAAACGAATAATTTGCAATACTTCGTGACAGTTGCGATTAGTAGATTAATTTTTTATTCAACAGTATTTGCTAGAGTTGTGTGACACTAAATAACGCCACTAAGTTTTCTTCTTTTGTGCCTAAAAAACACAATTTTTGAAAGCTCTGAGCTTATTTTGAAGGACACTGTTTACGATTCAGCTTAGATAACTTATGGTGTATGACTTAGCTAATAAAAAAAGTTTAATTATGAACAATTACAGGATTTGGTTGATGATAACATGTTTTCAATTGAAGATATGCTAACAATCGCTCGACCCTTTGCTCTACTATAAGGATTATGAATGTCATTAAATTCTAATGTCGAAATAAAAAGTGTACGTAGAATATTTAAATTTTCCTTAATTTTCGTATAATTAATGTAATTAATTAAAATATGAAGTTATAGTCGTCATACTCTAGTAGTAGTAGTAGTCGTCTACCTAGTGTGTTGGCTTATTAGATGTGAGGCCATGGTTCAAAATCCATCCATCAAAGACATCTCTTCTAAAAATATGAAAAAAAAATATTTCTTCGGCGACTGCCTCTCAGCAGATTTCTGGCAAAAACTCTGAGCTGATTTCTGTTCATCTGACGTCTTTAATTTTCATCACTTGCTTTACTTTTATAAAATCATATTCTTTTTGTATTCAATATTTTCTTATCTCGTGGTATACTTTAATATTTTATTGTATTGAATATGAATATTTCATGTCATGACTTAAATAAAATCAAATAAAAAAAGAAATAAAAAGAATGGAAAAGATTATGATCAACATGTTCCCATTAAAAATCAATTAAAAATTATTAACAACAATCGGCTGGTAACAAATAGATTCCTATTAAGCTTTCGCTTCACTTAAGTAACACTGCTAAGGTACCCTATATTCCAGGTATTTCAGATTGTGACACATTTAGTCGTTTTCAACAGTTTATTTTAGATGTGGTTCGCTTTGAATTGACGGCAATGGTTTACTCAGAATCGTTTTTCGAAAGAATATATGTCAATAGCACCTCCACAACACAATACGTTTTTTTCGGATTCAGTGGCGGTTTCACAATCTATTTCCTATTTTACAAACATTTTAGGCGCCAGTCGTTCTTGCTCCTATTATATGTACAGTGAGCGTCAAAAGAAATTGTACATTAAGAAATATACAATAACAATAAGTTTCGGTTTTTTTAATTTAAAATTGCTTCATTGTCAGTTTTTAAAATTAAAACAAAAAGAAAAAATTTTAAAAAATTCCGAAATATTTTGCAAATATTTTCGGGCACTCTCCTTAAGTGGTAAAATTTGAGTTTGATGAATGTTAGAATTTTATCCATACATCACAATTTCTTTTAACGCTTACTGTATGTGTACAAGTGTAGATCTA
Organism: Sarcophaga variegata; assembly: GCA_932273835.1. NCBI lineage: Eukaryota > Metazoa > Arthropoda > Insecta > Diptera > Sarcophagidae > Sarcophaga > Sarcophaga variegata. The sequence continues at coordinate 109,991,548 of OW026362.1, read as the reverse complement.
AATGTCAAATGTACCCTAATGAGGTGCAAGGAAAATTCGGATTACTTGCAACACTTTCATTAACGGAAGCGATATTTTCGGCAGTGTGTACGTTGCAACGACAACCCGGCCTGACCATATCTGTCACTCTCTTAGAATTTTTAAACTTCATGTTCTTCAAAACTTCCCAATCACTTATTCACCCTGTTTCTGTAAGAAAAATGGTTTCAGACGAACGTCAGTAAGTATTGAAAAACATTCAATTTTGGTTCTGTTTTCCATACAAACTGACGCCCGTCTGAAACCATTGGGCTTTCAGAATTATGCCCTAAAACAATGGTTTGATTTTATGATGAATTGTTAGATCGGAGATTTTTGAAGCATTAAGAGTATGCCACATACTTATACTCTAATTTCATACATATCGCTTAACTGCTTGACAAAACCATTTATAGGACCTGATTATAGTGCCAAATCTATAATCCTGACTGATGGGTTGTAATGACAAATTATGTATGTAAGTCGCTTTAGGCTGGTAGGTTGTGTGGTTTAGCCGTGGTTTAACTCCTTCTAAACATCACGAATAAAACTTATCATTAATAAATGTCTGAGACTTCTTTTCAGCAATGTGAGAGTAGAATAAATTTGACATGAAAAGTTTGTCTATTCTGCCGTTCGGAGTCGCTGTTAAACTGTACAGACTGCTAATTCAATTCAAGATTTCCTTAACGTAGGCTAATGTAGAAACAATATAGTCCTCCAAGGATAGTTTTTCTTTCAAACTTTGCCAGTCTTAAGATCTCTTTGTTTGTTTAAAAGGAATTAATTACCGGGAGGATGTTGTACGTTCCATAATTACACTATAAGTGCCAAAGAGTATGCAAACCATATTCTGTTGTAGGCAGCCTGCTATAATCGCCGTAGTCTATTAGACGTGCGTGTTAGCTTATTAGACGTGTGGCCTCAGTTGAAACCCCAGTTCAGATATCTCCAACAAAACGAGATTCCAAAGAAATATTTCTCCGGTGACTTACACTCAGCAGGTTTCTGACAAAAACTCTGAGAGCAAAATTAAATTGCCATGAAAAAGTTTCTCCAAAATCTGTAGGTCGGAGACAAGTATAAACTGTAGGTCCTGCCGCTCACGTATACAATTAACAAGCACAACATAAGTTGTATGAGAAACTAGGTCGCAATCCTGATCAGAGATCAGCAATGAATCGTTTTTTCGCTACTCATAAGCACTCATGAAATTTTGAATATAAGTGAGTCAACAATATTGAAATTTAACTACAACTACTCTGATTCATTCATACTCACTACAACGTTGATTTATAAGTACAGGTTACAATGAGTATGCGTACAACCATGACATCAAACTGATACCATTCGAAATATGTTTGATACATATGATAGATACTCATTTAGATACATTCTGAAAAATTTACAGCCTTAGTTGCTAGGCATTTACAACAACAGAAAAAAGACAAAGCAAACACACAACCTTTTAGTGAGTATTTTAGTGTTCGTATGCGATTCATACTTATTTTGTGTTTCGTGTATATGCTGAGTTATGGAGAGTCGAAATCAACATCATCGACATCATATGTGTTGTTGAGTATGAATATGATGAGTACGTCAATCTTTGAATATGGGTAGAGGTTCCATGATGTTAAAATAAGTATGAATGCGTATATATATATGTTCCTCTTACTCCTCTAGGGAGCATAGGGCCGTGTATGCGTATAAGTACCAGAAATTATGAGTATGATTCGATTTTACTCATCTTTTTGAATACTTATTGCTGATCTCTAGTATGTATGTATGTATTCTGTTGTAGGGTACCTAATATTCGTAGTTAACTTCATGACGTTTTCATTATTACAAATAATATTATATGACAGCGCATTTTCAATAAGCGATTGATGCCTTAGACTTTTTTTATTTTATCATGATTGAACTACTTTTTTTTTTATAGATCGGCTGTTGTTGTTGCTTTTATTGTCGTCGTGGTTGTTGTTGTTGTTATTGCAATTACATATGTTGTTTTGCTGTTGTTGTTATTTTAATATTTTAATTTTTATTATGTACTAATTCCATCAATTTACACTTGATATCAGTTATTGAGTGGTAACAAAATACAAAATACGACACTCAATAAAAAATGTTTTTTTTATAGATTTTTATTGCATAAATTAATTTAAATAAAAATACTATCATAGGAAAAAATATACAAAAAAAAAATAACAACATTAATGTGTATACTAATATAACAACAACAAAAAAAATAAAAAAAATAAATAAAATAAAAAAACAGCAAAAGCCTAATAACGATTTTGTCGACATACTTGTGTAAAATAATTACAAGAAAATATACTACAGCCCGCCGCCATCAACGATCGCTCAGTCATGATATGACGGTTGACGAACGTTATTAAATCAGAAAAGATAAGAAATGTTTGTGTATTGGGGCTTGTACCCGGCTGGCTGCCAGGCTGGCAGGCTTATATTATTATTGCCAATCGGTTGATCGATATAAACACATGAGATAAACAAAAGAGCTTTAAAGAGCTTTAATAAACATGTTGTTGTGCTTGTTAAGTTAAGTTTGATTTTCGGCCAAAAAAGAATTGATTAAAATTGAATAACTACTAATTAATTAAATATTTACGAAAAATATTTCAATTTATCAAATGGAAAGGAAACTTGTTTTTCAATTTTATTTTGTATTTTTTTTTTAATTTTTTAAGGTATTTGATAAATGACAAGATATGGAGCGTTAAGTCCTACATCATTAAGACATATGAACAGTGTTGCCGCAGTGAAAGAAAATGTTCATAACCTCAAACCATGTCCAACTTCTCAAGTTCAATACGCCAGAATGCTTGCATAACCATCGCTTTCAATATGACTTTAAAAAGGTTCATAGTATCAGAAAAGTGCACTGCTTTCCAAACAGAAAGGTTTTTGAAGTTTTTAAGACAACATAACATAAATATGTAGTCGCCTTAGTCTATTAGGTGGTACGTTGCCTTATTGGACGTGTGGCCACGGTTCAAACCCTCGAAACGAAATATTAAGAAATATTTCGTCGTCAACTTCCTCTCAGCAGATTTCTGGCAAAACCTCTGAGAGTAAAAATAAAATTGTTATGAAAAGCTTGTCGATAATTTGTCGTTTGTATTGAACTCATGTGTAAAATTAACACACACACACAACACATAACCAATTCTATTCCGTAGGCAATCCGAGAAATATCATTTGTGAACCCAAAATTCAGAATTCACAACTTTTGCCGCACAATAATACAACTGAATGCTAATTATTGAATTTTATTGCGTTTGCTGAAGTCGCCGTAGTCTATTAGGTAGTATGTTGGCTTATTAGACGTAAGGCCACGGTGCAAACCCCAGGTCAAACATCTCGAACAAAATGAAATACGAAAAAATACCTCTTTCGGCGACCAGACGCGGGTAGAGTTGAAAAGATTTATCATTGTGGATAGTGAGCGCCGTGGTCTAGTGCGTAGTGTGTTGGCTTATTAGACATAAGGCCACGTTTCAAACCCCCAGGTCAGACATCTACAGCGAAACGAAATATGAAAACCTATTTCTTCGACGACTTCCTCTCAGCAGCTTTCTGGCAAAAACCATGAGCGTAAAATAAAAATTCCATGAAAACTTTCTCTCTTTCGGGATCGACTTTAAACAGCAGGCGTCAGTACAAACCCAGGTCAGACATCAAAACGAAATACGAAAAAATATTTTTTCGGCGACTTCCTCTCATCAGTAGGTCTCTGGCAAAAACTCTGAGGGTAAATAAAATTGCTAGGAAAAGCTTCACAAAAAATCTGTCGTTCGGAGTCGACTTTAAATTGCAGATTCCTCTAGTAATGTTCATACACAACATAAATGGTGTGAGAAGTTAGGTTGTAATCCTGACTAAAGGGTTGTATTGACCAATTATGTAAGAATGTATGCAATGTTGTCTTCCAGGATTGGAATTAAGACTTGTTTGTTCCTGTCTGTAATTACTGTCTGATATTACCACACGAATTTCAGATTATTGCATTGAGAGTGCTAATTTTACCCTTTAAAACCGTTATTGAATTTTTCCGATAAGTTTTTTTTGTCTCGGAGATATCGTTGAATAAAATTGAATACTTGAGCGCTTTCGTTGTAATAAATTTTATTTCTTTCTAATAATTTCAAATATAGCAAACAATTGATATGCAAAACATATTAACTTTCTTTAATTTAAATCGTTTTTAATTTAATTTTCAATTCCTAGTACTCGTACGTTTAAGGTTCAGTTTTGTCCCATCGTTTTTTTTTATTTCAGTTTGGTTAAGCTTTAGTTTTTCGATGTTTCTTTAAAAACCTTCACAAGCAAACCGCTTCCTGAAGAAACCTCATACTTTACATGGATGATTTCTTACGTTTCTTTCGTATCGTTGTGAATATGTGTGTGCGGGGTACTTCTTGTATTATTTTCTTACTACCACTCCAAACAATGAAAGTACATTTTAAGTACTTTAGAGTAAAATGCTTTTCAAGGATGTATTCTTGTGTACGTACAGCTCTCTCTCTCTCTATTCCCCTCCTTACCATCGATTTAGATGATGTTTTTTTTTCTTGTATTTTTTTCTTGTATTTTTTTGTTTTTTTTTTGCTTCACTGAAGAGCACTTGTTGTGTTAGTAAAACCACTTCAAAATATGGCGCGTTTGCTGAAGTATGCAAAATATATGCACTCGTATGTATTGTTGTTAAACGTAAGAAAATTTACCAAAAAAAAAACCAAGAAGTAAAAAAAACTGAAGAAATATTTTGAAAAAGATGAGGAGAATAAATCCAAGAAATTGTATGTGAATAATAATATAACAAGAATGAATACAATATCACCAACCATATGGAATATAATCTTTGAAATCAAACATTAAACTTTTATTCTTTTAAGCTGTAGTCATCAAAAATAAATAAATTTTAGGGTTTAAATACAAACCCCCATACATATGTATGTATGTACATACCCACTCACAGTTTTATGTTCGAAAACAATAGTAAAGGGTTAAAGGCAGCAGCTTTTATGGTTTAAATGTAAATGAAATTGGATTTTTTATACGCAAATATTAACGCCGTATTAAAGTGTTGCAATAATTCATCGAATGCTACTCCAGAGATTTGAGAGAATTTTAATAAAAAATGATTTTCTTTTTATGATATAATCAAATATTGTTTTTAGTCTCTAAATTATTTGTTGTTGTTTTCTTTCTACACCGGATCGAATAATAAATTTAAATGTTAACCACAGAACTCGAAATCGACTTAGTTTGCTAGGTAATGCATTATAGTTTCGGAAAGAGAACTCAATACTTATGTCCTTCATTGGTTATTTCATCGCTTTAGTCGGAAAGGATTACGACTTAGCTTCTCACACCACTTATGTTGTGTGTATTAATTTCGATTCCAATCGACAGATTATTGAGAAACTTTTCATGGCAATTTTATTTTGGTCATTACAACCCTTCAGTCAGGATTACAACCTAGCTTCTTGCACCACCCATATTATGTGTGTTAAATTTATACATGACTGGTGGGACCTACAGTTTAAAGTCGACTCCAAATGACAGATTTTTTGGGAAACTTTCCATAGCAAATTTATTTTCATCTAAGGGTTTTTGCCAGAAGACCGCTGAGAGGAAGTGACCGAAGAAACATTTACTTTCAGCTGCTGCAATTTGAAATTCGCGACGTAATATCTTCTATAATAAGATCAAAAATCGTGGTGTTTTAGGTTAGAATATCTCGTAACAAAAACTTTTAGAAAATTATGTTTGGGTTCCTGGGTTCTTCATTTAATTTCATTCCAATTTTGAAGTCGCCGTAGTCTAGTAGGCCAGGCATCAAAGACTCCCTCTCAGCAGATTTCTGGCGAAAAAACTCCGAGATTAAATAAAATTGCCATGAAAAAGTTTCTCAATGAAAAAAATCTATCGTTCGAAGTCGACTTTAAACTGCAGGTCCCACCACTCATGTATAACAAATTAACACACACAACATAAGTGGTGTGAGAAATTAGGACGTTGTACAATGGGTCAATTCGACCCCCGGGTATTGTACTTGTCTTAATTGACAAGTACACGTCCTCTAACCTAACCTAACCTTGATGGCCGTTGTTTTTGTCAGATGATGTCGTGAATTTCATTATGAGAATTTGTCAAACTTTGGTCGAACTTAACTGACTTTCTTACTTACTTAATTGATCATTACAACACTTAAGTCAGGATTACGACCCAATTTCTCACACCTCTCTTGTTGTGTGTGTTAATTTTATACATGAGTGCAGGGACCTACAGTTTAAAGTCAGCTCTTAACGACAGATTCTTGAGAAACTTTTCATGGTAATCTTATTTACTTTCACAGGAAGTCCTTGAAGAAATTTTTTTCATTTTTTTTAGACCGTGGCCTCACGTCTAATAAGCCAACGCACTAGCTGCTAGAATACGGCGACTTCACGGCTAACTTAACACATAAGATTGGGACAAATTAAACTTAGATTCGTCACTTCAGCGAACTCTGTTCCAGGAACATCGTTTCTAATTAAAAGGCCACCACTGTATGTATGTATGTATATACTAATTAGAGTCAAATTCTCTTTGAAATATACAAAAGGAAAAAGAAATGAGTTCTACACGAAATTTGTAGGTCCATCAGAAATGTCATATGAATTGTAATTGGCTGGTAACCGCAAGATAGCAGAATGAGACAGCATCTCGCTCACAGTTATCACATACAAATATATAACATAGAGACCTGGAAGAGCTTTGAAGAGCTATTATGAAATTAAGAACATCTAGGGGAATCGATTAGAAAAATGTCATTGGATTTCTATGGTTCTTATGAATATGAATCAATCAGAGTGTTGTGATGCTTGTACAACATTCCTCTACATTTAGTTTGTTACAGTACAATTACAAATTACAGTGCTTAACATAATTTTCCGCTTGTAATTCCTAGGTTTTCATTTCATTTATTAATTTTATCTTATATATAAAAATGAATGTGTGTTTATTTGTTTGTGGGTCTTGAAATTTTCACAGTACCTTCCTGTATGTCTGGAAGGAACTATAGACTACTTTTTATTTTAAAATTTCAAGTAGGCGACGTGCCACGCCCACATACCCATATAAAAATGAATGTGTGTTTGTATGTACCTTATAGAATCGTAAACTATGCATTTGATCCTGTTATGATCTTTAGCAAAGTCGTCGCGCATGAGCCGAGGAAGGTTTCTAAGTTGGTATGACTAATTTCCGGCAGGTAGCGCCACTGAAAATTACTTAAAATCAATTAAATCGTAAACTGTGCATTCTTTAACAAAGTTGTTGCCCATTAGTCGACGGAAGTTGGTGCGATTAATTTCCGATGGATGGCGTCACTGAAAATTATTCAAAATGAATGACAAGCAATTGGTCGGCCTACACCACAAGCACGGAAGGAAAGGGCATTAGGAGCCTCAGAATCAGACGAGCGTTGAGACTGGAAAATCTTCGAGTATATGCCGCTGATACCCGTTCGCTTGAAACACTTGAACAACGAGAAGTGAGATTAGAAACTGATCGAATGCGTACTACTCATGCCCGTTCATCTGAATCATCAGGACATTGGGAAACAAAATTAATAAGATGATTCAAAACTAATTGGACATTTGTGTAATGTCTTCTTTCCTTCAAATTTATTTTAGTTGATGGCGCAGCAACACGCGCAGGGTACAGCTAGTAAACAAACAAAGTAATGCGAAATCCAAATATGTTTGAGTTTGTATATAAATTACAATGCATTAATCATAGCTTTCCTGTAATATAAACTAAATAGGGATTCAATTAAATTTGGCTTTTTAATTATTTTTCAAACATTTATTCAAAATAAATCATAAACTTACCTCCCGAAATGAATATAAAGCTGGAGAAGCAAAAATTCATTTACGATTTTAGTTGAGATGCACACCATAAAGTTTAAGTGTTTGATAAATACGATGACAGTTTTGTACAGAAAAGTTTTGTTTAACACGAACTAAATGAAATCTTAAAGATTATCATCACAACCATCATCAACATCACATCATCATCATCATTATCATTGTGTCAGATTGAATTTCTACACGTATGTGATAATGATGGTGTTTTTCTTTATATTTAGAAACTATTGTTGTTGTATGCATGCATATCATACTTAAGATTTCCCCAAGTTCATTACAAATGATGGAATATATCACAGCTTTTGTTTTTGTTTTCGGGTGTTTTTTTTTTTAATCAATTTTTTTCGTTTTCAAAAGCAAACTCTTCATGAACGTGGCTTTATGCCTAAAATAACAAGAATAGATAGCATGGAGGCTTCATTTCATTTCATTACTTTGCCACATCATACGCTTGGGGATCTGAGTTCACAACACCAAATGCTGGGGTGTAAATATCACGGAAGGAAAGGGCATTAGGAGCCTCAGAATCAGACGAGCGTTGAGACTGGAAAATCTTCGAGTATATGCCGCTGATACCCGTTCGCTTGAAACACTTGAACAACGAGAAGTGAGATTAGAAACTGATCGAATGCGTACTACTCATGCCCGTTCATCTGAATCATCAGGACATTGGGAAACAAAATTAATAAGATGATTCAAAACTAATTGGACATTTGTGTAATGTCTTCTTTCCTTCAAATTTATTTTAGTTGATGGCGCAGCAACACGCGCAGGGTACAGCTAGTAAACAAACAAAGTAATGCGAAATCCAAATATGTTTGAGTTTGTATATAAATTACAATGCATTAATCATAGCTTTCCTGTAATATAAACTAAATAGGGATTCAATTAAATTTGGCTTTTTAATTATTTTTCAAACATTTATTCAAAATAAATCATAAACTTACCTCCCGAAATGAATATAAAGCTGGAGAAGCAAAAATTCATTTACGATTTTAGTTGAGATGCACACCATAAAGTTTAAGTGTTTGATAAATACGATGACAGTTTTGTACAGAAAAGTTTTGTTTAACACGAACTAAATGAAATCTTAAAGATTATCATCACAACCATCATCAACATCACATCATCATCATCATTATCATTGTGTCAGATTGAATTTCTACACGTATGTGATAATGATGGTGTTTTTCTTTATATTTAGAAACTATTGTTGTTGTATGCATGCATATCATACTTAAGATTTCCCCAAGTTCATTACAAATGATGGAATATATCACAGCTTTTGTTTTTGTTTTCGGGTGTTTTTTTTTTTAATCAATTTTTTTCGTTTTCAAAAGCAAACTCTTCATGAACGTGGCTTTATGCCTAAAATAACAAGAATAGATAGCATGGAGGCTTCATTTCATTTCATTACTTTGCCACATCATACGCTTGGGGATCTGAGTTCACAACACCAAATGCTGGGGTGTAAATATCACGCGCTCTTTATGAATTGTGCTCGTTCGTACTCGTACCCATTTAAGCTGTAAAATCAGAACAAGTGAAGTGTGTGGTGCTTCATGATGAACAACAAAAAATATGAAGAAAAATATGAAAAAAGCGAACCGAAACTGACGAAGACAAAATAAAATGAAATAAAATGAAAAAGTATTAAAGGTATGCACTTGAGACATTTAAAAGAACTCATCATACTTACGGTTGTTCATGTTCACAATGTTCTTCTGATGTGAGTACGTATGTACGTACGTACCTATTCATAAATGTTATGAAAATGCATGAATCTCTCTCTCTCTCTCTCCCTCTCTCTCTCTTTGTGTGTGTGTGTTTGATGAAATCATTCACTTTACTGTCGACACCTTCTTTACCTTCTTCAGAAAGAGAAGAAGAACAAGACAAAACAAAAAAAATCTCTTAAAAAATATGAGAAAAAGAAATAGAAAAAGTATGTATCTTTTTGTATAGAATTTTTGTACTTTTAGAATCGAATGAATCGCAGTGTATGTGTATGTGTGTTAGTTGTTTGTCACGTTCGCAATAGATCGCATAGGTTGCAATCTCGTTAATTAACAAGGTGCAAATTGTTAAGCGCGTCATAAGTGCTCACGTTGACAGTATAATGAATGTCATGTGCAATGAGCCATCTCTTTAGTTTATGCTGTCAGCCATTCATACTTCTTCTTTCTATCCACTACCATGTCATCTTTGTCGTCGTACCGTATGGGACGGTGTACATATTATAATGCGGTACCAATACCAACCAACCATTCAAGCAGTTAACCAACAACAAACATTGAGTCAGCCTGCCTGCCAACCTATCAACCGGCAGCAGTACGTACCATCAGCTCTATAATCATCATATTCTTCTTCTTCTCCTGCTTCTTCTTCTTCTTCTACATTACCAGCATCCTGCCATCGTAATTTTCACTGCATTGTTGTTAAAGTTTATTTGTATTTTAACTGCTCTCGGGAAATATTTCGTATATGTATACATACATACATACATAATTGGCCATTACAACCCTTCAGTCAGGATTACGGCCTAGCTTCTCACACCACTCATGTTGTGTGCGTTAATTTTATACATGAGTGGCGGGACCTACAGTTTAACGTCGACTCCGAACGACAGAATTTTGAGAAACTTTTTCATGGCAGTTTATTTTACTCTCAGAGTTTTTGCCAGAAATCTGCTGAGAGGAAGTCGCCGAAGAAATATTTTTTTTTTTCATATTTCATTTTTGATGTCTGACCTGGGATACGAACCCGGGCTTTTACGAATAGTAAGCCAACACACTACCTACTACACCACGGCGACTTCTATATATATGTATGTTTATACTAAATACAGTGGTACATAAAAGTTTTCACCACGTATTGCTTGTTAAACTTTAAAGGTTTTGAAATTACAGCTGTCAGTCAGGATTACAGCCTAGCTTCTCACACCACTTATGTTGTGTGTGTTAATTTTATACATGAGTGGCCGGATCTACAGTTTATAGTCGACTTCGAGTGCCCGATTTTTGAGAAACTTTTCATGGTCATGCCAGAACACTGCTGAGAGGAATAAATAAATAAATAAAATATTTCTTCAGCGACTTTCTCTCAGCAATCTTGTGACAAAAACATACATACAGACATAATTGATTATTACAACCCTTCAGTCAGGATTGCGACCTAGCGTCTCACACTACTTATGTTGTGTGTGTTAATTTTATGCATGAATCATGGGACCTACAGTTTAAAGTCGACTTCGAGTGCCCAATTTTTGAAAAACTTTTCATGGTAATTTTATTTTTACTCCCAGAGTTTTTGCCAGAAATCTTCTGAAAGGAAGTCGCCGAAGAAATATTTTTTTGTATTTCGTTTTGATATTTGACCCTGGGGTTGAAACCCGGCCTTACGTCTAATAAGCTAACACACTACCTATTAGACAACGGCGACTTGCATGGTTTCTTTTGGCGAAAATTATGAAGTGCAGTGAATAAACTCCGCTGAGAGCATAGCATAAGTTAAAGCTTTTAAGGCAGCAGCTAAGACGAGTATAGATTTTAAAGTTGACGGTCTAATTACCCCAACCCTTCAAACTTTTGTGGGAGTAGGTGTACTTGAAGAAGTACTGTCCATTGTAGACGCCGGTTCAAACACTTCACTAAACGGAACATATTTTAAGGTGTGTTAACTAGTTCTCGAATTGTCTTTAGCAGCTCTTCGCATCAAATTCAGTAATTCTGTTTGTTGACGTACCCATTAAGCTACGTACCCCATAGGCAACTGAGTAGCAGAGACCTCTTTCGTACGACAAAACTAATACTCTACAAGACGCTCATTCTTCCAATGCTTCTTTATGGCGCAGAGGCATGGACAATATTAAGCCTTGAGAGTATTCGAGAGAAAAGTACTACGTAAGATCTAAGGTCCAGTTGGAATTGGCAATGATTTCCGCATCCGATCCAACAGTGAGCTGTATGAGCTCCTCAACGACAACGACGTTGTGCAGTGTGTTAACATCTAGCAGCTGCGCTGGCTCGGCCATGTCATCCGAATGGAGGAGGATACTCCGGCAAGACGGGTATTTGACGCGGAGACCTTGTTTCCTTTGGAAGGACCAAATCAAGGAAGCCCTGACATCGATTGTTGTGACTTAGGCGTGCAAGAAGCAGAGGCGCCTTGAAGAATGTCCTAAGGCAGTTCGAAATCCGTTAATCGGGTTGGTAATGGCCAATTAAGTAAGTAAGTAAAAAAATTTTTCTGCTTAAAGCACGAAAGCAAAATGTCCTGAGAAGAAATATTCAAGATACTTCACTTTAAAATGCAATACAACAATACTAGACTGTAACACCATTTTTTTAGGTTTCTCAGGCACTCTAGGTTAGGCGTAAGGCAGTTGTGTGGTGACTGTACTTACCGAGTTCAATTGAAAAACATGACTAATGGATTGAACTATGACCGCTATTCTTGCAGAAAGTTGATTGCTGTCCATCTCGTAGAAAATTTGGAAAGCTGTTCTTACTCGACTTCACCGAGATGTCATATATTTATCCAGGGAAACTTCTCAAGTACCTCAATCTGAACTAAGTAACTGTTTTGAGTTCTGTACAGCTTTTCACGATTCCAATGGTATGATAGACACTTTAATTGGTGTCACATGCTATAGAGATGAGTACTACCATCTATCAGAGCAAGCTTTAACAAATAAACGGCGATGTATAAGCTCCAGTTTAACGTGCCATGATTCTCACTTATAGTTTATTTCTTCGCCAACAATAATCAGACCATCCAAGGAGGTATCAGTGAAGTCCAGCGTTTGTGTGGTTACTCTATAAATTATTTCCTATAAAGTTAGCGAATTAATAATGAAGACGCCGTAGTCTAGTAGGTAGTGAGTTGGCTTATTAGACGTGAGGCCAGGTCAGATATCAAAACGAAATACGATATAATATTTCTTCGGCGACTTCCTCTCGGCAAAAACTCTGAGGGTAAATATAAAATTTCCTTAAAAGTTTCTGAAAAATCTGTCGTTCGGACTCGACTTTAAACTTTAAAGGTTCCGCCACTCTTGTATAAAATTAACACACACAACATAAGTGGTGTGAGAAACTAGGTCGTAATCCCGTCAAAAGGGTTGTAATGACCAATTATGTATACATATATGTATGTAGGTAACAAATTCACCACACTGTGGTCAAAGAGGTTCGATACCCAGTCTACACGATGTCAAGTAGTATTTCATAAGACAAAAGTAAAATGAGTTACTTTTGTATCGTACTGTTTATTAACACCTTAAGTCAAATGTTTATGTAACAGTGTGTGTGTAATATAAAATATGTACGTATGAGTATGCAAAAGTGTAATACATGTTTGACTGATGCTTGTTAAATTTGAATTTTTTCTTACAAAAATTTACATCTTCTGATACGATGTGTGTTTGTATGAGTGTGTTGCTTGCATTAATTAAAAAAATAAAAATGAGAAGAGAAGAGCAGAGAAAAGGTCTCCTGAGTCAGTTTTATTTTTATTAATTAATATTAAAAAACATGAGCTTATTATACTTGCACGAGCCCTCTTAAAACTCTAAAAGATATTCTCTTATCTGCAGGTATTAAATAAAACAATTCACATTTCACTACACATTCAGCTACAGCTGCCATGCAGGGTTTGACATTGTGTTTGTTACACTATAAGGGACAGCTTTAGAGCTTTTTGTTTTAAAAAACCTAAGTAGAAATTTATTCTGTAATATCATGTAATCTACTGTAGGGTAACACAACTCTCTTCACTGCTTATTTCTTTAACACAATCGCTTTGCCGTGTAAAGTGTCTCCAAAACAAAGATGCCATCATCCTACCATTGGCGGCCTGCCTGTATTAAATGTTTCATATTAATTAACAGGGAATTCAAAAATATGTTGAATGCAGTTAAACAAGCAAGCGTCTGTCATCGGTGTCACATGTACGACATTACTACGTGAGACATTTTTGCGTTTGCATTGGCGTTTCGCATTTACTATTCGCCGGCCATTTAAATAATGACAAACGGCGTATCAATAGATAATCTCTTCGGATTAAGCATTTATTTTATATGTTTTAAACGATAAACTATGGCGAGTCGAAATGCGGTTTATAAAGATAAATCAATTGAAATAATTAAGTGCATATGGAGCGCAACTATTTCTGATAAGTTTTTTACTTCTTTTTCTTCTTTGTTGTTATTATTCTGGTTTGGTATCGTAAAACAACAAATGCACTGTGATGTTAGATAGATAGGTAGTTTACATAAACCTAACTTAGAGGTATCATTTATAGGTTGGAGGTAAATAAGATTATATTATGAACAGGTTAAAATAGCAATATGTCGATTAATTGGCCTTTCTACTCACTACTGTGTAGAGAGTTTAGTTTCTCACTCACTCTACCTTTCATACATACGTAATTGGTCATTACAACCCTTCAGTCAGGATTACGACCTAGTTTCTCACACCACATATGTTGTGTGTGTTAATTTTATACATGAGTGGCGGCACTTACAGCTTCAAGTCGATTACAAACGACAGTTTGTTGAGAAACTTTTCATGGCAATTTATATTTATTCTCAGAGATTTTGTTAGAAATCTGCTGAGAAACAGTTGCCTAAGAAATATTTTTTCGTATTTGGTTTTGATGTCTGACCTGGGGTTTGAACCGTGGCCTTAACATCTAATAAGCCATCACACTACCTACTAGATTACTGCTTCTTATGGCTTTCTTAGCCTATAATAAAAGTTTGCGTATAGTTTCAGATGCCTTATATTTGAAGAAACAATACTTTTCAGTAGGAACTTACACTTATGTATACGACCACTCGTGATTAGCTGATCGTTAAAATTTCAAGCTATAGTCGGCTTTAGAAACTAATCCCCAAATTCATTCACATATTCTCCCAACTTGTTCTGGATGCATTATTGTCTACAAGAATAATACGCTGTATTTTTAGTGATGAATCGTTTTTTCGCTACTCATAAGCATTCACGAAATTTTGAATATAAATGAGTCAACAATATTGAAATTTAACTACTCGTGATTCATTTGTACTCACTACTACGTTGATTTATAAGTACAGGTTGCAATGAGTTTGCGTACAACGTTGACATCAAACTCATACCATTCTAAATATGTTTGATTCATAAGCCTACTCAGTTAGATTCATAACTTTAGAAAAATATTTATAACATGTACTTATAAATGATACGAGTGACTCGAAGCATTCATCAAAATTTACAGTCTTAGTTGTTCTTGCATTTACAAAATAAGAAAAAAGCCTTAGTCAGCAAGCAAAACAAACACACAACCTTCTAATGAGTATTTTAGTGTTCGTATGCGAATCATACTTATTTTGTGATTCTTGTAAATGTTGAGTCATGGAGAGTCGAAATCAACAGCAACATCATACGTGTTGTTAATTATGAATATAATGAGTGCGTCAAACTTTGAATTTGAGTAGAGGTTCCATGATATTAAAATAAGTATGAATGCGTACGAGTATAAGTATCAGAAATTATGAGTATGATTCGATTCTGCTCATCTTTTTGAATACTCATTGCAGATCTCTGGTCCATATGGCTAATAAGGCACCACACTACCTACTAAACTACGGCTACTTCAACTGTAATAGAACTGTAATAAAATGAATACTAGACTATGACGACTTCCGTCATTCAAAACTCACAAATCAAATTGATTCAGATATTTTAGCAAGTTGTTCTGAATGTAGAAAAATTGATTGATTTATGCAAAACAAAGTCGCCGTCTAGTAGGTAGTATGTCGGCTTGTTAGACGTGAGGCCACGGTTCAAACCCCTGGTCAGAGATCAGCCATCAAAAGGAAATATGAAAAAATAATTCTTCGGCTACTTCCTCTCAGCAGATTTCTGGCAAAAACTCTGGGGATAAAATTAAAATTGCCAGGAAAGTTTAGGTTAGGTTAGAGGACGTGTACTTGTCAATTAAGACTAGTACAGTACCCGGAGGTCGAATTGACCCATTGTACAACGTCCTAGTTTCTCACACCACTTATGTGTGTGTGTTAATTTTATACATGAGTGGTGGGACCTACAGTTTAAAGTCGACTCCGAACGACTGATTTTTTGAGAAACATATGCATGGCAATTTTATTTTTACCCACAGAGTTTTTGCCAAAAATCTGCTGAGAGCAAGTCGCTGAAAAAATATTGTATTTTGTCTTGATGTCTGGCCTGGGGCTCGAACACTGGCTTTACGTCTAACAAGCCAACACACTACCTACTAGACTACGGCGACTTCATTGCCATGAAAATTTTCTCAAAAATCTGTTGCTCGCAATCGACTTTATACTGTAACTCCCGCCACTCATGTTTAAAATTAACACACACATAAGTTGTGTGATAAGCTAGGTCGTAATTCTGACTAAAAGGTTGTAATGGCCAATTATGTGTGTACAGTGAGCGTCAAAAGAAACT
Organism: Sarcophaga variegata; assembly: GCA_932273835.1. Classification (NCBI taxonomy): domain Eukaryota; kingdom Metazoa; phylum Arthropoda; class Insecta; order Diptera; family Sarcophagidae; genus Sarcophaga; species Sarcophaga variegata. The sequence continues at coordinate 109,975,119 of OW026362.1, read as the reverse complement.
GCACACTGAGATAAAATTCTAACAATCACCAAACTTAACTTTTACCACTTAAGGAGAGTGGCCGAAAAAATTTGACAATATTCCGAAATTTTTTGTACTTCATTTTGTTTCAATTTTAAAAACTAGCTAGGTAAAAACTAAACTAGGTAAATTATTAATGTATATTTCTATTTAATGTAAAGTTTCTTTTGATGCTCACTGTATGTATGTATGTGGTGGAAATAATATACAGGGAATAGTTAAAGATACCTTTTGAACAGGAGTTGAATGTTGAAATTTAATTTAGAACTACACCACCTCCGTGTATCTTATCCATTTACCTATATTATCCTAATCTTGAGATATTGATTACAGAGGAACATCTTAGTTGATCGCTAAATATTCAGGATATAATTGGCTTTCGTAAGTAATTGCCAAATTGATTCAAATACTCTTCCAAGTTGTTCTGGATGCATTATTGTTTACAACCATAAAACGCTGCACTTTCTCTCAGTATTTTTAATGATCTCACACTCAGCCTTTTGAATTGTAGCTTACTGACCTGCCTTACCAGGTAGAGTTACCATACAATATTTGTATGAGTTATTGAATAAAAAAAATAAAAAAAAACATCAATGAATTGTTTATTAAAAAAGCTGTGCAGCATAAAACAATCGCATGCAACTCAATCAATCTTCAGTTAATCTAACTTCTATCACCGCCAAACATCGATCAAAATCTGTCTTTGCAGAATGAATGGTCCTTGGAGAGGCCATATCAAAAGACACCTGAACATCTGGTAAATAAATCGATCGATAAAAATATCCACATACACTGCAATGGATGGATGCAGTGTATGAATGACAGAAGGTTAAATATTTTTATCATCGCTTGTTTGCCTCATTATGCCAAAGTATTGCAAACGTTGCAGAATTAAAGCAAGACTGGGCGCTCTTGCTCTTTTAAATAGCAAGCAGTGTGTGGATTTTTCTACTTTTGCAAAGGAAATTTATTATTTTCCGCAAATTATTATTTTTGTTATTTTCTTTGTTTTTATTTTTTCTAAATAAATTCCATAAAATATTTGAACATTTCAAGAATTCGTATGAATTTAGAAAATTTATTACCGTCGTAAGACTGCCTGTAAACTGACTGAATTCTTTTTGGTATAATAATGCTGGAGCTACGAATAGGATAAGTTGGTTGCATGGTTGGTTCAGTGGTTGGCTGGTTAGTTGTTTGATTAAAAAAATGTTGGTTGATTTGAAATCTTCGCACAGTAAGCATGTGTTCTTTTATTCTGGTACATACGTATGTACGGTACAATCAGTAAAAGTTCAATTTATGACGGCACTTTATGTGCAGCTGATGATTTCTATAGTATTTGTAGTATTGTAGTTTGTAATTGTTGTTGTTGTTGTTTTTTCTTTTTCTTCTTCTTTTAAATGAAATAAAACTAAATAATGATCGCACATAATCAACGTTCAAACGAATACAACATGATCTCTGAGGAAATTAAGTTTTACAATATTTTTGCAAATTACGATGATGCGTTGACAGGCCGACATCAGTAACGGCAGGCAGCCAGGCAATAGCAGCTGCAGTTAAATGATCGCCTTTTTTTTGGTTTTTATTTATTATTGTTGTTGTTTTTATTATTGTTTTTGCTGCTGCTGCCGCTAGAGTTGGACTGTAATAAACATTTAAAAATAACTCCGTTGGATGGCAATATTATTGTCAATTGACGTTCAAAAACCAAAGAAAAAATAAAAAAGAAGTGCTAAACTTAAGTACGCATTACAGCATTGATAGCCTAGAAAGTATGGCCAACATAGCTGTCATAGAACTGTATTAAAAAGAAATTTTGTAAACCGTATATCGCCGTAGTCGAGTAGGTAGTTAGAAGGCTTGTTAGACGTGTGGCCACGGTTCAAACTCCAGGTCAGACATTTCCAACAAAGCGAAATATGAAAAATATTCCTTCAGCGACAGCCTCTCTGCAGATTTCTGGCAAAAATTCTGAGAGTAAATCAAAATTGCAATGAAACGTTTCTCAAAAAAAGTTGGGTGTAACAATAAGTGGTGTGAGAAGCTAGGTCGTAATCCTGTATGTACGTGTATGCACCGTCAAAACTCCACTCATTACAATACTTCAATACATTCTAAACGGGGTTCTAAGGACACAATAGATTGCAAAAAAATAAGACCTGAGCTGCTGTAGCCTATTTAGCTGCTTAGCTGGGAAAACTTTGAATACAAAAACTGAGGATATTCGAATAGACTGGCGAATTTTGTAGACTAAAGTAGTAGGTTTAAAGTAAAGTTTTTCTTAGAGAAAACTCAAAAATTAGAAATCAAATGGGATTAACTTGCAAAAACACATGAAAATCTGCTAAAACCTTAGACAGATTAATACAAATTGCAGAAGGGCCAAGACCGAGTAAAAACTTACTGCTAACGAGCGTAAAGAACAAAGTGTTACCGCAAAAAAACAACTGTAGGGGAAAGAACACTGCAAAATATATCGAAGAGGCAGTTAATGTTCACTTTCAGGAAAATAGTATGCGATGTAACTCTCGTCAGAGTCTATCGGAAGCAGCAAGTCTCGTAGTTGAATTCATATCAGATATTTTGAGACTACGTATGTACACGTATACTAATGAAAGAGAGAATTTCTAGAGTAAATATCGGTGGATTTTTAAACTTATTTAAGGTATATCGGTGGATAAGTTACAGCCACGGAGGTGTCAAGTATACATACATATATAATTGGTCATTACAATCCTTCAGTCAGGCTTACGACCTAGTTTCTCACACCACTTATGTTGTGTTTATCCATAGGTGGTGGGACATACAGTTTAAAGTCGACTCCGAACGACAGATTTTTGAGAAACTTTTCATGGCAATTTTATTTATTCTCAGAGTTTTTGTCAGAAATCTGCTGGGATGATAGGTTAGGTTAGGTTAGTATGGTAGCTTTCATACCAACAGCTCACTTGAGCACGCATAGTGGCCCGTTGTGACGCCACAGGTGAACGCAGTCTCTGTACTGGCCAAGTTCCTCCGAACCAAGGAGGGAGAAGTTGGTCAGCGCAAGGGCTGCACTGCTGAGAGGAAGTCGCCGAAGAAATATTTTTTCTTAATATTTCGTTTTGTTGGAGATGTGTGACCTGGAACTTGAACCGTGGCCTCATGTCTAATAAGTCAAGACACTACTCGAAGCTTAATTAGTAGGCATTAAGGGACATTAACATTTTTTCTGTCAACTATCTTGGCATAATGATTGAGGAAAACTGAACCTTCAAAAGTTAAATGGAGTAAGCTTTCATGAAAGTTGAACAGATTAGTACCAAACATAGCACAATCATGACCAACAAAAAGTTATTGCTAAAGAGTGTAACGAATACAGTGTCACCAGAAGGACAACTGCAGGGGAAATAATGTTGAAAAGTACATAGCAGAGGCACATAACGTTGGCTTTCAGGAGAAGCTACTAAATGGTTTGTAGTCTATCACTCGTCATAATTTCCGACGTAGCAAGTCTCGTAGCTGAAATCAAACCCATGAATTTAGATACAAAGGACTGGTGTGCCTGATAAAGAATATACATGCATAAATAATTGGTCATTACAACTCTTCAGTTAGGATTACGCCATAGCTTCTCACACCACTTATGTTGTGTGTGTTAATCTTATACATGAGTGGCGGGACCTACAGTTTAACACGGCTCCGTCAGATTTCTGAGAAAATTTCCGTGGCAGTTTTAATTTACTCTCAGAGTTTTTGTCAGAAATCTGCTGAGATGAAATCGGCGAAGAAATATTTCTTCATATTTTCGTTCTGACGTCTAAGCTGGGGTTCACATATATTCTCAGTTCACCGTTGAACCCCTCTCTGCTTTTCACCATGACATTATTGAAATTTCAAAATCTAAACTTTCGTATTTTCTTTCGTTTTTTGATTTCATTCATTCCTTTAATAAAGTTTGGACATTCCTGCATAACTAAGTATTTTTTTTCTTAAACATTATCATACTTTATACGAATTATTTTTTATTTTTTTTTGAGTTAAAAAAAATGAAGATGAGAAAAATAAAAGCCAGTTAACGGAAAGCGCCAGTGGGCACGTATAACGACAAACAACGGCATCACTTAACTAGTCTCTGTACGCTCGTAACGTATTTCTAATAGAATTACACAAAGTACTACGTTTTTCAAGACAACACATAAAACTTGAGGATCATTGTCTTCACTTTGGTATTCGGGTCTCAATTGCAGTAACTAGACAGACTCATATTAAATGAAAAGAAAAAACAAAAAATAATAATGTGGATGCGCCACACTATATATTTGCGTACATACATGCATATGAGGCCGATGTCTATGTCTGACAGTACGTGTGTATAAATTTTATTATCCAAATTGCATTTTGTTTTTCACTTTATTGCAGAATAACTGGGAAAATGCAACAAAAACAAAGAACTGAAATGTTGGAATGTTGATTGGTACACTCTATAGTAGGCAGTTTTAATATAAATTGAACGTATTTTAATTTAAAAACTTGCAACAACTAGTCGAAGGTATTATGAGAACGTGCTTGACCATCTTTATATGGATACACTTGGGGTTTTTTTTTGTTTTTTTTGTAAGCAAGTGTATACGGTACTATGATCTTTATGTTACTAGATAAAGCGTTTTATGTTTGTTGTTTCTCTTTCTGTTTATAAAACTTCATACTGAGATACATATTTTTTTTCATTCTTTCTTTAATTTCAAGTCAACACTGATAACCTCTAAGTGAATTGCGAGACTAAAGACGCGTGTCTTGCAAATCTAAGTCGTGATCAATGCTTGACTTTAACTAGCCGGCCGAACAAGTAAACGAAAGAAAAATAATACGCGTGTCTTGTAAATGCGTATACACTTCAATACCCTACATTTGATTGGATGGCCAGTAAATATTCATATCTTATGTCAATTTGTTTTTTTTTGGAAATTTTAAAAACAAAAAGTGTTGACAATTGGTATGAGCACAAGAATAAAATTCACAAGCAGAATAGGAATTAAAACAGGATTTTATTTTTTATTTTCTATGTATTAAATTTCATTAAAATAAAAACATTTTTATGAGATTTCTAGATTCGATGAATATGACAAATTTTTAATTCTTTTTATACTCATAAGCGATATATATGGTTTAAAAGAGTTGTGTAATAAAATTTTGCAGAGAACTCCTCTCTTTGAGAGGATAAATTACACTTTAGTCAGGATTACGACCTGGTTTCTTACACACCCTAAGTTAAGTGTGTTAATTTTATGCACTAGTGGTGGCATCTACTGTTTAAAATCGATTCCGAACGGCAGATTTTTGAGAAACTTTTCATGGCAATTTTATTTTTACTCTCAGAGTTTTTGCCAGAAATCTGCTGAGAGAAAGTCGCCGAAGAAATATTTTTTCATATTTCGTTTAGTTGGGGCTCGCACCGAGACCTTACGTCTAATAAACCAACACACTACCTATTAGACAACGGCGACTTCTACTAGAGACCAGAGAAACACGAGATGTTAAAAAGTGGGCAAACTGACTTGTATCGGTACAAAGAACGGCTGCATTTCGTATAGCGTCGGCATATCGTACAGTGTCCGCTCCAGCCGTACTGGTGATAGCAGGTATAATCCCTGTGGATCTGCTGGCAGCGAAACGGATGGAGATTTATAAGGCGAAATCGGCGGGAAATCGCATAACCGGTTACTTCAGGGAAACCACCATTTCAAAATGGCAACAACGATGTAACGAGGAAGATAGAGGAAGATGGACGTCCAGACTTATTCCGGACATAAGGCCATGGATTGGTCGGAAATTTGGAGAGGTAATTTACTACGTTACATAGATGCTATCGGGTCACGGATATTTTAGAAAACATCTGCACAGCATGGGCAATACCGCCTCCCCTTACTGTCTTTACGAGGAAGGGGAGGTAATTGATGACGCAGACTGTTTTTGAGCGTGGCAAAGCTATCGCTCTGTACTGAAGTCAATAGTTGGAACGATCACAGCTGCTAATGTTGTCGGGGTCATGATTGCGAGTAGTGGAAATTGGACCTTGGTGGTGAATTACGTAGAGCGCATTCTGAGACGGAAAAAGAGGGATCTTGAGGCTGCAGAACAGGTTAGCATGTGGGCATAGGTGATACTGTCACACGTGCCAAGCGAAACCGAAAGGATGATTTAGACGAAAGGAATAGTGGAGACGCTTAGATGTCTCCTCTCCTTTCGATACGCAATTCGGACGCGGATATAGACATGGAGAGGCCAAAGAGCCAAAAGGAATCCACCCCGAAGTAATACCACCGTAGTTCCGGAGTGGGCACGAACAAGTCCACAGAAGACGAGGGGGTGAGGGCCCCACACACGGAGAATGTGACGACTTCCTCTATGGTGCGGTTAGGTACATTTACCTCTACTTGGCGAGAAAAAAACTAGAGACTAGAGAAGCTACATGTTATTATCTTCAGCCAAGTACATGCGTATTTAAAATACGATCATTGGCTAGACTTTTAAATGATGATTACCACTATCAATATATTGAAGCCAAGTTTCGTACACAGAGACGGACTGGTTCGGATTACCATTTACCCTGCAGAGAAATTGTCGATTGTTTACTTTAGTTTGTTAATAACAATTGAATTTATTTGTGCCCTCTACATAATAGCAGATCTATTGCTGGGACTGAATACAACTGTTATTCCACTTTTTCTCAAACAAACGGAGAGCATTTCCTTACCCTAGAGTTCCTGGTAATATTCGAAACGTCATGATAATGTTTGCAAAAGTATTTCTTTCGGCGATCCGCTCTCAGCCATCTTTTTGTAAAAGCTTTGGTATTGACCAGAGATCAGCAATGAATCGTTTTTCGTAACTCATAAGCACTCATGCAATTTTGAATATAAGTGAGTCAATAATAGTGAAATTTAACGATGTACTCTGATTCATTCATACTCGCTACAGGTTGCAATGAGTATGCGTACAACATTGACATCAAACTCATACCATTCGAAATATGTTTGATTCATAAGCCTACTCATTTAGATTCATAACTTTAGAAAAATACTTATAAACAATCTGACTGACTCGAATCATTGATAAAAATGTATGTAAGGCACTTACAACAAAATAAAGAAGACAGAGCAGCAATCAGACCAAACATACAACCTCCTAGTGAGTATTTTAGTGTTCGTATGCGATTCATACTTATTTTGTGATTCGTGTATATGTTGAGTTATGGAGAATCGGAATCAACAGCAACATCATACGTGTTGTTAAGTATGAATGTGATGAGTTCTTCAAACTTTGAATGTGAGTAGAGGTTCCATGATATTAAAATAAGTATGAATGCGTATAAGTATCAGATATTATGAGTATGATTCGATTCTATTCATCTTTTTTGAATACTCATTGCTGATATCTGGTGTTTACCTAATTACAGTGATAAAGTTTCCTGACCTAATAAGCTTCTAAACCTATGGAAAACATAGTTACACACTTGCCAACTAAATAATAAGTTTACTAACAATTTTCACTGGGTGTATCATAGGCCACACCACACATAACCTCTTGTTGGATGTTTACTTGTAAGTGAGGGCGTATTCAATAGAATTTATTTCTCTTCTTCTTTTTTTCTTTTATACATATTAACTAAATTCACTGAGTAGTAGTTGTAGTAGTTGTTGTTGTTGTTGTTGTCTACAATTGTAAAAAAAATTTGCATATTTTCAACTGACAAAATGTGTCTTCGGTGATCTGCAGCTGGCAAGTGTCAAGCTTATGAATCTTGTCAACGCAATTATATCTAATTGTTGCTGCATAAATCTATCGCGTAAATAGAGGATGAACGTGAAACATGGAATTGTTCAAATATTTATTGTACACGATCTTGCTTTGTTTGTTCGGTGGTTCGGTTGTATCGTTGTGTTGGAGACGGACTGATAGTCTGTCTATGTTTCGGAGTGCATCAACAAGTATCTGTTGTCTATCTCGGCATGTAATGGAGTCAAGCATATATGCATGTATGTAAGTTGTGTTGTGTTGTGTTGTGTTGTATTGTGTTGTATTGTCCACTTGTAGCCGCACCTTATTTTGTTTTGTTGTATGTTTTTCGTATGCGCAACCTCTTAACTTAGATTTAAAGATAGAAAAAAAATTTATTGCAACCTTTTTTTTTCGATTTTCATTTTGTTTTGTTATTGTTGTTATTGTGTTTACCAACATGCTGTTTTTTGTAGTTTTTTTCCTTTTGTATGCCATTACTGCTGCTGTTGTCTTCTTACGTAGAGTATTATTTGCATTTATGATCATGATGCAGTCATACTTCAGTCAGTGTGGTTGCTTTGTTGGCTGCTTACTTGAATGGTTGACAAGACACATTCTTGTGATGCCATCAAATTAGTTGTATTTTATGATTAGTATCATATACTCTCTATGTACGTATAGTATGTTGACTGGCCAAAGCCAGCGATAAGAAAAAATGGAAAAAAATAGAAAATGCTACGCTCATTACAAAAAAATGGTTAAATATGAGGAGGCTATTAAATATAAATTGGAATTTCAATTACATAAATTAATTACATCTGATTTTTTTGTTGTTGTTTTTGCTTTCAAATGAGACCGATTAAGCAGCAAATAAAAAGAAACAAAAAAAGAAAAAAAATTGTGGTCAATCAACAGTGATCAACTGAATTCATTAGATTTTCAATGCTTATTTTGATTACAAGATATAGAGAAAAAAAAATGAAAAAATTAAGGATGAATAATGAATTGTTTTAGTGGCATTGTTTCATTTGATTCATTTATTGAAATTAATGCCAGCCGGAGATAGTGAATTTATTTGTATAATTATTCAAATGGATTGCAAACCTAATGCGTTTTATAGACATACATGTGTGGGAAAATTAATTTAAATATCAAATCGTAGGATATGTATTCATGTTGTATTACATGCAGCCAGTTAAGAATGCCTCTACCATGATTTAAAACTTGAATTCAGGATTAGACCGTCTGCATGAGTTCTTTTTTTTTATAGAAGCTAGAAAGCCATATTGAAATCGACAACATTGAGGGGTGCAGAACTGTTACAGGATAGCTTTCGATCACTGACTGTATCTTAGCTGGACTACGAACTAATTTTGCTGTTCGTAGAGCTTCTGCTTTTTTTTTGATTAATCAGATTTAGACGATTACGAATTCTATTAGCATTTCTGTGAGCTTTTTTTTAACAAATTTCCAATTTTAGTGAGATGACCTCAAACCAATTTGTGTCTAGGGAAAGTTAAACTCAAGCTATCGATACATACATACATACATACATAATTGGTTATTACAACCCTTCAGTCTGGATTACGACCTAGCTTCTCGCATCACTCATGTTGTGTGTATTAATTTTGAACATGAATGGCGGAACCTATAGTTTAAAGTCGATTCCGAACGACAGATATTTTGAGCAACATTTCCTGGCAATTGTATTTGATCGAAAGCATGCAAAACCATTAGATACTTTTCAAACAAATATACGAGACGCCTGGTACCATAACTTGAGTCTGTGAAAAGTGCAGTTTTTAGGTTAAAACCCGACTTTTACAAAATTTTCTAAGACAAGAAGTTTCCCACGATTGTCTGAACCCTATTGTAACTTCTGTGGGAATGAAAGTTCCTTGTTTACCTCGTTTCACACCTTCTCTTAGGGCTCTAAGTTCCAACGTAATGAATTCCAAAGCGGTGTACGGCTGTCGCAGTTATCTTAATGAGGTAGCGGATCGATATAATCTCCATAACGTATGTGCAACGGAGTACAGTGGTATTCCGGGAAGCTGTAGAGCTGATGCACTGGAGAACGACCATCGAACTGTCCTATGAGAACCTGTAGGCTCATAATTCAAAATGAGATCGTGGATTCGGTCAACGGCAGATGGGCGGCACTGGACACGGATAGAACGGCACTAAAAATCTGGCCAAGGCTAGATGCAGGGCGCACGATATACCTGCTTAAACTCCAGAGTTGCACGCTCAGAATGGTTGCCGGGGCCATTAGGGGGCATTGCTTCATTTATGGATCATCTGAAGGATATGTCGCGGATTGACAGTATAAGTTGCTTAATTAGGAGCTCTGAGTGGTTATGAAACTAGGGGAGAGAAGAAAACTGTGATAACATAATGGGCCCTATGTGGTCTAAGTGTGTGCATCCGACTCTTTTAGATGGACAGCAACCCATACCTACGTACATACCATATCTTCTCTCAATGTCGATAGGAGATTTGCTAGATCTACCTTATTTCATACCTTCTCTAAATGTGGATATAGAACCTCTGAAGATAACTCCACCATATATGATGCAGAATGTTGGTAATGAGGAAATTAGTCCTGAATCCCTTAGTGATTGAACACGTTGACTTCCAGTAAATGAAGTTACAAAAATATAAATTTACTCCGAGAGATAGTTGCTCTATCTTTGCTCAGGAACTATTGAAAACTATTTGCAATTATTGAGGACTTAAAATCGGAAACAGTTTTGCTTTCCTTTGTATTGTTCAACTACAGTGTCCTTAATACAGCGCCGATAGGGTGATTAATAAAAATAAACTTTCTAAACAAATAGCCACCCTGCTGTATATTTACTTTCCATTCAACTAAAAGCCATACAGATGACCTCAACAGACTTTCAAAATGAATTTTTCAATCAAAGGAATTATGTATGTTTTCCATGAGCTCAAAGCGTTTTTTAATCAGCATTTTTCAAAATATATTACATTACAGTGCCTTTCCAATATGGAACATTCTTTAATATCCATTTAATAAGCCAACGATTGCCCCCCTAACGATATTGGGAATTTAAACTTTCAACTTTTTTGTAACCTTAAATGAGCATAACACACAAGCATATTATAACATGAGCATGCACGTACCTACGTACTGTATGATTGAAAAATTGAAAAATTGCTAGAAAAAAACGTATAAAGATTAGGCCAAAACAATATTAAATTGTTCACAGGAGCCATACAAGTTATGTTAGAGAATTAATTCATTGCAAAGCAAAAACGAAATTTTATTTCTCTGTAGGCATTTGAGGAATACATCGTTTTACAGACTGCCAGGCAAAATGGCAAATTGAAATTTTCGAAAAGTATTTCCCAGGGATGCCGTAAACAAAACCAGCCTTTTTTTCCTGGCAAAAACTGTTATCATAACAACAACTATTTTTGTAAACATTTTTCAATTTTCAATGAAAATTTTGGCCTACAATGTATGACTGTATGAGCGAGCCTCTCTATGCGTATCATACACAAATAATCTCTGTATAGAAGGGGTATCATCACCTGTGCCTTAAACCGACGACAGTCGACAAAAAATACGAAAAAAACGAAAAAACAAAAATAAATTACGTTACTGCCATAAACATGCATTGTTGGCAGGAAAAATTTTCCATATGTGTTTGGCTTATTTCAGTTTTTCTATTTTTCGATTCCTTTTTTTTTTTGGTAATAATATAACCCAGTATGGCAGATATTGAGTATTGAGTATTTCAAACTTTGAATATGAGTAGTATGAGTATGACATTAAAATAAGTATGAATGCGTATAAGTATCAGAAATTATAAGTATGATTCGAATCTACTCATCTTTTTGAAAATGAAAATGAAAAGAAAATGGTCATCGCAAGGGCTGCACATTAAAGCACGACTACCTTACGCTGGAAAACCAGCCCGAAAGTTTGACAAACGAAGTTATTTCCTTGACATAAATGGATGACAGCTCTGTCAAGGATTGGTGAGCCAAATAACCTATATCTGCACCATGCAAGAGATGGGCATTGACAAAGAAAGTGGATCACAGTCTCCTCTTCCTCAGCAGATCTGCACCCATGGCTGAAGTCGTTAGATGGGAGCTGCATTCTTTCCGCATGTCTTACCATAACACAATGACCAGTAAGCATGGCCACTTTGATCGAGATGACTTTGCGCTCAAGTCCACGCAATCGGTTGGTGCGTTGGTTCTATCCATCGAGTGCCAAGTGAGTTTAGCAGTGGAGCAGGATTCCTCATTGACCCAGGATAGATAAGAGTCACGAAAGATTTTCCGCACAATGGCCAATATATACCCAAGTCGATTGACAAGGATTTCTAAAGCAGTGCACCGGCACTGGGTTCAACTTATAAGGTTGTAAACAATGTATGCCTTTAGTGCTATTGAACGGGAGTCTGCTAAGATGGGTTTGGAAGTAAATAAGGGCAAAACAAAGTATATGGTACCGACATGTAGAGACGTGCGGCGTATAGATTCTCAGATTACGGCCAATAACTATACTTTTGATACAGTCAAGGAATTTATTTATTTTGGCTTCGCCGTTACCACCAAAAATGATGTCAGTTTGGAGATCAAGTGCAGGATCTCTCCTGTCAACAGGTGCTACTGTGGTCTCAATAGGCAACTGAGTAGCAGAGACCTCTCTCTCCTACGACAAAACTAATACTCTACAAGACGCTCATCCTACCCGTGCTTCTTTGTGGCACAGAGGCATGGACCCTATTAAGTACAGATGCAGCGGCCTTGAGAGTGTTCGAGAGAAAAGTACTGCGTAAGATCTTCGGTCCAGTACGAGTTGGCGATGATTTCCGCATTCGATCCAACGGTGAGCTGTATGAGCTCCTCAACGACATAGACGTGTGCAGCGTATTAACATCCAGCGACTGCGCTGGCTCGGCCATGTCGTTCGAATGGAGGAAGATGCTCCGATGAGACGGGTATTTGATGTGGGGATCTGCGAATGTCGGTGAACAGGATGACCTTGTTTGCATTGGAAGGGCCAAATCGAGGAAGCCTGTCATCGATTGGTGTGACCAACTAGCGTAGGCGCGCAAGAAGCAGAGGCGCCTGGAAGGATGTGTTGCGGCAGGCCGCAATCCGTTAATCGGGATGTTATGGACAATTAAGTAAGTAAGTAAACAATGTATGGAGGACATTAACACGTATGGTAAACGGAGAATCAGGAAAGTAAACTAATTTTCTTTTTCCCCAAATCCATATCAAAACCTTCAAAAATATTGTCAGTGAGTTCAGTTATCTTCCTCACTTAATTGCCTATTGGGTTCACTTTACATGGCTGGTAGTCTATTGTTTGTATGTTGATTCGAAATGTTTTTCTCTACAGGCAAATGCACATGAAATCACACAAAAACAAAAAAAAAATCATACAAATTCAATGTTAGTCTAGTCTTTCAGCCAACCAATAATAAAGCATCGCATAATACAAATACAAATGCTGGAGAATAGAATAGAAATACATGAGGTCTAACCATTTTTGGGGCCAATTGGTCATGTGGTCATCAGAGACATGGAATGAAACCACCAACAACAACATTAACAACAATAATAATCCAACAATCACCACAATCACATTAGTTTTAAATAACTTGGAAAACATCATCATTAACATCATTATGTTGCCTGCTGCTGCTGCTGCTGCTGCACTTCATCATACTTTTTCTAACCCACAATACACATTAACCGCATCTAACTTCACTCATACATACATACTCGTATGTATGCTATAAACTTTAGCTAACTGGGCTCTTTCTCTCTCTCTCTTTCTTTCCTTTCGGTTGGCCCCAACTATTTGTTGACACGGAATTGTTTGATGAATTGTTATGAGCTGAGATGAGTTGAATTTGTGTTTTTATTTTCCAACATAAAAAAGACACTTTTTTTCGGTTTTCATGCCTACAAATACCGGAAAAATTACCAGAGATGAGAACAACAACACAACAATAAATAATTTCATGGAATTTTTCACATAAAAAATGGTTTTCATATCTGATTGTATACAGAAGATCAGCCAGCAGCCTGGCTATAGATATGGGTACCCTCGCATCATACATGGTGTGTCCAAATACCACCAACCACATGCGTGAATGAGTATGGGAGGTATTTTATGTTACAGATGGCCAAAATACATTAGCCTGCGTTAGTTAGATTATAACAGCATATTTTCTAAGGCGAATTTCTTCGGTTAACAGTTTAGTGAGACACTTGGAGGCACCCTACTTTGTGGTAGGTTTATATTGTTACGAAAATGAACGAACATCTTGGTGCTGGTGTTTTGCTTTTACATCATTTAACATTAAAATTATAAACAAAATCTACAAAAACAAAACAATGGACTGGTTTACAAATTATCGTACTCTTTAATGTAACACCAGCATAAAAAAGTGGTAAACAAGTAAACAAAAATCTACACCGATGGAAGGAGCGAAATCAATCGAAATATCCAAGTCTATAAGGCTACCAGATCACTGCAGCGTCTTTCAGGCGGAAGTGTCGGCAATTCAGGCTGCGGTGAAAATTATTGTCGAAAAATGTTCACAGGTGAAAAATCATTATACTTTCCGATAACCAAATAGCCATCAAAGCATTAGATTCTAGTGTACTAAACTCCAAGACGGTGTACGACTGTCGCAGATGTCTCAATGAGATGGCGAAACGATATGATGTTTGTATCACATGGGTACCGGGACATAGAGATATTCCCGTCAACTGCAGAGCGAATGATTTGGCCATCGAACTCTCTGATGAATTCTCTACATTGGGGATCCCTTTGGATACCTGCAGGCTTATAATTGACAATCGTGGACCTTGTCAACAGTAGGTGGGCGGCTTCCGATAAGGGCAGAACGGCGCAAAAAATCTGGTGTAAACAGAGGAATAACAAAGAAGAGCAATTGTTGTTGTTTACATCAAGTTGTCAACAGTGGCACACAGAATTGTGCGAATAATAAAGAATTTTAATTAAATCTAAACATAAAGTTATTTTTATTTTATTTGCAATATACGAGCTCTGGCACTGAATCTCTTTCGTTTCATTGAATAATGTCGGCCACCAACAAAAACTCTCTTAAAACATTCTCGAGTAATTCCTTCCTCATCGTATCGTTTATTATTTTATATACCATATCAGTCGACAGGAATTTTACAAACCATCTAACCATGACCAATCTAATGTGTACTGGGCGTAGTATTTTCTTATTGCCAAA
This sequence comes from Sarcophaga variegata, assembly GCA_932273835.1. Lineage (NCBI taxonomy): Eukaryota > Metazoa > Arthropoda > Insecta > Diptera > Sarcophagidae > Sarcophaga > Sarcophaga variegata. The sequence goes on along the minus strand of OW026362.1, from coordinate 109,960,063 downwards.
AAAAAAAAATCAAACGAATTATAATTTTCAACGTTCACATGGCTTTAAATTTTCTCCCCGATTTCTTGTGTCCAATTCAAATAGAAGACAACGACACCCATAAAGCCGTACACACACACACACATACACACTCTGATTGTCTGAAAAAATCGAAAATAATAGCCAATAAGGCAAGCAAGCAAGCAGGCGGCATGTGCTACAACGCTCCATTGCCTTTGAGGTTTTCCTATGAATTTGTGGCATAATTTTATGCTTGTTTTTCCGTATCATAAAACGATGATGCATTTGTCTCCCGTGTCAAATGTCATTGATGTTTAAGTGTAATTGCTGTACACTTCACTTAAGAGGCAGCACCACCATCAATTGATTTCTTTTGCACTGCCACGGAGTATCGAAATGGTATTTGCAATTTCACTTGTGGGGGGTTATGATGTGTAGTTAGTTGGTAATATGGGATAGCATAGGTGAATGTATTTCAATTAGTTTTGTTAGCAATTTAAGTTAATTTATGAAATTGGGAAACTATTTGCCAATATAAACGAAACACTTAAAGTAAACAAGAATGTGGCCTGTCGTATGGAAATGAATCGAGGAGAATTTGACGAGTTTTATATCCTCAGTTATTTGGGTTGAGAAAGTTAAAGATTATTTCGCATAAATATTGCCCATGCCTATGTCGTAAGTGGTTCATCCGAAAGCCCTAATTTTGGCATATATTTTCCAACTGTACTGTTGTCTTGATAGTCGCCGTAGTCTAGTAGGCAGTGTGTTGGCTTATTAAACATTAGGCCACGTTTCAAACCCCCGGTTAGACATCTCGATCAAATCGAAATATGAAAACTATTTCTTTCGGCAAAAACTCTGACAGTAAATTAAAAAATTGCCAAGAAAAGTTTCTCAAAAAATCTGTCGTTCGGAGTCGACTCTAAACTGTAGATCCCACCATTCATGTATAAAATTAATACACACAACTAGGTTGTAATCCCGACTGAAGGTTTGTATTGACCAATTATGTATGTAACTAAAACTCATTTGTTCCTGAACGTAAAAGTCTTCACATGTCACCACTAGAAGTAGTCTAGTGGGGTAAAATTGAAAAAATTTTGGCGTCTATTGACTTCATCATCACGCAGTCGATTTTCATCGCTGTGATATTCATCGTTCTTGAAGAGGAATTGGCCCACAAACCACACTAAACAGTGTATCTTTCAGAATGCATTGACAGATTTAGCCTTGACTAATCTTCAAATCAAATTTCTGAATTCTCTTCAAACAACTTTCCCAACTTGATGGCAGATGATAAATGTGTTCGTATTCTTCGGCTTGCTTTCTTCATATGAGAACAACTGCTGATTAAACTGACCATTTGCCATCGAACGGGATAGTAATATCGATCAAAAGTGTCCATGAATTATGTTGAACATGGTATGTTAAGTTGGACTTTCAATTTGAAGGTTTCCACGAAAGTCTAAATGGTTTTGACAACATGAGGCCGAGCGTTGTTATGCAGTAAAATCACTTACTCGTTACTGTGCTCGTGACTGATCAAATGGTTAGGCGAGTATTTCCCAATGCTGGAGCAAGTTATGATTTTGCTTGGATGGATCTTTATTGAGCAGTTCGGTTTTGAAAGCATTGATATCCGTTTCAGCACTTAGATTATCGAAAACTTTTTAGAGCCGTGTACATTACTACCATACATACAAACATACATACATAATTCGTCATTAAAACCCTTCAGTCAGGATTACGACCTAGCTTCTCACACCACTTATGTTGTGTGTGTTAATTTTATACATGAGTGAAGGGACCTACAGTTTAAAGTCGTCTCTGAACGATACATTTTTGAGAAACTTTTTCAATGCCAATTTTTATTTGCTCTCAGAGTTTTTGCCAGACATCTACTGAGAGGAAGTCGCCTAAGAAATATTTTTTTTTCATAATTTCGCTTTGTTGTTTGACCTGGGGTTTGAACAAAGGCCTCACTTCCAATAAGCCCACACATTGATCACTAGACTACGGCGACAATAGCCCCTAACCACCATTTTTCCAAACTGAATAGACCGTATCGATTGCGGCAACCTTTACTTTACCTTTACTCTGAAAGACAGATTTTTGAGAAAATCAGAAGACTGCTGAGCGGAAGTCGCCGAAGAAATATTTTTTGATATTTTCGTTTTGATGTCTGACTTGAGGTTTGAACCGTGGCCTTACGTCTAATAAGGTAACACACTACCTACTAGACTACGGCAGATGATTATATCATAGAGTCAAGAAGCGTCACCTAACCTACCAAAGTTCCTCACCACTATGCCCAATACAACGACGCAATACATTTTTATGGTGGAACCTATAGTTAAAGGTAAACTTCCTACGACACATTTTTGAGAAACTTTTCATGGCAATTTTATTTACTCTCCGGTTTTTTTCCAAAAATCTGTTGAGAGGAAGTCACTGAAGAAATTTTTTTTTATTATTTTTCAAAATTTCAGTAAGCCAGGACTTAAACCACAGGTTCTTGTCTAATAAGTCTACACACTGTCTACTAAACTTAGGCGACTTCCTTCGCTGCAGGCTATGACGAAACTATCAATGCGAAATTGATTTACAACTTACAAATAAGATCAAAATGAAGCAGCGAACTTAACATGTCATCATGATCAGTGATAGATCTTCTAGTTGTATTTTGTCTTTTGTAGTCTATTTTGAAAGCCAAACAAATTGAAAACCGTGTTAAAAGTGCTTGACCTACATTTTCCTACAATTTGGTCATATTTCTCTAATGGTTAACGTTCAAAATCATAACGATTTTCGTAACCATTTAGACAAGGAACACGACTGACGAAATGATGAAATAAAACACCATCAGTGTGAAGTTTAGCACCTCATCCTCATTCTCATTCTCATCTTTTGTCTTCTTGCCTGCACTTAATGAATTTTTGCCAATTAAATTTTATTCACTTTTGCAACGAAAAACTATAACACAAGCTCTGCTCTCCTTTATTATTTAACTGGGGATGCATTTGCTGTTTAACAGACTATGATGGTAGCAAAGCATTCATGGGTTTTGAGCTCATCGTGATCACGATGTTGCATAAAACTTTACCCAGCGTTGTGTGGCAATCTGTTTTGCTGGACGACTATATGGCAGCAAAGGCTTTGGGTTTCTGTTTCTGATGAGACAGAGACTAAGATGATCTTCTTATTGTTAATATTTTATTAGCTTTCTTTCCCTCTCTCTCTCTCGCGATCAATATGGCAGGCAAACACAAAGCTAAGTAGGAAACTGACTGACTGACTGTGAAGAGTAGCATGTTTTGTAAGTGGCTTCTAATAAAAAATCCAACTATTTCGAGGTGTAGAAAGGTGGGTGTATTCACGTTATAGTTCTTCTTGGTTTAATTTTTTTTTTCTGTGTTCCCTCTAAAGGTCACTGAAAACGAGGTTTGGTTTAAAGCCACGGCAGAAGTAAACATAAATTCGTTTAAAAATATTAAAAAATAAAAATCTTCATGAGTTTTTCTTCATTTTATTTCGTTGAACTTTAATTTAAAATAAAATGTAATTGAATCATAATCTTTCTGTGTATTTATATTTGCTCCACCATAATCTTCATGAGCAGCCAACTAAATGGCGCAGTAGTCTGTCTGGTGAATGGCAGACAGAAAGACAAACAATTCATGTCGCTTTTTTATTATAATTTTTGTTTTTTTTTCTTTTCTTCTGTTCCTTTAAAAATTCTTTAAACGAAGGAAACTGTGCTGCAACATACATAAGTTTTGATAAATTCCAGACACTTGACACAGTGGTTCCTGGAATTTGTTGAAATGTTATGAAAGCAAAAAAGAAAGATTTCATAAAACAATTGAAAATTCTTAATTAAGAATTCTTAATAAACATCTTAAATGAGGGGGACGTGAGACTAATTCTATAATACTCTACACTATGTTTTAGTAAACTAGGTACGGACTTTTGCAGATTTTAGCATGAGAGTTAAAAGAAATCAGTTTCATTACTATGCATACATAACATACGAGGTCATTACAACCCTTCAGTCAGGATTAGAACCAGAGATCAGCAATGAGCATTCAAAAAGATGAGTACAATCGAATCATACTCATAATTTCTGATATTTCTGAACTCCTCTACTCATATTCAAAGTTAGAAGTACTCATCATATTCATATTTAACAACACGTATAATGTTGTTGATTTCGACTCTCCATAACTCAATATATAGGCTGCCTACCCAAATGTATCACTACAAAGTTTGTATGCAGTTCTACTACTGTATATAAACTATGTAGACAAGCAAAGTAACCAAACAATGCATCAACTATAAATTCGATGCCTGATTGCTTTTTGACTGAGTTAAAAATACACATTGCCGCCGTTTTGAAATAGAATACATTGTAAACATTTTGTACAGCGGCATTATGAAACACGATACTTTGTTCAAACATAAAGCAACTAACATTTTGGAAGGCAGCCATACACGAATCACAAAATAAGTATGAATCGTGTACGAACACTAAAATACTTTTTTGCTTATGTGTCTTTTTTTCTTTTGTTGTAAATGCCTAACTAAGACTGTAAATTTTGATGAATGATTCGAGTCACTCGAATGGTATGAGGTTGATGCCAACGTTGTACGCATATTCATTGCAACCTGTAGGTATAAATCAATGTTGTAGTGAGTATGAATGAATCAGAGTACATAGTTAAATTTCAATATTGTTGACTCACTTATATTCAAAGTTTCATGACGGCTTATGAGTAGTGAAAGAACGATTTATTGCTGGTCTCTGATTACAACCTAGTTTCTCACACCACTTATGTTGTGTGTGTTAGTTTTTATACATGAGTGGTGGGACCTATAGTTTAAAATCGACTCTGAATGACAGATTTTTGAGAAGCTTTTCATGGCAATTTTATTTTCTCTCCGAGTTTTTGCCAGAAATCTGCTGAGAGGAAGTCGCTGAAGAAATATCTTTTTACATTTTGTTTAGATATCTAACCTGAGGTGCCCTTTACGTCTAACAAGCCAATACACTACCTAATAGACTACGACGACTTTAGTGTACAGAACTGTTAAATACAACAAATGCCGAATCAATAAAAGATGAGCTGCATTCAGTTCCCTTGTAAAGATGTGTCAATCACGAGATACAAAGATTGGTATACATACGAGTCGCTGGTACTCTAGGATTGTGAGACGTGGAACAGTGATAGGACCCATGAGGAAACCGCATGATGTATCAGGTGCCAACAAATACGTGGAAATGATTGGTCAGGCAGTATAACATGAAGTTACTGTACACTTTGGATAAAATTCTAACAATCACCAGGCTCAACTTTTGCCACTTAAGGAGAGTGCCTGAAAAAATTTGCTAAATATTTCGGAATTTGTAATTTTTTCTTTTTTATTTCAATTTTAAAAAGCTGGCAATGAAACAATTTTCAAATGAAAATAACGGTAATTTATTAATGTATATTTTTGTTTTTAATGTGTAGTTTCTTTTGATGCTCACTGTATATGTGTTTCATAAAATATTGAGCTGCAGATAGTATAAAGAGGAATGCAGTTTTATCAAGTATTCGCAGTCTAGTTGGTAGTGGGTTGGCTTATTAGATGAGAGATAAAAGGGTTCAAACCCTCGCTTAGACATCTCGAAAAAAATGAAACGGCGGCTTCCTCTCAGCAGTCTTCTGGCAAAAACTTGGAGAGTAAATAAATTTGCCATGAACAGTTTATTAAATCAGTTATTTGGCCTTACCGTTAAATTCTAGGTCCCAATACTTATGGATAAAATGAACGCCTACAATATGGTTGGTGTGAGAAGCTAGGTTGTGAACCTAACTGACGAATTGTAATGACCTTTTAAGTAAGTAAGTGAGTTATAAATCACTAAAGACCATCAACAAACACTGTGCGTAATTTCTTTTTCTTCTTATTTTCTTCTTATGTTTGTTGTAAGTTTTATCCTCCGCTTTCGTTTACATAATCCTTGCATCTTTAGGGCATAAGCATTTATTTTATTTTTATTGAATAAAATTCAAAACATTGATGATTTTATTCACTTCTTTACTACTTATCCTCCTCCATCTTCACCTCCTTGGCATTTGATATAATTTGTTTTATTGCTGGGAAATGGGAAATTGTGCCAAGTTTTCAATTGAGGTTGCGGTTGTGTGATCTGCCTTTCGTCCTTGAACGTGATGTCTGGTGTTAATGCGTTTGGCTTGACCATTCAATAGGAAGTGTTTTCAAGGTCTCGGTTTTTTAAATGTCGTTTTCATCATAAACAAACAAACAGAAAAATATGGAACAATGTACTGAAAGGAATTTATTGACAGATGAAGGGAAAATAATAGCACAGACAGTGACATTATTGTGTTTTTTTTTCTACGGTACTAGTGTCCTGTACTTAATGTTTTGTTACTAAAAAATAGAAAGAAAATAAAAACAAAAAATGCTTATCTGAGTTTCTGTTGGCATGTATTTAAGTATTTAAATCCGTTTACGTTTCACTTTTAATAACAAAATATAAGGACAGAAATAGAAATACAATTTTGAAATGCCCATTAAATAAGAGGTTAATTAAACGCTTCGGGTCAATTATTTTATTACAACAAAACGATGGAATTTTTATAGTTTTATGGTATCAAATGAACATTTCTTAACCAAACTAACTATAAAATCAGTAGTAGTTACACCTTTTGAACCGTAAGATAATAAAATATAAATTTATTTCGATCAATCTATATACATACAAACAAACAAACAATTTATAGATACATATATACAGTAGGCGTCAAAAGAAACCGTACATTAAAAAAATATATACATTAATAAAATACCGTTATTTATATTTCAAAATTGTTTCATTGGCAGTTTTTAAAATTGAAACAAAAAAAACAAAAAAAATTTCTAAAAATTTCGAATAATTTTGGGCAAATTTTTTCGGGCACTCTCCTTAAAAAGTGTCAAAAGTTCAGTTTGATGATTGTTAAAATTATATTCCTACAGTACAATTTGGTCAGGCGACACTGCCTGACCAAACATTCCCACGTATTTGTTGGCACATGATAATATCACGCAGTTTCTTCATGGGTTCTATCCAGATATCAGCAATGAATCGTTTTTATCGCCTCTCATAAGCACTCATGAAATTTTGAATATAAGTGAGTCAACAATATTGAAATTTAACTACCTACTCTGATTCATTCATACTCACTACAACCATACATACACATACATAATTGGTCATTACAACCCTTCAGTCAGGATTACGACCTAGTTTCTCACACCACTTATGTTGTGTGTGTTAATTTTATACATGAGTGGTGGGACCTACAGTTTAAAGTCGACTCCGAACGACAGATTTTTGAGAAACTTTTCCATGGCAATTTTATTTACTCTCAGAGTTTTTGCCAGAAATCTGCTAAGAGGAAGTCGCCGAAGAAATACTTTTTGTATTTTGTTTTGTTGTCTGGCCTGGGGCTCGAACCCTGGCTTTTCGTCTAATAAGCCAACACACTACCTACTAGACCACGGCGACTTCTAACTACAACCTTGATTTATAAATACAGGTTGCAAGGAGTAGGCGTACAATGTTGACGTCAAACTCATACCATTCGAAATATGTTTGATTCATAAGCCTGCTCATACAGATTCATAACCTTTGAAAAATACTTATAATATGTACTTATAAATGAGTATCGCGTGACTCGAATCATTCATCGAAATTTATTGTTTTAGTTGTTACTGCATTTACAACAAAAGACAGAGCAGCAAGCAGAGCAAACACACAACCTTTTAGTGAGTATTTTAGTGTTCGTACGCTATTCATACTTATTTTGTGCTTCGTATATATGTTGAGTTATAGAGAGTCGAAGTCAACAACATCATACGTCTTGTTAAGTACGAATATGATGAGTACTTCAAACTTTGGATATGAGTAGAGGGGTTCCATGATATTAAAATAAGTATGAATGCGTATAAGTATCAGAAATTATGAGTATGATTCGATTCTACTCATCTTTTTGAATACTCATTGCTGATCTCTGCTTCTGTCATTGTTCCCTGTCTCACAATCATAGAGTACCAGTGTCTTTATACTGGAAACTTTGTATGTCTTCATTGGCACATCTTTACAAGGGAACTGAGCGCAGCTAGTCTTTAAGTGACTCAACATTTGTTGTATTTAACAGTTCCTATCGAAGTAGAATTTTATACATAACATAATTGACCATTACAACCCTTCAGTCAGTATTACGGTCTAGCTTCTCACACCAGTCATGTTGTGTGCGTTAATTTTATACGTGAGTGGCGGGACCTACAGTTTAAAGTCCACTCCGAACGACAGATTTTTGACAACCTTTTTCATTGGAAGGTTTATTTACTTGTTGAGTTCTTATCAGAAATCTACTGAGAGGAAATCGCCGAAGAAATATTTTTTTTCATATTTTCGTTTTGATGCCTGACCTGGGATTATAGCTGCCAGATGAATGAGGTACCAAATCGTCAAATATTTGAAAAAAAATCGTCAAGATCGTCAAAGACGTTTATGAAAATCGTCAAAAAATCGTCAGAAAAAATAAATAAATAAATTAAAAGTTTCTGAAAACTAAAATTATTTCCATTGTAGTAAAACATATAAAGTCAGTGTATGTGTATATCTGAGTTCAAAAATAAAACATTTAACAACAAATTTATTGGAAATTAAAAGCTAGCGTTCCTCATATTCATTTATTCATTTTTTTCCAAAAACGATGAAATTTAATATCATTTTGAAGAAAAAATTGTTTAAGGTTTAAACAATCTATCCCAGTGTTGTTTATTGACACATAAGCGCAGCAATAATATTGCATCATCTTAATCTATGGGTGGTGTAAATATTAAGGAGTCAGAAGCTCTTGACATTCTGAGCACGAAAATTCAGCGTGTGTTGGCTAGAACCGACACATTTTTCAGTTCCTACAGTTCCTTCTTAAGATCTCATAATCTTACTATTTACACCATTTGGAATACAACTCTCATGTATGGGTCGGTGCCTCAACGTCTATTTTGAAGTTTCTCGATCGTGTACAGGAGAGGCCGTAGTAGCTCGTTAATGACGGTAGTGTATCCAACTCCATTGAATCATTGGAGCATGGTTGCAATTTGGTTTGTGTTTCACTGTTCTATTGCTTCGACAAAAGGATTTTGCTCAAACGAAGTAAAGGGACTTTTCCCGAAAATCATATATTCCTACGTAACGCTCGTCTTTGTCGGCCACCACTTCCGTATGTCGATTGGCCAGTGGATCGCACACTGCATTACAATAAAAATACGTTTTTTAGTCGGACTATTAGTTTGTGGAACTCAATTCCTGCAGAGGCCTTTCCTGTTACTTACGGTATAAATATACACAAGCTTAGTATCCATAAACACTGTTCTCTCTTTCCTTCTTCACATAATATATTTTCATAGTTCCAAACACAATACCATCGATCCCCTGAGTGTTGGTCGTACGAAACAAAATAACGGCGCTTGCCTTTGTTCTTCCGGTGGTAATATTAGAAGCTATACTCGAAGTTTTAATTTTGTCTGCAACGACAAGTAATAAATTATTCTCAACTACGAGGTTATTTAGGAGTTGTAATTTTTTGGCTTTTAAGGGGTTAAAAAGGAATAAAATACAGAAAAGTTATCACATGTATTCGAAGTACCTTATAAATATAATACTTTACTCCTTGTTGTTATTAACATAATTTCCAATAGTATCTATTGCAAAGTAAATACAAAGCTTGATGTGGTTATTATTGTACTAAAGTAAAGAATATGATGTAAATTTTTAATTTCCAAAAATCGTCAAAATAAGGACATAAATCCTCAAATCGTCAATATGATATTTGTGCAGCTCAAAATCGTCAAAATGACGATAAATCGTCAAATCTGGCAGCTATGCCTGGGATACGAATCCGTGCTTTACGTCTAATAAGCCAACACACGATATACTAGACTACGGCGACTTCAATTTTACCCATACAGTGAAATTTCTTTTGGCGCTCACTGTATGTATGTACGTATGGTATGTATGTATGTATGTATGCTGTCGTATATAAAATATTTGTTTTATTTTTCTTTTAGGTGGGCCATAATAAAATTAAGCTGGATTCCTTTACAAGAAATTACGTGTTGAACTAATTTTTTTTTGTTGGTTTTTTTCTTTTCATTTTCAACAGAACGATATGAACATTAAATTAAATGAAACATTTTGTTTAATAAAATCAAAAAAAAGAAAGAAAAACTCAAAAAACCAATAACAATAATAAATAATCTTTATCAATCAAAATTTATAGCGGCAAACTTAAATAAAAAAATAAAAAAAAAATTAAGCACAACTAAATATTATTGACTGCCAAACCCTTTTTTTCCGTATATTTCTCTCATTTTTTTCTATGGTTTTTCTAATACATCAACTTTTGCTTGGGCTTTATTTTATTTCTTTTCTAATAAAAACAAAAACAAATAAATTTCCTGTAAAACGTGATCAAAAACTGAAAGAAAAAAACACACAAAAAAAATTGTTTCAATACAATATTCTGTTGTAGACTCATAATGTTCGGCTGTCTATTTGTCAGTCCATGCGATTATTCGTCCATTTAGTTTGTCTATCAAACCATAACGCTGTAGGGTTTAGCCCAGAAGCCATTTAACTATGGAAACTTCAAATGGAAAACAACTTTAGAAAACATATTTTCAAATGAAAACCGAATTTAATATTTTTTGTTTGTTGCCAGAACGAAATGAGTGACGTTATGATTGAAGTTTACTAAGTATCTTGAAAATCATATTCCGAAATTAACAATACATGCAGAGAAAAAGGCAACAATTTGATAAAATACTCATGGTTGCCTTTTGTAACCTACGTTCGGAAAATTAGTCCATATCCATATGAAGCCAGCGTCATGTACAAGTTGCCGTAGTCTCGTAGGTAGTGTGTTGGCTTTACTCATATTCAAAGTTTGAAGTACTCATCACATTCATACGTAACAACACGTATGATGTTTTTGATTTCGACTCTCCATAACTTAACATATACACGAATCACAAAATAAGTATGAGTCGCTTACGAACACTAAAATACTCACTAAAAGGTTGTGTGTTTGCTCTGCTTGCTGCCCTCTCATTTTTTGCTTATGTATCTTTTTTCTGTTGCTGTAAATGCCTAGCGACTAAGACTGTAAATTTGTAAGAATGAATCTAAATGAGTAGGCTTATGAGTCAAACATATTTCGAATGGTATCAGTTTGATGTCAACGTTATACGCATACTCATTGCAACCTGTACTTATAAATCAACATTGTAATGAGTATGAATGAATCAGAGTACATAGTTAAATGTCAATATTGTTGACTCACTTATATTCAAAATTTCATGAGTAGCAAAAAAAAAAACGATTCATTGCTGATCTCTGCTCTGTAAACAATAATACATCGTTGACATGCTCCATATCCATTTAAAGCCAGCGTCATGTACAAGTCGCCGTGGTCTAGTAGGCAGTGTGTTGGCTTATTAGACGGAAAGGCCACGGTTTAAACCCCCAGGTCAGACATCAAAAGGAAAATATGAAAATATTTCTTCGGCGACTTTCTCTCAGAAATAGAATAGAAATGAAAAGTTCCTTAAAAACCAAACATCCGAAATCGACTTTAAACTGAAGCTGCCCGCCACCCATGTATAAAATTAACACACTCAACATAAGTGATGTGAGTGCTAGGTCGTAATCCTAACTGAAGCGATGTAATGACCAATTATGTATGTATGTATGTATGTATGCATGTATGTATGTTAGGTGGCATGTATAACCCTTTTTGGAAAATAATTCAGTTTTCTCTCAGTGTTATTGCTAATAATAATCGACTTTGTGTACCATTAGCTTAGACAAAGTGTCACTGCTAATAGAAGGTTTTCAGTTCCATTAAATTTATCTTGAAGGGGTTTCTTAACAAAAATTGCTTCAATTTATTTATTATTGCTGTTGTTGTTGTTGTTGTTGTTGTTGTTGTTATAGTTTTTGTAATATTTCTTTAAATAATTTGTACAAATAATGTTTTATTATGACCATACAATCGATCATAATAACTATGCTTAGAAACAAAAAAAAACTAAAAAAGTTTTAAGCGAATTAGTCAACCTAAATAGAGTTGCCAATCTGCAAAGATTTCGTTATATGGTAGGGAGAAATATATAAAATTTTGATTTGTGCTAAATAAAGTTCTTCAAACCCCAATGGTTCACATCTAGTTTTAACTCATCAAGATATGCTCAATACTTACGGTCGTTACAATCCTTCAGTCAGGATTACGACCTAGCTTCTCGCAAACGCTTATGTTGGGTGTGTTAATTTTATACATGAGTGGCGGGACCTACAATTTAAAGTCGATTCTGAACGACAGGTTGTATGAGAAACTTTTCATGAAAATTTTTAGTCTACTTTCAGAGTTTTTGACAGAAAACTGCTGTCGGCGAAGAAATATTTTATCACTTTTCGTCTTGATTTCTGACCTGGGGTTTAAATCGTGGCCTCACGTCTAATAAGCCAACGCGATGGTGACTTCAAAGTACCGACTATAGTGTGCTTAAATACTCGAAGTAGCAGAAGGGCTAAAGGGAATGGTTTCCGTGATTGGAAATAGCAAACTGGGAGGGTATATGATATAGACAATGGTGGTGATCTCTTCTACAGAAGCTGTAATAACGAGAGGAGATCATAGTACATATGTTTTCTCTTGTCATTGCAAGAAAGTGTTTTGTTCGAAAAATTTTGAAATTTTTGTTCGAAATTTGTGGACATTTTTGTTCTAAATTTGTTGAAATTATTGTTCGAAAATTTTGTTCGAATTTTGTTGAAACTATTGTTCGAAATTTGTCAAAATTTTTGTTCGAAAATTGTCGAAATTTTTGTTCGAAAATTTTGTTCGAAATTATTGTTCGAAAATTTTGTTCGAAATTTGTCGAAATTTTTGCTCGAAATTTGTTGAAATTTTTGTTCGAAATTTGGCGAAATTTTTGTTCGAAATTTGTGGACATTCTTAAATACTCGATGTAGCAGAAGAGCTAAAGGGAATGGTTTCCGTGATTGGAAATAGCAAGCAGGTTGGGTGTATGACGTAGACAATGGTGGTGATTTCAATCCGACATGCCCTATAGCATCAGAGACTAAAGTAAAGTTCCGTCTTCTACCGAACTTGTCTGAAAGTATTTTGAGGAATTCAATGACTATTTCAATTAAATATGAATGAATATAATTTTCGAGCTGCTAGTCCCAATCCCTACTGTGTTCTTTATACATTTAAAGACAGCTTAACGCCCTAGGCTTTTTATGACTTAAGCTTTAACGTTTAACATGATTGCAGAAAAGAATTTTTATTTGAAAATTAAATTTGCAAATTATTAAAGAATAAAGCCAACTTTTATGACAAAAGGGAATGTTTTTTTTGTTTTTTTAAATCAAAATATGAAGGAGTGGACAGAACAGTTTATTCGCTGTTTGAAATTAATTTTTGTAGCACAATATTAAGAACCAGTAGCACAATTAAATTTTTTATGGTTTTATGATCGATAGGAATTGTTTTTCTATTTACGTAGATTTGTTTATTTGCAATAAAATGTTCATAAATTGTAGATATTAAACAATTTATGAAAAACGTCCGTTTACAAATACAAATTGCTTTTGAAAAAGAACAAATCTTTGTAATTTTATTTACGAAAAGAACTATGGAGTCACCTAGAAGTTATAAATACTTACTTAATTGTTTAATTGGTCAATAAAATTCTTTAGCCAGGATTACAGCCAAACTTCTCAAATCACTCATGTTGTGTGTGTTAATTTTATATATGAGTGTCGTCTCAGAATGATAAATTTTTCTTTGAAACTTTTCATAGCAATTTTATTTACTCTCCGAGTTTTTGCCAGAAGACTGTTGAGCGAAAATCGCCAATGAAATATTTCGTTTTGTTCAAGATGTTTGAGCTGAGTTTCGAACCATGAGGTCGCATCCAATAAGCCAACACACTGCCTACTAGACTTCGGCGACTTCAAGCCTTAATTTACCTGAATTAAAGAGTTGGAGTAGGAGTCGCCGCAGATTTCTGACAAAAACTCTGAAAGCAAATAAAAAATTGCCAAGAAAAGTTTCTCAGAAATCCGTCGCCACTCATGTATAAAATTAATGTATAAAATTAACACACACAAAATACGTAATGTTTTCTACAGAAGCAATAATAAAGAAAGGAGAGCACAGGATGTTTTCTCTTGTCATTGCACGAATCCTGACAAGAAAGTTTTTGGTTCGAAATTTGTCGAAATTTTTGTTCGAAATTTGTCGAAATCATTGTTCGAAAGTTGTCGAAATTTTTGTTCGAAATTTGTCGAAATGTTTGTTCGAATTTTTTGAAAATATTGTTCGAAAGTTGCCGAAAATTTTCGAAAGTTTTGTTCGAAATTTGTCGTAATTTTTGTTCGAAATTTGTCGAAAATTTTGCTCTAAATTTTGCTCTAAATTTGTCGAAATTTTTGTCCGAAATTTGTCGAAATTTTCCGACATTTTTGTTCAAAATTTGTTGAATTTTTTCTTCGAAATTTGTCGAAATTTTTGGTAGAAATTTGTCGAAATTTATGTTCCAAATTTATCGAAATTTTTGTTAGAAATTTGTCGAAATTTTTGTTAGAAATTTGTCGAAATTGTTGTTCGAATTTTGTCGAAATTTTTGTTCGAATTTTGTCGAAATTTTTGCCCGAAATTTGTCGAAATTATTGTTCGAAATTTGTCTAAAAATTTGTTCGAAATTTGTCGCAATTATTGTTCGAAATTTGTCTAAAAGTTTGTTCGAAATTTATCGAAATTATTGTTCGAAAATTTTCGAAATTATTGTTCGAAATTCGTCGAAATTGTTGTTCTAAATTTGTTATAATTTTTGTTCAAATTTTGTCGAAATTTTTGTCGAAATTTTTATTCGAATTTTGTTCAAAATTTATGCTCGAAATTTGTCGAAATTTTTGTTCGAAATCTGACGAAATTTGTCGAAATTTATCTTCGAATTTTGTTCGAATTTTGTCGATGGTATTACAACTGAACTTTTTATGTTTTCACCTAATCTAACTTAACATACTTCGATTTCATTTCCGCTACCATCAAGGCTTTAGGCCATATTCATCCTTCTCTAACGAATTGAATTCAAGGTCATATTCAACCTCATTCCCAAAGCATGTATTTGGTTGCTCTGGCAATCCATTAGACTCCATACAAAAAAAAAAAAAAAAAGACAGATCAAACTTATTTGGTGATTTGTATGCAAATAATTTGAAATTTAGGGTTTCGCCTATTGATACTGGTGCACACCACAACCACCAGTCATCAGCCTTTCAAGTAATTTCGCATTGAAGAAAAATCAAACAATTTTCAGTGATTAATTTCATTGTCGTGCTTAAAGGTTATTTGTTATGATTCGTGATGAAGTGAAAAATGATTAAATGTCCCCAAACACAAAGTACGAGTACAAGTAGATTAGCAACATTGTACACCAAAAATGGGTTTTGGCTGTACAACAAAAGAAGTGCTGAAAACTTCACTTCAGTCAAAGCCAGTCAAAGTGAGACCGTTACAAACGTTTTTGGGTACAAAAAGTGTCTTGTTAAAGAAAATTTGTCTTAAAACTCAACACCATCACTCTCAAGCTTGAGTTATAAATTTGCCGTTAATGTCTCATGCTTGACCTTTTTTTTTGATTTTTTTTTTGCTTGCTGCCCCAGTGTAATAATCATTCAATTGCAGAGTTTTTTTCGAAAGTGCAGGTTTCGTAAACGGTGCAGCAATGCATGTGTTGTTGCTGTTTTTCTCTCTTCGCATTTTATCGAATGTCTAAATCAGATACGAAACAAAAAAAAAGAAATTCATTTGAACTCTTAACAAAATATTTAATAAATTAAGCAATTAATGAAGCAATGTGCTTGGGTTTCTCTATTCTTTTTTACATTTTTTTTTATAATTTTTTCTTTAATGATATCAACGAGATACGAAACGAAAATGATGTGAATGTTCATGGTTGGTTCGTGTTCATTTATCGGTTTTTTCCCTCTGGTTTGTCTATCTTTGTTTATGAAATTATTTTGGGAGACCTTTTGACATGTTGCGTGTATTTTTGAAAGTTTACTTGCTTCGCTTGGATTGTTTGGTGTTGATACATTGGAATTTTCGTATCGCTTTTGTCTCGTATCATGCAATTTTAAATTGACCAATTAATTAGCTGTTAAAATATGCTTTTCATCTAAGAGACTATGTATGTATGTATGTCTGCATGGCTATTTATTGCGATAAATCATAATTGGCATCGCCATCATAATAATAATTGCTTAGATTGTGAAACCAAATTTTTCGAAAGCATGTGTTCATGTCTTTTGCAAGGGGGTCTCTAGCGAAACTAAACTTGCTATTCAGTTTATATTAAAAAATTTTCTTCCTATTTTGAATTAAATTTGTTTAATTAAAATAGCAAAATTAAACTTTATTTTTATGCTTCTAACCGGTTTAGCATGGTATTTGTTTTATTTCTAGCAGAGATCAGCACTGAGTATTCAAAAAGATGAGTAGAATCGCATCATACTCATAATTTCTGATACTTATACGCATTCATACTTATTTAAATATCATGGAAAATATGAGTATATATTTAAAGTTTGAAGTACTCATCATATTCATACTTAACAGCACGTCTGATGTTCTTGATTACGACTCTCTATAACTCAACATATGCACACGAAGCACAAAATAAGTATGAATCGCGTACGAACACTGAAATACTTACTAGAAGGTTGTGTGTTTGATCTGCTTGCTGCTTATGTTTAATTTTTCTTTTGTTGTAAATGCAACAACAACTAAGACTGTAAATTTTGATAGCTGGTTCAAGTCAGTCGAATCATTTATAAGTATCTTTCTAAAGTTATGAAGCCAAATGAGTTGGCTTATGAATCAAACATATTTCGAATGGTAGGATATTAGGTTAGGTATTAGTAGGATTATACATCGTGCTCAATCATCCCGACGACATTTGGCTGGATATGTATGTTCCCTCACTAAGTTTTTGGTTCTAAAAAATTCTTTTTATCAGGTCCCAAGCACCGGACTATGACAGCGAAAGTGTTCTGTGCTTTCTCTCTTCTTCCTCGTCGTTGCAGCTTCTGCGGAAGTCGTTCTAAGGTATTTCCAGTGTCATAACGTGAGCAACCATAAGCCAGTGTCTAGTTATCACAGCTATGGTGTCCCTCAAATCGCCTCTTGATAAGTTCAATGTAAATTCTGTATGTTGGGCCTCACATCTGTCTGGAGTCTCTACAAATGGTTTCATTATTCCATTTTACCTTTGCCAACGGATGCTTTTTTTTGTGAGACCGTTTGTTTGTCTCTCTGCAAAGGAATGTCAATCATACATACATAACATACATAATTGGTCATTACAACCCTTCAGTCAGGATTACGACCTAGTTTCTCACACCACTTATGTTGTGCGCGTAAATTTTTATACATGAGTGGCGGGACCGACAGTTTAAAGTCGACTCCGAACGACAGATTTTTTTTGAGAAACTTTTCATGGCAATTTTATTTACTCTCAGAGTTTTTGCCAGAAATCTGATGAGAGGAAGTCGCCGAAGAAATCCTTTTTTGTATTTTATTTTGATGTCTGGCCTGGGGTCGAACCCTGGCTTTTCGTCTAATAAGCTAACACACTACCTACTAGACCACGGCGACTTCAAGGAATGTCAATTTCATATAGGAATTCCTTTCAATTTTCTGTGGTGCTAGTTTTAACAAGTGCCTCGATCTTGTTTGTCTCCATGTATAAGAACCTAAGTGAGGGTAACCGTTTAAAGTCTGCTTTAGAGACACCCGGCAGTCATGGACAATTTGTTTATTTTTTAAAGATCATTTCATGTGAATGTACGGGGTTTTCCGTGATCTCCAATTTTTGACGATAAAAACAATTTTGTCAGCAAAGGTGGAAGTGCGTGCTTGTTCGCGCAATGGTGTATCTCAAGTCTCTATTAAATACAAGACTGGAAGCATTCGAAATCTAACTTTGACATATTTGCTGGCCAATTTGAAAATAACGGGTTAAATACCCAATCAGTTAAAACGGTTATGATGAGTAAAAGTTAAATCGTCAGGCATAGGCCTAAGAGACTCGATAATTCATTGTGAAATTCTAAACCTATAAGGGGATCCACCACCTTACCAAACCTAACGAAATTCTGAGACTCGATAATTCATTGTGAAATTCTAAACCTATAGGGGATCCACCACCTTACCAAACCTAAGGAAATTCTTTCGAGACGCAAACCTATCCTTGGTCAATGAGGAGTCCTGCTCCACCGTTAGGCTCACGTGGCCCTCGATGTGGATAGAAGGCGCACCAACCAGTTATTTGGACTTGATCGTAACGTCATCTCGATCACAGGTTTGTGTTATGGGAAGACACGCGGACTGAATGCAAGTCCCATCTAACGACTTTTGCCATGGGTGCAGATCTGCAGAGGAAGAGAAGACTGTTATCCAATCCTTGTCAGCTTGTCGGAGTTATCATCCATTGATGTCAAGGATATAGTTTCCATTTATCAAACTTTCGGGCTGGTCTTCCAGCGTGGGATAGTCGTATTTTAAATGTGCAGCCAACTTCTTTTTCTTCCCAGGTTTAGAGGATCTTGATCAATACAGTGATTACGTTCACTTGTGGCTTCACAACGGGCCGCTATGCGTGTTCAAGTGAGCTTTTGATATCAAAAATACCACTCCAACCTACCTACCGACCTAGTATGGGTTTATCAAACTCAGCCCAGATAAACGGAGCCTGAGATAAAAACCAAACGGGTTCATTTTACATCTTTCTTATAGGACAACATATTTTAGTACAATTTTATGCAAGTAATACAGGCATTAGGAACATACGCTATTCATGTCTTGGAGTGTTATTTTAAATTCACAGCGAGAGTGCCGTCATTCTGCCATCCTGCCTTATCTTACATCCTTAAAATAACCGTTTTTCGTTTCTAGCCATTAAAAACAGTTCTCATAGAGATAAGTTCTTAAAATATTTCCATTTTCGCTTTCACGAATAGAATACTACTGCCAGCCTTGTAGTATAATTTCAATTCAAACTTTCCTACAATTTTTAGGCTGAAATTGCAGAAAAATAATTTCGAATTTTTTTTTGAACAAAATTCCTCTTCAAATGGTCAAATTATTTCCGTTTTCCTGTATTTTTTTTATAAAGATTTTGCCATTTTTCGCAAGTAACAATGAAAGTACTTTTCTGCAACAGCTTCATGCTTAATTTTCGTTTTGTTTAAGACTTGTCTTCTTCATGCAAATGTTACCACACACATGCCGCTAACAACCAGTGAATGTAACATCCTTAAAGCCATTCACGCAAACGAAAAGATTTCTTGTAATTTAGTTGCAAAGGACAAAAAAATTTTTCTCTGAGAAAATAGAAGAAAAATGCAATCATGAATGGCGAATAGAGGGAGCAACAACAACAACAACATTATCATCCCATAAAACACACACCAAATCCAAAACGTGAAAACAGAAGGATAAAAAGGATAATTTTGAATGAATTTTTTGAATTTTATTTTTTTGCAATTTTCAAAGATTGTTACGTACATTTTCCAGTTCGATATTCTGAGATAAAGGAGACGCTAGTGACACCAAAAAAATTTTTTAGAAGCCTTAAGAAGACGAGAATTTTAAAAAAGAAGCATGAATGCAATGAAGCACCTAAACAGATAGAAGGATGACCCAAATAGATACATAGATGTTGTGCGCGTTAATTATAATACATGAGTGGCGGGACCTAAAGTTTCAAGTCGATACCGAGCAACAGATTTTTCGAGAAACTTTTTCATGGCAATTTTATTATACTCTCAGAGTTTTTGCCAGAAAGCTGCTGAGAGGAAGTCACCGAAGAAATATTTTTTTGAATTTTATTTTTTTGCAATTTTCAAAGATTGTTACGTACATTTTCCAGTTCGATATTCTAAGATAAAGGAGATGCTAGTGACACCAAAAAAATATTTTTAGAAGCCTTAAGAAGACGAGAATTTTAAAAAAGAAGCATGAATGCAATGAAGCACCTAAACAGATAGAAGGATGACCAAAATACATACATAGATGTTGTGCGCGTTAATTATAATACATGAGTAACGGGACCTACAGTTTAAAGTCGATTCCGAACGACAGATTTTTCGAGAAACTTTTTCATGGCAATTTTATTTATATTCTCAGAGTTTTTGCCAGAAATCTGCTGAGAGAAAGTCGCCTAAGAAATATTTTTTTCATATTTTTGTTTAGTTGGAGATGTCTGACCTGGGGTTTGAACCGAGGCCTCACGTCTAATAAGCCAAAACACTACCAACTAGACCACGGCGACATTTTCGGTTCAAAATACGTTTCTGAATTCGTTTTTCTTCTAGAGGCGAGTGACTAAGGGCCTTAGGTTTTTAAAATATTTTTGTACAAATTTATGAAGCGTTTGGAATCAAAATGGTTTGTTCATTTTCGAGCTGATAAATTTAACATTCAAGATTAAACTCGCGATGGTCGATAAATAACTAAAAAATCGATGGAATTTTTTGAAAATACAGAAATTTTAACGGGAGTCCGGCTACTAATCAAATTCAAGAAGAAGGCAAACAAATTTCACAGCTTGACTTCTGTCATCCCATGAAGGGATAACATCAACAACGAACATCATAGTGAGTTATGAAAGCATTGGCTGCATTTAAACAACAACACTTTAGAGTTTCATGCTTACGTGCTTTCCATTGTAACACTGTTATTCTAGAACTTGACACAAGGCAAATAAAAAAATAATTAAAAGTGAATAGGAAATATAGAAGTAAGAAACTGGTGTTGAGGATATAGTCTGGCGCGAATTAGAAGTGATCGAGGAAACAAAGGGTGGGCCATTTAAAAATTTGAATTTAAAAATGCAATAAAACAAAACCGGTTTGAAATTTTACCAAATTTTGAGAACGACAACGAGTTGATGTCGATGGATTCTAACGCATACTCTCAGCCATAACTTTGATATTTTCGAGTGTACGCACTATACAAGCACGCTCTCGCTCTTGGCACTTCAACAATGAAACCAGTTTTGCGAACTTTAAGCTGGAGGTCCACACCACGCGTTTTCGCGTCAAAGCGTTGCGTGCATTTCATACCTTCTTCGCATTCTACGCTTCAAGTTACATGCAACGCTTTTTACGCGCCAATGTTTGTTTTGATTTAAACAAATTAAAACAAAACAACCTGTCAAAATCAGCTGATTCGTACGCTCGCCGCTTGTGATGCTTACAAAAGTAGAAAGTAGATTTACTTTTCGCGTTTTATGCGTCATGGCATCCTACGCTTTAGTGCGTGTAACTTGCACCAAATATATACATTAATTCTACTTTTTTGACAGCCGCGTACAATGCGAAAATGCGTAGAATACGTCGTGTGGACCTCCAGCTTTAGCAATAAACTTGCGTATACCGGGCACCGGTTGCTCCTTCTCTGCAACCAAATTTTGTACGACATTTTCTTGCAATTTCCGACCAATTGTATTTGTTTTGGAAAAAAATTTCCAGTAAATCCCAACGTTGCTCCAGCGTAAATCGATTCATTACGTTTAGTGGAGATAATATACTGAATTTTGTGAGAGAATAGATTGACCGATGGTTCAAATTTAAACCGATAGGTGGCCCAACCGATACACACAAGACGCGGAATTCCAAAAAATTTACGAGGTTGGTAATTGCTGCCTTCACAACTAGCTGACACAATTACTAGCCAGAGAGACATGAGATAAAAAAATATGCTTTACCTACCATATTCAATAAACGAAAACAGATGAACATTGAAATACTGAATACAGAATAACAGAACCGATTTTCTGGGCAATACCGCTAATCTAGCATACACAGATAGTCTAAATCTGTACTCAACAGGCCGTCGATATGACAGTATTCTATGAAAAAAATTTAATCTTTGAACATATTGTTACGAAAATGAAAAATCATGATACGGGTGTTTTGCTTTTACATCGTTTAACATTAAAATTACAAACAAAAGCTACAAAAATAAAACAATGCAGTAAACAAACTTGCTTACAAATTATCCTACTGCTTAATATAACAACAAACAAAAAAATGGTAAACAAGTAAACAAAAATACACCAACAATACTATAAGAATAAATGTAAACAAAATACACAAATAACAATAATGAATATAAACAACGATCTTCATATTTGTAGAGATTTCGAGAAGGCTAAGTCATGCCTTCAAGAACATTCATCAGACTGTGGCGACTGATTTAGTGAAGTTCAGTCAGTCTTGTGTGAAGATGCGATGTGTTTGAAGAGAGTAATCGTGGTTTGAAGATCTCCGCTACAAAGATTCGTCGAATAATTGCCTAGTAATTGTTATTGTTTATGCAAAGGGTATAAAAAAAGAAGATCAATTGTTGTTGTTTACATCAAGTTGTGAACAGTGGTACACAGAATTGTGCAAATAATAAAGAATTTTAATTAAAACTAAACATACAATTATTTTTATTTTATTTGCAATCTACGACCTACTATTTTAAACGTTTTTAAAAGGTAAAAACGTAAGAATATTGATACTTGAAAATGATTTTTCATTTCCATAGCCTACGCACAATAGAGTTTCTCGATATCGGATAATAACTTTAAAGTACCGCAGATCTCGCTTACACACTAATCCACCTCCTTTAAAAAGTAGAAATTTTTTCTGTTTGGTATTTTTGCAATTTTGACAACGTTTCCTTTTTTTTTTGTCATCATCCTTTTGCATGACATTTTAAATATGTTTCGTGCTGCTAGCTTTTTTTTTACTCAGCTCGTTTTAATAAAAAAGAGAAGGCGATTGAAAAAAATGAAAAAAACCATCCATAAAATCCTTTTTGCTTAGAGTCGAGCCGGGTATTCGTTTCAAGTCGAGTTGAGCTAGAGAAGAAGAAGAGTAGTGTGTTGTTGTTGTTGTTGGCTGCTTGGATAAAAATCTAGAGAAAAAAAGAAATAGAAAGAAAGAAATATGCACTCCATTGGATTTTATGCTCGGCATTATGTTGTATTCAATGCTTTGTTGCTAAGCTTGTAGTTATTACTCTCACTCCTTCGGCTGCTGCCATTATTATGTTGCCGAGCTGTGTTTTTCATTGTGTGCTGCAGTGTGTTTACGTTTGTGTTTTTGCATGTGTATGTGTTTTTGTGTGTGCATTATCCTTTTAGTCGTGTTGTTTATACCAGCATACAAAGCTTTTTATAGGAGTTTCGTTTTATTTTTTTGTTCTCGCTGATTTTATTTCACTTCTGTGCATTCACTTTCGTTTCTATAATATTGTGATGTTGGAGTATGAATTCATATGTGTGTGTGTATGTATACGTATGTTTATTGTTTTATTATTTATGCATGTTTGATGTTTGAATATACATATATATGTGAGTGTGAGTGTGAGTATATGCATTTGTATTACATTGTACAATGCATATGCACATATTCCACTTGAGACATTCTTTTGTTTTAGTGGAAAATAATGGCAGAAGAAGAAAAAAAAAAGCAATGCAATGCTGTGGTGGTAGACGTGTACATTTTTAATTTTAACAAATATTTTTTCATGCACTCCTTTCCATTCTTTTTTTTTTCTCTGTTCTCAGTTGCTTTTTTTACACGAACAATAAGGGGCCTAAATGTGGATAAAAGGATATACACGTTGAAAAAATGCATTCCGCACTTTTCTCTTTTCTAGTGATTGAATGAAATACGGGAGATGGCATGGAGAGTTCATTTAAGTTCCGAACTCGTTGCACTTATTGTCGAAACATATTTCCTGCAAATTTGTCCTGATAATTGTAACACCAGCAGTTCAATAATGTTTCAACTTAAATCTCTATTGGCTGCATTTATTCAGGATTACAACCTAGCTTGGCCCAACACCTACGTTGCGTGTGTGTTAATTTGATACGTGATTGGCGAAACCTACAGTTTAAGGTTGATTCCGAACGACAGATATTTTACTTTTTGTTATGTATTCATGCAGTATTTCAGTTTTGAAAATATCATCCAATTTTTCTTTCTATAATGGATGCACTCAGTTAGAGTGACAACCTAGCTTATCACACTTCCTATGTGGTGTGTGTTAAATTTTTTATAATTGGCGGAACGTTGCAATTTAACGTTGATTCCGAAGAACAGTCTCTTTTACTCTTTGTTATGTAGTCATACGGCAAAACGAAGTATATGTTAACGAAAAGTAAGGACATGTGGCGTATTGGATATTAGATAACGGCCAATAACTTTACTTTCGATATAGCCAAGGAATTTATTTATCTTGGCTGCGCCGTTACCACCAAAAATGATGTCAGTCTGGAGATCAAGCGCAGGTTCACTCTAGCCAACCCGTGCTACTATGGTCTCTATAGGCAATTGAGTAGCAGAGACCTCTTTCGTACGACAAGACTAATGCTCTACAAGACGCTCATCCTCCCTGTGCTTCTTTATGGTGCAGAGGCATGGACCCTATTAAGCACTGATGCAGCAGCATTGAGAGTATTCAAGAGAAAAGTCCTGAGTAAGATCTTCCGTACAGTGAGAGTTGCCGATGATTTCCGTATCCGATCAGTGAACAGTGAGCTATATGAGCTCCTCTACGACATGGACATTATGCAGCGTATTAACATCCAGCGTCTACGCTGTTTCGAATTGAAGAGGATGCTCCGACAAGACGGGTATTTGATGGTGTGATTTGCGGAACTCGGCGAAGGGGATGGCCTTGATTACGTTGGAAGGATCAGATCGAGGAAGCCCCGTCATCGATTGGTGTGACAAACTGGCGTAGCCGCGGAAGATGCAAACGTGCCTGGAAGGATGTGTTACGGCAGGCCGAAATCTGTTAATCGTGTTGTTAATGACCAGTTAAGTAAGCAAGTAAGTTAGATTTTATTCATACAGTATTTCGAATACATGGAATATTTTTTCATTTTTGAAAATATCATTCAAAATTTTCTTTCAGTGCATTTGAATGTTTTTTTTCTTATACTTTTCTCTTTCACAAAACACTTCAGCATTTTTTTAATTCAACTCTTCTTTTTATTTTTTCGTTTGCAGCTCATTACATTGTTTGGAAAAAAAAACAGAGTGGAGTGGAGAGAGAGGCGAAAAAAATTAAAATCAGCCGTATAATGCACGTACGTTACATATAAGCACATGTAAATACAATATTCATATACATCCATCATACCTACATACATACATATATCCATTCATACATGCATGCATCAATCTATTCATACTTACATCCACTGTACATCCACTGTACGTACATTCATTGTACGTTTCATTTATAATTCATGCAACGTCATTATCGAGCACTGTTCTGTTCTGCTGGCGTTTTTTTCTGTTTTTTTGTCATGAAAATGAAAATGAAAAAAAGCAGAGAAGAAACGCCTCGTTAGACTTCCAAAGACTTTTAGCAAAATTAAAAAAAAAATAAAACGATGTGGTGTTTCTGAATGTGATGTTGGAATATTATTATTGCACTTACCACTCGACTGCAAAAAATTCGTTTCTCCTTTACTTTTCATCAAGTTTTGGCTTTTTGCTTCAAAACAAAACCATCAGATATGGATGGCTCCCCCTCTCCGGCATCGAATATGCAAGATTATCAAGAAAAGAAAAAATTTTTTTTAATGAAACGTGTCCAACCAAAATTCTGAAGGCAATTTTCTTAACCAAATAATTGAGAATGTTGCAAGTATTTGTGGAACGCACAAGCTTGATGCCAATGCATATCTTTTATGTGAGCATATTTCTAACAAAATTCTGTCAACAAAAGTTTAAAGGATTAATTTCCATGTACCGTTAGTTAGCCTATGGGCTAATGACTGAATAAATATCATTTATTCTCTCTCAAGTCAAAATGTCAGGCAAGGGTGAAGACAAAAACTAAGATATTCTTTTCAATGAAATTCAGAAGAAAAACTTGAAAATTTTGTGGAGGTATGGAGGCACTTGAAATTCAAAATAATTATTCTATTTACATACATATGTATGTACATATATGCAAACGTACATACATACATAGTCTGAAGAAAAAAATATTGACAGAAATATTGGCAAAACAAGTGGCTGCGAACGCGGCAATAAGACCAAGTGCCATAAGAGCAGAAGCTATGGTCATACTAAAACCTTGGATATGGTTGATCTGAATGTATCTATCGACTACTATAACAGCTTTCGATCCTGATTTTGTGTCTCGAATATCGAAATATTTTTGTGATAAAGGTTTGCATCTGCCAAAAAATGTCATTGAAATTTTCACTGTTTGATCCAGATGACGCAACAAAGGTTAGGTTGGAGTGGTAGGTTTGATATCAAAAGCTCACATGAGCACGCATAGCGGCCTATTGTGATGCCACAGGTGAACGCAGTCTCTATACTGACCATGTTATACCAAACTAGAGAAGAAATTGGTCAGAGCAAGGCCTGCACATTAAAAGAACGACTACCCTACGCTGGAAAACCAGCCCGAAAGTTGGATAAACGAAGCTGTATTCTTGATATCAATGGATGATAGCTCCATTAAGCTGACAAGGATTGGAGAACCAAACAACCTATATCTGCACCTCACAAGAGATGGGAGAAGTCGTTAGATGGGACTTGCATTCAGTCCGCGTGTCTTCCCATAACACAATGACCTGTAAGCATGACCACAGTGATTGAGATGATGTTACGACCAAGTCTGAGTAACTGGTTAGTGCGCCTTCTATCCATCAAGGGCCAAGTGAGTCTAGCGGTGGAGCAGGACTCCTCATTGACCCAGTATAGGTTGGCGTCCCGAAAGAATTTCCGGAATCTTTTCAGAACAACTGAATACCAAATCGTCTCTTGCTCTAAAAGATCACTGTAGTGCTTTAAAAACTGAAATAATGGCTATTGTTGTTGCCATGTGAATTCGGTATCAGAGTACATCGTATGGTGAGAAATGCATATTTACATACAGTAAAGCGACTATTAGACCCTTAGAGGATGTTTACAATACATCTAGGATTGGTCAAGACTATCGGTCATCTCTAGAGGTGAAAACGAGACATTCGACGGTTACCCTGAGTTGGGAGCATGGACATCGAGACATGGAAGGTAACAACAAGGACGACGGACATGCTAATGCTGGCTCCACGGAGAATTCAAATAAATTCCTATATGAGATTAGAGTTCCTCTGCAAAGAGGCAAGAAATTGGTCTCACAAAATCGCCATTCATTCCCAAAGGAATGATGGGCTAATGAATCCACTTCTAAAAACACCATACAGATCTGGCTCGGAATTGATATATGTATGTATGTGCGTACAATAGAATTTGCAGTGAACACAAGAACCTCACAGCACAGATAAAACAGCACACAGGCCTCTAGGTGCTTACGCTAGAAGTTTGGAAGCACCTCATGACAATTTCTGCAGAAGCATTTTGTCTGTCATTGTCCAGTGCTTCGGCATCTGAAAAGAAGAATTCTTGGATACCCAGAATTAAGTGACAAAACATGTCTAGCCAAAGGCGATTTGAGAAAAATAACACATCTCCATAAGGCTCTCGAAATGAGTGAGAGAAGCCAAAAAAAAAAATTAAGAAATAATTTTTACAATGGAACCTTATAGGCCCCAAGTAAACTGTGCCGATTGAGGTGGGTGCAACCTAACTTAATCGAACCTAAGTCTTTGGATTCCTTTAAGGAAATTCAGTTATTGGTCGTAGTGGTCTAGTAGGTAGTGTGTTGGTTTATTAGGCATGAGGCCACGGTTCAATCGAAAATGTGAAAGAATATTTCTTCGGCAACTGCCCCTCAAGCAGATTTCTGGCAAAAACTCTGAGAGTAAATAAAATTGCCATGAAAAGTTTCTCAAAAAAATCTAACTTTCGGATTCGACTTTAAACTGTAGGTACCGGCATTCATGTATAAAATTAACACACATAATGTAAGTGGTGTGAGAAGCTAGGTCGTAATCCTGGCTTAAGGGTTGTAATGTATACCAGGTATGAATGTAATGGGTGTTACAATGGGACCATATAGGCCCCAAGTAAGCTGTGCCTATTGCGGCGACCTTGCCTAAGTATTCTTATTCCTTTTAAGAAACTTCGTTTGGTTAATTCTTTTCAATATTTCAGTTGAATTAATCAAGTTTAAGCAATCAATCAAGTTATTGATTCACTATAGTAGGACCTAAAGTGAAAGTGTTGCTATACTTTTACAAAAACTAAGTCTTAATCATGGTCTAGGCACCATATTCTTCGGTTTTGCCACCAGCGAAATACTTTATTTCCTAAAAAGAAAAAAAAGTCAGACAACGAAAGCTTATAATAAAAATTAGAAAGTAATTTGTAATCGTATTGTAACAAATAAAACATTGTTGAATAGTTGATAAAGTATACCCAGGAAATTCTTCTTAGTTTGTAATGAAAGTAAAGAATTTTTTTGCAAACAAAATAGAAAAATAGAAAAATCTACTGAATAATATTTTTGGCCTCTTAAGGCTCTTCTTCTCTTCCTCTTGATACCTTGATAGACAATAAGCGTGAATAGCTTGGGTATTTTGTATTCAATGTATGGCTTAAATAAGCCATACTCTTGGCATTGAGGTAAAGTGATTGTCCGGTATGAACAATGTTCGATGCAACCAATCGTGGTATTTTGATGCATTAACAGATTATTGTTTACAGTAAATTAAATCTACAACAACAACAACAAAAAACCTACATTAATTGACTGTAAATTTCTAATAAATTTTTTTTTTAATTTAACTACTCAACGCTTTAGCACTTACATTGTAATGAGTAATTTCTCCCCAACAACAACAACAATAACAACAAATGAGCCAGTAATTTAAACGAAATTGTTTACAAAGCACCACACAGTAGAATAGCAATTCATTTGTATTGTATTTCAAAGTGAAAAATATATTCTTAGAATTCCTTTGAACACTAAAAGAAGATGAAAAAAGTAGAAAAAAAACCAAGAAGCATTTGTATATTTAGAGTGGAAATATTTTTTCTGTATACAAAGTCTTTAGTTTAACAATAATCCCGCATTTATATTAAATTACTAATTATCGGTTTTTATTCTTTGAATATACAGTAGGCGCCAAAAGAAACTGCACATTATGGATAAAATTATTGTAGCGTGTTTCAGGCGGAAATCGCCGCAGTTTAGAAGGAGTGTGTTGGCTCAGGCCAGACATCAAAACAAAAATACAAAAAGTATTTCTTCGGCGACTTCCTCTCAGCAGATTTCTGGCAACAATTCTGAGAGCAAATAAAAATTGCCATGAAAAAGTTTCTCAAACAAATCTGTCGTTCGGAGTCGACTTTAAACTGTAGGCCCCGCCACTCAGGTATAAAATTAACACACACAACATAAGTGGTGTGAGAAAACTAGGTCGCAATCCTGACTGAAGGGTTGTAATGACCAGTTATGTATGTAAGTATGTTTCAGGCGGAAGTAATGGCCATCTACCGGGCTGCTCAAATGATCCTCGTCCACGGTGTTCCTTTACCCGCATCTCGATCTTTTCTGATAGTCAGACTGCCATAAGATCTCTGTCGAACGTTGTGAATAACTCCAGGATCGTCAGGAAATGTCGACGCTGTTTCGACCTTCTTTCTGGGCGCTTTAGTGTCACACCTATTTGGGTGCCCGAGCACAGTAATATTCCAGGAAACTGTAATGCCGACGAGCTTACCAGAGCTGGTGCACTACTTCCGGAATCCTCTTCAATCCACTTGGCGATGCCTCTTACACACATACATACCTTAATGTGTCATTACAACCCTTCAGTCAGATTTTTGAGAAACTTTTCATGGTAATTTTATTTATACTCTCAGAGTTTTTGCCAGAAATCTGCTGAGAGGAAGTCGCCGAACAAATACTTTTTGTATTTTATTTTGATGTCTGGCCTTGGGCTCGAACCCTGGCTGTACGTCTAATAAGCCAACACACTACCTACTAGTAGCTGGCCATCGCTTAGAAATTATTTTAAGACGCCAAGCCATCCTGGGTCAATGAGGAGTCCTGCTCACTTGGCTTTCGGTGGATAGAAGGCGCACCAATCAGTTACATTCACTTGGTCGTAACGTCACCTTGATCACAGTGACCCTACCTATAGGTCATTGTATAATGGGAGGCCACGTGGAAAGAATGCAGCTCCCATCTAACGTCTTCTGCCATGGGTGCTGATCCGCTGAGGAAGAGGAGATTGTTATCCATTTTCTTCGTCAATGCCCATCTCTTGCGAGGTGCAAATATTGGTTATTTGGTTCTCCAATCCTTGTCAGTTTGACGCACATTCGTTTATCACACTTTCGGGGTGGTTTTCCAGCGTAGGATAGTCGTGCTATAAATGTGCAGCCCTTGCGCTGACCAATTTTTTCTTCTTCCCTGATTTGGAGGACCAAGGTCAGTACAGACAATGTGTTCACCTGTGGCGTTACAACGGCCCGCTATGCGTGCTCTAGTGAGCTTTTTGGTATCAAAGGTGCCACTCTAATCTACCTACCTATGGATAAAATTCAAACAATCATCAGACACAACTTTTACGACTTAAGGAGAGTGCCCAAAAAAATTTTGCAATACTTTGAAATTTTTGTAATTTCTTTTGTTTCAATTTTAAAAACTGGCAATGAAACAATTTAAAATAAAAATAATTTTGAGTATAAGTGAGTCAACAATATTGAAATTTAACTATGTACTCTGATTCATTCATACGCACTGCAACGTTGATTTATAAGTACAGGTTGTAATGAGTATACGTACAACGTTGACATCAAACTCATACCATTCGAAATACATTTGACTCGAGTGACTCAAATCATTCATCAAAATTTTAAATTTTAGACAGATCAGCAAGCAGAGCAAACCTACAACCTTCTAGTGAGTATTTTAGTGTTCGTACGCGAATCATACTTATTTTGTGCTTCGTGCATATGTTGAGTTATGTAGAGTCGCAATCAACAACATCATACGCGTTGTTAAGTATAAATAAGATGAGTACTTCAAACTTTGAATATGAGTACGGGTACCATGATATTAAAATAAGTATGAATGCGTATAAGCATAAGAAATTATGAGTATAATTCGATTCTACTCATCTTTTTGAATCCTCATTGCTAATCTGTGATGTATATATTTTTTAATGTGCAGTTTCTTTTGTTTGTCGCTCACTGTGTGTATCATTTCTTGTCTTTTACATGGACTGATGGACAAACATGAAAGGACAACAACGCAAAAAGAAAGTATATAAGTACGTAATAAGCTATGTTAGCTTAAAACGAACTCAATGCAGATTACATAGTTCCACGCTTGTTTGTTTCATGGGGATTGTTTAAATAAAACATTGATGGCCACAAATTAAATTTGTAGCCAATAATTTGGTTAAAATCAACAAATTTATGAAAACCATTTTGATTTATTTTAATTGCAATAGTGTTGCCAATCAAATGTCTATTCCGCTACGCCATGTCCATTAATTGTTGAAAGCTATTCAAGGAAATTCATAAAAAAAGAAATGAAGGCAACGAAAATATACGATTTTGTCACGTGATATGTTTTCTATTCACAAATTCATCTAATAAAGGAAACTAAACTAAACTGAAGTAAAAAAAACTAAATAAAAATAAAGGAATAAATGGAAAATAAATAAAATAAAATAGAAACGAAACGAAATGAATGGAAAAAAATAAGACCCAATAACATGAAAAACCACTCACACTCACTCACTCAACGCCAAAAATTTTTCAACTGAAAATATTACAGAAGGTACGTCTAGGTACGTTAGGTGTACGGACACAGGGTTCATATATAAACATAAAAACTAAATTCTCAAAATTATAAAAAAAACAAAAAATTTATATCCATCAGAGGGAGAGAGAGAGAGAAACAAAAAGAAAAAAGCACAGAAAAAAAGCCGTAAATAAACGACAAAAATGTTAATGACAAAATAATCCCAACATTATAGCCGTTGGTAAAGGAAAAGGAAGACTTATGAGTGCTGGTCAGATACGTCAACACAGTTAAATGTCAAATGGACACGCGAGAAAAATAACTTTCACTTGGTAACACTATACTACAGTACACAACAACAAAATTAAAGAAAATGTGCGAGGGCTGGCACCGAATTAATTCGTATGTCTGCTGTAGTTTAATAAAATAGTTGAGGAAAAAAAATGTTTCAGACTTTAAGACGTCACGAAACGAGAAAAAGACCTTCATGAAACACAAAGTATTGTAGTGGACTAACTGAGTTGTTCACACCGGAAACGGTTAAGAAATTCCTAACATGTTATTGAACGATATTTATCTGAAGGTGCGTAAAATAACTGAAACGATACATACATACATACATAATTGGTCATTACAAGCCTTTAGTCAGATTTGCGACCTAGTTTCTCACACCACTTGTGTTGTGGTGTGCGTTAATTCTTTTATACATGATGTGGCGTGACCTACAGTTTAAAATCGACTCCGAACGACTGATTTTTTGCGAATTTTTTCATGGCAATTTTATTTTTACACTCAGAGTTTTTGCCAGAAATCTGCTGAGAGGCAGTTGCCGAAGAAATATTTTTTCATGTTTCGTTTTGTTGGAGATATCTGACCTGGGGTTTGATCCGAGGCCTCACGCCTTACAAGCCAGCATGCTACCTACTAGACCACGGGGACTATGGAATGGCTGAAACGATACGCCTTCCAAAAAGCTCTTTTCATCTCATATTGAGATGAGAGAGCGGTGTCAACGTACGAGTATTTCAATTAAGTTTTTGAACGGAGCTTCTGAGTCAGTTCGTGAATGTTCACTTTCCTTACTAGTGGCTACGAATGGGACCAATAAGACTAAGCGTCATAAGAGCAGAAGCTATGGTCATACCAAAACCTTGAGTATGGTTCAGTTTTCACTGACTGGTCACGATGACGCAACAAAGTCGGATGTGGAATCTTTTCAAAAAAATTGAATACCAGGTCGTCTAGTGCATTACCACGTTATTATAACACTGATTACAGGCTGAAATAATGGCTTTTATTGTCGCCATTCTTTTGGTGCTCACTGTACGCATATTTACCGACAATAAAGCGGCTATTAGACCCCTAGAAAATGTGTACACCACATCCAAGATTGGTCAATAATGCTGGGTTTCTCTATACAGGAGATAACAAGACATATGACAGTTATCCGCAATTGGGATCCTGGACACAGAGACATCGAAGATAACAACAAGGACGACGCATATGCTAATGCTGGTACCACGGGAAATTCAAATGAATTCCTTTATGGCATTCCTCTGCAATTTGTAATTATGAATGAGACATGGGACCAATATTTCATGTATGAAATTGATATGGTTTTAATACTAAAATAATTTACATTTAATTAGTTTCAATATTGAAAACAATCAATTGTTAAATCATTTCACGGTACTAAAAACGTTCGCAGTGTGACGTGTATATATGTCAAACACTTAGTGCATCACAGTGGCTGATGTCGTGTAAATACGGCAGTTACTTATGGGTCCACAGAGCTGTAATATATTCGTGGCGAAGTATGATTCACTTGCGTTTTTGCAAACGAAGACACAGTATGGGCAGTTGCACCGTCGGAAAAGTTGCAAAATGTGTTGTATAGTGCAGAGATCAGCAACGAACAGTTTTTTTGCTACTCATAAGCACTCATGAAATTGTGGATATAAGTGAGTCAACAATATTGAAATTTAACTATGTACTCTGATTCATTCATACTCACAACAACGTTTATTTATAAGTACAGGTAGCAATACAACGTTGACTATCAAACTCATACCATTCGAAATATGTTTGATTCGTAAGTCAACTCATTTAGATTCATAACTTTAGAAAAATACTTATAATATGTACTCATAAATGATACGAGTGACTCGAGTCATTCATCAAAATTGACAGTCTTAGTTGTTGTTGCATTTACAACAAAAGAAAAAAGACACATAAGCAAAAAAGGAGAGAGCAGCAAGCAGACCAAACACAAAACCTTCTAGTGAGTATTTTAGTGTTCGTACGTCATTCATACTTATTTTGTGACTCGTGTATATGTTGAGTTGCGGAGATTCGAAATTGACAACATCATACGTGTTGTTAAGTATGAATATGATGAGTTCTTCTAACCTTGAAGTTGAGTAGACGGGTTCCATGATATTAAAATAGGTATGAATGCGTATAAGTATCAGAAATTATGAGTGTGATTCGATTCTACTCATCTTTTCGAATACTCATTGCTGATCTCTTAGCCACAATATGGTCAGTCGCGCCACCGTGACAAGTTGCAAAGTGTTGTACAGTGTACCTATACAAGTGTCGCAACATGTTATACAGACTATATTCTCCCACCGATTATTTCCTATTTCCAATCTTCAAAAATCTCCCGGCGGTGTAACATTTACTAACAACAAGAGAGAGTCTATGGTTGAGGGCTATTTTAAAAAGCTTCACAGCTGAATATCGCTGGAAAAAAATTTCTATAACTAAAAGCAAAAATTGTTTGTCTCCTATGTTAAATCGGCTAATTTAGGTACAGCCCTCGTTCTATGAAGACATATACAACAACAGCACTTTATCCAAACAATTCTTTATTATACTGAGTCATATTGGAATTAAAGAAAACAACGACATTTTTGGGTAAAACTTTAAAGAAATTCTTTTTAAATAATGTTATATGTCATCTATGTACACCTTAAATCCGATAATTTTCTTTGCAAAAAAGTAATGTTTACATTAATAAAATGAAATAATAAAAGAACACCTGCATTACAATTACACTGCTTTCTAAATATTAATTTAATTCTTAGACTAAAATGAATGATGAATGGAATGATCTCTTTGGAACTTCAACAGGGGTTAAAGCATAGTCTTTCCACCAGTCTGTGGATCTATGGGAGTGGATACAGTGAGAGTGATGTCCCAACAACCCAATTTGTGGGCTGCCTATTCAATTTAGGCCATGTAGTTCTGACAATAAAGGACGATTCTTTAGGAATATGCCTGCTCTAGGAAGCAGTCTTCCGTCGGATTGAAAGCAATTGAATTTGTTGTTGTCGTGTCCTATTTGTGGTTTCTAGTTCTGAACGTTATGTTCTTTGGCACATTTTAAACATCCCACAAGATTTTAGTTTCACAACATAGGCATGAATTTCTTCACGGCTGTTATGTAGCCGAAACTTCTCGCTGTCCATCGGCTTACATTGTGCAAGATATGTTTTCCTTCGTTCTTAGTAGAAGACAGACACCCAGGATTGTCAGGATTGATCAAAATTTTTTTTACCTCTAACGGGTAATGAGGGGGAATTCGTACTGTAAAGAACGTTGTCAGAATTTTTGTAATAAATTGATAGGAAACTTGCCATATTTCCAAGTTTTTATTGACTTCATTGTGTTCCTTTGCTTAGATAAATCTTTTTTCGATTGCCGAGAAGACAAAAGATTGACAAAAAATTATTTTAAAATCACTTGAAATCATTTCCAAAAACTAAAATTAGGAAGGGGATATATGTATATTCTTCCATCATCGAAAATAGTGAGTAAGCCAGTATTGATTATTGATGGGCTTGAAAAAGAAACCATCCCTACAAGCTTTAAAAGGGTGGCCCCCAAAACGACAATGCAAGTTCGCTTATTTTAAAAAGTGTTGGTTACCAGGTTGCCGCAATCAATTAACATGTGACACATAAACCTCGCACGTACGACCTTTTATTCCGAAGGAGTTTCGCAATCAAATTTTGTCCACAGTACACAATATGTCACATCGGGGCGTACGCGCTACTTCGAAACTGGTTTCACACAGATTCTGTTGGCCTAACATGCGTAGACACTGTGCAAACTTTGCTCGAAATTGCCTACAGTGCCAAAGATCTAAAGTGCAAAGGCATACGTATTCAGAAGTTGGTAAATACGAACCACCAAAAGAAAGATTTTCACGCGTCTATATAGACATCGCGGGTCCTTTCCCGCTATGCGAAGGCCAACGTTATTGCCTTAGTATAATCGACCGTTTCACACGATGGCCCGAAGCTGTTCCAATCCCTGACATGTCCGCTGAGGCAGTTGTAAAAACTCTATTATCCCAATGGATTTCGCGATTTGGTGTCCCGGCGCGAATAACATCCGATCGAGGCAGACAATTCGAGTCAGGTATCTTTGCCGAATTAATGAAAACCATCGGATCGACACACCTACGTACCTCACCGTACCACCCACAATCGAACGGCATCATAGAGAGGTTCCATCGCTCATTAAAAACAGCCATTTTGTGCCATAATCGAAATAGTTGGGTTAATCAACTGCCAGTTATCCTATTGGGACTAAGAGTTACCTTCAAACCTGACGTAAATGTAAATGGTTTATGGTACAACTCTAACCATACCAGGGGAGTTTCTTCAAATAGCAAAATCTTCTAACTTGAGCAACGACTATGTATCCGAATTTCGTCTCATTATGCAGAAACTTAAACCAACAGACACAGCTTACCACACAATGCCACGAACTTTTGTTTCAAAGGATCTACATGGTTCTTCGCACGTTTTTGTACGCAACGATTCCATCCGACCATCGCTGACACAACCATACACCGGCCCTTACCCAGTTATCAAGCGCCATAAAAAGTTCTTCACTGTTTTCATCAAAGGTCGTCCAAATGATATTAGTATCGACCGCATAAAACCTGCTTTAATTTCCAGTGATAATACGCACGATAATGTAATAGCACCGGAAGCTCCTACAATCATGAACACCACACCTGATTTGCCCTCCGAAATTTTACACAGCGCTGACGAAAACCAGCAAATACCAGAACGCAACGATCCCAAATTCGGACCTACACCTACAGATCCCGGCCCGCCAGCAGATTTCGCACAGGTATTAAAACCCAAGGTTATCTCGAGTGGTAGAAGAGTAAATATCCCTCTAAGATTCAGATGAACCTGCTCCAACCGGGGGAAATGGTGTGGCTGCACTGTCCTTTGGCTGCACTGTCCATGGCAGCACTGGTTTTGGGTGTGGTCGCTATAAGGATCGCCATTTTTATTTACTCTATCTCTTTTGCTTATAGATCTCGACGTAACAACATCGACGGAATATTCAGCGGAACTAAACTTAAATAAAATTAATTGTCTCGTTTCTCCTTTTTATTAAAATTAAATCAAAAATTAATTTAAATAAGTTAAAAATAAAAAGTAATTTAATTAACTTAAATTAAAAAGTGATTTAAATAAAATTTGTGTTTTATTAGTAATTTATCTGCAAATTACTAAATGTATTTTTCCTGCAAACTACTTGACCATCTTTGGTCGTCTGGCATAACACAACCATAGTGGGCATTCAGCA
The DNA here is from genome assembly GCA_932273835.1 of Sarcophaga variegata. Lineage (NCBI taxonomy): Eukaryota > Metazoa > Arthropoda > Insecta > Diptera > Sarcophagidae > Sarcophaga > Sarcophaga variegata. Next base: position 109,922,570 of record OW026362.1, on the reverse strand, counting down.
TTCCTTAATGCTGATGGGAGATTCCATTTTAAAGTCTAATAGCCCTGGCTGAAGTCGCCGTAGTCTAGTAGGTAGAGTGTTGGCTTATGAGACATTAGACATCAAAACCAAAATATGGAAATATTTCTTCGGCGATTTCCTCTCTGCAGATTTCTGGCAAAAACTCTGAGAGTAAATAAAAATTGCCATGAAAAGTTTCTAAAAAAATCTGTCGTTCGCAATCGACTTTAAACTGTAGGTTCCGCCACGTATAAGATGTATAAAAATTATCGCACACACATACATAATTGGTGTGAGAAACTAGGTCGTAATCCTGACTAAAGGATTGTAATGATCTGTTCTATGTTCCTATAGGCTTCTATCGAAATTTATAAAAAAACATTTCATACCACTTTTTTCTTGTCTTTTTCTTTATTTTTTGTTCTTTTCTACAAACTTCAAAACCGAACTTATGCGGCATATTTCCATTTGTCACCACGATAATATTTTTTTTCTTTTGCTGTCCTACCGGCACTGACAAAATTCTATCTTTTGATGGCTTCTCTAATTTTCAAACTTCTTATGTTTTTACCACTGATTATCGTTGCAATATCAAATTGTTAACATCCGTTTTATTTCTTTGAACAAGAATTTTAAGTTTTCGTATCAGGTACAGAAAATAAACACAGAAAATAAAAAAAACAAAGAAAAAAGAAGAAAACAACAATAAAAGAAAGAACAAAAACTAAATTAAGACATTGCGAACCAACGATTCAAATAATCATACATGGTGGAGATTTAAGTTAAAAGCAGCCGAGCCGATATGCACAAATTACATTCACTCCAATTCTAATGATCAGATTTCAAATAAAACGCTTCTGCTTCTGCAAACACTAAAAGAAATACGAGAAAAAGCAATTTTTTTATGTTTTTAAATGAAAATGAAACAAAATAAAGAAAGTTACCACCACCGGTCAAGACGGACTATGGGATACGCTACAACAGTTGAATGACGAAATTGACCTCCAGCTCTGAGACACTGTACAACTATCTGTATTACTTACCTAATTACCTAGTCATTACAACCCTTTAGTCAGTCTAGCTTCTCATGTCACCCACATTGTGTGTTAATGTAATTTGATCCATAAGTGGCGGTATCTACTGGTTAAATTTGACTCCCAACAATCGAGTTTGGAGATACTTTCCATAACATTTTCATTTACTTTCCTAGTTTTTTATTAGAAGACTGCTGAGAGACAGGCGCCGAAAGAAATACTTTTTTTCATAGAGATGTGGTAGCAGGGGTGGAACCACGTCAAGGCTCTCATTTAATAAGCAAACACACTACCTAGTAGACTACGGCGTTTCCTAGTTGTATACTTCCGTTTATATTCGCATAATATAATAATAATATGAATTGCACGGTAGTTTCGCTGTCAATTTACAAGGACGCAGTAAGAGTTTCAGGGTCATTCTTTTACACTGGAAGATATCATATGTAGCTTCTTCTCCCAATTTGGTTTTCTTACTATGCATGCCTAAGTTCCCTCTGATCGTTACAGTGAGTATTCAAAAAGATGAGTAGAATCGAATCATACTCATGATTTCGCATTGATAGTTATTTTAATATCATGGAACAACTACTCATATTCAAAGTTTGAAGTACTCATCATATTCATACTTAACAACACGTATGATGTTGCTGTTGATTTCGACTCTTCATAACTCAACATATACACGAAGCACAAAATAAGTATGATTCGCGTACGAACACTAAAACATCCACTAAAAGGTTGTGTGTTTGCTCTGCTTGATGCTCTCTGTCTTTTTTGCTTATGTGTCTTTTTTCTTTGGTTGTATCTAAATGACTAGGGCTATGAATCAAACATATTTCGAATGGTATGAGTTTGATGTCAAAGTTGTACGCATACTCATTGCAACCTGTACTTCTAAATCAACGTTGCAGCGAATATGAATGAACCAGAGGAGTTAAATTTCAATACTATTGACTCACTTATATTCAAAATTTCACGAGGGCTTATGAGTAGCGAAAAAACGATTCATTGCTGATCTCTGCTTCAAACCCCAGGGCAGCCATCAAAACGAAAATATGAAAAAATATTTCTTCGGCGACTTCCTCTCAGCACTCTGCTGGCAAAAACTCTGAGAGTTAATAAAATTGCCATGGAAAGTTTCTCAAAAAATCTGTCGTTCAGTATCAGTGGTTTGAGAAACTAGGTAGTAATCCTGGCTAAACGGATTGTAATGAGCAATTATGTGTAGGTATGTTATGTGTCTTGTGTCGAAATCGAATTAATTTTCTGCGACTCCATCAATCTTTCTTCAAATGGCGCTCTATAACTGTCTCTTTAAGATTTTTGTAATTGTTTGTACAAATACATCAACATTGCCATTGCTTTTGGTGGTGTAGGGTATTAAACTAAGAAATAAATAAAAGTAAAAATTAATTTTTTTATTTTTTCAATTTCTGTTGTTTTTCTCGTATTCGACGGTGTTATTGCTTTGTAATGCTCGTACTTGTTGTACAACATTTGTGACATTGTTATTTGTCGTGTTTGTCGGCAAGAAAATTGCTTTAAGGCCAGTTTCAATTTCAAAGTAAAACACATATACACATACACACACACGCATAAGCCCGTGTAAAAAAAGAGAAAAAACAACAGAAAAAAAGTTTAACTTAAAAAGCTAAACTAAGGTAAAAAAGTAGTCGTAGAAAAAGAAGAAGCAGAAGCAGAATAAATATTGTTTTGGCCAAGTACTACAAATACATGTTTTGCAATTATCTCTCCTCCATAGCTGCTCATACAAAGGAAGCCAAAGTAAATCAAAAAAGTACATTGGAAACAACACACGCACTTACGTATACAAAGAAGGCGAAGATGATAATTAAAAAAAGAACAAAAAAAATGAGAACGTTGGATATCCATTGTATTTTAATTTTCCAGTTTCTGAACGAAAATATACTCGCCATGATAAGTGAGTATGAGTTAAAAACGCTACATTAAGCGTTAAGACTTGCACTCAAAAGAACCTCTCTCTCTCTCTCTCTGTAGTCACAAATGGATTGTTCTTTCTTCTTGAAAATAACGGCAAAATATAAAGGGTGACACCTTGAAACAAAAAAACGAAAATAAAGAAATAAAAAAGGATTCTTTTGAAGTCCAACAAAATGGAGAATGGCAGGAACAGAACACATTTAAGAGGTTCATACAATCATACAACAATCGATACTAAAGAAGGAAAAAGAAATGAAGGAAAAAATGAAGCAGTATTTTAGGGGTATGTAACATACATATGCCCACATACACCATCATACCATACACTCCCACCATCATACCATACAACAGCCATCAAGAGAAACTTTCACTTTCTTTTTGAAATGAAAACAATTTTACTTACCACGACGATTATTTCATATTCACCGCACATGTGTAGATTTCAATCGCAATTTTTTTCTTTCTTTACTTCTGCTGACAACATTAAAGGGATACAACACCCATATGCTCACCCACCTATCAACATCATCATCTTCATGGCTGTTCTCTTATGTGTGTGTTCTTTACAAGTGATTCCTTCCTACATCTTCAAAATTGTTTTTGTTTTTTGGGGGTGATTGCTGTTTGAATCAAACTCACACATGACTCTCTTATGACTGTTATGAGTTTTGTTGTAGGTGGTGTATGGCATGGTTTGTTCAAATCTACTTAAGCATGTATCATCTCATATGTTGTTGTATCTGTATTTGTAATTTTTTTTATATATTTTTTGGGGGTATGCCCGTGGTTTTTATTTTTTGAATGGCATTTAATGCATTCGAACGGATGTGTAGAAAAAATTGTCAAGAATCTTAAAAACATTGCAAGAAAATTCAGTTTTGAATGGATTTTTTGATGGCAGCATAACAACTTCCTTTTACAATGGTTTGTGGATTTTAATTTAACTCTTTTTGAAATAGAAATTAATCGCGGTAGCATGGAAACTGTACTTGATATCAAACTTGTGGTATTATGCTGTTGCTTAAATCATAATTCATGGGTCGAATAATTTAAGCAAAAAGTCGAATGTTTACCTTCAATAAAGGCCACAAAAATTAAACAAATTTCTGCCTGATTTCTTTACATATTGGATAGCCATTGTTTGCCTCTTAAGTTTAATGCGGATCAATAGCGAAATTGTACTCAGCGTTGTCAGCGGATGACAAATTGCCAGTCTGGAGATCAAGCGCATGATCACTCTTGCCCATAGGTGCTACTATGTTCTATACAGGCAATTGAGTAGCAGACACCTCTCTCGTACAACTAAACTAATGCTCTACAAGACGCTCATCCTCCGCGTGCTTCGTTATGATGCAGAGGCATGGACACTACTAATCACTGATGCAGCAGCTTTGAGAGTATTCGAGAGAAAAGTCCTACATAAAAACGTCGGTCCAGTGCGAGTTGGCGATGTTTTCCACATCCGATCCAACAGTGAGCTGTATGAGCTCCTCAACGACATGGACGTTGTGCAACTTATTAACATCCAGCGGTCGCGCTTGCTCGGTCATGTTGAATGGAGTATGATGCTAAGGCGAGACGGGTATTTGATGCTGAGATTTGTGGAAGTCGGCGAGCTTGTTTGCGTTAGAAGGACCAAATCAAGGAAGCCCTATCATCCATTGATGTGAACAATTGGCAAAGGCGCTTAAGAAGCAAAAGCGCCTAGAAGGATGTATTAGGCAGGCTGAAATCCGTTAATCGGTTTGTTAATGGCCAGTTAAGTAAGGAAGTAATATTCAAATTCAAAAAGTGTTAAGCACAGGAGAAATATAATCCACCAGAATCAGGATCTCTGCGTCCATTATAACGATAAATTCTTCTGACTAAGATACTTTTTGGACATACAAATAACCAGATAGGCAGTATTTCAAACAGTACATAAAAACGTAAGTTTATCCATTGATGACCCCTCAAACACCTGGTAATTAATTACACCACAAAGTATATTTACTATGGTGTTGCGGTCTGTAGTATGGTGTTATCCAGTGAATATTCGCAAAATTATTGCCTTTTAACACATATTGAGACGAAGATGCCAACAGACAACAGCTCCAATATGAATTGGGTAAAGAAATTAAGGAATGAAGTCGCCGTAGTTTAGTAGGTAGTGTGTTGGCTACCTATTAGACGTAAGGCAACGATTCAAACTCCAGGTCAGACATCTCCAACAAAACGAAATATGAAAAAATATTTCTTCGGTCACTTCCTCTCAGCAGATTTCAAGCAAAAACTGTAGGAGTAAAACTGAAATTGCCATGAAAAGTGTCCCAAAATTCTGTCGCTCGGAATCAAGTTTAAACTTTAGGCATCGCCACTCATGTATAAAATTAACGCACACAACATAATTGGTGTGCGCAGCTAGGTTGTAATCCAGACTGCAGGGTTGTAATGATCAATTATGTATGCATGTATCTATATATAGAGATTAAGGATTTAAAAATGAGCCATTTTAAGTGACAAACTAGAGACTTCTTCCTATGGCTAAGGGACAAACGAGTCAAAAGAAATTCTATCAAAACAAAATTTCTCTGAGAGCATTTAATAGAAGTTTTTACTGTGGACGATCATGAAAGTACTTGCAATGATTTAGAAAAAAAAAAAACAATTAATAACGCTAAAGACGTACTTACCTACTCTCTTAACCTTAGTCTGGATAACGAACTAGCTTCTCACACCCCCATGTTCTGTGTGTTAATGTTATCCATGAATAGCGGGATCTAAAGAAGACTGATGAGACGAAGAGCGTAAGCTTTCGTCTTTTAAGCCTCCTAGACTACGGCGTTTTGACAGACATACCAGAGATAAATATCAAATAAAATATCACAACAAATTCAAACAAATCATAAATTAAAAAAGGTTGTCCTGGCTCTAACCCTGTAACCAGCAGATGTATGAAGCCTAGTTTAACACAGAGAGATACAGTGAGCGTCAAAAGAAATTGTACTGTATGGATAAAATTCTAACAATCACCGAACTCAACTTTTACCACTTAAGGAGAGTGCCTGAAAAAATTTGAGAATGTTTCGAAATTTTTTTAATTTTATTTTGTTTCAATTTTAAAAAGCTGCCAATGAAACAATTTTACAATAATAATAACGGTAATTTATTAACGTATATTTTTTAACGAACACTTTATTTTGACGCTCACTGTATACCACGCTTATCAGGCAAGTTTCAGATGTAAAAATAATACTTATTGATAGGGAAGCCGCTAATTGAGGTGCTGTATTATGGGCCAATTTTATAATTGTACTCTAAAAGCTCTTTATAAGCCATATTGGGCGACTTACAGTTTAAAGTCGACTCCGAACGACAGATTTTTGAGAAACTTTTTCAGGACAATGTTATTTACTCTCAGAGTTATTGCCAGAAATCTGCAGAGAGGAAGTCGTCAAAGAAATATTTTTTCTTATTTTCGTTTGATAGACTCCAGCGACTGGTGAATTGAACTAAGCAGCCTCTAGGTTCCAATTCTGAAAGCTAGGAATACCTCACAACGGCTTTTCCAGAAGCTGAAATGACGAAAAAGCAGATCATAGAACATCTTCTTTGTCATTGATTGACACTTGATTTGCAAGAATCTTGTAAAACAGTTGTACCAGCACCATTGTTACATTGTATTGAAACGTCTTCTTTTTTATGCTTTTTTATATATGCACAGAAGGCACAAGAGTATACTTATTATTTCCTTTTCATATTACATTTGTTTTTCTCAGAAAATTACTTTTGAACCTTTGACCTTAACTCTACTATCGACATATTGTTTAGGATTTTTACAATTCAATTTTTAACCCCTCGTTAGCAACAACAACTGAACTGCATCTTCAACCACACAAATGATAATTTTTTTCATTTAATTTATAGCTCGTCAAAGCAAAAGAATAACAAGCCAAAGTAGAATCCCTTACCTAATCTTAGCAACCGTTTTGTATGCAACATTTTCTCATGCAACTCTTCCTGTAGGGGTTAAATAGAAACATTTGCGCAACAGCTTGTTAAATCACATGTTCTTTCTTCATTGCAACAACAACTGATAATATTTTATTACCAAAAAGAAAAAAAGACGCAGATAGAGAGAGAGAGTGAGAGAGAGAGAGAGAGTGAGAGGCAAAAAATTACAATTTTAATAATGGTTGGTTGGTTGGTTGGTTGGCATAGTTGAATATTGCAGACACGTTCAGCGGAAATGTTTCGTCAAATCTATTACACAGTCATTTACAAGTAGACATGATTATCGGCACCTGTAACATTCATTCATTCGTTCATTCATTCATTCAGTCGCTCACTTACATACAATCTTCATCCATTCATTCATTCATTCACTTATTCATTCCTTCAGTCAGTCAGTCAGGTAGTTAGGCAGTTAAGAAGTCGGTTGTTTAGATATGCCTACCTACAGTGGCTTTACAGTTTCCATGTATATGTATATGCTGAACAGGTGATGATGATGATGATGATGGAGATCTAAAATTCAACCGCAAATGATAAGGAAACTACATTTTATTTTTATTACGAAAGATTTATTCGCGCTCAAGTATAATTTAATATTTTTAACACATGTTCGTGAAACAAATCAGAGGTTAAATACACTTATTAAACACAAAACAAAAAAAAAAAAAAAGAAATCTTTCATACAAAGTTAGCATTTCCCACTCTCTCGGTAATCAAATAAGATGTGTGTGTGTGGTGTGACATATGAGGATATAAATTTTGTAAAGAAAAATTCATATCAACAAACCAAAATCAGATCAAAACTTATGTATGTAGTCCCAACGGGAAAAATAAGAAGATTGTCGGAACTCAGTAAAGTAGCAACTGGTCTTCGAACCTGCGGTTATGAACCAGAGTTCATCAATGAGTCGTTTTTTCGCTACTCATAAGCACTCATGAAATTTTGAATAAAAGTGAGTCAATAATATTGAAATTTAACTATGTATTCTGATTCATACATACTTATTACAATGTTGATTTATAAGTACAAGTTGCAACGAGTATGCGTACAACGCTGATATCAAACTCATGCCATTCGAAATATGTTTCATTCATAAGCCTACACATTCAGATTCATAACTCGTGACTTGAGTGACTCGAATCATTCAACAAAATTTACAAAAGGACATATAAACCAAGAGACAGAGCAGCAAGCAGAGCAAACACACAACCTTCTAGTAAGTAATTTAGTGTTCGTATGCGATTCATACTTATTTTGTGCTTTGTGTGTATATTTTGAGTTATGTTGAGTCGAAATCAATAACATTGTACGTGTTGTTAAGTATAAATATGATGAGTACTTCAAACTTTGAATATGAGTAGAGGTTGCATGATATTAAAATAAGAATCAATGCGTATAAGTATCAGAAATTATGAGTATGATTCGATTCTACTCATCTTTTTCAATACTCATTGCTGTTCTCTGTTATAAACATACGAGCTGTCAAGCGGTATCACAATAGTTCTATGAGTTAATTTATTGACTTCTTCAAAAGTTCCTAAGTGTCGTACAATGACAGAGAAGTTGTCTTGTGGTTTCCATATCTTCCAATTTGGTTCAGTTACTACAGAAGACGTTATGAGGTATTTCCAGTCTCCAGGCAAACGCATCTGGAGGCCAAAGTCACGTTTTAATCGTTATGAAGTTTCTATGATGAAAGTTGAGCAGGTTTAAAGTCTGTATCTGTGTAAGATCAGATCTGAGCAATGAGTATTCAAAAATATGAATAGAATTGAATCATATTCATAATTTCTGATACTTATACGCATTCATACATATTTTAATATCATGGAACCCCTCTACTTATTTTTAAAGTTTGAAGCACTTATGAGTCAAACATATTTCGAATGTTATGAGTTTGATGTCAACGTTGCACGCAACCTGTACTTATAAATCAACGTTGTAGTGAGTATGAATGAAGCAGAGTACATAGTTAAATTTCACTATTATTGACTCACTTATATTAAAAATTTCATGAGTGCTTATGAGTAGCGAAAAAACAATTCATAGCTGATCTCTGATACACACCAAGGAAATATTAATATATGGATCGACCATGCATGATTAATAAAAATAATTCAAATCAATTTTTGCATGGCCAACATTAATGAAAAAACGGATGTAATGCTGCATTCAAACCGATTAAATTCGTTGCATAATTTATCTTAGCCAGCTTATATGCAAATGTTTAGCATGTAATCGTTTAATAAATTCCAGTTATTACTATCAAAAAATTACACTATGTGTCGTATCTTAAGGGATTTTATCTGATTCTCATTAAAGCATTAATAATTGAAAAAAAGGTCAACGTTTCTTGTGCCAGAAAAACATGTGTTGGAAACCATGTTTCTTTTCAGTTGCCATCAATAAAATATTTGTAACATAAAATATATACGTTGTTATACTAAAAAAAAATATGATAAAAAAGAAACGAAATTAATTACTGCCGCATCAGAGAGACAAAAAAAAATAGCCATTCAAGTGCATGAACACGTATTGATTACATTCCTTTAAGAAGCTCCGCCTTTTGGCCATACTGGTATACGTAGTATGCAGAAGAAAAGCTTCTGTTTTTTGTTTAAAAAAGAATACAAATTTATGCGAATATTTACATACGAATACATCCGGCATTCCCTAACTATTAGTGGCATATATCTGTCTCTCTATACGTACATATGGCATGCATGTAATGAGTGCAGCCAATAAAAATAAAGAAATTGACATCACATTCTGCATATATTCGTTCACTTAATGGGCTTCTTTTCGTTTTTAATTAAATAAGAAATTAATTGATTTTTTTCCCCTTTTTTTAGTAGAAGAATTATGTATACAGACCGTTCCAATGTAGTGGAAGTGTTGGCAGTAGGCTTAGGATTGTCAATAATGCTGGCCAAGACATAATTTAAGTTGTTACGTTTTTTACCTTTTAAAAATGTTTAAAATATGAGCTCGTAGATTACAAATAAATTAAAAGTAATTTTGTGTTTCGTTTTAATTAAAATTCTTTATTTTTCGCACAATTCACAACTTGATGTAAACAACAACAATTGCTTTGTTTGGTTATTCCTCTGTTTACACTCTTTGCATAAACAATAACAATTACTAGTCAATTGTTCGACAGATATTTGTAACGTAGATCTTTAAACCACGATTACTCTCTTCATACGCATCGCGTCTTTACACAAGACTGAATGAACTTCACTACCTCGCTCGCCTGCTTTGCCTTGCTTTTATATGGCAGGGTAAACAGTCTAATGAATGTTCTTGAAGGCGAATGTTCGTGACTTCGCCTTCCCGAAATCTCTGTAAACATTATTTATTACAGTTGTTTGTGTATTTTCCTTACATTTATTCTTGTAGTGTTTGTTGTTGTATTTTTGTTTACTTGTTTACCATTTTCTTATGCCGGCATAGCTACTCACACCACTGATGTTGTGTGTGCTATACGTGACTGGCGGGACCTATAATTTGAAATCGATTCAGAATGACAGATTTTTTGAAAGCTTTTCATGGCAATTTTCTATTGTCACTCAGAGTTTTTGCCAGAAATCTGTTGAGAGGAAGTCGCCGAAGGAATTTTTTTTCACTTTTTCGTTTTGATGGCTACCCTGGCTTTTGAACATAGGCCGCACGTCTAATAGGCCAACACACTACCTACTAGACTATCTAGGTCGTAATCCTGCCTAAAGGGTTGTAATGACCAATTATGTTTATATCTATGTTTGTGCCCTAAGATTGCTGAGAGGACGTTGCCGAAAAAATATTTTTCATATTTCGTTTTGTTTGAGATGTCTGAGCTAGGCGCTGAACCGCGCCTAACAAGCGACGTGAAGAATAACGCGTTACTTTAATTTTATTCGACCTTGAAACCTTTAAATTGTTCTGCCTATTAGCAGAAGACTGCTGACAGGAGGCAGGCGAAAGAAAATATGTTTTCGAGAGCACCTTAGGGCTGGACGTGTCTTCTAAACTATTGGGGATCACAATGCTTGCCTTCGAGAGTTACAAAATAGCATTGAAGGAAGTCCGTCTATCACTCTTTTGCTGCATTAACAGAATTTTTATAAAATTTTATTTCTTTTTCATTTTATTTGGCAAAAGAAAATTAAAAAAAAATGTTTTTTTAATAAAAAAAAAAAAAATAAAACAACCAGTACAACATTAAAGACCAACTAAAAGAAAGAGACATGTTGTGTTGTCGTCGTTCTAAGGAACATCACAAGTAAGCGTATTAAATTACTATAATGAATCCTATATCTGTACATACATAAGTATTTGCATGCATATAGAGGTCAATATGTCCAGACATTGGGAATGTCTAACACGAAAATATGACCGAAATTATGGCGGTTCATTCAGGCATGAGATCATTACCACGTCGCTTTGTTGACTTCTTAAGAAAATTCTCAAATTATCTTGTCTGTAACATAAAACTGAATTGTTCTTTGAGTTTTTTTTTGCTTCTTCTCGTTTTTTTTTGGTATTTTATTTTGGAGAAATTGGCGCCGAAAATGTCGTTTGTCATTTGAATATTGAAAAAAAAAATACAGAAGAATCTTCTTTTTTGGTAAAGTTAAAGTGACCAGGTAAAATATAGATTTGGGGAAAGGGTCAGCATTTTTATTGACGCAAAAGTGCAAAGTTTTTAAATTAAGGGCCATTATTACAACTTGCCATTAAAGTTGGGTTTAGTTAAAGGTGACTTTAGCTAAAGTGACCTTTAAAGTCAACTTTAACTTCTTTTCGCTATTACAACCAACAGATAAAACAAAGTTAATTTTTTCAAAAATATGGCAGTAACGGAGCAATGTCGATAGCATTTGAAAATTAAACAAGTTTCTTTGAAACGCAGTGGCAACGACGAGCTTTTTGTTTATATTTGAAGTTGCCATATTGAAAATAACATATATGTATGTATGGCAAGTTCACATATAAACTTAACCTTAAAAGTTAAAGGTAGCATTATCTGCCGTATAGCTTAAAACTCGCTTAATGCTTATTGTCCTCATATAACAATGAAAAACAATTTATCTGCCCATTAAAATCCTTCCTTTAGTTAACGGCAGGTTGTAATAATGGCCCTAAGCCTATTAAAAACAATTTAAAAGCCAACATAGTTTGGAATATTAATTCCGTTAAATCGTCTGTCATAGCTTAGTTAGTAAGTGCTTTGATTCACATTCCGTCGTTCTTACAAAATTATTCTCTTCAGAGTACGGTAGAGGGAATCAAACTTTAGGTGTAGATTCATATCGTCGTTAGAACAAATTTTAAAGGGACGCGATCGATGTAAGAAATCTGAGATGATGTTGCTACGTTTTGAAAGGACAGACAATTTCTTCAACGTATTATTACTGGCGATGAAAACAAATTCCATGTTTACATAAACATATAACCGTAAGCTGAGTATTAGTTTTGCCAAGGCAATCCACCGATTTTGATCAAAAATTTGTCATCTGTTATCGGCTATAAAGAGTGATTTAAACAGATGGATTGGTGTCTTTCAAAATTGTTTCCTTTTCACCATAAGTTTTGTCTTTTATTTTTCGTTAGACGATTGCATTGGACAGTTTTCAGTAAGAAGACTGAATATCGCAACATTACATACATACATACATAATTGGTCATTTTAACGCTTCAATCAGGATTACGACTTAGCTTCTTACACTACTGATGTTGTGTGGGTTAATTTAGTGCATGAGTGGTGGGACCTACAGTTTAAAGTCGATTCCGAACGATCGATTTTTGAGGAACATGGCAGTATTATTTTTACTCTCAGAGTTTTGACAGAAATCTGCTGAGATTTTCTTATTTTCGTATTGATGTCTGCCCTCGGGTTTGGATCGAGGCCTCTCGTCTAATAAGCCAACACACTACCAACTAGACCACGGCGGCTTTTTCAAAACATTACTGTCAATGAAGAAACGAACTGTGAGATGATTACTGGGTTTTAATTTTTCCAAAATCGAAGAATTGGATGCGATATGCCGTATGTACATAAAAACGCTTTCTTTGGAACAGTCCATTGGTCCTCAAGACTATGCAATTTGAACCCACTAGATTATTTTTTGTAGAGACCTGTGAAGTCTGCCGTATACAGAGGCAAACCAGACACAAATCCAGCCCTGGCAGAGATCAAGAGATCACGTTTCCACTACCATTGGTGAGATATTTGACGAAAGGCTAGAAAGAGTATGTCAAAATTGCTACACGATTAAACGATTAAGTAGCAGGCGTTCAGTTATCGTCCCAATTTTCCCTTTACAATCATGAACTTACTAAGTTAGCCAGCAATTAAAGAGGTATATACTACGTGCAGTGAGCGTCAAAAGAAACTGTACATAAAAAATATGCATTAAGAAATTACCATTATTTTTATTTTAAAATTGTTTCAATGGCAGTTTTTAAAATTGAAAAAAAAAAATTCCTAATATTGTCAAATTTTTTCGGGCACTCTCCTAAAATAGTAAAAGTTGAGTTTGGTAATTGTCAGATTTTTGTCTATAGTGTACATTATCTTATGACACTCACTGTAGGTTATAATGAAAGGTCATAATATGAATTATTAGACGTGAGGCCACGATTCAAACTGCAAGTCAGACAACTCCAACAAAATGAAAATTATGCCAAAAAAATTTTTTCGGCGATTTTTTTTCAATAGATTTCTGGCAAAAACTCTGAGCGTGAAATAAAATTGCCATGAAAAGTTTCTCAAAAATCTGTCGTTCGGAATCAACTTTAAACTGTTGGTTCCGCCACTCATGTATAAAAATTAACGCACACAACATAAGTGGTGTGTGAAACTAGGTCGTAATCCATTTAATTAAGTATTTCTAGCATTGCAAAAGGCCAATGGCAGCATAAAAATTTAAATTTTTAAAGTCGAGTTTTAAATATTCTCGTATAATTTGGTATTTTTTTTGGTTTCCTCTTTCCTTATTCTTTCAGAAGTTTTCGAATCTGTTTTACTAGGCTTTATAGCCCAGCTTAGGGTATAAGCTAACTTTACTTATGTTATCTCAGATCTTTTGCAATCTGTACAGCTTTCCTGGTGGTCTTTGTTATTAAAAGCTGGTCACTTTATACCTGTATTTTGTAAGATTGTTTCTTGAATACATGAAATTTGATATTTAATTTTGGTCATACGGGAGATATATTTTTAAATATTATTTTTCCATCAGAAAAAAAAACATGAAATTATTTTTGGCAATTTAATCATACTTTACCGCATTCATTTCTTTCTCTCTCTCTCTCTCTCTTTCTGTCGCTTCTTTTTGTCTTAAACGAAGTTTTATTTTTATTTTATCCGTTATGTTCGAAACAAGCCATAATGCAGACTACCAAGGACCCCATTGAAACAGGAAATCATTTGAAAATCCTGAAGAAATAAAACAAAACCTCATACAGTAGAAACACAAACTTATGCCCGCAATCCGGCGTGTATTTGTTTGGTTTTCAACCATTTGTTGTTAATCCCTTAACCAAGTCTATTTTATTTCAATATTTTGTTCGGCTTTGTTTGCTAACATTTATACGTTTATTAATCTGATTAATCCATTCTGTTGTAGTCAAACTTGTAAAAAAGAAATTAAAAAAAAAAACCAAAAAAATTTTGTTCGAAAGTTTAAAACGTGGTAAACCTTGTTAGCCACCTTAGCTTAAGTGTGAGTGTCTCGGCTAAGGGGGGTTTCTTGACGCGTTTCTGCATGTTTGTCAGAGATTTTCTCCATGGCGGCTGTTGAGGTTGAGGGATGTAGTCAAGTGTAGACAAATAAATAACGGTAATATATTTTAAACACGCTAATCTCAACTCAAATGCAAATGCAAAATGCAAAATGCCCTGTTTAAACATGAGCAATATTTTCTATTTGTTTAATCGTGTTTCGGTTAAAAACGAATTAAACATGAAAACATTTTTTTCTTTTCTTAACTTTTCTAATTTAATAAAAATAAAAAATTGTTTGTATTTGTTGTAAAACAAAAAGGAAAAAATAAATTTTAATTGAAATGAATTTAACAAGAAACGCCTTTTTAGTTAAGCATTTAATCGCCTTGTAATAGGGAATGGTTAATCCATTCCATGAAGGAGATTTAATGAAACATTATATCGTTTATCCTTCATACAATAACAACGACGCCAAACCAAGATCATATCTCTATTAATTAATGAGTTTTAATGCAGAAGCAGACAGACGTCTTCATAAGTTTTATCTGCTTAAGAAAGAAATTTTGTAAACTATTATAGACTGCATCATCATAGGTGAATAGACGGCAAAATACATACTTACTTAATTGGTCATTGCAACCCCTTAGCCAGCATAACAACCTAGCTTCTCACACCACTTCTGGTGTGTGTATTAATTTTATCCATGACGGGTGGGACCTACAGTTTCATATCGATTACGAACTACAGATTTTTGAAGTCGCCGAAAGAATTATTTTTCTTTGTATTTGATTATGTTCGATATGTCTAAACCAGGGTTTGAACCACAGGTTGGCGACTAATAAGCCAACACACTATGTCTTAGACTACGGTGGCAACGCGCTAGACATTGACACAGACCTACATACATACTTGATTGGTCATTAAAACCCTTTAGTCAACCTAGCGTCTTACACCACTTATGTTGTGTGTGTTAATTTTATACACGCGTGGTGGGACAGTTTCAAATCGAACAACAGATTTTTGAGTATTCTGAGAGGAAGGGAGCAAGTTGTTGAAAGAAATATTGTTCTTTATATTTCGTTTTGTTCAATATGACTGAATCAGGGGTTGAAACACGGGTTCTCATCTAATAAGCCAATATACTACGTGGTAAACTACGTACTAGGCTACGTACTAGAATACGTACTAGGCTACGTACTAGAATACGTACTACACTACGTACTAGACTACGTACTAGACTACGTACTAGACTACGTACTAGACTACGTACTAGACTACGTACTAGACTACGTACTACTCTACGTGCTAGACTACGTACTAGACTACGTACTGGACTACTTACTAGGCTACGTACTAGACTACGTACTAGGCTACGTACTAGACTACGTACTAGACTACGTACTAGAATACGTACTAGACTACGTATTAGACTACGTACTAGACTACGTACTAGACTACGTACTAGACTACGTACTAGACTACGTACTATACTACGTAATCGGCTACGAACTAGACTACGTACTAGACTACCTACTGGACTACGTACTGCACTAAGAACTGGACTGCGTACTAGACCACCTACTGGACTACGTACTGGACTACGTACTAGACTACGTACCAGAGATCAGAAATGAATCGTTTTTATCGCTACTCATAATCAGTCATGAAATTTTGAATATAAGTGAATCAACAATATTGAAATTTAACTATGTACTCTGATTCATTCATACTCACTACAACGTTGATTTATAAGTACAGGTTGCAATGAGTATGCTTACAACGTTGACATCAAACTCATACCATTCGAAATATGTTTGATTCATAAGCCTACTCATTTAGATTCATACATACCTGCATAATTATTAGACGAAAAGCCAGGGTTCGCGCCTCAGACCAGACATCAAAACAAAATACAAAAAGTATTTCTTCGGCGACTTCCTCTCAGCAGATTTCTGGCAAAAACTCTGAGAGTAAATAAAATTCCCATGAAAAAGTTTCTCAAAAATCTGTCGTTCGGAGTCGACTTTAAACTGTAGGTCCCACCACTCATGTATAAAATTAACACACGCAACACAAGTGGTGTGAGAAACTACTGACTGAGGGGTTGTCATGTCCAAGTATGTAAATTATGTATGTATGTATGAATGCTTATACGTATTAGAAATTATGAGTATGATTCGATTCTACTCATCTTTTTGAATACTCATTTCTGATCTCTGCTACGTACTAGACTACGGAAAATACATACTAGAAATTGACCTGGACCTCCTTCATATAATTCGCAAATTAGTACTTTACCGACAAACTTTGTCCCAAACCCAACATACGTTACCACAAATAAGAGTGTAGGTTGCGTTAATCAAACATATTCTAATGAAAAATTCATTTATTATTACACGTTCCTACCGGCCCACAAAGTACCTCATACCACAAAGTACGTACATAGTACGGTGTAGTACGGTGTTGTGTTTAACCTACAATTTTAAAATTAAATTATTTCAGTATTAATTTACATTTAATTATGAGTTCACTAAAGTGGCAACTTCCCTTTTGAATAATTTCTATGTTTCTACTTTACTGCTTTACAGTAAATTTTTTTTCGTTTTTTCGTTTTTTATTTTTCATTTCAATTAAAAACGTATTTTGAATGTGTAATAAGATTTTAATTCATCGTCCTTGCAAAAGGCAGTCGTGTTATTTGCACGTATGTTAGCTCATATGTATGTATGTATGGTAAAGGAGTATAATTAATTTTTCACTCACACACTTTTGAATTATTAAAAGAGAGAGAGAGAGAGAGAAAGAGACAGAGAGACAGGATAAAAAAGTGAATGAAATGTTCAAACAAGTCAAGTTCCAAATGATATGGGTTTTGTATGTTGTTGATAAAAAAGTTCCAAATGATATGGGTTTTGTATGTTGTTGATAAAGGGTTGTGTTGCGTATCCTTGTCTAGAGGAAAAAAAAGAAGAAGAAAAAGAAAAATTATTACAATTATGACAGTGTACCGCCTTCTTTGTATGCGTAAGAGAAGCAATTTGTCTTGTTATTCCTTTTATAATAAAGCAGTTGTTGTTGGTTTTTGGCATTACTCGGGGTACAATTAAATATTTTGTTACATACATACACACGCACTTAAACTTAATCACTTAATACGATCACACTCTTTGGCCATTAATACCAAACATAAGTATCTGCTTTTATTTCTATTAAAAGACAAAAACAAACAAAAAACTCATCTTCAATCTCAAGCTAGAAAATGCAATGATTTCCAGGAATTACGCAGAGTTTATCTTCAAAGAAATATTTGCCAAATGCTTGATTTACGTGCACAATAAGTGGAAATCGTTTTCTTACTTGTATGCTTCCTTGTTGGTGGTATTTATTAAATTACCATAAATTTAGATTTGATTTGGCACTTATAAAGCAAAATCTAGTCGGTGATGAGTATGCCACACAATTTAATCATTCACTCTGTTTTGAATTTCTGGAAGATCACGCAATTTTATGAAGCAAGCGAAACAAAGCATTAAGGCCAGCCTATATGATGCCCTATACTGCAATTGTCCAGACTTTAAGTACATAAAAATATATAATTTGCATTAGAACACCTCTTTTCACAGATGCATTGAATTATCGTCATAGCCTTGATGGTGACAGTCGGAATTTTTAGAGATTTTTGTAGTGTGGAAGGCACATGAGACTGTAGCCGAACTCGTTTCTTCGGCTGCAGGTTCTAATATGATGTCAAAGAAAGTTTAGCAGTGCTCTTTATTGGACGTTCGACCAAATCTAACATTTAATTGCAAACGAGGAAGCTTATACCTTTACATGCATACATATACATAATTGCTCATTACAACCGTTTAGCCAGGATTACAACCTAGCTTCTCACACCACTTATGTTGTGTGTGTTAATTTTTATACATTTTGAGAAACTTTTCAATGCACTTTTGTTTTACGCTCAGTGTTCCTCTCAGAAATCTGCTGAGAGGAAGTCGCCGCAGAAATATTTTTTTCATATTTAGTTTAGTTGGAGATGTCAGAATTGGGGTTTGAACACACTATCTACTAGACTACGTCGAAAACTAATGCCCTTCTTAATTTCAATCTTCCAATCTGCTATATATAGAGTTCATTTGGAAATGAGCTCAGAGAAAGTATGCCTCAACCGAATTTCTGCATGGTATGTGGCAATGAAGTCACCGTATTCTAGTAGGTAGTTCAAAGCCCAGCTCAGACATCAACAAAAGCGAAATATGACAAAATTTCTTTGGCGACTTCCTCTCAGCAGATTTCTGGCAAAAACTCTGAGAGTAAAAATAAAAATTGCCATGAAAAGTTTCTCAAAAAAATATGTCGTTCGGAGTCGACTTTAAACTGTAGGTCCCGCCACTCATGTAAAAAATTAACACACACAACATCAGTGGTGTAAGAAACTAGGTTGGAATCCTGTCTAAAGGTTTCTAATGACCAATTATGTACGAATGTATGTATGTTAAGGATCGGTCTACACGAGCTCTTTATTGGACTTTTGACCAAATCTAACAAATCTAATTGCAAACGAAGAAACTGATGCCGTTCTTAGTTTTAATCTTCCCATCTGCTACATATAGAGCTGATTAGGAAAGGAGCTAAAAGAAAGTATGCCTCATCCGAATTTCTGCATTGTATGTGGCAATGAAGTCGCCATAGTCTAGTAGGTAGTGTGTTGGCTTATTACACACGATGCCGTGCTTCAAACCTTAGCTCAGACATCAACAAAATGAAATACAATAAAATTTCTTGGGCGATTTCTTCTATTTTTTCCCCCAGCTAGAGGAATTATTATGCCGGCAAATGCTTTTAAAAATATTCCCATATTATTTATTTACCTGTAGGGTACATGCATCTAATTCTGCGTAAGTCACTGCGTATTCAAGATAGGGGACTATGGTGATTGTATGATGATGGTGGTGGTTAATGTCATTCATTTAAAACACATTTCGCTGTACATACTAATGGCCAGGAAACATGCAGGTCTCATCAAAAAGTGGTTACAAAAGGTGCTGAATATTTAACAGATAATCTGGTTTTTGTCCAAGATAATGCTTCAAATGTGCAAGAGATTTTACAATAAAACAGAGAATTTTTATACAAGCTTAAGCCAATAGAAATTGCGTAAGATAGGTTGGAAAATTCAGATGAAATTCAATAGAAATTCTTCTATTTTTAATTCAAAATAAGCACCCTATACTGTAAGCGTTTGATCTTTCAATGCTGAAATAATACAAATTTTGTTTGCCTTCCCATGTTAATGGAAATGAGCTTTTGTTGGGAACAACTTTTAAATATTTTTGCACAAAAAACACCTTAAGTTTGTATTTAATATTCCTCATTACATTTTATGTTAGTTAGTTTGTTGTTGTTGTTGTTGTAAAAATCTTTTTGGTTTAATCTTTAGAAATCCATCTAATTGTGTTGACTATTTATTACTTTGTTGCAAATAAGTTCTCTAATCTCCCCCAACTAACAACAAACTAACGTGTTGTCCCATAACGATGCCTTAAAAGCCTAACCCATCCCATAAAAACTCATGCACAGCACATACACATACACATACGTACCCAGCCAGCAAAATGTCAACTTTTTAGAAAATTTTACAGTTTTTTTTCAACCATTTTTAAACGTATAACGAACGGTTACTATTTTGTTGTATTTTTTTATTGTATTTTTTTTCTAGGTTCTAATCATAAAACTCTTGGTACACACACACAAGCAAGTGTATGCAAGTTTGGGTGTTTGTGTGTGTTTCGTAAGTAAAGTTCATATAATAAAATGAAAACGAAATGTTTCATGCGAAAATGGCGAAGAATGGAATGGAATGGATTTTGTTATTAGAATACTTAGATGAATTTCAATACAACATAATAGTTACTACACGTTACAACAAACCGTAAGTCTAAAAGGTATAAATGCATATATACGTACATACATATATGTATGCATGTAAGTATGGCTTGTTGTAATATTAACTCTCCTCCATATATGTATGCAGACTTACTACACAAATTTAAATATTTGCACGAGTACAACAGAGAGTCTATAGATATATGGGCACATGGTGAACTTCAATAAGAATAGTTAAAACTAAATAAGGGGTTGGCCTTGTTTAGCTTAGTGTAATCAAGTATTATAACAGAACACAACAAAGGTTTTAATTGCTGTGAAATGAAAACGTTAAGGAAATAATTTACATTTGAAATGAGAAATTTAATATCAAACAGGCTCCGCCATATAACAGTTCAATTGCATTTAAAGAGGGAGCCTGTAGTTCCAAACCAGAGATCATCAATGAATCGTTTTTTCGCTACTCATAAGCACTATTTGGGAACTCAAACAGTAACAGCGGTAGATGTGTTTCTGTGAAGTACTTCTTCAATACCTGAGTATTTGAAAATTGTTCACTATTTTTTATCTATGAACCCTACGGCATATGTATCAGAGATCAGCATTTCATAAGCACTCATGAAATTTTGAATATAAGTGAGTCAATAATATTGAAATTTAACTATATACTCTGATTCATTCATACTCACTACAATGTTGATTTATAAGTATAGGTTCGCATCTAACTCATAGCATTCGAGAGTCGAAATCATCAACATCAAACTTCAAACTTTGAATATGAGTACGGGTTCCATGACATTAAAATAAGTATGAATGCGTATATCAGAAATTATGAGTATGATTCGATTGTACTCATTTTTTTGAATACTCATTTGCTGATCTCTGATACATATATAATTGGTCATTACAACCCTTTAGTGAGGATTACAATCTAGCTCCTCATACCACTGATGTTGTGTTTGTTAATTTAATACATGAGGAGGGTATCCTACAGTTTAAAGTCGACTCCGAACGACAGATTTTTTTGAGAAACTTTTCATGGCAATTTTATTTTACTCCCAGAGTTTTTTTCCCAGAAATCTGCTAAGAGGAATCGCCGAAGAAACATTTTTTCATATTTTCGTTTTGATGTCTGACCTGTTGATTGAACGGAGGCCTCACGTCTAATAAGCCAACGCACTACCAACTAGACTATGGCGACTTCACAATATTCGCATATTCGATATAAAGTATAATAAATTGAATATTCAGAACACATCTCGACATCGAATCACTGCTATAAACAACTGTAGCCTAAACCTGTAGCCTAGCCTTGCGATGGTAAAATACGATTGCTTGCGCAGTCGGAACAATATTGTCCATGCTTGTCTTTAAAAGTAAATACATATCGAGCTTGAACCACTCCAGCTACTGCGGATCAATACCAAATATGCCAATAGAGAGCTTAAAATGTGTCAAACACTATTACATGACATGACATAACCTGGCGTAAACCTGACACCTTCGGTTGCTGGACATGTTCATTGGGGCTGCTAAAGCATAGGAGGCTGAAATTCATGGATGATCACATTATAACATGTTGACAAATTTCTTTTTTGCTCAATTGCTGATAGTATGGATATCAAAATTATATACATTGAGCGTCAAAAGAAACTGTACAGTAAAAAAAATACATTAATAATTACCGTTATTTTTAATTTTAAATTGTTTTATTGCCAGTTTTTTAGAATTGAAACAAAAAAAATTACAAAAAATTTCTAAATATTGTCAAATTTTTTCGGGCACTCTCCTTAAGTGGCAAAAGTAGATTGTGGTTATTCTTAGCGTACAGTTCCTTTTGACGCTCTCTGTATATTTATATGAACGAAAATTTTATTAAACTCTAAACAAATATGGCCAATATCGCCCAATTTAACGTTTTTTGGATTTTATTCACATAAACCTGAAACAGTGGGACTCATAAAATTGTCCAGACGTGGTTACATTAAAAATTTTAAGCAATTTTGGAATTGTAATTGAACACGTGGGATTATTTGCCATATAAAGTCTGTGATTTATAAATCAATTTCAAAGAAAATTTTGTTTTAAGATCATAAATGGCAGACAATAAAGTTTGAAGGTGATCAAAATTATGATCCCGACATGATCATTAAACTAATCAGAGTTTATTACCGATATTCAATACATTTGTAATTACCTTTATGGTTGAGTTTATTGCTGTGTGTATATCATAACTGTATGTTATGATTCTAGTCATTATGATTATCACTAATATCATATAACGATCGGTGTAACGATCAATAAAAACACTCTCGTTGAAAGCCGTAAAATATTTGGCAGTGTGTGGTTGTTTGCTGCAGCAATTCGCATGCATTTATGACCACAATTAAAACTTTCGAAAAGGCTTGAAATAGCTTTTTTTTAAACTAATAATTAAGCTATTAAGCACTATTTTGTTGCGGTTTCATAAAACATAGGCAATTACAATAATGCGTTAAATTCATGTCATAACTTGTGCCAAGAAGTAGGTTTATTGATTAACGTTTTTAATTTCCATAACCGTGGTGCCAACCAGAGATCAGCAATGAATCATTTTTCCGCTACTCATAAGCACTCATGAAATTTTGAATATAAGTGAGTCAACAATATTGAAATTTAATTATGTACTCTGATTCATTCGTACTGACTACAACGTTGATGTAAAAGTACAGGTTGCAATAAGTATGCGTACAACGTTGACTTCAAACTCATACCATTCGAAATATGTTGGATTCATGAGCCTCCTCATTCAGATTCATAACTTTAGAAAAATACTTATAATATGTACTCATAAATAATTCGAGTGCCAGAGCAGCAAGCAGAGCAAACACACAACTTTCTAGTCAGTATTTTAGTGTTCCTACGCGAATCATACTTATATTGTGCTTCGTGTATATGTTGAGTTATGGAGAGCCGAAATCAACCACAACATCATACGTGTTGTTAAGTATGAATATGATGAGTACTGCAAACTTTGAATATGAGTACGGGTTTCATGATATTAAAATAAGTATGAATGCGTATAAGTATCAGAAATTATATGAGTATGATTCGTTTCTACTCAACTTTTTGAATACTTATTGCTGATCTCTGCATGGTACCAACCCCTTAGAAGAACATGTTGCGTTTACTCGTTTCTAACAATGGCTATAGCAACAGTAGAATGAAAGAAAAACATTTGTTTTGTTTTGTTGTTGTTGTACAATAATTTTGCATTCGCATGCCAGTATAAACTTTAAAAGTTGAAACAAAAAAAAGAGAGAGAGGGAGGAGAGGAGAGGAGAAAAAAATTGCTGTTGTACAGAAAGTACACACAGAAACAAGAATTATAAACGTTTCATACTCTTATAATGACATGGGGTTTGTAAAGACTTGAAAAAACATTGAAACACAGGGGCCCTACACTATCACCTCACCGGAAGTGCGTATTGTCTCATTAGAAATTCATACGCACCTTAATTTAGTATTTTTCGTTCATTTGTTCCATTTCAGTACACGCGTTACTTCGTTCGTTTAGTTTCAATTCAATCTACAACAGCACACAGCTTAGCACCACCGTTCACCGTTCTACGTTCAGTTTGGTTTTGCATTTTGGGATTTCCACGTTTCAGTTAAGCTGACTTGGCTGACTGATTGTGTTGTTGTTGTTGTTGTTGCCGTTGTTGTTGGCTGCTTTAACAAGCAGTATCTGTTGCTGTTTTCTGTACAATTTTCAGTTTTCTTTCACCTTTTTTTCTTTCGTCTTTTTTGATTGTGAAAACGAAAATACAAAATTTCTCTTCTCATTAAGATTTGCAGTTTTTTTTTGCTTCGTATCTTATTTGAGTTGCTGTTTGTAGGGAATTGAAAGCCTAATGTCATTAAAAAGCTAAAATTATGGTTTTGAGAGGGTATTACGAGCTTAGAATGGCATTGGTAACAATAGTTAGACTAATTTGGAAATGTCTTAAGGTTTGTTGCAATACAAAGGGCGAAAATTAGGCTTGAAAGGTGAGAAAATCAAGCAACCACCAGAGTAACTGTTTATGAGGACAATTAGAGAAATTCGTCGGCTATTTTTCCCATTTCCGTTTAATTTTCGAAGCCGACTCTGAATTGATGCCTGCATCAGATATCAGCAATGAGTATTCAACAAGATGAGTAGAATCGAATCATACTCATAATCTCTGATACTTATACGCATTCATACTTATTTTAATATCATGGAACCCCTCTACTCATATTCAAAGTTTGAAGTATTCATCATATTCATACTTAACAACACGTATGATGATGTTGTTGATATGGACTCTCCACCCGAATCACATAATAACTATGAATCGCGTACGAACACTAAAATACTCACTAGAAGGTTGTGTATTTGCTCTGCTCGTCACTCGAATCATTTATAAGTACATATTATAAGTATTTTTCTAGAGTTATGAATCTAAATGAGTAGGCTTATGAATCAAACATATTTCGAATGTTATGAGTTTGATGTCAACGTTGTATGCATACTCATTGCAACCTGTACTTATAAATCAACGTTGTAGTGAGTACGAATGATTCAGAGTACATAGTTAAATTTCAATATTGTTGACTCACTTATATTCAAAATTTCATGAGTGCTTATGAGTACCGAAAAAACGATTCATTGCTGATCTCTGATTTGCATGGTTTCTGGCAATCTTTAAATCAGCATTCAGGGTTCGCAACCATAACACGTACCGTCGAATTTAAGATTTCGAAAATTTGTCGACCTGAATTTGTTTGGATTTATTAATACGATTATTCTAAAGACCTGAATAACCTCTTCTTTCGGGTGCCACTAGGATACTTAAGTATTTGGTTAGTCAACCTGGACGCTGGGGCAGATATGGTTGTGGGCATGGCATTCTTAGGCGTTAAATGAGCGATTCAGATCATCTATCGAGATCCTCTAAATGATGTCTGAGTTCCCATTGAATGCTTCACTTTCAACTGTTTAGCGTCTAGGGCAGAAATCCATCAAAATATCTGCTTAGCTCAACAATAACTATGGCTTAGCAAGCTCCTCAATCGCAACAACTGTTGAAGAACAATCTTCAAATCGTAGATTTTCTTTCAAAAAATTGTAGAATAATTATCCGTAAAGATGAAAACAGGCACCAACGACGAAACCCATACGATGGGTAGTGAAATAAAGCTTTGCTAGAGGATATCTGAGAGCTGTACGTAGTATAGCGATGGAATTGATCTGTGAATGTATCAAAACGGGTGAGAAGGTCGGTTTGACTGCACTGACGACACTGGCTACTTTTAATTGATTATACCACTGGGTTACGAGTCACTGTGATATTGAGGATCATACAGTTTGCAGATGAATTGGGAGACAGTGCGTGGCGAAGTGAGTGAACTCAGCTGACGAGTTTGTTACAACTCCAATGATATATCTTTGGGTTAATCAACATCAAACAGAGAACAGGTTAGGGTTAGGGGTTTTTCTTGGGGCTCTAATATATTTTCTGAGCATTGTGAAGTCGCCGTGGTCTAGTAGGTAGTGTGTTGGCTTATTAGGCAAAAAGCCAGGGTTCGAGCCCCAGGCCAGACATCAAAATAAAATACAAAAAGCATTTCTTCGGCGACTTCCTCTCATCAGATTTCTGGCAAAAACTCTGAGAGTAAATAAAATTGCCATGAAAAGTTTCTCAAAAAATCTGTCGTTCGGAGTCGACTTTAAACTGTAGGTCCCGCCACTCATGTATAAAATTAATTAATAATGGTGTGAGAAACTAGGACGTAATCCTGACTGAAGGGTTGTAATGACCAATTATGTATGACTGGGCATTGTGTTCGAAGAGGTAGAATTATTGCGTAGCTCTGATACACCCTAGATTCCTGCAGCTTATGTGATAACGAACAGAAGTTTGAAACATGCGATTACATCCCTGTGCCTCTACTGTGGATGTCGGAAGAAGAGGCATTTGTATATTGTGACGATTTCCTGTATTGCTTAGGTTGATTTCCAAAGCTTTTGAACATATCTCATCTCTGTCTAATGTTGCATACGTAATGAAACTTCATAACTTAACCTGACTTTTCGTTAAGGAAGTGCTGTATTGCAACGAAGATAATTCATCATAACAATATGGTTTCGATAGTGAATTTTTCATGTGGAATTGTAAAGGAATTTAAATTTTTTAAACTGATTCCCTTTGATTTTTCTATGTTTTTAATGTGGTAAACTGTCTCTACTTGTATAGTGTAGCTCAACCAGCAGTCGACTTTAACAATGCAAGTTTCCTTAGTTTTATCTGCAAACATGTGTAGAGTTTAAGTTTTCATTTTTATTGGCTTAGATAATTAGATTTTCTTTTTTTACTAGAGTAATTCTGCTTAAGATTGATGGATTGTTTTTCAAAACATGACTGTGAGAGAGGAGCGAGATTTGTTTTTCAACTGAAAATTTAAAAAAAAATTGTGGTTTGAAAGAAAAAGAAGGGGGAATAGTGAGATGCGTTTCCGTTGCAACGCCTAATAAATTTTTACAAATGTTTTATTAATATTTATAGGTTTTGTTGGCTTATAAAACAAACAAATAAACAAACAGAGTTAATTATACAATAATCCCAGCTCTGCTGTAGATCATGCCATAGATCATGGTTTTATTTTTCAGGGGAGTTTTCTTCCATTTTTTTTTAACAATTTTATTGCTTAACAATGCAATTCAAAAGGCAATTACATTACATTTCATTCATAAAAGTTGTAACTTTGTTGCACATTGCATTGTTGCAACAAAGCAACGGTTAATTATAAGAATTCCATAAATTATTGGAGTTTATTTTCTTAAATTCTCCTGCTCACTGTGCACAGTGAGAAGCGCACGGTTGTGTGCTTGCGCTTATCTTTAATTGATGCAACACAGTGTAAATCTTGTGGCGACGTGTTTAATGAGTAAAACAATGCGTATAATTATAAACAACAACAACAAAAAAACAAAAAAAAATTCAATTTAAATTTTAATTCACCTGAGGGAGAGTGTCTAAAGAGATGATTTTTAATTTTGTATGCATTGAATGGGGGGGGGGGACCCTCTAAGATGCATTATCTTAAGCTGGCATATGCAACATAGATATGCGTTGCATATAATCATAATTCACTTACGCACTTATTGTTTCAGTTTGATCTTATCTATGTGATGGACTTTTTCCTTAACATTGTTAATGGCAACATTTGCTAGGAAGAAAGAAAAATACAAAAACATGAATAATAATTCATTGGTTGGTTAAATATTTAAGTGTTGCAGTGCATAATTTTAGCAAAGAAAGTGCTTCGCAATTGTTTGTTTTAAATTAAAAGTACCCCAGTATTAAATTTATATTGGGTTCTCTAAAAAGTTCAGTTCCAAATTGTCAGTAAATAGCCTTAAAATATGATAGCTCGAGTACTATTAATTACTTACTTACTTACTTACTTAATTGGCCATTAGGTAGGTAGGTAGAGGTGGCTGCCCATCTAAGAAAATTGAATGGAGACACTTAGGCCGCATTGGGCCCATTGTGTTATCCGCTATCCCCTAGTCTCAAAACCACTCAGAGCTCCTGATGAAGCGATTTGAGTTGCCAATGTCAATCCCTGACATTTTCTCCAGCTCGTCCATGTAGTAAGCACCCAAGTACTTCTTTAATTCGCCATTAATAACCCGATTAACGGATATCCTTCCAGGCGCCTCTGCTCCTTGCACGCCTACGCCGGATGGTCACACCAATCGATGACAGGGCTCCTCGATTTGGTCCTTCCAAAGCAAGCAAGGTCGTCCTCTTTGCCGATTTTCGCAGGTCCCCGCATCAAATACCCGTCTCGCCGGAGTATCCTCCTCCATTCGAACGACATGGCTGAGCAGGGCAGCCGCTGGATATTAATACGCTGTACAACGTCCATGTTGTTGAGGAGCTCATACAGCTCACTGTTGGATCCTATAAGGAAATTATCGCCAACTTGCACTGAACCCACGATCGTACGGACATAGTCTCTCGAATACTCTCAAGGCTGCTGCATCAGTGCTTAATAGAGTCCATGCCTCCGCGCCATTAATAAGCACGGGGATGATGAGCCTCTTGTAGAGCATTAGTTTTGTCGTACGAGAGAGGTCTCTGCACCTCATTTGCCTATAGAGACCATAGTATCACCTATTGACAGGAGTGATCCAGCGCTTGATCTCCAGACTGATATCATTTTTGATGGTAACAGCGGAGCCAAGATAAATAAATTCCTTGGCTGTATCAAAAGTATAGTTATCGGCCGTAATCTGAGATCCAATATGCCACACGTCCCTACTTGTCGATAAAATATACTTCGTTTTGCCCTCATTTATTGCTAAATCCATCTTAAAAGACTCCCGTTCAGTAGCACTAAAGGCAGCAGTAATATCTCGCTTGGTAAGCCGTATGATGTCAATGTCAGCAGCGTACGCAAGCAACTGGACGTTTATTTTGAAAAATAGTGCCATTGCGATGTACTCCCGCCTTCTGCGGATCACTCTCCATAACAAAGTTGAAGAGATCGCGTGATAAGCAATCGCCTTGTCTGAAACCTCGCACGGTATCAAAAGCTTCGAAAAAGTCCATTCCTACCTTGACGGAGCTGCTGGAATTGCTCAACATCATTCTGCATAGCCTTATCAGCTTTGTAGGTATACTAGTAATATTAATTACATCAGGAAATACTGCATGGCTTGCTTGAAAACTAACAAACTTCACTATACTAGGCAAATCTGTGAAAAGCAAACTTCATTTAATGCGTGAAAATTCAAAATATTTTCGTCACATTTCGATTTTTTACAAAATTATAAGAAATGTAATTGGATAGTCAAGTCTAGCAGGTAGTGTGTTGGCTTATTAGACCTAAGGCCACGATTCAAACCCCATGTCAGACATCAAATATATTTCAAATCAAAAATATTTCTTCGGCGACTGCCTCTCAGCAGATTGCTGGCAAAAACTCTGAGAATAAATAAAATTGACATGAAAAGTTTCTCAAAAAATCTGTTGTTCGGAGCCGACTTTAAACTGTAGGTCCAGCCACTCATGTTTAAAATTTGCGTACACAACGTGAGTGGTGTGGTCGTAATCCTGACTGATGGGTGTTAATGACCAGAGATCAGCAAAGAGTATTCAAATAGATGGATAGAATCGAATCATACTCATAATTTCTAATACTTATACGCATTCATACTTATTTTAATATCATGGAACCTCTACTCATATTCAAAGTTGGAAGTACTCATCATATTCATACTTAACAACACGTATGATGTTGCTGTTGATTTCGACTCTCCATAACTCAACATATACACGTATCACAAAATAAGTATGATTCGTGTACGAACACTAAAGTACTCACAAGAAGATTGTATGTTTGCTCCGCTTGCTGCACTGTCTTTTTTGCTTGTGTGTCTTATTCCTTTTTTTTAAATGCAACAACAACTAAGACTGTAAATTTTGACGAATGATCAATCAAAATCTAGTCACTCGAATCAAACATATTTCGAATGGTATGAGTTTGATGTCAACATTGTACGCATACTGATTGCAACCTGTACTTATAAATCAACGTTGTTTGTAGTGAGTATGAATGAATCAGAGTACATAGTTAAATTTCAATATTGTTGAATCACTTAGATTCAAAATTTCATGAGTGCTTATGAGTAGCGAAAAGCAATTCATTGCTGATATCTGATAATCATGTATGATGCATATACGGATTCTGTAATATTTTTTAATCCTTATTGTATAGTTTTCTTTGCTCCCATTGAAATCGTACGTGGACCTTAGAGTTTTAAAAAAATATTGGGTTGTATTAAAGGTTTTTGCCTGCGTTAGTATTATAATTTTCAGGCTTACAGGCTTAATGATTTCGTGTATGAAACTATTTTTCTTAAATATCATAAGTTTTATGTTAAACATAATGGCTGTTGTTTGCTAAAACAGGCTCTCTTCATTAATCTCCCTACTTTACGTAAAGGGAATATTATTTTCCTGTCAAACCAATAAATTCTAATGGTACTTGGTGTTGTATTCTATGTACGTGTATGAGTATGAGTGGGTATAATCGTAACATAAAAGTACGTTCGTTCGTTTACGATTTATTTCAATTTCAGTCACACTCTGCTGGCCTCTATATTTTGCACGATGTTACCGGGTTCAACACGAACAGCTACCGCACATTGTGTTCCATACCAACACAATACTGACCATAGCGGAAAAGAGAAAACAAATGCTTGCAAGAAAGAGAGAGAACGACAATGTGTGTGTGTTTTTTGTGCTTTTAATATAGTAGCAGCGTGACCAAATCAGATAAGAAAGTTGACACATTTTCACCATATATTTTGACATTTGACATTCGGAATTAGACATGGGTTAGTTAGTTCGTTCTCCTTAGTTTTTTTTCTATTCCCCCGTTTATTTCGATTTTTTTTTGTTTAGTTTGTTGGCCCATAATAATGTTGCGAACTCCGTTTGCAGGTCGATAGTGTTCCAAGTTACACTCCATATGTAAGAGTGTTTGTTGTGTTGTGCGATTATTTACAACATCATTGTGACTTTATAGAATTAGTTCACAATGAGAAATAAAAACAGAAAACAGCGGAAAACAGCAACGCAAAAACTATGTTTCAGCCAACAACATTCAACATTCAATATAAACTTATGGCAGGCAACGTTTAAAGGTGTAGCAAGTTTAAGGTTTAGAAAAAACAACGACGATATCGCACTGTAACAGTGCGTTTTATATGCAACTCTCTGAACTTTAATAGAAATGGAGAATGGAGAACGAAAATAGCGAAAATAGAAAAAAAAACATTTTTTTAAAGCCAAAACAAAATATTCATAGTCAAGTTTATAGGCCTCTTGTTGGTTTTGTTTATCAATTCGACGCGCTATAAATTGTGGTGGGTATTGTTGATTAATCGATTGATTTGTATATTTTGTATGATGTTTCCGAAGCACTTCAATCACAAGAAAAGTAAATATTTAGCAGAACAGACTACACACATCCTCACTCTAACCCTTCAGTCAGGATCACGACCAGAGATGGGTAACGAAGCGTTTTCTCGATACTCATAAGCACTTATGAAATTTTTAATATAAGTGAGTAAAAAATATTGAAATTTAACTACATATGTACTCTGATTCATTCATACTCGCTACAAAATTGATTTAGAAGTACAGGTTGCAATGAGTATGCGTACAATGTTGACATCAAACTTCATACACTTCAAAATATGTTTGATTCATAAGCCAACTCATTCTGATTCATAAATTTAGAAAAATACTTATAAAATTTACAGTCTTAGTTGGTAGGCATTTAAAACAAAAGAAAAAAGACAGAGCAGCTATCAGAGCAAACACACAACCTTCTAATGAGTACGCGATTCATACTTATTTTGTGCTTCGTGTATATGTTGAGTTATGGAGAGTTGAAATCAACAGCAACATCATACGTGTTGTTAAGTATGAATATGATGAGTACTTCAAACTGTGAATATTAGTAGAGGATCCATGAGAGTATCAGCAATTATGAGTATGATTCGATTCGAATACTCATTGGTGATCTCTGTGGCAAAGATCTTCGATAACATGAAAGTAAATATTTAGCAGAACAGACTACACACATACCTACATACATACATAATTGATCATTACAACCTTCAGTGAGGATCACGACCTAGTTTCTCAAACCAACTGAATTTTATACATGGTTGGCGGGACCTACAGTTTAAAGTCGACTCCGAATGACAGATTTTTGTGAGAAAGTTTTGCATGGCAATTTTTTTTTACTCTTAGAGTTTTTGCCAGAAATCTGTAGAGAAGAAGTCAGCGAAGAAACATTTTTTGTTGGAGATGTTTGACCTGTTGTTTGAACTGTGGTCTCACGTCTAATAAGTCAACACACTATTTGGTAGACTTCGGCGACTTCAGCACAGACTACAGGAGTTTTTTAGTCAAAAATATTCTATAACTATGGCCTGTAGGTCTCTCTCAGCTCAATAAATAGTCTCTGCAGCCAAGTAGCACTTTTACCTTAGGCCGAATGCCTAATTTTTGTTATGTTGATACTGTGACTAAAATCACCCTAGTCTAGTACGTAGTGTGTTGGCTTATTAAATGCGAGTCCGAGGTTCAATCACTAGCTTAGGCTGAAGGCATAATTCTTCAGCGACTTTATATCAGCAGTCTTGTGGCTAAAACTCGGAGAGTGCATAAAGAAAGTTTACGGAGACGATCTGGTGAATATAAAAAACAGCATCGAACTGGTTTGCTCGTCTTCGATCTGATAATTTTGATGTTGCTCTGGTTGACCAACCACTAAAAACTAAATGATAAAACCAGGAAAAAAGGGAACAAAGGCCGCCAGTCATATGGTGGATATGCAAATAAGTTCGGTGTTTGAATAACACATGGATAGACAGAAATCACTGTAGTCTAGTACGTAGTATGTTGGCTTATTAAATACAAGCCTTAGGTCATACATTTCGAGCAAAACGAAGTTTGAAAAAATATTTCTTAGGCGACTTCATCTCAGGGCAAAAACTCTGAGAGTCAAAAGATGGGTTTCAACTTTAAATTTTAGGTTCTACACTTACTTCCTTAATTGGCTATTAAAGGATTTCGGCCTGCCTTAACATATCCTTACAGGCGTCTCTGCTTCTTGCGCACCTACGCCAGTTGGACACAGGGCTTTCTCGATCTGATCCTTCCAAAGCAAACAAGGTCGTCCTCTTCGCCGACTCCCGCAAATTCCCGTATCAAATAATCGTATCGCGAAGCTTCCTCGTCCATTCGAACGACATGGCCGAGCCAAAGCAGCCGCTTGATACGCACAACGTCCATGTCGTTGAGGAGCTCATACAGCTCGCTGTTGGATCGGATGCGGACATCATCTCCAACTCACACTGGACCGAAGATCTTACGTAGGATTTTTCTCTCGAATATTGTCAAGGCTGCTGCATAAGCGCTTAATAGTGCCCATGACTTTGCGCCATAAAGAAGCACGAGGAAGATGAACATCTTGTAGAGTGTTAGGTTGTACAACTCTTGGTTAAAATTAATACACACAGGATGTGTGTATGTATGTAGCGTATAGCACTCACAACATGTTGCATAGGCTTTAACCGTTACATGAAAAGACAATTTTTATTCCTTTTTGCCTTCCTTTTGCTTTGCTTGTTGCTGGGTGTCGCAAAAGTAGAAAGTTAAACGATATACCAGTAACTGTAACTTCATATACTAAGTATTAGAATTGCTGACCAAATAACAGAGAATAAATAAATAAATAAACAACAACAACTACTACTACAACTGCAACTACTACTACAACTGCAACTACTACAACAATGTAAGCAAAAAACTAACGCACTTAATATTTTTACCCTCTTCCACCATCACTATTATTGGCTCGTTTAGTGCCATTTGTTTGAATTTCTGTTTTAAGTTTTTCCTTTTTATTCGAGTTGTTGTTGTTGCTGTTGTTGTTTGTTTCTTTATTCAGTCATTTTCTGTATGTTTTGGGTGTTCATGAAAGGCATGAAATATTAGTTCCAATTCAATTTCATACTACGACGGCCCGACTAAGGCCACACTAAAGTTCATGCCGATGTTGTTTTTTTTTGTTTGTTTTCGATTTTTTTTTGTTTGTTTGAAAAGACGAAACATGTTGGCTATTGCCAAAGCTATGGTGTGTAGTGCAACAACGCAGGCTGCCATAAAAAAAACGCGAATAAAAAAATGCAAATATTCAGAAAACATTACGAAGAGGGAGTGAGTTTTTATGTTTGCGCTGTAAAAATTTACATGTAAAGGTCAGTGAACCTTCAATTAAATTTAAAATTTTAACGGGGATTATAATATTACATAACATTTTTAGTTTTTTTTTGGTGTATTTTCTGTATTAATTTCGAACAAAAAAAAAAGTAAAAAACAAGACATGTTTACTACAAACAATGGAAATTTTTGAAAAATATTTTTACACACTCTAAAATTCAAATTTTGGATATGTAAACTATGAATTCCGTTAAATAATTAAGCAAATATAATGGAAACAAAAGTGAAAATAAAAAATAATTTAAAAAAAATAGTAAAGAAAATATTCGAACAAGAGATCAACAGTGAGTATTTAAAACGATGAGTAGAATCGAATCATACTCATAATTTCTGATATTTATACGCATTTATACTTATTTCAGTATCATGGAACCTGTCCTCTACTCCTATTCAAAGTTTGAAGTACTCATCATATTCATACTTAACAAAACGAATGATGTTGCTGTTGATTTTGACTCTCCATAACTCAACATATACACGAATCATAAAATAAGTATGAATCACTAGAAGGTTGTGTGTTTGCTCTGCTTGCTTCTCTGCCTTTTTTGCTTAAGTATCTTTTTCCTTTTTTTGAAAGTGCAACAACAACTAAGACTGTAAATTTTTCTTAAGTTAGAATCATAACTGCCGTGAGAAGTTTCTCAAAAATATGTCGTTCGGAGTCGACTTCAAACTGTAGGTCCCACCACTCATGTATAAAATTAACACACACAACATAAGTGGTGTGAGAAACTAGGACGTTGTGCAATGGGTCAATTCGACCCCCCGGGTATTGTACTTGTCTTAAATGACAAGTACACGTCCTTTAACCTATTATAAGTATTTTTCTAAAGTTATGAATCTAAATGAGTAGGCTTATGAATCAAACATATTTCGAATGGTATGAGTTTGATGTCAACATTGTACGCATGCTGATTGCAACCTGTACTTATAAATCAATATTGTAGTGAGTACGAATGAATCAGAGTACATATGTAGTTAAATTTCAATATTGTTGACTCACTTATATTCAAAATTTCATGAGTGCTTATGAGTAGCAAACCATCGAACTCTCTGATGAATTCTCTACGTTGGAGATCCCTTTGGGGACCTGCAAACTTATAATTGACAATGCAACCGTATATCTCGTCAACAGAATGTGGGCAACTTCGGATAAGTGCAGTGCGGCGCAAAAGATCTGACCGAGGCTGGATAGGAGGCGCACGGCGACTCTGCTTAAACTCCAAAGAAGTAGGCTCATCACTGTTATTGGGGTTATTATGGGGCATTGCATTATAGGAGCGCATGCGAGGCGTATTGGTGGTCTTAGACACCTTGCAAATGATTTCTGCAGAAGCTGTGGAGATGAAGAGGAAGATGAGATTATTCTTTACCTATTGTGCACATGTTCGGCACTTATTCGGAGGAGAAAGAGGTACCTGGGTGCCTACTACATGGAGGATGGATATGGATGAACTGTCATGTAAGGATATGGGCAACCTGAGTCGCTTCATCGGAAACTCCGAATGGTTCCTGGAATAGGGGATATGAGGAACTGTGGTATCACAATGGGCCCTGTATGCGGCCTAAGTGTTTCCGCTCATGACTCTATCGAGGGGACAGCCACTTCTACCTACCTACCTATGAGTAGCGATAAAACGATTCATAGCTGATCTCTGCTACATATGACCATAGCTGCCAGATAAATAAAGCGATATAAAAGGCACGACAAAGCAGGGGCAACGGAGTTAGTAAAAATTCAGTCAGTCTTGCGTGAAGACATGTTGCATGTGAAGAGAATAATTGTTGTCTGTAGATCGCCGCTATAGAGACAGGTCGAACAATTGTTATTGTTTACGCAAACGAGTGTAAAGCAGAATAAGAAACAAACCAATTGTTGTTGTTTACATCAAGTTGTGAACAGTGGCACACATAATTGTGTGAATAATAAAGAATTTTATTTAAAACTGAAAGCAAATTTATTTTAATTTTATTTGCAATCTACGAGTGCATATTGTAAACGTTTTTAAAAGGTAAAAATGTAAGAATACTTTAAATACATACATGCATGCATATGTACATATTTGGCCATTACAACCCTTCAGTCGGGATTACGGTCTAGCTTCTCACACATCTTATGTTGTGTGTGTTAATTTTATACATGAGTGTTGGGACCTACAGTTTAATGTTGACCCCGAACAAAAGATTTTTCAGAAACTTTTCATGGCAATTTTATTTACTCTCAGAGTTTTTGCCAGAAATCTGCTGAGAGGAAGTCGCCGAAGAAATACTTTTTGTATTTTTTTTGATTACTGGCGTGGGGCTCGAACTCTGGCTTTACGTCTAATAAGCCAACAAACTACCTTCTAGACTACGGCGACTTTAATGTACTAAAGTAAAGAAAATGATGAAAATTTTTAATTTCCAAAAATCGTCAAAATAAGGGTAGACATAAATCATCATATCGTCAATGTGATATTTTTGAAGCATAAAATCGTCAAAATAACAATAAATCGTCAAATCTGGCAGCTATGGTCGTATGTAACATGTATGCTAAGGTGTATATATGTTTTGTTTTTCTAGTAGAGCCTAGCATACAACAACATAAACAACAACAACAACAAGAAATAGACAGATATTATGCGATAATTTTTCAAAATAAACTGATTCAGATTTGAATTGTAAATTTTATGATGTACCACCATCACCATCACCACCACCACCATTTCCGATCAGTTTTTATTGTTATTGTTTAAACATTATTTTTTCTTTTATGGCCAAGAAAGAAAAATACATTGAAAAGTTTATCGAAATGTGTAACTAATTTAGCATAAAAATATAAAAAAAATTTAATTCTTTTTTCTCTTTCTTGTAATTTGATACTTTTTTCAAGTTTTAACAGCTATAAACAGGTGAATATCGAAATAGCAATGACTGAACTAGTCTAAAACTAATAATAATAAAATATTGTCTGTACAGGCATAATAAAATTCAAATTCAATTAATTTTTAAGACCCATAAATACATTTCCTAATGAATTCGAAAATAACGCATTAATCAACATACCTGCCTGCCCATTGCTTGCCATAAATCAATCACTTTTTCTTTTTAAACTTAAAACAAAACATTCTTTTAAAGTTCTGTTATTGTTGTACTGCCAAGTAATTCCAATTCATTAATCAACATTCTTGCCTGCCTATTGCTTGGAATAAATCAATCACTTTTTCTTTTCAAATGTAAAAGAAAACACTCTTTTACACTTCTGTTATTGTTGTACAGGCAAGTATTTCCATTTCATTTCTAAGCATATCGTAAAACTTTAAGTATTTAATTAAAAATTAGTTCAGTTTTTTTTCGGTGTAGGAAGTGGACTCCGCATGGGGCATCCTTAAATGCAAAAATTTAATTACAAAAAATAGTGGCGGTGTATTTGATATTATACACACATACACACACACATAAATAAAATTTGTAGTCCAATAATTGCTTTAATTAACAGGATCGATTAAAAACAGGTGTGCTATGGGCCTATGTAATCGTGCAAACGAAACACAGTGTGCTGTTTTACACTGTAATTGGAGCAAACACGAAATGAAATATCGACGAATTTTCTTCTTTAAGGCCTTTTTAGTTTTCCCAGAAAATATGCAACGTTCTTCTAAAAACTTTCTAAACTCAAAGCAAGCTGAACTACATCCTGATTTGTAATGAAATATCGAGTGATTGAATCGGATTTGTTGTTCTTGCCTGTTCATTGACTCCTACCCTTTCTATGAATATCTGGAGACAATTTTTGATTTTTTGGTCATTACAACCCTTCAGTTACGAAATTTGATCGTAATTAGCCACCAGCATAATAGCATAACAACTACAGGAGGTTCTTTGGACAATGTCACAGATACCACTATGAGAGCCTAGCATGAATTTGGCCACTTCACTACAGTGAGAAAATCACCAGTAATGTCTACCAAGAAAAACTACCCTCTTTAATGAGCTATTGACAACCCGATTAACGGATTTCGGCCGCCCTTAACACATTTTTCCAGACTCCTCTGCTTCTTGCTCGCCTACGACAGTGGGTCACGCCAATCGATGACTGGGCTTTTTCGATTTAGTCCTTCCAACGCAAACAAGGTCGTCCAGCTTCCGCAGATCCCCGAATCAAATACCCGTCTCGCCGGAGTGTCCTCCTCCAATTGAACGACATGGCAGAGCTAGCGCTGCGGCTGGATGTTAATACGCTGCATAACATTCATGTCGTTGACGAGCTCATACAGCTCACAGTTGGATCGGATGCGGAAATCATCGCCAACTCGCTCTGGCCCAAAGATCTTACGTAGGACTTTTCTCTCGAATACTCTCAAGGCTGCTGCATTGAATATGGTTCCCGAAGGTGTAAACACCTGGCAAGTTTTCACCAATAAATGCAACAGAATTTTGAACACTTAATACAAGGGTGAGTACAAGTAAATGCCTTTGAATGGAATGGTTAGGTTCCGCATTACCGAGACCAATGAAAGGCGGTTTCAATCATAACATTATAGACCTGAAATCGAAGACGGGTACCAACAGTCGCCGTAGTCTAGTAGGTAGTGTGTTGACTTATTAGATGTGAAGCCTCGGTTCAAACCATAGGTCAGATATCTCAAAAACTCTGAGAGTAAAAATAATATTGCCATGATGAGTTTCTCAAAAATCTATCGTTCGAAGTCGACTGTAAACTGAAAGTCTCACCACTCATGTATAAAATTAACACACAACATAAGTGTTGTGAGAAACTAGGTCGTAATCCTGACTTAAGGGTTGTAATGAACAATTATGTGTGTACGTGTAACACTGTGACCGCACTTATAACCGAATACAAACAGATGCCTTTGAATAAAAACGACTATGGCTAGGTTATGCAATACGGAGACTAACGAAAGCCATGTCAATCATAATATTATAGATCGGAAACCAAAGAAGAGTACAAATCGTTTCGATGGCAGATAAAAACTGGTAAAAAATTGCATTAAGATTTTCATATAAACAGATGAATAGCCTACTGTAACCTATTCTATCAGACTGAATTAAATAGCGAACCGCTAATATAAGAATTGATGCAACCGCAAAACAAGAACAGTTAAAGCTGCAATCATCTTTCACAATGATTGATGAGTCACGTCGAAGATTGACGAGTCAGGTCGATGATTGACGAGTGATTGTCGATATTGCTGAGGGGCCACCGCTTTAAGGTTTGTGAGTGGACTTGGAATGTAATGAGTAAGAATCACACTGGATTCACCAATTTTAATCATTTACTTACTTACTTACTTACTAATTTGGAGAAGACTGCTGAGAGGAAGTTGGCAGAAGGAATATTTTTTCGTGATGTCTGTTGGCTTGTTAGACGTAAGGTCTCGATTCAATCATCAAGCATTAAATTACTTTTGGACCACGATAAATCAATTCTACCCACTCGTATTAGTTAATCGAACGATTAGTTTTGAAAAAATATGACCGCCAAAATTCTTATGAACAGATTCGATAATGAATGTCTTTCGACTATTTTCAGTGATAATGTGAAGAGCACGCCTAGCGGCCAGTTGTGGCGGTACAGCTAAATGCAGTCCCTGTACTGACCAAGTTCCTCCAAAACAGGGAAGAAGAATAAATTGATCAGCGCAAGGGTTGCACATTTAAAGCACAACTAGCCCACGCTGGAAAACCGGCCAGAAAGTTTGATAAACGAAGTTTTATCCTTGACATCAATGGATGATAGCTCCGTCAAGTTGACAAAGATTGGAGAGCCAGATAGCTTATATGTGCACCTAGCATATACAAATATACACCTGGGCATTGACAAAGAAAGTGGATAACAGTCTCCTCTTCTTCAGCTGATCTGCAGCCACGACAGAAGTCGTTAGATGGGAGCTACATACTTTCCGCAGGCCTTCCCATAACACAATGACCTATAGGCAACGCCACTGTGATCGAGATGACGTTCCGAACAAATCCAAGTAACTGGTTGGTGCGCCTTCTAACAATCGAGAGCCAAGTGAAGCTAGCGGTAGAGCAGAACTCCTCATTGACCCCGGATAGGTTGGCGTCCCGAAAGGATTTCCGCCCAATGGCCAACTTGACCGAGGTAAGTAGCATCCCCAAGTCGATTGAAGAGGATTCCGGAAGTAGTACACCAGCGCTGGCGAAGTCGTCGGCTGTGCATTTTCTCGGAATATTACTGTGCCCGGGGATCCAGATAAGAAGTGACAGGACCTCATCGTAAGGGTTCAAGAGTTAAATGCAAATAAAATCAAGTAAAATTGTAAAACAGTTCCGAATTTTTTTTCTTCCTTTAAATCGTAAAGTAGCAGGCCCACAACACTTCTTTTTTTATAGTGTTAATAAATTTTTGTTGCTCACTGTTTGGAAATCGGAAATCTTTAGTAAAATTAACTCATAAATGTATGCACATTACAATACATTAAGGCGTTAAAGAATACTTAATTAAGGTTAGTAATGTTAGCCTTCTTTTTTTTCTCTGCATGTTGTTGTTATTTTCGTTTTCTTTGCTTGCAACAAAACATAATGCAGCACGTTTTGCCCTAGAGAATTAGTAGTACAAGTACCTACAGAATGAACAACAATGAACCAAAAAAAAAAGAAAAAATACTTCACCTTATAGCCGTAAAAGATTTTCAAACGTTTGTATGTGGCAACGATAGTAGTATGTGGCATGTCAGTATATCGGTTATATCGATATACAGTATTAAGTATCATTATAAGACATACATACATACATACATATGTACTTACACATACCATACGTATGGTAAAAAGGCCTTTTGTTGGCCATTAAGTGAGGCAAGCGGGTGCTTTTAACAGAAAACCTTTGGGTCATTAATGCACAATCCATCATCATGCACTTTAAATGATGTATTAAGGTCTCTTTGCAAAATATTGCAATAAAAACAACAACAACAAAAACAACAACAAAAAGAATGTACAAAAAAATCAAAAATATTTGAAATCCATTGAAATGTAAAGTGGCCAACAGCTACTAGTACTAGATTGGAATTGGAATTGATATGCAAAGATGGCATTTACATGCTCATTTTTTTGTTTTTGCTGCTGTCCATTTTATTGTTCACAATACAAATAGCTAATGTTGCACTATGGCATGGAAATTATTGAAATGTAGAAAAACAAAAATGAAATGAATTTCGAGGATTTGCTAAAGAAATTTGTGGAACTAATTGTCTTGTTGGACGGTGTCCAACATCAAATTAAATTGCCGTAGTCTAGTAGGTATCAGAGATCAGCAATGTATCGTATTTTTGTTACTTATAAGCGCTCATAAAATTTTGAATATAACTGAGTCAATAATATTGAAATTTAATTACATACTCTGATTCATTCATACTCTCACTACAACGTTGATTTATAAGTACAGGTTGCAATGGGTATGCGTACAACACGTTGACATCAAACTCATACCATTCGAAATATGTTTGATTCATAAGCCTACTCATTTAGATTCATAACTTTAGTAAAATACTTATAATATGTACTTATAAATGATTCGGGTGGACTTTGTCCATCTGCGATGACGACTACTCTGTGAGTTCCATGCAGTTTTAGGCAACTATGTCAGCCTTCTGTCGGTTGGAATAATTCAACGTTTATGATTGTTCTAGGCTGCATTATTCTGGAATTATTCTTCCAGTTTCTATTGACAAAGGTTCGGAAACGGCTTCTAATTTCTGCAGTGATAAACCACGTCTCCGATCCGTACTTTAAAACACATTTTACAGATGCATATAAAACGCTTCAGGCTTTAGTAATCCATTTCCTCATCTGTTAAGGTTACTCACATTACTTATGTTGTGTGTGTCAATTTTTATACATGAGTGGCGGGACCTACAGTTTAAAGTCGCCTCTGAACGACAGATTCTTGAGAAACTTTTCATGGCAATTTTATTTTTACTCTCAGAGTTTTTGCCAGAAATCTGCTCAGAGGAAGACGCCGAAGAAATGCTTTTTGTATTTTATTTTGATGTCTGGCCTGGGGCTCAAAACCTGGCTTTTCGTCTAATAAGCCAACGCACTACCTACTAGACCACGGCGAAAAAAAAACGTTTCAGGCCTTAGAAATCCATTTCCTCATATGTTAAGGTAACCCTTTTATACATAATTGGTTATTACTAGCCTTCAGTCAGGATTACAACATAGCTTCCCACACCATTTCTTTTGTGTGTGTTAATTTTATACATGAGTGCCTACCTAAGTTGACTCCGAACCACAGGTGTTTGAGAAACCTTTTAATTGCAATTTTATTTTGCGCTCAGAGTTTTTCCCAGAAATCTGCTGAGAGGAATTTGCCGGAGAAATATTTTTTCGTTTTGATGTCTGAACTGGGATTTGAACCGCCTTTACGTCTAATAAAGCCAACACACTACCAACTAGACTACGGCGACTTCAAGGTAGTCCTTTCTCTACCCAAAATAATAAAATTTATCAACTTTATCCGTGGCAGTGCTTTTAATGTGTGATTAAAGATTTCTCTTACTGCTCGGAACTTGAACCCTATCAGCGTACGTAAGCAGCATCACACTCTGGTAGATTTGCTTATTTTTCATTTAAATTCCAAATTTTTCATTCAAATTATATCAGTGTTCGTCCCACTGTGCATTAAAAGTGCTGCAGAGGTTGAAATTTGTGGCAAACATACCGCTTTAATGTCGTTTTATGCAAATGATTGCAATTCCAATACAAGTATCAGTTTGTAACGGATTTTAAGGTCTTATGCCCTACTCCGTTTTTTTGTTTTTGTGTTTCATGTTTGCAAATGATGAGGCTGTAGGTGAAGATAATGATGACACTCACTGTTCTATGCAATCTTAGGCCCATGACCCTAAATTAATTGGAAATAAAACTAAACATTAATAAAAAAAAATTATTTCTTAAAAAATATGACATAAGTAGTGATGACTTAAAAAGAATACTTTTTGCAATGTGATAAAAAATAATAGTCTTGGTGTAGCCGTATACTTCCTTAACCAACAGTTTACTTACACTTCCTGTAAAAATATTCTCTCAGTTTCACACACGTTGAAATACTAGCGATTCAAAGGCTGGTTCCCATATTATAAAATAAAAATAATGATTTTGCAAAAGCTTGAATTGTTTTGAAAACAGGATGATTTCCTATAGGGACTGGAATCTTCCCTTACAAGGAGGGCACTCCATCTTAGCTTCTCTTTTAAGTCATTTTATCATTCACATGTTCAGTTTGTTGACAGTAAAATTTTGAATTAAGGGTCCCCAGAGCCAGACCGGGTACTAATCGGGTGTCCCCTCAACTGAACCTACACCAGCAACTTAACGACGACGGCCAAGGAACTAACCTTGACGCCTGCCAGGGACGGGGGCGGTTGTAGCCCTAGCCTGGAGCTGTTCACATTGTGAGTTTCACTCCGGTGCTACTGTGCATACGCAATTACATACACATATACATAATTGGTCATTACAACCCTTCAGTCAGGATTACGACCTAGTTTCTCACACCACTTATGTTGTGTATGTTAATTTTATATATGAGTGGCGGGACCTACAGTTTAAAGTCGACTCCGAACGACAGATTTTTGAGAAACTTTTCATGACAATTTTATTTACTCTCAGAGTTTTCGCCAGATATCTGCTGAGAAGAAGTCGCCGAAGAAATACTTTTTGTATTCTATTTGATGTCTGGCCAGGGGCTCGAACCCTGGCTTTAGATCTAATAAGCCAACACACTACCTACTAGACTACGGCATACGCAACTAGGTCCAGAAAACTACAGCCACCAGCTCAGGACAGTCAATTCAAAGACATGAAGGAAGAATGGTCCGTAGAAAACAGAAAAGAAGGTTCGTGCCAAGCGGCATGAAAAAAGATATACGTGATCCGACGGTTCAAACATGACATCAATCTGAAACAGAGTCTTTCCACGATATTAGGGTAACCTTTAGTCATGCACTCCGATACAGTCTGGATCACAGAGGAAGTCGAAGTACACTTAAGCCTCCACATCGCGACAAGATTGTTACCCGGGTGGGGGATGATATTGTAGCTGCAAGTATTTCTGCAGAATTCGCCATAGTCTACTAGGTAGTGTGTTTGCTTATTAGACGTGAGGTCCCAGCCCAGACATCTCGAACATATCGAAATATGAAAATAAAATTGCCATGAAAAGTTTCTCAAAATCTAAAAA
Source organism: Sarcophaga variegata (assembly GCA_932273835.1). NCBI lineage: Eukaryota > Metazoa > Arthropoda > Insecta > Diptera > Sarcophagidae > Sarcophaga > Sarcophaga variegata. The sequence continues at coordinate 109,877,899 of OW026362.1, read as the reverse complement.
AATCTAAAAATTTAAACTGTAGGTCCCGCCACTCATATATAAAATTAACACACACAACATAATTGGAGACTTGAGTTGATAGTAGATTAACATCGATTTTCTGGCCTCTGTTAGTACGCTGCCGTTGTATTAAAGCGGCTAATATGGCACCGTGGGCATAGAGACCAGTAGCTACATCTGTGACAGCTACACCCACTTTGTTTGGGGGACCACTACGTTCACCGGTAATATGCAGCAGACCACCCATGGAGGCAGCATTAACATTATAGTCTGGTCGTTGGGCATAAGGCATTGGTCATAGAGCCATAACCTGTTAGTGAGCAGTAAATCAAGGGTGGAGCAATTTCTTTCAATTGCTCATACCCCGAACCCATTTTATCCAATTTGCCAGGCACATAATAATGGAGGCAACACGCGGAAAGAATGCGACTCTCATTTAACGACTTCTGCCATGGATGCAGATCCTCCTCCGAGGAGGAGACTGTCATCCACTTTCTCTGCCAATGCCCATCCCTTGCGGGGTGCAAATATAGGTTATTTGGCTCTCCAACCCTTGTCAGCTTGATGGAGCTATCCATAGTCCATTGATATCAAGGACATAGCCTCGTTTATCAAACTTTCTGGCTGGTTTTCTAGCGTGGGGTAGTCGTACTTTTTGAAAATGTTGAAATGTTGCGCTGACCAACTTCCCCCTCCTTGGATCGGAGGAACTTGGTCAGTACAGAGGCTGCGTTTACCTGTGGCATCACAACGGGCCGCTATGCGTGCTAAATTGAGCTTTTTGGTTAATTAAAGCTACCACGTAATCTTGACGGAAGGGTTTTAATGACCAATTATGTTATGTATGTATGTATGTTATATGGAAACCGCTTTCGGAGGGTACCACGCTATAGGAGGGTTGACTGTATTTCATGTTTCCATTTATTTTAAAAACCCTAATGATGGCAATACAATGCAGTGTAATGCAAAGTACACCATAAACGTGATAATATTTTTTTCATTTCTTAAGAAAATAAAACGAATTCTTATTAAAATAAATAAAAAGAAAATAAATATCGAATCGTATCGCATCGAATATTATTTGTTTTAATATATTGTCTTGTCATAGATTTATGGATTAAAATATTTAATTAAAGTATTGTTGTTTTAAATAAACAAGAAGCTTGTACAGCACAGAGTACGTACGAGTATGTAGGTATGATGGTGTAATACGCTCGCTATTTAAGCCTTTAATATGCTGCAACAAACTGCTACTACTACTACTACTGTGTACCTACCTAGCTAGAGTACGTATTAATGTTTTAATATGCATTCAAAGTGATGTGAATTACTATAATTTTTACTGTGTTGTTGCTGCCGTTTTTTGATGTTTGCAGCTTCGTTGGCAATACAATAATATGGACACAATGGCTGTTTGCTAGGAAAAAATCTAAGAAGACAGAAAAACAGTGGCAGCCGCATTGTCTTTCAGAAGAAAATGCAAAAAAAACAGAGAAGGAAAAAAATAGTTGATAACACAGGTAAAAAAATTAAACGAAATACCTGTAGACGTAGACAAGATGGTTAAAAAATGCATTTCCACTTGTCTTTTATAGATAAATTTGAAATTGGATTTCTCTTGTGGGCCTCCTTTTTTCCCGTTTCTTCTATTTTTTCCTTCTTTTTTTCTGGTCCATATTATTATACTCCAAAATAGAATAAGAAAAATAAAAAACAATCCTGTTACAGCATATGAATACCCTACACTAGAAAGGCTAATCAAAACCGAATAGGTTGTCTTCCCCCAATTCAAACAACGTTCCTAATACCAAGTTCTTGCGCGATCACGTAACACTACGCTTTACATGTACAACTAAACTCTATCGGCTTGATAGACAATGGCGAATGCAGGGTATACGATGAAGACATCGAAATGGGGAACTTCTTGTGTCAATGCCCAGCGTTTGCAAATTCAAGTCCTTAATATTTTGGGGATCACACTTCACCGGACATAATTCGACTCAGTGGAATGAGCTGGAAAAAGTCAAGGAAGTGTATTCGAAATACAGACTCCCTATCGAAAGTAAGATGTTATTTCTAATAGTGACTGTACAACAAGCTTATATAATGACTTGGGTGTATATCAGAGAACTGCAATGAATCGGTTTTTCGCTACTCATAAGCACTCATGAAATTTTGAATATATGTGAGTCAACAATATTGAAGGTTAACTATGTACTCTGATTCATTCATACTCACTACAACGTTGATTTATAAGTACAGGTTGCAGTGAGTATACGTACAACGCTAACATCAAACTCATACCATTAGAAATATGTTTGATTCATAAGCCTCCTCATTTAGATTCATACTTTTAGAAAAATACTTATAAATGATGCGAGTGACTCGAATCATTCATCAAAATTTACAGTCGTAGTTGTTGTTGCATTTACAACAAAAGAAAAAAGACACATAAGCAAAAACGGAGAGAGCAGCAAGCAGAGCATACACACAACCTTCTAGTAAGTATTTTAGTGTTCGTACGCGATTCATAGTTATGAGTTATGGAGAATCGAAATCAACCGCAACATCATACGTGTTGTTAAGTATGAATATGATGAGTACTTCAAACTTTGAATATGAGTAGCGGTACCATGATATTAAAATAAGTATGAATGCGTATAAGTATCAGGAATTATGAGTATGATTCGATTCTACTCATCTTTTTGGATACTCATTTCTGATCTCTGATGTATACATAAACCACATTGGCATGGCGAATGCATGGCTTGAGGTGAAGACATCGAAACGATGGAGCACTTCATGTGTCATTACCCAGCGTTTGCAACCTCGAGATCCCAATATTTTGTAGATGACACTTTATCAGACATAATTCGTCTCAGAGGAATGGACTGAATGAAACCAAGGAAGTTTCTATGAGATACAGGCTTCCTTTCGAAAGTAAGATGGCATACTTAATGGTGAGCGTACAACATATATAACATAATCGGTCATTACAACAGTCAGGATTACGACTTAGCTTCTCACACGACTTATGTTGTGTTGGTTAATTTTATACATGAGTGACGGGACCTACAGTTTATAGTCGACTCCGAACGGCAGATTTTTGAGAAACTTTTCATTTATTTGCTCTCAGAGGTCTGCTGAGGATGTCTGACCTGTGGCTTAAACCATGGCCTTACTTCTAATAAGGCAACACATTACTCACTAGCCTACAGCGACTTCAGCAAGCGTACAACAAGCTAACATAATGGCTTGGGTGTATGCTAAAAGGCATGACATTCTTGCTGGGTATTCTCTCCTTCAACCTTTCGACCTACCATGGAGCGCGTGTAACACGAAACTTCTACAATCCAGGCACCAGAGTAATATTCAGCAGTGAAGATTGTCCTTACTTGGCTAATTTTTAAGTTAATTTCAATTGATTTTAAGCCATTTTAAAGTTCTAATCGGTTAAAGTACTGAGAAACATAAATCTTTCTACATTTCTGGAGGATGAAAGATCGATGGTATTAGGCTGACATCGAACACAGGAGATCGAACACACGGAAGATGCAACTATCATTGAAAAGTGTTACAAACAGCAGCACCACCAAGTTCATAGCGTAGCGTACCTATACATAGAATAAGATTTTAGCCGCCATCCATCCATCCATCTCATCTCGTCCACAAGTATGATTCAGAGTGGTTGTAAAGATTGGTTGTAAGACTGAACGGCTGGCTGGATGGATGGATGGATGGATAGATGGTATGATGTTGAGTTACTCTTGTCATGACTGAAATGTTCAACATGACTCTGTGACTAGTGTGGTGGCGGTGACAGTGACGATGGTGACGTTGTCGGTGGCGGTGATGGTGGTGGTATTATGAATTTTTCTGTTTTTTTTTTCTTGATTTTTCAGTGGTTATTTGAAGCTGCAAGTGTTGTATTGCATTAATTCGAATTGCATATACGTGGTTGGATTTATAAGTTATTTTAAATTCATTAATTGAATACAGTAGCGTTTTCAATGTGAAGTAAAGAAAATAACGATTTTTTGAACAACTGCGTTTGAAAAAAGCTTAAAATATGAAAGGGAAACGATTGTTTTTGTCGAAATAAGCGTTTAATGAAGGCAATAAAGTGACTTTGGTATATACTCGAAGATATAGATTACGTGGGCGATATCTGCCAAATCTGCGCGCCTTCTATCGCTTCTTATGGCCAGCCACTGTTCGAAACAAATATGTTTGGAGGATATTAAATCGTTCGTCTGTTCGCAGAAGAAAATGGAGGGTGATCAGTCATACACTGGACATACAACATGGAATCATTTCAACGGTGCTCGACTGCAATCCTAAGGGCAGCCGTGGTACGAGCAAAACCTGCAGAGCATGCAAGCGAGCCTTCTGAATGATTTGAAAACAATTAAATCGTTAGGTTTTTAAAGTCCAATGAAGTAGCAGAACGATATGATGTGCATATCATATGGGTAATAAGACACAATATCTGTAGAGCTGATGAACTGGCCAGTCGTGGCACAACCATCGAACTCAATTAGACAATCGATCGACCATTGATTTTCAATTAGACAATGCGGTCGTCGATTACCTCAACGTAAGTTGGGCGCCACGGACATGAGTAGAACGGTGTAGACAATCTGGTCAAGCATGAATGAGGGGCATACGATAAGTCTGCTTAAACTTAAAAAAAACACGTTTAGTATGGAGGTCACTACGGGACATTACATTATCCTAATTAGAACTCCTATCGGAGTTACGGCGACGGGAAGTCGCTGTAGTCTAGTAGTGTGTTGGCTTATTAGACGTAAGGCCATGTTTCAAACCCCAGGTCAGACATCAAAACGAAAATATGAAACAATATTTCTGCGGCGACTTCCTCTCAGCAGATGTCGGGCAAAAACACAGTGAAAGTGAATAAAAATTGCCGTGAAATTAACACACATAACGTAAGTGGTTTGAGAAGCTAGGTTGTAATCCTAACTGAAGGGTTGTAATGACCAATTATGTACGTATGTAACTGTAGAGCAGATGAACTGGCCACACGTAGCATAACCTCTCCGATGAATGCTAGACTTTGGGATTTCCAATGCAACACTGCGATTGTCGATTTCCCCAACGATAGATGTACGCCTCGGATATGAGTAGCATGTCATTGAATATCTAGCTAAGTAAGAACGAAGGGCGCACGACAAGTTGCGTAAATTCTAAATAAAAACGCTCAATATGGGGCTTACTACGGGACATTAAATTATGGATACACATAATATAATACTAAAGGGTCCGCCAAATAACTTCTTTTTTTGAAAATGCTTTAAAAAAAAACTACTGAATATTTTCTCAAATTTCTTTTTTATTTGAAAGTACAATCCTTCCGATTAATAATGGAAAATAATTTCATTCAAATGGCTGCCCCGGCTGGCATGCAGTAGCCTACACGATCGGTCCAATTTTTAAGCACATTATCGATTGTGTGCAGCTGTATTTCACCAATGGCTTCACGAATATCGTCCTTTAAAGCGTCAATTGTCTCTGGCTTGTCGGCGTAACACTTATCTTTGACAGCACCCCACAAATAATAGTCCAACGGTGTCAAATCGCAGCTCCGAGGTGGTCAAACGACATCAGCTTTGCGGCTGATAATGCGATCTTCAAAAACAGGACGCAAAACATCGAGTGTAGCTTCGACTGTGTCGCATGTAGCGCCGTCCTGTTGAAACCAATTGTTGCCAATATCCTCCTCTTCAATTTTTGTGAACAAACATTCGTTCAACATCGCCCGATAACGATCGCCATTGACTGTAACGGCCACTCCTTGCTAATTTTCGAAGAAAAATGGCCCAATTATGCCTCTGGACCAAAATTCGCACCAAACAGTAACTCGTTTTGGGTGCTTCGGCTCTTCAATGTATGCGTGCGGGTTTTCTGTGCCCCAAATGCGACAATTTTGCTTGTTTACATACCCGCCAAGATCAAAATGAGCTTCATTTGAAAAGATGATTTTTTATTGCCAAAATCGGCATCTTCTGTTGTAGGCTACTGCATGGCCAGCCGAGGCAGCCATTTGAATGAAATTATTTTCCATTATTAACTGGCAGGATTGTACTTTCAAATAAAAAAAGAAATTTGAGAAAATATTCAGTAGTTTTTTTTTAAAGCATTTTCGAGATAAAAGAAGTTATTTGGCGAACCCTTTATAATCCTATAATAATTCAGTTGGGGGTGGAGGACCTCGAAGTCTTTTGTATTTGTACGGCGAAATCGAGCGAAATCTGCAACTTTTAACAAAAGAACTAAGAAATACAGTCAACCATTATTGTTAACACTTGAATAAAACTGTTTGGATTTTTCCAACAAATTATCAATTGCACCACGTAAACCAATAATATATTGGTTTATAGTAGAACGACTTTGAAGGTGAATATTTTTGATAAAATGCTTTACAATGAAATGAGGCACGATTTTCATAGTGAAGTTATAAGTTAAAGGAAAAACGAATGAAAAACTAAACAATAAAACGAAAATATGATCGACAGCATTCGGTAAGAATTTTTTGAAATGTTTTCCCCCACACAGACAGACAATATGACCGCTGGCAATAGCAAGGCGTTCTATTACTTCTCCTTATTTTCTGTAGACACACACACATGAATGGCTCGTATTAAAGTGAGACAAGTAAGTCAAGGCAAAGAATTCTGTCTTTGGCGGTAGTAGCGGTTTGGCATGACGGTGGCTTACATTATTTGACTACTGTATGTTAATCTGTTTCAGATGATGGCCTAATCTGTGAAAGGATGTTTTAGCAACTACTGCAGCAAGAGCAGCAGCAACTGCTGAACAGAACCAGGCGTACAAAGCGAATAATTTAAATAAAACTGCGCCATCAGTATGGACTTGCTTGTGTTTATTTCCGCCTATGGGCGCTAAAATACCTTTTCCTTCCCCCCTTTTCTGCCATTCCATTAATTATTACCCGACTATATTTTACATAAAGTCAGCTTCTGCTGATTTGCTGCTTTAAGAGGCAAAGAAATTACGAAAAGAAAAAAATGTAAGGAAGACGGGCAACAAATGTAATGAAAAAGAAGAAAGAAAGAAGACGTAAAACTATGATGGTGGGCTGGCTGGCTGGATGGCTATGGTAGGTATGGTATGGTGGTGTATGGTGGCTGTTTGATCACATAATTTCTGCTGCATACTTCGGATCATGCCTGGTAAGCAGCAGAGGGCTGTAACGTTTTCATTCTGTTTTTTTGTTTAATCAAATTAAGTTATTTTTTTCTTTAATTTGTTTTGGTAAGAGAGATTGGTACTCTCGTAATAGTTAATAATTGTAATTAAATCGACATGAATTCATTATATTCTTCAGCTGCAATCATCTTGTTGTTGCTGTCGTTATTGTTGTTGTCTGATTTCTTATAAATATTTATACAATTTTAATTAAATAACAAACGAACAACAAAACCAAAAAAAAACAAATAAAAGTTTAAAATCAATTAAAATTCTTGAGTACAATACATAGCTTCGTTTGACGCTTGACTTTGGCTTTCAATTTTTTTCGATTTTTTTTGCTTCGCATCTATGGCATGTGCATCCATCGTATGTAAAAATCGTTGCACAAGGTGTGTTATTAAAAGGTGGGGTTTTGTGATGAGCGAACATTAAAATGCCTCAAGTTTAGGGTTGTGCTGCAAGAATATATATTTATTTTCTTTATTGTGTGTCTTAAGGATGCCTTAATGCAAATTTAGTTTTGCCTCTCTCTAATATTGCTTTAGTAATAGAGCGTAGCTGTAACAACAACAACAAAAAAAACGAGAAAAAAATTTGAATTAAAACTTCATTAAAAATGTACTCATAACACTGATTTATGATTATTAACTCCTGCAGTTCTACACCCATAAACACAATATCTTGCATAAACAAATACTACACATGCCATTAAGAGTTATACGATCTCTAATCGTTTCGATAATTTAATGCAACGTGTTGTGAAAAATCGATTACGATTTCATTCATTTGAATGCGCTCTATTAAACAGAGATATGGTGTAAAAGTATTCAGGCACTGTTTTGTACATTAGTTCTGATCATTTTGAAATTAATTTCGTTATGCATAGCTCAATTCACCTGTAAAATTTTTCTTCCCGTTGGCAGGAAAACATGGTCATTACTTAGCGACATTATTTAGCCCTTGCCACCATCGATATATAGACTGACGTTGTTTTGATGAAGCACAATTTCTCTGCTATTCGTGAGGGCTGGCTGTTTGTGGATCATTGCCCCATCACACGATTTATCTTGCAGACCTCAAGCCATACGATACGCAATAGGTTTATATTTCGGTTAGAGGACGTGTACTTGCCAATTCAGATAAGTACAAACGTCCTAAAGGGGAGAGGATAATAGGGTAGATTTTTGAAGTCGCCGTAGTCTAGTATGTAGTGTGTTGGCTTATTACACGTAAAGCCAGGGTACGAGCCCCAGGCCGGACAGCAAGACAAAATATAAAAAGTATTTTTTCGCGACTTCCTCTCAGCAGATTTCTGGCAAAAACTCTGAGTGTACAGTACAATTGCCGCGAAAAAAGTTTCTCAAAAATCCGTCGTTCGGAGTCGACTTTAAACTGTAGGTCCCACCACTCATATATACAATTAACACACACAACATACATAAGTGGTGTGAGAAACTAGGACGTTGTACAATGAGTCAATTCGACCTCCGGGTACTGTACTTTTCTTAATTGACAAGTACACGTCCTCTAACCTAACCTAACCTAACCTAGGGAAAAAGGAGAGGAAGCAGGAAAGGAAGAATAAGGAAGCGGAGTAATAACGCAGACTAACAAACACACAAAAGAGCGTCACTACACTATTGAAGCCCTAGAACTTCTCAACCAACTTAAAATAAAAATGAAACTCTGGAGAGCCTTGATGTGGGCACTCAACAACGAATTCAAACCCTCAAAGAAGCCCCAGCCAAGTGTTTTCAACTTCAACCTACTAAGGGCTGCACAGTTACAGAGGTTTTCAATAGTCTCAAACTCCTCTTCATCGCAATATACCCTGCAATAGTCCGACTGGGATCTGTTTCAGATCTTTGTTAGCGAGTTAATATCGCAGTGCCCCTTAATAAACCCAAACCAACCAAACAACCAACTAACCTTAAGCTGGCCTTATCTAAGCCTAGCAGCCAATCTGTTCTCACACTGTCAATAGCAGGCCAAAGCCACCTAGAAACATAACAACCCGATCCGTTCACCCAACGACTCTGTTCTTCCCCCCTGACCCAACCATTGATGAGGCCGTAGAGGTGGCAGATTGGGGGATCAGGACCAACTATCAAATCTCCCTTAGAAAGTAATCTAACCTAGCGAGAGCATCCGCCATCTCATTACCGAGTATTCCGCTATGACCTGGAACCCAGCATAGACGGATTCGGTCTGGCTCAAAAGTTCTTAGCGACTCCTTGCACTCGCGAATGAGCTACGATTCGCAATATAGAATCTGAAATTTTTGTCTTATGATCATATTTTGAAGGAATTTTGGTGCAATGTTTTCGACACTTTCCGCCGCAGCCTAGTAGTAGGTAGTAGTAGTAGTGGTTGAGCCCCTGGCTCGAACAAAACGAAATGCAAAAAAAATTTCTTCGGCGGCTTCTTATCAAAATAATTTATGGTTCGAAGTCCACTTTAAACTGTGGGTCTACTCATATACAAAATCAACACACACAATTTGGGTGGTGTGAAAAGATACATAGGTCGTAATACTTTTTGCTTTGTAACGGCATTTCTTGTCGAAAATTGCAGAGTACACGTCTTTAATGCACAGCATGCGTAGGGACCATCTCCTGAGCATTGGTTTCAATGAAAAAAAAAAAATTGTGTATTCAACTGTTCAAATTTCTCTGGAGCAATTTCCTTTACCACCTAAATTTTAGTATCACTTTGCAACAAAGCCTATCTGCAATATTTTAAATCCCAATGTAACGAATGGCTGTTAGAAATCAGTCAGTTGTATCAGGCCTATCCACCAGAGATTAGCAATAAATCGTTTTTCGCTACTCATAAGCACTCATGAAATTTTGAATATAAGCGAGTCAATAATATTGAAGTTTAACTATGTACTCTGATTCATTCGTACTCACTACAACGTTGATCTATAAGTACAGGACAGGTTGCAATGAGTATGCGTACAACGTTGACATCAAACTCATACCATTCGAAATATGTTTGATTCACAACTAAGTTAGATTCAGTTAGACTCATAACTAATAACGTAGAAAAATACTTATAATGCTTATAAATGATTCGAGTCACTCGAACAGTCTTAGTTGTTGTTGCATTTACAAAAAAGAAAAAAGACTCATAAGCAAAAAAGGAGAGAGAAAACACGCAACCTTCTAGTAAGTATTTTAGTGTTCGTACGCGATTCATACTTATTTTGTACATCGTGTAAATGTTGAGTTATGGAGAGTCAAAATCAACAGCAATATCATACGTGTTGTTAGGTATGAATATGATGAGTACTTCAAACTTTGAATATGAATATGAATATTCCATGATATTAAAACAAGTATGAATGCGTTTAAGTATCAGAAATTATGAGTATGATTCAATTCTACTCATTTTTTGAATACTCATTGCTGATCTCTGTTCCTGAGCATTGGTTTTAATGGATCAAAATTTGTGTATTCAACTAATGGACGGTAATAATCAAATTTCTCTGAAGCAAGTTCTTTCACCATCTCATTCTAAATTTTAGTATTACTTTGCAACAAAGCTCATGTGCAGTATTTTAAATCCTACTGTAACGAATGGCTGTTAGAAATCACTGCGTTGTATGAGGTGTATCCACCTGTCCAGAATAGCTTTCAAACACCATGGCTAAACAGATTCGTTTCCTTTTCATGATAAATTTTTTAAATTTTTTTTTACCCTGTTGAATGCATTTAATAAATGCACAGATTTTTATTTATGACCCCTCGTATGTTGTATGTGTTTTACCGTTCCTTTGGTTATTAGCATGACGATTTGGTAAAAATTCAGTGATCAGTTGCCACGATGATGATATCCACGATGATCATGTGGTCATGATATCAACAGAATACGTAAATTTCTTTAATAAAGGAAAACAGAATTGAAAAAAACCAAGAGAAGAGTAGAGAAGAAGTTGACTTCATCAAATATAACGACAACAATAACAACAACAACTGTAAGGAACAGCAGCAGCAGCCATAAATGAAATGTTGCTGGCCGGCCATTTGTAACGATTTGTCAAAGTGTCTGTCGTCGTTTTGATTTAATTAACATTAGATGTTGGTTATGCCTGTAAATTTAAGTTTTTAAGTTTATTTCAGGCATAAAAATAAGGAAACACAATCCTATTGACAACATTGTCATCAACGAGCAAAAGTCATCAATATGTGTACACTTCACTTGGAGGATCGTTGATGAATGATACGTATGTAGTTTGGAGAGATGAGAGGCATATTAAAGCCTAACCAGACATAGTGACGATGATGACATTTATATTAGAATACAACTTATGGCCCTCCTTAAGACTGATCTTACAATTGACTCTCTGCTGTCTGCAGTTGATCTATTGTCTACGTATTGTAAGTACGTATTGTATTGTATTGATGATGTACACGGGTATAAATCTTATTCATTTCATCACATCTTCATTGATTGCAACATTAATTTCCAAAGGTTGTACATCATTGTTCTCCATCGCATTGTATATATTCGTACACTTGTATTGAGACCGATTCCTTGATTTTCATCTTCACTTGGTAACTTTTTTCGTGTTTTTTGTTTTGTTTCCGAATGATTTTTTATTCATTTATTCCATGCTGACCATATTGGCCACGTTGTGGGGAAGATTAACATTAATTTTAAGATTCATCAGCAGTTAACAGTCATTATCATCATTAATGTCCACGCATCAACAGAGAGAGAGCGAGTAACTACGAAACAACACGGCCAGTAAGCACTGCACTGCACTGCACTGCACTGTGATGCTGACAACTATCAGTAGAGCAGCAGCAACAGCAACAGCAACAACAACAACATTCAGAATACAGTCAGAAATATCATTTTCATGTCAAAAATGGCCACAACACCATTTCATGTTTATGGTTGGGTTAGGCTTAACAACTTTGCCGTTGCCATTGCCATTGCCATTGCTTTTCTTATTTACTGATGAAGAACTCACTGGTAATTTTTCTTTTCTTTCTTCTGTTGTCATTGTTATTGTTGTTGTTGTTGTTTTGTTTTTGTATTTATATTTCCTGGAAATGAAATGGAAAAAAAAACTGAAAAGCATTAAAAATTTCCTACAAATATGGTCTAATAATTCATGCCAATGTTTGCCTAAATACATTATAATATCCACTGCCTACTAAACTCTATAGAATATTAACCCTTTAAGGGGCTTGCATGTATTACACGATTCCCCAAAGTACAAAAAAACTGAATAGTTCACGTTTACGATTACCAGCTACAATCATCTGCAGAGAACCAAACCGAATCCGTCTATGCTGGATTCCGCGTCATAGCGGAATACATAGTATTGAGATGGCGGATGCTTTCACTAGATTAGGTGCACTTTCTGAGGGCGATTTGATAGTTGGTCCTGATCCCCCAATCTGTCGCCTCTACGTTCTCATCAATGGGTGGGTCAGGGTGGAAGTGCACAGGCGTTTGGGGGAATTGATCGAGTTATTATGTTTCTTAGTGTCTATGGCCTGTTATAGACAGTGTAAGAACAGCTTGGCTGCTGGGCATAGATTAGGCCACTTTGAGGTTAGTTATTGGGTTTATTACGGGGCACTGCGAGATTAGATCGCTGACAAAGATCTGCAACAGATCCCAGCCGGACTATTGCAGGGTATGTTGCGACGAGGAGGAGTTGGATCGAACACCTCCTCTGTAACTGTCCAGCCCTTAGTAGGTTGAGGTTGATGACCCTTGGCAGAGGCTTCTTCGAGGGTTGAAATTCTTTGTCGGGTGCCCATATCAATCGTGGATGCAGATCCGCCGAGGAGTAGCAGACTGTCATCCACTTCCTCTGCCAATGCTCATTCCTTGCGGGGTGCAGATATAGGTTAGTTGGCTCTCCAACCCTTGTCAGCTTGACGGAGCTATCGTCCATTGATATCAAGGACATAGCCTCGTTTATCAAACTTTCTGGCTGGTTTATCAAAGTGGGGTAGTCGTGCTTTTTGAAAATCTGTAGCCCTTGCATTGACCAACTTCCCCCTCCTTGGATCGGAGGAACTTGGACAGTACAGAGGCTGCGTTCACCTGTGGCATCACAACGGGCCGCTATGCGTGCTCAAGTGAGCTTTTTGGCAAATTAAAGCTACCACGCTAACCTAACCTAACCTAACCTAGCCCATATCAAGGCTATCCATAGATTCATTATTAGTTTGAGCTTGTTGAAGAGTGCTAGTTCTTCAAAAGTGTAGTCGCGCTCTCTTGAGTACTTGTGGTCTGTATTATTCCTCTGCTTCTCTTTATTCTCCCTCTCCTCTACTCTTCTTTTCGCTATCGCCTCTATTATCATCTCTCTTTTGGGACGTAGTATAGGGGTCAACTTGACCACCGGGTACTGTACTTGTCTCAATTGGTAAGTACATGTTCTCTAACCTGAAAAACAACCTAAAATTATCGTCTCTAGAATACTACGCTCTATTGGATTAGTCTATTTGACCCTTGTCTTGTTCTAGCATCAGGTTTCATAGCCTGAATGACAGATGTAGTCTTACAGTACCGGCTAAGAACACTTTCTCAAAATTTGAATAAAAATGTTGCACCAGCTTGGGATATACTACGTTGCCATAAAAAATATATTCGGTGGTTATAAACATTCCAAACGCAGAGATAAATGCCTGCCTAGAAAAATTCCTTTAATAGACGTTAAATAATTACAATACAACAGTTGGCAACCCTATCATTCTGGAAACTACTGCACATCAATCGCCTGTTTAGCTGGAAGAACTTGATAAATGAAACAGAAATTATAAGAAGATAATGGAGGCGCTGTCTAGTAGGTAGTGTGTTGGCTTATGTGACGTGAGGCCCCAGGTCAAACCCCAGGTTAGACATCAAAACGAAACACGAGAAAATATTTGTTCGGCTACTGCCTCTCAATAGATTTCTGGCAGAAGCTCTGACAGTAAATAGAAAGTTGCCATGAAAAGTTTTTTAAAAATCTGTCGTCCGAAGTAGAAGACTTTAAACTTCAGAAATGAACGCCTACAACATAAGTCGTGTGAGAAACTGGGTTCGTAATCCCGACCGAAGTCTTGTTATGAGCAATTATATATGTATGAATGGAAGTACCTTGTAACAGCTCAGATGCTTAGAATCGCCAAAGAATTTAAAAAGTGTTCACATATTCATTTTCCATTGAATGTTTTTGATTTCCTTGGTCCTTTCCTGGAGAAGGAGGATCTGCTGCAAATCAAATAATTTTTTGGTCTTAAAACTCTACTTCTCAATTGATTTACATTAAAGGGTTACGAAAAAAAAATCATATTCAATATGTTAGAAGCTGTTGCGTATACATGTTTTCTACAAAATGACTATAAGTCGGGAATTCAGTTGAAAATTTTGTAACAACTTCTTCTGTTATGTACGCACTTGCACTTGAAGTCACAAACACCAATGTCTGTAGACTTGACGTTTACCAAGTTTGTAACAAACCAAGCAGTAAAGCAAACTGACAATATTGCTCCTCTTTGGCCATAAATATGATTGAATATCATTTTAGAACAAACAAAATGAATAAAAACAAGCGACAGGGGCGTAGACAAGAGAAAAAATTATTTTCCATACACACAAGAGTTTAAATGGAAGGTTTTTATTACACAAGAATTCTTTTGTAGGTATTCTTCAACCAGGGTTGGAAGGAACAGACTGTGGGCATAGAAGCAGAATTTTTTATTTGGCATTATAAGCCAGTAATTGGGAATGTATTAGGGAATGTATGATCCAGAGAATTTTTGCCAGAAATCTGCTGTGATGATGGCGCCAAAAAAATATTTTTTAACTTTTCGTTTTGATGTCTGACCGAGGCTTCACGTCTAATAAGTCAACACACTACATACTAGCCTACGAAGACTTCTAAATGACAATCAGGGAAACAATATCCAGGAATACGGCATCAAAAACTATCCTCAAATGTAAAGGAGCTACAAAATTAATTCAAGCATCAACGAGTGACGAGCCAATAAGAGTGGGAGTCAATGCCTTGAAAGTAGGAGGAAAACGTCTAATATTTTAGGGAAGCCAGTAACTCATCTCAGAGTAGTAGAATTGAAGAAGTTAAGAAAGATTTGTGAAATGATTTCATTTTTGAAGTCAAATCTTTTCCATTATCCCAGTAACATTTCCAAAATTTCGATATTCTATTAAGGATTTCACTCATGATACATGAGTGGTGATACCACTCATCTCTATAGGACATACATTGGGAGTATAACTGGTCACCAGGGCTAGGTGACACAAAACTGTATGTTATTTCAATAAGCCATACGTGACTGAGGTTGACAGCCACTTTCACGAAAGACTTCAATCCAAATCATAAGCATTTGGAAACATTCTATTCTTTATCATCGACAGTCAATCCATGGAGGAAAATCATAAGGCAAAGTTCAATCAGTCTTGTGTGAAGACGCGGTGTGTTTGAAGAGAGTGACCGTGGTTTGAAGATCTTCGTTAGAAAGATCTGTCGAATGATTGTCTAGTAATTGTTGTTGTTTATGCAAAGTGTATAAACAGAGGAATAATAAAAAAGGTAACTGTTGTTGTTTACATCAAGTTGTGAACAGTGGCACACAGAATTGTGCGAATAATAAAGAATTTTTAATTAAAACAGAACACAAATTTATTTTTATTTTATTTGCAATTTAAACGTTTTTAAAAGGTAAAAACGTAACAGTTCTTTAACAAAATTTACTACTTTTTACACTCTCCTCTTCCATGACCCTTTTGTTTTAACCTCTCTGCATAATTTTTATTTTGTTTTTCTTCATAGAGTTTCTAATGAACTTAAATCTCTATGGCATATACCACTTACTTCTGTTTACAACACATATTCACACACATATCACATACATTGTACATACATAGACAATAAATTATAAACATTTGTATGTATGTATGTATGTTTATATAGCCAGTCTTGATAGTACTTTCCTCAATTATACAGTGGGAAATGTGGATCATACGTCAGTTTGATGAAATATACGATTCTTGGAAATAAACTGGCCATCATCGCATCCCATCATCATCGTATCGCAACGCAACGCATCACATCGACATCAACATCAACATCAACATCAACAAAATCGAAACTTTAAATCATAAAATGTTGCGTTTGATAAAAACCAACGCACATAGCCAAATACTGGCTGCTGCAAATACAAATTTCCATTGTCTAGCAGTAGCAACATCAGCTTTATACTCATCATAGTCGTCATCACTCAACATCATACACAGCAAACAACAAATAGCAAAAGCAACAGTAACAGTAACATCAGCATCAGTTGTAGTGGTAGTGGTATCGTCTTCAGTCATCACAGACATCATCAGTGGCACTGGCAACAACAATAATCAAGAGCATATAAATTGCTTTTGGTTTTGTTTTTTTGATCTTTTATTTATTTCTTATTGTTGTTGTTGTTGTTATTGTTGTCGATTTATTTAAAAAAAAAAAAATATAAAAGAGACGCAACATTTATGATTCAATATCGTGGATCTATTATTTCGTCTTAAAGTGGAAGAAAATACAAATCAAATACGTTGCCTATATGTGTGTGTATGTTTTTGAGCGAACAAGTTGGTATGAACTAATGCGTATTAGTATGGGTTTGAGATGGATGCGCTTATGTTTACGAGGATGGTGCCAAATAGTACCAGATTTATATCGGGTATTACATTAAGCGCTTATTTAATAACTTAACTCACCATTTCAATTCTTTAGTCGGGATTACGTACTCATTTGGTATACTACACATGTTGCGTGTGTTAATTTTATACATGAGTGGTGGGACCTACAGTTTAAAGACGTCTCCGAAGGACAGATTGTTTGAGAAACTTTTTCATGGCAGGTTTATTCACTCTCAGAGTTTTTACCAGCAATGCGCTGAAAGGAAATCGTCTAAGATATATTTTATATGTTTCATTTAGTTTATGGCTGAGCTGGGGTTTGAACCACGGACTTGTGTCTAAGAACCCAAGACCCGCCTACAAAACTACGGCGATACAATTCATGAAGCGCTTCCTTCCTTTAAATTGTATGAAAACATAGTATGTGTGACATATCATCGACATTTTTATTCGTTTTAAATACCTATTGATTCCATTACGTGTGGACTACACATTATACATACGCGTACATATATACATGCACACATAATTGGTCATTACAACCCTTTAGTCAGGATGATGGACCTAGTTCCTCACACTACTTATGTTGTGTGTGTTAATTTTATATATGACTGGCGCGACCTATAGGTTAAAGTCGACTCCGAACGACAAATTTTTTTGGGAACTTTTCATGACAATTTTATTTTTACTCTCATAGTTTTTGCCAGAAATTTGCTGAGAGGGAGTCAACGAAGAAATATTTTTTTTCATATTTTCGTTTTAATGTCTGACCTGGGGTTTGAATTGTGGCTTTACGTCTAGTAAACCAATACACTACCTACTAGACTACGGCAACTTTCAAAAAAAGTGTTGAATATAACATCGTTTAAATGTCCCCATGGATTCTTGGGTTGGAGAGTTTTCCACAAATTGTCCACAACTCTGGCGCATAAATTAGGCTGAATTTGAATTTGAATGAATGGTATGGCTTATGTTGACTTTGAGACCCATACTGTCTTCTAGATTATTCACATACACCTGCACCTTAAGCAGGTGACATCACTTCCATGTGAAATGACCATGTTCCCAAATCTTCCGAGAAGAATATTCAATGAGGCATGAGCTGTGTGAGATGTAACGCTGTCCTGTCGAAACTACACAACCTTGCTGTCCAGATCATCCAATTATGGTCAAAAAAAAAACTTGGTAACTTTCGGCCTATAGTGCTTGCTGGTGACAGTTATGGCCAGGCCAACGTTGTCCTCAAAAAAATAGCGACCAATGAGGCCACCAGGACAAAATCCACAACAAAGTCGGACTTTTTCGGAATGCATTGTATGCATTGATATCTTTCTAAATTCTAAAATTTTATTTGTTTACGTACCTATTCATTTAAAAATGGATCTTTTTGCTGAAGATGATTTTTCAATGAAAATTTGGCTGAGTTTCTCTCTGCTTCAGAGCCTTTTCAGTGAACACATGCCATCCATTGCAGAGACCTAGCAATGAGTATTCAAAAAGATGAATAGAATCGCATCATACTCATAATTTCTGATACTTATACGCATTCATACTTATTTTAATATCATGGAACCTCTACTCATATTCAAGGTTTGAAGTACTCTTCATACTCATACTTAACAACTCAACATATACACGAAGCACAAAATAAGTATGAATCGCGTACGAACACTAAAATACTTACTAAAAGGTTGTGTGTTTGCTCTGCTTGCTGGTATGACTTTTTGCTTATGTGTCTTTTTTCTTTTGTTGTAAATGCAACAACAACTAAGACTGTAATTCGAGTGACTGGAATCATTTATAAGTATTATAAGTATTTTTATAAAGTTATGAATCTAAATAAGTAGGCTTATGAATCAAACATATTTCGAATGGTATGAGTTTGATGTCAATGTTGTACGCATACTCCTTGCAACCAGTCCTATACTTATAAATCAACATTGTGGTGAATACGAATGAATCAGAAGAGTTAAATTTTAATATTGTTGACTCAATTGTATTCAAAATTTTATGAGTGCTTATGAGTAGCGAAAAACGATTCATTGCTGATCTCTGGTGCAAATCCCAGGTCAGACATAGAAACGAAAATATGAAAAATTTATTTCTTGGTTGACTTTCTCTCAGCAGAATTCTGGCAAAAATTTTGATACCAAATAAAAATGCTATGAAAAGTTTTACAAAAATTTGTCGTTTGGAGTCGACTCCCACCACTCATGTATAAAATTAACTCACACAACGTAAGTGGTGTGAGAAGCTAGGCCATAATCCTGACTGAAGGGTTGTAGTGACCAATTAGGTATGAAAGGAACTAATGCCATAAGATGATTGAATAATGATTTTTCTTTCTTTCACCAACCTGCCTTCTTCTATCCTCGTTTGTTTGGTTAATATGAACGTGTGAATGCCCACTCAGCACTTTACTTGTTCATCTTTCTTTCTGTGTCCGTCCGTTTGTCCGTCTCTGTGTGTTTGTTTACATAATGAGTTTCTTTCTTTCCGTAGTGTTTTCGTTTGATGATTTAGTACAAGTTCATTTGGCCTTTTGCTACAGTTTGCTGTTCCCCATATTTATTTAATATTTTTCCTACTTTTTGTTGTTGTTGTTTTTTCTGTGCTCTGCTCTTTGTTTTTCAGATTTTTCATTTATTTTTCTCACTTTGTGTGGATATTTTTGTATTTCTTTGCTTTTCTTTCGTTTCAAAATGAAACGAAATACAAAGAACAACTCTTTGTTACAATTTCAAAGTAGAGTTGACAGTTGGTCATGACAGCCGTGTAACATAAATGACTCGATGTGACTTGAATTATATTTGAAAAGTTAATAATTTCAAATGAACTTTGTGGTCCTCGTCTCATATGTATGTATGGAAGTGAAATGAAATGCGAAGAACTATAAAGGCAAGAGAGAAAGAGCCTCAACAGAAATCTTTTTTCTGGTTCTTTTTTTTTTTTGGAATATTTCGCTAATCATTCAGCGCTTATTATGAACGCCTCAATAGACGTATGCATGTACATACATACATATGTATGGCTATGTGGCTTTGGCTTTGAAATGGCTTTTTATTACGAACTAATGATTCATTATAAAAATGATTAAATTTTTTCCATTTAATTAATAATTTTCGTTTGCTGCTGCACCACTCTACAGCTAATGATTATCATGTATCATCATGTCAGCCATGCTACAAGTGATGGTGATGATGATGGTGGTGGTGGTGGTGATGGTGTTGGATGATGGTTGTTGTCTTAGTTTTATTAGGAAAATTTCATTGGCCTTATTTTAGCCATATTTCACGCTATTTTTCCGCATAAATTCTTTGACGTTTCATTTGAGGCTTTTTCAGCAAACAAATGAAAATTGTGATGCTGCCACTGCCACTGCTGCTCTGTTCACTGTTCACGCTAAACTGTACAAAGAGGGCCACACACACACACAGCAGCATCAGTGTGTGTGGCAAAATTCCTATGCAGTGTTGGAAATGGTTATTAAAAAATAAATGCAACAACAACAACAACAATCTTATTGCCAATAAAAATAAGGTGAATATTTTATACAATCATAATCATATTATGGAGTGTGAACAGTAATCGTTATTGTCCTTTTTCAGGTAATTGTCGATCGATTGTTGTGTCTATAATTCATCGAAAATATGTTGTCCACAATATTATTGACCAAAATTGTTATAAGTTTGCTGTTCTTCCTATTTGTTAAGCCATAAATATTCAATTTATTGCAATTGTTTCCAAGAAGTCTAAGATCTTGGTTTCTCTTTAACCACAGATAACATGGTAAACAATGTTAAATGCTTGTAATTATCAAAGAGTGTTTGAAATATTGGGGCCTACAGCAATAGGACAAGATCACAAGGTCGTCGTATTGTATAAAATTAATACAGCCTTAAGGGTTTAAATAGCAATTTCGAGGATCGTAAAAACGGCATGGTTTTAGCAGACAACTACTCAAACTCTATTTTGTACATGACATAACATAATTGCTCATTACAACGCTTCTGTCACGATTCCGACCAGATATCAGCAATGAATCGCTTTTTCGCTACTCATAAGTACTCATGAAATTTTGAATATAAGTGAGTCAAAAATATTGAAATTTAACTATGTACTCCGATTCATTCATACTCACTACACACAACGTTGATTTATAAGTACAAGTTGCAATGAGTATGAGTACAACGTTGACATCAAACTCATACCATTCGAAATATGTTTGATTCATAAGCCTACTCATTTAGTATCATAAATTTAGAAAAATACTTGGAATACTTATAAATGAGTATCGAGTGATTCGAATCATTCATCAAAATTTACAGTCTTAGTTGTGGTTGCATTTACAAAGAAAGAAGAAAGACACATAAGCAAATAAGACAGAGCAGCAGGCAGAGCAAACACCCAACCTTCTAGTGAGTATTTTAGTGTTCGTAAGCGAATCATACTTATTTTGTGCTTCGTGCATATGTTGAGTTATGGAGAGTCGAAATCAATAACATCATGCGTATTGCTAAGTATGAGTACCATGAGTATTTCAAACTTTGAATATGAGTAGTATGAGTTTGACATTAAAATAAGTATGAATGCGTATAAGTATCAGAACTTATAAGTATGATTCGAATCTACTCATCCTTTTGAATACTCATTGCTGACCTCTGAACTCGAACTAGCTTCTCACATCACGTATGTTGTGTGCGATAATTATGTGGCATGAGTGGCAAGACCTACAGTTTAAATTTGACTCCGAACGACAGATTTTTTGAAAAAAATTTTCAATGCAATCTTATATTTTCTCTCAGAATTTTTGCCAGAAATCACCGAAGAAATATTTTCTCGCGTTTCTTTTTGTTGGAGATGTCTGACCTGAGGTTTGAATCGAGGCCTCAAACCTAATAAGGCGACTTATTCTACTTTACATTTATATTTTTTATAGCAAGGGAGAATAACCGAAAGACTGAGGAAAGTCTCTATCACCCTATACGCATGTAACAAAGTGTTGGGGAAGAAGTGGGGCCTGCAACCTAGGATGACTCACTGGATCTACACAGCGGTGGTCAGACCTATCCTTACTTATGGATGCCTAGTGTGGTGGGAATCCCTGAATAGGACAACGAACTTGAGCATTGTACGCAAGTTACAACGATCTGCTTATATAATTATCAGTAGCGCTCTGCGCACTACTCCTACGATCGCCCTGGAGATAATCTTATACCTTCTGCCGCTTGACCTCTACTGCAGGAGCGTGGCGGCAAAGGTTAGCAGGCGTCTCTGGGCTACTGGACGATGGCATGCAACGGGCATTGGCCATACAAATATACTGGGTGAAATTGATATTGTTGGAGGCAATGATTACATGACACCGCGATATGACTTCTCAATGAACTATGGGACATCCATTCCGGAAAGGGAGGACTGGAGGAGTGGCTCAGTGAACCTTCCAAGGGACTCCGCACAAATTTACACCGATGGCTCCAAACTGGAAGGAGCCGTTGGCATTGGTATCTATTTGGAAGCAATCGGAATATCCAAGTCTATAAGCCTACCAGATCACTGCAGCGTCTTTCAGGCGGAGGTGTCAGCAATTCAGGCTGCGGTGAAAATTATTGTGGAGAAAAATGTTCACGGAAGGAAAATCATCATACTTTCCGATAGCCAAGCGGCTATCAAGGCATTGGATTCCAGTGTAATAAACTCTAAAACGGTGTACAACTGTCGCAGATATTTCAATGAGGTGGCGAACCGATATGATGTTTGTATCACATGGGTACGGGGACATAGAGATATTCCCGTCAACTGCAGAGTGAATGATTTGGCCAGAAGGGGCACGACCATCGAATTTTCTGATGAATTCTCTACGTTGGGGATCCCTTTGGGGACCTGCAAACTTATAATTGACAATGCAACCGTAGATCTCGTCAACAGAATGTGGGCAACTTCGGATAAGGGCAGAGCGTCGCAAAAGATGTGGCCGTGGCTGGATAGGAGGCGCACAGCGACTCTGCTTAAACTCCAAAGAAGTAGGCTCAATACTGTTATTGGGGTTATTACGGGGCATTGTATCGAAGGAACGCATGCGAGGCGTATTGGTCTTAGACACCTTGCAAATGATTTCTGCAAAAGCTGTGGAGATGAAGAGGAAGATGAGATTATTCTTCACCTATTATGCACATGTCCGGCACTTAGTCGGAGGAGAAACAGGTACCTGGGTGCTTACTACATGGAGGATATGGATGAACTGTCATATATGGATATTGGCAGCCTGAGTCGCTTCATCCGAAGCTCCGAATGGTTCCTGGAATAGGGGAACTGAGGAACTGTGGTATCCCAATGGGCCCTGTTTGCGGCCTAAGTGTGTCCGCTCATTACTACATCGAGGGGACAGTCACTTTTACCTACCTACCTATAGCAAGGGAGAGAGAAAACTTTCTCTGTCTAATACCTGTTTGATGTGTAGAATAACTTAATAACTCTTTGTGTGCCATAGGCTTTAACTATAGTGGGCGTATTAGCGTGGTAAAGTATTGTCTTCACTTAGTTTATGGACCACCCACCAGTATAAAAATTTTTTCTTTGATTTTTATCAACAATTTATGTGTGTTTGTTGCATGTAGTAATTATTGAAGACAACAACCAATAATAACGGCGGCATTTTCATTGCAACTTTCAGTGTCAGCCTACCGAGTCCTATTCTTTTTCGCTCTTCAGCTCATTAGAAGAAGAAATAACTTCCTTTCCAAATAAACAAAAACTAAACAATTCTAATGGATATTCAGCTTTGCTGCGACTGTAAGGAAAAATCTTTAGAATCCAAACGATTCTACTGGCGATGCTTTGTAACTGGAAACTGAAATATTTACTTTTTTTGGCCAGAACATTAGCAATTTATTGGTTGGTATGGTAAGCTATGGTAGGCTATGGTAGGCTATGGTATGGTATGCTAGTGTGTTAAATAATTTACACCACAAATACGAGTATTTTTTTTGGTGGTTAAAACCAAAGTGAGCTTAAAGAATGAGGAAAAAAATATTTTTCCTTATGCCTTGGCTTTTTGGACAATATTTGCCTATGATCGTATATTTATAGGGAAAAATGTGTGTTTGTTTACGGTTGTATGTTGTTGTAGTTGTTGTTAAATATTTACTTATCGAAACCAATCAAGTTCTATTTGTATTGCCGATGTGTCTGCTGTGTTAAATGGTCAGTCAGACGTAATGTCGTATGTTTATAATACTACAGTGTTGTTGCCGTAAATGTTTTTTTTTGCGTTTTTCTGTTCGTTTTTTTCTTTTCGTTCATTTTCATTCTTCATTTGTTCATTTATTCATTGGCCAAATTGTCTATTTTGTTTGGTTTTTTTTCTGCTGCTTTACCTCCTTTAATGTCATTTAACAACATTCCAAGATATTTTTCGTAACCAAAAAGTCAACACAGTAGAAATAGCCTGACAAACTATGAAAATCAATGTTCATGCAGCTCTTTTGCGAAGGCAATACGACAACGATGATGATGATGATAGTGATGATGATGATAATGATGATGGTGAACCACATCACAGCATTAACATCAATTCAAAGACCATATTATCTCAACAAAAATAAACAGTTAGGCTTGGAAAAATAGCACAATTGTATGTACATACCAAAGATCAGTAATGAATTGTTTTTTCGCTACTCATAAGCACTCATGAAATTTTGAATATAAATGAGTCAAGAATATTGAAATTTAACTATGTACTCTGATTCATTCGTACTCAATACAACGTTGATTTATAAGCATAGGTTGCAATGAGTATGCGTACAACGTTGACATCAAACTCATACCATTCGAAATATGTTTGATTCGACAGAGCATCAAGCAGAGTAACCACACAACCTTCTAGTAAGTATGTTAGTGTTCATACGCAATTCATACTTATGTTGTGATTCGTGTATATGTTGAGTTATGGAGAGTCGAAATCAGCAGCAACATCATACGTGTTGTTAAGTATGAATATGATGTGTACTTCAAACTTTGAATATGAGTGAGGTTCCATGATATTAAAATAAGTATGAATGCGTATAAGTATCAGAAATAATGAGTATGATTCGATTGTACTCATCTTTTTGAATACTTATTGCTGATCTCTTGCACATACAACCCTTTAGTCAGGATTACAACCTGGCTTCTAACACCACTTATGTTGTGTATGTTAATTTTATACATGAGTGGCGCGACCTACAATTTAAAGTCGACTCCAAACGACAGAGTTTTGAGAAACTTTTCGGGGCCATGTTATTTTCTTCCCAGAGTTTTTGCCAGAAATCTGCTGAGAGGAAGTCGCCGAAGAAATATTTTTTCATATTTCTTTTTGTTTTAGATATCCGACCTGGGCTTTGGACTGAGACCTCACCTCTTATAAGAAACCATGCTACCTACTTGACTAATATTAATATTTTTGCTATTTATGCTTACAACACTGTTTTATTTACATCTGCCATTGTGTGTGTGAGGAAGTTGTTGGGGACATAAAATCAAAATGAAATATTTAAAGTCACATACGCTGCGCACACAGTCGCTCGCACAAACCGACAAAAATGTAACCAACAAGTTAAAAAATAGTTTAACTTCCATATCCAGTTAATGTTATTGGAGTTGGTGGTTTAGCTTTTGCTTTTCAGTTGTTTTCCAATTTATTTTTTGCGTGCAATTTTTCATTTTATTTACCCACTTGGGCGTTTTCAGTTTACGGCTTGTAATGCTTGCGTGAGACTGAAAATCAATCTTTTTCTGTGTTTTTATTTTTTTGTTTTCTCTCTTGCAATTCGTTTTATAATTTAAAATTCATGAAATTTTTGTGTTAAAAAAAAAAACAAAAAAAAAACTCATACTTTGTTTGCAGCTTATTTAAGTTTGATGAAGAAAACACATCAAATAGCCAGCCAGGGCTCATGTGATAACATAAAGTTCATCAAAAAAGATGAAACAGAGTTTAGTTCTTTACAATTTCCGATTTTAATCCTTTCTTATTAAAAGAATGTCTTCACTGAATAATTGCAAGCACACCTCCCTCAACCCTATTTTGTCAAGAACTTATCAAACTTTTCATATTTCATTTTTCATCACTTCAAGCCCGTAGCTAAACAAGGACAAATACGACAAAATCCTTCTACGAACAAACAACACTTTCATCACATATTCATAATGTTTACATGGAGTGAAATGAAAAGTAAACATCGGCTCTTGCAGTCCATTATATCCGTTTTTGAATAGAAAAAATCTTGAAATCTTTTCACACGTGTAACCTTCACATGTAACATTTTGTTTAATTGCAAAAAACACTCATTTAATTCACAAATTAAACTTAGAAAAAAAAGAAAGCACAAGTGAATGGGGAAAGGATTCACAAAGTATGACATTTCAATTGAAAATCACAAACAAGAAGAAAAAAAAGAAAAAAAAAAGATCTTTTGAATTTGAATTTATGAAAACACATATGAAAGGTTATCCTCCTTTTCAAAGGGGCTTTTATCATTGATATTTTGTATGGCGGTGTGAGAAAGTTAAGGACGATGATAATTATCTTGGAAACTTAATAGAAAATTTCTAAGTACCTTAGAATTCAGTATAACACGAGGGCGGTACCAAAATTAGGTGACTTCAGAAACAAAACACCTTAAATTTGGAAAAGTTTTCTTTATTTCGTATCTTTTTTTCCATTATTATTGAATCTTTCCTAATGAAATTTACAATAGTTTTCAAATCTTAAAGCTAGTTTTGAAGGTTAATAGTTAGCACCAGCATGTTAACTATATATTGTGTTCAAATCTTATAATAATACTACATTAAAAATTAGGGTCAGTGCAGCCGTCGAGCGAGGCTCAATGTGTCACTTCGTTTTAACCTCTGATGACCGAATTGAAGCAGATCCCTTGCCAATGCGTTGGGGTGAATCGTTAATTTACCGACGTATTTTATGGCGAATTTTTTAATTTCTACCTGAATTGTAGGAATGTTGAGATCTCTATGGATATTGTCTTTACGAATATACCATGGAGCACAGAAAATTTATCGTAAAATCTTAGACTGTCTTCTTTGTAATTTCAAAACGTTAGACGCGCAAGCACAGCCCCAAAGCTGAATGCCGTAGGCCCATATTGGCTTTATAATGCATTTGTATAAAAGAACCTTTTATTCAAGGTCTAATGTTGAATTAGGACTCCAGTGCATTTGAGCCTCTAATTTGGCCTCGATGTGGCGGGACCATGTTAAACGCCGGTCTAAGTAAACTCCCAGGTATTTGACGTGATTTTCAACAGGGACATCAATATTATTTATTTTTATTTGTGGGCAGTCTTGTCTTCTGAGTGTGAAGGTTACATGAGCACACTTGAATGGATTAAACCTTTATTCTCTACTTTTCAAACCATTTTTCCAAATCGTATATGTGCGATTGCAGTTGTGTTCAAGCTACCTTCGGGTCCTTGTTGACGCTTATAAATGCAGTGTCGCCTGTATATGTTGACGTGTATGTGTTAGGATTCGTGGGCATGTCTGATGTATAAATTTAATATAGAATAGGGCCTAGTATGCTTCCCTGCGGGACACCTGCAGAGATCTTTTTTGTTGTAGAGAGTTCGTATCTTAATCGGAATTTTATTTTTAGAATCGTATTTCTATAATGTTCAGTTCTCTTATAAGGCATGATAGCCCTCCTAAAGACATTAAAAGTATATGCAATCAGAGTTCAGCAATGAGTATTCAAAAAGATGAGTAGAATCGTATCATACTCATAATTTCTGAGGCTTATACGCATTCATACTTATTTTAATATCATGGAACCACCTCTACTCATATTCAAAGTTTGAAGTACTCATTATATTCATACTTAACAACACGTATGATGTTGTTGTTGATTTCGACTGTACATAACATCGCATACGAACACTAAAATAAATGCTCTTGCTAATGTGTCTTCTTTCTTTTGTTGTAAGTTGAGTCACTCGAATCATATTTGAGTATTAAAAGTATTTTTCTAAAGTTATGAATCTAAATAAGTAGGTTGGCTTACGAATCAAACATATTTCGAATGGTATGAGTTTGATGTCAACGTTATACGCATACTCATTGCAACCTGTACTTATAAATCAACGTTGTAGTGAGTATGAATGAATCAGAGGAGTTAAATTTTAATATTGTTGACTCACTTGTATTCAAATCTTCATGAGTGCTTATGAGTAGCGAAAAAACGATTCATTGCTGATCTCTGTCTGAAATAAGCATTGACAGAAGAATACTTGAAGAGATTAAATGCTGAGACAGAATTAATGAGATATAAATAAGCAAAACATCATATCTTAAACAATTCTAGATGAATACGTAAGTATGTAAGCAAACAAAGTTGTCAAACTTAGGACGATACTAGTTCAACTGAGATCCAAGAACCTGCAATGAATCCTGAAAAACTTAGTGCTTGTTGCAGATTTTGGGCTGGCAGCACCATCAGTCCATATTTATTTAAGAACAATGTTGGTCAAGCTATCAACTTCAACGGCATAAGTTGTATGTCGATGATTATCAACTTCATCTAGTAGGTAGCGTGTAGGCGTATTAGACGTGAGGCCAAGGTTCAAACCACAGGTCAGACATCTCCAACAAAACGAAATACGAAAAAAACTTTAAGAGTAAATTTTAATTTGCCCTGAAAAACTTTCTCAAACTATCTGTACTTCGGAGTCGACTTTAAACTGTGGGTCCTGCCACTCATGTATAAATTTAACACACACACAACACAAGTGATCTGAGAAACTGGGTCGTAATCCTGTCTGAAGAGTTATGATGGCCGATTATGTATGTATGGTATGTATGATTATCAGCTTCGTTTCACTTGAATTGGATGATCTAGACACCAAAGACAAATGGACGGCCTTACATGGCAGACATCTCATGCCATATTGCATATTTTCTGCGAGCAATTTGAAGGCTCTAGTCGCCGTAGTCTAGTAGGTAGTGTATTGGCTTATTAGACGTAAAGCCAGGGTTCGAGCTCCCGGCCAGACATCAAAACAAAATACAAAAAGTATTTCTTCGGCGACCTGCTCTCAGCAGTTTCTGGCAAAACTCTGAGTAAATAAAATTGCCATGTGAAGTTTCTCAAAAATCTCTTCGTTCGTAATCGACTTTAAACTATAGTGCCGCCTCTCATGTATAAAATTAACACACACACAACACAAGTGATGTGAGGAACTAGGTCGTAATCCTGACTGAAGGGTTGTAATGACCAATTATGTATGTATGTATGTGTAATTTGAAGGCATGATGATCTCAAAAGGAGGTAATGTCAAGTGGCCATCACGATCGTGCGATTTGATTTCGTTCGGTTTTTGTCGAAGGTTTTCTTAGGTTGCAAATGTATGCGAATAGGTCACAACCTACAGCCAACATAACTTATGCCATGGATCAAATCCAGCCTAACTTATGCGCCACAACCGTGGAGCATTGGACGCTTCGGATGCCCTCTACCCAAAGAATCTGTGCCAGACATTTGAACGATGTTATACTCTGCAGATAATGGCATTAACATGTCTTTTAGACGATTAGTTTTTTTTTTCTAAAAATCAAAGATCGCTTAATGAAAGACCCGAAATAAACAAAATTTCTTCTTCCTGATCTATATTGAAACGTAGGTTAGGTTAGGTTAGGTTAGAGGACATGTACTTGTCAATTAAGACAAGTACATTACCCGGAGGTCGAATTGACCCATTGTACAACGTCTTAGTTTCTCACACCACTTATGTTGTGTGTGGTTATTTTATACATGAGTGCTGGGGCCTACAGTTTAAAGTCGACTCCGAACGACAGATTTTTATTTATTTGAAACTTTTCATGGCAATTTTTATTTACTCTCACAGTTTTTGCCAGAAATCTACTGAGAGGAAGTCGCCGAAAAAATACTTTTTGTATTTTGTCTTTGATACTTGGCCTGGGGCTCGAACCCAGGCTTTTGCATCTAATATGCCAACACCCTACCTACTAGACTACGGCGACTTCATTGAAACGTAAGTTATTTTTTTTTTAATTGCTTTAATACCAAATTCTAGTGGCTATCTGTAGGCTGGTCTACCCTTCTTCTGCTGCCCTGGTGATTCAATTACCATCTTGGATATATCGTCCGGGAGTATTCTCTAAATACTCTGGTCCCAGCTCCAATTCCTTTCTGCAGTTGCACTACAATTTGATGTTACTTGTGCTCTCAAACAGAGATTGCCAATGGATATTATGTTCTTCATACTAATTCTTAGATTCACCCTCGTATTTAACGTGAATAATTTAATACCAAAGAAAATTTCTATGAAAGAATACCCTGTGCTTTATTAAAAATTTATTTGAATATTGAAATGAAAATAAAAACAAAAAACTGTGAAGAAAAAGTTGAATTGAGTTTCCTTTATAAAGAATTGTCACTGCAGGTGATGATATATGGTGTGGATATTATAAAATACGAGGAAAATCTCTTTCTGTAAACTATTAATAAGTTAAGGAAGGCAAATAGTAATCGGACCAGTGTTTGAATGCAACCCTAAAGATATTTAAATTGAACATCAAATAAAGGAATGATTTTCAATGCTTTAGTTAGGATTACAACCTAGTTTCTCCTACCACTTATGCTGTGTGTGTTAATTTTATACATGAGTGAAGGGAACTACAGTTAAAAGCCGAATCCGAAAGACCTTTTATCGAGAAAGTATTCATGCTAATTTTAAGTAGCTTGAGATTTCTTGGCAGAAGACTTTTGAGAGGAAGTCGCCGTCAAAGTATGTTTTCATATTTCGGTTTTGTTGAAGATGTCTGACCTGGCGTTTGAACTGTGGCCTCACTTCAAATAAGCCAACTGCATACTAGACTACGACGTTTATTGACAGTGCCTTAAGTATGACTGTTAAAATTAAATCATTTTCTTTTTCTACCCTTTTTTGTCATCCCCATAAGAAGCTATAAGGACTTATGCACATAGCTACCAATATGGCATAATATGAGAGAGAGAAATAAATC
Source organism: Sarcophaga variegata (assembly GCA_932273835.1). Taxonomy (NCBI): domain Eukaryota; kingdom Metazoa; phylum Arthropoda; class Insecta; order Diptera; family Sarcophagidae; genus Sarcophaga; species Sarcophaga variegata. Next base: position 109,846,969 of record OW026362.1, on the reverse strand, counting down.
AAAAACGTTTTTTTAATTATCCCCAGTAATTAGAAGTATTTGCACCATTTTTTATGGTGTCTGTGTATTCTGAAAATTGTACAGAATTTACTTTTGTCTCGTCCGACTTCCATATTGAGTTTCTTAATTAGTTGACCAGGTATCCACGTGCATAAATTGTCTGCCGTGTATTTTTTTATTTTGTTTTTCTTTGCCATAATGCTACTGCAAGAAGAAGAGGATGTTCACTTTTATAACATTTGCATTAATTTATGCATTAACAAATGCCTGTGGCAAAATAGTTTGACTTGCTGATATACATGATGCACAATGTGGCCAAGTTAAAGGGGACGCCGCAAGCAAGTGCCATGTATTAGTGGTCACCAAACAGTAACAGCGTAAGATGTGTTTCTGTCAAGTACTTCTTGAAGGCCTGAGTATTTGAAAATTGTTCACAATTTTTTATCTCAGGAAACCTGCGGCGTATGTATCAGAGATCAGAAATGAATCGTTTTTTCGCTACTCATAAGCACTCATGAAATTTTGTATATACGTGTGACAACAATATTGAAATTTAACTACTCTGCCCGATTCATTCGTACTCACTACAACGTTGATTTATAAGTACAGGTTGCAATGAGTATGCGTACAACGTTGACATCAAACTCATAACATTCGAAATATGTTTGATTCATAACTCTACTCATTTAGATTCATAACTTTAGAAAAATACTTTTTTTGTTTTTTTCTACCCCGAGGAGGGGTAAATGTACCTAACTGCACCATAGAGGAAGTCGTCACATCTTCCGTGAGTGGCGCCCTCACCCACTAAATCCCCCCCTCGTCTCTTGTGGGCTTGTATGTGCCCACTTCGGAACTACGGTGGTATTACTTCGGAGTTGAGTCCTTTTGGCCTCTCCATGTTCATATCCGCGTCCGGATTGCGTGTCGTAAGTTGAGGAGACATCTAAGCGTCTCCACTATTCCTTTCGTTTAAATCTTCGTTTCGGTTTCGCTTGGCGCGTGTGACAGTATCACTTACGCCGACTTGTTCCGCAGCCTCAAGATCCCTCTTTTTCAATCTCAGAATGCGCTCTACGTAATTCACCGCCGATGTCCAATTTCCACCACTCGCAATCATAACCCCGGCAATGTTAGCAGCTGTGATCGTTCCAACTATTGACGTTAGTGCTCTGCGTCATCAATTTCCTTCCCCTTCCTCGTAGAACAGTAAATGGAGGCGGTCTTGCCCATTCTGTGCAGATATTTCCTAAAACACCCGTGACCGATAGCATTTGTGGAACAATCCATTGCCTTATTTCCGGAATAAGTCTCGCTGTCCATCTTCCTCTATCTTCCTCGTTCCATCGTAGTTGCCATTTTGAAATGGTGTTTTCCCTAAAGCAACCGTTTATCTGATTTCCAGCCGATTTCGCCTTATAAACCTCCATCCGCTCCGCTGCCAGCAGATCCACAGGTATTATACCTGCTATCACCAGTACGGCTGGAGCGGACACTGCACGATATGCCGACGCGATACGCAATGCAGCCGTTCTCTGTACCGATACAACTGAGTTTGTCCGCAATTTAACACCTAGTGTTTGGGCCCAAATCTCGCTCCCATAAAGCATAATGTTGTTTCCAACCTCCATCAGTAGTCTCCGTCTCGCCGGTAGCCGGCCTCCAATATTTGTCATTAATTCGCTGAGCTGCCCAACGATCTTCTGGGCCTTGTTAGCCGAGTACTGAATCTGATACGAAAATGTTAGTCTGGGATCCAGCCTTAGAAAATACTTATAAATAACTCGAGTGACACGATTTAGTCATTTACAACAAAAGAAAAAGACACATAAGCAAAAAATTCGGAGCGGCAAGCAGAGCAAACACACAACCTTCTAGCAAGTATTTTAGTGTTCGTACGCCAATCACACTTATTTTGTGCTTCGTGTATATGTTGAGTTATGGAGAGTTGAAATCATTAGCAACATCATACGTGTTGTTAAGTATGAATATGATGAATACTTCAAATTTTGAATATCAGTAGAGGTTCCATGGTATTAAAATAAGTATGAATGCGTATAAATATCAGAAATTTTGAGTATGATTCGATTCTACTCATCTTTTTGAATACTCATTGCTGATCTCTGATAAGTATGTCCTGTTTAGAAAGAAAAACCCCTGTTTTTCAATGTCCACCAAAACATGTCTCCAGTCTGACAAATATACTCGCATACACAGTCGTATACAAATTGTGATTTGTGACTTAATGTATCGTTTTTGAATTTTTCCTTCTTTTTTCCATTCCAACCTCTTTCAAGTGGTTCTACTCTATTTCTTGTCCGTCTTTAAAATTTTTTTTTTTAATCCGAAAATTTTCTAGTTTCCATGGTCAATGGCATGATGGCGTATTATTAACGAATTGAATTGATTTTTAATAAAATTTTTTAACTTTTTTAAACACAATTTTCTTGTTTATCCAGTTCCAACCATCCATCCATCCATATGGCTGGATGCTGCTGTTTGTGGTTATATTGTCGTATGCCTATCTAGCCGTAGCAGAGAGTGTTGTTGTCATTGATGTTGGGATGTTGTGTCGTTCGTTGTTGGGTTGTGGACGATGGGCGATTTTTATAGAATGCGTATGTCGCGTATGTGTATGAGTATGAGTATGAGTACACATGTTGTCAGGCGTTGAACGACAGATTTTATGTGATTAAATTATGTTCGCGTTGTTGATCATAAATTATTGGATTTTTTTGTTGTTGTTTTCGTTTTCATTATTATGCGTAAACATTTATTTTTACAGTTAAATATAAAAAGAAAAACAGTTTAAATTAAATTAATATCATGATACTGGGATACAGATTATAGCAAGAATGCAAATCATATTCGTTCGAAAGAAAATTGATTGGCCGCGTATGCATTTTAACGTTGGGAACTGAAGCAAAACTTTTCTAAGTTATGAGTGTAAAAAGTGTGTTACGGGTATTAAATCATAAGACTTTTTAAATTGAAAATTTCTAATAAAATGTATGTAGAATTCTTTCTTTAAATTTACTCAGCAGGCTAACAGCTGTTAAAAGTTAAAAAAAGTTCGTTTCCTAAAAACATTTCACTTGCGAATATAACTAATTTAACAACTGAAGAACACGTAAGACCGCGTAAACTTGTCACAAAAGAGGTGATTCAGACCAGAGATCTGCAATGAATCGTTTTTTCGCTACAATAGTCATGAAATTTTGAATATATGTGAGTCAACAATATTGAAATTTTACTCACTGCAAAGACGATTTATAAATACAGGTTGCAATAAGTATGAGTACAACGTTGACATTAAACTCATATCAATCGAAATATGTTTGATTCATAAGCCTACTCATTTAGATTAGGAGCCTTAGAAAAATACTTATAAATGATTCAAGTGACTTGAATTAGGCATTTACAACAAAAGAAAATAGACACGTAAGCAAAAAAGACAGAACAGCAAGCAGAGCAAACATACAACCTTCTAGTGAGTATTTTAGTGTTCGTACGCGAATCATACTTATTTGTTGCTTCGTATATACATATGTTGAGTTATGGAGAGTCAAAATCAACAGCAACATCATACATGTTATTAAGTATGAATATAATGAGTACTTTAAGCTAGAGGTTCCATGATATTAAAATAAATATGAACGCGTATAAGTATCAGAAATTATAAGTATGATTCGATCCTACTCATACTTTTGAATACGCATTGCTGAACTCAGATTCAAATGTGGCCATCATCATTATGAAGTGATTATGGCTGTCATAATTGACTTGTTGCACTAGGAATTAAAAAGATTATAAAGAAATTTAAATGCAGTGGAGTCGTTACATATTTGGTTAGACCTTCAGTTCTTCCTATTTATCGGGCAAAAGCTTACATTATTTCGAACCCCTTTAGACAGAGTAGACCCCTGCCTCTATATTCCCTTCCGTATGCGCTTTCGCCGTAGTCTAGTAGATAGTGTGTTGGTTTACTAGACGTTAAGGGTACAGTAGAATCCCCAGCTCAAACATTAGAACGAAAATATGAAAAAATATTTCTTCGGCGGCTTCCTCTGGCAAAAACTCGGAGATCAAATGAAATTGTCATGTAGAATTTCTTAAAATTTGTATCGTTCGGAGTCGACTTTAAAGTGTAGGTCCCGCCACTCATGTATAAAATTAACACGCACAACATAAGTGGTAGGAGAAACTAGGTGTTAATCGTCACTGAAGAAGAAGCAGAAGTTTAGAATGTTTCCACCTCGTTTGACCAGCGAAGGGTTTTGCCTGTATATTCTCTTCGGTCGTGTATGTGTTTCCAAGTTCCTCTTCCTATTCCAAGAGAAAGATTCTGGCCGCTCCGGTACAGCGAAAACTAATCGGTCATTAAAGCCTTGTATGGTTTATATTGCATTTGGAATCTGACTCATACAACTATTTAACACCATCAATATTCTGTTTGAAGGCTAGAGTAACATTCTTTCTTTCATTTCAGCATCAAAGAAACTTTTTTTCACTTGATAATTACGTCAATAAACAAAATTGTTCCATATGGGCTTCGGAGAACTCAAAAGAGATTGTGAAAAAGCCATTGTGCCCGGGAAAAATTCGTCAACATTCACAACAACAACGCATATCACCACAAGGTTTTATTTAATTAATCATCTCTTAAGAGGCAACTAGTCTTAGCAAGCTCCAGTTGTGGTTCTAAAATATCCTCCACTTATTAAGATGTTTCAAACAAAAACCTTTAATTACAAACCATCAGGCTTAACAATTGCTTTCAAACAAACTTTAACTTTTAGAAACTATGTACACGTACCGTTTAACAAAACAATCCTCGTAAGCAACTTTTAATCTTGCGGTAGTTTTTTTTTCTGTGCATTCGAATCCTTTCAAGCATAAAACACAACGCCTTGTTTATAATACAACAACTTTATGTTCTTCTTTTAATAAAATTATGAAATAAAATTTAATTTTTTCTTTATTTTTGGTTTCCTCTGAAACGGTTTATACGCTCTATTAATTTTTATATTGTGTGGGTTTTTGTTGTTGTTGTTGTTGTTTTTTTAAATTCAATATTCAATATACTCGTGCCGATGAACAACACTTGCGATTAAACAAACACATCCTAACGGTATTGGAAAAGGATGAAAGAGGGAGTAGAAGTTCCTTTTTGATGCGCTACGCCGAAAGATAGTTAATGACTGTTTGTGGTTTAATGTGGTTTTTTATGGGATGTTGTAGCAAAGCAGATGATTGAAAAGATTTGAATTCAACTCCTCTATTGGTAAGTTTGTTGGTAAGTTTGTTAGCCATACAAGAGATCATCAATGAATCGCTTTTTTGCTACTCATAAGCACTCATGAAATTTTGAATATAAGTGGGTCAACAATATTGAAATTTAACTATGTACTCTGATTCGTTCATGCGCATTACAACGTTGATTTATTAGTATAGGTTGCAATGAGTATGCGTACAACGTTGACATCAAACTCATACCATTCGAAATATGTTTGATTCATAAGCCTACTCATTTAGATTCATAACTTTAGAAAAACACTTATAAATGATGCGAGTGACTCGAATCATTCATCACAATTTACAGTCTTAGTTGTTGTTACATTTACAATAAAAGAAAATAGACACATAAGCAATAAAGACAGAGCAAACACACAACCTCCTGGTAAGTATTTTAGTGTTCGTACGCCAATCACACTTATTTTGTGATTGGTGTATATGTTGAGTTATGGAGAGTCGAAATCAACAACATCATACGTGTTGTAAGGATATGACGAGTACTTCAAACTTTGAATATGAGCATAGGTTCCATCATATTAAAATAAGTATGAATCCGTATAAGTATCAGAAATTATGAGTATGATTCGATTCTATTCATCTTTTTGAATACTCATTGCTGATCGCTGGTACAAATACGCATTCGTCACGAATTTGATTTTTTATTAGTATATTAAAAATAATGAGAGTGATGTTTAAAAAAATTCCAATAAAATATTGCATACTGGATGAGAGCCAAGACAACGGACTGGTAAAATAGGTAGAATTCGTTGAGCGAAATAATCATGCTTGTAACTGAGCCGTCACCGCGATACCCAGGAGGAGGACGAGGAGGAACAACGGCATTGGATGGTATTTAACCTGCTTAAGCCGAAAAACTAGAAGTTTAAGTCCGTGCAAGGAATTGGTCCACACGATAGGGTACTAACTCCTGTAGCAACTGTTCGGTTAAATTGATACGACTTTCTGATTGCTTTGACTTATTATGAAATGAGCGTCAGCATAATGAGATTATATCGATGGAGTCGGATCAATATTGGCGTTGTTTTCTTTCATATTTTAAGTATTTTTCTAAAGTTACAAATTTAAATGACTAAGCTTATGAATCAAACATATTTCGAATGGTATGAGTGTGATGTCAACGTTGTACCCATACTCATTGCAACCTGTACTTATAAATCAACGTTGTTGTGAGTATGAATGTATCAGAGTACATAGTTAAATTTCAATATTGTTGACTCCCTTATATTCAAAATATCATGAGTGCTTATGAGTTGGGAAAAAACAATTCATTGGTGATCTCTGTTATCCATCAATATAGGGCATTAAAAAGTCATTAATGCCTTGCCTTTTTTCCTTTACGTTACCGTTTTAAAGGTGTTTTTTTTTCATTTTATTCTCCTCCAACCAAAGTTCCGTTATAGCGAAATTATGATTATGAGCTGTGTTTACACACTTTATTAACAAATTAACGCATTGTAATGCAATTTTCTGCTTCATTCCAAACCAAAAACAATACAAAAACAATAATTGATGGCATAAAAACCAGCAGAAGCAGAAGCAAAAAAAGGTAGTAAAGACTGACTATATCAGAGAGAGAGAGGGAGAGAAGGGCAAAAAATAAATTTCATTGAAAAAATTTTTTATAAAACAAAACAAAACACAGAATGTGAAATAAAATAAAATAAAATGAAATGAAAAATAAGAAATGAAAAGAAAAGCAAAGAAAAGGGAAAAATAATGGCAAAATGCTGTACAACCGGATGTATTTCTTTGGTAACATTTTGCTACCTTCTCAGCATATTCTCGTATACCATACACTACGTACAGTACTTACGTATGAGTATTTGTGCAACCCATTTATGGTTGTATTTATTGGTAATTTATTTTTGTTGTTGTTGTTGTTGTATTTGCAAATATTATTTGTTTAAGTTGATCCGATAATATACATGTTCATCCATATCTTTTACTACACACAACATACAGATATTACGGGCTATTGGTCATCCAAACATCAGCAGAAAGCTGAAAGGGGTCTGCTGTAGATTGCCTGCAAGAAGAACGAGTGGCCGGAGGGGCAGTAGAGGGGGTAATATTTTTGGTTGTAAGTATGCCAGCCCATAATAACAATAATGATTGGCTTCAATTGTTATGACCAACTCATTATAGCCGTTGTTTGCATTGTACAAAATCGAACTGAATGTGTAAATGGGCTGTGAGCGAACGGGCGAGCAAGCGGTGCCATAATAATCGATGCCAGGCGATGATGCGGTGCGGCGCATATTGTACAGAAAAAAAATTGCAGTTCAGCAATACGTTGCAATTGTTTGTAATTACATTTTAATTAAACTTTAACGGTAATCGAAACATGTGTTTGTTTAAATTATATCACAAGACTTTTTTATTTTCATTTCTTTTATTCGCTTATTTTCTTTTTTTCTTTCTTCATTTCATTTTGTTTCGTTTCGTTTCAATTTGCATTTTATTGTACGATTTTTTTCTGCTTTTCTGTTCATTCGTTATTTGTTTCTCTTGTATACGATTTTAATTAAACGTTCAATACGAGTATAATTATGGAATTAATGCAACGTGCATACCAATATTGATCATCCGTATATCCATGCATGTACAGAGTATTTACCATATCCATACGCAGAGTTTTCATTATTATTTTGCAAAGTTTTTTTCCTTCATTTAATTAATTTAATAAATTTAATGAAAGCGCCCATAAACGCTTATGCATATTCAATCGTTAAACAAATATTGCCTGTGCCCATAACAATTACGATTACGTTGATCATACCGTAACAAGCACGGCAAAAGTTGCCGCTCAAATCGAGCCATGACAGATTAATTCAGATGCAGTTGAGGAAGTGAAAAATGATGAATTGGAGAATATTCTCCTCCTTTTATTCTTTTTCTAATAATATTATAATAAATTATATTCAATTGCAATGAAAATGTGTTTGATTTTGCAATGAAAATGTATTTGATTTTGCAATTGGAAGGCGCCGTAACATAGACGCAAACCCGGGGTTTAAACTCTAACAAATAAAACGAAAACATAAAAAAAATATTTCTTCGGCGACTTCCTCTCAGCAGATTTCTGGCAAAAATTCTGAGAACAAATAAAATTGCCATGAAAAACTTTTCCAAATCTGTCGTTTCTAGTTGAGTTCAAAACGTAAGTCGCGCTACTCATGTAAAAATTTAACACACATAACATGAGTGATGTGAGAAGCGTGGTTGTAATCCCAACTAAAGGACTACAATGACCAATTAAAACATAAATGTAAGCTTCCTTTAGAAGTCGCCGTAGTCTAGTAGGTAGTGTGTTGGCTTATTAGACGCAAAGCCAGGGTTCGAGCCCCAGGCCAGACATCAAGACAAAATACAAAAAGTATTTCTTCGGCGACTGGCAAAAATTCTGAGAGTAAAAATAAAATTGCCATGAAAAAATTTCTCAAAAATCTGTCGTTCGAAGTCGACTTTAAATTAAAGGTCACACCACTCATGTAAAAATTTAACACACATAACATGAGTGGTGTGAGAAACTAGGACGTTGTACAATGGGTCAATTCGACCTCCGGGTACTGTACTTGTGTTAATTGACAAGTACACGTCCTTTAACCTAAGCTTCCTTTTTTCAATTTGAAAAAAAATGCTGCTGAATAAACCAATTGCTTCCCGAAGCATTTTCTGAATGTGGTCCATCGAATACAAACAAAAAATAATTTATGCCAGCCGTGAAAGTATTGAAAGCATGTAGGTTTTTGTCCAAGATCAAAAAGAACCACCTGAGCAGAAATTTCATGGCATTATCCATCAGCATTTCATGGCATTTAAGTCGAGAGGAGTTTAAAAACAACTGTTGAGTGTCCCAAGTTCTGTTTGTGTGCCATAAAGGAAGTCGTATTTAAACAGAATAACGACCGGTAATAAATACAGTAATCCTTCGATTTACGTCGCCTCGATTAACGTTATTTCGATCTACGTCGTCAAATTTTTTGTTCCCTTTAACTTCAATTTGCATCGTCATTCGATTTACGTCGCCTTTTTTGGAACCAACTGCGACGTAAATCGAGGGATTACTGTAACTTTATTAAGTTCCTTGTTAAAAACATACTACTTTGTAGTATGAGCAATATGAAATTCGATTTACGTCGTTTCGATTTGTCGCCTTTTTTTGGAACCAACTGCGACGTAAATCGAGGGATTACTGTAACCCGAAGAGTAAAGGTCAATAGTAATCCTGAATGAATATATCCATGTCGCCTAGGGCAATACCTAATTACTCTTATTTAGTAGCATAACATCAGGAGAGTCTTACCACGAACCAAACGAACACAAAGTTCCTGATTCGTTTAAGATTAACAATATGCCGTCACTATTTGAAAAATTGTTTAAAAGATGATTCGGAAATATAAGTTGCGAACTTATACTTCACCCGCCTTATTGTCCATAACCTGTCTCCTCCGGATACCACTTTCGTATTTGAAATTTGGATGCTGCTTCTTCTTAGAAAGAAGACCAGACTTGTCTTCACCTACTGTGTCCAATTACTTGGTCTTGGTGGTGACGTCAGCTCAACCACAGTGGCCGTGCTTACAGGTCATTGCGTTATGGGTAGACACGCGGAGAGAATGAGGCTCCAATTTAACGACTTCTGCCGTGGATGCAGATCCACTGAGGCAGAGGAGACTGTTATCCACTTTCTTTGTCAGTGCCCGTCTCTTGATAGGTGTAGATATGGGTTATTTGGCTCTCCATTTCTTGTCAGCTTGATGGAGCTATCATCTATTGATATCAAGAATATAGCTTCGTTCATCAAACTTTCTGGCTGGTTTTCCAGTATCGGGTAGTCGTGCTTTTGATGTGCTGCCCTTGCGCTGACCAACTTCTTCCTCTTCCCTGATTTTGGTGGAACTTGGTCAGTACAGGGACTGCGTTCACCCGTGGCATCATAACGGGCCGCTATGCGTGCTCAAGTGAGCTTTGTGAAATCAAAGCTACCACTCTGACCTAACCTAACCTACTGTGTTCATGTGGAGGGTCGCCTTTATCCATCTACATATGTCTGGATTATTAATAAGCCCAGAGCACTTGAAAACCTGTTTATTAAAAGACCAAAATAGGTGATACTCTATTGCGATAGCATATAATGGCCTTGTAGAAGTTAATAAAATTTGGAATAATGCCGAATCACCACCTGAGAAGCTATTGATATGGTTGGCATCTTCCCTTGGCTAGAGGCATGGCGACTAGAAAAAGTATGTTGTGAACTAAGTTGTACAGGTTAGAGGAATCAGCGCATAAGTTTCATTGTTAAACTTTTTAAGGACGTGTATAAAGAACACCGTTCCAGGAAAGAGATATGCAAAGTTTTGTCAAAAGTAATTGTCACTGAATCATTAGTACAGCGAACTCTGCGTAAATCATACGAATCAATCAATCGGCATGTCATTAGACTTTGTGCAAGGCTTTGTTTACCCATACATACATATACAGTCACACAGATAATTATACGTACCCCCCTTAAAAATCATTTTTTTTTTTTAAGTAATGAACTTCTAATCTAAAACTTCTTTACGTTAGCGTCTGTACATTAGCGTCCCAAAATTTATGAATTTGTGACTGCAGTTTGCTTAAAACCAATATGGTACCACAGAAAATTACGACGTATATTTCATATAAAATTTCTCAAGGGTTGCACGGTATATAAAAGGTATTGTGGATAAAAATCCTAGGACTACAGCCGTAGAAATACGAAATACCGCGGAAAGTGATCACAATGTTATTGTGCATTCCGAAAGAGTTCGAAGTGTTTTAAGAAAGAACGATTTCCGCAGCCGAGTGCCGAGAAAAAAGTCACGATTGGAATTCGCCCAATAATATATGGACAAATCAACTGATTTTTGGGCGACTGTAATATTTAGTGATGAGAACAAATATAATTTGTTCGGCTGTGACGGAAAACACAAAAATTTAGGGCAAAAATCAGTTGACTTGTCCATATATTATCATTAAAAAAAAAGATTTTTAGGGGGTACGTATAAATAATTATATGTGTGACTGTATGTATATGTAATTGGTAAGGATTACGCCCTAACGTCTTACACCATTTATGTTGTGTGTGTTAATTTTTATTTTTTTTTTTTTTATGTAGTCGTCGTAGTCTAGTAGGTAGTGTGTTAGCTTATTAGACGTAAAGCTGGGGTTCGAGCCCTAGGCCAGACATCAAAACAAAATACAAAAAATCTTTCTTTACGTGACTTCCTCTCAGCAGGTTACTGGCAAAACTCTGAGAAAAACATAAAAATTGCCATGAAAAGTTTCCCAAAAAATCTGTCGTTCGGTGTCGACTTTAAACTGTTGGTCCCGCCACTCATGTATAAAATTAACACACACAAATAAGTTGTATAAGAAACTAGGTCGTAATCCTGACTAAAGGTTTGTAATAACCAATTATAGGGAAAGACTAAAGCAACAGCAAATTCCAATGAGCACCTGAGTTTGGCTCCTCTCTGAAGAGGGCAAATAACTGGCCTCATACAAATTTTATTCTTGCACAAAGGAAAGATGAGATAATGAATGTGGAAGCAAGTATGTAGATCTGATCCGATTTGGATATGTATGTATATGGAAACAAAATTTAAGCCCCGTTTTGTAAACCTCATGGCAGCCTAGGCTGAATACTGACATCTGGGTACGTACTTTCGGAGACTGGTAGCAATTCCCAGCGGCTTAAGGAGAAACTGTAATGACGAGGAAGAAAAAAACGATCGCAGAACATCTTCTCTGTCACTGACCCATCACAATGCGACCCCAGAATTTATTGACAGACCATGTATATCCAAAGGAGATGGCACCCACACATTCATTAAACTATCGGGAGAGATCGTTTTGATGTCTCACCTGGGGTTTGAACCGCGGCCCTACGGTCTAATAAGCCAACACACTCTCTGCTAAACTACGGCTACTGGGAACGTTACAGTTGACCTTATTATGTCAATGTACAGTACACTAAAAAAAGAAATTCCTGTCTTGTATGATGGCTTTGATTAAATTTTACGAAAACCTTTATCGTAAGCATTGTTTATCAAATATTTTAATCAAATCAAATCAAATCTGTAAAATTGCTTGATGGCAAGACAAAAAGAGCCACAAATTAATTTCAATTCACTTGAATTCAATACAATTGTAAAAAAGGAATTCAATTCAATTAAAAAGTTTAAGAGTTTATGATTTAACAACTGCGATAATAATAATGAAGTGAATGCGGATCTGTGTGATTTGATCAAAATGGCTTATCGAAAGGAATTTAAAGAAAGAAAAAAAATACGAAAATAATAAAACAATTTTGTGTATAAAATTAAATTAAATTGCATTTATTAACGGTACTTATTAAACCATAAACGTTACAATACAAACCAACCAAAGACATAAAAAAAAACCTGAACTGAACTGAAATTAAAAATGAATCTTAGAAGGAAAGAATGAAATGAGAAAACCGTACGGTATGGTACATTGATAAACTGAAGGCAGACCAAATATGATGTGTATTTTAAAATCTTTAAATACTTAACAACAATGTATAGAGATTAATAACCACAATATTTTTATTTATTGAGTCAATATAAATTGAAAAAAAAGAAACCAAGACCAACAGTACAGCTTAACAATTACTTCAGGGAACATGGAGAGAACAAATACAATAACAACAACAGCAGAGACTATCTATCATAAGAAACAATTTAATTTTATTTTCCAGAGTTAATTAACACATCCAAGTAAGGTGGTATTCGGAAAAAAATTACTGGACTTACCAGCAAGTAAATGGCATGGTACTCACTCACCAGCAAACAGTTTTACTCCTGTTGAGCAGAGTTATGAAAGAATTGAATCGTTATTTAGCAAATATTGAAAGATTTTATTGTATCAATATTTTGAATACATATGTACATACATTATTGCCCACTACAACCCTTGAGACTGGATTACGACCTAGCTGCTCACACCACTCATGTTGTGTGTATCAATTTTTCATCTATGAGTGGTTGGACTTACAGTTTAATGTCAACTATAAACAACAGATTTTAGAGAAACTTTTCTTGACAGAGTTTTTGCCAGAAAACTGTTGGGAGGAAGTTGCCGAAAGAAATATTCTTTCATTTTTCGTTTTGTGGCCTCACGTCTAATAAGCCAACACACTTCCTACTACAGTACAGTGACTACCTACATAGACAGTATTTTAATATTATTTTTCTTCAATATTTCCAATCAATAACCCACAGTTAGGGGCAGGTTAGGTTGTGTTAAATTTACGTTAAATTGGCATCACCCCAAGAGCATAGCTTCTGTCATACAACTATAAATCCTGGCTGCGATCTCTCCCAATAGTTTAATGAATGTGTGGGTGCCATCTCCTTTGAATAGTCATGGTCTGCCAATAAATTCTGGAGTCGCATTATTAAGGGACAGTGGAAGAGAGCATGTTCTGCGATCGTTTTTACTTTCTCGCCATTATGGTTTCTGCATAATCCGCTGTGAATTGTTCCTAGCCACCGAGTGTACGTAAACAACTGCCAGCGTTCCCTTTCAGCTTCCATAAGGTTTATAAAATAGATTTGTTTGTTTCCATATATATATCCAAATCGGATCAGATCTACTTGCTTTCACATTCATTATCTCATCTTTCCTTTATGCATGAATGAAATTTGTATGAGGCCAGTTGTTTGTCCTCTTCAGAGAGAAGCCAATCTCTGGGGCTCATTGGAATTTTCTGTTGCATTAGTCTTTCCATATAATTGGTCATTAAAATCCTTCATTCAGGATTACGACCTAGTTTCTTATACAACATATATTGTGTGTGTTAATTTTATACATGAGTGGCAGGACCTACAGTTTAAAGTCGACACCGAACGACAGGTTTTTTGAGAAACATTTCATGTCAATTTTATTTACTCTCAGAGTTTTTGCGAAGAAATACTTTTTCATTTTATTTTGATGTCTGGCCTGGTGCTCGAACCCTGTCTTTTCGTCTAATAAGCGAACGCACTACCTACTAGACCACGGCGACTTCACGGCATTCTTGTATACTTGTATGCTTTTATACAGTGAGCGTTAGAAAAACTGTGCATAAAAAAATAATGCATTAATAAATTACCGTTATTTTCATTTTAAAATTGTTTCATTGCCAGTATTTAAAACTAAAACAAAAAAAATTACAGAAAATTTCGAAATTTTTTCAAGTTCTTTCGGGCACTCTCCTTAAGTGGTAAAAGTTGAGTTTATTGATTGTTAAAATTTTATGCTTACTGTACAGTTTCGTTTGACACTCACTGTATGTGTTATAGGCAATACGGAATCAAGTTAAAATCGTGCTTCTTCTCTAAGCAGTAGCTACCAGAGATCAGAGATGAAAACCTGAGTATTTGAAAATTGTTCACTATTTTTTATCTATGAAACCTGCGGCATATGTATCAGAGATCAGCAATGAATCGTTTTTTCGCTACTCATAAGCACTCATGAAATTTTGAAATTTAGTGAGTCAACAATATTGAAATTTAACTACTCGGATTCATTCATACTCACTACAACCTTAATTTATGAGTACAGGTTGCAATAAGTATGCATACAACGTTAACATCAAACGCATACCATTCGAAATATGTTTGATTCATAAGCCAACTCATTTAGAATCATAACATTGGAAAAATACTTACAATACTTATAAATGATTCGCGTGACTCGAATTTGAGGCGTACGTACGCGATTCATACTTATTTTGTGCTGCGTGTATATGTTGAGTTATGGAGAGCCGAAGTCAACAAGATCATACGTGTTGTTAAGTATGAATGTGATGAGTACTTCGAACTTTAAATATGAGTATAGTTTCCATTATATTAAAATAAGCATGAATGTGCTTAAGTATCAGAAATTATGAGTATGATTCGATTCTACTTATCTTTTTGAATACTCATTGCTGATCTCAGGTAGCTACCAGAATACTTACTAGAAGGTTGTGTGTTGGCTCTGCTTGCTGCTCTGTTTTTTTTTTTTTTGTAAATGCAACAACAACTAAGACTGTACATTTTAATGAATGAATCGAGTCCTTCGAATCATTTATACGTACATAGTATTTTTCTAAAGTTATGAATCTAAATGAGTAGGCTTATGAATCAAACATATTTCGAATGGTATGAGTTTGATGTCAACGTTGTATGCACACCTATTGCAACCTGTGCTTATAAATCAACGTTGTAGTCAGTATGACTGAATCAGAGTACATAGTTAAGATCCAATATTGTTGACTCACTTATATTCAAAATTTCACGAGTACTTATTGGTAGCGAAAAAACGATTCATTGCTGATTTCTGGTAGTTGCTATCTAATATAGTGGACCTTATGAATACATTCCTTGTTTGAATTTAGCAACAATGTATGTTGTATGTATGTATGTGCCAAATAATAATACAAATACGATATTAAGTGTGGCAAACTAATAAAAACGTATTTATTGAATAGAATTCTGTTTCAGTTTTTATTATGCTCATTAAATTGTACACATTATCTATGGTAAGGTATCGGAACATAGCAACAAAATCAAAGACAAAAAAAAATTAAAAATCAAAAACATAAGCTTCGATTTGTATTACAATTAAAGTACGAGTATATTTTATAATGAATTTTAGATTATTTCATTTTATTTCGAATTTTTTTTGTTTTTTTTTTGTACTTGGAAACATTTTTTATTATTTAGTCGATTTGATATTTTTATGATAAACTAAGACACTAACTGTAGCTGAGACTAACAACTTAATTAGATTTTTAACAGAAAACCAATACTAGCACTAGAGTATATCACCTACAACAACACCAGTACCAGCAGCCTGAACAAATCGAATCAAAAACTGAATCTGAACTTTAGCTAGAGATATTGAGATCAATCTGCCGTGTATTGTTTTTAAATATCAAACAAACAATTTTTTTTATTGTTTTAATTGATGGGTTTTTGAATTTAAACTTTAAATTTGGTTTTTATTTCTTCTTTTTTCAATTATTTTTTTCTGGTCTTTTCCGGCATGCTTTAGAGCATCGTCTATACGAGTTAAAGCCATCGATCCAGCAATGAGCAAAGGCATGAAAATTTTAATTTAATGCTTTACTAAGACTTTATTTAAGGTCTGATCGAAGTTAAACTTTAACAAAAAAAAATTAAAATTTGGGGCGTAGAAATAATTAAGCTTTTGAACTACAAACACATGCAGCACACCATACCATACCATACCATGCCATGCCATACCGTACAAGCAAGCGATTACTAAAATAAAAGGGGATTGTGTGATAAGTTTAAGGTCTTGAGTTAAAAGATATGAACACTTATATAAACTTTTGATTTTTATCGCAGTTAAGAAAATGATTACAAAGTATTTGGGTGGCTGTTTCTGGTTTTTTTTTTTGTAATAAAATGTCTCTCTCCCTCTCCTACAGTGGTGGCCTTATAATTAGAAACGACTTAGCAACATGTATGTTTGTTAATTTGCTTTACAGTTTTCACTGTGTACCTGGGATCAGAGGCTTTGGAGGACGTCTTACACAGGTTTTTCCATCAGATTGGGACAAATTAAACTTAGATTCGTCACTCCAGAGAACTCTGTTCCAGAAACATAGTTCCTAATTATAAGGCCACCACTGTATATTGACTTTTAACAACAAATTAAACAGAAAATTTATCGTTTAATTATTTAAATGCAACAAGTTTGTATCAAAAGTGACCGAACCAATGGTGTGGTGGAAGCGTGACAGGCGTGAATTACAAAATAAAATTAATGACAATTTTACATGAAACGGCATATAAATAAATAAATAAATAAATTGATAACAACAACAATAACAAGAACAATTATTACAATTATTTGTCGCATAAAACATATTTTCAATTTCAATTTCAATTTCGATTGCAATTCCTTTGTTTTAAGCTTTGCAAGTGGCTTTTTGGAACGTGTAATTCGTTTTATGACACACGATTAGTCCACCTTACCACCGGGGCAACAAAGTTGTATTCAAATTTTTTTAAGAATGGTACTTAACACGTTAATGCCGGCGCGTATCACCGGTGGCCTGTACTTTAGGGACTGCCTTATCGGGCGGCTTGTACCATCGATGGTTCGCAATTGATCATGCTATTAGACGATACGTAATACCAAATATTTGGATCCTTAACACCACGGCTGCCGAAAAGAAATACCTGAGAGTCACGTCACGATAGACACATACACATACATAATTGATCATTACAACCCATCAGTCAGGATTACGACCTAGTTTCTCACACCACTTGGGTTGTGTGTGTTAATTTTATACATGAGTGACGGGACCTACAGTTTAAAGTTGACTCCGAACGACAGATTTTTGAGAGACGTTTTTCATGGCAATTTTTATTTACTCTCAGAGTTTTTGCCAGAAATCCGCTTTTTTGTATTTTGTTTTGATGTCTGGCCTTTGGTTTCCATTGGATATTTGTTTTTACGTGGTGGGTTCCAAGCCCTATGCACAACCCAAATTTAACGTCCAGGGGATTGGACTTCGCTGCACGCATTAGTTAACATCTAGCGGGTGCTAGAATGCCATCCAGGAGGGGCCACGAAGAGGCTGCGTGTCAACTTGAAAGCAGCAAGACAAGGATCGTCCTGGAGGTTGCCGCGTTGACCACAATCATAAAGTTTACCTTGTTTGCATGCATCCATCCTGGCCTGCTATTGAACGGATGGGTCTGGCAGTAAATGAGGGCAAAACAAAGTAAAGCGTGGTTTTTATAGAGCTATAGAACTTTAAGTTGGCATTACTTTTCAAGATGGCGACCGATTTAACAGCTGTCAAGTGATTTATTCTCAGTTTGGTTTGACAATTCATCTTGAATAGTCTCACGCCTGAACAACGCTTGCAAATAGTGCAATTTTATTTCGAAAATAATGGTTCTGTGCGGAAAACGTATAGCGCACTACGTCCATTTAATCGTCGACAAAATCGTCCATCAGAGCAGTTAATTCGATTAACCATGGAACGTTTTCGCACCACGTTTACTCTTATTGATAACTCGCATCCCCAGAGGCGCTGTACGGTGGGTACAGAAGAAGCTATTGCTGCTGTAGAGCGTAACATTGAGGAAGACCCGAATGACATCCGCCATCGAGCACAGGAATTTGATCTGTGTCCATCCACTTTATGGAAGATTTTGCGGAAGGATCTTGGTTTGCGTGGTTTTGCGTTACAAAATCCAACTCGTGCAAGAATTGAAGCCAAACGATCATCAAGTAAGGCGTAGATTC
The DNA here is from genome assembly GCA_932273835.1 of Sarcophaga variegata. Classification (NCBI taxonomy): domain Eukaryota; kingdom Metazoa; phylum Arthropoda; class Insecta; order Diptera; family Sarcophagidae; genus Sarcophaga; species Sarcophaga variegata. Next base: position 109,828,345 of record OW026362.1, on the reverse strand, counting down.
GTCGAATGGGCCCAAAACGAGATTACCGTTGTTCCCGATTTTCATAAGCGAATTTTGTTTAGCGATGAAGCGCACTTCTGGTTCAATGGCTGCGTCAACAAACAAAACTGCCGCATTTGGAGTGAAGGTAATCCTCAAGTGTATGTGAAAACACCGTTACATCCAGAAAAACTGACTGTTTGGTGCGCTTTATGGGCTGGTGGAATCATTTGTCCGTACTTTTTCAAAAACGATGGTGGCCAGAACGTTACAGTCAATGGTGATCGGTATAGAGCCATGATTACTAACTTTTTCATTCCTGAATTGAATAACCATGATGTCCAGGAGATGTGGTTTCAACAAGACGGCGCAACATGTCACACAGCTCGTGCCACAATAGATTTATTGAAAGACACGTTTGGTGACCGCCTAATTTCACGTTTTGGACCTGTGAATTGGCCTCCAAAATCTTGTGATTTAACACCGCTAGACTACTTTCTGTGGGGCTATGTAAAGTCATTGGTCTATGCGGTAAAGCCACAAACGCTTGACCATTTGGAAGACAACATTCGCCGTATTATTGCCGATATGCGGCCACAAATGTTGGCCAGTATGCCAGAAATCATATTTAAAATGTAATGCCACAAGATTATCTTTCGGATAAATAAAATTCATGTCAATCGAATAATCCATCGTTGTTTTATTGCAACTTAAAGTTCTATACCCCTATAAAAAACACCCTTTCTATGTTATCGACAAGTAGAGATGCGTGGCGTATTGATTCTCAGATTGCGGCCGATAACTATACTTTTAACACGGTCAAGGAATTCATCTATCTTGGCTCCGCCGTTACCACCAGAAATGATGTCAGTCTGGAGATCAAGCGCAGGATCACTCTTGTCAACAGCTGCTACTATGGTCTCAATAGGCACATGAGTAGCAGAGACCTCTCTCGTGCGACAAAACTAACACTTTACAAGACACTCATCCTACCCGTGCTTCTTTATGGTGCAGAGGCATGGACCCTATTAAGTACAGATGCAGCAGTCTTGAGAGTATTCGAGAGAAAAATCCTACGTAAGATCTTTGGTCCAGTGAGTCCAACAGTGAGCTGTATGAGCTTCTCAACGCCATAAACGTTGTACAGCGTATTAATATCCAGCGGCTGCGCTGGCTCGGCCATGTCGTTCGAATGGAGGAGGATGCTCCGGCGAGACGGGTATTTGATGCAGGAATCTGCTGAAGTCGACGAAGAGGACGACTTTCTTTGCATTGGAAGAACCAAATCGAGGAAGCCCTGTCATCGATTGGTGTGACCAACTGGCGTAGGCCTGCAAGAAGCAGAGGCGGCTGGAAGGATGTGTTAAGGCAGGTCGAAATCTGTTAAACGGTAACAGGTAAGTAAGTTTGATGACTGGCCTTGGACTCGAACCCAGACGTCTAATAAGCCAACACGCTACCTACTAGCCTACGGCGACTTCAGAGTCATGTCACGATAAAGCGAAAAGTATTAAGCGCAGCCAGCCGTAGGCGACAAGCATGAATTAAAGCGCCGGCATGAAAGTGTTAAGCATTCAGCATTCAGCATTCACATTGAAATCGGTTTTGTATAGCAAAACTCAAATTCAAATTGTTTTCAATTTTCTTATTTAATAATGCATTTGGATTTTTATTAATGTCTTGTAGTTCTTTCTTCTTTTTTGTTGTAAAATATAATTAATATCTCGTAAGTAGAAATAATTAATTTGTTTTCAACTCTCTATTAAAAAAAAAAGAACACAAATAAAAGCAACAAATTTTTGTTCATTAAAATGTATTTCGTATTCTATTTAAGGAAATCTATACTTTGACAAAAAACAGCCATTAAATGTTTCACTTTAAAAGTCGGACTGTCTGTCTGTCTGTCTGTCCCCTTTTTTCTTGTATTTCTTGTCTCTTTTTCGTATGGCTTTGAATACAGATTTTTTTCTTTTTTTTTTGTTTGTAAGAAACAAAGTACGCGACTTGTGTTGTTTCCAAGTAATTGGTATTCATTTCCTTAATGCCGTGTCAAATTGTAACAAGAAATGTTTTGTATGAAAAGGTAACAGCAATAACAACAATAACAACAATAAAAGAGTATAACGGTCATAGAGGTCTGATTTGTAATCTTTTTAAATATTTTCTAGTAGTAGTACTATGTAGTACCATATTTATTTAGTATTTCTCTTGCAAAGCTCTGTTTGCTCTGTGAATATATCCACACACACACATTGGATTTCTTAAACACAAGGTTTTTCTCTTATATTTCGTATGCATCTGATGGACATGCAACGATCAGAAGATCAAAAACTGAATGAAATAAATAACCAAAAAAAAAAAACTTATACAATGTCTACTATTCAACATGACTCCATACCAAGAAATAAAAGACATTATTAACCCTAATGGGAGGGCAGAGGATCTGAAATGAGCTCTTGAACTTTAGAGCTCATCTTTAAAAAAATCAAAACTATGCAACGCATGAAGTTGTTTTCAATAATCATACATCGGCATAAAATTTACGGTGTATAGCCAGCAGAGATCAGCAATGAATTGTTTTTTCGCTACTCATGAAAATTTGAATATAAGTCAGTCAACAATATTGAAATTGCTGTACTGTGTACTGTGATTCATTCATACTCATTACAACGTTGATTTATAAGTACAGGTTGCAAATGAGTATGCGTACCAGAGATCAGCAATGAATCTTTTTTAGCTACTCATAAGTACTCATGAAATTTTGAATATAAGTGAGTCAATAATATTGAAATTTAACTATGTACTCAGTTTCATTCATTCTCACTGTAACGTTGATTTATAAGTACAGGTTGCAATGAGTATGTGTACCAGAGATCAGCATTGAATCGTTTTTTCGCTACTCATAAGTACTCATGAAATTTTGAATACAAGTGAGTCAATAATATTGAAATTTAACTATGTACTCTGATTCATTCATTCTCACTGTAACGTTAATTTATAAGTACAGAATGCAATGAGTATGCGTACAATGTTGACATCAAGCTCATACCATTCGAAATATTTTCGATTCATAAGCCGACTCATTTAGATTCATAACTTTAGAAAAATACTTATAAATGATTTGAGTGACTCGAATCAAACATCATGTTCCATTTACAACAAAAGAAAACAGACACATAAGCAAAAAAGACAGAGCAGCAAGCAGAGCAAACACTCAACCTTCCAGTCAGTATTTTAGTGTTCGCACGCGACACATACTTATTTTGTGCTTCGTGATTAGGTTGAGTTATGGAGAGTCGAAATCAACAGTAACATTATACGTGTTGTTAGGTATGAATATGATAAGTACTTCAAACTTTGAAGAGGAGTAGAGGAAATTATGAATATGATTCGATTCTACTCATTTTTTTGAATACTCATTGATGATCTCTGGTACCCAGGCTGAAAGAAAAGAGACGAGTTAAACAAAGACTACCCCTGCAATATGTTTGAGTATATTCGCCTAAACTCTGCGGCTTAAAACACTCTAGTAATTATAGGTGAGTTCAAAGTCAAAAATAGTTTGGAGGAAAACAACATTCCCTTGTTTACTTTCTTAATCAATAGAAATTAACAACTCATTTAGCGGATTTTGGCCCGATTTGCCCCGCATCCAGGTGGTTTTACTTCTTCGGAGCCTTCATCAGTTGGTCACACCTAGCTTCCTCGATTTGGTCCGACGACCTGACCGAGCCAGCGTAGGCCTCTCTACTTCTTCTGAGCCTTCGCCAGTTGATCACACCAATTTATGACAGGCGTCCCTGATTTTGTCCTTCTAACGCAGACAAGGTCTTCCTTTACGCCGACTTTCGCTAATCCTCACTTCAAATATTCGTCTAGCGCCATTCTATTGATATGGCCGAGCCATCGCAGCTACTGGATGTTAATTCGCTGTATAACTTCCATATTGTTGAGGATCTGATACAGCTCACTGTTGGACAGTATGTGGAAATTATCGTCAACTCGCACTGGACCGAAGATCTTAAGTAGGACTTTTCCCTCGAATACTTTCAAAGCTGCTGCATCAGTACTTAATAGCGTCCATATTTCGGTGAAGAAGCACAGGGTGAATGAGCGACTTGTAGAGTATCAGATTTGTGATGTGAAAGAGGTCTCTGCTGTTCAATTGCCTACTGGGATTATAGTTACAACTATCCGTACATCTGGCCGTAATCTGATATCCGATTTGTTACACCTTATGCCCTTTTTGTCAACAACATATAGTTCGGTTTACCCTCATTTACTGTCAAATCCCATTCAATAGCGCTAAAGGCGGTAGTTTCATCTCCCTTAGTACGCCCCATGATGTCAATGACTTCAACGTACGCAAAGATTCTTTTATGGAAAATAGTGCCTTGGCGATGTATTACCATCTTCCGCAAAATACTCTTCATGACCATGTTGGAGAGTTATAAGGTGTCGCCTTGTCTGAACCCCCTAAACGGCAAGAGGTTCAGAGAAGTTTATTAGTACCTTGACATAGTAGCTGTAGCAGTTACTCATCGTCATCCTGTATAGACTTATTAGCTCCACAGGAATACCAAGCTAAGACATTGCAGCAAAAACACGATTCCTTATAGGGCTGTCGAAGGCTGCCTTATAACTGACATAAAGGTAATGTGTGTCGACATATTTGTCATGGGCCTTCTCCAGGATTTGGCGTAATGTGAACATTTGGTCGATTTCCAGGACTTACCACGGCTGAAATTGCAGTTGAAGTTGGACCAATCACTATTAGTTTGGAGAAGACATAAACATTCACTGCATATCGGTAAATAATAGCATCAGACTGTGTTAGCCGGCCCTACAAACAAATAGGCAAGGAAACCACACTTCAACTTATTTTCCATGATTGTATTTAATTTGTAGCTAAAGCTCGTAGCAGAACGTACCGTACCTACTAGCAGATTTGGTCTGACCTGACACCGTGCTTGCTCCAAGGAATGTCCGTTACAAAGAAAATGTGTTCTGAAGTTTGGCTTGAATGTAAATGAAACCAAAACCAAATTCTTGTAAGCCACGTCTGGATGCAAATTGTGATCCGTTCCAGCAAGAGGTCAACAACACATTGAAACTAAAGTTCTGGAGTTTAGCATGAATGCCGGCCGTATCTGTAATAATACCAGGGCATAGTTTTTGCGCTCCTAGTTTCTGTATATAGAGAAGGAGAGGAAATGTTTGTGATTAACTTTACTTTGTGATATTCTTTGGCATAAATGTGACGGGGTTTTTTGGGTTAATTGTGATATAAAAACTGTGTTGAGAATAAAGAAATCTCTGTGTGTGAATAATATTTTGTATTTGATACACGCTGTCTGCCCAGCTAACCAAATAAGTACAAAATATGTTATGGCCATGGTCTGAAATGGTTGCTAATGTCTTATGGACCTTTTGAACTTTGGATTGCAAATATTGCTGGTTGTGGTACATAGTGGTGGTGGTGGTGGTGATAATATTTTCAAGTAAATTTGTTTTTCGAAATTCATTGTGTGATAAGGAACCGAGTACCAGAGCAACAGGAAAGTACTTAGTATTGTTTAGAGAAATATACGTTCTTTGATTTCGTTTTTAATAAAATTAACAAGTTTCTTGCCTTTTGAATTATCTAAAATATGTTGTAAATTAAATGAATTTTGAATAGCAATCCAAGGAATTTTTATGGATTTCTTCTGTTCAACTGAGGAACTATTTTTTGAAATATTTTTTCAAAACTTTATTGTGCCATTTGTATTCGTATCTTTTTATTTTCATTTTTTCTTCTTTTGTTTATCAGTAAAACTGAAATCCATGGCAAATCATTGAATGCATTGACTTAATATCTGCCAGTGCTAGTCTGGCTAGGTAAAGCCTGCAATTTATTTGCATTCGTAAGAATTTCTTTTCTTTTATGGATTTCACATAAATTATCATAAAGAAACTCATATTTGTCTCAGTTGCGATGGTTTTTAAGTCATAACATGATATAGTTCAGCTTCTTTTACGGCTGTCTCTCTCTCTCTATCAAGTGACAATAAAGTTGACAAATTTAGTGTTTAAACGTGAGGTTTTTTTTTTGGTTTTTTTTTTTTTTTTTTTTTTTTTGTAAGAAATAAGAAGATCAGCAAAGTTTCAATGATGAGGGCAATAGCTTTGCATTACAAAAGAAATCGTATTAAAATCGAATCGCTTTCATAAACAATAATAAAATTGAGAAAATATTTGTATTAGAATAGATGGCATAAATGATACAGTGTGCATTAAAAGAAACTGTACACTAAGGGCAAAATTCTAAAGATCACTTAAGCATGAGATAAAGTGTTGTGCTACCTCATGATAATTCCAAAATATACATACTTTTGTTAGCCCTCCAGAAACTGAGAGAGTTTGGCTGGTACATTCACCATAACGTCCTCTTCCAGAACGATCTTAATAATGTAATTTAAAATCCATACAGGCCTGCAGAGTGCAATTGGATCTGTTTTTCACTCCGTTATGGCAGAAGTTGTACGCTGATGACAATGGGGATATACAGTGAGCGTCAAAAGAAACTATACTGTATAAATAAAATTCTAACAATCACCAAACTCTACTTTTCCGACTTAAGGAGTGTTCCCGCAAAAAATTTCACAATATTTCCAAATTTTTTTGTAATTTTTTTTTGTTTTGTTTCAATTTTAAAAAACTGGCATTGAAACAATTTTAAAATAAAAATAACGGTAATTTATTAATGCATATTTCTATTTAATGTACAGTTTCTTTTAACATGCACTGTATGTGTATTCTGCATTGATAATGGATATGAAATGATATTTATAAACAGACATATGATATGCCAACGATACATCACAATAAATAAATAGTTTTGGCCTACAAATGCTCATGGTTAAGCTTACTCACATGGCCTTAAAATAATCACTAAAAAAATAAATAAATGATAAAATTTATGTTTGTCAGCAGAATGATCATCACAAAAACAATAGAATTGGCTTGTTTCATCGGTTCATCATCAATGGCATGTGATGTTGTATTCGGGCTGCTAAGTACAGTCAGAGATCAGCAATGAGTATTCAAAAAGATGAGCAGAATCGAATCATACTTATAACTTTTGATACTTTTAGGCGTTCATACTTATTTTAATATCATGAAGTACTCATCATATTCATACTTAACACGTATGATGTTGCTGTTGATTTCGACTTGATTGATAGTTTGATTTCCATAACTCAACATATACACGAAGCACAAAATAAGTATGAATCGCGTACGAACACTAAAATACTTACTAGAAGGTTGTGTGATTACTACTCTGTCTTTTTTCTTTTGTTGTAAATGCAACAACAACTAAGTCTGTAAATTATGATGAATGATTCGAGTCACTCAAATCATTTATAAGTACATATTATAATTATTTTTCTAAAGTTATGAATCTAAATGAGTAGGGTTATGAATCAAACATATTTCGAATGGTATATCAAACTCATACCATTCGAACGTTGTACGCATACTCATTGCAATCACACATAACATAATTGGTCATTACGACCCTGTTAATTTCATACATGAGTGGTGGGATCTACAGTTTAAAGTCGACTCCGAACGACAGATTTTTGAGAAGCTTTTCATGGCAATTTTTATTTTACGCTCAGAGTTTTTGGCAGAAATCTGCTGAGAGTAAGTCGCCGAAGAAATACTTTTTGTATTTTGTTTTGATGTCTGGCCTGGGGTTCGAACCCTGACTTTACGTATAATAAGCCAACACACTACCTACCAGACTACAGCGACAACCTGTACTTATAAATCAACGTTGTAGTGAATACGAATGAGTCGGAGTACATATTTGAATTTCAATATTGTTGACTTACTTATATTCAAAATTTCATGTGTGTTTATGAGTAGCGACAACATGATTCATTGCTGATCTGTGATACACAATGAGTATGAATTAAACTAAGTGTTCAACGTTCTGGCTGCTTTCCAAAATGTTAGTTGCTTTGTGTTTGAACAAAGTATCGTGTTTCATAATGCCGCCGTACAAAATATATACAATGTATTATATTTCAAAACGTCGTCAATGTGTATTTTTAACGCAGCCAAAAAGCAATCAGGCATCGGATTTATAGTTGATGCATTGTTTGGTTACTTTGCATATCTACATAGTTTATATACAGTAGTAGAACTGCATACAAACTTTGTATTGATACATTTTGGGAGGCAGCCTCTCTCAGATATTAATGATCATTACAATCCTTATATATAAATTACAGCTTGGCTTCAAACCTCATACATGTTGGGTGTATTAACTTTAATACAGATTGGCGGAACATACATTTTAATGTTGAATACGAACGACAGATTTAAGAAATTTTTTCATGCCAATTACTCTCAGTGCTTTGGCCGGGAGTCTGTTGAATTTGGGGTTTGAATTGTCGAATTATCGTCTAATAAGCCAAACATACTACTTGCTAGAATACATACAAACAAACATAATCGGTCATTACAACTCTTCAGTCAGGATTAAGACCTAGCTATTCATATCGCTTATGTTGTGTGTTTGAAATCGACTCCGTATTGCAGATTTCTTTGAAACTTTTCCTGGCAGTTTTATTTATCCTCAGAGCTTTTACCAGAAGTCGCCGTGGTATAGTAGGTAGTGTGTTGGCTTATTATTCGAGGCCTAGGCCAGACATTAAAATAAAATACAAAAAGCATTTTTTCGGCGACTTCCTCTCAGAAGATTTCTGACAAAAACTCTGAAAGTAAATAAAATTGCCATGAAAAAGTTTCTCAAAAATCTGTCGTTCGGAGTCAACTTTAAACTGTAGGTCCCTCCACTTTAGCCATAATTAACACACACAACGTAAGTGGTGTGCGAAACTAGGTCGTAATCCTGACTGAAGGGTTGTAATGACTAGTTATGTTATGTATGTATGTTTTTACCAGAAATCTGCTGAGAGGAAGTCGACAAAGAAATATTTTTTCAAATTTCATTCCTTCATTCCTATGGAGTGCATGAAGTATTTGGATTAATGGATTGGTGTTTATAATGCCATGGCTTCCATTGCTATTACATCAGAATTTTTTAATTTATTAGGGAATTTTATAAAATCACTTACAACGAGAGGGTTTTTTTATTAGATCGTGTGTTTTTTGAAGCACTTTTTTAATCAATACTTGGCTAGTCTATGTTAACCTTTTTTGCTTTTAACTAAGAATACATTTTCTGTCTTCAGATATCTTGTAGCATTAGCAACTATATCAAGAAGAAGAAGAAAAAGAAAATTAAAAAAACTACAGGTTGTTTAATAAGTACCAGTATTAAAAAAAAGTATTAAAAAGTATTTAAAAAAATATTAAAAATAGTTTGTATGGATATCCATGCAATATATTGTATCTTTTGCAGTGTATGTATATATACGACTATATAGTATAGCAACAGGTTGTATACTATAGAGTAGTAGTAGTAATAATATTATATTATCATACAGTTGTGATCATGACAATTTCTTTGCCAATTTTATTAATCTTGAAATTACAATTTACAATCAACATTTCAACTGTCACAACCTTAAGAGCTAGAGCTGGCCAGTATTGAAATTTGATATTTATGCCTGCATTTCGTTTTTTGCAGACTTTTTTTTTGCTATTTTTCTGTTTTTAAGACATCCATTCAGTTCTGTTTGCTATTTTTTTCGATTTTTTTTTTCTTTTCAAAAAGTCTAATTTTATTTCGTGGTGATTTTGTTTCAAAGAGCAACAGGTTTCTTTTCTTCCTTCTTTATATTGATTTTTATTATTTCGAAGCGTTTTTTCTTTTACTATTTTTTTTTTGCTGTCTCCAATATATCGTTCGTTGTTGTCGCTGCTATTCTGCAGCAATACTTGGTTATTTAGATACTCTTTGTTGTTTCTGAATCTGAGATCTTGTTTTGTCGTATTCCATTCCATACAGTCTTGGTATTCGTTTCTCTTTCAATTTTTTTTTAATTTTTTTTTTTTTTGGTAGATAATTGCAAACAAATATGGTATTTTGTTTGATTTGGCTGCTGATTAAGAAAATAGTTTATTTAATAATAAATTTAATAATAAACTTGGAAAATTATTATTCTTCTCATCGTTGTATTAGACAAACATCGTCGCATCGTAAATGCCGTCTCTTTATGCCTTCAAATCCATATCATCCACCATAGGAAATGGCATTTTAATAATAATTTTTGTGTTTTAATTAAATTGCAAATTGCCAATTGCCAATTGCCATTGCCACAAATCGTAAATAGCGTCTGTCTATCAGTTTCTTATTTAATTTAAAACATCTGATTAAGTTCCATTTTAAAAAGAAAAAGTGAAGGTAAATATTGTTAAAAGCAGTTTAGTTGCGGCTGACATTTTAAATGAGTTTAAATCGCCTTTAAAACAAACGTTAGACGTTACAATATTTAATAATATCTGCATTTAATAATATTTGGTATTAAAGTCTCAGTTAAATGCTATAATTCTCCAACAACAAAAACAAGAAGAGGTTTTTTTCAGATCCTGTGCATCAGATCGTTAATAAAAGATGCATAAAAATTATTCTAATTTCAGATTTCCAGTAAAATTTTCTTATTAACTGAGAATAATATTGTTACCTTCTTACCTTTTAAAAACGTTTAAAATATGAGCTCGTAGATTGCAAATAATTAATTATAATTCTTTATTATTCGCACTATTCTGGGTGCCACTGTTCACAACTTGATGTAAACAACAACAATTGCTTTTCTTTGTTATTCCTCTGTTTACACCCTTTGCAGAAACAATAACAATCATTAGACAATTGTTCGACAGATCTTTATAACGGAGATCTTCAAACCACGATTACTCTCTTTAAACACACCGCATCTTCACACAAGACTGACTGAACTTCACTAACTCATATTTCAAAGAAGATTTTCTTATTAACTGGGCATAATATGTTGGAAACAAAATAATAAAAACACTTTGTGTTGTCTTCTTGTTGAAAAGCTTTTTAGTTAAAAACGTGGGGTTAAATTCTTCATTATTTAGTGAGGTTTTTAAAGATTCTTGGGGTGAAAGGGATATAGTTTGTAGTTTCCTCCTTGAATAAGAGTGCAATTCTAGGTTCATATTCTTGTGCTGGTACCCATGTTCTTTTGTGCTTTTTTTTAATACCAACTCTCATTAGGTGACTCCTATTCATGCAGTGCGTTGTGTTGAAATCAATAAAATACAATTTATAGAAGAAGGGCTTGGAAATATTCAATCGCATCCGTTCCTGTGTCCAATGCCTTTATGCCCATGCTGTCTCATGTTCTCTGTACTATCGATAAAAGTAAATTTCTTCAACCAAAATATTTATTATACATACATACATAAATACATAATTGGTCTGTACTATCCTTCAGTCAGGATTACAACCTGGTTTCTCGCATCACTTATTTTGTGTGTGTTAATTTTAAATATAAGTTGTGGGACCTATAATTTAAAGCCGGTTATGAACGACAGGTTTTTGACAAAAATTTCATGGCAATTTTATTTTATTCGCAAAGTTTTTTCCAGAAATCTGCTGGGAGTAAAACACCGAAGAACTATTTCTTCATATTTCGTTTTGTTGGAGATGTCTGATCTGGTATTTGAATGACATGTTATACCGTCCTCAATCTCCACCAGTCTTCTGGAAAAAGTTCTGAAAGAAAATAAGATTGACATGAAAAGTTGTCCAATTCCGTCGTTCGTATAAAATTAACACACACAAGGGCTGGGTTGTAACCAGAGATCAGCAATGAATCGTTTTTTCGCTACTCAAAGCACTCATGAAATTTTGAATATAAGTGAGTCAATAATATTGAAATTTAACCATGTACTCTGATTGATTCGTACACACTACAATGTTGATTTATAGGTACTGGTTGCATTGAGTATGTGTACAACGTTGACATCAAACTCATACCATTTGAAATATGTTTGATTCATAGGCCTACTCATTTCGATTCATAACTTTAGAAAAATACTTATAATATGTACATATAAATGATTCGTGTGACTCGAATTATTCATCAAAATTTACAGTCTTAGTTATTGTTGCATTTACAACAAAAGAAAAAATGCACATAAGCAAAAAGACAGAGTAGCAAGCAGAGCGTACGCACAACCTTCTTGTAAGTATTATAGTGTTCGTACGCTAATCATGCTTATTTTGTGATTCGTGTATACATACTCGTATGTTGAGTTATGGAGAGTCAAAATCAACAGCAACATCATACATGTTGTTAAGTATAAATATGATGAGTACTTCAAACGTTGAATATGAGCAGAGGAGGTTCCATTATATTAAAATAAGTATGAATGAGTAATAAGTATCAGAAATTATGAGTATGATTCGATTCTACTCATCGTTTTGAATACTCTTTGCTGATCTCTGATGCCTATGCATGTCATAAACGCATGCTTGGAAAATATCTACAAATTTGTCGGTCTTGAATTCTACCATTCCTGCACTAATACAGGTCTTTAAAGCATCCGTGTATCTTTAAGAGAGTATGTAGCTACCAGATTACTACACCTTATAACTAATCCTCGTTGTAAAACACATTTCAAAGTAATGGAATCCACGGACTCTCTTTAAGAGACAGTTAAAAAAAGAAAATTAAACTTGTGGTGGAAAAATTTTTAAAGTAAACTTTTATTGCTTGTCTGTAAGATTTGTTGAAGTCGCTGTAGTCTAGCAGGTGGAGTGAGTTGGCTAATTGGATGAGAAGACTAGGTTCAATTCCTGACTAAGACCTCTCAAATGTAACGAAACATAAAGAAAACAAATATTTCCTAAGAAAGTGCGATGAAAAGTTTCTTAAAAATCTGTCGTTTGGATAAAATTAACGCACGCAACATAAGTGCTGTGAGAAGCTAGGTTGTAATTCTGGCTAACACTATGTACTTTTATTGAATTAATATTCGGTTTATTGATAACAATATTTTTAGTGTTCAGACACAAAAATTTATTTGACAGCTGGTAAACAAAACAGCTGATTGCTTCAACAACATTGCTTTTAATTTAATTGCGAAGATTAGTGCCAAAAAAATTTGAGAAAAATGAAAAACAATTTAACATTGGAAAAGGTCTTACTAATGATTAACCGAAACGCCGAGCTATTGCGGTTAGTAGGGAATATTCCTGACTCCAAAGTGGCTTCTCTCTGAGAAAGAAAAATTTGATAATACTGCATAGCTTGCAGAAAAGAAACCTTTCTGCTGACCATCCATTTTTAGTTTGTCGTTGTTTTGTTTTTGTTTGTTGATGACATTTGAGTTGTCAAATATCAATAGAAAGTGTTCGGAAAATAGTAATATGTCACTGAACGTACTTATTATAACAATTTATGCATGAATTTATTGAGCAATAATTAATTGACATTTTATATGAAATATTGAGATCAATAATGCCATTTATTGCGATTTACTCAATATAAGTGCATGACTGAACATAGCATAAGTGCTGTAAGAAGCTAGGTTGTAATTCTGGCTAAAGCATTGAAATAATCAATTAAGTAAGTAAGCATGTGAGTATATCCATTATTGTTTAAAACAAACGTTTCTTCTATTTCAAGAAAAAAAGAAAGAAAATACCGAAGAGAACTTGACATGACAAAAAAAAAAAAAAAAAAAAAAAAAATTGTCTGTCCATCTGGTGTACATCCTGCTGAGCACCTGCCTAAATTAAAATTCTAAATTGCATATGGGCATCCATAGAAAATAATCCTCCTCAATTAGTCAATTGATTAACCAGTTGACTTATGCATCATTGAACGCCATAATTTCCACTGCAACTCGAATATTTCTACTCTTCATTATTTTAAAATTTTTTCAAGAGAAGAAGACGAAGACGAAGCAGAAGCAGAAGCAGAAAAAAAAACTGAATTCTTTGTTGGCAGTGAATGAATGAATAAATTATTTTTAATATCTTTTTATTCTTTCTCTACGTTTTTTTGTTCTTGCTTTGCTGTAATTTATAAAAATTTATTACTTTACACGGCCTGTTTTGTAATTTATTTCCACATAAAAAAGACTACTAAAGTTGACTTTAAAGATGAAGAGAGAGAGAGAGAAGAGGCAATTCCAGTTTTCGCCACAGCAAATTTGTCAAATAATGACAAGTATTAGTGATTCCCAATTGAATGAATAGTTTTTCATTATGTTTTGTTGTTGTTGTTGTTGTCTTCTATAGAATTGACTAAAGTATCCGTAGCCTTTAGCTGAACAACATGTAAGTAAGACAGTGCTCAGTACCCAGTACCTGCAACAAAGGCTGGCTGGATAAGCCCTTATTACGTATGAAACCATATGATGAGGAAATAAATCTTAAGAGGAGACCACAAACTACTCGTATATGTAACTTGGTTAAACTGGTTAAATTATTATTTTCTTGTTGTTTTTTGTTGGTTTTTGTTTATTTGCATTTGGTAGCCAATATTGGAGACATTCTTTCATTTGTTGCCATTCTACTGGCAGTTGCAAGACCATTTAGTGCCAGTGGAAGCAGTAGTTTTTGTAGTACCAGTAGTAAATGGTAGATGTTGTCGTCATTCCACTGCCTTTATGTTTCTATTTCCAGTGGTCAGAGTTTTACTCCTAAAGTATGTGGCAAACGCCAAAGTGATTACATGTTAGTAAAGGGTACGGCATTTGGGTGTGTATGGTTTTAATATCGGTTACAGGTTTTACACGGCAAAGCTTTGGGAAAACTTTGTAAAACCTTTAGAAAAGCGGTAAGATTTGATAGATAGAAGAGGTTTAGGTTTAAGTTAGAGAACGTGTAGTTGTCAGCTAAAAAGAAGAAGTACAATACCCGGAGGTCAAGTTGAACCATTAAAGAAACATCCTAAAGGGGAGAGGATAATAGGGCGGATAGGGAAAAAGGAGAGGAAGTAGGAAAGGAAAAATAAGGAAGCAGACACAGACTAACAACACACAAGAGAGCGTGACTACACTATTGAAGCCCTAGCACTTCTCAACCAGCCTTGATGTCAGCTCTCGACACAGAATTCAAACCCTCAAAGAAGCCTCTGCCAACGGCCTTCAACCTCAACCTACTAAGGGCTAAACAGTTACAGAGGAAGTGTTCGATAGTTTCCAACTCCTCCTTATCGCAACATACCCTGCATTAATCAGATTCTTGTCAGCGATCTAATCTCGCAGTGCCCCGTAATAAACCCAATAACCAATCTTAAACTGGCCTTATCCAAGCCCAGCAGCCAACCTGTTCTTATACTATCTCCAGCAGGCCATAGAAACATAACAACACGATCCATTTCCTCAATGCCTCTGCTCTTCCCCCCTTACCTATCTATTGATGAGAAACTGTAGCAGATGTGGCAAGTTGGGGGATCAGGACCAACTATTAAATCGCCCTCAGAAAGTAAACCTAACCTACCGAGAGCATCCGCCACCTCATTACCGAGTATTCCGCTAATACCTGGTCTGATCCAAAAGTCCTTATCGACTCCTTGCACTTGCGAACGAGCCTTAATTTGCCCCAGACCGAGGTAATGGCCCCCTTAGGGCAGCCTGATTATTAGAGCAATCAGTAACAATTTAAATGGATTTTGAAAGGAAATTGTCTCAAAATCCTATGACCTGTTCACTCCATTAAGCATCCTGGTAATGTCTTATTTTTGTTTCATTAATCAATTCGTGTTTAAGATAAGCAGCTGACTGATCTATTATAGAAGATCGTAGGTTTTTAAAAGCCCAGGGTATCTTTGCCAAGAAGCAACATTCTCTGGGAACAAAAGTTGTTGAAGAGTTTTTTGTATACTCCGTGGTTAGAACCTGTCGAGAAACAATATTCTCTGGGAACATAAGTTAATGTTTTCTGTCTACTCCGTGCCTACTCCGTGGCTTGAATGAATGTCAATAATTGTTTCACATGTTTCACTACAATAGTTACAGAAACCTTTTTATGAAACACCCGTTCAATGGTTTTGTGATTTTTCTCCATTTTTTTTATACAAATAATAACCGGAGCTTAGATCACAATGAAGGTTCTTTAATAGGCTGATGGTAGTTTATTTGACAATGAATTGTTGTCACCCTAAATGGGTGAAGGAAACTCGCATAAAAATATTTTTTTCGATTAAGCCAAGTACTTTGACCAGTAATTGGGGTCGTAGAACTAATAGTATTTGGTAAGTTATTAACGGACATATGTCCTCTCGTTTATCCAAACCGTCTTGAATTGGCTTGTCTATTATGTGACAGGAGTCTAGTAAACTGAAGCCGGCTGGTTTACAAGACCAAGAATATGCGGATATTTACCTTCAGTCGATTGAACAAGTCTTACAGAGACTTCGCTAGAATGACTGCGTTATGGAAGTCGCCATAGTCTAGTAGGTAGTGTTTTGGCTTATTAGACGTGCGCCTATAGTTCAAACCCCAGCTCAAATATTTCGAAGGAAACTAAATTTGAAAATAATATTCCCTTCCTTAATTTCCTCTCAGCCGAATTTTGGCTCTGAGAGTGAAATAAAATTCCCATGAAAAGTTTCTCTAAAATCTGTCATTCGGATCTTTCACTGTGGGCTCCACCATTTCTGGATAAAATTAACATACACAACACGGGCAATGAGAGAACCTAGCTCGTAATATTGTTGTAATGACCAAATAAGTAAGGAACTACGAGTGCATTATAGGAATCGTTCATATCGAGACAAACCAAATACAAAAATTTGTAATAAAATCCACGTTAATTTAAGCATACAAAACATGGAGTGCAGCACGCAGTGGCAATAGTCTGAACAAGTTTTCGTGAACAGTTGCTTGAGAAAGATTCTTCGCATATACTGGCAATGGAAGATTACAAAGGTGCAGCTGTGGTTAGAGTCAAATCAAGGGTAAATTCAGATTGAAATCCGCGAACTGAAACATCGAAACGCAAGTCTTTGAGTGGAATACAGTAGGCATGGAAGTCAAATGAAATGACATCAAATGAAATGGCTACAGTAGAGGGATATAAAACATCGATCTCAGAGATCAGCAATGATTATTCAAAAAGATGAGTAGAATCGAATCATACTCATAATTTCTGATACTTATTACGCATTCATACTTTATTTACTATCATGGAACATCCTCTACTCATAGTCCAAGTTTGAAGTACTCATCATATTCATACTTAACAACACGTATGATGTTGCGGTTGATTTCGACTCTCCATAACTCAATATGTATGTACATACATTTGCTTATGTATCTTGCTACAACAACTAAGACTGAACCGAATCATTTATTATAAGTATTTTTCTCAAGTTATGAATCTAAATAAGTAGGCTTATGAATCAAACATATCTCGAATGGTATGAGTATGATGCCAACGTTGTACACATACTCATTGCAACCTATGCTTATCAATCAACGTTGCAGTGAGTGTGAATGATTCAGAGTACATAGTTAAATTTCAATATTATGAGTAGCGAAAAAATATTCATTGCTGATCTCTGATCGAAACACAAGTCGTCGAGTGGAATCAAGTAGGCGTGGATTGGATAGTAGGTGTGGGCGCCAAAAGAATGAACAAAATTATGTCTACCTTAGAGGGAAATAAAATATCCATCTGTGCATCGATTGAAGACTAATTATCTGGTTATGCTAGGCACAGAAATACAATTTTAAAGCCGCGTAAGACTTAATTTCACTTTGTAAATATTGTTAGGTATTTTACTTTTTAAAAACTTTTAAAATATAAGCTCGTTGATTGCAAATAAAATGAAAATTAGTTTGTGTTTAGATTTAATTATAATTCTTTATTATTCGCACAATTCTGTGTGCCACTGTTCACAACATAATGTAAACAACAACAATTGCCTTTCCTTTGTTATTCCTATGTTTATACCCTTTGCATAAACAATAACAATTACTAGGCAATTATTCAACAGATCTTTGTAACGGAGATCTTCAAAATACGATTACTCTCTTCAAACACACCTCATCTTCACATAAGACCGACTGACCTTCACAAACGCACTCGCCCTGCTTTGCCTTGCCTTTTATATTGCAAAGTAAACAGTCCGATGAATGTCCTTGAAGGCGAATGTTAATGGCTATGCCCTCTCGAAATCTCTATAAATGTAAACATCGTTGTTTCATTATTGTTGTTTGTGTTTTTTTTACATTTATTCTTGTAGTGTTGTTGTTGTATTTTTGTTTACTTGTTTACCATTTTAATGTTACGCGATGTAAAAGCAAAACACCAGTATCATTTTCGTAACAATATTTTGAATGCAATTTTTTTTCCAAAGACTGTAGTTGAAAAGGATAAAAAACAAATTTTGCAATCCGTTTAGGTTGTTCGAAATACCCGTCTCCCTAGAAGCCTAACAATCAATAGAAGCCAATCTAGCTTCTCAAAGGTAGCGCACATATCAAATAAAAATAAAAATAAAAGAAAGCAAAGAAAAAATATAGAAAAACTGAACGACTTTAGTGGACATAAGCGAATTTATGGTTTCCCTATTACATCTTTGACATGCATTGCGAATTATTTTTAGATTTATTGATTACGAGCACCCTTGGAACAAGCAACACTTACTGCTGGTTACACCACGGCCGCTATGCTGCTGATGATGCCGCTTCTATACAACGTTTTACTGTTTGTAGCACACATGTTGCTGTTGCACAGTGCAGTGCAGTATGAAGCAGTGCAGTTTAGGTTACGTCAACGAGCAACTTTATCTAGGCAATTTTAGCTATTCTTGTTGTACATGTTTAATGTTCACTGCTAATGCTGTTGTTGCTGTTGTTGTTGTTTATGCCTGAAAGTGTTTGTATATTTCAACAGGCTTTTAGTGCATACCACCAAATGCGTGTGCATAAGTATGGTTATGTGTGTTAGTCCTTTAAAACGTAGGTAAAGTGCTACTGCATCTGTATTGTATTTTGTATTAATTTAACTAGCCTTTGGCCATAACTATTCTTAGCCATTTATGTTCCCCCTCTTCATTATTTTTTTCTTTCTAAACTCTTCTCTTCTCTTTCTTTTTTTTATTTACTTATTTAAACTAAACACACAACTTTTATTATTGTTGTTGCTGCTGTTGTTGTTGTTGTTATCTTTATAGCATTTTATTTCACTAGCCAAGGCAAAAAGCCCTCTCTATGAATAGTAAAAACCTTAACGATCAGTGCATTTATAATAGGAAAGAATAGCGACTTGTATTGGAAACAGAAACAGAAACAGAAAAAAACAGGAAGGAGTAACAGCAGGAGCTGTTACGGCTTCTGCCTTGCCAACCATTCATTTTGTTTCTTCCTCTTCTTCGCATGGCTTTAGCAATAAAAAAAGAAACAAGAAAAAATGTTCGGCAAAAACTGAATAAGAGAGTAGAAGTTTAAAAAGTTCTTTAAGTCAACAAGCCGCTAACTTGGCATTCAGTCAATGTCCGCTAAATTCATCCAATCGTTCTCTTAACTATTTTAACTAAAAGCCAATATTATAAGAATAACAACAGGCAATGGCCAACACAATAAGGACGTGCAAGAAAAACACAAATTCATTGGCAGACAACAGAGATCAGCAATGAATCGTTTTTCCGCTACTCATAAGCCGTCATGAAATTTTGAATATAAGTGAGTCAACATTATTGAAATTTAACTATGTACTCTGATTCATTCATACTCACTATAACGTTGATTTATAAGCGCAGGTTGCAATGAGTATGCGTACAATGTTGACATCAAACTCATACCATTCGAAATATGTTTGATTCATAAGCCAAACTACTCATTTAGATTCATAACTTTAGAAAAATAATTATAAATGAGTATCGAGTGATTCGAATCATTCATCAGAAAATACAGTCTTAGTTGTTGTTGTATTTACAACAAAACTAGAAAAAAGAGAAAAGCAGAAAAGACAGAGCAGCAAGGAGAGAAACACACAACCTTCTGGTGAGTATTTTAGTGTTATTACGCGAATCATACTTATTTCATACACCATCATACGTGTTGTTAAGTATGACTATGTTGAGTACTTCAAACTTTGAATATGAGTACGGGTTCCATGATATTAAAATAAGTATGAATGCGTATAACTATCACAAATTATGACTATGATTAGATTCTACTCACCTTTTTGAATACTCATTGTTGTTCTCTGGTAGACAAACCATTAATCCAAACCCATCCATATAATAATGACCACACCCTGTTATTTTAATACAAGTTGCGATGTATAAAATTATAAGATATGAGGAGGAAAACAAAATTAAAATAACTTTGCAGAATTATCTGTGTATGCCATATAAATAATTTACACGATCTTTAAGCGTTTTTAATTTTATAAGAAATCGTAAGAGGACTAACCACTAACTGACACAGACTGTATAGAATAATATCGTGGAAGAAAATAAAAATTTCATCTTAAAATTGTTTTGCCATAAAAATTCTAAACCAAGGAACAACTTTATTCAAACGATTTCTGTTTTAGACTTTACGAGTACAGCGTGACAAAAATATTGCAATTAAGATCCGAGACCTGTAATTAAATATGAAACGAAGACATTTGAAATTTTCTAAAGAACACAAGAACACAAGAGAAAAACAACTCAGTTTAATGAAGAAATTTCATAAAAGGAAAGAAATCGTAGGCAATTAAAATCGATTGGAGTTTTTCAATTAATTCTAGCACTGGCAGGATAATAACATTTTTTCTCAATAAAACACTTCATTATTGTGGTTTTCTTTTGAAACGTTAAGACTTAAAATAAAGTGTCCGCCAGGGATGCTTCGTCAATAGAATATAAAGTTTTTCGCTTTTGAGTTGTATACACGATGAGAATGAATTAATCTATGCGTTCGACGTTCTCTCATGCATTGAGGACCATTACAACCCTTAAATCATAATTACAGACTGGCTTCTCAACTCATACATGTTGGGTTTATTGACTTTAATTCAGATTGGTGGAACATAAATTTTAGTGTGCAATAAGACTCCGAAAGATAGATTTTTTGGAGAAGCTTTTCATGGCAATTTTTATAGCCAGAAATCCACTGAGAGGAAGTCGCCGAAGAATTATTTTCTTATATTTCGTTTTGCTGGAAATGTCAGAGCTGGGATTGGAACCGTGGTCTCACGTCTAATAATAAGCCAACAGACTACCAACTAGACTACGGCGATGTTTGAGGTTAGGTTAAGTTAGGTATAAGGTTGCCTTGTAACTCCCGTCTAAAGATAGAGAAGTAAGTTAATCGAATAAATTGGAGATGCTTTTTGACTCTCTATACTTCTTAAAGGAACCAAAGGAGTAATAATAACTACAGAAGGCCCGGATGTGATCGTTGTTTACAAACACGCCGTTTCGTTGCTGAGATTTAAATGAAATCCCACTAAAAGGACTGCAAAAGTGTATTCTTCCCGTGCCCAAATGTTATTTGAAATTGTCTGTTGTTGTAGCTGCGAAAAGAAATCAAACTCCAGCTCTGATATCGCAAACGAAACGAAATGTGGCACTATAAAGCTTATGAAGCTGCAGCAGTTTAGTGGTTAGTGTGTTGGCTTGGTAACCGAGGGCCCTTGGTTCAAATCCACGATCTAACAAACCAAAATATTAAAACAATATTTCCTAGACGACTTTCACTCAGCAGTGTTCTGGCCAAAACCCTGGGAGTAAAGAGAATTTGCTATGCAGGGTTTCTCAAAAATCTATCACTCGGAATCGAACTTGAACTTGGTTGATGTGAGAAGCTAGGTTGTAATCTTGACTAAAGGATTGCAATGACCGATTAATTAAGTAATTTGAAATACAAAGAAATCTGATAAGTTTCCTAATTGAAACGAGAGCCTGTTTGTTTGTGATTATAGTTGCAAACTCTGCAATCTTTCCACCGTGCTTGGATTTGCTACTGCAGACCAACCAACTGCTTAACAGGGAAAGCTTAACTAATCAAACTGAAGGGAAGCAAGAAAATAAGGTAAAGGAAATACTTTGGGACAGCCTTGGTATTACTTAAACGAATGGATCTTTTCAGCCTTCACAGCTGTGTAGAGTTTTTGAACCTTTATTGAGCATGAATTAGAAATGTTGTTTTGTTGACCATTCTTGCTGCTAACAAGGTAATGGCAGATCACTCTTGGACCTGATACTGCAGACCGGAGATCAGCAATGAATATTTTTGATACTTATATGCATTCATACTTATTTTCATATCATGGAACCTCTACTCATATTCAAAGTTAAAAATACTAATCATATTCAAAATTCATACAACATGTATGATGTTATTGATTTCGACTCTATAACTCTACATATACACGAAGCACAAAATAAGTATGAATCGCGTACGAACACTAAAATACTCACTAAAAGGTTGTATGTTTGCTCGGCTTGCTGCTCTGTCTTTGTTGCTTATGTGTCTTTCGAGTTCGAGTCACTCTAATCAAGTATTTTTCTTAAGTTTTGAATCTAAATAAGTAGGCTTTTGAATCAAACATACTTCGAATGGTATGCGTTTGATGTCAACGTTGTACGCATATTCATTGCAACCTGTACTTATAAACCAACGTTGTAGGGAGTATGGATGAATCAGAGTACATAGTTAAATTTCAATATTGTTGACTCACTTATATTCAAAATTTCGTGAGTGCATATGAGTAGTGAAAAAACGATTCATTGCTCATCTCTGCAGTGTTGACCAACAACCTGTGAAAGCAAAAGTAATTAAACTGAATCAATAACTGGTGGAAATACTTTGTGAAAGCCCCCTGTATTGCTTAACAGAAATGGAAAAAATGATTTAAGAAATCTGGGCCTTTGAACCTTTATTGAGCGTGGATTAGAAATCTCGTTCTTATTGTTAACATAGCCCGTTGACCTTGACTCCTGTGAATGCAGAATGCAAAGGGAAGTGAAGGTATTTGCCGAAATACGTCACTACAATAGCAATTAGTTGTAGAGCAGTAGTGATCTCCTTAACCTGTCTTGGGAAAGCGCCTATTTATACATGAAACTTTTCGTTCTTTTTTTGTTTTTATTGTTATTATTTAAACTTGTATTTTGCGCCAGGGCGCTTAAGTTGAAAACAACTCTTAAAACCTTTTTCCATTACGTTTCTCATGGTGGCTGAGATGGTCGGCTGGTGGTGTTGCTGTGGTATTGATGATCTTGATACTGTCTCATGATTTATTTTTAATAGTTTACTCTGTAAAAATTGTAAAACTCCATTATAAAACAAACATCTACATATACATACAATATGCATACATACATACATACATACATATGTACATGCATATGGACATGCAAACAAACAAACATTTGCATGAGAGTGCCTTGTGGAGATATTTTTGGTTTTCAAATCGTGGCAGGTTGCTTTTTTACATACCAATACAGATCATACCTTATGTTGTAATTCTCTATGTATGTTTAGATGTGTAGAGCACTTACATGTTGGTATAGTGTTGTCTAGAAATAGTAGAAGAAACTTGCTTTTGCTACTCCATCATTACTTGATAAGTTATAGTTACAGTTGTTGCTGTTCCTGCTGTAGCTGCTGCTGCTCTTGTTGTTGTTCTATAAAATGATGGTGCTGGTTTCTTAGATAAAGACGAAGTTGTTTGTTTGTTGGTCTTTTAAACGACCGAATGGCCATTCGGTCTGTCCGCTGGTTGTTGTTCGCTACGAATAACAAAGTGTTGGTTTGCAGATGATGATGATGAATACGATGGTGGACGATGACCATGGTGGTGGTGGTGGTGGTGTTGGTGTTGGTGTTTATTTAAGTCATACTCGTACATTTAAGTTGAATAGAGTTGGAGTCGGTATTTTCCTTGTTATTGCTGTTGCTGTTGCTTTTGCTGTTGTTATTGTTCTATTTTGTGTTCTGCAAGTTGTTTTGGGACAGTGTGCAAAGTAATTGTTAGTAACACATGCTTACAGATGTGGATGTTGCTGATGAAGATGACGATGACGACGACGACAATGATGATTATGATGGTGTTATTGTAGGTTGGCTGGTTAGTTGTGTTGTGTTGTGTTATGTTATGTTGTGTTGTGTTGCCTTTTGTTTTATTATTCATACTTAAAGTTTGGTTCAATGGTTATGCTTGACTTGACTGGGTGACTGGCAAACAGAGGTTGTTTGTGTTGTTAAAGTTGAAACTTAACCAGTGATCTACAAAAAGAGATTCAGTTTTCTCAATGAACTTCTTTTTTTCTTACCTTAAGCTCTAGGTCTGTTGTGTTTGTTTAACAGTTGCAGTTGTTGATTTACTTGAATGCCGGTTGCTAAATTATAGGGTTTTGAAAAAACTCTGTTTCTTTCTTTTCTTAATTCGAAAATATTCAAAACAAGGAAAAAAAGACCACCTCTAAATAGAACTCCCTGTTAAACTACTTATTGTTGTGCTTGAAGGCTTATCAAGTCATATGCGAAGCTTTACCTCGTCGTTCTACACTTCCAAGATTTATTCGTTGCAGCGAACAAATCATTTATTGGATCGTATTTTGTTTTTTTGCATCTTCTTCTTTCAATCATTATTTTCTTTAAACGTTTGTTATTGTGCTTTATTGTCTCCATATTGACCATTAGTTTGTTTATCAAAATATTGTTGTTGTTGTTGTTTTGTTTTATTTCTTATTCATCATACAAATGTTATCAGATTATTGTCTGTCTTAATTTGAAAAGTGTTACTGAGGGAGAGAGAGAGATGATTTTTATTTGTTCTTAAAATCACAAACATTGAGATGTAATTAAGTATGAATCAGAGATCAACAATGAGTATTCAAAACGATGAGTAAAATCGTTTTCATACATCTTTTAATATCAAGGAACCTCTACTCATATTCAAAGTTTAAAGTACTCATCATATTCATACTTAACAACACGTCTGATGTTGCTGTTGATTTCGACTCTCCATAACTCAATATATACAAGAATCACAAAATAAGTATGAATCGCGTACGAACACTAAAATACTCACTAAAAGGTTGTGTGTTTGCTCTGCATGCTGCTCTGTTTTGTTTGCTAATTTGTCTTTTTTCTTTTGATGCAAATGCAACAACAACTAAGACTGTAAATTTTGATGGATCATTCGAGTCACTGGAATCATTCATAGATAAGTCGTATAAGTATTTTTGTAAAGTTAGGAATCTCAATGAGTAGACTTATGAATCAAACATATTTCGAATAGTATGAGTTTGATGTCAACGTTGTCAACGCATACTCATTGCAACCTGTACTTCTAAATCAACATTGTAGTGGGTATGAATGAATCAGAGTACATAGTTGAGTTTCAATATTGTTGACTCATTTATATTCAAAATTTCATGAGTGCTTATGAGTAGCAAAAAAAACGATTCATTGCTGATCTCTGGTATGAATATGACGTATTTATACTATAGTATATCGGCATAGGCCTTAAATTCTATTCCTTTAGTTTTCCTTTCCATTTGTTGGTCTCACAAAGCTTTCTAAATAAATATCGTGCCATAATTGATTACATTTACATCCCTAAAGAGATACAATATCTCTCTAGTAGACAGCTAAATACTCTGACTGCAGTTTTTGCGGTCATAAGGCGAGTACCCCCATGTTTGTCATTGTGACAAAGAGTTCTATGAGGACTATGTATACCATATCAAGTCTAGAACACCAGGTTTGTGTTCCATTGAGTGATCTATGAAAAATGAAGAATGGTGCTGTGAACGATCGCAGACGATATGAAGTCCCAAATGGTTATCGTTCAAAGATTAAATGCCATGATCCCTGACAGAGAGAAAATGGCTTGCAGATGAATATTAACAGGGGCCTAAAGTGTTTTATGTGGGGATCAAACATCGACTCAGGCGTAAGGGTTAACGTCCTTTTGCATATTTCAAGGTCCAATGTACCTTTGCACAAATAGTGAAATGTATCCAAAGCTGATGTTCTGGTAATTTCAGTGAGAGTCGGAATAAACCTAATGGAGGGGTATTAAAGGCGTATAAGTAATTCCCTTTTCGAATAGTCCGTCGACACTGAGAGTACGTTCTTAACACATGGCTGTTGGGGGAATATTAGGGTGACGAACAAAGGCTATTGCTGTGCCAAAGACAACTGTGGGATTGCTGGCAACGAAATTTCTAATACACTGTAGAGGACGACGTTCGCAGATTTTAGTGTGTTATTAATCACTCATAAAAACAAAGCAGAGGGTGTCGGATGTGAACCTAGTCATTTTTCCCATAGGGAAGGGCTGTGTAAACCTCGCAAGACCTATGAATATTAGCCTGATTATTGGTTTTCTGTTTGGATGCTACTACCAAAGGTATCTCAATAGAATACACATTTCGGATGAGACGGTGTGCCGTATCTGCCTTGAAGAAAATGAAACAATAAGGTACATATTGTCCCATTGCATACCAAATAGCAGGCCTTAAATCATCACCATTTTGATTTAACAGATATCAAGCGTGTATCGGACATTTACTCAAGCGCTGTTAGCTAGAGGAGAAGTTACTGTGTTGGAATTACTAGCATGGCCTGACTTTCTATTTGGGGAACAATTAAGTGAGATAGTTTTGGTAGTCGATTGTGGTTAACAAAGTAACTTTTACTATCAGTTTATCACCGAAAATAATGGCTGATCAGTTGTAACATAAATAAAACACAAAACAACTTTCACGGCGTCTGGCGCCGGGCTGTTGCTCCAGTATGGTAGTAAGATATTGAGATAAAGGTGAAACTAAATATAAACTAAAGGGAGCATATATCTGATACTCGGTTTAATGTTTGTATAATTTTTTTTTGTTTGTTTGTAATTGCTGTAATGGATGTCTTGGACAATCTGCCATACATGATGACTATCCGTTCTGTTTCAACATTGCTGTTCAAATTAAGCCGTCAAACACTTTTATTATTTAGTGTTAGAGTTATAAAGTTTAATTGTTTTTGCAATAAAATCCTGTTATATGTTTGAAAGTTTTAGCCGTAGTACCTCATAAAAGTAATCGTTTTATTGCATCCTAAATGCTTTAAAGTTTGTGGCTGATCTGTAACCAGAGATCAGCAATGAATAGTTTTTTCGCTACTCATAAGCACTCATGAAGTTTTGAATATAAGTGAGTCAACAATATTGAAATTTAACTATGTACTCTGATTCATTCATACTCTCTACAATGTTGATTTATAAGTACAGGTTACAATGAGTATGAGTACAACGTTGACATCAAACTCATACCATTCGAAATATGTTTCATTCATAAGCCTACTCATTTAGATTCATAGCTTTAGAAAAATACTTATAATATGGACTCATAAATGATTCGAGTGACTCGAATCTGTCATCAAAATTTACAGTCTTAGCTGTTGTTGAATTTACAAAAAAAGAAAAAAACACTTAAGAAAAAAAGACAGAGCAGCCAGCAGATCAAACAGACAACCTTTTAGTGAGTATTTT
The DNA here is from genome assembly GCA_932273835.1 of Sarcophaga variegata. Classification (NCBI taxonomy): domain Eukaryota; kingdom Metazoa; phylum Arthropoda; class Insecta; order Diptera; family Sarcophagidae; genus Sarcophaga; species Sarcophaga variegata. Next base: position 109,800,930 of record OW026362.1, on the reverse strand, counting down.
AGTTTTCGTACGCGATTCATACTTATTTTGTGCTTCGTGTATATGTTGAGTTATGGAGAGATGAAATCTACAACATCATACGTGTTGTTAAGTATGAATATGATGAGTACTTTAAACTTAGAATATGAGTAGAGGTTTCATGATATTAAAATAAGGATGAATGCGCATAGGTTAGGTTAGGTTAGGTTAGAGGACGTGTACTTGTCAATTAAGACAAGTACAGTAGCCGGAGGTCAAATTGACCCATTGTACAACGTCCTAGTTTCTCACACCACTGATGTAGTGTGTGTTAATTTTATACATGAGTGGTGGGACCTACAGTTTAAAGTCGACTCCGAACGACAGAGTTTTGAGAGACTTTTCATGACAATTTTTATTTACGCTAAGAGTTTTTGCCAGAAATCTGCTGAGAGGAAGTCGCCGAAGAAATACTTTTTTTTTTGTATTTTGTCTTGATGTCTGGCCTGGGGCTCGAACCATGGCTTTACGTGTAATAAGCCAACACACTGCCTACTAGACTACGGCGACTTCAAATGTGAGTATGATTCGATTTTACTTATCTTTTTGAATACTCATTGCTGACCTCTGGAGTCTGACCTAGGGTTTGAACCGTGGCCTTCGAGTCACTCGAATCATTTACAAGTATTTTTCTAAACTTATGAATCCTAATGAGTAGGCTTATGAATCAAACATATTTCGAATGGTATGAGTTTGAAGTCAACGTTGTACGCATACTCATTGTAACCTGTACTTATAAATCAACATTGTAGAGAGTATGAATGAATCCGAGTACATAGCTAAATTTCAATATTGTTGACTCACTTATATTCAAAATTTCATGACGGCTTATGAGTAGCGAAAAAACGATTCATTGATGATCTCAGACTTTCGTTATTTATTTTAAGAAATTAAAAAGTTTAATTGTTTTTGTAATAAAATCCTGTGGTTATGTTGGAAAGTCTACATTTTAATGTATTCAAAGTACTATGCCTGGTATTATTACTTTATCTAACTCATAAAAGTAATTGCTTTAATACTACATCCCAAATGGAAAACCCACTGTGGATTTCCACAATTAAGTCTGTTGAAGATCTGTACCTTTTACGGTAGTCCTCCACTTATTTAGTTTACATTCCCTGGCAACATTTAACGATAATAGTGGATTCAACTCTTTTTTTTATTATTTTTTTATTGCTTTGTCTTCATAAATATTATTGAGAAGAATAAATATTTTGTAGAATAAATTCGTATTCTTTTATAACAAATTATTTTATGAAAATTGAATGAATGAATGAGTGAATGGAAGAAAAATATTCACAAATAATATGAGGGTCTGGACAATAATTTAAATTTTTTTTTTATTATTGTTTAGCGTGTTATGTGGTACAACAATAAACTGATTTTTTGATGTTGTTGTTGTTGTTGTTTTTTGCATGGAAATTGAACACAATGGGACATCAAATATTATTTTTTTTTATTTGTTTACTCTGATTTGTTTTTGGTTTTTCTGCTTTCAAATATCAAATATGTACGTGTAGAATGCAAAATACGGGACGAAACAAAACCAGCGAATTTTTTTTAATTTTTTTTTGCATTTCAATTTGAATTTTTTGTTGTTTGTTTTGTTTCATAATAAAAAGGAAAATAAAAATTTTATAAAAAGAATTAGTAGAACACGTACCGAGGAAACAAAAAAATAGAGAGTAGTAAAGTACTTTATATGGAAATACAACAAACATTATGCAGCAATAATGACAACAACAATAACATAAAAAAAAATCAAAGAATAGAATGGAGCACAGAACACAGAACAGCATAATACAGTGAGTAGTAGTTGAACTCAAAGTCGATGCCACAGATTTTATTTCAATTTTTTTGATTTGAGTTGAGTTGAGTTGATTTGGTTGTTGTTTTTTGTTGATGAATTTTTTTTAAATTTTTTTTCCATTTTTTTAATGAATAAAACCACAATTCCAACTGTGAACGGAGTGAAAGGTTTCAATCAAAATGCATGATTAAACTAAAAACGAAACACAATAACTACAATAACAACAACAGCAACAACAATAGCAACAACAATAATAATAATAATAAATGAATAGTACAATAAATATAATATTGGAACATAAAATAAATTGACAAACAAAACATTTGTTATACGAGTACAAAAAATAAAAATGAATTAAAGTTCACATAAGAAAAAAAAACTACCATAACTTTTAATGCATTAGAGTGCTGTGTTACCATTTCATACTGCATGCCAAGTATAGTGACAGCATTTGCCTTTCAAACTAATTGTTGGTACCACAACAACAATTTCTTCTAAACTCATACACAAAAAATGCTTGCGTAAGTTCATGGCTGTGATTCCCTGAATATATTCACATTCAATTCAATAACAAATATTAAACCTTAAGGAACTTTTACTCCTCATGTACAGTGAGTGTCAAAAGAAACTGTGCATTAAAGATAAAATTTTAATAATCATCAAACTCATCTCTTTCCACTTAAGGAGAGTACACGAAAAAATTTTGGCAATATTTCGAAATTTTTTGAAAATTTTTTTGTTTCAATTTAAAAAATTTGCAATGAGTTAGTTTTCAAATAAAAATAACGGTAATTTATTAATGTAAAATTTTTTAATGTACAATTTATTTTGATGCTCACTGTATGTATTTTACATCTGACTTGTCATATGTTTTGTTACAAAATGTATACATTACATCTTGCAATATCATTTCTTTTCATTTCATGTGACAAAACATTTGACAAAATTCGAATTAGAATGTCTTCTAAGTCCTTCGGATAACGGATCTGCTACCAGAGTCTGATCAATGATTCAAAATATACAATGTTTAGTTAGGTCGCCGTGGTCTAGCAGTTAGTGTGTTGGGCCGTGGTTCATACTTCAGACATTTAGGTATGTAGGTTGGTAGAGGTGGCTGTCCATCTACTTAGGCCACATACGGCCCATTGTGTTACCACACTTTTCTGCTATCCCCAAGCAACCACTCGGAGCTCCTGATGAAGCGACTTACACTGCCAATATGTCAGTCCATGACAGTTCCTTCAGTTCGTCCATATGTTAAGCTCCTAAGTACTTTTTTCTCCACAGGTGAAGGATAGTCTCCTCCTTTTCTTCATCTCTGCAGCTTCTGCAGAAATCATTAGCAAGGTATCCAAGACCAATGCGCCTTGAATACCTAACCATTAATACAATGTCCCATAATGGCCAAGATAACCATACTGAGTGTGACTCTTAGGAGGAGACCCGTTGTGCGGCCTTCATCTAGCCTTGGTCAGATTTTAAGCGCCGTTCTACCCATTTCCGGAGCAGCCCATCTGTCGTTGATGATCAATTATGAGCCTAAAGGTTCTCATATGGATGGTCGTGCCACGACTGGACAGTTCATCAGCTCTGCAGTTACCCAGAATATCATTGTGCTCCGGTAGCCATATGTTATGGACTTCATATCTCATTGATATATTTGCGACATCCGTACACCGCCTTGGAGTTCATTACGTTGGAATTTAGAGCCCTAGCAGGCTAGTGCTGCAGACGTTTAGAACAAAACAAAATATTTACCAGTCTTCTGGCAAAAACTCTGAGAGTAAATACCAATTGCCATGTAAAAGTTTCTCAAAAATCTGTCGTTCGGAGTCGACTTTAAACTGTAGGTCCCACCACTCATGTATAAAATTAACACACACAACATAAGTGGTGTGCGAAACTAGATCGTAATCTTGACTGAAGGGTTGTAATGACCAATTATGTATGTATAAGGCCTCTACCGGGTGTTGTGATTAACTCTAGACTCGTTAGAAGTGTCGCCGCTGTCTCGACGTTCTCTCTGGACGCTTCAGTGTCTCACTTGTCTGGGTTCCTATGCACAGCCACATTCCGGGAAATTGCAGAGTCGACAAGATCGCTAGAGCTGGAGCACTACTTACGGAACCTTCGTCCATCGATTTGGGTATTCCACTTACCTCGGTTAGATTGGCCATTGAGCGGATATTTTTTCGAGACGTCAATCTATACTGGGTCAATAAAGAATCCTGCTTCATTGCCAGACTCACATGGCTCGCGATGGACGGAAAGCGCACCAACCGATTAATCGGACTTGCACGTAGTGGCATGACGATCAGAGTGATCATGCTTACAGATCACTGCATTATGGGAAGACATGCAGAAAGACTGCGGCTCCAATCTAAAGACTGCTTCCGTGGATGTACATCTGCTGAAGAAGAGGAGACTGTTATTTACTTTCTTTGTCAATGTCCATCTCTTGCTAGGTTCAGGTATAGTTTATTTGACTCTGCATTCCTTGCTAGCTTAACGGAGTTATCATCCGTCGATGTTAAAGACATGGCTTCATTTATTAAACTTTTAGGCTGGTTCTCCAGCTTAGGGTAGTTGTGCTTTTAATGTGCAACCCTTGTGTTGACCAACTTCTTCCATAGTTTGGTGGAATTCCGTCAGTACAGGGACTGCTCCGACCTAAGACCTAGGTTAAGGTCGCCGTGGTCTAGTAGTTAGTGTGTTAGCTTATAAGACGAGAGCCCGTTGTTCGAACAAAACGAAATATTTGCCAGTCTTCTGGCAAAAACTCTGGGAGTAAATGAAATAAAATTTCCCAAAACTCTGTCGTTCTGAGTCGACTTCAAACTGTATGTCCCACCGCCCATGTATAAAAATTAACACACACACACACAACATGAGTAGTGTGAGAAGCTACGTCGTAGTCCAGATTGAAGTGTTGTAGTGACCAATAATGTATGTGTAGTAGGTCTATTCAGCTTTAGCGAAAACTAGGTTAGAGATTCGAACAGTAAATTGATAACTTGCGACGCATTCAGATTCTAAGATACAGGACTCTTCAGATAGATCAACAGTTGATAACATAAATGCTTTTTATTCTGCAAAATAAAATATTGACTTGAACCTGTGATATTTATTTTATAATATTCCGACAAACTTTCATTCAAATTACTACTTATCCTGATTAAATTAAATTTCGGTTCATTGCACGTTCCACAAATAGCGGCTACGTTTAGAATGTATTTGGTATTATCGCCTGAACCTTCGAACTTTCAACATTTATGGCGACATAGAGTTCGTATCGTGTTACAACTTTTGAAATTTTTTCCAATGTTTATTTATTGCATTTATGTATGGTATGGTATGGTATGTATCTAATAACGATCTATTGTATATTTGGTATCATTTTCCATGGTTAAACTGATTGACTTCTTAGCATTCAACATGTCAATTTGAGTCAGGAAATCCCAGCATGAATCATTCTTTGAATACAAAACAAAAAAATAAAAAGCAAACACTCCATATGCAATATGATAGAAAGAAATCTTTGATATCCATGGACTAACATGTGTCCAAATGTGCATATCAGTTCAATATGGAATACAACAAATACAAATTAATATTAAGGAAACAGTGGAGGCCTTCTAAAGAGGGCTGTTTGCAAAAATTCTCATTTATTATTTGAATAAAGCAATCAATTTTTAATAGCTGCTACTGTATGTTAAAAGACAAGGTCAAAATAATATCAAATTGAATTAAATTAAGTCTCCATAAATTATTTGGAACTATAAAGATTAATTTAAATTATTACTGCCTTATAAAATCATGGACGTTTAAAAGGAAAGAGTTTTCAATCTCGTTATAGACCAGAGATCACCAATGAGTATTCAAAAAGATTAGTAGAATCGAAGCATACTCATAATTTTTGATACTTATACGACGCATTCATACTTATTTTAATATCATGGAACCTCCTCTGCTCATATTCAAGTACTCATCATACCCATACTTAACAACACGTATGATGTTGGTGTTGATTTCGACTCTCCATAACTCAACATACACACGAATTCACAAAATAAGTATGAACCGCGTGCGAACACTTAAATACTCACTATAAAGTTGTGTGTTTGATCTGCTTGGTGATCTGTCTTTTTTGCTTCTGTGTCTTTTTTCTGGTTTTGTTGTAAATGCAACAACATCTAAGACTGTATTTTTTGATGAATGATTCGAGTCATTCGAATCATTGTGTAGACTTATGAATCAAACATATTTCGAATGGTATGAGTTTGATGTCAACGTGTTGTACGCAATACCCATTGCAACCTGTACTTATAATTCCACATTGTAGTGATTACGAATGAATCAGAGTACATAGTTAAATTTCAATATTGTTGACTCACTTATATTCAAATTTTAATGATTGCTTATGAGTAGTGAAAAAACGATTCATTGCTGATCTCTGTTATAGGCATTGTGGGACTAATAACAAAATGAACGCTCTTCATGAAACTAAACTTCTTGCTTACTTAACTGGCCATTAACAACCCGATTAATGGATTTCGGCCTGCCTTAATACATCCTTCCAGGCGCCTCTGTTTCTTGCGCGCCTACGCCAGTTGGTCATACCAATCGCTGACAGGGATTCCTCGATCTGGTCCTTCCAACGCAAAAGGTCCCGACTTCGGCATATACATATGTACATACATAACTCGCCATTACAGCCCTTCAGTCAGGATTACGGCCTAGCTTCTCACACCACTCATGTTATATGTGTTAATTTTAAACATGAGTAGCGGGACCTACACGTTAAAGCCAACTCGAACAACAGATTTTTTGAGAAACTTTTCAAAGCAATTTTATTTTTACTCCCAGAGTTTTTGCCAGAAATCTGCTGAGAGCAAGTCGCCGAACAAATATTTTTTCGTTTTGAAGTCTGACCCGGGGGGTTTGAATCGTGACCTTGCGTCTAATAAGCCAACACATTACCTACTAGACACTACCTACTAGACTACGGCGACTTCAGTATGTCCCCGCATTAAATACCCGTCTCGCCGAAGCATCCTCCATTCAAATGACATGGCTGGCCCAGTGCAGCCGTTGAATGTTAATACGCTGCACAACGTTTATGGCGTTGAGGAGCTCATACAGTTCACCGTTGAATCGAATGCGGAAATCATCGCCAACTCGTACTGAACCGAAGATCTTACGTAGGACTTTTCTCTCGAATACTCTCAAGGCTGCTGCATCAGTGCTTAATAGTGTCCATGCCTCTGTGCCATAAGGAAGCACGGGTAGGATGAGCGTCTTGTAGAGTATTAGTTTTGTCGTACGAGAGAGGTCTCTGCAACTCAATTGCCTATTGAGACCTTAGTAACACCTGTGGGCATGAGTGATCCTGCGACGTGGTCTCCAGACTGACATCATTGTTGGTGGTAACGGTGGAGCCAAGATAAATAAAGATTCCTTAAACTAAACGTGGCACCGAAATAAGGCGAAAATTATCGAAAGATCAATTGATTCTGAATTCATTCTGAATTGCTGCTATAATTCCATGTTCCTCTGTACGATAAACTACAGCTTAGTCACACACAACTGCTGGAAAAACTTTAGTTACTCCCACGTTTTTTATTTCATTCTTTTTTTTAGTTTTTTCTTTTGCCATATTCATATGGGCAGTTTTTATTTTTTCTGTAGAACATCTCATTTAATAAGGACACTGTCTGCAACAAAAACAAAACAAACGAGAAAAACTCTATGGATTGTTTTTAAAAATAAATCGAATATGTTGGCATATTCAGTCAATATTATCCCCCATAAATATGACTAACAGTAGTCGCAGTAGCTCAATAGTACTCCAATGCAATCTCATGGTTTTGTTTAAGTAAGGAACAACAACAAATTTAAATTGAAACTCTCGTTTATTTTTTACGATAATACACAGCGTTTCTTTGTTATTGTTTTTAGTTGCAGTTGCTGTTGCTGTTGCTGTTGCATTCTTACTTAACAATTCCAATTGCAGCTGTAGTTGGATTTGTTTTAAATTCAACCATTTTTTAGACACATAATCGTACGTGTTTATCCCAAAAACTATACGTTTGAATACGTATTTGAAAATTCTATTGCAAAAACCAACAACAATAACAATAGAAAAAATAAAAAATATAATATGATGACTCATATATTATTTTTATTTAAACGTTTACGTTATTATTTTCTATTCTAAGCATGTATGTATGCCATATCGCATGGAGTTCTAAACGTTTTTTTTTTCATTCACTTCTGACATATTTATTCTGATAGATTTTCGTAGGTATGTATAAGGGGCATACATACATGCATATATTGTTAATTGGCTGTGGAGAATCTGACAGAACTGACAAGGTTTTTGCCCAGAAAATAAAACAAAAAATTATAAATTACAACCAGTAGCAAATGCTTGGAGTTGTAATAGTAAAACAAAATTTACTTCTTAAAACTGCACCCTAAATTTTAGGGGAATATTCCTTGTCAGTTTTCCATGCCAGGTAAAAACTTCCATACCACACCTAAGGACTGTAGATCATCTTTTCTTGTTCCTCCATAGCCTAGACTATAGAGAGATATATTGATGTGAATCTGAATCATTTGAATACTCATTCAAAAATATGAGTAGAATCGAATCATACTCATAATTTCTGATACTTTTACGCATTCATACTTATTTTAATATCATGGAACCCCTCTACTCATATTCAAAGTTTGAAATACTCATCATATTCATACTCAACATCATACGTGTTGATGTTGTTGATTTCGACTCTTCATAACTCAGCATGTGCAAGAATCAGAAATTAAGTATGAATCGCATATGATCACTAAAATATTTACTAGAAGGTTGTGTGTTTGCTCTGCTTGCTGTCTTTGTCTTTTTTGCTTGTGTGTATTTTTTCTTTTGCTGTGAATGCAATAAGAACTCGAATGGTATGAGTTTGATGTCAACGTTGTAGGCATACTCATTGCAACCTGTACTTATAAATCAACGTTGTAGTGAGTATGAATGAATCAGAGTACATAGTTAAATTTCAATATTGTTGACTCACTTATATTCAAAATTTCATGATTTGCGAAAAAACGATTCATTGCTGATCTCTAGTATGAATCTATGTCCGACCTTAGACGCAAAACTTGCACGAAAGAGAAGTTGCCGGTACAGAAAGAATTTTCCTTAACTCGTTTCCTGAACATTTTGGTAGTCTTTAATAATATTGAACTAAGTGGAATATAGGGTGCACTGATCAGATAGGGTGTACAGGACACTACGGTGAACTGAATATTAAAACCAATTTGCGAAACTCTAAGCAGTTTGCTTAGTAATAGGGATAAAAAGGTGAACTCCACAGGGCATATTGAATCTTATGATGAACGAGTTGCCAGCGATGTGTGAATAAGTCGGCTGTGTGGCTATCGCCTATACGGATAACGTAGTCCCTACAACTTCAGGTCGATTTTTAGATTCTGGAGAAGTATTTAGAGGCACTGAAGAAGAATGCAATTTAATCCGTCAATGTCGTTGAGACTATATGGATAAACTCGGGAATGAAACGTAACTCTTGAGACTTATTCTGGACAGAAAGTCGTCCAGACAACCGCATATACTTAACATGGTGAAAAAGGACTTCATTTTCCCTTACGTTTGTAAAAAACTTTGAAGAAAAAAGAAGGGATGACATATAACAGCGGTCAGACTCATCTTACTTACAACCAATTTGTACTAGATACTGAGGTCTACCTGTATCTTTATTAGTGGTGTCTTGTGTACTATTGCAACGGTGAAGCCGGAGATAATTTTATGTCTCTTTCCATTAAACCTTTATTGTAAGGGCTTCGTAGCTAAAACAAGCAAATGTCTTTGGCCGGAGGTCAACTGTCATGGATAAAATATTGAACACTCGGAGATCTTGAAGGAATTTGTAACTGTAGGGTATTGACTACATGATGCTGCAAAATACACATAGATTCTCAAGGAAGTTGAAAACATTCAACGCAAAAACAAAGGTTTGGAGCAGAGCTGCAGTGCACCGCTTTTACAACTGTATTCAGATTTTCACTGGTGGTTCGACACTAAATGGAACTGTGGGTGGTGATTTTTTTTTTGAAAATCGTTGGCTTGCATCACTGCAGCGTCTTCCATATATGACATGGGTATAAAAACATATTGACATTCCAGGTTACTGTAGAGTGAATGAATTGGCCAGACGTGCTAAGTTAATTGAAATCTACAGTGAGTTCTCTACATTGGCAACAATTTTAAAGACGTGGAAGCTTATATGGAATAAGCAAATGTAATACGGGTTGCTCAAATATTGCGTGGCGACTTCAAACATTTGGGTAAAAGATAAATAGAGACCGGAAGAAAAGTCGGCATAAAGTCTAAAGGAGTACGCTCAATACGGTTTTTGGAGTCATTCCTTGATATTGCGTTAGAGACACTGACGTGAGTCTCAAATGACTTCTGCAGGAACTGTAGCGATGTGTTCGAGGAGAATACTTAATCTTAATCTAATGGGTACTTACCATACAGACAATTTGAATGATCTGTCGGAAATGGACTTCATTTTTATAAGATGTGCCGAATGATTCCGAAAATGAGGGAAAATAGATGTTTGTGGTATCATAAAGAGATTCATATGGCCTACTTTATGGTGTTTCTATACGAACTTCTTTGTATGGACGGCCACAGTTACTTACCCACACCTATATTAAACTTGTTGATCTGCACCTTTAAGTCCTAACAAATGCTCACCAGAGTCTTTGAACGAAAAATACTTTGAAGAAATCTGAAATGAAGTGTACAAACATTGATCCTGCTCTTTTGTCATCTTCAAATTGTTTTCAATGGCGTGGACATTGCTTATAATGAATAATAAAATTGTTACTTACTTAAAAACTTACCAAAAAGGTACTTAAAGTAAATTTAATCACCATAAACTTCAAACATAATTTAAAGCTTTAAAAACTGTTTAGCTCAGCGAGAAAGATTTATGCAGGTACTTGGACTGTCATGGGTACTAATATTGACATCGTGGAGTAAATCATAATAAAAGTCATAACGTTTGAAAAGTTAAGACATGAAGAAGCATTAGCCACAACGGTTTACATATATGAGTACTCTGGAATTTTTTTTTTAAATTAAATTTGCAAGAAAGCCTTGTAATATTTGCCATACATTGTATGCAGATACATCACCAAGCGGTAGTTTGTGGAACAAGTTATTTATTTTAATTTGCTTCACTGTTACCATCAAAAATGATGTCAGTCTGGAGATCAGGCTTAGGCTCACTTTTGCCACCACGTGCTACTATGGTCTCAATAGGCAATTGAGTAGCAGAGACCTCTCTCGTATGACAAAACTAATACTCTACAACAGGCTCAGCCTACCCGTGCTTTTTATGGCGCAGAGGCATGCGCACTATTAAGCACTAATGCAGCAGATGCCTTGAGAGTATTCGTGAGAAGAAGGCCTCTTCGTACGATCGTGGCTCCAGTGCAAGTTGGCGATAATTTCCATATACGATCCAACAGTGAAATGTATGAGCTCCTCAACGCTATAAACGTTGTGCAGCGTATTAATATCCAGCGGCTGCGTTGGCTCAGCCATGTTATTTTGAATGGAGAAGGATGCTCCGGCGAGACGGGTGTTTAATGCGGGAATATACTGAAGATGCCCTAGTCTAGTACGTAGTGTGTTGGCTTATTAGATGTAAGGCCACGATTCACACCCCATGTCGGACATCAAAACGAAAATATGAAAAAATATTTCTTCGGTCACTTCTTCTCAGCAGATTTCTGGCAAAAACTCTGGGAGAAAAAATAAAATTACCATGAAAAGTTTCTCAAAAAATTTGTTGTTCAGAGTCGACTTTAAACTGTAGGTCTCGCCACTCATAGATAAAAAATTGACACACACAACATGAGTGATGTGAGAAGCTAGGCCGTAATCCTGACTGAAGGGTTGTAATGGGCAATTATGTACGTATGTATGTATATACTGAAGTCGGAAACCTTTGCGTTAGAAGTTCCAACTCGAGGAAGCCCTTTCATCGATTGGTGTGACCAGATGGCGTAGACGCGTAAGAAGCAGAGGCGCCTGGAAGAATGTGTTAAGGCAGGCCGACATGCGTTAATCGGGTTGTTAATGGCCAATTAAGTAAGTAAGTAAGTAAGTAAGTAAGTAAGTAGGTAAGTAAGTGGAACATATGAATTCATTTCATTTAAATCTGAAGACTGTTTTACTTTCCTTTTCAACAATTACAAAGGAAAACATTTGCTTTCCAATTCCAATGGTTATGTGGATGTGAATGTGGATGCGAGTTCTCCAATTATTTAATCACAAATTGTTGTTAACGATAAAAATATCTGGGAATTTTTCAAATTGAAAGTGTTTAGTTTCTGCAGTGCTACACAAATCATATGATCGTGTAAACATCGTACGTACTTGCTGGTGTATATTTTTATAAAAAATAATTAATCCCCAAACACCAGTTGCAATTGCTACTCTAGAAGACATACATATAAGAGACGTATTTTTTTTTTGTTAGCCAGAGACCAAAAGGCCTTAATCAAGAATTGAACATACATTCACATTTAATTTAACCAAAAATCGATGCTTATGAGAAGACAACTCTTAGGTTACAATACGAATGTGAATATTCCAGTGCTGGGAGTATCATAAAAAGTGTTTCCTTCTTTCAAATATTCCACTGCATTGCCATTACACAGACAGAGTAAATGTTGTGGTTTGGTTGTATGTTTGAATTTTCAAATAATATTTTATGTGTTGTTGTTGTTGTTGTTGGCTAGTGGTTGTTGTAGCATTATTTGTTTTTAGAAGGTGATCATTAAAATTGAAGAAAAATCTCAACACACAGCAGCTGGTCGCATTGGACGGTAACAGCAGCAGTAACAGTGGCAGTGGCTGGCTGGTGATATGTTTTGGGAATATATACGCTCGACATGCTGTGATACTGATTGCAATTGCCACTTTAGGTTTTTTTCCTAACGCGATGCGATGCTCACCATTCACAGTGGCATTGAAATCTAAGAAACAGAAAGAAAAAAAAACGGCCAACGACCAGTCATTAAAATAACAAAAATACTCTCCTAAAAGAAAAATTTTATAAGCGAACGTGTGTTTTCTGTTCAATCTATGAAATGAAATATTGAAATACAATTTCTTAAAAAAAAAAAAATTATTATGAAATGAAGAAAAAAACGTCATGCCATACCATATACATGGTATATGAGCCTCTATGGCACTTACTTACATTAGAAACTTTCAATCTGGAACTGCAGCAACAGCATCATAGCACCAGTAGAGAGAGAGAGAGAGAGAGATAGTCAATTATTATTTGAAAATGATTCCACCAAACAAAACTACAAATTAAGCAGACAAATATAGTTTAGACAGCCTAATCCCATTGGCAGTTGGAAGAAAATGCTTTGAAAACCGCTTTTAATATACACAATGGGGGGGGCGACTATTTGCTAAGAAAAGTAACAATGATTAGCGGTGTTCTTTTAAAAGAAAAAAATGTCAATAATTTCTCAGATAATTTAGTAAAGAATCTTTATTAGGTTTTTAAACCCAAAGAAGATATACAATCAACTCTTTATCTCATTTAAGAATTCATATACAAACTGCTTATGGCCAAAATATTTGGAATTACTTGAACAATATTTAAGCAGGTTGCGATCAGTAATGAATTGTTTTTTCGCTACTTATAAGCACTCATGAAATTTTGAATATAAGTCAATATGAGTCAACAATATTGAAATTTAACTATGCACTCTGATTCATTCATACTCACTACAACGTTGTTTATAAGTACAGGTTGCAATGAGTATGCGTACAACACGTTGACATCAAACTCATACCATTCGAAATATGTTTGATTCATGCGCCTACTCATTTGGATTCATAATTTTAGAAACAGCGTTGTTGTTGCATTTACAACAAAACAAGAAAGCCACATAAGCAAAAAAGGCAGAGCAACAAGCAGAGGATACACACAACATTCTAGTGGGTATTTAAGTGTTCGCATGCGATTCATACTTGTTTTATGCTTCATGTATATGTTGAGTTATGGAGAGTCAAAATCAATAGCAACATCATACGTGCTGTTAAGTATGAGTATGATGAGTACTTCAAACTTTGAATATTAGCAGAGGTTCCATGATATTAAAATACGTTGGTAGATGAGGTTTCATGATATCAAAATAAGTATGAATGCGTATAAGTATCGGAAATTTGTGAGTATGATTCGATTCTACTTATCTTTTTGAATACTCATTTCTGATCTCCTATCATCCAATTGCCCTTTCGGTGATGACCATAAGATGATTTGAGAATTTGTAGTTAAAGCATAGTGCTTTCCCTTTGTACATAAGCTTAGCTTTAAAATGTTAAGGCAACTTTTCAATTGCTAACCACTTTTATGACGTAGTATTGTCACTAATTTTTTTTCTTTTTTTTTTGCAATTGCAAAATGTTACTTGCCAATCATTTTAGTTCGTTTTGCCATTATTTTTTCAAAATATTCAAGCCAAATATGTAAAAAAAAAGAACTGAAACGAAACACAACAATGTAAGATTTCTTTTGTTTTTTTTTTGTACAATTTCTTACCTTTTTATAATTGAATACAAATCACAAATTGACACTTTAACACTAACAACTTTCAATAAAAAACAAAAAAAAGACTTCAAATTGTATTGTTTTAAGTCTTATTTGATTGCATTTTACTATCCTAAACGTTGGTTGGGTTCCCTTCTCTCAAACTCATACTTCAGTCAGCCAGCTACGACTACTGTATGATTATTTTTATTTTTCTTATTTTTTATTGTAATTCAAATATCGTGAAGAGAATTAAACAGGAAAAAAATAAATGAAAGAAAAAAATATTTTTTTTTTATTATTTTTAATAACGTGTTACATGTCAATTTATAATTCAAAATCATTATGGCTTAAAATTACAAAAACAAAAAAGGAAAAAATAACAAACAACACCAATCTATTCTTTGGTTTTTATTTTTTTCTTTTTTTATATGAAAATAAATGCAAAATATTAAATCAAATTGAAGAAAATGACAAAAAAAACAAAAATGTGCAAAAAAATTAAACACAAAATCATAAACGAATAAAATGTTGTCAGTTTTAATTTATAAACTCATAAATACAACAACAACAACACAAACAAACATGTGCAATAAATAAATAAATAAACATTCAAACAAACAAGCAAACACACACAAACAAACAACTAAAAAAACAAAAATAAATGCCAGGCATTTCAAATAATCTGTAAAAAAAATTTTTATTTGATTTTGTATTGAGTGTTTGAATATGTTTTGCGATAGGCGAGCACACTAACTGTTGCTACTTGCACTCACTCACTCGTCTGCAGAACAGGCAGCCACGCAGGCAGACAAACATGCAACAAATAGGCATAAACAAACATTTGTCGGCACACGTACATATGTTCGTATGTACATACGTACGTATGATGCGGTGACAAACAACTGTCACAGCGCAAGTCATCATATTAATTTGAATATGTTTAACAAGACTTTTAATTTTATGTTTAAACATTGTTGTTATCAGTAAAAAAAAAAAAACAACAAAAAAATTACCAACAATAACAAGAACAACAACATCAATTGGAAAAAATTATGGCATCTACAATGGCAACAACACTGGCGATGCCAAATTGAAAGAAAACATTGGTTTTTCTTAACACCCGTTATTGGTTTGAAACAGAGGCAAGCAAATCATGTAGTTTTGATCAGAGATCAGCAATGAGTATTCAAAAATATGAGTATAATAGAAGCATACTCATAATTGTTGATACTTATACGCATTCATACTTATTTTAATATCATGCAACCTCCTCTACTCATATTCAAAGTTTGAAGTACTCATAATACAACATCATACTTAACAACATGTATGATGTTCTTGATTTCGACTCTCCATTAATTAACATATACACGAATCACAAAATAAGTATGATTCGCGTACTCACTAGAATGTTGTGTGTTTGCTCTGCTTGCTGATCTGTCTTTTTTGCTTGTGTAGCTTTCTTCTTTTGTTGTAAATGCAACAACAACGATTTTTCTAAAGTTATGAATCTATCTATACAAAGTCCAATTGTTTCAGGAGTTGAAGCCAATTGACCATCCAATGCGTTTTCGCTTCGCTAAGTGGGCCTGCGATCGACTTACAGAAGATGCCGATTTTGGCACAAAAATCATCTTTTCAGATGAAGCTCATTTTGATCTTGGCGGGTATGTAAACAAGCAAAATTGTCGCATTTGGGGCAAAGAAAACCCGCACGCATACATTGAAAAGCCGACGCACCCAAAACGAGTCAATGTTTGGTGCGGATTTTGGTCCAGAGGCATAATTGGGCCATTTTTCTTCGAAAATGAGCAAGGAGTTGCCGTTAAAGTGAATGGCTATCGTTATCGGGCCATGTTGAACGAATTTTTGATCACAAAAATTGAAGAGGAACAGGACGGTGCTACGTACCACACAGCCGAAGCTACACTTGATGTTTTGCGCCCTGTTTTTGGAGATCGCATTATCAGCCACAGAGCTGATGTCGTTTGGCCACCTCGGAGCTGCGATTTGACACCGTTGGACTATTATTTGTGGGATGCCGTAAAAGATAAGTGTTATGCCGACAAGCCAGAGACAATTGACGCTTTAAAGGACAATATTCTGAAGCCATTGGTGAAATACAGCTGCACACAATCGATAATGTGCTTAAAAATTGGACCGATCGTGTAGGCTACTGCATGGCCAGCCGAGGCAGCCATTTGAATGAAATTATTTTCCATTATTAACCGGAAGGATTGTACTTTCAAATAAAAAAAGAAATTTTGAGAAAATATTCAGTAGTTTTTTTAATGCATTTTCCAAAAAAAGTTATTTGGCGGACCCATTAAATGATTAGGCTTATGAATCAAACATATTTCGAATGGCATGAGTTTGATGTCAACATTATACGCATACTTATTGCAACCTGTACTTATAAATCAACGTTGTAGTGATTACGAATGAATCAGAGTACTTAGTTAAATTTCAATATTGTTGTCACACTTGTATGCAAAATTTCATGAGTGCTTATGAGTGGCGAAAAAACGATTCATTACTGATCTCTGTCCAAAACACTGTTTTTCACTATTTCTAGAGACTGCTGGACCTGCTACATTTGTTAATGTGTACTTAGCAATTGTCCAGCATCAGATTGAAAATAATTTTTTTTTTAAATTTCAAATTTAAAAAAGTGAAACTATGATGTATGTGCTGCAAAGGCGAAAGACGAACTTCATAAAAATTTAATTTGAATTAAATTTCAAATTAATAAAACCTTATTACAAAGCCATCCTTTATCTCTTTGAATAGCAAATCATTTTATTATTCTCAGTATAAGCATTTTTTTTTGGATTTGGAACTGGATTCGGGGCAATGCTTAAAATTCGACCTCCTTTATTCGACTGATAATATTTTGCTTTGAAGTATTGCTTACTGCTGCATGGTAGTTGTATGACGGAATTTTATTAAAACGTTCCGTCACATTTTTTTTCATTTTTCTTGGTGTTGTTATTGTTGCTGTAGTTATTTTAATACAATACATTCGTATATACTATCAAACTAAGAGGTAAGAGTAGGTCAACCTTCACGGTATGATTAATGTTAAAGATGTATGTACATATGTATGTACGTACATATGTGTTATACGATTTTGTATGCATAAATATTTTTAAATTATTAGATCATCCGTTGATAATACAGTATGTGTATGTGTTGTTGTTGTATGTTGAATATGACTTTATAATCTAAAAAGAAAACATAAGTACTCTTGAATAAAAAGGTTGTGTTTTTGTTTTATTAAAGAATTAAAATAAAAAGAAAAATATTGCATACCAAACTGATAACATTATTTGCAGAGGGAGCGGCAAAAAGACAGAGAGAGAGACAGATGGAGACAGAACGAGAAAAAAATTACACTCTCTTATCTGGTAATATTTTCATACATTGTTTTAATAATTAATTATTTAAAATAAAGAAACATACATATGTACATACATACAATATGTTTTCATCTACAAGCAAGTGGCCTTACCATACAGTACACAACATAAGTGGAGCCACAATGCGATTAAGAAAATTATGACAAAATTATGTTTTCCTATGTTTTTAATTTTTTTTGTCTGTGTTAAGCTATTTGGTTAATTTTAGTGTAATACTTTTGTTTGTCACTGTTAGGTATACATATGTGTATGTGTTAAGTGTATTAAAATTAACATAATTTATAATTTTCACACACAAAATGTATGAATGTGTTCTATTTTATGGTTATAATATCCAGAAAAAACAAAAACTGTCGGTTTCTTCCTTTCTTTAGTTAAAACGCTTTTCGATTTGGAGTAAAAAACATTAAAGAAATTACAAAACCTTAGTCAGGATTACGACCCAGCTTCTCAGTAGCATAACAGCGTCAGGAAAAGTCGCCACAGAAAACATCGTACGAGTATGGTATAATGACAGAAAGAATGGAGTATAAATATAGAGTGTCGAACCACTGGCATGCAATCTAGCCTGTTATATATACAAAAGTGACTACGGAAACAACGAGTGCTCGGATCCTGAACATAAAAAATGATTTTATGTCGAACTAACTTCTCAGCTTTCTTACTTACCTACTGATTTGGTCATTACAACGCTTTACTGAGGATTACAACCACGCTTCGCATACCATTCATGTTGTGTATACTCATTTGATCCATGAGTGCTGGAACCTACAGTTTAAAGTCGATTTCGAACGGCAGATTTCTGATAAACTCTTCATGGCAATTTTATTTTATCATCAGAGTTTTTGCCAGAAATCTGCTGAGGTGAAGATGGCGAAAGAAGAATTTTTTCATACTTCGTTTTTTTCGAGATAATTTTGTCGGTGATTGAACTATGAATTCTCATGTAATAAGCCAACACACTATCTACTAGACTCCACATACATAATTGGTCAGTACAACACATCAGTCAAGGTTACAACCTAGCTTCTCAGACCACTCATGTTGTGTGTGTTAATTTTATGTATGAGTGGCGGGATTTACAGTTTTGAGAAAATTTTTCATGACAATTTTATTTTTATTCACAGAGCTTTTTTTGCCAGAAATCCGCTGAGAGGAAGTCGCCGAAGAAATATTTTTTCATATTTCGTTTTGTTCGAGATGTCTAACATGGGGTTTGAACCATTACCTCACGCCTAATAAAGCGACACACTATCTACTAGACTACGGCGATTTCAATTACAGTAATCCCTCGATTTACGTTGTAGTTGGTTCCAAAAGAGGCTACGTAAATCGAATGACGACGAAAATTGAAGTTAGAGGGAACAACAAATTTGACGACGTAAATCGAAACAACGTTAATCGAGGCGACGTAAATCGAAGGATTACTGTATATTATGCAGCAAACAGAAAAAGGCGAACGTTCTAAGGAATCTATTCTCCATGAAGATCTATGAAAATCGAAGATTTTGCTTAAATAGTAAAGACTATAACTGTCGGCTGTATACGAAATCTAAATAAAAATTAAAGGACAAATGAAGTCTTTACAGATATGTTGTCTATATAAGGTTTCTACAACGCTTCGGATATGATAATGCTATAAACACAATAAACGCAACGCAGCAAACATAGCAATTTGGCAAAAATAATTTGCTTGTTGTTGCGTAGCCTTTAAACCCGAGACCAGCAATGAGTATTCAAAAAGATGAGTAGAATCGAATCATATTCATAATTTCTGATACTTATACGCATTCATACTTATTTTAATATCATGGAACCTCCTCTACTCATATTCAAAGTTTGAAGTTCTCATCATACTTCATAAACGTATGATGTTGTTGATTTCCCCTCTCCATAACTCAACATATAGGCGAAGCAGCAAGTAAGTATGAATCGCTTACGAACACTAAAATACTCACTAGCAGATTGTATGTTTGCTCTGCTTGCTGCTCTGTATGTGCGACAACAACTAAGACTGTAAATTTTGGTGAATGATTCGAGTCATTAGAGTATTAAAAGTATTTTTCTAAAGTCATGAATCTAAATGAGTCGGGTTATGAATCAAACATATTTCAAATGTTATGAGTTTGATATCAACGTTGTACGCTCATACTCATTGCAACCTGTACTTAAAAATCAACATTGTAGTGAGTATGAATGAACCAGAGTACATAGCTGATTTTCAATATTGTTGTCTCACTTATATTCAAAATTTCATGAGTGCTTATGAGTAGCCAAAAAAAAAACGATTCATTGCTGATTCCTGCTTTGAACTAATCATTTCAATATACAGTCATGTATTTTATTTTTGAGAGATTGCTGTGTGTGCTGCTTTGCGTTCATTGTGTTTATGGCATAATGCGCTAAAACTTCTCCAATCATCGAATGAAGATGAAAGTTTATTATTTTTTGCGATTTCTATAAGGAACATATAGTCACAGTAAATTTTAATTCGTTAAAGCTTTCGAACGTAATGTTAATAGTAATTTTTACTTGTGAGTAATTTGCGAAAGTAGGGTACGTTAACGGCGGACTTGACTGATTGTAACATTTCTATTTCTACTGTTTTTTTTTATTCGTATTTTATATTTATTTGCTGGCACATTCTTCCAGACTGAATGGCATTTTTCAGTAATTAGGTAATTGCTAATCTAAGCACAAAGA
This sequence comes from Sarcophaga variegata, assembly GCA_932273835.1. Classification (NCBI taxonomy): domain Eukaryota; kingdom Metazoa; phylum Arthropoda; class Insecta; order Diptera; family Sarcophagidae; genus Sarcophaga; species Sarcophaga variegata. The sequence goes on along the minus strand of OW026362.1, from coordinate 109,780,333 downwards.
CAGCAAACTGAAGCAGCGATAGATAGATAAGTAGCAACCAACAGTTGAATAGAAAAAACTGCTGCTGCTGTTTTCGAAATATTGAAGAATACAAAATGAACAAAAAAATTATAACTGACACGAATTTCAGTACTTATTATTATTATCATTATCATTATTACTAATGATGAAAATATTCTATTCTATTCTATTTTAAATGAGTATGTATTGTTTTTTCTTTCATTTTCATAATTTTTTTATTTTTATTTTTTATTTGATTTTCTCTGTTTAATTTCAGATCCAACAAAGGAATGTTAAATAAAGTGTAGAAAAAATATATAAAAATTTTTTGATAAGAAGCCAAATGCAAAAACAAATACAACAAAATTATGAAAAAAATCTGCTAGAAATTAAATTGTATTGTCTTAACTAACTGAGTTAATGTCACGTAAAATAGTTGCAAAAAAATCGTTTGATTTCCTTATTTTCAGCACAGATGTTGGAATCAGAGATTAGCAATGAATTGTCTTTTTGCTACTCATAAGCACTCTTGAAATTTTGAATATAAGTGAGTCAACAATATTGAAATTTAACTATGTACTCTGATTCATTCATACTCACTACAACGTTGATTTATAAGTACAGGTTGCAATGAGAGTATGCGTACAACACGTTGACATCGAACTCATACCATTTGAAATATGTTTGATTCATAAGCCTACTCATTTAGACACATAACTTTAGAAAAATACTTATAAATGATCCGAGTGCCGCGAATCAGTCATCAGAATTTTCAGTCTTTGTTGTTGTTGCATTTTCAACAAAAGAAAAAAGACACATAATCAGACTAGACAGAGCAGCAAGCAGAACGAAAACACAAACTTTTAGTAAGTATTTTAGTGTTCGTATGCGAATCATACTTATTTTGTGCTTCGTGTACATGTTGAGTTATGGAGAGTTGAAATCAACAATATCATACATGTTGTTAAGTATGAATATGATGAGTACTTCAAACTTTGAATATGAGTAGATCATTATTAGTTTCTTTCGCTTTCGTAAACTGTTTTTCTTTTTTTACTTTTCTTAGTCTTAGGAAGGAGATCTGATGAGTTTAATGGTGATCTGGACGCTTCGACGAAGATAATATTTCTTAGCGTAATAAAGTATTTCAAAGATATTTTTATTTAAAAATTATCATTGTAAACTTACAATATAGGCAACACCTTATATGGTGTTGTTGTTTTTTTTCTATTTTTTTCAACAACGTCTACAACGTAAGCAATTTGATTTCATCATTTTGTTCTGACTTGACATTTTATCAGAAGGTTCATCTCACTTCATTGCTGAGGGAGTGTTAAAAAATCATTAATTTTATGAAGCGTAGTGCTGGTTGTTTATTTTTTTTTTATAAATTTACGTCAAGCCTTAATCTGATACATTATTAAGTTTTTTTTTAATTCTGGTTTTTTTATTCGCTTTTGTTTTTGCTAATTAAAATTAAAAGACATAAAATATTGTGTGTAAAAATCATAGAGAAATAGATTAGAACATCTGTGCTTAGTTTTGTGTAATCAATTGTATTGTATTTGTAAAATACATTCCTATACCAGTTAAATTTCAAATGAAATTTATTGTTTGTCTCTCATAATGAAATTATTTAAAACAAAGAAAAATTTCTTATGAATTTAATTACGTTAATGAAATTTAATTATTTTACGAGGTGACATGCGTTTAGTTATGGCAAATTTAGGTCCTGCTCTTCCTAAAGAGAAGGTACTGGTTGACTGGTACTTAGCGGTCAGAGATGATGTTATCCACCTCGGGAGCATTGGAATCAAAGATCTCTCTGAATAGATTATTTGCAGGGAAATGAAAACCATTCAAAACCCACGACGAAGACATTTTTGCTTTATTCAGGATATAAACATGGGATGGCTTAGACTGGAAAGCAAGTACATTACTCATTCCAATATACCACGACTGTGGATCAGCAAACTAGCATTCCTTGCACCGCTAAGCCGATATTTTTCTACAGGGTATAAACGTGGGATGGCTTAGGTTTGAAAGTAAGTGCTTTAATCACTACAATAGACCACGACTGTACATCAGCCACCACTAAGCCGATATTTTTTGAAAATAGAGTAACCGTTTAAAAACAAAACGGTCACTTACTGCTGAACATTCAAAATATCTAACCAGTCTACTTTATGTATGAAATTAAATCACGCAGAAATGACGTTACAACATGCATGAGATAACTTCAGTATCATTCAAGTAAAACTATCAGCTGATTAGAAAGCTTTAATTAGAAGGAGGCTGTGGCCAAAGTAATCTAGTAGGTAGTGTGTTGGCCTATTAGACGTAAAGCTAGGGTTCGAGCCCCAGGCCAGACATTAAAACAAAATACAAAAAGTATTTCTTCGGCGACTTTCTCTCGGCAGATTTCTGGCAAAAACTCTGAGAGTAAATAAAAATTGCAATGAAAACTTTCTCAAAAATCTGTCGTTCGGAGTTGACTTTAAACTGTATACTCATGTATAAAATTGACGCACACAACATAAGTGGTGTGAGAAACTAGGTCGTAATCCTGACTGAAGGGTTGTAATGATCAATTATGTATATGTTATGTATGTATACCCCAAGACTAACCCGACTCCTTTATGTATGAAATTAAATCACGCAAAAATGACGTTACAACATGCATGAGATAACTTCAATGTTATTCAAGTAAAATTATCAGCTGATTAGAAAACTATACTTAGAAGGAGGTTATGGCCACAGTAGAGGCTTTGGTTGAACGATTTACAAATCGTATTGAAAAATATTCTGCATTGGTCCAAGGATAGATTATGAAATACACGCTCTAATAAATTAGCTTACCTTGTTGCTAAGGTGGATCTATAAGTCATTGCCACTCTATAAAAACGCTTACCATTTGAGTAAAGTGAACATCAGAGATCAGCAATGAGTATTCAAAAAGATAAGTTAAATCGAATCATGCTCATAATTTCAGATACTTTTACGCATTCATACTTATTTTAATATCATGGAATCTCCTCTACTCATATTCAAAGTTTGAAGTATTTGTCATATTCATACTTCATACAACATGTATGATGTTGTTGTTGATTTCGACTCTGCATAACTCAATATATAAACGAATCACAAAATAAGTATGATGCGCTACGAACACTAAAATACTCACTAAATGGTTGTGTGTTTGCTCTGCTTGCTGCTCCGTCTTTTTTGCTTATGTGTCTTTTTCTTTTTTTGTAAATGGCACAACAACAACTAACACTGTAAATTTTGATGAGTATTATATTTTATGAGTATTGTATTTTTTTAAAGTTATGAATCTAAATGTGTAGGCTTATGAATCAAACATATTTTGAATGGTATGAGTTGGATGTCAACGTTGTACGCAAACTCATTGCAACCTAAACTTATAAATCAACATTGTAGTGAGTATGAGTGAATCAGAGTACATAGTTAAATTTCAATATTGTTGTGTCATATTAAAAATTTCACGAGTGCTTATGAGTAGAGAAAAAACGATTCTTTGCTGATCTCTGAAGGAGACCCTGATTTTTTATCGTTTCTCTAAGAGTTTGTTTTGTGATCTAAAAATTCGATTGCCTTTTTATTTGTTCTTTTAAAATTGTTTCATGGAATAAAGAAATTGAAATCGAAGAAATTGTATGGAATAGAGGTTCATTGCCCCTTTGACTTAAACAAAATGTCTCGATGACAATACACTACCTGTCTAAAGGACGGAAATGTTTATTTGATTTTCATCGTTGTCTCCTCTACGAAGGAATAAATCTTATTGGAGACGTCTTACAAGTTTCATACAAATACATTTTGTTAGAGTTCAATGTAAATATTCATAAATTGTACACACGTATTGCTGTTTAACCATAAACCATGCAAGTGACACCAGCACAATAGACATGGAGACATTCCCTAAGACATGGTTTAAATTGAAAAAAAAAAACGAAAGAAATATTCAAAGGAAATAAAAAAAAACTAAACAGTAGGGTTGCTTAAACAATTCCCTCTTTTTTAAAACTATTCTTCCCTTTTATTTCTAAGGCGAAAAATTATGGACAATTTATTAACAATTTTCTCATAGCTATGGCAAGCGGAATAGCTGAAGATATTTATGAACAGAAAGTTCATGACCTTACCATAAAGTTGTCTCACCACACCAGACCGGACCATATCATAGCATACCATGCCACATAACAGTTGCATTGCAAAGGCAAAGATCATTTACAATATTTTTAATAATTAAACTTAATTAACGTATGGAGGAACAACAACAACAACAAAATTAAACAAATTTAGCAGCTGAATACAACAGCAACAACAAAACAAAGTAAAGAAGGCAAATGAAACAAAAAAAAAAAAGACAGAAAAATTAAACGTTTTTTATTTGGGATTATTTGCGAATAGTCTGCTGACTTTGATGATATTTCCCCATAAAGGTTAAATGGGGTGGCAGTAGTAGCAACAACAACCACACTAGAGGATACCATAGATATGATTTGATAGATTTGGTCATTTTTAACACACCATGGCCACTTTGGCACTTTCTGAACAACAAAAAAAAAATATGGGAATAAAATACAGTCAACCCTCCTAAAATGCGGTACTCTCTGAACGCGGTTTCCATATAACTCGGAGCTAAAATTGCGACAGCCCTCCTATAACGCGGTACTCTCAGAAAGCGGTTTCCAAATCATGCGGAGCTGAAATTGCGACAGCCCTCCTATAACGCGATACTCTTACAGGGCGTTTTCCGTTCAACAACATCCCAAAGTACCTTTCGCTAAAATTATCAATAAAGGAGGTTATTCATCTGATCAGATTTATGACGCTGATAAGACGGCATTATATTGAAAAAAACTACCATCATTGGGCCTTCATTCTAAAAAATTAAAGGCGTGCTGAGGGATTTAAACTTTCAAAAGAACGTATCACACATTTCAAGTGTGCAGCAATCTATCAGGGAGCCTGATGACAAAACCAGTGATAATAAATCCTTCTGCAGCTCCCCATGTAATGAAAAACATTTATAAAACCCAATTGTCTGTATTCTGGCGATCTAATAAGAAAGCTTAAATTGCTCCAGATTTTTTTAGGGACTGGTTATAAAACTACTTTATCCCGGCAGTGGAAACCTATACGATGGAAAAAATGTATACGGTCCGCCAAATAACTTTTTTTTGAAAATGCTTTAAAAAAAAACTACTGAATATTTTCTCAAATTTCTTTTTTTATTTGAAAGTACAATCCTTCCGGTTAATAATGGAAAATAATTTCATTCAAATGGCTGCCTCGGCTGGCCATGCAGTAGCCTACACCAGAAGATCATCTTTCAAATGAAGCTCATTTTGATCTTGGCGGGTATGTAAACAAGCAAATTTTTGTTCACAAAAATTGAAGAGGAGGATTTTGGCAACATCAACCAAGATAAGAAAAAAGGTCTATATTTGGCTAAAGAATTAGAATTTCATTTCCTTCAAATTGAATGTTCAACGGTGCGCAGCGCAAAGCTTAAAAAGGAGTTAAGAAATTGCTTAGCTCCCTATAGAGAGTTTTAAGTGGAGTGGGAAAGAAAGGCTACAATTGAAAACCAATGTGAAGACGAACCAATTAAGGAAGACATTTTGCCCATTAAAAAAGACGAATTAGGCGAGTCCTATCTGGCAGTGAGGATCATTTTACAAAAACCTTTCTTATTTTTGTTGGAAAACAGAAATAGTTTGGTTTGTACAGTTAAATCCGCGTTTCTTATAGCCCGGTTTCCATACAATGCGCAACGCACTCACCGCATTATAAAAGGGTTGACTGTATTGCAGGCAATAGAGAGGGAAAAAACAGTTCATTTTAATCGTATTTGTTTTAAAAAGTAGCAACACAGTAGCCGTAGCAGTAGCAATAGTAGAGTAAATATATGCCTTAACCCATTAACAGCGTCAACACAAACGACACACACATGCACACACATAAATACAGTCAAAAATAGGAAAAAAAACAAACGAAAAAAAAGTTTAAAGTTTGTATTGAACAAATAGTATTTTGCCTGCTGCTGGGAGTAAAAACAAGAAGCAAAACTAAGTAAACTTTTAGTTGGAATTGTTTACTTAACATTCTAAAAGCATTCACATGAAAACAAATTCAATTCGACTCAGATCAGCTCAGCTCAGTTCAGTTCAACTGAACTCAGTTAAGCCCAATATAACATGGCAAGTGTAAGTCTTAACTTGTTTCTATCAAATATGTACGTTTGTACGTTTGTATGTAATTCTAAATAGTTTAACTAGCCAGCCAACTAGCCAGTAGAACGTTTTGCCATCGAGTCAGTCATCAGTAAGGCAATCAGACATTTCACTCTTGTCTCATACGAGTACATACAGTAACACAGTCACTCAGTCAGGTCTCAGTCATCATCAGTTATCGGTAATAATGTCGATTAATAGCTGGCAAATAGAAACTGGCAAATGACGACGGCATTTTCTGTATTACAATCCAATCCAATCCAATCCAATCCAATACAAAAACGTTTATTACGTAGAAATGTTTGTTCTTTGGAAAACTAAATGAAATGAGTGACTCTCTTCCCTCTTCTCTCTTCTCTTTTCTTTTTTTTCTTTTGCCTCCTTCAATACGCCACCAAATAAATTGAATATTTGCACATCCATGTCATGCCACACCATCATCAACATTAACATCGACAACGTCATCATTGTCCACCACACCATCACCGTCATATGGACAGCATAGACTTACTCATTCATTTACCTCACAACACAACACAACACATCACATCACATCACGTCACATGCATGATTGTTGGATACCCTGACTTTTGCTAAGTAAAATTCTAAAGAAAAACACTCGTTTTTTTACTTCCAACCCACCTTCACTTTCAGCGGTATACTGCGTTCATCGTTTTTTATGTGAAGTACCGATGTTTAGAAAGATTATGACGAGATCTTTGTGAAACATTGGTGGCAACCAGAGATCAGCAATGAATCGTTTTTTCGCTGCTCATAAGCACTCATGAAATTTTAAATATAAGCGAGTCAACAATATTGAAATTTAACCATGTACTCTGATTCATTCATACTCATTACAACGTTGATTTATAAATACAGGTTGCAATGAGTATACGTACAACGTTGACATCAAACTCATACCATTTGAAATATTTTTGATTCATAAGCCTACTCATTTAGAAAAATACTTATAATAATTGTAAATTTTTTTTTTGAAACAGGTTTCGATGAAGTAAGAGGAAAAACTTCAAAACCTACCGTATCTCTTATGATTTGTTCCTTGTCCCACCAATAAATACGTACGTAGAGTTAGGATCCAGTTCGTTATCCACTAGTCAACATCCTATAGAAAACGGAGCCACAATCCAAAATGTATCTACGTTGTTAAAAGAGCTCTACATACTCCTCTCAATAAAGAGTTCCCTTTTCGATCAAACTTTAATTTAATTGTTATGATCCTTAAGACAGAAATCGTTCTAGCCAGAGCTAACAAATAAGAATATTAAGTCTTAACGTATATAAGGACCTGGCAATATTTATAAGCTCGAGATTAGCACAGTATTTGCCATTCATAAAGTATGTAAAGCGTGTACATAAATACCACTGATGTTGTGTCTGTTAATCGTTTGCATGAGTGGCGAGACCTACGGTTCAAACTCTACTCCGAACGACAGTTTTTTGAAAAGCTTTTCATGGAAAATACATTTAACCATCAGAGTTTTTGCCAGAAATCTGCTGAGAGGAAGTCGCCGCGGGAATATGTTGTCATATTTCATTTCGGTGCAGACCTGGGGTTTGAACCGCTACATACTAGACTACGGCGACTTCAACGTATTGTGACGAGAATGAAACATCTAGATACTGGTGTTTTGCTTTTACATCGCTTTACATTAAAATTATGAACAAAAGCTACAAAAACAAAACAATGCAGTAAACAAACCTGTTTATAAATTATCGTACTGCTTAATAATGGGTGATATTTTAAGAGCTATAGGAAAATTTTTCAAAAAAAAAAAATAAAATTCAGAAAAATGCATGAAATCTTTATTTGAATCGATAGTACTCTCAACAAGTCCATTGTTACGCGTACTGTGTGGCATGTGGCACCGTCTTGTTGAAACCACATGTCATGCAAGTCAAGCTCTTGCATTTTGGGCAAAAAAAGTTGGATATCATCTCACGGTAGCGCTCACCGTTTTCAGTTACGTTACGAAGCATCTTTGAAGAAGTACGGTCCAATGATGCCACCAGCCCATAAACCGCACCATACTGTGACTTTTTCTGGATGCATTGGTAGCTTTTGCAATGCTTCTGGCTGATCTTCACTCCAAACTCGTCAATTCTGATTATTTACGTATCCATTGAGCCAAAAATGAGCTTCGTCGCTGAACACAATTTTTCGATAAAGAACTTTCCAAGACCCCATTCACCAAAAATTCTGCGTTGCGGTAGGTCGTTCTGCATCAATTCTTGCACCAGCTGTATTTTGAAAGGCTTCACACCTAAATCCTTCCGCAAAATTTTCCACGTTATTGAGTAACAGAGGCCCAATTGCTGCGAACGGCGACGAATCGATAATTGATGGTCATCATTAACACTGGCCGATACAGCTGCGATATTTTCTTCAGTTCGCACTCTACGTAAGCGTGTTGGTGATTTAATGTCCAACAATGTAAATTTGGTGCGAAATTTTGTCACAATAGCCCGAATAGCCGCTTCAGTGGGTCGATTAAACTGACCATAAAATGGAAGAAGTGCGCGATGAACTTTCTTAACAGAGCACGCATTTTGATAATAAAATTCAATGATTTGCAAGCGTTGTTAGTTTGTAAGACAATTCATGGTTAAATTATAGACCAAACTGAAGATGTTTGACAGCGAAAAAAAAAACACGAAACGTGTGTGAGCTGTTTAACCAGTGTTGCCAAAAAGATAATAGCTAAAAAATAACCCGCTATAATAACAAACACCAGCATAAAAAATGGTAAACAAGTAAACAAAACTACACAAACAACACTACAATAATACGTGTAAACAACGATGTTTACATTAATAGAGATTTCGAGAAGGCAAAGTCACGAAAATTCGCTTTCAAGAACATTCATCAGACTGGTTACCATGCCATAAAAAAGGCAAGTCATTGAAGATCAGTCAGTTTTGTATGAAAACGTGGTGCGTTTGAAGAAAATAATCGTGGTTTGAAGATCTCCGTTACAAAGATCTGTCGAATGGTTAGGTTAGGTTAGGTTAGAGGACGTGTACTTGTCAATAAAGACAAGTACAGTACCCGGAGGTCGAAATGACCCATTGTACAACGTCCTTAGAGAGGGAAGGGATTAAAAAGGAGAGAATGTAGGAAAGGGGAGAATGGGAAGTGGAGGAATTACACAGATAAGACACAATAAAAAGGGGGAGGGCGCGACTACACTAATGAAGCCCTAGCGCCTCTCAACCAGCCTAAGCCACTACTGAATCTGTGGAGAGCCTTGATGCCGGCTCTCGAAACAGAATTCAAACTCTTAAAGAAGGCCCAGCCAAGGGTCCTCAACCTCATTCTACCAAGGGCTGGGCAGTTACAGAGGAGGTGTTCGATAGTCTCCAACTCCTCCTCATCGCAACACGCCCTGCAATAGTCCGGCTGGGATCTGTTCCAGATCCCCATCAGCGACCTAATCTTGCAGTGCCCTGTGATAAAACCGACAACCAACCTTAAGCCGGTCTTATCCAAGCCCAGCAGCCAACCTCTTCTCCTATTGTCCACAGCAGGCCATAGACATTTAGAGACAAGATCTGTTGAATAATTGTCTAATAATTGTTATTGTTTATTATGCAAAGGGTATAAACAACAATTGTTGTTGTTTACATCAAGTTGTGAACAGTGGCTCACAGAATTGTGCGAATAATAAAGAATTTCTATAAAAATTAAACACAAATTTATTTTTATTTTATTTACGATCTACGAGCTCATATTTTAAACGTTTTTTTAAAGGTAAAAACGTTACAGAATATTTATAAGCACGAGATTAACTCATTATCTGCCATTGATGAAGTAGATAAAGCTTGTAAGCTGGTAAAACGGTAATTAAGTGGTGCAAGTCGAAATTTAAAACGTTTTATGACGAATAACCAGAGGGACCATGTAAGGGCACTAGTACTCCTATATACTTCCCTCATTCACACTGGAATAGTTCACTTTTAAGCCCCCAGTTTTATGATAGTCGTTATGACCGGACCTGTTTCGTAAATAGTTGTTTTTGTTGTTGTTGTTGTTGTTGTATTTGTTTTACTATTCAATTACTTTTTTTTCTTTCTTTCTTTCACTTCACAAGAGCAGCTAATAGTGTAAATGAAACTTCAATCGATGGCTGGTAATAGAGAGTGAAGAGTGTTTGTTTAGTTGTATGTACGAGTATGCATGCATGTATAATGCATATAACGTACATACGTATCATATCGTATCATTTCGTATCGCATATAATCATACAAACAATGACAGATACACGCAGCCATTGATAACGCAACGATAAATGTTGAGAATAATTTGCAGTTCATGTTCTTTTTTTCCTCCTTTTTTGTCGTTTTTTTTTGTGTTTTTTTGCGAGAATCTTCATTTCAAATGCGCACAGCAAAATGTGTTTGTGTCCAGCCGGCTGGCCGGCCAACAAGTCATCCATCTATCCATCCAAACAGCCAAACAGCCAATTCTATCCAAGTAAGTTAGCATGGATATGCCGGATAGTAAATGTGAAAAATGCTTTTATAAACATTTTATAGCCAGCGGCCAATGTCCACAAAACTAAACTACCATCAGCAGCAAGAGCAAAAGCTGCACTCGAAAAATAAAATTCATTATTACATTGTATTTATTATAAAGATTTCTTACTAACATTATTTCTATGGGTGTATGAACGTATTGCTTATTTATCGCTTACGAATATGTTTGCTGTTGAAGTCAAGCCAACAAATAGAAATGTATACACACTTAACATAGGCCCGTACATCTGTAGGTCGATGCGTGTGTGTGTGTGTCTGTGAATATTTTACCATATGGGCCCATCAAAAAATTGTATTTGTGTACTCTCGATATGGTGACAAACATTGTATGCCTGTTTTAAGTGTGGATCTTTTGCATTTTCATGCCACCATCGTCATCATCATCATGCTCATCCTCATCACTATCGTCATCGGGCACCCAAAATGACAACGACCTGCTGCTGCTGCTGCTAATGCCGCTGCTTCTTTTTTTTGCATACAAATATACGTACATATTTTTACAATATTTGTATTATCATACACTATTGCCTATTGGCCTGTCCGCCGCTGTGGATTCGTTTAAAATAATAGCAGTCGTCTCAACACAGAAAATATTATAAAATATTTGATCAACGATTTTTCATTGGATAATGGAACGAATAAACGTGCTTAGTGTTGTTGAAAATTTATAAAGCTTGCGTTGGACCTATCACTGCCATTTTTTTTACGCCGAGGAGAGGTAAATGTACCTTACCGCACCGTCACATCCTCCCTCACCCACTAAATTCACCCTCGACTCGTGGACTCGTTGTGCCCACTCCGGAACTACGGCGGTATTACTTCGGAGTGGAGTCCCTTTGGCCATTTGACTCCTGCGTGTTCATATCCGCGTCTGGATTGCGTGTCGAAAGTTGAAGAGACATCTAAGTGTCTCCACTATTCCTATCGTCCAGGTTCCTGCTTCGAATTTCGCCTGACACGTGTGCCAGTTTCATCTATGACGGCGTGCCCACATGTTCCGCAACCTCAAGATCCCTCTTCTTCAGCCTTAGAATGCTCTTCACGTAATTCGCCACTGAGGTCCAATTTTTTCTACTCGCGATCATAACCCCGCCAATGTTGTCGGCCGTGATCGTCCCAACTATCGACGTCAGTGCAGAGCGATAGCTCTGCCAGCGTGCACACTCGAAAACAGTGTGCTCTGCGTCATCAATTATCTCCCCTTCCTCGTAAAGACAGTAAGGAGAAGCGGTCTTGCCCTATCACTGCCATTGGCTTGATATCTAGCTCAATGTCGATCCTAACCTATTTTGAAAACAGTTTGGCTCAGACTACATGCCAATACAATAGAATGATTCATATAAGCAGGGAAATACTTTCCCTGGTAACAATAAGTCCTAAAAAATTCTGGTAATTTCTTCTTTCAATTTACTCTATACTTAATTACATACCTACTTACTTAATTGGCCATTAACTAACGCCTTAACATATCCTTCCAGGCGCCTCTGTATCTTGCGTACCTACGCCAGTTGATCACACCAATCGATGGCAGTGCTTTCTCGATCTGGTAATTCCAACGCAAACAAGGTCATCCTCTTCGCCGACTTCCGCAGAACCCCTCATCAATCATCATCTGGCGGGAGCTTCCTCTATAAAGATCCGAAATACAAACACAATAAATATTGTGGGTACACCCAAATGGATCCAATCACTGACATGAGCTTGCGTACAACTTCTGCCTCCCCAATGTTCCGAAAACATTAAGCCTTATGGCTGCGTTTTCCTACACTGCCGCCGCTGTACTTTGCTTTTCAGCCATCCACGACAATGCAGTCCCATAGGAAATAATGGATGTAATTTACAGGGATAAAGAGCATGTTCTGCAGTCATTGCCAAAACTCTTTATGCAGAGTCTGCATATTCAAATATAATAGAAGTGTACTGTACTACTGAAATGTTCATTGCGAAAGCCTAGCTTCTCTTATTTCCCGTCTAATCTCTGTTAATTTTATGCTTGACTGCCGTGATCACCAGTTCGACGACGATGTCAAACGTTAAATTAATAAAGCTTCTCATGGCAATTAGTTACTCTCAGAGCTTTTGCCAGGAGATTGCTGAGAGAAAATCTTCACAAAAAAAAAGAATTTTTTAAAGATGCCGGGGCTGGGGTTTGAATTAATTGCTCTGGTTTAATATGCCACCAGACTACAGCGATGAGACTGATCGCTGTATGTTAAAATAATTTCACTGCTATTCTAGGTCCAAAGCCGTATTGACTATCTATGTGACAACAGAGATCACGTTATTAGAAAAATCAATTTATTGGGTAGCTTAGATTAGTGGGTAGCTTATCGTTCTCACACAAGTTCACTCGGTGGCCATATGGCCCAATATGTTACCCAGTGTGACATAAGACCCCTTGCCATGATCCATTAGTGGTGGGCTTGAACCACCCCAAGCTCAAATAAAGCCAAACAGTTTCCATATGGGCACGTTGCCCAGATCTTCAAACGTTCTGTCACCCAGATTACGCTGGATAACATCAAGTAAAATTTTCTTTATAAAATTCGCAGAAGAACTCCAACTTAATTTCAGTTCATCAACTTACTTTCAGCCTGTCACAACGAAAATGGATTACTACTCTCGTATATTTGCCGACTTGCTTGCTCATTAGGGCACCCGGAACTTGTTCCAAGTAATACAATTATTTATGAGGCATGCAGTGACTGAAAGTGAGTTTGAGCTCTTCTGATAATTTAATGGAGAAAACAGGCATCAGTGGTCGAATATCGAAAAGTTTCTTACAAGACTTTACGCAAAAAACTACATTCTTTGGCTGACTATTCGGAACACATGGCATACATACATACATGAATAACTCTGATCATTACAACCCTTTAGACAGGATTACGACCTAGCTTCTCCTACCATTTATGTTGTGTGTGTTAATTTTATACATGAGTGGCGGAACCTTTAAAGTTTAAAGTCGATTCCGAACACCACATTTTCTATTTACTCTCAGAGTTTTTGCCAGAAGTCTTCTGAGAGGAAGTCGCCGAAGAAATATTTTTTCATATTTTCGTTTTGATGTCTGACATGGGATTTTAACCGAGGCCTCACTAACGTCTAAGAAGACAACACATTACCTACTAAACTATGGCGACTATACATATGAACAGATTTAAATTTACCCATGTTCATAGATAAATGGCGGATTAACGTGGTAGGATTTTTCTTCAATAACGTATATCAAACGGGTCATGCTCTAGACAATTAGCTCCACCTCGCGATAGGGCAAAATCCCTAAGTTTAAGGAGATTAAGTTCGACCCAAGAGCATTCAAAATCTATAACAATGCGATTTATGCAAACCATGTTCTTTTCGTAGTAAAAAATTTTCAAAAGTCGCCGTAGTCTAGTAGGTAGTGTGCTTGCTTATTAGACGTAAAGCCAGGGTTCGAGCCCCAGGCCAGACATCAAGACAAAATACAAAAAGTATTTCTTCGGCGACTTCCTCCCAGCAGATTTCTGGCAAAAATCTGAGAGTAAATAAAACTGCCATGAAATGTTTCTCAAAAATCTGTCGTTCGGAGTCGACTTTAAACTGTAGGTCCCACCACTCATATATAAAATTAACACACACAACGTAAGTTGTGCGAGAAACTAGGACGTTGTACAATGGGTCAATTCAACCTTCGAGTACTAAACTTGTCTTAATTGATAAGTACACATCCTCTAACCTAACCTAACCTATAATCTCCTCCATTAATGTCGCTAAGATATCCGTAGCGAACCTGCTTAAGCCATTTAACTGATGAAAACGTTAAAACAAGAGGAAAAGCAACTTCTGGCATAAAATATACAGTATCTGGTAGTATCAGTATCAGTCAGGCATCTCTAACTGAACGACAATATTAAAAATCTTTCTGACTTCCTCCCAGCGGATTTCTGGCAAAACCTGAGATCTGAGAGTAAATAGAAAATTGCCATGAAAAGTTTATCCAAAAAATCTAGCGTTCGGATACGACTTCAAACTGTAGGTCCTGCCACTCATAGATAAAAAATTAACGCTTACAACATAAGTGTTAGGAGAAACTAGGTCGTAATCCTGACTAAAGGGTTGTAATGATCAATTACGTATGTAAACCATGAGAGATATGCCTGCCCAGAGAGTAGAAATTAAGCGTGATATGTTGTCATGTCGCTGTATAATGTGTAAAATATGTGGTCTCGTGTTACTATTATTTCGTTAGTGACTGTATCCTTATTTAAATACGTTTTATTTGCCAATGCATTGATGGCAGTCCATATTTACATTGACAAACGTTGAAATACTAAATGAATGGGGCTTGAAAATTCCACATACAAATCGTTGTCGTACCAGATGGACAGTAAATAAACTCTGTCCGTCCGTTCGTCCGCGTCCGGCCTTTCTGTTGTCATTCGTTTTGTCTATAAAGTCGATTACCGTATTCAATACTGTTTCTCTTTCTCTGTGTATGCTTTTCTGTGCCTATTTTTTTTTAATATTTTCTACCCGAATATCGTATCGTATCGTATGTATCTGTTGGTCAAATACAGACAGTTATCGATGCAAATTTAATACGCAAACAAAATGATTAAATTGAAAATCTCATTTGTTTTAAGTGATTCTTAAGCTAACATCACATTTAATATCATTCAGTCATTCATTCACTCATTCATTCAATCGTTTCAATCGTTCATTCAATCGTTTCAATCGTTGCAATCGTTTTGAATATTTTCCTGTGTTGTTTTTTTTCGATTTTTTTCGATTTATTTTCCATTCTTTGTGGATTTCTTTTTGTGCATATGAAAGTAGAGAATATGTTTCCTTCTTTTCACTCTTTTAAAGCGGCTTTTAAAAGTTCTAAAGATGAATTGAAAATTGGCACGAGTTTTTTTTCTTTCGTTTCTTCCTCGTTCTCTGTTCATTTCTTTTGGCAGGATGAAAGTCTTTGTTTGTATGGATGTGAGAGCTCTTTTTGGACTCATGTAGCCATGTAATGATTTAATTTGATTTTTGGCTACTACAACAGCAACTACTGTCCTGTACTTTGTTTAAATATAAAAAAGTGAATGTACGTACATTTTAAATGAAGTCAATTACTACATACATCGTGTGTATTTGTTTAAACAAATTAAAATAACATGTGACGAGATTAAGCACAGTGAAAGACAAGAAAGTCTCATTCATTCATTCATGATTGTAATGCATTGCAATCGTTCATAGTTACATAAGAATACTTTCTGATTATTTTAGATTGTAAACTGCCTCCGGTAATAGTATAACCATTAGGAGAAGCTTTGCGAATATTAATCTCTTAAACGTTGAAATGTACATTCGAAAACATTGAAATCCAAATGAAATAAACAATAAGGGGGGTCAACACAAGCCGTTGCATTCAATTTCCATTAAAGTAAACAATTTCACATGAGTTCCAGCCTCGAACATGGTCTTATCTGAGCAGAATTCTATCATGTTTGATAAGCATTTTTCGGCAAATTTGAAGGTGTATGTTAGGTTAGGTTAGATTAGGTTAGAGGACGTGTACTTGTCAATTAATACAAGTACAGTACCCGGAGGTAATTGACGCATTGTACAACGTCCTAGTTTCTCACACCACTTATGTTGTGTGTGTTAATTTTATACATGAGTGGTGGAACCTACAGTTTAAAGTCGACTCCTTACGACAGGTTTTTGAGAAACTTTTTCATGGCAATTTTCTTTTCCTCTCAGAGTTTTAGCCAGAAATCTGCTGAGAGGAAGTCGCCGAAGAAATGCTTTTTGTATTTTGTCTTGATGTCTGGCATGGGGCTCAAACCCTGGCTTAACGTCTAATAAGCCGACACACTATCTACTACCGAAATATTTGTTAGACGTAAGATCACTGTTCAAATCCCGTGTCAGATATCAAAACGAAAATATGAAAAAAATTTCTTCGGCGACTTTCTTTCAGCAGATTTCTGGCTAAAACTCTGAGAGTAAAAATAAAATTGCCATGAAAAGTTTCTCAAAAATCTGTCGTTCGCATTCGACTTTAAACTGTAGGTCCCGTCACCATAATTATAAAATTAACACACACATCATAAAGTGGTGTGAGAAACACGGTCGCGATCCTGACGGAAGGGTTGTTATGATCAATTATGTATGTTATGTACGTATGTACGATAAATTTGATGATGTTGCTACCAGAGATCAGCGATGAGTAGAGTCGAATCATACTCATAATCTTGTCTACTACTACTTCTACTTCTTTTAATATCATAAAAGTCGTAAAATATTTTATGTAGAAATCATAGAGAAATAGATTATGTGGAGACCTGGCAATGCTGATAGCTAGTCATGCAACTTCAGAGATCAGAACAAGAGTTGTGTGAGAATTCTTCTAGGAAAAGATTGTTGAGATTATTTTGAATTGAATAAATTGAATTAATAAAAAAGTAAATTGGAGTTATTCTTAAAAATAAATACTACTGCGTTTTGTTTAAAAAGCGAGTTATTACAGATTAGAACATCTGAGCTTAGTTTTGTGTAATCAATTACTGTGTTGTATTGTATTTGTAAAATACATTCCTATACCAGTTAAATTTCAAATGAAATTTATTGTTTGTCTGTCATAATGAAAACCAATATAAAATTATTTAAAACAAAGAAAATTTTCTTATGAATTTAATTATGACAGTGAAATTCAATTTTTTTATGAGGTGACATGCGTTATTCCAACCAGAGATCAGCAAATGGGTATTCAAAAAGATGAGTAGAAACGAATCATACTCAAAATTTCCGATACTTATACGCATTCATACTTATTTTAATATCATGGAACCTCCTCTACTCATATTTAAACTTTGAAGTACTCATTAAATTCATACTTAACAACACGTATGATGTTGCTGTTGATTTCGACTTCTCCATAACACAACATCTACACGAATCACTAAATAAGTATGATTGGCGTACGAACTCTAAAATACTTACTAGAAGGTTATGTGTTTGCTCTACTTACTGCTCTATCTTGGATGCTTATGTGTCTTTTTTCTTACAACATACATACATAATTGGTCATTACAACCCTTCAGTCAGGATTACGACCTAGTTTCTCACACCACTTATGTTATGTGTGGTGGGATCTACAGTTTTTTAAGTCGACCCCGAACGACAGATTTTTGAGAAACTTTTCATGGCAATTTTATGTACTCTTAGAGTTTTTGCCAGAAATCTGCTGAGAGGAAGTCGTAGAAGAAATACTTTTTGTATTTTATTTTGATGTCTGGCCTAGGGCTTGAACCCTGGCTTTTCGTCTAATAAGCCAACACACTACCCACTAGACCACGGCGACTTACAACTAAGACTGTAAATTATGATGAATGATTCGAGTCATTCGAATCGTTTATAAGTATCGTAAGTATTTTTCTTAAAGTTACGAATCTAAATGTGTAGGCTTATGAATCAAACATATTTCGAATGGTATGAGTTTGATATCAACGTTGTACGTATACACATTGCAACCTGTACTTATAAATCAACGTTGTAGAGAGTATGAATGAAGCGGAGTGTGTAGAAAATTTCAATATTGTTTTCTCATTTATATTTAACATTTCATGAGAGCTTAGGAGTAGCAATAACACGATTCATTGCTGATCGCTGGTCGCTACCCATTTAAATGGCCGAATAATTATTAAAGTATACCTACAATGGTTTGTTCGATTTCATTCCCAAAATTTCCTTGTCAAAGATGCAGTCAATTCTGGCCAGCCTGTCCATGAAAAAGTAGGCGAACATTTTTTCGAATGTGGTACCGATAGACAGATATTGCAGTTTATAAAATACTGGATACTAAAAGTATTAACGCATAGGAATTCCATGAACTGAGTTGTCATTAATTTAAATTTGCTGGATCGCATTGAAGTCGAAGAATTTTTGAATCCATTTAGAGAAAAGTAAATTAAAGGAATTTGTTATAGTTTGATGATCTATTAATGGGAATCTAATAGACTTTACTGCTGATTGAAATATACAGTGAGCGTCAAAAGAAACTGTACATTAAAAAATTATCTACATTAATAATTTACCGTTACTTTTATTTTAAAATTGTTTCATTGCCAATTTTTAAATTTGAAAGAAAAAAAATTACAAAAAAATGTAAAAATATTGTCAAATTTTTTCGGGCACTCTCGGACTATTTAGAGATGCTCGATGGAAGAAATATCTATTTTGGGCCCATTATTGAGTAAATCAGTCCACTACCTACCACACTGTGGTCGCCACTAATGAGTTGAAACAACGAAGAACGAAAGGACTAAAAATATAGTTGGTGTGTGTTGTTGAACATCATATTTTTAGTTTTATAATTATATTTCACCACGGCATATTCTAGTGTTGAGAGTACCTAGAAGAAATGATCAGTAAATGTAAATCAAAAAGACGAAATATGTGATAATCAGTGTGAGATATTTACGTCAGAAAACCTCAAAAAAAATGCAGAAATTGAGACCCAAAGGGTGAGGTCTTTAATTATCTAAGCGTTCCAATTAATAAGCAATGGGTTGCTAAGTGAGGAGATTTTCTTAAATACAGTAAGATATTGACATGCCATGATATTTATCGGACTACAAAAATTATACTAGTACGCAGTATCAAAATTCATAAGTAGTGTTATGTAGCGGACTCTTTTTACTTGAAGGAAGAGGTCCCAGTTAGGCAAGAATATACACACATTCTGATACTAAAGGAGGATCTAAAATTCCCTTTGTGGAATCAGTCCGAATCTAAAATAAATATTACTTTCCTTTTATTAGAAATTTCGGTCAAGGATGTCAGAAAGTGAGAGTTCTAAACCCTCCGACAAAAGCTATTCACGGATACATAAGGTGAAATATAATCTCCTCCTTTTCTCAGACCCACAAAAGTTGTATTACGGTGCCTACCAAAATGATAATGGTCCCTAATAATTAGTATTGTTCGACGGACGGTCATGTGATATGAGTCCGGCAGAATCTAGCAATATTTCGCGTACGCTCTTGCTGCCAATGAAATTGAGTCTCCCTGTAAAACGAGTGGATAATTTCAAATTTATAGGAGGCATTCGAAATACTTATGTCATGCAACATATCAGAGATTGGGAGCTCCGAAACTGGGTTGTAATGATATCACTCTGTCCTGGCATCCATATAAAAGCTACCTTTTGAATGATCGAAAATTTTACTGAGAAATTCTTGCCACTCATGGGCAATAGCAGCTTAACTGTTCAAGTAAATCAAGAGATTTTCAGGGGATATTTCTTTCCATAACATTTTTTCTTTGCTAAGCCAATATTGAAAACCAATTCTTATCTTCCCCAACTATAACTTCGAATGTATATTTCATGTTTATGCCACATAATATTTCCACCTTTGTGTTAAAAAGCCTTTCCCTATAAATAATTACTTAATTAGTGAACCTTAAGTAATTATAAACGGCTTAAAAATAATTTATGTTGAGAAAAATGTTTTGATATCAGCAGGAATCTTGTCAGCACATAATATTTTTCAATAAAATTGGCCAAAAAAGATACGTTTTTGTGTTTTTGGAAAGTGATGTCACAAATATCTAATTAGACATGAGACAAGAAAACATGATTAAAATGAACATGTGCACGACACTAAACTTGGTCAAACAACAATATTTTTTGGCTACATTATAACCCTAAAACTCATGATGATATTTAAAGGGTTCAGCCAGTAAAACAGGCATGTATTGCATACCCCCCTCCCCAACGAAAAAAAAGGAAACCAAAAAAAATTTAAAAGAAACACTGCAAGTGATAAGTGATGGTCATTCGAAAAGTACACCCCTTTTTATTTGGGTCGGTCCAGCATTTTAAAAAATTTTTGTGTTGTTTTTTTTTTGTGCTATTTTACACGAGTGTTAAATTGATAACCCTGTGCCTGTGCTTATATTCGCTTTATTTCTTGTTCAACGTTGGTCAATTGCTGTTATTTCAACACGCGATTTTAAACTAAAGTATTCTCTTCTTCTTCTCCTTTTTGTTTTGTTTTTGTTGTAAATTATATATTTTGCAAAAAATTAATTTCTTTTAAAATGTTTATTTAGCATAAACACACACACACTCTCGCAATCAAACTAACTAAACCAGAGCGAGAGAGGAAGAGTGCCTTACAAAAAAATCGCTTTAGCATAAGGGGGTTGGTACATGATGAAATTTTAAAAAAGGTAAACAAACCTAACATAAAAAAACAAACGAGAAAACGGGAAAATATACCGTTGTTTTCTATCAGTCTAAATAAATCGCTCACTTAAAACAACAGCAACAACAACAACAACAGCAACTATATCAAGAAGAAAAGTATCGGCAAATAATATTCATTGAAGCGCGTGCAATAAGCTGATGATGACCAAGTAAATTGCAATTTGATAAAATAAGTACATGTTAGCCGTTACGTGGGTGCATTCATAATTATTTAAAACACAGAATAACGATATAATATGGAGTACATAATAACATTAATCTGAAGCTGCAAATTTATGTCTTCAGACAGTCGATCTCATGATAATACAGAGAAATTACACAATGGCCTGATCAAAAAGAAGATAAATCAAGCTCCAGAGCGCAAAACAATACAAATGCAACACGCTCGGCAAGATATCGCGCGCTTTTCTTTCAATGATGAGTCATTTTTTTTGGATGAATGGGTACATGAAGATACAAACTTGTCTCAGAAATTATGAGTATGATTCGATTCTACTCATTTTCTTGAATACTCATTGCCGATCTCTGATACATACCAAAAAAATCACTGGGCTAGAGGCATCGTCGGTTGACATTTCGCGGAGACTGATGTTAGCCAAGTCATTGTTTGCAATGGCGAACAGTATAGGTGGATGATGATATATTTCTGTTGGCCTCAATTGGATGATATGGACACCAACAACATGTGCCTTATAACAACAAGGCCTAACCGCAGACATTTATCATCGTGTATTGCTTGTCACCTGCTAACATGTAGTTACGCCAATAGCATGAATTATCATAAAATTATAAGCAAAAACCACATTTTCTATCAACCATAGAACCATTAACGAATACTCTAAATCTCATCATGAAAGTAAAGGACTAAGTGTACTTGGGTAGCAGTTCCTGTATACCTCTACCAGACATCTACACCAATAGTGTCTCCCACAATCATGTTGCTCTGATGAGCTGAATAAGTCCCTGCCTACTCAATATAAAACACTAACCTTTTTTCTTCTGACATGCGCTAGTGCCACATAGATTCCAAGTATGTGTTCTAGTGCCTCATTCTCCTAATCACGGGGTCCGCATATTGAGCTTGAATCGGCGTTTATTCTAAAATAAGTGTTCATAGGGTCAACAATGCACAGTCAAAGGACCGGTTACTATCCTCGGTCTACTTCTGATTAGTCTGCTGCATTGCAGACACCTTTTCTGATTGTACTTACCCAACAAGAGTGTAGAATATCTCAAGTCCATTTGGCTTGAGAAATGTGTCTGCTGCTCATCATCCTTCCTATTTAATATAAAGGTTCTGGCCTCAACAGTGGCGTGGAAGCTGGTCTACCTGATCATTGTTGTAAGTTCCCGTTTAATCTGAGATCCAGCAGAGCTAAACTATATTTCGCCTGCCTGACTGATTCAGCTTTTTCAGATAATTCGGTTATATTATCGAGTCAACCTCCAGGAGTGTTCGACTTCGAGTGTTCGATCCCTTAACGGCTGCCCATATTGAATTAAGCACGTTTTTCAATGGCATAAACTAATCTTGGAAGAAAACCGCAAGCTTCCCCATGGAAATATTTCACCTTAAGACCGAGCGTAGGATCCTGTCACACTTTGAGTCCTTCACCCATCTGTATTACTTAGTCTTGTTGTGAAGCATTTTCAAAAGACAGTACCAGGTTACTGGTACTGGTAAAGCAGGAGTAGTAGGTCACGATAACCACTGATGAATCTCGGGTTAAGCTTGTCTTCATATATACTAACCATAGCAACCTGGCTCTGGTCTGGTAAATACATACTTATATAGTTGGTCCTTTCAGTCAGGATTACTACCTAATGTTGTGTGTGCAAATTTTAAACATGAGTGGTGGGACCTACTGATTTTTGACGACTGATTTTTGAGAAAATTTTTCATGGCAAATTTATTTTCTCTCACAATTTTTGCCAGAAAAATGAGAAGCAGTCGCCGAAGAAATATTTTTTTTTCCGTTTTGTTGGAGACCAAGGGCTCTATTAAGCCAGCACACTACCTACTAGACTACGGCGACTGGTATAACAGACTAAAATCTAACAGAGGTTCTATTACCGTTATAGAATAGGCTCTGATTGCTTCTACACCTATGTACCACCTTTGTAACCGTACCATAACGACTGCAGTATCACTTTACCAGCAGAAGATGGATCTTGCAAACTTTACAATCCTTCCACTTTCAAGGCACTAAATAGCCTGATATACAGCATATACACACATCGTTCTTACACACATATATACGTGCATGTGTATGAGCATTTTATAATATTTTGCCGAAAAGCAAACTTTAAAACATGTTGTAGAGCAATAATAAACCCTTTTCTGCTGTCGTTTATTTGATGTTTGCTCATTTAGTTTGAACCCGACTGAATGAATACCCTTCGTTATCAGTTGGTAATATCATTATCAACACCATCATCAAAATGTTTTGACCACCACCACCAAACAGTCAATGCTACTACACATCAACAGCAACAGCAACATCATCATCATCGCCATCATCACCAACAACGTTGGCACTGAACACGATGTTCTCATCGTTGTCGTAGTGTAACCATCATTGAATTAAAGTTTGTTTGTCTGCTTGTCTGCCTTGTTTGCTCGTTCGAACATGCAAAAATAAACACCTTCAACTTGAAGTGGAACTTATGCGGCACTGCATACACTGAACAAATTTCTGCCAAGAAGTGGGCTTTCTTTTGAGCATGTTTCCAAAGCATTTCAGATGTCAGTGCAGTTCTGTAAGTGTATGGGCAACATTAAAACTAAAAATGTATGGGATCCCGTAGCATTTTATCGTACGTATTACACATTTAGTGCTCACTGACTTGCATTCAACACCTTAATTTAGTTTTCGGCCAAGAAGACTATACTTTGGTGCGTTTCCTTGTGTGTTTCTTGTGTTTTTGGTGTGTGTTTTTTGGAAATTTTTGTTTAAACAAAATTTTTAACAACCTTTTATTTGTTTACAGACATGTCAGGATGAAAGTGGTAGATAAAATGCAATTACATGCGATTATCGGTAAACAGCCCAAGCAGAAGACAACAAGGAAACCCAAAAATAAGGTCCTTGGACTTGTACTGGCCAAGAAAAAAACACGATATTTTTTTTTATTTTTTTTATGGAATGGAAAGTGCTGCAGAAATATTAAAAAACAAGCAATAACAAGAACTACAACAACAACTAAAGTAAAGAGCCATGTTATAAAATTATGAAATCTATAATTTACAGTTAGAATAACAGAGCATTAGCCCTCGTACAATGCTGCACAATGTATGTAGCTGCACACACATCAAAAGCGCGGCGGTAAGCGCTGTAAAATATCAAATTGACCATTGACTGACCATCAAATAGGGGTTACAGACATCTGACTCTGTGAAAATTATCAGTGGAGAGTGTAGTTGCGATAGAAACTCCAATTACGAAATTAAATGAACTCAACATTTATTTTGTTGTTGTTTTTGTTTTTGTTTGTGTTTCATTTTATGACTAAATTTTAAAAACCCATTAACAGCAATTGGCATTTTTATGCACTGAGAGAAATATAAATGAAAGGATTTTCTTATACTTTCTTAGAATTGTCTTCTTGAAATGTACACTGTACACATTAAAAACAAAAATACACATTATTAACTTACCGTTTTTTAAAATTGAAAGAAAAAAAATTTTAAAAAATTTCGAAATATTGTTAAATTTTTTCGGGCACTCTCCTTAAGTGGTAAAAGTTAAGTTTGATGTTTGTAAGAATTTTATTCATAGTGTACAGTTTCTTTTCTTTTTCACTATATGTCTCTTTGCTTATATTTTGAGGCTTTGCTTATATTTTGCGTTCACCGTATGTTTCAGTAAACTTCTGTAATAATTGATAATAAAAAAATTACAAGAATTTTTAGGTGTTAAAATCGAATGTGGAAGTTAAAGAAAAAAACTTGGCAGATTCCATCAAAGCTAGGAATAAAATGTTGGTACAGCATGTTGTAAAAGAAGCACTTTTTTCCATACTACATTACATACATAATTAGTCATTACAACCCTTCAGTCAGGATTACGACATAGTTTCCAACACCACTTATCTTGTGTGTGTTAAGTTTATACATGAGCGCCGGGACCTACAGTTTAAAGTCGACTCCGAACGACAGATTTTTGAGAAACTTTTCATAGCAATGTTTATTTATTCTCAGAGTTTTTGCCAGAAATCTGCTGAGAGGCAGAACAAGCAATTATTGTTCGATCCATTGAGTTGTATACTTTGGCACACAAAAGTAGTGCGAACAATAAAGAGTTTAATTGAAACAAAACACAAATTTGTTTTTACTTTGTTTGCAATCAATGAACTCATATTCTAAATGTTTTTAAAAAGGTAAAAACGTAACGATATGAGAGTAAATAAAATTGTCATGAAAAGTTTTTCAAAAACCTGTCGTTCGGAGTCGAATTTAAACTGTAGGTCCTGTCATGTATGTAATTAACACACACAACATGAATGGTGTGAGAAGCTAGGTCGTAATCGAGACTGGATAATGACCAATTATGTATGTATGTGATACCATGCGACTAATTCTGTCGATGCACTCAGGTAGCCGATCCAATAAATTGACCGGAAGAAGTATTGGTCATTAATGAAAAACTGGTATTGGTGGACGGTTGTGGTTTACTGGGTATGGTCTTCTATAGGGTTTGCATTGCTCAGTTACAAGGGTAATCATATGATTCAAAAGTTACAAACGAAAAATCTTTAAAGTCAAAGTTGTTTGGCTAATTTCCTAGATTTTTATAGATTTCGATCGCTCTGCCTTCCTAATGCCATTTTTATGGCAAATCAGTTGCGATATGGTTAAGCTTCTTCCACTGCTAAAAGACCAAAGGTTTATGGATTCGGTCGACAGTACAAATGTAGCTCATACTGTCTCTCGTCATAAATGTCTAACACACGAACCACTAGACTACGGCAATTTTACTGTAATACCTCCTACAAATGTTTAATTCGGACACTATGGCGGTACCAAGATGTTATCACTTCCGTTATGCGTACTATAATACGACGGCTTTCTGTTTAACATTGAGGGTGAAAACACCTTTGAAGATTATAGACTCCCGAGACGCAGAAAACTCTTTTCTTTTGGCCTCAATCTTCAAATCTGGGTTTCAAGAAATTCTTTAAAGAAATTATTTTCAATGTATGCTTTGGCATGAGATTCAATTCTCTCGGTGTGTGTGTGTTGATATTTTTCTCTTATAATTTTCCATAAAAAGTCTTCCTGATTGTGTAGGTTTTGAGTGCCTCTAAGTCAAAGCCTATTTGACTAATCATAACAACAATAACTAGAGTGTACAAGTAAGTATAATAAGCCAAAATAAGTACGAATTATTAGCCAGTTTTCGCTAACTGACTGAAGCGTATATGAATGAATGAATGAACGAAAGCCAAAGAAAGTTGAGGAAGAAGAAGAATTAATGACCAAATGAATGAATGAATGGCGAAATGGAAAATGGCTAGCCAAACGATTTTTGAAATGAACATGAGACAGGGTGTGTGCCAAACCATAAAAAAACACAAAATTATGTTGCTTTTATTATTACTTCATGGCTGTTTGCTTTGTGTTGCTTTCTGTTGTTGCTGCTTAACATGAAATCTTGTTCGCAACATAAAAATTGATTTGTAAAATATTGTTTACAGTTAAAAAACTAAAAAAAATGTAAAACATACTCACAAATACTTGTAATAAAAGATTTACCACATACATATGTATATAGTATGTACGTGCGCATATGGTCGAAAAAATAAGTACACCTGGTTAGTTTTGCTTTAAGTTGGATTTTAGTTACTTTCAGGGAAAATAAGCCCAGTAAGCTCTCCCCGGAGGAGAGAAAAATTGTTTCACGACAAACAGAAAGTGGCCAAAGTCCTCGTTCTATAGCAGAAACAATACAGTTGAAACTCGCGGAAGACCCAAAAAAAACTTCAAAAGCAACAGATCTTCATATTAGCAATGAGTATTCAAAAAGATGAGTAGAACCGAATCATACTCATACTTATACGACGCATTCATACTTGTTTTAATATCATGGAACCTCATCTACTGATATTCAATGTTTGAAGTAATCATATTCATTCATACTTAACAACACGTATGATGTTATTGATTTCGACTCTCAATAACTCAACATATACGCGAAGCAACAAATCGCTTATGAATCGCTTACGAACACTAAAATACTCACTAGAAGGTTGTGTGTTTGCTCTGCTTGTTGCTCTGTCTTGCGACAACAACTAAGACTGTAAATTTCGATGAATGAATCGAATCCTTCGAATATTATTCATATTATAAGTATTTTTCCTAAAGTTATAAATCTAAATGAGTAGGCTTATGGATCAAACATATTTCGAATGGTATGAGTTTGATGTCAACGTTGTATGCAAACACATTGCAACCTGTACTTATAAATCAATGTTGTAGTGAGTATGGACGAATCAGAGTATAGAGTAGTTAAATTTCAATATTGTTGACTCACATATATTCAAAACTTCATGAGTACCTTTGAGTACTTAAAAAATGATTCATTGCTGATCTCTGATCCGTATTGTAACACTTGCGAAGAAGGACCCGTTTGTGTCTTTAAGGGCGATTTCAGCAGAAATTTTAATTGTAATTTCATTGTGAACAGTTCGTCGTAGACTACACGAAGCACATTTACCACGATGGATAGCCAGAAGATTTATTTATTTAGATAAAAAAAATCTAAAGGCTAGATTGGCATTTGCAAAAAGTCATTCCAATTGGTCCGGAACAGAGGGTGAAAAAAATGGCGAAACATTTTGTGGAGCGATGAAAAAAATTTAAATTATTTTGGAAACGCTTGTGCACGAAATGTTCGACGCCCTAAGGGTAAGGAATTCCATATTCGCTTTACAAATAAGACGGTTAAGCACGGGGGCGGCAATATTATGATCTGGGGTTGTTTCTCATGGTATGGTGCAGAGATCAGCAATAGGTATTCAAAAAGATGAATAGAATCGAATCATACTCTAAATTTTTAATACTTATACGCATTCATACTTATTTTAATATCATGGACACTCTACTCTTATTCAAAATTTAAAGTACTCATCATATTCATACTTAACAACACGTGTGATGTTGCTGTTGATTTCGACTCTCCATAACTCATCATAGACACGAAACACAAAATAAGTATGAATCGCGTACGAACACTAAAATACTTACTAAAAGGTTGTGTGTTTGATCAGCTAGCTATTCTCTCCTTTTTTGCTTGGTTGTCTTTTTTTGATGAATGATTCGAGTCACTCGGCACTCATTTATAAGTATTATAAGTATTTTTCTAAAGTTATGAATCTAACTAAGTGGGTTGGTTTATGAATCAAACATATTTCGAATGGTATGAGTTTGATGTCAACGTTGTACGCATACTCATTGCAACCTGTACTTAAAAATCAACATTGTGGTGAGTATGAATGAATCAGAGTACAGAGTTAAATTGTAATATTTTTAACTCACTTATATTCAAAATTTCATGAGTGCTTATGAGCGGCGAAAAAACGATTCATTGCTGATCTCTGGTCCGATACAAAGAATTACAGACAATATGACTAGATTCCTTTACAAAGATATCTTGGAGAATGCGATGTTGACCTCTGCTGAGGAAAGTATGCCTCTTAGATGGACATTCCAGCAGGATAACAATCCGAAGGATAATTCTAAGTTGGTAAAGTATTGCTTCCAAGATAATTGCACTGAATTGCACTTCTTGACTGGCCAAGTCAATTTCCGGACTTAAATCCGATCCAAGATCTTTGGGGAGAGTTGAAACAAAGAATTGTAAAGGAGGGTGTTTTAAAAATAAGCAGCAGTTATGGAATTTTGTTTAAAAAACTTGGTATGGAATACCAGTAGAAAGAGGAAGGAAGGAAGCAGGAAGCTTATTACCAGCAAAACAAAAAGAGTCAACAAAATAATTGAAAATAAAGATACGATCCTTTTAACGAAACCCGAAAGCCAATTTACTAGAAAAAAACTTGATTTTTTTTTACTTTTTTGCTTATTTTAACGAAGTGTACTTATTATTTTGTTGAATGTTTTCTTTGATTAATTTCTTAATTTTTGTTTTTAGTTATTGTTTTAGTATTTATTTTATTTCGAATGTTATAAACAAAACAAATTAGTATTTTTGTTTTTTCTTTTAAATGAAATAAATTTTCATCTAGGAGCCTATAAAAAAAACCAATTTACGGGGTGTACTTATTATTTTGACCATATGTGTACTTACTTACAATAATGCAACGTACATACATAAGTGTGGCAAGTATTTTTAAGAAATGCCTTTTAACAAGAAGACATAATTTCACAAGAGATTTTAAATACCTCTTGTCGATGATGTTTTTTTTCTGTTTTTGTTTTTTTTTTTTTTTGATCATATTGTAGTTGCCACAAACAAACATAACATCCCAGTCAATATATGGAGAAAATAAAATACAAAGTATTGAAGAAAAAAAACATATGCAAAGAATTTATGTTGAAAGATGGCAAAGATTTGCGGTTATGATTAGTTTGAGGCAATTTCAATATCACCGGTTTCAACAATGTATCGAAAAGTATGCTGGTAAAAAAAGTGCACAAATTAATGCGATGCGATGTGATGTGATCCTAGTGAAAAATTCAATTTGAAATGCAGCCAGCCAGCCTATAAATATAAATTAAATGTTATGGCATGTGTGTGTGCTAGAAATAGGAATTTAATGTTTTTTTTTTTCTCAAATTGATGGTTTTCTAATGGTTATGTCATGTTGCCTGAGTTGGACTTATTGTGACAAGACGCTGGGTGGCATTAGAGGCAGCTTACGATAGTTTACTTCAAAAAACTTTATGACTGTGTTGTGGTTACTTGACCTCAAAATATTTAAGAAACTGACAGTAATCACCATACTGCTCTGGAAAGCCAAAATAATGACGAGCGAGGCTTTGCGATATTGTTTTGCTAGAGGAAACATACACAACATATGTATGTACATATATTATTGGTCATTATAACCCTTCAGTCAGGATTACAACCTAGCTTCTTACACCACGTATGTTGTGTGTGTTAATTTTTACGCATGAGTTTCAGGACCTACAGTTTAAAGTCGTTTCCGAACGACAGATTTTTTGAGCAATAATTTTTCATATTTCCGTTTTGATGTCTGGCTTGGGATTTGATTTGTGGCCTTTACGTCTAGTAAGCCAACACACAACCTACTAAACTACGGCGACTATCTTCGGTTGTATGTACTCAAATTTTTTGATCAGTTAACGAACGATCGTTGAACTTCTCTCAATTGCTTTAAGATCGAGAAGCAAATTAAGATCATTAGAAGTGTCAGAATATTTACAATCATAATGTAAGACTTCTGGATTTCATTATATGTATTGAACACAAACTTCTTTAACGTTATAACCTCACTTTTGAATCAAAAATAATTGGCAAAAAAGATTTTCTATTTAATAGATTACCCTGCTAACAAATCCTATCAGTCCATTACTACATGTAAAGGGATTAAATGACAATCAGTATTAATTTCATTTACAAATCTATTCTATTATGTGGATTAAATATTAGAATAAATATTATTTCTTTCATTTGATACCAATCCACCCCCTCCCCCCCCCCCCCCCCTCCACAAAATCCACCAACAAAACAAATGTATTATTTTGATCAAGTCATTTGCGTCCATTACAATACAGTTTTTTTTTATAAAACAAATCTTTTATAATTTATTGTGATCTTTTGGTATTTGAAAGAACAAACGAAACAAGCTTAACTGAAGAATGGAATGAAAGGCGAGATTAATTTCCCATACAAATGCCGTTAAGTAAAGATCATATATGTAAGGACGGACACACATATAAACGATACCACCGCCACTGTCAAGTTTATAAAATATTCTGTGTTCTATACTCTATGTATACAATGTAGTCGTAATCATGATTGATTTATTTTTTATTTTTACTGATTTTTTCTGCTTCTATTTTTTTCACATTTCATAAAAACACTGATGCAAAACAAA
This sequence comes from Sarcophaga variegata, assembly GCA_932273835.1. Lineage (NCBI taxonomy): Eukaryota > Metazoa > Arthropoda > Insecta > Diptera > Sarcophagidae > Sarcophaga > Sarcophaga variegata. The sequence goes on along the minus strand of OW026362.1, from coordinate 109,749,187 downwards.
AACTTAGAAAGTTCTAAGTCAAACAAGACTGACTGTGGGATGATCTACACGTCAGAGTATAAACGAATTCAGGTTAAGGATTTCGCAAAGGTTTTAAGAGCGGTTTTATAACAGAGATCAGCAATGAGTATTCAAAAAGATGAGTAGAATCGAATCATACTCATAATTTGTGATACGCATTCATACTTATTTTTATATCATGGAACCTCTACTCATATTCAAAGTTTGAAGTACTAATCATACATACATACATACATACATAATTGGCCATTACATTCCTTCATTGAGGATTACGACCTAGTTTCTCACACCACATATGTTGTGCGTGTTAATTTTATACATGACTGGCGGAACCTACAATTTAAAGTCGACAAACTTTTCATAGCAATTTTATTTTTACTCCCAGAGTTTTTGCCAGAAATCTCCTGAGAGGAAGTCGCTGAAGAAATATTTGACGTATTTTGTATGATGTCTGGCCTGGGGTTTGAACACTGGTTTTACGTCTATTATGCCAACACACTACCTACTAGACTAGACTACGGCAACTAATCATATTCATACTTAACAACACGTATGATGTTGTTGTTGATTTTGACATAATTCAACATATACACGAAGCACAAAATAAGTATGAATCGTGTACGAACACTAAAATACTTACTAGAAGGTTGTATGTTTGGTCTACATGCTGCTGTGTCTTTTTTGCTTATGTGTCTTTTTGCATTTGTTGTAAATGCAACAACAACTAAGATTGTAAATTTTAATGAATAACTCGAGGCCCTCAAATTATTTATAAGTACATATTATAAGTATTTTTCGAAAGTTATGAATCTAAATGAGTAGGCTTATGAATCAAACATATTTCGAATGGTATGAGTTTGATGTCAACGTGTTGTACGCATACACTCATTGCAACCTGTACTTGTAAATCGACATTGTAGTGAGTATGAATGAATCAGAGTACAGACTTAAATTTCAATATTGTTGCCTCATTTATATTCAAAATTTCATGAGTGCTTATGAGTAGCGAAAAAACAATTCATTGCTGATCTCTGTTCTATAGCTAAATAAGTTTTTGAAATAAATAAATCCAAAATCATTTAATTTTTAGAATTTCAGTTCTTTATCCCTTTCCAAAAATTTAAGATTTTTTGAGGTGATCAAAAATGGCACTTGCTTGGGAGAGTATTTCACCGTTGAACTCAAAATTCTGTATCGAGCAGAAGAATTAAGCGTAACTCTAATATAACTTCCTCTTCTATGGCATAAAAATGTATGGTAGGTAGGGTGTTACATACATAATTGGTCATTACAACCCTTCAGTCAGGATTACGACCTAGTTTCTCACACCACTTATGTTGTGTGTACGTTAATTTTATACATGAGTGGCGGGACCTACAGTTTAAAGTCGACTCCGAACGACAGATTTTTGAGAAACTTTTCATGGCAATTTTATTTACTCTCAGAGTTTTTGCCAGAAATCTGCTGAGAGGAAGTCGCCGAAGAAATACTTTTTGTATTTTATTTTGATGTCTGGCCTGGGGCTCGAACCCTGGCTTTTCGTCTAATAAGCCAACACACTACCTACTAGACCACGGCGACTTCAAGGTAGGGTGTTATAATTTTCAAAAATATAACAACAACAATAACAATAACAATGCTATCTTAGATTATTAACTTGTATAAGGAATGTGAGTGGGAATCTTTTGTTAAATTCAGTTTTTCATAAGCATTTGGAAGGTGGAAGAACGAAAACATTAAACTTTATAATAATAAATCATTTTGTATGGATAATCAACTACTACAACAACTACAATAGTTACGAGGGCTGTAAGAACGCCAACAGAATTAACTAAGCAATGACAGGAAGCTTAACAAATATGAAAGAAATAAGAACTTGATTTCAAAAACAAGATATTCAAGAGGAAATTGTTCTCAAGTCGGCTTATTAGATTTCTGACAAAAACTCTGAGAATATATAAAATTGTCATGAAAAGTTTCACAAAATAAATCTGTTGATCGAAATCAACTTTAAACTGTAGGTCTCGCCACTAATATATAAAATTAACACACACACAACATAAGTAGTGTGAGTAGCTAGGTCGTAACCCTAACTGAAGGGTTGTAATGCCAGAAAAACTCATAACCGAAAATTTATTTCAACTTTAGAAATAGAAAATGACTAGGGTAACCGTAATCTGACCAATAAAAATCTTACCAAAGCAACTCGAACCTTCATGCAACTTCAACACTTAACATCTTGCAACATGATGTTCGCATAACTCTCGTGTATGTGAATTATTTTGTGTCATGGTGTTATGATGTTCGATATGCGATTGTTTCTGCGCAACAATTTGACTAGCTGATGTAAAAGTTTGAAGATTATGATCAGAAACAAACGAACGTATCGTTTCTGTTAAAGAGAATGTATGGCGGATAATCTGAATTTGTCGATTTTGCTTCAATATGGTATATTTTGCCTTTGGATTTTAACCATATCCCAAATCGGGTAACTCTTAAAGTGCGGCTGAGATCATTCACAACACCTAGATGTTAGATGCTAGAGTAACAAGCTTGTAATTTTGTTTTTGGAACAAACTTATCTTCATCTCTGAAGTTCATTTCTAATACAATAGGCACGCCAGTATTTAAATTTATTACAAAATTAGTCTCGAGGCTCTCAGGAAAAGCCATTACAGCTGAAAAAATTACCGTTCAATGTGCATTATAATGGAAAGATATCATTGGGCCTTATTTTTTCGAAGAAGTTCTTGAAAGAACCTTTATTCTAAGAGATATACTCGTTCCTTAGATGCCTTTTTCAGGTCTGCATTTGATGATTATGAGGTGCTGGGCATATGATTCTAACAAGACTGTTCCCCGAGCCCCGAGCCCCGAGATACAATCGTCTTTTTTTTTTGCTTTCTTGCATGAAAAGTTGCCATAAGGAGTGAAATTATGTTATGATGACGCCAATTATTATGCGATTTGACATCGTGAGACCTTTCTTGTAAGGTTAGGGTCAAAGATCATGCCTAAGCAGATAGTCGTCAGTTTATTGTCCAGATTCCTCTAGAAATGTGTGAAAAATGACATGATATTAAGTACATATGGGCAAGGTTCAGGCGTTAAAATAAAAGCTTCATCGTAATCAAAGCTTCGTGTGTATTTTATTTAATTTTACTTTTGAAACAAAAAAATGATTAACTCTTTAAAATAACTGAACACTAGGTCAGTATTCTTAACTTTTATTCTCTTATACTAGAGGTTCATATAAATGTCGCGTAGAAATCTAGGTTCATCTGGCTAACTGAAACAGAAAATAAAGTGCCATTAAGTCAACTGTTGTAGTCCACTTATCGACGTTTCCTGATCTTTAAGCTTCTCTTCCATGGTTTCAGATTATAAGCTTTTTCCGTTTCCGTTGGAAGTCGCCGTAGTCTAGTAGGTAGTGTGTTGGCTTATTAGAACCCCAGGTCAGACATCAAAACGAAAATACGAAAATATTGTTCTTAGGCGACTTCCTTTCATCAGTAGCTCTCTGGCAAAAACTCTGAGCGTAAAATAAAATTGCCATGAAAAGTTTCTCAAAAATCTGTCGTTCGGAGTCGACTTTAAACTGTAGTCCTGTCATGTATGCAATTAACACACACAACATGAGTGGTGTGAGAAACTAGGCCGTAATCCTAACTGAAGGGTTGTAATGGCCAATTATGTATGTATGAGAGGTTCATGTATATGTCGGGTATAAACATCGGTTCATCGCTCTGATGTAGTCTACTTATTGAATTCTTTACAATTCTTAACAAAATGCTTAAATGCTCTCATAATCGAAAATTACTTCCTGTATCATTGCATTAAATCGTTTTCATATTTTGTACACATCCCTCGTATGTACCCACTATAGCTATTATCACACTTAAACGTGTCAGTGAATGTACATTCTGAATACCTTCAGTATACGAATACGAGTACGTCGTGTGTGCTTATGTGTAGTTGGCCATGTATAAAGTGTTTGAATATAAAAGATACTCAAGAAAAACAAGCAAAAAAAAAGTGCGATTTAATGTCAAAATATTTTTGTTAATCCAATAATAATTTCCGACTTACAAATTCGTTTGCCAGTGCCAGTGCCAGTGTAAGCGTATGTATGTATGTTTGGTAGATGAATACAATGTTTTTTATTTTATTATTAATAATTTTTATACAATAAAAAAATAAAAGTTTTTTTATGGTTTTTGATTATTATTTTAATCGTCATCGTCGTCTACATCATCATCATCATCATCATCATCATTATCAACGCCATCACCGTATCAACTTTTGATAAATGCGCCAAAGAAGACAGACAGACGCTGGGCAGGCAGGCAGGCAGTGTATTGTTGCTTAAGCGGATTTGTCAATAGAAGAGGCAAATAAATGAATGCTTAAAACCCTTTTAAATTCAATAATAATACTCCATGCTTAATAATCTATTATCGAGTTTGGTTTTGGTTTAATTTTGGTATTTCAATCGATAGAAATCGAAAACTAATGTTCAAAATAAATACCTGTTTCCACCACTTCATACTCTTTTTTTCTTTTCATTTCTTGCGCTATTTCGGTAAGAGGCTTAATTGTTCAAAAAAATTTTATTTTTTTTTTTGATTAAGACATGCTTAAACATCGAGTGCTACAAGTTAAATAATGATAATCAGCGACTACATGATTACGTGTATTTAGGGGATTAAAAAGTTTTTCTATTTTTTTTTTATTTTGGAAGTCAGTTTAGATGCCTATTAAAGTGCTCGACCATTGCTATGGGAATTAAAAAATTTAAACAAAAATTTGAAACTCTACAAAGTCTAAGATTTACTAGCATATAGGTACAAGAGACCAGCAAAGAATCGTTTTCCGCTACTCATAACCACTCATGAAATTGTGGATATAAGTGAGCCAACAATATTGAAATTTAACTACTTTGACTCACTCACACTCACTACAACCTTGATTTATAAGTACAGGTTGCAATGACAATGCATACAACGTTGACATCAAACTCATGCCATTCGAAATATGTTTGATTCATAAGCCTACTTATATAGATTCATAACTTTAGTAAAAATACTTATAATATGTAGTTATAAAGGATTCGTGTAACTCGATAATCACTCATTAAAATTTACAGTCTTAGGTATTGTTGCATTTACCAAAAATAAAAAAGACACGTAAGCAAAAAAGATAGAGCAACAAGCTGAGCAAATACACAACCTTCTAGTAAGTATTTTAGTGTTCGTAAAGCCCACTTCACACGGTAATACTTTACGTACGTAAAGTCTAATGAAAAAGAGAATAAAAGTCATATGATTTATATTTTTTGCGTTTACATGATCGGTATAAGACAATAACAAATGAGCAAAATAACAAATGAAAACAGCTGTTACACTTTTTTTCTATGTGTTTACATAAAAATACATCCCTGATCTAATGCGACTGCTTGTTTTTGAATCATTTCAAAAAATGAAGAGAGCCATACGACTGTCAAACTTTTCATCCGTATTTTCCCTCAATGTTTGATGGTTTCATTACATATTACATTTAGACGATCACATCCGTACTCTTCTACACAAAATTTTGACAGATCATATTACTTGTGGGACCGTGTAAAGTAGGCTTAAGCGATTCAAATTTATTTTGTGATTCGTGTACATGTTGAGTTAATCATCAACATCATACGTGTTTTGAAGTATAAACATAATGAGTACTTCAATCTTTGAATATGAGTAGAGGAGGTTCCATGGTATTCAAATAAGTATGAATACGTATAAGTATCAGAAATTATGAGTATGACTTGATTCTACTCATCTTTTTGAATACTCATTGCTGTTCTCTGGTATATTCTACTCGGCTTCGTTTGAATTATTAAAAGAATTTGTATACCTTTATTGGACAAAAATGGTGTATACTTTAATAATCCAAATTGTTGCAAACATTATCGCAAACCACATATAATCTCGTAAAGTACCGTGTAGTGTCATGCGCGTAAGTATCAGAAATTATGAGTATGATTCGATTCTACTCATTATTTTGAATACTCATTGCTGATCTCTGATAGGCACTTGGAGTTCTAATAAACGTTAGCTTGTTGGAACCCTTTTTGGAATACTTTTCCAAAAGATGTCTTTACAATACAATTATATTACAGCGAGCTTATTGAGTTATTTACCATCATTTGGATTATAAAATATCGGGTGTTCGAAAATGTTCGCTTGCAACTAATCGGTAATTACATCAGGTAACACAATAATTTGTTACATTTTAAGCTTTACTTTGTTGGAATGCATTTTAGTCTCCGTTTGAAAGCAGTTATAATTGTTATCTTTGGTTTCTCTATTATAGAAATCGCTTCTACATTAGAAGTCGCCGTGGTCTAGTAGGTAGTGTGTTGGCTTATTAGACGTAAGGCCCCAGTTCAAAGCCCAGGTCAGCCATCAAAATGAAAATATAAGAAAAATATTTCTATGGCGGCTTCCTCTCAGTCGATTTCTGGCACGAACTCTGAGAGTAAATGAAATTTCCGTGAAAGTTTCTCAAAAATCTGTCGTTCGGTGTTGACTGTAAGTTCCACCACTCGTGTAAAAAATTAAAGCACACAACATAAGTGGTGTGAGAAACTAGTTCGTAATCCTAGCTAAATGGTTGTGATGACCAATTATGTATGTATGGTACGTTATATGCATTACGATTACTGTAGTTTTCTAATTTGATTGAGCTTTTTTCGCTTGACCAAGAGAACATTTAAATGCAAGATGTTTTGCTTAAGAACTCGCCTTATTTCCCGCGGTTGTTCATACTCACCTAATGCATAGTATTTGATGGCAAAAACAACTTGTCAACTATTCTCATAAAATGCATACATTTCGATAAATTGCCCCCAAAAAGAAATTTCAATGAATAAAACAAATTCCATCTCATAAATTTCATAATTCGTTGGCTTTTTTTCTTTTTTTCCTCGACTAACCCAAAGTAACAAGACATTCTTTAGTATTCTATTATGCAATATTTATGTTCATTTAAGGAATAATTTTGTTTTTCCATTGCAACTGTTTCATTGCCAAATAACAAAAAAATACATCCAGGGGTATTCATCAAAGAGTTCATTCACCTCTTTTGTTGCCCAGCTATTGTTTCAAGCAATAAATTCTTAGTGAATTAGCAACAGATGACAGGATTTCAAACAACATACTCGCACAACAGTTAAGTTACGAAGAAAAAAAATTATTTGTAAGGACATGCGGAAATATTTTGGTTGACCAACTGCGTTGTTTTTTTTTTGCTCTCGTTCCGTTCTTATGTTTGTATCCTTTATTGGTTTTTTTTATGCATGCGGCTTATCAGTAAGGAAACTGAGTACAACAAAGTCAATGAACTTTTCGGAAGTAATGGTAAAACAAAAAACCCGAAGTGTTGTAATTAAACTAAGCGCTGTAAAGGAATTTTTTGTTTTACATTCCAGAATGTTTTTTCTTCGAAGAATTTTATAACATCAGGTATTTATCTTAGAAGAAATCCAAGAAAACATGGTAGCCTTCCGAGTACTTCTAGATCAACAGAAGCAAAGCAAACTGATGTAATTTTGACGGATTTTAGCAAAGCGTTCTATAAAGTGTATCACAAACTTCTGTTAACAAAATTGGATTTAATGGGTGTAAATCATAGGAGTTTAAGATGGCTGGAGTCGTATTTGACTGGTAGAAAGCAGACCGTATGTATATATTTATGTGCTACCTGGTGTTCCTCAGTGAAGCCATCTTGGTCCACTTCTTTTTTCACTGTTTATAAGCGATCTTCCCAACATGATTAATTTTGCCAATATCTTGATGTATGCTGACGATGTAAAAGTTTTTCTCACCTTCAAAGTGATCTCAATAATTTCCTTTTATGGTGCGGAGTACAACATGATGGAGCTGAATATTAAAAAATGCAAATGCATGCGGTTCTCAAGAAATAATTTTATTGCGGTTAAAATTACTTGCTTGGAGGTCATCAATTGGAGATAGTGGACTCTTTTATTGATCTTGGGATCCTATTAGACACAAAATTAAATTTTAATGATCATATCACTTTGACTGTAAATAAGGCAAGAAGTACTCTTGGCTTCATAAAACGTTGGGCAAAAGAATTTTCTGATCCATTTATTACGAATTAGCTATATATATCGCTTGTCAGACCAATTTTGGAGTACGGAACCATTGTATGGGATCCTCACTATAATGTTTACAGCGAATACATCGGATCTGTGCAGAAACAATTTCTACTCTTCTGTTTACGTGGCCTTGGATGGAATTATTTGGATATGCCTTCATATACCAGCAGACTGGCATTAATAAAACTGCCTACCCTTAAGACTCGTTGAACAATGTTAAATATATCCTTTATGGATAACCTGATCAATGGTAACATTTGCTGTGAATTTCTGTTAAGATCTGTTAAATTCAATATTCCTTGTCATTACTTTCGCTGTTATAATCCTATTTGTATTTAATTCTGCAAAACTAATTATGCTGTTGCTGATCCGTTAACTAGAATTTGCCATCAATTTAATTATTTGTCAGACTTTGTTGATTTTTCTTTAAATACTTGCGTTATAAAACGGAACATTATTGTTTTTTTCAATTCGTAACTTTTCATATTTTTATTGTAACAATTGCTTGTATTTTTGTTGTGTGAGACTGTAATTCTATTTAATTTTAGTCGTACCTATTTTTTTTATCAGTCAGTAAGGAATTTGTCCATTGACTTAAATAAATAAAATCACTCGAAAGCTTTCGATACTGTTGATCATGACATTCGTTTCCCACAAGTTGAAAAATACCTTTTAATTGTCAACATCAGCAGTAAAACTGTTACGTACAAAACCTATATAAGAGCAGTTAGACAGTACACCATGGTAATGTAAAATCATTTAACAGAGCGTTACGAAGAGGTATACCACAAGGTTCAATTCTCGATCCTCTGCTATACATAGTGTACTCAAATCACCTAACCTTCTAGTATTACTCACTATGGAATACAAATCTATGCCGATAACATCGTCCAACTCTACATTAAATGTTTTAAAACTGACATCAACAACCAGGACCTTAACAATATATTTAAATGGGCTACGGCAAATGGTAGTGAAGTATGAAGTCACCGTGGTCTAGTAGTTAGTGTGTTGGCTTATTAGACGTAAGGCCACGGTGCAAACCCCAGGCCAGACATCAAATTAAAAATATAAAAAAATATTTCTTCGGCGACTTCTTCTCAGCAGATTTCTCGCAAAAACTCCGAGAGTAAATAAAATTTCCATGAAAAGTTCCTCAAAAATCTGTTGTTCGGGGTTGACTTTAAACTGTAGGTCCAGCCACTTATGGATAAAATTAACACACACAACATAAGTGATGTGAGAAGCTAGATCGTAATCCTGACTGAAGGGTTATAATGGCCAATTATGAATGTATGTAGGTAGTAAATAAGATTAAATGCTTCTTGTACTGGACTTAACCAATAAATAAATAAAAAAAAATCCTGAAAAAGGAAAACGATGTCAAGAGAATATTGGAATCATTAGTGAACCAACATTAGTGAATTATCATTACTGAACAAAATCTGAAATCATGTGACAGCGTTTCCAGCAGAGATCAGCAATGAAACGTTTTTTGCTACTCATAAGCACTCATGAAATATTGAATATAAGTGAGTCAATAATTTTGAAATTTAACTATGAACTCTGTTTCATTCGTACTCACAACAACTTTGATTTATACGCACAGGTTGCAATCAGAATGCGTACAACGTTGACATCAAACTCATACCATTCGAAATATGTTTGATTCATAAGCGTACTCATTCAGATTCATAACTTTAGAAAAATGCTTATAATATGTACTCATAAATGATTCGTGTAACTCGATAATCATTCATCAAACTTTAAAGTCTAAATTGTTGTTAGGCATTTACAAAAAATTAAAACAGACACATAAGCAAAAAAGACAGAACAGCATACAGAGCAAATACACAACCTTCTGGTAAGTATTTTAGTGTTCGTATGCGATTCATACTAATTTTGTGAATTCTTGTATACGTTGAGATATGGGGAGTAGAAATCTACAACAACATCATACGTGTTGTTAAGTGTGATGTTGTATGATGAGTACTTCAAACTTTGAATATGACTAGAGGATAAGTGATATTAAAACAAGTATGAATGTATATAAGTATCAGAAATTATGAGTACGATTCGAATCTACTAATCTCTTTGAATACTCATTACTGATCTCTTGTGCATATCAAGTGCTAGTCAGGAAATTGACTTTGTTGACATCGAGCAGTATCCTGAGACATTAGAGGGATACCCTGCAAAGTTGCAGGCCTTAGGCCCCTTTTCACAATAATAATGATGAAAATCTGTTTACGTTTCACAGTCTTTAAAATGGGGAAGTCTGTTGTAAGGTCTAAGAGGTATTCATTAATATTGTACGTAAGTATAAAAGAGAATTTGCTTCAAATCCGAAATATTGTATTAATTCATTTGAAATTTTATTGGTTCCTACTTCTTATAGACTGCGAAATTGCAAAGAGGAGTGACTTCAAAGTCTCATTGAAATACATAAGTCAAGCAAATCTTATTTGTTTAAATTTATTACAGATTTTTAGTAATTAAAAATGAATTGATTTCATATTTATCCAATTCAGAGAAATAATTGCTGACGTACGTTTTTCTTTTACAATTCATTCTGCATTTGTTTTCACTTTCAAACACAAAATTACAATGTGGCAACCATATAAGATTTTTTTCTAAGGTTAACAATGGGTTAATTTGTTACTATTTTGTTTCAGTTGTTTGTATTTTTTTTCTTTGCGGTATAAATCCTTCTAATTTTATTTTTATTTCATGTTTTCGTATTTAACACTTGTAGGTATTTATTTATCTTGTATTATTATAGCATTACATTACAATAGTACATATATATATTTGCACATATAAATATGTACATATGTATGTATCTATGTACATATATATGTATGTATATTTAAAGATACTTTTCTTCTGGTATTGTTTTTGTTGTTGTCATCCATAGTTGTGTGTTTAAGTAGACATTCTGACGACGTTAGCAGTTTCCCTTTTAATACATGGCAGTACTTTCTACGATTATATATGATTTGTGATATTGTTTGCTACAATTTGGATTACTAATGTATACACGATTATTGTCCATTAAATGAAAACAAATTTTTTTAAGAATTTAAACGAAGCCGAATAGAACATATCAGAGATCAGCAATGATTATTCAAAAAAAAACGAGTAAAATCGAATCATACTCATAACTTCTGATACTTATACGCATTCATACTTATTTTAATATCATGGAACCTCCTCTACTCATATTCAAAGTTTGACGTACTCATCATATTCATACTTAACAACACGTATGATGTTGCTGTTGATTTCGACTCTCCATAACTCACCATATACACGAAGCACAAAATAAGTTTGAATGGCGTACGAACACTAAAAAACTCACTAGAAGGTTGTGTGTTTATAAGTACATATTATAAGTATTTTCCTAAAATTATGAAACTAAATGAGTAGGTTGGCTTATGAATCAAACATATTACGACTGGTATGAGTTTGATGTCAGCGTGTTGTACGCATACCCATTACAACCTGTACTTATAAATCAACGTTGTAGTGAGTATGAATGAATCAGAGTACATAGTTAAATTTCAATATTGTTGACTCATTTATATTCAAAATTTCATGAGTGCTTATGAGTAGCGAAAAAACGTATCATTATTGATCTCTGGAACATATTTATTTTGATAGCAATCGTGTATTCCTTTAACAAACATATCTTCAGAGAAGAGATTTTAATAGATAAAATTTCTGAGAAGACTTCAATAAGTTTTTTTATTTACAACCCTTTAGTCAAGATTGTGACCTAGCTTCTCATACCACATATGTTGTGTGTGCTAATTTTACACATAAATGGTGGGACCTGCAGTTTAACATCGATTGTCATCGATTTTCATGGAAATTTTTTTTTTTCTGGAAATTTTTTTTCGTATTTCGTTTTGTTGGAGATCTCTGTTCTGGGGTTTGAACCGAGGCTGCAAGTCTCATAAGCCAACGCACTACCTACTAGACTGCGGTGACTTCACACTCATATTGTTTCAGTTAATTTTATGAATAACAGTTTTGAGAAAGGTTTTGTTCGAAATGTAAGAGCTGAGGTTTGATATCACCAGCTCTTGTATAACTCGCCAACACACTACCTAACAGACTATGGCGGCTGGTCCATGTGCAGAAGACGTAGACTTCTTAAACTTTTTATATGATTGCCTGTATATCATTGTGGGACCTTAGCTACCATTTAATGCTAAGAACATTTTGATCTACGGTATCTGAGAGTCGTATTTGATCACTTATCACATTTTTTCACTTATTTTCGATTAAAAAAATTTTTTTCTCTTCTTTTTCTATGAAAACAGAAAAATGCGATTTTTTTTTTGTTTGAATTTTATTTTTGTCATATGTACGCTCAGCTCATTACGTTTTAATGAGGTTTGTTTGTATGTTTAAGCAAATATTTGTATTGTTGTATTGTTTCCAAGTACACTACATACATAATTATTTGGTTATTTGGTAATTACTGTGGTTGTTGTTGTTGTTATTTGTACATTCCTAATGCCAAAATAATATTGTTTGGCAGTTTTTGTGAAATTGACATCAAATACGGAAAAAAAACAGAAAAAAAAGAAGCGAAATATTTATGCTAATCTTAAAAGCCACAAATGTGGGCTCTCATTCATTCATTTCGACATTCATTCATTCATTCGTTCATTCGTTCACTCGTTCACTCATACGTTTAATTATTGACATGACAACAAGTCTACATGAATACATGATATTTTCTTTTCTTTTTTTTCTACCACAATGGGTAACATTAATTGCTACGTGTTACGTTATTACCAAGTAACTTCAAACGCTTGCTAATTCCATAAATTACTTGGATTTGATTGTATTAAGGCACTACTATGACGTACGACTTCATGAGAACAAGTAGGTCTTGCTTAATTGGCCATTGAAAATCCGTTTAACGGATTTCGGCCTGTTTTAACACATCTTTCATAATCTTTCTGCTCCTTGCGCGCCAACGCCAGTTGGTTACACCAATCAATAACAGGGCATTCTCGATTTGGTACTTCCAACGCAAACAAGGTCCTCTTCGCCGACTTCCGCAGATCCCAGCATCAAATACCCGTCTCGCCGGAGCATCCTCCTGCATTCCTCCTCATTTTCTGCACCATAAAGAAACACGGGGAGGATGAGCATCTTGTAAGGTATTAGTTTTGTAGTAGGAGAAAGGTCTCGGCTACTCAGTTGCCTATTGAGACCATAGAAGCAGCTGCGCTTGATCTCCAGATTGTCATTATTTTTGGTAGCGATGGCGGAGCCTAGGTAAAGTAATTCCTTGACTATATCGAAAGTATACTTATCGCCCGTAATCTGGGATCCAATAAGCTTCAAGTCCATACTTGTCGATAACATATATGCACATCGTTTTGCCCTCATTTACCCTCATTAAAACTACTATTAATAGGATAAAATAGGCAACTTAACCTATAATCCTGACAGAAGGGTTGTAATATACAATTTTGTATGTATCAGACATCAGCAATGAATCGTTTTTTGCTACTCATAAATACTCATGAAATTTTGAATATAAGTGAGTAAACAATATTGAAATTTAACTATGTACTCTGATTCATTCATACTCACTACAACGTTGATCTATAAGTACAGGTTGCAATGTGTATGCGTACAAGGTTGACATCGAACTCATATCATTCAATATAAGTTTGATTCATAAGATTCGAGTGATTCGAAATTTAAAGACATCTGGCGAAATAGATGAAGATTTTCCTTTAAATTCTACAGCAACAGCTTCCCATAATGAGAAATTATTACGGGGGGTTAAAATTTGTGCAGAACTAATTTTGTTGAATTCTTTTCATAGATTCGTTTAATTTTTTTATTCACATTAAACAAATGACATTTAAAAGAAGGTAAAAAGGAAAGGGTTGCTGACAATAATGATGATGGAATCAATATGCAAATGAGTTTAGGGTTCATTTACAAAAATTGATAAATACAAATACAATTCATATGGAATTCCTATAAAAAAACAAGAGAATTAAAAAACAAAAAAATCATTATAATTGTGCAAATGTCATTATAAATAAAAATCATTTGATTAATTTTTGTTTTTTTTTTTTTGTAGAGAAAAAACACGTTAAAAAATAATTTAAAATCATCCCAAGTGTTGGCAAAGATTTATTAAAGTTGACAACTCACACACACATGTCATGCAGACAGAGGCAGAGGCAGAGACAGCTGTAGTGGCAATGGAGATATTCAATATGTTTGCAGCAATTTTGAAAAAAAAAATTTTTAAATTTTTTAGAAAAAAAATATCAATTAAAGGAAGAAAAAAAAACAAAAAATTTTCCAAAAACAAGCGGAAAAAAAGAGAGGAAAGAGTTAGACGTCAGCTAGTATGCCGTAATGTTTATTGAACATTTGCCCTGACAGTTGTTAGGAATTATTCTTTTTCGTTTTTTTTTTTTCGAATCACTAGCTGGACTGTTTAACAGGCAGGCTACACTTCCTGTATGGTTTTTGTATTGCATGCTGCTTAAGCACTCAAACATTTTTAATGCTTCTTCCTACACCGCTGCTGTTGCTTTCTGCACACAGGGTTTTATTTTATTTCAATTCAATTTTGAATTTTTTTTTGTTCGATTTGCATGACATTTCCTTCCAGCCTGTTTAACCCTTTTTGTTTAACTTCTCTTCCAAAGTAATTTTAATAATTAATAAAGTGTTGTATGTTTGTGGACATTCATAAACACAACCATGCACACACACACACATGTTAATAATGTAATCCCTTTTTCAAATTTTCTATGTGTTTACGTTTGAGTCTACACAACCAACCATCGAACCATACAACCAACCATCTAACCGTCCATCCATTGATTCATTGGTATTGGTGAAGGGGTTCAATAATTTGTTTAAAATGCATTTGTCACTGCATTTAATTTGCACGTTCATGTCGTGTTTTACAAGGTCCATGTGAGCCAGTGAGTACTTCGTTTTGTTTTTTGCTCGTCTTTATTGTGAACAACAATTCAATTTGAGATGTTTATTGAAAAGTAAAATAATGGAAAAATTGTATGACCACATAATTGAATGTTTATTACCCCAGTCGAACACATGGTGAGAAACAATCTATGGGCCTGTACATCCATCCATACACGTACATACGTATACACGTTTATTCACATATATTTTCATAAATATTTTCAACAAATGCCCTTTAACGGCTAGATGTCATAATTTATTTGGTCATATTTCGTTTTCATAATAAAATTTAGTAGAGTTAGTAGTAAAAATTAGTAGAATTCAATTTGCAAATTGTTTACAACTGTTTCGCCTGTTGTTGAAGTCGCCGTGGTCTAGTAGGTAGTGTGTTGGCTTATTAGACGAAAAGCCAGGGTTCGAGCCCCAGGCCAGACATCAAATAAAATACAAAAAGTATTTCTTCGGTGACTTCCTCTCAGCAGATTTCTGGCAAAAACTCTGAGAGTAAATAAAATTGCCATGAAAAGTTACTCAAAAATCTGTCGTTCGGAGTCGACTTTAAACTGTAGGTCCCGCCACTCATGTATAAAATTAACACACACAACATAAGTGGTGTGAGAAACTACGTAAATCTGACTGAAGGGTTGTAATGACCAATTATGTATGTTATTATGTATGTTACAACTGTTTCAGTAAAGAATTTTAAAGACATTGCTTTCAGGACATAAGGTATCTTATGCAAATTGAAATACAAATGTCCTTCGCATACAAAAAATTCCGGAATCGACCTAAATTTTCATACCACCAATATTGTGGTGTTCATTTTTTATCCATAAGTGGCAGGACCTAAAGTTTAAAGGCAACTTCGAACGACAGATTTTTGAAAGAGTTTTCAAGGAAACTTTATTTACTTTCATACTTTTTGACAGTAGACTGCTGACAGAAAGTCGTCAAAAGAAAACAATTTTTTCATTATTTCGTTTTGTTCAAGATGTCTGCGCCAAGAATTCAACCACAGGATCTAGTATAATAACTCACTACATGCTAGACTACGGTGACCTCTTATTAATTTATTGAAAATGGTCGTCGTAATCTATCTAAAGTTCATGAAAAATTGGAAAACTGACAATTTGAAGAGACTTGATAAATGTGTTCAGACCGAAGATCAGCAATGAGTATTTAAAAAGATGAGTAGAACCCATTAATACTCATAATAACTCATACTTATACGCATGCATACTTTTCTTAATACCATGGAATCTCTACTCATATTCAAAGTTTATAGTACTCATCATACTCATGCTTAACAACTCGTATGATGTTATTGATTTCGACTCATTTACAAGAAGCACAAAATGAGTATGAATCACTTACGAACACTAAAATGCTCACCAGAAGGTTGTGTGTTTGCTCTGCTTGCTGCTCTGTCTTTTTTGCTTGTGTGTCTTCTTTGTTTTTTTGGTAAATGCAACAACAACTAAGGCTGTAAATTTTATGAATGATTTGAGTCACTCGATTATAAGTATCTTTCTAAAGTTATGAATCTAAATGAGAAGGTTGGCTTATTCATCAAACATATTACGAGTGGTATGAGTTTGATGTCAACATAGTACACATACTCATTGCAACCTGTACTTATAAATCAACGTTGTAGTGCGTATGAATGAATCAGAGTACATAGTTAAATTTCAATATAGTTGGCTCACTTATATTCAAAATTTCATGAGTGCTTATGAGTAGCAAAAAAACGATACATTGCTGATCTCTGCATCAAAAATACGAAAACAAAAAATTCTATTGCATACCGAAAATAATAAAAATGTCTTTCGCATACGACACACATTCAGGATTACAACCTAACGTTTCATACCACCTATGTTGTGTGAATTTTTAAGCATAAATGTTTGGACCTACAGTTTAAAGCCAACTCCGAACGACAGATTTTTGTAGAACTTTTCATGAAAATTTTCTTTACTCTCTGATTATTTGCCAGACAACAAAAGACCAGGAGTTAAACCACAGGCTCTCGTCTGATAAGCCACTACCTACTAGGCTACACATGCATACATAATTGCCCATTACAACCCTTCAGGCGGGATTACGACCTAGAATGTGTTTTGTTGATTCATTCTCATCGTCACAAAATCTATATGTCTGGCTCGAGATAACTTCCTTTCTGAAGAAGTCTACTCTGAGTCTATAGTGCCCTTTGTATATGACAATAAATAACACGAGTTCTGCTAATCAAAACCCATTTGGCTTGAGAAGATCCTTTGGCTTTCATTTTGCTTTTCTTTAAGAATATCTACCCTTTCCTTGAGCATACCTTTCCAAATAGGCACTCCCACTCCACAGAAGGAGTCTGGCCCCATCATCAGCGTAGAGTTTCCTCTCCTTTCAAGCTCGTCTGTTGGTTCACTGCCAAGAATTCTCACATTACCTGGCATCCAGTACAGATTAGCTTTATTTTCTTTGTCTAGCTGATTAAGCTTTCCTATAAATATAGTGAGCATCAAAAGAAACTGTACACTATGGATAAAATTCTAACAACCACCAAACTCAACTTTTACCACTTAAGGAGAGTGCTCGAAAAAATTTGAGAATATTTGGAAATTTTTTGTAATTTTTTTTTGTGTTGTTTTAATTTTAAAAACTGAAATGAAACAATTTTAAAATAAAAATAACGGTAATTTATTAATGTAATGTTTTATTTTAATGTACAGATTCTTTTGACGCTCACTGTATCTTCAATTTCACATTATGAGAGTTAATCTGATGAGAGGCGATCTGATTGTTAAATAATAATGCCATGTCCTGTCTTTTGTGACTTCTATTTAAGTTGAATTGAACACTGTCTTCTGCTTGGAAGATTCCCAAGAGTTTCGCCATAACCTCTTTGACTACAAATTCGTTCTCCTGCCTTGGATCATCGCAGAGAATACATATAGGATTGACTTCTGTAAACTTTATGCGTTTTGTTTTTGCAATTTTAAAAACCCTAAACCTTTAAAAAATCACCCTTTATGTCAGAACGAAAAGGTTGTGATTTTCATTTGTAGAAAAATATTTTTTTTACAATTTTGTTGCAAATTTAATTTATTTTTTAATAGCTTTTCGCTTATGAAATAATTTTACAATTACAATGTATTCTTAATAGCTGCCCGGCAATTATAGCTTTTATTTTAACAAAAAAAAAAAACAAAAATATTTAAAAATAATTTTAAAAAACATTTGCAATGTTTGAAGTAAAAATAAAAGAACACACACACAGCAAGTATAATTACTTAATAATTTATAAATAAAAATATTTAAACAAAAAAAATACAAAAAAAAACAAGAAAGAATTCTAAAATACTTCTACATTTACTCTTACATTCGTGTATATGTACACATATGGTCAAAATAATAAGTACACCCTGTATATTTTTTTTGAAAGGCTTGCAGACGAAAATTTATTTCAATTAAAAGAAAAAACACATACGAATTTGTTTTGTTTATGACATTAGAAATAAAATAAATACTAAAACAATAACAAAAAACAAAAATTAAGAATTCAGTCTTTTCAGTCAAAAACAAAGAAATTAATCAAAAAAACATTGAACAAAATAATAAGTACACTTAGTTAAAATAAGCAAAAAAATAAAAGAAAATCAAGTTTTTTCTCTTAAATTAGCTGGGTTTCGTTAAAAGCCTCGTATATCCACGTTTACTTTCAATTATTTTGTTGACTCTTTTTTGGTTATGCTGGCAATTAGCTTCCTGCAGGTTTCTACTGGTATTTCATACCAAGTTTTTTGAACAAAATTCCATAAGTGCTGCTTATTTCTATTTCCCCTTTCCAATTCTATGTTTCAACTCTCTTTAAGGATTTTCGATTGGATTTATGTCCGGAGATTGACTTGGACAGTCAAGAAGTGCAATTCAGTGCAATTATCTTGGAAACAATCCTTTACCAACTTAGAAGTAAGCTTTGTATCGTTATCCTGCTGGAATGTCCATCTAAGAGTCACACGTTCCTCAGTATACATAGGTCAACAACATCGTATTTTCCAAGATATCTTTGTAAAGGAATCTGGTCATAGTGTTGGTAATTCCACAACATACAAAGAGAAACAACCCCAGACAATTATATTGCCGCCGCCGTGCTTTAACGTCTTCTTTGTAAAGCAAACATGAAATTGATTATCCTTAGGTCGTCGAATATTCTGGGCACAGTCGTTCCTAAATAAATTAATTTTTGTTTTATCGCTCCACAAAATGTTTCGCCATTTTTTTACCGTCTGCTCTGGGCCAATTGGGATGACTTCTTGCAAATGCCAAGTTAGCTTTTAATTTTTTTTGTCTAAGCAAAGGAACTCGTCTAGCTATCCGTCCTGGTAAATGTGCTTCCTGTAGTCTACGGCGATCTGTTCGCAATGAAATTAAATTTCCAATTTCTGCTGAAATCGTTCTTGAAGACACTAAAGGGTCCTTCTTCGATCAGTGATCAGCAATGAATCGTTTTTTCAGTGCTCATAAGCACTCATGAAATTTTGAATATAAGTGAGTCAACAATATTGAAATCTAACTATGTACTCTGATTCATTCGTACTCACTACAACGTTGATTTATAAATACAGGTTGCAATGACTATGCGTACAACGTTGTCATCAAACTCATACCATTCGAAATATGTTTGATTCATAAGCCTACTCATTTAGGTTTATAACTTTAGAAAAATACTTATAATATCGACGCCTCCATTCTATAGCGTTCTAAGTGTACTTAGAACGTTTTTAATATTCTTGCATTTTTAAATTCTACGTTCTCTAACTTAAATACTGACAAAATTTGGTTAAGATGCGCCGATCCGTTCCGAAGTTATAGGGAAAAATCTACTTAAAATACACATATAGTCGTATGTCGCGTGAAAACTTTGAGAGCTCATAACTCAAAACACACTTTTTCGACTTAGAATGTTATAGAACGGAGGCGTCGATATGTACTTCGAGTACCAGAACAGCAAGCAGAGCAAACACACAACCTTCTAATAAGAATTTCAGTGTCGTATGCGATTCATACTTCTTTTGTGCTTCGTGTCTATGTTGAGTTATGGAGAGTCGAAATCAACCGCAACATCATACGTGTTGTTAAGTATGAATATGATGAGTACTTCAAACCTTGAATATGAGTAGAGGAGGTTCCATGATATTAAAATAAGTATGAATGCGTATAAGTATCAGAAATTATGAGTTTGATTCGAAGTTTTTGAAGTTCTTTAGGAATTCCGCGATTTGCGACGGAACTTTTTCTTAGTCTCGAAACAATTTTTCTCTCCTCCATAGAACAATTACCATGTTTACTTTCCGTTAAAGTAACTAAAATTAAAAATGAAGCAAAAAATAAGCAGGTGTACTTACTTTTTCGACCAATATGTGTATGTACATATATACAAAATAAAATAAATTATGTTCACTTTGTGTTTGAGAATATATGGGGGCTATTATACTACAAAAATATTTGAATTTTTGCTTTAAAATATAAAATTATTTATGTTAACATACATATGTTATTGTTTTTTTTTATTTTTCTTTAAATTTAGTTGTTATTTATTAATTTATTTATTTTGTAGGTTTGTCTCTCTCTCTTGTCTTTTCTTTTGGGGATATTTTGCTGACAGGTCTCATAATTCAAACAATTTGTGAAGAAAAACAAGCAGTTTTTTTTGTTTTGTTGTCTTCATTTCTTTAAGTTGATATATTTCTTAACAAATAAATAAATACAGAAATAAATAAATAAATATTAGAAAAACAACAGACAAACAGTCAGACAGATTGTTATGAGTACATACTTATATACATACAGTAGGCGTCAAAAGAAACTGTACATTAAAAAAAATTATACATTAAAAAATAACCGTTATTTTTATTTGAAAATTGTTTCATTGCCAGTTTTTATAATTGAATCAAAAGAAAAAAATTACAAAAAAATTCGAAAGATTATCAAATTTTTTCCGGGACTCTCCTTAAGTGGTAAAGGTTTGATGATTGTTAGAATTTTAATCATAGTGTACAGTTTCTTTTGAAGCTCACTGTACATATGTACATGAACATACACACATACATATGTAGGTTTTTCTTATCATATATTGGCCATAAAAAGCATATGCGTGGTTTTAGAAACTTTTTGAATCCAAACTTTGCTTTATTGGAAGTAAATTGTAATTAATTTCAAGATTTGCTGCTTTAATGTCAACCTATAGATATATTATGGCTTATCGCTGAAACGGTTGGACAAAACATTTCTAGAAGCTTTCCTAAACTCTCATTTTTTCACCAAAACAAATGGTAATCCCACAGCGCAGTGTTCGTACTATCCTGTAAGTTCATTGAAATCTCCAAACCAGGAGGTCTGACATTGTCTAGATGGCACACAATTAATTTTCTATTAACCAGCAAAGTTCCTTTTTGTGGGAGAAATATGCCTACAAGCATTAAAATTCAATCCTCAAGCCAGAAGGTAGAAGAAACAACTTCCGAAAGGACATATAAAAAAGCCTACAATTAAAGATGTTGCCGTAGTCTAGTAAACAGTTTGTTGGCTTATTAGACGTGAGGCCTCGGTTCAAGCCCAGGTCAGACATCAAAATGAAATATGAAAAAAAAATATTTCTTCGATGACTTCCTCTCAGCAGGTTTCTAAAAAAAATCTGAGAGTTGCTTTGTCGCTCGAAGTCGACTTTAAACTGTAGGTTCCGCCTCTCATGTATAAAATTAACACACACAACGTAAGTGACAGGAGACACTAGGTTGTAGTCCTGACTCAAAGGTTGTAATGACCAATTTTGTATGTACAATTAAATATGTAAAGAGGAATGGAGAAAACTAGAGTCAAACAAATTTGCTATCAAATATTAGATGAGCCTGGACTATAAAAGGCTAACAATGACGAATAGCGAATAGTTAAGCGTACTTATTTGGTCAATGCAATGCTTTTAGTCAGGATTACAACCAAGTTGTACACACCATACATGCTGTATCTTAATTGTCCACTTCAAACGCCAGGTTTGAGAAACTTTTCATTGCAGTTTTCATTTACTTTCAGAGCTTTCGGTGAGAGGAAGTCAACGAAGAAATATTTCTTTCATATCTCGTTATGTTCCAGATGTCGGAGCCAGAAGTTGAACCGCTGACTCTCCTAAGCCAACGCACTACCTACTAGACTACGGCGATTCCAATAAAGAAATCGAATTCAGATTGTAGCAGCCACCTCTGTATAATAACTTTCTGATCTTTATTTCCTCCATTCCTACATCATCGTTGAAATTTCAAACATTTTTCCAGCACCCAGCCAACCACAGCGATGAGCACGAGAAACCACTACTGATTACAGCTTTCTCAGCGTTTTTTTTTGCATTGTTTTTTTATTCGTTCAAAAATTCAGGATCTCAAATGCAACCTGAAATGTGAATTTTCGTGTTCGTCTAATCCAGTCAGATTACTGTTGGCCGTTGTGCGGACCAGAGATCAGCAATGAATAGTTTTTTCGTTACTCATAAGCGCTCATGAAATTTTGAATATAAGTGAGTCAACAATATTTAATTTTACCTATGTACACTGATTCATTCATACTCACTACAACGTTGATTTATAAGTACAGAGTGCAATGAGTATGCGCGTACAACATTGACATCAAACTCATACCATTCGAAATATGTTTGATTCATAAGCCTACCCATTTAGATTCATAACATTAGAAAAATACTTATAATACTTACAAAATGATTCGAGACTTACCTTTAGTAAGTGTTCGTACGCGATTCATACTTATTTTGTGCTTCGTGTATATGTTGAGTTATGAAGAGTCGAACTCAACAACATCATACATGTTGTTAAGTATGAGTATGATGAGTACTTCAAACTTTGAATATGTGTAGAGGAGGTTCCTTGATATTAAAATAACTATGAATGCGTATATGTATCAAAAATTATGAGTATGATTCGATTCTACTCATCTTTTGAATACTCATTGCTGATCTCACCATTAACACCATTTAGAAAACGCTGATGCTTATTATATTACCCAAGATTTGTGTGTATTTGATTTTAACATAAAATATGCTTGTATTATAAATTGTATACACAAAATAATATTCATACATAAATATGTATGGTATGTACATACATGCATACATTAAATAGATGAATAAATATTTTATATAAATAAACTTATATATGTACTTTATACATATATGTACTTACATACATATGTTGTATGTATGTATGTATGGCATATGTATTGATAACTTTTTAAATAAAATTGGATTTTTAAATGATATTTTCATTTTTATGTTAGAGAAGCTAAAAAAAATTTAATATTTTTTATATAAAACTAGCTGGACCCTGCGCCTGTTACTGCGCCACCAACAAAAATAAATTTAAAGGAAAGACGTTATACTCGAAGGTTTTCCAATTGCTTGTCGCTTTGGAGGCATGATTGCACGGAGGGGGCATGATCTCACTATGTACCCAATCCAATTGAACCCAACAGAATTTTTAAAACATTTTCAAAATTAAAATGTTTCAAAGTTTACGGGAATGATTAATACTAAATGTTATGAAAATCATAAATGATGAATCCTAAAATGTCTGATATTTGTCCGATTAACACATGATCAAATGCATAGTTTACGATTCAATTAATTTTGAATAATTTTCAGTGGCGCTATCTATCGGAAATTAATCGTACTAACTTAGAAACCTCCGTCGACTTATGCGCAACAACTTTGCTAAAGATCATAACATGATTAAATACACAGTTTACGATTTAATTCATTTTTAGCAATTTTCAGTGGCGCCACCTGTTGGAAATTGGTCATACCAACTTAGGAACCTTCCCCGGCTCATGCACAACAAATTTTCTGAAGATCATAACATGATCAAATGCATAGTTTACGATTCTATAAGGTACATACAAACAAACATTCATTTTTATATATATAGATTATGTTTAAAGTTTATATTAACAAATAAATCAATGTCTTAAATCTGCGTACGTAAAAACTATCTAAAGAAGCCATAATATTTAAAACATTTCTTTCGATAAATACTTGGAATCAAATAATCGTAAAATTGATCAACAAAAATGTGCCTCTGTAAAGAGGCCTTTTGGGATTTGTTTTGTAGTTTTTTTTTTTTTGCTGGCACATAAAGACGATCGTAAATTGAAGCGTTTATTGCAAAGGTAAAGACTTTTTGAAAGCTATTTGACAAAGAACTCATAAACTTTTACTGGAATCAATTACGGAAATCAAATTGTCGTAAGAAAAATACTTTACCAGGCTATTTATCGATAAATTGCATTATTCGTGGAAATGTTATTTGCGTTTAAAACTAAGTAACTCTTTTGAATATTACCGTTGTATTTTGATGTTCACAATAAAAACGGCAAGAATGCATTGCAGGCATCTAAAAGCAATGACAAGTTTATGCAAACGATGCCGCAAGTAATTTAATTTTTATGTTAATGCCCGATCACTAAAAAAAAACTCGGTCTCATGGCTAAAATTATGACACATTGGCACATAAACTAAAACTACACAAAGAAATTCGTTGTTTGCTTGCCACATGCATTCAAAGAGAATTTAATGAATCGTATTGCAATTCATACTTAAAACAAAAAGAAATCAAGCTGCCACGACGGCGAAAGCATGGACATACATACATAATTGTTTATTACAATCCTTTAGTCAGGATTACGACCTAGCTTCTCAAACCACTTATGTTGTGTGTGTTCATTTTATACGTGAGTGGCGGGACCTACAGTTTAAAGGTTTTTTTATTTATTTTATTCATTCACAGAGTTTTTACCAGAAATCTGCTGAGAGGAAGTAGCGCCAGAAATATTTTCTCATATTTCGTTTAGTTGGAGATGCCTGACCTACTAGACCACGGCGACTTCAAAACATAACTGCTAACACTGCAAACCAACACGAAGTTTATTCCAAAACGGTTTAGACAAATGCTAAGAGTTTAAATACAACAACTGCTGCTAATTTTCGCTTTCCATTTAAAACTTTCAAATCTAAGCCATTCGCTGGAGTCACTTTCGAATTTTTTCAGTTGTTGTAAGTGAACAAATGTTACCGAAAAATAAGTCAATCAGTTAGTAAGTGGTAATGCCATTATCTTTTAAGCCTTATATCTGTCAGTTGGGATTAAATCTAAGTCATGTTTTTAAGACAATTTATTAATATCAGGCGCATGCAATACATTTAATAACCAGAAATGTGGCATTAACTTAAAAAAAAAAACGAAGTAAGAAAAGTGTTGCACTTTTAAAACAAATCTATCAATGCAACACCACCATAAGCAAACAACATAACATAACAGCAACAACGGTAACAACAACAGCAACATTGAAACATTAAAAATTATAAAGATTTTTGAAAAACATTTCGAACATCAACATATTCGCGTATGTATGTTACTCGCATAAAACTTTATCTGTTCATCTCTTTATCTTTGTATCGATTGATCGGCATGTATCGCTTTAAAAACAAAATATTGCCGTATGTTTTTTCCTTTTTTTCTTGCTTTTTCGTTCATATTGGAAGTGAGAGGAAACTTTTATTAACACACAAAAATATCTTCATGCGATTAGAGAGACTCCTTCAGTCATTTTTTTTTTTGAAGACAAACATTACAACAGCGGCATTAAAGCAAACAACAAATGGAGGAATATCTTTGCAAGAAAAAAAAAACCAAAAAAAAGAGAAAAAAACAGTACCATTTACAATCATTACTTTTCAACACTTGCAACATTACGATCGATGCAGCAATGAAACTAAAATAAGCTATGAAAACAAAAACAACAAAAAAAAACTGCAAAAATCATTGAACGTGTTCGCTGTGTTACAACTTACGACCACGTTGTAACAGCGAACATTAAAACCCTGGCTGGCTGGCTGGTTGGCTGTTTGGCTGCCTGGCATAAACACCCAAAACATTAATATTGAGGCGGATGAGAAACGTTCGAACTATTAAAATTTCGACGCAATGAGTTACAAACTTTTTTTCTTATGCTATTGCAAACGTATACAACAACAACAACTTAAAATCGGTTTAAAACTCCAATAAAAATCCAAATGAATGCATGAGCAGAGCAGAGGTAACCTTAACAGAACACTCGTGTATAATGTTAAAAAAAAGCTGTGTGACTGTGAGAGCATGGCATTGGCAGTAAAATAAATCGATTCTCTCTTTAATCCTATAAGGATCACAGAGTTCAAATGAAATGTCTTTATACAGATCACTCTAGGTCGCTAGGAATTCTAATGTATTTCTTCACTTAAGCAGCAGAATCCGTTTTATACTCTTGCCATTGCAGATACAAACAGATCACAAAGCGACGAAGCTCAAGGGAATCAGTGTAGTATTTATAGTCTGTTATCGTTAATGAAGAAATTTAGAAACTCCGTTAGTCGCCGTAGTCTAGTAGGTAGTGTGTTGGCTTATTAGACGTAAAGCCTGGGTTCGTATCCCAGGTCAGACATCAAAACGAAATATGAAAAAAAATATATCTTCGGCGACTTCCTCTCAGCAGATTTCTGGCAAAAACTCTGAGAGTAAATGAACGTGCCATGAAAAAGTTTCTCAAAAATCTGTAGGTCCCGCCACTCACGTATAAAATTAACGCACACAACATGAGTGGTGTGAGAAGCTATGCCGTAATCCTGACTGAAGGGTTGCAATGGCCAATTATGTATGTATGTTTGTATGTTTCGCGCTTTCATCGTCGTCGTGGAAGCTTTGAAATACACTAGGAAGCCAAGTGAAATACACTAGGAAGCACAGTTTCGAATCGAAAAATCATGTGAATTCTAGCATCGATACTGAACAAAAATTTGATGTATCCCGCCCGCATGCATGGAATTAGTGACGACCCCAAACTATAGGTAAACAGCAGCTATGGATTATACTTCTAATTAAAGGTAGAGATTCAGCAATGAGTATTTAAAAAGATGAGTAGAATCTAATCATACTCATAATTTCTAATACTTATGAATGCGTATAATGCACTTATTTTAATATCATGGAACCTCTACTCATATTCCAAGTTTGAAGTACTCATCACATTCAGACTTAACAACACGTATGATGTTGCTGTTGATTTTGATTCTCCAGAACTCAACATATACACGAAGCACAAAATAAGAACATTAAAATACTTACAGAAGGTTGTGTGTTTGCTCTGCTCGCTGCTCTGTCTTTTTTGCTTATGTGTCAGTTTTCTTTTGTTGTAAATCTAACAACTAAAACTGTACTGATGACGCATACTCATTGCAACCTGTACCTATAAATCAACATTGTAGCGAGTACGAATGAACCACGTGCAGTTAAATTTCAATATTGTTGACTCACTTATATTCAAAATTTCTTGAGTGCTTATGAGTAGAAAAAAAGTATTATACTTCTAATTGCAGTTAGTTTTATAAACGTTAAGTACATAGTACATGCTGCTTCAGGAGGCATGACTATTCTGTCACAATATGCCGATAGTTGGAACCCCAAAAGATCTGCAGTTCCTCGCATTCAGCAATGTTTGAGGAAAATTCTTGCATGTGCCTCAGCTTACGAAAATGAAAAGTTGTGGTGAGCAATCTAAAGGCATTTTGTCGCTACAGAAGCTTATTACAAGGCTACAATAAAAAAATCGAATGCATTTAGTCTGTTATCATTCCATTTTTAAGTCTTTGATTTCAGAGAAGAAAACCAAGTTGCTTTAACTTTGATATTTGAACTTTAAATAGATGAACTAACACCTATTTCTTATGTTACTTAATTGTTCACTACAACTCTTTAGTCAGGATTACAATCTAGCGTCTCATACCACCCATGTTGTATATGTTAATTTTATTCAAGGGTGACGAAATCTACAGTTTAAAGGCGATCCCGTGCGACAGATTTTTGAGAGACACTTTCCATGGAAATTTAATTTACTATCAGAGTTTTTTTGAAGTCGCCGTAGTCTAGTAGGTAGTGTGTTGGCTTATTAGATGTAAAGCCAGAGTTCGAGCCCCAGGCCAGACATCAAGACAAAATACAAAAAGTATTTCTTCGGCGAATTCCTCTCAGCAGATTCCTGGCAAAAACTCTGAGAGTAAATAAAAATTGCCATGAAAAGTTTCTCAAAAATCTGTCGTTCGGAGTCGACTTTAAACTGTATGTCCCACCACTCATATATAAAATTAACACACACAACAAAAGTGGTGTGAGAGATTCTAGGACGTTGTACAATGGGTCAATTCGACCTCCGGATACTGTACTTGTCTTAATTGACAAGTACACGTTCTCTAACCTAACCTAACCTATCAGAGTTTTTGAGAGAAGTCTGCTGAAAAGATGTCGCCGAAGAAATATTTTTCATATTTCGTTTTACTCGAGATGTCTTAGCTGGGATTTAAACCATGACATCGCTCTAATAAGCCTTCCTACTAGACTACGGCGACCTGCATGGTTTCTTCTGGTGGAAATTATGAAGTGTACTGAATAAACTGGTAATTAGGTTTCAAACAAAAGAACTGTCCCCCTTAAAGCAATATGTTAAGCCACCTCTGTGTTATAATTTCTTTTGATTTCTTTAAATATATTCAATAGAGTCGAGCGTATTATTTTAACACTTTCAAATGCTTACACATTGAAAGGTGTAAAACACATAAAATATGACGGAAACTGAGAAAATGTAAAAAAAATATAAAAAAAACTACAAAATATACATAAAAAGGCATTAATATTTAAGACAACAACAATAACAACAAAAATAAGGAATGAATAAGCATTTCTAAGATACACTTGCTACAGTAAACATACGTACATACAGCATAATCCATACAGAAACATAAAATGAAACATGCATGAATGATTAAATGACTGAATGACTGAATGATTGAATGTTTGCGTGAATAAATGGTGAATAAACACACATAAATCTTAATTATGTTTCACTTCACAAAATAGAGAAAGAAAGAAAAATTTAAAATTTTTATTTAACAGGTTGAAAATTATTTCGATATCAACTGCATGAAGCATAGAATAAACAAAAAAACAAAAAAAAACAAAAAAAAATAACAAATTAAAGAGAGAAAGTTTCACCTCGAAAACATCAATCTATCGACGACGGCTGATTGTAAGAATTCAACAGCAGTCTTACTAAAGCAATTCAATGAGTGAGTCATTTAAGGAAACTGCATTCATTGCATTGATAACAAAAGAAAACAACAACAACAACGTCTTTCGAAATTATTTTCGAAATAATTGCCTTGTGTTCTCCATCTCTTGTTAACGAAAGATCGAAAAGAATAGAAATCTGAGTCTGTCAAGAGTTTAAACCTCAGCGCGAAGATATTAAAATAAGAATTTAAAAAAAATATGTTTTCTTTCTCAGCAGACTTCTGGTAAAAACTCGGAAAGTAAAATAATTGTCATGAAAAATGTTCTCCAAATATTGTGCGAATTCGAACGACTCCCGTGGATAAAACTAATGCACATAACAGAAGCAGAGATCAGCAATGAGTATTCAAAAAGATGACTAGAATCGAATCATTCTCATAATTTCTGATAGTTATACGCATTCATACTTATTTTAATATCATGGAACCTCCTCTACTCATATTCCAAGTTTGAAGTACTCATCGTATTCATACTTAACAACACGAATGATGTTGTTGTTGGTTTCGACTCTCTATACTCAACATATCCAAGAATCACAAAACAAGTATGAATCGTGTACGAACACGAAAATACTTACTAGAAGGTTGTGTGTTTGATCTGCTGACTGCTCTGTCCCTATTTTGCTTATGAGCCTTTTTCTTTTGTTGTAAATGCAACAATAACTACGACTGTAAATTTTGATGAATGGTTCGAGTCACTCGATTCATTTATAAGTATTATAAGTATTTTTCTAAAGTTATAAATCTGAATGAGTAGGCTTATGAATCAAACATATTTCGAATGGTATGAGTTTGATGTCAATGTTGTACGCATACTCATTGCAACCTATACTTATAAATCAACGTTGTAGTGAGTATGAATGAATCAGAGTACATAGTTGAATTTCAATATTGTTGACTCACTTATATTCAAAATTTCATGAGTGCTTATGAGTAGCGAAAAAATAACTTTTAATTGCTGATCTCTGGTGGACGCCGTAGTTAACCTCAGCGTAAACAAATAAGAAAATAAAAAAATGATTTCTTTCTCAGTAGACTCCTGGTAAAAACTCGAAAAGTTAAATAATTGTCATGAAAAAAGTTCTCTAAGCTTGCTGGGCTAATTCGAACGACTCCCATGCATAAAACTAATGCACATAACATGGGATGATGCAGCAGCCTTGAGAGTATTCGGGAGAAAAGTCCTACGTAAGATATTCCGTCCAGTGCGAGTTGGCGATAGTTTTCGCATTCGATCCAACGGTGAACTGTATGAGCTCCACAACGACATGGACGTTGTGCAGCGTATTAACATTCAGCAACTGCGCTGGCTCGGCAATGTCGTTCGAATGGAGGAGGATGCTCCTGCGAGACGGGTATTTGATGTGGGGATTTGCGGAAGTCGGCGAAGAGGACGACCTTGTTTGAGTTGAAAGCACTAGATCGAGGAAGCCCTGTCATCAATTGGTGTGACCAACTGGCGTAGGCGCGCAGGAGCAGAGGCGCCTGGAACGATGTGTTAAAGGAAGCTGAAATCCGTTAATCGGGTTCTTAATGGCCGGTTAGGTAATTAAGATAGTAAGTACATAACATGCGAGGGTGTAAGAAACCATGTCGTAATCCTGACTAAAGAGTTGTAAAAGCAAATAATGCCTGTAATGTTTGAAATCGCATTGAGACTTAATTGATGGACCTAAATGGACTTCGATCTCTTGAGAGTTTCTATGACAGAGGAATGGAATACAAAGCAGTATACTTCAAAGTATACCAAGTGTATCAAGTGTTGTACAATGGGTCAATTCGACCTCCGGGTACTGTTCTTGTCTTAATTGACACGTACATGTCCTCTAACCTAACATACCAAGTGTACGATAGAGTTACGCGGGTTCTAAAGCTTTGAATGGCGTTTACAGTACGTCTCTCGTGATTAGAGCAACTAACTGAGACACTTGACGTCTCTTTCTCTTAATTTGAAACTGAAGGAGAATGAAGTTTGCTCTGAATTAATGAGCTAAGAAACCTGCCCGTGCTGTAACACTACAGTCTTGGTTGTTCTATAAGCATAAAAATAATTTGGATTCATAGATAAGCGAAGTCGTTGTAGTCTAGTAGGTAGTGTGTTGGCTTATTAGACGTAAGGCCATGGTTCAAACCCCACTTCAGACATCAACACGAAAAAATATTTCTACGGCGACTTCCTCTCAGCAGATTTCTGGCAAAAACTCTGAGAGTAAATAAAATTGCCGTGTAAACTTTCTCAAAAAATCGGTTGTTCGGAGTCGACTTTAAACTCTAGGTCCCGCCACTCATGTACACAAATTAACACACACAACATGAGTGCTGTGAGAAGCTAGGCCGTAATCCCAACTGAAGGGTTGTAATGGCCAATTATGTGTTTATGTAGATGTAGATTTAGGTGCTTAAAGTTATTACTATTAACTGCCTGACTTCACTTCTGCAAGATGACTAGGCCTTCCACACTACGAGTGTTGTAATAACTGGGAGGGCGATGACACCATTCACGCTTATTCTCTTCTATTCTATCGTCTACGAACGAATAAAGCCTCCTGCATAGGTTCTCTCTTGATAGCTTATGTTTGAAGCATTAGTTTAAAACGTTTATTTTTTGGGGATTAACTATGAGTCTGTGTTGAGTAGTTTTAGGTGACGAAAGCCTGACTGACATGTATGGGGAAATACGATGAAAGATTGCAGAATCTCTTCATACTGTTGTCCTTTCTATCGTACCAAATTTAAAAGTATAGTCAAAATCCAATCATAACCACAATTCTGCTGACATTTCCCGGCATTTAACTTATATTCTCCATACTTTTATCTGAACCTTGTTTTTCAAATTCAATTTGTCTGAATACCTACTAATTGCCAATGCATTCAATAAGTAAATTTTGGACTCGTAATACAAAAACAACGAATCGTAGTGTTGATTTCATTTCATAAATATTTACAAACTAAATTTAATTAAATTCCAATAAATTACCGCCTGGTATTCTATAACGTATTAGTCATCATCCTCATCATCATCATACAGTCAGCAATCAATTGTAAATAGTCTGCTGCAATTGTAAATGTACATGTACGTATGTATGTATGTACGTATGTATGTATGTACGTATATAAAAGTATCAGGTTGTAAAAGTATTAATGAAATGTTTTAGGGTTTCCCTAACAACTTAAGGCAAGAATTCGCAATAATAAGGGAATTTCCCTAAGTCGTTAAGCTAAAAAAACTTAACTGAAACTTGACTTGAATGGCAAACTGAAACTGAAGATGAAACAACAGAAAAATAAATCGCTTGAAGTGCTCTAAAATCATAATTTTAACTTATAAAATGATGGATGGGAACATTTCTCTCCCGATCTATTACTGCAAGCTTTGGAAAATTCGTGTACATAACCCTAAATTTCCATTAAATCTCCAGACTAAATACCACCGCTTGAACCGTGTGCTGTTGTTTAACGAAGAAGGTCAGTCGCATAAAAATTATGAAATTCACATCAGATAACTAATGCCTCACGTTTTAAAATTGTAGAGTTCTGCCATTACTGCATTCGACATAAAAAAGTAATGTAATCTTGGCAATACATTCCTTTGCAGTAATTTGTTTTAGTTTGAGGCTTGTATGTGCCGATTCCTTCCTCGTCCCTATTCCCCGGGTTTAGCCACGAATGGATATTTCTTGTTTCCATGATTTGATGCCAACGAAGAAATCTTTTCATAAATGGATCTATTTTATTGAGCTCGTCAAATCTCTTTTGAGTGGGAAACAAAATTTGAAAAAACGTTTGACCAACTGTATACCGTATGAATCGTTTTTTCACTACTCATAAGCACTCATTAAATTTTAAATATAAGTGAGTCAACAATATTGAATTTTAATTGATTCATTCATACTCACTACAACGTTATTTTATAAGTACAGGTTGCAATGAGTACGCGTACAACGTTGACATCAAACTCATACCATTCGAAATATGTTTGATTCATACATATGCCTACTAATTTAGATTTATAACTTTAGAAAAATAATTATACGACTTATAAATGAGTTTCGAGTGACTCGAAACATTCATCAAAATTTACAGTCTTAGTTGTTGTTGCATTTACAACAAAAGGAAACAGACACATAAGCAAAAAAGACAGAGCAGCAGCCGAGCAAACACACAACCTTTTAGTGAGTATTTTAGTGTCCGTACACGATTCATCCATATTTTGTGATATTTGTAAATGTTGAGTTATGGAGAGTCGTGCGTGTTGTTAAGTATGAATATGATGAGTTCTTCAAAATTTGAAAATGAGTATGACATTAAAATCAGTATGATTTCGTATAAGTATCAGATATTATGTGTGTGATTCTATTCTACTCATTTTTTGAATTTTTGAATACTCATTGCTGGTTTCTGTTATGATCGTATAGGTCGTAATCCTGACTAAAGGGTAAAAGGTAAACTAAAGGTAATATACTTAAGTAACTAAGTACCACAGCAGAGAAGAATTTGGTCGCTCTGAAATTAGAACGAAATCGTCGGTATAAAGTACTATTCAGGGAAGTCATGTGCCACTTACGTTCTGAATAAATTATGTGTGAACATCAGAAGCAGAAGTGATGTGTTCAACTCTGTTTTTGAAATTTTGATGTCAAGGGCCTAAAAGCCTAAGTTTGCCTTTATCAAAAGCTACAACCTCGCTTCTATAAAGCAACTGTTCCAACAAAGTGATCACTTGTGTTCTGGGACAACACATAGATGGCGCAATTGTTACGTTTTTTACCTTTTTAAAAACGTTTAAAATATGAGCTCGTTGAATGCAAATAAAATAAAAATAAATTTGTGTTTAGTTTTAATTAAAATTCTTTATTATTCGCACAATTCTGTGTGCCACTGTTTACAACTTGATGTAAACAACAACAATTGCTTTTTCTTTGTTATTCCTATGTTTATACCCTTTGCATAAACAATAGCAATTATTCGAAAGATCTTTGTAACGGAGATCTTCAAACCATGATTATTCTCTTCAAACACACCGCGTCTGCACACAAGACTGACTGAACTTCTCTTCTATGGGAGCTAAATCAGCAATGATCTTGGCTTTGGCCAAATAGGAAGTGGGCGCATCGATAAATACTACGCGATAGTTCTTTTGGTGACGTCCTGCTGATCACTATCTGATGTCGCTGTATGAATATAGAATTGTTTATTTATGATGGCGGCTGAAAAGCCTTGCTGGCCGCTTTCTTGCGTTTGTTGAGCATTGGAACCTGAAATATACTGTGAGTTATCGCCAAAAACCGGTATTTAAAGTATAAGCCTGTATAAACTTGATTGAAATTACCAAAGCTGCATTGAGTGCTATAAAAGCCAAGTTGCGTCGTTGGCACAAAACCAGCAGCCTGAGCTATCTCACAGAAAAGCTATTGTGTTCCATCATAGCATTGCCATGACAATGTCCTTCTTTAATACCCCAGTTATTGATTACATTTGCGAAATTTTAATACGAGCACCGTAGATCGCCATCTGATTATTAATTATTTTTTGGGTCGAGAGAAAGTGCCTTAAAGCAACCAATAAAATCCCTGAAA
Organism: Sarcophaga variegata; assembly: GCA_932273835.1. Classification (NCBI taxonomy): domain Eukaryota; kingdom Metazoa; phylum Arthropoda; class Insecta; order Diptera; family Sarcophagidae; genus Sarcophaga; species Sarcophaga variegata. Next base: position 109,714,233 of record OW026362.1, on the reverse strand, counting down.
ACCCTAATCGTTGACAAATTAAATGCAAGAATTTGTGTACAGAAGTTTATTTTAAAATTTATATCTATAAGTGTAGGTACATGCATGTATTCTATGTACAGTGGGAGGCAAAAGAAACTGTACATTAAAAAATGTATACATCACAGATCAGCAATGAGTATTCAAAAAGATGAGTAGAATCGAATCATACTCATAATTTCTGATGCTTATACGCATTCATACTTATTTTAATATCATGGAACCTCTACTCATATTCAAAGTTTGATGTACTCATCATATTCATACTTAAGAACACGTATGATGCTGTTGATTTCGACTCTCCATGACTCAGCATGTACACGAACCACAAAATAAGTATGAATCGCATACGAACACTAAAATACTTACAAGAAGTTTGTGTGTTTGCTCTGCTTGCTGCTCTGTCTTTTTTCTTTTGTTGTAAATGCAATAATAACTAAGACTGTAAATTTTGATGAATGAGTCGATTCACTCGAATCAAACATATTTCGAATGGTATGAGTTTGATGCCAATGTTGTACGCGTACTCATTGCAACCTGTACTTATAAATCAACGTTGTAGTGAGGATGAATGTATCAGAATACGTAGCTAAATTTCAATATTGTTGACTCATTTATACTTAAAATATCATGAGTGCTTATAAGTAGCGAAAACACGATTCATTGCTAATATCTGATATACAATATTAAGTTACCGTTATTTTTATTTTAAAATTATATCATTGACAGTTTTTAAAATTGAAAGAAAAAAAATTATAAAAAATTTCAAAATATTGTGAAATTTTTTCGTGCACTCTCCTTAAGTAGTAAAAGATGGGTTTTGATGGTTGTTAGAATTTTCTCCTTAGCGTACAGTTTCTTTTGACTTGCACTGTATCTGTGTATACCTATTACTAATAGCAATAGTAATAGTAGTATTAATAGTAAACAGAGAAGGGGGTTGTTATTTATTGTTTAAATTTCATTTAAGCTTTGGTCATCAAAGTACAAATATTTACATTTTTAGTTGTTGTTGTTGTTGATTGCTTTTATTTTTTATTTTTTTTTTCTATTTAGTTTTTGCTTTTGTTTTATTACCAACAAACTGCTGCTGCAGTTGCTATTTGTGTGGCTGTAGCTGGCTGTTGCTATTGCTATTGCTGTTTTGTTCTAATTAATATGAAAGGCTTCATCAGTTTAAAAAGTAATTTTTTTTCCAGTTATTTTATATATTTTGTATGTATGTACGTATGTATGTTTACTTATTTATAATGTTACCATATATCAGGTGCTGCTAGTATGATACATACTTAACTAAATATATACATACATACGTGCAAGTATAACACAACCTACACACAGAGACTGACACACACACAGTCATTAGCTAACATCCAAGTTAAGCTACTTATCGAATGGTTTTAGTGTGGATAGACCTTAAATTTCGAATGTCTTACTTGCTACTACTCGTACTAAAACAATGTATTTTAAGTCGTATGTAATTTGAACTGAATAGCATTTCTCTATTGGCTCAGTGTTGCTGCTATTGCTCTTTTTACAATTTAATACAACAACAATTACTGAAAATTCCTTAACAAAAACAGAGACAGAAACAACAGAGACATTAACAGTCGAGTGTATTTAATATTATAATTGACTTTAATTATTAATTAATACATCCAAGTATAGAAACACTTAAATTGTAATGGTAATGGCTTCATTCATTTAACATTCATTAAAAAATCTTACATTGTTCTTCTACGTTCCTTTCATATGTAGTTATTGTTGCTAAAAGGAAACGAAGATTTTACAAAGGTTTATTTCAATACAGAGATCAAGTTTTCATAACTATTTTTAAGAAAATATTATGGTTGTTATAACAAAGTCACCTTCACGAATAACATTGTATTTACAAACTCCTTCTACTACATTAAGTTATATAACACAACTGGCTGTACCCTGCGCGTGTTGCTGAGCCACCAACTAAAATAAATTCGAAGGAAAGAAGACATTACACAAATGTCCAATTAATTATGAATCATTTTATTGATTTTGTTTCCCGTGGTCCTGATGATTCCGATAAACGGGCTTGAGTAGTACGCATTCGATCAGTTTCTAATTTCACTTCTCGTTGTTCAAGTGGTTCAAGTGAACGGGTCTCAGCGGCATATACTCAAAGATTTTCCAGTCTCAATGCTCGTCTGATTCTGAGGCTCGCAGTGCTCTTTTCTTCCGTGCTCGAGGTGTAGGTCGACCAATTGCTTGTCATTCATTTTGAATAATTTTCAGTAACGCCATCCATCGGAAACCTCCGTCGACTCATGCGCAACAACTTTGTTAAAGAATGCACAGTTTACGATTTAATTCATTTTGAGTAATTTTCAGTGGCGCCACCTATCGGATATTGGTCATACCAACTAAGAAACCTCCTCCGGCTCATGCGCAACAACTTTTCTAAAGATCATAACATGATCAAATGCATAGTTTACGATTCTATAAGGTACATGCAAGCAAACATTCATTTTTATATATAAATAGACTATGGGAGGTGACACGCCAACTATAGCTAATCCGCCCATTTTGTTCATATATACGTCAACGTCGTCCATACAAAATTTGAGGACTCTAGCTGTTGCAGTTTATGAGATATGCGACATTAAATATTTATTGGGTATGTAGGCGTGGCACCTCGCCTACTTGAAATTTTAAAATAAAAAGTAGCCTATAACTCCTTCCAGACATACAGGAAATGTACTGTGAAAATTTCAAGAAAATCAGTTCACCCGTTTGAGTATTCAAAAAGAAGAGTAGAATACTCATAATTTCTGATACTTATACGCATTCATACTTATTTGAATATCATGGAACCTCTACTCATATTTAAAGTTTGAAGTACCCATCATATTCATACTTAACAACATGTATGATGTTGATTTCGACTCTACATAACTCAACTAATACACGCAGCACAAAATAAGTATGAATCGCGTACGTACGCTAAAATACGTGTCTCTCGAATCAGTATAAGTGAGTAGGCTTATGAATCAAACATATTTCGAATGGTATGAGTTTGATGTCAACGTTGTACGCATACTCATTGCAACCTATACTTATAAATCAACGTTGTAGTGAGTACAAATGAATCACGAGTAGTTAAATTTCAATATTATTGACTCACTTGCACTCAGCTACAAAAGTATACATACGGATAACAATTTTCAGAAATTTTTAACCAATCCGTTTTCGTTGAAAATCTTTATAATTGTCTGACATCTCTCTTCGAATTTAAGACGGTCTTTTGCTTTGGTTCAGAAATTTGTGAAATTTGTAAATCGGATGCATACCTTTGTGGGCCTGTGCAGGGCCACAATTCAGTTCAATTTCAGAAATTTTTTAACCAATGCAAAAGACCGCCTTAACATCAAGGAAACTATAAAGATTTTCAACGAAAACGGAAAATTTCAGAAATTTTTTAACCGTATGTATAATTTAGTAACTGTGTGTATATTCAAAATTTCATGAACGCTTATGAGTAGCGAAAAAACGATTCATTGCTGATCTCTGTTATAAGCATAGCTCCCAGATAAATAAAGCATCAAATCGGTTTAAACAATCTATACCAGTATAGTTTATTGACACATAACCCCAGCAAAAATATTGTATCATCTATGTCTGTGGCTGGTGTAAATATTAGGGAGTCAGAAGATCTTGACGTTATGGGTTTGAAAATTCAGTGTGATGTTCTCCAGAATATTTCACTTCATCTAGGCCTCTTCCTATTTACACCACTTATATCCCACGGAGAATGGAAAACAACTCTTATGTATAGGCCGGTGCCTAAACTATTTTGAGACTTCTTGGACGCGTACAGTAGACCACGAAGGTTCTCGTTAAGGACAGTAGCGGATCCAACTCCTTTGACTCAGTTGAGCATCATTGCAATGTGACTTATGTTTCACTGTTCTATCGCTATTCTACAGTGGATTTTATTCGAGCGAAATAAGGATACTCTCAACAGATGTCTGGGAAAAACTCTGAGAGTAAATAAAATTGCTATGAAAAGTTTCTCAAAAAAAATGTATCGTTCAGAGTCGACTTTAAACTGGAGGTTCCACCACTCATATATAAAATTAACACATACAATATAAGTGGTGTGGAAAACTATGTCGTAATCCTGACTAAAGGATCGTAATGATGTATGTATGTATATATGTAATAAGGGGACATGGTCCTGAGAATCATGTAACACACGTGTTACTCTGCGAGCATCTACGTATGTGATCGATTGGCCAGTGGATCATACAATGCATTACAGACAAAATATGTTCTTTAGTCAGACTATTTATATGTGGAACTCCCTTCCTGTAGAGGTCTTTCCTGCCACTCATTGGTATAAAACGTTTCAAATCTAGTGTCCACAAACACTACTCCCTCTTTCCTCCTTCCTATAACATATTTTCCTATTTTCAACACAATGCACTGCATGAGTAGCGCCATGCCCTGAGTGTTTGTCGTACGAAAGAAAATAATGGCACTTCCCTTTGGTCTTACTAGGGTAATATTAGAAGCTTTATTCGAATTTTTAAAAATGGCCTGCAACGGCAAATGATAAATTCCTAATGAATGTCATAGGAAGATCAGGCAACGCCACCTCTTAAGGTATACATATCATTGGATACAGTGTGTTAAATATGATAACCAGCATATTGACAGTACACTTTCACAGTGGGTGTTGTATCCAGGAAACGATAGAATGGCTGTTCTATCACATTGGGTGCTAGTCCGACACAGTTTTTAGAAAAAAGTTTGAATTAAACAGTTTGTCACTGAAAATTGGTTTAAAATACTAGGCAGCATAAAAAAATTTAAAATGAAATTAAATTGGAGGCAGTCTTTTGCCTTTAATATTTCGATCAATCACCCAGTTGGTGAAGAGAAAAGCTGGCTTTTAAACTTCTTTTGATCCTTGTGACAATAATTAATCCTTCTTAATCAAATGGAAACCGACCGGCAGCTGCTTATTTTCTATGGACGTGATTTTATTTTAAATTCCAATCTTATTTTTTTTTGTTGTTTTCTCTATGAAAACAAATTAAATATTCCACGTTTTTTTATTTATTTTATTTTCTGTTCATTTTCTTAGTCACTGTGAAATTGAAAATTTATTTTTTTTAATTAAACGAAGCACTCAAGCTCACTGTAGGTGGGCACAAGTGTGCTACTTAATTGACCACTACTGTGACATAATAAATGATGTAATTGTTATCATAACAAATATTTGTGTTTTATGTTTGTTGTTGTTGTTGTTGTTGTTTTAACGAATATTTATTATTTATGTACGATTAATTAAAAACACGAAAATTTTATGAAAAATTCAAAAGACACGACAAATAGAACAACAAAAACAAAAAAACGAATAAAAAAATAACTGCAATTGCTATAATAAAATAAATTGTTGTTGTTGTTGTTGTTCTTCTTCTTCGGTCGAAATAAACTTTCAAAAAAATTAAAACCGAAAAACAATACAAAAAAAAATTAAAAAAAAAATGCAACAACATGAATGGCATTTGGATTGCGTTTCACAAAGGAAAAAAACGTCAATCATTGCCAACAATTGTAGCAAAAAAAAAAAAATTAAAAAAAAAAAAAAAAAATTTAGAAAAGAAAAAAACAGCAAAAACAAACGTTAATAGCGGCAACAGCAACAACATAAAATCATAGTAAAACCACAATTATACACACACAACATGTATAGACAGACATTCAAACAAACATACATGGTTGCTCGTACTCGTACTCATACACGCCAATGTACTCTTAAAAGCCAACAACAGTTTGCAACTAACTGTGGCAACAAAAAGCATGAACCAACAAAATATGAATGCAACATACTTTATTTATATACTTACATGCTTACATACTTACATACTTATTATACACATTATATTTTATTTTTCATTTTCATTTTTCATATTTTTGCCGTTTTTCATTTCATTCCATTCCATTTGTTGCTCTATTGCAAATTTATTTATTTTTGTTCGTTTTTTTAAATTTATTTTTTATTTTTCATTTTTTTTTTAATTTCAATATGAATAACAAACATAGATAGGTGCGAGGCTTGTCAGATAAGTCAGGTGAGTGTGATATATTTGTTATGGAAACCTTTTGGATCACACTAAGGCCTTTGATGCCGTTGATTATAAAATATTGTTAAGGAAGCTACAGATCCTCCTTCATTTTTCCAATTCCGCTTTGTAGTCTTATACATTCATATCATGGGAACAGATTACAACGAGTTCACCTAAACGGAAACGTCTCGAATTCGCTAAACGTTAGCAGAGGAATTCCTCAGGGATTAATATTAGTTTTATACTTCCGCTGAACGAATATTGAGCATCCAATGCGTTTTCGCTTCGCTAAGTGGGCCTGCGATCGACTTACAGAAGATGCCGATTTTGGCAAAAAAAAATCATCTTTTCAGATGATCTTGGCGGGTATGTAAACAAGCAAAATTGTCGCATTTGGGGCACAGAAAACCCGCATACATTGAAAAGCCGACGCGCCCAAAACGAGTCATTGTTTGGTGCGGATATTGGTCCAGAGTCATAATTGGGCACTTTCTCTTCAAAAATGAGCAAGGAGTGGACGTTACAGTCAATGGCTAGCGTTATCGGGCCATGTTGAACGAATTTTTGTTTAGAAAAATTGAAGAGGAGGATATTGGCAACATTTGGTTTCAATAGGACGGCGCTACATGCCAAACAGCCGAAGCTACACTCGATGTTTTGCGCCCTGTTTTTGAAGATCGCATTATCAGCCGCAGAGCTGATGTCATTTGGCCACCTCGGAGTTGCGATTTGACACCGTTGGATTATTATTTGTGGGGTGCCGTCAAAGATAAGTGTTACGCCGACAAGCCAGAGACAATTGACGCTTTAAAGGACAATATTCGTGAAGGCATTGGTGAAATACAGCTGCACACAATCGATAATGTGTTTAAAAATTGGACCGATCGTCTAGGTTACTGCATGGCTAGCCGAGGCAGCCATTTGAATGAAATTATTTTCCATTATTAACCAGAAGGATTGTACTTTCAAATAAAAAATGAAATTTGAGAAAATATTCAGTAGTTTTTTTTAAAGCATTTTCAAAAAAAAAGTTATTTGGCGGACCCTTTATATAAATGAGTATTCAAAAAGATGAGTAGAATCGACTCATACTCATAATTTCTGATATTCTGATACGCATTCATACTTATTTTAATATCATGGAACCTCTATTCATATTCAAAGTTTGAAGTACTCATCATATTGTTACGAAAATGGAAACGGTGTACATTGTTTAATATTAATATGAGCAAAAGCTACACAAACAAATACAACGAACTTGCTACAAGTAAACCAACAACATCAGTATGAAAGAAAAGGGTATAGACAATTAAGCGAGAACGCAACAATAAGCTATGTGAACAACATATACAGACAACAATGAAGTCGCGATAGAGTTATCGAGAAGACTAAACCCTGAACGTTCGACTTCAAAAACCTTCATCAGACTGATTAAGTGGGCCCATAAAAAGGCAAGGCAAAGCAGGCAACGAGTAGTAAGAATTCAGCAAGTCTTGTGTGAAGACGCGTAGCGTGTGAAGAGAAGATCGCCGTTGTAAGCAAAGAAGAATAGCGAACAAGCAATTATTGTTGTATTCATCAAGTTGTAAATGGTGTCACACAAGAGTAGTGCGAACAATAAAGAGTTTAATTGAAACTAAACACATATATTAGTTTTTATTTTGTTTGCAATCAACGAACTCATATTTTAAACGTTTTTAAAAAGGTAAAAACGTAACAATATCATGGAACCTCTACTCATGTTCAAAGTTTGAAGTACTCATCATATTCATACTTAAAAACGCGTATGATGTTATTCACTTCGACTCTCCATAACTCTACATATACACGAATCACAAAGTAAGTATGAATCGCGTACGAACACTGAAATATTTACCAGGAGATTTTGTGTTTGCTTTGCTTGCTGCTCTGTCGTTTTTGCTTATGTCTTTTTTTCTTTTGTTGTAAATGTCTAATCGAGTCACTCGATACTCATTTATAAGTATTACAAGTATTTTTCTGAAGCTATAAATCTAAGTGATTAGGCTTATGAATCAAACATATTTCGAATGGTATGAGTTTGATGTCAACGTGTTGTTCGCATACTCATTGCAAGCTGTACTTATAAATCCACGTTGTAGTGAGTATGAATGAATCAGATTACATAGTTAAATTTCAATATTGTTGACTCACTTATATTCAAAATTTCATGAGTGCTTATGGGTACCGAAAAATCGATTCATTGGTGATCTCTGATGTGGATACTCGATTTGAATTTTTTCTGAAAAAATTTCTGCATTTGAAGAGTATGGCGAATGTTCGTATAATTTTTAATGTATTGCGCTTAATTCTATACTAGCAATACGTAAAGCCATGCGCTAGTAATGAATACTGTGTTCTGCTTTAGGTGTGGAAATATTAGAAGAAGTTGTAGTCTGTGGACAACAGAAAAATAAGTAAAATTAACGGAGAAACTGTGAAGATCATACGGAAACATAAAAATGCATGGATTAGGATATAGAAACTGAAGCCCGTGGTAGTAACGCACCACAACTAAATTTGTCTGAGAATATCAAACATATATCAACTCGTCTAGCACGATACTTCAAAAAAATCGCCACAAGCTACTGCTGACACTCAAGGCTATGTAATGGCCCACTGTGTCATAGCCAATGAACGTCCGAGAAAATGTTTAATTGGTCATTGCTAAAGGGTTAGTCAGGATTACAACCTAACATCTCACACCGCACATGTTGTGTGTCTTCATTTTATTAATCTAAATGAGTTGGCTTATGCATCAAACATATTTCGAATGGTATGAGTTTGATGTCAATGTTGTATGCGCATACTCATTGTAACATGTACTTATAAATCAACGTTGTAGTGAGTACGAATGAATCTGAGTACATTAAATTTAAATTTCAAATATTGTTGACTCAATTATATTCAAAATTTCATGAGTAGCGAAAAAACGATTCATTGCTGATCTCTGATGCAGAGCAACAGGGTGTAGTTGTTGTGCACTTTCAAAAGTAAGACATTTCCTATAATAAACACGATTGCCAAGCTATCGATTATCACTGGGACTACTGTTGCAATCTTTAAGAAGGTAAAGTAAAGAAAAGTAAAGAAATAAGGCAACATTTTCCTCAGTTCGGCGGCTCATTTGGTACCATCTTTGTATAAACATATTTGTGCTAAAAAGTCAATTAGATTCTGTTTAATACGATTTTTATAAAAAAAATTTAGAATCTTAAACTTAAATTTTATTTTTAAATTTTTTAAGCAAATTAATCTCACTTTTGAGCACGAGTATGTATTTTATTTCGAAATCCATTTTTTTCATTTTTTTTTCTAATTTAAGCTGAAAACAAAACTAAGCGCCCACACTCTTATAAGTTGAGATAAAATATTTACGACCTAGGAAACAGCCTACGTGGGCTGTTCACATTCATAAATACATACATATTATGGTTTATTATTACAATTTTTAGTTATTTTTTTGTTGCATTCATTTGATTTTTTTTTCCTTTTTTTCCATTTTTCTTAAACCCACTTTTGTTTTATGCAACGTGGTAATAATATTCGTATTTATTTCTTTGCCTTTTTGCGATGGTGTTTAAAAAATCGTAAACAATTTATTATCAAAAAAAAAATACAAAAAAAAAAAAAATATTCACACACATATTATTCCATAGAAAATTGTTGATTTACAACAATGCGATTATTTATTGAGCAAACACGAAAAAAAAACTGGTATTTATTTTTCCTAAACTTAATCATAAAGTGTCTTAAAATGCCTGCAAAACAAATCTTAATAATCTATTTGCGGTACATACTCAAATGGCTTGCACAAATGCATTGAATTTTACAAATACAATGACCTTGCAATGCTAACTCCGAGTATTAACAATTCATTGGAAAATTTATTTATAAAAAATAGAATTCAAGTTTCTGGAGACGTAAAGCCACTACATTGTTGCAAAAATTATAGGCCTTTTTCTCTTACTCTAATGGCGCATGGCGACACATCAAATTTAATCAAATCCAACCAAATTTGCATATGTGTTAGTAACATTTATTTGGCCTAGTACTCACCTCGGCCTGTATAAGTAAATTTTATTTACCACCACAAAAACAAAAAAGCTGAGTTTGTTGCATTACTTGACGTGTGGCCGTGCAACTTAATTCTTCCCACATTTTATTGCTTTTCAAAGAATGTCATTCCAAGGTTGTCTACGATGGAAGCAAGTGAAAGATTTGAGAAATCCAAAGCTCATTACATCACAAATAACGATATGGCATGAAGTCCTGGTTAAGCAGCCACCATAAGCATTACGCATTTATTCTCGCCTCCCTTAGAATTAAAGTCGCCGTAGTCTAGTAGGTAGACTGCCTTCCAAAATGTATCAATACAAAGTTTGTATGCAGTTCTACTACTGTATATACTAGGTAGATATGCAAAGTAACCAAACAATGCCTCAACTATAAATCCGATCCCTGATTGCTTTATGACTACGTTAAAAATACACATGGACGACGTTTTGAAATAGAATACATTGTAAACATTTTGTACAGCGGCATTATGAAACACGATACTTTGTTCAAACACAAAGCAACTAACATTTTGGAAGACAGCCGTAGTGTAGTGTGTTGGCTTATTAGCCGTAAGGCCTCATTTCAAATCCCAGGAACAGACATCAAAACGAAAATATTAACAAAAAAATTTCTTCGGCATCGTCTTCTCAGCAGATTTCTGGCAAAAAATTCTGTGAGTAAATAAAAAATTGCCATGAAAAGTTTCTCAAAAAAATCTAGCGTTCGGAGTCGACTTTAAACTGTAGGTCCCACCACTCATGTATAAAACTAACACACACAACATAAGTGGTAGGAGAAGCTAAGTCGCAATCCTGACTGAAGGGTTGTAATGACTAATTATGTTATGTATGTTCCTTACAATTAAACTGAAAACAAGCCTGATAGTTTAATTAAATTAGTGGGGTATCCGATATCCAGTAACGATAGCTCCGTTAGACAATTTAAAGAGGAAAGGTGTGTAAAATGAGAAATGTCTACGTCGGTCCATATACGGACATTGGCAAATAGAGTGAATAATACTCACTTCTTCTTCCTCAACCAATCTACAAGCTCTTCAGAAATCTTTGATAGGTACTTATTGTCCAATAATCCGTAAGAAAAGATATAAGAACAGAGCTGTTCCTACGATTGAATTTATATAAATCGTAGGTACGCTTCCCTTGCCTCTTAGGCGAAAAAAGTTTGCCAACGAAGCAAGATAAGTACCTTTGCCTATAGACAGCTTAACAGAGGTAAGGGGCAGACATATTGCTAGTGTGTTTGCTTCAACAAATACATCAGCTAAGTATTATTACTCGAGATAATGTCACGATAATCGATCGAACCACGAACAAATCTACACCTGCAGGTTGCATCCGAATTAGATCTGATTGCCGACTGACTGCCAGAGACGATCAATTCCTCAGTAAGTTTTATAGCCAATACCTCTGTCGAAAATGCGTTAGGGTTGCCACGAAAACTAAGAGATATTCTAGGATTAAGCTCTTCAATCAAAATTATTCTGTCGCCTTATTTTAAAGTTTATAACCGTTTGTCTAAACTTGCATAGAATTCCTGTTTTCGACCATGTCAGAGGATCGGTTTGCCCTGTTCGCAATTCTAGTGTACATATATAATCCATTTCACATAGAGTTTGGAGACCTTCAGATAGAATACAGAAGAGCCTAGGGTTTTACTTGGATATTGGATCGTACATAAGTTTTCTTATATGGCACCGTGATTGAGAGCTCATTTATTGAATTTCTTTAAGATTTTTAGAAATGCTTTCTAGCGGAACTGAATTATAGGAGAGATTGGTTTAATTTGCAAGCTCGCAATCCTTAAGAACCAAGCTGTAGTATACGTTGATAACCATTCGAAATAAGGCGTGAAATTAGAGTGAAAATGGCGCATGGCGACACCTCAAATTTAACTGATCAAATTTGCATATGTGTTGGTAATATTTCACCAAAATTGAACCTTCAAAACTTTATTGTATTGTTGTTGTGAAGAAGAAAGGAACATACGATCTTATCCAATCCAGGTAGTAAAAATCAAAAGTATTTTGACATTCTTCAAACTCATGTTGGCCGACATGTGTGAGTATTTTTTTTTACCAACACATTAACTAAAAGCGTTTGTTTGATCCATTATTTGATGTGTGGCCGGGCAACATAACACCTCATTGTACAGGTTGCACAGGAAGACAGAACGTACGACAAAATGTCGTAGGTCGTCGCTTTTAAAAAAGTTTAAAATATGAGCTCGTAGAATGAAGAGTAAAATAAAAATAAATTTGTGTTTAGTTTTAATTAAAATTCTTTATTATTCCCACAATTCTGTGTGCCACTGTTCACAACTTGATGTAAACAACAACAATTGCTCTTCTTTGTTATCCCTTTGCATAAACAATAACAATTACCAGGCAATTGTTCGACAGATCTTCGTAACGGAGATCTGTAAACCACGGTTACTCTCTTCAAACACACGGGGTCTTCACACAAGACCGACTGAACTTTTACCAACTATAAGTCAAGAGATTAACACCAAATTAGTATGAAACTGACTAAGATGAACCAGCCACAATATGAATACTTCGTTTTGGGGATTATACAGGAACATAAGCAGTTCAATAAACTAACCAGAAGAAGAGATTGCACGCCATTGATGGGTCCGAAACGTTTCTGGTTGAAAGGCTATGCTTGCTTGACGATTAAAAAAAAAGAAAGAGACTGAAATACTTCTAAGATTGGGTTAGAGAGATGTTTTGCTAGGCAACTTAATTACGAAATTTTTTGACGGTTACTTCGAAATACTCTAAGGATAGCATTTAACTTTTTTCTTGGTCTTAATTGTATTACAATTTAGTTAAAATGTCTTTAAGAATTTTATCAAAACCAGTTCCGAAGTTATTGCAATTAATTTCATCTTGGCATTCAATGGCTTATTTTTATTACCTTGAGTGCGGACAAGCCGCAACTGTAGTATTATAATTTTATATTCTAATCTTCTAAGAAATTCAAATAAAAAATAATTACAAACTTTTCTTAATCAATGGAAATTATTCCTTAAGCAACAAGTGTTGGATGTTGTTTACAAACAAATTTATATTCAAGCAATAATTTTGTTGTTTTTTCTCTTTTTGTTTTTGTTTAATTTAAATAAATACAACAACAATAACAACAATTTAATTATTTTATTATTATAATTAAAAACAATTTCCATCGGCAAATAATAAAAAGATTTCCAAGAATTTTGTTTCTCAAACGTATCATTAATCACGGCAAACATTTCATATGGAATTTCTGGAATTTAATGTGAAACACTCTGCACCCTGCACTGTGGGCTATGGCATTTGCTGAATGAATGAATCATGTTGACCTCAATACCTTGTAATTTCATTCATATCTTGATGGAAAAAAAAATTATGGAAAGAAGGACCATCATACCCCTGGCTTATCTGAAGGGTAGAAAGCTATTAGAAGAAGCTATTAGCTTCCCGTAAACCGTCTAAGATAGTGCTGACAACTGGCAAACAGAGCTAAGTTGAAAGCAGGGGAGTTTCTTTAGCAGTTGCAGTGTCAAGTTTAGTTAAAGGATTTATTTATATGGAGTCTATAAACCAGAATAACGCTTTAGGCACAGAGATAATAACGGATAAAATTGGCGGTGCCATAAAATGATGATGTAGTCGCCGTTGTCTACTAGGTGCTTCGGCTTATTTGACGTGAGGCCACGATTCAAACCCCAGGTCAGAGACCTCCAACAAAACGAAATATGAAAAATATTTCTCTGGCGACTTCCTCTCAGCAGATTTCTGGCAAAAACTCTGAGAGTAAATGAAATCGCCATTAAAAGCTCCTTAAAAATCTGCCGTGCGGAGTTGACTTTAAACTGCAGGTCCCACCACTCATGTATAAAATTAACGCAAACAACGTAAGTGGTGTAAGAAGATAGGTCGTAATCCTGACTAAAGGGTTGTAATGACCAATTCTGTATGTATGTATGTATAGGAAGCTTTTACAAAAAAATTTTATATACGTTGTTATATAAGTTGAAAGCAGCGGAGTTTCTTTAGCAGTTGCAGTGTCAAGTTTTGTTAAAGAATTTATTTTTTTGGAGTCTATAAACCAGAATAACGATTTTAGCACAGAGATAATAACAAGGCTAGTAAATGATACTTTGTGCTCCACAATAGCTTAAGAATGTAAAGACGCCATAGCCTAATACATTAGGCCGTCGTTCAAGCACCAGGTCAGACATCTCGAACAACAACGAAACAAAGAAAACAAATTTCTTCGACAACTTTCTCTCAACAGAAGAAATCTAACAAACAAAATAGTGTTGAGAAAATGCTTCTATGGTTACCCTGTATGTCTGCACTAGCCATAGTCTAGCAGGTAGTGCGTTAACTTATTAGACGAGAACCCATTGTTCAAAACCCAGTTCAGATAATTCGCAAATAAAACGAAATATGAAAGAATATTTCTTTCTGGCAAAATCTCTGAGTGTAAATGGAAATTGCAATGAAAAGATTTACAGAAACATCCGTCGTTCTGAGTTGTCTTTAAACTGTAGGTTCTACCACCCATGGATAAAATTAACACACACAACATGGAAGGTAAGAGAAGCTAGGTTGTAATCGTCGCTAAAGAGTTATTATGAACAATTAAATACATAAGTAAGGCTTGTTAATACTTGTGTTTATATATTCAACACATTAAAAAATAGCCAAAGTCAGTTTTATTAGGTACAGTGAGCATCAAAAGAAATTAAGCGCTACGGATAAATTTCTAACAATCACCAAACCTTAACTTTTGTCACTTAAGGAGAGTGTCCGCGAAAAAATTGACAATATTTCGAAAAAATCTTTTTGTTTCAATTTTAAAAACTGGCAATTTCAAAAATAAAAATAACGGTAATAACAATGCCGTAGCTTACACCAGAATATGCCGATTTTGGTAAAAAAAAAATCATCTTTTCAGATGAAGCTCATTTTGATCTTGGCGGGTATGTAAACGCATACATTGAAAAGCCGACGCACCCAAAACGAGTCACTGTTTGGTGCGGATTTGGGTGCAGAGGCATAATTGGACCATTTTTCTTCGAAAATGAGCAAAGAGTGGCCGTTAGAATCAATGGCGATCGTTATCGGGCCATGTTGAACGAATTTTTGTTCACAAAAATTGAAGAGGAGGATATTGGCAACATTTAGTTTCAACAGGACGGCGCTACGGGCCACACAGCCGAAGCTACATTCGATGTTTTGCGCCCTATTTTTGAAGATCGCATTATCAGCCGCAGAGCTGATGTCGTTTTTCCACCTCGGAGCTGCGATTTGACACCGTTGGACTATTATTTGTGGGATGCCGTCAAAGATAAGTGTTACGCCGACAAGCCAGAGACAATTGACGCTTTAAAGGACAATATTCCTGAAGCTATTGGTGAAATACAGCTGCACACAATCGATAATGTGCTTAAAAATTGGACCGATCGTATAGGCTACTGCATGGCTAGCCGAGGCAGCCATTTTAATGAAATTATTTTCCATTATTAACCGGAAGGATTGTACTTTCAAATAAAAAAAGAAATTTGAGCAAATATTCAGTAGTTTTTTTTAATGCGTTTCCAAAAAAAAAGTTATTTGGCGGACCCTTTATATAGTTTTTATGTACAGTTTCTTATGACGCTCACTGTACATAGAACACATGCATACACCTACCCTTATAGACATAAATTTTAAAATAAACTTCTGTACATAAAGTCTTGCATTTAATTTGTCAGAGATTAGAGTTTTCAGATTTTTTTTAATGTCCGCCCAGTTTCTTTTGACGCTCACTGTATGTTACCTTAGGTTTCTAAAATTTGAATTAGAATAACTCTCTGGAAAGGCATTCGAATTACTTTTTGACTAAAAAGTTCTCTACTGAAATTAATTTTTTTAAGAAACATTATTATAAGGTAGGGTATCCAAAACGTGTACAATTTTTAAACAAAATCGAACTCAGACATATGCAAACATTTATAAACAATCGAATATTTTTTTTATTAATTTTATTAAAAACTAGAAACAAGAAATGTAATTCAATTTTTAAGTATGGGGGCATACCATTTATTTATTGTATAAAAAAAACATTTAAAAAACAATTTTATTCACACAAAAAAAAAAGAAATAAATAAATAACACCGTAGCAAAAAAATATATTTTTTTTTGTTTTTTGTTTTTTGTTTTGTTTAGAAAGTTGTTTAATGGTTCTCCAAGAGCACGGTATGAAGTTCCTACAGATTGCAAATATTAACGTAGGAACTCTATACCTCGCTTATGGCAATAACCAGTTGCAGCAGCAGCAGCAAGAAAAAATACGAATTAAATTAAATTATTGTAAACAAAATTATAAATTAAATTAGAAATAAAATTAGAATTCATTAAATTAAATTAAAGTATATTATGGGATCAATGTAACAAACAAACAGAAACAAATTCTGTTTTTTTTCAATTTTTTTATTCAAAATTTATTTGTAGAACTGGACAAACAAACATATTTTTGCAAGTTTTTTTTTAAACAAAAAAAAACACTGTATAAACTGTATAAACACCGGCATAGATATCATTAATAACAATTAAAAATGATAAAAAAAATATTAACAAATAAATAAGACTTCTTACCCTTAGCATTATCCAATTTGGAATTTTTATTTGATTTTGTTTCCATGGGTGTATAAATCATCTTCAGAATCTATTGTATCCATTGATCCATAGCTGGGATTTGTTTAACGCTTAAAATTTGTTTTTGAACCCATTTTATTGAAAACTTATCACAAACCATGTTTATATGTCTGTTATATGCCAACAAATCACAAGCTTATTCCGCTTATTACTTTGTTCATGCAAAGCTAATAGCTTTCAATCAAAATATTACCAGGAACTAAATTAGGCTGACTTCCAAATTGTTAGTTGCTTTGTGTTTGAACAAGGTATAGTGTTTCATAAAGCCGCTGTACAAAATGTTTACAATGTATACAATTTCAAAACGTCGTCCATGTGTATTTTTAACGCAGTCAAAAAGCAATCAGACATCGGATTTATAGTTGATGCATTGTTTGGTAACTTTGCATATGTACATAATTTATATACCGTAGTAGAACTGCATACAAACTTTGTATTGATACATTTTGAAATTTTCTTATTCATACCCCTTATGTGATACCATAAGTACTTAACATAACATTTTTCTTACTAATAAACTTTGCGTTGATTGCTAGTTAAAAATTGAAGAAGCACCATCTCGATCTTATATGGACCAGAGATAAGCATTGCATCGTTTTTTTCGTTACTCATAAGCACCCATGAAATTTTGAATATAAGTGAGTCAACAATATTGAAATTTAACTATGTACTCTGATTTATTAATACTCACTACAAAGTTGGTTTATAAGTACAGGTTGCAATGAGTGTGCGTACAACATTGACATCAAACTCATACCATTCAGAATATGTTTGATTCATAAGCCTACTCATTTAGATTCATAACTTTAAAAAAATACTTATAATACTCATAAATGATTCGAGTGATTCAAAACGTGTATATGTTGAGAGTCAAGAGTCGGAGAGTCGAAATCAGTAAAATCACACATGTTGTTAAGTATGAATATAATGAGTACTCATACTTCAAACTTTGAATATGAGTAGAGGTTCCATGATAATAAAATAAATATGAATGCGTATAAGTATCAGTAATTATGAGTCTGATTCAATTCTACTTTCTCTTTTTGAATACTCATTGCTGATTTCTGGTTAGGATTACAACCTAGCTTCTAACACCACCTATGTTAGAGCCGAAACCAACAGTTTGAAGTCGACTTTGAAAGACAGATTTATTGAAAAACTTTCTGTCAGTGTTTTTGCCAGACGACAACTGAGAGAGAGAAATATTTGTTCATTTTTCTTTTTGTTTGACAAGCCTGAGCTGCGGTTTGAACTACATGTTGGTGCCTAATAAGCCAACACACTAGACTATGATGACGTAATTGAAGTTTAAAATTTTTAAAATTTAATCAGAAAGAATCATTAAATTGAGTTTCACAAAGACTTTGTAACACCGATTTCCAACAAATCAATTGTCTCAAATCCTACTTTATGAACAGGCCTTTATGTTCTATACCAACTTTTTTAATAGCAGTGTACTTATTTGCTTGTCTACATCAGATCAATCTGGTCAATCAATCACTAAATAAAATTCGATTGAAAGATATGTACGTAAACATTGCTAGGAAACTATACATTCAACGCCAAATAGTTTTCAATCGTATGAAGAAGACGGCTACACAATGATGTTCAATGTTTGGTTGCCACATGGATTCAGAGATAATTTACTGAAGTACAAAAAGAAATCCAACCTTTTCTGCATCGTATACTTAAGGACATTGAAAAGTGGATTACTTACGACAATAATACCCAAAAAAGTATCATGGAGGAAGTAGGCCGCCATTACTGATACCAGGAAAGGTAATGCTGTGTGTTTGCTGCGATTGAAAGGGATCATTATAGATCATTAGATTTTCTAATGTATTCCTGCAACAATTAATGAGATTTAGGCCAGATTGATGACTAAGCAGAAACTGAGAGATGTTAGATATAAAGCTTCGATGCATTCACCATACAGAGCGGACCTTGCATCTTTAGATTATCATACAGAAGTCGCCGTAGTCTAGCAGGCTGTGTGTTAGGCGTGAGGTCACGGTTCAAACCCTAGGTCAGACATCTCCAACAAAACGAAATAAAAAAAATATTTCTTCGCCGACTTCATCTCAACAGATTTCTGACAAAAACTCTGAGCGTAAAATAAAATTGCCATGATAAGTTTCTCAAAAATTTGTTGTTGGGAGTCGACTTTAAGCTGTAGGTCCCACTACTTATGGATAAAATTAACATCAGTGGTGTGAGAAGCTAAGTCGTAATCCTGACTAAAGGGCTGTAATGACCAATTATGTATGTACATATGTATGTTTTATTTAATATTTAATCTTGGTAAAGACCTGCAAAATGGCTTCGAATCAGATTTTTGCTGAGAAAAACCAAAAGTTTTCTACTATTCAAGCAATAATGGAGTTTATTAGCACATATTAGGTTTAAAAATTTTTAATCGACCTTTTTATACACCCAGATGTATGGAAAGTTTAGCTTTTTACTGTAAACCCAACACACCTATAGCTTAAAATCATCTACGCAGTGCAAGTCCATGGATCATGGATGCAGTCGATGGATGACGTTGAACTGCTTTTTTGACAACCGTTGCTAAGCAGGTTTTCATTTTGAATAGGACACGTAGCGCTTCTGTCTAAGCTTTCTACTTCCATCGAAGCATTGTTGTTGATTTAGAAATCTGAATACCAATAATATTATTCTGAATTTAACATTTCCAACCTAACCTTCCAACAATAGTTCACGAGATATATTCATGTTTTCTGGCTGACTAAGCCTTTTCAAAGCCTTCTACCAATGCTTAATAGACCTGTAAGATATTTTATTGCCAATGATTGTTGGAATTTAAGCAACACGTTCATAATGAGTTCATCCAGAGAGTACTGGGAACCCATTCTTTGTTACTGAATTGTTTTTACGTCACTTTAAATGAAACTTAATCAGCAATTTAATCGTTTGTTTTGATGTGATGGGATGCATTTATACTAACATTTTATTTCGAGTGTTGTTTTTGATTATTTTTAATTTAATTTTTATGCAGATACATTCTTTAACAACAATAATAACAAAGTCATTGTACAATAATCGGTAAATATTGACGACGACGATAGTGACAACAACAAAAAAAAGAAAAGGAGATAAAAATATGTTTTTTTTTTTTTGCTTTTAAAAATTATCTTTGAAAACAACACAGCAAAAATATTTGAATATTTTTCGAATAAAAATTTTTTTTTTAAATTAAAATGTTTGTTGTTGTTAGTGTTGAGATCTGAAACACACCCATTTTTTTCTGAGAGAGGGAAAAAACATTTTATCTTATTGTTTACATTGTTGTTGTATTTTTTTTTAATTTTTTTCAACGTTTTTTAGATAAATATTTAATCATACGAGAGATAGACACACGAATTTCTATACAAAGATTTGCATTCACAGTATAAATTTTGAATAATAATGTGTGTGCGTTTATAAAAAAAAGAAAAAATTTTTTTGTTTTTAAAATTTTTGTACATTCAACAAAGTGGAACGACACAAGAGGAAACACAAGCAAAAACAAGAAAAAAACCCGAAAATATCTACGCTTTTTAAGGCTTTTAATTTTCACATGAATTTTATTGTGTTGTTTTGGTTTCAAAAAACCAAAGTCAACAAAAAAATTTTACAATTTCTAGTTAAAATTTTGGTTTTTATTTAGAATTTCCTGAAAAATGTTTCAACAACTCTTTTCCTCTTCTTTTTCTTTTTTTTTAATTTTTTGAGATTTTTCTTTAACTTTAACTACTTGGGCCGGCAATTTTACAAAATTTATGACTCTATTCAGTGTGATTGCCAAAACCAAACTGAGCTTAAATGCTTTACCAAGCAAACAACAACAACAACAAAAACCAACATATTCATCTAACAGCACACCCTTCTCTTAAGCATCATACATCTACATACGTTCGGAGATTACTGACTGACTGACAATGCTTTGTATTAACGCTGACAAACATTGTTGCCGTTGCCGATGATGATGATGACGACGACAATGTTGTTTTTTTGGCTGCCGCTGTTGCTTGTGGATGACTGCTGACTGACTGTGTGTGATGACGAGACTTTAATCATGATAAAAATCTTTAAAAATAAATTGTTGTGCTGAATTTTTCCTTCTTCTTTTTTCTCCTTCATTTTCTAGTTGTATTTTTTTTTTGAGAGTTAAACCAGGCTTTAGTTTTGAAAATGAAAATTTTAAAAAAATTTCTTTAAATTTTGCAAAAAATTTAACAAAAAACCCTCGTTATTAAAATAAAAATTGAAGCGTTTTAACTTAATTTAATAAAAAGAATTTAAATTCAACTAATTTTCGTAAATGAAATGAAAAATAAAATATTTTCTGAATTTATGACAAACTATATAAATTATACAGTGAGCGTCAAAAGAAACTCTACACCAAACTCAACTTTTACCACTTAAGGAGAGTGCCCGAAAAAATTTCACAATATTTCGAATTTTTTTTGTTTTAATTTTAAAAACTTAACGAAACAATTTTAAAATAAAAATGACGGTAATTTATTATTGTATGTATATTTCTATTTAAAGTACAGTTTCTTTTGATGCTCACTGTATGCTTAGACAGCTGTAGAGAAATACTTTGTGCATTGGCATTGCCAAAGTTACTACATACACATAATATAGTACCTAGCCTACCTATAGGACTTAGCTTCTAACACCACTTATGTTGCGTGTGTTAATTTTTATACATGAGTGGATACAGCTACAGTTTACCAGTCGAATCCGAACTACAGATTTTTAATTTGTCGGTATTATTGACAGGTGAAGAAAATAAGAATTTTAAAGCATAGGCTGCCAAAGCTAATAGAAAAATCTGTCATTCAATTTTTACCCTCAGGGTTTTTGCTACAAATCTGCTGAGATAAGTCCCCGAAGAAATATTTTTCATGCTTTTCGTTTTGATGTCTAAGTTGGCGTTTGAACCGAGGCTCCGCGCCTAATAAGCCAACACATTACCTACTAGATTATGGCGACTTCTTATGTTGACAAAGATTTTTCAAGTGGCTTAAAAACTATTCCGTAACAAAGAATGGATTCCCACTACTCTATGAATTGACGCACTAAGAATGTTTTGTTTAGTTTTCCAACAATTATTGGCAATGAGGCATCTTACACGTCTACTAAGCATTGTTAGAAGGCATTTTACTTTAAGGCTTTGAAAAGGCTGAAGAAGCAAGAAAACCTGAATGTATTTCGTGTGAATAATAGTTGGAACGTTTGGTTGAACAACAATTCTTCAATGGAAGTCTTTTAATTTATAAAGAATCATAGTTCTGTAGATCTAAACACAATAAAGCAGGTCAAACAGCGTGGATCATGTTGCTACTGAAGTCTCTGTACATTCAAGTCACCTCTTTTTTCTTTGATACACCTTCTTGGAACATATCAGGTGGAAAGTGAATTCAATTTCATTCAAGAATTCCATGTATTACCCTTTAATACTGGCAATGTGGAATACTTTGGAATGTAAAACCGTATCCATAAAATTAAACCAACTAAGACAGGTTTTAAACAGAAGTGCTCTGTATGTGGTATTTTACATACAAAGCAACAGCATCGTAGTGAAAAAGCGAGTTCGACTCATGCTTCGACAGCATCCTTGCTTGGTGTTGCACTATCTCTCACACAGGAGAATAATTGTGGGGGGCCAACAAAGGTCGATTGGAGGACACAGACATAATTCTAAGTAACAATTTGGATTAAAAACAAATATTGATAAAAAAAACCAAATTACAACATACAACAGAAATTCATTTTCCAAGGCAAAGTGACAAAGGATGTAACTACGGCAGCCTTATCAACAAAATAGAGGGACTAGAAGCATATTCAAAAAACAGCTGTATTAGTCAAATCGTCAAAATTTGCAGATTTGCAACAGCATATACTCCAAGCAGTGTCGAAGAAGAATGCCTGTTATTCCCTACCCTGTTCACAGTCATACTAGATTGCACTTACCAGCAGAAGCTGGGCCATAAACCAATGTCTGAAAAAGTAAAGCTTGCAACGCAATAAATTATGTCGCGAACTCTTCTATTTGGATAGCTTAACTACCCCATTTGACAGAGCTTTAGAAGACGTTCGAATCAGAATTACTAAAGCTAAGTTTGCTTTTGCCAATCTACGCAACGTCTCTCCAAGCAAACAACCTATTGCCTACAATAAAAGTATGCGGCTAGAAAACAACGTATGTGGCTAGAAAACTTGACTGCTAAAATTGCACGCACATATGCTGCAAGTATAAAATTTAGTACCGGCGAATAATGTCAAATGGCAACGTACTTCGACTAGTCAGACAAGAGAATATCAAGATCAAAATAAGCAGACATAAATACAATTGACTTGGTACGTCAAGTTTGAATAAAGTGGACATTTACATACCACCGGGAAAAAACTTTTACCCTAGGTTTTCAGGTTTACATACATAATTGGTTATTACAACCCTGTAGTCAGGATACCAACCTAGTTTTTCACACCACTTATATCGGAGTCAATTTTAAACTGTAGGTCACGCCACTCATGGATAAATTAACACACACCATATAGGTAGTGCGAGAACCCAAGTTTTAATCCTAACTAAAGTACTGAAATGGCTAATTAAGTAAGCCTGAGTTGAGTACCTGTTATGAATTGCAATCAATGTATTGTGGCGGAATTGAATTAAATTATCTTTCACTTTAAGAACAATTACCGTCTAATAAGTCCAATGTCAAGATTTAAACGCTTAAAGTAAACAATGCAGTTTATCTTACAAACTATCTTCAAATTTGTTTATATTTTTGTTATGGTCAAAAGAAGTTGTACATTAAAAAAAGTATACATTAATAAATTACCGTTATTTTAATTTTAAAATTGTTTCATTAACAGTTTTTTAAAAATTGAAACAAACCAAAATATCGAAATATTGTTAATTTTTTTCGGGCACTCTCCTTAAGTGTTAAAAGTTGAGTTTTAGTGATTGTTAGAATTCTATCCATACAGTACAGTTTCTTTTGATGCCCACTGTAGACTTTCAAAGAATTGAGTGGGTTTATGAGTCCAGTTATATGCAGATAAGTGCATAATTTCCGTTGGATTTTGTGTGGCTCTTAAAGTCTAATAAAGTTCAAAATTTTTTTGATTAGTTTCAGCCTAAGCCTATTTTTCTCCATCTGTCAATAATGCCGACATTTTCTTAACTTCACAAATCGAAACCAAACCCACTCTATTTCAAGGGAGAAAGGAAAATTCCTTTAACCACCATTTTTTTCTTTCTTTTCTTTATATTTGTATGCCATGTGGTATTTTCGATTATAGATTTTTCCAAATATTATCCCTTAACGCTATAATTTTCTTTATTGACTCCGCCCTTCGCTAAGTAAGGGTGTTAGATGTTAGATGAGGGGTAGTTTTTACCTGTGAACATATTTATTGCAATAAGCATTAGAAAATCTAATCAGAGTATTGCAAGTCAATAAGGAAAACATATAAAATAATTATAGAATGTAAAGAAAATAATGCTAGAGTTGGAGAGCGACTTTGGGACCACTGTATAATTATGTTTACGAAAGTAATTCTAATCTAAGTGTTACACATGATCTTTCTTAATATTTTTTCTTGATATTTTATTTAATTTTTTCCAATTATGTCTGTTTAAAGCCGTCGTGCTCTAGTAGGTAGTATGTAGGCTTATTAGACGTAAGGCCATGGTTCAAACCCTAGGTCAGACATCTCCAACAAAACGAAATATGAAAAACTATTTCTTCGGCGCCTTTCTCTCAGCAGATTTCTGGCAAACACTCTGTGAAAAAATAAAATTTGCCATGAAAAGTTTCTTAAAAATCTGTCTTCCGGAATTGACCGTAAACTGTAGGTTCTGTGACTCGTGTATAAAATTAAAACACACAACATCAGGGATGTGAGAAGCTAGGTTGTAATCCTGACTAAAGGGTTGTAATGATCAATTATGTAATGTTATGTATGTACTCTTTAAGAAGTAAGTGGTTTATTCTTACAAAATTCTTCTTACAATTTTCAAACCTCAAATGCTTCAAAAAGGCATGAGCATTAGCAAATCATTTTAAAATGTAATGCGGCGGCATAGGTTATCACAAAAAGCGGGCTTGACCGACAATTAATTTGTTTTTTTTTTTCTTTTTTATGTTCAATTTGTTTCGAACTGTGTATACAAAAGTAATTAATACACTTAGAATTTGTGTTAAATTTCTAATTTTTTTTCATAAAAATATGCACCAACAAACAGCAACAGCAAGTGCCAGATGGAAATAAAAAATGTTTGTTGCTGCGAAAACCAAAAAAACAAGAAAAAACTTGTTGCTAAGCTGATATTTTTATTATATTTTCTATGAATTTATATTTGAAGAGTGCGAATGAATACAATAATAATAAAAAGAAAATAAAAAAACCAAAAAAAAAATTGAAATGGAAATAAAAATAATAAAAAAAACACTTTTAATCGTTGATAAGTGCAATAAAATATCAACTGGTACTCGTTGATGGTTTTTTTTTTTAATTTTTTAAATTTGATATCAAAACTCATAATAAAATGAAAGAAAAATATTAATACAGTAAGAAGAAGTTGATAAAAAAAAACGCTTAAAAAAAATTCAGGCAAAAGAGATTAACTTGTTAAAAGTTCGAAATTTTTTAAGTCTCGCCAAATACTGAAATGAACATTTAACAACTATTGATCGCGTATTTAAATTATTTAATTTCCTTTCTTTTAATAAGAAATTTTATTGTAAAATTTATTTCATTGATCGATAAATCAAAGCAAATTTTTATTGCAATTAAACGGAATTTATATTTAAAGCGTATCAAACATTTATGGCTGCTATAAAATGCTCTTTTATTTGAAGAATTAAAAGAGTTTTAAAAAAAAATTAAAAGAGTTTTTTTTTTAATAAAAATTAAAGAAAAGCACACAACAACAATAAAAGAAAATGATAATGATTTCATGGAATTAGAACCTGAAAAGCATAATTTATGATCAAACGCTTGTTATAAGTAAAATAGAAAACTTTTATGACTTTATTAAGACAAAAAACAAAACGAAAAACAGAGTTTAAATAAAAATTCCTATGGATGCTAATAAACAAAACGATGCCTATTTTGATAATTCTATAAAAAAAAATAGAAAAGACATAAAAAACTAATCATTATCATGTCGAGAAGATCATTTGCGAGCAGCTGAACGGAGGTAAAAACCAATTTAGTCTATCTCGTATGACTTAATGAACATGTGCTTTATAATATAGCTCCTTGGAGCAGAATAATTCGCTGGATAGTAGACAATTTCATTTTGTACAAATCAATGGTTATTTGTAAGAGTTAAGAGGATCATAGTGACAGTGACAAGTGACGTCAGCTGATTCAACAATTTATTCGCTGCCTATATTTTTAACTGTCCGCACTAGGTGAGGATAGGACATCCTTTTGGACGACCTTCCTAAGGATTCCAAACAATTTTAGTCCTGATTGTTTTAGACAGTGGTCTGCGTAGAACAAGTCCAAACCTTTTCCATGTCCATCCACGTATTTCAATATCAATTTTGGCCTGCTTACTTTGTACCCATGGTTGAGTACTATTAATATCAGAATCTCGGCATGATTCGTTTTAGACAACGATTGTTAAGGACCTGGATTGGTTTAAGATTAAATGATTACGTACCATAACTGGCATTCATATAAGCAATTGACATTACACGCTCTTAAAAATTATTGAATTTGGAGCGTTACTGAATATATGAAGAGTTCAAAACTGAATGTAGTTAGCCGAACCCTGTTAATTTTGTTTTCAAAGAGCACTCTATAGTCGCAACTTGTTTTAGTAATGCTTTCCAGTCATTCAGATAAGCGAACATATTCAATCTGCTTCTGTTGCAAATTCAGATTTTTTATTACGTCCCGTGTTTCATCTCATGGCCTTCATTTTGCTTACGTTTACCATGAAACTTTGCAATGAGGCTTCAACCTGCACTTCGCTTGGTTTCAACTACTTATCATTGAAGTTCAGCGTTAGCTGACATATGTATGTATGTAAGTTCTCCGCTTAGTTAAGGTATATGCTTAGTGTAGATCTACACCTAGTCTGGATCTACACCTAGTCTAGGTCTAGTCTGTCCACAACAGAGCCACAAGTTCAAACCTCAGATCTTAAATCGTGAATAAAAAAATGTTTTTTTCTCAAAAACTCATGACGAAAGCCATGACAAAAACTTCTCATAACTGTCGTGCGCAGTAGATGAAATTAACGTCATAATATGATATGAGAAGTTAGGTCGTAATCCTAACTAAAGGGTTGAAGAACCTCTCCTCAATAGTCTGCTGGTAGGAATTTTAAAATGAATGGAGTACCATTTTAATATTTTAGAGTGGATGTTAAAGCAACATGGTTGGTGTGAGAAGCTAGGTCTTAATGCTGGCTGAAGGGTGTTAATGACCAATTATGAATGTATGTATGTATGTGTGTCTTGATGACACCAAATTAATATGATTGTGTGGTCACACCTACTAGATTACGACGACTTCATTAAGACACAATGAAATCTAAATCTTACAAGAAAAATATCCACCTGTTGCAGAGTTCTAGAATGCCAAGCCATACATATGTATGTATGTATGTATGTATGTACGTCAATAATTATTATTTAAGCTTTTAAGAATAAAAATATATGCGAACTATGTATGTAACTTTGTTGAGAAGATAAAAAGAAAATTTTTCCATATTTTTTACAAGAAATTTTTAAAGAAAATTCATAAACCTTAAAACGCCTTAAAAGTTAATGGCATTATGAAAATAAGAAGAAAAATATGAATATTTTTATTGCATTTAACCTCAAAAACCTTTTACAAGTTTAAACATTTCTTTTCATTTCAGGAAAAAAATTTGCTGTAAATTGCATACAAAACCTATCAAAATACACAAAATCTGGGAAAGTTTTTTTTTAAATGTGACGAATTGTTATGTATAAATACTTACATACATACATAATATGCATAAAATATGCCAAATCGAATAGATGTCTTAGAAGGCTAACTAACGCTCGTATACAAATTTTTTATGAAAATTAAACAACAATTCGCATGAAATGGACGTGCATAATTTCGAAAACAAAAAGAGAATTTTTTTTTATAAAATTTATATGAGCAATGCAAAACAGCTGTATCTTCCATGAGACTTTCATGGAAAAATAACGGATGATTTTTAGTTTTTAAAAAACATTACTAAGAAATATGTAGGCCCTTAACATGATTTTGTTTATTGGAAAAAAATCATACGTTTTTTTTTTTTGCTTATTTTGTGTTTATGGCATTTTGCTTTGTGAGCATATGTGTTGTAATGTTTGTATCGTAATTTCTATTGAAATAAAAAAAATTTTTATTTTAAAAGCATATTTCTACATAAGATTTCCCCATTTTTTGTTTGTTTTTTTTAAGCTTTGACCCCCCACTCTGAAACTTTATAAATTAGCCACCATATAAAGAGTTACTAAACATTTTAGTATTAATTTTAATACTAAATTAGAGCCTGTTCATGCCTACATACGCAGGCATACAAAATTGTTTAAATGACTGACACATTTAAAGGATTAGTGACGGAATATTTAAGCTGTGTGGACGATAAAAATTTTTATTTAAAAACATAAAAACAACGTTTCTTTTATAATTTAAACTCCCTAAACATACTTTTTCTTTGTACTTTTAACACTTCCGTTATGTATTAATAACACTCGGAATCGGTAACTTCATCGAGTTTTCTTGTGTTTCAGGCCAGAGATCAGCAATGAATCGTTTTTGTGCTACTCATAAGCACTCATGAAATTTTGAATATAAGTGTGACAACAATATTGAAATTTAACTATGTACTCTGATTCATTCATACTCACTACAACGTTGATTTATAAGTACAGGTTGGAATGAGTATGCATACAACACGTTGACATCAAACTCATACCATTCGAAATATGTTTGATTCATAAGCCTACTCATTTAGATTAATAACTTTAGAAAAATAATTATAAATATGTATTTATGAGCATCGAATGATTCGAATCATTCATAAAAATTTACAGTCTTAGTTGTTGTTGTATTTACAAAAAAAGAAAAAAGACGAATAAGCAAAAAAGGAGAGAGCTGCAAGCAGAGCAAACACACAATCTTCTAGTAAGTATTTTTCGGTGTTCGTTCGCGATTCATACTTATTTTGTGATTCGTGTATATGTGGAGTTATGGAGAGACGAAATCAACAACAACATCATACGTATTGTTAAGTCTGAATGATGTATGATGAGTACTTGAAACTTTGAATATGAGTAGAGGTTCCATGATATTAAAATAAGTATGAACGCGTATAAGTATCTGAAATTATAAGTATGACTCGATTCTACTCATCTTTTTAAATACTCATTGCTGATCTCTGTTTCAGATCTCATTAAAGTACTTGCGTGCAGAACATTAGAAACAAAATCAAATCGAAATTTCTAAACGAACTGATAATTGGAGTGACAAAAGTGGACATATGAATCCAAAATTAACTTCTTAATATTTATGGACTTAAAGATAATTTTGGATAAATTTATTCACATTATTTTTTCTTTTTTATTTCAAACATACATAACATAATTGGTTACAACTTAGGTTGTAAGCGTTAATTTTTTATATATGAATGGCGGGACCTGTAGTTTAAATTCGATTCCTAATGAGTTTTGAGAAACTTTTCATGGCAATTTTCTATTGTCACTCAGAAATATTTTGTCATATCCTGTTTGAACCATGGCCTTACGTCTAATAACAGAACACATTGCCTACTAGACTACGACGAAGACCATGTGGCCATAAGAATCCAAAAATAACTTCTTGTTCCTTATGGACTTTAAATTAATTTTCGATTCTTTAGTTCTCATTTTTTTTCAAGCATTAAAGCTTATGGGGCTAAGGAAGAGCAAGAAAAATAATTTCTTTAGAAAAGTTTAATGGGCTATGCGGCAGAAGTGTTAGCTAGTTTTTCGCAACCAAAAATTTACAAACGAATTCAATGTTACATATTCTTTGTTGAGAGCAAACTTTCGTATATAAAAAGAAAACATATCTTAAGTATGTTACACAATTTCCACAAAGGGTAAAAGGAGTATTTCTTTTATTATTAGTAGTAGCTAACTATTGTTAGCTATGTTGTTAAAGAGGAGTGCCTGGAAAAAAATTGTTGCATGTTTTAAATCTTGCCGCCTGTCACTGTAGCAAAAATATATGGTTTAGAGACCCAGACTAACCAAGCCATTAAATTACTTATAATTGCACTCTGATACAATTTACTTTCTTTTATAAAAAGAAGCCTTAAAAATTTCAATTTTAGTTTGATTTATTTGTGCTTACTCCTTACTTTTTTGATAAGCAGCAAGCAATGCCAACAGGTTCATAAAAGCATGGCTGGAAAAACAAAATTTAAATACAAATTTCTAATCTTTGAAGAGCGTATACAAAGGCTAATGTATTCTTATTAATTTTGCTTTGTTTTTGTAAAGATATACAATTTTATTAAGAATTTTTTCTATATTGAAAGAATAGTTTAAACTTTTTATATGCTTAGACAAGGTCTATCTATCGCTTATAATAATCAGAATGGCAGGTGCATTCGCACAAGATATTCCATGACTTATTTGAATTATTTTTTTAATGAAAATCGTTTGGAGCAAATCTCATTTCTATTAATAGACTAACGTGTTTCATATTTTAATACAGATTATTATTTAAGCGTTTAAACGTGGCATTTTTTATGCAATTTTAAAGACATTTCATTCATTTTCGCGTCCAATAAAAATATTCATTGAAATGAAATTTACTTTGAAATTTATTTAAAACATAAAATCAGAAATGTATAGAAAAACAAATTTGTTTTATATTATAGTACAAAACTAACTTAGAATTGTCAACAGAAAACTTTTTCCTACACAAGTCGAGCAATGGCACATTTTTTGTCAAATAAATTTTAAAATCTAATCCAAGAATAAAAAGTCAAAAGAAAAGTTAAGAATAAAAAATATTTCTTAATTCAGTATTTTATTTAAAAATTAATAAAAATAAGCCATGAAATATATCGTGTGCGAAAGCACCTGTCATTCTGATTATTATAAACGATATATAGACCTTGTCTAAGTACATCAAAAGCTTAAACTATTGTTTCAGTATAGAAAAAATTCTTAATAAAATTGTATATCTTTTCAAAAACAAAGCAAGATTAATAAGAATTCATTAGCCAATGTATAGACTGTTCAAAAATTATAAATTTGTATTTAAATTTTGTTTTCCAGCAATGCTTTTATGAACCTGTTGGAATTGTTTACTGCTTAACAAAAAAGTGAGGAGTAAGCATAAATAAATCAACTTAAAATTGAAATATTTTAAAGCCTCTTTCTATAAATTAAAGAAAGTAACATGTATC
This sequence comes from Sarcophaga variegata, assembly GCA_932273835.1. Lineage (NCBI taxonomy): Eukaryota > Metazoa > Arthropoda > Insecta > Diptera > Sarcophagidae > Sarcophaga > Sarcophaga variegata. The sequence continues at coordinate 109,682,864 of OW026362.1, read as the reverse complement.
AGAGTAAAATTATAAGCAATTTAATGGCATGTGGCAAGATTTGGACAGAAACATAGGCACACTTTAGTCTTCTTTTGAAACTGGCAAAAAAAATTTTCCAGGCACTCATTAACAATAAAAAAAAAACAATTTTTTTTTGTATTCAAGAACTTTTCCAATATCATTTCTTAATTAAAAAGTTCTTTTAGAGTCTTAGTTTTTTTCGTCACTGTTCTTTAGCAGACAAATTAAGTCTTAAAATTTGTCTATGAATGTCAGTTTGACGTGTGCAATATTTTATTTTTTTTCTTTATAAGGTTTAGGCTACACTTTGAGAGTATTTGTTTAATTTAGCCTGGCCGAAAAGGAAATATTAAATTTAAAGAAACGCAGTGCACGCTTTGCCATGAATTTTGAAGACTTTAGCTTAAGTTGGATGATTTTGGCATCAAGTTTAACTTAAGAAAGTTATGACGATCAAATGAATTTTTTTAATAAGTTGTACGATGATATTGTTTAGTAGCTGAGCCCATGGATGTTTTACATGGATTTGTGCTTTTTAGGAAAGCTAAGTTAACCCATTAGTGCCCAGTGGCAACTTAAGTTGCCAGCGAAGGTTGCCATAGTTTTTATGCTCTGAGAGGAAATTGAGTGTAAACAACAAAACGGTAACCGTTAGAAAAAAAAGTAATGCGGACATTAATGGGTTAAGCAATACCATTCCAATTTTGAAAAAAAAGAAAATCTTTTTAAATAAATTAAAAGAAATGAAATTTAAATAAAAAATAAGACTTATGTTTGTGTCAATATTTGTGGCAAATTGGATCATGAAAACGATTGATTTTAATATGTTGCAATTTTTTATTACAGATTTTAATACATACGTACATATATATGTTATTACATACGTTTTTGCCATCTTTCAGGAATTTCATGAAATTTTTCTTTAACTTGTAATCGAGAATTGAGGAATATTTGAAGTATAACGTAAGCAGAAATAAAAATATATAATTTCATTTCATTAAGAGATAGAAAATGGATGTATACCTATATCGAAAATAAATTACTATTACAGAGAAATAAAATATTTGTTTCTGTGGTTTTATCATATTTTACCAACAGGGCCTATTACAGAAACAACACGTTGCAATTGTAAATGAAATTTTACCAAAAAAAAATTTTTTTTTTAATTTCTTATCTCTGAAGGAAAAATTGTTTAAAAGAACTTTAAAAAATTATAATTTTCTTCTAAAAAAATATTCATTTGTAAAAGCCAATATAAGGGCCTATTTTTTGGTGAACTTATTGTAAAGTTATTAAATCTAAAAACTTATACCTTTTCAATTCGAATTTTAATTTGAATTTTATTTTATTAATATTTTTATATTTTCGGTTCATTTTCTTTGTTTTTTTGTTAAATTAAATAATTTTTTTATTTTATTTTTTTTCGATTTTTATTTTGGATTTTCCAGCTGAGTTCGAAGAGTTTTAACGATTATTTTTAACATTTTGAATTGTTTTTTTAATTAATATTTTTTAATAAATTTTATATGCATGCAGTCGTTAATTAAGTTTTTATTGTTTGCAGGATATAATTTTTTATTAATTTTTTTGACTCTTTCATATCGTTTTTTTTTGTTGAGTTATAATTTTCATGCACTTTTTAAAGGTTTTTGTTCTCCAATATCTTTATCGTTATCGTTATCGATATTGTATTTTGTTTTTTGATTTGTTGTGTTAAACACTTGTAAACATTTTTCATTTTCGTTGCATTATTTTTTTATTCGTATACGCGTTTAAAGATATTTTATTACAAAAAAAAAATAAAAAATTTCGAAGAACAACAAAGTGTCAATGACGTTTAAGAGAATAAATATTAATTGCATATGTTGCAGCGTCAAAGGCAAAAAGTCAACTGACTTAAGTTAACAGAAGAAACGTAAAGACAAGCTAACTGCCATTAAAAGCAGCAACAGAAGTTACAAGCAACAACAACAATAGCAACATTAAGACGCCTGCGTTAACGTTATTCTCTTGCAGTAACAGCAGCAGCAATAGAAGTAGCAGCAACGCCAGCAGCAACACCGGCCATATACATATAACGTTCGTTCGGCTTAATACATACAAACATTTTTCTTACACTCTCTCAGTCTCAGTTAAACCAACACTGTTGAAGAAAATTCAATTTTCTTAAACTCACACAAGCAAACTCTCGCTCTTTCTCTCGTTTCTTTTTCTCTTGCTTACGCTCTTTGTCTTAATAAGCCGCAGGCCATACACTCACGCAAATCGCACACAAAAACAGTTGCTTTTTATTTTCAATACAATTTCTTTTAAAAATTGTGTTGGTGTGTGTTAAACCAGTAACACAAGTGCATTAAGAAAAAAAAAAAAACGAACCAACGAACAGAAAAAAAAAACAAAAACGAACAACACAATAATAAAGCTGCACAAGAGTTTAATCGTACGTTAAAACAAAAAAAATTATTATGAAGACGTAGAATAACGGTGTTTAAAATGTTCAAGTTACTGTTTTTATTTTTCGTGCAGGATATGAAAACAGAAAAGTTTTTTCTATTTGTTGGCATTTTCGAATTTTTTATTTTTATGAAAACCTTTACGGAAATCATTCTTTCCAAAAAACCGTTATTTGAATATTTTTTTCCGAGTATTTAATTTTTTTTTTCTTCTTTCAATTTTTTTTGTCAAACACGTTTCCAGTGATGAGTTGTACAACAACAGAACAGAAGCAAAAAAAACCAACAACAAAGTTAATCTAACGTTTATTATTTTTTTTTGCAATGAATTATTTACCGCTAAAATAATGTGTAGTAGACGCGACAACGGTTGTCGCAAGACTAAAATTTCTTATAAACATTTAGCCAACATTAAGACCTCTACTAAATCAACCCATATGCATGCTCTTCTGTACAAGCATAAGCACACACACTTTGCTTTACTCATTTACAGCCCTGAGTCAGGAGAGTAAATACTAAATGAGGCAGTGAGTAAGGGAGTATTTTTATACAGTTTAGTATAAACATGCTGGTGATGGTGGTGGTGGTGTTTCATTGTAAAAACACAAATACACTCTACCATCAGACAACATGTTGAAAACGACTCTAATTTTTCAAAGAAAAAAAAACATTTCCTTTTCACTCAGTTTAACTGTAATGGCTTGCATTTACTTTTGGAAATGCTGTGTAATTGTATTAGAGCCGCTTTACAAAAATCTGTTGAGTCTGTTGAGCGTGAATTGTGAGTGAAAAATTGCATACAAAAGCTAGCTGCACAAAGTACAAGTATACTCCTCTTGGCTGTTGTTTTTTTTTTTTTGATTATTTTAAAGGAGATTTTAATGTGTTGTAAAAAAAAGCTGGTTTTTTAAGCAAAGTAAACATAAGAACGTATTATCACTCATTCATGCACACACACACACATGGATTTACTTTCATATGCATGTAGATTTTAATAATTTTATGCTCTTTTGCATTATTATTGTTTTAAAATATTGTTTTGGGAGAGCACAAACACAATGAGACAAAGAGCATAAACTATGTACTCTAATGCCGATAGTGTTGTTTTTATTTCAATATTTTTTTTATAATACGAGAAAGAGAGAGAGAGCAAGACCAGCAGCAAAGCTAAAATGCTGACTGTATGGTAAAGAGTACAGTGGGAATTAAAGCAGAATTATTTACTGAATAATTACACATTTTATAATGTATTTACGTCCAATATAAATACTATAACGCGTTAATTCTGGCAACATTTAACTTCATGTCAAATGTAAGGGATTTGCGTTAACACGGTCTCGGTGATGATGATCAAGCGGGTTAAGTCATTTTCTTGGAATTGGTTTTATTAATGCATTAGTTTTCAAAAGACGATCACTTTCCAAAGAAATTCTGAACTTATTTCATTCCCATTGTTATTATTAGTTTTGTGGCTTTTCACAAATCTCTCAAGGGAGTTAAATATGCAAACCACTGCCTGGCGGAATAGCTTTGAGTAATGATGTAAATTGTTTTGCAATATCCAGTGTACATGTATGTATACCTAATTATGAGTCATAAATATGATATTTTTCTATACAAGACAACAATATTGGAATTTGATTCGTCCAAATTCGTGTGTTTACGTTGAATACAAAAATTATAAAACAAACCTTTCACGACAATTTAATTTTTTATTGGTTTTTTTTTGCCAAAAAACTGTTAAGGGAACTTCACAAACAAATCTTTTATGACAATTTGATTTTTTTTCTCGCAGTTTTTGCCAGAAAACTGCTGAGGAAACGTCATCAAAGAAATGTTTTTAATGTTTTGTTTTATATGAGATGTCTAAGCTGGGGTTTGAACTGCGGTTTCACTTCTATTAAGTCAACACACTACTTACTAGACTACGGCGACTTCTATTTTAAAATTAAAGTTAAATAAATGCACAGAATAATTTTATTTGCAGCAGTATTTTCTCTTTCGCACATTGCGACCTGTAATTTGGAAATAACTTGAAGAAAATTTGTTTTCTAATGCTCAGACTTTTCGGGATTGTCAACGTAGATATGGTTTTTTACCTAGACCTACTTAAAAGTATAATGGCTGCAAACCAGCATGACATTGGTGACCAACGTCTATTAAATCTGGAAACATATCACTCAATAATGCCAAAAACAATAATTCTTATTTAAATGGCAATCTTAAATAGCAGACCAAAAATGTCGATTATTGTAAGAGCATAGCGCTCTACAACGTTTTTCGAAAAATAGCAGCTTAAGACCACAATACATAGCAAATAATCACTTTTTTGAATACAAAGACGTTTGTAGAATAATTTTTGGGTGCTCTGTAAGGCGATAACGTAACCGCCAAGTAAGAAATTGGTTTCATTGTTAAAGGAGCCGACAATCAGTGTATCTACAGAGTTACGAGTGGTCAGCGGGCTTTTATTGAGCTGAACTTAATATGGATGTATGCCCATCAGCTGACAACGCTGATTCGAATTATCCGCTTCCTTATCTCTAACAGAAGCGATTTTTTCACCAATAAAATGCGCTGTCCTAACTACATTTATAGTCAGTAGGTCAATTACGATGACTATAATTATACCGTGATGCTCAGAATGTAGTAACGTTTGAAACACCATTTTTGTGGTGTTCTACGATATGACTAAATATACAAACATACATACATATGTACATATGTATTTAAACAAATCGGATTTGTTTTTATTTAAAAACTTGGCAATAGAACGGAAGCAAATTAATTAAAATTTTTTTATTTTTTTTTTTGCAGTTATGATACACATGGGCCCACAGTGCAGTGCATATTAACCGAATAAAAGAAAAAAAAAACAACAATCTTCTTTAATCTTAGTGGTTGTTGTTAAAATAAAAATATTTTGTTTGTAGCTTTGTAGCTCAGGCTTTTACTTTTTTTTCGCCAATTTGTTTTCATATTTTTTTATTCTTTTTTGAGAGAGAGAGAGAAAGAGCAAAAGAGCAGAGGTTTGAATGTGTAGGTTTTTCATATTTTTTTAACTTCAGCGCTGCTGCTAATGCTTCTTCTGCCAACGATTGCTGTTATTGTTGTTGTTGTTGTTGTTGCTGTTTTACAGAGGTGAAAGCTAAAGGTAGAAGAACAAAAACAATGAAAAAAAACTAAATTCTCTCATTTATAGGCATAGATCCACATCATAAATGATTTTAAATATAGTTGTTGTTGTTGTTGTTGTTGTTAATTCTTTCTATATTTTTCTAATGTTTTTACTATTTTCTAGCATCCAACAACAACAACAAAAACAAAGTCATCATAATAAAACCAAAGAAAACATTATTATTTGCTACGACATTACGCATGATAAGATGATTTTATTTTTTTTTTCTTCTATTTTCTTAACAGTTTTACTAGCACAACATACGACAAGTACATACTAAATATTTATTAAAATACATACGTATGTACATATGTATGCATTTGCATGTGTGTGTGTGTGTTGGAATACGAAGAATTTCGTAGCCTTTAAGAAGGTAACATCAAATGAATTTCGCGCCTTAATTTCTAATAAATATGCACACACGTTGAAATAGGAAAATTTGCAGCACAAATTATTGGCACACAGTGCAACAATCTAAACAAAAACAACAGAATACTGCACACACGCACACTCACACTAATGACAATTTATTTTATTACTTCATGGCTTTTATGCGTGTATGCATAAGGAGACTTAACACACACATCTCTGCATGCATGCATGCTTACGTGGACTTCTTGCTGAAAGGGTGTCCATGTGATGTTGTGCATACGCAAGAAGAAGAAGAAGAACAACAACACCAACAACCAACACCCAACATGTTGGGTACGCACATACACTTGTCGCTCTGGAGAAATTTTTAATCAACAAAATATGACCATGATTGTGTTTTTTTTTTTGTTGCTTTCTTCTGAATTTGTTTTTTTGTTTCGTATAACAACAGTGTTGCCAAATTAGGTTTCTTGCCAAAAACTTTACTTTCTATTCTTAAATGTCAAGCGAAAAAAAAACAAAACACAACTACACGATATAACAGTTATTTTTATACAAAAAAGGAAATTTTATACAAAAACAAAAACAAAGTTCAAGAGCGTCTTATTGTTGAATGAAATAAAATTAATCGGCATGTGTATGTGGTCGGTGACTGTATTTTTAATTTTGCCGTCGGCAAAACACAAATTGTATATACGCGTAGTATGTACGCTAAGGCATTAGAGAATTGAAAGATTTTTGAAAAAGCTTTTCCAATATGTGAATTGGTGTGGGTTGTTTTTATACATTTTTTTCAAACAATGTTACGCCCCTTTTGAAAAGCTGGCGTGTCTATGAAGGTGGAACTACAGTGATGGTAAAAATAATAATGATGATACATTTTTTATTAAAGTGAATAGAATTTTTTTTCGAAATTGCAAACAAAAAACTCCAGATGATTACACTGTACTGTACTGAACCTTATTTTGTGTCACATCGTTTGTTTCCGTAAAACTCTTACGAATGCTATCGCTAGACGATGCTCTATAGTGGATTAATATTTCGCAATCACCAATTTGTGAAATCAGATACAGATTTGAGACTTAACGCTTCCGCGATGACGCACCTTTACCACAATTTGTAACTTTTCACAACGACGCGACGGAATAAGCGTCGTCATCGCTAGCGAAAACGTGAACAAATAAATGACAGCCGTGTATGAGGTACATCAGCCGCCGTGGACCATATGTAACGGCCTTATTTACACCATGTCAGCACCAAGTTTTTGCCGTATATAAACGGCACCTGTCGCAAAGTGAGGTAGTGGTTCAAAACCCAGTTCAGACACCTCGAACAAAAAGAAATATGAACAAATAATTCTTCGGCGACTTACTTTCAGCAGTCTTCTGGCAAAAATTCTGGAGGTAAAAATAAAATTGCCATGAAAAAGTTTCTCAAAAAATCTGCCGTTCAGAGTCGACCTTTAAATTGTAGGTCCCGACACTTAGGGATAAAATTATCACAAACAACGTAAGTGGTGTGAGAGCTAGGTAGTAATCCTGACTGAAAGGTTGTACTGCTTTTATATTGCCAAGTGAGTCACATAATATTTAACACTTTAGGATGACTTAAAATCTTACCGACGGCAAAATCGCTTTATGAAAGTAAATTTGAAAAATAAAAAGATTTGTTAATAATTTAGTACATGAGGAAATAGAAATAATTCGAAGCTTTAAGATAGTACAGCGACGGTATCTAAGTGAGACTGTTCGGTGATTAAACTCTGGTTATCGTCTACGCTTTTAAAAAGCAAAAAATAACAGAACGGAAAAATGCGTCAGTATAAGTATGGAGTAATAATAAATGAAAAAACACTAATGAGAATTCAATGAGAATTCTCTGCAAAAGTAGGAGAATCTAGGGGGAGGAGGCGAAGGGTACGAGTTTAACATTATAAACTGATTCAACTGATTCAACCGAGAAACTTCTTCTGGGTAATCTTATTTACTCTCAGAGTTTTTGCCAGAAATCTGCTGAAAGGAAGTCGCCGAAGAAATATTTTTTCATATTTCGTTTTTGATGTCTGACCTGGGGTTACTACGACGGGGTAATCTAAGGGGTTATCAATTTTTCGATTTCAAATGCGGAGGTTAATCGAAATACTTCTGAAGATATGACTTCGATGAATAATAATAATTTGATCTTGCTCTTATGTACGAAATATATATTGTTTAACCCTTTTGCGACGGCTCTGTACCTCTACCACGACAGCGCAACTGAGCATAATATATCATCGTTTGCGAAAACACAAGTGAAGAAATAAATGACTGCAGTATTTACACGATGTCAGCCGCTATGATACACCAACTGACTGAATTTTTTTCACACATTTCGGACTGTATCTCAGCTCCAACGTTAGGCGATAAGCTTCGTAGGCACGTTCTTTGACATAACCCCACACAAAAAATAGACTAACAGCCTTAAATCGTAAACCTTTGTGGCCAACTTACATCGTCAAAACGTAAAAGAAAACTTTCCGGAAACTTTTCATGTAATAAAGCCAAAATCGGACTTGTTGCTTGCAACAACGTCTTGTTGAAACCAATTACCATCCATAGCTCTCTGAATTGACGACAACTGTTCGAGCGAATACCCCTAAAGTAGGGAAAATTGGACCTCAGTGGCGAATTACGTGGAGAGGATTCTAAAACTGAAGAAGACGGATCTTGAGGCTGCAGACATGTGGGCACCCGGAATAGATGAAACTGGCACACTTGTCAAGCGAAATTCGAAGCAAGGATCTGGAGGAAAGGAATAGTGGAGACACTTAGATGTCTCTTCAACTTTCAACACGCAATCCGGACGCGAATATGAACATGCAGGGGCCAAAGAGCCAAAGGGACTCCACTCCGAAGTAATACCACCGTAGTTCCGGAGTGGGCACAACAAGTCCATGAGACGAGGGGGGGATTTAGTGGGTGAGGGCCCCACACACGGAGGATGTGACGACTTCCTCTATGGTGCGGTTAGGTACAATTACCCCTCCTCCCCTAATGAAACCCCTACACCATAAAGCGCACTAAACGGTATTTTTTCCGAAAGCAATAGCTTTTCTCTACAATCGAATAACCATATCTGAGGCGTTGTAAATGACCCGCCGCTTTTAGCAGTTTAGCACTTGTGTAAATATGTATGAAAGTACAAACCCAGTTGCAAAATAAACAACAATGAGTCTTAATATAGGCCCAACTGCTGAGGACACAATGAGATGAACAACATTTGCTCACAAAAGTAATATTCTCTCCAGTGCGTAAATTATGATGATTTACAGAACTGGCCATATCTGACACGCTACTAGTTTCTTAATTTTTTTTTGTAATATTGACAATTCCTTGCACTTGCAGGTCGATTACGACTACTATAATCGATTGTTAAACGATCCATATGTATGAACATAGTGAAGCTTTCACTAAATAAAATATACTTCGAATGAAAAATATTTAACAGTAGATAGGTTTATCAGACTTGAGGTTTTCCTATCTCTAAGAAATACCTGCCGAAATGTCGTTTCACTTATTACTATTATGGGATTTTGGACAGAGCACCCTATTCGTTATCTAATCCATGTTATTGTGTACAAATCGTTGTTGTTCCTAGCTGCAGGAGATATGTATGTTCTGATGTTAAAAATTTTTACACAAATTGTAGCAGAATTCTAGTCAATAGAAACGTATTTTAACTTGTTTAAGCGTTTTGTATTGCTTAGATGAGAAGAATTGATGAAAGCAATTTATTTTTTGTCATCATTAGGATATAATATTTGCCTGTACTATTTGAAGACAATGGCAACACTTTGTAAATATTTTCCACATACAAATTGTTATTGTTGAGTTTATTTTTCCTTATTTGTTGGGTCAACATTTTACTGCTCCACCATCACCACTATCAACAACCACCACCACCACCACCACCAAATCACCAACTCTATCGTCAGCGTCATCGCCATCGTCATTGCCATCGCCATCGCCATTATTCTCAACATTGGCTATATCGTCAACAACACAACAGCCGATAAGACAAACAGCAACAACAAAACTAAGAACAGCCGAAGAAACCAACAAAAAAAAAAAAAAAAAAAAGAAGCAACACTTGCCTTATGTTTGCTGTTTTCTCTCAGTGTACCGTACTGTTGGCTGGACGAATGTAGCGATGATGATCGTAATGATGGCTGGTACGTACGTTGGTTGCCGTTTTCGTTTCGTTTCATTTTTTTTTATTTTTTTGCTCGTATAAAATGAAAAATATAAACATCAGATCCCATATACTTTTTTTCGCTGTTGTTGTTTGTTTTTGCTTTCTTTTATGATTGTTGTTGTTATTATTGTTTGTTTGTTTCTGCATGAAAACCGAATATCGTCAACAGCAACGAAGTGCATGACGACGACAATATCTTCTTCGACTGTTTTTTGTTGTAAAAGTAAGTTCGATGATCTGTTTACGATATTTTTCTTCTTCTTCTTCATGTTTATTTTTTTTTAATATGAAATTGTTGTTGCTGTTTATAATTTTTTTTTTTTGTTTTTTTGTGAATGTTCCTCATTCGTAGTATTTTTTAAGGCTGTTGCAGAATGTTGCTCTGTTGCTCTGCTTCGGCTTCTGCAATTGCTGTTATTTTTATATGCTTGTACAAGTGTGTATCCATACATACATATGTACATATATTCAGATGGTAGGTACGGTTGTTGTTCTTCTTATATTTTATTATTGTTCCTCCTATTTTTTATATATATTTCTGACGCTTCTTCTTCTTCTGAATATTATTGTTGTTGGTTGTTGTTTTCATATATGAATTGTTTTTATCCATATAAATACACTTATGTCCATACATACATACATGTGCATGCACATGCACATGTACGAGTGTACACAGATACACATAAATATTGCTGTTGTTTTTATTTTTGGTCATTGACTGTTTTAAGCAAGAAAAACAACCAGAACAATAACAACAACAACAATAACAACCAAATAAATAATCGAGAGAACGTAAATGAAAACAACAAAATATTGTACAAAAAAAAACTCAACCAAAAACAAACCATCCAGTCAGTCAGCCTATGGAACTTGTCATCAACATCATTAGCATGATCACCGTATGAACATATGATCATCATTAAGTGACTATAGCCAGTCAACTTCATTATGTCGCGAATTTTTGTTTTTTTTTTCGGGATAAGAAGTTTCCAAAAATTGGAAAACTTTTCCAAGATCAAACTACAAAACATTAAACAGAGAGAGAGAGTGTGTTTCTGCTACAAACTTTAAACTTCTGATTAGATTTTAACGCCGACGTGTTGCTTATCAGTAAAGAAATGCTTCGTTTTGAGGATAAACTGGACCGCAGTTAGGCCATCCGTTTGAAAACGCTTAAGGCCGGTAGTCAAGTATTGACCGAGACAAACTGTATTATCGACCGACACATAATCTATTTCAGTTTAACTCACTCCTAATTAACCTCCGATAAGGCTGTGTTAGGATTGCTACCCACACTGCGGCTATATTGAGTTGCAACTACAGCAGCTGTTGCTACAACAACCTTGAGAGCAGATCGGCTGGTCATGTAGGAAAGACGGTAAACATACAGAGACGACTGAACTGTAACGGACATGCTATGCTCGAATGATAACTCCTCGAGCGACCCCTTGACGTAATACTTAATCGTTCTAATAATGGAATGGGCATCAAAACAAAATACAAAAAATATTTCTTCGGCGACTTCCTCTCAGCAGATTTCTGGCAAAAACTCTGAAAGTAAATAAAAATTGCCATGAAAAAGTTTCTGAAAAAATCTGTCGTTCGGAGTCGACTTTAAACTGTAGGGCACGCTACTCATGTATAAAATTAACACACACAACATAAATGGTGTGAGAAACTAGGTTGTAATCCTGAGCGAAGGGTCGTAATGACCAATTATGTATGTATGTATGTACCTCTAACTGACTTAAGATGAATATCCCACCCTAGTGAAGTCGTTGAGAAAGTTGAAGAATAGTAGACCAACCAACCTAAGCCATTGAGTAGATTTCTTGCTTTGCTTACTAGAAATAGGGTTGGTAGCGGAGTTTACTCTGGGAAATTGGACTTGAGCATTTCCCTTTGACTGCCGGATTATTGTAGTGTGTTTCAGTAATGACCATGTACCGGGCTGCTTAATGGATCCTCACCATCTCTGATAGTCAACCATCTCTGATAGTCAGGCTGCAATAAGATGTCTGTCGAGCGTTATGAATAACTCCAGGATAGTTAGGGAATGTCGCCGCTGTCTCGACCTTCTTTCTGAGCGCTTCAAAGTATCAATTGTCTTCGTCTCCGGCCATAGTAATACTCCGATGAAATGTTGAGCCGACGAGCTCTCCAGTGCTGGTGCACTCCTTCCGGAATCCTCTTCAATCGACTTGGGTATGCCAACCTATCCTAGTTAATTAGGTAGTTTGGAGGCTTTGATACCAAAAGCACACTTGAGCACGTAGAGCGGCTTATTGTGGCGCCACTGGTAAATTTAGTACCTGTACTGATCGAGTTCCACCAAGTTGGCGAAGAAAATGGTCAGCACAAGGGCAGAATATTAAAAGCACGACTACCATATGCTGGAAAACTAGCCCGAAAGTTTGATAATTCCATTGACAACAACGGATGTTAGCTCCGTCAAGCTGACAAGGATTGGAGAGCCAAATAATCTTCATCTGCAGCTCACAAAAGATGGCCATTGACAAAGAATGTGCAGCCACGACAGAAGTCGTTAGATGCGTGTTAGCGTCTCTTCCCATAACGCAACGATCCGTAAGAATAGCCACTGTGATCGAGATGATGTTACGATCAAGTCCGAGCAATTAATTGGTGCGCCTTCTATCCATCGATGGCCAAGTGAGTGTAGCAGTGAGATGACATTGCGCCGTCTATCCACAGAGGGCCAAGTGAGTGTAGCAGTGAGATGACATTGCGATCAAGTCCGAGCAATTGGTTGGTCGAGGGCCAAGTGTGTCTAGCAGTTGAGCAGGATTCCTCATTGACCGAGGATTGGATGGCAATTTTATTTACTCTTAGAATTTTTGCCAGAGCGGAAGTCACCGAAGAAATTTTCTTTCATATTTTCGTTTTTGCTGGAGAAGTCTGACCTGGGGAATTAAAACGAGGCCACATGTTTCTTTAAGTATACATGCGAGTGGCCACCACATCAATTTCATGCCACAGGTGATTGTTTCCTTAACTCAAACTCCAGCTCTAAGCCAATGTAAATAACGAATGCCGAGTTTATTTAACGATTTCATAAGCATTTGCAAGAATATGAAATTAAAAATTAAAGAGAAAAAATTATGAATTCATAATCAGACAATAAATAAAATATTGAAATATTGAAATAAAAAGAAATAAAAATTGAAAAGAAAACAAATACAAAAAAAAAAACAAACAAAAAATGTAAATGTTTAACACGTGCCAAACGGAACGATCAACAATAAACAACGAATACAAATAACGAATCAAAAAAAAAATCTGAATTGAGAAATTTTTCAAGAATCTCTCGTCTTGAAATTACGAGGAATGAAAAAGAAGAAGAAGAAGAAAAAAAATCATTTTGTATTCCACACCATGACTACAAAAAAATGAAATATTAATGATCATTACTGGCAGGCCGATAATAATAATGAATGATCAGTGAAAAAAAATGATCATGAATTTCTTAACATTTAAAGTAAAAAAAAAATTAATTTTTCTATATTTAAATTAAAAATGTCTTCTTCTTCTTCTTCTTAATTAAATAAATATCTATTTCATGTCCGTTTGTCTCTCTGTCTAGTTCGTCCATAAAAATTAATTTTTTTAAAGACTTTTATTTACTTAAAATCTGCCTTAAAACATGGCTTTGCTGTTGTCGTTCTAATAATTTATTTCTGTCTATAAGAGGTTCTGGCTTAATGGCCCATTCCTAATCAGCCATATCGCCAAATGCCAAACAAAACCATTCACTTGCAAACACTGGAACCATCAAAACCGTCATCAGAAAAAAAGAAAAAAAGAAAAACAGGCGAACAAAGAAAGAGAAGACAGAGTTTAAGTTATTTTAGCATATGCCCGTTAAACTTGCTTATTTAATTCGCATACTCATTAACGCCTTAAGACTTCATTCGCTGGAGTGTGTGGTGTGTCTTTTAAAAATATTTTATTTTCTTCAAATTCAATACAATTTCATAAAAAAACAAACAACAACAACAACAACACGATTCCCTAAATACATACGTACATAATTGGTCATTACAACATTTCAGTCAGGATTACGACCAGAGATCAGCAATGAATCGTTTTTTCGCTACTCATAACACGTTGACTGGCAGACGCATTTACTGTAAAATTTTCTTTAGGCCTCGCGTACCTCTGTACGCAAGTAGTCAAATAAGCGTCACCAAAATACGGGTGACGCGGCCAGGTTAGAACTTTACTGTCACCCGAATATGGGTGACGTGGCAGTCAAATTGATAAGCACTCATGAAATTTTGAATATAAGTGAGTCAACAATATTGAAATTTAACTATGCACTCTGATTCATTCATACTCACTACAACGTTAATTTATAAGTACAGCTTGCAATGAGTATGCGTACAACATTGACATCAAACTCATTCGAAATATGTTGAATGCGACTCGAATCATTCAATAAAATTTGCAGTCTTAGTTGTTGTTGCATTTACAGAAGAAGAAAACAGACACATAAGCAAAAAAGACAGAGCATCAAGCAGAGCCAACACACAACCTTGTAAAGGGTGTTTTTTATAGAGGTATAGAACTTTAAGTTGGCATTACTTTTCAAGATGGCGACCGATTTAACAGCTGTCAAGTGATTTATTCTCAGTTTGGTTTGGCAATTCATCATGAATAGACTCACGCCTGAACAACGCTTGCAAATCGTGCAATTTTATTTCGAAAATAATGGTTCTGTGCGGAAAACGTATCGCGCACTACGTCGATTTTATTGTCGACAAAATCGTCCATCAGAGCAGTTAATTCGATTAACCATGGAACGTTTTCGCACCACGTTTACTTTTATTGAGAACTCGCATCCCCAGAGATGCTGTACGGTGCGTACAGAAGAAGCTATTGCTGCTGTAGAGCGTAGCATTGAGAATGAGTCCATCCGCCATCGAGCACAGGAATTGGATCTGTGTCCATCCACTTTATGGAAGATTTTGCGGAAGGATCTTGGTTTGCGTGCTTACAAAATCCAACTCATGCCAGATTCGAAGCTAAACGATCATCAAGTAAGGCGTAGATTCGTCGAATGGGCCCAAAACGAGATTACCGTTGTTCCCGATTTTCATAAGCGAATTTTGTTTAGCGATGAAGCGCACTTCTGGTTGAATGGCTACGTCAACAGACAAAACTGCCGCATTTGGAGTGAAGGTAATCCTCAAGTGTATGTGGAAACACCGTTACATCCAGAAAAACTGACTGTTTGGTGCGCTTTATGGGCTGGTGGAATCATTGGTCCGTACTTTTTCAAAAACGATGGTGGCCAGAACGTTACAGTCAATGGTGATCGGTATAGAGCCATGATTACTAACTTTTTCATTCCTGAATTGAATAACCATGATGTCAAGGAGATGTGGTTTCAACAAGACGACGAAACATGTCACACAGCTCGTGCCACAATAGATTTATTGAAAGACACGTTTGGTGACCGCCTAATTTCACGTTTTGGACCTGTGAATTGGCCTCCAAGATCTTGTGATTTAACACCGCTGGACTACTTTCTGTGGGGCTATGTAAAGTCATTGGTCTATGCGGTAAAGCCACAAACGCTTGACCATTTGGAAGACAACATTCGCCGTATTATTGCCGATATACGGTAACAAATGTTGGAAAAAGTCATCGAAAATTGGACGTCCAGATTGGACTATATCCGCGCCAGCCGTGGCGGTCATATGCCAGAAATCATATTTAAAATGTAATGCCACAAGATTATCTTTCGGATAAATAAAATTCATGTCAATCGAATAGTCCATCGTTGTTTTATTGCAACTTAAAGTTCTATACCTCTATAAAAAATACCCTTTAGTAAGTATTTTTGTGTTCGTAAGCGAATCATACTCATTTTGTGCTTCGTGTATATGTTGAGTTATGAAGAGGCGAAATCAACTGCAACATCATACGTGTTGTGTTGTTAAGTATGAGTATGATGAGTACTTCAAACTTTGAATACGAGTGGAGGTTCCATGATATTAAAATAAGTATGAATGCGTATAAGCATCAGAAATTGTGAGTATGATTCGATTCTACGCATCTTTTTGAATACTCATTGCTGATCTCTTCTTCCTACTACCTCAATTAAAAGAATTGAGTTTTCAGAACTTCCGAAATTAATGAATGCTTCTGAAGTATTTCCCAATTGCCAGTAGCTTATGAAAGTGATTACAAGTTAAACACAAGGTTTTGTTCTTCTAAAGTATTTCAAACTCCACTACAAACTTATAATGACCACGTAGAGTGTAGAATGCATTGGCATTTAAATTGCTTACGGATGTGGTGACACATGACAGTTGTATGTATACTTAAGGAATTAAACAAAAGATCTGAAAATTGTTTTTTTTATATTATAATTTTTATGATCATTTTTATGTTTTTTATTTAAAAAAAACGAAACAAAAAAATTGTTTTTTTTTCTAATTTTCACACCTTTAAAGTGATTTTGTTTTTGATTTTTTGTTTGCGCACCTTTACCTTCATTGTGAAGCTCATAAAATGGGCATTGGTATGAGAGAGTTGTTGTTATTGTTATTTGCAACATTTAACACCTTTTAAGGTGTTGAACTGTTAAAAATACAACAACAACAAGAACAACAAATAAAGAGAATTGAAAATTGCAGTCAAAAAGAAAACAAATCATAAAATATCCTCATATCCAAGCAGTTAGGAGGTAAGGCAAGGTATGGCTGGATGGGGTATGATTGAAGAAGTACTTTTTTTCTTACGCACGTGCACAATGCGCGAATTTATTTTGAACTCTTATAAGGTGTTCATAAGAATAACTTGTCAACAGCAAAGTATTTAAACACTCTATAGTAGGCAAAATGGTTGGAATAAATATTTCGTAGAATTTAGTTTCGAAAAACAACAAAGAGATGAGCACGTTATTTTGAATATTTCGTTTGGGGTTCATAATTACGATCTGGCTTCCTACACTAAACATGTTGTGTGTATTAATTTTACTTATGAGTGGAGTGGTAACCGTTTAAAGTCTGCTCTAAACAACATTTTACTGCCTTATTCAGCCTGTTAAGACCGGCAATTGAACCTGGAAGTTCCGTTCAATAAGATCAAAGTTTTTGAAATATCTGTCGTTCGGAGTCGACTTTAGACTGTTGGTCCCGCCACTCATGTATAAAAATTAACACACAGAACCTAAGTGGTGTTAGAAGCTAGGTCGTAATCCTATCTAAAGGTTTGTAATGATCAATTATGTAACAAAAATGTTCCGAGACATCATTACCGCATCATTTTAATAAACTCCATTCTACGCTAATCATCTTCAGATACGATTCAAATGAATCTTAATGTCGAGGGCCTCTAATTCATGCAGTCTCTAAAACAAAGGTCTTTTAACCCTCGTAATACCCTAAACGAATTTGGTTTTTCCAAGTCTATGTCAAGATTCGTTGTTGAATTTGCCAAATTGCATTACTTTTGATGTCAAAATTTGGTGTGAGAATTGTTCCCGTATAAGGAAGTACAATGCCTAGGAAAAGAACTTTGATGTGAGGAATTTTCTTACCCAACAAAGTGAAACACAGTAAAAGTTGGCAAATGATAATCGTGGCACGATTACGAATTATTAGAGTGTGCTTTAGTGTATTATGGTTAGTGTTACCTATAAAATGATATGCTCTTAATGCCCCCCCCCCCCTCACCGACTCAGTCTCTTAGTCTGCGACTTATTCGTGGCAGCACTCTGTTGATAACCATAAAAGCCTTTTAAAAAAAATTAAATGACACTGTAAATAATGCTTATCAAATGCTTATCATCACAACAACAACAACAACAACAAATTTTACAATATTATTATTCTATAAATAAAAGCAACAGCAATAATAACAATAACAAAATATCTACAATACAAGTCTGTATACAACAATAAAGAAAAATTTATTTTGTAATAAAAATTTTGCTTCGCATATACGAAAAAAAATATGAGACAAAGAGTCTACAAAATTCTTAAAAATGAATTTATTTTCGAGAATTATGATTACAAAAATAGAAAATAATTGCCATGTGAATTATAAATTAAAATGAAAACAAATAAAGACGAAGAAGAAGAGGAAGAGGAAAAAAGAGGCAACAAAATATTATCGATGATACCAATACCAATGACTAAGGCCTCTAATTCTATTCAAAAAAAAAAAATAAAAAATAAAAAATCCATAAAATTCATGGTGGCACCACATATTTATTGCAAAATTGCTATAAATATTGCAAAAAAAATTTCCTACAATTTTGATAATTTTTTTTCTATTTTTAAACAAAACAAAATAGAAAAAAAATTAAGAAACATTTGAATATCAATTGCAATTGCAAATGAACATACAGAGCAGAGATCAGCAATGAGTATTCAAAAAAGATGAGTAGAATCGAATCATACTCATAATTTCTGATAGTCGTACGCATTCATAATTACTATAATATTATGGAACCTCCTCTACTCATATTCAAAGTTTGAAGTACTCATCATACTCATACTTAACAACACGTATGATGTTGCTGTTGATTTCGTCTCTCCATAACTCAACATATTTACGAAGCACAAAATAAGTATGAAGGAGAAGGCTGTGGGTTTGTTGTGTTTGCTGCTCTGTCTTTCTTCTTTTCTTGTAAATGCAACAACAACTAAGCCTGTAAATTTTGGTGGACGTTTCGTGTCACTCGAATCATTTATAAGTATCGGGTCCGCCATATAACGTTTTTTTTTTTGCAACTAGTGCTTATTTCGTGAATGGTACCACTTAGCTCATGTCTGATTTTACAGGTAATCAGTTTTATCCTTCCGCTGAACGAATATTCGTTTTCGCTTCCCTAAGTGGGCCTGCGATAGACTTACAGAAGATGCCGATTTTGGCAAAAAAAAAATCATCCTTTCAGATGAAGCTCATTTTGATCTTGGCTGGTATGTAAACAAGCAAACTTGTCGCATTTGGGGCACAGAAAACCCGCACGCATACATTGAAAAGCCGACGCACCCAAAACGAGTCACTGTTTGGTGCGGATTTTTGTCCAGAGGCATAATTGGGACATTTTTCTTCGAAAATGAGCAAGGAGTGGCCGTTACAGTCAATGGCGATCGTTATCGCGCCATGTTGAAAGAATTCTTGTTCACAAAAATTGAAGAGGAGGATATTGGCAACATTTGGTTTCAACAGGACGGCGCTACATGCCACACAGCCGAAGCTAAACTCGATGTTTTGCGCCCTGTTTTTGAAGATCGCATTATCAGCCGCAGAGCTGATGTCGTTTGGCCACCTCGGAGCTGCGATTTGACACCATTGGACTATCATTTATGGGGCGCCGTCAAAGATAAGCGTTACGCCGACAAGCCAGAGACAATTGACGCTTTAAAGGACAATATTCGTGAAGTCATTGGTGAAATACAGCTGCACACAATCGATAATGTGCTTAAAAATTGGACCGATCGTGTAGGCATGCAATAGCCTACACGAGGCAGCCGAGGCAGCCATTTGAATGAAATTATTTTCCATTATTAACAGGAAGGATTGTACTTTCAAATAAAAAAAGAAATTTAAGAAAATATTCAGCAGTTTTTATTTGTAAAGCATTTTCAAAAATAAAAAGTTTTTTGGCGGACCCTTTACTTACTAGATGGTTGTGCGTTTGCTCTGCTTGCTGCTCTGTCTTTTTCTTATTTGTCTGTCGAATGATTTATAAGTATTATAAGTATTTTTCTAAAGTTATGAATCTAAATGTGTAGACTTATGAATCAAACATATTTCGAATGGTATGAATTTGATGTCAACGTAGTACGCATACTCATTGCAACTTGTAATTATAAATCAACGTTGTATAGTGAATATAATGAATCAGAGTACATAGTTAAATTTCAATATTGTTGTTTCATTTATATTCAAAATTTCTTGAGTGCTTATGAGTAGTGAAAAAACGATACATAGCTGATCTCTGGTCAGAACATTATTGAAAAGTATTTGGAAAAATATCTGAAAATTTGTATTCCATCCAAAACTCTTGGCACGCTACAGTACTCTATCGTGCTACACTTTCACTTTAAAAAGAGTGACACTAAAGACCACATACATACATACATACATAATTGGTCATTACAACCCTTTAGTCAGGATTACGACCTAGTTTCTTACACCACTTATGTTGTGTGTGTTAATTTTATGCATGAGTGGCAGGACAGTTTAAAGTCGACCCCAAACGACAGATTTTTGAAAAACTTTTCATGGCAATTTTTATTTACTCTCAGAGTTTTTGTTAGGAATCTGGCGAAGAAATACTTTTTGTATTTTGTTTTGATGTCTGGCCTTTGGCTCGAACCTTTAAAGTTTAAAGTCGACTCCGAACAACACGATTTTTTGGGGAACTTTACATGGCAATTTTATTTGCCAGAAATCTTCTGAGCGGACGGCGCCGATGAAATACTTTTTGTATTTTATTTTGATGTCTAACCTGAGCTTTGAACCGTGGCCTTACGTCTATTAAGCCAACACACTACCTACTAGACTACGGCGACTTCTGTTGTTGATCAGATAACATAAATTTTTTTCCGGGCGACTTTAAATATGCTTTTTGACATGGTACAAGAACAACTGAATCCTAAGCTGGAAGACTGTGACTTCTATTTCGAAAACGAAAGGAAGTTGGACAAAGAGGTGGAACAAGAGAATATGTTTCAGTTTTCAAGTTGTCATGCTTGTATCAAGAATACATTCCTTTAAATAACTGTTATCACCGTTAAGGTACATTAAACTGCTGATAAACAATTCAAACTTGGAAATGAAACTGCATCAGCAGCATAATTTTTTTTTTCATTCGTATCTTTTAAAAACTAAATTAAAAGATTTACACGAAGAAGAAAAAAAAGCAAACGTAAGCAATGTAAACTTTTTTATTGGTTTCGTAGTGTATTTATTAAACATAAAATATTAAAAACATTAAATCTATAAAGAATATGATAAAGCAGAGGGAGAGAGGGAGAGAGAGGGAGAGAGTAAGTATGTGGAAAAAACTTTAAACATTTTAATTAAAAAACAGGAAACGTCATAAAACAGACATGATGATGATGATGATGATTATGATGATGGTTGGTGGTGCTGGTGGTGCTGGTGGTTACTGTATTGGAGATGGTTAAACAAGTAGCAAAAATTGATTTTATCGTCGATAAACGACCAGAAAAAAAGAAACCAAAAAAAATTAAGAAAACAATAATAAAATTAAATAAAATCGACACAACAAAACACGGTAAAAAGAAACAAAAAGGTGATACAACAAGGCTATCATCATAAAATATGTTATAATGGCAGGGCCTAGACTGACTTTTAGCAGTCGTCATACGTGTTAGCGCAATGGTACAGCAGAAAACAGTAGCCACAGTTACAGCCAGCAGTAGCCAGTAGCCTGTAATAAAAAGGAAAAAACGTCATAACTTTCGGTTTATATCGATTCGCCCAAATCAATGAGTAATTGTTGCCGCTCTCCCTCTCTCTCTCTCTGTGTGTTTCTTAGGTGGTGTTGCTTTATGAATATGTATGCAGGTTTGTACAAAAGACCCCCATTAATGGGCTTCCAAGACAAGTTTTCGTTTCGACCACAAAAAAAAAAAACTGAAAACTGAAGAAATAAAAACAACAACAACAACAACATGAATGCTGTTGTACTTTCCGTTAATTATAAAATGAATGCGGCCATAAATTCACTTCATAATTATGATTCACTTTTAAACGAAAAACAAGCGAACCAAAAAAAAAAACAAGAAAAAACAAGAAATAATTTAAAGAAAAAAAAAAACGAAATAACTGAAAATGCTACTGGTTTTTAAACCAAAAATAATCATCTTTTGACTTTAATCAGGCTTTTATTTTTGGTTTCTTATTTAATGACAATTTTAATGGCATTCAAAAATTATTTCGAAAGTAAAAACAACATTTCAGAAAGGGGGAGTCAAAGTGAACGATTTGGAAACAAATGCAATTAGGTGCACTTGCAAGAATTTTAATGAAACTGATTACAGGTTAAACGATGCCACAATTTCACATTCAACTCTGATCTCCTATAAACGAAAAGCACGATCATATTGTGTTTGATGTGAAAGTGAAGTCACCACGGCCTATAGGTACTGTGTTGGCTTACTTACTTACTTACTTACTTACTTAATTGGCCATAACAACCCGTTTATCGGATTTCGGCCTGCCGCAACACATCCTTCCAGGCGCCTCTGCTTCGTGTGCGCCTACGCCAGTTGGTTACACCAATCGATGACTGGGCTTCCTCGATTTGGTCCTTCCAGCGGATGCAAGGTCGTCCTCTTCGCCGACTTCCGCAGATTCCCGCATCAAATACCCGTCTCGCCGGAGCATCCTCCTTCATTCGAACGACATGGCCGAGCCAGTGCAGCTGCTGGATATTAATACGCTGTACAACGTCTATGTTGTTGAGGAACTCATACAGCTCACTATTGGATCGTATAGGGAAATCATCGCCAACTCGCTGTGGACCGAAGATCTTACGCAGTACTTTTCTCTCGAACACTCTCAAGGCCGCTGCATCTGTATTTAATAGGGTTCATGCATCTGTGCCATATAAAGAAGCACGGGTAAGACGAATATCTAGTAAAGTGTTAATTTTGTCGTGCGAGAGAGGTCTCTGCTACCCAATTGCCTATTGAGACCATAGTAGCATCTGCGGACGAGAGTGATCCTAAGCTTGATCTGCAGACTGACATCATTTCTGGTGGTAACGGCGGAGCCAAGATAGATAGAATTCCTTGACCGTATCAAAAGTATAGTTGTCGGCCGTAATCTGAGGATCAATACACCGCGCGTCTCTACTTGTCGATAACATATACTTCGTTTTGCCCTCATTTACTGCCAGAACCATCTTACTAGACGCCCGTTCAATAGCACTAAAGGCAGCAGTAACATCTCTCTTGGTACGCCATATGATGTCAATGTCGTCAGCGTATGCAAGCAACTGGACACTTTGTGTTGGCTTATTAGACGAGCATTCGGAGCTGACCCACGGCTTAGACATCTCGGTTTGCGAAGAGTCTTTTCCTCTATTTATCTTGCCTTTCATTGAGCATAACTATTCAAATATCCATCTGCACTTTACAGAAAGGTTCTGCACCCGGATAAACGACATGAAAGTTTGCCTTCTGGCAAGCTCATTTGCTTGCTCTTCGATGAGTTTTCCTACATATTCTGGGGCCCCAGTAGAAGATAACTTTACTTTGATCGCTTAATTAGTTCAGCTGCACCAGACAATCACATACAATTTAATCACCTAAGAGCCTAAGTGCTTGCATGATACTCTTTCTATCAAATGCCCCTGGAAGACATCACAGACATCTCGCATTAAACGAAATATGAAGAAAGTATTTCTACGGCATGGTCGCCATGGTCTAGTAGGTAGTGTGTTGGCTTATTACACGAAAAGCCAGGGTTCGAGCCCCTGGGCAGGCATCAAAACAAAATACAAAAATTATTTCTTCGGCTACTTCCTCTCAGCAGATTTCTGGCAAAAACTCTGAGATTAAATAAGAAATTGGCATGAAAAGTTTCTCAAAAATCTGTCGTTCGGAGTCGACTTAAAACTGTAGGCCCTGACTCTCATGCGTAAAAATTAAAGCACACAACATTAGTGGTGTGAGAAGCTAGGTTGTAATCCTGACTAAAGGGTTGTAATGATCAATTCTGTTATGTAAGGTACACCACATAGTCAATCTAGACGACAATAAATTTTTTATTTAATTTTTTTTTTAAAGTCATTAGCGCCTCCCTGTTTATTTAGCGCCTCTTTTTTTTGAAAACCCACTGACATGAAGTAACTCACAAAGAAACGATTGTTTATTGTTTCTGGTTTTAAAATGTGAAAAAAAAATGTTTTTTTTCTGTTCGTTTTTAGAATTTTAAAAACAAAATGCAGTTCAAAATGCGGGTAAATTAATTATAAAAGCAGCAACAACAACAATTATAATATAAAACTTTTATAAGAAGACAACAACAGCAGCAGTAGCAGCAGAGAAAAAACAATCATTTTGCGCGCGAAAATTAAGAATGACCTTCAAAATACAACAACAACAACAAAAACTATAACAAATTGTAAATAAAAATATACACTCACTCACTCAGTTACTTAAAATTAAAAAAAAAATCTTTTTTTTTCGTTTCAAAAGCTACAAACACGAGCTAGAAATACTTTATAGAGTATCACACACACACAAACACAAACCAATTCGTTCGTATCGTTCTTTAAGAACAACAACAGCCAACTATTAAGAACTATTCTGTAGGCAACAATAACAACAATAATGTAAAGAAGCAATACATATCGTATGTTTAGTATGTATATATGTATGTGTGTATGTAGGATACACTTGCGATACAAATACGAATACGAATACAGTTCGTAAATAGCAAATAATAATGTGTGACTAGAATTAAATACCCAAAAACAGGTTGTAGTAGTTGTTGTTGCTCTTTGAATGTATTTGTTTGTTGTTGCTGACTATACTGTTGCTTATGCAGTTGCCTATTGCCATTGCTGTTGCTGTTCTATTCTGTTCTGGTTGGGGTTGGCTGCTGATTATTTGTTTGCCTGGTTGGTTGGCTGCTTATGACTTGTTGTTGCTGTCTCTCTCTCTCTCATTTTAATGCATTTTAATGCAGAAATTTTTCTTCTTCATCTTTTTCTTCTTTAAAATATTTGTAATAAAATTTAAAATTTATTTGTATTTTTGTTTTTGTTTAATGCAGAAAATAGACAAGGCGAGAGGAAAAGCAATAAAACAGAAACATTTTTAAACGCCAGGCTATGGAGCAATTAGGTTTTTTGGTGAAATTTTAGTGTCAGTTAGCCTGTTTTCTTTACTAGAATGTTGAAGATCATGGGATTTTCTTTGCTGTCCTTTAATGTGTAGGCGCTAAAACCACCATTAGTAGCTACTAATTGGGAAAATGCCTGAAAAAAATGCAGTTTTAATGCATCTACCTACCAGAGATCAGCAATGAATCGCTTTTTCGCTACTCATAAGCACTCATGATATTTTGAATATAAGTGAGTCAAAAATATTGAAATTTAACTATGTACTCTGATTCATTCATAGTCACTACAATATTGATTTGTAAGTACAGGTTGCACTCGTTGTACTCAGTACAACACGTTGACATCAAACTCATACCATTCGTATTATGTTTGATTCATAAGCCTACTACACATTTAGACTTTCATATCTTTAGAAAAATACTTCGAGCGAATGATTCATCAAAATTTACAGGCTTAGTTGTTGTTGTATTTACAACAAGAGAAAATAGGCTCATAAGCTAGATCAACAGAGCAGCAAGCAGAGAAAACACACAACCTTTAAGTGAGTATTATAACGCGATTCATACTTATTCTGTAATTCGTGTATATACTGAGTTATGGAGAGTCGAAATCAACAACATCATACGTGTTGTGTTGTTAAGTATGAGTATGATGAGTACTTCAACCTTTGAATATGAGTAGAGGTTGCATGATATTAAAATAACTATGAATGCGTATAAGTATCAGAAATTTGTGAGCAGGATTCGATTCTACTCATCTTTCTGAATACGCATTGCTGATCTCTGATAATGACCAATTATGTATGTTAAGTATGTATGTGTGTCTCTACGATAGAATAACTTTTACAACGAACGTCATAGGAAGGTGAATAATGCCTGCTCTTAAAATAGCTTAAGACTAAATAGTGAAAGAGATTCGCATCACATCCAATATATTTTCACAGATTTCAGCAGATTTCTGGAAAAACTCTGAGAGCAAATAAAATGCCAGGAATCTGTCAAGAATCTGTCGTTCGCGGTCGACTTTAAACTGAACATTCCTCCACTCATGTATAAAATTAACGCACACAACATAAGTGATGTAAGAAGCTCGGTCGTAATCCTGATCGAAGGCTTGTATTGACCTCTTATGTATGTGTATGTATTGATTGTGATAGACCTGTATTCTTTGCACTTCCTTTCTCACTACCTTTTCTGTTGATTACTTTTCTAGGATCTCGCTGGGTACATAAGCTGTTTCTGCGGATCCTGGTGGAATTCTGTAACAACAGTAAGAAGGCAAGTAACTTTATACGATTGAGTTCTACAAAATCATCCGACTCTGAGACAAGTGTTACGTTTAGAATTTACAATTCCTTTATAGACACACTATTATTTAAACATTTGTTGATGAATTCTAAAGAAAACTCAAATGTTTTCAATACATGAGCAACGTTTTATCATGTTAAACGAGTTATTGGTGTCAGATCAACCACCAGCAATCAGACACAAATTGATTATTGCGCGGCATTGATAAGAAATCGCACGAAAAAAAATTATAAATTAAAACAACAACAACAAAAACAAAAACAAAAGAATTGTAAATTAATAACAATGATGTCAGTGGTCAATTATTATGAAAACAACAAAAAAAAATATTTATTTTGAAGTAGAAAAAAAAAACCAACAACTGATGACCACAAAACCTGTACTTTACTTTAGTAAATGAAGGTAGAAATTCGTTTGTTAATCTTTTCTACTCAACCAGATATTGGCCGGCCATAGTGTTACAATAAAAATTATTCACAGCCTACATACGTCAGAATGCAATATTTGTTTGGGATCACGTAGACCACTTTCTTTTGCTTTTTTCTTGAATAAATAAAAACGATTTCGTTGTTGAAACTATTCAACACACACACTTTTTGAATTGATAAGAATTTCTACGTTTAAGTTTGCATGTGAATTGTAATATTTGGTGTATAAAATGTAAAAAAATTACAACAAAAACAATATTAAATAATAGTTTAGTAAAGGCGAATAATTTTAGGATAAGAACCAGAGATCAGCAATGAGTATTCAAAAAGATGAGTAGAACCGAATCACGCTCATAATTCCTGATACTTATACGCATTCATACTTATTTTAATTTCAGGGAACCTACTCTATTCATATTTAAAGTTTGAAGTACTCATCATATTCATACTTAACTGTTACTATTGATTTCGACTCTCCATAACTCAACATATGCACGAAGCACAAAATAAGTATGAATCGCCTATGAATACTAAAATACTCACTAGAAGGTTGTGTGTTTGCTCTGCTTTCTGCTCTCTCCTTTTCTGCTTATGTGTCTACTTTCTTGTATTGTAAATGCAACAACAACTACAACAATAACTACGACTGTTTCGAGTGACTCGAATCATTTGTTATGAATCTAAATGAGTGGGCTTATGAATCAAACATATTTCGAATGGTATGAGTTTGATGTCAACGTTGTAAGCATACTCATTGCAACCTGTACTTATAAATGAACGTTGTAGTGCGTATGAATAAATCAGAATACATAGTTAAATTTCAATATTGTTGACTCACTTATATTCAAAATTTCATGAGTGCTTATGAGTAGAGAAAAAACGATTCATTGCTGATCTCCGATAGGAATTGATTGCAGAATCTTTTCTCTGCACCTTTATATTTGAAGCAGCTTGAGTTTAAGGTAATGAACTGACATGTTTTAAGTAATCGAACCTAAAAAACAGTATAGAATGGTGATTAAGTTGGCTGCACTACTTTAAATATATTCCAATCTGTTTTCTGTCTAATTCTAGTATACAAAGTCTATTTCAGGTCTGCCAATAGAATTTTGGATAAGGACTGTAGAATGAAATCCTAATGCACAAACCTATTTATCTCTTTGTTCTTCATAGAAAATTATTTAGCGAGTAATCGGTCACATTTCTATTAGCTGTTATAGAAGTTGATGTCGCCGTAGGTAGTATATTAGGTTACTAAACGTAAGGCATGGTTTAAACCCCAGATCCGACAGCAAAACGAAAATATGAAAATATTTCTTCGTCGACTTCCTCTCAGTAGATTTCTGGTTAAAATTCTGAGAGCAAACAAAATTGCCATGAAATGTTTCTCAAAAATCTGTCGTTCGGAGTCGACTTTATACTGAAGGTCCCACCATTCATGTACAAAATTAACGCTCACAACATAGTTATGAGCGGAAACACTTAGGACATGCACAGGGCCCATTGTGATACAACAGTTTCACATTTTCCCCCATGCCGATGAAGTGACTCAGACTACCAATGTCAATGCATGTCAGTACGTCCAGAACCTTCGTATCGTAGGCACCCAGGTGCCTCTTTCCCCTTCGAGCAAGTGCCAGGCATGTACACAGTTGGTGAAGAATAGCCTCAACTACCTCCTCATCTCCACAGCTTCTGCATAAATCTTTTGCAAATACGCCTTGCATGCGTTCCTATAATACATTGCCACGTAATAACCCCCATCACAGTGCAGAGGCTATTTTTTAGAAGTTTCAGCAGAGCTGCCACGCACCTTTTATCCAGCTTTGGTCAGATTTTCTGCGCCGTTCTGCCCGTGTCCAAAGCTACCCATCTACTGTTGACAAGGTCCACGATTGCAAGCTTGTAGGTACCCATAGGGATCCCCAATGTCGGCAATTCATCAGAGACTACGATGGTCGTGCCACTTCTGCCCAGTTCATCCACTTTGCAGTTTCCGGGAATGTCTTTATGTTCCGGTACCCATGTAATACAAACATAATATCGAGTCGCTAACTCGTTAAGACATCTGCGATCGGCGTATACTGTCCTCTAGTTCATTACATTAGAATCCTGGCAATTGATTGATTCCATATCAATTTCTCAATACAAATGGTGTTCATGTCTTGTAATGTTTTATTTATCTTTTACCAGATCATTTATGGCTCATTAACATTCTTGGCAATTCCACTAAAGTGCCGATCGGGCAATACTGTTTGCTAGCTTTAGCTTGTGCTCCTTATTGATCTCGGTTTGCATTGTTCTGAGCTCTTATTGCATCCGTTTAAGAAGTTCTTTGTTTCTAAAAATGTCTCTTAAAATTCGAAAGCATTTGTTAATGAATTGCAGGAGTTTTTGGGTTACATTATTGCACCCAAACTGGAGAGTGGAGAGTTGAACATTTTAAGTTTGATGCTTTAACAGATCAGGGTTATCCTCTTGGTTTTATTCAAAGACCAGAAAGATTGTCTAGCTTTTTTCCGTCGATATGAGGGAAAACAACGCCGTCGTTTCTTACGGCCTTGAGTGTTGAATTGTCTTCACAATACGATCATGTTTAACACAGCTCTAGCAGCCAACCAATGTCCCTCAGGGGAAGAACATCTTCGGCTTTTTACACACATAGGACACGAACATCAACAATGTTCGTTAAAAAGAGCGTAAAAATTCATTCAGTTGCTTGTCAGATTCTAAAGAAGAAGTTTCGTGTCGCTTTTTTCAGACTTCAATTTTACACCCAAAGAAATATTACAGTAGGATTCACTAATATCAATGAGAAATGATATCGATTTTTGGAAGAATACTTGCCAAGTTAAATAAGGTGTCTTTAGGGATTTAGCGCAGTACATTTTTTCTATATTTTCCGCTCACATATACATATTATTGGGTTAATAAGTAGACTTGAAAATATTATTAACAATTGTCCTCTGGGTTAACACATGCCTCTCACAACTGCAGTCACATTTTTATCATGTTCTCTTTGTGCCGACGTCTGCTTATAACCCATTTTGCTCGAAGATTGAATTATTCCAACGAATTTGCTTCTATTCAATGATTTTATATTGTAGCTAAGTATTGATCACAGCGGGGTCAAACGGTCTCTACAGGATATGGATAAGCGGAGTCTCCAGCCTCTACCCTATCAAGAGCGTTAGGGCGTGATATCGTCATATCCTGCTAGACGTGGCCCTGCCCTTTTACCACCCTGGACTTTAAGCACATCTGTGTGGTCACAGCATGCAAAACCTTGATCGTTTGCGCATTATTACTGAAGTTACTAACGTTTCTTCCTTGTAATTAAGATTCCACTATCCAGTCCACAGTTTTATACCAAAATTTTACTTTGAAAAATATTGAAGAAATCTGATATCAAATGGTCCTTTAAATTTAAAATTAATTTCTCAACTGATCCATAATTAAATTTATTTCAATTCGAAATTTTTCACCAGCACAATGGAATGAAATTCTTCAAAACTTGTGTTGAAAACCTCGAACACATCAGAGAGAGATTGTTTCAAATTTTTCATTGTAACATTTTCTACAGGATATTTGAAATATTTATGCTTTAAAGCCATTTATCCGGATCATATTAAGGTCCTTAATAAAATCGATGAACGTCTGTTAATACGTATGTTGAAGCATTTGTTTAAATTTTTTCGTTAAATTTGTTGGCGGCATTACATTTTGCTGCAATAATGCTACCAACTACTGCCACTGCTTTAATGAAAGACTTTAAAAATAAATAGAATAAGTGCGACTAAAAGGCAATATTTCTGGATAAATATTTATTAGTTGTTATTGTTGTTGTTGCTATTGTTGTTATTATTATTATAATATTTTTTTTGTAGATATAAATCATTTTTATTAGACATTTCCCTGAGTATACATACATACATATATAAATGAAACAGAAAAACCAACAACAATAATAATAGCAACAGAAACGCAACATAACGACAACAACAAAACCAAAAAGTTAATGGCAGAAACGCACGCAACACGCACAAAACTTTTTAGTTTCATTCTAATGAAGTTACATACACCACTAGGCGTTGGTGGTTGGGTGCTTAGAAGTGTAACTGGGCACATGGCATTGTAAAGAATATTTTGCTTATAAAATAAGTGGCATACATACAGACATAATTGGTCATTCCAACCCTTCAGTCATGGATTACAACCTAGCTTCTCACACCACTTATGTTGTGTGTGAGTGTTGCAAAATTGAAATTTTGAAATGGTACTGAATTGTAACTGAATGAGTACTTTTTTGGTACTTTTGTAAAAAAAAATACATACATACATAATTAGTCATTACAACCCCTCAGTCAGGATTATGGCCTAGCTTCTCAAGCCACTTATTTTGCATGTGTTAAACATGTGTGGCGGAACCATTAAAGTTTAAAGTCGACTCCGAACGACAGATTTTTGAGAAACTTTTCAAGAAAATTTTATTAATTCCATAAGGAGGTCGCCGAAGAAATTTTTTTAAATTTTCGTTTTGTTGGAGATGTCTGACATGGGGTTTGAAGCGTGGGCTCACTTCTAAGTAAGCCAGCACACTACCTACTATACTATTTATTTATTTATATTTAATACACGTACAGAACGGAACAGAAAAGTTAACGACTTAGACGTGTTCCTCACACACAAAACAAAAACTTCTTCGGAACGTAACAGAACGCCAGAGACCCGTTTAATCAAACTTTGATGGAAGGTATAGCATATGAAGAGCAATGCAAATGCTTATCGAAATTACATTACGATTCGGCAAGCGTTTTCATTGATTTTCGTATTCTAAAAATGAACGTACATACGTTCCGTGGACGTTTTGCTAACCGGGGCTAAAGCCTAATTCTATCTTAAGCATTACGTTGAGCATATTGCTAATGCATTAGTAGTTGAAAAGCGCAAGACATAAAATATATAATAATAAAAGAGTGCTGAAAGTGTCTGGGGGGTACCGCGGTATTTTTGAAATAAAAAGTACTGAATAAAGTACAAAAGTACTGAATAAAGTACAAAAGTGCTGTGTGTGTTCATTTCCTACATGAGTTACCTACCTTTAAAGTTTAAAGTCGACTCCGAACAAAACGATTTTTTGGTGAACTTTACATGGCAATTTTCTATTTACTCACAGCGTTTTTGCCAGAAATCTGCTGAGAAGACGGCGCCAAAGAAATATTTTTTCATATTTCCATTTTAGTGTCTGTCCTGAGCTTTGAACCGTGACCCTACGTCTAATAAATTAACACACCTACTAACACCTAAATTAACATCTACTAGATCACGGTGGCTTCCATTACATTAGAAAGGCTGGCGAATGTAAGAAATTCTCTTTAATTGTTGCAATTTCACTTGAATAAAAAGAACTGAAATTTATTCCAACTGGGTGTCACTGCGACACCTCTTGTTCTCTGGCTTTAAAGCACTTTTAAAGAGGTAGAACAAGGAAACAACAGCAGTAAAATTAGTAAAACAACAAGAAAAAAGTGGTTAAAACGGGGCATAAAGTATGGAATTTACGCACAAAATTGTTATAAAAAAAGAAATAAAAAACAAGTAAAATAGAATAGAAGAACAGAAGATAATAGAACAACATAAAAAAGAAAAAAAAAAAAATAAAAAAGGATTTTAAATGGAATGCAAAGCAGAAATTTGTTGGCAACCCAAAAAAAGTATGGCCTACAATAGAAGTGCGTTGTTGTCCTTGCTACTGCCAGTTCAGTATGCTGTTTTTTAGTGGCTAAAAAAACAAGAAAAGCTAGGAAAAAAATAACAACAAAAAAATTATTAGAAACAACAAAAACAGGTTAAAGGGATGCCGAGAAATGTGTGTGTCTATCGCGCACTCTGTGTGTCTGTCTGTGTGTATGCCATACAACAATATGAGACGACATGAATATATGATGATGGAAATATGACAAGTGCTGTTAGAGGTTTATTCAAGTGGAAATTGTGTAACTAAATACAAAGGATATGAAAGAAAAAACAAAAAAAAAATTTTACGAAAATAAAAGAAAAAAAGATGGAAAAAAACAGTGAAAATACAACAAAGGATTTATAAAGAATTTAACAGTGGGGAATAATAAAAACACGACTTTATTTATACGAAAATGTGTGTCTACGATCGTGAACAAAAATTTTTTATTTTCCTGAAATGAAAAGGAATAAAAATAAAAAGAAAACCAATGCAATTACAATAAGAAAGTTCTTTTAAAAAGAAAACCCTATACCAATCGGCAGCAATCGAGCAACTTTTAACACGGCTTTCGCTATCAGCAGTCTTAAGAGAATTAATGGTGGAGTATATTTTGTACTTTTTGCAGCTCCCGGTTGGTATCTCTCAACCATTCTGGGGGTCTTATGAAGGTATATATTTTTCTCAAATCGCCTTTGGCGAGACACGTTTTGTTACTAAATTCTGGATGTCTGGATGTTCATGATCTCAAGTTCCTAAGTAGCGGATAATGACAGTTAAAATGTTCTGTAGTCTCCTTATCTTCTTCATCGTTGCAGCTTCTGAAATACGCATTATGGAATATTCCCAGTCTTCTGACGTAAATACCCAGAGCCCAGTAGTCTGTTATCACTGCTATGAGGTTCCCTAGATGAAATCTTGAAAGCTTCCATGCAAATTTTATTCTACATGCATACATACATACATAATTGGTCATTACAACCCAAGATTACGACCTAGTTTCTCACACTTATGTTGAAATTGAAGAAATCTGCTGAGAGGAAGTCGCCGAAGAAATACTTTTTGTACTTTGTTTGACGTCTGGCCTGGACTTTGAACCCTGGCTTTACGTCTAATAAGCCAACACACTGCATACTAGACTACGGCGACTTAAATTTTGTTCTGCAAATGTATATTCGGATTGGGCCAGACGTGTTTTGTGTCTTTACAAGTGGATTCATTAACCCATCTTAGCTTTACCAATGAATGGACTTTTTGAGAGACCTCTCTTCAGAGGAACATCAATTTCATGCAGGAATTCAATTGAATATTCCGTGGTAATTGGCGTTGCTATCTTCGATGTCTGCCTGTCCAGGAACCCAGGTGAGGGTAACCACCAAATATCTCGCTATCTCCTCTAGAGACATCCGGCATTCACACTTCTGTCCGCGCAAACACTAACAACTCTTCGGTAGATCTTCACAATACCGATCTTCAAACCATGACTGTTTACTTCACACGCAACGTGTCTTCATACAAGACTGACTGAATTATTACTGACTGGTTGTCTGCTTTATCTTGCCTTATATGACCACAAAATCAGTCTGATGAACATTCTTGAAGCAAAAGGTTCTTGTTTTCGCCTTCTCGAGAATTCTATCGCAACTACATTGTTGTTTGTGTAGTTTGCTTACATTGTTTGTTGTTGCTTTCGTTTATCCTTTTCTCATACTGATGTTGCTGTTGGTTTACTTATAACAAGTTCGATGTATGTGTTAGTGTAGTTTTCTTTATTCTAATGCCGAATTAGCATGGCGTTAATTTTAATACCCATTATTTCAGGACTACAATGATCTGTTAGTGCAAGGAACGATTTAATACACACTTGTTCTAAAAAGATTCCACATTCTGCCGTCATAAATTATCCATAATTTGTAATCTAGTTGGTTCAAATCTGTACTACTACAGCGCCATTTTTCTTGGTATACTTTGGCCAAAGTTTTGACCTTTTGTTCAGGTTAATGCAACTCAGTGAAGCCATTGTAAGAGACAGCTCAACAAATTATGACTGATGCTGAGTAATGATGTTTTCGACTCACCAAATCAGTTAAGATTTATACTTAGATGATCGTGCAGACTCTATAGCATTTTATTTATTAAATTTTTTCTGCACGATAAGCATTTTTTCATTTGTAAACAAAATTGTTCAGTATTTTCAAAGCCGCAATCAATAAATGTACGCTACTGCTTTTGAAATTTTTTTGATTTGACTGTTGCTTTGATGACTTGAGTCCTTTGAACAGTACGCGGGCGGTCTTTAAAATCTTCAGTTTCCTCAAAAATGTTGTCTATGTTAGTTGAAAAATTTGACAAATTCCGAATGAGCAAGGCTCCGCTTGAGGCCTTTCTTATGTCACATCTTAATACTTCTCGTTATCCGTCCACTGCATTATGATGCTTTGCATTTCATATTTCATAACCCTTGTGGCAATTACTCGATCTGTTATATTCTTCTACATACTAAATGTGTTCAATGTTGTAACAATATTACAATATTTATGTCCCCACTGAGTATATCATCAGGAAATAACATTCAAGCTCACAGCAACATCAGTTAAAGGGTTCGCCTTTATATTTGTTTAAAATTTTATAAAATTTTATTAAAAAAAACTTTCTAACGAAATACATACGTAATTGGCCATTACAACCCTTCAGTCAGGATTATGGCCTAGCTTCTCACAACACGTATGTTGTGTGCGTTAATTTTATACATGAGTGGCGGAATCTACAGTTTAAAGTCGACTCCGAACGACAGATTTTTGAGAAACTTTTCATGGCCATTTCTATTTACTCACAGAGTTTTTGCCAGAAATGTGATGAGAGGGATTTGAACCCTTGGCCTTATGTCTAATAAGCCAACACACTACATACTAGACTACATCGACTTCTAACGAAATGTCCCACCATTTTTCTCCTCCACTGTGTTTGGCCCCTTTAACAAAGGCTTGGAAACAACAACAATTTCAACAATCCTGTAGAAAATCAACCCCACAGTTTTCTTTATTCAGTCAATCGACAACAAAAAAAAAAAAAAAATGACGACGTTGACAAAAAATTATAGCAACACCAACAACATTTTGTTGTTGTTCGTTTAAATTATTTTCTCTTTTTTTTTTTGGTAATTTTTGTGTCTCATTTTTATGGTCTTTTTTCCTCTTTTTTGGGTAAATGTTGCATGTCTTCCATTGAGAAATGGTATGAGTTAAACAAGGATAACGTAACACTAACAAGACTGAACATGAATGACTGAACGAATGTATGAATGAATGTATGAATGCATGGATGTATTACGAACAAGTATATCCAACCATTTTCTCTTTCTCTCTGTGTTCTTATACTTTCACACATTAGAAGAGAGTATGATGATATGGTGGACTTGTAGTCTTTTTTTTTTTTGTTGATTTCTTTTATTTACTTTCCTAATGTAGTTGTTGCTTTAATGGTATTTGTTAGGAGGGAGAGGGTAGTTTTAGTTAGTCATGTGTGTTATCCAGATATACAAGAGTACTTGTGTGTATAACACATATGCTGCACATGTCCTATAACTTCCTTTATGGTATGGTACATGTACACACATAAGACAGTTTAGTTTTAGTTATTGTAGTAGGCGGCCTTTCGTTCTGTTGGATTTTTGTGAACCAAATTTTAAGAGAATTACGGTGAATGACTGTGAATAGTTCTCATAGTAAAGTAGGGTGTTGACTATTGATTGGAATCAGTGTTAATGGACATTTGATTTGTATTTATTTATCATCTTAATTGACTTTAAAAACTTTATGTGACAGACTTTACCACATACGACAAATATGTTCAAAACGAGCTATTTTTTGTAAGATGATGTACGGATCAGTTGGGCAATTAATTTTAAATTTAAAGGACCATTGAATATTAGATTTCTTCAATGTTTTTCTGGCCAAAATTTTGGTATAAAATTGTAGGCTTGATAGTGGAATCTTGTTTACAAGGATGAAACGTTAGTAACTTCAGTAATAACGCATAAACGATCGAGGTTTTGCTTGCTGTAACCACATAGATGTGCTCAAAGTCCAGGGTGGTAAAACGGCAGGGCCACGTCTAGCAGGCTATGACGATATCACGCCCTAAAGCTTTTAATAGGGTAGATGCTGAAGACTCCGTGGTAGCCATGATCGCATATCTCTATCCTGTAGAGCCCGCTTGACCTCGCTGTGATCAATACTTAGCTACAATATAAAATCATTTAACTCCTTATAGAAGCAAATTCGTTGGAATAATTCAACCTTCGGACAAATTGGGTTATAAGCAGAGACCGCTAAAGCTGTTTTAAACGTGAACGTATTGTGAAAACAATTGAACACTCAAGGCGGTAAGAAACGACGACGATATCTTACCTCCTATCGACTGAAGAAAGCTAGACGAGCTGTCAGGAGCCTGAATCAAACCTAGAGGTCACTGCAGATATGTCAAAGCATCAGACTAAAAATGTTGAATTCCATGTTCCATTATGGTTGCAAAAATATAAGCCAAAAACTTATGCAATTCAATAACAAATGCTTTCGAATTTTAAGAGGAATTTTCAGAAACAAAGAACTTCCTAAACGAATGCAATAGGAGCCGGATAGAGTAAACAGACGAAGGTTAGCAAACAGCTTGGCACGATTTGCACTTTAATGGAATTGCCAAGAATGTTAGCGACCCATGTATGAACTGAATTTGTATTGAGAAACTGAAACTGGAATCTATTCAATATAGGAACTTCTATAACATATGTACGTACATACATAATGGGTCATTGCAATCCTTTAGTCGGGATTACAACCTAGCTTCTCACACCAATTATGCTGTGAGGATGAGCACAGGTTTTCAGAGCCAGTTTTTCTTTTATGGGTTTCTGCTTAGAAATTGATTGGTCTATTGTACCAGATCCTAGAATGGCAGGTTAGCCGCCAAAATATACTAGCTTGTCGCATACGACCATAGTATATGTATACTCTTGAGAAAATTTTTCACTCTGCAATATTTTCTTCTCTAAAAGAGGGTATCCCATAAACGAAAACGTTTTTAAATTATTTTTTTTTTGTTTTCTTCAAGGATTCAAACCAGGATTGCTCGAATTTGCAGACCAGCATTTTAGTTACTACATTACCGCATTTTCATGCACACAGACGTACACAGATTCATATAAAGTCATGATTACAACGGAGCGGAGCAGCATGCAGCCCCAGATTTAGATGGCCCGGGGAAACGAGTTTCGGACCAACTCGGCTTATGGAGGAGGTGTTGAATTCTAGGATTCTATGGAGCCAATACAGTCAGAGAATGGCTGAAGTTATGATAGAACTCCGAAGGCTGGAGGAACGGAGGCGAAATTTAACTTAGTGTGACAAAGCCTCCGCGAAGTAATACCTTACGGCGGTTCCGCGGAGTGAGGGTGGTTGAAGTGTGTAGGGAGTGGGTTTAGAACGTAGGCACCAGTGATGGTGAATCGTGCACTCTTTTCGTTGGAACAAAAGTGTCTTTCGAAGATTCCTACCTCCGACCTAAGACAAAACAAAAAGAAAAAGTTATGATTACAACCTAGATTTCCTCATTACTCATATTGTCTGTGTTAATTTTATCCATGAATGGTGGACTCTGAACGACAGATATTTGAGAAACTTTTCACGGCAATTTTCTATTTACTCTCAGGGTTTTGATGAGAAGATTGTTGAGAATAAGTTACCGAGGAAATATTTTTTCGTATTTCGTTTTGCTCATGATGCCTGAGCTTAGGTTTGAAGCACAGGTTCGCATCTACAGTGTGCGTCAAAAGAAACTGTACATTTGAAAAAAAGTATACATTAATAAATTACCGTTATTTTTAGTTTAAATTTGTTTCATTGCCAGTTTTTAAAACTGAAACAAAAGAAAAAAATTACAAAAATTTTCGAAATTTTTTCGGTAAAAGTTGAGTTTGGAGCAGAGGTCAGCAATGAGTATTCAAAACGATGAGTAGATTCGAATCATACTTATAATTTCTGATACTTAACAACTAAAACTATAAATTTTAATGAATAATTCGAGTCACTGGAATCATTTATAAGTACATATTATAAGTATTTTTCTAAAGTTGTGAATCTAAATGAGTAGGCTTATGAGTCAAACATATTTCGAATGGTATGAGTTTGATGTCAACGTTGTACACATACTCATTGCAAATTGTACTTATACATCAATGTTGTACTGAGTACGAATGTATCAGAGTAGTTGGATTTCAATACTGTTGACTTACTCATACGCAAAATTTCATGAGTACTTATGAGTAGCGAAAAAGCGATTAATCTCTGGTTTGAAGATTGTTACAATTTTATTTTTAGTGTATAGTTTCTTTTGAATTTTATTGTAATAAACCATGGCGACTACATGTTAGGAGAACAGTAAGCCAATAAACGCATTCATTGTTCGGCTGATGTTGAATCAGCTAGTGGACCAGAGTTTGAAGTAGAAATCCTATTTGTGACATATGACAACACAGTCGTTCAGCAGTTTTCTGGCAAGAGCTCTAAGAAATAAAACAAAATTAAAATGTTGCTCAAATCTATTGTTCGGAGTCGATATTCGATTACCAAAAAAGAAATTTTTTTTCTTCAAATTTGTTGTTTTTTTGTTTGACGCGGAAAACCTTGTGGGAAGCTTACCTAATTAGATAACTAAACACCAAAGCGAATACCCATGGGGCCTAGTTAAACTAAAATAAATCAATGATAGTGATTTATAAATTGTCAAATAAAATAATTTGTAAAAGAGAAAACAATAAGAATAATGGGAGGTGTTTCATAAATTGCCAGGGAATATATAGAGTGGCCTTATCTTAAAAGAAACAATATTTCGAAAGCGTGTGTATAAATTTCATTAAAAACAGATCGAATTTATTCAAAAATATTACAATATAAATACATACAATTAATATTCTTGTTTATATTTTTGGAATAACTATGTTGAGCTCTTTTAAATTAAAATCAAAAAAATTTTTTTTTTAAAATAATGGGGGTCCCACAATCAAACGATTCGATTAGTTTGCTTCATATATTAACGATCATTTAAAATCAAACGATATTCGAATGCAAAACAAAAAAGAGTGATTAATAGTTAGACACACCCACCTCTGGTTGCTAATTATTTAGATTAAGTGGCCCCCATACAACAACAGTTCATTTAGCAGATACAAAAATATTTAATGATCGTCGCATACGAACGATCTTTTTATGGTACCATACAGCGAGAGAGCGATCGCATTCATTTCATTTTTTAATTTTAATTTAACGACAAACATTTTTATGTGACAGTTTTAAGATAATTTTTTTTTTTTTTTTTTAATACAAAATTTAATTCCTTAACTATTTGCCATAAAAATCGGAAATAAATTTGATTTTATTTGGTTATTGTGGTTTTGTTTTCTACTGGGCTTGGAAGAAAATAAAGTCTCTTAATAGGCAATTTATATACTTTTATTCTCATTTTATATTTATTTTTATTGTCTTAAAGTATTTTCTTGGTTTATTTTTTTTAAATTTATTTTTAGAAAAAAACTTGTTTATTTTCTACAACTCAATAGCATTGAAAATACTTTATTTTTGAATTTCTTATTTTACTCTTTCAACGAACACTTTTAAAATTCAAATTTATGGCCTAAACTAGATAAAGATTTACGTTAATAATAATCTTCAAAAAAAAAAAATAGAAAAAAAGAGACACACATAAATCAAGTTAAGCGTATACAAACAAGCCGGCTATGTCTCCCAAAGAAAATTTCTTTTATAAAACGACTACACCCTGTCTAGTTGTCTACTTACACTTTGAAAGTCCTCCTCTTTTCATCTACAACACATTTCTATGAGAGATCAGCAATAAGTATTTAAAAAGATGAGTAAAATCGAATCATACTCATAATTGTTGATAATTATACGCATTCATACTTATGTTAATATCTTGGAACCTCTATTCATATTCAAAGTTTGAAGTACTCATCATATATTGATACTTAACAACACGTATAATGTTGTTGATTTTGACTCTCTATAACTCAACATATACACCAAGGACAAAATAAGTATGAATCGCTTACGAACACTAAAATACTTACTAGAAGGTTGTGTGTTTGCTCGAGTCACTCGATACTCATTTATAAATATTATAAGTATTTTTCTAAATTTATGAATCTAAATGACTAGGCTTATGAATCAAACATATTTCGAATGGTATGAGTTTGATGTCAACGCTGTACTTATACTCATTGCAACCTGTACTTATAAATCAACGTTGTAATGAGTACGAATGAATCAGAGTACATAGTTAAATTTCAATATTGTTGACTCACTTATATTTAAAATTTCATGAGTGCTTATGAGTAGCGAAGAAACGATTCATTTCTGATCCCTGATTTCTAGTCAAAATCGCTCTTCGTATAACGACCTTAGGGTATTACGTAGTCTCATAATCAATATCTTGGCTGCCTTTCTTACGTTATCTTAAGGAGTTCCTCTTTAACTCCTATAATAAAGGCGTTGATCACGTCTTAACATTCACAACCCCATTTTCCATTTTGCCATTTCTCAATTCACATAACATACACTTAGTCGCCCTAGTCTAGTAGGTAGTGTGTTGGCTTATTAGACGCAAAAGCCTGGGTTCGAGCCCCAGGCCAGACATCAAAACAAAATTCAAAAAGTATTTCTTCGGCGACTTCCTCTCAGTAGATTTGTGGCAAAAACTCTGAGAGTAAATAAAAATTGCCATGAAAAGTTTCTTAATAAATAAAAAATCTGTCGTTCGGAGTCGACTTTAAACTGTAGGTCCCACCACTCATGTATAAAATTAACACACACAATATAAGTGGTGTGAGAAACTAGGACGTTGTACAATGGGTCAATTCGACCTCCGGATACTGTACTTGTCTTAATTGCCAAGTACACGTCCTCTAACCTAACCTAACCTAACCTACGCATTCATACTTATTTTAATATCATGTCACCTCTACTTATATTCAAAGTTTGAAGTACTCATCATATTCACACTTAACAACACGTATGATGTTGGTGTTGATTTCGACTCTCCATAACTCAAGGTATACACGATGCACAAAAAAATTATGATTCGAACACTAAAATACTTACTAGAAGGTTGTGTGTTTGCTTCGCCTGCTGCAACAACAACTAAGACTGTAAATTTTTTGAGTCACTCGAATCTAACTCGAATTTCTAAGTATTATAAGTATTTTTCTAAAGTTATGAATCTAAATGAGTAGGCTTATGAATCAAACATATTTCGAATGGTATGAGTTTGATGTCAACATTGTACGTATACTCACTGCAACATGTACTTATAAATCAACGTTTTAGTGAATATGAATGAATCAGAGTACATAGTTAAATTTCAATATTGTTGACTCACTTATATTCAAAATTTCATGAGTGCTTATGAGTAGCGAAGAAACGATTCATTGCTGATCTGTGCTGCATATAAATGATTAACATGTTGACCATCACCATAGTAACAGAAAAAACCATCTCATTTTGGCACCCAATGTGTTAAAGAGTATAATTTTTAATTTTCACTTAAGTCGACTTAAGCGCTTTTGATTATTGTAACAAATGCCGGTAAAAACTTTTGTAATTTTACAATTCAAATTAAATGCTAAGTATTGTAGGTAGTGAATCAACAAAAAAAAAATACATTTTTTTTCTCTGATTTTATTAATTAAATGGCAGACTGGTGGTTACCAATTTTTCCAACAATTTTTTTTGTTTTCTTCTCCGTTTCCTCTCTCTCTCTCACTGCTAAAGTATTTCCAATAATAGAATGATGATAGTATCTCCTACACAAAGTCAACTATTGATGAAGATTTATTACCGATTAATTCACCATAAATATGCGGGAGATCAAATACAAAAGAAAACTTCAATAAAAAAAATAGAAATACGGCCTTAGACAAGCCTAAACACTTAAATTGATTGTGAAACTTCACAAAACTAAGCGCCCTTTAGTAAAACTGCGTTGCATTTAAAGCAACAGTAGGCAGATTATACAAAAAATTATAAGTTATTGATTGTATTGAGTACGATGATTTGTGAATGAAATACAACTTATTTTAGAATTGTTTTCGGCTTAAAGGCCTACTATAAATATTAAGAGTTGTTTAACAATTTGTTTACCTTACTTTAATATCACAATACAATAGAGATACAATCGTAAAGCAATAAGTAGATATGACATCAAACTCATACCATTCGAAATATGTTTGATTCATAAGTCTACCCATTTAGATTCATAACTTTAGAAAAAATAAAAAATAAAACAGACACATAAGCCCAACTGAGAGGCAGAGCAGCATGCAGAGCAAACACACAACCTTCTTGTAAGTAGTTTAGTGTTCGCATGCGATTCATACTTATTTTGTGCTTCGTGTATATGTTGAGTTATCGAGAGTCGAAATCAACAGCAACATCATACGTGTTGTTAAGTATGAATATGATGAGTACTTGAAACTTTGAATATGCGTAGAGGAGGTTCCATGATATTAAAATAAGTATGAATGAGTATACGTATCAGAAATTATGAGTATGATTCGATACTACTCATATTTTTGAATAAGCATTGTCGACCTCTGGTAGGCAGCAGCTTAAGAGTTACCTTAAATATACAAAAAGCTTTAAAAATAATGTTTGAAACTTTCAATGTGCTGTCTTCCATGAGGTTGAGAAATTTTGATTTGGAATTCGTAATAAATTCTTTGGAAATATTAAATTCGGGTTACTTCCCTCGTTCTGGACTGTATGTCTCTTTACTGGCAAACCGTTGAGCAAACACCTCTGCTACTAACTACTGATACAGTGAGCGTGAAAAGAAACTGTACACTATGTATACCAAACTCAACTTTTACCACGTACGGAGAGTACCCGAAAAAATTTCACAATATTTCACAATATTTCGAAATTTTTTGTAATTTTTTTTTTTGTTTCAATTTTAAAAACATGGCAATAAACCAATTTTAATATAAAAATAACGGTAATTTGTTAATGTGTATTATTTTTTAATGTATAGTTTCTTATGACGCCCACTGTATATTGGGCACACAGGCAGCCAGCTGACAGATCATCAGTGCACTCTATTCCACTCAGGCTAAGGCATTACTTGACATTCTTAACTGAAGGAGTAGTAGTAATCTAGTTGGTAGTGTGTTGGCTTATTAGACGTGAGGCCAGGGTTCAAACCATAGGTCGGTCAGACATCTCCAACGAAACGAAATAAGAAAAATATTTCTTTGGCGACTTCCTCTCAGCAGATTACTGGCAAAAACTCTGAAGGGAAAATAAAAAATTGCCATGAAAAGTTCCTTAAGATTCTGGCGTTTGGAGTTGACTTTAACTGTATGTCCCGCCACTGTGAGAAACTAGGACGTTGTGCAATGGGTCAATTCGACCTCCGGTTACTGTACTTGTCTTAATTGGCAAGTACACGTCCTCCAACCTAATATAACCTCCTTTCCTCTGAGAGGAAAATAAAAAATTGCCTTGAAAAGTTCCTTAAAAATTTGTCGTTCGGAGTCGACTGTAGGTCTCACCACTCATGTATAAAAAAATTAATGCACACAACATGAGTGGTGTGAGAAACTAGATCGTAATCAGGACTGAAGGATTGTAACCACCAATTATGTTATGTATGTAGGTCCAGACAGGACATCTCTAATTGGGAAAGCGCTACATTATACGTTTAAGCTTATATTCAGGAAACCGTAAAGAAATGGTTGTATATGTGCTGGGATGAAATTAATTTGCTTTAAAGCGAAATTCCTGCAACAGAAGCTTGCAATATTACTTGCCAGACATTGGATAAGAACATCATCAGACATTCTCACCGTGTTTATGACTGTTTTTCTCCTTTTTCGATTAGTGTATGGGTGCCTACATATGATATACGATATGCACTTATGGGGAGACGTCTTTGGCGAGTGGTGGTTATCATATACAAATTTTAATCATTAAAAAATATTTTTCACTTTATTAAATAAATTTTCATTCGAGGGGGCCAGAAACATTCAAACATTCATGTGGGGATACATGCATGCCAGGCCATATGGTTTGTTGGGTTTGTTGGTTGATAAAAAAACAAAAATAAATTTAAAAAAAATAATAAATTTTTCATAATAAATAAAATAAAATAAAAT
Organism: Sarcophaga variegata; assembly: GCA_932273835.1. Taxonomy (NCBI): domain Eukaryota; kingdom Metazoa; phylum Arthropoda; class Insecta; order Diptera; family Sarcophagidae; genus Sarcophaga; species Sarcophaga variegata. Next base: position 109,638,067 of record OW026362.1, on the reverse strand, counting down.
AAATATGTATGAATAAAATATAGCCTGTGGCCATTTAATATAAAATTTTTATGGCTGGAAAACTTTATTATTTTTTCTGGCTTTTTTTTTTTGCTTTTGATTTATAAAAAACAAGTCAAAGCCGTATAGAAACACAGACAGAGTGTGTGAGGGAGAGAATATGAATTGAAATTTAAAAACGTAAAGAAAAATAAAAATAAAATACAATATTCAACTTATGACAGCTGTCAGTTTAGTGACATGTAACGAAAATAGCGCACGCATACAATAACAACAACAAACAGCAACAGCAACAGCCATAATGCAGCCAAAAAAAAAAAAAAAAAAGGAGTCACTTCATTTGCCATGGCTGTTGCCTTGTTTTTCTAGCGTTTTTTTTTTTAATTTATCAGCCTTTAGGGAAAACTGTGTTGAATACACAAACAAAAGAAAAATCCTTTTTTGGTTTATTTAAGGAAAATCAACATCATTTTTGGAAATTAATTTTTGTGTCCAAAAATAAGAAAAAAATTGAAAATTGTTGCTGCATTAGACAAAATATTCCTTAAAAACAAATCGAATTTATTTTTTGCAATATTAAATGCATTTCGATTGCATTAATCATGTTAACTAATTAAGATTAATGATTATCTAGATCGATACAGTGGGTCAAATTAAGTGTACAACAAATTGACATGTCTAAACAGAACTAATTAATGCACAGATTAATGCTGTTAAGGGGCAACGGCAGGTTGATTGAATATTTGACGCGGACGCATGATTTATTTACTTTTAATTCTCAATTGATTTATTATTATGTTTACCACTGTAAGTCTTTTAGGGAATTAGGAGCCGACATTAATTGACATGTAATACGTCTTTACAGTAGAAATGTTTTATCTTTCTCGATGTCTTAATAATTCTGAGAGCCTGCTCTCACTTACATACATACATAATTCAGCATTACAACCCTTCAGTCAGGTATTACAACCTAGCTTCTCACAACACTTATGTTGTGTGTGTTCATTTTATCTATGAGTGACAGAACCTACAGTTTAAAGTCAATTCCGAACGCAAGATTTCTGAAAAAGTTTTCATTGCAATTTTATTTTAATCTCAGAATTTTTGCCAGAAATCTCCGGAGAGCAAAACGCCGAAGAATTATTTTTTCATATTTTTCGTTTTGATGTCTGATCTGAGATTTAAACCGGGGCCTTACGTCTAATATGCCAGAACACTACCACACACTAGACTACGGCGACATCATTTCTCAATTCGCGTTCTTTTAAACATAGACGAGACAGATTTGGCGCGATGTGGACATAAACAGAATATGCGTAGTGGCCTCTCATACATACATAATTGGTGATTACAACTCTTCAGTCAGGATTACGACCTAGTTTCTCACACCACTTATGTTGTGTGTGTTAATTTTATACATGAGCGCCGGGACCTACAGTTTTTCATGGCAATTTTATTTACTCTCAGAGTTTTTGCCAGAAATCTGACCTGAAGCTCGAACCCGGGCTTTTCATCTAATAAGCCAACACACTACCTACTAGACGACGGTGGCCTCTCAATCATTTTTAAAATCTTATAATAGTTATAGCCGTATTAGATTCAATATTTTTGTTATGTCTTCAGCTTCCTTAACGACTGTAAAACTGTGATAAATACTTGCTTACTTACTTACATACTACCACGTAATACTGAAACACGTTAAGCGGAGCAGCTTTAAGCAGAGTCTTCCTGTAATTGGTTTTTCCAACCCTTCAGTCAGTCTTGCAACCTTGCGTCTCACATTTTATCCACCCAGTGCTGAGACCTACAGTTTAATCTCAACTCCAAATCCTTTCAATGCAATTTTATGTCAGATGTTTTGCCTGAAAATTGCAGAGAGAAATTGCCAAAAGACATATTTTTTCATATTTCGTTTTATCCGAGATGTCTAAGCCGAAGGTTGAACGAACAAGCTCGTGTGTAATAAGTCAACACATGTTATAATTTTTTTTTATTATAATTGTCGTGATGAGGTAACATTTACAATGCCTTCAATCTTTATATCGTATTCCTATAATGTCTCCACCAAGCCTCTTACCCTGACTAGAATATGTTTTAATACTTCCTACTCTACTAGACTACGGCGACGTCATGTCATAAATTATTTGTTTTATAATTGTCGTGTACCGTGCTCATCCTCTACAGCGAGTCCCTATAATGATTTCTACAGGCCTACTACCCTGACAAGAATGTGTTTGATAATGCGTCCTCCTCATCACAGAATCTACGTGTTGGTTTCGAAACGATCACCTTCCTAAGCAAGTGTACTTTAAGTCTACAATGCCCTGTCAAAATGTGTTGCTAAACTCAGGTTATTCCAGGCTAGTCTGATGCATGGGTTAAATTTCCTTTTATTGTAAATTTCCAACTAAAGTTTTGAATGTTTCAAACCTATTTGGATTGTCTAACTTCTCTTTCAATGGGTACTTCTTCCAAGCATTTGTCCTCACTACGCAGCGAGTCGCAAATTAACCTGTCTGTTCAATAGCATGAATTGCAACATAATACATGCACTTATATTGATTAAATCGCAATAAACGGCATTATTTATCTCAATATTTCATATAAAATGTCAATTAATTATTGCTCAATAAATTCCTAAATTATTATAATATTGCGTAAAACTTGAAATACAGCACTGTCATAAGTACGTTCAGTGAGAATCTTACAATTTTCCGAACACTTTCTATTGATATTTGACAACTCAAATATAAACAACGACAAAAAAAGAACGAACAGCGAACAAGGCAAAAACAAAGTTGTTGAAACAACCAGCTGTTTTGTTTTCCAGCTGTCAAATGAATATTAAATAAGCAACTGAACTGCGTATATTATTATGCCTGAACACTTAAAATATAGTACTCAATAAACCGAATATTGATTTAATAAAAGTGCTTATCTGAACATAGTATAACCAGGTTCCTAAGCAGTCCCATACTACATTTGGTTTCTTCTTGCCATGAAGATAGTATTTCTATGTCAAATTATTTACAAATTTAATTGAGTAAGACTGTCATAAACCATTTCTATGTTCCTGTGCGTTTGACCTTTTTGGTCTATTGTAGAAGCCTTAGTCTCTAGTCAAGCGAAATGCGCAGTTTTTGTTACCATACCTACCTTTTTACGTAGGTATACGTAGCCAACATTAACCTGTCTCGCGGACCAGTACTTGTCTTGGTTGGTCTATTAGTTGCCCTCATGGCCGCGTGACCGTACAAACAAATAAAGGAGCAGTAATCTACAAAAGATATCCATACACTCGTATATAAAATAGGTCTGCTCGTTTATCAATTTTTATTTTGAATTCAAATTTATTTCATATACGATTTGCGGTTTTTTTTTGTTTTTAAAAATACTTTCAAGGTATGACTCATTAGACGGATGAAACATAATCCAGGATTATGTCTTCTTTGGGATTTTGTAATAAAGATGGGTTTTGTTTTTTCGATGGCGCTGTAAGAATTATTTTGAATTATTTTAGATTTGATCGATTGCATCGATTCTTTGCTGTGCTCTTTTAATTTGAATTTCTCACATTTTCTTAACAAAGAATGAATCACAGCGCTGCCAATGAAACATCATCATATTCGTCATTATCAGCGTTGTGCGATGTGAAAGGCTTTAAGTTCGATTGACTCACTTACCCCGCCTGAATATGAACCTAATTTGACGTTTATCATCTGTACCCAAGTAAACGGGCGTCTCTCTCTGAGTGTGCTTGTGTGTGTCTGTGCGTGTATTTGTTTAAAACAAATTTTTTAAGTGAATGACATTTACACAGAATTAATTTATTTAAAATAAAAAATTCATTTCATTTATTGTCATTTATTTTGTGAAGTTATTGACGATCAAATCCGACTGTAGGATACCCTATAGCTTTATACACATACATATAAGCATTTTAATATGTACACTACCGATTATTGGAGGAATTAAAATTATTCATTTCAGGCTAATCACACATCGCTAGAAGTTGCCCTAGTCTAGCAGGCAGTGTGTTGGCTAATTAGTCCGAGTTCAAAGCCCAGGTCTATGAACATATATTTCCTCTACGAGTTCCTCTCAGCAGATTTCTGGCAAAAACTCTGACAACAAATAAAATTGCCATGAAAAGTTTCTCAAAAAGCTGTGGCATTTTTTTTATCTTCTAGAGAAGAAGTCGCCGTAGTCTAGTAGGTAGTGTGTTGGCTTATTAGACGTAAAGCCAGGGTTCGAGCCCCAGGCCAGACATCAAGAAAGTATTTTTTCGGCGACTTCCTCTCAGCAGATTTCTGGCTAAAACTCCGACAGTAAATAAAAATTGCGATGAAAAAGTTTCTCAAAAATCGACTTTAATCTGTAGGTCCCACCACTCATGTATAAAATTAACACACACAACATAAGTGGTATGAAAAGCTAGGTCGTATTCCAGACTAACGGTTGTAATCCTGACTAAAGGGATGTGATTACCAATTATGTATGTATGTACTCTGAGAGTGAAATAAAATTGCCATGAAAATTTTGTTAAAAATCTGTTGTTTGAAGTCGACTTTAAAATATAGGGTCTGTTACTGATCGATAAAATTAACACACGCAACATAGGTTAGGTTAGGTCGGAGTGGTAGCTCTGTTATCACAAAGCTCACTTGAGCACGCATAGCGGCCCGTTGTGATGCCACGGGTGAAACGCAGTCCCTGTACTAACCAAGTTCCACCAAAATCAGGGAAAAGGAAGAAGTTGGTCAGCGCAAGGGCTGCACACACGCAACATAAGTTGTGTGAGAATTTAGGTCGTAATCCAGACTGAAGGGTTGTACAGTACGTATGTTATGCAACATCGTATCCGGTATTGTATGAATAATGTCCATAATGCTAATGTAATGCAATATGAATATAAAAATTTCATATGGCAGTGCTGACTTGATTCTCTGTACTCATACCAAGAAACTTTTCCAACTTTCCTTATTGTTTTTCTGGAAACCTAATCTATATATTAAAATCCTTGTTATTAATGCTTAACATATGGAGCATGTTTGATACAACATTAAATTCAATGTCCATTGTAGATCGCAACTTCATGTTTTATTGCACACATTAGTACGTTGTGGTGTAAATTCATATAATGATGGCGGTGATGTGGTAGGGTATCCAGTTTGATTTCTCTTGATGACAATGCTGATGTCGATGATGAAGACAAAGATGATGCCTACATGCATACATATGTGACAGAGTAAATTAAACACTTTAATTTTCATTAGTTTAACGATTGCTATATGAACTTCTTTGTTTTTGTTTTTGTTTTTGTTTTAAATTTTGTTTTTTTATTATTATATTTACTGTTGTTGTTGTTGTCTGTTGTCTTTGCTGTTGTTGTTGTATTATGTTACTGCTGCCGTTTGACATTTAATTGCGAATGCAAAGTAACTCGGTGCGGTAGTCTGTTTGCATATTTGGACTGTTTTAACAACAACAACCGAGAAAAACAAAACCACAAATTAAGCAAATGAGTTTTATTTTCAAATTTAAATTCAAATTTTTTGTTCTATTTTTAGAAAGATTGAAGACAGACAATAAATGTTTTGGAAAGTTTAAAATTTATCATCGATTCTAGTTCTAGTTTGTAGTTAATAATAAACTACAATATGAATGCCTGGTGAAGAAGGTCTTGTTTAATTGTGTTATGTATTCAACAGGGATCAGCAATTATTCGCTTTTTCCCTGCCCATAAGTACTCATGACATTTTGAGTATGAGTGAGTGAACAGTATTGAAATCCAACTACTCTGATTCATTCGCACGCAGTACAACGTTGATTTATAACTACAAGTTGCAATGAGTATGAATACAACGTTGACATCAAACGCATAACATTCGAAATATGTCTGATTCGTACGCCTAATCATTCAGATTCACAAATTTAGAAAAATACTAATAATACTCATAAATGATTGGAGTGATTCGAATCATTCGTCAAAATTTACAGTCTTAGTTGTTGTTGCATTTACAAAGAAAAAAAGAAAAAGACAGTAAGCAGAGCAAACACACAACCTTCTCACTGTGTGGTGTCCGTACGCGAAACATACTTATTTTGTGATTCGTGTATACGATGAATCACGGAGAGTCGAAATCAATAACATCGTGCGTATTGTTAAGTATGAGTACCATGAGTATTTCAAACTTTGAATATGAGTAGTATGAGTATGACATTAAAATAAGTATGAATGCGTATAAGTATCAGAAGTTATAAGTATGATTCGAATCTACTCATCGTTTTGAATGCTCATTGCTGACCTCTGGTACGTGTACATACATTATATGAAATTGAAACTAAACTTTGTTGTATGTATTTGCATGCATGTGTATGTATGTATTTGTAGTTTAATTAATAACCTAATTGATCTTATAATTACCGCCCGATAGACCGGAATTGTCGGTAGTACGGCACCGAGCCGATAGCGAACGTGCCGGATTATCGGACTTCTGCAGTATTTCTCGTTTTGAGTGTTAATTTTATACATGAGTGTCGGGACCTACAGTTTAGTTGAGAATTTTTTTAACGCAAATTGTATTTACTTTCAGATTTTTTGCCAGAAATCTGCTGAGCGAAAGTCGCCGAATAAATATTTGTTTGGGGTTTGACCTAGGCCTCATGTCTAATAAGCCAACATGCTACCTACTAAACTATGGTGATTTTATTTTGTTTACGATCCTTAAGAGTACATATTTCGATATCGGTTACTAAGGATTGCTGTTTACTGTGCTACAGTTATGCCTTGTAATTGCATAAGTAGAAGTTGGGATACAAGTCGCAATGTTACCAATAAATCTTTGAATATTTCTGTCCATTTTACATACTGTGTGTGCGTGTGCGTGTCTATTTTCGAAGTACAGTTCAGATAGTCGATTTATTTCCTTTTCAAATATAAAACTCTACGTACATACATAATACACCTCTTCCAATGGCCGTGGGGAAAGGGGGACTATAGCTGTCTAAACATTAATTAATAATTACTAAAGCTTAACTATTTGCCTATTAGTTTATCCATAATTGATGAATAAAATAATAGGAAAAATAGGGAAAAAAACTCAATTATTAATGCATAATGCATTACATACAAATTGTTTTGCTGTTTCCTTAAAAATAAAAAAACGACAAAAAAACGTAAGAAAATCATTATCGCCTCTCATTTATTATTTTTAATTTTTATTTATGACAGACATGACAAACATACCGATTATAATTAAATAAGTTTGTTTTGTTGTTTTTTTTTTCTTTTTTTCCGTCTTTTTTTTCAATAATTATTTATTTTATAAATCTTGTTGCCATTATTCATATTTAAAAAAGAGTTAAAGCCGAGCCCACTAATGTAATGTAAAGAAAAAAAATTAAATACAACAACAACAAAAATTAAAATAAAAATCGTAAAATTCAATTTAAAATCCATTTGCACTGCACACCTGTCAATGTGGTGTGGTTAAGTTGAATTCAAATTCCACGTTCATAAAATTAATTGAATTGACGATTCTTGATTATAAAACAGTTTTTTTGTATTCTTTTTGTTCAGAAACCAATATTTAAACATTTAAAAATTCGTGACTGTTACATGTACTTCTTAAACTGGGTCAAAGATGGATGGCAGGGCATCAAACTACAATCAATTAAAAGTTTTATTTCAAATCTATTTTTAGAGTTCAAATGGCTTTTTTACAGCATGTTTCGGCATGCCTTTCAAAGAATGGCCCATGAGAATCGCTGTCGTTCGATAGATGGTCATGCGATTTAAGAACAGAAGTGCGTCACTCTTCTTCTTATATGTACATACGAGGCCAGAAGAGCGGACCAATATTACACGTGCCTTCCTGCTGCGAACAAGAACGAGCTTCTCTGAAAAACAAACGATTAATGCTCAGTCTAACTGCGACAATTGGAATGGCTGTACTCTGCAACATGTCGGAAAATTTCGACTTCTGTAGCGATGCTAGCCAATACATCAAGAATGCAATTCCTAAAGAAATCTCTGTGCCGCGATAATCTTAAAAGAGTCATCTTTGAATGATCCGAAATTTCCCTGAAAAATCCTCGGCATTCATGGATGAGTACGTAAGTCTAAAAGACATTCGTTAGGGACTTAATTCCAAACTGGCTGTCCGAGTAATTCAACAGACTTTCAGGGAAAGTACAGTCAATGGCGATCGTTATCGGGCCATGTTGAACGAATTTTTGTTCACAAAAATTGAAGAGGCGGATATTGGCAACATTTGGTTTCAACAGGACGGCGATACGTGCCACACAGCACAGAAAACCCGCACGCATACATTTAAAAGCCGACGCACCCAAAACGAGTCACTGTTTGGTGCAGATTTTGGTCCAGAGCCATAATTGCGCAATTTTTCTTCGAAACTGAGCAAGGAGTGGCCGTTACAGTTACAGTTGTTCACAAAAATTGAAGAGGAGAATATTGGCAACATTTGGTTTCAACAGGACGGCGATACGTGCCACACAGCCGAACCTACACTCGATGTTTTGTGCCCTGTTTTAGAAGATCGCATTATCAGCCTCAGAGCTGATGTCGTTTGGCCACCTCAGAGCTGCGATTTGACACCGTTGGACTATTATTTGTGGGGTGCCGTCAAAGATAAGTGTTACGCCGACAATCCCAGAGACAATTGACGCTTTAAAGGACAATATTCGTGAATACAGCTGCACACAATCGATAATGTGCTTAAAAATTGCAACGATCGTGTAGGCTACTGCATGGCCAGCCGAGGTAGCCATTTGAATGAAATTATTTTCCATTATTAACCGGAAGAATTGTACTTTCAAATAAAAAAAGAAATTTGAGAAAATATTCAGTAGTTTTTTTTTAAAGCATTTTCAAAAAAAAAAAAAAAAGTTATTTGGCGGACCCTTTATATGTCTTCTTAGAACAGTTGCATATTGATAGTCCAGACTGACGCAGAATTTTCCTGTATGGAGTCTTACTGCCGCCTTCTCAGCCTTTTGCTCCAGTAGAGGGTCAGAGGGTAGTCAATTGAGGATGTAGTAATGCCTTAATCGGAGTGAAACAGATTGCACTGGTGATCAGATAGCTGACTGCTGGTATATCCTATATACAGTGACCGTCAAAAGAAACTGTACATTAAAAAAACTGTACATTAATAAATTTATTTTTATTTTAAAATTGTTTCATTGCCGGGTATTTAAAATTGAAACAATAAAAAAAATTTCGAAAAATTTCGAAATATTTTGAAATTTTTTTTGGGCACTCTCCTTAAATGGTAAAAGTTGAGTTTGGTGATTGTTAGAATTTTATTTTTAGTGTACAGTTTCGTTTGTAGTCGACTTTAAACTGAAAGTCGCGCCACTCATGTATAAAATTAACACACACAACATCAGTGGTGTGAGAACCGAGGTCCATAATCCTAATTGAAGAGTTGTAACCAAAGATTGACTTTTCCTTGCCTTGGTTGAAGACAGTACTATTGGGATTAACTAAGTAAGGCTTTGGTTTCGTAGACATCACTGCAATTAAAACGAACTCTTCCATTACCATCCTTGCAATTTTCTCAGTGGCAACTTTTTGTCCAAAAAGGAAAAACTGGACCTGGTTTACATATAGCCTCGTCAAGATGGCTTACCTTGTAGTCCATATTTTAGAAAATCTTCATATAAAAAGATATCATACATTTTGACCTGAGCTATTGCAAACAATATTTCTTTTTGTGCCAACAACTTCTCGCCCGTCTCTTTTACAGTCACCAAATAAACTGTGTTTATAAAAATCATTTTCAAATATCTTTAAAGGGAATAAAAAAGTCTTCCCTCTTTGCCTTCTCTGTTGCATTTTTGCATATTTTATTTACACTTACATACATACGTCTTTTATTTAATTTTTTTATTTTATTTGTTGCATTTGTTTTTGTTGTTGTTTTTTATAATAAATTCAATTCATTTTTATACTCATTCGCGTGGTATTGATATCAGAAATATTATTTATACGGCTGCTGCTAATGGGTTTGGATGCTAATAAAGCAGATAAGCAAACGTTTTTTATAAAAAAAATTTACAAAAAAAAAAAAGAAAAACGAACTGAAAAAAAGACATGAGAAATGAAAATTTTTATTAACAAAATAATGTTAAGGCTGTACAGGCTTAAATGCAAATATTGAGGTGCGTAGAGAAAATGAAAACATGCAGGCATTTAGGTCTTCTGTTCACATATTTCTCTTCCTGTTATCACTCTCATATAATAGTTGGTCTCATTAAGCATTTAAGATCAACAAAAACAACAACTAAAGGGCAAGAAAATTAATAAAATTTATTTTTATTTTTATAAAAAAAACGAAACGAAATGAATTTATATCAGTAAGCTAATGAACTCCATATGCGCTGCTGCTGCTGCTGCTGTGTAAAAATATAAATAAACAGGCAGAGGCAGGCAGGCAGGCATTTAAATTATAATTGTTTTTTATGATAATTGAAAATGAAGAACAACAACAATAACAACAACAATGAATGGAAAATAAAATAAATAAACGAAATAAACAACAACAACAAAAATAAAAAAATTGTGTTAATCTAAATACGAGGAGCATACAATCCAACAAAAAATACTCTTATTGTACATCCCTGGCGTATATCACAAGAAAAAAAAGAGAAGCCAATTGCAAGAAAAAAAATCATAAAAAAACCAACAAAAACAAATTGAAAACAATTGAGGAAAAGTTTTCTTTAATCATTTGGAAATAAAACGAATTGAACAAGTCTCCTATACAACCAACTGATACTATTTGAGGCAAAAAAAAAATTATTTTCCTTTCTAACAAAAAAAAAAACTAAGGCAATTTGGCTACAAACCAAACCGCTACTCATAAGTACTCATAAAATTTTGAATATAAGTGACTCGACAATGTTGAAATTTAACTAAGTATTCTGATTCCTTCATACTCACCACAACGTTGATTTATAACTACAACATTGCAATGAGTATGCGTACAACGTTGACATCAAACTCATACCATTCGAAATATGTTTGATTCATAAGCCTACTTATTTAGAATCAAAACTTTAGAAAAATACTTATAATATGTACTTATATTCGAATGACTCGAATCTTTCATCAAAATTTACACTCTTAGTTGTTGTTGCATTAACATTGAGGCCTGTTTATTTTTGGAAATGGAACTCAGCCAATTCGGGTTTGTCGTTGAGAACAGCAATGAGTAATTAAAAAAGATGGGTAGAATCCAATCATACTCATAATTTCTGATACTTTTACACATTCATACTTATTTTAATATCATGGTACCTCTTCTACTCATATCCAAAGTTTGAAGTACTCATCATATTCATACTTAACCACACGTATGATGTTGTTGTTGATTTCGACTCTCCATAACTCAACATATACACGAAGCTCAAAATAAGTATAATTTGCGTACGAACACTAAAATACTCACTAGAAGGTTGTGTGTTTGTTCTGCTTGCTGCTCTGTCTTTTTTGCTTATGTGTCTTTTTTCTTTATGAATCTAAATGTGTTGGCTTACGAATCAAACATATTTCGAATGGTATGAGTTTGATGTCAACATTGTATGCATACTCATTGCAACCTGTACTTACAAAACAACGTTGTAGTGAGTACGAATGAATCAGAGTACATAGTTAAATTTTAATATTGTTGACTCACTTATCTTCAAAACTTCATGAATCCTGATAAGCTGCGAAAAAACGATTCAATGCTGATCTCTGATACGGATATACTATGGGACAGAAAATTTGTTTTCGTTTTAACAAAAAAAACCTGAGGAAATTTTGTAGTACAATAAAAGGAATGTTGTGGTATATTGGCTAGAGTTTGTGGCTACAAATATGAACTGCCACAGTTCAATTTTAAAAATGAAGAAACCTCAATAGCTCTCCCAATAATATATCCCTCAAAGATTTTGTTCTCTTAGATACGATAATATAGGCGTCGAACTTTATAAGAACGTTGATCGACCTCAAATCAGTTCAAAAAACAATAACTTTTCACAAATGGTGTCATTTCTAGACTACGCTAGATGGCAACCCTGTCATTATAGAACATGTTACATGAGGCCAATTATATGCTAATGGGAATTATGTTTCATGAAACTGAAAACAGCAAAGAAATTACAAGAAAATGGGAAACTTGCTTTGCCTGATGTTTAAAAAAACGAAATGACAAGAATTAAATTTCGATGGTCTTCATGAAAAAGTTTAAGAAACACTTGCCCTACATCTTTAATTGGTTATTCAATCTGGTTTATGAAGTTGCTTCTCACAGCACCCATGTTGAGTACGTACGTTTTATACATGAGTGGCGGTACCCCTAGTTATAGCCAAGTCCGAATCATAAATTTATGAGAAACTTTTCATACCAAATTTCATTTTATTCACAGAGTTTTTACCAGAAAACTGGCTGAAGAAATATTTTTTTATATTTCGTTCTGTTCGAAATGTCTGGCCTTTGAATCATGGCCTCAGGTCATGACTACACTAGACTACAGCAACTTCAAGGAACTCTTGACAAGTATCTTGAATTTGCCTCACACATCGAGGACAACTACTTGCAGAATTTAGTCTTATCAAACCCACCATATTCCTGTAATTCCTGACTGGCATTTCTCTGACGTCCTGCTAGTATTGTGAAACTGATAGTAGGAGTCTAGTGGGCAATATATTGACTTACTAGGCACGAATTCTATACTCAGTTCTGGCATCTTGAAGAAATTAAATATGAACAGACTTTTGGGAAAAGCTCTGAGAGTAACTCAGTAATTGCTGTAGCTTGGATTAATTAAAAATTTAATACATGCAGTAGAGATACAGTGAGCGTCAAAAGAAACTGTACATTTAAAAAACTGTACATATATACATAAATAAATTACTGTTATTTTTAATTTTAAAATTGTTTCATTGCCAGTTTTTTAAAATTGAAACAAAAAAAAATTACAAAAAATTTCGAAATATTTTGAAATTTTTTTGAACACTCTTCTTAAGTGGTAAAAGTTGGGTTTGGTGTTGAGTTGTTAGAATTTTATCCTTAGTGTACAGGTTCTTTTGACGCTCACTATAGATGGTGTTAGAAACTGGGCTGTAATCCAGACTAAAGGTCTGTAAAGACCTGTAGTGGTTTGCTCTTTTCAGCCGTCTTTACAGCTTCTAGAGAAGATGTTGTGAGTTATGCTTTCGTTATGACTGCTAGGAGGTTCCTAAAATGAATTCTTCGTAGATTCTACTTACGTCTGCTATGTTGTTACATTAGAATATTAAAATATCTGTGATAAAGATAAGTCGCCGTAGTCTGGTGTTGGCTTATTAGACGTAAGGCCACGGTTCAAATCCCAGACCAGACATCAAAATGAAAATATTAAAAAAATATTTCTTTGGAGACTTCGACAAAAAATTTGAGAGCAAATAAAATTGCCATGAAAAGATTCTTAAAAATCTGTCGTTCGGAGGTGACTTTAAACTGTAGGTTCCGTTACTCATGCATAACAATTTAACACCCACAACATGGGTGCTTTGAGAAGCTAGGACGTAATCCTGACTGAAGGGTTGTAATGACCAATTATGTTATGTATGTACGTGATCATCAATAAAGCCTCAAGTAGGGTGTTTCCACTTAACACTTGAAAAGCATATAAAAATGAAAAACAATAACTAAAATAGTAAAATAAAATGGAAATAAATGGTTTTAATAACATGTTCCCTACAAAATAGTCAGTGGTTGGTATTGTTTTTTTTTTTGTTTTAAACAAATAATCACAAGTACTTGTTGGCCTGATTGTTAATTAATTATTGTACCAGTAATAATCATACGAATAATGAAATGAATTGAAATTGAAAACTAAAAAAAAGAAAAGAAAAGAAAAATGCACAGAAACAGAAATAAAAACAAAAAAACCATTTGAAATACAATTACTCTACTCCATCTACACCATGAGTGTAATTAAATAATCGTTGTTGAGGGTTTAATGTTCGTTTAATAAAAATGGAACAATTGTGATAAAAAAAATTAACTTTATTTTATTTTTTTCTTCTTCTTCTGCTGCTTTTATTATTCCATTAGAAAATCAACTTATAAAGAGAAGGGGAATTGCCATTAATTTGTTAAATAATTTCAAAATCATTTAATAAAACGTTTAATACACACAAAAAATTGTCGAATCATTGATAAAATTTAATTAAACGATGAAATAAAATATAAAATTTTGTACGTGTGTATGTGTGGAGTATATGTTGCTTTCAAATCGTAAGTCACAATTGTATTGACGTTACTCTATTGAAGGCCTTAAGTGCCCAAAAATTAAGCAGAATTGCTTTACCTTTAACACCACATGTCCATCAATACCATATTTTTAAGGTGTTGATGCCCCCGCATCCGATTCAACAGTGCAACGTATTAACATCCAGTGGCGGCGCTGGCTCAGCCATATCATTCGAATGAAGGAGCATGCTCCGGAGAGATCTTCGACACAGTGCAATTTGGCGAAGATTTCCGCATCCGAATCAACAGTGAGCTGTATGAGCTCCTCAAGGACATTGACGTTGTGCATCGTATTAACATCCAGCGGTTGCGCTGGCTCGGCCATGTTGTTCGAATGAAGGAGGATGCTCCGGAGAGACAGGTAATTGATGCGGAGATTTGTGAAAGCCGACGAGATTGGACGACCTAGTTTGCATTTGAAGAAGCAGATAGAAGAAGTCTCGTCATCGATTCGTGTGACCAACTGGCATAGGCGCCGTAGTCTAGTAGGTAGAGCGTTGGCTTATTAGACGTGAGGCCAGAGTTCATTTCTTGGGCGACTTCCTCTTAACAGATTACTGGCAAAAAAACTCTGAGCGTAAATAAAAAATTGCCATGAAAATTTCTCAAAAATCTGTCGTTCGGAGTCGACTTCAATTTGTACAACCCGCCACGAATGTATAAAATTAACACACACAACAGAGGTAGTGTGGGAAACTAGGTCTTAATCCTAACTGAAGGGTTGTAATGATCAATTATGAATGTATATATGTAACTGGCATAGGCGCGCAAGAAGCAGAGGCGCCTGAAAGGATGTGTTAAGGCAGGCCTAAACCTTACTTAAGTAAGTAAGTAAGTTGAAGCCCCCGACGTGGACGTAAGAGAGGAAATTTTAAATTCAAACAGAGCCTTACAATAATACAAAAAAAACAACAATTGGAAGCTAAGATTAAGCGTAAAGTTTACAGAAAGATTTTGTTAAGAAATATGAATGACTGCTTACTGTTTAGTGCCAATTCAAAGAGAAATGCTGAGAGAAAATTTTGTGTGCAAAAATTTTTTCGTGTGCACTCCTTATGGAATGGCTAAAAATAATCGTAAAGTTTATAAAAAGATTTCTTGAGGAAATAAGGTTGTTTAGTGGAATTCAGGAAGTGTTGAGGAAAAATTCCATGTGCAAAATTTTTTCTTGTGCACCCCTTTGGAATTAATTAGAAGCAAAAAATTAACGGAAAATTTTCAAAAAGATTTCTTTAGGAAAAAAGGCTGTTTAGTACGAATTCAAGATAAAATGTTGAGGAAAAAATTTTGTGTGTAAAATTTTTTTCGTAAGCACTCCTTGCAATGGTCTTCACCACGATATGCCTGCCTTTTGCTACTGCGTTCAGTTGATCCCCTATTTTCTGAATTGCTGAATGTTTTCATACAGAGTTCAGTAGCACTTAAAAAGTACTCCAGTTATATTTAAATGTCAGGCAATAGAATGTTAATTTCAATAAAAAAAAAAAGAAAATGATTTTTTTTAAGTGCCTGATCTAAAATACTCGTCTGTTACCCTGTTAACCAACTGAATTTAATGTGGTCTTTTGGTATGGCAGTTGGAATTTTTATTTAAATTCAGATTTATTTTCAACAATAGTCAAGTAAAACTCTTTTTTTTAGTTCTGTTGCATAATGTTGTTTTTTAATAGACTTTAAATTTATTTTTTTTTTGCTTTTTTGTAAACAGCAGTTGCATTCAAAACAGAGGAAAAAAGAACGCAAAGTTGCTTAAAAACATTTGCATAAATGTTCATACGTATACATCATGTTTAAAGTTGCAACTCATTTGTAAATTCACAAAAAAAAAGACAAAAACAACAAGAAAAAAAATTAAATTTTAAATTAAAATAAAAATCTAGTACAAATCCAAAACAAACAAATTATACGCTGAACAATAAAAAAAATCCGAATAAAAAAAAATGCCAAAAATATTTGGAATTTCAGTCGCGGTTGTTGAATTTGGCATATTTAAGCAGCGAGGAAAGAAAAAACCAGAGGTATTTGGGTTTTTATTTTTTGTTTTCTTGTATTTTGTTTTGTTTACTGACATTAACATAATAATTTTAAATATTTTTTTCTTTCATAACATTTTTATTTTTCGAAAATTCACAATTAACATGCAAATCCCAGAAATGTTAATTAAATGACGGGTTTTCATGCCCTGAAACACTATGCGAATAAAAAAGAGAAGAGAATCTGATGAGAATTCATTGTATTGAATTTATCGATAAGTTTTCGAAAGTGTTTTTTTTACTTTAAAAACTTGACCTCAAATCCTAGCAATTGAATTTCGAAAAGAAGAAAAAATGGCTATAATGGTTTCAAATGCAATACTCCCTCTAATAATGGAGCTACGAGAAGTGTTGCTGACCCTATAGCGAATAGCATCAACGGCTCACCGCAGCTCCTTAAGAATCAGCACTTAATGGAAAAATTACCTCACATACTTAATCAGCACTTAATGGAATAAGTGCCTCACATACTTAATAAACAATTGTCGGAGGCAATGATTACATGACACCGCGATGTGACTTCTCAATGAACTATGGGACATCCGTTATGGAAAGAGAGGAGTGGTTTAGTGAACCTCCCAAGGGACTCCGCACAAATTTACACCGATGGCTCCAAACTGGAAGAAGCCGTTGGAATTGGTATGTATTCGGAATCAATCGGAATATCCAAGTCTGCAAGGCTACCAGATCATTGCAGCGTTTTTCAGGCGGACCTGTCAGCAATTTAGGCTGCGGTGAAAATTATTGTGGACAAAAATGTTCACGAACGGAAAATCATTTTACTTTCCGATAGCCAAGCGGTTATTAAGGCATTGGATTCCAGTGTAATAAACTCCAAGACGGTGTACAACTGTCGCAGATATCTAAATGATGTGGCGAATCATGATGATGTTTGTATCACATGGGCACCGGGACATAATGATATTCCTGGCGACTGCAGAGCGGATGAACTGGCTAGAAGGGGCCACGACCATGGAACTCTCTGATGAATTCTCTACGTTGGGGATCCTTTTGGGGACCTGCAAACTTATAATTGACAATGCAACCGTAGATCTCGTCAACAGAATGTGGGCAACTTCGGATAAGGGCAGAGCGGCGCAAAAGATCTGGCCAAGGCTGAATAGGAGGCGCACGGCGACTCTGTTTAAACTCCAAAGAAGTAGGCTCAGCACTGTTATTGGGTTTATTACGGTGCATTGCATTATAGGAGCGCATGCGAGGCGTATTGGTCTTAGACACTTTGCAAATGATTTCTGCAGAAGCTGTGGAGATGAAGAGGAAGGTGAAACTATTCTTCACCTATTGTACACATGTCCGGCACTTAGTCGGAGGAGAAAGAGGTACCTGGGTGCTTACTCCATGGAGGATATGGATGAGCTGACATGTATGTATTTTGGCAACCTGAGTCGCCTCATCGGAAGCTCCGAATTGTTCCTGGAATAGGGGAAATGAGGAACTGTGGTATCACAATGGGCCCTGTGTGCGGCATAAGTGTGTCCGCTCATGACTCCATCGAGGGGACAGCCACTTCTACCTACCTACCTACTATACTTACCATACTTAATACACAACACAATACACATCACAGAGTGATGGCAAATGGCAACCCTATCATTATAGAACATGTTACGGTAAACCAATCACCAGGTAATCAGGAAACTTGATTAATAAAACTTAAACAAAGCAAAGCACATAATAAAGAAGTTGAGGGGGATAATTCTTAAAGAAAATAATAAAAAAAATCATCTGAATGCATTTTTCCCATGAATCTACAAACGTTTGGAGTAGTTTCCAGGAAGAGTATTTCCCCGTTTTGAGATGAGATTTTACGCTGTTAAGACGTTTTTGTGAAGCAAACTCGAAGACCATGTCTATGCGAGTAATTATAAAACTCGGAAGCATTTGAAACAAGCAATTGTCGAAATACTGCCTGTTATGTTAAAAAACAATTATAGAAAGCTTTCCCAAAAGGAACATGAAGTCTAATAATGCTTCAAACCAAAATGGACAGTTTAAGTTATTTTAAATGGAAAACCAATTACTTGAGTCCTTTAAAGCTCCACGGCAATATTGGTTCTAACTTTAAATCTACTAATACTGGCAGGAATTCCTTAAACATACTCTTGGTTTTATGAAGCTGTGACCCATGGCAGGCCACATTCTGCCAATAAATCATGGGTACGCAAATATAATTCGCCTCAGGTTCATAAGTGCATTCCATGTCATCTCTTGTTCCTCGTCATTACAATTGCAGTCGTTTTTGAAAGATTTTTATAAATTTTTGAATTGTTTATGTAGGGAACAGTGTCCACTATGACTTTTATAAGCGGATTTAAAGCAAATCCTGTTCTACCATTTTCTGTTGTACCATTTTTCTCCATTAAAATGAGTTCAAGCAAAAATGGAGAATGTAGAAAGCACAACGAATTCATATGTGAATGCTGTAGATCCCAACATTTTGTGGATGTTTCTTTACCAGACATTACTTATTTAATTGATTATTACGACACTTTAGCCAGGATTTTAACTTAGCTCCTCACACCACCTATGTTGTGTGTGTTAAATTTAAACATGAGTTGCGGGACCAACAGTTTAAAGTCGACTTGAAACGACAGGTTTTTCAGAAATTTTTTTTGCCAGAAGACTGCTGAGCGAAAGTTGACGAAGCAATATTTTTCCAATTTCGTTTCGTTTGAAATGTCAGGGCTAAGGTTTGAACCATAGTCTCGTGTGTACAATACACTGCCTACTAGACAATGGTAGCGTCTAA
Organism: Sarcophaga variegata; assembly: GCA_932273835.1. Lineage (NCBI taxonomy): Eukaryota > Metazoa > Arthropoda > Insecta > Diptera > Sarcophagidae > Sarcophaga > Sarcophaga variegata. The sequence goes on along the minus strand of OW026362.1, from coordinate 109,618,955 downwards.
AAATACATATGTACGTACATAATTGGTCATAACAAACCCTTTAGCCAGGATTACAACTTAGCTCCTGGCACCACTTATGTTGAGTGCGTTAATTTTATACATGATTTGCGGGACCTACAGTTTACAGTCGACTCTGAAAGACAGATTTTTGGGAAACTTTTCATGGCAATTTTTATTTTTGCCAGAAATCTGCTGAGAGGAAGTCGCCGAAGATATATTTTTTCACATTTCGTTTCGTTTGAGATGCCAGAGGTGGGGTTTAAACCATGGACTCATGTGTACAGCATACTATCAACCAGACAACGGCAACGTTGCTCATCAAAATAAAATACATACAAGGTACAGATTTCCTAGGAATTGTTGGGTATTAGTCATTGAGAGAGCCCCTTACTAGTCGACTAGCCGTAAACTTTGGCTGACTTCCAAAATGTATCAATACAAAGTTTGTATGCAATTCTACTACTGTATATAAACTATGTAGATATGCAAAGTAACCAAATAATGCCTCAACTATAAATCCGATGCCTGATTGCTTTTTGACTGCGTTAAAAGTACACATGGACAACGTTTTGAAATAGTATACATTGTAAACATTTTGTACAGCGGCTTTATGAAATACTATACATACTTTGTTCAAACACAAAGCAACTAACATTTTGGAAGTCAGCCCTTCTGTACGTTGGGGTAATGCTTTCCATATGAATTGATTGTAAAAATAATTTTTTTATTTTATATTTTAAATCATTTTCTTTTTATTGTTATTGTTTTTATAATTTATTTTAATTTATGTTCATAATAAAATACAGAAAACATTGTAAAAAAAATAAAAAAAAAAATATTAAAAAAATTCTATAAAAAATCTGTATTAGAACAGCGAGTGTTTGTATAATTTTCCCGTACAATAAATGGAAAATAAAAAGTGTTGGTTGACTCTGACGGACTGGCTAATAGCGGCCCATATATGAGAAGCTCATAAGGTTGGCTTACTATAACTGGATTGATAACGATTAAAATTATTTAATTTTTGTTTGCCGGATTGTGTTGTTGTGTTGTTGTTCGTATTATTTTGCAAAAACTATTTTGAAATGTTAATAGAACTACTGTGTCAGTAGAATATTAAATTATTTAAATAATAAACATACAAATGAAATGTTCATATAGTTAGGCATGTATACTCACTGCCATTAGAATCACTTAGTCACACAGTCAGCTAGTCAGTCATCCATTCATTCAGTCATTCATTCAGTCATTCATTCATTTATTTATTCATTCCCTGTACTAACTATTCAAATGTAAATTATTTTGTTTATTTATTTAGATTTGAGTGTGTGCATTAAATTAACACAAAATAAAAGAATTGTTTTTTTTTTCTTTTTTTGGTCGGAATAATAACAGGAGATTAAAGGCAATAAATTCTTAAACGAGTATTGGTGATGAAAATATAGAAAATGTTTATCGATTACACACACACCATGTTGGTGCAAATGTTCTTTCAAAGAAATTAAAAAATCTATTTTCAGTAGGTAATGATTCCTTCTCACATTGTTGCAAATTCCAGAAAGATTTGCAAAATAATTGGAAGCATGCAACTGCAGGAGCTAGGAACATGTGGACTAAACTAATCTTCTTCCTTTTTTATTTAATTAGCGCCTACGCCAGTTGGTCACACCAATCGGTGACAGGGCTTTCTCGATTTGGTCCTTCCAACGCAAAAAAGGTCGTTCTCTTCGCCGACTACCGCAGATTCCCGCATCAAATACCCGTCTCGCCGGAGCATCCTCCTCCAATCGAACGACATGGCCGAGCCAGCGCAGCTGCTATATATTAATACGCTGCACACCGTCCATGTCGTTTACGAGCTCATACAGCTCACTGTTGGATCGTATAGGGAAATTATCGCCAATTCGCACTGTAGCGAAGATCTTGCGTAGTACTTTCCTCTCGAACACTCTCAAGGCTGCTGCATCTGTACTTAATAGGGTCCATGCGCCATATAAAAGAAGCATGGGTAGGATGAGTGTCTTGTAAAGTGTTAGTTTTGTCGCACGAGAGAGGTCTCTGCTACTCAATTGTCTATTGAGACCATAGTAGCAGCTGTTGACAAGAGTGATCCTGAGCTTGATCTCCAGACTGACATCATTGGTGATAACGGCGGAGCCAAGATAAATTCCGGCAGTTATCTGAGAATCAATACGCCGCGCATCTCTACTTGTCGATAACATATACACTTTGGTTTGCCCTCATTTACTGCCCATCTTATTAGACTCCCGTTCAATAGCACTAAAGGCAGCAGTATCATCTCGCTTGATGTCAATGTCATCAGCGTACGCAAGCAACTGGACACTTTTTTGTAAAATAGTGCCATTGCGATGCATTCCCGCCTTTCGCAGAGCACTCCCTTAACGAAGTTGAAGAGATCGCATGATAAGGGGTCGCCTTGTCTGAAACCTCGCACGGTATCGAAAGGTTCGGAGAGATCCTTTCCTACCTTGACGGAGCTGCAGGAATTTTTCAACGTCATTCTGCATAGACTTATCAGCTTCGCAGGTATACCAGGCTCAGACATTGCGGCAAAAACATGAACTAGACAAATCAGTAGAATTATTTATCTTTTAAACTAGGACTCCAGAAATTCCCTAATGAGCTGGAAACTCAACTTCCTTTGTCCATTTACTCCTACATGCAACACCTTTTGCCCATTATTTCCATTTCTTGAGTACGAAGAAGAAGGAAGGTTATATGGTCAACAAATGTTATTACCGGCATAGCTCTTCATATAACATATCTTGGGCTTTGGCATAATATTACGTATGCACGTAATTGATTATTACTACCCTTTAGTTAGGATCGACCTAGTTTCTCACACCACTTAGGTTGTATGCGTTAATTCTTCTACATGAGTGGCGGGACCTACAGTTTAAAGTTGATTCCGAACGACAGATTTTTGAGAAATTTTTCATGGCAATTTTATTTTTACTCTCAGAGTTTTTGCCAGAAATCTGCCGTGAGAAAGTGTACGAAAAAATATTTTTTCATACTTCGTTTAGTTGGAGATACCTGCTCTGGACTTTGAACCGAGGCCTCACGTCTAATAAGCCAACACACTACCTACTACACCACGGCGACTTCAAGTGACAGAAAACGGACTCTTCAAAATGGCATACAAATATACAGCAACTATGATCATCCTTGGCATAAGTTAGTACTTAAGTTGCTGCCTACTGCGTGGTCTAATGACACAAAATTCAACATTTTCGAAGCAAGAATGAATCTCTATTCTGTACATAGTTTGAATCACTGCCTAAGTTAGAATAATAACATATGTTTACTTCTCAAAATGGCGTACAAATGTTATGTATAAAATAGGCATCGGGTACTATTATCCTTAGCATAAGCCAGTACCTAACAGAGATCAGCAATGAGTATTCATAAAGTTGAGTAGAATCGACATTCAAACTCTGCAATCAACACCAAAAACAGAAAAATCTCCAGCACCACCAGCCCCCTTTCCTGTTTTTTAAAAACAGTCTTACTACACAAATTCTCAAGTAGTACTCTTAGTACACTCAGAGAAATATTGTTAGTCAACGGGAGTCAATGGTGGGCAGCAGAGATCAGCAATGAGTATTCAAAAAGATGGGTAGAATCATATCATACTCATAATTTTTGATACTTATACCCATTCATACATACATAATTGGTCATTACAACCCTTCCGTTAGGATTACGACCTAGTTTCTCACACCACTTACATATGTTGTGTGTTTTAATTTTATACAGTTTAAAGTCGACTTCGGACGACAGATTTTTTGAGAAACTTTTCATGGCAATTTTTATTTACTCTCATAGTTTTTGCCAGAAACCTGTCGAGAGGAAGTCGCCGAAGAAATACTTTTTGTATTTTATTTTGATGTCTGGCCTGGCTTTTAGTCTAATAAGCCAACACACTACCTACTAGACTACGGCGACTTCAACGCATTCATACTTATTTTAATATCATGGAACCTCTACTCATATTCAAAGATTGAAGTACTCATCATACTCATACCTAACAACACGTATGATGTTTATAATTTCGACTTTCCAGAACTCACAAAATAAGTATGAATCGCGTACGAACACTAAAATACTTACTAGAAGGTTGTGTGTGTGCTCTGCATGCTGCTCTGTCTCTCTGTTTGGGACTCATGTTTTCTTTTTTATTTTTTCTAAAGTTATGAATCTGAATGAGTAGTAGGCTTATGAATCAAACATATTTCGAATGGTATGAGTTTGATGTCAACGTTGTACACATACTCATTACAACCTGTAGTTATAAATCAACGTTGTAGTGAGTATGAATGAATCAGAGTACATTGTTAAATTTCAATATTGTTGACTCACTTATATTCAAAATTTCATGAACGCTTATGAGTAGCGAAAAAACGATTCATTGCTGATCTCTTGTACATATGTTGCTGCTTACTGGGTGTTCTAATGATGCCCAGCTATTTTTCGTAGCGAACTTTCTTTCTCCTTACATATATTCGTATAAAACAAGAGTGCCATATAAATGTTTATGCATTAAAATATATATAAATTAAATTATTTTTTATTTGTCATTTCTATGCCTCCTTTAAGTGATTTTTTACTATTTCTTTAATCTGAGTAACAATAATAATGAAAGCCAACAGTAATAATAATAAAATATACTTAATAATGTTCATACATTCGACTGTATTTATGTATATAGCATAAGTATGTTTATCATTAGCAATTGATGTTAATAATAATAAAAAAAATACATTTTAAAATGAATAACATTACTGACGGATAGATAAACTAATAATAACGATGTCTTTGCAACGGCATGTTAACAGTATTATTATAGAGGCGCAGAACGAATCCATTCTGTATGCTGATGAGTTAGAAATTTTCATATAAAAATCCTTTTAAATAATATACATAAAATATGTTTTTAAAAATTATTCTTTAAAATATTTTTTTAATTTTTTATTTTTAAATCTGATAAGACTGTTAATTAATGACGTAGCTTGTCATATGCAAACAAACGTCTATGGTAACATATGTGCCACACCATACGTACAGTGAGCACTAAAAGAAACGGTACACTAAAAATAAAATTCTAACAATCATCAAACTCAACTTTTACCGCTTAAGGAGAGTGCCCGAAAAAATTTCACATTAATTTTTTGTATTTTTTTTTTCAATTTTAAAAACCTGGCAATGAAACAATATTAAAATAAAAATAACGGTAATTTATTAATATATAGACATATATATTTTGGAATGTATATTTCCTTTTGACGCTCACTGTATGTAGGCAACCATGGGTAATAAATTGTAATGTTAATTTCAATTAAATATTGCCATAAAAATGTAAAAGAGGAAACAGTTTTATTAGAAAAATTTCAGAATTAAATTTAAAATCGTAATCTTTATTACAAACATAATCTGGCATGTTTTTAATTTTCTATTCAAAATAAATTAAAAAAATTTTAAAATATTCAAACGAACTTATTCAATTGCGGTCACTAATTAAGGCAATGATTGAGTAATAGAGACCTCTCTCGGAAGACAAAACTACAACTCTACAAGACGCTCATCCTCCCCGTGTTTCTTTATTTCACAGAGTCATGGACACTATTAAGCACTGATGCAACAGCCTTGAGAGTATTCGAGAGAAAATTCCGACGTAAGATCTTCGGTACAGTGCGAGTTGGCGATAATTTCCGCAACCGATCCAACAGTGAGCTGTATGAGCTTCTCAACGACATGGATGCTGTGCAGCGTATTTACATCCAGCGACCGTGCTGGATCGGCCATGTCGTTCGAATGGAGGAGGATGCTCCGGCGAGACGGATATTTGATGCAGAGATTTGCGGAAGTTGGCGAAAGGGACAACCTTGTTTGCGTTAGAAGGACCAAATCGAGGAATTCCTGTCATCGTTTGGTGTGACCAACTGCCGTAGGCGAGCAAGAAGCAGAGGCGTATGGAAGGATGTGTTAAGGCAGGCCGAAATCCGTTAATCGGTTTGTTAGTGGGCAGTTAAGTAAGTTGATTACATTAAAAAATCCATACTTTCGAGTTCTGAAGAGACTCTGTGTCATAGTAGCGTACGTAAAAAAATATATCGCTTTTTCGTTTATATTGAGGCCGTGATCTTTAACCCCTTTTTTGTTGTTTGAAAGGCTCCATTAAGCGTGCATCATTTATAAAAATTGTTTTACGTGTAGACATACATACATACATACATACATAATTGGACTTTACAACCTTTCAGTCAGGATTACAATCTCGCTTCTTACACCACCCATACGGCGTACAATTTTTTTACAATTTAAAGTCGACTCCGAATGACAGAAGCTTTTCATGGCAGTTTTCATTTACTCTCAGAGTTTATGCCAGAAATCTGCTGAGGGGAAGACGCAGTCAGGATTACAACCCAGTTTATCAAAATGCCCATGTTGTGTGTGTTAATTTTATCCATGAGTGGCATGATATACAGTTTAAAGGCCACTCCGAATGACAGATTTTTGAGAAACTTTTCATGGCAATTTTCTATTACTTTCGGCGTTTTTGCGAAATATCTGCTGAGAGGAAGTCGCAGTCAGGATTACAACCTAGCTTCTCACAACACCCATATTGTGTCTGTTAATTTTTGGCCATGAGTGGCAGGACCTACAGTTTAAAGGTGATTCTGAACGACAGATTTTTTTGAGAAACTTCATGGGAATTTTTATTTACTCTCAGAGTTTTTGCCATAAATCTGATGAGAGGAGGTTACTGGAAAATTTTTTTTCCATATTTTGTTTTGTTGGAAATGTCTGACCTGGGGTTTGACGTGAGGCCATCTAATGAGCCAAGACCTTACCGACTATGGCGACTTTTTGTGTATATTCACTGTATATCAAATGCCTGGGAGCATGTCATTTGTTACATAAAACTGGATCTACTATTTCGAGCCTGACACAGTGCATAGTTGCTGATGCAAGCAAAGCCTTTAATAGGTTCAAACCCCAGATCAGATATCAAAACGAAAATATTGAAAAAACATTTCTTCGGCGACTTTCTCTCAGCAGATTTCTGGCAAAAACTCTGTGAATAAAAATGAATTTTTTAATGAAATGTTTCTCAGAAATTTATCGCTCGGAGTCGACTTTAAACTGTAGGTCCCACCACTCCTGTATAAAATTAACACATACGACAAAAGTGGTGTGAGAAGCCAGGTCGTAATCCTGACTAAAGGGTTATAATGACCAATTATGTTATTATGTATGTATCAGAGATCAACAATGAAGCGTTTTTTCGCTACTCATAACCACTCATAAAATTTTGAATATAATATGAGACAACAATATTGAAATTCTACTACTCTGATTCATTTGTACTCACTATAGGGTTTCAATGAGTATGCGTACAACATTGACGACAAATTCATACCATATTTGTACAATGGGTCGATTCGACCTCCGGGTATTGTACTTGTCTTAACTGACAAGTACACGTCCTCTAACCTAACTCATACCATTCTAAATATGTTTGATTCATAAGCATACACATTTAGATTCATAACTTTAGAAAAATACTTATAAATGATTCGAGTGACTCGAATATGTTGAGTTATGGCGGGTCGAAATCAACAACAACATCATACGTGTTGTTAAGTATGAATATGATGAGTACTTACTTCAAACTTTGAATATGAGTAGTATGAGTATGATATTAAAATAAGTATGAATGCATATAAGTAAGTATCAGAAATTATGAATATGATACGATTCTACTCATCTGATCTCTGGTGCCGACCACTGCTTTAAAAGTTACCATGTGATGCCTGCAAATAAAATAAGGGCCTGCAGAAAAGGCATACGATCGGTTAAGTTTGAGAAAATTTGCTTATTCCGGTAATAAGAAGACAAATTATATTGCATTTTAAAAAAATTGTTAACAGCCTCATTAAAGTCCACATCGATAAAGTGACAATAATGGATGTGAATGCAAAAAAAATTCATATTAATGGCATAGCTTTTGAAGAAAGAAATGAAATGATATGAAAAAATGTACCAATTGACCAGGCCATAAAATGTTTTTCAATGGAAAAACACTTTTAAAACAAAAATAAATGAAATAAAAATTATAAAATACCGCCATGCCACGTAACTTACCCTCATTAGAGGCCGGCATTGCAAATATAAGAAAAAAACGTACGTACTTTTTTCTTTAATAACAAAATAATCTCATATAATTTACACGTTTGCAAACAAAAAAGATACTCATTTCAGCTTGACTTCAAATCCCGCTGCATTTATCACATTGTGTGTGAAATTCACTTGGCATATTTTTCCTTCAGTTTTCAAAAGAAGAAACGTAAAACGAAAAGCAGCAGAAAACACGAGGAAAATAAAATGAAAAAGAAGAAAAATTTTTAAAGAAAATTGTTTCCAAATAACTGCACATTCATATACTATATTGGCCTGGGCCTCTTGGTTTTCACCGTTTTCCCAGAATACAAAAGGCGGCTCATAAAAAACGAGAGAGAAGCAGAAGCAGAAGAAGTGGAAGAAAAACGAAAAATTTTGAAAGAAATATTTATTAAATCGCACGAGTTCTTAATTGTTGTGAAACAATTTTAAACATCAACGTACTTTTCATACACTTCCACAAGTACTTAACAAGCTGGTGGCAGAACCTAAAGCAAAAAAAATACAAAAAAGCTGCTTAAAATAGCAAAAATAAGTTGTTTGAAGCTGTTGGGGCACAGCAAATGTTGATGATTTACAGAATTACACATCGTGTGAATTTTAATTAAAAAAAAAAAAACGAAACGAAACGAAAAATTTATTTTGCAACGAAAACTGAAATTTTCAAGATCATAATTTTCAAATACTCGTATATTAACACAGTATCAGAATCTAAATGGAAAACTCCATTAAGAAAATTACTCATATAAACACACATGCATACAGAGTAACACATCATATAATTAATATTTTTCAAGCCTCATAAAACTAACGGTTAAGAAAAATTGCAAAAATATTTAGTTTCCACATACCCTACAGTTGGCATTAAACCATTATCTACACACCAGGGATCAGCAATTAATCGTTTTTCCGCTACTCATAAGCGCTCATGAAATTTTGAATATAAGTGAGTCATTAATATTGTAATTTAACTATGTACAGTGATTCATTCATATTCACTACAACATTGATTTATAAGTACAGGTTGCAATGAGAATGCGTTCAACCTGGACATCAAACTCATACCATTCGCAACATGTTTGATTCATATGCCTCCTCATTTAGGTTCATAACTTTAGAAAAATACTTCGAGTATAATGATACGAGTGACATGAATCATTCATCAAAATTTACAGTCTTAGTTGTTGTTGCATTTACAACAAAAGATAAAAGACACATAAACAAAGAAGACAGAGCACCAAGCAAAGCAAACACACAACGTTCTAGTAAGTATTTTAGTGTTCGTACGCGATTCATACATATTTTGTGTTTCGTGTATATGTTGAGTAATGAAGTCCAACTCAATAACATCATATGTGTTGTTAAATATGAATTTGATGAGTGCTTCAAACTTTGAATATGAGTAGAGGTTCCATGATATTAAAATAAGTATGAATGCGTATAAGTATCAGAAATTATGAGTATAATTCGATTCCATTCATCTTTTTGAATACTCATTGCTGATCTTGGGCACACACATATACGACTACATCGACTAAATGCTGATAGTCCTGCTTGAAGCTCTCTTAATCCCATAAGAGAGGTGATGGCGATCAAATTACTCACTGCTTTGAAATTTCTGAACTAAACAGATACAAAATACAAGACAATAAGACACACATGGCTACTCTCCTCCCGAATGCAAAGCAACATCTAAAATTTGTTTCGTAATAATTTGTTGGTGCTGTCAGCTACGAAATGTGAGTGTAGATTTTGAGTCTTTAGGTATTACGACACCAACTGGGCACTTACTTCTGCATTTTGCTGTTGATATTTACGTGTATGTGCTATCACGAGTCCTAAACAACTATTGGTTGCCTCGGTACAGCAGTTTTGCTTAATTAACAGGGCTTTATCAACCAGACAGTTTACAACGCAATTGGGCAGCAGCACTCAACGGTCTTTATATAGAATTTTTGGGGAAAAAATGTTAGCCATTGGCTGGCAAAGGCGTGTAAACTACATACAAAACATAATTGGTCATTACAACACTTCAGTCAGGCTTACGACCTAGCTTCTCACACCACTTATGTTTAAAGTTGACTCCGAACGGTAGATTTTTTGAGAAACTATTCATGGAAATTTTATTTTTACAGTCATAGTTTTTGTCAGTAATCTGCTGATCACCAAACTTAACTTTTACCACTTAAGGAGAGTGACCGAAAATATTTCACAATATTTCGAAATTTTTTGTAATTTTTTTTTTGTTTTCAATTTTAAAAACTGGCAATAAAACAATTTTAAAATAAAAATAACGGTAATTTATTAATGTATATTTTCTTTTAATGCACAGTTTCTTTTGACGCTCACTGTATACTGCACTAATTGGGATTGCTGAACGCGTAATTTCAAAAGACTTACAAATGAACTTTTGAGGTGTACATTTACGGTTTATTAGTGGGGTTTGATGAGGCCATGAGCCCGTTTTAAGCCCTCAAAGAGGAATGTGTGAAATAATTGCTGAAAGTTCTGGCAAGAGTGATGAAAAATACCATGATTCAGACCCGTGCTTAAATAGTTTTAGGGTGGTTAACTTTTTGAACGACTTCGTAGTTGTAGACTTAAAACTTTGACATCTTAAGTTCTCATCGTTGCTTTTAAATTTTTTTTCCAGAGATATGCTCCGCACATGTGTGAATGACAGCTTCCAACATCTACGCTATCATGTTCGCGTTGCAACGTACATGTATGTTATAAGTTTGAAGCAAAAATAATCCATATTGTTTACTGTACTAAAAACAGGTGACTAAATATTCGACCATTATCGGTTGTATTGAGTTCCCCCTTTTTTAAAACAATTTAATGCACCGTACAAGGCAATGAAAAATTCATATTAATTTTATCTTTATAGGCCTACAAAATAAATTTATGCACTGCCTGGCTTTCAACTGATTTTCTTTAAATAATTTTCTTCTATTTTTCATTCATTCATTCCATCATTCATTTTGCTCTTTCGTTAGTACGTTCGCTAGCTCGTTCACTCGTTCATTCATTCATTCATTCATTGTATTTATTTAAACTTATTAAAATGCATTATAGTTGGTGTAACACTAAAATGCCGCTTTTTAAGACTGTGCTGGCAGTGCAAAATTATCATCATCATCAACATCACCGGCACCATCACACATAATCATCTTCTTTTAAGTGCAACACATAAAACCACAACGTACCGTACCGTACCGAATAGAACTCAAAAGAGTTAAGGCTGCAACAAACAACTGCTTAATCAAGACCCATATGTACCCTCGTAGAAGCAGCAAACGTAACAGCATTTTAAAACAGTAACAGTTTCAGAAGAACAGTAAAAATACTCACACACAAACATACACTAATAAATGCACATGTTTGATGGGCTTTTTTTTCTAGGCGATTATGTTGGCCTATAAGAATAGATAAAATACACAACAGAACAGAACAGAACAGAACAGCTTAAAGCAATCAGTAGCAACTGTTGCATACTGTTGCAGTTTGTTGCGTGTTGCGTTTATGTGAACAATCAACACATACATACTCGTACATACGTATGTGCATAGAGTACATGCTGGCTGCTTGGCTGTTCGGTCAGTAAGCCTTTCTACGAGTTTTGCTTTTACGATCTGCATTAAAAACCAATTAAACGGTAGTAAAATAGTTAAGAATAGAGTGTGAATTATTATTCTTATTGCCTCAGGACTGAGAACCAAACTTATCGTTTCATATTAAACAGAAAAAAAAAGAAACACAATTTAAATTACAAAAAACATACACAGTTACAAACTTCAAACGTGGTGGTTAGACTAGCTGCTAGGTTAAGATCTAAGTTTAGGAAATGATACCTGTGGAATATTCCAAGCATATAAGCGACAAAACTTAATCCGATTCTGATCAGAGATCAGCAATGAGTATTCAAAAACATGAGTAGAATCGCATCATAGTCATAATTTCTAATACTTATACGCATTCATACTTATTTTAATATCATGGAACCTCCTCGACTCATATTCAAAGTTTGAAGTACTCATCATATTCATACTTCATACACATGTATGGTGTTATTGATTTCGTCTCTCCATAACTCAACATATACATGAATCACAAAATAAGTATGAATCGCTTACGAACACTAAAATACTTACTAGAAGATTGCGTGTTTGCTCTGCTTGCTGCTCTGTCTTTTTGGTTTAAGAGCCTTTTTCTTTTGTTGTAAATGCAACAACAACTGAGACTGTATATTTTGATGAATGGTTTTCACTTTTCATTTATAAGTATTAAAAGTATTTTTCTAAAGTTATGAATCTAAATAGGCTTATGAATCGAACATATTTCGAATTGTATGAGTTTGATGTCAACGTTGTACGCATACTCATTGCAACCTGTACTTATAAATTGACGTTGTAGTGAGTACTAATGAATCAGAGTACAGAGTTAACTTTCAATATTGTTGACTCACTTATATTCAAAATTTCATGAGTGCTTATGAGTAGCGAAAAAACGATTCATTGCTGATCTCTGGTTTGAACCGTAGCCTTGCAGTCTAATAAGCCAACACACTACCTACTAGACTACAGCGACTTCACGTTGTACGCATACTCATTGCATATGTCAACGTTGTAGTGAGTATGAATGAATCAGAGTAGTAAAATTTCAATATTGTTGACTCACTTATATTAATAATTTCATGAGTGAGATGCATTACTGATCTCTGATTCTGATCAATTCGGGGTTCCCATGAAACCATTGAGCTAGGCGAACTTGTTCATCAAAAAGTGTTTCTCCTGTTATTCAATGCAACTTCTGGAAAATTCATAATGCAGCAATACGTATATTATTCAGCAACCATGAGTTGTTGGCTTATAATACACTTACTGAATCCACGCAATTCTGCACGCAGAACGTCTAGCCATTTGTTTATGGTTGCTATGGAGATTTCCCCCAAAGGCTGCCTATCTGCTCAATTATCGAATGTTAGTGTCGTATTCACTATGATCCTATGCTAGTTTGAAGCCTTTTAAATGGTTAATACTTCAAAGCTTAAAAAATTCGACTCCAATCGGGCACATATTTCTGCATACTGCTGCTCACAAACACGAGTTTGTGTTATCACGAGAGGCTATTTATACTTGGTAGCCTCGGAAGAGCAGTAGTTCTATTTAGAATATCAGAACTTTATGACACAAGCGATTTGTAACACAGTTGGGCAACAATCAGCGGTCTTTATAGAGAATGTTAGAGAAAAACTTAAAGATATTTTAGTACAAAATGCATCAGATGCTTGCCATTGGCTAACCGTAACCGGCCACGGGCCTAATTGATATCAATTTGAGTATTATCGCGCTCAAGGTCAAAGTTCGGTATTTAGACTCGATAGATGGTCGTCTATATACCCGTCTCTTTGTGAAGTGTTTGAATCAGTATGACAAGTCTACTGTCAAGAGAGAGAGAGAGAGAGAGAGAGAGAGAAATCTGAGAGATTAATCAACATTTATGGCAATAGCGTCTTTGAATATGTCTGATCATACCAAATGATTATATTGCGGTAGCTTCACTGAATGTGTTATTAACTTTGCACGTAATTTTGATCGATAAGTATCTGCCGCAAACAATATCATCAAACACCTATGCAAGGTGGATAACAGCATCTTTCTAGTTTCACACTCTTTCGTGGTTGATATGTAAAGAATTTGGAAACATCGCTGGAAGAGGCTATAGCTGGTTTACCATTAAACCTGATGTATTCAAAACTATCGTAACTTTTGCCCTGCAATACAAGTCCGTGATGTGGAACGACAAGTTAAATCCTCATTGAGTACTGTACTGTACGGTTAAGCTGGTCAAGTTAAAAAATTCTGTAAGAACTGTCTGGAAAATTAGAGCTTTGCAGCGTATTTAATGTAACTACGTGGCTCTTAAAAGGGGCGCAATGAGGATCAGATATTAAAGCAGTATGTATTTTAAGAGAGTTGCGAGAAGAGTTCTTCAAAAGTCACATTTAAAGTATCGTGTTAATCAGTTTTTAGCTTAGCTGGGAATATGCCAGTCTAGGTCCATAGACGTCCTCTGTAAAAATTCAAACGGTTTTGAATGGGAAAATTGTTTATTTTGATAAAGGTCCACATTATGTTAAAAGGATTATTTTGGATTAAAACCTCTTAATATACAAATTCAAAAATCGTATAGAGTTTTCCTTTGTTTCCCCCGAATTTGAACCTGATATGTTCTGTCTTTTAGTCAAGCAATTTTATCACTTTAAAACGCCATTACATTCTGGTTTAATTAATATCTACTGCTCTTAAAAGGTAATATTTCTTCCTTCAAAATCCCCCAAAAACGTTACCAATTATAGAGCGCCAAAAATATCGAAAATTTAAACAAACATGGCTCAGACTATATCTACCCATGAATATTATATATGCCACCATATACATGTAGTAAACATCAAACATACCCAACACATGTTCTGCTTACGTTACTTCTACCCTTCACTTAACAACACTGTTCGTATTTTATGTTTTGTTTTTGTCTACCATTCGTTTGTACACAATAACAAAATCTACTCTCTCTTGATAAACTAAAATACACTCTTGCTCTCTTGCTAGTTGATAAGTTTTCTGGTCTCTCTTTTCAGTTGTATTCTACCGGTTCGTGTGTTTGTCACATTTTATAAAGTGTTCTGGTGAAGTTTTTTGGAAAATCAAGAAAACTTTGGTAAATTCTTATTAAAATTTAATTAAATTGTTATTAAAATTAAATTAATTTAGTATCAAGTGTTATATTTGTAAAAAACTAAAGAATTTATTGTTTATTTGCATTGAAAACTGTAGTAATGAAAAGTGTTTGCAAGTGCTGTGCTGTGTTGTGTTGAGTTTTGTTGTGAAATAATTCCCGCGTGTTTATTTCTTATTTTGCTTGTGTTAATCTAAAACAGTGTTGCAAAATTGGAATTTTGAAATGGTACTGAACTATAACTGAAAGAGTACTTTTTTGCATCAAATTGTACTTTTGTAAAAAAATACATACGTACATACATAATTGGTCATTATAACTCTTTAATCAGGATTATGACCTAAATTCTCACCCCACTTATTATGTGTGTGTTAATTTTATATATGAAGTTCGGAACCTACTGTTTAATGTCGACTCCGAACGAAGGAGTTTTGAGAAACTTTTCATGGCAATTTTAGTTACCCTCAGAGTTTTTGCCAGAAATCCGCTGAGAGGAAGACGCCGAAGAAATATTTTCGTTTTGTTGGAAACGTATAATAAGCCAACACACTACCTACTAGACTGTGGTGAATTTACTTATTGGCGCTGCTAGATCTTCTGATGATGTTCTTTGTTGATGTTATCCTATATGGAAGATCAAAAGTTTTCTGTGGAGTAAGCCACTTAACTTTTTTATTTCTTAAAATTGAAAAGTGTGAAACTCATGACAAATATATTGGTTCTATATACATACATACATAATAGGTCATTACAACCTTTCAGTTAGTATTACGCCCTAGTTTCTACCACCACTTATGTTGTGTGTTAGTTGTTTGTATACTGCTGTATTTGAATCGATGAGGATTGGCCTTTGCGCGCTCCCTTGCTTATACAGAACGCAGTGTATAATAATTCCTTCAACAAAGACGTTCAACGTGCTTCTTTAGCCTGTATTACGACCAAGCTTCTCATACCACCCACGTTGTGTGCGTCAATTTTTATCCGTAAGTGGTGGAAACTACAGTTTAAAGTTGACTTCAAACGACAGATTTTTTTGAGAAATTTTCCTTGACAATCTTATTTACTCTCAGGGTTTTTTCACGAAGACTTTTGAGAGGAAGTCGCCGAGATGTCTAATCATTACGAACTTTTAATCCGGATTATAAAGTTTATGCAAGAGTAGCTTAACAATTTAACGTCGATTATGAACGACAGATTTTATTCACTCTCAGAGTTGTTGCTAGAAGGTGAAGAAAGGCAAATTCAATGAATGAATGTATCGCATTAAGTTTCTAATAGTTGATTCACCGTGGGTTCATGTCTAGTAAGCCAGCACACTACCTACTAGACTGTTAGCATATGAAGAGCAATGCAAATGCTTACCGATATAACAATACGGTTCTGCAAGCATTTTAATTGCGTTTCGTATTCTAAAAACGAAGGTATGTTCCGTGAACGTTTGACAAACCGGGGCTAAAGGCTGATTCTACCTTTAGCATTGCGTTGAACATGTTGCTAATGCATTAATAGTTGAAAAGCGCAAGACATAAAATATGTAATAATAAAAAAGTACTGAAAACGCCGAGGGGGTACTGCGGTATTTTTGAAATAGAAAAGTACTGAAAAAAGTACCAAAGTACTGAATTTTTCAACACTGATCTAAAAGTACAATGTCTGAAGCAGAATAGCAATGTGAAAGGAGAGACGACGATAAAGAATTTAATAAAAACAAACATAAAGAAAGAGCAGAATAGTATTGTGTAGAAAATGTATTGTGTTAGAGTGTTGCCACTGTCATATTATTAGTTATTAAATGGGCGTTTTTATTTGAGGTTTTGCGTAAGAGGTTTAAAGAAGAAAATTTCAATTAATTTTGTTTAATAAATAAAAAAAACAATGAAAGATATTATTAATAAATACAATATTAATTAAGTACGACAAATATTATGCAAAAATGTTTGATTTTTTTTAATGAAAATTGCAGAATTAAGAAAGAGCACCAATCTCAACCAATTATTTTTTGGACGTTATGCTCCTTCCGATTAATTTTTTTAAAAATAGTAGGAAAATTAATTATTCTTTCCTATCAAATGTTGGAAAAATGTACTGAAATACAGAAACTTGTAGAATCCTTTTTTTTTGGCAACAGACTTCAAAATGTTGTATGAGCTCCTTACAGCTGGACATATAGTGTGCGTTCTTATAGTGTTTCGGTAACGCAGAGATCAATATGTCAAATTTCGAAACATAAAAAAAATTCGAATATTTCGGACTCTAGTCAAGTACAGCGCCATTTAAACTATAATGAAATCTAGTACGCGTGTGATTTTTAACTTTTATACTGAAACCTAGTACACCCGGGATTTATATAGAAATCTGATAGATAGAAACATAATCATTGTTAGTGATGCCATAGAATTTTTTTCTTATAAATGTTATTTTGATAAGTTCAGCAAATGCTGTCATTATTTTTCAAAGAAAATTTAAGAAATTTGTGGTCTTTCTCTGATATTGTTAGGTCTCTTGTGCAAACTGGCAATAATATTCCTTGTTTGTTTAGCCATAAGTATAGCATTTTAGATTTATAACTCCTTGTACTTTTAGTTTAACACAATTGCAGAATATCGAAGGCAATATAACGAACAATAAAATTGCCATCATCAACTCCTGCTTCCTTATAACGGTAAGTTTAATTCAATTAATTTTTTACTACACAATCGTTCTTATATTTTCGTCATAATAAAATTGAAAAAATACCAGAGGGATTAAAAATTAACCCACTTGTGTTTTTTAAACAAATTATTTTAGCGAAAATAGCAACCCTATATGTAGTCGTGGTAGCTCAAACTGACGTCGTGTGTAGGAAGAAATCAGAATGTTAAAGTTTCCTATAAGGTTGCCAAATAATGAAAGTATTGCGATATCTGAAATCAATATAACAATTCTATTTACGCTCAGAGTTTTTGCAAGAAAGCCAAGAAACTATCTACTAGACTACAGCGATTTTGTATGCTCCTCCACGCTAAACATACTTTACACAGGGTTGTATTTCCATTTAAACTCAATTAGTTGGGCAATTAAGTACTAATTGTGTAATTTATTTACTGAGCTTTTGAATGAATGTGAAATTAAATGCATAAATTGCGTTTCAGACGTTTGGAGTCTTGGAAGTATCATAGTCAGCATCTTATGGCAGGCAGTCGCTTTGGATGCGTCTCAAAACTATACTCCAAATTTTCTATTATGACTCTCGTAACCGTAACTGCAAAAGATCTCAGGCGCGTGGTAAAGTCTTTATTAAAAATTAACTTACTAGGGTTGCAAGTTTAGCTTGTTTCACCAAAATTCGTTTTAGTGCGGTAGTTCTGCGAGACAACGTCTTTTATTTTTATTTTATATTTAAAATGATTAAAAGATTTACAGATTTTTTCCTTGGAATCGTTTTGAAACTCATTAAAGCACCATGTTTTGCAGGGAAGAAATAAGTTCCTTTAATATGGACTATAAAACACCAATTAGTTAAGCTTTTCGTGTCCAAACTACTAACTTAACATATGTACTTAATAAGTTATTACAACCCTTTAGTCAGGATTTCGATCTAGCTTCTCACACCACTTATGTTGTGTACGTTAATTTCCATGAGTGCCGGGCCCTACAGATTAAAGTCGACTCCAAATGACTGATTTTTTGAAAAACTTTTTATGATAATTTTATTTACTCTCAGAGTTTTTGACTGCTTAAAGGAATCCTCCGAAGGAATGTTTTTTCATATTTCGTTTTATGCGAGATGTCTGTACCGACTAGACTACAGCAAATTCCCCAAACATACCTTTTTTAAAATGTGAACAATTGTCCTTATTTTTGTAATTTTTATTATGACTTTACTTTTGCGCCACCTAGTATGTCACAGTTGTTATTCCACTTGAATAATAAAGCAAAAAATATACGAATGGAGTGCCCTAGCAGTATAGGTAATAATCCAGTAGTTATGTGGCACTCAGAGATCAGCAATAAGTATTAAAAAAGATGAGTAGAATTGAATCATACTCATAATTTCTGATACTTATACGCATTCATACTTATTTTAATATCATGGAACCTCCTCTACTCATATTCAAAGTTTGAAGTAGTCATCGTATTCATATTTTTTTCTTTGGAATCGTTTTGATACTCATTAAAGCACCATGTTTTGCAGGGAAGAATTAAAGTTCTTTAATTTGTGCTATAAAACACCAATTAAACAAGCTTTTCGTGTCCAACTAACTTAACATATTTAATCTCTAGTTAGTATAAATACCTAGCATCTTACACCACCTATCTTGTGTATATTAATTTTATCCATGAGTGCAGGAACCTTCAGATCAAAGTTGACTCCGAATGTCTGACGTATGATGTTGTTGTTTTCGAGTGTGCAGAACTCAACATATAAACGAAGCACAAAATAAGTATGAATCGCGTACGAACACTAAAATACTTACGAGAAGGTTGTGCATTTGCTTTGCTCGCTGCTCTGTCATTTTTCTTTTCCTGTAAATGCAGCAAAAACAAAGACTGTAAATTTTGATGAATGATGCGAATCATTCGAATCCTTTATAAGTACATATAAGTATATTTCTATAGTTATGATTTTAAATAAGTAGGCTTATGAATCAAACATATTTCGAATGGTATGAGTTTGATGTCAATGTTGTACACATACTCCTTGCAACCTGTACTTATAAATCAACGTTGTAGTGAGTATGAATAAATCAGAGTACATAGTTAAATTTCAATATTTTTGACTCACTTATATCAAAAATTTCAAGAGTGCTTATGAGTAGCGAAAAAATGATTCTTTGCTAATCTCTGGTGGTTTATGTTGCACGATTTGTGGAAATTAGTTTATAAATTGTAATTATATTGTGTATATATTTAGTATTTAGGCCACAGGTTCTATATTGCCATCTTTTATAGAATATTCCCTTTCAAAGCTATCAATCCCTTTCTAAATAAGACAATTTTATAGTTTTTTTTTATAGTTTCAAACTATTTATCTATTTTTCTAACACTCCGGAATATAATAGAAAGTCTTATTACTGACAATTGGTTTCGTTTTGTTTTTTTTTTTGTATTAAATTTGATACCAACAGAGACAATGAATGCAATATAAACGAAATAAAAATAAAAACAAAAACAAAAGAAACAAAATAGTGATACAAATTATAATCAATTACTGGTAATGAATTGTCTACAATTTGTTGTTGCATGATATCTGCACATTAATTAAAATTGAAATAAAAATATCCCTCGTACTACTCTATTCCTCTTTCTACTCTACTTTACTCTACTCTACTCTACACTGTAATAGCTTTAATCGTAAAAACTATTATTTTTTTATGAGCGTATATTGTTCATTAGAAGATATTGTCCGTTTGATGATGACGGTTGACTAGACAGATGCCAGCTAGTTTGTCCATATGAATCCGATGCCTTAATACTGACTACAACAGCCTTCTCCCGGCTGCTGGCTGGCTCACTGACTGACTTTTACTAACCGAGTGAATGAGCTGGTGAGTGGCCATAATTTCAATTTTTAGTCAGCAATTTTTCTATTCTTTTTTGTCTGTGTTAATTAAATTATCGCGTTTTTTTAAGAGTTTCTACTTGGTTGTTGATTGTTTTCTTTCTTTTTCCATTTTCTTGTTATTGTTTAAAAAAAAAATGTTTTTTTTGTTTCAAATAATTTTTCTTTTATTCACTTGAAGTACTGTGGTTATTATTTTCATTATTATTGGCTTCATTCTAACTATGGCTGGTAATTATGAATTATTTTGCAATTGTTCTTACAATTAATGATTTACACACCAAAAATATTTAAAGATTTCAATGGAAGTGTTTACAATTTGCTAAACTTCTTGTAAATATTTTTTTTTATGGAATTTCATGCAAGAAAGTACGTCAGATAGAATTGAAATTGAAGTGAATTGGATTTTTCAATGTAATGGGACCCGTATAATGTTGCCAATATTTATAGGTTATGTTGCCAATATTTGTAGGTTATGTTGCCAATATTTATAGGTTATGTTGTTAATATTTATAGGTTATGTTGCCAATATTTATAGGTTATGTTGCCAATATTTATAGGTTATGTTGCCAATATTTATAGGTTATGTTACCAATATTTATAGGTTACTAGCTGTACACTGCGCATGTTGCTGCGCCACCAACTAAAATAAATTTGAACGAAAGACATTACACAAATGTCCAATTAATTTTGAATCATTTTATTGATTTTGTTTCCCGTTGTCCTGATGATTCAGATGAACGGGCCTGAGTAGTACGCATTCGATCAGTTCCTAATCTCACTTCTCGTTGTTCAAGTGGTTCAAGCGAACGGGTCTTAGCGGCATATACTCGAAGATTTTCCAGTCTTTCTGTTGATTCTGTAGGTCGACCAATTGCTTGTCATTAATTTTGAATAAATTTCATTGACGCCATCCATCGGAAATTAATCGCACCAACCTCCTTCGACTCATGCGCAACAACTTTATTAAAGAATGCACAGTTTACGATTTAATTCATTTTGAGTAATTTTCAGTGGCGCCACCTATCAGATATTGGTCATACCAACTTAGAAACCTTCCCCGGCTCATGCGCAACAACTTTGCTAAAGATCATGACATGATCAAATGCACACTTTACGATTTAATTGATTTAAAGTAATTTTCAGTGGCGCCACCTATCGGATATTGGTCATACCAACTTATAAACCTTCCCCGGCTCATGCGCAACAACTTTGCTAAAGATCATGACATGATCAAATGCATAGTTTACGATCCTATAAGTTACATACAAACAAACATTCATTTTTGTATATATAGACCATGGGAGGTGACACGCCCACTATAGCCAATTCGCCCATTTTTTCTATATACGTCAAAGTGGTCCACTCAAAATTTGAGAACTCTAGCTGTTGCAGTTTATGAGAAAATACTTATTGGGTATGTGGGCGTGGCACCTCGCCTACTTGAAATTTTAAAATAAAAAGTAGCCTATAGTTCCTTCCAGACATACAGAATGTTGCCAATTTTTATAGGTTATGTTGCCGTTGTATTCAGCAAGCAAAACTCGTTGTTCTCAACCAAACTTTTTATTTACGACATTTCAAATGAAAATCTGTATTTACTGGAAGCGATGCATTTAATTCATCGAGCAGCAAAATATCTTATGGTACATTATTGGGACAGTCTGTGATAGCTAACATTCGCTAGGCAATTCATATGTTGGTTTAGGCGAAAAAGGAAACCTCTGATGTTCCCATTTGATATTTATTATGCTCTGAAAGCGGTGATTTTGTGTACTTACTTAGCTGTTTAGGCAAAAATGCAGTTGAATTACAAACAAAAAATTTGTACGCGTTGGAAAATGTTGAAACTACAATTTTTGTAAATATTTTCATGTTAAAAGTACAGCTCAGCCTTGTTACACGCTCTACAGTGACTGAGTTCCCAACAGCTAAGCTATTGCCATATTACTGTCAAATAGGCTTTTGCGGTGATGGTTTGTTTCCTGTCATAGAAAGCTGAATTAAAAAATGATATTGTATTGGTTCGAGTTCAAATCTCAGCTCTGACTTCTTCAGAGCAATTATGAAAGACGAAAGCTCTGAAAACAAACTAATTGCCATGAATGAACTTTTCAAAATGGATAATAAATGATATCTTCCTTCACTTAGGGATACAATTAACACAGTCGTATTCTAAAGGGACTGTTTCGCCTCAAGCGGATGCCAAGTGAGGAAAACTGTTGTATGTTTCTTGTGCTAACACCATAGCATATCAATTGCTTATCGTTCATGCTGCGTACTTTGTACGATTCTGGTTAGAGGGGTCGAATTAATGGGCTCTGATTTATCTGATTACTTATTTTATTGGTCGTACACTTATTAAAAACTCTGAAGAATATACATACATACATAATTGGTCGTTACAAACCTTCGGTCAGGATTACAACCTAGCTTCTCACACCACTTATGTTGTGTGTGTTAATTTTATACATGAGTGGCGGAATCTACAGTTTAAAGTCGACTCCGAACCATAGATTTTTGAGAAACTTTTCATGGGAATTTTATTTATTCACAGAGGTTTTACCAGAAATCTGCTGAGAGGAAGTCGCCGAAGAACTATTTTTTCTTGTTGGGGTTTTGAACCGTGGCTTCGCGTCCAATAAGCTAACACACTGCCTCCTAGACTACGGCGACTTCCAAAGAATATCTCGGATTTAATTCGCCAAACGCATAGAATGGCTTCTTACCATTACGATTCTGCATTGCATTGGAACTTTTCATAAAAATCCTTTCAAACATTTCCTTTGTTTTAATTTTATGAGTTTGATGTCCGAAAGCAATAGAGAGTAAAAAAGGTGGCTATCGACATTGTATTCTTGTCTAATATAATGAGTACCAGCGTCTATTGTATGAAGCACTTCATGGGCTTAACAAATAAAATATTAAAAGTTTAAAACTTTTTCCTTGCATAGGGCTAACCGGAGTACGTGTATGTATGTATGTATGTCAGATATCAGCAATGAGTATTCAAAAACATGAGTAGAATCGAATCCTGCTCATAATTTGTGATACTTATACGCGTTAATACTTATTTTAATTTCATGGAACCTCTATTCATATTCAAAGTTTGAAATACTCATCATATTCATACTTAACAACACGTATGATGTTGTTGATTTCACAAAATAAGTATGAATCGCGTACGAACACTGAAATACTCACTATAAGGTTGTGGGTTTGTTCTGTTTGCTGCTCTGTCTTTTTTGCTTATGTGTCTTTCTTTATTTTTTGCGAATGCAACAACAGCTAAGACTGTAAATATTGATGAATTTATAAGTATTTTTTTCTAAAGTTATGAATCTAAATGAGTAGGAGTATGAATCAAACACATTTAGAATGGTATGAGTTTGATGTCAACGTTGTACGCATACTCATTGCAACCTGTACTTATAAATCAACGTTGTAGGGAGTATGAATGAATCAGAATACATAGTTAAATTTCAATATTATGGACTCACTTATATACAAAATTTCATGAGTTCTTATGAGTAGCGAAAAAACGATTCATTGCTGATCTCTGTTGTGTATCCCAGAGTTAAAAGTGTCCCGAGTGCGGTTTTATATTTCACACCAAAATTATTGAAAGCCGAATTTGATTTTCAATGTCAAGTATGCTGTTATTTTTAGTTTGTTTTTGTTTTGTTTTTAGAGGCCACAGTAATCAATACAAATTTAAAACAAATACATGTACTTTGAGATTTTGTTATTCTGTATGGAGGAGATACATTGAAATTCATAACATGCAGATGCCAGTTACTTTCAACTCATATTCGTTCGTATAGAATTACTTCCTGAAAGACCACAACTCCCCCGTTGTGACAAAAGACTGGCAAAAAAATTCTTAACGGGAATTTGTGTTTTTCGTTCTTAAAAAAAAGAAACCAAAAACAAAAACGAAACATAAAAAATAACAACAACCTGTATACATACGAACGGTTTATTAAGACAAATAATGATCTTCACTAAGCAAGACTTGTAAGAAATCCTATCGACCAACATTCAAGAAGACAGAGAGCCAGACATAACGATGAAAAAGACAATAAACTTTAAATGTTTTTCTTCTTCAAATTTCTTGGTTTATTTTTTATTTTTTTTTGAGTGAACAGCAGTAGTTTCTTTTCAATTGAAGTAGTAATTTGAGTCTACATACTCCTTTCTCAACATCATTATTGTCATTATCATCAGCAATGTTGTCGGCATTGTCATCGTAATCACCATCATCATTATCATCCTCGTCATCAGCGTTATTATAAGAATAGTAGTATAGTCTGGACGACAGGCAGGTAGGGTCAGATATATGTAAGCTTTGCAAAAAGCAGCCACACAGACAATTCAATTCAAGTGAACTACACTTAACTGGCCAAGCCTTTTTCTTTGAATACATACACTCATGTTCATAATAATACAGGCAGTGCTTAATACATATTTTTTTTGGTCTAAGAATTATTAAAAAATTTTGTATTTTTAATAAAAATTTAAAGAAATATTAGAGACTTTCTTCAGCATACGTTATTACTCTCCACCCTTTATTTAAATTCCAATATTTCGTTTCAAATGCTGGGACTAACTCTGTTATACTGGTGCAGGTTGGACATAAGATTATTACGGGTTCCAATGTTATTTCCAGAAGAAAATTTAAACAACATCTGTAGACAATGATATGTGTGTGAAGATAAATTCGAATTTAATAACCAGAGACGCAAACCCACACTTTTAGCAGCGCCCCTTTTCGCTATAACAGGGTAAACTTTGGTATTAACAGAGCACTGTTGACTATTTAACAGTAGCAATAGTAGATTAGTCTTCTACTTTGCAACTATCACAGACTATCAAATATCATTATTATGTGTCAATAAAAGTGTTGAAATGTAAGGGATGATTGGATGGCCTCAAAATTATTCCAACTATCCCACTACCACGGCTCAAATAGGACCCTCTGGACTACCGTTTGCATATAGTCTGTAAGGTGTACTATTTCTTATATGCTCCAAAATGGCCACTGATCTTCTAGAGAATTTTCAAGCAAAAATTGATATTTTCAAAATCAATTTTCTCATTTATATGTGAGTATGTTGCTGAGAGAGTATGACGCCTTGAAACCATCCATTGCATATAGTATGGTACTC
Source organism: Sarcophaga variegata (assembly GCA_932273835.1). Lineage (NCBI taxonomy): Eukaryota > Metazoa > Arthropoda > Insecta > Diptera > Sarcophagidae > Sarcophaga > Sarcophaga variegata. The sequence goes on along the minus strand of OW026362.1, from coordinate 109,593,299 downwards.
ATAGACCTAGTATATGTCCTAAAATTAGCTCTTAAACAAGTAGGCTGTTTCAGATGGATACTGTTAAAAAGCTAACAGTGCTCTGTTAAGTGCAAATTTTGTTCTGTTAAGAAGAAATTTTGCTCTGTTAACACAAAATGTGGCGCTGCTAAAATTTATGGATTGGGTCTTGGATTTTTAAATTCAAATTTATCTTCACACATATGACAATGATTATCAGGGTGTTATTCAAGCTTCTTTTTTTTGATCAAAGTCATTACAACTGTGCTCTCAGGCCCAGAAACATTTTAACACACAATAAAATTTTATATGCAGGTTAGGTGTCCTGGTAGTCTAGTGAATAGCCTGCTATTCTAACTGTATGAGGTTTCTGTAATCGATTTCCTCTAGAGGTTGTGATCTGTTATAAAACACCGAACATTTTATTGTTATGAGGCTCCTACAGGTTGCAACAGGCTGTACAACTTTATTATTTTACACAAACAATTGTTATGTTGAACGCCTTGTCTGTGATCGGTTGGTTGAAGATCAAAATATTTTGATGTTCATTCAAACGACCACCAATTCAATGCTACAATAACAATTTATAAGTAAATTTGGCTGAAGAAGACGACAAAGTGTTGATTCAACATGTTGTACAACTAATCGCAACATGTGAAAGCCACCAGAGATCAGCAATGATTCGTTTTTTCGCTGATCATAAGTACTCATGAAATTTTGAATATAAGTGAGTCAATAATATTGAAATTTATCTATGTACTCTGATTCATTCATGCTCACTACAACGTTGATTTATAAGTACAGGTTGCAACGAGTATGCGTACAACGTTGACATCAAACTCATACCATTCGAACTATGTTTGGTTCATAAGCCTACTAGATTCATAACTTAGATTCATAACTTTAGAAAAATACTTATAATGTGTATTTATAAATGATTCGAGTGACTCGAATCATTCATCAACATTTATAGTCTTAGTTGTTGTTGCCTTTACAACAAAAGAAAAAATACACATAAGCAAAAAACACAGAGCAGCAAGCAGAACAAGCAAACACAACCATTTAGTGAGTATTTTATTGTTCGTAAGCGATTCATACTTATTTTGTGCTTCATGTATATGTTGAGTTATGGAGAGTTGAAATCAACACCAATATCATACGTGTTGTTAAGTATGAAGTATGATGAGTCCTTCAAACTTTGTACATGAGTTGAGAGGTTCAATGATATTAAAATAAGTATGAATGCATATAAGTATCATAAATTTTGAGTATGATTCGATTCTACTAATCTTTTTGAATACTTATTACTGATCTCTGGTTTAGGTCAACAGCCTCTTGCAATGGTGTTTCTAACAATTTGCTCCTCACTGTATCATATTGGCGTACATTCCATTTCTATATGTATATGGCTGGCTAGCTGTCTGTCCATCCATATGTCCATGTTCTCCACTTTTTCTACTTCTTCACATTCACTTGTCGCATCAACTTCAATGACATTAAAAAAAATGAAATGAAATGAAAAAAAAAAACAACAAATAAAACTATGTAAACTTCGTTAAAGTTCCTTAGGGATTTTTTCGGTTTGCCATTGCCATTATTATTATGTATTGTTGTTGTTGTTGTTATTTGTTTATTTTATTGGTCATCATTGTTGTTTTTCTTTTTGAGTTTTTTAAAATTTTTAAAAATACTTCTTTTTTTTGCTTTCATTTAAAATGAATATAAAAAAAGGGACAATTTTCATTCCAGAAATAATTAGGGTTCAATTTTTGCATCAGTGCCTTTCCAGTTCTTTCTACTGAAAGAAAAACTGGCCAAACTGTATGGCCGGCCAACCAGCACTTGCTTAAACTGTTTGTTAACCCTGATAAGCACAGTTGATAGAAGCACAGAGTGCCAGCACAGACGGACAGACAGACATAAGACAAGTTCAAGAGTAAGACAAATCTATACTAATTATGTGTCTGTCCCCCCCTCCATTCTTAAAGTAGGATTAAGAGGAAGAAAAAAAAAATAAATAGCTGAAGCAGAAGCAGAAGCCGAAATAAGCAGACAGACAGCATAAATAAATAACGAATATTATTAAAAAGAATTTAAAGAAATTTTAGAAATTAAAAACATCTTAAATTACACAAACACACACACATGTACATCCAAATGGACAATATCATTAAAGGATAAAAATAATATTTGGAAATTAATAGGGGGTCTAATAACCCCGTAATTATTTTTAAGCATCATACACATACCAACCACATTGTATGTAGTTTGAATGCCCTACAATATGGTATGTTAAGCATTCGTATATATTTTCAGAAGTTGTGAACTGAGTAGTGCATAGTGGTACAGTTTATTTAAAATGCAGCCCTTAATCATGTTGCGATTAGTTGTACAACATGTTGTGTCAATGGTTAGTAGTCTTCACACGTTTCGATTTTTTTAAACACATTTACTTAGAAAATGTTATTGTAGCATTAAAAAATTTTGATCTTCAATCAACCGACAACCAACCAGTCATTCAATATAACAATTGTTTGTACTAGGGATCAGCAATGCGTTTTCAAAAAGATGAGTGGAATCGAATCATACTTATAATTTCTGACACTTATACGCATTCATAGTTATTTTAATAGCAGGGGAAAAAACGATTCATTACTGATCTCTGACCTAAACAGAGATTCTCTTTATGTTAAAAGACACAACTATCGTAATTATGTGGCTCCTATATGTTGCGATTAGTTTTGCAATATGTTGAGTCAACGGTTGGTCGTCCTCTTCAGCAACATTTACTTAGAAAATGTTATTGTAGCATCGTATTGGTCGTTGTTTGAATGAAAATCAAAATATTTTGATCTTCAACCAACCGACCAACGGACCAGCCATTCAATATAACAATTGTTTGTACAAAATAATAAAGTTATGCAGCCATTCGCAACTTGTAGGGGTTGCATAACAATAAAATGTTCGATGTTGTACAACAGACCGCACACTCTAGTGGTAATCGCTAACGGTAACTTTATACTGTTCGACCAGGACGCTATTCACTAGACTTCCAGGACATTTAACCTGCATACGCAATTTTATTGTGTTAAAATTGTTCTGGGGCTGATAGCCCAGTTGTGATGCTTACCAGAAGGTTGTGTGTTCGCTCTGCTTGCTGCTCTGTCTTTTTTGCTTATGTGTCTTTTTTATTTTTTTTTTTTGTAAATCCATCAACAACTAAGACTGTAAATTTTATTGAATCTTTTGAGTCACTCGAAATCTATCTGAGTAAACTTATGAATCAAACATATCTCGAATTGTATGAGTTTGATGTCAACATTGTACGCATACTCATTGCAACCTGTACTTATAAATCAACGTTGTAGTGCGTATGAATGAATCAGAGTACCTAGTTAAATTTCAATATTGTTGACTCACTTTGTATATTCAAAATTTCATGAGTGCTTATGAGTAGCGAAAAAACGATTAATTGCTGATCTTTGGTTTGTACATGTTGTACCGCCAGTCGCAACATGTATTGGCTGCATACCAATAAAATGTTAGTTGTTGCATAGCAGATCTTACTCTCTAGTGGAAATCGATAACAGAAACCTTATACTGTTAGACTAGGACGATATTCACTACATTAACACGACATCCAACGTACATAGACAATGTTATTGTTTGTTAAAATTTTTCTGGGCCACAAAAATTGTAGAAATTTTCTGGGAATTCATAGAGAACTTCTATCGTTTTTTTTAACGTTACAGAGCGACCATTACTTGAGATTATCAGCAGGCTTTTGTTCTAGAGGCACTTTGCCTACTTGCAGTGGTTAATCGGATTTTGGAATTAAATTTGTGAACAAGATTTCTGAGAAGAATGTAAACTGCCGTGTTAGAGTGAATAATGGAAACAGGACCTATTTCTGTAAAACATTGCTGATTCAAACAGGATTTTAGTATAACGTACACAAAGTGTGCATACAGTGAGCACCAAAAGCGTACACTAAAAATAAAATTCTAACAATCACCAAACTTAAGTTTTAACACTTAAGGAGAGTGCCCGAAAAAATTTGACAATATTTCGAATTTTTTTCCATTTAAAAACTGGCATTGAAACAATTTTAAAATGAAAATAGCGATAATTTATTAATCTGTATATTTTTTTAATGTACAGCTTCTTTTTACACTCACTGTACATAACACATAATTGGTCATTACAACCTTGCAGTCACGATTACGACGTAGCTTCTCACACCACTTATGTTGTGTGTGTTAATTTTTTAATCATAAGAGGAGGGACGCACAGTTTAAAGTCGATTCCGAACCACAGCTTTTTGAGAAACTTTTTCATGGCAATTTTAATTACTCTCAGAGTTTTTGCCAGAAATCTGTTGAGAAATCGTTTCGTTGGAGGTGTCCCAGCTGGGATTTGAACCGTGGGCTCACGTCTAATAAGCCAACACGCTGTCTACTAGACTAAGGCGACTTCAAGATACGAGTGAATAATGGAAACAGACCCTATTCCTCCCAACCATGTCTGATTCAAACAGTGTTTCTGTATAATGTTCACATAGTGTACAATGCGAGCAAATTGCTGCAAGTGAATGTGAGAAACATTTCCGCGGTGCTCGAGAAAACAAAAATGGCTCAAGTACCAGGGAACTTTCAAATCCAATATTCACAAACACTACTCCCTATGATTATTCCCATTTCCTAATTCCAACATAATGCACTACATGAGTAGGAGCCATCCCCTGAGTGATTTTTTTATTTTTTTTTTTATTTATTTATTTTATTTGCCTATGGAAATATTCCTTACAGGCAATTTAGTAAAGTTACAATCGTAAATTTAAATTTATATCAATTTTAGAAACTATGAATTTAAATATATAATTACATTATTTTTTATAGCATTATTTGATGACGAAAAATCGATTAGCATATACAATTTATTAAATTCTTTACACATTCTCCTTATTGGATCAGCACCAGCGTAGTTGGATCTAAAAAAATTGTATTGATAATGGGGAAAAATGACGTGACGGACCTTGAGGAACATTAAACGTGATATTATGGATTAAAAAACTGGAGCCTATATCACCAGTAATTACATTCAATATGAATGAGATATTTAACATAGTTCTGCGGCTTTTAAGTGTCGGAAGTTTAATTAAAGCTAGTCTGGCAGAATAAGAAGGTAAACTTGTAGGATTAAAATTCAGTCCTCGGAGACAAAACATCAGAAATTGCTTTTGTACAGATTCGATGACGTCGGAATATTTTTTACATAGAGGATCCCATATTATGGAACCATACTCGAGTATAGGCCTTACAAGAGATGTGTAGAGCGATTTAGTAACATAAGGATCGTTAAATTCTTTTGCCCACCGTTTTATAAAACCAAGAACGCTTCTAGCTTTATTTACTGTCATAGTTATGTGCGGGATAAAATTTGGTTTGGGATCAAGTAGAACTCCTAGATCCAGGAAGTTATCTACAAGCTCAAGCTCGTATCCATCAAAAGCATAGTTTGCAGGAATCGGATTCTTTCTTACAAATCTCATGTATTTACATTTTTTGAGATTAAGCTGCATTAGATTTAAATTACACCATAAATGAAACGAATTTAGGTCATTTTGAAGAAGTTTCTGATCGGAATTTTGGCGATAACTTAAGAAAATTTTTACGTCATCAGCGTACATTAGGATATTGGAATAGTGAATCGTTTCAGGTAAGTCGTTAATAAACAATGAAAACAGAAGCGGTCCAATATGGCTACCCTGAGGTACCCCAGAAAGGACATCAATACTTCTGGAACAGCAGTTTTTAAAAAGTACGGTTTGTTTTCTGTTAGTTAAATACGAGTAAATCCATTTTAGACTAAGATCGAAAAATCCCAATAAATAAAGTTTCTTCCTCAAAAGTACATGATTGACTTTATCGAAGGCCTTGCTGAAATCCGTATAGATAACGTCTGTTTGTTGCTGATGAAAAAATCCTTGATACACAACTGTTGAGAGATGAAGCAGGTTTGTTGTAGTAGAACACTTTTTCCTAAAACCGTGCTGATAAGGAGATATCAAGTTAGAAACTTGATAACATAAATCATCTGTAACCATTTTTTCAAACAGTTTTGGAATTATGCTCAGTTTTGCAATACCACGATAATTTGTAACATCGGATCTATTTCCTGATTTGAACAAAGGAATAATGAATGAATCCTTCCAAACATTAGGAAAATAACCACATATAATCGATTTATTAAATAAGTATGATAGTGGAACAGCTATAGAGTCGGCACAATTAATTAAGATGCTACTAGGAATGTTATCAGGTCCAAAGTTATAGGAGAATTTTAGTTTTCTCAATTCCATAGAAATAGTAGGAACGTTGATTAAATTTATTGATACTGTGGAATTTGTATTTATTTTAATGTGATAATCAGTGGAATCATTATAAGTTGCATCCGAATAAGTTGTGGAAAAGAAGCTGGCAAATAAATTGCTTATAATGCTGTCATCACTAGATTCAATCTGCTGAAATCTCATAGAAGATGGAAAACCAGTTACTTTTTTCTTTGAGTTCACAAATTTAAAAAACGATTTTGGATTACGCTTAAAGTTGTATTTCATTGTATTTACATATTTATCGTAACATGATTTATTAAGTATTGTGGTTTAATAAAAACAATTATTTTAAAAAATATGTTGTAAAGCAACTCAAACTCATAAGAAGCCATACATGTATGTCATGCCTAATGTGAGTGCCTTCTTATTAAGATAGGAGGACTAGATTTGAGATTATATTGCATGAGACAAGAGAGTTCTGATAGGGAAGACTGTTTTCTTTTACGAAATCGGTGACTAACTAATGAATCCTAGGAATTCATTCGACCTTAAACGTGCGTTCAATCTTAGTTTGGTTTTAATTTCAATTTCTTTTTTGAATAAATAGTAACATACTGTGACACTACTTTTAGGAAATACTTGTTTCGAAGTTAAGTTTCTTCTGCTTTCTACTTAGAAAAAATCAAAAGAAAAAACAATGAATTTTAACCGCAAACTGAAAGAAGTTTTACCATTCATTGGGTTGTAATCGTGTTATTACAAACGCCCTTGTTTAGAACTCTTTTTTATTTTTAAATTCCCCTGAATGGTCGAGTCAATGATGTTTCATCACAATAATCAGAATGTTTAAGCCTTTAATGCACTGAATGAAATTCATATTTATTATACATGGTTTTCAAAGCTAGTTTTTATGTGTGTCATCTGAATATTTTCATCGATTAAATTTTCGGTTTTCTTTGCCACAAAATAACACACACATAACGTATGTTTAGTTTTTAATATTTATTTCGTATGAAAATATGTTCTGTTCTACCGCCACCACCAACCGCCCATAATTATGTCTTATTATTCTATTCTATTCTAATAACATGTCTAATAATTATAATTTTCAATTTAAAACTATTTAGATGACCATATGATTAGTATTTCTATTGTACAATTATGTTAGTTTTTTTTCAATGGAATATAATGTGTGTGTCTGTGTTTTTTTGAATTTGAAACAAAAAAAAAATGAGGAAAAAAAAACGACATTTTTTCTAATTACATAACATTTATCATCAATTATAACAGACACGCAAGCTGTTTATTTAGTTTATATTTTTGTTGTTTTCTTTGGTTCTTTTTCTTTTTTTTTCATAAAAAATATTATTTTATTTCATTTCAGTTCGTTTTTTTTTCATTCAGAATGTTTTCAGTTAATTTCAGAAATTCATGATACAAAAAAAAGGCAAGAACTCTTCAGGACAAATGACGTGTTGAATTCTTGGTTTTTATTTGAGTTCCTTTTTCTTTTCTTATCTACCCTTCTTTGCATTCATCTGTTTGTAATTTTATTTTCTATGAAAGTAAAGCTATGAAAAGTTGACCGGCCACGCATCAAATAATGGATCAAACTCGTCTTTTTTTAAATATGTTGGTATAGACCAGAGGTCAGCAATGAGTATTCAAAACGATGAGTAGATTCGAATCATACTTATAATTACTGATACTTATACACATTCATACTTATTTTAATGTCATACTCATACTACTCATGCTCAAAGTTTGAAATACTCATGGTACTCGCATCATGTTATTGATTTCGACTCTCCACGACTCATTGTTTACACGAATCACAAAATAAGTATGATTCGCATACAAACACTACAATACTCACAAAAAGGTTGTGTGTTTGCTCTCCTTGCTGTATTTGTCTTTTTGTTTGTGTGTCTTTCTTCATTCTTTGTAAATGCAACAACACCTAAGACTGTAATTTTTGGCGAATGACTCGAATCACTCGAATCGTTTATGAGTACATATTATAAGTATTTTTCAAAATTTATGAATCTGAATGAGTAAGCGCATGAATCAAACATATTTCGAATGTTCTGAGTTTGATGTCAACGTTGTACTCATACTCATTGCAACTTGTACTTATAAATCAACGTTGTAGTGAGTATGAAGAGTAGTTAAATTTCATTCTCATTGAGATTCATAAATTTAGAAAAATACTTATAGTACTCATAAATGATTCGAGTGATTCAAATCTTTCATCAAAATTTGTAGTCTTAGTTGTTGTTGCATTTACAAACTATGAAGAACGAAAAAGACATCACAACGGGCCGCTATGCGTGCTCAAGTGAGCTTTGTGATATCAGAGCTACCACTCCGACCTAAGCTAACCTAAGCAAAGCAAACACACAACATTCTTGTGAGTGTGTAGTGTTCGTACCCGAATCATACTTATTTTGTGATTCTTGTAAATGCTGAGTAAAGGAGAGTCGAAGTCAACTACATCATGTGTATTGTTAAGTATGAGTACGATGAGTACTTCAAACTGTGAATATGAGTAGTATGAGTATGATATTAAAATAAGTATGAATGCGTATAAGTATCAAAAATTATGAGTATGATTCGAATCTACTCATATTTTTGAATACTCATTGCTGATCTCTGATATATACATAATTGGTCATTACAACCGTTTACAGTTAGGATTACGATCTAGCTTTTCACAACACTTATGTTGTATGTATGATAATTTTATGTATTCGTGGCGGAACCTACAGTTTAAATCCAACTCCGAACGACAGGTTTTTGAGAAACTTTTCGTGGAAATTTTCTATTTACTCTCAGAGTTTTTTCCAGAAATCAGCGAAGAGGAACTCGCCGAAGAAATATTTCTTCATATTAAGGTTTGACCCTTGGCTTCACGTGTAATAAGCCAACACACTACCTATTAGACTGCGACGACTTTCATAGCTTTTGAAATTATTCAAATAGTCTAAAATGTGGATCTAATTTGCCCTACAATGCTCCTCCACCATACATATCATTGTGGTTTCCTAATGCCACCAATTAGTGGCATCATGTTCTCAGCAAATCCTTGAGAATTTCTATCCTTAAGGTAGTTCGATCGCGCACGAAAGAGAGCCCAGATGCATAATAACATTTCAGGCGCTTGGTATGACACAATCTGATATACGCTCGAGTTTCTTGTTGTTCTCTTAAGTCATACTGTGTTCCCGACTAGATGCATAAGAGTGCAGATTTTTTCTATTGCTTGCAGTGGTTCTTTAACTCCTATTGTGAACTACTGATCATATGCCAGTTGTGGCTTGACAACAGTATAGTAATTACGATCTCATCACTTGCAATGAGCAGCTATGTCCTATTTGAGACAATAACCACTACTGCCTGTCAGGTGTTGGGTTAGATTGAGGTGACCTGGATAGTTCGAAAAATTTTACATACTTTTCGATATTTGTGCACAGACGCACAGTTCGCTATTAGAAGTGTATGTTTTCCTTGCTTTACTATTTGGAGTAGCTTCAACGATATTTACGTTGTCTTCGACACATACGAGTAATGGATCGACAAAATTTTCTCCGCTAGTATTCAAAGTTCCGTAGTTTAGTAGGTAGCGCGTGGGATTATTAGATGCGAGGCCATTGTTCAAGCCTTAACGCAAACATCAACAAAACAAAATACATATAAAAAAAATTTATTGGGCGACTTCCCCTCATCAGTCTTCTGGAAAAACTCTGAAAGTAAAATAAAATTGCCATGAAAAGTTTCCCAAAAGTTTGGCGTTCGGAGTCGACATTAAATTGTAGGTCCTGTCACTCATGGATAACATTAATACACACAACAATAGCGGTGTGAAAAACTAGGTTCTAGTCTTGACTAAAGGTTTGTAATAACCAGTTAAGTAAGTATGTAGTATTCGAATCATTAGGGCAACAAAACTGTATACAACTGGAGCATTGTGTTAATATTTCCTCTTAATAGATGTTATGGGTAGGAATTTGTCGTAAGGTTACTGAAATGAGGTACGTACGGTGTGCGGCACGCACGATGGTATACTTTTCTTAATCTACTCTAGCAGTTCTAAGCTGAGCTGACCAAAGTTGTTGAGTTGTTGTAAAAAGGTGAAGTTTTTTTTTTGTTTTTTTTCTTGTACTTCTCTTTAAACGAATAAAAGAAAACAATGACCACATAATTATAGGAAAATAATAAAACGAAACGTATTATATTTTTTATGTTTTTTTTTTCTTTCTTATATTTGATTGTATTCAAAACATTTTTACGGTTTGTTTTTGTAATTTTTAGGTTTAAATAGCTGAAAAATACTTTCAAAAGAAAAAAAATACGTATGAAAAACACTCATCAAATGTCATTTTTATGACAGTTTGATGTCATGTGACAGGTTTTTATGTTTTTTTTTTCTTTCCTTTTTCTATGTCCTATATTCAGCTGTAGTCGTTGTTGTTGTTGTTGCTTTAGAGTTGCTGGTTAAAAATGTTTCTCCTTCTTATAAATACTTCATCTATCGTGTCATAAATTATTGTTACAAGCCCAACTGAAAATAATCAAAAAAAAAATGGAAAAAAATATTCAAATTTATATCATTGAAGAGAAGAGAAGAAAGCGAAAGAAACAAAAAATTTTTTTTAAAAAATTTGAAACTCTACCGGCTAACATATCGTAGAACGAACAAACAGTCATAGTGAGTGAGGAGATAGGGAAAGACAGACAGACAAACAATTATTCATTTATACAGACATTTAAAATAAAAATACCTTTTTAAAGAAATCCACACCCCTCGATTATGACAGATGAAATCCCATAAACAAAACAAAAAACTATTCATGACAAAAAAATAAATTTTTTTTTTTTTTTTTTTTTTGGTAAAAAAATAAATAAAAATTGAAATTTATTTCATTTTTATTTTCTTGGTTTTAAATTACCATTTTATTTATATTTTATTGACTCGAGCTGTCTTTTTGTCTTCTTTTTTATTTTATTTTGTCTTATCATTTGATTTTTGATTTTGTTTTTTTTCCCATTTTTTTATGGTCTTCACTTTCAGTTGGCAGGTGTAATAAAATTATTCAAGTTCAAGAATATGTGGGCATTTTAAGCCTTATTGTTGTTGTTGTTGTTGTTTTATATTTTTGATCTAGTTTTAGTTTTAAATTGCTTACAAAAATATCAACGCATTTATACAATAATTTCTTATATACAGTGGGCCTTTGCATTTAATTTGAAGGTAATCTTATCCATAAAGCTACAAGAAAAATAATTTTGAAAACCGTTGAAATTATTCTCGTACATACACATATAATTACCATCCTTTAATTCTAAATTACGACCTACTTTCCTACACCACTTATGATGTGTGTGTAAATTTTTACACATGAGTGTTGTGAAATCGCCGTAGTCTAGTAGGTAGTGTGTTGGCTTATTAGACGTAAAGCCAGGGTTCGAGCCCCCAGGCCAGACATCAAGACAAAATACAAAAAATATTTCTTCGGCGACTTCCTCTCAGCAGATTTCTGGCAAAAATTCTGTAAGTAAATAAAAAGTGCCATGAAAAAGTTTCTAAAAAATCTCTCGTTCGGAGTCGACTTTAAACTGTAGGTCCCACCACTCATGTATAAAATTAACACACACAACATAAGTGGTGTGAGAAACTAGGACGTTGTACAATGGGTCAATTCGACCGCCGTGTACTGTACTTGTCTTAATTGACAAGTACACGTCCTCTAACCTAACCTAACCTACTCACACAAGTTATGCTGTGTGTGTTAATTTTTACACATGAGTGTTAGAACCTACAGGTTAAAGTCGCCTCCAAACGCAAGATTTTTGATCTGTGTGAAGATAAATTCGAATTCATAAATCAACAAAGCAAACCCACACTTTTAGCAGCGCAACTTCGTGCCTCTGACAGGGTAAACTTTTCTATTAACAGAGCACTGTTAACTGTTTAACAGTGGCAATAGTAGATTAGTCTTCCACTTTGCAATTATTGCAGACTATTCATATAAAATTTAAGTCTCATTATGATCCGTATTATTTGTGAATAAAAGTGTTGAAATGTAAAAGATGATTGGCAGGGATGGAGGGGGCAAGCTCAAAATTCAATATCTCCACTGTCCCCTTATTCCAGCTATCTCACTACCACGGTCCGAAAGAGGACCCTTTGGACTATCATTTGCATATAGTCTGTATGGTGGGCTATTTCTTATATATTTCAAAATGGCCACTGATCTTCTAGAGAATTTTCAAGCAAAAAATTTATGTTTTCAAAGCCAATTTTCTCAATAGCATATCACTTTATATGTCACTATGTTGCTGACTATTTTAAGAGGCCTTGGAAGATTGCTTTGCATATAGCATGGTACTCATAGACCATATCCGAAAATTAGATCCTAAGCATGTGGGTTTGTTAAGATTGATACTGATTGATACAGCTAACTGTGCTCTGTTAAGGGCAAATTTGGTTCTGTTAAGAGGAAATTTTGCTCTGCTAATGCCAATGTGGCGCTGCTAAAATTTATGGATTGAGTGTTGGATTTTCATATTCGTAGTTATCTTCACACAAATAGATTTTTGAGAAACTTTCCAGGGGAATTTTATTCTACACTCAGAGTGTTTTTCGGAAATCTGCTGAGAGGAAGTCGTCGATGAAATATTTTTTCATATTTTCGTTTAGTTGGTGATATCTGACCTGGGGGGTTTGAACCGAGGCCTCACCTCTACCGACTAGACCGCGGCCACTTCAAATTATTGCTTAGTGTCACCAAAATCGATAGAGATGTTGAAAACTTAATAGTGAAATGAAACATGCTGTTATTATTAACCAATGAATCACAATTGTCAAGCTTAATAAGTTTCCACGAATTCCACTTGACTGAATTATAAAACCACAGCGATCATATTATCAATTGAAACGCATCAGAATAATCATTGTCTGACACGCAACATTACAAACGTTTACCCGGAACTTGGAAAACTGTTTTTGTATTTTACTGATGACAAGAATGTTGTGAATCATCACTTTTCATTTGCGGATATTGTCATTTGATTTATTATTTTAAAATCTTTACTACATGGCAAACGTAACATCGTAACATCTGTGGCAGTCAATTGGATTCCGTAACAAACCTCTCAGGTAATGAGCACATTACTAAGAAGGGTCATGTAATTTTTAGAACTCCACGAAGGGCATAAAGAACATGAAACAGAAGCTCTTGACTTATGATATTGCTTGACTCTGTTATTAAATGTCCTAAAAGCAGTTGCCTTTATCCCATACTTATAATGTTTGCCTGTTCCTTATAAGCTCTGGGGTATCCTTCCACAAATCCACGCTTCTTTAAATTCAAATTTATATAATTCTGTTTTAATATTGAAGTCACCGAAGTCTATTAAGTAGTGATATGGTTTACTAGACTTGAGGTCCTAGTTCAAATCCCAGTCCAGACAAATCGCACAAAACGAAATATAAAAAGAATATTACTTCGGCGACTATACCTCAGCAGATGTCTGGCAAAATCTCTGGGAATAAATAAAATTGCCATGAAAAGTTTCTCAAAATATCTGTCGGAGTCGACATTACATTGCAGGTCCCGCTACTCATGTATAAAATTAACACACGCACAACATGGGTGGTATGAGAAGCTAGGTTTTAAGCCTGACTAAAGCGTTGTGCTTGTGCGAAGACGTAGCTGTACGGCACGATTGACGATATTGCGACATTGTTCAAGAAAACGCAAGCGTATATACTATATTAGCCTTTGTGGACCAATAGGAACTGTTGTATTTGCACAACATTCACCGCTGTGTAGCACCAAGTGGCTACCGCAAACCGTCGCGAAGGAGATAACAGTGAATATATTAGAAACAAGCGGGCGTGTCAAAAATTCCGGCCACAGTGTTCCTTTCATTTGGCATTTATTTGGTTGACTCCAGTCTCAATACTAAACATATAGCGTCAGTTAGTTTATGTTTGACAGCCATTCGTAAGAATCAGGATTACGGCCTAACTTCTCACACAACAAATGTTGTGTGTGTTAAATTTATGCATGAGTTGCGGGATCTACAGTATGAAGTCGATTCCGATCGACAGGTTTTTAAGAAAATTTTTCATGACAATCTAATTTCACACTCAGCGCTTTTGTCAGTAATCTGCTGAATGGAAATGGCCGAAGAAATATTTTTTCATATTTTCGTTTTGATGTCGGACCTAGCATTTGAATCGAGGCCTCATGTCTAATAAGCCAACACACTACCTACTAGACTTTCATGTGCTGACTAGGTATTATTCTTTCAAAAGAAGCTCAAGTTTTCGAAATAATCTGGATAATCACTTTCAATCAGAGATCGGCAATGAGTATCCAGAATGATGAGTAGAATCGAATCATACTCATAATTTCTGATACTTACACGCATTCATACTTATTTTAATAGCATGGAACCTCTACTCATATTCAAAGTTTAAAGCACTCATCACATTCATACTTAACAACACCGATGATGCTGTTGATTTCGACTGTCCATAACTCAACATATACACAAAATTAGTATTAATCGCGTACGAATAGTAAAATACTCATCAGAAGGTTGTGTGTTTGTTCTGCTTGCTGCACTGTCTTTTTTGCTTATGTGTCTTTTTTCTTTTGTTGTAAATGCCTAATTCGAGTCACTTGAATCATTTCTAAGTACATATTATAAGTATTTTTTCTAAAGTTATGAATCTAAATGAGTAGGCTTATGAATCAAACATATTTCGAATGGTATGAGTTTGATGTCAACGTTGTACGCATACTCATTGTAACCTGTATTTATAAATCAACGTTGTAGTGAGTATGAATGAATCAGAGTACATAGTTAAATTTCAATATTGTTGACTTACTTATATTTAAAATTTCATGAGTGTTATGAGTAGCGAAAAAACTATTTATTGCTGATCTCTGATTTCAATGGTAAGGAAATGGGTTACTTTTACTTGATTATGACATTCAATTGAGGATTCAATACCCAAAACAATTAAAAAAAACTCACAATGGATCTTGCTGATTGCTGTTATTAACCTTGTTTTAATAAACATATAAATCCGATTATCATATTGAAATTTAAATCCTTGTAATGACTTTCTAATGATCCTCTGTTACAAATCCATTGTTTCCTATTAATTTCAATAACACGAAAAATAATTAACCCCCTAACCGTTTGCATTTGTTAAAGTTCAACTATAAATTTCTGTTTTGCCAACAATGAATGGCAAACAAAAAAAAAAAAACAAACAAAAAATTGTTGCAATCAACACACTTAACGCCTGTCAGTCCCAAGTCAATACAACAATCAATAAATAGTCATCGTTTAGTTCTCCTTCTTCCTGTTCCTGTTGTGGAACAGGCTGAGTGTCTTTTTATTGTCGTACCTTTGATGGCACCGTTGTTTCGCCCTTCTGTTGCCAGTTATTGATTGTGAAAATTAAAAATTTATAAAAAAATTAGCAACACAAACCCTAAAAGGATATGTCATTCGAATTTTAAGGATCCCCCTCTCATACAGAAAATTCACAAACGTTTGCTCTTGTTTGCAAAAGTCAGGGGTTGTTGGTTGCAAAAACTGAGCTCAGGTCTTCGTTCTCCTGTTGGTTTTGTTGTATTGGTTGAATGGTTGGTTTGATTGCATGGTTGTTTGGTGTATTATTGTCAATTTTCTTGACATAATCAATATGATAATTATTTTGTTATTGTTGTTGTTGTTATTGTTGTCATGTTATTGTATACTTTTGTATTTGTTTTGCCAAAGTCCTTTTGCAATTGGAACATTTATTTTACCCTGACAGAGGGTAGTAGCTTTACTGTGTCTTTTTATGGCAAACATGCCATCCATGGGATGGTGTACACTGTAGAAAGAACAGCAACAGGTCAACAATATTTTTCAATTAAATTTTCATTTTTTTTGCTGCCCAAAATGGTTGGTTTTTTCTACCTGTTGTCGTTACTATTGTATTAAATATTTATTAATGACGGTTTAATAGAACACCATACGAATACTAATCAAAATCGTTTATTTTATTATGTATTCGACAACCAAACAACCAAAAAAAAAAATTGATTTTTTTTGTTAAAAGAAATCATGAATAATTTTTCTTTAAAAGTTGAAATGGTTTTCCTCTTCGAATTGAAACGTATGGCACCGGCACATAATGTAACATTATGAAAAATTTAATTTTCCCACAATTACGAAGAATGTAATGCAACCTGTCATCATTTTTTCTTTTTTTTCGACAACATTTTCGAGGCAAATATTACAGTGAACAGCAAAAAAGTATTTGATTCTGAAAAAGAGTTGGCTTGTATACAAGCTAGGGAAGACTCTTTTACTCATACAGAACATACATACACAATTGGTCATTACAAACCTTCAGTCAGGATTACGACCTAGTTTTTTACGCCACTTATGTTGTGTGTGGGATCCACAGTTTAAAGTCGACCCCGAACAACAGATTTTTGAGAAACTTTTCATGGCAATTTTATTTTTACTCTCAAAGTTTTTGCCAGAAATCTGATGAGAGGAAGTCGCCGCTGAAATATTTTTTCAAGTTTTCGTTTTGATGTCTGACCTGGGGTTTGAACGGAGGCCTTACGTCTAATAAGCAAACACACTACCTATTAGACTATGGCGACTACGTGGCTTACTTAATTTTCGAACGTTTATAGTACGTGTAATTGATAAGATTGAAGAACATTTTGTATCGTTTTAAAAAGTCGTGACACTTGGTGGGTTTGCGTCTTTGGTCTTTTAATTCGAATTTATCTTCACACACATCAGGCTGCCAATGCCACTGCTTGACAGTTTATTCAGATCATTTATGTAGCAGGCATCAAATTGCCTTCTTCTCCTTTGACATAGCGCCGTGCATGCTCTCATTTGTAAGGTGCCCTAGCCTAATGCCCCTTGCATGAGTAAACATAATGCAATGCATCGTTATGACTCCCAACAACCATACTGAGCGTACATCTTTGCAGCTTAAGCAGCCTTACCGTGCGCTCTCCATCTAGGCGAATGTGGTTACTTACCATGTCTTGTGTATTCTCAAGTGTTGTTCCCAAAAACCCCATTTTTTAATCTGTGTGAAGATAAATTCGAATTTAAAAACCAAAGAAGCAAATCCAAACTTTTAGCAAAGCCACTTCTTGCCTCTAACAGGGTAAACTTTGCTATTAACAGAGCACTGTTAACTGTTTAACAGTGGCAATAGTAGATTAGTCTTCTACTTTGCAATTATTGCAGACTATTGTAATAAAATATAATTCTCATTATGATGAGTATCATTTGTGAACACGTACGTAATTAGTCATTCAGTCAGGATTACGACGTAGTTTCTCACACCATTTATGTTGTGTGTGTTAATTTTATGCATGAGTGGTGGGACCTACAGTTTAAAGTCGACTCCGAACGACAGATTTTTGAGAAACTTTTCATGGCAATTTTATTTACTCTCAGAATTTTTTTTTGCCAGAAATCTGCTGAGAGGAGGTCGCCTAAGAAATACTTTTTGTATTTTGTTTCGATGTCTGGCCTAGGGCTCGAACCCTGGCTTTACGTCTAATAAGCCAACACACTACCTACTAGACATTGTGAACAATGGTGTTGAAATGTAGAGGACGGAAATTTATTCCAGCTATCCCACTGCCACGGGAAGGACCCTCTGGACTACCGTTTGCGTATAGTCGGGTAGGTGTACAATTTCGTATATGTTCCAAAATGGCCCCTGATCTTCTAGAGAATTTTCAAGCAAAAAATTTATGTTTTCAAGGCCAATTTACTCAATACCATATCACTTTACATGTGACTATGTTGTTGAGTATATTAACAGACCTTGGAACCTCCTTTGAGTATGGTATGCTACTCATAGATCTAGCTGCTAGACAAGTGCTCTTGTTCAGATGGATACTATTAAATAGCTAACAGTGCAAATTTTGTACTGTTAAAAGAAAATTTTGCTCTGTTAACGACAAATGTGGCGCTGCTAAAATTTATGGACTGCGTCTTGGATTTTCGAATTCGAATTCATCTTCTCACACATAGATTTTTGAGAAACTTTCCAGGGCAATTTTATTCTATACTCAGAGTGTTTTTCAGAAATCTGCTGAGAGGAAGTTGTCGATGAAATATTTTTCATATTTTCGTTTAGTTGGTGATATCTGACCTGGGGGGTTTGGACCGAGGCCTCACATCTACTTACTCGACCACTGTGACTTGAAATTATTCTCTTAGTGTCACTAAAATCGATAGAGATGTTGAAAACTTAATAGTAAATGAAACATGCTGTTATTATTAACCAATGAATCACAATAGCCCAGCTTAATAAGTTTCCACGAATTTCACTTGACTGAATCATAAAACCCCAGCGATCATATTATCAATTGAAACGCATCAGAATAATCATTGTCTGACACGCAACATCCCACAAACTTTTACCCGGAACTTGGAAAACTATTTTTGTATTTTACTGGTGATAAAAAAAAATTGGTTTTTTTTAAATTAATTTTTTCCTAAATTAATCATAACTGTTCATTGCGGACCTTCATTTGCATATAGTATGCTACTCATAGGCCTAGAGTATTTCCCAAAATTAGCTCCTAAACAAGTGGGCTTGTTCAGATGGATACTGTTAAATAGCTAACAGTGCTCTGTTAAACGCAAAATTTGCTCTCTTAATGCCAAATGTAGCGCTGCTAAAATTTATGGATTGCGTCTTGGATTATCAAATTCGAATTTATCTTCACACATGTTATTTTTTATCCACACTGTAAATATATTTCCAAGCATAATATCATAACAATGTATCTCTATTTATTATATTGTATATGTAGGTACACGTTCGTTCATAATGTATGTATATGCACTTAATGTATGAATAAACATTTTATTTTAAAATTATTGTCATTCATAACAGGTCGTTTCATATATTTTCCGTTTCTTTATTTGATTTTTTCGTCTGTTTTCTTAACCAATAACTAAAAGAAAATAATGATTGAAAATTTTCTACATGAAAAATCATTATTTTTTTCGTTTCTGTTTGTTGAAAACCTTTTTTTTTATGTCAATATTAAAATTCCATTGCATCGTAGAGGTGGCTACTGCAGCAGCATCAAAAAAAAAAAAGAAAAAAATTCGCAAAAAAAACGAACGAAAATGAATGCAAAACCAAATTGACATCTGAGCTGGAAAATGACATAAAAAACTTTTCGTTTTTTTATTGTATTTTTAACATGAGAGTCGATTTTTCATTTAATTTTTCGAAATTTTTTTTTGCCTGAATTGTTATTTTCCAATAATACGGAACGAGTACATGACACATCTCAATGATCTCTGTCGCTCTTCGTATATAAATTCATGATACAATTTGACTCTTGAGCAACTTGAGAAATCAGAGAAGTATTCAGAAAATGAAAAAAATATAAAACGACCGTACGACAAACAACAATTTTGTTACAGTTGCACTGGTTTTTTTTTTTGGCTTAATTTGAAAATAATTATGATTTGAAAACGTTACACGAAAGTGGTGTTTTGGTATGTATTCCACTTTGAATTTAAAAATTTAATTGTTTTTTAAATGATTTTTGAAAACTATGCTGTAGCAAAAGGTGTTGGTTTTACTCTCATATATCGGTCATATATCGGTCAAGTTGTAAGACACATTCGTAATGGCATAATGGCGGTAAATTATGTCTGTGATAAGGTATGTAACAGAGATCAGCAATGAATCGCTTTTTCGCTACTCATAAGTACTCATGAAATTTTGAGTATGGGTGAGTCAACAGTATTGAAATCCAACTACTCTGATTCATTCGTACTCAGTACAACATTGCTTTATAAGTACAAGTTGCAATGAGTATGAGTACAACGTTGACATCAAAATCGTAACATTCGAACTATGTTTGATTCATAAGCCTACTCATTCAGATTCATAAATTTAAAAAAATAATTATAAATGATTCGAGTGACTCGAATCATTCGTCAAAATTTATGACGAATCAAATCAAAATTTTATGAGTAGCATGAGTATTTTAAACTTTGAATATGAGTAGTATAAGTATGACATTAAAATAAGTATAAATGCGTATAAGTATGGTATGGTACTGGCCGTGGTTCAATCACTGGCTCAGGCAACGCGAACAAACCTAAATAAGAGAAAAAGAAATATTTCTTCGAAGACTTCCTTTGAGCAGTCTGCTGGCCAAAAAATCGGGGAGTAAATAAAATTGCATTGTCTCTTCTTGTCTCACCTCTATTTTGGAGGTTGATCTTATGGCCCCACTCAACAATGACTACCGCCCTTCGGAACATTATTTTGACAGGGACTTTCATTATCTGATTCCGAGCAGGGACGACTGTGTCCCAGACATGATCATTTCCATACGAACTCCTGTATCTATACACTGACGGCTCTAAACTCGATAATGGAATTGGTAGCAGAGTCTACTCTGGGAAACTGGAACTGAACATTTGCCTTCGACTGTAGGATTATTGTAGCGTGTTTCAGGCGTCAGTCTTACTTGTCTGGGACCCAGGGCACAGTAGGGGAAACTGCAGTCCGGGAAACTGCAATGCCGACGAGCTCCCTAGGGCTGGTGCACTCCTACCGGAATCCTCTTCAACCGACTTGGGTATGCCACTTACATACATACTTACATACATTCATACATTTCATTTCATTACAACCCTTCAGTCAGGATTACGGCCTAGCTTCCCACACCACTCATGTTGTCTGCCTTAATCTCGATCAAGTTGGCCGTTGCGTGGAAATTTCTTCAGAACGCCAACCTATCGTGGGTCAATGAGGAATCCTGTTCAACTGCTAGACTCACTTGGCTCTCGATGGATAGAAGGCGCACAAACCTACGGACTTGGTTGTAACATCATCTCAATCACGGTGGCCATGCTTACAAGTCATTGTGTTATAGGAAGACAAGCGGAAAGTATGCAGCTCCCATCTAACGACTTCAGCTGTGGATGCGGATCCGCTAAGGACGAGGAGACTGTTATCCACTTTCTTTGTCAATGCCCCTCTCTTTCGAGGTGCAGAGTCAAATAATCTCTCCAATCCTTATCAGCTTGACGGAGCTATCATCCATTGATGTCAAGGATATAGTTTCATTAATCAAACTTTCGCGCTGGTTTTTCGTGCTTTTAATGTGCAGCCCTGGTTTGGTGGAAATCGGTGAGTACAGGGACTGCAACCGCTTTTGGTATCAAAGCTGCTACTCCAACCTACCTACCAACCCCTAATCCGTCATATTCTAAGCCTCTGCGTAGACAGTGATATAATGATAGACCACACAGATCGCATATTTGATATTCGAAAGTCTTTTTTTTTGCTGAGCATAAGGGTATTTGAAATTCGTCTTTGACTCACTCACATTTCTTTTTTATTTTCCATTTGCGGAATTTCTTTCATATTTTTTGGTTGAAACTTTATTGACTTTTAGTTTCTCCCATAGGTATGCCGAATGTCTAGCGAAAAATACTTTTAATGTGTAGCCCCTTATAGACGCGCCATGGTAACTCAAACTCAAGTCCAAATACAAAGGAATGTTGAGTGTCATTCCAATTAGATATGCATTTGCACAAGCAATTGGCTTCAATAGATTTATAATTACGTTTCGTTTAAATGCGTTTCTATTTTGCTAACCGTTTAGCAAATATATATATATATATATACAAGATCTGAGGGGGAGGGAGCCTCCACTTTTGATTATTATTTGATCATCATTTACGTTTCACATACCAACATTTTGTATCTTTCAAAAAAAAAAAATATTTCATTTTACATTCTAATTTAACATAAAATTTTAATCGAATAATAAATCGAATTGAAGAACGAGAGAGAGAGAGAGACTGAGAGAGATCTTTATACAGACAAATCATGTGTGTACAATAGTGTTGCAAAATTGAAATTTTCAAGTGGTATTAAACTCTGACTGAAAAAGTACTTTTTTGCATCAAATGGTACTTTTGTAAGAAATACATGCATACATACATAATGAGTCATTACAACCCTTCAATCAGAATTACGACATACAGTGGTAGCTTTATAATTAGAAACGATATTTCTGAAACAGAGTTCTCTGGAGTGACGAATCTAAGTTTAATTTGTCCCAAATCTGATGGAAAAACATATGTAAGACGCCCTCCAAACAAATCCTTTGATCCCAGGTACACAGTGAAAACTGTAAAACCAATTAACAAACATACATGGTGCTAAGTGGTTTCTAATTATAAGGCCACCACTGTAGCTTCTCACAACACCTATGTTGTGTGCGTTAATTTTATACACGACAGATTTTTGAGAAACTTTTTCATGACAATTTCATTTACTTTCAGAATTTTTGTGAGAATGAGATTGCCGAAGGAATATTTTCTTAATTTTTCATGTTGTTGGAACCGTCGTCATGGGGTTTGAACCGTGGGCTCCCATCTAGTAAGCCAGCACTCTACCTCCTGAACTCTTTATTTATTTATATTTAATGCACGTACGCTACGGAACAGAAAAACTAACGACTTATACGTTTTCCTTACATACAAGACATAAACAGCTGAATCGGAACGTAACAAAACGTAAAAGCCCCGTGTAGTCAAACGTCGACGGAACGTTATGGAACATACTTGCCTTTGTAGCATATGAAGACCAATGTAAATGTTTAACTAAATTACAATACGGTTCGCCAAGCGTTTTCATTGATTTTTGTGTTCTAAACACGAACATACGTTCCGTGGACGTTTGGCTAATCGGGGCTAAAGACTAATTCTATCTTCAGCATTACGTTGAACGTCTTGCTAATGCAGTAATAGTTGAAAAGCGCAGGACATAAAATATTTAATAATAAAAAAGTACTGAAAGCGTCCTTGGGGGTACTGCGATATTTTTAAAATAGAAAAGTACTGAAAAACAGTACTAAAGTACCTAACTTTTCAATACTGCTGTACAATCATTTGCTGGTGCTGCTGATACTTTTTCCTGTTTTTTTTTTTTTTTTTTTTTTTTTTTTTTTTTTTTTTTGTTGAATTTGTTTCATATCTGTTGTATAGAATCTCTTGAGCCATCAATTTAAATGTCAGTTTAAATTGTTTTAAACAAAACAAAAAAAATCCTAATGAAACTATTTTTTCATATTCATGTGCACACACATTAAAAATTACAACAAAAAAAAAACTAAAAAATTATAAAAAGATAGACACACTAGAAAATAGAAAAATACAACAAAAACTAAGAAGAAGAAAAAAAATTGAACTGAATCGTCTTAAAACACAAGGCATCTCTATTGTTTTCGAAAATATTTTTTCTATACAACTCAACGACGTCGTCGTCGTCGTCGTCATCATCATCATTTTCATTGTGTAGTAATTTTTTGCTATTTGAGGTTTTTTTCTTTTTTGTTAAACTACAGTAGAATACCACATCAAGCATTCCTCATGCCACATCTCAAAAATACCATTTTAAGTCACTATCTGTGTTTGTGTTGTGTGTTTTTTTTATTATGAATTCAAAAATGTTTCAGCAAAAGAAAAACCGTTTCTAGTTTTAGTTACGTTTTCTTTCTCTTTTCTTCTTATCTTGTCGTAGGTTTTTATTTCTTTTTCTGCAGGCTGGTTACTATGTACAGTTTTTTGTTTTTGTTTTTGCTTTTTAGTTTAGCTTTACTTAAGATCACATATCTGTTTGACAGCTGTCAAAATTTATAAGTTCTCCTTCTCCTTTTTTTTGTTTTTGTTTGGTTGTGGAATTTTTATTTCAGTTTCATTTAATGTCGCTCAGGCTCTTTTGAAATTATGACTTTTATTAGATTATTTCGATAAGATACATACGTAGATAGCCTCTCGTTTATTCATTTTATACATTTTGGGCCGTTTCAGGAAAACAAAAAAAAAATTTATTAATTAAAGCCATAAAATATGAGCCGCTTTTTGGGTATCCGAGATAAGGAAATTAAAGTTTTAATTTCAATAAATTTTTATTTAAAATAGCCCATGTACATATGTATGTTAAATATGCATTTAAATGTCAAATATGTTGGCTGTTAGAGATCAGCAATGAGTATTCAAAAAAAAAAAAAAAAATTATTAGAATCAAATCGTACTCATAATTTTTGATACTTATATGCATTCATACTTATTTGAATATCATGGAACCTCTACTCTTAATCAAAGTTTTTAAATACTCATCATATTCATACTTAACAACACGAATGTTGTTGTTGATTTCGACTCTCCATAACTCAATACTCGAAGTTGCCGTAGTCTAGTAGGTAGTGTGTTGGCTTATTAGACGTAAAGCCAGGGTTCGAGCCCCAGGCCAGACATCAAAACAAAATACAAAAAGTATTTCTTCGGCTACTTCCTCTCAGCAGATTTCTGGCAAAAATTCTGAGAGTAAATAAAATTGCCATGAAAAAGTTTGTCAAAAATCTGTCGTCCGGAAACGACTTTAAACTGTAGGTCCCACCACTCATATATAAAATTAACACACACAACATAAGTGGTGTGAGAAACTAAGATGTTGTACAATGGGTCAATTCGACCTCCGGGCACTGTACTTGTCTTAATTGACAAGTACACGTCCTCTAACCTAACCTAACCTAACCTAACCTACTGTTACTTATGACTCTGGGTATTCCGTCCGCTTGCGAAAGCACCTGTTTCTCCCTGTTTCTGCCCTTAATAGAAATCACAATTTGTGCCACTAGTCTTTTGCATGCGAGGGTGATCACTGAACTCAAACAATACCTTCTAATGTTTTTTTTTTTTTATCCCAAACCTGTATTAAAATGTAACATGTTACACTTTCTAATGATTTAAAAAATTATTACTTAAAGGTGTACCATCCCTCGTTTGCAATAAATTTCAAAGAAAATTTGCTTGTCAAGAAACACTTTCGATTCAATTCCATGGCTAATTTAGTGTCTATTTTTGCGATGTTTTTTTTTGAATATTTTTTCTCTCTAGAAGTGGCATTGTATTGTTGATGCCACATTATTTTATTGTAACGCTTGCTATTGTTATTGTTTTTATTAATTTCCCTTCAAGCGCAAATGGAGAAACATACAAAGGTGTTCATAAAAATATCACACTATTCTCTCTCTCTCTTTCTCTTTCAGTGTCTCCCTATCTTTCTCCCGACGTTATATAGTCATAGTGTGACTAAAATTTAGTCTTTAAAATCGTTTCTATTTAAAACTGTTTTTTTTCTTTTTGCTAAAACTAAGTGTACTATATAGGTATGTATGTTTGTATGTATGTATGCAAGCATGTATGTTTTGTATGTCATTGTAGTTAATCTTTATTAATTACAAGAGACGCATATTATTTGCACTGATTAATGCAACATCTAGGAAATTGCAACTCAAAGTCTGTGTAACAATTATTCACACTGCCATTATAAATGTGTGGCACATAAACACTTAACATTTCTTATTTATTATACTTAAGTTTTTCTTGTTATTGTTGTTATTGTTGTTATTGTTGTTATTGTTGTTATTGTTGTTGTTCTTTATTTTTGTAAACAACAAGGTTTAAAATAAAAACAAAAACAAAAAAACGGCACTGCTGCGGCTTGTTATCCACAAGGCAATTTCAGAGAATTTTCAAAATTAAAACAGAAAATAAGCAGCGTTCATGCCTTAAATTATTTTTGAAAAGAAAAAGAGGACGGCGTCAAAAAAATTTAAAATTTTCACACTCAAGATCATGACATTTTTTAGGTAGAAATTTTCTTACAAAAGAATTTTCATCAGGTTGAATAGAAGTCAGCCAGCTACAGAAACATTAGCAAGTGACAACAGAACAATTGTTTGCTTAACTTTATTTTCCAAAACATAACATTATGCGACAAAATAAAAAAAATAAAAAATTAATACACCCGGTAGATTGTGAGTTTTGTTGAGTAAAACTCAAAAATAATTTTTTTATAGTTCTTGAGCCCTCCAAACTTGTTTTATTTGACAAAAACTGTTATTTTGGACTTTACACACAAATCTATTGACTACACAAACACTTCTAAACCAATGTCACAAATTTAAACTTCCTTAGAAAGTTGAGCTATAGGCCTTTAAAACGGCATTATTCGACTTAATATTCTATGAGGTTTGATGAGGTAAACTTGGCAAATGCGAATTTTTTCATATTTTATCGGGTCCGCCATCTAACGTTTTTTTTTTATCAACTAGTGCTTATTTCGTGAATGGTAACACTTAGCTCATGTCTGATTTGACAGATAATTAGTTTTATCCTTCCGCTGAACGAATATGGACCATCCAATGTGTTTTCGCTTCGCTAAGTGAGCCTGCGATCAACTTACAGAAGATGCCGATTTTGGCAAAAAAAATTTCAGCCTTTCAGACGAAGCTCATTTTGATCTTGGCGGGTATGTAAACAAGCAAAATTGTCGCATTTGGGGCACAGAAAACCCGCACGTATACATTGAAAAGCCGACGCACCCAAAACGAGTCACTGTTTGGTGCGGATTTTGGTCCAGAGGCATAATTGGGCCATTTTTCTTCGAAAATGAGCAAGGAGTGGCCGTTACGGTCAATGGCGATCGTTATCGGGCGATGTTGAATGAATTTTTGTTCACAAAAATTTAGGAGGAGGATATTGGCAACATTTGGTTTCAACAGGACGGCGCTACGTGCCACACAGTCGAAGCTAAACTCGATGTTTTGCGCCCTGTTTTTGAAGATCGCATTATCAGCCGCAGAGCTGATGTCGTTTGGCCACCTCGGAGCTGCGATTAAACAGCGTTGGACTATTATTTGTTGGGTGCCGTCAAAGATAAGTGTTACGCCGACAAGCCAGAGACAATTGACGCTTTAAAGGATTATATTCGTGAAGCCATTGGAGAAATACAGCTGCACACAATCGACAATGTGCTTAAAAATTGGACCGATCGTGTAGGCTACTGTATGGCCAGCCGAGGCAGCCATTTGAATGAAATTATTTTCCATTATTAACCAGAAGGATTGTACTTTCAAATAAAAAAAGAAATTTGAGAAAATATTCAATAGTCTTTTTTTTAAAGCATTTTCAAAAAAAAATGTTATTTGGCGGACCCTTTAGAATGAAGAAGAAAGCAAGAAGAAGTTTAGCTCAGATATGCTTACGTATTTAATCAAACATTACAACTCTGTAGTAAGGATTACAACCTAGCTTCTCACACCACATATGGTGTACGTGTCAATATTTATCAATGAGTGACGAAACCTACATTTTGAAGTCGGACTCCTTATTTACTGCTGAGAGGAAGTGGCCGAAAGAAATATTTTTTTCATAACTCGTTCGAGATGTCGGAGCCATGGGCTCGCCTCTAATAAGCCAACACGCTATCTACTAGATCACGGCAAATTCTAAGCTCAGATATGCTTTACATAATTCCTTATCGGTTGAGTTCACATTGGTCTGTAAGTGAAACTTAATGTCTCTTAAAACGGTCAACCAAAAAACGGGAACAATCTTTAACTTCTTATTGAGACCAGTGCACAGTAGTAAGGATTCCAACCTAGCTTCTCACACCACTCATATTGTATGAGTTAATATTTATGCATGAGTGACGAAACCTACCTACGGCTTGACCGATTAAACCACTCTTACCGTTTTTTCTTGAAAAGTAGAAATGGAAAGACTCTTGAATTAAAAAGAAAAAAAAAATTAAAAATACAATGCAGTACACATGAGCACATGAGTTACTCGGAGACTATTACCGATCGATGCTGCTGCTTGAGCTGCTGATGATGTAATTGAAAATTATAAATTCCTCATTACTTGATTGTGTTTATAAATTACATCCAGTCAGTCACTCTATGTTCAACAATTTATCGTTTTCATTATTTTATTTTTTATCTTGAAATTTAAAAACAAAAAAAAAATTATTTGTTGTGTGTTGCCTTGCTTTGTTTTGTTTTTCATTTCAATCGTCATTTGCATAGATGCACTCGTCGTATGAGCATAGTTTGTGGCTTAGCCGCCCGCGACCTAGAGATCCATTTAATATCCAACAATTAAGGGGGTGTTGTTATCAACCATTTTGTGGCATCTAATTAATGATGAAATACTGGATTTGTCAAGTTTGTTTATCCATATCCATGACACGATTATGACTCCTAGCTGTAGCGGCAAAGCAATTTGTTTTCATTTTTTGTTTTTGTTTTGAATGAATTTTGTAAAAATATATTCAAAACATTGCTTTTGTCTATAAAGTTTCTTAAATATTCACAATAAATATTTTAGAATTACAGAAAAGGGCAACCTTTGAACAATTTTTGGGGCCAGTGGTAGAATAAATTTCGAACTAGTAAAACACTTGTCGATGACCTACACTTCGTCACAGTGGTTCACACAATACGCCCGTAAGAAGCTTATATGCGGTTGGGAGAAAGCTTATATCGTAGGGTCTCCCTTTCCTTTCTAAAGATGCTTAATTTATTCGAATCTCTCGAAGTAATGTTGGTAGAAAGCCATCTCCTTTTCTTTATATTTTTCTATTCAACATCTGTTCGAATGTAGTTTCGCATTTGGGGGCCCTAGCTTGTTCTTCTCCGTTAATAAGTTTATGCCTGTATGTACTTATTAATAGAATAATTTTTTTTTTATTTATTTTGTGTCACAATTTGTCAATGCATTGTATATCGATATATGGCGGTTGTATGTATCATATACAATTTACATTATATGTACATATGTATGTATATCAGTCTCATCTCTATATCATAGTTAATTACAATGATAATTAATAACAACAATAATAATATCATTGTATTCAAAAATGTTTATACATTCAAATGCACATCTTCATATACAGTGAGCGTTAAAAGTAACTGTACATTGAAATAATATATTTTGAAGTCGCCGTAGTCTAGTACGTAGTGTGTTGGCTTATTAGACGTAAAGCTAGAGTTCGAGCCTCAGGCCAGGCATCAAGACAAAATACGAAAGAATATTTCTTCGGCGACTTTCTCTCAGCAGATTTCTGGCAAAAACTCTGAGAGTAAAAATAAAATTACCATAAAAAAGTTTCTCAAAAATCTGTCGTTTGGAGTCGACTTTAAACTGTAGGGTCCCACCAGTCATGTATAAAATTAACGCACACAATATAAGTGGTCTGAGAAACAAGGACGTTGTACAATGGTTCAATTCAACCTTCGGCTACTGTACTTGTCGTAATGGACAAGTACACGTCCTCTAACCTAACCTAAAAGAATATAATGTCCGTGAAGATAAATGCGAATTTAAAAATCCAGGTCGCAATCCGTAAATTTTAGCAGCGCCACATTTGGTGTTAACAGAACAAAATTTGCACTGTTAGCTATTTATCAGCATCCATCTGAACAAAACCCACTTGTTTAGGAGCTAATCTAGGCCTATGAATACCATACTATATGCAAAGGAAGGTTCCACGGCCTCTTAATATAATCAGCAACATAGTCACGTATGTATAAAATGATATGGTATTGAGAAAATTGGCTTTGAAAATATCAATTTTTTTGTTTGAAAATTCTCTAGAAGATTGGTGGCCATTTTGGAACATATAAGAAGTAGTACACCATACAGACTATATACAAATCGTAGTTCAGAGGGTCCTCTTTCGAACCTTAGTAGTGGGGTAGCTTGAATAATTTTGAGAGATGAGACCAACCCTCCTTTAAATTTCAACACTTTTGTTCACAAATAATACTGATCATAATGAGAATTAAATTTTATGCCAATAGTCTGCAATAATTGCAAAGTAGTAGAATAATCAACTATTGCCACTGTTAAACAGTCAACAGTGCTCTGTTAATAGCAAAGTTTACCCTGCTAGAGGCAAGAAGTGGCACTGCTAAATGTGTGGGTTTGCGTCTTTGGTTTTTAAATTCGAATTTATCTTCACACACATTAAAAAATCAACATTAATAGATTACCGTGATTTTTATTTTAAAATTGTTTCAATGCTGGTTTTTAAAATTAAAAAAAAAAAAAATTTACAAAAATTTCTGAAATATTGTGAAATTTTTTCGGGCACTCTCCTTAAGTGAGAAAAGTTGAGTCCTTAGTGTACAGTTTCTTTTAACGCTTACTGCATATTTTTCATATGCATATGAATAAATTTAATCTCTAATGAATGCGCATTAAATGCACTAGAGAATGGAATACAAAATATGCATCATTCACTAAAATAATGCTCATCATTATTGTAATTCCGTAGTAATGATCATGATGATGATAACGATCATGATGATGATGTTAGTCACTCTTTGGACATGATGACGCTACTTGAATTGTTTAAAAAGTTAATTGTGATGAGCTCATCCCAAAAATAGAAACAGAAAGGAAAATGAAAATGACCAAAAACATTACGTTCATCTTAATTTCTTTCAAAATGCCTCTTATTTGGATTTTGCCCCCATCCTTCTCTGCCAGAGAGTTTTGCTTGGAAAATTTTGTGGAACTTACTTTACAAAACTTACTTTTTGTTGGTGTTTTAATGGTCACGTGTTTAGTTAGTAAAAAACACAGGAAAAATTCAAATTAAAAGACGGAAAATTGAAAAGTAAAAGCCATTTAAAGGCCACACTGCACTGCACTGTCTGTCTAATGATACTTATGAGTGGTAATAAAGCATTTTTTTACTTTCGGCCAACATTAACTGAAATTTGTAGTCAAAAGCAAATAACATGTGTTTAATTGTAATTAATTGGTGTTTTTCTTTTCCTCTTTCATTATTTTTTTTTGTTTTCTTGATAATTTTTTACATTTTCCTGTTCAAATACTGAACATATTTCATTTCACTTCCATATAAATAGCGTAGAAAGCAATCCCCCCCCTTCACCATAATTAAACAATTTTGATAAATGAGTAACAATATTATCATTTGGAATTGACCATCTGATGGATATCCTTTAACGAAACGCACATAATTATTGTCTGGGGAACTCAGAACTTAGGAAACTCTACCATAAAAATGTTTAATGTTGGTTATCGGTTATCGTTCTGCTATTAAAATCTGTGAAATCGGACTGTACAGAAGTCTTTAAAGATTCTCTTAAGATTGTTAATATCGCCATTAGATAGGCTCTAAGATAATTTTTGTTGGAACTTCTGCAATTTCATAAGAAGGTAGTAACTGCTGACACATTAATCTTCAAAACATTGTGTTCATCTGTATAGCTATTGGAGGTTAATCTCTCTGAATTAAATTCCCTGCTATACGAGGTTATTTTTGGCGAATTGAAGTCACCGCATTGAGACCGTGGTGTAAACCCCACATCAGACAAATCAAACAAAACGAAACTATGAAAAAATATTTCTTAGGCGACATTCCCTCAGCAGCCTTGTGGTAAAACTGTGAGAGTAAATAAAATTGCCATGAAATGTTGCTAAAAAAATCTGAAGTTTGGAGTCGACTTTAAACTGTTGGCGCCGCCAATCTTAGTAAAAATTAACACACGGAATTTTGATAGTGTAAGAAGCTAGGTCGTAAGCCTAACTAAAGGGTTATAATAACCAATTAAGTGAGTATAAAAATGTCGACATTCCAAATAAATTCTTCTGCAGGAGCTATTTCTCTAAGGAGGAAGAACAAACTGGCTTTCACCTCATGCGTCAGTGCCCTGCTCTTGTCATGAAGAGACGGAGTTTTCAGACCTCTAGCTTTCTGACATCGTTGACCGAGATTGCTGCAATAGCAAGATTTATTTTGGACTCGGGATGGCTTTTCTCCAAGGAATGATTGATCCCTGGGTAGAATTGATTGTTGTATCACAATGGGCTTAAATGCTAGCCTAGGTAAGGTTACGTTAGGTTAGAGGACGTGTACTTGTCAATTAAGACATTGTACAACGTCCTAGTATCTCACACCACTTATGTTGTGTGTGTTAATTTTATACATGAGTGGTGGGACCTACAGTTTAAAGTCGACTCCGAACGACAGATTTTTGAGAAACTTTTCATGGCAATTGTATTTCACACTCATAACTTTCGCTAGAAATATGCTGAGAAAAAGTCGCCGAAGAAATTTTTTTTTCTATTTTTGTTTTGATGTCTGGCCTGGTGCTCGAACCCTGGCTTTACGTCTAGTAAGCCAACACACTACCTACTAGACTACGGCGACTTCAATGCTTCGAAGGAAGAGGTCCGCCACCTAACATACCCTATCTAATCTGAGTAAAAAACAAATTCAGCACATGTGCCAATGCCAAAATCTCTTTGGAAGGCCTTCCATTTCATCATGAAGAGAATAACAAACGAATTAGGAACTCTGTACGCTCTGTTAACGCCAAAAATATCTGTATTTATAATTTTGGTTTGTGTCTTGGATGTTTATATTCGAATTTATCGTTGCACGCACGGATGGCATTACAAACATTGAATTTCGAATTTAATACAGCCCATGTGATAGCCATTGGTTGTGTTAAAATTGTAGCGCAATTGGCGCTTCTCCAAAGCAAGGTTTGTAAATATCGGAAAAACAAAACTGGAATTGTTGAAATAACCTAGCCATGCTAGACAAGTTTCAATGTGGTTTGGATAATTTTAAAATATTTGCATAAATCCACCATCCTTTATATAATTTCTTTCCTTGGAATCTTTAGCACAGACACCGTAAAGCGGGCAGGAGTAAAGCAACGTAAGTCGAAATGGATGATATACAATATAACTTACAGCCAGGAACCTTTCGTTAGTCCTAAATATAATAGCAGAGAAAGTAAAACATAAACTTATCCGCTTACACTATCTGCAGAAGTTCTAGGTCTAGAAAGACCAATCCCTTGTGTTCTTCATAGACAGTAAATGTTTATCTTGAGTTTCATAAGCTAGTGGTTTCTCTGAATGATTAATATCGTATCGAGACAATCTAAACGAAGCAACACTACTGTAACCTTGTGTTCTAAGTTCGATGTTCATCAGGCACCTGACTTTCCAATCGATTGCCCTTATTTCTTGGGCTAAGGATGCCCCAATCTGGATACCCCAATAAAGTGTGATTAAAAATGAATCTAAAGTGATTATCTATCTTCGGTCTAGATTAGATTTGTAGCCGATTAGTATCCTCACTAATCTGCCAAGGTTTAGTTATGTATAGAATTTTCCCACGTACCAAATATTTCCTAAAAAAAGAAAATAAAAATTAAAGGATTTCTACAAGAAGTGGTTGGGTTCCTCTTAAAATAAAACAGCATCTGCTGACTATTTTTTCTTTATGATTTTCAATAAACGTTTGAAATATTTTCATAATCACCATGAATGCCATTAAAAACCAGTTTTTCTTAGAAAAAAAAAAATACAAAAAATTGTTCTCCTTAAAGGATGGGAAACAAACAACGTAATTTGCCTAATCAAATACAAGCCTTTTCCTTTATTTTTCGTTAAAAAATTAACGAGAAACACTCCCTAAATAAATACGAGCATAAAAACGAAAGGAATTCAATCAATAAAACGCATGAAAACAAGGAATTTCACTGATCGGCTGTCACTGATTCGAATGTCAAATAATCGATTTGATACCGTGCAACGATTACAACGAAAAATAATTCCTGTATTCAACCAGCCAGTCAGCCTTTCTAAACCCCATAGAAAATAGAGGACAAACAAACAGCAATAGAGAGCATAGCGTTGAGACAACAACAAGAAAAACAACAATTTTTTTTTTAATTCAAATTTTTGAATTTTAATTTCAAATTTAAATCCTTTCACCGCTCAATTACAATAATACATACGAAATTAAACGTAAACACACGTACATATGAATACCATGGTGGTATGCTGTCGTTGCCATTAAATCTGAAACTCCTCTATTTGTGTTGCATGCCACCACATGTCAGTATATTATTGGTATTGTAGAGAAATAAAACAAAAAAAAAACACACAAAAAGAGTGAAATGAAATGAAAAGAAAATGTGGTATTGAATCTATAAGAAGAAGAAATTATTCAAATTTTCTATTGAAATTCGTTTTTTTTTATTTTTTCTTTTAAATGCCGGAACTTGAACGACGCCAATAGACTAGGCGCGTAACAAATCGTGATGCGTTTACAAAATGTGAATTTAACAATCCAATGAAACGCTTACACATCTATTCATTCATTCACTCATTCATTCATTCGTTCATTCATTCAGTTATAAAAATAAGTGGTAACACAGTGTAACGCAATAACTTTTCATTACCGTGCTTGAATTTTATAATAAAAAAAAGGAGAAAATCTTCAAATCGGAATTTTCTTTCAATGATAGCTAGTCATGGCAGGCTCTTAATTACAGAAAGAAAGAATTTTTATGTAGATGTGTGTGAAATAGTGACCAGCAATGAGTATTCAAAAAGATGAGTAGAATCGAATCATACTCATAATTTCTGATACTTATACGTTTTCATATTTATTTTAATATTATGGAGTCCCTCTACTTAACAACAAGTATGATCATACTTAACAACAAGTATGATTTCGACTCTCCATAACACAACATATCACGAAGCACAAAATATGTATGAATCGCTTACGAACACTAAAATACTCACTAAATGTTTGTATGTTTGCTCTGCATGCTGCTCTCTGTCTTTTTTGCTTGTGTGTCCCTTTGTCTCATTTTGTAAATGCCTAATGAATCTAAATGGGTATGAAACAAACATATTTCGAACGGTATGAGTTTGATGTCACTGTTGCGCTCATACTCATTGCAATATGTACTTATAAATCAACGTTGTATAGTGAATATGAATGAATCAGAACACATAGTTAAATTACAATATTGTTGACTCACTGATATTTAAAATTTCATGAGTGCTTATGAGCAGCGTGAAACTCTGGTGCCACTTTTAAGTGAATGCCACTACTAAGTTACCTCATAGGAGTATCTGGTATCAATCTGATTGATTAGCTTCCTCAATTCATATCCCGATTTTTTGCAATTAATTTCATTGGTTGTGGTTTTGTTAGGAGAGTGAATTACATTGTCTGCATTCTTCTTTTCCAGATATAAAGACACAACCGTAGGTAGTGTGTTTGTTTATTAGACCCCTATTCAAACCTAAGGTCAGACATCTCGAATAATAATTCTCCGGCGATTTCCGCTCAGCAGATTTGTGGCAAAAACTCTGAGAGTAAAAATAAAACTGCCGTGAGAAGTTTCTCAAAAATCTGTCGTTCCGAGTCGACTTTAAACTATAGGTCCCGCCTCTCATGTATACAATTAACACACACAACGTAAATGGTGTGAGAAGCTAGGTCTTGTAATACTGACTGAAGTGTTGTAATGACCAATTATGTACAGCTGCGTGCAACTAATTAAGGACACGAAGCTTATATGTGAGCTTGAAGCAAAAAATACAAATGGTTGTATGATATTGTCAAAATTTGTCCAAGTTTAGTTAATTAAACTGTTAGTCGTAGAAAATAACTACTTATTGTGTCAAATAATTTATTATTTATAAAGCTGTGAGCTATTTTTTTAAAGAATATTGATTTCATCCGTGCATATAATTAAGGACACACCGTAAACTTTATGAAAAACATGTATTTATTAGAAAAAAAATGAATATTTTGTTGCAAAACCATTGTTGTCGATAACAGCTTGACATTTCTGAGGCATCGAGGTAACAATACTTTCATATACACTAGTTGGAATGGCCTCCCAAGCTTTCTCTGTTTCGACGAAGAGATCATCAAAATTCCTTTTTTTTTACTGAGCTTACTTTGGTTTTTACAACTTGTCATAAATTCTCAATCGGGTTGAGATCTGGACTGCATGAAAGCCACTCAAGTACAGCGACCGAATTGTTTAAAAACCATTGTTTGATGTGATAAGCCGTATGCTTCGGCTCATTATCTTGTCGAAATGTCCATGTTACTGGCATATTCTCGTCAGTATACGGCATCATTGCATCGCTTAGGATTCTTACATATTGGAACTTGTCCATGACAACGTCAATTTTGTGCAGCGGCCCAACACCGCGTGACGACGTAGCACCCCAAAGCATAATATAACCTCCTCCATGCTTTAAAGTGGCCCGGGTGTATCTTGGATCAAATTCTTTTAACTTTGGGCGGCGAACATATTTTTTTCCATCGCGAGAGACTCTATTAATTTTTATTTCGTCCGAAAATAACACTCTTTTCCATTCTACAGCGGTCCAATGGCGGTATTTTTTCCGAACTCTATTCGCTTCTTCCGGTTATGCTCAGACAAAAATGGTTTCATTCGGGAAAGTCTTCCAAAGAGCCCAGCTGCTCGCAATCGACGTTTTACTGTGTCTACAGATGGTTTTGCTCCATTTTCACCAAAGACTGCTATCCGAATTTTATTTGCCAATTATGCGGATTTTTTTTCGACTCTCGGACAATCAGTGCATCTTCACGAACTGTCGTAATTCGGCTTCTTTGTTTACGAGGCACCTTTTCAGCTGTCGAATGTTTTCTGAAATATTGCACTTCTTATGGCAAGTTGTAAAAACCAAAGTAAGCTCAGTAAAAAAAAGGAGTTTTGCTGATCTCTTCGCCGAAACAGAGAAAGCTTGGGAGGCTATTCCAACTAGTGTATATGAAAGTCTTGTTACCTCGATGCCTCAGAAATGTCAAGCTGTTATCGACAACAATGGTTTTGCAACAAAATATTCATTTTTTTCTAATAAATACATGTTTTTCATAAAGTTTACGGTGTGTCCTTAATTATATGCACGGATAAAATCAATATTCTTTAAAAAAATAGCTCACAGCTTTAAAAATAATAATTTATTTGACACAATAATTAGTTATTTTCTACGACTAACAGTTAAATTAACTAAACTTGGACAAATTTTGACAATATCATACAACCATTTGTATTTTTTGCTTCAAGCTCAAATGTAATCTTCGTGTCCTTAATTAGTTGCACGCAGCTGTATGTATGCGTGTAAAGATGCGACCAACAACGTACACAGGAATTTTTCGGAAAATAGGTCGTCTTTCCAAACCATTTGCCGCTCAATTTAAAGTTTTGAGTGACGGAACAAAAAAAGTAGCTTATCATACGGCCAAAGCATTCTGAATTAACGGTAACGCTTCCTTCCACATTACAATGCACATCAAACGTTACTTCCCTGATACAATCGTTTTCTCGAGTCTAAATTGCCATAACCATTGAGTGATAAATGAAGAAAATTTTTGTCAGAAAAATCGTTATCAAAAGCCTGTTGCTATAGCACCCAATCGATTTTATTTGTGTCATGAGTTGAACTTAGATGGGTGCAAACTTAAAGGTAAAACACACCATTAAATGCCGTAAGATAAGCCCAACTGCTGAGAATGACATTTAAACGCCAATTATGGATTATTCACCACACTGTCTATACCTACTTCCTTAGTTGGTCATTTCCCTTTACTCGTGTCGTGTGTGTTATATCATCGAACCTACAGTTAAATGTAAACTCTGCACGACAAGTATGAGCACATTTCATGGCAATTGTTATTTACCCTCAGAGTTTTTGCAAAAAGGCTGCTAATAGAAAGTCGTCGAAAGGAATCTAGGTGTCTCAGCCAGTTTGAACTGCATTTTCTCATCGAATAAGGCAACACACTTTCCATTAGGCTACAATGACTTTCTGTAACAGCAGCAATATATTCCTGGCAACATCTGTAATGCTTCCAGTCTCTCTACATTCGTTTGTAATATTGCCAATGCCATGTAACCTAGTTCGATTATAATGACAACGTTTGAATTGAATTTTTAAGCGTTCTCCGTAAACCTTAGAATTTCCATTAAAAAATTCCACTTCAAATGGCAGATATTTAACGGCTAACAAGCGGTTCGGAAACCCCTCAGTGGATAACCCTATAGCCCTATATAAAATAATATTATTGACGTTGTTGTGAATATCGATATTAAAGCCGTTGTTACATTCATTAACTGTGAATGTGGCTGCTGTTATTGACTTTTCCATACAAAATTCTTAAGGATTCTTAATAATTGTCTTCTTCTCATTAATGTCTCTGTTTAAGAAGACATTCTTATTCTTATAAATCTCTAAGCAAACATAGGTTTGATGAAAATTTGTGTAATAAATTCATTTTAACTACCACCTTCAAAAATAAAAATAAAAATACGAAGACCTAACGCTGTATCGAAAAAATCCTTATCTTGTAAGCAAACGGAAAAGATTCATTATGGGTACGTCTTCTGATAAAATAAATTCAAAAATACAAAGACAAACATCCTTTAAGTACAGTAAACGACCAAAAAATAGGTAAAGAATTCTTCAAAAAATATAATCCAACAATTGAAATTTAAATAAACAAATTACAACCTTAACCTCAACCATAAGAGAGGTCCTGTTGTCAATGATATTTGATGCATGAGAATTCTATGACTTGCTTAAAGGATGACAGTTTAATCCTTTGAAAGATATTTTAAAATGTTTAATTTTTATTACCCTCTCCTTGCTTATGTGCAACATTTCGTTGTTGATCGATTCTTGGATTTTTGTACCACGTATATCAGGAGAAAACGATCAATAAAGTTTGTTTTTCTCTGAGAGTCGTTTGGAATGTTTTTTTTTCTCCTGTCTTTAAGGAAATTTTATGTGAATTTCTGAAACGCATTTTACCCTTACGTTGCTTACTAGATATTTAAGGGAATTATTCGATTGTTGGCTGTTGTGTTAAAGATTCCAAGCAAATAAATGATTTAAACGATTGTGGATTTTTGAAACAATTTAAAAATTTATTTAAAAAATATTTTAAATGATTGAAGCTACAATTGAGCTAGCCTACCATGGCTAGGTAATCTCAACAATTCCAATTTTTTTTCCAATATTTACAGACCTTGCTTTAGAGAAGCGCCAATGGCG
The DNA here is from genome assembly GCA_932273835.1 of Sarcophaga variegata. NCBI lineage: Eukaryota > Metazoa > Arthropoda > Insecta > Diptera > Sarcophagidae > Sarcophaga > Sarcophaga variegata. Next base: position 109,554,112 of record OW026362.1, on the reverse strand, counting down.
CTACAATTTTGACAATCAACGACTATCACGTTAGTCTTATTGAATTCTAAAGTCAGACTTTGTAATGCAAGCGTTGCCTGTGACGATTGATAATCCAAGACGCAAACCAAAATTTTTAACACGGACACATTTGGCGTTAGGAGAACAATCAGAGTTTCGAGCTTTGTTCCTTTGTGACTCTATTCATGATGAAATGGAAGACTTTACAAAGAATTTTTGGAGGATGATTTTTTCATCCTCAGTTAACTGGTTCTTATAACCCTTAGTGATAATATTAGACCAGAGTATAAAAAAAATTCTGCTAATAATTGCAACTTTTAGGAAGAATTTTACATTTTTTGAAAATATTTGAATATTTCTGTAGGTCATCAAGCATTTAGATTGCCAAAGCGAAGAGAAAGAGCCGAAGACAGTTTTAGACGTGCCTTAATGTATTTAAGTCGCCGTAGTCTAGTGGATAGTGTATTGTTTTATTAGCCTATGGGTTCTAATCTCAGCACAGAAATATCATATGATGAATATTTCTCTTGGTCTTTTCTTTTCAGCAGTCATCGGGCAAAAATTCCGAGAGTAAATAAAATGGCCCTAAAAGGTTTTTCAAATCTTTTCAATAATTTTCTCAAAGCTTTTACCGTCTATCCTATGAATCCTATTGGTAAACATTGTTACGAAAATGGACATTAAAATTATAAACAAAAGCTACATAAACAAAACAATGCACGTAAACAAACTTGTTTACAAATTATCGTACTGCTTAATATAACAACAAACACCAGCATAAAAAAATTGTAAACAAGTAAACAAAAATACAAAAACAAACAACAGCTTAAAAAATACGGTAAACAAGTAAACAAAAATATACCAACAACACTAAAATAATAAACGTACAGAACGATATTTACATTTATAGAGATTTCGAGAAGGCGAAGTCATGCACATTCACCTTCAAAAACATTCATCAGACTGTTTACTCTGCCATATAAAAGGCAAGGCATAGCAGGCGACTGAGTGAGTAAAACTTCAGTCAGTCGTGAAGACGCGGTGTGTTTGGAGAGAGTAATCGTGGTTTGAAGATCTCCGTTACAAAGATCTGTCGAATAATTGTCTAGTAATTGTTGTTTATACAAAGGGTGTAAACAGAGGAATAACAAACAAAGCAATTGTTGTTGTTTACATTAAGTTGTGAACAGTGGTACACAGAATTGTGCGTATAATAAATAATTTTAATTAAATCTGAACACAAACTAATTTTTATTTTATTTGCAATCTACGAGCTCATATTTTAATCGTTTTTAAAAGCTAAAAAACGTAACAATATGTAAGAAATGGTTCTGTTAAGGTATTTTCATATTTTATTGTAATTAAAATGTTTAACAATCCTTAACTTTCCTTGCTCTTGAGTGAATTGCCTTTTAAGGCTGCCAGTTATTATGTTCATTTGTCTTTCCATCTATACAAGTGAGAGGCAAAGGAAAACGTCTGTTTTCTACTTTAAATTGCATTAAAAAAATATTTTTGAGAATTTTATTTTTATAGTGTAGTTTTGTTGTTGTTTCGAGAGTTTCATTATCAATTTTCATTTGTAACAATCGGCCAACCCCTGTTTGACACCCATAATTTTTTGTCAGCAAGAGCAACACCTTTACACATGTGAGAGCCTAGAGTAAGTAAGTGGTGCGAATACGTGTGTCCGTGTTGCATAATTATTAGGGAAGGTCTCTCTAATAAATGGAAGGACGAGAAAGGACATAAAAACTAACAATGTCCTGCTGCACAACATTTACCTGATAATCTAATAACAGATCTTATCAGTTTATCTTTTTCATTCCTTTTTTTTATTCTTATTTGGTTTAAGCCTTGCGTCCTTTTGTTATGCCAAAAACCAAAAGCAAAATTTACGTGAAAACCCGGAAAAAGTCACCCCTTGAAACGGGAAAAAAATTATTGGGAATCTATAGCAAGAGAATGTTTTTTTTAAGCTAGTATTTGTGCGTTTAACTTAATTTACATTTGTAAAGGATTTTTTCGTCCTTTTTTCTTCTGTTGCTATTTTTTTTTATAAGAAGACCAGCTGACCTTTATTCCGAAGCGGGTCATTGTCATTGTGCTGCCATTATTGTTTTTGTTGTTGCTATTGCTATCATAATGAAATGAAATGAAATGTTTTCTTTATCATCATCATCATTAGGTCAAAAGGTTTGTAATTAGCGGCAAATGTAGGTTTTTAAATTTTACTTCCATACACACACACACACAAAACCTATTCGTCCTTTCACATAACAAAAGGGGACTAAGGCCGTCTATCCACTATCTAGGTAGGTATTGGCTGGCAGTAGAGTTCATTGACCAGGATTTTTGTTTTTAATTGAAAATTGGCATTTCATTAGTGTGTGTGTGCGTGTGCGTCCTTTTATCCTCAAATCCTTTACACCTGGTCAGTGAGTTGAGGTTGTTTTTTGTGTCCAAAATAACCCTTTGTTTTTGGTGCGCTAATTTATGGAAAAATATGCATTTGAATGGCTTTGAATTTGATTTTTTTTCTCTCTAATTTTGTTTCCCTTTGTTTTGGTTTATTTTCAGATTTATCAAATTTGCTGATTACTTTTTGTCTCTTTAGATTGGATATTTGCAGAGTTGTCCAATCAGTTGAATAATTTGAAATCAAGGTAAGTAAAATGCTTCCTTTCATATATATTTTTCATGTAATTTTTTACACCGTAAGCCTCCTCTAATCTCTGACCGAGCTGTATAATAAACTTAACTTTCTTTCTCTATATTATCATCAATTTCCATGTCTGTTGCATTGTTCTCTATTGAAACTTCATTGGACATCCATCAGATATCATGTCAATTGCCATTTCAATGCAAAAGACTTCATCCCTGTAGTCTTGATGGTCCCCCAGCGAGTTTGAAATATATTTAATCCTTTAATTGCTAGTTATGTAAAACAATTGCTTTCTATATGATGTTATCAGTAGCCATACCTTTCAGCACACTCCATGGTACACGATCCTCATGTAGCTCGTTATCTATCTGGCGTCTTCAAGCCTTGGCAAGTCCACCAGCCTTTATCATTACTATGGTTGGCACTCGATGCATAATATCGTCAAAATGTATTCCCTTCGTATGACCTAGCCCCCTACATAAATATGTGGCAAAGTATATCTAAACTCTAAATACCAACACCATTGAGATTGGGAGATGGCCGACCATTGCTGTAAAAACTCTTGTCACCACCACCTATGGCGTAGCTTTCATTGACTTAATGAACTGAAGTTTAAATACGATAGAGATTTCAAAATTATCTGAACTAACATAAAGAAAGAAGTCGCCGTAGTCTAATAGGTAGTGTGTTGGCTTATTACACGTAAAGCCAGGGTGCAAACCCCAGGTCGGACATTAAAACGAAATATTAAAAAAATATTTCTTCGGCGACTTCCTCTCAGTAGATTTCTGGCAAAAACTCTGAAAGTAAATAAAAATTGCCATGAAAAGTGTCTCAAAAATCTGTTGTTCGGAGACGTCTTTAAACTGTAGGTCCCGCCACTCATGTATAAAATTAACACACACAACATGTGTGGTGTGAGAAGTTAGGTTGTGATCCTAACTAAAGGGTTGTAATTGCCAATTAGGTTTGTAGGTATATAAACGAGGGAGTAGTACATGTCGCTCAGAGATCAGCAATTAGTATTCAAAAAGATGAGTAGAATCGAATCATACTCATAATTTCTGATACTTGTACGCATTCATACTTATTTTAATATCATGGAACCTCCTCAACTCATATTCTACGTTTGCATCACTCATCATATTCATACCTAACAACACGTATGCTGTTGCTGTTGATTTCGACTCTCCATAACTCAACATATACCCGAAGCACAAAATAAGTATGAATCGCGTATGAACATTAAAATACTTACTAGAAGATTGTGTATAGGGTCCGCCATCTAACGTTTTTTTTCAACCAGTGCTTATTTCGTGAATGGTAACACTTAGCTCATGTCTGATTTGACAGATAATTAGTATAAGCCTTCTGCTGAACGAATATGGTTGTGTATACGCTTGAACAATTGACCATCCAATGCGTTTTCGCTAAGTGGGCCTGCGATCGACTTACAGAAGATGCTGATTTTGGCAAAAAAAAATCATCTTTTCAGATGAAGCTCACTTTGATCTTGGCGGGTATGTAAACAAGAAAAATTGCCGCATTTGGGGCACAGAAAACCCGCACGCATACATTGAAAAGCCGACGCACCCAAAACGAGTCACTGTTTGGTGCGGATTTTGGTGCAGAGGCATAATTCGGCCATTTTTCTTCGAAAATGAGCAAGGAGTGGCCGTTACAGTCAATGGCGATCGTTATCGGGTCATATTGAACGAATTTTTGTTCACAAAAATTGAAGGGGAGGATATTGGCAACATTTGGTTACAACAGGACGGCGCTATGTGCCACACAGCCGAAGCTACACTCGATGTTTTGCGCCCTGTTTTTGAAAATCGCATTATCAGACGCAGAGCTGATGTCGTTTGGCCACCTCGGAGCTGCGATTGGACACGGTTGGACTATTATTTGTGGGGTGCCGTCAAAGATAAGTGTTACACCGACAAGCCAGAGATAATTGACGCTTTAAAGGACAATATTTGTGTAGCCATTGGTGAAATACAGCTGCACACAATCGATTATGTGCTTAAAAATTGGACCGATCGTGTAGGCTGCTGCATTTATAAGTACATTTATTTATTTATTTATTAATTACAATACAATTACAAATTATATCCTAATTATATACGAGCGAAGTAACCTGACTATGTGCTCGGTGTAGTGTCACAGACCAGAGTCTCTGGTGGGAATCGAACCCACGACCCTCACGCAATAGTCTAGCACACTACCCACTAGACTACCAGGGCACCCATTTATAAGTACATATTATAAGTATTTTTCTAAAGTTAAGAATCTAAATGAGTAGGCTTATGAATCAAACATATTTCGAATGGTATGAGTTTGATGTCAACGTTGTACGCATATTCATTGCAACCTGTGCTTATAAATCAACGTTGTAGTGAGTACGAATAAATCGAGAGTACATAGTTTTAAATTTCAATATTGTTAGCTCACTTATATTCAAAATTTCATGAGTGCTTATGAGTAGCGAAAAAACGATTCATTGCTGATCTTTGGTATGTTCTACATCTGATCTTTAGAGGCCAAACCAGACTTGTTTGCTGTGAATGCCATACCAAAAAGCATCCAGTAACTGTACTAAGATCCATTATAAATCTCTAGTAATTGCACTTAACAAAATCTGTTTTCTTTTTGGGATATTTACATTGTTTATTAAAACTGAAGGCATTCAGAAAGTAACATGTGATGTTGATTTCAGCAATGAAAGCGAAATTCTGCTTTTTTATCTTCCTTACCATCAAAGCCTATTTCGATTTTAAAATCGTGGCTAATAATCCAGTATTTCATTGCTTTAATCTCCACTAATTTCAATCAAGAATTGAAGAAAGTTAGACTTTACCTTATAAGAACAATAAATTTAATTAAACAATTCATTATAAATTGTTTGAAACAAAAAACATCAACAACAACAATGAAACAAACTTTTTTTTAAGAATATTAAACAAGTGGCGACGACGACTGATACTGGTTGCATCAGTCCATTTAGTCAAGTCTGGTTTTAAGTGACTTGTTGTTGCAATAAATCAATGTGTTACTGTTATAAAACTTATAATCGCATTAAATTTAAATATTAACGGCTTATAACTGTTGTTTTTCTAAACTCTTTTGTCGACAAATTGCTCATCGTCTAAAACAGGAAAGAAAACTGGTTTCATCGGAAACGTCATTTCAAAAAAAAAAAAAAAAGATTCATTAAAACTTTTAACAAATTGTTGTTAAAATAACATTCACCACAAAAACAAAAAGAAAAAAATATTAAAAAATTAGAAAAAGAACAACAAACACAAAAACAAACGAATTTTTAATTGTTATTTGTAGTCTAAGAGAGAGAATGTTTATAAAATATCAAGGTCAGCACATTCAGGACTTCACCTTTCATAGTAGGGAGTGTCTTATTTATTATTTAATTTGTCAAAATTAGTAACAAATTTACGTAAAAAATGCAATAAACACTTAGGGAACGACCCCCCAGAATCATATAGTCCACTAAATAAACTCGACTCATTTATAAGTATTGTATCATAAGTATTTTTCTAAAGTTATGAATTTAAATGAGTAGGCTTATGAATCAAACATATTTCGTATGGTATGAGTTGGATGTCAACGTTGTATGCATACTCATTGCAACCTGTACTTATAAATCAACATTGTAGTGAGTATGAATGATTCAGAGGAGTTAATTTTTTAATATTGTTGACTCACTTATATTCAAAATTTCGTGAGTGCTTATGAGTAGTGAACAACGATTCATTGCTGATCTCTGGTTTCGATCTCTAAAGATTAGTTGTAGAACATATGCGAATAATAAAGAAGTTTGTTTGAATAGAGCTTATCTTTGTGCATAATATTCATGGTTACAGTTTTATCGTTTAATATAGAACGTCCCTTTGCCGTCCTCGTTATTCCATGATAGTCTAGTTCATAATGCCGTAAGCCTCACTAATACAGTGATTTCCTTGCTTTAATTTCATACTCTGTCAGCAGCAGATCGAGGAGTGTCCGATATGTATTATTGCATCAGTACCACTTAGGGGGATAACGACTGACTTCAGAGTATTGGGGGGTTGCAAGTTACCTCAGTAAAAAAGGGACAATATATTGAAACTTCTGAATGTGGGCCAATAATTACAGTAGTAGTAGTAGGTTAGGGTTAGGTTAGGGTTCGGTTAGCGTGGTAGCTTTAATTTACCAAAAAGCTCACTTGAGCACGCAGCCTCTGTACTGGCCAAGTTCCTCCGATCCAAGGAGGGGAAAGTTGGTCAGCGCAAGGGCTGCACATTTTCAACAAAGCAGGACTACCCCACGCTGGAAAACCAGCCAGAAAGTTTGATAAACGTGGCTATGTTCTTGATATCAATGGACGATAGCTCCGTCAAGGTGACAAGGGTCGGAGAGTCAAATAACCTATATCTGCACCCCGCAAGGGATGGGCATTGGCAAAGGAAGTGGATGACAGTCTTCTCCTCCTCGGTGGATCTGCATCCACGGCAGAAGTCGTTAAATGGGAGTCGCATTCTTTCCGCATGTCTACGCCCATAACACAGTGGCCTGTAAGCATAGCCAGCTCGTCGGCCCTGCAGTTTCCCGGAATATTGCAGTGTCCGGGAACCCAGACAAGTGTTACGCCGTGGCGCCCACAAAAGGAGATTGAGGCAGCGGCAACATTCTCTGACGATCCTGGAATTATCCGCAACGTTTGACAGAGACTGGCTATCGGAGTAGATCGAGACACGGGTGAAAGGGTCAGGAACACCATAGGCGAGGATCCACTGTGCGGCTTGGAAGATAACCATTACCTCCGCCTGGAACTCGCTGCAGTAGTCCGGCAGCCGGAGTGAGATGTTCATGTCCAAACTCCCAGAGTATACTCCACTGCCCACCGCATTATCGAGTCTGGAGCCGTCGGTGTAGTAGTAGTAGGTAATGTGTTAGCTTATTAGACGTATAGCCTCGGTTCAAATCCCAGGTCAGACATCCAAACGAAATACGAACAAATATTTCTTCAGCGACTTCCTCTCATCATATTTCTGACAATATCTCGGAGAGCAAATAATACTGCCAGGAAAAGTTTCTCGAAAATCTCATGTATAAAATTAACATGTACGACATAAGTGTTATGAGAAATTACGTCCATAATCCTGACTGAAGCGTTGTAATGACCAATTATGCATATATGTAGGAGTACGATTGAATTCCTGTCTATAGCCAAAAAAATTTCGGACAATTTTCCCTGACAGCGCTGACCCCAAGTAGGAACTTCAGAGGCGCATACCATTCTTCCGCATCTTCAAAGCGCAAAAGGGTTGAAGTGAAATAAAACTTTTGGCTCTGGATAGATCCAGTTGGAGCATACCTGTAATCGCACTATGTTCCTCGTAGCAATAACGGGAAATATATATATATTTGGTGAGTAGTAACCGGTATTTTTGACAATATCAAATAGGTTTATCACTGACGCAGTCTTGAAAGCGCCCAGTTTATGGAATGCACCAGGATCTCTAGTTGAAGCTCTAAGCGGGTCAGTCATAAAGAAAGTGTGGTATATTTCTCATCGTAGTCTAGTTGGTAGTGTATTCTGTTATTAGACGTTAGACCGCGGTGCAGACCCCTGGCTAAGGCATCTCGCAGATCACAACCAAATTATATATGAACAAATATTTCTTCGGCGATTGCTTCTCAGCAGATTTCTGGCAATAAACTCTGAGGGTAAAATATAATTGCCATGAAAAGTTTCTCAAAAATTTGTCGTTCGGAATCGACTTTAAACTCTATGTCCCGCCACTCATGTATAAAATTAACACACACAACATAAGTAGTGTGACAAACTAGGTCGTCATGCTGACTGAAGGGTTGTAATGACCAATAGTGTATGTATGATGTTGACATATATACAGTGAACGTCAAAAGAAACTGTACACTATAAAATTCTAACAATCGCCAAACTCAACTTTTACCCCTTAAGGAGAGTGTCCGAAAAACTTTGACAATTTTTCGAAATTTTTTGAATTTTTTTCGTTTCAATTTAAAAAACTAGCAATGAAATCAATTTAAAATAAAAATAATGGTAATTAATTAATGTATAGTTTCTTTTGGCGCTCACTGTTTATACTGAAGCATATTTTTTATATTTTTTTTTTTGATTAAAAGCCTTGTTTTTTTAAAATAAATTTTTGCCAAATTTTTATGTTAATAACGATGTTGGCATATATTTTATTGTCATCCTCCAATCCCATTGTCGTCCGTTTATGGACAACAATATTAATGACATTTTAATTATAATCTTTGACTAATTTTGTCGATAAACCACACTTTAATTAAGCGACACTTTAGTCATGGTGCGCTGTCTGTGGTGTTTTTTTAATGGCCGTTGAAGACCGAATTTGGTAATGATTTGAAATGTTAAAAAACAAATTAAAAATTCTCGAACTATTTTTAAGCAAAAGGGACGGCATCACAACAGATGAAAGATAAATTTCATTATAAATCAGCAACTTGTTGATGTGTCACTTAATAAAAATAAAATATAAAATAAGCAGAAGAAAATAAGATAAAACGTCATTAGAATAATACACGACACGTTAGAAAACGTTTTTATTATTAATTTTTGGTTGTTTAAGGTAAAACGAGCTGAAATTAATAACAAAAAATACAATTTTTTTTAATATATTTTGCTTTTAATTTTTAGTAGGTGTTCTTTATAAAATTTCTCATTAATTAAGAAAGAAAAAAAACGATATTCAGTTTCGATATTCACACAATATTGGTTGAGGAAAATAAATTGTCGCTTTAAAAAGCCAATTAATTAACCAACAGAAGAAGAGAAGAGGAGTTTAAATTAAACAAAACGTTTCATTGAAATTAATGAACACATAACAGGGGTATTCACTTATAAAGGCAAGGTTTATAAGAAAAGATAACAGACTTGTTTTCATTCACTCAATATTAATTCGTGGTTTCGTTGCAGATCAGCCGAAATGAAGAATTAAGATGTGTAAGAAGATAAATTCGAATTTAAAAACCAAAGACGCAAACCCACATTTTTAGCCGAGCCACTTTTCGCCTTTAACAGGGCAAAATTTGCTATTAACAGCGCACTGTTAAATGTTTAACAGTGGCAATAAGTAGATTTGTTTTCTACTTTGCAATTATTGCAGACTCATACTTTTAGCCGAGCCACTTTTCGCCTTTAACATGGCAATATGTGCTATTAACAGAGCACTGTTAAATGTTTAACAGTGGCAAGAAGTAGATTAGACTTCTACTTTGCAGTTATTGCAGACTATTCATATAAAATTTAATTCTCATTGTGATCATTATTTGTGAATAAAAGTGTTGAACTCTACAGGAGATTGGTGAGGGATGGAATGTAATCTTGAATCTCAATATTATTCCAGCTATTCCACTACCACGGTTTGAAAGTGCACTCTCTGGACTACCATTTGTATATAGTCGGGTTGGTATACTATTTCTTATATATATGTTCCAAAAATAGCCACAGATCTTCTACAGAATTTTCATATATTTTTGGCCAAAAATTTTTTTTGAAAATTGAAAATCTCAACTCTATTCTACTACCACGGTTCGAAAGAGGACGCTCTGACTACAATTTGCATATAGCCTGTATGGGGTACTATTTCTTATATGTTCTCTAATGGCCACTGATCTTCTAGAGAATTTTCAAGCAAAAATTTGATATTTTCAAAGCCAATATTCTCAATACCATATCACTTTCTATGTGACTATGTTGCTGATTATATCGAGAGGCCTTGGAACCTCCCTTTGAGTATGATATGGTACTCATCGACCTAGTATTTGTCCTAGAATTAGCTTCTAAACAAGGAGGCTAGTTCAGATGGATACTTTTAAACAACTAACAGTGCTATGTTAGGGGCGAATTTTGTTCTGTTAAGCGAAAATTCTAGTCCGTTAACGCCAAATGTGTCGCTGCTAAAATTTATGGATTGCGTCTTGGATTTTCAAATTCGAATCTATCTTCACACACATGGCATTAAGATCCTCAGAACCATTTTTGTAAATCAGAAAAGGGTTGTAATGACCAATTACGTAAGAAAACAGTCTGTTTCAACAACCATAGCTTGCCTCTATTATAAAGTCTATCCCCTTAGCTTCCCCAATTAAAAAAGGAAACATTTTTATGTTCAAAATTTTTAATCCAAATTGCAGCATTATCGGCAGCACCTGGCTTTTTATGTTTAAAGTTCTGTTTCTGTTTTTGTGCTTATGTTTTCTCTTTTCTTTTTTTTATATTAATTTTGTTCAAGCCTTGGCTCATACTTTCATCGTGCTAAAAATTATTATTATATGTCTCTCTTTCCCCCCTTGTTTTTTTTTGTGCATGTTTTAATGGGTTTTTATCTCTTAATTTTTTTACACCTTTGTATGGCTTCTTTTATTTTTTACATCTTTCGTAAGCGTTAGAAATTAGTATTTTCACACCCTTTTTCGCTTTTTATTATGAATACATTTCGTGAATATTAAAAATAAAATCCCTGTAGGGGTTTCTTTCTTTTTTCCGTTTAATATGCTGCTTTATTATCCACAAGATACTGTCATGAGCAAGCTAAGGCACGTAAATGGAGTTTAAAATAAGGTGTTTTTGCTCGCAATTGATATGGCAGCAGCTTAAAAAAGCAACACAGTTCTTGTCCTCGAATCAATAATCATAACCGCGTATAAATTAAACTCAACTGGTTAGAATACTGTCCCAAAGAGGTACTTTTTATGTCTGAACTAGGCTGATAATCTCTTGCTTATTTGCTTTGGAAAATTCAAACCAAAAATTGATAGAAGGCAATAAACCTCCACCTCCTATCCCTGTGCCCGTTTTGGCAACATTGTTTATAGAATGATAATGAAATATAAATCCAAGCGATCCTGTTTCGAAGTTGGTGAAGGAGAGAAAGTTTTTATTATGGTTTTCCTGAGGAAGCTCCTGATATACAAATTATTCCCTCAGTCAGATATGACCACAAGATCAACATCGATGCAATGACTGAAAATCCTCTTCACTACACCGAACACGGCAATTCAATTCGCTTTCGCCGAGGTCTTTGTTTATAGTGAAATGTAGATGGCGACCCTGTCACTTTAGAACTTGCTACAATAGATCAATTCCTTGCTTATCAGGAAATACTTGTTTATGAGACACAGAAAAGAAACAGCAGAAACAGAGAAACAGTTGGAGATATTTTTTACAGTCATGAAATGCGTTACAGACATGAAAAAGTAATTCAAAATAGCTTGAGAAGAGGGAAATCGAAAGTATACTTATACCAAGGCCGTTGACACTACTCTGTGCCACATGTTGGGGTTGTTCTAAAAGTAGGCCTTACTTGACATTTGGACTTCTTCATTCGAATATAAAATTAAAACTCTGCAATAATCTTTCCATCTCTAGACCAACTTTGCCAAAAACTGAGAACCTCATGAAAGAATCGAAAAAAAAAAACACTTCCAAGGCGGTGGTAATGTATTTTGTGGTGGTAATATACTTATCAGAGGTCAGCAATAAGTATTCAAAACGATGAGTAGATTCGAATCATACTTATAATATCTGATACTTATACGCATTCATACTTATTTTAATATCTCATACTCTTACTACTCATATTCAAAATTTGAAATACTCATGGTACTCATACTTAACAATACGTTTGATGTTATAGATTTCGACTCTCCTTGACTCATCGTATACACGAATTACAAAATAAGTATGATTCGCGTACGAACACTACAATACTCACAAGAAGATTGTGTGTTTGCTCTCCTTGCTGCTCTTTCTTTTGTGCGGTATGCGTTTCATGTCAACGTTGTACGCATAATCATTGCAACATGTACTTATAAATCAACGTTGTAGTGAGTATGCATGAATCAGAGTAGTTTGATTTCAATACTGTTGACTCACTCATACTCAAAATTTCATGAGCACTTATGAGTAGCGAAAAAGCGATTCATTGCTGATCTCTGATACATATGTATATACTGGGGATTCGGGCAAACATGTCAACTATGTTTGGCACAAGAGACAAAATATTCTTCGTAGAATTGGAAGCATCTGCTGTTTGAATCTTCAGTATTGGTAAGGGATAGACTGATATTTCTGGGCACACCCTTCTCTTACACTTCAAGCAACAAATCTGTGAAATTATTTGTCTTTTGAAAGGAGTTAAATTGGCTTCAGCGAAAATGTCCCCAGTGGCCATCTTCCTTTCTCTGATAGATGAGGCCATCTAAGCCAACCAACCAAATATCTTGCTTGGGTGAGTTATGCTTCATCTTGTTCACATCGTCCTTATCTCTTCTTCTAATTGCCAAATTTCTTCCAAGATAGTAGTTAATAACTGCACTATAAAATCATCCTTGCATTTAATCCTATGTGAGCTATTACATATATAGATACATACGTAACTGATCATTAAAACAATTAAGTCAGGATTGCAACCTGGCTTCTCACACCGCTTATGTTGAGTGTGGCAATTTTATACAAGAGTGGCGGGACCTACAGTTTAAAGAAACTTTTCATTGCAATTTTGTTTTACTCTCAGAGTTTTTGGCATAAATCTGCTTAGAGGAAGTCGCCTCAGAAATATTTTTTTCTTATTTCGTTTTATTCAAGGTGTCTGACTACCCACTACCACTAGACTACGGCGAACTCACAAGCTATTACGGCAGATAAATGTCACCATTTGCGAGCCATTTATGCTAAAGAAATCAGTTAAACACTCTTCAATTGATATCCGTTCTTTCGACCAAAAAGGGAAGCTATATCAATACCCCAGAAATTTGTTAGGGTCGATCGATTCGATTGTTTCCAGTATTTCCTGTCATCTATAAACTACTTGGGCGTGAGATTTACTTTACAGCTTAGCAGGCTATTTATCGTATACGGATTAGTTTGCAGTTGCCTTGCTGGGCTAGTTATGTTAGATTCAAATTTTTCAAATTGTGTTGCCATTAAGCGAAATTTTCTTTTTCCAGATAACTTTTGTTTTTAGCCAAAGAGATGGTAACCCTGTCATTTTAGAACTTGCTACAGTAGAAATGCTTGTTTATGAAAAAGAAAATAAATAATCAGATGGTGGAGATATATTAGTGGTAGAGGTTAAAGAAACGAAAAAATAATAACACATAGAACTTCTGGGAGAATAATATACTCCAGGAATTCTAAATACTGGTCGTTATCTGTAGATATAGTAATCGGATGGAACTCATAATGTCTTAAAACCTTAAACTGGTGTCTTTCTTTTTGTTTTTAGAAATTTTTTACATCTCTTGCAGTTTACTCTGAACTTAATGAGAATTATAGGCTTGGCAAAATTCTAATAGACTTCTGTATAGAAGGACGAAATCCATTTGAAGCATTTTAAATAACAGGACGTAAATAACCCGCTGTAGAGTGCAGATTTGCATTTGCAAACATTATTTCTTAAAAAATATTTACGAATCTATATTTGACCTTTAAAGGTTAATTGCTGCAATTAAAACCTTATGGCCACAGTTCAAAAAACTTATGGGCTAGACTGACATAAAAAGCCTACTGCGGTAAACATATCCTATTTCTTTAGGCCCCCACTAAATTTTTCAAGGTTCTCTAATGCTTCAGTAATTAAAAGTATCGCATTTCTAAAAGGAGAAGCAAAAAAAACAACAAATTTATCTGCCTATACGTGTATCTTCTATATTTGTCGTAGAGTAGCTGGTGATAAATGCATACAAATTAAATTTTTTTAAAAGCATTTTCTTTATCCTTTGCTGTGTTCTTATATTATAATTTACCCCCAGTTGTTGGTGGCTGCTGTTGCTAACTTGTCATGTCTTATATTACTCGAATGTGTACCTTTTGGACGTTTCTTCTCTCTCCCTCTCTCTATCTCTCTCTCTATCTCTCTCTCTATCTTTGTTCATACTAATTTATAGGCCTGAAAGTGTTATCCATTTAGTCTGAATGGAGGAACACACAAATTTACGAAATTTGAATGAGGATATCAGAGGGAATAACTTGTAGACATTTTGTAATGTTTTGTTGCCTTAAATTTGCATTTAATTAAAGCCTTTAAGGTCTAATAAAACAACAATAAACACAATAAAAAATGAAGAGAAGAAAATAATATGAAATCCAGTAAAAGAAGACCTTGTGATAAGTATCAAAATACAGGCTCTAAAAAGGAATCGATATCGATGATTGGCCACCATAACAGAAGCTGAAACAGAATAAAAACTTAGAATATTCTTAACGTTGCAACATTATAATATTAACCCGTTAAAAGGGAAATTGTAAATGCAATGAAGAAAATAAATTGTTACACTATTCAACAGAAGTATTCGGACAACAAAAATAGGAGTAATAGGATAGATCTTTGCGAATATTTTCAATTCTAAAGGGTCCGCCAAATAACTTTTTTTTTGAAAATGCTTTAAAAAAAAAAACTACTGAATATTTTCTCAAATTTCTTTTTTTTATTTGAAAGTACAATCCTTCCGGTTAATAATGAAACATAATTTCATTCAAATGGCTGCCTCGGCTGGCCATGCAGTAGGCTACACAATCGGTCCAATTTTTAAGCACATTATCGATTGTGTGCAGCTGTATTTCACCAATGGCTTCACGGATATTGTCCTTTAAAGCGTCAATTGTCTCTGGCGTGTCGGCGTAACACTTATCTTTGACGGCAGCTCACAAATAATAGTCCAACAGTGTGTCCAATCGCAGTTCCGAGGTGGCCAAACGACATCAGCTCTGCGGCTGATAATGCGATCTTCAAAAACAGGGCGCAAAACATCGAGTGTAGCTTCGGCTGTGTGGCACGTAGCGCCGTCCTGTTGAAATCAAATATTGCCAATATCCTCCTCCTAAATTTTTGTGAACATAAATTCATTCAACATGGCCCGATAACGATCGCCATTGACCGTAACGGCCACTCCTTGCTCATTTTCGAAGAAAAATGGCCCAATTATGCCTCTGGACCAAAATCCGCACCAAACAGTGACTCGTTTTGGGTGCGTCGGCTTTTCAATGTATGCGTGCGGGTTTTCTGTGCCCCAAATACGACAATTTTGCTTGTTTATATACCCGCCAAGATCAAAATGAGCTTCTTCTGAAAAGATGATTTTTTTTTTTTGCCAAAATCGGCATCTTCTGTAAGTCGATCGCAGGCTTACTTAGCGAAGCGAAAACACATTGGATGGTCCATATTCGTTCAGCGGAAGGATAAAACTAATTATCTGTCAAATCAGACATGAGCTAAGTGTTACCATTCACGAAATAAGCACTAGTTGAAAAAAAAAAACGTTAGATGGTCGGTTAGAAGTCAAAAACACTCGCCTTCAAGAACATTCATCAGACTGTTTACTCTGCCATATAAAAGGCAAGGCAAAGCAGGCGAGTTAGTGAGTGAAATTCAGTCAGTCTTGTGTGATGACTCAGTGTGTTTGAAGAGAGTAATCGCGGTTTGAAGATCTCCGTTACAAAGATCTATCGAATAATTGTCCTGTAATTGTTATTGTCTATGCAAAGGGTATAAACAGATCAATAAAAAAAGGCAATTGTTGTTGTTTACATCAAGTTGTAAACAGTTGCAAGCAGAATTGTGAGAATAATAAAGAATTTTAATTAAAACTAACACACAAATTTATTTTTACTTTATTTGCAATCTACGAGCTCATATTTTAAACGTTTTCAAAAGGTAAAAACGTAGCGTAACGTAAGATTTATTTGTGCTTGTGTTTAAAGGGTTAAATTAGAAAAAAAAAAACTTAAGTTTTTGGCGAAAGTTTGTACATTTTTTTGTTGTTATTACCATGTGATGTTATTTCTTTCTGGCATAAATGAGTGTGTTTTGTTTTGCAATTTTTTAAAATTTCGTTGTTTTTTCGCTTTTTGTTGTTGTTCCTTAAACACGCATTAAATTGTTTTTTAACACATTTTTTCCCCCGGGCCATTTGACTGACCATCACATGTCCGCAATCTTATTTGGGGTTTCTTTTTTTTTTGGTTAGCAAAGACAACAAGACGAAAATCCAAAATTTCTTGAGTTCATTATCAACGTATGAACTTTCAAATACAAAAAGAACTGGCCAAACAGACTAAGCTTGACCATCATAAAAGAAGAAGACGTCGTCATGTTTTTAAGAAAGAAAAGATGCAGAGTTCCAGCAGATATTTGCTTGTATCATGACAACAAAACAACCGGAGAATCAACCAAACCAACCTACAGGCCAACCTAAATAATGTGTGTTGTATTCTGTTCTGTTTATGTTGGCTTTCATTGTTGCATTTCATTGTGGATACATGTTCATTAAATGAACATTTTGTTTTCAATTTCTTTATCGTTTGGGACCCCCATTATTAAAACCGCAACAAATATTAAACTGCCTGTCTGCCTTCCATGTTTTCTTTTTGTAGGTCAAATGATGTGTTGAATTGAGTAAGAATTGCAGACTGATTGCTGTAAACATCAGTTTCAGTTGGTATTGTGTTTGAACAGAAGTGTTTCTGTTTTATTTTGCTCATGAATATCCAAAAAATCTAATATTCTTAGGTTTTGTAACTCAATCACGTTAGGTACAGATGTTAGTATGAATATGTACATGTGATCATACCCTGTAGCAAAATATTTAAAAGATTCTCTCAAAACTTATGGTCCGTCAAACAACGTACAGTGTATGGAAGATTTTAAAAAGCTCCAAACAGTCAACTTCTTTCATAGATCCATTATCGACCATTATCGCATTAATTTTTGAAAACTAATTTGGTTTAAAGTCATCATAGTCTACTAGGTAATGTGTTGGCTCCTTACATAAAGGCCGTAGTTCAAACAACTGCTCAAACATATCGAGCGAAACGAAATACGACAAATTATTTCTATTAGGGACTTCTTCTCAGCAGTCTCCATCACAAAAACTCTGAAAGTATCGGGTCCGCCATCTAACGTTTGTTTTTTCAACTAGTGCATATTTCGTGAATGGTAACACTGAGCTCATGTCCGATTTGACAGATAATTAGTTTTATCCTTCTGCTGAACGAATATGGACCGTCCAGTGCGTTTTCACGTCGCTAAGTGAGCCTGCGGTCGACTTACAGAAGATGCCGTTTTTTGACAAAAAAAAATCATCTTTTCAGATGAAGCTCATTTTCGCATTTGGGGCACAGAAAACCCGCACGCATACATTGAAAAGCCGACGCACCCAAAACCAGTCACTGTTTGGTGCGGATTTTGGTCCAGAGGCATAATTGGGCAATTTTTCTTCGAAAATGAGCCTCTTCGGAGTGGCCGTTACAGTCAATGTCGATCGTTATCGGGCCATGTTGAACAAATTTTTGTTTACAAAAATTTAAGAGGAGAATATTGGCAACATTTGGTTTCAACAGGACGGCGCTACGTGCCACACAGCTGTTTTTGAAGATCGCATTATCAGCCGCAGCCACCTCGGAGCTGCGATTAGACACCGTTGGACTATTATTTGTGGGGTGCCGTCAAAGACAAGTGTTACGCCGACAATCCCAGAGACAATTGACGCTTTAAAGGACAATATTCGTGAAGCCATTGGTGAAATACAGCTGCACACAATCGAATAATGTGCTTAAAAATTGGACCGATCGTGTAGGCTACTGCATGGACAGCCGAAGCAGCCATTTGAATGAAATTATTTTCCATTATTAACCGGAAGGATTGTACTTTCAAATAAAAAAAGAAATTTGAGAAAATATTCAGTAGTTTTTTTTAAAGCATTTTCAAAAAGAAAAAGTTATTTGGCGGACCCTATAGTTCCCGTTGCCATATAAATAGCAAGACAAAGCAGGCAATGGAGTTAGTAAAAGTTCAGTCAGTCTTGTGTGAAGCCACGGTGTGTTTGAAGAGAGTAATAATGGTTTGAAGATCTCCATTACAAAGATCTGTCGACAAATTGACTAGTAATTGTTATTGTTTGTACAAAAGAGTGCAAAGAGGAATAACAAACAAAGCAGTTGTTGTTGTTTACATCAAGTTGTGAACAGTGGCACACAGAATTGTGCGAACAATAAAGAATTTTAATTAAAACCAAACACAAATTTATTTTTATTTTATTTGCAATCTACGAACTCATAATTTAAACGTTTTTAAAAGGTAAAAACGTAGCAAGTTAAACTTAATCCCCGCCACTCGTGTATACAATTAAGACACACAACATAAGTGGTGTTAGAAACTAGGTCATGATCCTGACTTTAGGGTTGTAATGGCCAATTATGTATGTAAGTACAGTGAACGCCATAAGTGAGTCAACGCTTTTGTTCTTAACTATAAAACAGTTTTGTTCTTAAGTATAAAAAACGTTCCTTTATCATGAATTGTTGTTTTTGTTTTAACATTTTATAAGTAATAGAAAAACGTTTTTATTTTTGGAAATTTATTCAACTATTCTGATTTACTTTTCTCGCTATCCTAAGAAAATGAATTATTTCAGTAGTGTTTACTCACTTTTGGCGCTCAGTGTATGTAAGTAAAATAAACCGTTTGATTCGTGTCTTCTTTGGGTCCTCCTCCTCTTCGAATTGATACTGCTTAACTACTTACACTTTGGGTGGGATATTTTACTGCTCCTACCGTGTTATCGATCGTTTATCTTTCCGCTCACTAGCTTTCCCATAAACTCAACGTGAAGGGCAGTCCACTGATAGACAATACAAAAGTTAAACTGATTATTTAAATTGTTGTCTTAGGCAAGAAAGTTTATGAAACAGATTTTTAAGTCCAATGAATCTCCCACAGAGACTAGTCTAGAAGCCATAAGCCTGGCAAGCCCAAAAAAAGGCAATAAAACTGCATGTTATTTAACGTTTATGCAAATTAAGTTTCTGTAAACAATACTCGCGTACGTATATTCAAAATATTAGTACCTTAATGAGTACGATGCTTAAATACATTATTGTGGGGAAAGTCATAAAAAAATCAGTTTGAATGTAATAATCCCCCCGGGAAAATATGTTAATTTTTATTAAGAGTTTTATAGGAATGCCTGCTCGCTCATAGACCCCAAACACATATAATTTTAAATGCTAATCTTTCACCAAATTTTTTTTGATTTAAAATTCAAATTTTTCTTTAAAAAATTTTCTTACGAAATCAATTTCACATTCTCCAGTCAAAACAATATTGATTACAAACCAAACACTTCAAGCTTTTTGACAACGACTCACTTGTAAAAATTTGAATTTCTGATGAGTGATTTTAAGAAAATAACGCGATATTTCTCAAGATAACAATTTTGAATGACAGCTACTGTTGTAAGTGAACTTTTAAATGCCTTTTCTTAAACAAAACAAAACAAAGAGAAAAAAATGACCATCACTTTATTAAGTTTCGATTTCAAATACAAAATTGTTGAATTTTTCATAAATGACCAGCAGCATATAGGACCAGCGTTTAACAAACACCAGCATTTTTTTTCCGTATTTTTCTGCATAAATTGCAGGTAGTTTTTTGGTTAGAAAAAAAAAAGAAAAAAAATATCACGGTATTGTTATGATTTGTATTGAATATTTTTGTTTTTTTTTTATTTTTTAACTGATTTTAAATAGAAATAGAAAAACATTTTCCAAATAAATAACAAACATTTACAATAGAGAGTCAACTATCTATCAATCAGTTAAGAAAAGTACTTGACTTATGTTTGTTTCTGTCAGAGTGTTCAGTTTCAAAATGTTCGAAAATATTTACGTTTGTATGAGAAATCTTTTGTTGGATATAAAACGACTTTGTAACATGCTGCGAAAAATGAGTGGCTAGGCCTGTTATGCGGTACATTGTAGAGATGGCAATGAGTATTCAAAAAGATGAGTGGAGTCGAATCGTACTCATAATTTCTGATACTTATACGCATTCATACTTATTTTAATATCATGAAACCTCCTCTACTCATATTCAAAGTTTAAGGACTCATCACATTCATACTTAACAACACGTATGATGTTGTTGATTTCGACTCTTCATAACTCAACATATACACGAAGCACAAACTAAGTATGAATCGCCTACGAACACTAAAATACTAACTAGAAGGTTGTGTGTTTGCTCTGCTTGCTGCTCTGTCTTTTTTCTTTTTTTGTAAATGCAACAACAACTAAGACTAAATTTTGTTGAATGATTCGAGTCACACGAAGTCTTTTCCTAAAGTTATGAATCTAAATGAGTAGGCTTATGAATCAAACATATTTCGTATGGTATGAGTTTGATGTCAATGTTGCACGCATACTCATTGCAACTTGTACTTATAAATCTACGTTGTAGTGAGTATGAATGAATCAGAGTACATAGTTCTATTTCAATATTGTTGACTCACTTATATACAAAATTTTACGAGTACTTATGAGTATTGCAAAACGATTCACTGCTGATCTCTAATATATAGTACGATAATTAGGCAACTCTTAGGACCCCCATCTTCTTTGAAAATGAACAGCAAGGGCCATGAATTGTGTGCTAAGTCTTGCTCTTTTCGACGCTGTTCTATCATAGGAGTGAAGCTCAGAAAAGATTGCCTTCTAGAGACGTGTTTATATGTGATATCCAACCATTATTAAGGCCTTGAATTGTGTAGCAAGTCTTGCACTTTAGTCCGTTCTCTTATCAAAGGACTGAAGCTTAGAGACTTAGATGAGACATAGCCCTTCTAAAAAAGTTTTTATATGTGATATCCATCCTTTACACATTAAAAGGTGGTCAGATTTTCCGAGTCACAATACTTAGGAATCCAGCTAAATTGATATATCAAAATCGATCTGTAGACGCATTTAGAGATGCCAGGCAATTTTCGATTGCGTTGGATGCTGTTTAGGCGCCGTCCATCGCTAAATGTCTGCAGTAGTTTAAACATTTTTTTGAAAAGATCTGACCCAGAATGCAGCCCTATTTACAACCAACGCTTCGGCCTGAAGGTTTTTGTATTCATTTTCCTGTCTAAAGTACATTCTCTTCTCCATTCTTATATACGCTCTTATTTACATTGGTCGAACCCAATTGAATTTATGCTGTTCATTCGTTTGGTTGTCCTGATATTAAAATTACTTGAAGTTGCTGTGGACTAGTAGTAGGCTTACTGTACAAGAACAAGCTTAGAGCCCTATGGCAATTCGAAGGGGGATTCTGACAGAGATTCTTTCGCTTTCATTGAAGTTGCCATAGTCTGATAGCGAGTGTGTTGACATATTACACAATAGGCCGTGGCTCAAAAACCAGCTCCGACATCTCGAAGAAAAGGAAATATGAAAAAATCTTTCTTCAGTGGCTTCCTGGCAGAAACTCTAAGAGTAAAAAATAAAATTGCAGTGAAATCTATCTCGAAAATCTGTCGTTCGGAGCCGAATTTAAACTGCAGGTCCCACCGCTCCTAGACAAAAATTTACTCACACAACATGGATGGCGTAGGATGTCATCTTGACTAAAGGATTGTAATAATCAATTTAATTATGGAGAGATATAACACATTAGAATAGAATAGAAACGGTTATTTCTAGCTAGTTGGCAACCCTATCATTCTGGATAATAGTAACAAGACAGTGGGAAAATGCCTTATGACAGTTCCATGTTTCGTAGATTTTATTGAAGTTGCTTTTTAAGTCTGGTGTACGATGTTGTTCAAAATAAAGGCGCTGTAGTGGATAACATTGATAAATTCCAACGATTTGTTTTGAATTTCAGCACCCAGCGGCAGCTAGGGTTGTCATAAAGGTCTGCAAAAGAAATAGACCAAGAGTTACAATCTTAGGTTCCTATAGTTATATGATGTGAAAGACTAGAAAGAGCGTAGTGGTCTTTATATTATCAGATATATCAGAGAAAACTAGCACCGTAATTGCACAAGATTATCTTTGGGTAAAATGGTTTAATATTACAAGGAGAATATGGATTGGGTACCTTCGCGGGACTAAGTTGTTGAGGTTGTTAATAAAAGAGCAAATACAACTTACTGAAGAGAAGGTGAGTTATCAGATAGAAGCCTTACTGTCTGCAAAAATTTGTATTTGTCTCAAAATGGTATTAAGAGAGTCGAAGTTTGTTTGTTGCGAAAATTGGAAATCGGATTCTACCTTGAAAACATTTATCTGAGCCTTAAAGATCTTTCTGAAGGTTTTAGTCTGATTATGCCGGAGATGGGAACAATGATATGATTTTACCTTACTTTCAAGCAGGAAAAGAAAGAAAGTTTAAGTACTTCAAGTAAATAAATTGAACTCTTGGTCAATTATTTCAATATAGGCTAGGAAACGTAGGTGTTAAACTAGTAGGAAATTGAAATTTTTAACTGCGCTGTCTGGACCTTATTTCCGCATTTGTAAGTTCTTTAGATCGAAATTGTTTAACACTCCGCCTCTTGCAAGTTCGACTGGCCTTAGTACATTGATTTTATGTATGTATTGTACTATTACCAGCGTCTTATGATATCCATTATACCAGACATGCCTTTTATAATTTATCCCAGACATGCCTTTTTAATACTATTAAATAAACTTATTTGAATATTAAAAATTTAAAACAAAAAACATACATACATACATACATATGTATGTATTCAGTAATTAAGGTTATAACATATTTAAAATCTACATGGAACTCAGCTGGAGATCTTCTAGCCACACAACACATGCTTCCCCATTTCGCCTGTAGGGTATGTAAACGATAGTATGAAAATCTTAAATAAATATACACAGTATTTTAGAAAAAAAAAAAAAAAATAGAAACGCTGTACACAGAAGTTAAAAACAGATGAAAAAACAATAAAAAAAATAAAGCGCTGGGTACCTACACTTTACTAAATAAATAATCCACAGACAAGACCTAATCACTGTATGAAAAGAGAGAAGAAAAAAAAGAAAACAAAAACAACAACAACATGAACTACTCTTGAGTATTGAACACAGTTTTTAGCATGTATTTGGCGATGTATTAATATTTTTTTGTTTGTTTTTGTTGTTGTTTTACTGTTCACTACTGGTCAATAGTGTTGTTGCCTAAGCCATGATATAAAAGTAAATATGTGTGTATGTATGAGGTTTTTTAACGGTAGTTTTCAGTTTTGTATTTGTTTGTTTGTGTTGTTGTTGCTTTAGGTGTAAATTTTCTTTCATTTTTCCTCTGTTCGCTCCAAAACTCTATTATATGTATGGCCATGCAAATCACAAAAGAATACGATATTATAGCCGCCAATATAAACTGCAATCGTGTGGGTGTGCCTGGTTGGTTGTAATGTTCGTAACAAACTGTCGGGTTGTTAAGGATGTTCGAGTATGGTTTTCCTTTGCTAAGCATCAAATGGATAAGATTTTGTTAAAATTATTTCTGTTCCGTTTTATTCGAACATCCAACATTTTTTCCACCCCCTTAAAGCACTTCGTATGGGAACTGGGCGATACAGCCGCGAAGTTTTTTTTTTTATTGATGCATACTTTAGTCTTCTTAATCAATTCAGGACTCTATCTATGCTTGGGTTTTTCATTTTCGGTAATGGGTAAAATTTTACATGTCCAAGTAAGATGAGTATGATCGATAAGACTTTATGAAGCTTTTGTTACAAAAAATTCTATCTTTCGATCCATAATCAGGGTCTATACTCATCTGTGTTGTCATACCTTAGATGAATTGCACATTCCTCTGCTGAGAGGAAGCCGCCGGTTTATTCGAGATGCCTGAGCTGAGGTTTGAATCATGACCTCACGTCTGTTAAGGCCACACACTGCCTAGTAGGCTACATGCATACATACATAATTGATCATTATGACCCTTTAGTCAGGATTACAACCTAGTTCCTCATACCACTTATGCTGTGTGTGTTAATTTTATACATGAGTGCCGGGACCTACAGTTTGAAGTCGATTCCGAGCAATAGATTTTTAAGAAACTTTTCATGGTAATTTTATTATTTACTCTCCGAGCTTTTGCAGGAAATCTGTTGAGAGGTAGTAGCCGAAGGAATACTTTTTCGTATTTCATTTTGTTGGAGATGTCTGACCTGGAGTTCATATTTTGTGGGCCAATATTAACTGCCGTATTTACATATGTACATAACACTCGCCGCTGTGTAGTAAAGGGTCCGCCAAATAACTTTTTGTTTTTTTTAAATGCTTTAAAAAAAACTACTGAATATTTTCTCAAATTTCTTTCTTTATTTGAAAGTACAATCCTTCCGGTTAATAATGGAAAATAATTTCATTCAAATGGCTGCATCGGCTGACCATGCAGTAGCCTACACGATCGGTAAAATTTTTAAGCACATTATCGATTGTGTGCAGCTGTATTTCACCAATGCCTTCACGAATATTGTCCTTTAAAGCGTCAATTGTCTCTGGCTTGTCGGCGTAACACTTATCTTTGACGGCACCCCACAAATAATAGTCCAACGGTGTCCAATTCGCAGCTCAGAGGCGACCAAACGACATCAGCTCTGCGGCTGATAGTGCCGCTAGCGCCGTCCTGTTGAAACCAAATGTTGCCAATATCCTCCTCTTTAATTTTTGTGAACAGAAATTTGTTCAACATGGCCCGATAACAATTGCCATTGACTGTAACGACCACTCCTTGCTCATTTTCGAAGAAAAATGGCCCAATTATGCCTCTGGACCAAAATCCGCACCAAACAGTGACTCGTTTTGGGTGCGTCGGCTTTTCAATGTATGCGTGCGGGTTTTCTGTGCCCCAAATGCGACAATTTTGCTTGTTTACATACCCGCCAACATCAAAATGAACTTCAACTGGAAGGATGATTTTTTTTTTTGCCAAAAAACAGCATCTTCTGTAAGTCGACCGCAGGCTCACTTAGCGAAGTGAAAACGCACTGGATGGTCCATATTCGTTCAGTGGAAGGATGAAACCAATTATCTGTCAAATCAGACATGAGCTAAGTGATACCATTCGCGAAATAAGCACTAGTTGAAAAAAGAAAACGTTAGATGGCGGACCCATTATATGTTTTTTAGTGTACAGTTTCTTTTGACACTCACTGTACCTTTAATTAAGACATAGTGCCTTAAACTTAAATATTCAAAATTATACCAGGTTATCATAAGAGTTACGAAATCAATAGGAACGCTGAAGGTAAACATTATTCTGCGCATAGTTAGCCGAATAATTAGCTAAACAGGGTCTTTGCATATTCGGTGTTGTTTGTCGCACATTTATTTACTCGTTGCTTTCTATATTGCTGCTGGTTTTTTCTATATTTCTATGTTATATTAGTTTTTGTTGTTGTTGTTGTTTTAGCTTTCTAACTACTGAATAAAAAACTCCATACATTTATTTATTATTATTTTAATAGTCATACAAACAATAGTTTTGTTTATATACGATCGACGACCATTCCATTCCATTCATATTCATTCATACGTCTGTCTGTCTGTCTGCTGGGTTAGCGATTTCATTTGGCCCAAAAACTAACATTTAACTCGTCTGTCTGTCCATCCATCCATTTAAACAACATTCATCCGTTTTTTTCTTTTGCCGTCTGTCCACCTGTATGTCTGTCATGTTTTTTTTTCTGTGTCAAGTTAAGCGTCAATTTCTTGACAGTTTGTCAAATATTAAAACGTGCTAATATTTGCCTTCATTTAGTTTCTGTTCATAGGTCTCTGTCTGTCTGTCTGTCTGTCTGTCTATTATATTTACCGTCATTTGCGTTATTTTTTTACTTCAAATAACGGTGATTTTTTCTCCCCAGTTTTATTAGTTTCAGTTGTAGTTGTTGTTGTTAGTTTTTTTTTTAGCATAAACTTTCCAAATAAAAACTTTTAATGGTCAATTGTATTGACAGGTTGTATAGGCGTACTTTTTTGTATCCATGTTTACAAGTGTGTGTGTGTTTGTTTTTATTTAAAATAAAAACGTCAATATTAAGAGGCTTTAATTGATAGTTTTAAACAATTGTTTATGATGTATAAGGCCCGAGGGAGTTTCAGATTATAAATTATAATCTGAGTAAGAGAACTGCTAATGCACAGGTGATTAAAACATCAGTTTCAAGATAATAGCAACGTTGAATTGCAATTAAAAATTGTTTTTAAAATAGAAACAATTCAAGATTATCTTCACATCTTATTAGCAAGATTGAAACGCGAGCTTAATAAATGTATACCATTGAATGCAAACACTTTGTAAAGCGTTAAGAAATTAGGTTAGTGAAGCTGAATTGTTGAATCAGATCATAAAGGAGCTTCTGTCATTAACATTTTTTACACTACTATTCTGTGTATAGATAGTAAATGTGAAAAATTAAATCTAAAAGATCACAGATCTGATTGTGTAATCCAGAGAAATAGCAACAAAATCAAGCCAAAAGATGGAATCAAGAAGACAAAGATCAGCAATGAATCGTTTTTTTCTCTACTCATAAGCACTCATGAAATTTTTAATATAAGTGAGTCAACAATGAGGTCGCCGTAGTCTAGTAGGTAGTGTGTTGGCTTATTAGACGTAAAGCCAGGGTTCGAGCCACAGGCCAGACATCAAAACAAAATACAAAAAGTATTTCTTCGGCGACTTTCTCTCAGCAGATTTTTGGCAAAAAATTCTGAGAGTAAATAACACTCATATATAAAATTAACACACACAACATAAGTGGTCGTAATCCTGACTGAAGGGTTGTAATGACCAATTATGTTATGTATGTGAGTCAACAATATTGAAAGTTAACTATACATATATGTTGCAATGAGTATGCCCACAACGTTGACATCAAACTCATACCATTCGAAATATGTTTGATTCATAAGCCTACTCATTTAGATTCATAACTTTAGAAACAATACTTATAATATTTACTTATAAATGATTCGACAGGCGCATAAGCGATAAAGACAGAGTAGCAAGCATAGAAAACACACAACCTTCCAGTCAGTATTTTAGTGTTCGTACGCGATTCATACTAGTTTTAGTGCTTCGTTTATACGTCGAGTTATGGAGATTCGAAATCAGCAACAACATCATAAATGTCGTTAAGTATGAGTACGATGAGTACTTCAAACTTTGGATATGACTAGAGGAGGTTCCATGATATTAAACTAAGTATGAATGCGTATAAGTATCAGAAATTATGAGTATGATTCAATTCTACTCATCTCTCTGAATACTCATTGCTGATCTCTGATCTGTATACGATTGAATGTGAACATTTTGTAAAGTGTTAAGATTTTAGGTTAGTGAAGCGAAATGTTGAATCAGATTCCAAAGGAGCTTCAGTCAAACCAATTATAACCCTTCAGTCAGGATTGCGATCTAGCTTCTCATTTTTGTTAATTTAATATATGTGTGGCGAGACCTATAGTTTTAAGTCGATTATGAACGACAGATTTTTGAGAGACTTTTTCAAGGCAATTTTATTTTTGTCTTCAGCGTTTTTGCCAGAAATCTGCTGAGAGGCTGTTGCCGAAGAAATATTTTTTTAATATTTTCATTTTGTTGAAGATGTCTGACCTGGTGTTTGAACCGAGGCCTCCAGCGTAATAAACCACTAGACTACGGCGACTGACGAATATGTATATCAACACCTTCTTCTTGCTTTCAAAAATATGGCCAAAGGTTGATATATTGGGTTATACGGTATTCAGATACACACCTTTATTGCGTAAATCGCAATAAACGCCGTTATTGAGCTCAAAATTTTACATAAAGTTTCAATTAATTATTGCGCAATAAATACGCAAATTGTCATAAGTATGTTCAGTGCGCATATTATATTTATCCGAACACTTCCAACAACGACAAACAAAAAAAAAACAGAATAAAAACAATGTTTATGAAACAACCAGCTGTTTTGTTCACCAGCTGTCAAATTGATATTGAATAAGCAGCTGAACTGCGTATATTATTATGTCTGAACACTTAAAATATTGTAGTCAATAAACCGAATATTGACTCAATACAAGTGCATTTCTGAACATAGTACTAAACGCCAAGTTTTTATTGCAGGAGTTATAACCTTGAAGTAATAACCCGTAGGTTTTTTAGTTGAAGTGTGTAACCTTCCAAACAAGATAGCGTGGTTCAAATCCCGGGTTAGAGATCTGAAAAAAAATTGAAAAATATTTCTTCGGGGATTTCCTCTCTCAGCAGTCTTCTAGCAAAATTTCTAAGAGTAAATAAAATTGCCATGAAAAGTTTATCAACAATTTTTCGTTCAGAGCCGACATTAATCGGCGCCACTCATTTATGAAAATATTTGATCATTGCAACCCTGTAGTCAGGATTATAACCTAGTTTCTCTCACCACTTATGTTGTGTATGTTAATTTCAAACATGAATGGCGGGACCTACAGTTTAAAGTCGACTCTAAATGACAGGTTACCGAGATATTCACAAGGATAACTTCTTTTAAAATTCTTTAAGGCAACTGATCAGAAACACGACATTGAGTGAACAGGCGCCCAGCTATTGGATTGGCTTTAAACTCTGATTTAATTTATATACCCAATGACGAAACGTTTAAGCCATAGTGCAAGATTTTTAATCTTTTTTTTTTTTTTTTTTTGAACAATAAAACAGGAAATATGACAACGGAATTATTCAATTCAGTGGTAAATACTTTTTTTCCTAGACAAACAAAAAGTCCATAAGAAAGCCTCATCTAAATCATAAAGAATTGCAAATAAAGGAGAAAGAAAAAATGTTTAAATTATGATTGCAAATTGAACAGAATATTTTTTTTCTTTTTTTTTGGTGACAATATTGGCGCGCATTGGCTTATTATTATTCATACATATGTATGCATGTGGGATTAAATAATTCATTTTTATAATTCATAAGCAACCTGTTCACTTCAAAACTGTCAAAAACTAGAAAGTAAGAAACGAAAAATAAAATAAATTTTGAAAAGGTCATCAACAAGTTCTTTTATTTTTCATCATGTTTTTTTTTCATTCGCCTTTTTTTTTTTTGAAATTTTTGCCAACAACAGTCATAAATAGTCACTAATTAAATAAAATTCACAATAAATCATATTTTTTTTGTTTGTATTTCAAAAAACTTAAAAATTCCGTGTTATTCTCAGACGAAAAGCCCCAACCGTTTGGTTTTTGGCTATTTGTATGGCTGTTGCCATGTTAATAAATTTTAAAATGTTTTTCTTTCTTTATTTCTTGTATTTTTTTTTTAATTTAAAATTTGTTGTTTGTATGTCTGTCGGTTTATAATCTAAAATCTGATTAGCATAAGATTTTAATTTAATTGATTTATGTTCTGTCTTACAAAATGTCTTTGTTTCTCTATTTTTTTTTTATTCTCAACGCACTAACATTAGTTAAAGGGGTCGGTCTAGTAGCTTCATGCAGATATTTGTTACATTATAGGATACTAGAGCTCGTATTCTGATTTAAATATTCCCATCGTCGAGGTACTTCTTTGTTTAACAGCTAATATTATGTGTGTGAAGATAAATTCGAATTTAAAAACCAAAGACGCAAACCCACACTTTTAGCAGTGCCACTTCTTGCCTCTAACAGAGTAAACTTTGCTATTAACAGAGCACGGTTAACTGTTTAACAGTGGCAAGAAGTAGATTAGTCTTCTACTTTGCAATTATTGCAGGCTATTGGCATAAAATATAATTCTCATTATGTTCATTATTATTTTTGGACAACAACAGGACCTTCTGGACTACCATTTGCATATAGACTGTATGGTATAGTATTTCTTATATGTTCCAAAATGGCCACCGTGATCTTCTAGAGACTTTCAATATATTTTTGGTCTAAAATCGACTTTTTCAAAATTGAAAATCTCAACTCACAAAATTATTCCAGATATCCCACTACCACGGTTCGAAAGAGGACCCCCTGGACTACCATTTGCATATAGTCTTTATGGTGTACTATTTCTTATATGTTCCAAAATGGCCAGAATTTTCAAGCAAAAATTGAAATTTTCAAAGCCAATTTTGTCAATACCATATCACTTTATATGTGACTATGTTGCTGATTATATTAAGAGGCTTTGGCGTCTTCCTTTGCATATAGTATGGTACTCATAGACCTAAAGTACTCCCCAAAATTAGATCCTAAACGAGGGGGCTTGTTTAGATAGCTAACAGTGCTGTGTTATTCACAAATTTTTTTCTGTTAAGAAGAAAGTTTGCTCTTTTAACGTCAAATGTGGCGCTGCTAAAATTTATGGATTGCGTCTTGGATTTTCAAATTCGAATTTATCTTCACAGACATTGGATCCAAATGCGGTCTCCGCTTTAAGATCACACGCTGGATCTATCCAGCATGTGTGTGAATGGTAATATTGACTGTGCCAGGCTAGCACAACCGTTTTAGTAAGGATTATAGTACAGCTCCTTTATGCGACTTTAATTCCGTACCAAGGAGCTTTATAAAGGTTTTCCGAGGCTTCTTTTTTTTAGAGATTTTGACAGAAGAGTTCCCAGAATAAAAACAAACTTTTTTTTAATTATTTCTTTGCTTTAGAGCTGGGTTTTGAACTCCGTACCCTCGTTAAACTAATCTTATTGCATTGAAAAAATTTTAAACGAAAGTTGATTCATAATCATCATATGGGCAATATACATATATAATTGGTCATTAAAAGCCTTTTGTCTGCATAACGACCTAGTTTCTCACTGCACTTATGTTGTGTGTTTTAATTTGTATATATGAGTGGCGGGACCTGCAGTTTAAATTCGGTTCCGAACAATAGATTTTTAAGAAACTTTTCATGGCAATTTTCGATTTGCTCTCAAACTTTTTGCCAGAAATCTGTTGAGAGGAAGTCGACGAAGAAATATTTTTTTTTATATTTTCGTTTTGATGTCTGACCTGGGGTTTGAACCGTGGCTTTACGTCTATGGCAACTATTTATGAACAGTATAGGGTATAATAAAGTCGTTTCTAGATATGAAATATTTTCGTTTCTCTTGAATAAAAATAAAGTGAAAACGTAGTATCGTTGAAAAAATTAAATCCAATATTTTTAGTCTGATGGATATCCCGCTGATTTTGATTTTTTATATTCCATTCTTTTCTTTTCTTTTCTTTTCTTTTCTTTTCTTTTCTTTTTCTTATCCGTTGAAAACTTATTTAAAATAATTTTTTTCTAACAGCAAAATTAATTGTCACCTTTACATAGAGAGCACCATCTATTGTCTAATCAGCCTAGTGATTGCCATGATTATCTCGTTAGCCACCACATAGTGTGATGATAAATTGCGTTTTTTATTTTCAATTGAATTAATAAATAAATTAATAAATTTAATTTCTTCTACCGTATTCTTTTTAATTAAT
The DNA here is from genome assembly GCA_932273835.1 of Sarcophaga variegata. Taxonomy (NCBI): domain Eukaryota; kingdom Metazoa; phylum Arthropoda; class Insecta; order Diptera; family Sarcophagidae; genus Sarcophaga; species Sarcophaga variegata. The sequence continues at coordinate 109,522,169 of OW026362.1, read as the reverse complement.
TAAAGCGATTAGCTTTCAAAAAATTTCAAAAAACATCCCAAAATACAGAGAAAAATAGAAAACCGAGATGGATTTACGGCGTGATATTACCATTAATATGGTTTTTTAGTGGATAAGGCGCGAGAGGTCGCCGTAAGGGATTATAAGACGAGAGCCCGTGGTTCAAATCTCAGCTCTGATATCTCGAACAAAACGAAATATGAAGAAATGAAAATATTTCCTTTGGAAAAACTCTGAGAGTAAATGAAATTGCCAGGAAAAGTTTCTCAAACAGTTGTTATTCGGATTTGACTTTAGAACTATAGGTCCCACTACTCATGTATAAAATTGGTTGTAATCCTAGCTAAAGGCTTGTAATGACTAATAAGTAATCAAGTGAACATAACTTCCTTTTTAATCTTCTCTGATGAATATATAAAAAACGAATAGCTTATCAAAGGCGATATTGGGTCTGATGTAATTCGTGACCACTATAATCCTGTATATGGGCTAGCGGCTCAGAAAGACTATTCATTTACAGCCTACCTCTCTGTGCCTCGCTAACATTATAATATCTACAAACAGACATACAATGGCGCATAAGGAGGCATTTTCTCAAGACAATATGCGTTCATCTTAAGCATTAAGTCAAGTTGTGCTAGTCTGTAGTGTTTTTCAGGCGGAAATAATGGCCATCTACTGGGCCGCTCAATTCATCCTTATCAACGGTGCTCCTTTCAGCCGCATCTCAATTTTCTCTGATAGTGAGTCTGCTTGCAGCCCTTGCGCTGACCAGCTTCTCCCTCCTTGTATCGGAGGAACTTGGTGAGTACAGAGGCTGCGTTCACCTGTGGCATCAAAACGGGCCGCTATGCGTGCTCAAGTGAGCTTTTTTGGCAAATTAAAGCTACCACGCTAACCTAAACTAACCTAATAGTCTGCTATAAGATCTCTGTCGAGCGTTATGACTAATTCCAAGAGTCGCCGCTGTCTTGACCTTCTTTCGGAGTGCGACTTGTGTATGCTACTTACCTCGGTTAAATTGGCCAACCTATCCTGAGTCAATGAGGGGTCCTGCTCCACCGCTTGACTTACTTGGATCTCGATGGATGGAATGCGCACCAACCAGTTACTCGTACTTGATCGTAACATCATTTCGATTACAGTGACCATGCTTACAGATCATTGTGTTATGGGAAGACACGTGGAAAGAATACATACATAATTGGTCATTACAACCCTTCAGTCAGGATTACGACTTAGCTTCTCACACCACTTATGTTGTGTGTGTTAATTTTATATATGCGCGGCGGGACCTACAGTTTAAAGTGGACTCCGAACGATAGATTTTTAAGAAACTCTTCATGGCAATTTTATTTTCTACTCTTTTGAGAAACTCTTCATGGCAATTTTATTTCCTATTCTCAGAGTTTTAGTCAAAAATCTGCTGAGGGGAAGTCGCCGAGGAAATATTTTTTACATATTTTCGTTTTGATGTCCGACCTTGGATTTGAAAAGTGGCCATACGTCAATTAAGCCGACACACTACCTACTAGACTACGGGGACTACGAAGAAAGAAAGAATGCGGAAAGAATGCGGAATGTGGGTACAGATCGGCTGAGGAAGAGGAGACTGTTATCCACTTTCTTTGTCAATTCACATCCCTTGCGAGATGCAGACTTAAGCTATTTGGCTCTACAATCCTTGTCAATCCTTGTGGTCATCCATTGATGTCAAGAAATAGCTTCGTTTAACAAACTTTCGGGCTGGTTTACCAGCGTATGGTAGTCGTGCTTTAAATGTACAGCCCTAGTGCTGAACAATTTCTCCTTCTTCCCTAGTTTGGTGGAACTTGGTCTTGCGACTGCGTTTACCTGCGGCATCACGACGGGCTGCTATGCGTGCTCAAGTAAGCTTTTGTTATCAAAGCTACTACTCCAATCTACCTATCTAGTCTGGAGGCCTTTGTCAGAACTATCCACTGTTATTAATAAAACCAATAATTCGGGTAATTAGTGGTTCAATCCGCAGTTATGCGGATATTTTGTTACGTTAATGGTTACCCTATGCAATGATATAAAATTTTAATTCGTCATTAACATCAGTTTTCGAATGTAATTTTATGTTCGATTGTTTTTATAATACGTTACGCTACACATGTATGTAAAACGATTACAATGATCGTGGTGATCTTAAACGAATGGATGAGGAGTCGATAATAAAATGTTTTTAAAAACTTTTCTAAATATTTTCAATAAAAAAAACTTTAATTTTTTATATATTGGAGTAGAAGAGTAGTAGGGGCAGACATAAAATGAAAACAAAAATCGTGTCAATTTATTTTAGAAAATCTATGAAAACGTAATCATCAACCAAGCGACGCAAGAAAAATGTTTTGTTTTTTCAATTCAAAAGATTTTTTCTTTATGAATACAAATGTATTGTTTTGTGCTGGTAAAGCGATTAATATTTAATATTCGTTTTAATATTCCCTTAATATTCTTATTTTTATTAGTTCGTATTGTTATTAATTAATAAAATCCATGGAAAACATTCTCGTTTTTTGTTTCATTTTTGAATTCAATATAATCCGTATGAGTCTTGATTGCATGTTTTTCAAAAAAAAAATCTTTCGATTTTATGAGCTTTTCAAAGAAAACTTATGTTTTGGGAATTGGATTTGAGGGATTTTGTTGTGAGGCCCATAATAATACTCATAAAAGCAGTTGTTTTCCAGGCAGACATCAATTTTACGGCCTTAATTAAGTTCTTAATACAAGACATTAAGAAAATTATATAAAAAGAGCTAAATTTTATAGCAAAATTTTATCGAAATTTTATATTTAATTATCGAAAGATAAAAGGAAAACAATTAAAAGTTTATTGACGGTGATATATTGCCTAGACAGATAGATATGTGTTTTTCTTGTATTCCTTGGGAGGGTTGCGAGCAGACTTCAGCAATGAGTATTGAAAAAGATGAATAGAATCGAATCATACTCATAATTTCTGCTACTTATACGAATTCATACTTATTTTAATATCATGGAACCTCTGTTCATATTCAAAGTTTGAAGTACTCATCATACGTCATACTTAACATCATACGTGTTGAGGTTGTTGTTGATTTTGACTATACATAACTCAATATATGCACAAATTAAGTATGAATCGCGTACGAACACTAAAATATTCTCTAGAAGGTTGTGTGTTTTCTCTGCTTGCTGCTCTGTCTTTTTGCTTATGTGTCTGTTTTCTCTTTTTGTAAATTCAACAACGACTATGACTGTAAGTTGTGATGAATGATTCGAGTCACTCGAATGGTATGAGTTTGATGTCAACTTTGTACTTATACTCATTGCAACCTGTACTTAGAAATCAACATTGTAGTAAGTATGAATGAATCAGCAGAGTACATAGTTAAATTTCAATGTTGTTGACTCACTTATATTCCAAATTTCATGAGTGCTTATGAGTAGCGAAAAAACGATCCATTGCTGATCGCTGATATGTACTTTGATTCAGAAAGAAAGTACATATAATTTTTTAAATTGTTTAACGTCGTCTTCTGATTCTTCCCTCTGAGAACAGTTCCCTTCCCATTCGGTTGGTACCTTGTGGCTTCCAATCTTTGATTCAGATTACGATTTTATGTTTTCGCATAATATCACCCGTATTGCTACTATCTCACGCCATTTAAGCGGTGTAATCGTTTATCTCACTTACTTTATTACGACCTAGTTTCTCACACCACTTATGTTGTGTGTGTTAATTTTTATACATGAGTGGCGGGACCTACAGTTTAAAGTCGACTCCGAACGACAGATTTTTGAGAAACTTTTTCTTGGCAATTTTATTTTTACTCTCAGAGTTTTTGCCAGAAATCTGCTGAGAGGAAGACGCCGAAGAAATACTTTTTTTGTTGTTCTGATATCTAGCCTGGGGCTCGAACCCTGGATTTTACTTCCAATAAGCCAAATCACTACCTACTAGACTACGGCGACTAGGGAAACTAGGTCGTAAACCTAACTGAAGTGTTGTAATGACCAATTATGTATGTATGTACTTACTTTATTGGCCTTTGCAACCATTTAGTCATAATTAGGGCCTACAGATTCGGTTTCAAATGATAGATTTATTAAGCATTTCATGGCAATTCAATTGCTACCAGAGCTTTAACCAGAAGACTATATAAATAATTTTTCACATAGTTTGAGATGTCAGAGCTAGGTTTCGAACTTACCAGCTCTCTTTTAGTCGGCCAACATACCTCGGCGACCACCAATTACTCGTCTGGTGAGGGATTTTGCCACGTAGTTTTACAAAAAAAAAAAAAAATATGGTTTCCAATCAATCGCAGCTCTATGGAAATCCGTTGGATAGGAATTGGTCTTTTAGTAAAGAGTAGAGTAAAGTTTGATGCCCTGTTGTAGTGACCAAGTCAAAGTATGGACAATGAATTTTTCTTAGATCAAGGATATAGAGGTCATAAGATTAAAGGCTAAATACACAGTTCGGCGAGCCACGAAGTTTCCAAAAGAGTTCTAACGTGCCAGATACCAACGTGTGTTTGGGATTTCATATCGAGTACCATCATTAAGTAATAGATGTCTCTAGGCGGGTGTTGATTCAATTGTTTATAGAGCGAAGACAGTATACCACTTTTAACCTCACCTTACATGGTGTACAGATACCAGGATATATCATAGTTATCACTTTGGCCCACTATGATCTCGGTCTCCTTTGCTTTTTAAACAAATTCTTATTTGAAGGCATCGTTTATTCGCATTTAGCATTGAGGGTTTTCATCGCCAATAACTATCCCGGACACAAACCTTCAGGTCCATTCTAAGCTTCCGCTGCTTGGTCAACGTATTAATGTGTTTGCATGGCGTTAACCTTCTCAACTCAAAACCGTTTACTAACTGCAAACAGTTAGATGTCTGATGGCTTGTACCTTGTAGGGCTGGATTCATTTTTCATTCATATTTGTTTTTGATTTTTTCGAGAAATTTTTTTTAATCAATTGCTGTTCACAAACGCTTGCTTTTGGAAAGGGCGGCTCAACTTGTTTGGATTCCAGTTTTAATGAAAACCCAAATCCATTGTTTTTTCGTGGGACATGCATTAGCAGAAGTCTCTGTTTAATTGATTAAAAATTTGAATTGCATTTCAAACACAATCTCTCGCTAACTAACATAGAATGTCTGGTAAAAACTTGTCGAACATCTTTATTCCAATGATTAGCATTTGCCCACTATTAAGTGAAGGTTGGAAGGGCCAAAGGTAGACCAGGTAATAATAAATAGATGGATGATGGAATTTATAACATAAACAAGCAAGAATTAATGAATTTGTACTTGTCGCCTTGGCTACTTACCTATGGTATGTATGTATGTTGGCCAATGCAAAAGCAGAAGTTGCAGTTGCAGCAACTGGATTAAGACAAAGCCAAAGCCGAAGACAAAGACACAGGGAAAAAACATGTTTATTTATTTCTTTTACACCTGTTTCTGGTATCTAATGAATCTACCAGCCATAATAAAATAACAACAACAATGGCAACAGCAAATACAACATCATTTAATTACAATAAAACAAAAAAAGACATCATAAACAAAAAGGTTGCTCTGCGCTTGTCTTTATTTTCTTCTTCTTTTTAGTCTCAAAAGTCTTTTGTATTTTATTTTAATTTATTGAATGACCGTTTGGTTTAATACTATTAAAAATGAAAATAAAAATAAATATGTATTGAATTGAATATGTACGACTAACACTTTATCTAACATACCGCTTAACAACCCCATACACATACTACCTACCATACATTAAGGTGTCTGTCTGCCCTTTTATCCCGCTCTGCCTATGGAAACCATTTAATAGGGTCAAGAGAGGTTTATGCTGCATTAGCAACATTACAGAAAAAGTAACACAAAAATTGTCTGATGATGGTGTCGTTGGTGTGTGTAGGTCAACGACGTGCTTTTCAAAAAGAAAACACATTCTCTTGGCGCTTTTCTTTTGGGCTGATATTACACGCGAGTTTTGGACATTCAGAACAAAAAAAACCAACGAATTATACTTTATTGTTGTCTGTCTCTCTTCCTTTCTATGATACTAACAATGTGTCGGCTTATGTTGTTTCATCTTTTCATTCGATTGTTGTTTCGTATGCCTCATCTCTTGTAAATGCCAGCAAAGTAACAATAAAATTTTAATCGATATTATTATCGATAGTCAAGTAAATTAAACTGTCATTAGGTGTGCGTTATTGACTTTAAAATTCTGTGAATATCTTTGAACACTCGTTGACATTTGTTTATGAATTGAAAGAAGGAAACGCATTTATTATAGAAACATACACATACGAGTACATAACATAATTGGTCACTACTACCCTTTAGTCAGGTATCACACCACTTATGTTGTGTGTGTTAATTTTATACGTGAGTGGCGGAACCTACAGTTTAAAGTCGACTCCGATCGACAGATTTTTGACAAAGTTTTCATGGCAATTTTATTTCACTCTCGGAGTTTTTGCCAGATATCTGCGGAGAGGTAGCTGCCGAAAGAAATGGGCTGGGGTTTGCACGGTGGCCTCACGCCTAATAAGCCAACACACTACCTAGACTAGACTACGGCGACTTCAATTATTATAGAAACGCTCATTTGAAATTAATTTTCAACTTCAAAGTTGCTTTTGTCAATGACAAAATTTATATTTTGCAAGGTCGGCTTGAAGTCTAGTAGGTGGTATAATGGCGTAAGGCCATGGTTCAAATCGCAGCTTAGAGAGTAAATAAAAATACATGTGTGAAGATAAATTCGAATTTAAAAATCCAAGACGAAATCCATAATATTTAGCAGCGCCACAATTGGCATTAACAGAGCAAAATTTTTTCTTAACAGGAAAAAATTTGTCCTTAACAGAGCACTGTTAGCTGTTTAACAGTATCCACCTGAACTTGTTTAGGAGTTAATTTTGGGAAATACTCTAGGTCTAGGTCTAGGTACCATACTATATGCAAAGGAAGTTTCCATGGCCTTTTAATATAATCAGCAATATGGTCACATATACAGTGCTATGGTATTGAGAAAATTGACTTTAAAACTATAAATTTTTTCTTCAATATTCTCTAGAATATAAGAAATAGTACACCATACATACTATATGTAAATGATAGTCCAGAGGGTCCTCTTTCCAATCGCGGTACTGGGATAGCTGGAATAATATGGAGATTCAAGGAAATTTCCGTCCTCCACCCCCACCAACCTTTCTTTACATTGCAAAGTAGAAGACTAATCTACCATTGCCACTGTTAAACAGTTAAACAGTGCTCTGTTAATGGCAAAGTTTACCCTGTTAGAGGCGAGAAGTGGCGCTGTTAAAAGTGTGGGTTTGCGTCTTTGTCTTTTAAATTCGAATTTATCTTCGCAAACATTCTTTTAACGTACGTTGAGATTTGTTTTGAATTAAAGGAAAAATAATGGCATTTATAATCAATTAAGTTTCTACTTCAAATACGTGTAAATTTAAAGTTTATTTATTTAATTATTTTAAATTTATGTTTTGCAAGATCAATTGGAAGTCTAGTAAGTCGTCTGATGTCGTGAAGCCTTGGTTCAAATCCCAGCTTAAAGAGTAAATAAAAATTCCCATGAAAAGTGTTTTAAAATTCTGTCATTCGAAGTCGATTTTAAACTTCCAGATTGTGGCATATTCTCTAAGACGATGCCTTTGTGTGCGAGTGACTGACCGTAATTTTAATTCCTTTTGTATGTATTTGAAGATTGAAAGGATTTCCTTTAACATTCTTTCAGGGTTTTTAAATGTTTTTCTTGCTTGCCTTGCATTGCAAAAGTCAACTGTTGCTGTAGATTTTTGAACAGCTTCTGCCACTTCCACTGCCTGTTGCATGTTAGAATTGTTGAATGTCTGAGCGTTTAACTGTCAATTTGATATTGTTTTGCAAGAAGGTTGTCTCGTAAGGTGTGTTAAATTTAAACATAAGCCTACTTTTGTTTCAGGAAATGGTGAATTACTCTCAGGTACCTACTATAAGTGTCGCTAGGCACATTAACCTATCCAACAACTGCTGTATTGTATCAGGAAGTGGCCAGAAAGAGGGCCACTGACCTAGTTTCTCACATCACCCACATTGTGTGTGTTAATTTTATACATGAGTGTCGGCACCTGTAGTTTAAAGTCGAATCCGTACGACAGATTTTTTGAGAAACTTTTCATGGCAATTTTATTTATTTACTGAGTTTTTGCCAGAAATCACTTGAGACGAAGTCACCGAAGAAATATTTTTTTTCATACTACATTTCGTTGGAGATGTCTGACCTGCTGTTTGAATCGTGGCCTTACGTCTAATAAGCCAACGACTTCCAAACACTCTGTATTGTAAATATAAAACATTTTCTTTCTACTACACCTTATATTTCAAGTTTTTCTACGCATTACACATAGTTTTTGTTCATCACATAGACATTCCTTTAGTGCGTCTTCGAAGAATGGGCGTTTGTAGGTAATTTATGGCCAAACATCTTTGTTTTTAATTTTTCTTTTTACCACCATTTATGTTAATTTATTTATTTATTTTACAAAAATACTTCATTTGTTTTATTTTTAGTCGAATAAATAAAAAAATTGATTTTTTTTTAGTTAAAATACCTGAAAAATATTTTTATTTTGAAATCCAATTTATCTGAAATTCTATCTATGGATTTACGGTAATGTTTTCAAATAATTTACACATAATTTGGGGATAGTTGCCTAAGAAGGGGTATAGTTCTTCTGGAGTTTTATTCTGAGTTCAAGGCTGTTGATTAAAGTCGTGGTTATTGCGCAATTCATTCGAATATAAATTCATTCGAATATAAAATCATGCGCATATAAATTGATTCGAATATAAATTCATTCGAATATAAATTCATTCGAATATAAATTCATTCGAATACAAAATCATTCGCATATAAATTCATTCGAATGTAAATTCATTCGAATATGAATTCATTCGAATATGAATCCATTTAAATATAAATTAATTAGAATATAAATCGATTCGAATATCAATTCATTTAAATATAAATTCAATCGAATATAAATTCATTCGCATATAAATTCATTCGAATATGAATTCATTCGAATATGAATCCATTTGAATACAAATTAATTCGAATATAAATTGATTCGAATATCAATTCATTTGAATATAAATTTATTCGAACGTAAATTCCGTCGAATATAAATTCATTCGAATATTAATTCATTCGAATAACAATTCATTTGAATATAAATTCATTCGAATATAAATTTATTCGAATAACAATTCAATCGAATATAAATGCATTCGAATATAAATTCATTCGAATAACCATTCATTCGAATAACAATCAATTCGAATATAAATTCAATCGAATATAAATTCATTCGAATAACAATTCATTCGAATAACAATTCATTCGAATAACAATTCATTCGAATATAAAATTATTCGAATAACAATTCATTCGAATAAAAATTCATTCGAATATAAATTTATTCGAATAAAAATTCATTTCAATATAAATTCATTCGAATATAAATTCATTCGCATATAAATTCATTCAAATAAAAATTCATTCGAATAAAAATTCATTCGAATATAAATTTATTCGAATAAAAATTCATTTGAATATAAATTCATTCGAATATAAATTCATTCGAATATAAATTCATTCGCATATAAATTCATTCGAATATAAATTCATTCCCATATAAATTCATTCGAATATAAATTCATTCGAATATAAATTCATTCGCATATAAATTCATTCGAATATAAATATTCATTCGAATATAAATTTATTCGAATGTAAATTTATTCGCATATAAATTCATTCGAATAAAAATTCATTTGAATAAAAATTCATTCGAATATAAATTCATTTTGCTTAGCACAGTAATTTTTTTCTATGAGTTTCAATTCATTATTGTTTTGTCTTTCGATTATTAAATTATGTTTCATATGTACTTCGAAACGATGGAGCACTTCTTGTGTAACGAGTAACTTTCGTTAACTCTTCGAGACCGCAATATTTTGCGATTGACACACCAGACACTAGATAGAGGAGTAGATTGAAGGAATTTAAGGAAGTTTGTACACGATACCGACTTTCTATAAAAAGTAAGCTGGTTTTAATAATGCGACGCGCACAAAAAACCTACGTGATGTCTTTGGTTGGTCTCATACGTGTTGTTAAGTATGAAGTATGATGTGTACTTCAAACTTTGAATATGAGTAGAGGTTCCATGATATTAAAATAAGTATGAATGCGCATAAGCATTAGAAATTATGAGTATGATTCGATTCTACTAATGTTTTTGAATACTCATTGCTGATCTCTGCTACATACCTACTTAGGCTTCCTTCCCCTGATCTCTCTCTATAAAAAGACACATTGTTTTTTGGCTAATTTTAAAAGATTTTTTTTAAAAAGCTACTCCAAGTATTTGTTTTAAATATTTAAACACACGGCAATAAATCTTCAAATATTTTCTTAATTTCACACCAAAAAAATTCACAACAAAAACAATACCAAACCGTATGAATAAATTGAATTGAATAAAAATTTTATTTTTTTGTAGTTTTTGTTGTTAATAAGGGTGTCCATAAATTTTATTACTTTGCCTTTTTCAGACATTTACACATAATTTACGAAAAACATTTAAATATTCAAACTTAATTTCGAATAGAAATACAAGTTCTACTGATTGTTGGCAACAAAAAAAAAAAAAAAAGCCGTTGGATTCTTAGAAAAAATGAGAAGAAATTCTACGATAATGTTCTACGTTTTAAAAGGGCTTGCCTTGCCTTGCCAGTATCTTGTTTTGTGTTTTTTTTTTATTCTTTTCTTTGTCTGTTTTTTTTTTTTTGGTTTTTAATTAGAGACTCTTACTGACTGTGTTGCTGCTGTAGTCACAGCCATTCAGTCAGTCAATTAACATTTCCTTATAAACATGGGTAATAAATTATTTTTCCAACGTTCAAAAATGACATTCAGCTGTTAAAGAAAATGATTAAATGCGCTCCATGGCATCATTGTTGTTGTTCGATCTTCTATAGAAAACCAAACCAAACCCAACCAAAAATCCACCTGTCAGCATAGATGGCGCCAAATTTGAAATGAAACAAAAAAAAAACAACAATTATTGCCACAAACATCGAATTACCACACCATCACACACACAACCTGACTGACTGACTGACTTACGCTCTCAGTGAGTTTAGTTATAGGTTTGGTTACATGTAATTGGAAATCTATAACTGAAAATGAGTACCCAAATGGTTAAATGGTTAGCAAAAGTGTAGACTCATAGAAGTCAATAAAGGAAACAAAAACAAAAACACTACAATAGTATTTAACACCATTGCCACTGCTTGTGCTTGCAGCATCAACTCATAATTCATTTCATTTTTTTTCTTTCGTTTTTTTTGAAAGACTATTAAACGCTTTTCGAACAACAAAATGAATTAAAAACATATCAAAAGGAAGGAAAATGAACAAAAAAAAAAAAGAAATCAATTGAAAACAAAACAGATACCAAACAAATCAAATAAATAAACTGACACTCCTTGAATAGAGTGTTGCAAAGAAATCAATTTGAAAGCAACAAAATGTTTTAAAGATCATTCACCGTAGCTTGTAAGAGAAGTTAAAAGTAATGCTACTCGTTAGTACGAAGGTATAGATTAGGGTTCCAGAAATATTAGAATTTTTGTACACCACATTGTTTCATATCTTTCTTAAGCCTCATTACCAGAGTTCAGCAATGAATCGTTTTACCGCTACTCATAAGCACTCATGAAATTTTGAATATAACTGAGTCAACAATAAAGACATTTAACTATGTACTCTGATTCCTTCATACTCACTACAATGTTGATTTATAAGTACAGGTTGCAATGACTATGCGTACAACGTTGACATCAAACTCATAACATTCGAACTATGTTTGATTCATAAGCCAACACATTCGAATTCATAACTTTAGAAAAATACTTATAATATGTACTTATAAATGACACGAGTGACTCGAATCATTCATCAAAATTTACGGTCTTAGTTGTTTTACAACAAAAGAAAAAAGACACATAAGCAAAAAAGACAGAGCATCGAGTAGAGCAAACACACAACCTTCTATTGAGTATTTTAGTGTTCATACGCGATTCATACTTATTTTGTGCTTCGTGCATATGTTGAGTTATGGAGAGTCGAAAGCAACAACATCATACGTGTTGTGTTGTTAAGTATGAATATGATGAGTATTTCAAACTTTGAATATGAGTAGAGGAGGTTCCATGATATTAAAATAAGTATGAAAGCGTATAAGTATCAGAAATTATGAGTATGATTCGATTCTACTTATCTTTTTCAATACTCATTGCTGATCTCTGGTCATTACAACCTTGTAGTCAAGATTGCAACCTAGTTTCTCTTACCACTCATGTTGCACGTGTTAATTTTATTTTTAAAATCCACTCCGAATGCCAGATTTTTGAGGAACTTTTCATAGCAATTAATACTAATGAGAGTAAGTCGCCGAAATTATATTTTTTCTTATTTCCTTATATGCGAGATGTCTTAGCTTAGCTGAGCTTGGAACCATGGATCCTTTTCTAATAAGCCAACACATTACTTTCTAGACTACGGCGACTTCATTGTTTTATACGTGTCAGTACTTAAATCATTAATAAGCAGATCAAATCGAGTTCAAATTTTGTAGATAACCTAGCCTAACAGGCATGCCTAATATTAAGCAGTGATCCGTAAGGACAAAGGTCACCTAGTAAATATCCAGTGGAGAGAGAATACTGTTCCTTCTTGGTAGGCATTTCCCTTCGACTGCTGAATTACTGTTGTGCGTTTCAGGTGTAGTAAATGGCCATCTGACGGGCCGCTCAATGGATCCTCATCAAAGTTGCTCCTCTCACACTCAATTTTCTCTAACAGTCAGGCTCTTATAAGACCTTTGTCAAGCTGTGTGATTAAATCCACGTTCGGTAGAGAGTGTATCCGCCGCCTCAACCTTCTTTCTAAGTGGGCACAGCCAAATTCCGGGAGACTGCAGGGCCGAAGATCTCGCCCGACCGAGCATACTCCTTTCGAAATCTTCTTCAATCGACTTGGGTATGCCACTTACCTCCGTTAGATTGGCCATTGTGCGGAAATTTTTTCAGGACGCCAGCCTATTCTGGGTAAATGAGGAATCCTGCTCAATTGCTAGACTCACTTGGCCCCCGATGGATAGAAGGCGCTAAAAGCAATTACTCGGACTTGATCGCAATGTCATTTCAATAACAGTGACCATGCTTACAAGTCACTGTGTTATGGAAGTACACGCGAAAAGAATGCAATTCCCATCTTACGACCTTTGCCGTGGATGTGGATCTACTGAGGAAGAGAAGACTGTTATCCACTTTCTATGTCAATGCCCATCTCTTGCGAGGTGCAGATTTATATTATTTGGCTCTCCAATCCTTGTCAATCCTTGTGGTTTGACAGATGTCATCCATTGATGTCAAGGATAGAGCTTCGTTTATCAAATTTTCGGGCTGGTCTTCCAGTGTAGGGTAGACGTTCTTTTAATGTGCAGCCCTTGCTTTGACCAACTTCTTCCCCAGCTTGATGGAACTCGATCAGTGCAGGGACTGCGTGTATCCGTGACGCTACAACGGTCCGCTATGCGTGCTCAAGTGTGCTTTTGATGTTAAGGTTACCACTTTCAGCCTACCTATCTAGGCTAGTTTAACCTGATATATGATACGATCCCCTTTTTTAAACAAGAGGCTTTGGGAATACAGAAGACATTGTTCTTAATTTCCAGTTTAATCGTGGCTAAAGGTTCCAAAAGTCGGCGAAGTCTAGTACGTAGTGTGTTGGCTTATTAGACGTTAAGCCCGGGTTCGTATCCCAGGTCAGACATCAAAACGGAAATATGGAAAAAAATATTTCTTCGGCGACTTCCTCTCAGCAAATTTCTGGCAAAAACTCTGAGAATAAATAAACCTGCCATGAAAAAGTTTCTCAAAAATCCGTCGTTCGTAGTCGACGTTAAACTGTAGGTCCCGCCACTCACGTATAAAATTAACGCACACAACATGAGTGGTGTGAGAAGCTAGGCCGTAATCCTGACTGAAGGGTTGTAATGGCCAATTATGTATGTATGTATGTAAAGGTACCACCATACGACACTCGTTCTGGTCGCTTCGTGGGACATACTGTTGCTGGATGGTTCCTGTGCCCAGCGACACTTAAAGTAGGTACCTGAGAGTAATTCACCATTTCCTGAAACAAAAGTAGGCTTATGTTTAAATTTAACACACCTTCCGAGACAACCTTCTTGAAAAACAATATCAAATTGACAGTTAAACGTTCAGACATTCAACAATTCTAACATGCAACAGGCAGTGGAAGTGGCAGAAGCTGTTCAAAAATCTACAGCAACAGTTGACTTTTGCAATGCAAGGCAAGCAAGAAAAACATTTAAAAACCCCGAAAGAATGTTAAAGGAAATCCTTTAAATCTTCAAATACATAGAAAGAGAATTAAAAACTCACACACACCAAAGGCATCGTCGTCTTAGAGAATATGCCACAATCTTTAAATGGTTTTAGGTGTTGTAATGCATTTTTTTTTGTTGCGTTTCATTCAAAATTATAGAATGAATGCACCTTGCCAAGTAACAAGCAACACCTTTTGCTTAATGTTTTCCATCACCATCACCATCATCATCATCATCATCATCATTCTCTGTATTGCCGTGTAATACTTACACAATTGTAATGTTGCACAATGTGTGTATGTAATGGTTGGTTGCATGCTCTTTACATTAGACAAACGACACTTGTCTTGTTGCCTCTTCCGTTTCGCTTTTGTATTGAAAATGCCAAAAGAAAAGAAAAAAAAATTACACGAAACGAAATCATTGATGCCACTTTAAGTGTCTATTGTTACTCTTTTTAAATATTATTGGTGTTGCTGTTGTTGTTGTTGCTGTTGTCTCACTCAATTATGCAGAACTAGAAAAGAAGGATGTTTTTTTCTTTGAATTTCAATTTGAAGAAAAAAATGTCTAAAGACACCTTTTGATGGATAATTGAAGCCATCCTCCAGCCTTTCTTTAATTTTCATTTTTTTTATTTAATTCCCATCCCTGGCTATTAATTTTCTTGGATTTTAAGAACAGGTTGATGCCTATGTTAATACAACTCTACAGTTGTTGCTGCTTCTGTTGCTGTTGCTGCTTCTGCTTCTGCTACTTCTACAGTTGGTTAATGGGATTAGAGAACAAGCAACAGATTGTGGCAAAGGTTGTTAGTGTCATTAACCGTCTGTTGGATTTAGATGTCTATCATCGATCGTTACACCGTAACAGCATAACAGCGTGATAGAAAGAAGGGATTGTATGCAACAAAACAAGAATTCTACTCTTCTACTTAGCCGGATACATCTATCAAAAATTGATGGATTTAAGGAGGCAAATACAAAAATTATGAATGAAACATACACAACTGAATGATTGAATGAATGAAGGACTGAATGATTGAATTCATTTCGTAGCTCTTCAAATTACCACAGATAATGCCCGAAGCAACGTATGCATTTTTGTGCATTTCTCAAAAAATTTAAATGCATTTGTGGTTTGATTTGTCTCCATAAAATGATACTTTGTATTGAGACACGACAAGCGTTTTTAGTGATACACAGTGATTTTATTCTCTCAAATCTTTATTCTTTTAAAAGCGATTTTAATTATTGCATCACAGGCAAGAAACTGGTTATGATCTCTGCTGAATAGGTATTAAATTTCTAATTGCAGGTAGTCATCAGAGATCAGCAATGAATCGTTTTTTCGCTACTCATAAGCACTCATGAAATTTTTAATATAAGTGAGTCAACAATATTGAAATTTAATTAAGTAGTCTGATTCATTCATACTCACTACAACGTTGATTTATAAGTAAAGGTTGCAATGAGTATGCGTACAATGTTGACATCAAACTCCTACCATTTGAAATATGTTTGATTCATAAGCATACTCATTTAGATTCATACATACATACATAATTGGTCATTACAACCCTTCAGTCAGGATTACGATCTAGCTTCTCACACCACTTACATGTGTTGTGTGTGTTAATTTTATACATGAGTGGTGGGACCTACAGTTTAAAGTCGACTCCGAACGACAGATTTTTGAGATACTTTTCATGGCAATTTTATTTACTCTCAGAGTTTTTGCCAGAAATCTGCTGGGAGGAAGTCGCCAAAGAAATACTTTTTTCATATTTTTATTTTGATGTCTGGCCTGGGGTTCGAACCCTTGCTTTTCGTCTAACAAGCCAACACACTACCTACTAGACCACGGCGATTCTAAGCACTTTATCCATCCAAATTTTAAGATTTTATGAAAACCTATCATTTCCTTGATGTGACAGAATTATTTCTTTAGTTGGCCTAAAGTTGGTCGAGCCCCAGGCCAGACATCAAAATAAAAATATGAAAAAAATATTTTTTCGGCGACTTCCACACAGCACATTGCAGGCAAAACCTCAGAGAGAAAAAGAAAATTGCCATGAAAAGTTTCGCAGAAATCTGTTGTTCGGAGTCGACTTTAAACTGTAGGTCCTGCCACTCATGTATAAAATTAACACACACAACATAAGTGGTGTGAGAAACTAGGTCGTATCCCTGACTGAAGGGTTGTAATGACCAATAATGTATGTATTTAAAGTGCTTAGATCCTTAAGAAAAGTTGTTTATCATTATCATATTAGATCAGTATGCTTGACGGAATATTTAGGCATACAAAGAAAGAGGACTCTTCTAAATATTCAAATTTTTTAACACCTGATAAATATGTTCATTCCAGCAAATGCTGATTTAAATTTAAATGAAGAGCTTCTGATTTCCCTATCTATACCGAAAAATGTACTGAAAAGAATTAAATACAAACATGGAGTTGCAAATCATTTACTTCAAATGGAGAAGATTAAATTGTCTGACACAGTCAGTTGAATTTTGACTCCAAATTTGAACAGGATCCCCAAATCTTCGACTGTGTGATCACCGACGTGCATCAGAATTGGATTCTGGCTAACCTATTTGTCTTAGAGCAGATCGTATTTAATACAATTTCATTCCG
Organism: Sarcophaga variegata; assembly: GCA_932273835.1. Classification (NCBI taxonomy): domain Eukaryota; kingdom Metazoa; phylum Arthropoda; class Insecta; order Diptera; family Sarcophagidae; genus Sarcophaga; species Sarcophaga variegata. The sequence continues at coordinate 109,504,995 of OW026362.1, read as the reverse complement.
CTCTTTCAATAACAACGATATAAACTGTCTGCGATGTTCTCGAATTTAGGTCTTCTACATCGGGTTTGAATTAAAGTAGGCAGTAGTTCGGGGCTTCTAGAATTGTGAACTGGGTTAGCAGTGCCACGCCAAAATACTAGGTCTTCCATATTATAGCTTTTTTGGAGGCCCTAATGATGTGTAAGAAGGCACCGTAGTCTAATAAGTAGTGTGTTGCCTTTTTAGACGTAAGGTCACAGTTCAAACCACCACGTCAGAAACGAAAATATGGAAAAAAATATTTCTTCGGCGACGTCCTCTCGGCAGATTTCTGGCAAAAACTTTGAGAATAAAATAAAAAAATTGTCATGAAAAGATTCTGAAAAATTTGTCGTTCGGAGACGACTTTACAACCCTTCAGTCAAGACGATCTAGCTTCTTACACCACCCATTTTTTCCAGTATGGATTTCATCATGATCAGTTCTAGAATCATCTTGTAGTCACACATATTAGTTTGGAAGAATGGTCGATAAAATTAGAATTTTTTTTTGGTTTTTTGGTTAAACATTATAAATTCGAACAAATTAAATTAAGTAGTCAGGCGGCTGGATTAATTGGACTTGAGATAACTTAGCGAAGCTAAGTTCTTTTTAATCTTTCCGATTCCATTTAACTTCTTAATTCAGACATAGAAAAGTTTAATTTTTTTTATTTTTTTTTTTAATTAAGTTTTCCATTTAAATTTCTTTCAAATTATGCCACACAAAAAAAATTTTCCCTTTTATCAAAAGATCTACGTGTGTTATAATGAAAAACAACAACAAAACTTTAATACAAACCAATCGCGTAAAATTTTCAAGAAAAAAGAAGAAACCGACGCAATGAAAAATTATTAATCAAATGGCAGAAAATATGGTAGAGTATTCGACTAAATGAAGTTTTTCGAATTCGGTAAATGGATGGAAAGCAGTGTTGCGTGTACTTGGTTATATATTTCAATGAAACTAACATGTAAACATCTTTGCACGTTAATCAGCGGCGACACTCCCTAACGAACTTAGAGTTATCAACACCCGATGGAGATCTTACAGTAGCCTGACAATCAGAGAGGGATTAAGATGCGGGTGAAAGAAGTGCCGTTGATGAGGCTTCATTGAGCGGCCCGGTAGACGGCCATTACCTCCGCTTGAAACACTTTAACCTAGGCTCGTTAGGGTTATCACAACAACCTGTAGAGATCTTATAGAATAGATAAGAAGGTAGAGACAGCGGCAACACTCCCCGACGATCTAGGAGTTATTCATAACGCTCGACAGAGATCTTACAGCAGCCTTACTGAGAAGATTGAGATGCGGGTGAAAGGAGCGCTGTTGATGAGGATACATTGAGCGGCCCGGTAGACGGCCATTACCTCCGCTTGAAACACGCTACAGTAATCCGACAGCCGGAGGGAAATCTCCAGATCCAGTTTACGGATGTCGGGTTTAGAAGCATCAGTGTATACATCCAGGAGATCTGGGCGAATGATCATGTCTGGGACGCAGTCACCCCTGCTCGGAATCAGATAAAGAAAATCCCTGTCAAAATAATGTTCCGCTGGGAGATAGTCGATGTTCAGTGGGGCCGTAGGATCAACCTCCAAAATAGAGGAGTGCCCAGAAGGAATGATGCGCCAACGAGACAAGGCATTGAGTCTTGTTGCTGCAAATTTGGCTGCCCGTTTAGCAAGAAGCACATCGTAGTCTAGTAGGTAGTGTGTTGGCTTATTAGACGTAAGGCCACGGTTCAAACCCCAGGTCAGACATCTCCAATTAAATGAAAATGATGAAAAAAATATTTCTTCGGCTGCTTTCTCTCAGCATATTTCTGCCAAAAACTCGGGAAAGAAAGAAATTTGCAATGAAAAGTTTCTCAAAAATGTGTTGTTTGGAGTCGGCTGTAGGGTCGCCACTCATGTATAAAATTAACACACACAACATAAGTGGTGTGAGAAGCTAGGTCGTACTCCTGACTGAAGGGTCGTAATGACCAATTATGTTATGTATGTATGCAAACAAGGCTGTAGAGCACTGGTGATATGAATAGCTGCAGACCTTTTGACCTTGTCAAGGAGTCTGACATTAGGAGTTTGTACAGAGCAGTCCACCAGAAAGCAACTCCTTATAGAAGGTTGTATTCAATGACTGCAGAATATATCCAGCGTATGATCTTAGGGCGATGAACTCATCTGCATCCAACTGCTCTACTGCAGCAGTAAGCAGAACAGGCCGCTTTGCGTGTCCTAGAGACCAGGTTTGCCCTGAGACCTAGATATTTAGCTTCAAAACTCAGCGTGAATCTGCTGCCGCTTATGCTAGGAACGGTGAAGACCGGAATCTTTTATTCCTAAATCTTCCTTTTCTGATCATGTTTTTCTTTCTCTGGGAAGTCAAAGATCCGATTAGCTGTATTGACCATCTTATGGTAATTTGAAAATTCCAAAAAAAGCCTCATTCCGCATTCTGCTCCTCAATGATGCCGTATTTAAATTTCTAGTTTCCATTCTGTCCTGTCATAATTAATCTTTAAACCAGTTTAATAGGTCGCTTACTAAAATAAAAGAAATTGAAAACATGCTCTCCTCATCCTTTATACGAATTCAGTTAATATTCATAAGCTTGGTAGCTGTAACCGGTTTCTCCATTTATTGAACACTCTATTAGCGAAACATAAAGGCCAAAATCAAAAGCAGGCAATTACAAACGTAATTTGCAAAACATCACCGCAAACTGTCAAAATTTTTTGACATTTACAAATTATTTTTATACACTGAACACGATTACATACCCATACATACATACATACATAATAAATAACAAAAACAACAAGAGCAACAAATATTTAAAGGCAACAGACATACTACACTTGTGTGTACATACATACAAAGAAAACTAAAATCTCTTTAAGAATTTCACATGTTGCACATGTAGCAGCCACACGAAAATGTACAACAAAAAAAATGTTTCTTTTTTAATTTTTTTTTATTTATAAACAAGCAAAAATTTTAAAGCGGGGGGGAATGGGGCAGACAGAGAAAATATCTGAAAAATTATTATTTTGTAGCAGTACACTGAAGAACAACAACAACAACAAAACTTTAAGATTTTTACACACATATGGTTGGAGAACGTGCAACAACCGACATAAATACATACACTTATGGTTGAAAATATAAGTACACCTGCTTATTATTGCTTTATATTTAATTTTAATTATCTTTAACGGATAGTAAACATGGCAATTGTTCTCCGTAGGAGAGAAAACTTGTTTCAAGACTAAGAAAAACTGGCCAAAGTCTTCGTTCTGTAGAATAAACTATGAATCGGTCGCTATATTTCGTACAAAAAGCTTTAAAGCCTAAAAAGACCATCCAAACTTGCGGAAGTTCCTAAAAAAAACTTCAAAAACACCAGATATCCGTATTGTAACACTTGCGAAGAAGGACCCGCTTGTGTCTTTAAGAGCGATTTCAGCAGAAATTGGATTCGTAATTTAATTGCGAACGGTTCGTCATAGACTACAAGAGGGACATTTACCAGGACGGATAGCCAGAAGAGTTCCTTTACATACATAATTGGTCATTACAACCCTTCAGTCAGGATTACGACCTAGTTTCTCACACCACTTATGTTCTGAGCACTAATTTTTATACCTGGTTGGTGGAACCTATAGTTTAAAGACGACTCCGAACGAAAGATTTTTGAGAAATTTTTCATGGCAATTTTATTTTTACTCTTAGAGTTTTTGCCAGAAATCTGCTGAGAGGAAGTCGCCGAAGAAATACTTTTTGTTTTTTGTTTTGATGTCTGGCCTGGGGCCCAGCCTTTACGTCTAATAAGGCAACACAGTACCTACTGTTCGGAAACGACTGCGCCCAGAATGTTTGGCAACCTAAGGGTAAGGAATTCCATGTTCGCCTTACAAAGAGGACGTTCAAGCCAGAGATCAGCAATGAATAGTTTTTTCGCTACTCATTAGCACTCATGAAATTTTGAATTTTTTGAAATTTAACAAAATATGTACTCTGATTCCTTCATACTCACTACAATGTTGATTTATAAGTACAGATTGCAATGGGTATGCGTACAACATGTTGGCATCAAACTCATACCATTCGAAATATGTATGTTTGATTCATAAGCTCACTCATTTATATTCATAACTTTATAAAAATACTTATAATATATACTCATAAATGATTCAAGTGACTGGAATCAATCATCAAAATTTACAGTCTTAGTTGTTGTTGCATTTACAACAAAAGAAAACAGACTCATAAGAAAAAAGACAGAGCATACACACAACCTTTTAGTGAGTATTTTAGTGTTCGTACGTGAATCATACTTATTTTGTGCAATGTTGAGTTATGGAGTGTCGAAATCAACCGCAACATCATACATGTTGTTAAGTATGAATATGATGAGTACTTCAGACTTTGAATATGAGTAGATGTTCCATGTTATTAAAATAAGTATGAATGCGTATAAGTTTCAGAAATTATGAGTATGATTCGATTCTACTCATCTTTTTGAATAATCAATACTGATCTCTGGTTCAAGCAGCACGGGGGCGGAAATATTATAGTCTGCTAATGTTTCTCATGGTATGGTGTTGGCTATGACCAGATTATAATACAAAAATATCTTGGAAAATACGATGTTGACCAATACTGAGGAAAATATGGCTATGAGATGGACATTCCAGCAGGATAACGATACGAAGCAATCTTCTAAGTTGGTAAAGAATTGGTTCCAAGATAACAAGTCAATCTATGGACTTAAATCCAATCGAAAATTTTGGGTGAGAGTTGAAACAACGGATTGGAAAGGAGTTTTCAAAAAAATAAGCAGCAGTTATGGAATTTTGTTTAAAATACTTGGTTTGAAATACCAGTAGAAAGCTGCAGGAAGCTTATTGCCAGCGCCCAAAAAAAAGAGTCAACAAAATAATTGAAAATAAAGATGGATATACGAGGCCTTTAACAAAACTCAGCCAATTAAGCAGAAGAAACTTTATTTTTTTGTAATTTTTTGCTTATTTTAATTAAGTGTACTTATTATTTTAACCATATGTGTAGATATAGAAAATGCACTTGCAACACAAGACTCTTTTACTCGTCAACACCACCGTGTGTGTGCCACACTATATGCAGCTGAAACTGTATTAGATTTTCAGTTTTTTTTTTGAATTTTCTTTTTTGCATCAATTACTACTGCATTCGAGTGTAATTTCCCAGAGCTAAGTTACTTTGATATTCTTGGTTGGGTTTTTGTTGTTGTTGTTGTTTTTCTCATTTCTTTCAAATATTTGCCTGAAACATAGTCTGTGTTAATTTGCGTCAACAGGCCAATATACACTTTGATTTTCTTGTTTATATTAATTTTATGTTGTTGTTGTTGTTTTCTTATATCTTTTCTCATTATTGTTGTATTATTGCTGTTGTTGTTATTTTCTTCTAGTTTAACTGAAAATTTGAAAAATTTTGTTTGTGTTTCATAAATGCCTCCGTCATGGCATGCCAAAAAAATAATTTTTTTCTTGCAGAAAATTAAAAATAAAAAATGAAAGAAAAAAAAAACACATTTTTTTTTTCTCTCAGTGGCAAAGAAATTTCAAATAATTTTCTATTAAGTATTCTATGTGCACGCACATATGTACATACAGTGAGCGTCAAAAGAAACTGTACATTAAAAAGAAAAATATGAATTGATAAATTACCGTTATTTGTATATTAAAATTGTTTCATTGCCAGGTTTTTAAAATTAAAACAAAAAAAAAATTACAAAAAATTTCGAAATATTAAAAAAAATTTTCGGGCACTCTCCTTAAGTGTTAAATGTTGAGTTTGGTAATTGTTAGAATTTTATTTTTAGTGTATAGTTTCTTTTGACGCTCACTGTATATAAAATGCATAAATGAACAGTGATTGTGAAAATCTGGTATTTATTGTTGATTGTGCGTAGTACGTAGTACCCTGCGTATCAAAAGAGTTTATATTGGCTGTACTTACTTACTTGTTCCTTTAGTTGCAATTACGACTTCGTTTCTCACACCACTCACCTTGTATGTGTCCATAAGTGCCAAGACCTACAGTTTAAAGTCGTCTTCGAACGGCAAATTTCTGAGAAACTTTTCATGGCAATTTTTTATTTACCCGCAGAGTTTCTGCCAGAAATCTGCTGAGAGGAAGTCGCCGAGAAAATGTTTTTTCATATGTTCGTTTGATGTCTGACCTGGGGTTTGAACCGTGGCCATACGTCTAATACGCCAACACCCTACATAGTAAACTACATCGACTTCAGGCTGTGAAACATAGAAGAATCGAGTTTTCGGACAAATTTTGAACGTTTAGTATGGAGCAGTGGTACTCTAGACATTTATTTGAATTAACGGCCTCCACTAGTCATAGCCTTTTCCCAACTTTCTCGAAATATGCAGATTTCAAGCAAATTTTTGAGTCCGTGAAATTAAACGTGTTACAGTCCGAGTATTAATCGAAACAATGGCTAATCGGACGGCACACTGTCTTGTATTTAAGGCGGTAAAGCCAAAACTACCCCGCTATTACTTTCTAACAGCTTTAAGCACGACTCAATAAATTTGACTCTGTGTAGTCATGACTTTATGCCAGGTGTCCCTACATGCCACAAATCCCTTTGTATTCTTGGGCAATATTCGCTACAGAGTAGTCAATTGCATGTGTGGCAATCGGACAGAGCACTGTTTTGCCTTTAAGGTGATGGAGCCAAAACTTCCCGACTATTACTTTCTAGGGCAATACTCACTGCAGAGTAGTCAATTGGATGGTGTGACAGGCTAAGTTATGAAATAGCCGAACGTTCACACAAGAAAACCGAATGTACGCTCGTTTTTAGTATAAGAAAAGTATTAAGAGCGATTACCGAAACGCAACGTATTTTCGTTTTTGTTTTTCATATTCTAAAAACTAGCGTACGTTCCGTTACGTTGCGTAAACGTTCGGCTAATTGTGGCTTAAGTCTTCATTAGTTGAAGCCGTCGCTTTGAGCTTAATTTACGTACGTAAACGTTTATCATTTGATGACCTCACATACCTTCGCGTCATGGATTTTCGGCCATGGTGTTTATCGAGCTTTATATACGATTTGTTTTTCTCTGAGTTGTCGACCACTAATGATTCGTTGCTAAAAATCTGTCAATGTCTCTGGACTTTGACTCGTGTGGTAACGAATTTCCCTGCTGTTTGCAAATATTTTGAAATTGCTGCTTGAGTGACTGGTATTCATTTGGGAAGTTTTTCTTGAGTTATACATTTCGTTCTACTGTTTCTTAAGACGTGACGTAACTTGAGCAGTATATGGATGTACTTGTATGCTGTTCCCTTCTCTGGGTGGTCAAGCAGGCTTGTAGGATGGATAATTTGGAGTGTGTGTGAAGATAAATTCGAATATAAATTGAACATCCAAGACGCAATCCATAAATTTTAGTAGAGCCACATTTGGCGTTAACAGAGCAAAATGTTGTCTTAACAGAACAAAATTTGCCCTTAACAGAGCACTGTTAGCTGCTTAACAGTATCTACCTGAACCAGCCTACTTGTTTAGGAGCTAATTTTAGGACATATACTAGGTCTATGAATACCAATTGTACTCAAAAGAAGGTTCCAAGGCCTCTTAATAAATCAGCAATATAGTCGCATATGTATAAAGTGATATGTTATTGAGAAATTTGGATTTGAAAATATCAATTTTTTGCTTGAAAATTCTCTGTCAGATCAGTGGCCATTTTGGATCGTATAAGAAATAGTACACCATACAGACTATGTGCAAATTGTAGTCCAGAGGGTCCTCTTTCGAACTGTGGTAGTGGGATAGTTGGTACAATTTTAAAATTCGAGAAAATTTGCTCCCTTTAACCCCCACCAACCCCCTGTGTCGATATCTTCAAACACATCAATTTTGAGTGTGATTGAAGGCATTTCTTTACTGTCAAGCATTTAGTCAAGCATTTTGCTTACTCTGTTATACCACGGCACTGGCTCTTAATGTGGAGCAAAGACGAGTAATTTGTAGAAATCTGTTCAAATATTTTTCGGTCTTTAAACAATTTTTATTCGAGTCTTTCGACCGATTATTTCAAATGAATTCCAGGAGCTTATAAAACAAATAATTTACGGAATACGAAATTCGTTGTTGATATTCCAATTATTTTGTTTATCAGGCATACATTTTTGCATTTAATTTCTGTTTTATTTTTCTTTTGAGGTTCTCTTTAATTTTCCTTTAAGAAAGAAAAAAGAAGAAGAAGAAAAGTAAATAAATTTGTATCGAGTTGTCAGCTGAAATGTCACATGGTATTCCTTTCGCTAACAGCAGAATTCATTTCACTGGCGTATATTTTCTTGTGACATTTCAATAATAATTCGTGTCTAAATTTTCTATTCCTCGCGCTCCTTTAGTTTGCCAAAACAGTTTCATGCACATGAAAATTTTAAAGAAATGATTGTCACTGCGAATGAGAAATTCTGTCGTTTAACATTTAACCAGTGGTTGAAAATGATTTTCTTTGTGAAATTAAATGAAAGTGGTCATGAACGATTTGCGGTAGCCCTACATCGTAATGTGTGTGTGGTTGCCGAATTTGAAAATTTTTAATTCAATTCTAATTTGAATTGTATTTTAAAATATGTAAGTGAAGATAAATTATCATTTTGAAAACCAAAGACACAAACCCACACTTTTAGCAGCGCCACTTTTTGTCTCTAACAAGGTAAACTTTGCTATTAACAGAGCACTGTTAACTGTTTAACAGTGGCAATAGTAGAATATTCTTTTACTTTGCAATTATTGCAGATAATTGACATGAAATATAATTCTCATTATGATTATTATTATTGCGAAAAAAAATGTTTAAATGTAAAGGATGGTTGGTGGGATAGCTATCCCACTACCACGGTTCGAAAGAGGACCTTCTGGACATATAGTCTGTATGGTCTGCTGTTTCTTATATGTTCCAAAATGGCCACTGATCTTCTAAAGAATTTTCAAGCTAAATATTGATAATTTCAAAGCCAAATTTCTCAATACCATATCACCTTATATGTGACTATGTTGCTGATTATATTAAGAGGCCTCGGAACCTTCCTTTGTATATACATAGTATGGTACTCATAGACCTAGAGTGTTTCCCAAAATTAGCTCCTTAACATGTGGACTTGTTTAGAGGGATACTGTTAAAAAGCTAACAGTGCTCTGTTAAGGGCAAATTTTGTTCTGTTAAAACGAAATTTTGCTCTGTTAACGCCAAATGTGGCGCTGCTAAAATTTATGGATTGTGTCTTGGATTTTCAAATTCCAATTTATCTTCACACACATTTTTAAAAATGATAACTTGTGCTGCATTTACAAGTACGTATTGTAGCAACAGACTACTTTTAGAATAGCATTCAAGGCTGTTACAAACATCTGTTCTAATGCAGTCTACAGTCAACATTAAGTGTAGGGTACTCTCCTTTAAGACCATCTGTTGTCCACATAATTTGTTTGTGGTTAGAAATCAATTTCTTATAAATGACATCACTTTGTAATAAAAAAAAGCAAATCAAAAAGAATTTGAAAATCATTCTGAATAATTAAATATTTTTCCTTTCATTGTGATGTGACGATGGCCAGTAAGAAATGCAACAGGTACTGGGTAATATGCTGGGTATTGGTATACGCAATCGTATGAGAGAGGAGGTTTTCATAATTAAAATTTATTAAAAGGAGTGAAAATTGTTTTTGTGGTTTCTTGAAATGTCGTGTTGTTTTATGATAATTTCATAACTGTTGTTGTTGCTGCTGTTGTTGTTGTTATCGTTGTATTTTGATTAGAAACCACAAACGTAATTTGATTTGTTGGTCAACCACACGTTCAATTGCTGACAAGTGTTTAATAGGACTGTTTGCTCTTAAAGAGCAAAAATTCTAATTTATGCATTGGGGAATGTAGAATTGTTGCATGAATGCATTGAAATTTGATGGATTATTTCTTTGGAGACATACAATGTTTGGATGTCAGAGAAAATAATTTGAATTCTCTTTTTTAATAATAAAAAAATACTTTCCTTTGAAGTAAAAATGGAAGAGAGGTTTTCTTTAAAACCCTTCATGTGATTTAAATTTTGATAGAACTGAACCGGAAATTCGGAATGCATTATATGTGTTTACAAGCCTCAACGAAATTGGAACTACATCTGGTCGTAGGCCATATTGCTAGGCAAACTAGCTAGGCTTGATGTCGAAATGTTCAAGCATAATATGTCGCAAGTCCTACTTTTTATTAAATCGTTGACTGTAAATGAATATGTATGTCTGGGTTCTAACCCCAGGACAGACATGAAACAAAATACAAAAAGTATTTCTTGGGCGACTTCCTCTCAGCAGATTTTTGGCGAAAACTCTGAGAGTAAATAAAATTGTCATGAAAAGTTTCTCATTCTCTTGTTCCGAAAGTTGTTCCGAGTTTTTTGAGAGTTTGTTCCAAAACGATTCACCCATTTCGAACAATTGTTCTGTAGAAACAAGGTTACCATATGAAATATTTTTGTAAACTATGCGTGTTAGTTTTACAATTAGGCAGCACAGTAGCAGATGATTGCAATTCTTTTCTTTTCTTGGTTTGAGTGTGATCATATTTATAATTGTGTTACAAAGAAATTGTAAATTAAAACAAATATACAAATAGTATTAAACAACCGCTCTGTATTTTATTATACATACAAATGTGCATATAGTAATATGATGTAGCAGCTCAGTTCAACTTTACCTAAAAAATTAAAGTAGCTCGCAGCACAGTTCGATTGTTTCGGAATAAAAATTAACATTAAACCAATTCGAGCTGAAACTGTTCCGAAGCAAGTTTAATTTCTTTCGCTCTCTCTATCTCTCTCAAAGAAAAAACGGGGAAAAATTTTTGGGTGAATCCAGCTTTAGAATATTAATAACAAAAAAGCGATTGCAAATATGTCTAAACGTTTAAGTCTTACTGACCTGAACTACCTGGGCAAAAAAGAAGTCATAATTATTCAGCATCTTTCTCGGCGAATTTTTCTACAGCGAAAGTTGTCTTTGGAATGTTTTAATCCAAAGTTTTAATTCATGAGTATCTTTTTCGAGAGTATAACAGCTAATATAATAGCCTCCACATGGACTAATGTCCATAACAGAGGTCGGCAATGAATCGTTTTTTCGCTACTCATAAGCACTCATGAAATTTTGTATAAAAGTGAGTCAACAATATTGAAATTTAACTATGTACTCTGATTCATTCATACTCACAACATACTATATAAATACAGGTTGCATTAAGTATGCACACAACATTAACATCAAACTCATACCATTCAAAATATGTTTGATTCAAAAGCCTACTCATTTAGATTCATAACTCGAGTAGCTCGAATCATTTATCAACATTTATAGTCTTGGTTCTTGTTGCATTTACAAAAAAAGAAAAAAGACACATAAGGAAAAACGACAGAGCAGCAAGCAGAGCATACCTCCAACCTTTTATTAAGTATTTTAGTGTTCGTACGCGATTCATACTTATTTTGTGCGTCGAAATCAACAGCATCATACGTGTTGTTAAGTATAAATATGATCAATTTTTCGAACTTTGAATATGAGTATAGGTTCGATGATATTAAAATAAGTATGAATGCTTATTAGTATCAGAAATTATGAATATGATTAGATTCTGCACATCGTTTTGAATACTCATTGCTGATCTCCATAAGTGGATTTATAAAAAGGTCTACTTTACTGCTGCATGTACATACGTACATATATGAACAAATATTTTTTTAAATAAACTGTCAGCCAGACACTCTGTATTACCATGCATGCAATAAAAAAAACAAATATGAACTATACACCAAGTTTTCCTAACAAACTTAATAACAAATACAAACAAAACAAAACAAAGTTGAAACAAAAATAGAAACCATTTAGGAGGGGCCTGGAGAACAAGAAAAACAAAAAGGGATCAACCGGAAAACAGCACGGAACCAAAATTAATACACAATAATTGAAGACAATTTTCTATAATTTTCTTTAATGTTGTTATTGTTGTTCTTTTGTTGTTGTTGTTGCCTTTGCAACTTTGTCTTTGTAACTACATTTGTCGCCCATACAACAAATAAAACAACAACAAAAAAAAGAAAAAAAAATTTGAATGTAAATGTCGCTGTAGTTATAGTTGCCAATATGGAAATATTTCGTAAATGTTGTTGTTGTTGTTGCTGTTGTTGCAATTATTGCTTCGTGTCATTGTTATTATTGCTGTTACCTACTATTGTCGTTGGCAGTCGTTCGTTTATACAATAGAATTTCGTGAAGTGGTATGCTTTAAACGGTTTGTGTAATAGAGTTGCAACTCAGATTAGAATTAACTACGAATCATACAAAATAGATACAAGCTTGTAAAGCATATTCAAGGTCACACGAAGAAAATGGCAGTGTTGCAGGTATGACTGCTCATCAACGCAATGTATGTATGCTTTGTGCAAAATATTATTTTTGTTAGGGAAACTATGGCAGATGATACGTATTTATAGATTTTACTGAGTTCTCAACAACTGAACATATCTTCCAGCTCATTTTGGCGCGTTTTGCATTTGAATTTTTTACTCGGACGACCATTTGCAACTTAGGATATGTAGGGTAGATCGGGTGCAAGGGCTTTGGTTCACTGTGGGTCCACGATAATTTCCGTATCCGGCCCAACAGACAACTGTATAAGGTCCTCAAAGACATGGGCGTTGTGCACGGTATTAACATCCAGCGGCTGCGCTGCCTCGGTCATGGACGTTCGAATGGAGGAGGATGCTCCGCTGGGACGGAGATTTGCGGAAGACGGCGAAGAGGACGACGACCGATTTGTCGAATAAAATTTTCTTCAGCAATGCAACTCGATAAGTAGTTACGTAAACAAGTAAAGTTGGGCTCTTTAGAGGCTGAGAATGATAAAGTGATGGTAGAGCCCCGCCATTGTATTCATGCCATAAAAACTAAAAGTGATCGAAAGACTAAAAGTGATTCAATTGAGAATCCGTTGGGGCAACCATTCATTATATATCGTATATAATCGCACTGCTCTACAAGACGCTCGTCCTCCCCGTGCTTATTTATGGCGCAGAGGCATCGATACTATTAAGCACTGATGCAGCAGTCTTGAGAATATTTGGCAGAGAAAAGTCCTACACAAGATCTTCGGTCCAGTGCGAGTTGGGAATAATTTTCACATCCGATCCAACACTGAGCTGTAAGAGCTTCTCAACGACATGAACGTTGTGCAGCGTATAGATATCGAGCGGCTGCGCTGCCTCGGCCATGGACGTTCGAATGGAAGAAAATGGTAGGACGGGTATTTGATGCGGAGATTTGCGGAATGTCGGCGAAGAGGACAATCTTGTTTCTGTTGGAAGTAGCAGATTGAGGAAGCCCTGTCATCGATTGATGTGACCAACTGCCGTAGGCGCACAAGAAGCAGAGACCCTTGGAGGGATGTGTTAAGGCAGGCCGAAATCCATTAAACGGGTTGCTAATGGCCAGTCGCCGTAGTCTAGTAGGTAGTGTGTTGGCTTATTAGACGTAAAGCCAGGGTTCGATCCCCAGGCCAGACATCAAAACAAAATACAAACAGTGTTTCTACGGCGACTTCCTCTCAGCAGATTTCTGACAAAAACTCTGGGAGTAAATAAAACTGCCATGAAAAGTTTCTCAAAAATCTGTCGTTCGGAGTCGACTTTAAACTGTAGGTCCCGCCACTCATGTGTAAAAATTAACACACACAACATAAGTGGTGTAAGAAGCTACGTCGTAATCCTGGCTGAAGGGTTGTAATGACATGTATGTACATATGTATGCTGCAGAACAGGGCAAATTATCGATTAATAATCCTTAAATAATACTTCCTTCTACAGTTTGTTACACCTATAACTGTTAATTATTGTTGTTGTTTGCATTTATTGCTTCTCACTTCAGCTTAATTGTGACTATCTATGCCCTCGAACGTTTATCCAACCGCTTAGGCTGTTTCGTTCTCCGTATTTAAATAGTTTTGAAGCCAATTTTTTTTAAATCGTTTATCCCCCACTACCCTTTCCATTTAATATTCCCTTCGTTCGTATAAGTACCGTAATTTTTTTATATAAAATACCGTTACTTTTGTGTTCTTTTTTTCTTCCACTGCAGCAACATTGTAAACCGTTTGCAGCGATTGTCATGCGCGTTAAGAACTAATTTTTCTGAAATTGTTTTTCATTTATTTCTGGCACCTTAAGACGTGGGTGGGTATGATACGTTCGATTTGTTGAATGTTGTTGGCAATGTTGTACGTACATTGTTGTTGTTTTCTTAGCCAAGTTGGCCCAAAACAATACGAAAATAAATGGTTAAATATCGTTGTTAATATGTTCAAATTATAGTGTATAACTTAATTTTTTTTTCTTTTTTTGTTGTTGGTTTATTAAAGAAAACGAAAAAAACGATTTCGTTTCATTCGGTTTCGCTTTTACTTGTTTGGCACGGTTTAGCATTGAGCGCGCTGAGTGGGTGGGTGGCAGCGTATTTAATTGATTGCCTGCACCATGGCTCTTGTAAAACAATATTTTATAATATTTTAAGCATTAATTATTCGATTTCATGCAAATACTTTGTATTTAAAAAATTTAATTCGATTTTTTGTTTGTTTTTTTTTTTTTGCTTGCAGGTAAATTTGATTTTTTCGAAAAAATATTCAACATTGGCAAGCACAATCGTTTGGTAAGTAAAAAAGCATGGCAATTTTACTTCTTTTTTTGTTTTATGTTTGTTAAATAATAAAAGTAAAGAGGCTTCAGTGAATAAAATAAAGGGAGAGAGTGATAAAGTAAAAACAAACAACGTGGTTTATACAGACGTCTGGTACCTTTTAAAGAACGGTTTTTATGAAAACCTCTCCAATTATACTCATCAAGTTGGATTAGAGGACGTATACTTGCCAATTAAGACCTATACAGTACTCGGAGGTCAAGTTCACCCACATTGCACTACGTCCTAAAGGGGAGAGGATGATAGATCAGATAGGGAAAATGAGAGGAAGTAGGAAACGGAGAATAGGGAAGCGAAGGAATAACACAGACCTCAAACACACTAGAGAGCGTGACTACACTACTGAAGTCCTAGCACTTCCTAATCGGCTCAAACTAATATGGTGTTCAGATATGCACCTTTATTGCGTAAACGCCCTTATTGAGCTCAATATTTCATATAAAGTTTCAATTAATTATTGCGCAATAAATACGCAAATTGTTATAATATTGAGTAAATCTTAAAATGCAGCACTGTTATAAGTATGTATGTTCAGTGATCATATTAAAATTATCCGAACACTTTCTGTTGATATTTGACAACTCAAATGTCAACAACGACAAATAAAAAAAAAAACAAATCAGAATAAAAACAATGTTGTTGAAACAACCAGCTGTTATGTTTACCAGCTGTCCAATGAATATTGAATAAGCAGCTAAACTGCGTATATTATTGTGTCTGAACACTTAAAATATTGTAGTCAATAAACCGAATATTGCCTCAATAAAAGTGCATATCTGAACATAGTATAACAATGAATCTATGGAGAGCCTTAATGTCGGCTTTCTACAAAGTAATCAAATCCTGAGTCACCCTAGTCTAGTAGGTAGTGAGGCTTATTAAACGTAAAGCCCGGGTTCGTATCCCAGGTCAGGCATCAAAGCCAAAAAATATGAACAAATATTTCATCGGCGACTTCCTCTCAGCAGATATCTGGCAAAAAATCTGAGAATAAATAAAATTGCCATGAAAAGTTTCTCAAAAATCTGTCGTTCGGAGTCGACTTTAAACTGTAGGTACCACAACTCATAAAATTAACACACACAACATAAGTGGTGGGAGAAACTAGGTCGTAATCCTGACTGAACGATTGTAATGGCCAATTATGTCTGTATGGACCCATACAACCTCTTAAGGGCTAGACAGTTACAGAGGAGAGGTGTTCGATAGCCTGCAACTCCTCCTCATCGCAACATATGCTGCAATAGTCCGGCTAGGATCTGTTCCACATCCTTGTCAGCGATCTAGTCTTGCAGTGTCCCATAATAACTAGCCTTAAACTGGCCTTATACAAGCCCAGCAGACAACATGTTCTTACACTGTCTATAGCAAGCCATAGACACCTAGAAACATAGCAACCAGATCCATTCCCCTAACGTTTCTGCTCTTCCCACCTGATCCATCCATTGATGAGGCGGTAGAGGTGGCAGATTGGGGGATCAGGAGCAACTATCAAATCCCCTTCAGAAAGTGAACCTAATCTAGCGAGAGTATCTGCGTCTCATTACTATGACTCGGAACCCAGCATAGACGGATTCGATCTGGGTCTGGATTCGGTGGTGGGTTTCATTGGGAGAAATTACATACCCAGAGTCGCCATAGTCTAGTAGATAGCATTTTGGCTTCTTACGCGTGAGCCCAAGGTTCAAATCCCAGCTCTCAGAGATCTCGAACAAAACGAAATATGAAAACCATATTTCTTCGGCGACTTGCTCTCAACAGTCGAAAAAAACTCCGAGTAATTAACTTTAAACTGTAGGTTGCGTCACTCATGGATCAAATTGGCACACACAACATGGGTTGTGTGATAAGCTAGGTTGTAATGCTAGCTAAAGGGTTATTATGAGCAATTAAGTGAGTAAGTATTACAACTTACTCACACTCCGAAGAGGTTCATGGTATTGTTTATTAAAATCCGAATTATAGAACTTTTAACCTTTAACTTGATGTTGAGAATATTAACCCTTTGGCGGACACCAACATTTTAGGAGGCCTTCCCGTGGGACACTTGCTGTATCTCCGCTATTTGGCAAGGAAACAATTTATGACGTGTATACACGTCATGCCTCCAAGAAAGGGTTAACATGGACCTCATATAACTATGCGAGTAGTGTTATGAAATCGAATTTCAATATCAAGATAATCGTCTTGAACTTGTCTTGACAAATAACGAGAATTGATTGCTATTACAACAACAATATTACAAATACGATGCCAACAACAACAACAACAACGAAATTTGTCTTAAAATTATTTCAAACTTAAGTTCAGTTGAACTTGTTTTCAATCGAAACAAAAACAACAACAAATCCAAACAATTTACGCCATTTAAAAAGCAACTCTCATGCAACAAATTTTCCTTTACATTTGGCCAAACTTTAACATGCAACAGCGTGTAGCAACAACAACAACAACAATGACGAGCAATAAATAGTTCAAAATTGTATACTTGACTTTACACTCCTCGCCTAACAAGGAGTAGGGAGTCGTAGTTGTTATGGCTGTCGATGTCCATGTCGATGTTGTTGTTGCTGTTGTCGATATTGACAGACCCCATGTTATTCTAATTTATTTACGATTTTATTTTTATTTGCAACCAAACAAATGCACGAACATGTGGCACAAAAATAAAACCAAATTTATTGGGGGTTTTTAAAATTTGTCTTCTTCTCTTCTTTTTTTTTTGGCAACCGCAAAAGTTAATACTGGGTTTAAGCCAAAAAAACAAAAAAAAAAAACAAACACTTTCATGCCATTCCAGACAATGATTGCAACAATTACTCTAGCACAGTGTGGCATAACGAAGAAAACGTAAAACTTTTCAAATAAAACCCGAATTAAAAATACTTTTGTGGCAATTTCTGGCCTGGTATGTCAATATGTATTATGGCAAGGCATGCAACATAATTATTTACATCATCAGTGGTGCCAACATCATCATCATCATCATCATGCTGCTTGCAACATATGATGGTGGCAACAATGAATGTGACATGACTTGATTCCTAAAATCCATGCCTATTTTCACTCTCAGCAGCATTACACATTGAAGAGTTGATTTTAATTGCAGCACTTTGATGCTTATGTCATATGGTTCAGGCTATGGATGCTGAGCCTACTATGCTAAGAAATAAAGGTATTGAAATGAGTATCAGAAGCAATGTTCTTGGTTTGTCATGCTTTTTTAAGCACTTTTTTATGTCCTTCATAAAGAATTCTGATAAAATTTGTATTTCACCTATCAAGGCAACATAATTTGCTCTCCAAAAAGTTAAAGTGGAAACACCGTGGTTGATTAAGGTCTTGGTGACAATCCTTCAGTCAGGATTACAACCTAGCTTGTCACTTATATTGTGTGCGTTCACTTTATATATGAGTGGCGGGACCTACAGTTTAAAGTCGACTCCGAACGTGAGATTTTTTAGGAACTGTTCATGGCAATTTTCTTTTACTCTCAGAGTTTTTGTCAGAATACTGGTGAGAGAAAGTTTTTCATATTTCGTTTAGTTAGAGATGTCCCGCCTGGGGTTTGAACCGCGACCTCGCGTCTAATAAGCCAACATTCATATCAAGTGCAGGTATGCAGGTAGACCAAGCAGTACTCAAACTTCCTCCCTAGTGCCATCAATGCACGAACTCTTATATTATCATGCAGGGCTTTATTTTAAAGCCACACCAGATGAGAACCATATGGTCCAAGGACCTGCTTAGCTATACTTGCTTTTGCTTGAAGACGCCATAGTCTAGTAAGTAATATGTTGGCTTAGTAGAGGCTGGTCCTGGGTTCAAACCCCAGCTCAGAGAGCTCGAACAAAATAAAATATGGACAAATATTTCTTTCGGCGACTTGTCTTCTCAAAGAAGCTGAGTATAGAAAACTTCTCAAAAATCTATCATTCGGAGTCGACTTTAAATTGTCACGCCACTCATGGATAAAATTAACACACACAACATCGGTAGTGTGACAAGCTTGGTTATAATGTTGACTAAAGAGTTGTAATGGCCAAGTAAGTGGTTGAGAATTGTACTGCTTGAGTGCTATTACTAGTCGCCGTAGTCTAGAAGGTAGTGTGTTGGCTTATTAGACGTGAGGCCATGGTTCAAGTTCCAGGTCAGACATCAAAACGAAAATATGAAAAAATATTCCTTCGCCGACTTCCTCTCAGCAGATTTCTGGCAAAAACTCTAAGAGCAAATATAATTGCCATGAAAAAGCTTGACAAAAATTTGTCGTTCGGAGTCGACTTGAAACTGTAGGTCCTGACACTCATGTATCAAAATACACGACGTAGGATACGTGAGAGACTAGGTTGTAATCTTGACTGAAGGGTTGGTTGCGAATTGTACTGCTTGAGTGGCATTACTTAATGGCAAGTATGCTTATATGATGATGTTCGCAGAATGATGTGATGTTATTTGTCAATGTTATCGCCTTTGAGTGCGGGGTTCATGGTGCTTCTTCTATGACTTGTGTTTGGAGGGCATTCCAGTTACTGAGTTTTTAAAATTCGAAAACTATGAAGAAGATTTGTTCCGGGTGAAGTTGGGGAGCATTCTTCTCTTAAACAAAATAAAGATTTTTCAGATCTGATGGTCCAATGTATTTCTAACGCTTTAAATTTTTTCCAATTCCGATCCACTACACAAAATGAGAAATGAGTATACCCAAGTGACAGTGTTTGCTGGGGAATCGGCAACTGTATTACCTTCATTGCAGTGTTTAACGTCTTGCTTACTTCCTTGATAATAATCTGTATTTCTTGATCAGGAGAGAGATGTCTTGTCTTTAAAGCTGCTTAGTTTTTTTAATAAGTATCTGTATATGCTTGCAGTATATTCCGTAATTCCATCATTTGAAATAAACCCACTCAGAGGGCTCATAGAAGCAAAAGAAGCCCCGAATTTAAACGAACACAATTACTGGGAAAAGCTTTCGCTGTTTATTTCTAGGAAACTATACGTATTGGAATTTAGTGTATTGCTTAGAAGGTTTAAGCTTTGCCTAACAACAATTTTATTATTCCTGTTGACCACTTGCGTTTAGTTACCCTCCAGCAAAAGACTCTTTTGAAAACAAAGAAGCCATCGTTTTTCTTTATTTGTTTTCTTCATTTTTTTATTTTCAAATATTGCGCATGACTTGAAAAAAAGAAAAGAAAAAGGAAACAAAGATGACATGACATTCACTTTTAATAGCAAAACAAAAAAATCTGTTTTTTTTTTTTGGGAAAACATGGCAGAAAAGCACAACTTTTTGGCGATTGGTTTTAAGAAGTTGGCGATATAATGTTGCTGCTGCTGCTCTTCTTTGCAATTTATGAGATCCCATGCAAGTTGTTTTGAGTTCAGCCATTAAATTTGAACGGAAAATGTTTTTTTTTTTTTTGAAAATTATAAGAAAATTGCTAAAGAAACATGCAAGTTTTTTTTAGACAATTACTGGTCGTATGCAACTTGTTGTTGTTGTTGTAATTCTATTTTAGATTTCAATGTCCAAGTATAGTAAGCAAGTGTTGCGTGTTTATAGAAATAAAAAAAATTGTTTCCTAAGTCTCCTTGCCTCGAGAGTGGTCATAAGTATAACAAAGTGACTGACTGACTGAGTGGCTAGCTGGCTGGCTGGCTGGCTGGTTAACAAACACCTACTCATGTGTGACTACCATATTCATTCATTCATTTATTCCTTCATTCACCTTCTCATTCTGGCTCGTTTGTTTCATTTTCATGTGTTGGCCAGCCAGTCTTTTTGTATGGATTTTCTCAAGTGTTAGCCGCCGCTAAGTGTGAATGTCAGCCGGTATTGGTATTGTGGTGTGTGTGTGTGTGTTACCTTTAAGACTTTTATGAGCTTTATATTACAAAGGCTAAAAGTGTTCTCTCTGTTAATAATGTATTCTTCATTCAAAAGGGGGTTTGTCCACGTTAGACCACTGAACCATACAAACATCTTGCAACCATGTTTCTTCATTGTAACTTCCTTTTACTCTTCAACATTACTTTGTTCCATCATTACACGCGAACGAGAGATCAATTCTTAAGTAATAAATTGAAACACTTTTTTTTGTTCTTGCTTCATGGGTATCTACAGAAGGCGTTAGTTGTGCTATTTTGTTTTTGTTTCTGACTCGTGGTTTTTATTACTAAAGAAAGCATTTAATATCAGTATTATGACTAAAACGTTTTAATTTTAGTCACTAAGTGAACAAAAATCTTGTAAGGAAGTAACAAACAATCATCAACGACTGTTTGAGGGGCTACATATTCGCTTTGATTGCTAATGGGCTCCTTCACTTAAGTGATTAAGTGCTGCCAGCATGTCATTACAGCTCTGTTGCCTGATAACTTAACAGAAGAATTTATGGATCCTAAAGAATGTGTTGGCTTATTAGACGTAAAGCCAGAGTTCGATCCCCAGGCCAGACATCAAAACAAAAACACGACAAATATTTCTTCGACGACTTCCTCTCAGCAGATTTCTGGCAAAAATTCTGAGAAGAAATAAAATTGACGTGAAAAAGTTTCTCAAAAAATCTGTCATTCGGAATCGACTTTAAACTGTAGGTCCCGCCACTCATGTAAAACATTAACACACACAACATAAGTGGTGTGGGAAACTAGGTCGTAATCCTGACTGAAGGGTCGTAATGACCATTTATGTATGTAAAGAATGTTTGTGAAGATAAATTCGAATTTGAAAATCCATTACGTAATCCATAAATTTTATCAGCGTCACATTTATCGTTAACAGAGCAAAATTTTCTTTTAACAGAACAAAATTTGCTCTTAAGAGAACACTGTTAACTATTTAACAGTATTCATCTGAAGCAGTCTACTTGTTTAGGAGCTAATTTTGGGGAATACTTTAGGTCTATGAGTACCATACTATATGCAAAGGAAGGAAGGTTCCAAGGCCACTTAATATAATCAGCAACATAGTCACACATAAAGTGATATGGTATTGAGAACATTGGCTTTGAAAATATAAATTTTTTGCTTAAAAATTCTCTAGAACATCACGGTCGCCATTTTGGAACATATAAGAAATGGTAGTCCATAGGAGCCTCGTTCGAACCATTCCCACCAACCATCCTTTACTTACATTTTAACACTTTTGTTTACAAATAATACGGATCATGATGAGAATTAAATTTTATACGAATAGTCTGCAATAATTGCAAAGCAGAAGAATAATCTGCTTATTGCCACTGTTAAACAGTTAACAGTGCTCTGTTAATAGCAAAGTTTACCCTGTTAGCGGCAAGAAGTGGCGCTGCTAAAAGTGTGGGTTTGCGTCTTTGGTTTTTAAAATTCGAATTTATCTTCACACACATTCCTAAACAAGGTTTGCTTTATTATTTGTTTCAAACCATCAGGACTCCTATTTGAATTAAAAGAAGCAAAGTTTTTTCTAATTTACTCAGATAAAGCCGCCGTAGTCTAGTAGGTTGTGTGTTGGCTTATTAGACGCGAGGCCACGGTTCAAAGCCCAGGTCACTTCCTCTCAAAAGATTTCTGGCAAAAACTCTGAGTGTGAAATAAAATTGCCATGAAAAGTTTCCTGGAAATCTGCCGTTCGGAGTCGACTTTAATTTGTAGCTGCCGTCAATTTTGTATAAATTAACACACACACACATTAATTGTATGAGAAGCTAGGTCGTAATCTTAACTTAAGTGCTTTATTGACTAATTATGTATACTGAGCGCCATAAGTGAGTCAACGCTTTTGTTCTTAAGTATAAAACAGTTTTGTTCTTAAGTATAAAAAAGTTCCTTTATCATGAATTGTTGTTTTTGTTTTAACATTTTATAAGTAATAAATAAACGTTTTTATTTTTGGAAATTTATTCGACTATTCTCATTTACTTTTCTCGCTGTCCTAAGAAAATTAATTATTTCAGTGGTGTTTACTCACTTTTAGCGCTCAGTATATGTATGTATGAAGACAAAGACATCCTCAGAATCAAAAATTATCCTTCAAACACTTTCCATAAGATGTTACAAACGTGGTAATACTACACACTTCCCAATAGCAGTAATAGTGTAGGGCATCAGACCTTAAACCATAGGTAGTATGCACGTGCATTATTTAAACGTATGTATCTATCGCGTATAGATAGTACGGCTTGCACTGGTGTTAGTCTGGCCGCACTGGTGCAGTATAATTACAACAGCAACACCAACACACATGATTATTGCCACACGGTATTGTTATTGTTGTTGTTGTTGTTGACGCTATTAAATATAACCAAGTCAGCTAAAACAGAGGGTGTTATTTGCCATAATTAAATACAATTTTTCAGTCTTACACAATTCGTTGTTGTTGTGGCAGAGAAACACTTGTTGAATTGCCACAATTATTCAGAGTGAGTGAGTGAGAGGAAGCAACACACCAACTCTAGTCTCTCTATGGCAGTATACTACTACTACTACAGCAAGACTAGTGTACTTGTAGTACAACCACGTGTAGGTGTCATTGCTTCATATTCTTGGGAGTGAAAACTGAACGAAAAAAATAAAAAATTTTAAAAAATTTACCCAAAGCAGGCAACAAAAAAAGGAATCCTTTTAACCTTGAGAAGTAGTAGTGCTAGGGACTAGTGGAAGAGTATTTTGGAATAGAAAAAAATTATATTTCAAGTCATCTTTGTTCTTCATTTAAAATTCCTGGGAGTTTCCGGGATTAAAAGGCCAGTATATGTTAACACTTTCCATAAAAATTTTGGATTTCTTGTACCATTGTTTGAAGAGTGGTGATTCTTTTTAAATAACTGTAACTGTGAAGTCGAAGTTACCTTAGTCTAGTGGTTTGTGTCTTGGCTTATTAGACGTGAGGCCTCAACTCAAACCCCTGGTCAGACATCTCCAGCAAAATGAAATATGAAAAAACATTTCTGCGGCGACTTCCTCTCACCAGATTTATAGCAAAAACTCTGAGAATAAATAAAATTGCCAAGACAACTTTCTCTCTGTCGTACGCAGCCGAATTTAAACTGCCGCTTATGTATGAAAATTATTGCACACAACATAACTGGTGTAAGAAGCTACGCCGTCATCCTGATTGAAGGGTTGTAGTGACCAATTATGTATGTATGTATGTATGTAGTTGCTGTACGACTATGTTTTATACTCTGACTAGTCATAATCAATAGTTTTAAGTTACAGTTTACTTGTTAGTCAGTTTAGCTTAAGACATTTTTTGGACTCTGTCAATCAAGCTCGATGTAGTGATTGTACTCTACATCGACTCTTTATACCAAGTGATTATTTAAGATTAAAATCACTGACCTCTTTGAGCTGCCTATGCTTGCAACAATCTTTCACATTTAAATCTCCGATCTGACAACTCAACTGGGCGTCCACAACGTGCTTGAACGACCCCAAAGAAGTTCAGTGAACCACAGTCTTTTTAAACTGTTGCTGCGGGTTTTCCATAGTAGCTATCAAGCATACCGTAAGGTTAGAGTCAAAGGAAAATCCACTATTAAGGGTCGTCAAACACAAACTAAATACCGCAGGTTGTTCCTAAAATTTCGACAAAATTCAAGTGGTGGATTTCGGTTTCCAGAAGTCAACAAAAGCCACCGACTTATTAAAGCGCCCTTGTATTTTCTGCCTCCCACGTCAGGAGAATAAAATTCTGAAAATAATTCTGAGAAGGGTTTCTTTTAAAAGACACGCTGATTCACTGGTTGGAACAGCATGAATTAAATTGCCAATAGCCCGCCCCCTCTAACGATTCTGTTTTCAAGTAAATGTTCATTAAAGTTCAATTCAAAAACTTACTCTTTCAAGAGCTTCTAAATTTGATAGCCTGCCACTTGTAGTTTTTAATTCTGCTGGTCTCTGCTAAAGGTTTGATGCAAGCGTTGACTGGATTGGCAATCAGCCCACATAGCTTTCAAATTGTTGAATGTTGAGAAACTAGTTTGTAATCGTGACTAAAAAGTTTGAATCACCAATTAAGTAAGTGAGTTAGCAAGTACGCTGAAGTCGCCGTCGTCTAGTAGGTAGTGTGTTAGGTTATTAGACGTAAAGCCCGGGTTCGTATCCCAGATCAGACATCAAAACGAAAAAAAAAATATTTCTTCTGTGATTTCCTCTGAGCAGATTTCTGACAAAAACTCTGAGTGTGAAATAAAATTGCCATTAAAAAGTTTCTCAAAAATCTGTCGTTCGGAGTCGACGTTAAACTGTAGGTCCCGCCACTCACTAACTGAAGGGTTGTAATGGCTAATTATGTGTGTATGTACGTATGTGTAAGCAAGTACGCAAAATGTTTAAAACATAACCTTTGACTTCAGTTCGTAACCGCTTTGAATTCATTTTTTGCGTTTGATACGCGACTTAGATTCTCATTATGTCACCTAAAAATGTTTTGGCTGACTGCTACGCTGCTCTACGTATCATTCTGTCAATCAATCCATTGGTTAAAGTTAATATAAAGTGGCATTTTTTTATCTTGTCTATGTTTACTTGTTCTTCGAAAATTATTGGTAAAAATCCCGTCCTATCCAATATTACTTCTTATAAATTTCCTTTCAAGAATCGTCTTGCATACTCATGACTTTCGTTCGGTTTGAGCACTTTCGTTTCGCGGATTAATTTCAACTCCAATCTGCAATTAATTTCCCTTTCATTCTATATACACTGACAGTAATTTACTTCCAATTTACGGTCTTCTACTCCACCCCCCTTCTCCCACATTTATTGCGGTCTGTATGCATGTGTGTGTGTATTTACGTGAATAAAACACTTTCGCCTCCATTAATTGAATATTGTATGTTAATTTTGCCATTACGTTGGTTATTTATTAAATAATTTAATTAATTCCTTATATACATTTATTATTGTTGTTATCATTGCTGTTGTTATTACTTTATTGTTATTATTAAAATGTTTAATTTACAATTTAATCTCAGCGCTATAATTGAAACATTTCACCGCAAAAACAAATGACACACATGTACACGGGGCGGACGGACTCACGTGTAACCACACTTTTGAAATCATACTTTAAAAACCGGCAGATAAATACACAAACACATTGACGCTATACACTCGCTCACTCACTCAGTTACTTACTTTCAGGCAATCATTTATATTTGTGTGTGACTACGAATGTTTGTAAAAAAGTCCCACAAAATATCAGAGTGAAATATTTATGCAAATTAATTTAATTGTTAGCCATTAAAATAATTTGAATATACTTTCATACGTACGTACATACGTTGGCACGTTGTTTGTATTTACGTACGTACATTACATACATTACGTTACGTACGTACGTAAGTACATTAAATGCAATTTACCAACATCGCTACCGCCACCGCCACTGCCACTGTCACTATCACTGAGGTGAGCTTAACGACACATACATACTCGTACATACGTGTTGTATATTAAATACGTTTTATTCGTCGTATCGTTTTATAATGAAAGTATTTTCATTTAATTTTCATTTCGTTTCATTTACTTATTTATACACACACACACGTACACCTACACAGTCAGTGTTGGTCATACATTGGCGAAAAACTTTTAATTCCCTTCCGCCTGCTAAACGGCCAGCAATAGTTATGCTACCACATAAAGTCAGTCGGCAATAAAAAAAAAATTGTTGTTAAAAGTTTAATTCCGTACTATTTTGGTGGCATACAGTGCACAACAACGGCGATAGTATTTTGTGGTCAGGTTTATACAAAATATGCATTCAATTGGGGGTTTTATTTCATGTAATTAGGAGGATGGCATCCAGAGATCAGCAATGAATCGTTTTTTCGCTACCCATAAGCACTCATGAAATGTTGAATATAAATGAGTCAACAATATTGAAATTTAACTATGTATTCTGATTCATTCATACTCACTATACAACGTTGATTTATAAGTACAGGTTGCAATGAGCATGCGTGCAACGCTCACATCAAACTCATACCATTCGAAATATGTTTGATTCATAAACCTACTCATTTCCATTCATAACTTTAGAAAAATACTTCGAGTGATTCGTATTATTCATCAAAATTTACTGGCTTAGTTGTTGTTGCATTTACAAAAAAAAAAGAGAAAAGACACGTTGAGTTATGAAAAGTCGAAATCAGTAACAACATCATACGTGTTGTTAAGTATGAGTATGATGAGTACATCAAACGTTAAATGTGAGTAGAGGTTCCATAATATTAAAATAAGTATGAATGCGTATAAGTATCAGAAATTATGAGCAGGATTCGATTGTACTTATCTCTTTGAATGCTCATTGCTGATCTCTAGGGGCATTCTGGTAAATTCTTCACAGTTTAACAATTATTTGGAAGTTAGCTCTACCTGCTGGCAAAATAC
The DNA here is from genome assembly GCA_932273835.1 of Sarcophaga variegata. Taxonomy (NCBI): domain Eukaryota; kingdom Metazoa; phylum Arthropoda; class Insecta; order Diptera; family Sarcophagidae; genus Sarcophaga; species Sarcophaga variegata. The sequence continues at coordinate 109,477,767 of OW026362.1, read as the reverse complement.
TACAAGAATCGGTTTTCACAAGCTTCTATTCAAACCAATGTTCGACTAACAAAAAGTTTTTGGCATCCATAGGAACAATTGACAGGCCCAGAAGTCTAGTTTGGTCTTCCTTTCTTTAAAGCACTGTCATGAGAAGCTTGGTTTGTGTTCCATACTAGAGGCCAATTGTATATTGCCGGTGTCTAGCAGCTGGCTTGTTGGCTAATTGGATGTGAGGCCATGGCGCAAACTCCAGCCATATTTCTTTCTGTGACTATCTCTCAGCAGATTTCTGGCAAAAACTCTGAGAATAAATATAATTGCCATGAAAAGTTTCTCAAAGAAATATGTCGTTCGGAATCCACTTTAAACTGTAGGTCCTGACACTCATGCCTAAAAATTAACACACACAACATAAGTGGGGTGAGAAGCAAGCTCGTAATCCTGTCTAAAGAGTTGTAATGACCAATCATGCATGTGTGTAACCCTTTGTCCAGCAAAGCACATTCTGTGAAAGTCTATTAAGTGTAGCGGTCAGTGAGTAACTGAGTCCTACTCTTACCTTACCTCTGCAAGCTTTGTTGTTGATGCTGTTTTATAAGGGGACTCAGAAAGTCTTCCTGCGAGATTTGCTGTTAATGTTCTTTTATTACGGGCCTCAGAAAGTCATCCTGGACGGATTCTTTCAATGGTAAGTGAACCTTCTTAAGTCTAAAATTTGAAAACCACAATAATTTGTTTATACTTCTACCGGATTCGTACCCGGTAAGTCGTTATTGATGTCTGCGATCTGATGCTGTTCAGATGTAACACAATTCCTGTTTTATTGTACCTTGTAATATGTGTGTGAAGATAAATTCGAATTAAAAAATCCAAGATGCAATCCATAAATTTTAGCAGCGCCACATTTGGCGTTAACAGAGCAAAATTTTCTCTTAACAGTACAAAATTCGACCTTAACAGTGCACTGTTAGCTATTTAACAATAACAATCTGAACAAGCCCATTTGTTTAGGAGCTGATTTTAAGAAATACTTTAGGCCTATGAGTACCATACTATATGCAAAGGAAGGAAGGTTCCAAGGCCACATATAATCAGCATTATAGTCACATATAAAGTGATATGCTACTGAGAAAATTGTCATTGAAAATAAGAATTTTTACTTGAAAATTCTCTAGAAGATCAGTGGCCATTTTGGAATATATAGGAAATAGTACACCATACAGGCTATATGCAAATTGTAGTCCAGAGGGTCCTCTTTGGAACCGTGGTAGTGGGATAGCTGGAATAATTTTGAGAGTTAAGAAAATTCCAGTCCGCCACCACTATCAACCGTCTTTTACATTTCAACACTTTTATTCACAAATAATACGGATCATAATGAGAATTAAATTTTATATGAATAGTCTGCAATAATTGCAAAGTAGAAGAATAATCTACTATTTCCACTGTTAACCAGTTAACAGTGCCGTGTTAATAGCAAAGTTTATTCTGTTAGAGGCAAAAAATTGTGCTGCTAAAAGTGTGGGTTTGCGTCTTTGGTTTTTAAATTCGAATTTATCTGCATGATTATGATGAATTTTAGCATTCAGACCTTTCAGTTATTAAGCTCAGGGCAATAAGTCTTGAACTGATCACATGCCGAATACAATTGAATCAGAACCTTCAGATTAGGTTTTACATTACAGTGGCAAATTTATGGATCATATTATTCATGATTGAAGTCGCCGTAGTCTAGTAGGTAGTGTGTTGGCTTATTAGACGCAAAGCCAGGGTTCGAGCCCCAGGACAGATAGCAAAACAAAATACAAAAAGTATTTCTTCAAATCTATCTTTCTCAAAAATCTATCGTTCGGAGTCGACTTTAAACTGTAGGTCCCGCTACTCATGTATAAAATTAACACACACAACATAAGTGGTGTGAGAAACTAGGTCATAATCCTTACTGAAGGGTTGTAATGACCAATTATGGATCATATGATTGATTCATGATTGCTGTAGAAATTCTTACAAAAAATAACTTCGGATCAATCATTTCCCATCTTATCTAAGCGCAATGATTGTGAATATAGCGGCTAGAAAATCTGACACCAAAAAAATGCATCTTAGTTCGATTTTGCCTGACTAAAACAATTTGGCTGATTCGATTTTATTTCCTTTATATTGTGATTTTTGTAACTAACTTGTCTAGAATATTTCAATTTGTGTTGGAAATTTCAATTTTGTGGCACACGGTGTCCAAAAAAAACTTTCAAAATATTTGAAAAGCTTTATTATTTTATTATCACAGGAATTGGTTACTTGGTTCCTGCATTCGTTCGTACATTTGTACGTACATTTTAGTGAGTGTTTTTGGTAAATAAATATTTTGTGGTTAAAATATTTATAAACAGGCAACAAAGTTTTGCATCAACATGGGTATAATGATGCCCACTAAATGCAAAACAATTTTAATTTTATTTTATTTTATTGAAACTAAGTTTATGTTGTTGATGTTGTTGTTGTTGAAAATGATTCTTTTACAAATAAAAACAACCGGAAATTTGTGTGTTTTTTTTGGCTTTTGTTTTGTTTGTATATGCAAACGACCAAGTTTGACCAGGCTTACTGCAATATCATCAGCATCATAGCCATCTTCATTATTATTCATACGAAAAATTTAATTTCATTGCCAGCATTATCATCATCAGCATCGTGAGCAGCAGCATCATCATCGTTCATAAATATAAGCATTTATTCATAAACAATATTATTTACGTGTCTCTCATGATAAATACATTGCATTGCGGATGGTTTGAGATGAAACGGGAATAGTAAGGACGGACACGGTTTTCATTCACAAACCATCGTAACTTATACATCCACCCACCACTTAAAATATACGAAATGATATTGCAGCAACAGGCTGTTTTAAAAGTTGCAACTATTGTTGCCATTATTTCAATAATATATGCATGAATGTCTGTGTGTGTGTATAAGTGTGTATGTGTGTAGTTTGAAAATAATTCTTTTATTGCCATTAATGTTGGGGGGATATTGTTGACCAAAGTTTTATGGTCACCATTAGAAAAACCAACAGCAGCCAAAGTGGCAACAACAATTACGACAGGTTTTCCGTTCTTTTTTTTTTTTGGTTTTTTCCATCAAATAGACTCGTAATAGAGACAATTAAGTTGCTTTTAGAAGTAAAATCTTCTTGGAATGATTATAGTTTTTCAACAACTTTGTTGAATTTAAGTAAGTATAAGTTTTAAACTAGAATTTGTCAATCATTTGAAATTAAAAATTAAAAGAAAAAGAAACAAATTCTTATGTTTGAGAAGATAAATTCGAATTTAAAAACCAAAGACGCAAACCCATACTTTTAGCAGCGCTTCTTCTTGCCTCCAACAAGGTAAACTTTGCTATTAACAGAGCACTGTTAACTGTTTAACAGTGGCAATAAGTAGATTAGACTTCCACTTTGCAATTATTGCAGGTTATTCATATAAAACTTAATTCTCATTATGATCATTATTATTTGTGAACAAAAGTATTAAAAAGTAAAGCGATGGTTGGTGGGGGATGGAGTGCAAATTTCCTTGAATCTCAAAATCATTCCAGCTACCCCACTACCACGAAAGTGGTAGAGGACCCTCTGGACTACCATTTGCATATAGTCTGTTTGGTGCACTATTCCTTATATGTTCCAAAATGGCCACTGATCTTCTGAAGAATTTTCAAGCAAAAAATTGATATTTTCAGGGCCAATTTGCTCAAAACCACATCACTTTATATGTGACTATGTTGCTGATTATATTAAGAGGGCTTGGAAACTTCCTTTGAGTATGATATGGAACTCATAGTGCTAGTATTTGTCCTAAAATTAGCTCCTAAACAAGTGGACTTGTTCAGATGGATACTGTTAAACAGCTAACAGTGCTCTATTAAGGGCAAATTTTATTCTGTTAACAGGAAATTTTGCTCTGTTAACGCCAAATGTGGCGCTGCAAATTTATGGATTGTGTCTTTGATTTTCAAATTCGTATTTATCTTCACACACATCACACAAATCCTTTCCTACTCCAATTTAAAGCCGCATACCTTTCGAAACGTATGCTATGTATGGCTTTTATAAATAAATAAAAACACAAAATAATGAGAGACTGACTGGTTGTGGCCCTCTTACAGCAATTTATTACTACTTTTTTACTCAGTCAGGTACTTTACTTCACCTCTTAAATGGAATTTGTGTAAAAAGAAGTACAGAAGAGAAAAAAACGCTTACAATTCTTGAAACTACTTTTTTGTGTAGTTTTTGCGCAAACAACCCAAATTTAAAATACAAAAAAAGAGAAAAAACGGAGTCACAAATAATAAAAAGAATGTATTCCCTGTGGGAAAATATATAAAAATTCATAATTTTTTAACGCAGTTTAATGTGGCTGTTCAATACCCTACACTAAACTCCGGATAGCAATGAATTCATTAATAAAATTCTGTTTTAAAATCTCAATAAATGGTCTCAACTGGGGTAAATATTTACTTGCTTACCAGAAGTATTTTGAAGCCTTGGAAGATCTTTAAATATTTTATATTGAGACTTTGATTGTACTAAGGTGTCCTAAAGACGTCATATCTCGATTGGCAATCGATTCGAATCCATCTGTTTGCATCTCAAAATAAAAGTTGTGCAGAGATTCTTATCTGAGATAGATAGTTCTATTTGGTCCTGTGTTTATTTGTTCCCTTTCTTTGTTCCGGACTGGAATTTGAACAAATTCTTTAGGGTGTTCCAAACTCCAGGCTACCATAAGGAAGAAAATATCTCAGGAGGGGATATAAATATGCTTTCTGATACCTAAGACTGCTTTCAGGTCCTTGGGATCTAGCATAATGTACTGCAAGACGTTTTATATCTGTTGCAAGTCTCATTATGAGATTGCATAACGGTATGACACTCATATTACATTGGTACCGGGACCCAGTGTTTTTTCAGTTAACTGTAGATCGAATGAAGTCGTCTGGCATAGCACAACCACCAGTAAATTTCTACTTTGGCAACCACTTTGGGCACTTGTGAGCCTATAATTGGCAATGCAGTTATAGATTCTATGAACACCGTGTTGACACCTTCCCATAAAGACAAAATAGTGCAACAAATCCGACCAAAGCTCGTCATAAGAAGCACGGAAAATTGCACAAACGCCAAAGGTTCTCACGAGTACTCATACAAAATGTAGGGGCAAACGATTTTATGCAGAAGCTGTAGAGACAGAGAGGAAAATATTGTTCTTAAAATATTGGAAGTATGCCCTGTATTATGTTGAAAAAGGAAAAACCAATTGGATGTCTATTGTATAGAAGATTTGAATGGTCTATCTGTAATACATATTCAGAGTTTAAGCCGCTTCATCTCAAGCTCCAAATGTTTCTGGGACTAAGGGAAATGTATAGACACCTGTACCTATCGACCTATAAACTTTAGCACAATATCTTTCACTTATTATTGATAGACTACATTAAACTCTATTAATAACCCCTCTCTCTTGTTGTATTGTTGCAGTGTAGCGAATATCAAATCCTTAAAACTGTAGCTAGTTTTTAAAATAATTTCCTCTTTGTTTTTTTTTTGCGCTGTTTTATAAAATAAATATCATCCTCCTCTCTCTCTCTGTGTACAATAATTTTTGCGAGTAATTTCATTGCAATTATAAATGAATTTTCATGTACTTTAAGGGTTTTTAACGAATTATGCGCAGCAAGATGAAAAAAAATGAAAAAAATTCTTTAAAGGCTTAAATTCCAGAGCAATATTATGTTTAAAATAATGACCAAAAAATATTTCAAATATTAAAACAGATTTTCTTTCAATGTCTTCCTTTTTATACAGGAGCTTATGAAATCAATAAAAGTATAAATTTCATGCCAACGACAGCGATCAGGTTCAGGGATTATACATACATGTATGTGTGTGAAGATAAATTCGAATTTGAAAACCAAAGACACAAACCCACACTTTTAGCAGCGTCACTTCTTGCCTCTAACAGGGTAAACTTTGCTATTAACAGAGCACTGTTAACTGTTTAACAGTGGCAGTAGTAAATTATTCTTCTACTTTAGAATTATTGCAGACTATTGGCATTAAATATAATTATCATTATGATCGGTATTATTTGTGAACAAAAGTATTGAAATCTAAAGGATGGTTGGTGGGGGTTCTCAACTCTCAAAATTATTCCAGCTATCCCACTACCACTGTTCGAAAGAGGACCCTCTGGACAACCTTTTGCATATAGGCTGTATCTATCAGTCTATTTCTTATATGTTCCAAAATGTTCACTGATTTTCTAGAGAATTTTCAAGCAAAAAATTGATATTTTCAAAGCCAAATTTCTCAATACCATATCACTTTACATGTGACTATGTATGTTGCTGATTATATTAAGAGGCCTTGGCATCTTCCTTTGCATATAATATGGTGCTCATAGACCTAGGGTATTTCTCTTGTTCATATGGATACTGTTAAATAGCTAACAGTGCTCTGTTAACGCCAAATGTGGCACTGCTAAAATTAATGGATTGCGTCTTGGATTTTCGAATTCGAATTTATCTTCACACACACAGATTGTACTAGGTTCTGCGAGTTTGAATTTGAAATTTTTTCTTCATATAAAAAGAAAATCAAATTCTTCCTCGTCCCAAAAACCATATTGAATAACATACATATTATAACATAATTGGTCATTACAACCCTTCAGTCAGGATGACGACCTAGCTTTTCACACCACTTATATTGTGTGTGTTAATTTTATACATGAGTGGCTAGACCTACAGCTTAAAGTCGACTCCGAACAACAGATTTCTGAGAAACTTTTCACGGCAATTTTATTTAACACTCTGAGTTTTTGCCAGAAATCTGCTGAGAGGAAATCGCCGAAAAAAATTTTTTTTTTCATATTTTTGTTTTGATGTCTGACCTGTGCTTTGAACCCGGGCCTTACGTCTAATAAGCCAACACACTACCTCCTAGACTACGACGACTTCAGTAATATTCATCAGAAATAAAGAGAAAATTATTTATAAATTTGTCTTGAATTTTCAATCTGAATTTCTCTCTCTACTCCGTTTACGTGTGGGTTCATTAAATTAATTTTTATTCTTTCTTCTTTCATCTTTTGTTACGTTTTTTAGTTTTTATTTTTATGTAGGATGTGCTGCCGTTTTAGTTTCGCTTTTAATTTTCAATCGTAATTTTTTTCTTTCAAATACCCTACGCCAAAGTGGTTGTCATTTTTAGACAATCTCTGCAGATATCTTAAGAAAATGAAAGCTGTTTGGTTTTCCTGACTTATTCAACAACCGTTAAAGATTTGAAAATGTAATCGTATACTTTGCATATTCTCGATTCTTAAACGCCTATTTTTGATGGGAAAAAGCTATTGATAGTGCCTCTATATCGCTTGCCGTTCGCAGTAATTGTTTGGCCTGTAGGTTTTTCGCAACACAAGACAGTAACTTTGGTAGAATTTGCAGCGTCCAGAAGCTATATTTCTCTTTTATATTGAATCCAAAGTGATTGAAATGGTCCTTGTCGCTCAATATAATTTTTTAAATTTAGGTGGAAACTTTTCTTCCTCGTAGTATACAGTGAGCGTGAGTGAGAAACTGTACACAATGGATAAATTTCTAACATTCACCAAACTCAACATTTACCATTTAAGGAGAGTGCCCGAAAAAATTTCACAATATTTTGAAATTGTTTATATTTTTTTTGTTGCAATTTTAAAAACTGTTAATGAAACAACTTTAAAATAAAAATAACGGTAATTTATTAAAGTATATTTTTTTAATGTACAGTTTCTTTTGAGGCTCACTGTATACCTACGCAAATGACCTGTCAGGGATGTCTTTACCCATGTCGAACTGCCGACGTATTTTTATGCAACAAATCTGAGACTATAATTTCGCAGTCTTGATCCATAGTATACTTCAAATATGACCAAACTGGGGGGAATTTTTTTATTTATTTATTTATTATAATTAACATAACAAAACAAGTATCTTATAAGTTAAGAGAGCAATTTAAATAACTTCTTTTTGAACGCGTTTGCCTTACTTTAGGATGTAATTTGGTAGGGAATTCCAAAGACTAGTGGTGTGTATAAAGAACTGTCGCTGCTGTGACAAAAGAGTCCTGTAACTTTGTTAAATAATCTTCATGCCCCGGCATGATCTAGCAAACTTAATTCGGCCTAATAAATATTCCGGCTGTCCCGTATTAATAATTTTATGGAATAGAATGAGGCATTTAATTTTCAGAAGATTATCAAATTTCACACTAAATATCTGATACGCTAAATGAGAAATATGATCCCGGCGACCTTTAAGAAAGACGTATCTTGCTATATTGTTGTATGCCAAGTTTAGTTTCCGGTTGTCATTACTATCGCAGTTTGCAAAAATTTCGCACCCATACAATTGCACAGGAATTAAATAAGTTTTAGCAAGTTGCATACGAATTGCAAAAGGAGTTGAATCAAGGACTGCCTATAAATTTCGAAGCATACTATATATTCTGCCAACAACGACACTTATATGGCCAGACCAATAATCTGTCATTAAATACAATACCCAGATTGGTTACAGACTTGACAAATTATATTTCCCCTGATACTCAATCTAGGTCTGGCAAACGAAACATTGGTCTTCGAAAGCATTAAACATTTGGACTTTGAGGGATTAATTCGCAGTCCATTCGCCGAATACCAACTGTCAACCCTATCCAAATCACGGTCAACAGAGTGTAAACAAGAATCAATATTCTCCTTACGAGTACCAAAACATCCGGTAGATCATTAACGTACATTCAGAACAACAGTGGCCCCAGTATTGATCCCTGGGGAACACCTCTACAAATATTTTGCGAATCTAAAATATTCCCATTTAAATGAACCCTCTGACATCTGTCCAACAAATAAGAAAAAACTAGACTAGCGGCAGAATTAGAAAAATTAAACAGCTTCCGGAGTTCTTTCAATAAAGTTTTATGATTGACTGTAGCGAAAGCCTTGGTGTGATCGAGAAGAACTAAAATCGCTACACTATTTACATTTAGCTCCAACCTAAGATCCTCAACTTCATTTAATAGAGCGGTAGTACAACTCCTACCTTTCATGAATTTACTAGGGTTTGTAATAATTAGAGTATCTTACGATACTTGTATATAAAATTCACTCCATTTGTCGCTTGATGCATTTGCACTGATTGAAGATTGAACAGAGATTGGGTTTACGAAACTTTCCACCCAATGCCGACAGTATTTTTACTGAACATGTCCAATTGCTTAGATTATTGCAAGTGAAATCGTTTGGCTTGCAGAAACAGCACATTTGTATTCTTGAGTATTGTACTCAGTTTCGAACACTTTTACTCTTCCTTATACGTGTACCAAAATTAAATGGAACACCTTGTTTGTTTTTTTTTTGTTATTTTTGTGAAATTTTTTAATGCCAAGGTTAAAACCTGTTCTCTCATAATATCAAAATAAAAATTCAATCTCTTTTTCCTTAATTCCTGAGTTTTTTGATGTTAGTAAGCGAAGCAGTTTAAAATATTGAGGCTGCCCTCTGTGAATGCTGGAGAAGCCCCTGTAAAAGTAGTCACAATCTGAAAAGCAGTGAATCACAGTTTCAAATGAAATGAAATGAAATGATGATGCTGATGATCATCATCCAGTATCATGATCATCTGGATTGTCAGTCTAAAATATTGTTTTCACTTTTTTTCTCTCCTTTTTCTTCCTTTTTTTAAAAGAAATTCGAAAAAAACAAAATTTTGTTTTCGATTTCTGTTCATTTGCTGTGGCAAAAGGGGATAAGATCTGTTGTTAAAAACAGCAATTTTTTATCGTGTTTTTTTTTTGATTTCCAAAAATTTTTTCATTTTGCGGTTTTAATTTTTAGATTTTAAAACTGGTTTCCTGGTCTCTGATGCTTTTTTGAGAGTTTTTCTCCTCTTTATTGCTGTTGCTTTTTGAGTTCATTAAAGGGGTAGAAAACGAAAAAATTAAAAACAGAAAAAGTGAAAAAAATGAGTTTGTGAATATGATTTATTAAGGTCATACAACAATTTATATACGAATGAGTATGTGGTGTTATTTCTGGGAATTTTATTAAGGCAAATTCATGTTTACTTTGGCTGGCTGTTCGGCTGACTGAATCTACCGGACCAAACCCTGTGATTAGTTTAGAGGTTCATTTAAAAGGAGAAAAAAAAATAACGAAAAAAACTGGACTGTAAGAAGTATAATACAGCACAACATACACTTTTAAATGTCCTACCATACGTCACAAAAGATTGAACCCGAAAAACCGTGACTACAACTCAATATTTTCATTTTAACCAAGGGTTCAATGAGATTTTCAACGCTATTAAGACGTGCCTAACATCTGGGAATTAACCACAATAATGTGCGTGTAAAATCGCCGTAGTCTAGTAGATGGTGTGTTGGCTTATTAGACATGAGGCCTAGGTTCAAACCGCATGTCAGACATCAAAACAAAAATACAAAAACTATTTCTTCGGCGAGATTTCTGGCAAAAACTCTGAGTGTAAAATAAAATTGCCATGGAAAGTTTCTCAAAAATCTGTCGTTCGGAGTAGACTTTAAACTGTAGGTACCGCCACTCATGTGTAAAATTAATGTACACAACATAAGTGGTGTGAGAAGCTAGGTCGTAATCCTGACTGAAGGCTTGTAATGATCAATTATGTATGTAATGTGCGTGTGAAGATAAATTCGAATTTAAAAACCAAAGAAGCAAACCCACATTTTTAGCAGAGCCACTTTTTGTCTCTAACATAGTAAACTTTGCTATTAACAGAGCACTGTTAACTGTTTAACAATGGCAATAGTGGATTATTCTACTACTTTGCAATTGTTGCAGAATGTGGACATAAAATATAATTCTCATTATGATCAGTATTATTTGTGAACAAAAGTGTTGAAATGTAACGGATGGTTGGTGGGATATCCCACTACCACGATTGGAAAGAGTACCCTTTGGACTTAGCATATAGCATTTGCATATAGTCTGTATGGTGTACTATTTCTTATATGTTCCAAAATGGCCGCTGATCTTCTAGAGAATTTTCAAGCAAAAAATTGATATTTTCAAAGCCAATTTTCTCAATAGCATGTCACTTTATATGTGACTATGTTGCTGATTATATTAAGAGGCCTTGGAACCTTCCTTTGCATATATTATGGTACTCATATACCTAGTATTTGTCCAAAATTTGCTTCTAAACAAGGGAGCTTGTTCAGATGTATGCTGTTAAACAGCTAACTGTGCTCTGTTAAAGGCAAAATTTTGTTCTGTTAAGATAAAATTTTGCTCTGTTAACGCCAAATGTGGCGCTGCTAAAATTTATGGATTGCGTCTTGGATTTTCAAATTCGAATTTATCTTCACACACATTACAATAATTGAATGTCTGAAAGAGAGGTGTAACGGTCGTTCGTGGGAATGTTTAACTAGGAATGCCTAACTGGGGGCATTTGTTGAATTGTATGATTTGGTGGAGATCATTCAACGTTATGGAATTATTTTCTTTCGATTTAAGAAGGTATGTCTGATAAGCCAAATATACGTCAAAAGGTGAGCGAGAGCATAGTTACTGACCTATTCCACTTTTTGCCTTCATCAGCAATTATCTGGATGGGGAAATAGAGAAATAATCCATATCCATCCTGGGGTAATGAAATAACACCACAGGCCTCAATAATTTCGAATAATTTCTCAACGGAGAAAATGGTACGTACATGTGCTGAAAAAGGTTGTGAATTCTTCTGGTGGCACTTACAGGTCTTTGTGGATAATAGCAACTGTGCATTCTGCTGTAGTAAAGATGAAAGAACAGTGTAGCACAGTAACCTAGGAGGTTTACTAAGGCTTGTACACTGCTGTCTAACGAACTGCTAATTTAAACAACGGGATTAACATTTAAGAGATACTGCTGCCGCAATAGTAGGTAGAATTCGTTCTATCTAGCAGCTTTTAGGCGGTGGATACTGAAACAGTAACAGGTGGCATCGAGATAAAATATGTACACCTAGTCAATACCAACAAACCAGAGCCTTAAGGGCTTTACACTCCAGAAAAGAATAACCAGGATGTGTACAATAAATATTTTATCCAATGTCTATAAATACGAGGAAAAGCTGGAGGCCACTAGTCTACATAGATCACACAAAGCCTTTGTGCTGTGAAACACTTCAGTAACATTACACAACTTATGGTCAAAAACTTAAGACTCCAATATTTTCTTTTAGTAGCATTGGACGCATCTCACACTGAGCTCTGAAAAAGTGAATACTACAACATGCTAGAGAAGTGTACACATAGCCAGCACCTGGTGAACACACACATATCGTTTTCCTTCAAACTATTTCGTGTATAGTCTTTTAAATTCTTAATAAGAAAATTATGATTGATTTTCAAATACGCCCTTAAAAATAATACCGCATTTAGATTGTGATTGGTGTGGTACATTCCTTTTTCTTTCCATTATTTTTTTATTTTAAATTAATGCCTGACACACCCAATTCAATGTTAACACACAGGGTCTTCTTAAAACAGTTTTAAGTGAAGGCGGTTAAGCAATCGTATTGAAGTTTAAATGCTTTGCAATCCTCAAGTAAGCGTCAGAACATTTGTCAAAAAAAATCGTTTTTTTTTATTTGATTTGAAGTCACAAGGTTAAGGTTTACAGTCGGTAGCGATTTTTGGGGTACTTGGTCTAGACACTGGACTGTGTTACGGAGTAAAGATTTTTTTGTTTTCCATTCTTCTTGGTTTTATTTCAGTTTCATTAATCTAATCAAGATTTTCTATCTAAACAGGCGATTGGTTTACTATAATAGAAAGTTCTAGGGTGATAGGGTTGCCAAGTGTTGGTTTTTTGGAACAAAGTATGAAAGTTGTAGAAGGAAACTTTATCTTTCTAATCCTCCTCCATAGGCTATTTTTCGCAAGAAATTACGTTTTATGTCCTTCCTGCGAACATTGCTGAACATTATTGACGTTATGGGGATTGCAGGCCCCTGGAAAAATAAAGTCTTGTGCTCTACTAAGATAACATAGCTGTGTTGTATAGGAAACAAGCTTTCCGTCTAACCTTTAATTTCATTTCTTTCTTTTCCATTTAGGCGGGCGATTGATTTATTTGTTACAGAAAGTTCTAGAGTGATAGGGTTGCCAACTGTTGTTTCTTAGAACGACGCCAGCTGTGAAAATCTATGTGAAAGTTGTACAAGAACATTTCTCTTTCTAATCTTCCTCAAAAGACTATTCTTTCTCAAGAAATGATGCTGGCTGTCCATGCTGCGAACATTGCTGACGTTATGGGGATTGCAGGCTCCTGGAAAAATAAAGTCTGGTGCTCCTACTAAGATTACATGGATGTGTTATCTGGTGTTATATAGGAAACAAGATTTCCGTCTATCCTTTAATTTCATTTCTTTCTTTTGCATTTAGACAGGCAATTGGTTTTCTTATTACAGAAAGTTCTAGAATGATAGGGTTGCCAACTATTGGTTTCTTAGGATAACATCTTTTGTAAAAATTTATCTGGATATTGTATAAGGAACTTCTTCTTTCTAATCTTCCTTAGGAGACTATTATTTCCCAAGAAGTGACGCTGTTTGTCCATCCTGCGATGTTTGTTTTTGATGTTACGTTCACTGGGAAGTCGGTAGACTTTGTGGATGGTTTATTTGAATAAAGTCTAGTGCTCTACTAAGATTAGAGGGTTATAATGCCAGGTATTGTATAGGAAACAGGCTTTCCTTCTATCCTTTAATTGTATTCCCTTCATTTGCCTTTAAATTCTTTAACTTGTCTTGTTTTCATGTAAATTTTCAAAATATTTTCCACCAATTTCTAATTAAGGACCTATTCAGATTTAAGAATATTTAAAAAATGGTTTCATTAATCCTTTTTCCACGGCTTTCTCGCTCCTTTTTCCTTTGCTGTCTGTCTGTCTGTCTCTTGTTTTGTGTCCTTTAATGACGCTCTTACAATCAATGATTAATTAATCAAGTTTTTCTTCAATTTTCCTTTTATCCTTTAAGGACGATTTTTATTTCAATTTTGTTCAACAAAAGAATACAAATGGAAAATAAATTCGTTGCTTTGCTTTTATTTTTCTTTTCTTGCTTACTAGTGCTAAAGCAGAAGCTAGGTGTGGTGAAGATTGTAAAAAAATCCACTTTGCCGAATACAGGACTGTAATACAGAAACAGGATAAAAATCCTTTAAGATTGTTTTTGTCCTTTTTTTGCTTTGTTTTTAATTAAAACTCCAGTTAAGGAAAAGTATTTAAAAGGAAATTTTGTTGTTTGCATAATGAGTGAAAAGAAAGAAACATAAAGAAGGAATAAAAAATGGATTTGGCCACCGTCTTTTTATAGAATCGATTTTTTTTCGTCCTTTCATTCTTTCTTTCCTGCATGCGGCAAGAAGCAGGGAAAAATCTTGTCAACAATCAACAGCATTTACATGAGGAAAAAGTGGAAAAAAGGGAACGAAAGGGTTTAACTATTCATCTTTTTAAGCTTAAGATTTCAAATATGATGTCCTTTTTTATCGTCCTGTTTTTTTTGCTTTCACTCTTCTTTTTTCTTTTGTCTTTAACAAGGCAAATTTGTTTTCTTTTTTTTTGTTCTTTTGAAATTATTTTTAAAGGATTTTAACCATTAAATACATTTAATTTCACGTAGAAGAAAAAGGATGGTAATGGCAAATAACATGGAGTTTCATTCGAGAAAGCATTTAAATGTTGAAATAATTAAAGAGCGAAACCAGCAAAGAATTTCAATGGTTGGCTACTGAAAATGGGCGAAAAAGTTAAAGAGTTTTTAAGCTTTAGGTCTTCATTATTGTTCGATTTGCATTTTAAAGTTTGTTTTGTAGGAATGAATTCTTGGAAAGAAAAAAATGACTTTGCTTTTGCCAAACCTTCGACAATAAATCGCCAGTTTTGGAGACTTCAAGAGTCTGAAAAAAAAACGGGAGAAACAGTTGAAGCGGATTCGTAGTGGCCAGTGAAAATCAATAAAATGAAACATAAGTAATAAATTCCTATTCATATAGTCGAGATATGAACAAGCGATCAACGATCAAAAAAAAATAAAGACACATGACCAAGTCTAATTGCTCTTTTTGTCATGTACGTGTGTCATCGTATATGTTGTGATCAGGAGCCCTAGTTCTTCTTATTCACATATTTACAGACATGAAAATGGACCAGATATCGCTTTTTCGCTACTCATAGATGCTCATGAAATTTTGAGTATGAGTGAGTCAACAGTACTGAAAACCAACTACTCTGATTCGTTCGTACTCAGTCTATAGTCTCAGCTCAATCAATCACGAACTCTACAGACTGATGAGGAAGAAAACCATCAAGACGCTATGACCAAAGTTTTGGATGTCATTAGGAGTGCTGACAATTCCATAAAAAACCTGCCAGAAGATGTAGTAGAGGAGTGGATTTTAATCGATGAGAATTAACCGATGAAGAAATTATCAACATTGTAGTAAATCCTCAGCCTACTCAATATCTTATTTATTCAAGAAAACAAAACCACATTCGTGACTTTTCTAAATCTGTGTGAAATATGTTTTACAGTACGTGCTTGAGATCAGCAATGTATCGCTTTTTCGCAACTCATAGGTACTCATGAACTTTTGAGTATGAGTGGGTCAACAGTACTGAAATCCAACTACTCTGATTCATTCATACTCGCTACAATGTTGATTTATAAGTACAGGTTGCAATGAGTATGCGCGCAACGTTGACATCAAACTCATACCATTCGAAATATGTTTGATTCATACGTCTGCTTATTTATATTCATAACTTTAGAAAAATATTTATAATATGTACTTATAAATGATTCGAGAGTGAATCGAATCATTCTTCAAAACTTACAGTCTTAGTTGTTGCATTTACAAAGAAAGAAGAAAGACACATAAACAAAAAAGACAAAGACAGCAAGCAGAACAATCACACAACCTTCTTGTGAGTATTGTAGTGTTTGTACACGTATCATACTTATTTTGTGATTCGTGTATACGATGTGTCATGGGGAGTCGAAATCAATACCATCATGCGTATGAGTAGTATGAGTATGACATTAAAATAAGTATGAATGCGTATAAGTATCAGAAATTATAAGTATTATTCGAATGTACTCATCGTTTTGAATACACATTGCTGACCTCTGAAATGGACCCCGTCGCTCATGATGATTTTCAATGTAAAGCTTACTTCGTCGCATTAAATATTCAAGTGTCAGGCGCTTGGTTATTCACTAAGACTTACTTGCACTTTGTAAACGAACATCGTTAAACTTTCAGCAAAAACACTTCGTAAAGGTAGCGTACATACATGGTCATTATAACCCTTCAGTCAGGATTACGACCTAGTTTCTCACACCACTTAAGTTGTGTGTTAATTTTATGAATGAGTGGCGGTACCTTTAGTTTAAAATCAACTCCGAACGACAGATTTTTGAGAAACTTTTCATGGCAATTTTATTTTCATTCTCAGAACTTTTGCTAGAAATCTGCTGAGAGGAAGTCGCCGAAGAAATACTTTTTGTATTTTGTTTTGATGTCTGGTCTGGGGCTCGAACTCTGGCTTTACGTCTAATAAGCCAACATAAGCCTACTAGACTACGGCGCATATTGTAAAGGCAGCATATTGATGGCAAATTCCGTGTCTCCTGCTGCCTCTTCTACCTTAGGTGCAATATTCTTTGTAGAACGACCACCTAAATCTGACAACATCCCACAGACAAATACTTACTTTACTTACTTAATTGATCATTACAGCCCTTCAGTCAGAATTACAACCTTGCCGACCACTATCCATCCATGTTGTATGTGTTAATTTTATCCAACAGTGATGGGACCTACAGCTTAGTCGACTCCAAACGAAAGAATTTGTTGGAGAACTTTTCAAGGCAATTTTATTTATGCTCCCAGAGGTTTTGCCAGAAATCAGCTGAGAGGCAGTCGACGAAGAAAAATATTTTCATATTCCGTTTTAGTTTGAGATGCCTGACCTGGTGTTTGAACCGGCCTTACGTCTAATCAGCCAACACACTACCTGCTAAACTACGATGACTTTACGGAAATTTTGTTTTTATTGCAAATAGTGTTCAGAGTCAGAGATCAGGAACGAATATTCAAAAAGATGAATAGAAACGAATCATACTCATAATTTCTGATACCTACACGCATTCATACTTATTTTAATATCATGGAACCTCATGTACTCAAGTACTCATCATATTCATACTTAACAACACGTATGATGTTGTTGTTGATTTCGGCTCTCCATAACTCAACATATACACGATGCACAAAATAAATATGAATTGCGTACGAATACTAAAATACTCACTAGAAGTTTGTGTGTTTGCTCTGCTTGCTGTTCTGTCTTTTTTGCTTATGGGTTTTTTTTTCTTTTGTTGTAAATACAACAACAACTAAGACTGTAAATTTTGATGAATAATTCGATTCACTCGAATCAGCTATGAGTACATATTATAAGTAATTTTCCAAAGTAATGGATCTAAATGAGTAGAAGCTTATGAGTCAAACATATTTCGAATGGTATGAGTTTGATGTCAACGTTGTGCACATACTAGTTGCAACCTGTACTTATAAATCAACGTAGTAGTGAGTATTAATGAATCAGTGGAGTTAAATTTCAATATTCTTAACTCACGAGCATATTCAAAATTTCATGAGTGTTTATGAGTAGAGAAAAAAAGATTCATTGCTGACTTCTGGTTGGCATACAAACATTTTGCATACTAAAGTCATTGACACAGAAGCAAAAAACCATGGAAAGTCTTTTAGGTTGCACTACAAATTGTTCCAGGAGTATGCCAAAATCAATTCCATTCGTTTGAGAAGTTTTTGGGGAGTTTATGATTTTCTTCCATTGTGTAGCTAAAGATTAGAGCAGCCTGCATTGGAAGACTAAATAAAGGCTTACATTCGTTAAATTTTAGGAGTAAGTATGCTTCGGTGCATTTGTTTTTCTTCCTTTCAGAAGCATGTTGATGACAATGTCCGCGTTTGTTTTTATACTTAAGTGGGAATCCTCCTTTCTTATCTTGTCTTTTTTTCATACGCTTTACCTACACTTTTCTTTATTATATTATTCCTCTCGTCTATTTCTTTTACTCCACATAAATCAGCATCTTCTTCATTGTCGTCGTGGTAATTGTAATCGCTATTGCCACCAGCAGCAGCGTCTGGTTGGTTGTAACGTTGCAAATGCAATCGCTTTTTATGTTCAATTTCACAGTTTTTCTCAACATTGTTGTGAGTATTAGGGTCTGACTACTGGAGTAATTTGTTGGTGATGTAAAGGGTTTTAACCCTTCTCTCTCTCTCTCTCTCGTGATTTAAATGAAAGAAAATTACGTGGAGTTTTTTTTCTATAAATAACGCTCTCAGCTGACACATTCACATTCTCAGCAAGTTTATTATGGGTTTTTGTTTGTCTGTTTGTCCTCCTTATTTATTTTATTTTGGGACAAAATATCTTTTATTTTCCCTTTTCATATACAAATTCATTTCATATTGAATGCGTTTTTTTCGTGTTCTTCTGTTCATTCGCCTTTCGTTTAAACGTAAACAACATTTATTCCATGTCCTTCCGTTTTCAGTTTTATTTGTGCCCTTTTCCCCCTATTTTGGTTTTTCTTTCTTTGTTTTTTTCCAACTTTTTTTTGTAGTTTTATGATGTTAAAGATCTCTTTCTGTGATTTCACTTAAATACCCTACAGTTGTCTAGTATGGCCATCCTATTCGTGTCGCATCATATTCATTTCTGTAAGGTTGAACCCATACTTCGTTAACCTGAGGGTACTTTAATTTCTTCATATGAAAGCAGCCATATTTACAGTGGTGGTCTTATAATTAGAAACGACTTAGCAACATGTACATATGTTTGTTAATTTGTTTTACAGTTTTCACTGTGTACCAGAGATCAAAGGCTTTGTTAGGAGGACGTCTTACATACGTTTTTCCGTCAGATTGGAACAAATTAAACTTAGATTCGTCACTCCAGAGAACTCTGTTCCAAAAACATCGTTCCTAATTATAAGGCCACCACTGTATGTATGGTTATGTACTTACGTTATTAATTGGTCATCACAACCCTTTAGTCAGGATTATATTCTCTGCCTGTACGATTGATCTTCTGTCTAAACTTCCCCAGACACAAACCTTATCTCGCATTTCTGGGCCTGAGAGATTTATCGAAACGTCTAGAACTCTACTGTTTTACGGCAATTTGTAGCAGAAGTACTGACTCAATGCATAGATGGCCTTTAGCCTTTATTCTGGATACGAAAATAATAGCCCAGTTGCAGTCCCCCGTTCATTTGTGGGCCTGTCAGTTATTTTCCTAAAAGTCTTGTTAGAACGCTGTTAGGAGGCCACATGATTATTCTTGTCTCTTCAAAGGCCTTAGTTTAGTTCGATCGATTTTTGATTGAGTAAATCATCGTGCCATTGTTTGTTTTTATGTCCCCTTAGCTATGAATTCCTGTAGCGCATTGTGGGATCATTATGAACCGCTTATAGTCCCACTTGTTGTTTACTCCTGCTGATGAGAATAATGATGTTGCTGTTGATGTTGATGATGATGTCTGGTGGAAACAGCTGTTGTTAGTAACGGTGGCGACATTGAGAAATATTCAGATTTTTTTAGAGATTTAAGACCACAATAAACGCTTCAAAAACAATACGAATCGTGGAACAATGAATGGCAAAACAAAACATACCACACAGCTAAACGACCAGAGATGTAGTTGTACGGATTACGTATGTACTTGTATGAGTGTTAAGGTAGGCAAAGGGTTCCTTAAACTCTTTTTAATTTCAATTCTTGCACTACGCTGCTGCTGCTGCTGGTGCTTTTGCTGCTACTGCTGTTTTACATTTGTTCGTTTAGAAAAATCTGCATCTGTTTTAATGTTTTTTTTTCGGATATAAACCGACCCCGACAATTGTTGTAAGAAACTCAAAAGTTCTTCGTTTTGCTTAAAAGAAAACCAAACGAACGAACTCATACAATTTGATTTATTATTGGTGTTGTTGTTGTATGTTGCAATTGTTACTGCTGCTGCTGGTTACTTAACGATGAAGTTACTTTTTATGCATAAAACTGGACAGACAGACAAACAGAGACAGACCTACACTTTATTGTGTCGTTGGTTCATTGTATTGCAAGAGGGCAAGAGGTTTGTCGATGTGTGTGTGTAAGACATTTCAAGGTTTTTCTGATTTAAATGCAGAGGTTTTCTCTTTAACGAGAACAGTTGAGCCAACCTTCCAACCAGCCAGCCAGCCAAACAACTAACAGAGGCGCATATGGTTTTTTTTCGATTTTATTATTGTCGAATTGATTTGAAATTGTTGATGTTGTTGTTGTTGCTGTATTGGTGATTTCCTCAATGAAAGGGAAATAAAAATGAAATAAAAAAAAAAACTACAACAACAGTAATAACAACCATTGTTTAGACTATAAAGTAGGTCTGTAGGATGATGTACTTCATTATCACCATCATCATCAAAGAGATCACAGTGCACTGTGCTGCCATGCAATCCACTGTGTTTATACGAAGCAGTAAACCGCTACCAATTGTTTGTTTCTTATTCTTTTTTTTTTTGTTAAGGCATAAACAATCAACATCTTCTTTAGCATTGTGATGCTGATGATGATCATGATCATTATTATGAGCATAATCATCATCATCTTTGTGATCACTTTCAATTTTTATTATACTCTGCTTTTTACTACACAAGTGGTTGTTTTTTATCTTGGTGTTGTTGTCTTTGTTTTATATATATTGGTGGCAATATTGGTGTTTTTATTTTATGTTGTTTTTTGTGTTGCTGCCTCTGTTAAAGCTGTTGTTTTGGTTTGCGTAGATTTATGTTGCTGATTATATTTGACACAAAACATTTATTAAAGAACTGACAGTTCACTTGTCTTGTCATATTGTAAGTTTTAATCAACATGTGCACTTTTGTTACAATTTATTTCAGAGTTTTTTTTTATTTTATTATACCTTCATATGCACTTACCTTTAATACATGCAACAATTTAAAGTACATTGTAAAGTGAAAACAAAATTACAATTTTTCTAACATTAACTTGAAGTGGAAAGACTCAGTTGTGACTCAGAACTGTTGAAGGGCTCCCCAAAATAGCACTCTTAAAATTGCCATGAAAAGTTTCTCAATAAATCTGTCGTTCGGAATCGACTTTAGGCTGTAGCTCCCGTGACCCATATATAGAATAAACATACACAACGTAACTAGTGTGAGAAGCTAGGTCGTAATCCTGACTGAAGGGTTTTAATGACAAATTATGTATATACATACATATGTATGCGAAAGAAGTTCTAGCAAAGAAAAAACATGTTGCTTTCTTCATTTCTTCCGTTTATATCGAAAACATAAGACAGGCGATTGAAAACTGATGGAGTTGTTGTGATCCTGATACTACAGGCATACTTAATCATGCGCCATTTCACTCTCGCAATTCTGTAGAAGTCGCAGTAGTCTAGTAGTTAGTATGTTGAGTTAATAGAAGTGAGGCCGTGGCGCAAAAAGAGGCCAGATCTCGAACAAAACAAAAAAAATTTCTTTCGGCGACTTCCTCTCAGCAGAATTCAGACATAACATGAGTGGTGTTCGAATCTAGGTTGTAATCCTGACCAAAGGGTTGTAGTGAGCAATTAAATAAGTTAATTCATTGCGGTCATGTGCATGTGATGCAAAACGTTGTTTAAGAACTGTTGATATATTTTTCCTTCTCAAGGGGATCCTTCGCATGATCCTTCGACGACAATGCCATATAAGGCTTTAGCAAGGTTGCATCATACTGTCGAATGTCCAATCAATTTTAAATAAAGTGGCGACCCCATTTAATTTCAGCCAAACTGTTTACATGATGAGTGCATGATCTGACGTCCTTCTAGGTTGTCGTTCTAATGTTGTTGGCCTTAATGTGGTTGACCACTACGTACGATATAATTTTATTTCTGATGGCTTGATAGTTGTTAACTTTCGGTACTTGTTCGGTATTTAAAGACTGTTTTTGATGATACAAGCGATCTTTTCATCGCCTATAGCACTTGGGTTTTGTTTAGTAATTCATTCCCCTTTAAACTCGTTAGATTTAATACACATTTAATATGTAGGTTTAGTGAGTAGTACTTACTGACTTAGCGCAAGATTCCACGTATAGTTTGTGGTTAAAAGCAAAGCATGAGACTAGGATTCAAACAAAGGTCACCAATGAATCGTTTTTTCGCTACTCATAAGCACTCATGAAATTTTGAATATAAGTCAGTGAACAATATTGAAATTTAACTATGTATTCTGATTCATTCGTTGGTTTATAAGTATAGGTTGCAATGAGTATGTGTACAACGTTCACATCAAACTCATACCATTCGAAATATGTTTGATTCATAAGGCTACGGATTTAGATTCATAACTTAAGGAAAATACTTATAATATGTACATATTTATAAATGATACGAGTGATTCGAATCATTAATCAACAGTCTTAGTTATTGTTGCATTTGCAACAGAAGAAAAAAGACACATAAGCAGAAAGAACAGAGCAGCAAGCCGACCAAACACACAACCTTCCAGTCAGTATTTCAGTATTCGTACGCGTATCATACGTAATTTGTGCTTCCTGTATATGTTTAGTTATGTAGAGTCGAAATAAACCGCAACATCATACGTGTTGTTAAGTACGAGGTATGATGAGTACTTCAAACTTTGAACATGACTAGAGGAGGTTCCATAATATTAAAATAATTATGAAATTATGAGTATGATTCGACTCTACTCTTGTTTTTGAATACTCATTGTTGATCTCTGATTCAAACCTATTATCGATTAATTCTAATCCACCATTATGCTTTTTAGCTGATACATTAGGTTTAAGGTGGTCCTCAAATTAAATTAATTTTCAAAAGTCTTAGAATTTAAAGCGAATCTAATGTAAAACTGGCTGGCAGACCACAGTTCTTCTGCTTTCAACAGCATCATTGTATTTATAGCATCACATCCAAAAGAAAATGATAAACAATAAAGAAACAAAAAAAAAAGAGTCATAAAAAATAAATAAAAAATCGTAAACATAAACATCACGTTAAATGGGTCACATGATGCACGAGAATCTCAACAGGCATTGGTGTTACAACAGCCATGGCAGTCAAAGACGACGACGACACAATTCAATTCAATTCAACTCTCTCGGCCGGGCATAAAATATTCCCATAAAAGTGCACTGAAATAAAATCGAAAAAAATTAAACAACAAAAGAGTTCTAAAAGTCATGACCGAATACGTGATACCCTAACCCAAAAATTTTTTTAGAAGAATGAAAATGAAAATGTTTTTCGACAGTTCGCTCTCAGAAGTTTTCTGGAAGCAGGCTGCATATTCAGCTCTTGGTTCCTTAACTCTTAGAATAAATGGACGATGCGGCAAGCTAGGCCATAATCCAGATTAAGGGCTTGTAATGACCAATAATATGTTATGCAGCGTGGTTCTCAGAAAGCTCATTTACTAACGCCTATTGCTCTTGTATATTCATTGAAATGAATCGGCTCTTTTTGCCCAACAAATTTTCGTTTTTTTCGTTCTTATGAAAGGCCCTTAATTCCATGTGTATGAAGATAAATTCGAATTTGAAAATCCAAGACGCAATCCATAAATTTTAGTGGCGCCACATTTGGCGTTAACAGAGCAAATTTTCTCTTAACAGAACAAAATTTGACCTTAACAGAGCACTGTTAGCTGTTTAACAGTATCCCTCTGAACAAGCCCGCTTGTTTAGGAGCTAATTTTGAGAAGTACTATCGGTCTATGAGTACCATACTATATGCAAAGGAAGATGCCAAGGCCTTAATATAATCAGCAACATAGTCCCACATGAAGTGATATGCTATTGAGAAAATTGGCTTTTAAAATATAAATTTTTTGCTTGAAAATTCTCCAAAAGATCAGTGGCCATATTGGAACATGTAAGAAATAGTACACCTACCCGACTATAAGCAATTGGTAGTCCAGAGGGTCCTTTTTCGAACCGTGGTAGTAGGATCCTCCATTCCCCACCAACCATCCTTTGCATTTCAACATTTTTGTTGACAAATAATACGGAACATAATGAGAATTAAATTTTGTGTCAATTGTCTGCAATAATTGCAAAGTAGAAGAATAATCTAATTATTGCCACTGTTAAACAGTTAACAGCACTCTGTTAATGGCAAAGTTTATGCTGTTAAAGGCAAGAAATGGCGCTACTAAAAGTGTGGGTTTGCGTCTTTGATTTTTAAATTCGAATTTATCTCCACACACATGAAAGGGTTAGCATTTGACCTGATTTCCACATGGAAATGGATGTCACAAATGATTGGCACAATCAGGACGTAACAGCAATATTTATCGCTGTATAATGCGTAGCATATTCTCGTATACATATGTATATATGTATACGGATACGATTATTTGTATCCAATATTTAATGATATTTACTCATTATCATATCGCTGTTGCATTGTTGCTGCTGTTGTACGTATTGTTTGTATTTTATTTTTTTTTAAATTATTATTGTTGTTATTGTTTCTGTTGTTGTTATTTATAATATTAATGACACCATAATACATTTAAATTCTGAAAATTGGATTTAAATTTCATTTCATTTTCATTCAATGAACTGATACACCAACATTGATACGACGATGACGGTGGTGGATATGAATGAATTTAAAATGCCACAAACTGAGCAAAAAACCCATTTAAATGCATCAACAAAACAGATGTGCAAACAGCCAGTCAGTCAGTCATCTGTCATTTTCACAACAGACTGATGCACGTCTACTGAAGGACAAACATATTTACGTGGCATAATCTGTTGAATCGAATGATTTCTACCAAAAAAAAAAAAACAAAAAAAAGTCGTAAGGGGGGGTTTTAAGGGGTGTAGAGAGATAGTGCAGTAGGTTTGCGTTCTAGATATGGTTGTGATAAAATTTCTAGGAGTTATGAATTCATAGTTAAGAAATCGAAACAAAGAGATTATGTCAGCATTACCTCAAGGAAGTTCAAAGTATTTGTAAGAGATGTCTCGTCTCGCCAGATGAGTAGTTTTATAACGAAATGAAACAAATGTTCCCTACGTTTTGATTTCACTTGACACAATTTGGTGAGAAAAATCTAAACAACAAACAACATATTTTTAATTGTCGTAATGTGGCCTTCTTCTTGATCTGCATAGCCGCATAGCTATGATCGTAAGCGGCCTTATACTATACCCATTGCATCAATATTTCCTTTCCTTTATACAGTTCTTTTCGAAAGAAATTCGGAATTTCCTACCAATCGTTTGGCCTGGTGTAGTCCTTAGGCGTTCTTCCTTAAAGGATATATTCCTTACAGTGCAGCCTAGACTTCACTTCTGTCTGGTTAATCTTACAATGGTCTTCTCGGCCAATAAAGTATGATGAAAATCTATCTCTTACTTACTGAATTGG
This sequence comes from Sarcophaga variegata, assembly GCA_932273835.1. Lineage (NCBI taxonomy): Eukaryota > Metazoa > Arthropoda > Insecta > Diptera > Sarcophagidae > Sarcophaga > Sarcophaga variegata. Next base: position 109,452,150 of record OW026362.1, on the reverse strand, counting down.
TCATTACAATCCTGTAGTCATGATTACAACCTTACTTCCCACATCACTTACGTTGTGTGTGTTAATTTTAAACATGATCGCGCGGGACCTTTAGTCGCCTCCGAACGATAGATGTTTAAGGATATTTTCATGCAATTTTTTTTACGCTCAGAATATTTGCTACAAGGCTGTTGAGAACAGTCGCCGAAAAAATTTTTTTCGTATTTTTGTTTGAGACGTCTGAATTGGGGTTTAAACCGCGGCTTTGCATCCAGAAAGCCAACAGATTACCTACTACACTACGGCCATTGCTACATATTCACTATAAAACATAAAAAAATGGAAATTTTAGGCAAATTTTAAAGTGTCGCTATTTAGGAACGCGTTGGTACTCTGGAGCTAATCTGAGCAGGGGTTTGAACCACGGCCTTGCGTCTAATTAGTCAAAACACTGCCTGCTAGACTACAGCGACTTCATTCAATCCAAATAATCCTACGGTAAGGCTTTGGATAAATAAAATCTTCTGCCAACCAATATTGCCAACGATCACGTCGCAACTATGTTTGTTGTACCCTTGAAGGTGTAGATGATCAAACCCGGTATTCCATCGAATGTTGTGCATATGTTTTCGGTACAGCTTGACTCTATGAAAATATAAGTATGTGCTCTTCTCTCTTCATTTATTCCAGCTCAAACTGAAATTACATGAATCTCAGTTTGAAAGAAACTTGGCTGTTAGCTCTTTGGTATCGAGATGCTTGTATAAGGTGTAGACGTTCAGGGCCCATAACTTGAGACAGTTTTTTCATCAATCCGTAAACCAATTCAGGCCTTTGTGGTCAATACAAGACTTATCTGAATTCCATTCGTCGGAGACATTAAAATCCAACCTTCTATGCAACCTTCTATTAAAAATCAATACAATTTAGAATTCCTTAGGCACGTAACCTCAGTTTGAAAGAAACTTGATTGTTAACTCTGTGGTATGGAGATCCTTCAATATGGCCTATATATTCGTATATTCGGCCTATAATATTCGTAAACCAATTCAGGCCTCTGTGGCCAGTACAAGAATCTGAATATGAATCACATTCGTTGGGGAACCATAAAACCAAAACTTCTGTCAAAAATCAATTCAATTTACAATGCATTTGGTCTCTGTTTGATCAAGAATGCTTTCTAGATTGCACCATTGTAAACCGCAATCGGACAAGTTATTGTCAGACGATAAGCCTATTTTTGATTACGTGAGCGATTTTATTATACGGCTTTTCTAAGGTGTGGTCCAACTAATGTAGCCTAAGCTTTGAAAGTATAAGGAGTTATTCCGCTTTGTCCTTGGCTAGAAAATTTTAAGCCCTAATCTTGCTTTCTGAAATCAACCATTCATGTCTACAGCCAATATTTTCAGTAAGTTGTACAACCAAAAATATCCAATGTGCGTGTGAAGATAAATTCGAATTTGAAAATCCAAGACACAATCGATAAATTTTAGCAGCGCCACATTTGGCGTTAACAGAACAAAATTTTCTTTTAACAGAACAAAATTTTCCCTTAACAGAGCACTGTTAGCTATTTAACAGTATTCATCTGATGCAGCCTACTTGTTTAGGAGCTAATTTTAAGACAAATACTAGGTCTAGGAGTACCATACTGTATGCAAAGGAAGATGCCAAGGCCTCTTAATATTATCAGCAACATAGTCACACTTAAAGGGATATGGTATTGAGAAAATTGGCTTTGAAAATATCACTTTTTTGTTTCAAAATTCTCTAGAAGATCAGTTGCAATTTGGGAACATATAAGAAATAGTATACCATACAGACTATATGCAAATGGTAGTCCAGAGGGTTCTCTTTCAAACCGTGGTAGTGGCATAGTGAGTATAATTTCGTCCAACCATCCTTTACATTTCAATACTTTTGTTCACAAATAATACGGATCATAATGAGAATTATATTTTATGTCAATATTCTGAAATAATTGCAGGGTACAAGACTAATCTACTTGTTGCCGCTGTTAAACAGTTAACAGTGCTATGTTAATAGCAAAGTTTACCCTGTTAAAGACAAGAAGTGGCTCTGCTAAAAGTCTGGGTTTGCGTCTTTGGTTTTTAAATTCGAATTTATCTTCACACACATAAATATCCATTGATTTAGGGTATCATGTAGTCGTTCTTGTTGGAAGGTATTTTACAGTTTTCCAACCTTTTTTTGTTTGTTTGTTTGTTTGTTTGTTTGACATTTAATTGTGTGTTCTTGGCAGGGTATTTTTAAACATCAATCTGCTGGCACAAGTCTATCTGCATATAAATGAGAAAATAAATTTAAAAAATAATTTTTTTTTTGTAATTTTTTTTAAAGAATTTATGATAAATTTTAGTGGGCGTAACTGTTAATCGATTTTATTTAAAATTTAGTTCAATTTTTTAACGAAATATTTTTCCTGTTGTTGCTGCTGCTGCCTTGGTTGTTGTTGTTGCTGTTGCTGTTGTTGTTGCTCATATTTGTATCATAAATATTAATCAATCACAGGCAATAATATTGTATTTTTTGAAAGTTGTTTAAAAAAATTATTTATTTTTTTATGATTATTTTTAACACATTTTCTTTTTATTTGTATGTTGTTGTTGTTGTTGTTGTTGTTGCAATTTTATTATTTATTTATTTTTATATTTAAACAGTTTAAAAATTAGTTCAATTGGCATAAATTTATTCAAAATGTTTTTCGTTTTTTCCATTTTTTTTTCTCTTTGCAGATTAACAAACAACAAGTTTTTCATTTTTTTCTTTGCTTGTTTTGGATTTAAGAATTATTAGAGTTTTTCCGCCACTGCCGTAAGGTGAGTCGAAAATAAATATTTTGAATTTCAAATGTCAATTGTGATTAAATCGTTACCCTACATTGCATTTAATATTACAATTTATTTATCACAACTTATCTATGGCATGGCTTTTATTTTTTAATTTTTATTTTTTTTCCTTCAATATTTATTTCCTTTGATGGCCATAAATTCACAACTTAAATAGTTTCTTAATAAAAATGTAAACAAAATGAATAAAAATTAAAAATTTATTCTTATTTTTAAATTTATTTTTAATTTTATTTTATAAAAAATTAAAAATTAAAATAATATTTCCATTTAATGTTTATTATGTCACTTAGTGGCCTCCATTACTAACAACATTAATAAAAATATTATTTTTACGCCTAATAAATATTTATGATACCTAAGCCATGATTATTATACCAGAAGCCTGTTTTAGGCTTTTCAAAAAATTATTAAATTCGCCAAGTTTATTACACGTTAAAATGCAGATCAATACCAGTACAAACTATGTCCAGTTACGACATGTTTTGGTTATGTTAGTTATAAATCAGTATTATAATCAAGTGATACAATCTGTCGGTAATTAGCTAATTAATAGCTAAATGGTAGTTCTTGATACCCTTTTTACGTTTTATGTTAAAAAATTTTAAGTTTGTCTTGTGATATAAACTTTAAGTCGATATTGCCATCGGTATTACAAAATTTTATTGTGTTTTCCATCACATGTAAAGTAAGCTTTAGCGATGCTTAAAAGGGATGCTTTTCAACCGAAAATACATACCAGAGATCAGCAATTTTCCGCTACTCATAAACACTCATGAAATTTTGAATATAAGTGAGTCAACAATATTGAAATTTAACTCCCTGATTCATTCATTCGCCGTGGCCTAGTAGGTAGTGTGTTGGCTTATTAGACGTAAATCCAGGGTTCGAGCTCCAGGCCAGACATCAAAACAAAAGTACATAAAGTATTTCTTCGGCGACTTTCTCTCAGCAGATTTCTGGCAAAAACTCTGAAAGTAAATAAAATTTCCATGAAATGTTTCTCAAAAATCTGTCGTTCGCAGTCGACTTCAAACTGTAGGTCCCGCCACTCATGTATAAAATTAACACACACAACACAAGTGTTGTGAGAAACTAAGTCGTAATCCTGACTGAAGGGTTGTAATGACCAATTATGTACGTATGTATGTATGCTGAAAGTTTAACGTTTTTCGTTTACAAACTGCAAGTAAGTCCTAGTGGATAGCCAAGTGCCTGACACCTACAGTGGTGGCTTTATAATTAGAAACGATGTTTCTGGAACAGAGTTCTCTGGGGTGACGAATCTAAGTTTAATTTGTCCCAATCTGATGGAAAAACGTATGTAAGACGTCCTCCAAACAAAGCCTTTGATCCCAGGTACACAGTGAAAACTGTAAAACAAATAAACAAACACGCATGTCGCTAAGTCGTTTCTAATTATAAGGCCAACACTGTATATACATACATACACACATGATTGGTTATTACAACCCTTCAGTCAGGATTACAACCTAGCGTCTCACTTCACTTATGCTGTGTTAGTTAATTTTATACGTGAATAGCGGAACATACAATTTAAAGTCGACTCCGAACGACCGGTTTTTGAACAAATTTTTCATTGCAATTTTTTTTCACTCTCAGAGCTTTTGCCAGAACACTGAGAGCTGAGAGGAAGTCGTCGAAGAAATATATTTTCGTATTTTTGTTTTGATATCTGAACTGGGGTTTGAACCTTAGCTTTACGTCTAATAAGCCAACACACTACCTACTAGGCTACAGTGATGTAGATGAGGATAGTCACCGAAAAGTTTACTTGAACTGGATTAAATAGTTGATAGGTACGATGGCACAGTAAGGTTGGATTCTTTCTCAGCACAGAATGCCTGATGATCAATTAAACATTGAAAAAGTTTGAAATGTGGAACGTAGTAAGCTTCGTGAAGAAATGACCTTAAAGGCACATTATAATGAAACTATAGCTTGGCAGCAACTGTTATTGCTCCGCTGCTATATCTACTTAATACTTCCCTTTATTGGCTGGTCGTTATAGCATCTGTTAAGCCTAGTAAATGTCTCTAAGGGTTCATGAGAGTGTCAAATTCATACTACAGTGATTCAACTCCTGTGCTTACATAGAATTATCGAGTTGTTGGTCCTTTTTTACTGTCTACCCTTTATGAAACAAGCTGATCTAAGTCTTCCATAACTTTATACTTTAGTACGTCAAACCTAAAAATATTAGTTCATGTACATGCCGTGTTGCCATAGGCATTTTTATCTTTAAGTCGGTCTCCTTCATACGAGAAAGTTATTATTCTGGCCGTTAACAACTTTTAACGGATTTAGGCCTGCCTTAACACACCCCTCTAGACGCCTCTTCTTCTTGCGCTCCTACGCCAGTTGGTCACACCAACTGACGACAGGGCTTCCTCGATTAGGTCCTTTCAACGCAAACAACGTCGTCTTATTCGCCGACTTCCGCAGATCTCCGCACCAAATACCTGTCTCTCCGGAGCATACTCCTCCATTCGAACGACATGGCCGAGCCAGCGCAGCCGCTGAATGTTAATACGCTACACTATGTCGTTGAGGAGCTCATACAGCTCACTGTTGGATCGGATGCGGAAATCATCGCCAACTCACACTGTGCCGAAGATCTTACGTAGAACTTTTCTCTCAAATACTCTCAAGGCTGCTGTATCAGTGCTCAATAAGGTTCATGTCTCTGCGCCATAAAGAAGCACGCTGAGGATGAGCGTCTTGTAGAGTATTTTTCTGGAATCGTGTATTGAAATAGTGTTTAAGATTACAAGGTCAACTTTGACGTCATTTGCATTGTCGTTAACGGAAAAATTTACTTTTTAATCATCTGTCATAATATTTTTGCTCGATGGCAACCCTTAATCACCTGTAACCTTTCAAAAAAAAATGTTTTTTAATTAAAATCCAAATACAGATTTAATATTAGAAACATAAAGAAAACAACAACAAGAACACCAACAATAACGTTTCAAAATAAATTACGATTTCATACCAATTATGGTTAAAGTGACTGCACAATGACTTTCAGATTATTACTGTAGAGTAGAGCCAAACAAAATTTGTCTCTTTTTTTTCTTCATAAGAAACTGGAAAAATGAATTTCAAGTCAAATCAATAACGTAACTTCAATGTCATTCGACTAAAAATAGAGGAATTTTTTGTTTTTTTTTTTTAAAGAATATGTTCGTTCAATAACTTTAAACACTTTCACAAAAATTTTGTTTGTAAATCCGGCCAGGGTATTTGCTAAATACTCATGGTGCTGCAGCAATGTCATACGGCAGCATAATTTGGTGTACAACTGACTGGTAATGTAAGTGCGAGTATGTCAATACAATTAAGGTTTTAATGTTTTGCCAAAAAAAAATGGTTTTTCAAAAATCATTATGAAAATTGTGACGTGTGTATGTATAGAAATACATAGAAAAACCAAAAAAATGTTACAATTTAAGTTCCAAACAACTAACCACCAGCCAATCAACCAAGCAACCGAACGATATTTCTGCAACATTTGTGTGTTTAGCCACAAAATCGTACAAACACCAACACCAACACCACAACCAACAACATTAAGTCTAACATTCGCAGCATACCTATATGTACACATACATCAACAGCAAACGGTTACTGTTTTAAAATTTGCTGCTGCCAACAGCAGTACAGTAAATGCAACAGTATTGTTGGACGACAACTGGCAACACGTAATAATAACAGGCAACAACATGAATAACAGTGACACAATGTCACAAACAATATTTGTGTTATAAATCACCACAATGGGCAGGCAAAACTGTTTTAAAAAATCATTTTTACACACACCCTGTGATATTCACACTCTGCAGTCAACACCAAAAACTAAAAAAAAATCTCCCGCACCACCTGCCCCTTTTTTGTGTTTTTTTATTTGAAAAAGTTTTACTACAAAAATTCTCAAGTACTACTCTTAGTACACTCAGAGAAATATTGTTAGTTAATGGGAGTAGGTGGGTAGACAAATTATACTCTGGCGGTTGTACTAAAAGGTTGTCAACTACTCGTTGCGTTGGTATAAAAGCTTCTTACGAGCGATGTTATCTTAACAGCTGTTCTTAACAGAGCAGAGAGCAGCATATTGCTAATGTTACTGTTAAGCTTGGTAATGATCTTCAGAGTTCAGAAATGAGAATCCAAAAGATTATTAAAATCGAATCATACTCACAATTTCTGATGCTTATATGCATTCATAATTATTTTAATATCATGGAACCTCCTCCACTTCAAAGTTTGACGTACTCATCATATTCATACTTAACAACACGTATGATGTTGCTGTTGATTTCGGCTCTCCATAACTCAACATATACACGAAGCATATATAAATCGTGTACGAACACTAAAATACTCACTAGAAGGCTGTGTGTTTGCTCTGCTTGCTGCTCTCTCCGTTTTTGCTTATGTGTCTGTTTTCTTTTGTTGTAAATGCAACAACAACTAAGACTGTAAATTTTGATGAGTGAATTCGAGTGACTCGAATCATTTATAAGAATATTTTTCTAAAGTTATGAATCTAAATGAGTAGGCTTATGAATCAAACATATTTCGAATGGTATGAGTTTGATGTCAACGTTGTATGCATACTCATTGCAACCTGTTCTTATAAATCAACGTTGTATAGTGAGTATGAATGAATCAGACTGCATAGTTAAATTTTAATATTGTTGACTCACTTACATATATTCAAAATTTCATGAGTGCTTATGAGTAGCGAAAAAAGGATTCATTGCTGACCTTAGGATGGTAAAGTGTTTGATCAGGACATTTTAAAATTGAATTTGGCCTGTTCTATCCTCAAAGTCAAAGACTTGCTGACCATGATGAGTAGCGTTATGTGCCTTCAATGGGCAAAACAGTGTTGCTTGTGGTCCCTAGTCCGTCCCTGTGCTCACAATTCATTTATATTTCTTAACTTACAACACTATACTATCCTCAGTCAAAGACTTGCCGACCATGATGAATAATATTTTCGTCTTCTCCATGGTTTGAACCTAGAACTACTCCGGTTTCGATGCTTTACATCTCTAACGCAGTAAATTCGATAGCAATTACGTCACCTCATTTGGAACAATTCTCCGATTACAACCAATAACTATACTTTCGATATAGTCAAGGAATTTATTTATCTTGGCTCCGGCGATACCATCAAAAACGATGACAGTCTGGAGAACAAGGGAAGGATCACTTTTGCCAACAGGTGCTACTATGGGTATGACAAAATTTCTTATGACAAAGCTAGTACTCTACAAGACGCTCATCCCCACCGTGCTTCTTTATGGCGCAGAGGCATGGACTCTATTCAGCACTAATGTAACAGCCTTGAGCGTATTCGAGAGAAAAGTCCTACGTGAGATCTTCGGCTAGTGCGAGTTGGCGATGATTTCCGCAACCGATCGAACAGTGAGCTGCATGAGCTCCTCAACGGCATAGACGTTGCGCAGCTTTTTAACATCCAGTGGCTAGGCTGGCTGGGCCATGTCGCTCGAATGGAGGAGAATTCTCCGACAAGAGGGGTATTTGATGCGGAGATCATCTGAAGTCGTCGAAGACGACGACCTTGTTGGCGTTGGAAGAACCAAATCGAGAAAGCCGTGTCATCCTTGTGGTGAACCAACTGGCTAAGGCGCGCAAGAAGCAGAGGCGGCTGGAAGGATGTGTTAAGGCAGGCCGAAATTCGTTAATCGGGTTTGTTAATGGCCACTTAAGAAGAAGAAGAAGAAGAAAAACTTACCACACTTTTTACAAACATTTTTTCCTCGAGTGTCGACCATGTGTGTTACTGTTATATTAAATCCATTTCATGTGCCGAGTGGTCATGCACATGAAATAGATTTTCTTTCATATGATGTATGTATGCATGTATGCAAGTTCGTATGCTGTTACCACTATTGCTTCTGCTACTTGTCTCGTCGTCTGTTCTAAAATCTCTTTCCAGTTAGTTTCTATGCCAAGTTGTAATCTCTTAGTCGGTAGTGTTGCAGTTGTTGTTCCTCGTTTCATTTTTTTTCTTTTTTCTGTGGTTAAATAATAAACGAAAATCATATCATTCTTTGCCTCTGTAACGTTTACATTATGACTGTTGCTTTTGGGTTCTTGTTTTTTTCTTCTTGTTTCTGTTTTTTGAAGTTTCTACTTGTCTTTGTCGAATTGATAGTTTTTTTTTTTGTCTTGTATGATTATGACAATGATTTATTGCCCGTTTCACAAAAATGGTTACACGCCGACTTTAACAGCCAAGCTCCATACATCATCATCATACAGCAGCACAGTTATTACTCGTATTTGTTTATTTTTTATTTTTCTCTGTAAGCTCTTCTGCATTATCGTTAGCACTTTCTCTACTTTAGAAGGCAGTGGCAATTATGTACGTATGTATGTATGTGCCAGGCTTCTTTACTCTTTGTGGCTGTGTTGATAATACATTGACTGCACTTTTGTGCAACATAAGCCAGGATATTATGAACTGTATTGTCGGTCATTGGTTTTCCTTTTTAACCATCTTGGGTATGTGCATTTGTAGTTGCCAAGGAATTTATTGGTTAAGGGATACAAAAGTAGTTCCTTTAACAAAATCCTTTTAAGAAATCTTTCTTAATTTAAGCCCTGGTTCAGTTTTTGTCATAGAAAAAGCAAGGCAAAGCAGGCGTGTTAGTGAGTGAAGTTCAGTCAGTCTTGTGTGAAGACGCGGTGTGTTTGAAGAGAGTAATCGTGGTTTGAAGAAGATCTGTCGAACAACTGTCTAGTAATTGTTACTGGTTATGCAAAGGGTGTAAACAGAGGATTAACAACTGAAGCAGTTGGTGTTGTTTACATCAAGTTGTGAACAGGGGCACACAGAATTGTGCGAATAATAAAGAATTTTAATTAAAACTAAACACAAATTTATTTTTATTTTATTTGCAATCTACGAACTCATATTTTAAACGTTTTTAAAAGGTAGAAACGTAACAATATTTTGGCTATTTCATCATTCCTGTACAATTTCTTATTGACACATTAGTTAGTTTGGTAAGAAATTTTTTTTTTGTTTTTTTGATGAATTCTGGTCACAATAAAATTACATTTCCTCGTGCCTGGCTCAGTAATCTTCTCCTCTAGTTATTAAAGCTTCTTCTTAAGAGTTCATTGTAAAATAGTTGGGACCTTTGGGCGTTTATGCCCAGCAGCCAGTATCCTGTTATAAACGTTATGATTATTGTGCGTTAATGATCGATTGTAAGCACTAGGTTGCATTAGTTTCCGTTATTTTGAATTTAGTTTTTCACCCTGATGTGTTCTGTCAGAAAGTACTTATCCAGTCCTTTGTACATCCTGTCTAATTTGCTTTGAGCATATTTTCGACGACTTAAATTTCTTGTCGAAAGATGATCCGGATTTTATCCATGTTTCCGATTATTTTGCTCTCGGTCCCAAAATCTCTATTCTTGTACCTTTCGAACCATAGAATAGTTACTTTCCAAATTGCTTCATTCTCTTTTACTGCTCAATTTCGTTGCAAAGCCATTCGCAAAGATAATTTGCTGGTTCTGTTCAAAGTACACTTTAGGACGTACATAGTTGCCAAACGCACAAGTTTTCCGGTCACTATTTTCCTAAAGAATGTCTTGGTTCTATTATCCTCTGATCTCTATGACTTCACCAAATCTATTGTGTCTGCCGTAGTTTATGAAAACTTATGCCAGTCTCTCCAACTTTGCCAATTTGCCTTGTAGGCATATGAAATACCATCACAGAGTTGGTCTGACCAATGTAGCGTTTTAGGTTTCTGGGCGGGCCCCATTTTTATTATTAGACACGCCTCGGTGCTCTCTATATGAGCTCTCAAAGTCAATTAACTGTCCAGTACACATACATACATACGTCATTACAACCCTTCAGTCAGTATTACGACCTAGTTTCTCACACCACTTATATTGTTTGTGTTAATTTTATACGTGAGTGGCAGGACCTACAGTTTAAAGTCGACTTCGTATGATAGATTTTTGAGGAACTTTTTCATGGCGATTTTATTTACTCTCAGAGTGTTTGCCAGATATCTGCTGAGAGGAAGTCGCCGCAGAAATACTTTTTGTATTTTGTTTTGATGTCTGGCCTGGAGTTCGCACCCTGGCTTTACGTCTAATATGCCAACACACTACCTACTAGACTACGGCGACTAGTAGGTAGTCCAATTATCTGAGGCTAGATAATTTACTTTTATTTTCTATGAGATCCTCTTACTCAGGAACCTTATATTCTCCAACATGAGGACTAAATTGTGAATTAATTTTCAAGGATTTCGCTAAGGATGTCTTTAAACTCTACCCTTGCTTTGAGATCTATGCCGTCCGCTTTAGGAGTTAGCCACAACCCTTTTAACAGTGAAACCAGCTCATAATTTTTTAGTTCCCTACGTATGTTTTTGCAGATTGATAACTTTTGTCAATTGGGGTTTATCCCTTCTAGGCAATGCTCATATCAATGCAATCAATGTCCCTTCCATGTTCAGAAATGCCCCAAATGACACCTCTTTGTTGTCCCTAAAGCTGTGCCCTCAGATGTATCCACCTCTTATATAAATTGCTTGGGTTCCGTTGACACCCATTGTTATACTTCACAGCTTTCATCGGGAAGATATAAAATCGATTTTAAAAAAAATTGTAGTGCTTTGTATCCTTTTTCCCCCCCCTTTGTAATGCACACCATTGTTGTCTTTCTTTAGGCTGTTGGAAGAGCTAGTTTGCTGCGGCATTTATTTAAAAGTTATAGTAAAAGTCGCCGAGGTCTAGTAGGTAGTGTGTTGGCTTATTAGACGAGAAGCCAGGGTTCGAGCCCCAGGCCAGACATCAAAATAAAATACAAAAAGTATTTCTTCGGCGACTTCCTTTCAGCAGATTTCTGGCAAAAACTCGAAGACTAAATAAAATTGCCATGAAAAAGTTTTTCAAAAATCTGTCGTTCGGAGTCGACTTTAAACTGTAGGTCCCGCCACTCATGTATAAAATTAACACACACAACATAGGTGGTGAGAAACTAGGTCGTAATGATGACTGAAGGTTTGTAATGACCAATTACGTTACGTACGTAAAAGTTCCTCTATATTTTTGTATAAGAACTGGAAAAATTCGAGCTGTTCTCGGTGGATTGTAAGGTAGAAATGTGCTCGATGCCTGTTCAAACCTCTTCCTGGTGCAGATCTTCCGCGATCTGTTTCTTCTCATTGCCAGGTATGACTGGTTGTCGGTTCTATCATTACTTCCTGGGAAATTAATTCGCTGTGACAGTTGTAGGCACACATTATTTGGGGCATTATAATAGCATCCGGTACGAAAGCCTTATCGGACTGATTTGCTCTTGATAATGAATGGCGTGAATTGAATGCACTTTTAGTGGAATGTTTTTGGAATTTATTTTCCAATTTTAAAGCTCTAACAACGTATTACACTATGAAAATTAGTTCAATTCAATTATAAAACCATTAAAAAAAGAAGTATTCACCACACGAAATGGAACAAACCATAGAAAAAATTTAATTTCATGAGGAAAATCTGAAAAACATCCACCACCACCACCCACCCTTAAAACAAGGCGATAAAAATACGTCGTTTTTTTTTTTAAACTAAAGCCGGTATTTAGTAACAAAAAAAAAAAAAGCAGAGAAGAATAAAGAAAATGAGAGGTAATAAATAGAAATATGTATGTATGTAGTGGAATAGACACTAATATGAGTGTAACTGTCAGATCGTCATGTTGCAAAGACTAGTCAGGCATAAATGTTGGCTTTTATACAATAATCAACCAACCAACCAACCACCACCACCATGGCTACCATCACTGCTACCATCACTAGCAATAGGTTTGGTGCCACCACAAATTGAGTCCATGTTTATAGGAAAGAAAAAACAACGATTTTTGAGGAAAAATACAAAGTAAAACCGAGGCGTTATAGGTAGAACAGAAGGTTGAAAACGTCAACATGTAGTTTGAAGGTTGATTTATGCTCAACTGCAAACTGAAATATGGATGAATGGATGAATGGATGGATGGATAAACGTTTAGAGGGATTTTTAACTCAGTTTTTTTTATAATTTTTTTTCCTTTTTTCTTTTTTTATCACAGTATGAGTGTTTATATGGCTTTACAGCCTTTGTGCCTGGCCATGTTAGATACTCAAACTAATGAGAAGAAGAATGAAGAAAAAAAATAATACAACCCTGTTGATTTAGTAACAAACCGTTGTTGAATGCATGTAGAAAAGAACCGTTAAAAAATCAATATGGCTTCTTACTAACGCGGAGAGAGAGAGAGTATTTTTCTAAACGAAAAATAACTCAAAAACTCAGTGTTTCGTAAAACCCGAAAAAAATTTATTTTCCACTTCTTTTTTCGCCCTCCCCCCGCACATTAGAAAGCAAGAAAGCTTCAAACATAAAAAATAAGGCAGAAAAAACGCAAAAAGTGGGAAAAAATGTGGAAAAAAAAATTTGCAAAAAAAACGTAAATTTTTATTCTTTTTTTTTTATAAAAATAGCAATAAAAAAACAACTCCGCCCACTTAAGACGCTTGCGCTTTAATTGTAAACGATTTTTGCTTTGCATAAGCTTGTGAAAAAAAACAGCAACAAATACCCTCTACCGTCCCTAAATAAACATCTCTAATGACCGTAGCTTGTTGGCGGTCTTTTGTAATGTATGTATGTATTGACATATGTATGGCTGTATGAGCTAGTAAAAGAAGAACAATATATAATTAGATGCCCTACCTCTGGTTGGAGGAAAAAAAAATTAAATTGCTTACAGTGCCTAAGGTTTAGTATTGAGCGCTTCTATTTCTTTTTTTCATCAAGAGATAGTTGGGATGGTCATTGAATGAAGTTTCAAACGATACCAAAGGTGCAAAGTTCATAAAGTTCTGATTAAAGGTTGAACAGGGTCTTGATAATGAATTTATAAGAATTACGTCGAAGAAATAAAATCTAGAAAATTAAGAGAAACAATTTAGTCCAGCTTTCCTATTGTATACCAATGCTTTAACCTTTCCCAGCCCCCAAGACGGAAATTATCCATGAAAGGAAAGAGATTACAATAATTGGGAAAATAAAAGAAAGTAAGAACTGAGGGTTTTTTCAAAAAGTTTTTATTAAAAAGAAGTCTTTCAGTTTAGCCCAAATGCACAACAATGAAGAATTTACATGATTGTATAGAAGTCAAACCTTGAAGTGGATGTGTAAGGTTATATAGTGGAGATAACCCAAGTGTAACTTTTCCACTACGATCTTGATCAATTTTGATATCTTCTAAGTCCTACCACAAGTACCGGCGTATATTAGCCTGTATCATCTATGCCCCATTCCTACATATATACACACATATTTGGTCATTACAACCCTTCAGTCTGGATTATGAACCTAGTTTCTCATACCACTTATGTTATGTGCGTTAATTTTTACGCATGAGTGTCAGGACCTATAGTTTAAAGTCAGCTCCGAACAAAAAATCTTTTGAGAAACTTTTCATGGCGACTTTATTTACTCTCAGAGTTTTTGCTAGAAATCTGCTGAAAGGAAGTCGCAGTAGAAATATTTTTTTTATATTTTCGTTGTAATGTGTGACCTTGGGGTTTCGACCGTGGCCTTACGTCTAATAAGCGAGCACACTACCTCCTAGAGTACGGTGATGATTGTTGATGTCTTCTACACTTTATTATCAATCACAGCCTTATTAAGGAAGGAGTGTGCCAACAAGTCCTAATCAATCAGTGTATAGTAGCCATGTAGCTCGTATACATACAGCCATGTAGCTCATATCATACAGTTGGTTATCAAGTGCTTTATCGACTTTTCTTCTTTCAGGTACTAGTATCGGATAAATCCAATCTGTAATGTTGCAATCTGTCCGAAATAGTCCTCCAGCTTTTCCTGTTCAGTTTCATAACACAGTATATATTCCTAACTGCGGAGCTGAAAAAAATTTAAGAATTTCTCAATATTTCCCCGCGATGCATGTTGATTTTTTTCCTCATCTCCCCCTCTCAGGAGATTTTTGTTCAAGCCAAAAGTTATTATCGGTTCAGTGATAGTCCCCTTAGTCCTCCATTTGTCCACTAAACCATTTCCTTTGCGACATTCGCATATTGCCATCCACATATCAAAGTAATTCGATTTTAAATGAATAGTTTGCTGAGAATATTATGACACTCCACATGATACCCTGAACGTTAATGTGCAATTAATAAGGGCATTGAGCACAGATTTACTATATTTTTGTTGCCCTTACGGATATGATTCCCGGCATGTCGAATATCGCGTAGAGTTCCGACTGGATGAATATGGTGCTCTTCCTCTAGGTTTTCTTCTCAGTGCCTCTGCTCCTCTTCCATTGCTTTGGTATGACTTGAATATTGAATGAGAAGCCGCCGTAGTCTAGTAGGTAGTGGGTTGGCTTATTAGACGTGAGACCGCAGTTAAAATCCCAGGTCAGACATCAAAACGAAAATATGAACAAAACACTGTCGACACCAGGACAAACCCCTCTTTAACAACAATGTTGGTTTTTAATAGTCTTCTTAGTCTAGTAGGTAGTTGAGGTCACGGTTCAAAAAATCTTCGCTGACTTCCTCTCAACAGATTTCTGACAAAAAACTCTCAAAGTAAATAAAATTGCCATGTAAAGTTTCTCAAAAAATCTGTCATTCAGAGCCGACTTTAAACTGTAGGTCCCTCCACTCATGTAGAAAATTAACATACACAACATAAGTGGTGTGAGAAGCTAGGTCGAAAACCTGACTGAAGGGTTGTAATGACCAAATTACGAATGTATGTGTAATCGATGAATAGACAAGAGCGCATAATTAGCCTGTGACAATATCCCTCGAGTCCAAAAAAAATTTTTAAACAAATTCCTCCCGATAAAAAGTTGTATTAATAACTCCCATGCCTGTAAATAGTTCAGATTCTATCATTATATTGTGTGTGTGCATATGTGTGCATAAAATATACAATTTTGGCGCATTTGGAGATCTCATGTGTAAATTTTGTTTTTTGCATCGAGATGATGATGATCTTTACGAAAACATTTTACAACATAATTAAATGCCAGTTAACGGTTCGTTGAGTTCTTTCCTTTCTCTCTCTCTCTCTCTTACTCACTCATTATGTGTATGTGTGTGTGTGCCCTTCTGTTAATAACTCTTCTTTTGCTGCTGTTACTAACTAGAAAGAATCGTTTTTTTTTCTCCCGATTTTAAACATTTCAATGTAACGTCATATATAAAAAAGCAGCAACAAAAAACGCGCTGGATTACAAACAAGAAAAAGATAAACAGCAGCACCTACAAATAAGCCACAAACCACCTTTTTCTCTCCCATCATTTAATAAGAACTAATTGCTGTGGTGGTGGTGGTAGTAGTAGTAGTTGTTACGAGCATTGTGTTGTGTTCGTTACTGCGACTGCAACAGCTTTTATTATGGCTGTGGTGTTAAATAGAATAGAAGAACACAGACTAAAAAAAATGTAGAGAAGACAAGAAAAAAAATAAATCTAAACGCTCACTAACACAGACGCGTACATGTAATCGAATAAAATAAAAATAGAAATCTTCTCAGGTTAAGTTACCGAATGTGTTTCTTTATTTCGTTTTTTTTTTCTCGCGCTTTCTCTCTCTCTCTCTCTTCCTTTTTTTGTAGTGAAAGAGCTGTTGCTGATTTAAAAAAGCTTAAATTGAAACTAAAATAAATAGAACAACAATAAAAATAAAAACAACAACAATGACGAAAAAAATGGAATTTTGTTTTAAAAATTTTTTTTCGAAAATATTTTTCATTCTTTTCATTTCTATTCTCTTTATGCATTTCTTATTTTGAGAGTGTATGAGTGTATGGGTGTATGAGTACACTTGTTTATAGTGTGTGTGTGTATTAGTGATGTGAGTTATTATTTTTCTATTGTTGTTTGTTGGTTGTGTACTCTTTTTCTCTCTGAAATTTTTTTAATTTCCATTTTTTTGCATTAATTGGCTGTGCACATGCATTTCTCTCTCTCTATCTGTATATTTGTAGTTAAATTCTCATGCTCTCTCAGACACACACACTGATACAAACTCATACAAATACGTTTGCTTACACAGTGGATTACTTTAGCAGAATAGTGTACTACTACTACTACTCGGTAGTTGTTTGTTAATTTCTTTTTTTTTCTGTTTTAAAAATTTTTTGACGCCATTTTGAAATGTTTTTAAAACAATAAGAATAAAATTAAAATTGTTTTTAGTTTCATTGCAGAATTTTTTAAACAAAATAAAATTAATACAATACAACAATACAATACAATACAAAATATAATTATCAGCTGCTGTATGGATTTCCATTTTTCAGTTGCAAAAGTATGATCAAATAATTCACACTGACAACAGAGATTTCAATGAAACTCTTGCTTCATTAGAAAGATAGGATCGAAACTTTTGAGATAGGTTTCTACCACTTTTTTACATATTTCGTGCGATAGCTCTTCTATAACTTGCGCTAACATTAGGGAATTATCCACGTAAACATGTTCTTTGATGTATACGGTCCAAGAACCAGTTTAAAGGGGTAAATTTTTTTGTTTTCATTACCAACATTCAGAAGATAGCTCCTATTCATGCAGTACATTGTGTTGGAATAACAGAAAACAGTTATACGAGAAAGGAAAGAGGAATTGTGTGCAACAACTTTTATAAATTGCATGACATTAGCATCCATTTTAATAGTGCAGACTTGAAATTATACAGGAGCTGTGGATTATAGCAGGAAATAAATACATAGTCTTTCTCTTTATGTGTCAGTACCTGGCTTTTGCTTTGAAAAACTGAGGGTTCTCGACTCCTCATTTCCTATCGGAATGGTTTCGTATAGAAGGCCTTTGGTTTTAATATCGGATTTGGATTTTTGGTGTCATAACGGGCCTAACTCCTCGCCTCTCTGAGAACTTACCCTTTAATAACGGTCCGCTGCCTAACTTAAACTTTTCATTGATGCCATTGTTTCTAGCTGAAGTCGCCATCGTCTAGTAGGTAGTGTGTTGGCTTAATAGCCGTAAGGAAACGGTTCAAACCCCCAGAGGTCAAGCATCAAAACAAAAATAATATGAAAAATATTTCTTTGGTGGCTTCCTCTCAGCAGATTTTTGGCAAAAACTCTGAGAGTAAAATAAAATTGAGATGAAAAATTTCTCAAAAATCTGTCGTTTGCAATCGAGCCACAAATTATCAAACACAACATTAGTAGTGTGAGAAGCTAGGTTGTAATCCTTACTAAAGGGTTGTAATAACCAATTATGTATGTATGTATGTATGCATTGTTTCTAGTTATCGACATTTGGCAACTCTATCATCCTAGAATTTGCTACAGCAGATCAATTGTTTGCTTGGCTGGAAAAACTTAATTAATGAAACTGAAACAAAACAAAAAAGTTACTAAGACGATAAGAATATAGATTGAGATGCTTTACAGCAATGGAAAAGGAAACATAAGTGTCTGTATACCTCAGAACTAAAATGGATTATCGAAACTCCACCACATCTCAGTTCGCCAAAGCCATCTGACATGTCAAACAATTATTTGCTAGCATTCGCATAGAAATAGATTTCAAGAATTTTTTTTCGAAATTTCAAGCCTCTAACAATGCGCCCTAAATGCACCGAAATAATCAATTTTTTTTTGTCTGATCAAAGCGCCGGACATAACGTTGTTTTATTATATTAGTGGAACGATTGGGACAATATAATCGGGTATTGGACCTTTGCAATGACATACGTAAGAAGAGAACGAAAAGATATTTCAAGTGTATCTAATTACAAATTTAAACAAAATATCACCAGCGCTGTATCGCTAGAATCATTCCAAATCAAATACTTTGACCCCGTTTGAGTTCTTTACCGCCCTCACTTTCGTCCGTCCGAAAATGGAATGCAACTCCCATGTATTACCTGGAACCTCGTAGGTTGTTTTCAGACTTCTAGTAGGCATAAAGGCGGGGGCGAAGATACTTATTACTGTCAAAGAGGTATCGAAATCTAATTATTCGTGGTGGTATCTTCGCAATGTAGCTTGTATTTCGTTGCTTTATATCTACTTCATTGGAATTTGTTCGGTGAAATAAAGAAATTTGATTCCAAAATTCATGTATTTTTACGTACACCATATTGGTCACGTAGAGCACATCCATTCGTGATCGATAAGTTGGTGAAACACAATATTTTTTGCTTTTCATTAATAAAAAAAGGCAACAAATACGTCACAAAATATTGAAAAAAATTTACAAAGCTTGTGGACAGGATCAACAGGTCAACAATCAATTCTTTCGATGTTCAAGACATGCCGCGAACTCGAGCACTCATCACCAAACAGTTATTATAACCATTTAGAGAGAGCTGAATATACACAGAAACTCGATGTTTTTGGGTGCCACACGATTTAACAATAAAAACCTTAAGGGTCTGAACCGCAAATGCAATTCACTGCTAAAATTGAATGAAATCGAATCATTTGTAAACCGAAACGATTAAATATAAGACAATATATGAAAATAAGAAGCCTCGAAGACGATAACAAAGCTAGGATTGTCACCAAGTCATGTAATTCTACTTTAAAGCGGTTGTTCATAATGATTTTCTACCAAACCGATTAACTCTGATTTCTTACTTACTTATTTTACTGGTCACTATAAAACTTTAGTCAGGATTATGGACCTAGTTTCTTACACCACTTATTATTGTGTGTGTTAATTTTATCCATAAGCGAAGGTTTCTACAGTTTAAAGTCAATTCCGAATTATATGTTTTTGGAGACTTATATTTGTATTGTCGACAATAACCGGAACTAAAGCCAACAATTCTATTAAAACGACCATAATTGACCAGCAGCAAAGGTATTGTGTTCCGTCATGGCAATGTCCTAGCAAAAAAACTGAAAGGGCTACGTTGGGAAGTGTAAATGCCTGCACCAGAGCGTTCTTAAAGGATCAGTTTTTGTTTCAGAAATTTAAACATTTCTATTACTGGTAAAATAATGGCTTTTCTCCACAAATTTTATTTAGTAAAGATCGCTTCAAATACAAAAACGTGTTTCATTTTTAGTATTTATTTTATTTTTTTTTTTTTTGTATAACCAAACTTCTACGAACACCGAATAACTTATTCCGAGGAAAAGTTTTTCACAATTTTTTAAGTCTTAAATTTTGAAAGCCTTTTAGTCTCAAATGTTGAGCAAATATTTTCCTTAAGTTTTAATCCACATACACACACATTATATACAAATAAACAATAACAACAACAACTAATCCATGTGATTTTAATGGACAAAAATTTTTTGTTTTCCAATTTATCCTTCATCAACCACTTTAACACGTTCCTACAAACAGTCCAAAACACTTTAACAATAAATCGATATTTAAATTATACGTCCAACATAAAGCCACTAAAAGTAGCTGCTGCGATATTAAATCATTCACACCAACAACAACAACAACAACACGAGCAACATCTTCTTCAGCAATAATCATATGAGAAAAGGATTCCAAATATTGAATGAATCACACACAGCAGCAGCACAAAAATTCAATAAAATTTGCCAACGATAGACGAACATTTGAACGAACTTTTTAAGAAACGACGATGTAATATGTGACACGCACTCCTCTACGTCTCCTCTTATGCTTGCCAACTCGGTTATTGAGTTATCGTTTAAAAAAAAAAGGAAAACAAACAGACACGCACTCGTTAAAAATGCGTGTGTCACGTGTGCCAAACATTGCGTAACTGAAAGAGTTAAAGGAACGCAAACAATATTTGACCAACAGACTTTAGAAGACACCGGCAACAACGAAAAGAACGAATGAAAAAAAACAACAACACAAACAACAATAATAAATAATTGATTTTGGAGAAGACAACAACAAGAACAACAATAATACGAAATACTTTGTATTTTTGGAAGAAGAAAAAGTTTGTTAAATTCGGGAAAAACCAGCTGAAAACAAGAAAAACAAGAAGAACAGAAAAAAACCCAAAAAAATATGCCACTAAAAGGGTTGAGAATAGGAAAACAAAACATTAGAAAAAACTGGTAAAACCGCTACTCTTACCGAAACACATACACAAGTACCCATGCACACATGGCACTTGAAAAAAACTGATAGAAATTTAGCGGCGGCATTAAGAAAACAACAACAACAATAATTTGAAGAAGAAAAAATGTTTTGGTTTGAATCAAAACTTTTACACGGCGAAGCTAAAATAAAAAAACAAAAATAAAAACTACTGACCATCACATGGCAAAGCAAAGCATTAAAACGAGAGTGTGAGCGGCCGGCCAGTGTGTTAATTTTAAACAAGGGGTTGGCGAATATGTTGTTGTTGTTTACGTCGCTTATTTTTTTAACACCCATTTAAAATTGAATTAAAAGCAATGAGCAACACAAAAAAAAAACAAGAAGAACAAGAAATAATACAACCCTCTCATTAGAGCGTGAAAAGTCAAGCAAAACAACTCACACTCAAAATATTTCACACTCTCTCTCTTTCTTTGCAGATAAATGTTTACAACACATCTGTAAGAGTTCTCCTGTGTGCGATGTTTTTGTTTGTTTAGTTAAACAAAAACCCACTCATTTACAATTTGACGCTCTTTTACGCTCTGCTGTAAAACCTGAAATAACTGCAAATCGCTGTGATGCATTTTGATACTAGAGAGCTCCGCCTATTTTGTTTTTATTGTGCCATTCGTTTAATTATACTTACTTTGATGCATGGCGCCTTCTAGTGGCACATAGTTGAACTTATTTGCTTGCATGCAGACTCTGTATTGAGTGGTTTTTTTATTTTCTATGTTTTACAAAATTTCTCCTGCTTTATATTAAACTCCGGCAAACCACCTTATTTGAGTGTTTTTAGTGTCGTTGCAGTGTTTTGCTTTGCTTCCCTATAGAGTTAGAAATTGTGTGTCGCTTGTTATTCTGGTATTATAACAGTTTCGTTTTTTACGAAGGGTTTGTTTTGGCAATTTTCTTTACTTGCATTTTTTATTTTTTTTTTGTTATAAAACTGTTCCCAGTTCAGTTATGTGAAATAAATTGTATTCAACACCAAGGACATAGTAACAGTTGGTGTGGTGCAATCAGTATAACTGTTTACAATTTTATGACAGTTCTATGAAAGGAAAATATAAATTATAACAGTTATATTTGCAAAGGATTTGTGTTTAGGAAAAGATAGCGGAACATTAGAAGGTGTGAATCAATTTAAAGGAATTATACCCTGTTTCTGTAAAACAACTGGTTTCAGATGAACGTTTGTTTGTATAGAAAAATATTAACCTTATGGAAACTTGTGTTTGTCTGAAACCATTCTTTGTACAGAAACATACATACAGACATACATACATAATTTGCCATTACAACCCTTCAGTCAGGATTATAGAAATAGTTTCTCACACCACTTATGTTGTGTGTTCATTTGTATACATGAGTGGCGGAGTCTACAGTTTAAAGTGGATTTCGAACGATTTTTGAGAAACTTTTCATTGCAATTTTATTTCCTGTCAGAGTTTTTGCCAGAAATCTGCTGATTATATTTTTTTTTATATTTTTTTTATATTTTTTTTTATATTGCCTGACCTGGGTTTTGAACCGTGGCCTTAAGTCTAAAGCGAACACACTACCTACTAGACTGTGGCGACTTGTACAGAAACAGGCCCATAAATTGTAGTAATGCAGAGCAGAATAGGTCGTTTCTATATGGAAAGAGGGGAGAAATAATGGAAAGTAGAAGAAAATAAAGACAAGTAGACTTTAGAAAAGCCTAGGAAAGTAGAGGAGAATAGTAGAGTGTGATATAATGGCGTTGAGTTAGGAGTAGAATAGAACAGAGTAAAGTGCAGCGCGGTAAATCAAATTACATCAGAGAGCTCAGCACATATTAAAGAAAACTTTGGTAGACAAAGCTAAAGCAGAGGGGAATAGTGAAGAAGAGTGCTAAATTACTTCACGGCTATCACTGGTGAACGAGTTTTGGTTTATTAAACTGCTTGGAATGTCATAGCCTTTTTCCCACATACAGTTGTGTTCATAAAAATAGGAGTGAGCCCATTGAAAAACAAAAGCTTAAATTTTAACAAATAAAAAAAATGGTTTAATTCAATTTTTTGGTGTAATGTAATGTTGATTCAATACTAAATTATTTAAGTTATTCATTAATTAAATAAAGCTTTCGACAAGTAAAAAACAGGAAGTTTAAAAAAATATCTTAAAAAGTGTTGTTCAAAATAATAGGAGTATTTCAGTTTTCATAAAAATTTACTATTAAAAAAGTTAAAAATGCTTATGACTATAATCAGAAACTTTAAATACGATTAGTATTTGGTAGAATAGCCTTTACTTTTTATTACAGCAGCACATCTACGAGGCATGGAGTCAATTAAATCCTGACATTGTTTTAGTGGAATTTTATTCCACCCATCTTGCACTACAGACCACAACTCAGTTGCATTTGACGGTTTTCTCTCGGCAACATATTTTTTAACATCCCTCATAGATGTTCTATGGGATTAAGGTCAGGAGACTGAGCTGGCCACGCCATAACCTTTACCCCATTAAGCCGAAACCACTCATTTGCTAATTTACTGGTGTGTTTCGGGTCATTGTCTTGTTGGAATATCCATTTTAGAGGTATGGAATATGGTAACATCACTTCTCTCAAAATGCTGACATGGACGTTCCTATCCATTATGTCTCTAATCCGATGTATTGGGCCTAAACCATTATATGAAAAGCTTCCCCATATCATTAGTTTTGCACCACCATGTTTAACTGTCTTTTGTGTATACTGAGCTTTATATTTGGTGTTGGGCGGACGTCTAACATGCTGTCTAGACCCAATGCCACAAAATAAAACAATTTTGCCTTAGTCGGTCCACAATAGGTTTCTCGATTTTTCTTTCGGATATTTGATATGTTCTTGGGCAAACTTTAAGCGTGCTGCTGCCTGTTTTGTATGTCAACAATGGCACCTTTTGTGAACTTCTTGCGAATAAATTGTTGTCCATCAGACGCCTTCGAATAGTAGGAACACTTACGGTAAAATTCGGAACCTTTTGAATTTTATTTGAAGACGCTGAAAGATTTATTTCGCTGTATCACACATTTCGGCGGTCATCGACAGTAGATGTTTTGGTCTTGCGCCCATGCGTTTCTGGCTTTTTTTATATTTTAATGTATTTGTGATCATTTGATCGGAGTAACTTAAGATTTCCTTAGTTTCTTTGTAAGTTTTGCCTTTATTTCGAAAATTTTTAATTAGTTTTCTCTTTTCTTCAGTACAGTGTTTTTCTCGTCCCACTATTACAAAAATTGATGTGAATCACTGTAGAAAAAGTTTAACTACATTTTTCCGTACTTATTTTTCACTTTTTTCTTTAAATTATATGCTGTTATATTTTTATTTTTAAAAGAACACTCACACTCCTATTTTTTTGATCAACTGAATTTACGGGCAAACACAGAAATGAATCAATTTCATCGTAAATATTAAAGTTATTACGAGATTTTTTTTTTTTGTATTTTATTTCTTACATATCGTTGTAACTACCATTAAAATATATCATGTTTTGCAAATTGGTATTATTTGGTATTATTTTGAACACAGCTGTATGTATGCAGTGAGCGTCAAAAGAAACTGTACAATAAAGGTCAAATTCTAACGATCACCAAACTCAACATTTATCATTTAAGGAGAGTGCCGGAAAAAATTTGACAATACTTAGAATTTTTTTTTTTGGATTTTTTTTCAATTTTAAAAACTGGCAATGAAACAATTTTAAAATAAAAATAACGGTAATTTATTAATGTATATATCTTTTTTAATGTACAGTTTCTTTTGACGCTCACTGTATTTTTATTCAAATTCAATGACTTGCACGTATTGGTAGTTTTTAATCTATTCATGGTGAAATGTCAAAATTTTTTGGTTTTGCCATGTCACGGTTCTTTTATTTTGTACTTAAAAAAATGTACACAAGAAAACCGAAAAGGAAAAGATCTCAGCAGATCTCTAGAATAGAGTGGAAAAACTTACTTCGGACCTTGATTATATCATGAATGTGGTTTTGTGTAGTCACGTTAGTAGGAAGAGCAGCACATGCACAAATTTTCTTGCGATACCACACTAAGCCTGATTTACTCGGACAACCAGTCTACGATTAGTTTCAAAGTCTGTTCTTGTGAATAAATGCCGAGGATTACTCAAAGAAATTTCAGATCATTCAAATGGGCATTGGGATATCCGTAATATAGGGACATAGTTGGAAATTGCATTGCTGATGAGCTAACCAGGGTCGGTACCCTACTCGCAATCTCCGACATGTTACAGGGCATAGCTATTCCGATTGCCTCAGTTAATTTGGAAATTATGCACTCATTTAACAGGGAAGTTCAATCTCGTTGGTGGCAGGAAGCTGCATGCAATATTATTAGACTCTGCTGGACAAGAAGAAAACCGACTCACTTCTGTCCTTACAACGCAGGGCCATCCATCGCACAATGGCAATTCTAACTGGCCACTGCCGAAAGCCGCAGTATCCCGTCAAACGATTTCTGCAGCAGCTGAGTGTCTAAGGAGAAAGAAAAGGTTTTCTTTCACCTCATAAATCAATG
Organism: Sarcophaga variegata; assembly: GCA_932273835.1. Taxonomy (NCBI): domain Eukaryota; kingdom Metazoa; phylum Arthropoda; class Insecta; order Diptera; family Sarcophagidae; genus Sarcophaga; species Sarcophaga variegata. The sequence continues at coordinate 109,426,578 of OW026362.1, read as the reverse complement.
CCCTGCTCTTGTCGCAAAATGGCGGAGTTTTTTTGGTCTCTCGCTATCTGACATATTTGACTGAGCTGTCTAATGCATGTATTATTCCAATAGCAAGATTTATTTTGGACTCGAATAGGTTTCCTCTAAGGAATGTTTCATCTTCCGGCTGGAATTTATTGATTGACTGATCACAATGAGCTTAAATGCTAAACTAAGTGGGACATCTTCCTTTAAAGGGGACGGCCACCTTACCTAACCTATTAGGGCATGAATCCGATAAATAAGGCCGATGAGAAACCAATTCCTAGTCTAATTAAAGGATTTTTAACATTTTTGCAGCGAAATCCAATATTTTTCTTCAATTTTCCTTTCAAGACAAGCGGTAGTATACCAGAAATGTTTTTCAAAAATGGGCAACATGACGCAGAATGTTCCAATATGCCATTTGAGGGATGCCTAGTGATAAGAGAAGTCACCGTACTCTAGTAGGTAGTGTGTTAGCTTATTAGACGTAAGGCCACGGTTCAAACCTCAGGTTAGACATCTTCAACAAAACGAAATATGAGAAAAATTATTTCTTCGGCGACTTCCTCTCAGCAGATTTCTGGCAAAAACTCGGAGAATAAATAGAAAATTACCACGAAAAGTTTCTCAAAAATCTGTCGTTTAGTGTCGACTTTAAACTGTGGGTTCCGCCACTCATGTATAAAATTAATACACACAACGTTAGTGGTGTGTGGTTGTAGTCCTCACTGAAGGGTTGTATACGTTATGTATGTTTTGATAAGAGAAGTGTTGTCCATGAGTTGTTGCAGTTGCAGTGTTATCCTTCAGTAGTTTTGGTTTCGTCCTTTTTTTGTTTTTGGTTAATATGTCTGGCTTCTGTCGTTCGAAGTCAACTTTAAACTGTTGGTCATAGGCACCAAATCGTCAAATATTTGAGAAAAAATCTTCAAAATCGTCAAAGAAGTTTATTAAAATCGTCAAAAAATTGTCACAAAAAAATAAATGAATAAATTAAAAGTTTTTAAAAACCAAAATAGTTTCTATTGTAGTAAAATATATAACGTCAATATACATACATACTATGTACATATCTGATTTCAATAGTAAAATATTTAAAAAATATTTTTAGAAATTAAAAGCTGGCGTCCCTCATCTTAACTTATTAATTTTTTTTTTTCAAAAACGGAAAAATTTTACATCATTTTCGGGAAAAAATTGTTTAAGGATTAAACAATCTATCCCAGTGATAGTGTTGTTTATTGACACATAAGCGCAGCAATAATATTACATCATCTTAATCTACGGGTGGTGTAAATATTAAGGAGTCAAAAGCTCTTGACATTCTGAGCATGAAAATTCATTGTAATGTTGGCTTCAACCGACACATTTCTCAGTTCCTTCTGTTCCTTCTTAAGATCTTATGATCTTACTTTATACACCATTCGTAACCGACCGAGACTGGAATACCACTCTCATGTATGGGTCGGTGCCTCAACGTCTATTTTGAGGTTTCTCGATCGTGTACAGGAGGCCGTAGTAGCTCGTTAATGGCGGTAGTGTATCCAACTCCATTGAAGCATCGTTGCAATGTGGTTTGTGTTTCACTGTTCTATCGCTTCGACAAAAGGATTTTGCTCGAACGAAATAAAGGGACTTGTTCCCGAAAAGCATATATTCCTACGTAACGCTCGTCTTTATCGGCCACCACTTTCGTATGTGGTCGATTGGCAAGTGGATCACACACTGCATTACAGTAAAAATACGTAGGACTATTCGTATGTGAAACTCATTTCCTGCAGAGATCTTTCCTGTTACTTATGGTATATAAATATATAAGCCTGGTTTCCATAAACACTGTTCCCTCTTTCCTACTTCCCATAGCATATTTTCATAGTTCCAAACACAATGCCATCGATCCCCTGAGTGTTGGTTGTACGAAACAAAATAACGGCGCTTGCCTTTGTTCTTCCGATGGTAATATCAGGAGTTGTAATTTTTTGGCTTTTAAGGGGTTAAAAAGGAATAAAATACAGAAAAATCATCACATGTATTCGATAGTAACTTAAAAATATAATACTTTACTCCTTGTTTTTACTAACATAGGTTTCCAATAGTAACAATTGCAAAGTAATTACGACGCTTAAAGTGGCTTTTAAGGAAGCAAGTAATGCCTGACATATTTTACTGAGATGCCTTAAAGTTCCAACTTTAACTCAAATTTGTCTAAACCAAGTTCAGGTCAAACCTACAGTTTACGGTCTAGTAGTCTTTCAAGTGCTTATACATGAATTTATTGTGGTTGCTGTTGCTGATGGCAATATTTCGACGAAATTCATATTTCCTAAGCCTTTTCATAGAGCCCTAAGCAAATGGACACCCCTTCTTAGTAAAGAAAGAATATTTTTTCCATTTTTTTCCAGAAATTTGTTGCGATTGTTGCTGATGTCAATATTTCGATTAAAAGCTTTAAAACTCAATGATTCATAATTAATTGTGTCCGTATTTGAAAGCAAGTGTAGACAGAAATTAGAAAAAATTACAAATTAATTGTTTGTTTGGCTAATTTTTGTTTAAAAACAATTAAAACAAAAACAACAATAACAACGTATTACTAAACAGTTAATGAAAATTTATTTGTTTTTACATTTTCTGTTGACAACATTTGCGATTCCACATCGTCATCATCATCATCATCATCGTAGTCATCGTCAGCAGCTGAAAGTCTAATCAAATGGTATCCCGCCAAGGCACCCACACAATGATGGTTGTGGATTTTACTCATACCAATGCACGAGCATGTGTATGTTGAGCAGAGTTACTGGCAAATGGCTTGACAAACATTGGCAGTGAATTAAGCGAAATATACCGATGACAGAGGGACACACCGAACGACAGACAGACAGACATTATTGTATGCGAAATGCGTATCGCTTTACAAGCCAAAGTAGATTAAAAATCAATAAACAAATGACATGACATTTAGAAAATTGAATAAAAAAAGAAAATAAACAAATACAGACACACATACAGACACTGTTACAGTTACACATGCGATGTACATTTACATACAAATGTTGTATTAATTGCTGTAACAGACACACACATACACTAACAGCAGCTAGGTTAACATTAAAAATGCACCAAAGAACTGCCCACAGGGGGGTCAGTTTTACAATAATATGAAGGGGGCTTGTAAAATAGGAGTACGAGGAAATTATTCTTCTTTCTAAGAAGAGGGAGTCACACGAGTTGGCAGCAAAAAAAATGTTTAAAAAATCTGCCCCTCCTTGAAGGCAAATTAATACTTCCACTGACCAAATCGTAAATTAAACGGAATTTTTAAATGATTTACACGAGGAACAACAGCAGCATCCATGTAATCAAACATCATCTATTTTGTTGTTATTGATTTAGAAAATTAGAATTTAAATTTTAAATCAGTTGGTGGCTCTTCAAATTGGATTTAAAATTCCCTTTTTGTTCGGACATTTCACCAACACATCGTATTAGAAATTCAATTTAATTAAAGCTACAGTCAACAATAGCGCTCACAGAGGGGTGGGTAAGGCAGTGTGTTTTTAAAAAGTTGATTTTTTTTCTCCTTCTTAGTCACATTGAGCTTAGGGTTGTAAATTATTATTTTGACATGTTTTTGTATGTCCTGGTTGTTGAATGAGATAAGGAAAAAAATTACACTTAACGAAGAGATTTTCTCATAGAGAGCGCTTTACTATCTAAAGGATACCTTCAAGGATAATATCAAATTGAAATAGAAAAAACTAAAATTTACAAATTCTGTTACAAAGGTATTCGAAAGCTCATTATTAATTACTTACGTACATACATACCAGAGGTCAGCAATGATGAGTAGAATCGAATCATACTCATATTTTTTGATAATTATACGCATTCATACTTATTTTATTATCATGGAACCTCTACTCATATTCAAGGTGTGAAGTACTCATCATATTCATACTTAAGAACACGTATGACGTTGTTGAGTGCGACCCGCCATAACTCAACATATACAAGAAGCACAAAATAAGTATGAATCTCGTACGAACACCAAAATACTCACTAGAAGGTTGTGTGTTTGCTCTGCGTGCTGCTCTGTATTTTTTGCTTATGTGTCTTTTTTCTCTTTTTTTGTTAGTGCAACAACAACTAAGATTGTAAATGTTGATGAATGATTCGAGTCAATCGAATCATTTATGAGTACTATAAGTATTTTTCTAAAATTATGAATCTAAATGAGTAACATATTTCGAATGGTATGAGTTTGATGTCAACGTTGTACGCTTACTCATTGCAACCTGTATTTATAAATAAACGTTGTAGTGAGTACGAATGAATCAGAGTAGTAAAGCAGTTACCTTTCAATATTGTTGACTCATTTATATTGAAAATTTCATGAGTGCTTATGAGCAGCGAAAAAACGATTGATTGCTGATCTCTGATACATACATAAATGGTCATTACAACCCTTCAGTCAGGATTACCACCTAGTTTCTCTTATCACCTATGTTGTGTGTGTTAATTTTATACATGAGTGGCGGGACCAACATTTTAAAATCGACTCCGAACTCGAGATTTTTGAAAAAAAAAACTATTCATGGCAATTTTATTTCGCACTCAGAGTTTTCGGCAGAAATCTGCTGAGAAGAAATCGCGAAAGAAATATTTTTTTCATATTTTTGAATTGACCCGGGGTTTGAGCCGTGGCCTCACGTCTAATAAACAAACACACTACCAACTACACTAGGGCTCAATATTAATTCAAAAATTTCTATTTCTTGAATACTTGAGTTTTTAATATTCTAACGTTTTTGAATTCAGCATATTTCTGTAATCAAATAATAATCTGATGCCTAAAAATCACAGTTGAAAATGGTTTAACATTGTCATGATGGATAACAACAAATTTTCTGTTTAATTCTGGACATTTTAATTCATCTCCTTGCTTCAATCCCGTAAGCTGTTGAATTTAGAGATCAGAATTAATCGTTTGAACAGGTTGTACAGGCCCATATCGAACAATTCTGTTCCAAACCATTACATTTCTTGATGACAATCCTGTGTTTGCTACCGTCTTGCTTCATCTTTATCGTCTTTTTAGCATAATATTGTCGTACATGATCCACTTTTAATCGTTCATAATATTATGCTTCACAAATGGTTCGTTTACATTCTGTTTTAGCAGTGAATCGGACATTCAAATTCGAACCTCTTTTCACAGTTAATACCTAATATCCACCCTCTTTTGTGTATGGATTTGATAAGTTTTTGGTGATGAATGCCTACTTCTCTAGCAGCGTATACATTGCTTGCGTACCGACTCTTTCCAATTTTGTCCAGGTCGACCAGAGCTTTGCAATTTTCCTTGTTGAAGCATCATTTCGTAGAGTTTACAAATTTTTTCAGAAGCCTGGTCCGTATTCGTATCTTTTTTCTAAAACGAAAACAAAATTGAACATTATGTCGCTTATTTTTACACATGAGGCCTTTTCCCAGAACAATGTCGTAAGTGAAGACGAAAATGTCTTCTTTAAAACGCCTCTATCATGCATGAACGCCCTACAGGCGGTCCCATTCAAGTAGACGTAGGAATTCGTCACGATCCATGTCAATGCAGCATGTTATTTTATAATAACCACACGGTAAATTGAACGATATTGCCGAGAAAGTCTTATTGATTCTGTAGCATGCTGTCCTACAACCAAGCATTTGCTACAAGTGCTGCTAAGGCTGGCTTACTTAGTCAATATTGATAACACAAAGTCAATAAGCATAAATCCTAAGTCATCGTGCAATGAGTCCTCCCATCATTCGTTCATATCCATTGAATATGTGGAAAGTTTTTTTTTATATCTAACGAATGCCATTCCAAAAGCAACGGGAGAAAAAAGTATACAGAGAAGCCTTTCAAAGGATAACAAAGAGTTTAGAACTCACACATAACATTTAAGCTCAGGTCAGGTCAGGTTTTTTGAAAGTAACGTTAAAATTGTGCTTTTTTTATAAGGCTGTGTAATGTTGAAAGTTGCCATATTCTAACAGGTAGGGTGTTAGCCTTACAAGACGTAAGGTCGTGAGTTGACCACTCAGTTCTGACATCTTGAAGAAAACGATATTTGAAAAAAATATTTCTTCCTTCCCTCTGAGGGTAAATAAAAATTGCCATGAAAAGTTTCTCAAAACTGCCCTAAGTGTCGACTTTAAATTGTAGGTCGCACCGCGTAATCCTGCCTAAAGGTTGGTAAACCGTAACAATTAAGTAAGAAATGTAAGAATATTTTCTGGCAAAAACTCTGAGACTAAATTAAATATTTCTCCCAAATATGTAGTTTGGAGACGATTTTAAACTGTAGGTGCCGCCACTCATGGATATAATTAACACACACTACATAAGTGGTGTGAGAAGCTAGGTCGTAATCCTGACTTTGGGGTTGTAAGGATTAACAATTAAGTAAGTACGAAAGCAATCAAATATAAACCACAAGATTCCCAAAAACATGGAAGAAGCGCAAAGGCATGGATAAGATAAACTAAGTACGAGCTGCCAGGGACTGCTGTAGCCTGGAATGAAGTAAAATTGAATGATGATGATGCCTATAGAGCTTTAAGACCATACTACTAAGAGCTTCCGTTGCTCTTATTATTACCAGGAAGATTACGTTTACGACCCGTTTCTCACCGTATTTCCATTGAAGTTTCTCGAGAATTTTATATTCCTATGAAGAACAAGTCAGCGCTATAAAGAAACATTTTTGTTTAAAATTGGTTGCATAGGATATTAACCGAGGTTGTGGAATTTAAGAACACTTATCAGTGATCATCGAGAAAATAATAAAAATTTAGTGCAACACAGTTTAGAGATTGGAGAACATATTTCGAATGGTATGAGTTTGATATCAACGTTGTACGCATACTCAATGCAACCTGTATTAATAAATCAACGTTGGTGTGAGTATGAATAAATCAGAATACATAGTGAAATTTCAATATTGTTGTCTCGCTTACATATGTTCAAAATTTCAGTAGAATCGAATCATACTCATAATTTCTGATACTTATACGCCATTCATTTTTATTTTAATGTCATGGAACCTCCTCTACTCATATTCAAAGTTTGAAGTACTCATCATATTCATACTTAACAACACGTATGATGTTATTGATTTCGATTCTCGAATGGTATGAGTTTGATGTCAATGTTGTACTCATACTCATTGCAACCTGTACTTATAAATCAACGTTGTATAGTGAGTATAAATGAATCATAGTACATAGTTAAATTTCAATATTGTTGACTCACTTTTATACAAAATTTCATGAGTGCTTATGAGTAGCAAAAAAAATCGATTCATTGCTAATCTTTGCTACCTACTGTATGCTACTAAGCTTTCATAATTTACGCAATTTTTTTGTTGGCCTTTTAACGGCAAGCAAATCATGTCGACAAGCTTCTTAAGTTACAGATTAAGCATTTAAGAACGGATATGGTAGGTATTAAATAAAATTATGCGTTCATTATTAATTGAAAATGACGGCCAATTTAAAAAAGAAAAAAAGAGAAAAAAAACGAAAGAATTATTGATTATCGACAGACAGTTAATGTACTCAGGCAGAGGACAAATTGCTCAATAAATTTCAATACAATGGCTGTATGGAATACATTTTTTTCTGGGGGCATAGGCAGCAGACTCATAAGCATAAAATGCAGCCAAAAAGAATTCAGCAGATGACTTGCCATCTTAAAAATGCATTTCAATTTTTGTGTGCATTTATGCTGATGGCCATGTAACTGCCGAAATATGCATAGCAGTAGCCGAAAAAAAAGTATCATATTTCATAACCCTTTTCACAATAAGCCCATAAACAAAAATGGAAACCCTTTTTAGCAAAAAGAAAGAAAAACAGAAATCGTCCTTAGGAAAGAAAGTATATTTTTCATCAAAAAACTTAAGAAAGATCATGTAATATCAGTGACCTTAACATTACGAAGCCAATAATTCTACCGCCATACATGCATAAATACGGCTTTGTCTGTCTCACTGTCTTTAAGTCATTGGACAAAGCTGAAGTGAATATGCACAGGACTTGGTAGGCAACCCTTTGGATATTTTATGCTAAACTTCATAACTTCAGTTAACAACAGAAGAAGTAGAGGAAGAAAAGCAAATATTTGCATTACAAGCAAAGGAAACGAATAGCCAGCCCATGGTAATTACAGCACATGCGCAAACATTTTTTTTTACAAAATTTATGATCTTGACGAGCGGGTTACGCCAAAAAAAAAAACACAAAAATTCAAAACGTACAACAACAACAATATTTATTAACCCTTCAAATTTATGTGAACATTTTCTCATTTCGTTTTCAATTTTTTCCCTTTTTTTTTTTGGTGCTCATCAGTATGAGCAAAAAAAAAAAGAAAAAAATTTTTAAGAATCTTCTTAAAGAAAAGGAAAAGGGGGTTAATGGTCTCTAATTTGACGTTGTAACTCTTGTATGTAATTCCTGTAACTGTCTGTAAGCTGTTGTTAAAAGATAACGATGGCTTACCAAGTCATCTTTGAGTCTCTCTTTCTTAATGAAAGGCTTTTCAAGCGTAAATTTATGAATAGCCAGGCTACATCGGCATGTTTAACAAGCTGTTTATGATTCCTTTTTTTCTCTCTCTCTCTCTCATTGTCTTAATAGGCCTTTGAAACGATCTTAAAACCCAAAAAAAAGCAACAGAAAAAAATATTGAAAAATAATTAAAATTTATGGCTTTAATTCGATACATTGTTTCACAAATGACCACAGCTACTCACCGCGGCTGCCTTACGTGCCGTACTTATTAATTAAATTTCAATTAAAAAATTTTAAGTTTTTTTTGTTTTTTGAAATTTATAGGGGCTCATTATAAAGTGGCCATAATTTTTGGACTCCAGTGTAATTGAATATTTCAGAAATTATGCTGCACATCATATATTATGTTTAAAATTTTTTTTGTAATTATTTTATATGATTTAAACAAGTGAATATTATGGTGAAAACAAAAGCAAAAACATCGTACTTTTAATGGATTTTGGGAATTAGCCAAACACTTAAAAAAATTAAGTAAATTGCATAGGAATTTATGACCTAAAAAGATCTCTTTTGTTCATCTTTTCTTTTCACACTATATCATCAACAGAAGTAAGAGGAAAAATAAGTCTCAAGTTTAATTTTTATGTTCGTTTTATACTGCAGCTCTTTAATTAAATAATCAGCCATTTATGAGGGCCCTACCTTCTACGGCTACGTGTACGTCTAAATTAAGTGCTTTACCTTAAGAACCCTAGTCTTTATGCACAGACACTTTGCTACAAAGCGTACTGAATTCCGTTCAATAACTCAGAACAATTACATTAGTTCTGGTGTTGCTCTAATTAAACACAATTCCTCTTCTGTTCCTCATAATTTCTCTACTTTTTCTGCTTGCCTTTGTAATCGATTTCTTTCTCCATATGATCCATTTGTTGGCGTCAAAATTCTGCTAGTGTTTGCTCTCCGGCTAGTTAGATAATGGTTTGTGCACATTTTGTATCGCGTTATAACTTCAACGTTGTTATGACTGACTCAGATTTCATCAGAAATGAGATGAAATTGTAGTGATTCGAAGATGAATCCCTAGATCAAAACTCATTTCGTATACAGCCTCATGAATGAACACGGTTTTCTGTGTAATGTTTACATGATTATTTTTCTACAGTTCACCTTTCACTCTGTAGAGCATCCTTGCCAACAAAATTACAAACAAAACTAAATATTGATAGGAAGACTAAAAATCTTAAAAATTCAAGTCCGAAAGACCTCTTACTTTCCAGAGAGGATAACATCAATGATGATCACCATATAATATTATCATATATAAGTCAAGCAGAGCTATATTTTGAGAAAATGTAAAGGTTGTTTTTTATAGAGGTATTGAACTTTAAGTTGCAATAAAACAACGATGGATTATTCGATTGACATGAATTTTATTTATCCGAAAGATAATCTTGTGGCATTACATTTTAAATATGATTTCTGGCATATGACCGCCACGGCTAGCGCGGATGTAGTCCAATCTGGACGTCCAATTTTCAATATTTTTTTCCAACATTTGTGGCCGTATATCGGCGGTATAATACGTCGAATGTTGTCTTCCAAATGGTCAAGCGTTTGTGGCTTTACCGCATAGACCAATGACTTTACATAGCCCCACAGAAAGTAGTCTAGCGGTGTTAAATCACAAGATCTTGGAGGCCAATTCACAGGTCCAAAACGTGAAATTAGGCGGTTACCAAAAGTGTCTTTCAATAAATCTATTGTGGCACGAGCTGTGTGAAATGTTGCGTCGTCTTGTTGAAACCACATCTCCTGGACATCATGGTTATTCAATTCAGGAATGAAAAAGTTAGTAATCATGGCTCTATACCGATCACCATTGACTGTAACGTTCTGGCCACCATCGTTTTTGAAAAAGTACGGATCAATGATTCCACCAGCCCATAAAGCGCACCAAACACTCAGTTTTTCTGGATGTAACGGTGTTTCCACATACACTTGAGGATTATCTTCACTCCAAATGCGGCAGTTTTGTTTGTTGACGTAGCCATTCAACCAGAAGTGCGCTTCATCGCTAAACAAAATTCGCTTATGAAAATCGAGAACAACGGTAATCTCGTTTTGGGCCCATTCGACGAATCTACGCCTTACTTGATGATCGTTTGGCTTCAAATCTTGCACGAGTTGGATTTTGTAAGCACGCAAACCAAGATCCTTCCGCAAAATCTTCCATAAAGTGGATGGACACAGATCCAATTCCTGTGCTCGATGGCGGATGGACTCATTCGAGTCTTCCTCAATGCTACGCTCTACAGAAGTGCGCGATACGTAGTGCGCGATACGTTTTCCGCACAGAACCATTATTTTCGAAATAAAATTGCACTATTTGCAACCGTTGTTCAGGCGTGAGTCTATTCATGACGAATTGCCAAACCAAACTGAGAATAAATCACTTGACAGCTGTTAAATTGGTCGCCATCTTGAAAAGTAATGCCAACTTAAATTTCTATACCTCTATAAAAAACAACCTTTATAATCCAAGCAGCGCTATATTTTGTGAAAAGATATAATTTAATGAGGAATGTTGCTCATCATTATTCCCTACATGTTCGCGGAATTTATGTTAGGCAACGACAGAAATAACTCTGTATCTGTGCAATTTAACGAACTTTGTCTGAACTTGTAGTTTTAACTAACTCAGTGTAGTGTAAGTGATCATAGTGTCTGGTGGTATTCACTACCCATTAAACTACCAAGGCAGCCAACTTAGAAGATAATTTTAATAAATCATAAGCATTTATTTTTGTTTTATTGTTAAATAAATTCAAAAACAAAAGTTATTCCATTTATTAGGACGGAATCGAAATTCAATCCTGATTTTTTTCTTTATTTAAACAAATCCTTTATTTATTTCAATAATGCTATCAACTTTATTAATGTTCCTTTATTTACAAAGATCAATCTCTTGGCGTACAATACTACTGAGCTTACTGTTGCACTTTAATTAATTACAACTTTCGTTCTAATACTGACTGGCAACGTGTGAGACACGAATTACTAGCAATTCAATTCATTCTATTTATACTCAACTATTTTACACCTGGCAACTTTGCAATCTTTCTATGTAGCGCTGTTCTTGTATTTTTATATTTTTTTGTTCTCATTCTCGCATATTGTTATTATTTGTTGTTCTAATTTCTTGTACCGTACGTAATTTGTTTAATTAGTTTTTGTTGTTTTTGTTTAGTTTGTTATCATTCGCTTAACAATATCAAAACCGATGCCGATGGTCTCGTAGAAGACCTACTGACGTCTGAGTCAAACAAGCCGCCGTAAAGGCGAGTGTTCTGATGTAAGGTCTTGTATAAATAAAGCAAAAATAAAGTTGCTACGACGGACATCAGAGTAATATGTCCAGGTCTTAAATCCAAACTGGGATCCAAAATATCAATCCAATGTGTTACCCGTATGATATTATAAAGAAACCCTCCAAATTCAATGAGCCAGCTCTTTCGGTATATTATTGAGAAAGAGCTAATCTCGTACAAGATTAACAAATAGATTTACACTTAAACTCTACGGTAATCCACATGAACTAATTATACAAATATCCTAGTGAGATTTAAAAAAATTGAGTAAAATCCATATACAACATTGTCTGGTCACTGGGGCAACTAGCTAAGTTCAGAGTATTTTCATGGAAACTAAACAGCTGACGAATGTACAGAAAATGGTTCGACTGCAAATGTCATGTAAAAATAGATTGGAGCTTATATTTCTCTCTTAAAGAAGTTTCTGATCTTTTGTAATTAAAGAGTGGGTTAACCCAGAATGGAGGCAATGTTGGTTGGTGATCACCAACTGCAGAGTTTTCTAATCGTTATACCCTAAAAATTCAAGCTAAGCAAGCGTTATATGTTGGTATTATTACAGATCACTACGTAGTCGCACGTTGCGCCGAGAACAAATATTTGTGCAGTTTTCTCTTTTGTAATCTTGATAGCAACTTGGAAGTGGTCTTATGTAAATTGCAATTTTTACCAAGATCTTTTGTAAAAGGATCACAGAGATTTGTGGTTTTGGAAAGCTTGCGGTTTGGGTTTGTTCAGTTCATAATAAGTTAAGATTACGTTTTATTCCTTACCATCCTATGAACCCTCAGTTGTTGTTGCTATTCCATAAAGGATTTTGATGACACAAATGAATTGAATGTTATTAACTTTAAATGTTTTTCGTAACAGAAATGTGATTAATTAATTGTTAATTGTTTCAATGAATTTTGTGATTGCACACACAGTTACTAATGTATACATACGGTTAACAAATTTCCTAATCCCTTTTCGTTGAAAATCTTTATAGTTTCCTTCATGTTATGGCGTTCTTTTGCATTGGTTGAAAAATTTCTGAAATTGAACTGAATTGTGGCCCTGCACAGGCCCACAAAGGTATGCATCCGATTTACAAATTTCTAAACCAAAGCAAAAGACCGTCTTAAAATCGAAGAAAGATGTCAGACAATTATAAAGATTTTCAACGAAAACGGATTAGTTAAAATATTTCTGAAATTTGTTAACCGTATGTATACTTTTGTGGCTGAGTGTATATCATTTGAATGCCATCTTCATAATATAAATAACGAATGTATGTGAAGATAAATTCGAATTTGAAAATTCAAGACGCAATCCATAAATTTTAGCAGCGTTTCATTTGGCGTTAACAGAACAAAATTTGCCCTTAACAGAGCACTGTTAGCTGTTTAACAGTATCCATTTAAACAAACCCACTTGTTTAGAAGCTAATTACGGGAAATACTCTTGGTCTATGAGCACCATACTATACGCAAAGGAAGAAGCCAAGGCCTCTTAATATAATCAGCAACAAGGTCACATATAAAGTGATATGGTATTGAGAAAATTGGCTTTGAAAATATCAATTTTTTGCTTGAAAATTCTCTAGAATATCAGTGGCCATATAAGAAATAGTACACCATACAGACCATACGTAAATGGTGGTCCAGAGGGTCCTCTTTCGAACTGTGGTAGTGGGATAGCTGGAATAATTTTGGAAGTTGATCCTTTGCATTTCAACACAATTTTTTCTTAAATAATAATTATCACAATGACAATTAAATTTTATATGATAGTCTGCAATAATTACAAAGTAGAAGACTAAAATACTATTGCCACTGTTAAACAGTTAACAGTGCTCTGTTATTAGCAAAGTTTACCCTGTTAGAGGCAAGAAGTGGCTCTGCTAAAACTATGGGTTTGTGTCGTTGGTTATTAACTTCGAATATATCTTCACACACATAAATAATGATATAAAATTATATTTTTAATGGTAATTCTTTTAAAAACACAATGTTTTAAGGTTAAGAATAAAGTTTTTAAAAACAAAGTTAAAAATTACAACATATTTTACTATTTTGCTTTGTAGCGTATATTGTTATTGATTTTTCCATATTTGACTTTAAATAATAAACACTTTTCTTTCAATTTCACTTACATATTGACAACACTTGTATTCAATTTTTTAATTATCAGTTGATTAACAGCCCTCCAAGAGCACGGTATTAAGTTCCTACGAAAGTTTAAATGAACGTAGGAACTCTATACCTCGCTTATGGCAATAAAGGCGTCTTCATCGAATGTTTTTCGTTTTTTTTTTTAAATCACACACACTTTGTTTCTTTGCATAATAAATTTACTCTTACCTGTCTGTCATTCGTTAGCAGCCTTAAGCAAATCTATAATAAAATTAAAATTGATTATAAAATATTCTCTTGTAAATATTTGTACTTAAAATTACGAAACAAATATTTGACTAAAGGCTGTATGTAAACTGTAACCAAAAAAACCAAGAGATTAAAAAAATACCCAAAAAAAAATCGAAAAAATAAAAAACAAGAAATAAGTTATTAAACGATATTGTTCTTGGCTTAAAGAAAAAAATATAGAAAAAAACTTATTTATTTATTAATAAAAAAAATACCACACACACACATACCAATACAGTCAACCCTCCTGTAATGCGGTGAGTGCATGCCTTGTTGTATGGACACTACGCTGTAAGAATATCGGGTTATAGGCGTGCTGTTTCAGCTCTGCATTATATGGAAACCACGTTCTTAGAGTACCGCGTTATAATAGGGTTGACTGTATGTGCTTGTAAGCTATTTAAGTCCTCTACAAAGAAAGTGATTGTATTTTAAACCCCAAAAAAAGGAAAGAAAATGAAATTTTTTTGGTTTCTTATGTCGTGTGGTAATTTTAATATCGATAATGTATTTACTTTTATTGGTTTTTATAAGTTTTGTTGTGTTTTTTATACAAAAAAAAAGGAATTTCAAGTACTTTGTCTATTTCATAATCATTTTATAGACAAAGAAAAAAAGAAAGTAGTTTCTTATGGCATATCCTTTAATATGTTGGGGTTTTTCTGGCTTCCCATAAGCCTTCTCTCTCGATACAAAAAAAAAAGAAACTGTTAAGTTTCTTAAAAGCTTTGGTGCCTTTAAGTCTACTTCAGAAAGCCATAAGACTTGTTTATCATACAGTTTAAACAATAAATACATAATGTTCGTAAAGAACTGTTAGTATTTTTTATAAACCATTTAAAGAATTATTAATTATGAAAGAATTACAAATCCTCAAGGCTTCGTTATACTAAATAGTTGAGGTATTTGGACAAATTAAAACAAAACATCAAATAATAGGTTGAGTTTCGTACCCCCAGGAAGAAAGTGGTCAATTCTACCCGATGGTCAACCAAACCCTGGAGAAAAACCATCCCGAGTCCAAAATAAAACTTGCTATTGCAGCAACCATTACATTAGAGAGCTAATTCAAAGATGTCAGAAAATAAGAGGCCAAAAACCTCCGTTTCTTCATGACAAAAGTACGGCACTGGCAAATGAAGTGAAAGACAGACCCATAGCTCCTGCAGAAGACATTCGCGGGATTTAAGAAGTGAAGTGACCCGGTCTCTTTCTTGTCCATAAGTGTCCAGCAGACTGTAGCAATGTTGCACTTACCTTCTTGCTGAAAACGAGAATAAGCTTCACTCTAAAACGAGTGGATAACATTCAAATTAACTGAGGCAATCGGAATACGTATGAAGTCGTCGTAGTCTAGTAGGTAGTGTGTTGGATTATTAGATGTGAGGCCATGGTTCAAACCCCAGGCCAGACATCAAAACAAAATGCAAAAAAAAAATTGACATGAAAAAGTTTCTCAAAAAAATCTGTCGCTCGGAATCGACTTTAAACTGTAGGTACCGCGCCACTCATGTATAAAATTAACACACACAACATAAATGGTTGTAATCCTGGCTGAAGGGTTGTAATGACCAATTATGTATGAATGTCTGCATGTAATCGGAGTACATATGCCCTGTAATATGCCGGGGTTTGCTAGCTTCGTATCGGCCCTAGACTTAGCAATGTCCAACCATACCCCTATGTCCAGGATCTCAAATAAAACTACCTTTGATTGATCCGAAATTTCTCTGAAAAATCCTCAGCATTAATGGGCAAGGATGGATGTTGAAACTACTCGTTAGAGACATAATCGCAGCCTGGCTTTCCAAATAAATCACGAGATTTTCAGGAAAATTGCGCCGCTTTTAAAATTTGCACGACCTCTGCTTGTAGAATATGGCAGTAAGGTCCGGCAGAAAGTTTAATTTCAGAACCCTTAATAAAAATGCTACAGCCTAGCCCGCTACAGTGTAAACTTCAAGGGTGCCATTGGAAACCTCCGATTCTTCAGGCCAGAAATCTTTACTTGGAAATCTATAATCATCATATAACCGACCCTAATGTATCTATGTCTTCCCAGCATAGCAGCATGTCCAAATTGGGTCAGGATTTTACTGCATTGAATCTTGCTGTCAGCTTGAAATAATAACTCCACACCAATTTGGCACAATCTCCTTCCTCTTTCCGTTCTTCTGTGACTTATTTTTCAACAACAAATTTTTGAGAAGCTTTTTACATGGCAATGTGAACTTTTTTTCACAAGTTTTGTTCGAAATGCATGAGCTAGGGGTTGAACTACTCATCTTATAAGCCAATACACTACCTACTAGACCACGTTGGCTTCAATGTTTCCTCTTCTTCAAAACAAATTTTTGAAATACAAATTATTTGTTAGGAACATGTTTGAACCAAGGGTTCTCCGGTCTAATAAGCCACTACATCGACTACTAGACTACGATGGCTTGAATCTCTTCTACAAACCTAATTTTGGTATAAAAATTATTTCACAACCAGTCTGGTGCTATGAAGTGCTATTGGTCTGGCTGTTGCAGATCCCTTAGTCGATTGTAATAGTAGTTGCAACAATTAATTTCAAGTTATTCAAGACTGTGATTAGCTAACTATGACCCCCACATATTGGGTTGCTAGCAGAGACCAGCTTTGAATCGTTTTTTCGCTACTCATAATCATTCATGAAATTTTGAATATAAGTGAGTCAACAATATTGAAATTTAACTATGTACTCTGGTTCATTCATACTCACTACAACGTTGATTTATAAGTACAGGTTGCAATGAGTATGCGTACAACGTTGACATCAAACTCATACCATTCGAAATATGTTTGATTCATAAGCCTAATCATTTAGATTCACAACTTTAGAAAAATACTTATAATATGTACATATAAATGATTCGAGTGACTCGAATCATTCATCAAAATTTACAGTCTTAGTTATTGTTGCGTTTAAAATAAAAGAAAAACACATAAGCAAAAAAGCAGAGAGCAGCAAGCAGAGCAAACACACAACCTTCTAGTGAGTATTTTAGTGTTCGTACGCGATTCATACTTAGTTTGTGCTTCGTGTATATGTGGAGTTATGGAGAGTCGAACAGCAACATCATACATGCTGTTAAGTGCGATGTTGTATTATGAGTAATTCAAACATTGAATATAAGTAGAGGTTCAATGATATTAAAATAAGTATGAATGCATATAAGTATCAGAAATTATGAGTATGATTCGTTTCTATTCATCTTTTTGAATACTCATTGCTGATCTCTGGTCTAGACTGTTGCATCTCCCTTAAACGATTGTAATACGAATTGCAACAATTAATTTGGAATTATTTAAGACGTTGATTAGCTAACTATGACCCCCGACATAATGGGTTGCTACATCTAGATTCTTCACTGTAACATACGACACCCTCTACTTAAATTCACTCACACACCTTAAAACATTGTTCTTTTTTTTGTTTGTTTGTTACTGTAGTAGTTTCTGTTTTTGTTTTTGTTGAAATGAAATGAAAATGTTAATTACGTCGAAAAGAAATCACATTGATTGACTTATCCGACAGATCTAAACGATTACATTTAAGCCACAGCAAGAATAAGAATAAGTGACGGTAGTAGAGTGGAGTGTTGGTTGCCTATTGTTTATTGATGTTGTTGTTGTTGTTGTTGGTTATGGTAATGTTAATGGAAATATTACAGTTAAAGATAGTGATGGTGGTGGTGACGGTGACGGTGGGTTTCCTATACTTTTTTTGAAATGACATTTGAATTACAAACGATCATATAACCGGCAATTATGGCCCAAAAACAATTGGCTGGCAATTGAGAAAAAAAAACAAAAGGAATGCTTTTTTTAAAAATTTATTTATTAAGACAACAATTATTATATGTTGCTGGTGCTGCTGCTGTTGCTGTTGCTGTTGCTGCTGCGTGTTTTGTATTCTATCGCGCGCTCTATCAAAAATATAATTTAAACAACATTTTAACGTGAATTGTCGTCGTTGTCGTACTTTGTGGGCTTGTTAGCAAATTGTGTAACCAAGAAAAAAAAGGGGAAAAAATTGAAAAAAATTTCAGAGAAACACAATTTCAGTTTTAACTCATAAACAATGTTTTTCAGTCTTTTTTTGTTTTTGCCTATTGACGCCCACTTTGTAATGCTTTCAAACTACCAAAACGCTTGCAAATATGGCAGCAGAAAATAAAAATGTGTGATTGACTGACTGACTGTTTGTTAATCGTTCTAACTGACTGTCTTTGATTTTGTCCTCTGTTTTTTCTCTCCTTTTATTTATTTGCTTTTATTATTCATAACAATTCTTATAAATTTTGTTGGTAAGAGCCACGCTTAAGCATTAAATATGCATTTATATGACGTTTTTATATGCAAAATATTCGTTATTGTTATTAAAATGCCTTTTCTTTCAACATCTAACAACAACTGGAAGAAAAATAGAAAAAAAAATTTGAAAAAAAGAATGTTAAAAAGAGGTGTGATTTGTGATCTGTCAGAGTCTCACACAATTTTGCCAACTGATCACAGATTTTTTGTTTTTTTTTCGGTTTTATTTTGCTTTCCGATCGTTGTCGCTGTCGTTGTCATCGTTGTTGTCGTCGTCATTGTCATTTTCAAACAGTAGTTGAGTGCTGGTAACAATAATAATAAAGTTACAACAACAGCAAAAACAACAACACTATTTTACAGTTTTACAACAATGCGTTGACAGTCTTGAGGTTGTTTTTATGTTAACCTTTTTTTGCCCTCTTCCTCCTTCCAGCACTTAATGTAAATTAAGTTCATGAATTGTTTTCTAAATTGTTCATTATTTGGAGTGTAGCAACTACAATAACAACAACAACAGCATCTTGACAACAATTATGTGTAGTTTCATAGGGCCAAGGGAGAATTTAAAATGCCCTAGAGGCCATAGAAAACAGCACATTGATCAATAATGGAATACGTAGAGCATTTTGACGAAGTCTAGTAGATAGGCGTGAGGCCTCAGTTCAAAGCAGAGGTCAGCAATGAGTATGCAACAAGCTGAGAAGAATCGAATCATACTCATAATTTCTGATACTTATAAGTATTAAAAATATCTGTCGTTCGGAGTCGACTTTAAACTATAGGTCCCGGCACTCATGTATAAAATTAACACACACAACAAAGGAGGTGTGAGAAACTAATTCGTAGTAATAACTGAAGGGTTGTAATGACCTATTATGTATGTATGTATAAGCATTCATACTTATTTTAATATCATGGAAGCTCTACTCATATTTAAAGTTTGAAGTACTCATCTTATTCATACTTAACAACACGTATGATGTTGTTGATTTCAACTCTCCATAACTGAACATATACACGAAGCACAAAATAAGTATGAATCGTGTACGAACACTAAAACACTTACTAGAAGGTTGTGTGTTTGCTCTGCTTGCTGCTCTCTCTTTTTTGCTGTATGAGTTTGATGTCAACGTTGTACGCATACTCATTGCAACCTGTACTTATAAATCAACGTTGTAGTGAGTATGAATGAATGAATCAGAGTACATAGTTAAATTTCAATATTGTTGACTCACTTATATTCAAAATTTAATGAGTGCTTATGAGTAGCGAAAAAATGATTGATTGCTGATATCTGGTTCAAACACCAGGTCAGACATCAAAACGAAAATATGAAAAGAATATTTCAACGGCGACTTCCTCTCAGCTGATTTCTGACAAAAACTGTGAGTGTTAAATAAAATTGCCATGAAAAGTTTCTCAAAAATCTGTCTTACGGAGCCGACTTTAAACTGTAGGTTCCACCGCTCATGTATAAAATTAACACACACAACATCAGTGTTGTGAGAAGCTAGGTTTTTATCCTGACTAAAGGTTGTGATGACCAATTATGTTGTGTATGTGCATTTGGACGGTTTCATACTGTCAAAAAAGTACTTTAAATACTTTAAGATAGTGCTTACAGGAGTTAGCACGTTGATCGGTAATGTAACGTTTTGATTACCAAGACCTGTTGTTAATTTTTATAGAAGTTTGGATCTTGTTTTTAATTTTTCTACATAGCAAGGAACTACATAGGCGGCATCCGTTAAAGGGCAATTTATTTCATTTAAAAAAGTTTTTCTTTTTTAATGAATTTTTCTGCTTGTCGCTTAAATTGGACGTGGGTTACAAATCACCAGGCTGTGCCAATTATGCCTACTCATCTTATAAATGAGAGTAAACAACACTACAACAACAACATTAGAATACTTTTTTCTTTTTTTTTCTTTCTCTCTCTCTCTCGCCTTTAATCAATTGGATAACTGTAACTGTAATGTACGGTTAAATGTTTTGAAAACTGTTACTGTGCATGACAGCACCAAATAAATCAACATTCTGTCATGCATTTGAAATGAGTTAAAAGCTAAAAAAACAGCGTCAACAACAGCAAGAACAAATCTACATATTGATATACAAAGTCACAGACAGACAGACAGACAGACAAAATCACCGTCAACAACAAATGTGAACAATCATTTGACAAAAGGCGAGAGTAAGCTTTTAGAAAAAGTGTGTGTCACACGTTCTTGCTGTGCTCCAGCAGTGTCACATGTATTCCAATTTTTTTTTGTGTCCATTTTGGCAAATATCCCACTGTTAAGCATAACCCATCGAACATTGAGATGATTGATTCAATGAGAATGTTACATACTTTTATGTTTTCATCTTATTAAAAAACGTTTAAAATATATGCTCGTAGATTGCAAATAAAATAAAAATAAATTTTGTGTTTAGTTTTAATTAAAATTATTTATTATTCGCAGAACTCTGTGTGCCACTGTTCACAACTTGATGTAAGCAACAACAATTACTAGACAATTATTCGACAGATCTTTGTAACGGAGATCTTCAAACCACGATTACTCTTTAAACGCATCGCGTCTTCACACAAGATTGACTGAACTTCACTAACTAACTAACTCGCCTGCTTTGCCTTGCCTTTTATACATACATACGTATATAATTGGTCATTACAACCCTTCAGTCAGGATTACGGCCTAGCTTCTCACACCACTCATGTTGTGTGTGTTAATTTTATACATGAGTGGCGGGACTTACAGTTTAACGTCGCCTCCGAACGACAGATTTTTTGAGAAACTTTTCATGGGAATTTTATTTACTCTCCAGAGTTTTTGTCAGAAATCTTCTGAGAGGAAGTCGCCGAAGAAGTATTTTTTTTTCATACTTCGTTTTGATGTCTGACCTGGGATACGAATCCGGGCTTTACGTCTAATAAGCCAACACACTACCTACTAGACAACGGCGACTTCGCCTTTTATATGGTAGGGTAAACAGTCTGATGAATGTTCTTCATGGCGACTGTTTCGTAACTTCGCCTTCTCGAAATCTCTATAAATGTATACATTTTTATTTACATTTATTATTGCTGTTTGTGTATTTTGTTTACATATATTATTGTAGTGTTGTTGGTGGATTTTTGTTTACTTGTTTACCATCTTTTTTATGCTGGTGTTTGTTATTATATTAAATAGTACGATAATTTGTAAACAGGTTTGTTTACTGCATTGTTTTAGTAGCTTTTGTTTATAATTTTAATGTTAAGCGATGTAAAAGCAAAACACCGTGCCCCTTTCGCAACAATATCATTATGATTTGCCTTCAATTTAATTGTTCATTGGGTATTTATGTTGTGCTTTGATTTAAGCCACATGATAAATTAAAAATTCCCACAACTTATTTTAACTTTGCTTTTAAATAACGCAATACAACACAGCATAACAACAGCGATTTTAAAATTAAATCGCTAACAGCCAAATCATGTTTCAAGCGTAGTTTTATTCAACATCAAAGCATCCGCTTCTTCTATATTTCACTTCAAAAAAAAAGAAATACTTTGTTGCAGAAAACATGACATTTTATTCTAATATTTTTCCAAGTCATAGTTAACAATGATAGATGAAATTCCAATTGACACATTCCTTAGCATATTAGGTTTATTATTAGGTGAGGTGTGATGACAAATAATTCCTACTCGTACCCATGCTAAATGCAAGTATCACACACAGACATCAGATCGCGGTTTATTTTAATTCCGGCTAAACGATTTCAATGGTTTTTAATGCAAGTTTTAGCATTTTATTTAAATTTTTGAAAAGTAATTTTCTACAACTTAATTTGTCACTGTCATTGTAATTAAAATACATACAAACAAATTGATCGATAAATTCGATAACAAAAACGTTTAAATTGTAAGAAAAAGAATTAATTGACAATCATTTGAAACATGTTTTTGTGAAAATAAATCATCTTGTCACTGTCATCGCTAGAGAATGTAGAAGAAGTCCATGATTATTATAATTTTTACTTAAGCAAGATATGCGTATTTGCATGAGAGTTTTGTCACTGTCACTGTCACTGTCACTGTCACTGTCACTGTCACTGTCATGTAAGTTCAACACGAACTTCGATAAATATTTTTATGGATTTTTTTCATTGACACAAGAACTATCCCGAAATTAAAATCAATAAATTGCATGGCGGTAAATATTGTCCGCGTCTTCGCCGTGGTCGCCCATGCCTATTTTATCACACATTTTCTAGTGTTTCGACCAAGATCCTCCACAAAAAATAGTCTAGTGGGATCAAATGATAATCCCAACAACACACTACCTAATAGACTACGGCGACTGCAAGCAGTTTTGGCATTTTCATATGTCATGTCAAATAGGAAAAATTCACACTGTATACACATACAGTGAGCGCTAAAAGAAACTGTACATTTAAAATAATATACATTAATAATTTACCGTTATTTTTATTTTAAACTGTTTCAATGCCAGTTTTTAAAACGAAGAAAAATATTCAAAAAAAATCGAAATGTCTAAATTTTTTCGGACACTCTCCTCAAGTGGAAAAAGCTGAGTTTGGTGATTATTAGAATTGTATCGTTAATGTACTGCAGAGATCAGCAATGAATCCTTTTTTCGCTGCTCATAAGCATTGAAATGAAATATTGAATATAAGTGAGCCAACAATATTGAAATTTAACTATGTATTCTGATTCATTCATACTCACTACAACGTTGATTTATAAGTACAGGTTAAATGGCGTATGTAAACAACGTTGACATCAAATTCATACCATTCGAAATATGCTGGATTCATAAGCCTACTCATTGAGATTCATAACTTTAGAAAAATACGTATAATATGTACTTACAAATGATTCGAGTGACTCGAATCAGTCATCAAAATTTACAGTCTTAATTGTTGTTGCATTTACAACAAAAGAAAAAAGACACATAAGCTAAAATGGCAGAGAGAGCAGCAAGCAGAGCTAACACACAACCTTCTAGTGAGTATTTTAGTGTTCGTACGCGATTTATACTTATTTTGTGGTTCGTGTATATGATGAGTTATGGAGAGTCTAAATAAAAAACATCATACGTGTTGTTAAGTGTTAGGTATCTGAAGTATTGTTTTAATAAATTGCTTGAATAAATAAATAATTTGATCTGGCACCTCTTTTCTAAGAATAGAAATAAGAAGAAATGTAAATAACAAAGAATTATGAAATAATAAAGAAAACCAGTCAAGTTTTGAACTCACATTAATACATCACATAAATGGCGACGAGCGCAGTTACTTTAGTTCAATGTTCTGGAATTCCAGAATATAATTCAAATTTAAGTTGGACAATTTGGAAGGAGCAATTAGAAATTCATTTTTGCGAAATAAAATGCACTGATGAAAGTATAAAAAAAGCTACACTTCTCAAAGCAGTTGGAGCTGAAACTTATTCAGTGTTACACAGTTTGTGTCACCCAAATTCTCCTTCAACTAAGACCTTTAAAGAGTTATGTGAAATCTTAGAAACCCACTTCACTCCACCAACAATAGTATTTAGTGAAAGAAAAAAATTCCATACATCTTTAAGGGAGGAAGGAGAGTCTGTAAGTGGATGGTACGCACGAGTAAAAAAAATGGCTTTAAACTGCAAATTTGCTGAACACCTAAACGTAATGATTCTTGATCATTTTATTATCGGGCTTCCACCTAAAATTTTTGAAAAACTTTGTGAAGAGGATGAATCCCTCACATTAGAACAAGCGTTGAGAAAGGCCTTGATAATGGAAACAAAATTAGCCACGAAGACCACGTGTGACGACTTAAATGTCAATTACATCAACAAAACATACAGCCGGGAAAGGTACTATAACGGTCAAAACAACAACACTAATCATGGAAGTAGACGAGGCAGCAACGGTGTAAGTTACAACAACGGCGTCAACAGAAATAAGTGTGCACACTGTGGATGGAAAAACCATGAGGCGAAATACTGCAAATTTAGAGACAGCAAATGTTATTCTTGCAAAAAAATTGGACACCTAGCATCAGTATGTCCCGAAAAGCATGCAAAAACTGTAAATTATGTATCCGATTCAGACAGCGATAACTCAGTTAATAATGTTTTTGAGTATTCTTGTTTTAGCATAAGAGATAAAACTTCATGTGGTGTATACTCACTACCAGTAGCAATTGATGGTGTTAACCTTACTGTTGCATGTGACACGGGAGCACCCTGCACGCTAGTATCATCGTTATTTTATAATCAGAATCAGATGAAAGCACCTCTCCGAGAGTGTAAAATTCCGTACGTAAATTATAGTGGTCACAAAATTCCTATTATTGGTGAGTACGATGCAAAAATAACATACGAAGGCATATCAAAAATTTTGACAGTTGTTGTAAGTGACACTAATACTCCACCATTGCTAGGCCGCACGTTTTTAAGAGCGTTTAATTTTGAGTTAATGCAAGTGAACTCAGTAGGAGATACAAGTAATTTGTCTGTCATTGTTGGTCAAATTGAATCAGAGTTTTCAGAAGTTTTTAGTAGTAAACTAGGTGCTTATAAACTAAGTAAAGTTTCTCTAGATATCGTAGAGGGTGCAAACCCAATATTTTTCAAGCCTCGCCCAGTACCTTTAGCATGGAAAGAAAAGGTTGAAATGAAATTGCGTAAAATGGTGGAAGATGGAATTTTAGAGCAAGTGGATAATTCCGATTGGGGAACTCCATTGGTCCCTATTTTAAAACCAAATGGGGATCTTAGAATTTGTGGTGACTATAAGGTTACCTTAAATAAACATTTACTAGATTTTAAATATCCCCTCCCTCGTATAGAGGAAATATTTGCTTCGTTACAAGGTGGACAACTTTTCACTAAACTTGATTTGTCCAATGCTTATAACCAGATACTCTTAGATGAAAAGTCGCAACTTTTATGTTCTCTTAGTACACATATTGGCACGTTTAAAGTTAAACGTTTGCCATTCGGCATTAAAATTGCTGCAGCCATCTTTCAAAAAACCATGGAAAATCTGTTACGTGGCGTATCTAATGTCGTAGTTTACCAAGACGATATAACAGTAACTGGAAAAAATCTTAAAGAACACATAATCACTCTCAAGGAAGTTTTGTATAAATTGAAATCAGCAGGCTTAACACTAAATCGTAAAAAATGTAAATTTTTTCAGAAAAGAATTTCTTATTTAGGATTTTCAATAGACTGTGATGGTCTAAGTAAAGACACCACGCGTGTATCTAGCGTTCTGAATGCACCAGTTCCAACTAACGTTTCTGAAGTTAGAGCTTTTGTTGGGATGGTGAATTATTATTCAAAATTTATAGATAATTATGCACAGAAAATGGTACCTTTGTATGAGTTGTTGAAGAAAGGAAGTAAGTTCAATTGGTCTAATCAATGCCAGAAAGCTTACGATACAATTAAATCGGATGTTACTTCAGATCAAGTACTAGTTCATTTTAATCCTCAAACTCCAATTGTACTGACTACGGATGCAAGTGATAACGCTATTGCTGGCGTTCTTTCACATAATATGGGCAATAATTTAAGACCAATTTCTTATGTTTCTAGGGCTCTTACAAAAAGTGAAAGAAATTACAGCACATTGGAAAAAGAGGCACTGGCCATTATATTTTGCGTTACGAAATTAAGACAGTATTTATTAGGCAACAAATTTGTTTTAAGAACAGACCATAAACCGCTAACAGCTTTATTTGGTGAGAACAAAGGTTTACCTATTATGGCATCTGCACGCATGCAAAGGTGGTCATTAATTTTGTCAGGGTTTAATTATTCCGTTGAGTACATAAAAGGAGTTTCTAATAGTGCTGATGGACTCTCTCGTATGCCACAACAAAATTCAGCAAAAGATATTATTGAAAGTAACTATATTAACCTAATAGAATCAGAAAACAAATTTGCTATTAATTTCAAAACGATTGCACGAGAAACTAGACGAGATTTAATATTATCTAAAGTATGTGAATGTGTTCGTAAGGGAACAGTTAATGTCTTGCAAAAGGAAGATTTTACGCCTTACATTAACAAATGTACCGAACTTTCTGTTGAATATGACTGCCTTTTGTGGGGTTATCGTGTTATCATTCCAATGAAACTTCGAAACGCAGTACTTAACCAATTACATGAGTCACATCTCGGCGTAGTTAAGACAAAGGCTATGGCGAGGTCCTATGTTTGGTGGCCAGGTATGGATAAGGACATTGAGAATATGATAAAATCTTGTACTTCTTGTCAACAACTGTTAGACTCTCCTGAGAAAAGTTCATTGATACCGTGGACCCCAACCGATTCTGTTTGGAGTCGCATTCATGTAGATTTTGCTGGTCCGATTAATAGTGTCTATTTGTTTATAGTAATTGATTCTTTCTCAAAATTTGCAGAGGTCTTTTTGACCAAAGAGATTACCACTTCATTTACAATTGCAAAACTCAGGGAACTTTTTTGTCGATATGGTCTGGCTGACATATTGGTCAGTGATAACGGCCGACAATTCACTTCAGATGAGTTTCGCCAATTTCTTGAAATTAATAATATTAAACATATTTTAACTCCACCTGGTCATCCTGCCACAAATGGACAGGCTGAGAGTTTCGTTAAGGTTTTAAAAAAATCCATTATTTCTAATTTGAAATCAGATAAAAAATGTCCTATTCATACCGCTTTAAATAGGTTTTTGGCACACTATAGAAATTCAAAACATTGTACCACTGGAGAAACACCAGCCAAGTTGTTTTTCGGCAGATCATTGAAAACAAAATTTGATAATTTAAGACCTCCAATGACAGGCGACAGAATACGAGAATCTCAAATTAAAAGCGTTCTGAATCACAAAGGCAATCGCAATGCTGAATTTAATAATGGACAGAGTGTTTTGATTCGGGATTACAGAAATCCAAATAAAGCAAGTTGGTCACAGGCAACTGTCAAGAACAAACTTGGTCCTCGTTCATACACATGCATTCTTGCTCACAATAATCGTGAAATCAAGCGCCATTTGGACCAAATCCGTGATTGTGAAGTAGAACGAACTGATGGTACTAGTATGCATGATGAGCTAAATATAAAGAAAGAAGCATCTGAAGCAACATCAAATGAAACTGGTAGAGAGTTAAGGCCACGCGTTGATGGTAAAGTGTTTAAAAAAAAAAAACTTGAAATTGATTAATTATTTAAATTAAATTATATTATCATAGATTTATATTTTTCTTTCTTGTATAATTTAATATAATACAAAGATATTTCAAAAGTATTACTTATAGTATAAGCTTATGGAGGAGCGTGTTAGGTATCTGAAGTATTGTTTTAATAAATTGCTTGAATAAATAAATAATTTGATCTGGCACCTCTTTTCTAAGAATAGAAATAAGAAGAAATGTAAATAACAAAGAATTATGAAATAATAAAGAAAACCAGTCAAGTTTTGAACTCACATTAATACATCACATTAAGTATGAATATGATGAGTACATCAAACACCATGATATTAAAATAAATATGAATGCGTATTAGTATCAGAAATTATGAGTATGATTCAATTCTACTCATCTTTTCGAATACTCATTGCACAGTTTCTTTTGACGCTTATCGTATACCTTAAAAGAAGCTAATACTATGTTCAGACATGCACGTACATTGAGAAAATCGCAATAAACGGCATTATTGATATCAATATTTCGTATAAAATGTCAATTAATTATAGCTTAATAAAAATGCAAATTGTTATAATATTGATTAAAACTTCAAATACAGAACTGTCATAAGTACGTTCAGTGAGCATTTTACTATTTTCCGAACACTTTCTATTGATATTTGACAACTCAAATGTTAACAACAAACAAAAAATGGAAGGTCAGCAGAAAGGGATGAGAAAATATTTCCAACTGATATATAAAAAAGAATTTTAATGACATCACAGACTTGATGTCGTATTTAATTTTTAACCCTTTCGATGTTGTTTGATGATGATGATTTGATGATTTCTCCAGTTCCTGCTTTGGAGAAAGCAGCTTCTGTTTCTACCTGTCTTCTCCAAGTATGACTGACCTTCTAGGTCTTGACTGATAATCTATAACAGTTCTCGCAATTTCAGCCTCTGGTTTATGCAGAATATGTTACCTGATCTGTATATTTTGAAAATACGACGTATTCAGCAGTTAACAAATAAAGACCTCTGAGTTTCATTTTCCTATAACAGTGCCATAAACAAAAGCTTTCTTTTCTGCAAGCTATGCAGTATTATCAAATTTTTCTTTCTCATCCTTCTGAGAGAAGCCACTTTGGAGTCAGAAATATTCCCTACTAACCGCAACAGCTCGGCGTTTCGGTTAATCATTAGTAAGACCTTTTCCAATGTTAAATTGTGTTCCATATTTTCTCAAATTAATTAAATTATAAGCAATGTTGTTGAAGCAATCAGCTGTTTTGTTTACCAGCTGTCAAATAAATTTTGTGTCTGAACACTAAAAATATTGTTATCAATAAACCGAATATTAATTCAATAAAAGTACATGTCTGAACATAGTATAATTAGGTTCAATATATCAGTTTAGATTTGAAATTTTAGTCCCCGTAATTTTTATTAAATTTTTTCTCATTTAGCAAGAAAATACAAAGAATTTTCGTTCTAATTTTTTTTTTATTTCTTGTCTTATAATTGTCATGGCTTCTAATTTGATGTCATTGTCATGTGTCCATAGAGCCTCTTTATTTTGTCATGTCATTTATCAATTCGATTACAACGGTTGGCTAACAGTTTGACAACAACGTTGTTTTTTTCTGGATTTTTTGGAAAATTTTTTAATTCATATGCCAATTCTTTAAAGCTTTTCTTAGACGTAGAAGCGTGGCAGTTTGGCTGAAGGCAAAAAAAAAACAAGTCATATATGCAGGCTGCATATCTGTATGGCACATATGTATGTATATCTGAATGCATATCTATGCATTTAATTAATAAATATTTACAAAATATTATGAATATTTAACTTAAATAAATTGCATCTTAAATAATATTTATTGCCTTGGCGAGATAAACTAAAACCTACGCATGCATTTCATAGCAGATTTTTCAAACACTTTGAGGTTTTTTGTTTGTTTTTGTCTTCACATCTTCATGGGAATCATATGGTGACGTTGGATTTTTCCTTCTTTTTTTTAATGAAAATCGATGAAAGACAACAACAACAACAAGAAGAAAAAAAATTGATAAAACGCTTTAAACTGCACATGTGCAAATCGACAAGCAATATTGAGGCAAATATGCCTCTCATGTCAATAAACAACATTTTGATCAAAAAAAAAAAACTTGTGCTAAAGCCAGCCAACATCACATTGCTTAAAACTTTTTATTTTATTGTGTCGTTTTTTTTTATTTTTTCTTATTAATTATTGTAAACAAAAACAAAAAGAAAAAAAAAACGAAAAAATTTGTTAATAAAAGTTGCCAGTCGTTATGATGTATTGCTGCTTACTAAAATGCCACAAAAGCGTCAATGGCAAGTTTCTTTCTGTTTGTCTGTCTGTCTGTCTTTATGCAGCAGTTACAGGCAGCAGCTTCACTTGACAGTGTCAACAATTATACAACCTGCTTAGATAGAGGTTTTCCATCTCTGTACAGAGAATAGTTTCTTTGAATAAATATTGAATGTTGATTATCGCATCGCATAATATGCGGGTACTGAATACTGAATATTGATTATTGAATATGCATACATATGTACGTATATAATACTCTGTAGTTTAAGGTAATTTATGATGCAAGCCAAATAGCATATGACAAAAGTCAAACCACAGAGGAAACACTGGCTGACTTTTAAGAATTCTTAAGTGGGCTTGTTGCAGCAACACCCTACACAATACTTTGTTTGTTTCCATATTTTTTTCTTTTCTTTCTTTATACACGAACTATTGTTTAGACAAACACACAGTTTAGGGTGTGATGAATTTAAATTTAATTGATCACTTATTGAAAATGGAAATGTTGTGTTTTGGAAAGATAATTAAAACGTATGCAAAACTTTTGTATCGAAAAAAAAACGATGTCATTGAAGGCTAGTACGGCAGTCATATCTAAGTAGTAGTATAGATGGGCTGTTACTGTTTCCGAAACCATTCCTACTATGTAGCAGAGATCAGCAATGAGTATTCAAAAACATTAGTAGAATCGAATCATACTCATAATTTCTAATACTTATACGCATTCATACATATTTTAATATCATGGAACCTCTACTCATATTTAAAGTTTGAAGTACTCACCATATACTTACTTAACAACACACATGATGGGCTGCCTCCAAAATGTATCCAATACAAAGTTTTGTATACAGTTCTACCGCGGTATATAATCTATGTAGTTATGCAAAGTAACCAAACAATGCATCAAATATAAATCCCATGCCTGATTGCTTTTTGATTGATTTAAATTTACACATTGACTACGTTTTGAAATAGAATACATTGTATATATTTTGTACAGCGGCATTAACACGATACTTCGTTCAAACACAAAGCAACTAACATTTTGGAAGGCAGCTATGTTGTTGATTACGACTCTCCATAACTCAACATAAGTTATAGCAAAATAAGTATGATTCGCGTACGAACACTAAAATACTCACTAGAAAGTTATATGTTTGCTCTGCTTGCTGCTCTGTTTTTTTTTTTGCTTATGTGTCTTTTCTTTTGTTGAAAATTCAACAACAACTAAGAGTCTAAATTTCGATGAATGAATCGAGTCACTCGAATCCTTTATAAGTACATATTAGAAGTATTTTTCTAAAGTCATGAATCTAAATAAGTAGGTGTATGAAACAAACATATTTCGAATGGTATGAGTTTGATGTCAACGTTATACGCATAATCATTGCAACCTGTACGTACAAATCAACGTTGTAGTGAGTATGAATGGATCAGAGTACCTAGTTAAATTTCAATATTGTTGTCACACTTATATTCAAAATTTTATGAGTGCTTGTCAACAGCGAAAAAACCATCCATTGCTGTTCCATGGTAAGTGGTACTGATGGTTGTTACTCTTACAAAAAAATAATATTTTTGGTGTTTTAAAATCATTGCTACTATCCACATATGTATGTATGTCATCCTATCTATGTACAGTGCGTGATAAAAGAAACTTTAACGATAAAATTCTAGCAATCACCAAACTCAACCTTTACCACTTTAGGAGAGAGCCCGAAAAAATTTGCAAAATATTTCGAAATATTTCGAATTTCCAAGGCAATAAATATTATTTAAGATGCAATTTATTTAAGTTAAATATTCATAATATTTTGTAAATATTTATTAATTAAATGCCTAGATATGCATTCAGATATACATATGTGCCATTGAGATATGCAGCTTGCATATATGACTTGTTTTTTGCCTTCAGGCAAACTGCCACGCTTCTGCGTCTAAGAAAAGCTTTAAGATTTGGCATATAAATTGAAAAATTTTCCAAAAAAAAGGCAGAAAAAACAACGTTGTCGTCAAACTGTTAGCCAACCGTTGTAATCGAATTGATAAACGAAATGACAAAATAAAGAGGCTCTATGTACACATGACAATGACATCAAATTAGAAGCCATGACTATTATAAGAGTACAACAAATTAAAAAAAAGAAAAAAAATATCGAATGAAAATTCTTTATGTATGTGAAGTTGAATTCGAATTTAAAAACCAAAGACGCAAACCCACACTTTTAGCAGCGCCACTTCTTGAATCTAACAGGGTTAACTTTGCTATTAACAGAGCACTGTTAACTGTTTAACAGTGGCAGTAAGTAGATTAGTCTTCTACTTTGCAATTTTTGCAGACTATTGACATAAAATATAATTCCCATTATGATCATGAAGGATGGTTTCTCTCAAAATTATTCCTGCTGGACCACTATCACACTATCACAAAGAGGACCCTCTGGACTACCACTTGCCTATAGTCTGTGTGGTGTACTATTTCTTATATGTTCCAAAATGGCCACTGATCTTCTAGAGAATTTTCATATATTTTTGGAGAAAAACCTTGAAAATCTCAACTCTCAAAATTATTCCAGCTATCCCACTACCACGGTTCGAAAGAGGACCCTCTGGACTACCATTTGCATATATATTGCTTATATGTTCCAAAATGGCCACTGATCTTCTAGAGAATTTTCAAGCAAAAAATTGATATTTTCAAAGCCAATTTTCTCAATACCATATCACTTTATATGTTACTATGTTGCTGATTGTATTAAAAGGCCTTGGAACCTTACTTTGAATATGATATGGTACTCACAGACCTAGTATTTGTCCCAAAATTAGCTCCTAAACAAGTGGGCTAGTTCAGATGAATACTGTTAAATAGCTAACAGTGCTCTCTTAAGGCCAAATTTTTTTCTGTTAAGAGGAAATTTTTCTCTGTTAACGCCAAATGTAGCGCTACTAAAATTTATGGATTGCGTCTTGGATTTTCAAATTCGAATTTATCTTCACTCACATGAATGAAACTTCTTTGTATTCTCTTCCCAAATGAGAAAAAAATTTATAAAAATTACGCGGACTAAAATTTCAAATTTAAACTGAAAAATTAAACCTACTTGGCTTTCTTTTAAGGTATACCGTGAGCGTCAAACGAAACTGTACACTAAGGATAAAATTCTAACAATCATCAAACTGAACTTTTACAACTTAAGGAGAGTGCCCGAAAAAATTTGATAATATTTCGAGGTTTTTTGTGATTTTTGTTTGTTTCAATTTTAAAATAAAAATAACGGTAATTTATTAATGAATATTTTTTAATGTACAGTTTCTTTTGACACTCACTGTATGTCATCTCATTATATAAGATGTAGCCGTGGATACTGTAAAAGGCATTGTTTTTTTTATTAATATTCGTACAAATTTTTTTTGTCATTCTCACAATTTGTCAAGCACATTGGACGACCGTATACAACAATGCATATTCGCTGAATGGCCTCTGAAACGATTGGCTAGTGACTCTAATTTTCATTTAAAACTCTTCTTATGATGAGGCCCATTTCTGGATGAATGTGCACATGAACAAACAAAATTGTCGAATTTTAGACGAAAGCAATCCACCTTGAATTCGCCATAGTCTAGTAGGTAGTGTGTTGGCTAATTAGACGTAAGGCCAGGGTTCAAACCCCAGGTCAGATATCAAAATGAAAATATGAAAAAAAATATTTCTTCGGCGACTTCCTCTAAGCAGATTTCTGGCAAAAACTCTGAGTAGAAAATAAAACTGTCATGAAAAGTTTCTCAAAAATCTGTCGTTTGGAGTCGACTTTAAACTGTAGGTCCTGCCACTCATGTATAAAATTAACAGACACAACACAAGTGGTGTGAGAAACTAGGTTGTAATACTGAAAATAGGGTTGTAATGGCCAACTATGTATGTAATCCACTTGAAATTCCAAAGCGCCCAATACAAAGTCACTGTTCAATGTGTTTAGTGTGAATCTAAATGTGTAGGCTTATGAATCAAACATATTTCGAATGGTATGAGTTTGATGTCAACGTTGTACGCATGCTCATTGCAACCTGTACTTATAAAACAACGTTGTTTGTAGTGAGTATGAATGAATCAGAGTACATAGATAAATTTCAATATTGTTGACTCACTTCTATTAAAAATTTTATGAGTAGCGCAAAAACAATTCATTGCTGATCTCTGAATTAATTCCACAATTCTTAATATTCGATTGTTACATACGATCTAATAGATTGAAATATTTAAATTTAGTATAGATAGCGCCATAGAAAGTCTATTTTTGACTTCTGTATGGCGTCATGTGTTGCTTTTAAGGATAGGCCAGAAAGCAGGACTCATTCTATGCATCAAAAATAAACGTATGAAGTGTGTTTTAGTTGCAGGTTTCATTAAATGCTTGAACAGCAAGTTGCCAATAAATATACATAAATTATTACAAAAACAAACAAAAAAAAGAAAATTTGTATATGCATGTATTGCATATGTATGTATAGATGTATGTATACAAGATTTCAACAGAATAAATGACAATTTCTCGCATATAATTGCTGACTGCATGTTAACAAATTAAAACGGTTTCTCTGCGAATAGACGTCCGTTTTACAGTTTTTTTGTGTTGCAACCTTTACAACATGTGCGCTAAACAACACACTGTGCTGTTGGTTGGTTGTCCAGTGTCATAGAATGCAAACGAAACATTGAAAACATTGCTGTTTTTCCTTAAAGAAAATGAAAAACAAATTCCAGCCTAAAAACTGAAAAACACTGAAGAAACAACTCACCTGCTGTTTTATTAATAGACACAACATGTGCGAAACACCTTCATGGGGCAGCAGCATGTGGCGATAATGACTTTAATAATCCTAGAAAGTTAAGACTTTTTAGACATCCAAACCCAGCCACTTGTAGTCAGCAAAACAACAAAAAAAAAAACAAAAAAAGCAAGCCAGTCCAGTCATCATCTCATAACACATGTAACAAGTCAAATTGTTTGTTGTTGCTGTTGCTGTTGTTGTTGTTGTCTGAAGTTATCTCTTACTCACTGACAGTGGCCAAGCCCCTGCCTTTTTTGCATTTGAATGGTTTGGGAAGAAAAAGAGCCTGCAATGGAACAAAGAAATGAAAACCACTTATTAGTTATGTATGCCTTGCAAGGAATTTCAGGCTTTCGAAAATCGTCATCATCATCTACAGGCTTAAACTTGAACTAAACACCATCAATAATAACGACAAGAACATTTTTTTTCTTTTTTCGAAATTAAATGGAAAAATTGTCTTTTTTGCATTAAATTCTCCTTTTAATGGCATGTTACGGTTGTCGTTTTAGCCTCTAAACATATTGGAATTCTTTAAACTGCACTCACTTACATATCCCTATAACTAGCATTTGCTTCATTTGATTATTGTTTATAATATCCTGTTAATCTAATCGCATTTTCATAACTTATTACATGTCATGTGCTCTGTCTCTCTGCAGCTCTTAGTGACAAATAATCATACAGGCTCAGGTGGCCTACCAACTCTTAATTTGAAAAGAAAGCCGCCTCATAAAAATGGGATCAGAGATGAGCATGTATTTATTCTAGAAAAAAAAAATATGATTCCATATTGCCAAAAACAACAAATATAACCACAGTCTTGTTTAACAAGACAAATAAATTTGTTTTCTTTTTTACAAGTGCAACTCTGCAACGCATTTGACATTCAAATGTCAAAGAGTTTATCAAAGGTCACAATCGTTTAGATGTCTACCATCAAGGCCGTATTGTTTTGTATTCAGACTGTGATTCTTAGTATTGAGCAGATCGAGATTTTCTTAATGTAGACAGCCAGATGTCTTAAATAATTCATTGCCTCCGGCTTTATATATCTAGAGAGAAAGAGAGAGAGGGATCCCCTATGTGTTTTATTATTGTGGTACTGCTTTAATGAACTTCTCCATTTTATTCAATCTTTTTTTGGATCCCTGATCATATTTTCATTCACTGTTCTAAGGCATTTGAAGAGTTATTCATATGGGCATTGGGCACACCTCGGTGAAATGTCATATTTTCCCAGTTACTATAAAATAAAAATAGTATGGTACTGCTGGCTGAATTTCTTTTTCAATACCTATGTAAAGGGTCCGCCAAATAACTTTTTTTTTTGAAAATGCTTTAAAAAACTGGTGAATATTTTCTCAAATTTCTTTTTTATTTTAAAGTACAATCCGTCCGGTTAATAATGGAAAATAATTTCATTCAAATGGCTGCCTCGGCTGGCCATGCAGTAGCCTACACGATCGGTCCAATTTTTAAGCACATTATCGATTGTGTGCAACTGTATTTCACCAATGGCTTCACGAATATTGTCCTTTAAAGCGTCAATTGTCTCTGGGATTGTCGGCGTAACACTTATCTTTGACGGCACCCCACAAATAATAGTCCAACGGTATCAAATCACAGCTCCGAGGTGGCCAAACGATATCAGCTCTGCGGCTGATAATGCGGTCTTGAAAAACAGGGCGCAACACATCGAGTGTAGCTTCAGCTGTGTGGCACATAGCGTCGTCCTGTTGAAACCAAATGTTGATAATATCCTCCTCTTCAATTATTGTGAACAAAATTTCGTTCAACATGGCCACTCCTTGCTCATTTTCGAAGAAAAATGGCCCAATTATGCCTCTGGACCAAAATCCGCACCAAACAGTGACTCGTTTTGGGTGCGTCGGCTTTTCAATGTATACGTGCGGGTTTTCTGTGCCCCAAATGCGACAATTTTGCTTGTTTACATACCCGCCAAGATCAAAATGAATTTCATCTGAAAAGATGATTTTTTGCCAAAATCGGCATCTTCTGTAAGTCGATCACAGGCCCACTTAGCGAAGCGAAAACGCATTGGATGGTCAATTGGCTTCAACTCCTGAACCAATTGGACTTTGCATGGCGTCATACCAAGGTAAGGGTAAGGTAAGGTTAGAGGACGTGTACTTGTCAATTAAGACAAGTACAGTACCCGGAGGTCGAATTGACCCATTGTACGACGTCCTAGTTTCTCACACCACTTATGTTGTGTGTGTGTTAATTTTATACATTAGTGATGGGACCTACAGTTTAAAGTCGACTCCGAACGACAGATTTTTATTTATTGAGAAACTTTTCATGGCAATTTTTATTTACTCTCAGAGTTTTTGCCAGAAATCTACTGAGAGGAAGTCGCCGAAGAAATACTTTTTGTATTTTGTCTTTGATGCCTGGCCTGGGGCTCGAACCCAGGGTTTTGCGTCTAATAAGCCAACACACTACTCACTAGACTACGGCGACTTCATACCAAGGTCTTTATGCAAAGTTCGTCCCAATGATGTGCCCGAAATGTTCAATTGTTGAGAACGACGGTGAATTTATGTTGATGGCGCTTCACGCGCATTTTCTGCCACAGCAGCAATATTCTCGGATGTACGCACTGTTTTTGGCTTTTCACGCTTTGGTTTATCGATGAGAATGCCAGTTTCTTTCACTTTTTTCACAAGATAATGAACATACGGAGCTGACGGTGCTTCTCTTCTTCCAAAATCCGTACGCAATTTTCGCACACATTCTGCAACATTACCATGATTTTCAAAGTAATGTCGCAAAAATCTGTCGCTTTACCTAAAAGCCGTTCAATTAAGTGTTGTACGAATGCCTTTCGAGAATAATTTTGTCTGTAATGTTTTATAGAAAAACGATAACTTTCACTTTTAATGCGCGTATATTCCCATCCAAGGTGTTTATTCTGATCGATAGGAGGAACTTTCGCCATGCGAAGTATGGAGCATAAAAACAGAAGGAAGAATATTTTAGGAGCTACCACAAAGCCGACACTATCATGGATATTAAATACGACACGTCCCATTTTAAAATAGAAATCCCAAAATAATCATTTCACTCCTTTAAATCCCATGCATTCTCAAAATCAATTAAATACTCATAACTAACTAACTATCCTTGTGTCTATTACCGCTGTTTATTGAGTGACTGCTCCATAATAAATATTTATGATCGTTTGTTGCAACTTTGATTTTAACTTTCATTAACTGCCAGCTGCCAGAAAGTAACTGTTTCTTGCTTGTATAATTGGCTGCAATTACAGTAAATTTTTATTCACTTTTATTGGTTCTCTCATCTATTTTGTATTGGCGGTAGTAGCCAGACCATAGTGTTTGGTCTGGCTCCTGTTATTAGTTTTCCCCCGTTCGATTGTCTCTTTCACCGGTCGGATGATGACAACCGATTGGGTGTAATAAAGTGTCTGTTTATAGGCATACAATTAAAGTTATTGACATTTTGAAAGTGTACTACCAGTATATACGAGTACAACCAGAAATGAAAAACAATATTAGAGGCTGTCTGTCTGTCTATCTAATGGTATGAAAGATTATTAAGAAAATTAAATGGATTTGCGCAAAGAAACAGGCTTTAAAAGAATTTAAATGGGAAATCCAAAGTAAATTAAAGCGTTGCTTGAATTCGGTAAATATTGTTATTAGTTTCGTTGTGGCAATCGAATTTTGTGTTATTCGAGACTTTAATTAACTTTTAATCCATAATGTTGCCATGTTTGTTTATCAAAAATTGAAAGAAACTGCTGAGAATGCGCGGCAGTAATCCATAACGGTAATTTTACAGTTAGATTAGAATTGTTGAAGGCTTAAAAGCAATTTATTAAAATTAAAACTAAAAAAACATTTGAATTTTCGAAAGGACATTCGGTTTGAATCAAATATTAGCAATGAATCGTTTCTTCGCTACTCATAAGCACTCATGAAATCTCCCTTAATGGATTGGAATACGAATTGCAACAATTAATTTCAAGTTATTTAAGACAGTGTTAGCTAACTATGACCCCCACAAATTGGGTTGCTACCAGAGATAAGCAATGAATCGTTTTTTCGCTACTCATAAGCACTCATAAAAATTTGAATCTAAGTGAGTCAACAATATTGAAATTTAACTGTTTTCTGATTCATTCATACTCACTACAACGTAGATTTATAAGTACAGGTTGCAATGAGTATGAGTACAACGTTGACATCAAACTCATACCATTCGAAATATGTTTGACTCATAAGTCTACGCATTTAGATTCATAACTTTAGAAAAATACTTAAATATGTACCTTTAAATGATTCGAGTGTCTCGAATCCTTCATCAAAATTTACAGTCTTAGTTGAAAGGCATTTACAACAGAAAAAAAGACAGAGCAGCCATCGGAGCAAACACAACCTTCTAGTGAGTATTTTAGTGTTCGTACACGAATCATACTTATTTTGTGATTCTTGTAAATGCTAAGTAATGGACAGTCGGAATCAACAACATCAGGCGTATTGTTAAGTATGAGTACTATGAGTTCTTCAAACTTTGAATATGAGTAGACGTTCCATGATATTAAAATAAGTATGAATGCGTATCAGAGTATCAGAAATTATGAGTATGATTCGAATCTATTCATCTTTTTGAATACTCATTGCTAATCTCTCTTATGAATATGATGAGTCCTCCAAACTTTGAATATGAGTACAGGTTCCATGATATTAAAATAAGTATGAATGCGTATAAGTATCAGAAATTAGGATTGATTCGATTGTACTCATTGCTGATCTCTAGCTTATTAGACGTGAGACCGTATGATTTTGTTTCTTATCTGATTTGATGTATACTGGAATATGTTTGACAGATGTCGTTGGCAACATAAAACGATAATTAAGACTTCTACACAATAAGTATTGTTCCCAACAGAGACATTTTTATTTTGACGCTCACTTCATACCGGTACACATGGTATTTCTAGGAAAAACGATTAACTTGTAATAGTTTTGCTAAGTATTATCATGTCAGTGTCAGTATTTATATAAAAAATTATGATTTTTTTAAGAAATTTAAAGCCTGTCTTCACCACCGATAACAACAAACTGCCTAAGAAAATTTCATTATAAAAATTTAATTTAAAATATGTTTATTTTGTTTGTTATAGGCGGTTAATTTCCATGAAACATTGTTTATTGTACACTTACTCACTAATGTCAAGATATAAAAGAGAAAAAATAAAAAAATAAAAAGATTTATCGATTAATCAGTAGAAAATGATAAAAATCTTCATTTCTTTTATATCCTTGGGATATTTGTTTACATAACAGTACAATTTTTACGTTATTCCTGAAGATTTGCATGTTGTTTTTACCAGGTATTTGATCGTAACTGTTAACAAATCTCCAACAGTTTCTAATTATTATGATTATCACTTGGAAAAATATCAATTAAAAAAAACTCCAAAAAAAGAAAAAAAATCACTTGGATTTTTATCTTAATTGTTTTGGTGGCGTAAACCAAATTGTTGGCAACAAGTTTTACTGTCCAAACCCCCTCTCTGATTTTCACGTGGCATCCATTGATATCACGGTACTGCATAATCACAACATCCCAAGACAGGCAGGCAGGCCGGCAAGCAGCATTCAGAGGCAGAGGCAGAGAACAACTGCTGTTTAACAAGTTCAATACAAGGCACTTGTCTTGTGATAACTGGTTACATTAAACGCAGTTTAATTAAACGTAATTAATTAAACTGTTAAAGTCAAGCACATTTACAAGCAAGCCACTATAGCCCCGGTTATAAGTACATATTCACGCTGCTGAACACTCTAGTCAGTCGTTCGTTCGCTCGTTTATGTAGCGGTATTGTGCGTAGATTTAACACCAATTTTTTCCACATTTTTTTCTTGATTGTGTGCCTCTTTAATCACTTGGAAACTGTAAACTCACTCTCTACACTACCGATAAGGCTTTTATTAGCTTGATGGCCTGATGTGCTGATGTTCAGACCATAAACATAAGCCGTGATGCATCAAATCAATGAAAAATATGCGTGATTATCTAATGTATGGGGAATTAGTAAATCTTATTGAAATCTTTACGATTTTAACAACAGTAACAACAACAACAGAGAAATATGTAATTACTCGTAAGCTTAAAAACTATTTAATTGGCCAAGGAATGCTGATGCTGATCAGCCAAGTTAATGCAGTTGAGTGATGTTTTTGAAGATGTACTGGCTTGCTTGTTGGCTGTTTAGATTTGATTCAAGAGGGCAGTAAATAAGATAAATTCGAAATAAATGTTGCTTGATTATATTGTTGCTGATTTAAAATGGCAATTGAAAGCAAGTTTTGTTTAAGTTTTTTAATTACTTTTTTTTTTGCTTGAAAATCGACAAATTTATCATGTTGTCATGCGTGATAATAGGTGTGTTCGACCATTTTAGAATTTTAAAATTTTATAAATTAAATTTATACGTTGTTAAACACAAATTCGAGGAATTTTTTTTATTTTTAAATTCCTGGGAATTCCAATTAAAACTTCTCTTTGGTATCAAAGAAACTATCTATGCTTCAATAAGGAGTGTGAAAAGTGATAAGTATTGTTGGATGATGTAAAGCGTTGGAAATTTGAGAGGATTTCGCGTAACTTACATACGTACTTAATTGGTTATTACAACACTTTAGTACCCATTAGAGATTATCAATGAGTATTCAAAAAAATTAGTAGAAACGAATCATACTCATAATTTCTGATACTTATTCGCCTTCATACTTATTTTAATATTATGGAACCTCCTCTACTCATATTCAAAGTTCGAAATACTCATACTTCATACTTAACAACACGTATGATTATTCCATTACTCAACATATACACGAAGCACAAAATACGTATGAATCGCGTACGAACACTAAAATACTTGCTAGAAGGTTGTGTCTTTGCTCTGCTTGCTGCTCTACCTTTTTTGCGTATGCGTCTTTTTTCTTCTGTTGTAAATACAACAACAACTAAGACTGTAAATTTTGATGAATAATTCGAGTCACTCGAATCCATTTATGAGTACATATTATAAGTATTTTTCTAAAGTTATGAATATAAATAAGCAGACGTATGAATCAAACATATTTCGAATGGTATGAGTTTGATGTCAACGTTGTATGCATACTCATTGCAACCTGTACTTATAAATCAACGTTGTAATGAGTATGAATGCATCAGACTGCATAATTAAATTTCAATATTGTTGACTCATTTATATTCAAAATTTTATGAGCGCTTATGAGTAGCGAAAAAACGATTCATTGCTGATCTCTGGTTCAAATCCCACGTCAGACATCGAAACGAATATATAAAAAAATATTTCTTCGGCAACTTCTCCTCAGCAAATTTCTGGCAACAACTATGAGTGGGAAATAAAATTGCCATGAAGACTTTCTCAAAAATCTGTCGTTCGGAGTCGACTTTAAACTGTAGGTCCTGCCACTCATGTATAAAACATAAGTTGGATATGAAGCTAGGTCATAATCGTGATTGAAGCGTTGTAATGATCGATTATATATGTTATGTGTGTATGTACTTACGTACTTTTTTGGTCATTACAACCCTTTAGTCAGGATTCCAACCTGGCTTCTTAAACACTGTTGTTCATGAGTGGCGGAACCTACAGTTTAAAATCGACTTCGAGCAAGAGCAACTGTTCATGGCAATTTTATTCAGTTTCAGATTTTTTGCCAGAAGACCGCTGGGAGAAAACTTTGTTCGATATGTCTAACATACATACATATATAATTGGTCATTACAACCCTTCAGTCAGGATTACGACCTAGTTTCTCACACCACTTATGTTGTGTGTGTTAATTTTATACATGAGTGGCGGGACCTACAGTTTAAAGTCGACTCCGAACGACAGATTTTTGATTAACATTTTCATGGGAATTTTATTTACTCTCAGAGTTTTTGCCAGAAATCTGTTGAGAGGAAGTCGCCGAAGAAATACTTCTTCTAAGCTAAGGCTTAAACCACAGCCTCTAATAAGACAACGGAGACTTCTATTTGTCATAACTTTTATGGCAATAATGTCATTTGATTTCTTATTAAAATTTGTCAA
Source organism: Sarcophaga variegata (assembly GCA_932273835.1). Lineage (NCBI taxonomy): Eukaryota > Metazoa > Arthropoda > Insecta > Diptera > Sarcophagidae > Sarcophaga > Sarcophaga variegata. The sequence continues at coordinate 109,383,405 of OW026362.1, read as the reverse complement.
AATTAGTTTGTAAAACAATTTATTTTAGCTTAACTGATTAGCAAATTTGTAGCCTTTCAACCACCAACAATAGCAGGCTTTGATGGAGAATTTTTAATTCAGCAAGGGTTGTAGTTCGTGATTAGTTTACTAAGGGCTATGGGTGCTACTCTTGCTGTGAAATAAATCAATAGGGCAATGTGATAAGAAGGGCTGTCAACGTCTTTTGATGTTTTCTTGATGCATTCATATACATAATTGGTCGTTACACCCCTTCAGTCAGGATAATGGCCCTAGTTTCTCTCACAACTTATGTTGTGTGTGTTAATTTTATACATGAGTGACGAAACCTACAGTTTAAAGTCGACTCCGAACGACAGAGTTTTGAGCAAGTTTTCATGGCAATTTTATTTTACTCTCAGAGTTTTTGCCAAAAATCTGCTGAGAGGAAGTCACAGAAGAAATATTTTTTCATATTTTCGTTTTGATGTCTAACCTGGGGTTTGAACCGTGGCCTTACGTCTAATAAGCCAACACATTACCTACTAGACTATGGCGCTTTCGACTAAGTTAAGAACAGTTCATATAAACAACAATAACAGACTTTGATACACAGTTTTTAGCTCGTTGTCGTTCGTAATAAATTTCTAATGGAGTATGAGGACTGCCTTGATATTGAAGTAAGTCAATAGGGAAAGCTGTCAACATCACTTGACATTTGGCAGATGCATTCTTTAAAAGATTATATTCAAGTTTTCATTATTATTTTACATGTAAAAGCAGATTTAATAATTTTTAAAGAACATAGAAAAAAACCTCTTAATTGAACTGTTTTTCCTTTGGTTGCCTTTAATCTACAACTTCCTTTGGAGATAATCAATATGTTTTAATCACCCCGAGAATAACTGGCATACATACTGGCATGTCTAACGTAGAGCAGCATTTCAGAGAGAGAATTTCATTTCGTTAATCCAAATTGTGTTGATGCTTCAAAATGTATCATTAAATTTCATTATCAAATACAAGATTTTTATTTTTATTAGACAACATCCTCAGCTGAAATACCAACAGCAACTAGCGTCAGTACCCAGTACCTTGTACCAGCTGTATCATCAGCATTAGTATGTGAAATCTATGTTATGTTACCTATTAAAACAACATTTATCCTGTTAATGGCTTAAACGTTGTCAAGAAAATTATCATTAAATGACTGGCAAATGGGAAACCAGTTCCAAAACAACATGACTTTGTGTTTTTATGGTTCATCTTTTTATCTTTAAAAAATTGTTTACATATACGTACGTTTCCTAATAAACATGCAGACATACATACATATATATATACATACATACATACATATGTACATACATACATATGTATGTATGTTAGGGAATAGCTAAACGCATTTCTTTGGTTTCGGATAACATTCCAAAACGCCGTTTAATGTTTCCTGCAGCAGCCGGCAGTGCACAATTTTTAATCATTGCACAGATAATTGAAGATTATTACATGTATTTAATGGTAATTTAACATGGGGTGTATGAGAAGTTTTGGTTTCATTTTATACAGTCAACTTGGGCAAACATTCTATAAGCATTTCAGGAACTTCACGGGACTGAAATCCTCAACAGAAGAAAAAGGTTTTGCTACCAACAATACCGATGGAAGGGTATAAAAATATGTGTTTGAAGATAAACTTGAATTTGAAAATCCAAGACTCATTCCATAAATTTTAGCAGCGTCACATTTGGCATTAACAGAGCAAAATTTGCTACTCACAGAGCACTGTTAACTGTTTAACAGTGGCAATAAGTGGATTAGTCTTCTACTTTGCAATTATTCCAGACTATTAACACAAAATATAATTCACATTATAGGGGACCGGAACATCTCACTCCGGCTGCCGGACTACTGCAGCGTGTTCCAGGCGGAGGTAATGGCCATCTGCCAAGTCGCACAGTGAATCATCGCCTATGGTGTTCCTATCCCTTTCACCCGTATCTCGATCTACTCCGATAGCCGGGCTGCGATAAAGTCTCTGTCGAACGTTGCGGATAATTCCAGGATTGTCACAGAATGTCGCCTCTGCCTCAATCTCCTTTCTGGGCGCTTCGGCGTCACACTTGTCTGGGTTCCCGGACACTGCGATATTCCGGGAAACTGCAGGGCCGGTGAGCTGGCCAGAGCTGGCGCACTACTTCCAGAATCTTCCTCAATCAACTTGGGAATGCCACTTACCTCGTTCAAACTGGCCATTGCGCGGAAATTCTCCCGGGATGCCAACCGGTCCTGGATCAGTGAAGACTCCTGCTCCATCGCTGGTCTCATTTGGAACACAATGGATAGGAAGCGTACCAACCACCTACTTGGACTTGGCCGTAATATCATTTCGATCACAGTGGCCACGCTTACTCCCATGCGACTCCCATTTTACGACTTCTGCCGTGGATGCAGATCCGGCGAGGAGGAGGAGACTGTCGTCCACTTCCTCTGCCAATACCCATTCCTTGCGGGGTGCAGATATAGGTTATTTGGCTCTCCAACCCTTGTCAGCTTGACGGAGCTATTGTCCGTAGATATCAAGGACATAGCCTCGTTTATCAAACTTTCTGGCTGGTTTTCCAGCGTGGGGTAGTCGTGCTTTTTGAAAATGTGCAGCCCTTGCGCTGACCAACTTCCCCCTCCTTGGATCGGAGGAACTTGGTCAGTACAGAGGCTGCGTTCACCTGTGGCATCACAACGGGCCGCTATGCGTGCATAAGTGAGCTTTTTGATAAATTAAAGCTACCACGCTAACCTAACCTAACCAATTATTCCAGCTATCCCACTACCACGTTTCGAAAGAGGACCCTCTGGACTACCATTTGGATATAGTCTGTATGATGTGCTACTTCGTATATGTTCCAAAACAGTCACTGATCTTCTAGAGCACTTTCAAGCAAAAAATTAATATTTTCAAAACCAATTTTCTCAATGCCACATCACTTTATGTGGGACTATATTGCTGATTATATTAAGAGGGTTTGGAACCTTCCTTTTGCATATAATAGGTACTCATAGACCTAGAGTATTTCCCAAAATTAACACCTAAAGAAGTGGGCTTGTTCAGACGGATGCTGTTCAATAGCTAACAGTGGTCTGTTAAGGACTAATTTTGTTCTGTTAAGAGAAAATATTGCTCTGTTAATGTCAAACGTGGCGCTGCTAAAATTTATGGATTGCGTCTTGGATTTTCAAATTCGAATTTATCTTCACAGACATTACAGAAACATATCGCGATGATAGCGTTTGATGTAGTAATCCTGTTGAAGGCCTATGTTCTCTTGAGAGAATCGTTTAAAATGAAAAATTATTGCCATTTATAGGCATACAGTGAGATTCAAAAAAAGCTGTACAGTTAGGATAAAATTCTAACAATCACCCAAATCAACCTTTACCAATTAACACGTTAACTGCCGCGGCAATTTTCAGAAAACTTGCCAAAAATCGACAATTTGATTTTTTCACATTAGTGAGTACGAGATAAGTCGTAGGTTCCGTTCCCTTCTAGGGCGCAGTCGGCAGTCAACGTGTTAAGGAGTGTGCCCGAAAAAATTTGACAATATTTCGAAATTTTTTTTATAAATTTTTTTGTTTGCTTCAATTTTAAAAACTGGCTATGAAACAATTAAACATAACGGTAATTAATTAATGTATAATTTTTTTTAATGTACAGCTTCTTTTGAAGCTCACTGTAGTTCAGTGAGAAATACTCCTTTAAGAAGAAGTGAATCTGTAATAGATAAAAACCTTTTAAAGAGCTTCTCACACAACCTACTTACTTCATTTACTTGGTTTTCCTTTTTTGTTGCTCATTTGCAAAATAATATTCGCATTTGAAAATTCCTTTTTTTTTGATAATGACAACAACGCAAATGTACCTGCCATGCCATTTCGTAGCCTTTTTTACATTCAATCGTCTGAGATGTCTTCTTAATTATTAAAACATATTTCAAACATCATCATTAACATGTTGTTGTGATGTTGATGCTCATCTGCACAGCATTTTTCTGCTGACTCGTAATAAACCGTATAAGAAAAGAACACGAACATAAATTCCAAATAAATTTTCTGTCAAAATTGCTGATTGAAATCATTAATTGGTGTGTTTAAATGGCCAGCAAAAATAAAGCGGAACTACAAATGAAAAAAAACAACATTTAAGAAGCGTTTAGTTTTTAGCAATTTGGCTTTTAAATTTTAATAAAAATAAATAAATTTCTTTAATTTGCAGCTTAAATACAGAGGCTTAATTAAGAATAGAACAGAAGAGAAGAGAATGGAAACTTGAAAAACTTGGTTGTTTATCTTCGTAGTCATGCCAGTTTTACGATATGTTAACATGTAAATACGTTTGTAAAAATGATCTTGGCTTAGATATATTCTATTGTTGTTGGAATTTAATTTTTTTTAATATTTTTTGCTTTTCTCTGTGCAACAGTAATGCGAGGTACATACAAACAGAGATCGGCAATGAATTGTTTTTTCGCTATTCATAAGCATTCATGAAATTTTAAATCTAAGTGAGTCAACAATATTGAAATTTAACTATGTTTTCTGATTCATTCATACTCACTACAACGTTGATTTATAAGTACAGGTTGTAATGAGTATGTATACAACGTTGATATCAAACTCATACCATTAGAAATATGTTGGATTCATACATATGCCTACTCATTTAGATTCACAACTTTAGAAAAATGCTTATAATATGTACTTATAAATGATTAGAGGGACTCGAACCGTTCATCAAAATTTACAGTCTTAGTTGTTGTTGCATTTACAAAAAAAAGCGACATAAGCAAACAAGACACTGCAGCCAGCAGAGCAAGCACACAGTCTTCTAGTAAGTATTTTAGTGTTCGTACGCGAAAAATACTTATGTTGTGCTTCGTGTATATGTTGTCGAAATCAACAACAACATCATACGTGTTGTTCTAACAGACTTTTCATGGCAATTTGTTATTTATTCTCAGAGTTTTTGCCAGAAATCTGCTGAGGAGAAGTTTCCGAAGAAATATTTTTTCATATATTCGTTTCGATGTCAGACGTGGGGTTTGAACCAGAGATCAGTAATGAATCGTTTTTCCGCTACTCATAAGCACTCATGAAATTTTGAATATAATATATGCGTCGACAATATTGAAATTTAACTATGTACTCTGATTCATTCGTACTCCCTACAACGTTGAACATCATACGTGTTGTTAAGTATGAGTATGATAAGTATATCAAACTTTGACTATGAATAGAAAGGTTCCATGATATTAAAATAAGTATGAATGCGTATAAGCAGCAGAAATTATGAGTATGATTCGATTCCTTTAGCTTTTCACACCTACAGTTTAAAGTCGACACCGAATGACAGATTTTTAGAAACTTTTCATGGCAATTGTATTTTTTACTCTCAGAGTTTTTGCCAGAAATCTGCTGATTTTTTTTCCTATTTTCGTTTTGATGTGTAACCTGGGGTTTGAACCGTGGCCTTACGTCTTATAAGCTAACACACTATTCTACTGCACAACACTACTAGACTACGGCGACTTCTAAGAGTTCTCATAGCCAATAGCAAAAATATCAACTGAGTTGTATTATGCTTATGATGTTCTGTGTGTTGGCTTATTAAACACTCGTGCCCATAGCTCGAACTCCAGCTCAGGCATGACGAACAAAACGACATATCAAAAAGAAATATTTTTCTTGGCCTTACAAGCCAAACCTTTTATAGAAATTTGAATGTCGGGTAAAAAATATTAACTTCGAAATCAGCCCAATACAGATTTCGATTTGTCGATAATTTTCTTTCGAATCGTGCTTTAGAAAATTGTTGGAGGAACTGTACCAGCTTTACCCATTTCCTATTTTCTCTTTACTAAATCAATGAAAGAAAATCTGTGGCACCTTATTTCTAATTTCCCTTTGACTCTTGAGAGTAACCGTTAAACTGCTGATACCCATGGGTAAAATGAACACACACAATATGGGTGATGTAAAAAGCTAGGTTGTTATCGTGACTAACAGAATTGTGACTACTAATTAGGTGAGTTAAATAATGTACATTGAAGTCGCTGTAGTCTAAAAGGTAGTATGTTGGCTTGTTACACGTGAGGCAATTGTGTAAACGTAGATGGTGTTTGAAGCACGGCCTCACGTCTAATGAGCCAGCACTCTACCTACTAGACCAAGGGTATTATATTATTTGGTTTTAAAATAAGAAATTCTAATGCCGTGATTATTTTAAAATCTATTTTCTTTTGATGCAACATTTTCGACAACATGTAATGAAGAAAAATATGAATTTTATAGAAAAACAGTTGCGATGTACTAAAAACTTATTCAAGCTGATGATTAGAAAGAGTAGTTGCTTTATGACAGTTTAACAGTTCTTTAATGCGTTTCTTATTGAACATTTCGTTAGCGTTTGTTAAAACCGAAACAGAGATTTTAAATAACAATTAACGAAACACTATCAAATCTTTTGCAGTATTTTAATGGCTCTGCAACAAACTTGTAAGAAAAAAGAAACAAAAAAAGATGTTATAAACACTTAAATAAAGTTTTTAAGCAGACCTTATCAAAGAGTTTAAGTTTATCAAAATGTTGACACTTCAAAATGTTGGGTTATTTTTTAATTCCACAAACACTGTACAACGCGTGATATTCTACACTACAAGATGGTGTGTTTTAAATGTATGTGAAGATAAATTCAAATTAAAAAACCAAAGACGCAAACCCACACTTTTAGCAGCCCCACTTCTTGCCTCTAACAGAGTAAACTTTGCTATTAACAGAGCACTGTTAACTGTTTAACAGTGGCAATAATTAGATTATTCTTCTACTTTGCAATTATTGCAGACTAATAATATAGTTTAATTCTACTTATGAAGTCGCCATGGTCTAGTAGGTGTATTAGCTTATTAGATGTGAGGCCTTGATTCCAATGCCAGGTCAGGCATCACCAACTAAAAGAAATAGAAAAAATATTTCTTTGGCGACTTTGTCTCAGCATATTTCTGGCAAAAAGAGAGAAACTAAAAATTGCCATGAAAAGTTTTTCAAAAATTTTTCGTTCGTAGTCGACTTTAAACTATAGGCCCCACCACTCATGTATAAAAATTAACCCACACATCATAAGTGATGTGAGAAACTAGGTCGTAATCCTGACTAGAGGTTTAAATGATGGATTGAGGGGATGGAGTACGGAAATTTTCTCAACTCTCATAATTATTCCAGCTATCCCCCTACTACGGTTCGAAAGAGGACCTTCTGGACTACCATTTGCATATAGTCTGTATGGTGTACTATTTCTTATACGTTCCAAAATGGCTACTGATTTTCTAGAGAATTTTCAAGCAAAAAATTTATATTTTCAAAGCCAATTTTCTCAATGCCATATCACTTTATGTGTGACTATGTTGCTAATTATATTAAGAGGCCTTGGCATCTTCCTTTGAGTATGATATGGTACTCAAAGACCTAGTATTTGTCCCAAAATTAGCTCCTAAACAAGTGGGCCTCTTCAAATGGATACTGTTAAATAACTAACAGTGCTCTGCTAAGGGCAAATTTTGTTCTGTTAAGAGAAAATTTTGCTCTGTTAATGCCAAATGTGGCGCTGCTAAAATTTATGGACTGTGTCTTGGATTTTCAAATTCGAATCTATCTTCACACACATTATAAAAGCATATTGATGCAGTAATCCTGTTGAAGGCCTGTGTTCTCTTGAGAGAATCGTTTAAAATGAAAAATTATTGCCATTTATAGACATACAGTGAGCATATATTGCTCTGTTAACGTCAAATGTGGCGCTGCTAAAATTTATGGATTGCGTCTTGGATTTTCAAATTTGAATTTATCTTCACACACACATATTTTTTAATGGGTTTTCAAGAGGTATTCGTATTTTGATTGCAGAAAATACAAACAGAGAGAATGCATATGCCGTGATTATGGCTATGCTAGTGACAGTATAAACTCCTGTCAAAGTGACAAAGTATGAAAAAAGTAACAATATTTTGTTGTCGATCTGTACAATTATGGACAGTATTTTAATGGAAATGTTGTTGCATATGTTGTTTGCAAAACTAATACAAACTACTGTTGCCCAATGGGTGGTGTAACGAAATTAGATTTTTATGTGGTATTTAACAACACTTAAATATTTTATTCATTTCTTTTTTTAACTCCTAACATTCTTAATTAAACTTTATTAAAAACATTACATGTTTGATTTCCTATCGTTGACGACAATCTATCTGCTGCATACAACGATAAGCTATTAAAAGAAATTAACGATTGGCCATTACATGTACGCAATAAATCCGCCATAAAAGTTCTTTATTTTCCATCATTTGAATCTACTCGATACTGTTTGTTAAAATTTTTATATTCGATTAAATTTTTACTGCCTTGCGATTGACTTTTAGACCTCCTAGATAAGAACACCTGCATATAAGTTGTCGTTAAATCCTTTGGCTTTGGGTTATCTAAGTTCTACTGCAAGCCAAATGTATTTTTAATTGCACATAAAATCGATAGGTCGTGTGAAACAGTGCCACAAATTGTACGATACTAATCAACTAATCAGTTGGTTCCCCGTCGTAATCGAGTAGGTGGTGTGTTGACTTATTAATGGTTCAAACCCGAACTCACATATTTTGAACAAAAGAAAAAATTAAAAGAAATATTTCTTGGATGACTTTCTGCCAGGAGCCTTAAGTTTCTTAAGATACTCTTTCCAAACATTTAGTCAGGACTACAACCAAGCTTCCTACACCACCCATGTGTGTGATGGGACTTACAGTTTAAAGTCGACTCCGAATGACATATTTTTGAGAAACTTTTGCATGCCAGAAATTTTCTAAGAGAAAGTCATCGAAGAAATATTTTTTCATATTTCGTTTTGTTGGAGATGTCTGTCATAGGGTTTAAGACGTGGCCTTACGTCTAATAACCCAACACTACACTACAGCGACTACCAGCGTTACCGTTACTCCTATTTTCTCTTCATTTAATATAATGTGGTTAGGCATGTAAGTCAGCACCTCCTTATTTCTTTCTAGCAGCAAGGTCTTGTGAACGAAGTTCTTGCCTTAGAACGATGTTTACATTTATAGAGATTTCGAGAAGGCGAAGTCATGCGCACTTGCCTCCAAGAACATTCATCAGACTGTTTACTCTGTCATATAAAAGGCAAAGCAAAGCAGGCGATTGAGTTAGTGAAGTTTAGTCAGTGAAGTGAGGTTCAGTCGGTCTTGTGTGAAGATGCGGTGTGTTTGAAGAGAGAAATCTTGGTTTGAAGATCCCCGTTACGGAGATAAGTCGAACAATTGTCTTGTAATTGTTATTGTTTATGCAAAGGTTATAAGCAGAGGAATAACAAACGAAAGTAATTATTGTTGTTTACATCAAGTTGTGAACAGTGGCACACAGAATTATGCGAATAATAAAGAATTTTAATTAAAACCAAACACAAATTTATTTTCATTTTATTTGCGATCTACGAGCATATATTTTAAACGTTTTTAAAAGGTAGAAACGTAACAATATAAAACATTGTCAACGTCACCACTAGTCTGGTTCTTATAGTGGGTTTGATGTATTGAATGAATCATGTTGTTTCTTCTAAGGTCAGACATCTGCAACCAAACGAAATACGAGAAAAATATTTCTTCGCGGATTTCTGCCAAAAACTCTGAAATTCCCATGAAAAGTGTGTCAAGAATCTGCCGTTCGGAGTCGACTTTAAACGGTAGGTCCCGCCACTCATTTATAAAATTAACACACGCAGCATAACTGAAGTGAGAAGCTAGGTCGTAATCCGGACAGAAGGGTTGTAATGACCTATTATTTATGTATGTATGTGTGTCTCTTCTAAATAGTGTCGTCAGTACCCTATGAATTCTTATTAAAGTTTTTTCATAAATTTTTCCTTTTGCAGTTTGTAGTTGATCGCTTTCATTGTGTTCCATGTTTCGAAATATTAATTTCTTAAACAATTCTTTGAAAACGTGGATGTAAGTTTCCCGCCTTTTTTAATTTATTCAACAATCTCGTTAAATAAAAACGAGGACATTCTATTTTAAGTACAAAAAAGAAAAAGAAAAAAAGAACACGTCAAAATAATGCCGGTTCAAGGCAAAATGAGAGAAAGAAGAAAAAAAAAGTGGAATAAAAAAATAAAATCCCAAGAAAATGAGAAGAGAATAATAATAAATGAAATGAAATTAAAAGCAAACAATTTTAACAGCAGCAGCGGCAGCATCTGCAGTGGCAGACATAAACTCTAAGGAACACACCCACACAGACTCATTTGCAAGAGGGGACAGAAAAAGCAAACAAAAAAAAAACGAAACGAAATGAAATGAAAGCAAGCAACAGCATTAACAGCCAAGGAGCGATGAAGCCAAAGAAAACTTTGTCCTTGGCTGTGTTGCTTAAGAAAAAAACAGAAATTTCTTGCATTTAGTTAAAGACGACAGAAGAAACAGAAGAAAATGGCAAAATGAAATTCATTTGCTCTGGTTTCCTGTGGCTGCCTTGAAACTACTACTCCCCATGCCCCCCCTCAACCCCACACTCTCGCTTAGCTAAGAATCCTGTTCATTTGTGCTGCTGATTATGCACTTTGTCGCCTTTTTGTGGCCCAATTTACGGTCGTAAGACTGTCTACGTTCTTGAGTCATTTCGTTTCTTTTTTTTCTTGTTCTTTTTGTTTATTTAGTTCAGTTATTAACCCAGTTTTTATAATTTTTCTTTTTTTTCATCTTCTTCTCTACAACCCCCCTGCCACCATCTCTAGCTGTTTCAGCTAAATGCCGTCAAATGCTAAATGAGGCTGTGTGGGTGTAGAATGTGGTATATAGGATGTGTATGTGTGTGTGTGTGTGGGTCTTTAGTCTGCAAAGTATAATGAATGGCTGATGACTTGCTGGAGTTTGTTTGTTGTTGTTGTTTTTTTTTTTTTTGTTTTCGTTTCATTCCCTTGCTTTAGTCCTCTTGTTTTAATTTTAATTTTCCATTTTTTCTCATTTTCAAGCAAGTCTGTGTGTGTGGCAAGAATGTTGTAGTGGTTGACATTGTGACGTCATTATCGTTATGATGTTCATGATTAAGTTTTTTCTTCTGTTTTTCTATTAAAAAATTTTTGTATACATTTTCTAGGTCAAGAACATCTCGACTAAAAGTTTGTATTTTTTTTCTTCTTGTTTTTTTTGCCTCTTCATCTTCATTTTCTTGTAGAAACTTTTGTTTTTCATTTAATTTTGTATTCTTAATGAAGAAGAAAAAATGCGGAAAATAATTTGAATGTAATTTTTTGTTTTTTTCTTACAGATTTGCCGGCATTTTTTGCGTCAAGTGAAAATAGGTGAGTTTTTCTTTCTATCTCTCTTTAAAGACACAAATTTTTGTTTTGTTTCTCTGTTACAATATTTATTAATTTTGTTGTTTTTCTTGATCTTAAAATGATTTATCATTCTAATGACATCATGCTGAAGTATCATCAATTTTATTTAAAGATAAATTGCTGGCATCATTTATTAGGAAGAGATATTGTTGTAGGGTTTCAGATACGTATACGGCATGAAAGAATTCATATGTCATTTAACTTAATAACTTTAAAATTGAAAGACAGTAGCTTTTTGTAAACAAGATTGTAAAGTTAAAAATGAAAATAAAGCTAATATTCGTTGTTAATTAGGCCTGTTGTAAATATTATTTCTTTCTTTCCCTCATCTCTTTGCCATTTTATTTCCTTCCGGTGCAAAATATTTAAAGTATTATGTATATGAAGAAAGTCTGGGAAAGGTTTAGTAGATAGTAGGTTTAGTAGTCTGTAAAGAATCGTTTTTTCGCTACTTTCGATAAGTACTCATGAAATTTTGAATAACAATATTGAAATTTAACTATGTTTTCTGATTCATTCATACTCACTACAACGTTGATTTATAAGTATAGGTTGCAAAGAGTATGCGCGTACAACGTTGACATCAAGCTCATACCATTCGAAATATGTTTGACTCATAAGCCTACTCATTTAGATTCATAACTTTAGAAGAATACTTATAATATGTACTTATAAATGATTCGATAGTGACTCGAATAATTCATCAAACTTTACATTTATAGTTGTTGTTGCATTTACAAAAAAGGAAAACAGACACATAAGCCAAAAAGACAGAGCATCAGGCAGAGCAACACACAACCTTCTAGGGAGGATTTTACTGTTCGTATGCGATTCATACTTATTTTTTGATTCGTGTATATGCTGAGTTATGAAGAGTCGAAATCAATAACATCATACGTGTTGTTAAGTACGATGTTGTACTATGGGTACTTCAAACTTTTAATATGAGTGGAGGAGGTTCCATGATATTAAAATAAGTATGAATGCGTATAATTATCAGAAATTATGAGTATGATTCGATTCTACTCATCTTGTTGAATACTCATAGCTGATCTCTGGTCTGAGTCAATCTCTAATTCATACACTTTTTATTTTATAGCCTTTATTTGATCAGTTATTTCTATTACTGATACTTTTTAACATGAAAAAGTCGGAATTGCAACCTCGCTTCTCACACCCATAATGTTGTGTGTGTGATTTTAATACCTGGCTAGCGGGATCTACAGTTTAAAGTCGTTTATGAACGACAGATTTCTGAGAAACTTTTCATGGCATTATTATTTACATTTAAATCCAGGATACTTATGTACTTAATTGGTCATTACAACCCTTCAGTTAGGATTACAACCTTCTCACACCATTTATGTTAATTTTATGCATGAGTGGCGGGAGAACGACAGATTTCTGAGAAGCTTTGCACTGTAATTTTATTTACTCTCACCGTTTTTTTGAGCAATCTGCTGAGAGGAAGCCGCCAAAGAAATATATTTTCATACTTCGTTATGATATCTGAATTTGGGCTTGAACCGTGCTCTTACGTCTGATAAGCCAACACACTCCCTACGAAGACTTCCGACCTTTAATGCCTTTCATCTACTAGGTTAAACCGGTAACCGTATCGCAGAGCACATCTTGCTTGGGTCCTATTAGATCTCGTTATAGTACCGATATTACCACTACCACCATGTAATTATATCTCCTGGTTGGCCTCGCTTAACCATCCCGAGATTCTTCTTATAAGTTGCGAATTTTCTTCAAATCGCCCTTGGTGCACTAAATCCTGGGTGTCCAAGAATTCTTTTTTTTAGATTTCCAAGCACCGGGCTATGACAGAGAAGATGTTCTGTGATCTCCTCTTCTTCAGCATTGCAGCTTCTGCAGAAGTCATTATGATGTATTCCCAGTCTACTGGCGTTACCACCCAAAAGCAAGTATCCCTTTAGCAATGCTGTGAGAAACCTAGATAGGTTCAATGCAAATTCTATCCTGCATATATCCATATCGAGAAGTCGCTGTAGTCTAGTAGGTAGTATGTTGGCTTGCTGGGCGTGTGGCTAGGGTTCAAACCCCAGCTCAGGTATCTCCAACAAAACGAAATATGAAAAAATATTTTTGCGGCGACTGCGTCTTAGCAGGTATCTGACAAAAACTCTGAGAGAAAAATAAAAATGCCATGAAAAGTTTCACAAAAATCTGTCATTCGGAATCGACCTTAAACTTTTGGTAAAGTCACTCATGCATAAAATTAACCAATTATGTAGGTATGTGTATACATATGTCTGTACATATCTATCAATGTCGGTCCAGATCTGACTAGTATCTCTACAAGTAGATTCATTATCTAATGGTAACTTTGCCACACAATGGGAGTTTGTCGGCCTCTCTGCAGAGAAGCGTCCATCTCATGTAAGAATTCACTTGAATTTTATCTTCGATGTCCTCTAGTCCAGACAGGCACCCAAATGAGGGTAACCGTCGAATGTCTGGCTGTCTTCTACAGAGGCACCCGGCATTCTTGGACAATCTTAGATTTATTTTATACACTCTTTAGGGATCTACTGGCTACGGAAATATGCGTATAACACTATACGATATACTCCGAATTCGCTATTTGTTATTCACAAAAAATTTTCATTTTTCAATTTGCAAACCAAAATATTTTAAAAAAAGTCTTTTTTTTTAAGTCTCTCTCTCCATCGTTATAAATTGCAATTGAAAAGTGTATTGTAATCATTTCCTTTTCACAATCGTTATTTCAGTCTATGATTTCATTTGTTGTTATTGGGCAAGCTCTTAAGAAAATATGTTTTCAAAATCCAATGGGAATTTAAGAAATTTCTTCTAAGATTTGTTCACCATAATTATCAAGAGGACTGTGACAGTTGCTAAGGATGAAATAAATTGTATTTTGAAGAAATTTTCAAACAGAAATAAAGAGAGACAGAGAGAGAAAGTTTTAAAGAAGAAAATTTTAAATTATTGCGGTAGGACTTATTGCCATGAAAAGTTTCTCAAAAATCTGTCGTTCGGAGTCGACTTTAAACTGCAGGTCCTGCCACTTAAGAACAAAATTAATACACAACGAGAGTAGTGTGAGAAACTAGGTGCATTATCCTGACTGAGGGGTTGTAATGACCAGTTACGTATGTATGTATGTTACGATAAAGCTCCATAAATGATCTTGTTTCAGCAAGACTTCGCACTTTCAATAAAAAATTGTGCTGTAAACCTATACATAAAAACAAATACGATTCTAAGCAAAGAAATGAAAAGAAAGATCTCTTAAGATATATGGAGGACAAATAGAAATACAAAGTTTAGAAAAGATCGACTACAATCCTAGTTAGAACCAGAGATGAGCAATGAATCGTTTTTTCGCTACTCATAAGCACTCATGAAACTTGGAATATAAGTGAGTCAACAATATTGAAATTTAACTATGTACTCTGATTCATTCATACTCACTACAACGTTGATTTGTAAGTATAGGTTGCACTGAGTATGCATACAACGTTGACATCAAACTCATACCATTCGAAATATGTTTGATTCATAACTTTAGAAAAATACTTACGATTCGAGTGATTGCAACCATACATCAAAATTTACAGTCTTAGTCTTTTACAACACATAAGCAAAAAAGACAGAGCAGCAAGCAGAGCAAACACACAACCTTCTAGTGAGTATTTTAGTGTTCGTGCGCGATTCATACTTATTTTGTAATTCGATTCGATATTAAGTATGAATATGATAAGTACTTCAAATTTTGAATATCAGTAGAGGTTCGATGATATTAAAAGAAGTATGAATGTGTATCGGAGTATCAGAAATTATGAGTATGATTCGAATCTACTCATCTTTTTGAATGCTCATTGCTGATCTCTGGTATGAATATGATGAGTACTTCAAACTTTGAATATGAATAGAGGTTCGATGACATTAAAAGATGTATGAATGTGTATCAGAGTATCAGAAATTATGAGTATGATTCGATTCTCATTACTGATCTCTGGTTAAGACCTATATGACAACTGATCAAGATAACAATGAAGATCAAACAACGAACCAAATGGAGAGTGATGTTATTAACTAAGCACACCGACCGTATTTTCATGCGTCTACTCCAAGTCAATCCAAATTCATACGAAGTAAGCTGTTACCCTTTTCCCTTTAAAAGTCAAACGAATTCACTTAATTTCTTTGCTTTAGTCAAACTAATCATTGAAATGGCATTTGGCATGTTTATTTTAAATTTTTAATGCGTTCATCTGAAAAGCATTCCAACTACTCTTTCATCATATAAAGAAATCAAACAGAAGTTGTTGCTGTTGTTCCAACATATTTGTATGCATTCGTTTGAATATTTTTTTTTCGATTTTTTCTTCGTTTTCGATTTGTTTTGTCAGGTAAAACATCAAACCAAATTACAAATATTTTCCTTTAGTTTCTCTCCCACAATTCTATGGATTTTTTGGCTTTGGCGTTGGCTTTTGGTTATTGGATTTTGTCGATCAAATATTTGCCAATATTACTTGAAAAACTTGATGTACCTAAAAACAAATATGCATGTATGTGTGTGTGTATGTGTGTGTCTATGTGTACGTATTTGAATTTTCTTTTTAACTTTCATATACGCTTGAATGCAAATTTCAAATGCATTTTACAGAGAAAAGACTTATTTTTCAAAGAAAAAAAAATCCCATGAACAAGTAAAAAAAATTGAATTTGAATTTGTTTAGAATAAATGAAGGAAAATAAGGATTTAAGACACAAGAGCAACAACAAAAAAAAAAAAAAAAAAAAAAAAGAAAAAAAAAGACAAGAAAAAAATAGTTGAAGAAAATATTTGATTTTCATGGTGGCATTATATTTGCATTCAGATTATAAGCCAAGTTGGCAAATAAAAACAACAAAAACAACTCCTATAACATGCTTCAATAATCATTTGATCAAATTGGAAAATATAAAAGGATTTCTCTCTCTCTCTCTCTCACTCTCTAAAGGGAATAACGAAGAATTTTAAAGAATTTCAAGAATTGCAAAGAAATTTCACATTAAAGTTGAAGCACGTATTTGAACAGCTTATTGTTAGAACAACAACATGGAAATTTATATGCCTGGAATGCTTAGACGAATCAAATTGCAATTTTTAAGTCCATCGAGAGATTTCTTACGGCAACTTTATGACTGGAAATCATCCTCTTACCCAGATTCTAGTAATATATGCGGCAGAATATTACTGGTGCCAGTAATTTGCCTATTCTTTTCGTAATATTGCTTATATTACTTAACAACCCTTTAGTCAGGTTTACAACCTAGTTTCTCACACCACTTATGTTGTGTTCATTATTTGTATACATGAGTAGCGGAACCCACAGTTTAAAGTCGTCTCTGAATGACAGATTTTTTTAGAAGCTTTTCATGGCAATTTTATTCCACTCTCAGCGTTATTTGCCAGAAGACTGCTGAGAAGAAGACAACGAAAAAATATTATTTTCCTACTTTCTTTTGTTCGTCTGAGCTGAGATTTGAATCACCGGCTGTCATTTAATAAGCCAACACACCACCTACTAGACTGCGAAGATTTCATTGTTTATGAGCCATGGCTATAATAAAAATCCGCGGACCTGATGGTGGTGGTAGCTTAAATGATATTCTTCTTTTTCTTAATTGCCCATTAAGAACCCTAGTAACGGATTTCGACTTGCCTTAACACATCCTCCTAGGCGCCTCTGCTTATTGCACGCCTACGCCAGTTGGTCACACCAATCGATGACAGGGCTTCCTCGATCTGGTCCTTCCAAAGCAAATAAGGTCGTTCTCTTCAGCACAGCCGCTGGATATTAATACGCTGCACAACGTCTATGTCGTTGAGGAGCACATACAGCACATTAAAAGTGCCAACCCTATGAAGCATGTATTCTAAGTTGCCAGAGGTCATATAGTTTTCAATCATTGGTAGGACAAGCCTACGGTTCATGGACATTTTAATAGAATTTTTAATGAAAAAAAGCAAAAATGTTTCCTGATTTCTGTGGTGGTTCGTACAATTTGAAAACTAGGCTCGTCTGGCGTATAACTTAATCATTGAACGACAGTTTTTAAACAACATTCTGCTTCGAAGTTGTCAAATTTTGTGCCAACAAAACTTTATTTGGGCAGAATGGACCTGCAGCCTGCTTCTCTTTGGACTTTAAAATGCGGGAAATGATTCTTTGGTTCAAAAATTGTGATTCTAACACAGAAGACTCAAGCCGTTCAGTATCCAAAGGCATTACATACATACATAACATAATTGGTCATTACAACCCTTCAGTCAGGATTACGACTTAGTTTCTCCCCTGGCCTGGGGCTCGAACCCTGGCTTTACGTCTAATATGCCAACACACTATCTACTAGACTACGGCGACCAAAGGCATTACTCCCTGAATAATGGTGTTCAACTCTAATAAAGCTGCAGAGAGTTTATTGAGAACAGAAAGCAGCAATTGTAAACCGCTTGCAAATAATGAAATTGGTTACCATACGACATATGTACAGTGAGTGACAAAAGAAACTGTATACTAAGGATAAAATTCTAACAATCACCAACCGCTTAAGGAGAGTGCACGAAAAAATTTGTTAATATTTTGAAATTTTTTGTAATTTCTTCATTTTCTTTTTTTCAATTTTTAAAACTGTTAATGAGCAGTTTTAAAATAAAAATAACGGTAATTTATTAATGTATATTTTTTTATTTGTACCATTTCTTTTGATGCCCACTGTATGTAGCAAATCTTGCTTGAATACTTTACGTAAAAGTAATATTTCCCTTGAAGTATAACGTCTGCCTTTAAAATATTCAAAATTGTGATTTTCTTATTCCCTTTAAAATATTTTATTTTCATAGGACATAAAAATCCAAGTATTTTTCTGAAAAAAAACTGCCTTTCAATGACTGTCAAATGAAGCCATAATATTAAAAAAAAAAAAGAAGACGAGAAAATAAAATAAAATCACGACAAAAAGCAAAAAAAAAAAAATAAAAAAAAATGTTCATATTATGACTCCTTGATTTGATATTCAATGGAATCCTGTTTTGAAAAATACATGAGTTTTGCAATTTGCCATCTTGTTACAGCGACATTCCCGTTTAAGCAAAGGAATATTGAAAAAAAATGTTTTTTTTTTCGCTGAAATCCTTTGAAATAAAAATCACGAAATTACAAGAACACAATGAAACTAAGGGTGTGATTTTCCTAAACATATACTATTTCTTAGCTAAACAGCAACAACAATACAAGAACAATAACCGTCTATTAGTCAATCAATAAGAGGGTGAGTTTCTACTCACAGTATATGTACGTCTACACACACATCACATACGAGGTATGGAGTAAGCATGTGTGGATTTTCTTTCTATAACAACTCGATTTCGTATCTCGTGTTCTTTTTTTGTTTTTTTTTTGTAGAAAAATGCCAAGAAATGTATTCCATTTTTTCCTGGGTAGTTTTCTATCGACATTTTTCATGCCTTTCCTCCTTTTTTCTTCTTTTGCTTAACAAATCGTATATGTTGGTTGTTATGGCACAATGTAAGGCAACCATTTTGTTTTTTTACAAAAAAATTTAATTTTCCTACTCGTATGTGATGGGTTGTTAGACAAGTTGTTTACCTGTTTTATGGATGTTTGTTGTAAAATTGGTTTTTATTGCTTTCAAGCAATTCTATCGTGTAGGCATTTCGTTCACTCTTAGAGGTTCTTTGAAAAAATCAAAGAAAATCCATTTTATTTTATAGCATTTTTGTAGAACCAATCAGTGTTTGATTGGAAAACAGGTAAAAAAGCAGAAAATATTATACACATACACACATGCATACATAATTGGTCATTACAACTCTTCAGTTAGGATTACAACCTAGCTTCTCACACCACTTATGTTGTGTGTGTTAATTTTATACATGAGTGGTGGCATCTACAGTTTAAAGTCGGCTCCGAACGACAGATTTTTGAGAAACTTTTCATGGCGATTTTATTTTACGCTCAGAGTTTTTGCCAAAAACTGCTGGGGAGCAGTCGCCGTAGAAATATTTTTTTCATATTTCGCTTTGAAGAAGATGTCTGACCTGGGGTTTATATCGTGGCCTCATGTCTAATAAGTTAACACACTACCTATTACTGACTACGGCGACTATCTAATTCTACTAAGGTCTGGCCAATTGCAGAGAAGGTGTTCGATAGTCTCCAACTCTTGATTATCACAACATACCCTACAATAATGCCGCTAGCATCTGTTCCAAATCTTTGTCAGCGATTTAACCTTGTACAGCCTTATATTAAACCGAATTCACTTGCTAAAGCAGGCACTACGTAATATTCAATTGAATTCTTACATAAGATTGGCGCTCCTCTGCAGAGAGAGGCAAACAAATGGTCGCACAAAAATTGCCATTCATTGACAAAGGTGAGATGGATTAATGGATGTAGAGACACCAAATAGATCTGGCCCCATATGGCTGTATGTAGAACAGAACTTGCATTGAATCTATCAAGATTCCAACTGAGGACTTTCATGGTATTGATAACGACACGCTGGCCTCTAGACGTTTACGCCTGTAGAAGTAGATCTAGCCGGACATACAATATATGCAGAACAGAATTTGCATTAAAACTTACCGGGATTTCGTATCGAGTTCACGCTACGACGACTAACATCTTTTCTATCATTGTTTGGCGCTTGGGAACCTAAGAAAAAGAATTCTCAGATACCCAGAAGTTAATAGAAAAACGTGTCTAGTCAAAGGCAATTTAAGAAAAATTCTCTACTCCATAAGACACTCGAGATGTTGAGAGATGCCAACCAAGAGCAAAGAATACATGGCGGAGTAGATAATGTTACGTTTTTACCTTTTAAAAACGTTGAAAATATAAGCTCGTAGATTGCAAATAAAATAAAAATAAATTTGTGTGTTAGTTTTAATTAAAATTCTTTATTATTCGCACAATTCTGTGTGACACTGTTCACAACTTGATGTAAACAACAACAATTGCTTTTCTTTGTTATTCCGCTGCTTATAACCTTTGTATAAACAATAAGAATTACTAGACAATTATTCGACAGATCTTTATAACGGAGATCTTCAAACCACGATTACTCTCTTCAAACTCACCACGTTTTCTTATAAGACTGACTGAACTTTAACTAACTCAGTTGCCTGCTTTGCCTTTTATATGGCAACGTAAACAGCCTGATGAATGTTCTTGAATGCGAATGTTCTGGGCTTCGCCTTCTCGAGATCTCTTTAGACGTAAACATCGTTGCTTCATTCTTGTTGTTTGTGTATTTTGTTTACGTTTATTCTTGTAGTGTTTGTTGTTGTATTTTTGTTTACTTGTCTACTATTTTGTTGTGCTGGTATTTGTTGTTGTAATTTTGTTTACTTTGTTCATCATGTAAACAATTTTATTGTTTTTGTTTTTGTTGCTTTCGTTTATAATTTTAATGTTAAACGATGTAAAAGCAAAACAATAGTATCTAGATTTTTCCATTTTCATAACAATAATAATCCGTATTACAACGGGATCTTATGGGACCCAAGGAGGCTGTGTCCTCTGAGGTAGTTGCCAGTTTAAACTAACGCAACCTGTTTTGAATTTTCAACAATTAAAAGCCAATTAAATTTCATTTTTAAGTTATCTTAAGGAATGTTCTGGTATAACAATATTAACGCGGCTAACAATTGAATTTTTCAGTTCCTCTTTCTTTAGCATCGTTTATTAGAAACCGGCAGTCGTCAGTCTACCAAAATGTTAGCCCTGGTCATGGTTAATGACATTGAAAACAAAACAGCAACAACAACAACAACAGAAGCAATTGTTAAATAAAAAAATGTACAACGAAGTGTACAGCATGTTAATTATCCTTGGCAACCAGCTGATGATGATGATGATGCTCGCATTCATTCATTTATTCACTCATTTTAATTTCGTTTTCCATACCCATAGACCTTCTTTTCAGTTTTTTGTTGTGAGAGATGGCCTTGGCCGTGATTTACATTTTTGCCCACCAAAATGTTGAAACATAAACGCACGTAAGTAAACCACCAAAAATTATTTTATAAAATAAAAGCCAGACAATGATGGCAAAGGCAGCGGAATATAAATAAAAGGAAAGAAAGATAAAATGAAATTAAAATACGTATACAAATACAAATAATGATGTGCTGTGGTGTGCTGTCTACCGCTGTTCGTGCTGCTTCTTTTAACGCAGAGCAAAATAATAAGCTCGACGGCATTGATAATGATGATGACGATGATTGTGCCGAAGATGCCGCCGCCATCTCTCTTTATTACATTTGCTGTTGTTGTTGTTGGAAATTATTTCATTCATTAACATAATTTTAATTTAGGTTAGGAAGTACATACAAAAACAAAACAAAACAACAGAAAAAAATGGGAAATCCAATACACAGACAGACTATCATGCAAAATGCCATTGCAAATGTATTTTTAAGCATTACCATAAGCAACAGCAGACTTTAGAAACCATCTCCCTCTCTCTCTCTCTCTCTCTCCCACATTGTGGCAGACAAACAGTTGTTGCAGAGCACATTGAACTTAGCTTTGCTTTTTTAATTTTTTCCAAATTTTTTAACACATACGAACGAATGTACTATATGCGGAAACAGGAAACAGATGCTAAGGAGTGTAGTTATGTTTCTTAATGATGATAAATTTTTTTTAATACGCGAAATAATTTAAAATCAGGATGTCATGTTTTTTTTTGCTTTCCTTTATAGGATATCACTTTTACTTTTGTTTCTAGAAAAAGAGGAATCCTTTCAGTTTTTTTTATGTTAATGAGGTTCTGGAATTAGAGAATTAACACTAGTGTAGCCGTGTATCGAGAAAAATGAATGTCTAGCTGCGATATGATAGAAAAAGATTATCCTGTAAACAAAAACAGGAGAGAAAATTAATTTTCCAAAAAGAATTTTTATTCCTTGGTCTCTCAAATGTGCCTCCATTGTTTATATTTCCTACCAATAGCTCAGTAATCTGTGTGGTCCATAGAGTATATGACATTGAATCCTCTTTGGGAGAGTATTTAAAAACAATTACACTCTTCTACAAGTATTGTGCTTTTCGTTGTAAAGGTTTACAGTAGAACAAGAATTCGTGACTTGTGAGAATGTGAAAAATACTCAGGTTTGAATGATTCATTGCAATTTCTGTTCTACATACTGCCATATGGGGCAAGCTCTATATGGTGTCTCTACAAGTGGGTCCATTAACCAATCTTACCTTTGCCAATGAATGGCAATTTTTGTGCGACCATTTGTTTGCCTCTCTCTGCAGAGGAGCGCCAATCTTATGTAAGAATTCAATTGAATATTACGTAGTACCTGCTTCAGCAAGTGAATTCGGTTTAATACAGGGCACTACAAGGTTAAATCGCTGACAAAGATTTGGAGCAGATCCCAGCCGTATTATTGCAGGGTATGTTGTGATAATCAAAAATTGGAGACTATTGAACACCTCTTCTGCAATTGGCCAGACCTTAGTAGAATTAAATAGTCGCCGTAGTGTAGTAGTTAGTGTGTTAGCTTATTAGACAAGAGCCTATGGCTCAACCCTTAGATCTGACATCTCGATTATGAGGAAATTCGTAACAAATATTTCTTGTCGGCAATTTTCTCTCAACAGTCTTCTGGCAAAAACTCTGATCATTACAACGCTTTAGTCATCATTACAACATTAGCTTCTCCCATTACCAATGTTTTTTGTGTTAATTTGTATACATGAGTGGCAGGAGCTACAGTTCAAAAAGTCGTCTCTGAACGAGAGATTTTTGAGAAACTTTTCTTAACAATTTTATTTATTGTCAGAGTTTTTGCCATAAGACTTCTGAGAGGAAGTTGCCGAAAGAATTATTTTTACAAATTTCGTTTTGTTCGAGATGTCTAAGCTAGAGTTTGAGGCACGGCCTTACATCTAATAAGCCAATACACTACCTTTCAGACTACGGCGAATTCAATGAAATCAACAGAATTCCTGTTCGAATTCCAGCGAAGATGATAAACTTTTATTGTGATTTCAATCAAGTCTCAAGCCAATTACAAGTAAGCCATATCGAAAGAACCCTGACTCCAAAAGTAGTTATCGTACAGAACAAAGATCTTGAGTGAGAATAGAACTGCATGTATGAAGTTCCTTGCTAATACGCACCCAATACAACAACCCAATACATTCGCCCTGAGGACGTACTTTCTAGACAAGGTTTTAGAGCATGCTCAGCTGATATTTTCAAAGAAATGTTTACTTTCATTATAACCTTTCAGTTAGGATTACGACCTAGCTTTTTCACAATACTTATGTTGTGTGTGTTATTTTTCTATACTTGAGTAGCGGGACCTACAGTTTAAAGTCGACTCCGACCGATAGATTTTTGTAAAGCTTTTCATGGTAATTTTATTTAGTTACAGAATTTTTGCCAAAAATCTGCTGGGAGGCAGGTGCCGATGAAATATTTTTTTTTTTATTTTCGTTTTGATATGTGACCTAGCGTTTGTTCCGTGGCCTTACGTCTAATAAGCCAAGACACAGGCGTCTTAGTCAAGCAGAAGCACCTTTTTTGCTAAAATAGAACTCAATGTGTAAAGTTTCCTACACCCAATACAACAACCCAATACATTCGCCGTGAGGACATGTTTTTTAGACCAGGCTTTAGAATATGCTACGGTAAACCAATCAGCTGTTTACCTTCAGTCTGTGCATTTGTAACGAAATTATTTTGTAAAACATTAACGATAAACTATTTACAATTAAGGGTTACAGAACGTTTCTGAAACTCTAACTCGGCGTTTCTAGTGTTTATTATTTAAGATTTAGAAGAAAAGAAAAACTACCCCCTTAAATCAAACGCGGGTATTATTTCTCATCTGTCTAATGCTTTAAATCACACTCTCATTTTTTATAAAATAATTTCGTTTTTGAATATGCAAATTAGTTTTGAACAAAAAAAAAAATTTTAAAAAATCCCTTTGTATACCTGCATACCAAAAGCCTTTCACCGTTTCAATGCAGCTGTTCGGTTACTTTTTCTTTATGCATTAGAATTTGTTTGTTATTGTTGTTATTGTTGTTGTATTGAAATTAGTATTTTGTTTAGAGAAACGAGAAAATCCATCTAATTTGCATAAATTTCGCAAAAGTTTTATGCAAATTCAAGTGCATTATTTGCAAATCATGTTCCCGTCAATGTCAATTAATTTTCAAACAGACGAGACAAGCTTGTTGTAATGTTCTCTTGTTATCGTTAAAAAACAAAAACTAACTCGCGCTAACGATAGCGTTATTGTTTAGATAGTGTTAGGCTTTGTTATCGTTTTTTTTTTCTGCGCCAATTTTGTTGTTGTTTGTGCTTTAAGGCACACAGTTCCGATATGCCAATTAAAGGATTTACCCAACTGGGTAGTATATGTATGTATATGCAAAGACTATATATATATATGTGTGTATATACAGTGGTGGCCTTATAATTAGAAACGACAACTTAGCAACATTTATGTTTGTTAATTTGTTTTACAGTTTTTACTGTGTACCTGGGATCAAAGGCTTTGTTTGGAGGACATCTTACATACGTTTTTCCATCAGATTGGGACAAATTAAACTTAAATTCGTCACTCCAGAGAACTCTGTTCCAGAAACATCGTTTCTAATTATAAGGCCACCATTGTATGGCTCTCGATATTGAATTCATTAACTATTTTATTTTTTACTAACAAGAACTTTTCTTTCGTTTTTTATTTTAAAGTGTCAGATTTAAATTGAATAACAAATCCTATGAAATTATTAGAAATGCGGCAAATGAATCCTGTTTTGCATTATTTTTTTGAGACTTTGTTTATTAGAGAGACAGTCAAGATTATTTGTATTAAAGGATTTGAGATTTTGCAAATTTTATCATGCGTTTCTTACATTCATTGATATTGAAATTCTTCTTGACAAACTAAATATGTTTTCGAATATAAACGAATTCAAATTTAGTAGACGATGGTAATGTTTTTCATTCATGGTCTTGTTTTTCATTCATAATTGTCTAGCTTCGTAGGACAAAAAGGCTTAATATGGACATACATTGGACTGGGCCACATGGAATATCTGAGCTGTAAATAAAAATCAATAATACGGATAGAAGTCGCCGAAGTCTAGTAGGTAGTGTGTTGGCTTATTAGACGTAAAGCCAGGGTTGAAACCCCAGGCTAGACATCAAAATAAAATACAAAAAGTATTTCTTCGGCGACTCTCTGAGAATAAATAAAATTACCATGAAAAGTTTCTCAAAAATTTGTCGTTCGGAGTCGACTTTAAACTGTGGGTTCCGCCACGCATGTATAAAATTAACACACACAACATGAGTGGTGTGAGAAACTAGGTCGTAATCCTGACTGAAGAGTTGTAATCTTTAATTATTTATGCACGAATACGGATCAGAGATCAGCAATGAATAGTTTTTTCGCTACTCATAATCACTCATAAAATTTTGGACATAAGTGAGTCCACAATATTGAAATTTAACTATGAACTCTGATTCATTCGTTCTCACTACAACGATGATTTATAAGTACAGGTTGCAATGAGTATGCCTACAACCTTGACATCAAACTCATACAATTCGAAATATGTTTGATTCATAAGTCTACTCATTTAGATTCATAACTTTAGAAAAATATTTATAATATGTACACATAAATGATACGATTGACTCGAATTCATTCATCAAAATTCAAAGTCTTAATTGTTGTTGCAATTACAACAGAAGAAAAAAGACACATAAGCAAAAAGGACAGAGCTGCAAGCAGAGCAAACACACAACCTTCTAGTGAGTATTTTAGCGTTCGTACGCGATTCATACTTATTTTGTGCTTCGTGTATAGAGAGTCGAAATCAACCGCAACATCATACGTGTTGTTAAGTATGAATATGAT
Organism: Sarcophaga variegata; assembly: GCA_932273835.1. Taxonomy (NCBI): domain Eukaryota; kingdom Metazoa; phylum Arthropoda; class Insecta; order Diptera; family Sarcophagidae; genus Sarcophaga; species Sarcophaga variegata. The sequence goes on along the minus strand of OW026362.1, from coordinate 109,357,006 downwards.
GAGTACTTCAAACTTTGAATATGAGTAGAGGTTCCATGATATTAAAATAAGTATGAATGCGTATGGCTGCCTTCCAAAATGTATCAATACAAAGTTTGTATACAGTTCTACTAATGTATATAAACTATGTAGATATGCAAAGTAACCAAACAATGCATCAACTATAAATCCGATGTCTGATTGCTTTTTGAATGCGTTAAAAATACACATTGATGACGTTTGGAAATAGAATACATTGTATATATTTTCTACAGCGGCATTATGAAACACGCTTCTTTGTTCAAACACAAAGCAACTAACATTTCGAAGTCAGCCTATATGTATCACAAATTATGAGTATGATTCGCTTATACTCATCTTTTCGAATACTCATTGCTAATCTCTGATACGGACATATTCTTTAATTATCGAGGAGTTCATATCAATAAACAGTGGGCCGCAATGAAAGAAATTAAACATAGAATGGAAACATTGATAGCAATTTCCCTAGTCATGAAGTCTTCGAATCATGACTGTAGTAAAGAATATTAAAAATATCATCGACAGTTTAAACTACAATCGTTAATGTACTGACAGACCATAGAATGTAAATACAAATTTATTCACAACATTCTTACGACAACACTAGACGGCAAGAGATGAAGCTGTCGAAGAGAGATAAGAAGAAAGTCCTAAATAGCCTTTGAGGCATTCCTGTAGGAGAAAATACTAAAAATACCATTGTCTGAGCAAATTTTAAATGATAGACCATACAGAGTGAGCCATTATATAAAAAATTTATTTACAAACAGATGGAACTAATGAGGAAACGATCGAGAGGCAGAAGAATGAGAGAGAGATCTCGTAGCTGATAAATATGTTCACAAATGGACAGGAAATTCTAGTAAAACAATAGCCAAACTGTTGTATATTTTACGACTGCCAATATCAGAATGAGGAAGCCGCAAATAAAAACGGATATTCGATGAAAATGAAAACTTTATTTCACAGAATGCGGAGGAAATCGGATTGCTGAGCAACGCAAGTTTTTTATCCAAAAACCTTTACAAATTTTATGGCAAAGAATTCATAGGCAGATAATATTTAAATGAGTTTTTTTTTTTATTTTATATGTCGACGCCTCCGTTCTATAACATTCAAAGTCGAAAAAGTGTGTTTTGAGTTATGAGCTCTCAAAGTTTTCATGCGACATACGACCATATGTGTATTCTAAGTAGATTTTTCCCTATAACTTCGGAACGGATCGGCGCATCTTAACCAAATTTTGACAGTATTTAAGTTAGAGAACGTAGAATTTAATAATATTAATATTAATAATAAAATAATAAAAACGTTCTAAGTACACTTAGAACGTTATAGAATGGAGGCGTCGATGTATCTTAATAAGAAATCCATAATTGACCCTAGCTACGGCATTATTAGTTATTTATTTTTTTTTTTTTTGTGTAAAACTTACTTAAGTTATTTGATTGGTCATTACCATCCTTTACTGCAGTACAACCTAGTTGCTTACATCACCAATACGGAGTGTGCTAATTTTATCCATGAGTGGTGGGACCTAAATTTTAAAATCGGCTTTGAACTACAGATTTCAAAAAACTTTCATTGTACCAAAGGCTCGCGTCTAATATGTCAACACACTATCTACTAGATTGCAGGGATTATTTTTATAAGAACAATCGCTAAGTATGTCTAAGTTCTCTAATTAATTAATTCTCCATTCTATATCTGTATAGCTATTAATTCTAAGTAATTTTTTTGTAAATTCTTTCAACACATTCAATATTTTTTCCTGACATAAATGATTTGATTTAGAATTTCTCATGGCTGCCATATAACACGTAATTTTTTAAAAGTAATTTTCGAAAGTAGCAAATATTTCATATCTTTTCTGAATTTTTTTTAAAAATTGGGTTTAATTTCAAAGGAGATTACAAGATAAAGGTTTTTTTTATTTAATCAAAAATTTTTTGCTTAAATAATTTAGTTTTTCAAATAATTTCTAAATGTTTCGAATTTTCTCAAATCAATATTTTTTTACTTCAATCAAAATAGCAAAGTAGAGTTTTCTCCATATTTTATTATTGTATTGCCTACTAAAAATGTTTGAAACATTTTAAAAAGGAAGGTATGTATATACAGTGAGCGTCAAAAGTGAGTAAACACCTCTGAAACAATTAATTTTCTTAGGATAGCGAGAAAAGTAAATGAGAATAGTCGAATAAATTACCAAAAATAAAAAAGTTTATCTATTACTTATAAAATGTTAAAACAAAAACAACAATTCATGAAAAAGAAACTTTTTTTATGCTTAAGAACATAATAAAAAAATTTAAATTATAGGCGCTCACTGTACATATCTGTTTAGCGCTCTATTAATTGTAGAATTTTCACAATTATTTGATATACAAAAAAAAATATTTTTTTTTTAATTCAAAATTCTTTTAAAATTTTAAGTTTAAATTTAAATTTTTTCTCTCAAGCATAACTTTAGTATACTAACTGCCATATTCATAAATAATAATTTTGATTTATGGAGCAAATTTTCGTACAAATTATGTTTTATAAACCTTTTGTAAATCCGAAAATTCTAATGAAGATAAACTACGACCGTTTCAATAATAAATATACAGCTATAGCAAAAATCACTGTTTTTAATTTCATTTTATTTATTGCTTTTTTATGTAAAAAAAATTATTAAAATTTAAATTTTCAACTTGTCGTTGGCTCTATCAACGAAAAAATTATACGGGTTTCTCAGAAATTTAATTTTTTTTTTGCCTTGGTTTCTTTTATTTTCAGTTAAGAAAGTTTAAAATTTTTTTATAATTTTAAAAATTTTTTATTTCGTTGCTTAAAGTTTGTTGATTACATACCTTTTAATTCTTGTAATATTTTATTTCATGTTTTTTGAATTGAGTTTATTTTTTTTTTATATTAAGATTATTATTTTATAATGTTTTATTTTACTTAATTTTTTTATAATTTTTTAACATTAGAAATCTTTTTGTTTTTTTTTCCATTTTAAATTAAAACACTCACGACTTTCTTTTTCAACGGCTTATAAATCACTTGTAATTCGAAAGTAAGCATTGGCATTACGCCTGTTTCAGGCAGGTTGTTAATGAATTCTATTCTTTTTTTACTTTAAAGTTTTGTTTTTTTTCTTTTTCTTTACTTTTTTGTTTCATTGGTTCTTAAGAAAGAAAGAAAAAAGTCGAAATCGAAGTTATCATCAAAACAGCAACCTTTTCATTTCACTTCACGTTAAGGAATGATATTTAAATCGGTTTGATGGCGTTTTCTTTCTTTATATCATGGATTTTCTTTATTTTCAGTGTCTAATTTTTTTTCTTTTCGCTGTGTGCTGAGTTTAAGAACATCATCTTAAAAAAGTAACAAAAAAAAAAAAAAAACAAGAAAAATCTTGTAAAAAAAAAGCGAAACGTCCAACAAATTCAAAAGAAATCAAATAGATTTTGAAGGATTTATTTGACGGCTGCGTAAACGAAAATTTCTTTGAAAAAGAATTTCAACGTTTCTTTTTTTTTTCTTTTCTTTTGCATCCTCTTCAAACGAAACGCACTCTCATCGCGTTGATGTTTTCTTTGACTTTCTTTTCGAATTTTTTTTCTGTGTTGTTTTTTGGTATCTATACACACGTAAATTCAAGCGTACAGCCTTTGATTATTTTTTCTTTTACTTATCTAAGCCATGTTAATAACAAACAAAAGCTTTTGTCCCTTACACAGGTTAAAAGACGGACGTACCAGTCGGTGTTAAAGTCCAACTGCTACTAAATTGTTAAGAATTTTGTTTCAAGAAAATTATGCATAAATTTTCTACACATGGCTTGTTTTTTTTTCTCATACAAATGAGTATTGTTTGTGTGCCTATGTATGGGTACAGTACAACACCATTAATTTTTGCCACCCTCTTATGTTACAAGTGTATTGCCATTTCTAGTTGTTGTTGTTTTTCGCTACTCTAATAACTACACACCACAAGAGAGGGAGAGTGAAAATATTTAAAAGCAGGACACGCGCATTAAACATTACACTCCATGCATAGACTTGCCTGGCTCTTCCATACCGTTTTAAAATTGTTGTATTTGTTGAAGCAAAAACAATAACAACACAGAGTTCACTCACTTGTAACCCACCCTGTTGGAGTTCATTTTTTTTTACACAAAAAACTTTGTGTTGCTTTTTTCTTGGTTTTCAGTTGTTTTTTGCAACTCAAATTTGTAAAAACACAAAAATCCATTATATTTCCAATAATGGAAGTAAAAGCTCTCATTTTTATACTCATGAAAGAAAACAAAATGAGAAAGTCTCAAGCAAAATTCTTCTCCCCCCCCACTGTTGTGTCTATGTAGATACCTACATATGTATGTATGTAAGAGGGTGACAATTTTCAGTATACCCACAACTTTTTTTCTGCATTCTTCCTCTAGTATATATACGATATGAGAGACAAAAATTTGTATTTTTGTTGTTGTTGTTGTAAAATATCAAAAAAACAACAAAAAATATTCGTTAAATTAATTCTTTGTACCCGAAAACAATTAACAAGATTAGGTCAGAGTTTAATGTCTCGTGTTTTTCTCGTTCTCGTTCTCTTTTGTTTTGTTTTGTTTCGTCTCTTCTCTTCTGTTTATTTTTTTTTTCTGTTCATTTACATGTTGAAATCTGTATGACTGTATGTGTGTATGGGTGTATGTAGTGTACGTGTGTCAGTAAACAATAATTATTTTATTTTAAAAAATTTTATTGAGTGTAAAATAGTAAATGAATGAACGAACGCCATAATGAATGTGCAACATGTTGCTGGCAGTATTACATTGCCTGTGCCACGCAGTATTCCTATGTCAATTAAATTCTTAAATGAATACATACGTAAATTATTAAAGTGTTAATGATGGTGGTGTTGGCAGAGCAGAGTGTGTATATTTAGAAAGCAAACTCTTTACTTTGTAGCAGTTTTCTTATGGTATTTGTAACACGCCAGACTTTTAAAGCATAACCTTAAGGCGTAACAAGAGAGAGAGAGACAGAGAGAAAGTGAGTAAGTTAATCTGAATTTAAAGTGTTACGAAAATAAACTTTCAAATTAATTAGTTTTAATTTATTACGAAATGGGATTATCTTAAATAAAGTACACAGTGGAGCAGTGGTAAATGATTGATCATAAGTTTTTTGAAAATTTTTAATTTGTTTGAGGCGTTTTGTGTAACAGCAGGTTGGAACAGGGGCTCAATAAAATGTCTGTATTATAATACTTAAGCGTAATAATTTTTCTTATAGAAGACAGATCAAGGGTAATGGAGACTTTGTTTAATTTGTTTGAGTTAAAGTCTGTTAATTTTTAAATTTTTTTTTAACATTTTCAACGAATTCTGTCAACGACGAACATTTCGATGATTTTCAGTTAAATTGGATACCAACGAAATGTCGTTTTAAATAGCACAGCTCTATGTGCCATACAGCTCATGCCATTGGATATTTTGCACAATCGATTTGAGGTGATTTGACCCTGCGAGACTTTTTCTTGTGGCGTTTCTTCAAGTTGCAAGTGTATGCGACTAAGCTATAAACCGCAGTGATCCTAAAAGCCAACGTAACCCAAGACATCGATCAAAATTCAGCCTGATTTATTCGCCAATTTATTTACTTAATTCTTTATTACAACCCTTTAATGAGGATTACGACCTAGCTTCTCACACCACTTACGTTGTGTGTGTCAATTTTATATATGAGTGGCGGGACCTAAACTTTAAAGTCGATTCCAAAAGACACATTTTTGAGAAACTTTTTCATGTCAATTTTTATTTACTCTCAGAGTTTTTACCTGAAATCTGCTGAGAGGAAGTCGCCGATATTCTTTTCATATTTCGTTATGTTCGAGATGTCTGACCAGGGGTTTGAACCCTTGCCTTGCGTCTCATAAGCCAACCTACTACATACTAGACTACGGCGACTTCTTAATAAAGTTCTTGCCATTAAATATTTTGCACAATCGATTTGAGGGCATGGTCATCTCACAAGGGGGGCGAGAACATGCAATTTGACCCCTGTTAGACTTTTTCTTGTGGCACTTCTTTGAGTTTCATGTGCATGCGTTTAAACCATAAACCACAGCAATCCTAAAAAGCCAACGTAACCCAAGACATCGATCAAATTCAGCCTGATTTATTAGCCAACTAACTTACTTACTTGTTCATTGTAACCCTTTAGTCGAGATTACAGGCTAAATTCTCACACCAGCCATGTTGCGCGTGTTAATTTTATCCAAGAGTGGAGGTACCTACACTTTAAAGTCAGCTCTGGTTGACAAATTTTTGAGAAAGTTTTCATGGCAATTTGCTCTCAGGGTTTTTGTCAGAACACTGCTGAGATGAAGTCGCCGAAACAAATATTATTTCATATTTCGTTTCGTTCGCAATGTTTGGCTTTGGGTTTTGAACCACGGCATCCATCTCTCGTGAAGGTCATTTGACCCTGTTAGACTTTTTGTTGTGGGATTTCTTTAAGTTGCCAAATGTAAGCGAATCAGCCATAAACCCCAGCGATCCTCAAAGCCAATATAATCATTTAGTCGGTATTACAAGCTAAATTCTCGCACAACCCATGTTGTGTGTATTGATTTTATCCATGAGTGTCGGCACCTACAGTTTGAAGTCGATTCCGAATGACAGGTTTTTGAGAAACGTCTCAATTTTATTCAGACAAATAAAAGAGTTTTTGTCAGAAGAAATATTTCGTTTCGTTCGAGATGTTTGGCCTGGGATTTTGAACCACGACATCACGTCTAATAAGCCAATACATTGCCTACTAGACTGCGGCGACTTCGCTGTAACTCATGGAGAAATAGACTTTTCGTTGGTATTTCACCGAACGTTGTTATATTCCATATAAATAAATAAAAAAAAAAATTATGATAAAGATAGGAAGAAAGACTCAATAGAAAATCAATAAGATATTGGCTATAAAACTAAAATGTCTTCATACGAACACGGTGAAAAATTCATTGCTTTCCCTTTGCTGTTATCTGATATGACTGATCCTTTTAAGAATTTCCCAATTTTGAAATCATGATGGGTTTATATGGAAGTGTGTTGGCTTATTAGACGTAAAGCCAGGGTTCGAGCCCCAGGCCAGATATCAAAGAAAAGTATTCCTTCGGCAACTTCCTCTCAGCAGATTTCTGGCAAAAACTCTGAGAGTGAAATGAAATTGCCATGAAAAGTTTCTCAAAAATCTGTCTTTCGGAGTCGACTTTAAACTGTAGATCCCACCACTCATGTATAAAATTAACACACACAACATGAGTGGTGTGAGAAGCTAGGTCGTAATCCTGACTGAAGGGTTGTAATGACCAATTATGTATGTATGTATGTATATTATACGGTATCTAGTGATACCGTAACCGTACCGAAACTATTTCTCGTAAATAGTTTGTCTAATTCAAACACTAGCGTTCAATTTAAACTCTTTAAATTTGTGTAACAGATGTCTGTAGGCATCTTTACAGGAAACCATTACGATTGATTTCCTAAACAGAAAAACAAATCCTTTTCCTTCAATTCTATTTGAAGTCGTCTCAATGCAAGTGCTTACAACTGATTTGTGGATTTTTACAATAAATTTATAAATACAACAACAACAGCACTGGCAACAACAACAACAGCAACCAATTTCAATAGACGACTAAATTTGAAAGTTAAACAGGATCAACAAAAAAAAAAAAATCCGAAAAGAAACGCAAAAAAATAGAATCAAATGCAAGTAATAAAATAAAAATTAATAATAAGCCAAATATTCAACAAACATTACATACACACACTTATACACTCATACATACATATACATATACACTTGAGCTTGCATTTATACATACGAACATACAAACATACGAAATGCTTTATTAAAAATTTTCAGCAAAGCTATGAAATGAAATGCAAAAGAAGTAAAGCTAAATAAAAACAACAACAACTACAACTACCACCAACTACTACTAACAACTACTGCTACCAATAACAAGCTGTGTAGGAAAATCCTTTTCATAAGAGTTAAAAAATCAACAGAAAAAAACAACAACAACTACTACTACAGCTACAACTCAAATTCCTTACAAAGAAAATGAGAGAGAAAAAAATACACGGCGTATTGTATGAAAGATGAGAAGAAGAAAATGAAAAAAAGAACACCAGAGCGAGTATAATGCGCAAATAAAGGGTTATCCAGTTTGCGATTGCAAAAGTAAACGATAAATAAAACCCTTCCACTAAACTATCGGGTGGTGTGACAGCGATATCCTAACGAATTATTGGTTATTAAATGCTCCAGCCTTAGGGGACAGAATTTGGCATTGCCTCACAAATCCGCATGATCTTGGTGGTCAATTATCTTCACTTAAATGTGAAATTTCCCAATACTTTACTTACTTAATTGGCTTAACGGATTTCGGCCTGCCTCAACACATCCCTCCAAGGGCCTCTACTTCTTGCGCGCCTACGCCAGATGGTTACACCAATCAGTGAAAGGGCTGTCTCGATTTAGTACTTCCAACGCAAACAAGGTTGTCCTCTTCGCCGTCTTCCCCAAATCTCTACATTAAACACCCGTCTCGCCGGAGCATACTCCTCCATTCGAACGACATGGTTAAGCCATGGCAGCCGCTGGATGTTAATACACTGCACAACGTCCATGTCTGTTGAGAAGCTCATACAGCTCACTATGGGATCGGATAAGGAAATTATCGCCAACTCCTAGTGGAGCGTAGATCTTACGTAGGATTTTTCTCTCGAATACTCTACACACTGCTGCATCAGTGCGTAATAGAGCCCATGGCAATTTCCTAATAACAGCCTTGAAGTTTACCCTGATGGCTCCCAGATAAGTAGCAGGGTGGTTGGTGGTATATTTATTAAGGATTCTGGTATAACACTTTCCTATAGGCTGCCTCATAACTGCAGTGTTTTCCCAGCAGAGATCATTTTGAAAGCTGTACAATGTTTGTGGAGTTGCGGGATTTTCCTTGACAATCTCTTGATTTTGTCTGATAGCCAGACTGCAATTAAATCCCTAACGAACGTAGTTTCAATGTCTGTTCTCGCTTATGAATGCCGAGGATTTGGTCAGGGCAATTCGGAGTATTCAAAGGTAACTCTTATATGGGTTCCGGGACATAGAAATCTCGTTGCTGGATAGGGCTGATACGGAGCTAGCAATCTCCGGCTTAAATTTCTATGGCCTCAGTTAATTTGAATACTAACCACTCGCTTTCAAGGGAAGCTCGAACTCGTTGCCAGCATTAAGATACGTCCAATATTGCTATCCTCTTTTGCGTTCGTATGGAGAAGAAGAGGACTGACCCCCTTCTGTTCTTAAATCGGATGGCCATCCATCGCACAATAGCTATTTTTGCTGGTTGAGATATCCGCCGGGTAGGTAGGCTGGTTAGAGTGTTTGCTTTGATACCAAGAGCTCACTTGAGCAGGCATAGCGGCCTGTTGTGACGCCACAAGTGAATGCAGACTCTGTACTGACCAAGTTCCTCCCAACCAGGGAAAAAGCAGAAGTCGTTCAGCGCAAGGGCTGCACATTTAAATCCCGACTACCCCACGCTGGAAAACCAGCCCAAAAGTTTGATAAACGAAGTAATATTCTTGACATCAATGGATGATAGCTCCGTCAAGCTGACAAGGATTGGAGAGCCTATATAAACTATATCTGCACCTCGCAAGTGATGGGCATTGACAAAGAAAGTGGATAACAGTCTCCTCTTCCTCAGCGGATCTGCACACAAGGCAAAGTCGTTAGATGGGAGCCGCACTCTTTCCGCCTGTCTTCTCATAACACAATGACCCGTAAACATGGCCACTGTGATCAAGACAACGTTACGACCAAGTCCATGTGGAGCAGGACTCCTCATTGACCCTGGATAGGTTGGAATTTCCATGTGACGACCAACTTGACTGAGGTAAGTAGCATCCCCAAGTCGATTGAAAAGGATTCCAGAACTAGTGCACCAGCCCTGGCGAGCTCGTCGGCTCTTCAGTTTCCCGGAATATTACTGTGCCCGGGGACCCCGATAAGTGTGACACTGAAGCGCCCAGAAAGAAGGTCGAGACAGTGGCGACATTCCCTGACGATCCTGAAGTTATTTACAACGTTCGACAGAGATCTTATGGCAGCCTGACTATCAGAAAAGATCGAGTTGCGGGGTAAAATTAACACCATTGACGAGCCCGGCAGATGGTCATTACTTCCGCCTGAAACATGCTACAATAATCCGGCAGTCGGAAAGAAATGTCCAAGTCCAATTTCCCAGATTAGATTCCGCTACCAACCCCGCTATCGAGTTTAGAGCCATCGGTGTATATATCCAGGATATTCGGGGGACGATCATGTCAGGGTCCCAGTCGTCCATGCTCGGAATCAGATAGTTACAACCCCTGTCAAAACAATATTCCATAGAGAGATAATCGATGTTCGGTGGGGCCACAGGATCAATAGAGGTATCCACCAAGTAAGAAATTAACTTAATTGCTAAAGACAGTTTGGTTCGAAAATCTGCATTGAAAGACAGTTGCACCAGCATCCAGTCAGCATATCTAAGACGGTTTGCTCACCCGAATTTGATTGTTGCTTGTATAGGACTTTACTAACATGGAGGTGCAATACAAAATATGCCACTATGGGTCGTAACATAGGGCCGAATGCTGGCAACGGTGTGGAATCGAGAAATTTCGATTATTCGCTACAGTTTCTCCACTTGATGTATTATTTTCGGCTTTGTTTCCATGCTCTTCCAATTACTTCTTAAGCTTCATAATTCCAAGCACAATAGACCGTTGATGACAACCATTATCACCTTACAATGCTCTAAAATTGGCCACCACTTCCGATCATAAAATAATTAACAGCTGACAGCATTGCCAGATCAAAGGTTTCCACTCCACTAAATGAATAACCCTTCACATGCATATTAAATACTATATTGCATGTATTAGTGTGTGTGTGCGTTCTCACATAAAGGAATAAATTTGTTTTTTTTTGCTCTTCGCCTCTTGTCCCTTTTCTTCTTCTTCTTCTTGTTTCTCGTCTTTGATAAGTTTATTTTGTTTGTAACCCTTCATACTTCAATAGTCGACATAAACAGCAACTGCAACAGCAACAACAATACGAACAACATTAACGAACATGTTGTTTTACAATAACAACCACATCTACGTACAATGTTTGCTTTCGTTCATCATTTTTAATTTTTTTTCTTCCTCTTCATAGATTTGTTTGTTGGGTTTGTTTCTTGCTTCTCTTCTTCGCTTCTCTTCAAAATGAATACGAGAAGAGTAGAGTGGCAGGCTAATGTTGAATGTTTGTTTCTTTTCGGGTTTTTGTGTGTTCAAATGTTTATATTAAGCAAATATGTATGCATGCGTATGTGTATGTAAGAGAGTTTAATGTATGCATAGGAATACTTATACATGTGTACAAGTGTGTGTGTGCATAGCAAGAGGATCTCATAATAAATTTTCAACCATTCAACTGCATGTCGGAGCATGATTTGTACTGCCAAGCAAACAAACAAACAAACAAACAACATCGCCGATTTATTTCGCCACTATTTCAGTAACCATAGCAGCTACTACAGGCGAGAGGAATATTTTGTTTAATTTAGGTTCTAGAAATGGTTAGAAATGCCTCTTAGCGTGCAGGTTCTTGATAAGGACAATTTAAAAATCAGGGCACTCTATTCACCATTGGAATGAAATCAAGGCCGATCGGCTCTGAATGTTACGTTACCTGCATGAACGTAAAGAAACTAAAGGTTTAGGTTGGAGGACGTGTACTTGTCAATTGAGACAAATACAGTACCCGGAGGTCAAGTTGACCCATTGTACAAACATCCTTAAGGGGAGAGGATAGTAGAGGAGATAGGGTAAAAGGAGAGGAAGTAGGAAAGTGAAACTATAAGTTGCCTAACTTTTATACGTTGTTTGAAGTCATATTGAAGATTAAATGCTACTTTCATTCTCTCGTAGACTATTTTAAGGCTTTTCGAGTGCGTCCCTGGTCACAGTCACATTCCGGGAAACTGCAGAGACGACTAGCTGGCCAAATCTGGTACACTCCTTCCGGAATCTTTGCCAATCGACTTGAGTATGGCACTTATCTCGGTTAAATTGGCCATTATGCAGAAATTCTTTCGGGACGCCAATTTGCTCCACTGCTAGACTCATTTGGCCCTCGATGGATAGAAGGCACACCAAACAGTTACTCGGACTTGATCTCAATGTCATCTCGATCACAGTGGCCATGCCTACATATCACTGTGTTGTGGAAAGATACGCGGAAAGAATGCAGCTCCCATCTAACGACTTCTGCCGTGGATGCGGATCTGCTGAAGAAGAGGAGACTGTTATCCACTTTCTTTCTCAATGCTCATATCTTACGAGGTGCAGATATAAGTTATTCGGCTCTCCAATCCCTGTCAGCTTGACGGAGCTATCACCCACTGATGTCAATCATATTGCTTCCGTTTATCAAACTTTTGGACTGGTGTTCCAGCGTAGGGTAGTCGTAATTTTAATGCGCACTCCTTGCGCTGATCAACTTCTTCCCTAGTTCGGTGGTGCTCGTTCAGTACAGAGGCTGCGTTTAACCGTGGCTTCACCACGGGGTGCTGTGCGTGCTCAAGTGAGCTTCTGGTATCAAAGCTACCACTTCAACCTACCTATCTGCCTACTCCGGCTTAGTCCATTCTGGTCCGGACCAGAGAAGATCGCTGTAGTTTTGATTATGAATTTAAACCTAAAATGAACGTTTATTTTGGAAGGAAATATTGTAAATGAGGTGGATGTACAAATTCTAAATGCCAATAAATCCTGCATCTAAGCTTAGAAAGCAACAAAACGGGCTCAGTTGCTAAAAATCATGCCTGGACCATGTCAATAATGTAAGAGTTTTAACAGAGCAGTTGATAGCTTATAGATTGCCTTTGCTTTTGGCATTCAAAAACTTCAAAACGGCTTTCGACATCCTAAACAACCTTTCAGCCATTAGTAGCGTTTCGCTTAAATCAACCACAACCGTTTACTTCGTACATTTCTGTACAGTTTCCCGTAATGCCAGTGAATAGCGAAAGAGGCACTCATGGTCCAAACTATAGTTTCTATGCTCACAACCATAAGTACGGATATTAAAACCATGCACAAATAGAGCAACACATGCATACACATGCATACAGTGAGCGTCAAAAGAAACTGTACACTATGGATCAAATTTGAACAATCACAAAACTCAACTTTTACTACTTAAGGAGAGTGCCCGAAAAAATTTTACAATATTTCGAAATTTTTTTTGGATTTTTTTCTTTTTTTTTGTTTCAATTTTAAAATAAAAATAACGGTAATTTGTTAACATATATTCTTAATGTACAATTTCTTTTGATGCTCACTGTACATAAATATATGTGTATATGTGTGATTATGGAGTGTATGAGTGTATGAATGTATGTATGCATAACCACCATATACGACTACTACATGCTTGTGTAAAATATAACATACACATAAAAACTATTCGTACAAATAGATTCTAGTTGAAGTAGCGTTTGAAGTAGAGTTTCATTAGAAATAAGAAGAGGAAGAAACTTCGTTTTTTTTTCTTCTTTTGCAGTGCCTTTGTCAAGAATTTGAATTTGATGAATATAAAGCAAGAGAATGTATGGAAAAATCCTTAATAAATATAAAAATATTGTATAAAAATCATAATAATAATGATGATAAAATAAATAATGATAATCTGTATGTGTATGTGTGTGTGTAAAATTTAAAATATTTTTGTATGATTTTCCTATAATCATTTGAAGTATTTAATGGGCCAAGATATTTATTTCTTAAATTTTTAATTTTTTTAATTTGATTGAAATTATACCATCACTTGCCTTACTTTGAAACAGAATTCTTAAGGAAACTTGCACATTTTTTATCTAACCAATGTTGTAGTCCATTGACATGGGCACTATTGGTCATTTGCAGCCTTTAGTCGGGATTACGGAACATGTTTTTTGCATGTGTGTGGAAGAACCTACGAGTTGAAGTCGAGTCCGAACAACAGTTTTAAGAAGATATTGCATACAAATGGTTTACCCTCAGAGCTTTTGCCTGAAAACTGTTTAGATCACCAAATCACTGTTGGGATCACCAAAAGAAATGTTTCCGTATTTGCATTCCTTTTTTCTTTTTTTAGCATTTCTGGAATCTGGCCTCTTGCCTTTTAAACTGTCACCTCACTCAGTGGACTACGGTTACCACTATCTATAGACATACAAACATACATACATATGTATGGAATTTGTCATTATAAATCTTCAGTCAGGGTTACGACCTAGGTTCTCACACCACTTATGTTGTGTGTGTTAACTTTGTACATGAGTGGCGACTCCGAACGACAGATTTTTGAGAAACTTTTCATGGCAATTTTATTTCACTCTCAAAGTTTTTACCAGAAATCTGCTGAGAGAAATCTGACCTACAGCTTGAACCGTGGGCGCACGTCCAATAACCCAACAGACTACCTCCTAGAATTCGGCGACTACTTACAGAGTTTTTGCAAAAAATCTGCTGAGAGAAATCTGACCTGCTGCTTGAACCGCAATAACCCAACACAGTACCTCCTAGAATTCGGCGACTACTCCCCAGAGTTTTTGCCATAAATCTGTTGAGAAAAAGTCGCCGAAGAAATATTTTTTTTCTTACTTCGTTTTGTTCGTGATGTCTGACCTGGTGTTTGAACCGTGGCCTAACGCCAATAAGCCAACACACTACCTACTAGACTACGGGGACTTCATAGACTCTACTCTTTTTTATACCACACAATGCCCTGAATTGGTACAACTATATTCTGTACTTTATACAACCTATTCACAGTGGTTTATCCACAATGACTACGTGATTACGCGAACCCAATATGCGTCTGTATTATGAGTGACATCACCAAGTAAAAAGTAAGCTTCGTCGCTAATAAGACGTTTGGGCGAAACATTAGCATTGAAAGCATCTTCCTCTAGCATCAGAAAACAGAGTATCTACATTGAGCGGTCAGCTGCCTTTAATTGTAACACGCTTTGGACTTTGTATGTATAGAAGTGCAAAAACTGAATGCAAAATACTGAATGCAAAGCGTAAGACAGGCCCAATTGCTGAAGATGCCTTTGGAATTAACATATTCAGATTATCAGTCACACTTTCTCTAGCAGAAGTAATATTTTCAACGATGCCTACATTCCACGTGCCTGACATTCTGTGTAACATTTCCAATCGCTTCATAAATACTTATAAATTCCTTACACAGTTGGTCGATTATGACGACCACAATCACCTCTCTGTATATTATGACTACCTTCCAAAATGTTAGTTGCTTTGTGTTTGAACAAAGTATCGTGTTTCATAATGCCGATGTACAAAATATATGCAATGTATTCTATTTCAAAACGTCGTCAATGTGTATTTTTAACGCAGTCAAAAAGCAATCAGGCATCGGATTTATAGTTGATGCCTTGTTTGGTTACTTTGCATATCTACATAGTTTATATACAGTAGTAGAACTGCATACAAACTTTGTATTGATACATTTTGGCAGGCAGGCAGCCAAAATGTATCATGTTTGAATAGTAGCCACGTTTAAATCACCACTTTTTTAGTCTTTAACCACTTGTATACCTTCTACGTTTGTTAAACGATCCATATGTTTAACTGATCCTATTAGGCCTAAGTGTGTCCATCCTAACACCTACGTATCTACTTTCCTTATATTGCTTAAACAAAATGAAAAGAACGAATGTGTGATGATAAACTCGAATTTAAAAACCAAAGACGCAAACCCACACTATTAGCAGCGCCACTTTTCGCCTTTAACAGGGCAAAATTTACCCTTAACAGAGCACTGTTAACTGTTTAACAGTGGCAATAGTGGAGTATTCTACTACTTTGCAATTATTGCAGACTACATAAAATATAATTCTCATTATGATCAGTATTATTTGCGAATAAAAGTATTGAAAAAGGACGGTTGATGGGGTTGGAGGACGGAAAATATCTCAACTCTCAAAATTATTTCAGCTATCCCACTACCACAGAAAAGAAAGAGAGCCCACTGGACTACCATA
This sequence comes from Sarcophaga variegata, assembly GCA_932273835.1. Classification (NCBI taxonomy): domain Eukaryota; kingdom Metazoa; phylum Arthropoda; class Insecta; order Diptera; family Sarcophagidae; genus Sarcophaga; species Sarcophaga variegata. The sequence goes on along the minus strand of OW026362.1, from coordinate 109,340,830 downwards.
TAGTCTGTATGGTGTACTATTTCTTATATGTTCCACATGGCCAGTGATCTTCTAGAGAACTTTCAATCAAAAAATTGATATTTTCAAAGCCAATTTTCACAATACAATATCACTTTATATGTGACAATGTTCCTAATTATATTAAGAGGCCTTAGAACCTTCCTTTGCATATAGTATGGTACTCATAGACCTAGTATTTGACCTAAAATTAGCTCCTAAACAAGTGGTCTTGTTCAGATGGGTGCTGTTAAATAGCTAACAGTGCTCTGTTAAGTGCAAATTTTGCTCTGTTAAGAGAAAATTTTGCTCTGTTAACTCCTAATGTGGCGTTGCTAAAATTTATGGTTTTCGTCTTAGATTTTCAAATTCGAATTTATCTTCACCCACACAAAGAAGGAACCTCAGTCAATGTGAAAAAATTTGACTATTTAATATCATCCAACATTTATAAGGGCCAACCTGACATATCAAGTCTTTCAAACTTCTAATGCCCCCTCAACACTAATGACACTTGGTTTGTGAAACTGAAAGTTCATAAGAAGAAGCAAGAAATTTGATTGCAGTTGCAAGTGCGATAGAATATTTTGCTGTTAAAAATTCTTCTTTAATTTCATTTAAAACGTGTTCTCGTTACTTTAAAAGCCACACTTGAAAAAATTATATTTTTGTGCGACAAAATTCTATTTTATTGAGTTTAAGATGATGGCTGTAACAGCAGCAGCAGCAGCAGGAGCAACATCAAAAATGCGTTGTTGTACTGAACACAATATATTTTATTTTTATTTTTTTTTATATAAAAAAGAAGCATTTCGTTAATATCCTTCAAATAGTTGTCATAAAAAAAAGGAAAAACAGACAAAAAATATTTCTTATCAGAAGCTGACACGCATATTGTCATTTTCATCATCTGGATGAATATCGACAGGATGAGTTGAAGAGAAAACGTGGAAGAAGGGGAAAAAAAATATAAAACAACGCATTTGATACGCGCATTTTAAAGCAAAAATAAAACAACCGAACCGAACAGAAACACAACGACAAGGCGCTACCGATAACAACATGGAGCCAAAGTTAAAGCAGCAACAACGTCTTGGGTAGCTATAGGGGCAGGAACCATAAGAAAAGCGGCGTTAAACAAACAAGACACAATACACACACACTGTCAAACAAAAAATACAACATGTTACGCTAGAGATTCATCAGAGACAAAAAGAAACACACACATACACGCCATACCCAACACTGCTTGGAACACGCATTAGTATACACTTGCTTACCATACACAACCAAGTGTAAAGGAAAGTGTAAAGGTTTGTAGGATACAATACAAATGTAAAAAAATAAGTGTGTGACGATATTGTCTCACTAGTGATTATGGTCGTCTAAATATATGTATATGTACGAGTATACAGTGTCTATACAAATAATACATCTCAGTCACAGCACCTTTCACTCATTGAGTTGGGGACTGGTGACTGACTCTGTATCGCTAACTGCGGTTTTTTTTTCTTTGCAAACTGAGTGTTTAAAGTAAAGTGTTGCTGTTGAATGATAGATGGATGGCTGTATGGTTGGATGCTTGGTTCGATGGATAAATGTTTGCTTGAGATGTTTGTATAGCTGGTTGCTTGGTTGAATGAATGGATGGATTATGGTTTTCTTTTTGGCATAAATTAAATTTTCAATTTGTTTATTTTTATTAGAGAGAAAATATGCAAAAAAAATAGAACATGAAAATGAATATTCACGGAAATAAAACGTTATTGATTTTATTTATTTTTTTTTAATATAATTTTCACTAAAAAGCTATTGTTGTTATCACTTGTTTTGTTGTTGTTGTTGTTTTTCTGTTATTGTAGTTTATCTAAGTCAATATGTTGGACTACAATTTTTCTTTGTTTCTTAAAGTTCACTTCTAAATAAAGTCGTGAATAAATAAAAAATTAAAACAAATTCTTACTTCATAACATACAAATGCTATGACAAATCAAAAGTTATAGAAGGTCGTTCGAGTTCGAGTCAAACCTCAGGTCAGGCATCTCCAAAAAAAACGAAATTTGAAAAATTATTTTTCCGGCGACTTCCTCTCCGAAGATTTCTGAAGGTAAATAATGTTGTTATTGAAGTGGCCGTAGTCTAGTAGGTAATGTGTTGGCTTATTAGACGTAAAGCCAGGGTTCAAGCCCCAGGCCAAACATCAAAACAGCAGATTTCTGGCAAAAACTCTGGGAGTAAATAATATTGTCATGAAAAAGTTTCTCAAAAATCTGTCGTTCGGAGTCGGCTTTAAATTGTAGGTCCCACCACTCATGTATAAAATTAACACACAATAAAAGTGGTGTGAGAAACTAGGTCGTAATCCTGACTGAGGGGTTGTATTGACCAATTATGTATGTAAATAATGTTGCCCTGAAAAGTTTCTCAAAAATCTGTATAAAATTAACACACACAACATAAGCGGTGTGAGAAGCTAGGTCGTAATCCTGACTGAAGGATTGTAAAGTTTGTCACATATGTATGTATGTCCATATGTTTTGGCTTATCGGGAGAAAAACGTTCACCACAATATTTCACTGAAGGCCTACAATACTTGGGAGATTTAATCGCCCACCAATGAAAAATATCTAAAGAGACAAGCACTCAAGAGGGTCTGAAATATAATTTCCACAACGTAATAATAACAACAAAAGTTCGTTTTATACAATCAATACATATTAGGAGGGGTCCGTATTATTGCAGGGGAATGCATAATGGACAATAAGAGCCACTTTTAAGGCGTAATCCAACACAAAACGCACGATGTTAAGAAACCAAAAAATTTTCAGAGAATTATCTTACCTGCTCTTGAATTGTGCTTGGCTTATTGCCATACATTTTTGCTTTGAAATATCCCCAAATAAAGAAGTCCAACGATATCAAATCATATGATCGTGGCGGCCAATTAACGTCATCACCACGTGAGATAAATATTGCCATTGAATTTTTTGTTCAAAAGAGCTCTTGCTTCCTTGGTTTTGTGGTAAGTGGCACTATCGGCTGCCTTCCAAAATGTATCAATACAAAGTTTGTATGCAATTCTACTACTGTATATAAACTATGTAGATATGCAAAGTAACCAAACAATGCATCAACTATAAATCCGATGCCTGATTGCTTTTTGACTGCGTTAAGAATACACATGGACGACGTTTTGAAATAGAATACATTGTATATATTTTGTACAGCGACATTATGAAACACGATACTTTGTTCAAGCACAAAGCAACTAACATTTTGGAAGGCAGCCATCCTGTTGCAACCACATATCGTTCAGGTTCACATCCTCAATTTGTGGCCACAAGAAGTCCGTTATTATCTGGCGGTTATAAACACCATTCACGGTTGACCTCATTTTCGAAGAATTACGATCTCATGACACCACCAGCCACACCAAACACGACCAAACCACAGCAAACAGTCACTCTTTGTGAATATATCGGTTTTTCAGGAATCCCTTATAGATTCTCATTTGTTCAAATAAGGAAATTCTGTTTGTTAACGAATTCACTCAGGCGAAAATGTAGCTCGTCGCTGAAGAAGATTTTCTTTGTAAAAACAGCTTTCACTGTTGTCACTTCATCGAACCATTCTGCGCATTGAAGACGTTTGAAATGGTCACTAGGCTTCAGCTCTTGTGTCAAATGAATCTTCATTCAAAATTCGCATCAGTGATGTTCGTGAGATGTTCGACTGTTGGGCACGACGACGAGTCGAGATTGACGGCTCTTCTGCAGGACTTTCGCGAACAACAGCAATGTTTTCCGCATAACAAACCGGGCGAGCATGCACAGTAGTTTTTACATTTCCTACACACCTAGTTTCCTGATACTTGCGCACAATTCTTTCGATTGTCGATAAATTTGATCGATTATACTGACCAAAAGAATCACGAGCTGAATTTGATCGTCCAACTTCGTAAAAGACTTTAACAATTTTAACGCGCTCAATTGTGTATCTCTCCATCGTTAATATGTCAAACACTAAAAGAAAAATAAAAACTAATTAAGTTGGGTAAAAGCTTGAAGTCCCCGTAGTCTAGTAGGTAGTGTGTTGACTTATTAGACGTAAGGCCACGGTTTAAATCCCAGATCAGACATCACAACGAAAATATGAAAACAAATATTTCTTCGGCGACTTCCTCTCAGCAGATTTCTGGCAAAAACTCGGAGAGTAAATAAAATTGCCATGAAAAGTTTCTCAAAAATCTGTCGTTAGGAGTCGACTTTAAACTGTAGGTCCCGCCACTCATGTATAAAATTAACACACACAACATAAGTGGTATGAGAAACTAGGTCGTAATCCTGGCTGAAGGGTTGTAATGACCAATTATGTATGTTAAGCATGACGACGAGTCGAGATTGATGGTTCTTCTGCCGCACTATCGCGAACGACAGCGATGTTTTCCGCATAACGAACAGGGCGAGCATGCATAAAAGTTTTTATATTTCCTACAGATCCGGTTTGCTGAAACTTGTGCACAATTCTCTCGATTTTGGACACATTTCATCGATTATGTTGACCAAAAAAAATCACGAAGTGCATGAAATGCATTCTGATTTGAACGCCCTTCTTCGTAAAAGGCTTTGAGATTCTTAACGCGCTGTGTCAAACACTGAAGCAAATAAATGTGAAATTAAGTTGGTTAAAGAACTCGAAGTTAAGATGTGAATCACAATTAATATCGTGCTTTACGGTTAGACCATGCTTTGCTTAGGCTACGGTTGAGCAGTAAAAGAACAAGCCGTCTACGTGATAAAAAATCAGATTGAAAGGGATTCCGGTTCTTATGGATTGGATGTGTGCTATCATCGCTATGAGAAACACTATTTACTGTGTATAGGAGTACTCATTAGATAAGTTTCCTTATGTCTGTCGTTTTAAATAATGGGACAATAATGGATCATTAAAAACTCTTTCCAAAATTCCTCTAAGCAATTATCTTGTCTTATTAAAGAACAAAATCTTTGTAAAAATCTTTATTAAAGAATTTCATTTAATTTTTAAAAATTAAAAACATTTTTGGCAAAAATAATTGAAATTCTTTCGCAAATTTCAATCGTTTCAATCAAATGATTTCAAATGTTTTCTAATGAATGCCAACAATAATATGTATAAGCTTTCGTATAAAAGTATTAATAAAGCTTTAAATGACTAAAATTACTTATGTCTGCGAGTATATGTAAGACGTCTGTATGTATTTATTAGTCATACATTTGTACACTGTAACATATTTTTGTTAAACAATGTTTCTATTTCGACAATATTTTGTGTAAGTGACACATAAAATTTTTTGAAGGATGATGTAAAAAGGATACAAACAAAATCAAAATGTTGTTGCCGTTCTGTGGATATATGGCTTTAAATGATATGCCAAAACAACAAATTAATATGTTTTCTTTTTTTTTCTTACATTTTTGTTGTTAAGAAATCTTCTTAACCAACCATACCGAACAGTACAGTACAGAATTTGATGAAGCATTTACTGTATTCGAGTAAATGATTCCATTTACTGATGATTATGATACCCGTTTTGTGCAAAATTTTAAATGACAGGAAATTACAGAAGACTTTATCATCTCGTTTCTTTATCATCATCATCATCATTATCATGCAAAGAAGGAAATTAAGAAGTTAGGTTCTATGAGTTAAATGTGTAGCCATTACATGGGATAATAAACCTGCAGCAAAAAAAATGGGATTTGATTTGTTCAGAAGTCTATTTGAAAAATATTTCAAAATTTATCGAATTTCTATCTCCTTTTCATAATAAATGAAATTGTAATCGAAGTTAATAAATCATAGTCAAATAACCATCCAATTGAAGTACATATTTAAAATATTCAAAATGTTTAAATAGAGAAAATAATCAACAACATTTTTAACATATTTTGCCTTAGATTTTAGAGTTAAGTATTTTTGTAGTAAATTTAAAATTAAATACAGTTGGGTTGAGGTAATTATCGGCATTAATATTGTTACGAAAATGAAAAATTAAGATACTGGGAGTTTTGCTTTTACATCTCTTATTATTAAAATTATAAACAAAAGCTACAAAAACAAAGCAATGCAGTAAACAAGCCTGTTTACAAATTATCGTACTGCGTATATAACAACAAACACCAGCATAATAAAAATGGTAAAAAAGTAAACAAAAATACAACAACAAACACCAGCAAGAATAAATGTAAACAACGATGTGTAGAGATTTTGAGAAGCCGAAGTCATAAACATTCGCCTTCAAGAACATTCATTAGACTGTTTACCCAGCCATATAAAAGGCCAGACAAAGCAGGCGACGAGATTAGTGTAGTTCAGTCAGTCTTGCATGAAGACGCGGTGTGTTTGAAGAGAGTAATCGTGGTTTGAAGATCTCTGTTACAAAGATCTGTCGAATAATTGTCTAGTAATTGTTATTGTTTATACAAAGGCTATAAACAGAGGAATAACAAAGAAAATCAATTGTTGTTGTTTACATCAAGTTGTGAACAGTGTCACACAGAATTGTGCGAATAATAAAGAATTCTAATTAAAACTGAACATAAATTTATTTTTATTTTATTTGCAATCTATGAGTTCATATTTTTTAAACGTTTTTAAAATGTAAAAACGTAACAATATTATCTAAAGGGTCCGCCAAATAACTTTTTTTTTTGAAAATGCTTTAAAAAAACCTGCTGAATATTTTCTCAAATTTCTTTTTTCTATTTGAAAGTACAATCCTTCCGGTTAATAATGGAAAATAATTTCATTCAAATGGCTGCCTCGGCCATCCATGCAGTAGCCTACACGATCGGTCCAATTTTTAAGCACATTATCGATTGTGTGCAGCTGTATTTCACCAATGGCTTCACGAATATTGTCCTTTAAAGCGTCAATTGTCTCTGGCTTGTCGGCGTAACACTTATCTTTGACGGCACCCGCCAAATAATAGTCCAACGGTGTCAAATCGCAGCTGCGAGGTGGCCAAACGACATTAGCTCTGCGACTGATAATGCGATCTTCAAAAAACAGGGCACAAAACATCGAGTGTAGCTTCGGCTGTGTGGCACGTAGCGCCGTCCTGTTGAAACCAAATATTGCCAATATCCTCCTCTTCAATTTTTGTGAACAGAAATTCGTACAACATGGCCCGATAACGATCGCCATTGACTGTAACGGCCACTCCTTGCTCATTTCCGAAGAAAAATGGCCCAATTATGCCTCTGGACGAAAATCCGCACCAAACAGTGGCTCGTTTTGGGTGCGTCGGCTTTTCAATGTATGCATGCGGGGTTTCTGTGCCCCAAATGCTACAATTTTTCTTGTTTACATACCCGCCAAGACCAAAATGAGCCTCAACTGAAAAGATGATTTTTTTGTCGGTGTAGGCTACTACTGCATGGCCAGCCGAGGCAGCTATTTGAATGAAATTATTTTCCATTATTAACCGGAAGGATTGTACTTTCAAATAAAAAAGAAATTTGAGAAGATATTCAGGAGTTTTTTTAAAGCATTTTCAAAAAAAAGTTATTTGGCGGACCCTTTATACGAACATATATCACCGTCGAATTCAAAAAAATCATCAAAGTTTTCGATTTTCAAAGCTTCAATCTCTTTTTAAATACCCAAAAGACAATATCCTATCTTTTTCACTGTCTCATCAACAACTACCATCATAGGAATGTCACCTATAAGGAAAGACCCCAAATCTCCTCTCCATCCCAGCAAATATAACAATCCAAAGCATGTTACCACAAAGCATTCTTATTTGCCGGCGTTAGATGAAAAGTTGCTGAAGTTTAGTAGGTAGTGTGTTGGTTTATTAGACGTGAGACCACGGTTCACACGCCAGGTCAGACATTTACCACAAAACGAAATATGAAAATATATTTCCGCGCCGACTTTCTCTCAGCAGTTTTTTGGCAAAAACTCTGAGAGAAAAAAGAAATTGCCATGAAAAGTTCCTCAACAAAGTCTGTCGTTCGCAGTCGATTTTAAACTGTAGTTGCCGCCATTCATATATAAAAAATGAACATACACATTATAAGTGGTGTGAGAAACTGGGTTGTAATCCTGACTAAAGGGTTGTAGTGACCAATTATGCATATACGTATGTAGATGATAAGCGTATAATTCTAGCATCTGCTTAGCTGGCCAAACTTTCTTAAGGAAACTGCAATGAAGCAAAGAAATATTAAGAAATGCTACTTAAGCACTCTGTTTATATACCTGGCTGTGAATGTGGGTATGTATGTATCTAACTAATTAGGCTTAGACTACTGTATGTGATTACAAGCTTAAGTGTGGGTGTGTGAGTGTGTGTGTGTGTGAGTGCCTTTGTAAAAGGCATGTATTTGTCATCATACACTTACTTTCCCTGTGTGCATATTTAACCAATCAATCACATCAAGTATAATAATTTTTTTTATTGTTGTTGTTTTAGTCAATAAACCAAAAATCTGTACCACCAACCCAGGCACACCTTCTCCTACTGTTTTAAGGATTGTGTGTGCGTGTGTCACAGAGAAAGCAGAAATCAGAAATCACTGTAAATACGATAACAACAACAACAACAACAATAAACATTAAATTCCATACATTAAATATTTTTATTCTGTTAACAATCATAGCAATGCACGTACATACATACGTATGTACATATACGAATACATGTACATATGCATGAATGTACTGTGCATGTGTGTGAGTGTGTGCTAGCCGTGCGTGCGTGTATAAATGTAAAAACAATTTTTATATGAAAAATTTATAAATTTTATCCCGCATATCCACTCGCATATACGCTTCGTATGTGTTTATCAACCCTTATCCTGTGACAATAACGACAACAATGTCGTTTACAGAATCGAAAAAATGAATGCAAAAAACAAAAAAAAAAAGAAATCGTAACGAAAATCCCAAGAAAAAAAAAATTGTTACAAGAAGAAAAAGAATTGAAAATAATATGCTTTAGATATGAATGAATTGTTGTATGAAATTTTTTTAACTACACTCCGGGAAATATAAATAAGTCCACACGACTTTAAAGAAAATTTTTCTGATTTTGTTTCATATTTGTTTCGAATTGCGGTTGGTTTTTTCGACTTTAAAATTCCCCTTTTTCTTCATTTCTATGTGAAACGATCGAATTCAGCAATTGTAGCCGTTATATATGAATTTTTTAACTACACTCGGGGAAATCTAAATAAATCCACTTCAACGTACACAACATTTTTCTGATTTTGGTTCTTATTTTAGTCGCCGTGGTCTAGTTGGTAGTGTGTTGGCTTATTTGACGAAAAGCCAGGGTTCGAGCCCCAGGCCAGGCATCAAAATAAAATACAAAAAGTATTTCTTCGGTGACTTCCTCTCAGCAGATTTCTGGCAAAAACTCTGAGAGTAAATAAAATTGCCATGAAAAGTTTCTCAAAAATCTGTCGTTCGGAGTCGACTTTAAAATGTAGGTCCCGCCTCTCATGTATAAAATTAACACACACAACATAAGTGGTGTGAGAAACTAGGTCGTAATCCTGACTGAAGGGTTGTAATGACCAATTATGTATGTATGTGTTTCTCATTGGGCATAGGCGGTTTGGTTAGTTCCTGAACCATTTTTCCCCCATTAAAATCACATTCTTTCTCCAATTCTATGTGAAACAAATGCATTTTATTTTAAAGTTTTCCGCAATTTTCGTTAATTGAGAAAAATTTTACTGCAATATGTTACGTAGTCTGCAAATCTGATTCGCATTGAATTAATATTTACAATTCATTCGATTGAAGTCGCCGTAGTCTGGTAGGTAGTGTGTTCAAACCCCAGGTCCGACATCAAAACAAAATATGAGAAAAATATATCTTCGGCAACTTCCCCTAAGCAGACTTCTGGCAAAAACTCTGAGTGTGTAAAATTGCCATGAAAAGTTCTCAAAAATCTGTAGTTCGTAATTGATCGCAATCCGGAATAAAGTGTTTTAATGACCAATTATGTATGTATGTATGTTTCATCCTATTTTCATATGTATGTGAAGATAAATTCGAATTTTAAAATCCTAGACGCAATTCTTAAATTTTAGCGGCACCACATTTGGCGTTAACAGAGCAAAATCTCTTCTTAACTGAACAAAATTTGCTCTTAAAATGGCACTGTTAGCTGTTTAACAGTATCCTTCTGAACAGGCCCACTTCTTTAGGAGCTAATTTCGGGAAATACTCTAGGTCTATGAGTACCATACTATATGCATAGGAAGTGTCCAAGGCCTCTTAATACAATCAGCAACAAAGTCCCATATAAAGTGATATGGTATTGAGAAAATTGGCTTTGAAAATATCAATTTTTTGCTTAAAAATCCTCTAGAAGATCTGTAGCCATTTTGGAACATATAAGAAATAGTACACCTGCACGACTATATGCAAATGGTAGGCCAGAACGTCCTCTTTCGGAATACATACATACATACATAATTGGTCATTACAACAATTCAGTCTGGATAACGACCTCCTTCGGAATAGCTCGAATAATATTGGGCAAGATAATTGGCACTCCACCCCCTACCAATCTCCTATATATTTCAACACTTCTCTCAAATAATACTGATCATAATGAGAATTATATTTTATGTCAATAGTTTGCAATAATTGCAAAGTAGTAGAATATTCTACTCTTGCCACTGTTAAACAGTTAACAGTGCTCTGTTAATGACAAAGTTTATCCTGTTAGAGGCAAAAGTGGCTCTGCTAAAAGTATGGGCTTGCGTCTTCAGTTTTTAAATTCGAATTTATCTTCACACACATAATTTTCATACACTGTATTGGCATGTAGAGAATGTCAGTTAGAATTGTCGAACATTTGGCAAAAAAAAAAATTTACAAAAATATAATTTTTTCCCCGTTTTTCTGTTCTGCATAAAATAAGAAAATAAAGAAAATATTTATGAAACAACAACAATCCAAAGAAAATAAAATAAAAAAAAAGAAATCCCTACAAATAAACAAAATACGAGTTTATGGGAGTCAAAACAATGTCGAATCATTTCGCAGAATGTGAATCAGAAAAAAAATGAAAAAAAAGGACGAAGAAAGTCACAGGATTTACATATTCAGACAATAAGAATACACATGCAAACATCTACAAATAGATTTACATGTGTAGGGGTTCACATGAATATCCCTCGCATGCTCATACACATTGACGCACATTTTATTTTATTTTTTATTTTTTTTATAATAAAATGAAATTCCTTTTGCAATTCACAATAAAAAAAACAAAAAAAAATCTCATATGGAACAACAATTTTGTTCGTTTTTTTACTTGATTAAGGGAACGTACATATAACAATATAAACACAGCAATAAAGTTAAAGAAATTCAAGTGAAAAAAAAACCATTTTTAATCTAAAATTCTAAAAAATACTCGACTAATATTAAAAAATATTTCGCATTCAAGCGAAATGTCTTCTTTTCTTTTATTATTTTATCACGATATTAATCGAGTATGTACATCAACAGTATTGTATCGTTATCGAATGTATTAGCTATATCGATAACCTGTTCAATAATCCCTGTAACCTGGTCTACTATTGTTATCGAATGCCTTAGTCATATCGATAACCTGTTCAATACACACTGATAGCTGGTCAACTATTCAAACCAGTTGTCGACGACTAACAGTAATAGCCCAGTACCAGAGTGGGTATAACACTGTCTAGTTTACAGGAAAGCAATATCCTCTGTAAAGAAAAATCATTCAAGATGATCTGGCATCTAGGTAAAATGATCATTGCGTTTGATGATCAGAGCAATAAGAACTCTTCAAAATAGTCTGATGAATGACTCTCTCTTCCTCATGTAATTATCTAAAAAGTTTGGATTGTCTTAAACCCGTTTTACTTGACAAAAGACTCCCTGTCTCTATATCTTGCCTTTCACCAAGAACATCCTCACAAACTCCTCTTTCCACGCCACAGAAAATTTCTGGCCCCATCTTAAATGCTGAAACTTTACTTCCCGCATACTCATCTACCTAATTATTGCAATGCATTCCATTCCTAACTGATTTTGCTTGCCTAGACAGCTCCATACCAATCTTAAAACACCCTCATAGGCGCTGAACTATCGAACGTCAGATGTCGTATAATGTTGCCATGGTGCTACGAAAAATATCTGATTTTCGAATAGTAACTCCTTTACTTCATTTGAGCACAATCCGTTTTAATAGCAAAAAAAAATCACACTAATGTCTCATTGCCATTAATAAGCACATTCAACCTCTTCTGAGCGCGGTAATGAAGTCTTAAAATAAAATTCCGAACACCGGATTATTCACTTGAAAAATATGCAAGCTATTGACCAAAAAATGCAAGTAATCAACCAACAAAATGCAAGTAATCAACCAGCAAAATGCAAGTAATCGACCAGAAAAATTCAAGTCATCGACAATACAAGAAATACAAGTCATCGGCCATAAAATGCAAGTTATCGATACAAGAAATGAAAGTCATCCAAAAAAAGCAAGTCATCGACAAAAAGACTGCATTTCGACAGTGTTTCCCGATTTATATAGAAAACTTTTTGCTGCTCATTTGAAGAAAACAATTAGACTAGCGCATTAGGTGCATTTCCTCCACAAGTCCATTTTTATTCGATTTAGCCCTATTTATACAGAACACTTTTTTGGTTATTTGAAGATAAGAATTAGGTTTGTTGCTTATATCTCTCGTCCCAAGTAACGCCTGAACGTATGGAAAACTGTCTTGGAATCCTTGATCTAATAGCTACCCACCCAACCGCACCTGCATTATATCGACTTTTTCCGATTTATGGAGGACATATTTGGTAAAAATACTTGACTTTTCAATTTTTATAACTCCAATAAGCAAATTATTTTCATATTTTTCTTTTTTGCTTTTTTTGCAAAAGGTTTAGATTTCTAAATTTTTCAATTATGTCAAATTAACAGTCTCTGTTAACATAACATTATGTTAATAGTCTCTGTTATCATGCCCTTCACTGCCATGAAAATAATATAACTTTTGCAGCCAACTTCACACACATATAGAACTTTCATACCCAACTTATCAAGAGTTTCTAGCTCCCGAGTATTTATACGGGCTTTAGTTACAATTGATATATTATTAATGACGCCTATATAAGTCAGTAGACTACATTGGTTCCTTTTTGCATTTAATTAGGGCCTATTAGCGTTATCCTGCTCGAAAATTGTCTCTATGCCGTATGTATGTAAGTGAGTCCCATTAAGACTTTTTGGCTTCAAAGAGCTTGATGTACAAGCGATTTTAATTACAAATATTACCGCAAAAGACTACATAGGAAAGGAAGTTAAATATAGAAGTTCATTAAGCAAAATAATGAATAGATTTGTAGATAGAACAGAGTTTTTTGGTGGCCCTGAATAGAAGCTGAACCGATCTGCAAGGAATCCATCTGTAGCAACTCATATTATTATATATAGTTAAAAAAATGCAAAAATCGGTTTTGCTTTTACATCGTTTGATATTAAAATTATAAACAAAAGCTACAAAAACAATTAAATTGTTTACATGATAAACAAGTAAACAAAAATATACCAACTAACACCAGCATAAGAAAGTGATGAACAAGTAAACAAAAATATACCTACAAACATCACAAGGATAAATGTAAACAAAATACAAAAACAACAATAATGAAACAAACATTTTTACGTTTATAGATATCTCGAGAATGCGAAGACACGAACATTCGTCTTCAAGAACATTCATCAGACTGTTTACTCTGCCATATAAAAGGCAAGGGTAAGCAGGCGACGAGTCAGTAAAAGTTCAGTCAGTCTTGTGTAAATACGCGGTGCGTTTGAAGAGAGTAATCTTGGTTTGAAGATCTCCGTTACAAAGATCTGTCGAACAATTATCTAGTAATTGTTATTGTTTATGCAAAGGGTATAAACAGAGGAATAACAACGAAAAGCAATTGTTGTTGAAAAGTTGTGAACAGTGTTACACAAAAATGTGCGAATAATAAAGAATTTTAATTAGAATTAAACACAAATTTATTTTTATTTTATTTGCAATCTACGAGCTCATATTTTAAACGTTTTTAAAAGGTAAACACGTATCAATATTTTTTAACAAGGAATAACCTACTAATCAAAGTATTTCGAATTTTCCAACCTTAAACCGAAAGTGAAGTAGAATATCCTGCTTATGAAGCACAAAATAATGTACGTTACGTCTCAAAAGACTGCTTCAATCAGTTCTAAGCAATTGAGAAAATTCTTGAATCAGTTAAATGTGCATGACAAGTTTTTGTGGTAAAATAGAGGACAACTATTGATTGCCGTTCAATTTGAATAGGAACCGAAAGCAAAAAAAATACAACAAAAAAATTTAAGGATCCTTCAAACAACCCACATGCTTAGTTGAGTCACAACAATAAAAATGTTTAACGACGACAAAAACCGAACCGAGCGACAACAATGAAGGCAATAATAACAATCAACACACAAAAAACGAAGGGAGTAGAAAAAAACATCATATTTTTTTTTTATTGTAATTTTATTTGAAATATTTCACATACATTGTCATGTAATTTTTATTACATGCATGGGTGTATGTGTGTGAGTGAGAGGGAGAGAAAATAATATGAATTTTTTTAAAATAAATAAACACACACAGTATAATAAGAAGCATTATTGTGACAATTCTCAACATCTACCCACACACACTCATACACACTCGTGTTGATAAAATTGTTGTTACCCAGTTTGAATAGAAAATTTCAAGCAGGAAGAAGAAGGAAGAAGAAGAAAGAGAGAAGGAGAACACAAAAATTTCATATTCCTCTTCATACATACAGGATGTAAAATATTTTTATTATTATTTTAAAAGAATACATAAACAAACAAAAAAACCTAAAAAACAAATCAAAAATTAAAGGAGTAGCGAAGAGTACATATAGGGTGTGCATGAGTTTGCAATGGTAATGTTCGTTCGCCTTGTAGTTTGAATCGGATTTTACCGTTTTTCTGTTGCTTTCTTTACATTGATTGAACCTACTACACTTGAGATGGCATACGGGCTACAAGAAAGGAAGAAAAAAGAAAAATCTTCTGCTTTTAAAATGTGATAATGCCGGTACGGTACGTCATTATTAGTTTATCACGTTGTTTGCAACACGTAAGGGAAAAAAATTCTTAATTGACCTGAAAAACAAATTGAAACGACTTAGTAACGACAAAACTGCCTCTAATAAAGGCAACACGTTCTAATAAAAGCGTAAATTATTAGGTGTAGTAGAAAAATATCCATTAATTTTCTAAATAAGCCAAAAAAGACAAAAATAGTGAATTAGAGATACCATTCCTTGACAATTATCGTTTATTATCGTCGAATATCAGTAGGTATTGTGTTGGCTTATTAGACGTAAGGCCAGGGTTCAAACCACAGATCAGACATCAAAACGAAAATATGAAAAAAAATTTCTACGGTGACTGTCTCTCATTAGATTTCTGGCAAAAACCCTGAGAGTAAATAAAATTGCCATGAAAAATTTCTCAAAAATCTGTCGTTCGGAGTTGACTTTAAACTCTAGGTCCCGGCACTCATATATAAAATTGACACACACAACATAAGTGGTATGAGAAACTAGGTCCATAATCCTGACTGAAGGGTTGTAATAACCAATTATGTCTGTAGCACTGGAAGGCAACTGCAATTAAAATTTGTTTTCAAGCAACAGAACATATCAAAAAGCAAAGAAATGGGCACATGAACAAGGTTTGCGTTGCTTTACGCCGTAGTATCATAGAACCAAAGCTGGTAAGGCTAACAAAGAGGCTCTGCAATGGTTTCCGTAGCAGATTTCTTTATAAAACGGTTCTCATTCGCTCACTGTACGGTGTCAAAATTCGTTTTTGATCCACCTAAACACGAAATGTTACGATAACAATGGCTATACACGTATACCTTGAAAAACGGGAATTGCATACTAAAAATAAAATGAAAAAAAAAAACAAAAACAATATTACGTTGGCGACAAAGGCAACAACAACAATAATAATATTAATAATAAAAGAGCGAACGGCATGGCACGTCTACTTTATTTTTCTTCGTTTTTTTTTGCGCAACACATCACATCCTTCAATGTTTTCTTAACATCATGTTGTAGTTGCTGCTGGTGGCTGATGATGTTTTTATTGTGATGGCGAAATATTCAAATTGAATTGAAATTGCCTCTATTGTTGTTGACGAGGACTTTCCTTTCCTTTATTATTTTTAAACTTCTTTCCTTTTTTGCATGTTCCTGTCGCACATATAAGGGCAAATACGTACATACATCTGTAGGTACTGCGGTTACCTTGTATATTAGAAACTCTAACACAAAAAATTCATAGCAAAACGAATTATTTTTTTTTTTAACATCAGGAATAGAAAAACGGTTTACCTTTAACCTTTGCTAGGTTAAGGGAACGCATGTGTACCAAGTAAAGTAGATGAAAATGCAATGGTTTGGTCTGTTTCACTTTTACACGTTACTTTTCTGTATTACTCTTAGGTGTTGTTCTTGTGGAAATCCTTATTATACGACCACAGCCCCCAAAGCATAAAAAAATTTAAGAAAAAAAGAAACATAGAGCAACGTCACCTTACTTACGACTCGAGGGAATTTTTCTTTACTTATTAGAATGCAAAGGCAAATAATATTCCAACACATTCCGGCTATATGATCCAAACTCTGTACAATACCGAATTCAGAAGAAAAGTCAATCAATTCTCAATTGAGTTTGAAATAAAAATGAACCGTTAAAGAAAATAAATTAGGTATAAAGTAAGGAACGAGCTAGGTAATATCACTGGGATGACTATTGAATGAAATCAGAAGAAAAGTAAAACTATAGTAAGAACTTTACACAACTGCCAACTACACAACCACCAACTACACAACTACCAACTACACAACCAACAACTATACAACTACAAACTACACAACTACAAATTATACCACCACCAACTACATAACTACCAACTGCACAACTACCGACTACACAACTACACAACTACCAAATACACAACTACCAATTACACAACCAACAACTACACAACTGCAAACTACACAACTACCAATTACACAACCACTAACTACACAACTACCAATTACACAACCACCAACTACACAACTACAAATTACACCACCACCAACTACATAACTACCAACTGCACAACTACCGACTACACAACTACACAATTTCCAACTATACAACTACCAAATGTACAACTACCAACTGCATAACTACACAACTACAAATTACGCAACTGCTAACTATACAATTACCAACGACTATCTACATGACCACCAACTAAACAACTACCAGCTACACAACTACCAACGACTAACTACACAACTGCCAACTACACAGCCAACAACTACACAACCACGAACTGCACAACTACCAAATGTACAACTACCAACTTCACAACTACACAACTACAAATTACGCAACTGCCAACTATACAATTACTAACGACATGACCACCAACTACACAACTACCAACTACACAACTACCAACGACTAACTACACAACTACCAACTACACAGCCACCACCTACACAACCACAAACTACACAACAATCAACAACCAACTATTGAAACAACTGCTGAATGCACAACTGATGTGGAAAAAAAGTTAAGAATTGTGCTGGAAATGCTTGTCATTATTCTGGGCTTTAATAAGAATACTTACTTCACTTACTTAGTTAGCCATTACCACCCTTTAGTCAGGATTACGACCTAGTTTCTCACACCCCTTATGTTGTGTGTGTTAATTTTATATATGAATGGCGGGACCTACATTTTAAAGTCGACTCCGAACGTCAGATTTTTGACAAACGTTTCATGGCAATTTTATTTTAACTCTCATAGTTTTTAAAACAAATCTGCTGTAAGGAAGCCGCCGAAATGAACCAATTTTCGTAAAATTTGATGTTCAAAGAACTCAGCATCATCATCAAAAACAAAACCTCGATTAAACTAAATTTCACTAAAACTCTCTTAGGCCCTCTATTTAAGAGATTTCCCAATAATCGATACTCCAAAGTATTATCTTCTCCTGTAAGTTTTTACTCTTGAAGTTTTCCTCAATTAATTAAAGATTTGTTTTCCTGTGTTTTTCTCATTCCTATGAATGCTGACTCTGTCTCGTTACAGTCTCTTCAACCTGTTGCTTTTTGCTCTTTCAATTACTCATTTAATTTACTTTTAACGACCAAAGACAATAGCTTTCGAACAAAAACAGGCAACAACAAAGACTGGAGGAAAAATTTTCCCACAAAACTCAAGAAGACAAAAAAAAAAGGGAAATTATGAAAATGGTAATTGAATTACAACACACACACACACACACACAGTGATTGTACTCTCACAGACTGTAAGAACAAAAGAGCAGCACAGTGAGCACTAGATGCTGATGATGAGGAGAGGAGTTAAATAATTGGGGAATTCCCACGAACAGAGTAGAAGAAGAAAAAAATAAAAAAAAACAAACCCAGCCAGACAGTTTGACACAATTTCTCTTGAACTCACACACACAGTCAAGCACATTAATTGTGCAAAAGAAATTCAAAGGAAGACATACTCGTTCACTTTTACTCCCCCACACACCAATTTATTACTCATCAAGTCCGTGTTTAAATGTTAAAACATTTTAATGAAGAAAATTTGTTGGTGTTGTTGCTCCCACACTACCACACTCCCACACTGTTTTTAAACAAGAGAGACACAAGTTCATTTGCTTTGCTTTGCTTTTATACGCAATTTGTTTGGTTTTGTTGTTGTTGTTCATACAGTTGAGCCTTCAATCCAACCATAACCAACCCCAACAAAGTTTTAATTAATTGCGTACAAAAAAATGACAACAACAACAACAATTGTTACAATAACAAATATTAAAGAAAAAAAGGGCAAATGAACAACAAGAAGAAGTAAAAGTTCTGTTTATTGTTGTTGTTGTTGTTATTATTTCTTCATTTTCACGTACAAATGTTAACTAAGAAGACTGGAGAAGAAAAACACAAGAATGTCATTGGTGTTGTTGTTGTTGTTGTTGTTGTTGTTCATAATAAAACAAAACAAAAAACAATGTCGGTCTGTAAGAAGAAACAACTTCATTATCATTATGCTCATCATCATTGAAAGTTGGAGCGTAAAACAGCAAGCAAAACAGCTGCTGTAGTATTTAGCGAGTGCCGAGAAAATTTTTCATTGCCAACTTTATTTATGTGATAAACTTCTTAAGAAACTGGGTTGTATATAACGTAATCTTCTTCTTCTTCTTCTTCGTCATTATCATCATCTCTTCCCTGCTGTCTTATTATTATTTTTTATTTTTAATGTGTGCGGGTGTGTGTGTGTGTGTGTTGGGTGTAAATATTCATTAAAATCTCTATCATTTCGTTTACTCAGCCTCCCTCACTCACACCCCCACTACCCAGAGACTCAAGTTCACTGGCAATTTAAAAGTTTTCTTGTAACAAGAACACCGTTTCTCTTGGCTTGCCTCTCTATTTCACAGTTTCTTCAAGACATAATGCCGTTAATGTTGTTGCTCCTGCTCATTTAAAAAAAAGAAAAAAAAAATAAATAAATTGTGGCTTGGGGTGTTTGTTGTTCTTACGTATTTTCGTTGCCTTCCTTTTGGCGTAAATGGCGGTTGTTGTACGTTGTTGTTTTTTAACGGTTTTCGTGATTAAAAACAAACCGGCAATGAATGCAAAGAAATTGTATGCGAGTAGCAGCAGAGAAGCAGAGCTCAGCATCAAAACCCATGGAATTTTTCGCGCCATAATTTCTTTAATTTTTTTTTTGTTCTCATTTGGGTTCCTTTATTTTTAAAAACTCATTTAGTTGTGTGCCAGTGTTGGTTTGTTTTTGTTCTTAAGGGAAAGGAAGCTTCTTCTTGTGTTTGTTAATATTTATGTATGTATGTAAGTGTGCAAGTTTCCCTTACTCCTACTCATTCTCATTGTTTCATTTAAACAGTCGGATATTTTGTTTTTTTCTTTTAATTTTTTCTGTTTCTTTGAAGAAAATGAAACTGAAAATAGCGAAACAAAACAAACTTGCAGCGAATTACGGTTTGTTATTACACGTTCTCTTTCTTTCATTATTTCTTTCTTTCCTTCTGGTATTTAAAAGGCTAATGAACTAATGTTGCCGAGTGCAGTCGCAACTCATACCATCACCCACTATTATTAGCACGTGCTTCTGCTTCAGCTTGAGTCATTTTTCTTTGCCGCCAACTCATTAGGGAAATTTATTTCTTATTTTTGTTACAATTTTCATTCATTTTCTTCGTTTTATTTCAACATTTTTTTAGTTTTTGTCTCTCATTTTCTTAGAAATTTTACTGCAGTTGTTACAAGAAACAAAAAAACGCATAAAATTTTATGAATGAATTTATTTACGCGGTTTTATAGTCGCTATTCATAAGCGTTCTCATTGAAAGGAGTGTAATTTTGTTAGGAAATATGCTGTTCTGCGCAATTTTTTGTTATTTGAACCGGGGTTTGTGTTGTTGTTTTGATTGATTTTTAGGCCTTCAAATTTCAAAGCCTTTATGGTGGTATTTCCTTAGCAGAATGCGATGCTATTTGGCTATTATTTATGTTACCCGGTCCTTCATAAACATATTTTATTCGTAGGTATTTAAATGTTTATTAACAACAGCTAGTGATGCTTTGGGTTCAACGAGATACACTGGCTTTTAATACTATTTTAATAATACATTTTATTATCAATGTAAGAGTATATCAAAACTCGCTCTGTTAAGGGCCCTGGCAATTAATTGAGCTAAAGGGACGTAATATGCATTAAAAACAATTCACTTTGTCCATCCATGTTGTCCTGATTTATTAATTTATTTACCGGATTACATTAGCTTTCGGAAATGCAGGATTATCTGTATATTGTTGTCCTTAATACGCAATATTTTGAAACAGTGATTAACTATAGGACTTATTTTACGAACTTGTGCTTTTTTACCTAATTTTACCCAGAAATTTTAATACTTTTTCCTGTTTTTCTTTCTAAGTCTTATATTAATTGATTAACAGTGTTCTGTTAGTAACATAACAGAGTTCTGTTAGTAACATAACAGAGTTCTGTTAGTAACATAACAGAGTTCTGTTAGTAACATAACAGAGTTCTGTTAGTAACACAACCAAGCTCTGTTAACTGTCTTGGTTTGCGTCCAGGGTAACAGATTTTAAAATCTATCTTCACGCACATAGAAGACGGAACAAGCCGAAAGCCAAAAGGGACATCGTGGATCTACAGTTGTTAGATGTGCTCAATTCAACGTGAGCATGATTAATAAGGCATGGGACATAGCAATACCACATAACTAAAAGATCGTCATCCGAGTACTCAGTACATATGAGGTTGTATTAAAATTAATATGGGACTGGCTGGGCAAACTGAATGAGTTAGTCTGCAGAAATAGGGTCATCTATTATTGATTTCCAGGGCATATGGGAATTCACTGCAATAGAGAGGCAGACTACAGTCGCCGTAGTCTAGTAGGTAGTGTGCTGGCTAATTAGATGAGTGGCAACGGTTCAAACCCCAGGTCAAATAACTCCAACAAAACGAAAATAAGCAAAAAATATTTCTACGGCGACTTTCTCTCAGCAGATTTCTGGCAAAAACTCAGAAAGTAAATTAAAATTACCATGCAAAAGTTTCTCAAAAATCTGTTGTTCGCAGTCGACTTTAAAGTCCCGCCACTCATGTATAAAATTAACACTCACAGCCTAAGTGGTGTGAGAAACTAGGTCCATAATCATGACTGCAGGGTTGTAATGACCAATTATGTATACGTGTAGAGGCAGATGTACTTGCGAGGATGGGAGCTTCAACGAATATTATATTCAGCAAAAACAAAAGATGTATGGAGGCGGAATTCACACAATATACGCTTTTTCAAGGTAACTACAGTGGGATTATGCATCAGACTGTGTAGAATAAGCTGAGGTTGTAAACGGACTTCTGATCAGGCATTGTTGACTTCAACGAACGTTATATTCGGAGAAAAAGAAGAAGTTTGGAGAAGGATTTGACACAATCTAAACTTTTTCTACGTAAATACAATGGGATGGCATCAGACTGGACTTCTGACCAGACTCTTTTGGCTCTAAGAGCCCTTATTCCGAGTATAAATCACTTTTAGTCTGATATGTATACGTAGTGATGAAGAAAACGAATTACCATGAAACATACTTCAAACCAGAGATCAGCAATGTTTTTTCACCTCTCATAAGCACTCATGACACTTTGAATATAAATGAGTCAACAATATTGAAAGTTAACTGATTTGATTCATTCGTATTCACTAAAACGTTGCAATGAGTATGCGCACAACGTTGACATCAAACTCATACCATTCGAAATATGTTTGATTCATAAGCCTACTCATTTGGATTCAAAACTTTAGCAAAAATACTTATAATATGAACTTATAAATGATTGGAGCGACTCGAATCATTCATCAAACTTTACAGTCTTAGTTGTTGTTGCCTTCACAACAAAAGAAAAAAAGACAAATAAGCAAAAAAGGAGAGACAGAGCAGCCAGCCGAGCATACACACAACCTTTTAGTAAGTATTTTAGTGTCCGTGCGCCATTCATACTTATTTTGTGCTTCGTGTATATGTTGAGTTATGGGGAGTCAAAATCAACAACATCATACGTGTTGTTAAGTATGAATATGATGAGTACTTCAAGTATGAATGCGTATAAGTATCAGAAATTATGAGTATGATTCGATTCCATTCATCTTTTTGAATATTTATTGCTGATCTCTGCTTCAAACCTGTGCAGCGTTAATGAATTTCAGAAGGAAACACTTGCTTGCATATCTAGTGGGAACTATTGAGTCAGGACAGTACAATAGATGTTCTGGTTGCAGTTCTCTAGCTAATCTACCCAATATAGAGATTATTAGTGCAGAAAATTATATCCTGTTCAGAAAGATGCTTTCCAAACCATAACAGATGCAGGTTCATGCTATTTTAGAAATATTTCAATGACTTCTCTTAACTCTTAGTCTCATTCTATCATTCTAAACAATTTTTCTATAACGTTTCATAGTATTTGCTCTTTATGATGCGGGTAAAATACATGAAATTTGTATCGGATGGAGAAATATTTGTTTGTAGATTTCATTACAAATTAAACGCTTAAATGATTATTTGGGTTTAGCTTGCAAATGAACTCAGATCAACAGTCAGAAGTACATATTTGAGTGAGGTAAGGGGTTAATTTACGAAAAAAAAAAAATTATAAACTTTTCCTTATCGTTTGAAACGCATCATCTGCATGAATGTTTATTAGGCAGAACCACATAAAACAGCATGCAAAGTGTGTGATCACAGATCACATTTAAATATGTTCAGATGTCTGTATGTGCTCAGCATATTGGCTGGATGGGTTCGTTTATCTTTCAAAAATTCAAATAACCTTAGAGGCTTACCTTTGTAAATATGTAAGGATATGTGTGTATTTGTGTTCATGTGTAATTTATTCTTCCTTTATCCACAATCCACTTCACGCATTATGATTTTTGATTATAGATTTTATGGCTGCTGCTGCTGCTACTGCTGCTGCTGCTGCTATCATTTTAATCTATTGTTTCTTTATGACGTTTTTTTGTCTTCCATTCAGTGGGGTTGTGTTACGTTTTACATTTCTACGCATGTCCTTGATGTTGTTTATATGGCATGGCAGCTAGATATCGTACACAGTTATGTTAATATTTTATTGGAATCATATGTTTAATGCTCTCATAAGTAAACGGTAGCATCATCATCCTCTTACAATTCTTTCTGTTTTTTTTTATTCCTTTTTGGAATTTTTATTAAATGCTTTTGATTTTATTTGTTCCATGCCACTGGTTACATTTAATTTAGGCAGGTTTCATCATTAATCCGTTAATGATATCATATTTACAACATATTCTGTTTAAATTTCAGTTGAATATTCAATAGAACGTTTGTAACTCAATAGATACGGGAAACTTAACAACTGATAACATCTATTGGTGGCAAGATTTTTAACGTATGCTCTAAGCCTCATATCTGTAATAATTTTTCCATTAATTGTACGTATATCCATCAAAAATGCCGGTGTTTCAACCTCTTTCGGTGCCTTTCTCTCATTAGACTTCTAACATTAAAACTCTGACAGAAAAAATAAAATTGCCATGAAAAGTTTTTCAAAAGTCTGGCGTTCAGTTGAGTTATACTCATGTATAAAATTAACACACACAACATAAAGTGGTGTGAGAAGCTAGGTCCATAATCCTGACTGAAGGCTTGTAACGACCAATTATGTATACGAGTATATGTATGTTCCCGAAAACCATGTTTTCTTAAGTTTTTCTTGTACGGCACATCCGTTTGTGGTCGATTGGCCAGTGGATCGCACACTGCATTACAGACAGAATTCGTTCTTTAGCCGAAGTATCCTTATGGTGAACTTCCTACCTGGAGAGGTCTTTCCTTACTTACTTACTTACTTAATTATCCATTAGCAGACCGATTAACGGATTTCGGCCTGCCGCAACACATCCTTCCAGACGCCTCTGCTTTTTGCGCGCCTACGCCAGTTGGTCACACCAATCGATGACAAGGCTTCCTCGATTTGGTTCTTTCAACGGATACAAGGTCATCCTTTTCGCCTACTTCCGCAGATCCCCGCATCAAATTCCCGTCTTGCCGGAGCATCCCCCTCCATTCGAACGACATGGCCGAGCCAGCGAAGCCGGCGCTGCACAACGTCTATGTCGTAGAGGAGCTCATACAGCTCACTATGGGATCGTATGCGGAAATCATCGCCAACTCACACTGGATCAAAGATATTACGTATGACTTTTCTCTCGAATACTCTCAAGGCTGCTGCATCAGTGCTTAACAGGGTCCATGCCTCTGCGCCATAAAGAAGCACGTGATGGATGAGTGACTTCAAGAGTATTAGTTTTGTCGTACGAGAGAGGTCTTTGCTACTCAATTGCCTATTGAGCCCATAGTAGCATCTGTTGGCAATAGTGATCCTGCCCTTGTTCTCCAGACTGACATCATTTTTGGTGGTAACGGCGGAGCCAAGATAAACAAATTCCTTGACTGTAACAAAAGTATACTTGTAGGCCGTAATCTGATAACACAGCCCTGCAAATTTGAACTTTTTTGTGCAAATAAGATGGCCTCAACACATTACGGAGGTCCTTAAAAATTAATCAGATTTACTTGAAAATTGTTACTCAGGGATTTTTGGGGTCGCTGATTACAGATCTTCATTCAGATTTAAAAAAAGGTTTATAAAAATTAATCAGATTTACTTGACCGCCATATTGGATCCACTATTTTGGGCTCATTTCAAAGAGCAAAGGTCAATTGTCAATTTCTGAAAAAAGTGATGGTCAGTGTTTAGCTCTACAATGTTTCAAAAATGGCCAAAAACGCTATTTTTAGGGGTTTCAACCCCCTTTTTCTCGAAACCCTGACGTGATTTAAAATTTTTGAAACCAGATTCCTGTTCAGTGCACAAAATGCCTTCGGAAACACCTGGAGCAATCTTATTTGCAAAACCCATGCAGGGCTGTGTAATCAATACGCCTCACGTCTCTACTTGTCGATAAAATATACTTTGTTTTGCCCTCATCTACTGCCAGAACCATCTTAGTAGACTTCCGTTCAATGGCCCTAGAACAGCAGTAACATCTCTCTTGGTCCGCCCTATGATGTCAATGTCGTCAGCGTACGCAAGCAATTGGAAAAATAGTGCCATTGCGATGCACTCCCGCCTTTCTCAGAACACTCTCCATGACAAAGTTGAAGAGGTCGCATGATAAGGGATCGCTGCTAAAATTTATAGATTGCGTCTTGGATTTTCAAATTTGAATTTATCTTCAAACACATAAAAAACAAAAAATTACAAAAATTATAAATCTTTTAATCTGCATTCTTCTTTTTTAATTTCAGATCAAAACTAACTTCCCCAGTATATCCTGTTTAAGCACAGTAAGTAACTAAAACATGATTTTCTTTCTTTCTATCATAAAAATACAAAACTCTTGTGATAATTTTTTTTTTGTTTGCTTGTAAAGAGAGCGTAAAATATGTTCTCTATTGTTTGTAGGGCCCATTAATATATGTTTCATACGTGTGTTACCACATGTTGGTTGTTTTTTTTTTTTTGCTATTAAAAGGCTTAAAAATGTTTTCGTTACATTTAAATTTTCTTTTCAAAATTTTTTATTTTTATTTCCGACAAAAAATGTGTTAAATGTTCGGCCATAAATCAAGAATTACAATGAAACAGAAAAACCCCTTGATTTTTAAACAAACAACACAAGAGTACGAGTAACAATGGTTTGATCACCAAAAATACTATTTTGCATTGGCTTTAGGAAGAAACAACAGACGATGAACGAAATGAATATGAATATGAATATTCATAAAAATCAAATCAACCATGAGAAATATATACACACGCACATATGCAAAAACCTATATACATACATACCTACCCATTGAACTATTAAAAGGCAAATTTATATTAATGGGCCAAGCGGTAAAGGATAAGCGCCTGCAAAAAAAAAAAAAAGAAGCCGAGTGGATAACAACCCCTATTTTGAGTTGAGCCCAGCAGTATCAGAATTTCAATGATAAAAATTTTATCTCCGCTTTATTAGTTTTTCGCATCCTTTTTAACGAAAGCAACAAAAGGTTGAGAGAGAGCAGAGCACAAAGGGCATATAAAATAATAGTTCAAAAAAAAAAAAGAAGACGAGTTAAAGTGTATAGAAAACCACTTTTGATGATTTTACAGTCTGATCTAATCAATGGCAATAAATCGCACATTAAATGTAAACTACAAAACCTAGCTACAAAGCCAGCCCAGCCTATTGATAAGGTCCTTTAAAAATGCCATGAGCTGCTCATTCATTGCTTATAGTATGCATGGGTATCGAGTATCTACTTAGAGAGCATCCTTTTATTGTTTTATACTGTAGAGAATCTTAGGGTGTTTGTTTGAACAAAAAAAACTCTTTTACTGTGGCTTTAACATAAAAGAGTTCAAGGGTTAAATAAACTGTTTGCAATAGATTTTTGCAAAACTAAATAATAATAATAATAACACAGGCATTAAAACAACAGATACCTGACTTTTTGCCACACATTTATTGTTTGTATTGTTGTTTCCATTGTTATTTGTTGTTTAACAACAACTACAACAACAACAACAGATTTCAAGTAGTTTATCGATTATTCTAAATTTAAAAGGATTTTGAATATCAGCGAAATGGTATATTAAAGGCATATTCCAAGTACAATATTTCCGAAGTACAAAATTAAGTTCATAAACTTTTCTTTAACCATCTACTTGTCAAAATAGATCCAATCACTGACACAGCAAATACAGTAAGCGTCAAAAGATGCTGTCCTTTAAGCATAAAATTCTAACAATCACCAAACTAAACTTTTACCACCTAAGGAGAGTGCCCGAAAGAATTTGCCAATATTTAGAAATTTTTTTTTATATTTTTTTTAACGTCAATTATAAAAACTGTCAATGAAACAATTTTAAAATAAAAATGACGGTGATTTATAAATGTATATATCTTTTTAATGTACAGATTCATTCAACGCTCACTGTAGATCCGCCAAACCGTATCATATATATCTAACAGCTACCGATATTGGTATGCTTTTTAACCCTCAGCAGTTGTTTTTTGCGGCAAAGAGGAAAAATGCTTTATGCATTCATGATGGTCGTCACCAGACATGATATGTTGGACTCTCACACTAAAAACCCGCTGTGTCTCCTCACCGGGGAATCATTCCACCTCGGAACCACGGTTATATTACTTCGAGGTGGAACCCTTTTCTGGCAATATTCCAGTTCCGTCATCGTCAGCCTGCGTCCAGGCTCCACTCTATTCTCATTCTGCGGCGTCTAGGCCAAATTTCTTCCTTCGCACTTCTACAAAGTGTTTTACTGCGTTCCAGATCTCTCTACGGTTAATCATTTTCAGCACGACGTTTGTAGGGCTAATGACGCCGATTTCAGCTTCGAGTCGCTGACGGCTTTCGGCCCATCGACAACAGCTGAAGACGGTGTGTTCGGAATCATCTAACGTTTCTTTCTCTTCATAGATACAGAATGGCGAGTGGCATTTCCCCATGCGATGCACGTACTCTCTGAAATATCCGTGACCGGTCAGCATCTGGGTTATGTAGTAGTCTACTTCGCCGTTTTTTCTGTTTTTCCACACTTACATCTCGGGAATCAGTTCATATGTCGACCTTCCATGCTGTTCATTTTCCCAGCGATGTTGCCATTTTAGGAAGACTTCGTGCTTTATCGCTTCTATGCTCTGTGGTTGAGTCGTACTTTGCCTGGCGTTGAAGATCATCCGGCGCTCATATGCTTGTAGGTCTATGGCAACCATTCCGGCTATAACTAGGACAGCTTGTGTCGATACCGTGCGATACGAGGATGTCACTCGTAGAGCAGGCAGTAGTTTTATAGCCCTAATCCGGGTTTCCAAAGTAGAAGCCCAGATTTCAGACCCTTATGCTATTTCCAGCCTCCATGAGTAGCTTCCTCTTACTTGGGAAGGGTCCACCAATGTTTGCCATCAGTCTACTTATTTGAGTTGTTATTCTAGCTGTTGCATACTCTATCTGCTCTGAGTAGGCAGATTAAGGTTCTAAGAAGTTAGGAAGCTTTCACAATTTCAAGTTTAAGATGTTCAAATCTTTAGTTGAAGATCCTATTGAACTCAGATCTAATTGAACACATCCTCAGTCGGATCATTGCTGGTGGCATATATTTAATTAGAAATGCAATAAAAAAACACGTATGATGTTGTTGATTTTGACTCTCTTCCATAACTCAACATTTACACGAAGCACAAAATAAGTATGATTCGCGTACGAACACTAAAATACTCACTAGAAGGTTGTGTGTTTGCTCTGCTTGCTGCTCTGTCTTTTTTGCTTATGTGTCTTTTTTCTTTTGTTGTAAATTACTAACAAGACTATATAGACTGTGACTCGAATCATTTGTAAGTACATATTATAAGTATTTTTCTAAAGTTATGAATCTGAGTAGGCTTATGAATCAAACATATTTCGAATGGTATGAGTTTGATGTCAACGTTGTACGCATACTGAATTGCAACCTGTACTTATAAATCAACGCTGTATAGTGAGTATGAATGAATCAGAGTACATAGTTAAATTTCAATATTGTTGACTCACTTACATACAAAATGTCATGAGTGCTTATGAGTAGCCAGAAAACGATTCATTGCTAATCTCTGATTCCAAGTACCACATTTCCAAAGTACAAAATTAACTTCATAAACTTTTCTTTAACCATCTACTACCATTCGCAATGTGTTATCGGAATAAATCCAATCACTGGCGGAGCAAATACAGTGAATTTAAAAAGCAACTGTACTTTAAGGATAAAATTCTAAAACAATCATTAAACTCAACTTTTACCCCTAAAGGAGAGTGCCCGAAAAATTGTGACAATATTTCGAAATGTTTTTTGTAATTTTTTTTGTTTCAATTTTAAAAACTGGCAATGAAACATTTTTAAAATATAAATAACGGTAGTTTATTAGTATATATTTTTTTGTTTTAAATGTACAGTTTCTTTTGACGCTCACTGTATAGTAAGTTGTTCTGATTTCGTTAATCTCTGCTCTAACAAGTATAGGCAGCTTTAACTCATTTTTTGTGCTGTGCCGGGGTTCCTGGTCAATTAAAATTTTGGGTACCATCTACAAGGGACTACTCAAAACGCGGTTCTATTTTTTTTTACAATTTTCCTGCAAATTTACTTCGTCTCTGCATTCTAGCAGGAATTTTTACATGATTAACGAAAACCTGCAGAGGGTGTACGACGTACGTATTGTATAATTCCAAGACTCACTGCTATGCACTATAAAAGAATTCAAAGGAAATCGCCAATGTTTATTCCGATATTTCCAATATTCTCACATGAACTACCTGTAGAAAGGTACCAAAAATTCTTGACATTGACTAGTTACACGATATCAGCTTTAAAATTAAAAGATAACTTCGCAGAACCGTAATCTGCTGAATGTTGAAAGCAACACATTAACAAAAAAGGCGAGTTTGATCAATTATTTGATGCGTGGCCGGGCAACTTAACACTGCTGCGTTAGTAGAAAATTCTATTGAACTCAGATATGATTGAACAAATCCTCAGACAGCTTAAAGATCACGGCTGGTGGCATAAATTTGAGTATTTAAATAAAATTATAACCTCCTTACATATTTTAGTCTTTACGTTCATAGAAAGTTTCATACCATAAAAAACTTTTCGCGGCAAATTTCCAATTTTAGAGTTTCACGAAAAGAATCCAAAACATATTTCCACATGCAAACATATTTCATTTTCATCATAATCAGCTAATCTGTAGGAGGTAGTTTATTGACATTATGAATACCATGGTCATGAAAATACCAACACGTAACCACTGCTTGTCATCAATCAAACTAGGATTAGAATAAAAAAAAGAAGTAGGCCCTTAGAAAATTTGTCATGCTTAATGGAGAACTTAATCCAGCCTCGAGATAAACATGGAATGCAAAATATAAATTCAAATTGAATATTTTTTTTTTAAAATAGAAAAGCAAAATAAATTTCTATCAGAGCTGAAGCATACATTTTTTTTTAATACCAATTGATGTTTGAAATACGTGACAAATAGCTCAGCTGTCAAGCCATACGTTTTAAGCCAAAGGGTTTGACAAGAACGTCTTATAATTTATGCGCGAGCGTAAACGCCTCATCGACAAGCAAAGAAAAAACAACAAAAAAGAGATCCTTTTTTGCATAACAAAACAAGCCTATGATCACTACTTACTTACTTACCTACGAAAGCATCATTTGGGGGTTAAAAAAAAACGTTCAAGCAAAGCACAACAAAAAAAACGTAAAAGGATTTGGATTCGTTTTTTTTTTCTATTGAAATGATAATTTCCAAACGAACCCTTCTTGTTTTACAAGATCTATGTTCCTAACATGCTGTTCTACGTTCACTGTTTAGTTTTCTTTGCCTATTTTGAATATGAAAAGGATTTCTTTTTTATTGTTTTTGTTGGAATAAATTAAAATTTATTATAATTTGCATACGTTAAGCATCATTAAATTTCAGATTTCAGTTTTTCAAAATTCAATTTCTTAAAATACAGGGGTTTTCTAGAGTGTTGGTAATAAATTTGAATTTAGTTTCAAATAATCTTTCATGCGGGCAACAGTTACAAGAAAATTCAAGTTTTAAAATTAAATTTAAAAAATAAAGTGAAATTAAAAATTAAAAGTGTAACTCGAAAGAAAAAAAAATGTTTATAATGAGAGCTTTAGACAATACTTAATGAAAAGGAATTAAAAAGAATCGTTTTAAAAAAGGAAATCGTTTTCCTACAGAATGGATGTACAGTGTGTTAAAACCAATATGGTAAATGGAATTAAACTTACATGCTTTAGTTTAATACAAAATAAATTCAAAGTCCAATGTAAATGCAAATAGGTAGGTAGGTAGAGGTGGCTGCCCATTCAAGAAAATTGGATGGACACACTTAGGTCGCATTGGGCCCATTGTGTTACCAGAGTTATCCGCTATCCCCTAGTCTCAAAACCATTCGGAGCTCCTGATGAAGCGATTTAAGCTGCCAATGTCAATCCTTGACAGTTCTTCTTTTTCCTTTATGAAGGAGCCGGGCATGTACCCAGCAGATGAGGGACAGTCTCCTCCTCTTCATCATCTCTGCAGCTTCTGCAGAAATCGTTAGCAAGTTTATAATGTATGTGAAGATAAATTCGAATTTGAAAATCCAAGAAGCAATCCATAAATTTTAGCAGCGCCTCATTTGGCGTTAACAGAACAAAATTTGCTTTTAACAGAGCACTGTTACCTATTTACTATACATATGAACAAGCCCTCTTGTTTAGAACCTAATTTTATTACAAATTGTAGGTCTGTGAGTACCATACTATATGCAAAGGGAAGTTCCAAGGCCTCTTAATATAATCAGCAATATAGTCCCACATAAAGTGATATGGTATTGAGAAAATTAGCTTTGAAAATAATAATTTTTTGCTTGAAAATTCTCTAGAAGATCAGTGGCCATTTTGGAACATACATATAAGAAAAAGTACACCTACACGACTATATGTAAATTGTAGTCCAGAGGGCACTCTTTCGAACCGCAGTAGTGGGATAGCTGCAATAATTTTGAGACCAACCAACCATCCTTTACATTTCAACACTTTTGTTCACAAATAAGAATGGCCATAATGAGAAATAAATTTTATGTCAATAGTCTGCAATAATTGCAAAGTAGAAGACTAGTCTACTTACTGCCACTGTTAAACAGTTAACAGTGCTCTGTTAATAGCAAAGTTTACCCTGTTAGAGGCAAAAAGTGCCGCTGCTAAAATTGTGGGTTTGCGTCTTTGGTTTTTAATTCGAATTTATCTTCACGCTCATAATTTTTAAATTTAAATAAGTAAACAAATATGAAGCTCTAGATTATATCTGCTTCCAGTTTGTAGCTGGTATCCAATAGGTAGGTAGGCAGGCCAATTGGCATACACCTAAGCCACCTAGGAATGGCTTATTACTCTTTATATCTTGTACAAACTTCCTGAACTACTTCCAGTCCATAGTATAATGTCATCCGAAATAGTCGCCGTAGTCTAGTAAATAGATGTGTTGGGTTATTAGACGTAAGGTCACGGTTCAAACTCCAGGTCTGACATCTCGAAGAACACAAATTATGAAAATATATTTCGTCGACAATTACCTCTCAGCAGATTTCTAGTCAAAACTCAAAGAGTAAATAAAATTGCCATGAAAAGTTTCCCAAAAAGCTGGCGTTCGGAGTCGACATTAAACTGTAGGTCCCGCCGCTCATGTATAAAATTAACGCACACAACATATGTAAGTAGTGTGAGAAGCTAGGTGACTGAAGGGTTGTAATGACCAATTATGTGTGAATGTACAATGCTTGTTAAATAGCGGAATTTTTTCTGAAAATCTCTTGATTTACTTGGACAGCCAGGCGGCGATTAAATCTTTAACGAATGATGTTACGGAATCAGAATGCTGGTGATTTCTCAGTGAAATTTCATTCTAAGGTAACTCTTATATAAGCTTCAGGACATAGGGATAGCGTTCGAAATTGCATTGCTGTCTGCTCATCAGTGCCAGTGCGGAGCATAAGTATTCCAATTGCCTCAATTAACTTGAATATTGTCACTCGTTTTACAGAGAAACTTAATCTCGTTGGCAGCAGGAAGATACGTTGAATATTGCTACACTCTGCAGGACTCGCTTAGACAAGAGGAGAAGCGACTTACTTCTGTCCTTAAGTCCCTTAGCTTTACATTGCACAATAGCTAATCTTACGGCCCACTGTCCGTTTGGTAGGCATGCTGAAAGGCTCGTCCTTACGGCCCATGACTTCTGCAGAAGCTGTGGATCAGAGAAGGAGGAATAGACTCTCTTCCAGTGCCCTACTCGTGTTATAAAGAGCTAGAGTTTTTCTCTGAGATGGAATTGATTGTGGTATCACAAATTCTGGCCTCAGTAGGACATCTTTCTTCGAGGGGGTTCACCACCTTACCTAACGTAACTTACCTAAGTCTCAATATATTAAACCAATTCGGTAGACATTTTTTAATCAAGGGTTTGCGCTGGCTGTAAGCGTTAGTTTAACAACGTTTAGATCAGAAACCCCTACTCCTCCATTATCAATGTAGTTTTCCTTCTAGAATGCTATTTCGTGGTCTGCCAGTGTTTCCTCGATGGATAGAAGGCAGACTAACCAATTACTCGGACTTGAGCGCAACGTCAGTAGCCAGGCTTACAGGTCATTGTGTTATGGGAAGACACGCGGAAAGAATTCAGCTCCCGTCTAACGACTTCTGCCGTGGATGCGGATCCACTGAGGAAGAGGAGACTTTCATCCACCTTCGCAATATACCACAATGGGCCCAATGCGGCCTAAGTGAGTCCATCCAAAAATGTTTCTTGGATGGGCAGCCACCCTTACCTACCTACCTATCCACTTTCATTGTCAATGCCCATCTCTTGCGAGGTGCAGATATAGTTTATTGTATAGGCTCTCGAATCCTTGTCAGCTTAACAGAACTATCATCCATTGATGTCAAGGAAATAGGTTGCGTTTATCAAACTTTCGGGCTGCTTTGCCAGCCTAGAGTAGACGTGCTTTTAATGTGCAGCCCTTGCACTGAACAACTTCTTCGCCAGCTTGGTGGAACTCGATAAGTACAGGGACTGCGTTTATTCCGTGGCGTCACAGCGGGCCGATATGCAAGCTCAAGAGAGCTTTTGGTATCACAGCTACCACACTAACCTACCTAGTCAGTGTTAGAAAGCAATCGTAATATGGTTTGCAATTGTGTTGTCAATAGAATTTCCATTGCAAAGGCTCAACAGCTCTAAAGTAAAGCCCTCTTTATAAGTTATTCTATTAATAAAGAAAAGTATTATTTTGTTGCCTGCAGTATGCCATGCCATGCCATTTGAAAATAATTGCAACGAATGCATCACTTTAAGTTGCAACAAATAACAAGTGCTTGTGAGCCAACACTTTAAACTCTTCATTCAAGTTTTTAAGCCTTTATTTACCAATAAAGAACTCAACAAAGAAAGAAAAATTTCACATGAATAAATAAAGATTATAAACAATAACAACAACAACAAAAACAGCAACAGCAACAATAAAAGTAACAATAAAAGCCATTGTTTGATGTGAGATTCTTTAAAAGAATATTAAAAAACAGCAACGATTCCATCGCATATACAGGCTGGTCTGGCCTGGTCTGTTCTATTCTGTGGATGTGTTGCACATGTGTGTGCGGTATTGTTGAAAATCAAAGAAAACTTTTTCCACATACTGCAACACTCCTCCAAAACACACTCATGGCAAAACTTTTCTTTCCTTTGTGCAACACATCTGCACTTCATCTCCTCTGTATGGTGGCTTTAAAGTCATGGCTCTCTTCATCATTTTGATGAAGAAAAGTACAAAAGCAAAGTGATTTTCAGTCTTATTAACTTCATCGAGTGCACAGTGTGTGTGTTTGAAATTTATTTTCTCCACACACACAAAAGATTCGTTGAGAAGCAAAAGTTTGTCTACAACATTTCTTCTTTTCTTTCTTTTCTTTTCTGTTCTTTTATCAGCGTATGTGAATTCAAAAAGTTAATTTCCATTTTTCGTTTAACCCCCTCTTCACGCCTTAAAACAGCAAGGAAACCATTTTCTTTTCTTCTCTTAAATATCGTCGTTAAAATGAGTTCTTGATTTTCTTTAACCATAAAATTGGTTTGATTTTCCTGTTTTTTAATTTTAATTTTAATTTTCATTTCGATTTAATTATTATTTAGGAAAATCGCATACACATGTTTTTATTTTGTCCAGCCCACTTGCGTTCACTTATGGTATGAGAGTTACACCGGACTCTATAATTATTTACACCCTGAGATCGGTGCACAGCTTGGTGTTGTGCGCCACCAGTTATAGTGCGTGGTTTTTATTTTCAATGCAACAGAAGTTTAAAGGACTTCAATGTACAAACCAAATAAAAAAAAAATTAAAAGGTTGCCACTGTCTTATTGACATGAGCGGTCCCTTACTTCTATTACTATGGCTTTTTTTAATGGAGACTAAAAGATTCTTTCCTTAAGCTAAAGATCTTCTTTGACAGGTATATATGTTGCAAGCATAATTTACAACTCTGTATTGGTTAGTTACAAACACGATCTTTGTGGCCTACAGACGTCTATGATCTAATATTTATGGAAATGACATAGCCGATGAACTTACTCGGACAGGTACATCTGTATCAAATATCTGTTCACTTAAGGCAACACCTCCGTTAAACTGTGCATAAGGAGACTGAAAAAAACTAAGCAGCGAGGGATTTTGTTGCTCTGCAAGATTCACGTGGCCTAAATTGTAAACAAAGCGTACAAGCTGCTTAAATATGATCGCAGGGACATTGTATTGGGGGTAGTAAGCATGTCTACGTCATGTACGTGGTCTAATTGCTAGTGTCAGGTCAGGCATCTCCAACAAAACGAAATATGAAAAAATATTTCTTCGGCAACTTCCTCTCTGCAGATTTCTCGCAATAACCCTGAAAGTAAATAAAATTGTCATGAAAAAGTTTCTCAAAAAATCTGTCGTTCGGAGTCGACTTTAAACTGTGGGTCCCACCACTCATGTATAAAATTAACACACACAACATAAGTGGGCTGAGAAACTAGGTTGTAATCCTGACTAAAAGGTTGTAATGACCAATTATGTATGTATGTATATAGTAAACATGCAGGGAGATTTTATTGCTAATTTCTTCAGCAGTGATTGTAGATCAGTCGAACAGGCATCGGGTATAGTCCTCTTCATATTCTTATAATCGTCGCTGACTCACCGCAGAGTTCTTGCATTTGGTTCAACGTTTCTCAATAATTTAACAAAGCTATCATCTCCTGTCAGGAAATCAATCACTAGATGCTTTTAGTTTAATTTAAGGTCATCATACTTTAAGGCGAAGTTACGAGATTGATCACTCTGGACTTGTCTTTTAGTTCTGTGGCATCGTCTCATATTGGAACACAAAAACCAATCCTTTCTAACCTGTCCTATATTTATATCTTTATGTTATCGTCATTAGACATCAGAATTGCTCGTTTAGCATGTTTGTAGCATTTCTTGCATATTTCCATTTCAGTTCCTTCATCTCCATGTGCATCATAACCTCGTTTGCCACCAATCCAGTCTTTAACATGTTCATATTCATGTTTATTTTTCAGTTAAAAACCTCATATTTAATCGAATATTCACTCTTTGCAATACTCGTTACACACACAAATGCTTCGATTACGTTGTGTTTGTACAGAGTTTGATTGATCAATCAGTACGGTCAAGCCAATCAGTAGTTCAACTGAATGTTTCCTTGATCCGCTTGTTGCAATATTTCATTACTTTTTTCAGTGAATGCGTGACTAGAACAGGACATGTACATTGAAACTTACAGAACAAATTCGAGTGATATTCTGCAAAGTTTGATTGATCAATCAATACGGTCAAGCCAACCAATACTTCAGCTTAATGTCTCCTTCTTATTGCAATATTTCATTGCTTTCAATGAATGTGGGCCAGAACAGGACTAGTACATGGAAACTTACAGGACAAATTGAAGTCAAATTCTGCAAAGCTAATTGATGAATCAATACGGTCAAGCCAACCAATAACTTTAACTAAATGTCTCCTTCTAACAGTTGCCGTTATTGCTCCACTTGTTGCTATATTTCATTACTTTTTTTAAATGAATGCGCAACCAGAACAGGACATGTACGTGGAGTGAAGCCAAACAATACTTCAGCTTAATGTATCCTTCTTGTTGCAATATTTTATTACTTTTTTTCAATAAATGTGCGACCAGAACAGTACATGTACATGGAACCTTACAGAACAAGTTCGAGTTGAATTCTGCAAAGTTGAGTGATCAATCAATATGGTCAAGCCAACCAATACTTCAGCGTAATGTCTCCTTCTTGTTGCAATATTTCATTGGTTTTTTTAATGAATGCGTGACTAGATCAGGACATGTACATAGAAACTTACAGGACAAATTCAAGTGAAATTCTGTCAAGTTTGAGTGATCAATCAATATGGTCAAGCCAACCAGTAACTTCAACATAATGTCCTCTTCTGACAGTTGCCGTTAATGCTTCACTTGTTGCGACGGGACATGTAAATGGAAACTTACAGGGTAAAACCAAGTGAACTATTCCCAGAATCGGCTTTCAATCACATCATTCAATTTTGCACATTTGAAATAGCTTTGCTTGATGTACAGACGCAAGTATATGGCCAAATAAATAAGACGTATGATATTTTCCAAATGCATTCTTTCACAGCCCTGCCTTGCCATTAACGATCGCCATGGCTACTGCTGGACAGTCATGCATATGCTCATAGATAATACGAGACATTTACATACGCTTGATCGTCGTTGTTGTTGTTGTTGTTGTTGAATGCAAAATAATAATTGTATAGAGAATGATGATGATGATGGCGTATTTAAAATATTTTGTTAGATGGCATGGCAGACAACCACTTCATCACCATCTTTTTGCAGAATGTTGGTTGATTATTAATTATGGAATACGGCTAAAAACGTTACAAATGGTTAAACATTAGTGCCTCGCAACTCAACCGCACACAATAGCTCCTAAATATGGCCACAACGAAGACATTGCAAATGAAATCATGAAATTAAAAATAATTAATGGATACGGAAAAGAATGCTAAGAACCAAAGAGAAACACCAATCGTGTTATGTAGTTAAATATAGGTTTAGGTGGGGATTTCAAACAGTAGTTCTATTACCTGTTTAGATTGTCTAACAAATTGTACTCACCTAATGCAAGGGAGGGAGTTCAAAATGAATGCATTCTTATTATTATAATGATGTC
This sequence comes from Sarcophaga variegata, assembly GCA_932273835.1. Lineage (NCBI taxonomy): Eukaryota > Metazoa > Arthropoda > Insecta > Diptera > Sarcophagidae > Sarcophaga > Sarcophaga variegata. Next base: position 109,302,209 of record OW026362.1, on the reverse strand, counting down.
AGTTAATTAATAGGATGAATATGTAGTAATAATAATAACAATGAATAACGAAGTAATTCTATTTAAATTTTATGCAAATTACAACTTAATTAACGTGTTTTTCTCTGTTCCTTAGAGTGCTTAACTACATAGAGTAGTTCTATGTGATTATGGCCATTAAAAGTAATCGTTCGTTATTTGAAAGGGAGATTATAATTTCATAGTTATTCTTCTACACCTAAAGTATACCTAAAGTGCACCTTTTAAGTTGCACAAAATAAATACGATGTGGTTTAATTACTACAAAATCAAATTTAATTTTAATTTTTGCTTATCATTAGCACGGAAGTCAGTAATAAAATTCAAATTATTCATTGATTAGGGTGTTCTGCTATTTTTTTAATCAGGTATTGTAATAATTATAACAGTATTCTGAAGTATTTCCTTAGGGTTTAACTTTTACAAGCTAAATACGAAAGTGCTATATGTTTAAGCAAGACTGTAAAATTATTTTGTCTTGACTAGAAACCCCTACTCCTTCATTATCAAGCTAGTTTTCCTTTTAGCAACATCCAATATAAATTCCAGAGTGCCATTTCTTGGTCTGGCAGTGTTCCCTCAGTGGATAGAAGGCACAGATCTGTTGAGGAACAGGAGACTTTTATCCATTTTCTTTGTGAACGCCCGTCTATAGCGGACGGCGCTATTATCCATAGATGTCAAGCATAAAGCTTCGTTTATCAAAATTTCGGGCTGGGTTTCCAGCGTAGGGTAGTCGTGCTATTAATGTGCAGCCCTTGCGCTGTCCAACTTCTTCACCAGCCTGGTGGAACTCGGTGAGTAAAGGGACTACGTTTACCCGTGGCGTCACAACAGGCCGCTACGACTGCTCAAGTGTGCTCCAACCTTCCTAACCTACCTAGCCAGTGTTAGAAAGCAATCGTAATATGATTTGTAATTGTGTTGTCAATAGAATTTCCATTGCAAAGCTCAGATGCTTTAAAGTAAAGCCCTCTTCTTCTATTACTAAAGAAAAGTATTATTTTGTTGCCTGTATGCAGTATGCCATGCCATGCCATTCAAAATAATTGCAACGAATAACAAATGCTTGTGAGTCAACAATATTATAATGACACATTGTCCGAAGTGTTTACTTAATATCTGACATTTGCAAAATAAATGCGAAAGTGCTACTCATTTAAGCAAGACTAAAATTATTTTTTTGTATATACGAAGGCAATCTTAAATATATTCCAACTAACAAAATTAATTTGAAAATACTTTGAAAATACTTCTTTGAACATTTCCCAGCAATATCCCATAGCTTCGACGTTCTGGTTTCAGTAGGAATGTTGGACCTCTTAATAAAGCCATTTACTTTTTGACTGTGGGCCAGAGAACAGCAACTTAGAGATCGCTACAAAAAAAAAAAGACAGAGCAGGAGGCAGAGCAAACACACAATCTTCTAGTAAGCATTTTAGTGTTCGTACGCGATTCGTACTTATTGCGTGCTTCGTGTATATGTTGAGTTATGGAGAGTCGAAATCAAGTCGCCGTAGTCTAATAGGTAGAGTGTTGGCTTATTAGACGAAAAGCCAGGGTTCGAGCCCCAGGATAGACATCAAGACAAAAATATGACAAAAAATATTTCTGGCAAAAACTCTGAAAGTAAATAAAATTCCTATGAAAAGTTTCTCAAAAATCTGTCGCTCGGCGTCGACTTTAAACTGTAGATCCCACCACTCATGTATAAAATTAACACACACAACATAGTGGTGTGAGAAACTAGGCCGTAATCCTGACTGAAGGGTTGTAATGACCAATTATGTATGTATATTCGAAGGCAGTCTCAAATTTAGTCCACAAATTTTTCACTTCTTTTTTTAACATTTCCCAGCGATTTCCACGGCCTATTTTTAGTAAGAAAAGTTGAACTGAAGCATTTTCTTCATTACTGTGGGCCAGAGATCAGTAATGAATCGTTTTTCGCTGCTCATAAGCACTCATGAAATTTTTAATATAACTGGGTCAACAATATTGAAATTTAAGTTTGTACTCTGATTCATTTGTACTAACTACAATGTAGATTTACAAGTACAGGTTGCAATGAGTATAAGTACAACGTTGACATCAAACTCATGCCATTCGAAACACGTTTGACTTATAAGCCTACTCATTTAGATTCATAACTTTAGAAAAATACTTATAATATGTACTTATAAATGGCTCGAATCATTATATTTAGTGAGTATTTTACTGATCGTACTCGAATCATACTTATTTTGGTGTTTCGTGTATATGTTGAGTTATGGAGAGTCGAACAGTCAATAACATCATACGTGTTATTATGTATGAATATGACGAGTACTTCAAACTTTGAATATGACTAGAGGTGGCATGATATTAAAAGAAGTATGAATGCGTATACATAACATACATACATCATTGGTCATTACAACCCTTCAGTCAGCATTACGACCTAGTTTCTCACACCACTGATGTTATGTGTGTTAATTTTATGCATGAGTGGTAGGACCTACAGTTTAAAGTCCACTCCGAACGATAGATTTTTGCAGAAACTTTTCATGGCAATTTTATTTACTCCCAGAGTTTTTGCCAGAAATCTACTGAGAGGAAGTCGCCGAAGAAATATTTTTTGTATTTTGTTTTGATGTCTGGTCTGGGGCTCGAACTTTGGCTTTACGTCTAATAAGCCAACACACTACCTACTACGACTAGACTACGGCGAATTCAAATGAATGCCTATAAGTATCACAAATTATGAGTATGATTCGATTCTACTCATCTTTTTGAATACTCATTGCTGATCTCTGATACATATCTACAATAACTATACTCCACATCTTGTCTGCCTAGATACACTGTCAGGTTTTCTGCTACAACATACTGAGAAAACCTATTATTTTCAGTGTTAAATTAACTAATCAATATTCAAAATACCGTGCATTCATAGCGATTATCTTTATCGATTAGAAAAATTTTATCTATCAACACCAAGAATAGCAAGTGAAGCAAGTATTGTATTTCAGAAGCACTGCCATTGCAAATGAAAAGAGCCATAGAAGATCAAAGTGGTGATTGGAATAGTAAAGGCTTGTCATACATATACATATATTTATGCATACATATATGCACGTATGCATGTACAGTGAGCGTCAAAAGAAACTATACACTGAGGATGAAATTCCAAAAATCCACAAAACTCATTTTTTTACCACTTAAGGAGAGTTTCCGAAAATATTTGATAATATTTTGAAATTTGGAATGGAACAAAATTATAATAAAAATAACGGTAATTTATTAATGTATATTTTTTTTAAATGTACAATGTCTTTTGGCGCTCACTGTACATATATATGTACATATGTATGTATGTACATAGATGAAGATATAAATAAAAACGAAAACAAATATTTTAGAATGTAAATGAAGTTCACTCATTGAGCCATCACTGTTCACATAAGGTTTACTTTACAGATATGACCGACCATTCTATTCAGTAGAGAGGAAAATAAATTTTTAAAAAACCAAAAAAAAAGATTAAAATTTTGTTTACGATTATAATTGAATCGATAAATCTCTTTGCAATCTTGCTAACAACAACCAATTACATGTGAATGTCTGCTCGAGTGTCATTAAGACGGCCATAATTATTGTATAACCGTGTCTAAAAGTGGTTACAATAATTGTTACCTGTTGTTGACTGGCTAACTGACGACTACTGCTCATACTGCTCATAATTTAAATGCTGTGAAATTAAATGTGGCTTGCAACTCTGGTTTTTAATCTTTTAATGTTTTTTTCTTCAATTTGACAAACAATTTGTTAAAATATAGTCACGCGTTATAAATAATAAATTTTGAAGGCAATCATTTGAAAATTGTTTTAAAAAAATAATTAAAAACCAAAAAATTTAATTTTAATCCATGGCTTTGAAAGTGAATGGGATGGCAAAAAAAAAAATTTCGGACAATATTAGCCATATGGACGCGCCACAGATTTCAATGAAAACAAGTTCTAACCGGATTATAAACAGATCAATTTGGATGGCATTTAGGTGATCTTAAATGAAAACCAAGTAACAAAATTTTATTAAAAATAATGTTTTTGAATGCATGTGAAGATAAATTCGAATTTGAAAATCCCAGACACAATCCATAAATTTTAGCAGCGCCACACTTGGCGTTAACAGAACAAAATTTGCACTTAACAGAACAAAATTTTCCCTTAACAGAGCTCTGTTAGTTATTTAACAGCATCCATCTAAACAAGCTTACTTGTTAAGAAGCTAATTTTGGGAAAATGAGTACCACACTATGTGCAAAGGAAAGTTCAAAGGCCTCTTAATATAATCACGAACATAGTCACATGTAAAGTGATACGGTATTGAGAAAATTGGCTTTGAAAATATAAAATGTTTGCTTGAAAATTCTCTAGAAGATCAGTGGCCATTTTGGAATATACAAGAAATAGTATACCATACAGACTATATGCAAATGGTGGTCCAGAGGGTCCTCTTTCCTACCATGGTAGTGGGATAGCTGGTATAGTTTTGAGAGTTGAGAAAATTGGCATCCTCCACCCCCACCAATCTCTTTTACATTTCAACACTTTTGTTCACAAATAATAATGACCATAATGAGAATTAAATTTTATGTCCATAGTCTGCAATAATTGCAAAGTAGAAGACTCTACTTACTGCCACTATTAAACAGTTAACAGTGTTCTGTTAATAGCAAAGTTTACTCCGTGAGAGGCAAGAAGTGGCGCTGCTAAAAGTGTAGGTCTTTGGTTTTTTAATTTGAATTTATCCTCACACACATTCTTCTTAGGTTAGGTTAGAGGACGTGTACTTGTCAATTAAGACAAGTACAGTACCCGGAGGTCGAATTGACCCATTGTACAACGTCCGAGTTTCTCACACCACTTATGTTGTGTGTCTTAATTTTATACATGAGTGGTGGGATCTACAGTTTAAAGTCGACTCCCAACGACAGATTTTTATTTATTGAGAAACTTTTCATGGCAATTTTTATTTACTCTCAGAGTTTTTGCCAGAAATCTACTGAGAGAAAGTCGCCGAAGAAATCCTTTTTGTATTTTGTCTTTGATGCCTGGCATGGGGCTCGAACCCAGGCTTTTGCGTCTAATAAGCCAACACACTACCTACTAGACTACGGCGACACTAATAATAATTGCAATAAATTTAGCAGCGCCGTCAATAAATAAATGAAGACGCCGTATTCTAGTTGTAAGTGTTTTGGCTTATTAAAAGTTAGGTCACGGTTTAAACTCTAGGTCAGACATCAAACCGAAAATATGAAAAACATATCTTCGGCGATTTACTCTCGGCAGATTTTTGGCCAAAATTTGACATGAAAAGTTTCTCAAAAATCGGTCGTCCGGAGTCGACCAAAAATGTGTAGGTCCCGCCACTCATGTATAAAATTAACTTACGCAACATAATTGGTGTGAGAAAAGCGTACATACATATATACATACATACATACATACATACATACCATATGTGTATACATTTCGCGTGTAATCCATTTAGAATTTTAAGAATCAAATCGATTGACATTCGACCCTTTCTTTTCCTTACAGAAGATGAATATTGCTTTGACATGAAGAACAACAAGAAAAAAAGATCAACGAAAAACATTTTCCATCCATGAAAATCTAAAGAAAGGTACCAATTCTTTGGCAAAATTAAAAGAGAGAGAAACACAAAAAAATTGGGAAAAAAATGAAAATTCACCACATATTCCTTTCATTCGCCATCCCCCACCACCACCACCATCAATTTGTCCACAACACCCCCGGGTTTTATGTTCGATTCTTATGGGGAAATGTATTTCGATTATTTGTTCACATTTTTTTTGTTTTTTTTTTTGCCGTTATTCCTCCTACGTACATACGTACGGTCTGGCTATGTAGCCTTTATCCTTTTGTTGAAAATTTGCTTTTTTATGTTGCCATTTTTTTCTTCTGCTCTCTTCTTCTTGCTCTCCTCTTCATAGTGTTCGTTCATTTGTATATGTGTGTGTTGTGTGTGTGTGGTGCTGTGTGTGTTTCTATTTTCATTCTGATGAATGCTATTTTGATGCGTGATTGTCATAAAATTTTGTGATCTGAATAATAAAAGACATTTTGCCATTTAGTTTGATTGAACATAAAATGGTTCACTGGAAACAAAATAAAACGAAAAGACCGAAATACGAATTCGAAATAAAACGAAATGTAACGCAACGGGCAAGAGAGACAAGAAAAAATATTCTTATTTTTGATTAGAAAAATATTCTGATTCAATGGTTAAAGAATTTCTTGGTTTTTTTTGTTTGCATTTGAAATGCTTTAAGTTTAAAGGTTTTATAAGGTATTTAAATATCAAAAGTCACAAGAATTCAAGATTTTTTATATGAAAACCATATTCATTTACAAGAATAAACAATATTTCAAGCCAGTAGTCGTCTGATTTGACAGCAATCAGATGGAGAAGAAACAATCAAAGCCTTATTTAAGACATACATAACAAACAATTTAATTGGTCATTATAACCCTTTAGTTAGGATTACAACCTAGCTTCTCGCACCAACCACGTTATGAAGGTTAATTTTATCCATAAGTGGCCTACAGCTTAAAACAGACTCTGAATGACAGATTTTTGAGAAACTTTTCATGGAAATTTTATTTCATTCTCAGAGTTTTTTTCAGAAATCTGCTGAGAGGAATTCGCGGAAAGAATTATTTTTCATTTTATTGCCGCACGTCTAATTAGCTATCAAACTACTTACTAGACTATCGCGACCTGGATGACACGCAAGTATTTCAGCGGGTTGGATATTCTGATCTCCTAATCAAAAAAGCGAGGACGGTAATCATTAACATCTTCAATTTCCTTCTTGTAAATGAGCATATTTAAGTCTCAATGTCGATCACATTCAGAGCTCTAGATTGTGGGCAATTATATGCTATGTTCAGATGTGTGTGAAGACAAAATTCGAATTTAAAAACCAAAGACGCAAACCCACACTTTTAGCAGGGCCACTTCATGCCTCTAACAGAGTAAAGTTTGCTACTAACAGAGCACTGTTAACTGTTTAACAGTGGCTTTTTTAGTCTTCTACTTTGCTATTATTGCAGACTATTGACATATAATTGAATTCTCATTCTGATCAGTACTATTTGTGAATAAGTGTTGAAATGTAAAGGATGGTTGGTGGTCCAGCTATCCCACTACCACAGAAAAGAAAGAGGACCCTCTGGGCTACCATCCGCATATAGTCGGGTAGGTATACTATTTCTTATATGTTCCCAAATGGCCAGTGATCTTCTAGAGAATTTTCAAGCAAAAAATTCATATTTTCAAAGCCAATTTTCTCAATATCATCTCACTTTATATGTGACTATAATGCTGATTATATTAAGAGGCCTTGGAACCTTCCTTTGAGTATGATATAGTATGGTACTCGTAGACCTAGAGTGCTTCTAAAACTTAGCTGCTAAACAAGTAAGCTTGTTCAGATGGATACTGTTAAATAGCTAACAGTGCTCTGTTAAGTGCAAATTTTGTTCTGTTAAGAGGAAATTTTGCTCTATTAATGCCAAATGTGGCGCTGCTAAAATGTATGAATTGTGTCTTGGATTTTCAAATACGAATTTATCTTCACAAACATTATGTTCAGAGCGTTTTCCGGTGGTTTTCTTACCCCTTAGAGGTATTAGCATGTGATGCTGGCTTCAAATGAAACTTCTTTATCAAATTCTCATTGTTATGTTAGTGTCACTGCTTAGTAATTTGAAATGAGTTTTTTTTTTAAAGGTACAGGACTATATAGAGAAGCCTGAGTAAGAAAAAGAGATTAGAATGAAACTGTTTAATATTCCATAGGCGTTTTGAAGCTCAAGAAATTAGAAACGGAAATAAGTTGTGAAACAACTGACTGACTATCAATACAATTCAATTAAAGAAAAAATACCTTTTTCTACTTTCCATTTGGCAAGCAAATAAGAACCCGAGGAAAAAGAATATTAAAATGAGCAGCAGCAGCACAAGCAGAGAATGAAGAGAATTTTTTCAAATTAGAATTCAATTTGCAAAAATACAAAATGATGGATTGAATAATATCCTCAACAAAAAACAAAAAACAAAAGTGATGGTGTTGTGTTTTAAAATATAATATATGCACAGGAACACATACACACACAGGCATATTGTATATACAAATACAATAATACGTATGTACATTTGTTAATAAAAATAAAAAGAAATAATGGAGCACCCACAGAGAATTATTCATATGTGTGTGCCTCATGTGTTCTCTCTCTCTCATGTGACAAAAGGACTCGTCGTATAAGAGCAATAACAACACATTTGCATATAGACATTAGAAATACACCTACACACCTACACATACACACACACACACCACTCACCTTTAAGAAGTTTAAAACAAATTGAAAACGGTTTTCCTTTTTTTTTACTTTTTTTTCGCAACTGATAAACGTAGAAGAGATACATTCATGCGATTGCTGCTACTGCTGCTGCTGCCATCAAGCGTTTCTCCTCTATAAAGAATATGAGGAGTTAAACAGATAAAAGCGAATGTCCTGATATACTGCTTACAAGGACACAATATATACAATTCCTTGGAATTACTTAGAAAATAAGCAACAAAAAAAAGGACAGGAGGCATCCATCAGTCTCCTTTTTTTGTGAATCACAAGCATCAGTACTTATGGTACTACAGATATGCCAAGACAAAAAGATACACAAATATACTTAGAAAAGGCACTACAGTGTGGGATAACTGGCATCTGCCTTACCGGGCTCAGCATATTTGGGTTCTGTAAGATCTTGTTGTAACTACGATGTTATCTATTCTGTCGTAAACTTGTAGTTCGTGGTTGGTATCTCTTAACCATCCTGACAGTCTTAAGAAGGCGTGAATTTTCCTCAAATCACCTTTGGCTAGACATGTTTTGTCACTAAATTCCGGGTGTCCGACATAGATCAGCACTGAATCGTTTTTTTGTTACTCATAAGCGCTCATGAAATTTTGAATATAAGTGAGTCAACAATATTGAAATTTAGCTATGTATTCTGATTCATTCGTACTCACTACAACGTTGATTTATAAGTACAGGTAGCAATGAGTATACGTACAACGTTGACATCAAACTCATACCATTCGAAATATGTTTGATTCATAAGCCTACTCATTTAGATTCATAACTTTAGAAAAATATTGGTACGCACCAATCCTTATAAATGCTTCGAGTGATTCGAATCATTCATTAAAGTTCACAGTCTTATGCCTAACAAGGCATTTACAACAAATGAAAACAGACACATAAGCAAGAAAGACAGAGAAGCAGGCAGAGCAAACACGCAACCTTTTAGCAAGTATTTTAGTGTTCGTACGCGAATCATACTTATTTTGTGCTTCGTGTATATGTTGAGTTATGGAGAGTCGAAATCAACCGCAACATCATACGTGTTGTTAAGTATGAATATGATGAGTTCGTCAAACTTTGAATATGAGTAGAGGTTCCATTATATTAAAAGAAGTATGAATGCGTATAAATATGAGAAATTATGAGTATGATTCGATTCTACTCACCTTTTTGAATACTCATTGCTAAATTCTGGTGTGAATTCTTTTAAAATCTCTATTGACTAGAAATGCTATTTCACTAAATTCTGGATGTCCAAGAATTCTACTTCTTAGGTTCCTAAGCGTCGAACAATGACAGAGAATGTATTCTGGGATATCCTCTTCTTGCTCGCTTCAGCAGAAGTCATTATGAGTTATTCCCAGCCTCCTAAAGTGAGCAACTAGAACTAGGTAACTCAGATGGAATTTTGTTAGCTTCAATTTAAATTCTGTTCTGCATATATCCATATTGGGCCACATCTGTCTAGTGTTTCTACAAGTGGGTTCATTAGCCCATGGAATCTCTGCCAATAACTGATACTTTGCCTCTCTGTGGAAGAGCGCCTATATCATGCAGGAATTCGTTTGAATTTTTCGTGGTACCAGCTTTTGTAAGTGAGTCGGCCTTCTTGTTACCTATTATGGCCTCGTGTCCAAAAACCCAAATGATGGTAACCATTGAGAGTCTCGCTATCTTCTTCACCCGGCATTCTTGGACAAACTTAGTTTTGCTGTGCACACTCTAGGGATCTAATGGTCGCTTTACTGTCGTTAAATATGCGTAGTCACCATAGTCTAGTAGGCCGTGTGTTGGCTTAATAGACTTAGGGCCGCGGTTCAAACACCAGGCCAGACATCAAAACAAAAATGTGAAAGAAAATATTTCTTCGGCCATTTCCTGTCAGCAGATTTCTGGCAAACACTCGAAGATTATATAAAATTGCTATGAAAAGTTTCTCAAAAATCTGTCGTTCGCAATGTATGTATGAACGTATGTAAATATGCCTATATCACCATACGATATACCGAATACCCGTTATTTCAGCCTGTAAAGTATTACAATAATCTGGTAGTGCAGGGTGCTATGTAATGTTCCATTGTTCTGGAATAATTCCATATCCGACTTTGTTACGCAATCTTCATCTATTAGTGAGAACCTAGGTGGTGCAAACCATTGTCATAAAAGAATCTTGCCCAGGATCGAAAGTAGTTTCAGGTATCGTGTAGTCCAAGATTTTTGCATGACCAAAGCTTTTGTATTTCCATGCTTTTATGATGTTTAGTGGTGCAAATTTAATAAAATTTCCACGTTTTTAATCACATTTTTGGTGTTAAACCAATTTATAAAAAGAATCCTTTCCAGTTTTGCCCTTCATTGTATTATATTTTTCGCAAATAAACTCATACTCACATCTCATTAATTTGTGATTGATACGTTTGTATAAAACATCGCGCATACGTGTGTCTAAAGTCATTGATTTGACGGACTGACTGACTGACTAACTGACTGGCTGGTTGAAGACTGTCAAAGTAAAACGAACACCCGAAATAAAAATGGCGTATAAGTTTACATACATGCACACTATGTATATATGAGTATAAGTGTATTCACAGCAGCGGTGGAGGGGGGAGTAAAGCTTGTTTTTGTCAAAGCATTAGTAACTCAATTGAAGTGTGATGCCATTACCAGAATTTGCAAAAAAAAAAATTATTTTCGCCAATATTATTATTGTTGTTGTTTTCTTTACTTTCCTTTCGTTTCAATAATATATTCGTGCATATACAATTTATTTATTTATTTATCTTATATTTCATTTCATACACATTCATACATACATACATACATACAATGTTTTCCCAAGTAAAAGAAAAGAAAGAAAAAAAATGTTCAAATGTTGGCATCAATAACAAAAACAGATCACATTTCACAAAATGTCGTCAATTTTTAACATTTGATGGATTTTTCTCAAAGTGACACACACACACAAGTCACTAAAATGTATTCCCCCCACCACTACGAAAAATAAAATTTTAAAATCCAATATCTAGGTACAGAAGTGTGTATACATATGTATTTATATGTAAGTGGCATTTCAGTTATTTTACGTATGTTTTATTTTTATTTTTAAAAGTATTTGTTTGCTTACCCTGCCAATAACTCTTATTCTCATCCATCCACTTAGTACATCAACTAACATACGAATTATCACACAACTATTGTCACTCTCTTTCAAACATGGGCCCGCCCATACTCATTTATATAGGCATGTTTGTATGTGTGCGTATATATGTGTAAATGAAAATGTGTTAAAAATTTAAAAAGAAATACAGTGTGTTGTAAAATTAAAAAGATTTGTAACAACGGCATTTACAGCAGACATACATACCAAAACTCAGCAATGACTATTCAAAAAGATGAGTAGAATCGAATCATACTCATAATTTCTGATTCTTATAAGCATTCATACTTATTTTAAAACCATGGAATCTCTCCACTCATAATAAAAGTTTGAAGTACTCATCATAACACGTATGATGTTGTTGATTTCAACTCTCCATAACTCAACATATATATGAAGCACAAAATAAGTATGAATCGCGTACGAACACCAAAATACTCACTAAATGATTGTGCGTTTTCTCTGCTTGCTGCTCTGTTTTTTTTTTTTTTTGTCAGTTGACTCATTGTACAATATCAGAGTAGTTAAATTTCAATATTGTTGACTCACTTATATTCAAAATTTCATGAGTTCTTATGAGTAGCGCAAAAACGATTCATTGCTGTTCTCTATACATACCAGAGAATTTCCATACCAGGGATCAGCAATGAATCTTTTTTCGCTGATCTCTGATACATACCAGGGAATTTCCATATCAGAGATCAGCAATGAATCGTTTTTTCGCTACTCATAAGAACTCATGAAATTTTGAATATAAGTGAGTCAACAATATTGAAATTTAACTAAGTACTCTGATTGATTCATACTCACTACCACGTTGATTTATAAGTACAGGTTGCAATGAGTGTATGCGTACAACGTTGATACCAAACTCATACCATTCGAAATATGTTTGATTCATAAGCCTACTCATTTAGATTCATAACTTTAGAACAAATTCTTATAATACTCATAAATGATTCAAGTGACTCGATTCCAGTGACTCAACATTTATCAAAATTTAATGTGTTAGTTGTTGTTGCAATTACAACAAAAGAAAACAGACGCATAAACAAAAAAGACAGAGCAGCAAGCAATGCAAACACACAACCTTCTAGTGAGTATTTCAGTGATATTGCGCGAATCATACTTATTTTGCGATTCGTGTATATGTTAAGTTATGGAGAGCCCAAATCAACAACATCATAAGTGTTGTTAAGTATGATGAGTACTTCAAACTTTGAATATGAGTTGTAGGTTCCATGATACTAAAATAAGTATGAAAGCCTATAAGTATCAAAAATTATGAGTATGATACGATTCTACTCATCTTTTTGAATACTCATTGCTGATCTTTGGTTGGCACTCTCCATTACTCAAGCACAAATAAGATTGATTCACGTAAGATCACTAAAATACTCACTAGAAGATTGTGTGTTTGCTCTGCTTGCTGATGAATGATTCGAGTCACTCGAAGTATTTTTCTAAAGTTATGAATCTGAATGAGTATGCTTATGAATCAAACATATTTCGAATGGTATGAGTCTGATGTCAACATTGTACGCAAACTCATTGCATCCTGTACGTTGTAGTGAGTATGAATGAATCAGAGGAGTTACATTTCAATATTATTGAGCCATTTATATTCAAAATTTCATGAGTGCATATGAGTAGCGAAAAAACGATTCAGTGCTGATCTGTGGTACCAAGCCATATCTAAGCATGCATTTCTAAGTTATCATAAAATTCTGTGTGAGGATATGTTTTTGTGTTTTGAGGCAAAAAGGCTGTACTTCTGTTGGCAACTGTAGTTCATACATTTTGCACATTGTACATATAATTGTAATTGTAGCACGAGTAGTGGTAGTTAGATTTGAAAAGTATTTTTCGTTTTTCTTTTGCGATTCTAATAAATAGAAAATCAACTTCGATTTACAGTTTCTTTGTTAATATGCATATGTAAGTATGTATGTGTGTGTGTATGTATGTGACACTATACAAATTGACACCCTCACAACGCAATATATACGAATGAAAATGCCTTCTTTTACACACTTTTTCTCAGCCATACTTTAACTGTTTCAGTTGCTTTAACTTGCCACCATTTATAGTGTGCCTGCCATTGACATGAAGGAAAAATGTTTTCTTTTTCCATACGTTTTAATGGAAACGCAATTTTTTGGAGGCGTCGAACGGCAGAGTAAAAGAACAAAAATGAAATTATTGCCAAGAAAATGAAAAAAGACGAAAATACTCTTGCCGGAAGCGTGAAAAATCCACACTGGATGTGTGCATGGCTCAGTTGGTGGCAAAGAATACACACGTGTAGTATTTGAACGCACATCTTGAGTTACAAATACGACTTACAACGCTTACTACATACTATTGTAGCCGGTAGTGAGTGGCATGAAAAAGATATTTTCATGAAAATCCTCAGCCTCTGCCTGGTTTTCCTTTTACATGTAAGTAGGTTTACTCGTTCGTATCCTTTGTAGGCTTTACGAAATACAATTACATTCACCATCCAAAACCCAAAAAATGAAATCCGAATTGGAGAATTACTTGACGGTTGGTTTGGTTGAGTTTTATTTTTGCAAATGCCTGTCACAAATGTATCTGAGAAAATAAAGTATTTGAACACATACGTACATACATATGTATGTATGCACATATTTAATGATATTTATGCGCTTGTTTCGAAATATTATATCTCGGGGTTTATGACTTTCTTTTTGTGACAGCAAATTTGTAAATGTAGTGTACATTTTATTGAATTTTCTTTACGTTTTCGTATTTTGTTTTGTCATCTTCAAAATTATAATAATATTTGCATACATTGTCAATTTGAAAGCCATACTAAAACAAAGTCTCTTATAGAAATTCAATCAATATCAAGTATACAGCGTAAGATTTCCTTACTTAGAGGACTGAACTTCAAATTCATATCGTACTTAACCGATTTGGTTTAAAAATTTAAGTAATTTTAAGGGTTTAGGGTCCTTATATTAATTGCCTGCAAATCGTGAATACACCATTATTGCGACGGATGTCTCATTCCCATAATAATCTAACCAACGACAACATTCAATCACACCTGATATTCAAAACCCAATCAAATTCCAATCAAAACAAAAATTCCACTGTGTAAATGGTGGATTTGGTATATCCAGCGAAATCTATATGGCTTCATTGCGAGAACTGCTGTATCGCAGAACAAACAAGGGAGCCAAAGATGAGTCGAATCATACTCATAATTTCTGATACTTATAAGCATTCATACTTATTTTAATATCATGGAACCTCAACTCATATTCAAAGTAGTGAACTTTTCATGGCGTTTTTATTTACTTTCAGAATTTTTCCCAGAAATCTGCTGAGATGAAGTCGCCGAAGAAATATTTTGAAATATTTTCGTGTTTGAACCAAAGATCAGTAATTATTATTTCTGACCTGGGGTTTGAATCGAGGCCTCACGTCTAATAAGCCAACACACAACCTACTAGACTTCTTCACCGAAGGTGTTCAGTTCAGCAATGAGTATTCAAAAAGATGAGAATCGAATCATACTCATAATTTCTGATACTTATACGCATTCATACTTATTTTAATATCATGGACCCCATATACTCATATTCAAAGTTTGAAGTACTCATCATACTTCATACTCAACAACACGTATGATTTTGGGGTTGATTTCGATTCTCTATAACCCAACATATACCCGAATCACAAAATAAGAATCGCGTACGAACACTAAAATACTCACTAGAAGGTTAAGTGTTTGCTCTGCTTGCTGCTCTGTCTTTTTTGCTTATGTTCCGGTTTTCTTTTTTTGTAAATGCAACAACAACTAAGACTGTAAATTTTAATGAATGATAAGAGTCCCTCAAATAATTTATAAGTACATATTATAAGTATTTTTCTAAAGTTATGAATCTAAGTGAGTAGGCTTATAAATCAAACATATTTCGAATGGTATGAGTTTGATGTCAACGTTGTACGCATCAGAGGTCAGCAATGAGTATTCAAAACGATGAGTAGATTCGAATCATACTTATAATTTCTGATACTAAAACGCATTCATACTTATTTTAATGTCATACTCATACTACTCATATTCAAAGTTTGAAATACTAAGGGTACTCATAATTAATTGGTTGATGTCAATGCTGTAAGCATACTCATTTCGTCCTGTACTTATAAGTCAACGTTGTAGTGAGTATGAATGAATCAGAGTGTGGTTAAATTGCAATATTGTTGACTCACCACTTATATTCAAAATTTCATGAGTGCTTATAAGTAGCGAAAAAACGATTCATTGCTGATCTCAGGTATGTACCTGCAAGAGTTAGAGCGAGAACTAAGGTCATATAAGTCTATGCTTTGTTTTAGTTCCATTAATCAAATTTTTCGAAAGTGATTGGTGTACTGTATCGTTGCTTAGTGGTAACAATGTCTGAGCTCTCTATGATATTCTTTGTTGGTAATAATATTCTCTCTCTCTCTCTATTGAGGGTAGAGGTGAAGAGGCTGTCTAGATCGATTAATTTTGCAAATGGGAATCCAAGGTGAGGATTCAAACCTAAATTGTTGGTGCTTAAAGCACTACAACTCATCTATCTGCCAGTGAGGAACGAAACTATCTTTCGACGAGCCAAACAGCCTTTAAAAAATGGTCAGTCAAAGACGGATATTGGCAAATTATATAACCAAACCTTTTTCCTCTGCAGTCTCTGAGATGAAATACAGCGAGAGACACGTTTTATGATCTATTATGTAAACAATTGGTACACTTTCTGTAATTCTGGCTTTTTCAGAAAGTTCGACAAACATTTCTTTCGATCGACGCCGTTTATTTGCTTTAGAATATGCTTCACTTTAGAACAGGATATCCGAAACTGTCAAACAGTGTGAAGAATCGATATGTTACAAGAACAATGTTAAAATATCATAACCAGGGATGACCAAAATTTTGAATAAATTCGCATTGTGCCGAACTTTCGCAATATGTTTTCATACGAACTAAGTCGCCGTGGTCTAGCTTATTAGACGTGAGGTCTCGGTTCAAATCCCAGGTCAAACGTCTCGAACAAAACGAAGTACGAAAGATAATATTTCTTCAGCGACTTCCTCTCAGCAGCTTTCTGGCAAAAACTCTGAGATTAGAATGAAATTGACATGAAAAGATTCTCAAAAAATCTGTCGTTCGGAGTCGACTTTAAACTCTATGTCCCGCCACTCATCGATATAAATTATCACACTGCAGTACAGACAGAATTCGTTCTTTAGCCGAAGTATCCTTATGTGGAACTTCCTATCTGGAGAGGTCTTTCCTGCTACTTGTAATATGAAAAGATTCAAATCTAATGTCCACAAAACACTACTCCGTCTGTCGTCCTTGTCATGGCCTATTTTCTCCATTCCAACACAATACACTGCATGAGTAAATGATTGTGATCTTATAAAAAAATGTGTCTGAAGGGTTGTAATGAACAATTATGTAAATGTGTAGGGATAGCATATACAACTCATTTCAATTAATTTACATTCCGAACAAAAATTCTAAGCTCCTATGCTGTTTAAATTTTGGTTTTAGGTTCAGAACAATTATCTTCTTAAATATATTAGTGACACAGCTACTGTGTTGTATTTAATTGTGGAAATTTATCAAACAGAACACGACTAAGGGCATTATTACAATTTGCCGTTAAAGATGGGTCTAGTAAAAGTTAACTTTAGCTAATGTGAACTTTTTATTTTTTTTTTTATTTCTTTATTTATTGAAGTCAATGGACAAATTCCTTACTGGCTAATAATACAAATCGAAAACAAAAATTAAATAGGATTACAATCAATTTCTTCAAAAATATAAGTAATAGTTACAATAAAAATATGAAAAGTTACGAATTTTGAAAAACAATAATGTTCCGTTTTATAACGCAAGAATTTAAAGAAAAATCAACAAAGTCTGACAAATAATTAAATTGACGGCAAATTCTAAGATTATAACATCGGAAGTTACGACGAGGAACATTGAATTTAACGGATCTTAACAGAAATTCACAGCAAATATTACCATTGATCAGGTTAATCATGAAGGATACATTTAACATTGTTCGACGGCTCTTAAGCCTTTTATTAAAGCCAGTCTGCTAGTATATGAAGGCATATCCAAGTAATTCCATCCAAGGCCACGCAAGCAGAAGAGTAGAAATTGTTTCTGAACAGATTCGATGTGTTTGCTGTAAATATTATGGTGAGGATCCCATACGATGGATCCATACTCCAAAATTGGTCTGACAAGCGATACGTATAACTGTTTAGTAATAAATGGATCAGTAAATTACTTTACCCAACGTTTTATGAAGCCAAGAGTGCTTCTTGCCTTATTTACAGTCAAAGTGATATGATCATTAAAATTTAATTTTGTGTCTAATAGGATCCCAAGATCATTTAAAGTCACCTTTAACTTCTTTTCGTTATTAGAACCTACAGATAAAATAAGATTAACTTTTTCAAAAATATTGCAGTGCCGGAGCAATGTCGATAAATCTGCTCAATTAAACAAGTTTTTTTTGTTGTTGTATTTGCCTATTTTGTTTATATTTGAAGTTGCAATATTGAAAATAATATATAATATGACAAGTTCAGACTTAAACTTAACTTTAAAAGTTACAGTTAGGATCATCCTCCCTTTTGCTTAACGCTCACTTCTACGTTATTGTCCACTTATAATAATGAAGAACAATTTATCTGCCCCCTAAAATCCTCCCTTTAGTTAATGGCAAGTTGTAATAATGGCCCTAAGATTACCAATTTCATAGCTAAATAACCTCAATAAGAATCAATCGATAACTTCAGTACCGGTTTACTAACCTCCAATAATCAATCAAAACAAATAAATTACTTCAGATAAATGCGGTAAGCTATAGACGCCCATTCAAAACAATTCAATATTGGCGACGAATTAAAAACACTCTCTTGTCACTTTCCTTTACCATTGCAATGAAGAAGAGAAAGAAAAACAAGCCCTAAAAATTAAAGTCGAACTAAAAATAAAGACTGTGTGATAAATTTTTATGATTTTTGTTCTTGTGTTGTGTGTAAAGGATGACATACTTTTATGGCAACTTTTTTTTTAATAACAGAGAAGCACAAAAATACTTCGAGACCAGCAATTATTATGTCTGCAATCCCTCCCTGCCAGTCAGTCTGTATGTTGTCTCTCTTACTTACTCTTCTGGAATGTATATTTTTTCATTATTTTTTCTCATTTTCCATTTTTGTTGTGCCTGACATGGTTTTGTCTTTTTCCATATTTTGTATGTGCAAGTGTATGTGTATGTGTGTTTTTTTTTATTATTTATTCTCTGCAATTTTCAATTGAAACTAAAAAATTTTTGCGCGGTTTTACATTTCTTTTGTCTCTCTCTATCTCTTTGTCTCTGTCTTTTCTTTTGCAATTTTATTTTATATTTTGTTGTTGGTATTCCGCTGTTATTTTGTTTAATTTCGAATGCTGGCTGCTATTAAAACAAATGCACACACAATGGTTTTTTGTTGTTGTTGCTTTTCCTTTTTGCTCTAGTCTGGCACATGTTTTTACTAACTCCCCCTGGATGCTTTACCTCCTGCTTTAGCCATAAAGCTTGATGAGTAAAAATTCAAATGAAAATATTTTAAATACAAGAAAAACAGCAACAAAATAATATTGAGAGAAAACGCGAAAAAGCCGCAATAACAGTCAACCAGCATCCTGCTCCTACCTCTCCCTCTCTCTCATAGCATCCTTAACAGTCATGGAAAGGTTTTCCTCTTTCTTTCTCTCTTTTTTTATGTTCATTATGAACCGGGTTTGAATGAAACGACGAAATGAAATGAATAAATGATAATGAGAGCATTTGCAGCTGATGTAAATTAGAAAGAATTGCTGCGAGACCACCACCACTACTACTAACACTAACACTACCACTACTACTATACTAAATACTTCCACTACCACTACAAATTGTTTTTGTTTTTTTTGGTTTTTCTGCTTGTTTTTACTCTAAAAGTAGAATGATGAAGAGTATGCAGAGTATTCTATGTAACAGTGTTTGGTGTTATGGTGTGAGTGAGTATTTATACACACACACACACTTTCAATGTAAATGAGTTGGTGAAAATAAAACCGGCAACAACACAGCATCACACTGTATAGAGAGCAAGTGAATGTTTTAATGTTTTACTTGATGATTCTGTGTTTTTGTTTTTTCTTTTAATGTTTTTAACAGTACTGGCTCTATATGTGTATGTGTGTGTGTATAAGTGTTTGAGAAGCATCCTCGCTAGTAGTTGAGTAAATGAATGAACGAAATGAAATGAATGGTTGGTTGGGCTGGCTCATTTGCTGATGAAATAATGACTTTCTCTGTCTTTAGTTGCTTTGGTTCTGCTTTTGCTTTTACTGTTGCTGTTGCTCTTGACTCCTGTTTAATGATGGTGTGTTTCACGATGACGATAATTATTATGATAATAATGAGCAAATGACGTTGCTGTCCGTATTCTGTTGTTTTTGTTGTTAATAATGAGGTTATATATCTCTTGTGTTCTTATTTCTGCCGTTTTTTTCTTTTTTGTTATTATTTCGCTCTCATTATTATTATTTTGTGTTCATGGTGTTGTTGTTGTTGTTGTATTTTAGTAACGAATATATTATTTTAAAATGTAGGTTTCAAGGTCAAGGTAATGTTGGCTGTTCACTTGTTTGGTTGTTTGCCTGACACCCAGTCTGTGTGTGTACGTGAGTCTGTATTGGTGAGACTCATTATCGTTGTTCAGCTCATTATAATTTGTTTTTTTTTTTTTTTTTTTGGTAATTGTTATTGTTATTTTACCGGTTTTATAGCGGTTGGTTTGTTTATTTTTATTTTAATTTTTTCATTTCTTTTTTGTTTTCCCTTCTATTCAAGAAATGAAATTTATGAATTCCTATACAATTTTTCCTGATTTCGGATTAAATTTCAGCTGATTTCCAAACAAATTAATAACAAATGAAACTGGTTCGTTTATGAATGTTAATTTAGCATGATTGTATATAAGGACAATAAATGCTTTGTGGGGCCAATCCTTGGTAATTGGAATTTATTTTCAATGGAGGCTTGTTCGAAATTAGTGGAGATTTCTTCAAATACGATTTATTTGTACCTTTTTAAGGAACATAGAGTTGTCATACAGCATCTGCTAGATCTTCTTACTTATCATTGATTTGTTTCTGTTTCATAAATCCAGTTTTACAAGCTAAACAGGGTTAGCATCCAACATAACCTAGAATCAAAGTTTATTTGAACATTTGAACATGCATAGTTCTTTTGGTGGAAGTGGTGAGGAACATTGGGACTATTTGCATGATCTTCCAGTGGTATTCGTTGTTGATGTTTACCTAACCGGGTTTGCCAAAGTATCCCTTATGTAAATTATTTAAAGGAAATTGAAGTCCCCCTTTTTATGTTCAAAAACTATGATGAAAGTTCGTTAGTCTCTTCCCGTGTTTCCGATTGCTCGATTTTGTAGTTTCGCTCTATATTATTAACATATTCCTTGTGTCAGAGTTCAATTGGTTCTGCTAGAAAAAAAACTATAAGCCAAACATGTAATTACATGAAAAATTTTATCTTTTACGATGAACTCTAACTTTCAAATACTTTTCACAGAAGTAGCTTCATAAGTGTTCATTCTGGCGATCGTAAACTAATTCTTCTCGGGAATTTTGTGAGCTATCGCATCATTATGCGTTATCATCATGTTGACCGCTAGTGATTTTCAATATCATCGCGATTTCAATCTAGTTTTCAAAGAAAGCTGGCGTAATAACAGCACGAATTCAAACTATACAAGGAATAAATAAGGTGTGCACATTGGTCTGGTTTTTTAATTACCAAAACAGCAAATTTTGTGTGGTGACCACTGTTACCAGATCCTCTTACTGTTCGAACACACTTCTTCTGAAGAAGTTCAGGTTCTTCTTCCTATTTTTGTGGCTAAAATTCTTCTAATTATTGTAAACGTAGCCAATTTAAAAAGTTGCATCTTTTTTCGCTACTGTAGTCTCAGTTAAATCAAATCAAATTTCTTCTACTGTTTGTCTTGTGCCTATCCAATCGACTTTCTTATTCGTATGTCAATAGGGCCCATGTAACGACCATAGATGTCATAAGAAGTGGTTTATATTTTAGAATTCTCGAGGAGAATTGATCCCATCATTAGCCAAAATATTGAGGGAAGCGCGATCAAGTGAAAATTCAAATTTGAAAGATCGTGGCTGAAGTTTAAAAATATTTAATTAAATAAGTTTAATCAAATTAATAAATATTCGATCGTTTTCATTAAACATGCTTTAAAAAAGGTCTTTACTTAACATAGCTGAACTGATACACCTCAAATCAAATGTGAACCGTTATCGAACAAATATAAGTGATAGCACCCTGTGTACCAATCCATACTGTTCTTATTAATAAATTATGTATAACCAACTTTTACGATTTCTATGTGAATTTTTCCTGCAAAACAAAGAGATTATTAGTCTTAGAAATGTTACATTTATTTAGCACCTAATGGATGCATAAGAAGTCCCAGAATCTACAGGCAAACTACTCTTTTCTTCTTCATTACTCTTCAATGTCATGATTCACACAATTAAAGGGAAGCTACATTCAATGCAATTTGCATAAGACTCCAATTAGGTCCAACAAAAAAAAATTATTATGTTCATACAAAAAGAAAGAAATTTTTTTCCTAAATGCCCTGTGCATGATGTTGGAGCCCAATACTAATGACCATCAAACAATAATATTACAACCGCCATGTTTTCGGTATTACAGTCGATAAAATCACTGAACAAATTGGGAAAGAGAGGCATACAAGCGGACTTTGCTATGGAACTAGGTATTCATTCTTGTGAATCACTTATCAATCATTTGAAGAAATCTGATGCACAAAAAAGTTCAATGAAAAAGCAACTCACGTAACGAAATCGAAGCATTATATAAGCCAATGACTACGACCAATGAATTGTGTGTAGCGTACTACATCAATATTAAGTCGCCGTAGTCTAGTAGGTAGTGTGTTAGCTTATAAGACTTGAGGTCGTGGTTCGAACCCGTGACTCAGACATCTCGATCAAAATGGAATGTAAAAAAATATTTCTTTAGGCGACTTCCCCTTCAACTGTCTTCTGAGAGTAAAATAAAATTGCCCTGAAAAGTTTCTCAAAAATCTGTTATTCGAAGTCGACTTTATACTGTAGGTTTCGCCACTTATGAATAAAATTAACACGCAGAACATAAGAGGTGTGAGAAACTACTACATCAATGTGTAAAAACGTTCATGAACAAAGCAGTGAAGTTTATCCATGACAGTGTCAAAGCAGGAATTGACATCAAGAAAGGTAATGCTGTGTGTCTGATCAAACGCGTGGTTCTGATTTCTACTATCAAAAATTGCCGCCGTTAAAAAGTGTGCCGGTTTCCTTCATGTCAAAAATCTTACGTATCTTTGAGGATCCCATAATAAATAAACTGAGAAAGCTTGGCTGGGAAGTAAAAGTTTGTGTGCAATATAGCCCTGAGTTTACATTTGTTTCGAACTTTGCAGAACTCCAGTTCCGTAGAAGGCTGGAAAACTCAATTGGTGGTTCAGTTTTAAGATCTGCCAAAGCAAAACCCTATACTGACGCTGTAATGGCTTGTGGCAAAATATTATGAATAAAATCAGCACATAGTCGGTTAATAAAGCTCGTTTGCAATTCACATTTCTTTGATAATTTCTATGAAATTCGAATTCCTTTGATTATCTAAAAATCCAAGTCGATAAATTGCCTTCAAAAGTGAAATGTTATCGATAATTAACACAGTATTTAAAAATTTAATTTTTATTAAATTCAAGACATTTAAATTGAAATTGGAGACTTAAATTATATACGTTGAGAGAATAATTTCGATGGAAAAGCAATTCAAGAGAAATAGATTCTTGTCTTTAAATGTGAATGAATGTCTCTATAATTTTATATAAAAATTGTTTCGAAATAAATTGTCAAATGGCAGAATAAATGAAAGAGGAAACGCACACATACACAGAGACAAATACATACATATGTATGTGTATGGCATGTATGTATATTTAAATCTAAATATGCAAATTGGAAATTTCAACAGAACAAAAACAGAAAAACAGAAAAAAATAAAGAAAATATTACTTATATTCAGTCTTGCATACCATTTTATAAAGCCTCTTCATTCCCATCCCCCCCAATAGATGCCCTTTCTTCTTTGTTTAGTAGCAAACCAAACCATCCCCCCAATTCTCCAGCCTTTAAACATTAAAAGAAGAAGAGCGAAGTAACGAACGTACGAACTTTCATGGCATTAACCCGTTACGCCTTGTTTGCTTTATGGCGAATGTGGAAAATGAAAAACAAAAAAAAAATTATTGAAGGAAAACAAGAAAATCTATATGAAATGCTTAAAGGGAACACAAGGGTTTTTTGCATACGTTGTTAGGCGATGTACATACATGAGCAAATACACGGCAATTTCATATCATGCCCCCTTTGGCATTATGCTCGTAACACATTCTCATGTGTTGTTAAACTCTCTCAGTTTGTGAAAATTCTCTTCTACTCGTGTATGATTACGGCGTGCGTGCCATTATAAAACGGGAAAATCCATGCAAAGCATCCATCCATCCATTTTAGTTGCTGTTTCAGCCATTACTATGGAATACCAATTTATTTTTATCGTTTTTCATTTCATCACTCGCTCTTTATCGCTACGCAGCAAGTGATGCCAACATATGCCACTATTTGTTGGAAATTTGAAACGTTTTTATGCTGATACATCACATACATGGATGGATTAAAGTACAAAACCTTAAGTAAACTTCATTTAAGAGCAAATTTGCTGTAATTTTTACACCAAATTTAAATTAAGCAAAGTGAGGAAGTCTTCTGTCTAGCAAAATTTGAGAATGAAAGTAAAATTGCAACCCGAATCTATATTTTGCCAGTCTTTACAACTATTTGAAGCAAAACCGAATGCAACTGATGTCGTCCTCTATACATATACAGAGATCAGCAATAAGTATTCAAAAAGATGAGTAGAATCGAATCATACTCATAATTTCTGATACTTATACGCATTCATACTTATTTTAATATCATGGATCCTTTACTCATATTCATACTTAACAACGCGCATGATGTTCGTATCGAATCATTTATGAGTACAGATGTTCTCGTATGGAGTGCAATAATTAGCATAATCGTATTGCTGATGGGGAGTGTCTTCCAAATCCCATTGTCGGTGAATGTTAATATAGAGGAAAATGTTAATTGTCTGATTACCACTCCGATAAAGCCACCTTTCTTTGGAATTTTAATTATCCTCTTTTAAAATCCCTCTCAGTTAATAGGTGAAGCAAAAACCTAATAGAGGAGAAATTGATCAGCAACTAAGGGGTACATTGTCAATTTCGGGTAATTTATTGTTGTTGAGTGTTCTGTAAGTTTCATACACCCAATGTTATGCCATTCAGTTGGAAGCAAAGCTATTTACATTCAATAGAAATTTGAAATCGAAGTCGCCGTAGTCTAGTAGCTAGCGTGTTGGCTTATTAGACGTGATGCCACGGTTCAAACCTCGAGCCTCGTTTAAAGGAAAAATTTGTAACGCCAAAGACAGATCTTTACAAATGGCTCAAATTTGAATTGAGTTGTTGGTAGATCATTATTATCATTACATAAGACTAGCGGAACTTATCAGCGTATTTCAGGCTAAGTATGGAGAAAACGAGCTGCTGTGATATCTCTGAGAGCGATGTTGGCATACTTTCTGATAGGCCGCTGCTATTATGACCTCAAGAACGGAAATAGGCAGCCGTGATCTTCTCAACAAGACGAATGAGTGGACGCAGTGGCCAGTATATCTGCTCAGGGAAGAATGACATAAAAGCCATCACTGGAGTTTGCGTACTGGACAACCATTCGAAATGCATTAGTTTTGGTTATATGATGCATGACTGCTGTAGGAATTTCTGAGATGAGTAAGATGAAGAAACGGTTGTTCATCTTTTAGGTACAGGCTTAGCATTCATTCTAACATCTCACTGCTCTGTCGCGGATATTGGCTAACTTAATAGCTTTATCTGAAGTTTTATATAGTTTCAGGGTTACGGTAAGAGAATCTTCTTTGAAGGGTGTATCTGTTACAAATGCTTTTTCAAATTGCCGATATAGAACCCAGGACAGACATCTCCAACAAAACGAAATACAAAAAGTATTTCTTCGACAACTGCCTCTCAGCAGATTTCTGGCAAAAATTCTGTGAGTAAATAAAAATTTCCATGAAAAGTGTCTCAAAAAATATGTCGTTAGGAGTCGACTTTGAACTGTAGGTCCCGCTGCTAATGTAAAAAAATTAACACACGATGGATAAGTTGGGATAAACTAACCTGGAGTTATTTTAATTACAAATTTGTTTCTTATTGGCATTACTGGTAGCCATCATTTAAATTTTACTCATCGCCAACACACACTCTCATACAAAAACTAAGAACATCAATTTCTATGTTGCATTTGCTCTTTAGTTTCCTTTTTCTTTTATTTTCTTGTAGGGGAAACCAAAACAAATTGCCGCTAAACTTTAGCCAATACGCATGTCCTTTCTGGTGTAAGCGAACGAAAGAATAAAAAAGAAAAGAAAGAAATAAAGTAGCGTGTAAAAAAAAATATTAACCTACTCTTTCTAGCTACGGGCAGTATTGCTTCAACATTTTTAGCCTCTCTCTCGCTGTCTCTGTTCGAAACTAGTCGTCTCTTAGGTATTTGTTTTCATGGATACTCACCCTTAAACGGTATTTTCTGTATACAATTTTTGGCTTTTCTACGATATACATACACAATCACTACGGATGGTTGTAATTAGTATTTCAATTGTGTATGTATGTGTTGTGTTGTGTTGTGGGGGGAACAAATTGGAATTGTGAAACACAAAAATTAACACACACAGACAATTGGAAATGAGGAGTACAAATTAAAAACACTACTAACATTACAAAAACAACAATATGATGTTATTTATTATTATTTTTTGTCTTCTTCTTTTTCCTTTCATTACAGAACCATCTCTGCTGCGTGCCAGGCAAAATACAAAAACAACAAAACAGAACAGGCAGTACGGAGATTTTTTAATGACGTAACAACCTGCTGTTGTGTCTCTGAGTAGTATAAAACGGAAAAAAAGAAACAAAATCTGGAAGAAAAAAAAAAAGAAGAGAAACTCAATTAAGCAACAGTTAAATTAAGTGGGTTTCAAGTTCAAGGCTGTTAGTAACGCCGGCACTCTCTCAAGCATACACACACCACAGCATACAGCACACAAAGTCATTGTACTCCTGCACGTTAATCAATAATTTCTTGTTTTTGTTCTCGTTCTTCTGCTTGTGGAATTCAGTTTAATTAACGACAACAACAACCACAACAATGTCACTTTCATTTGAGGCAGCCTCTAATGATGGACCCGGCTATGTGGGTATACGTTTCTGTCAGGAATGCAACAACATGTTGTACCCGAAGGAGGATAAAGAGAACAAGGTACTCATGTATGCCTGTCGTAATTGTGACTATCGCCAGGAGGCTGATTCCAATTGCATTTATGTGAACAAAATTATGCACGAAATCGATGAATTGACTCACATTTGCCCCGATGTTATTTCGGATCCAACATTGCCACGTACTGAGGATCACGAGTGTCCCAAGTGTGGCCATCGTGAGTCGGTATTTTTCCAGGCTCAGACTCGTCGCGCTGAAGAGGAGATGCGACTGTATTATGTGTGCACCAATCAAAATTGCACCCATCGTTGGACTGAGTAAAAGGGGTCCGGGATAAGGGGAGAAAACAAGCTACAGGATTTCAAATGGTTGGTTTTTGTTTATCTTAAAGGATTTTTCAATCTTTAATTATTAAACCCAGTAGTAAACTATAATTAATTGGAACAAAGCTTTCATAATATTAAAACTAATTAAAGGCCGCTTTCCGTGAACTAAGTTTAACCCCTAGTTATACTTTAGCGTAACTATTTCATTATTTTTTCCATTCTTTATACATTTCTTATCTAAAATCGTTAAAATATTCTTATTAACTGTTTGTTAAACCTAAGTTAAGTGTACTTTAAACCTCAATTTTAAATCACAAAGCATTTAAACACTCTTGCAGTTTCAATTTCGGTAATAATTAAGCAGGACTACACATAGTACTTCGTATTAAAACTAAAAAACAAATTTAACACTTTTCTAAACCGATAAAATATTACTGAAAGTTAGTTCAACTAAAGTTGTTTTAAATTCGGTTTAAAGCTTGTCTTAAACTTGTTTGAATTTCATGAAAATATTCCTAAAATGTTTTCAACAAAAGTTAGTTTAAACATGACCTTGATCTTATCTTAAACTTGGCTTAAATTTATTAAAATAGTATTGATAGTTTGTCTAGTAACAATAAGCATTTTAAAATTTAACTAAAGTTGGTTTAAATTCGGTTTAAAGCTTGTCTTAAAATTGGTTTAATTTCATGAAAATATTTATGGAATGTTTTCCGCTAAAGTTAGTTTAATTTTGGTTTTAAGCTTGTCTTTAACTTGGTTTAATTCCATGAAAATATTCGTGAAATTTTTTGTTATAATAAACGATTTAAAATTTTACAAAACTTGGTTTAAACATGGCTTAAGGCATGTTTTAAACTTGATTAAATTTATTAAAATATTTATGAAATTTTTTCTTGTAATAAACGATTTAAAATTTTACTAAAGTTGGTTTAAACTTGACTTAAACATGGTTTTAAACGTATTTAAAGCTTACTTTAATTTTTTCTTGCAATTTTTAATGGACTTCTAATCATTCTCTTTTAATAATTGAAAGTTTATCTCTACTTAAGCTGGGTTTAAACTTAAGTTAAGTATTTTCCATTCTTAAAAACATTTTCTTTTTATAATTTAAACTTAAAAAATTTAACTTTTACTTACGTATTCATAAAAAAAAACGTTTTCGATTTATAAAAGTTTTAAAAAACATAATTTAAATGAAAATTTGTTCCATAAACACTTCATAAATCAAAATTAATTTTTTATGAATAAGTTATTAAATTAAACTTGGTTTATATTGCCTTAAACACCATCTGCGGAATTCTTTTAAACTGTTAAGTTAAAGGTTTTCTCCCCTTGATTAAAACATTATTTTACTTTCAAAAATGAATTGATTTTTCCAAAAACGTTTAAATAATTTGTATTTCATTCTTAATATTTTAAAATTTTATTTGTATTCCCTTCAAATAAATCATATTCTGAGCATTAAAATAAACGAATTTCGTTTTTAAAATCTTTTGGAAATTATAAATGGTAAGTAAATGGGTCTAACGACATTGCAGAGAAATTTATTAATGATTACTAGGATAGTACAGTACCACAAAAAAATATTGCAACAGAAGTCTACCTGCATTGCAGAAATATTTGATCACAAATTTACTATGTTAGTATGGCTGCGGTGTCCAAGCGGAGCGTCACCATTCTCCTCTGAAAGCCAGGCGGCTATCAATGCTCTGAGTTCTAATGTGATGAACTCCAAGACGGTGTACGGCTGTCGCAGATATCTCGACGAGATAGCGGAACGATATGACATCCATATCGTATGGGTATCGGGGCACAGTGGTATTCCGGGTAACTGTAGAGCTGATTTACTTGCCAGGCGGGGCACGACCATCGAACTCACCGCTGAGTTCTCGAATCTGGGCATACCTATGAGCACCTGCAAGCTCATAATTGATAATGCGATCGTCGATTCCGTCAACGAAAGGTGGGCGGCCTCGGACACGGGTAGAACGGCTCGTAAAATCTGGCCAAGGCTGGATGAGGCGCACTCAGTGTAGTTGTCGGTGTCATTACGGGGCACGGCATTATGGGTATGCATGCGAGGCACATTGGTCTTGGACACCTTGCTAACGACTTCTGCAGAAGCTGCAGAGATGAGGAGGAGGAGGAGACTGTCCCTCATCTGCTGGGTACATGTCCGACTCTATGCCAAAGTAGAAGGAAGTACTTGGGTACTTACTACATGGACGATCTGGAGGAATTGTCAGGGAGTGACATTGGCAGCCTGAATCGCTTCATCAGGAGCTCCAAATGGTTTCGAGACTAGGGGATAACGGATGACTGTGGTAGCACAATGGGCCCAATGAGGCTTAAGAGTGTCCATTCAAAAATTTTTTTTGAATGGGCAGCCACCTCTACCTACCTACCTACCTATGGCTGCGGTTACGATTATTTGGGCTACGAATGTCCCCAATGGAAACATTACGATACTCTCCGATAGCCAGGCGGCTGTCAGGGCTCTGGACGCCAAAGTGATGAACTCCAGGATAGTCTACGGCTGTCGAAAACACCTAAACAGGGTGGCGGAGAGACATAATGTACAAATCATTTGGGTTCCGGGACACAATGATACCCCGGGCAACTGCAGACCAGAAGAACTGGCCAGACACGGCACCACCTTCGAACTCCCCGACGAATTCTTGACTATTGGAGTCCTTTGGGAACCTGCAAGCTCAGAATTGACAACGAGATCACGCACTCCATCAACTGCAGGTGGGCAGCTTCGGATAAGGGCAGAACGGCGTACATAATCTGTCCGAGGCTGGATGGAGAGCGCACTGCAAGGCTGCTTAAACTCCAAAGAAGAATGCTCAGTACCGTGAAGTCGCCGTAGTCTAGTAGGTAGTGTGTTGGCTTATTAGACGTAAAGCCAGGGTTCGAGCCCCGGGTCAGACATCAAGACAAAATACAAAAAGCATTTCTTCGGCGACTTCCTCTCAGCAGATTTCTGGCAAAAACTCTGAGAGAAAATAAAATTACCATGAAAAAGTTTCTCAAAAATCTGTCGTTCGGAGTCGACTTTAAACTGTAGGTCCCACCACTCATGTATAAAATTAACACGCACCACATAAGTGGCGTGAGAAACTAGGACGTTGTACAATGGGTCAATTCGACCTCCGGGTACTGTACTTGTTTTAATTGACAAGTATACGCCCTCTAACATAACCTAACCGAATGCCCAGTACAGTTATCGGAGTCGTGACGGGGCATTGCATTATGGGTGCCCACGAGAGCCGCAATGTTCTGGGACACCTCGCAAATGATTTCTGTAGAAGCTGCAGGAATGAGGAGGCAAAAGAGACTGTTCTTCATCTACTGGTAATATGCCCGGCACTATGTCAAAGGAGAAATAGTCACCTGGGTGCCTACTACATCGATGATGATTTGTCGAATATTGAAAGCGACAGTTTGAGTCGCTTCATTGGAAGCTCTCAGTGGTTCCATGACTAGGGGATAATTGACATGAACAGTGGTAGCACAATGGGCTCCATGGGGCCTAAGTGCGTCCGTATACCTACCTACCTACCTACTGTACTAGGATAGTACAGTGCCACAAAAAAGTATTGTTATAATAAAAAACAACCAGTAATGCTACAAAGCTTTTTAGAGAGTATTTTTAAACTTTAGAAAACGTTTCAGAAGCCCTTTAAATAGTTAAATTGCTGCTACAGTTTTATAAAGCAATTTCGCTTATTGAAGTTGTTTTCGTAAATATTTTACAGAAAATTTTGAAATTATTGTTTAAGGATAATAAAAACAGAGCAGCAATGAAAGAAAAAATACATTTTTCTTGTTATCAGGCAACGAAAGGATATAAAATGGCAAATACAACAATAGCAACAACAAAAATCTTAATACACATTTTCTTTATTTAAAAAAAAAGGAAAAGACCTTACGACAGTCATGGTGAAAAAGACATACCGGCAGTACGTCATTCGAAGCTTTAACAGCCACAATATATTTTAGTTCTGTACTCTTGCTGCTGCTACTACTGCTATGGTAGTTGTTGTTGTTGTTGTTGTTGTATCCTTATAAGATAAGTTGTGTCAAAGTAGAAACGTATCCGTTGGTAACATCCTGAGTCAAAGATGATGGAACTCTGTTTATAGGGATGTGTATGGAAACAACGACAATAAATGTACGAAACCCTACAAATAGAAGACACCAACACATAAACAACAATGAAATTCACTTGGAAATTATTTCAAAATATTTATAAGAACCCCCTCACGTACTAAGCCCCTGTAGAAAATGCGTAAAATTTAACTCCTTTTTGTTTGCAAAGCAAAAAAAAGAAAGGAATGAGGGTTGGCTGGCGATGCCTCTTTCAATAACGCCAAGAGAAGCAAGAGTAAGCAGAAGCTGCTTCAACTACTTGCTGGCTGGCAAAGGAAAATATTCACAACGATACGAAATACCCGCGAGACTTTTGACGATATTTTCAAATAAAATCGGAATTTTTGCGAAAAAAAAAATATTTTTGAATAATAATTGACAATGACGAGGGTTGTTTTAAAAAAATTGTGTTAAATTTGCGTATGAAAAGCTTTTTTTTCTGTCCTTAGAAAAGAGTGAAAAAACACTCACCCACCCTCCTTTCTCCGCATGCTGTTTGTTTGGAAAGAATTCTTAGTTGTTGGTTAAGAAAACTTCCATTTTTTGTTGTTTGATTTTTGGCATTAGAAAACTTATTTTTAAACGACATGTAAATTTTTATACAATTATGTGTGTATGTGTGTGTGTGTTATGTATATGTATGTATATGTGCTAACAATTAAAGGAATGCAATCGCAAAGTAGAGAAGGTGTATAGCCTTCAGAACATAGCAACATTCTAGTTCTATAATTTGAAGCCTAAATTGAGGATTTTCCCATAGACATACAATACATACATAATTGATCATTAGAACTCTACTACCCCACGGTACATACGTACATAATTGTCCATTACAACCCTTCAGTCAGGATTGCGGCCTAGCTTCTCACACCACTTATGTTGTGTGTGTTAATTTTATATTTGAGTGCCAAGACCTACAGCCTAAAGTCGGCTCCGAACGACAGATTTTTGAGAAGCTTTACATGGCAATTTGATTTGATCTCAGAGTTTTTGCAATAAATTTGCTGAAAGGAAGTCGCCTAAGAAATATTTTTTTTCATATTTTCGTTTTGATGTCTGACCTGTGGTTTGAACCGTGGCCTCACGCCTAATAAGCCAACACACTACCTACCAGACAACGGCGACTTCAACTGTATGAATGGTCCTTCAATTTTCTTAGTATATTTTTGACGTCTTTATTACTGCAACTTTGAGTTCTTATTGCACTTCCCAAGATTTAAAACTGTGAACTCGATTCTGAGATAGCATGAGGGCCTAATTAGATTTCCCGTCTATTCGCATTTCCCTTGACTTTTATTCACTTATTACAGTCAACATTTCTCGATTATTTTAAGCCCTGTTCATATGGTTTGTTTAGCCTGAATATCGCCTAAATTATAATCGTATAATTACCTAGTATGGTAAACTAAGTTGAGGGTTTTCCAACAAATATTTTCTTAAATATACAAAGGACTCCTAATAAAAAAAGGCAGCGTAATTTTTGATCATGATTCACTCATTCATATAAAACGTAACATTCAAAAAAACCCACTAAAAATACATTCTCCACAGCCACCAACCCATATTCTTCATTCATTCAATTGCCAGAAAGAAGAAGAAGAAAACAATAAAAAAATTCTGACAAAAATTTCAATGAAATTTTGCTTCGTTCGTAGTTTTTCGATACCAGGCGATCAGAAAATTCAGAACGCATTAATTTTTCTGAAAAAATATTTTAATGGCCCATTATAGTCATATTTTTAGGCATAAGTGCACTCTGAATTTTCAAGGCCCCCTAAATTATGCTCTGAAATTCCTCCGATCGTAAAAACCGTACTGATTTTCATAGGCCACATATCGAATAATTAAAATTCAAGAGGCGATAAGAATCGAAAGCAATTTTTTTTATAAGTTTTGATCAGAAAGCAATAGAATTTGAGGTGCCTATAGTTTCTTACAGTTTATATGGTTAAAAAGCTTAGTTTTTATTGGAATTTTTCATTCTTTAAAGAGTATTACAACCTTTTTGTAAGTAGTAAGTGGTTCAGAATAACTAAAGGGTCCGCCAAATAACTTTTTTTTTTGAAAATGCTTTAAAAAAATCTACTGAATATTTTCTCAAATTTCTTTATTTATTTGAAAGTACAATCCTACCGGTTAATAATGGAAAACAATTTCATTCAAATGGTTGCCTCGGCTGGCCATGCAGTAGCCTACACGATCTGTCCAATTTTTAAGCACATTATCGATTGTGTGCAGCTGTATTTCACCAATGGCTTCACGAATATTGTCCTTTAAAGTGTCAATTGTCTCTGGCTTGTCGGCGTAACACTTATCTTTGACGGCACCCCACAAATAATAGTCCAACGGTGTCAAATCGCAGCTCCGAGGTGACCAAACGACATCAGCTCTGCGGCTGATAATGCGATCTTCAAAAACAGGGCGCGAAACATTGAGTGTAGCTTCAGCTGTGTGGCACGTAGCGCCGTCCTGTTGAAACCAAATGTTGCCAATATCCTCCTCTTCAATTTTTGTGAACAAAAATTCGTTCAACATGGCCCGATAACGATCGCCATTGACTGTAACGGCCACTCCTTGATAATTTTCGAAGAAAAAAACCAAAATCCGCACCAAACAGTGACTCGTTTTGGGTGCGTCGGCTTTTCAATGTATGCGTGCGGGTTTTCTGTGCCCCAAATGCGACAATTTTGCTTGTTTACATACCCGCCAAGATCAAAATGAGTTTCATCTGAAAGAATGTTTTTTTTTTGCCAAAATCGGCATCTTCTGTAAGTCGATCGCCGGCCAACTTAGCGAAGCGAAAACGCATTGGATGGTCCATATTCGTTCAGCGGAAGGATAAAACTAATTATCTGTCAAATAAGACATGAGCTAAGTGTTACCATTCACGAAATAAGCACTAGTTGGAAAAAAAACGTAAGATGGCGGACCCATTACTAAGCAACGTATTATTCCATACGAAAACTGGATTAAAACCCAAACGATTGATGATATACTTCTCCTTTTGCTGGTCTTTATTTCGTAAATCATCCAATGATAGTCAATGTTAAGTTCTAGAAGGAAACAATTTGTATTGTTATAATACCATTTCGGAGAGGGTGATTAGTGGTTAGTCGAACTATCCGTAGGGCCATCATCATTCAAAACAATAAAAAAACAAATTCGAATTCGAGATTAAACTCGTCCCAGGGTTTTCGATTTGGTAAGAAAAATGCAAACATAATCGATCCGTCCCATAGGCGAGGATTAAACATGAGTCCAACATAATACACCAACTACCTAAAGTGAGTTTCTTGAAACGAATCAAAGTCAAAGAAGTTCAAGTTGACATACGTAGGTTGGTAGAATAAAGTAGGGAGAGACATACCAAAGGTCTAATATAGGCTTGTTGTTGTCATCTGTAGCAATACCGGCTTACTATCTAGAGGATGTCGGTATCTTGTACAAACTTCCTTACATACATACAAGTACAATAGGTCATTGCAACTCTTCAGTCTGTATTACTACTTAGTTTCTCACACCTACATATGTCGTGTGTGCTAATTTTATACATGAGTGGCGGGACATGCAGTTTAAAGTCGACTCCGAGCGACAGATTTTTTGAGCAACTTTTCAATGCAATTTTATTTCACTCTCAAAGTTTTTACTGGAAATCTGCTGAAAGAAATCTGACCTGGGGTTTGAACAGTGGCCATACGTCTTATAAGCCAACACACTATCTACTAGACTACGGCGTTTCCTTCCAGAGTTTTTGCCAGAAATCTGCTGAAAGGAAGTTGCCGAAGAAATATTTTTTTCATATTTTCGTTTTGATGTCCGACCAGAGGTTCGAGCCGTGGCCTTACATCTAATAAGCCAGCACACTAGACTACGGTATGCAAACGCAATCGGTTCGTCTCGTTGGCGTGGATTGAACATGAATCCATGTTGACATACACCAAAGCTATCATGTAGGCTTGTTGTAGGAATACCATCTTACTTTCTATATGGAATGTGTCTCTTGCACAAACTTCCTTAACTTCTTCCAGTCCATTCCTCTAAGATGAGTTATGTCTGGTATAGTGTCATCGCCAAAATATTGGGGTCTTGAGCTTACAACAGCAGGACAACGACACAAAAAGTACTCCATCTTTTCAATGTCGCTACCGCATATGTACGTATCTATTCTTATTTTTTTTTTTTGGTGTTAACTGTTGCTTTTTCGGGTTTAACGTCATATAACCTCGATTCTTTATCAATTTTTAAAGCAATAGCCCTTAGGTGAAGTGCCTACGATGGTCCTTTTGGTCACAAGTAAAAAGTTTCGACTTAAGCTTCTCAAAATCTTTTTTTAATCCTACACCGTTTGAAAAATTTAATCCCATAGGTGAACCGAATTATCAGCAACTTCTCAGATTCTGAAGATTCAACAATTTCCGAAACTGAAGGAAATAAAAGGAGAGAAAATAATAGAAAGAACCGATCATGTCATGAAATTTAGTAAGGAATGAATCCTTATATCGGGTCCGCCATCTAACGTTTTGTTTTTTTCAACTAGTGCTTATTTCGTGAATGGTAACACTTAGCTCATGTCTGATTTGGCAGATAATTAGTTTTATCCTTCCGCTGAACGAATATGGTTGTGTATACGCTTGAACAACGCTGGGAAATATTGCGACATTACTTTGAAAATCATGGTAATGTTGTAGAATGTGTGCGAAAATTGCGTACGGATTTTGGAAGAAGAGAAACGCCGTCAGCTCCGTATGTTCGTTATCTTGTAAAAAAAGTGAAAGAAACTGACATCCTCATCGATAAACCAAAGCGTGAAAAGCCAAAAACAGTGCGTACACCCGAGAATATTGCTGCTGTGGCAG
The DNA here is from genome assembly GCA_932273835.1 of Sarcophaga variegata. Taxonomy (NCBI): domain Eukaryota; kingdom Metazoa; phylum Arthropoda; class Insecta; order Diptera; family Sarcophagidae; genus Sarcophaga; species Sarcophaga variegata. The sequence goes on along the minus strand of OW026362.1, from coordinate 109,265,686 downwards.
AATTCTCAACAATTGAACATTTCGGAGACATCATTGAGACGAATTTTGCATAAAGACTTTGGTATGACGCCATACAAAGTCCAATTGGTTCAGGAGTTCAAGCCAATTGATCATCCAATGCGTTTTCGCTTCGCTAAGTGGGCCTGCGATCGACTTACAGAAGATGCCGATTTTGGCAAAAAAAATCATCTTTTTAGATGAAGCTCATTTTGATCTTGGCGGGTATGTAAACAAGCAAAATTGTCGAATTTGGGGCACAGAAAACCCGCACGCATACATTGAAAAGCCGACGCACCCAAAACGAGTCACTGTTTGGTGCGGATTTTGGACCAGAGGCATAATTGGGCCATTTTTCTTCGAAAATGAGCAAAGAGTGGCCGTTACAGTCAATGGCGATTGTTATCGGGCCATGCTGAACGAATTTTTGTTCACAAAAATTGTGCCACACAGCCGAAGCTTCAATCGATGTTTTGCGCCCTGGTTTCGAAGATCGCATTATCAGCCACAGAGCTGATGTCGTTTCGCCACCTCGGAGCTGCGATTTGACACCGTTGGACTATTATGTGTGGGGTGCCGTCAAAGATAAGTGTTACGCCAACAAGCCAGAGACAATTGACGCTTTAAAGGACAATATTCGTGAAGCCATTGGTGAAATACAGCAGCACACAATCGATAATGTGCCTTAAAATTTGGACCGATCATGTAGGCTACTACTGCATGGCCAGCCGAGGCAGCCATTTGTATGAAATTATTTTCCATTATTAACCGGAAGGATTGTACTTTCAAATAAAAAAAGAAATTTGAGAAAATATTCAGTGGTCTTTCTTTAAAGCATTTTCAAAAAAAATAAGTTATTTGACAGACCCTATACAAGCCTCGCATATTTTTTTCCTTACTGCTGTTGGGAGAATAGGACCCTAGCATGACCATTCTTTGGTCTTCCCTAACTTCTTGGGTATTGAATATTTGACTGTAGAGCCATTTTTGTAATACTGGCGGGTTTCCTTTTGGAGTTATCGTAAGTAGGCACTTATTGAAGAATAACTATAATTCTTGCATAAATGTATTCTTGTGTTTTTGGCATCCTTATCTGCATCGTCAGCTATTTACGTATCCGCCTATTTGGTACAATGTTTATTATTCTTCATGTGGTTTCTATGCTTTTTATCTGAAGTTCAACAGGATGCTCTTGTCTCGGAGAGGAATTGTCTTAATTTTGAAAATTCATAAGCAGTTGTGAAAACATTCCCCGGAGTTTCAACTGTTTTTGATTACAATCGTAAGCGATGAATCAATTATTGATCAATTCATTGGTATTATTTTCACGTCGTCTTTTTACCTCAATCACGAACAGATTTCCTATATACGACTGATATAAAACACAAATGCATTCCTTTAATTCTCTGCTCTCTTCACACATACATACAATACAAACATTGTCAAAATACGGTTAAAAATACTGAAGCAGCAGCATTAGTAAAAGATATAACGGTAGCAGCAGCTGAAGCAGTGGCAGCAGCAGCATCAACATCGGCAGCATTCATCAATTTGATGGATAAATAAATTGTGAATGCAAATTGTGTATTAGCTTGAGTGCGTGCTTGTGTAAGTAAGTGTTCAAGTGTGTGCGTATGTGTGTCTGTGTATGTGTTATTTGCTTTTGGCATGTAAATTTTACATACATACGTACTCACGAGTATATTTTCATGTTTATTGTTAGTATTGTTGCCTGGATGGTAGTTTGTTTGTTATTGTTGTTGCTGTTGTTGTTGTTGTTGTTGTTGTTGTCTGTCATGTTATCCTTTTTCTTCAAAATTTATTTATTTGTGTGTGCGTGTAACAATAACTACATGCGTTAACCAAATACTATTCTACAACACATTTAGCAAAAGGAAGTCTATACAACAATGTTTACATGAATGTATGTATGTATGTGCTATGTGCGTAAAATGCTAACGACTGTCTTTATATGCTACATGGATATCCCAGTAAGCAATTTGATGCTGTGTTCGATTCATTGGTCTTGAATGTTTAAGTGGAATAAACTGTCGTTAACATAAAATTGATCCTAGTGTTTTATGACTTAAAATTGGGCACAGAAAATACTTGTTTTCACATTTTTTCAGCAATTTGTAGATGTTACTGTGGAAATCGCCGTAGCCTTGTAGGTAGTGTATTGGCCTATTAGACATAAGGCCACAGTTCAAACCCCAGGTCAGACATCGAAACGAAAATGTGAAAAAAAATGTTTTTACGGCGATTTCCTCCCAGCAAATTCCTGGCAAAATCTCTGAGAAAATTGCCATGAAATGTTTCTCAAAAATCTGTCGTTTGGAATCGTCTATAAACTGTAGGTTCCACCACCCATGTATTAACACACATAACATAAGGCGTTTGAGAAGCTAGTTCGTTATCCTGACTGAAGGATTGTAGTGACCAATTGTTTGTATTTACTGTGGAACTAGGTAAGCTCAGTTTTATGAAAACGTTCGTGCTTAACGGGCACACTTGGAGGCCCAGTAAGCCATTAGTTTACCCTTTAAATAACAATTCCATGAAAGATCAACTTTGGTCTTGCAACAGTTAACTCGTAGATCTTTCGAAATTTGTCAATGACATATGCTTCACATCTCAGCCTAAGCTGCCGTTAAGCGGAGCAGCAACCAAGGAAGTATTGTACCGATTCTTCTCTTCTCCGTTCTCATCATCATCCAATAGAACTTGACTCATGTTCGACCAATACAAACCTCAGTAATTATACCTGCTTAATCGCCTAATCGATTCGCTGTCCAAAGTCAAGCTAATGTAGGTCCTTTCCATTGAGGGAATCATCAAATTCGGAAAGTAACCAACTGGGAAGGATCCTTGATTGCAACGTTGGACTTGAAAAGAATTTGTCTCTGTTAGTACCTCTATGCATAGAGCTTTTATTTTTTAATACACCGCTTCGCCCTATCAGTGATTCTAACCTTTGCCTTGAAAACTGTGCTCTGGAACAGTTGTCGAATCGTTTTTAGAAGAAAAATCAATAAAAGCTCGATGTTATAGATTCCTGCGGTTTCCATTGGTTGAACACTATCTAACAACACTGATTTTAAAAAGGATTGGAGTTTTGGTAGCTTAATTTCGATTCTTTGTTTAGGTAGGAGCGTAATAGCCATGATTTGTTTTTTTAAATTTGTGGTCAAGTTAATGCCGCTTGCTTGTTATTGCAGTGCACAGGATCCGATGTTATTCATATAAAATTTGCAAAAGTATTGTCGTCTACATACGGTCATAGATACATAATAGGGCATTACAACCCTTAAGTCAGGATTACGGCCTAGTTTCTCACACCACTTATGTTGTGTGTGTTAATTTTTACACATGAGTTTAAAGTCGACTCCGAACGACAGAGAACTTTTCATGACAGTTTTATATTGCTCGCAGAGTTTTTAGCAGAAGGTAGAGGAAGTCGCCAAAGAAATATTTTTTCATATTTCGTTTTGTTGAAGATGTCTGACCTGGTGTTTGAACCGTGGCTTAACGTCTAGTAAGCCAACACATGAATCGTATTTTTGCTACTCATAAGCACTCATGAAATTTTGAATATAAGTGAGTCAACAATATTGAAATTTAACTATGTACTCTGATTCATTCATACTCACACTACAACGTTGATATATAAGTACAGGTTGCAATGAGTATGCAAACAACTTTGACATCAAACTCATACAATTCGAAATATGTTTGATTCATAAACATACTCATTGAAATTCATAACTTTAGAAAAATACTAATAATACTTATAAGTGAGTCGAGTGTCTTGAATCATTCAATAAAATTTACAGTCTCAGTTGTTGTTCCATTTACAACAAAAAAAAAAAACACCTGAGCAAAACAGAGAGACAGAGCAGCGAGCAGAGCAAACACACCACCTTCTAGTAAGTATTTTAGTGTTCGTGCGCGATTCATACTTATTTTGTGCTTCGCGTATGTGTTGAGTTATGGAGAGTCAAAATCAACAACATCATACGTGTTGTTAGGTATGAAGTATGATGAGTACTTCAAACTTTGAACATGATTAGAAGTTCCATGATATTAAAATAAGTATGAATGCGTATAAGTATTAGAAATTATAATTACGATTCGATTTTACTCATCGTTTTGAATACTCATTGTTGATCTCTGGTCGGCACAGACATGATTTTTTATGAATTTGATCAAGTTGCTTCTTATTTATTATTACATTATCCTGGATCCGATGTTATTCATATAAAATTTGCAAAGTTTTTGTTGTCTACATACATACATAATTGATCATTAAAACCTTCAGTCAGGATTAAGACCTAGTTTCTTACACCAGTTATGTTAGGCGTGTTAATTTTCATTCGTTTTTTTTTTTATTTACTCCCAGAGTTTTTGCAAGAAATCTGCTGGGAGGAAGTTGAACCGTGGCCTCACGTCTAATAAGCCAACACATTAGCTACTACTCCTAGACTCTGCAATATGAAATACAATTAGAACCGATGTGCTGTTTTGATTGTCATCTGTCGCATACAAATTGTAGCACCATACGATCGGTCTAACTTTGCTTGCTTTGTTATCACTTCTCCATTGAAATATTATGTTTTTGTGTGTGTGTGTGTGTGAAGTAAAAAAGAATTTTAAATTATAATATTTTTATGCAAATTTGTTGCAAAAGACGGTTGACAAACATAGCACAAAACCCACATGAGACATGATTTACTTTCTCATACAAGACTAAAGAAAATATATGTTGATTGTGAAAAGAAATGAATGAAAGAAATGCGACAAACAAAATCACATGCATAATTTCAATTTCAAATCAATTTTAACAGAAAAGAAAGAAAAAAGAAAACCTTGACAATCAAATGAGCTTCAGGATAAGAACTCACATGTCTCTGACAAGACAAAAGATGTGAATTACAGGCAGAAAGCAAAACGGAATTCAAATTGATTTTAAAGACAGATGTACGGTAAAAATACGGTGTGATAAAGATTTCAATTCCTTTTAAATATCCTTTAAGGAACAACCCTTTGCTATAAAAAAAACTCTTGAGATTATGTTGAAGCGTAATTAGATTACGAATGAAAAAAATGAAAAAAAACTGATCTCAGCTTCATAAGGGATGATCGTGCATGGAAGGGGTATGAATACATATGTAAATTAATTATGAATTATTCATTATTGTCTACGTATACTTCGGGGAAAGTGCAACAATGTTATGCAAATTTCAAAGCTTTCCCTTTTAATTGTTCGTAGAAAAAAAAAAGAAACAAAAAAGATTTCAATCATGAGTTCAAGAAAAATGATTAATGGGGGGTTCCCAAATAGGCATTGGCCTTAAACAATTGATCACTTTTGATTTCATTGTATACATATGCCTTAACGAAACGATCAAATGTCAGAATAGAAAACAAAACAACACAAAAAAGAGAAATTTAACAAACGAGCCGATAATAAAAAAAATTTGCATTTGAATATGGAAATCGAAAGCATGAACATAAATTCACATGCCAAAGGGTACAGCAGCTATTATAGAACCCAATCCTTTGAGCATGTATACATCGTTCTAACTGTGAAAATTAATATTTTCCTTACAAAAGGTCATACACACACAACGTAAGTAAAATTTGCACATGCGCCGTACCAAAATTGCAAAATTAAGTTGAGCTATGCAAATTTTAATTTTTTTGCCTGTATGCAAATTTCTCAGCCTAGAGGCTGACAATCGTGGCATGCAATCAGTGTGGTGACAATAAATTAATTAAGTTATGGTGACATTTGTTAAAGGACTTCTTTAGTTCATTGCAATTGCCAGAAAGGGGTTGTTAAACTTTTGAAAATTATTTTCTAAAAATTTCAAAAAAGTATCAATTTTCACAATCTGTTGCTGAGTGAATGCAAAGTAAATTATGTAATGCTTCACAACGTGCCATGAACGCCTCCTAATAGATCCACCTAAAATACGAAAATACTCAATGGGATACTAGCAAACTGCTAAACTAACTGACTGCTTATACTATCAAACACTTCATAATTTTTTAATTGAACGTTTTGGTCCTTATGAACAAAGAATACCAGGAGACAAATTTCTAATCTAAAGGGTCCGCCAAATAACTTTTTTTTTGAAAATGCTTTAAAAAAAACTACTGAATATTTTCTCAAATTTTTTTTTTTTATTTGAAAGTACAATCCTTCCGGTTAATAATGGAAAAAAAATTCAAATGGCTGCCTCGGCTGGTCATGCAGTAGCCTAAACCAGAAGATGCCGATTTTGGCAAAAAAAAATCATCTTTTCAGATGAAACTCATTTTGATCTTGGCGGGTATGTAAACAAGCAAAATTGTCGCATTTGGGGCACAGAAAACCCGCACGCATACATTGAAAAGCCGACGCACCCAAAACGAGTCACAGTTTGGTGCGGATTTTGGTCCAGAGGCATAATTGGGCCATTTTTCTTCGAAAATGAGCAAGGAGCGGCCGTTACAGTCAATGGCGATCGTTATCGGGCCATGTTGAACGAATTTTTGTTCACACAAATTGAAGAGGAGGATATTGGCAACATTTGGTTTCAACAGTACTGCGCTACGTGCCACACAGCCGAAGCTACACTCGATGTTTTGCGCCCTGTTTTTGAAGATCGCATTATCAGCCGCAGAGCTGATGTCGTTTGGCCACCTCGGAACTGCGATTTGACACCGTTGGACTATTATTTGTGGGGTGCCGTCAAAGATAAGTGTTACGCCGACAAGCCAGAGACAATTGACGCTTTAAAGGACAATACTCGTGAAGCCATTGCTGAAATACAGCTGCACACAATCGATAATGTGCTTAAAAATTGGACCGATCGTGTAGGCTACTGCATGGCCAGCCGAGGTAGCCATTTGAATGAAATTATTTTCCATTATTAACCGGAAGGATTGTACTTTCAAATAAAAAAAAAGAAATTTGAGGAAATATTCAGTATTTTTTTAAAGCATTTTCAAAAAAAAAGTTATTTGGCGGACCCTTTATTTCGATATTTACATCACCTACTCTAGTTTTCACCCTTAGTTCTTCGTTAGCAATATTCCTCGCCCAGTACACATCTTGATTTTCTTAGTATTTTTTACGAAAATGAAAAAAATCTAGTTACTGGTGTTTTGCTTTTACATCGCTTGACATTAAAATTATAAACAAAAGCTACAAAAACAAAACAATGCAGTAAACAAAACTGTTTACAAATTATCATACTGATTAATATAACAACAAACACCAGCATAAAAAAGGTAAACAAGTAAACAAAAATATACCAACAACACTACAAGAATAATGTAAATAAGATACACAAACAATACTACAATAATAAATGTAAACAACAACGATGTTTACATTTATAAAGATTTCGAAAAGTCAAAGTCAGAACATTCGCCTTGAAAAACATTCATCAGATTGTTTACTTTGTGATATAAAAGGCAAGGCAAAGCAGGTGACTACAGTTAGTGAAATTCAGTCAGTCAGTCTTGTGTGAAGACGCGATACGTTTGAAGAGAGTAATCGTGGTTTGAAGATCTCCGTTATAAAAGATCTTTCGAATAATTGTCTAGTAATTGTTATTGTTTATGCAAAGGGTATAAACAGAGAAATAACAAACAAAGGCAATTGTTGTTGTTTACATCAAGTTGTGAACAGTGGCACACATAATTGTGCGAATAATAAAGAATTTTAATTGAAACTAAACACAAACATATTTTTATTTTATTTGCAATCTACGAGCTTATATTTTAAACGTTGTTAAAAGGTAAAAATGTAACAGTATAATCCTTACGTCTTTTCATTCTTCCGTAGTCATGCTATCCAACATTTAAAACTCTGACTTCGGTTCTGAGATAGCATGATTGCCCAATCTGATCACCCGTTTATTCTTATTTACCTTGACTCATAGGCACGTATTACAAGCAACTTCTCTCGATCATCAGTTCATATGGTTTAGACTGAATATGGCATAAACTGTGTGAGGCTCTCGCTGGCCATCTGCATAGTCCAACGATTCAAGACCTGAATATGTCTTCATTGAAACCTATACTATTAGTCGGGGGCTGTCTTCTCCTTAAGGAGATCACATTGATAACTACAAGGCACAACGATGTTGATGAAAGAAAACTATGTCAGGGCAAAACGAAGTACAGTGAGCGCCAAAAATTGAGTAAACACCACTGAAATAATTCATTTTCTTAGGATAGCGAGAAAAGTAAATCAGAATAGTTGAATAAATTTTCAAAAATAAAAACGTTTATTTATTACTCATAAAATGTTAAAACAAGAACAACAATTCATGATAAAGGAACTTGTTTTATACTTAAGAACAAAAGTGTTGACGCACTTATGGCGCTCATTGTATATGTTATCGACAAGTAAAGACGCGCGTTGTATTGTTTGTCAGATTACGGCCGCATCTGAGATTTAAATGCGTATAAGTATCAGAAGTTATGAGTATGATTCGATTCTACTCATCTTTTTGAATACACATGGCTAATCTCTGGTCTGTATACAGTGCTGTATGTAGACTTTCTTCCCGCTAATAGTATATAATTTCTAGGTTATATTTTTTAAATTCGTTTTTGTATTCGAACATCCTTAATTGTAACAGCCTTAAATAACGCTATAACAGCTTTTACAATTTGATAAAAAAAAAAGCACCGCTGTATGTAGATTTTTTACTTTGACTGTATTTCCAATATATTAATGCCGTCTAAAATTATTAATATTTTAAAACCGCAAATAACTACGTATTTATAGCCAACAAAAAAACATAATCCGCTAGCGATATGCATCGTTAGAAACGAAATTATTTTAAATTTACTCATAAAATTTAAGTTTAAAAACTAAAAAAAATCATTACCTTTAAATATCTTTCTTTTTATCTTCTAATATCTAATTTAAGTGAAGAAACTACACGTTAACGCAACGCATGAAATAAAACTCACCCCTAAAATATTTGATTTGCTGGCAAATGGCTCCATCTATTGCAAATCCTTGAAACTAAACACTCAGACATGATGTTTTTCACACACAGCATCAATCATTTGCACACAAACACACATTTTTCCTACAGTCCGGGAATAAACATGCGACATGCAAATTTGCGTCGATAAAACAGTCTCCTTAACAAATGCGAAGAGAAGGATAATAAGGACAGAGAGTATGTAAAATAGATAAAAAAAAAGCCAAAATAGAACAGAAACAGAAATAAAAATATTTGCCATGCGAATTTTTTATTTTAAATTTCCAATAAGAATTATTCTATGGTGGGGTGTGTTTTTTGCAAAATATGTGAAGGCAAACAACAGATTGCGAAATTATTTTCATTGAAATTCAAATTCGCCGCTAAAAATACTTTGAAACTTCCAAAAAGTGGTGAATTTAAAATGTTTGTACCAGAGCAACACGTTAAAATGGAAGAAATGGAACACTTTTTTAAACAAATACCTGACAAGTGTGTAAGAAAAAGCATTTCGGAAAATAATTTGAAAAGTTTTGGTAGATTTGAGCTGTAGTATGGCTTGCGAAACTTGGAACTACGCTAACTTTTAGGCATTAGAAGTAATGTTGAATCGCAGCTACTGGACGAAATCCACAAGCATCCTGCTGCTACAGGCTATGCGATGCTACAACCCAATAAGCTGCGTTAAATGGTCATACGCTGAAGAGTCTTCGAATAAGGCGATACCCAAACCAGCGTTAGAAACTGAATTCTTAAACGGCTGGTTGGAACAAATCTTGAATCAAGTTAAAGAACTCAAAACCGAACGGATCGATTCATTGCAGCCTAATGTTTCTTTTAGCAATTCAAAGACGAGATATTGTGTGTGTATATTTATATTGTGGCGAGTGCAGCCCTTGCGCTGACCAACTTCTTCCTCTTCCCTGATTTTTTTGGAACTTGGTCAGTACAGGGACCGCGTTCACCCGTGGCATCACAACGGACCGCTATGCGTGCTCAAGTGAGCTTTGTGAAATCAGAGCTACCACTCAGACCTAAACTAACCTATTTATATTGTGACGAAGACTGTATAAATTCTAGGATTTTTTTTTTTTGGAAACATAAAGGTTAGGTTAGGTTAGCTGGTGGCTTGCCATTCACAGGCAAATTCCATGACCAAATGACCCATATAACCCATTACATACATACATACATACATATATAACTGGCCACTACAACCCTTCAGTCAGAATTACAACCTAGCTTCTCACACCACTTATGTTGTGTGTATTAATTTTATACATGAGTGGCGGGACCTGCAGTTTAAAACCGACTCCGGACGAAAATTTTTGAGAAGCTTTTCATGGCAATTTTATTTTACTCTCAGAGTATATGCCTGAAATCTGCGGGGAATTCGCCGAGGAAATATTTTCTTATATTTTGTTTTGTTGGAGAAATCTGACCTGGGGTTTGAACCGTTGCCTTACATCTAATAAGGCAACACACTACCTACTAGACTATGGAGACTTCTGTGTCACCCAATGTAAGGTAAGCCCTCTTGTCATGACTCGTTTGTTGTGGATTTGAACCCCAACGAGTTCCATATGAAACCGACCAGTTCTTTTAGCGGTACGTTCGCCACAATGCCCCGATCTTTCAACGTTCTGTCAACCAAAAACCGATGACGTCTCTTCTGAAGTGCAGATGTTGCACTGCTTCCGTTTCCTTTATATCATGGTAGCTTCTACAGTAATCCTGGGAGGGTAGACTGAGCTTGTCAGTAGCGCAGTGTCCCGCTAGAACTCCTGTTAGAGAGCAAACTGTTCTCTTGTAGAACTCAAGTAGTTCCTTGCTTCTCTAGCTGTCCACTGGTAGATATAGCAGTTTTGAAACTCAGCAAGCAAGTATTTTGGAACAACCACGGTTTACTGAATTTCATGCCGCTTTTTCCATCTGCTTTCACGAAGAAACATTTAGAAAAACAACAGAGAAAATTACAGCGCAAAACTACTTAGAGAGTTTACGAAAGATAGAGAAGAATAACAACAACAAATCAACAGAGAGATTCCAGAAGTTGGCAGACCACAAATAAATGAATTTTAAATAGAGAAAATGATAACATTGCCAGTAGGCTGTAGAACAAAAGCGAGGCGTTTAAAACTTTTGTGACGGGTGATTTTTTAGCTATTATCTTTTTGGCAACACTGGCTTAAACATCTCACGCACGTATTGTGTTTTGTTTCACTGTCAAACTTCTTCAGTTTGGTCTATAATTTAACAACGAATCGTCTTACAAACGAACAACGCTTGCAAATCATTGAATTTTATTATCAAAATGCGTGCTCTATTAAGAAATTTCGTCGCGCGGCTATTCGGGCTATTGTGACTAAATTTCGCACAAAATTTACTTTGTTGGACATTAAACCACCAACACGCTTACGTAGAGTGCGAACTGAAGAAAATATCGCAGATGTATCGGCCAGTGTTAATGATGACCATCAATTATCGATTCGTTGCCGTTCGCAGCAATTGGGCCTCTGTTACTCAACAACGTGGAAAATTTTGCGGAAGGATTTAGGTGTGAAGCCTTTCAAAATACAGCTGGTGCAAGAATTGAAGCCGAACGATCTAGAGCAACGCAGAATTTTTGGTGAATGGGCGCTTGGAAAGTTGGCCGAAGATCACTTCGAAGCTCATTTTTGGCTCAATGGATACGTAAATAAGCAGAATTGTCGATTTTGGAGTGAAGATCAGCCAGAAGCATTGCAAAAGCTACCAACGCATCCAGAAAAAGTCACAGTTTGGTGCGGTTTATGGGCTGGACCGTACTTCTTCAAAGATGCTGCGAATCGTAAAGTAACTGTGAATGGTGAGCGCTACCGTGAGATGATATCCAACTTTTTTTGCCCAAAATGCAAGAGCTTGACTTGCATGACATGTGGTTTCAACAAGACGGTGCCACATGCCACACAGCACGCGTAACAATAGACTTATTGAGAGGGAGTTCGGTGAACATTTTATTTCACGTTCGGGACCGGTCAATTGGTCGCCTAGATCGTGCGATTTAACGCCTTTATACTATTTTTTGTGGGGCTATGTTAAAGTTCATGTCTATACAGACAAGCCCGCTTCAATTGACGCATTGGAAGACAACATTGAAGCATTTATTCGTGAGATACCGGCCGAAAAGTTGGAAAGAGTATGCCAAAATTGGACTAAGCGGATGGACCATTTGAGGCACAGTCGCGGTCAACATTTGCATGAAATAATCATCAAACCTTAAATTATACGGACCGTACTATCGATTCAAATAAAGATTTCAGGCATTTTTCTGAATTTTATGTGTTTTCTTTTTTAAATTTTCCTATAGCTCTTAAAAATCACCCATTATTATAGGGGGTCAAGTTTGATGTGTTATTAAAGAAAGACAAAATAAACAATTTCTTTTATTTCGAAATTGAAATCCTTAAACTTACTTATAGAAAAGACACATTTTTGGAAGGTAAAATAAATAAATTGGTTTGCAAATCCTGAATTAAGTTCTGATATAGGGTATCAATATGCATGACTTAAACGAGTGCAGGTTTATTTTTATTTAATAAATTGGCAGTAACTGCATCGCCTCCAAACACAATAATAATAATATCCTTTAACAGTTCAACAATATCAATTAATTGTTGAGCGTCCTTCCAGAAAATACGTAAATATTTGCCAATGGATAAACTTATATTGTCGCAATCAACATTGAAGTGTATTTCCATTTAAAAAATAATAATTTTTATAAATTTAAAAAAACGAATTATTAAACGCTGGAATGAAAAAATATCGGCTGTATTGGAGCAATTTGTCAAGTGAATAAAGCGAATAAAGTTATTGGCCCCGGCAGCTTGACATTAACAATTAATTGTGAATGTGACTGCAAGTAATTTACAAAAATAAATTAAAAAATAAAGACTTCACTCCTCATACATACAAATATGAAGTGAGTGCGTGAAATTATTGGTTAAATTAACATTCATTCCGTCCGTGCGTGCAACAGCTAAGCGAGACAATAATTGCGACTTTGTTTCCCGTGTGCCAATAAAAAAAGGCGGCCGGTCGCATCATATTTGACTTGACAAATTATTGTTTTAGCCTGCATACGGTGCATACGGTGGCCTTGAAATTATTATTAATAAATAATTAAATTTTCTTGTAAACAAAAAAACGTAAACTTTTTTGCAAAAAATTCGTTTTTTTTTTGCTTTTTTAATTACTTTTTAACAATGGCATGTCATCATTGTCCTCACCTTCATAATTATTATAAGCAACCTCATCATCATACCGTTGTTGGTCATTCCAACCAATTCAATTCCAACCAGCACTTCATTATGTTTGAAGAGGTGAGTGAACACACAACACAACATAAATACAAAATTAAATGTTCCGATCTGGTTCAATAAAAAAAACCAAAAGAAAAAAAAACCTTTTTAAGAAAACTTCACATGTAAAGAGAGAGAGAGGGGGAGAGGGACATGACCATGTGAATTTTAAGTACCCTTTTGCGCATAATAAGTTCAATGAATAAAGAGTAAAAGAAGGATGGAGGAGGGGGAGACGAGGTAAATTGTATAATTTGTACCCTGTATAGTATAGTAATGTATGGTAGAATGGGGGGACATTATTATGACCGTCTCTTGTTGTAATAAATGTAATTTTAATGAACATGAATGCCGCAAATGCTCATCATACCGGTTGTAAATAATATCGTCGTTTGAGTTGTGCATGTGTCTGTGCAAGTCTGCAGTTTGTATGTGCTTAACAGCTGCAGTTTGTTATTCATTTACTTCTGCTGGCCGTTAATGTTAGTTTGCAAACGCAATTGTAGGCAACTTTTATTATTCTAAGGATCGTTCATTTCTTGTGGCCCATATCCTTTTCGTTTTGTAATGGCAAAACAGTTTTTTATTGCAGAGGATATATTTGTATTTCATGGCATTTAATGTTAGATTTGTCTTTCAGGGAAATAAATTTGTCTTCATTTTATAGCCTTGGCTATGGTCATAAGTTAAATAATTATTCCCTGTGCCGTTAATATGAATATCATGGGTAGATAGATAGGCTACCTTCCAAAATGTATCAATACAAAGTTTGTATGCAGTTCTACTACTGCATATAAACTATGTGGGTATGCAAAGTAACCATACAATGCATCAACTATAAATCCGATGCCTGATTGCTTTTTGACTGCGTTAAAAATACACATTGACGACGTTTCGAAATAGAATACATTGTAAACATTTTGTACAGCGGCATTATGAAACGCGATACTTTGTTCAAACACAAAGCAACTAACATTTTGGAAGTCAACCATACTGTGTATTAATTTTCAAAAACTGTATAGTACAGTATAGGCCAGAAGATATAAAATATTAATCTTACACATCAGAGGTCAGCAAGGCTCTCCAATACTTATCAGCTTGACGGACCTATCATCCTTTGATGTCTCGAATATAGCTTCGCTTATCAAACTTTCGGGCTGGTTTTCCAGAGTGCTTTTAATGTGCAGCAGAGATCAACAAACAGTACTCAAAAAGATGAGTAGCATCAAATCATACTCATAATTTCTGATACTTATACGCATTCATACTTATTTTAATATCATGGAACCTCTACTCATATTCAAAGTTTGAAGTACTCATCATTCTTCATACTTATCAACACGTATGACTCCGTATTGGTTTCGACTCTCCATAACTCAACATTTACACGAAGAACAAAATAAGTATGAGTCGCGTACAAACACTAAAATTCTCACTAAAAGGTTGTTGTGTGCTTGTTCTGCTTGCTGTTCCGCCTTTTTTGCTTATGTGTCTCTTTTCTTTTGTTGTAAATGCAACAACAACTAAGACTGTAAATTTCGATTCATTTATAAGTACTTACTTAATTGGCCATTACAACCCTTTAGCCAGGATTACGACCTAGTTTCTCACACCACTCATGTTGTGTGCGTTAACTTTATACATGAATGGCGGGACCTACAGTTTAAAGTCGACTCCGAACGATAGATTTTTGAGAAACTTTTCATTGCAATTTTATTCACACTCATAGTTTTTGCCAGAAATCTGCTGAGAGGAAGTCGCCGAAGAAATATTTTTTTTTATATTTCGTTTTGATGTCTGACACGGAATTTGAACCGAGACCTTACCTATAATAAACCAACACACTACCTACTACACTACGGCCACTTTCATTTATAAGTATTATAAGTACATATTTTTCTAAAGTTATGAATCTAAATGAGTAGAGGCTTATGAATCAAACATATTTCGAATGGTATGAGTTTGATGTCAACGCTGTACTCACACTCATTGCAACTTGTACTTATAAATCAATGTTGTTTGTAGTGAGTATGAATAATTCAGAGTAGCTGTAGTTAAATTTCAATATTGTTGCCTCACTTATATTCAAAATTTAATCAGTGCTTATGAGTAGCGAAAAAGCGATTCATTGCTGATCTCTGAAATATACACAGTTGGTCATTAACCTTTTAGTCAGGATTACGACCTAGTTTCTCACACCACTTAAAGTCAACTCCGTATGATAGATTTTTGATAAACTTTTTCAGGGCAGTTTTATTTACTCCCACAGGTTTTATCAAGAATCTGAGAGGAAGTCGCCGAAGAAACATTATTTTCATATTTTCGCTTTGATGTCTAACCTGGGGCTTGAACCGTGTTCTTACGTCTAACAAGCCAACACACTACCTACTGGACTACGGCGGCCTCAAACCCCACTTTATTTTATTTCTTTTTTTTTTTTTTTTGTTATAATTTTTCAGCCAAATTGATCGTGTGTTGACAAAATTTATTCATTCGTATAGAATTTCTCTTAAAAGAAAGACATATTTTAACATGACTTTTAAACAGTGTTTTGGTGTTGACGATAAAATCCCCCCCTTTTCATGTTATCGATAATAAGGGACATAAATTTGACGTCTTTGTATTCGGCAAGAGTGAAATTAAAAATAATTAACGTACAACCACCAAAATGTGTACGATCTTATCTTTAAATTATTGATTACAAAATTATTGAAGAAATTATAGGACACATGCCAGACTTGTTAACAACTTTTGTTAACAACATTTGCGTTTTTTTCTCTTTCTTTTGGTATTTTTGGTGTTTAATTTGCAACTCAAAGACTTTCTCTCCCCACACAGTGAAATGGGAAAACGAAATTAAATGTTGAGGCACGAAAAAGTAAATTAAAGGCGACAAGTTTGTCATCAAAACAGAAATTTTTAATAAAAAAATAGTAAAATAAGGATAAGAGGGTCCACTTGGCTGCAGTTTTAAATTAATTCTCATAATTTTTAAGGGCCAGTAAGCGGCTAAAATTGTGCAAAAAAATATTAACTGGACTTAAGCTTTTCAAAAAATTCTTTTACATACGATATCCATTGGGATTCAGAATCTATCAGAGTCTGTTCGAAGACAGTTTAAGGCAAGGAAAAAATTAGCCGTAGGCGCAGATCCTAAAATACTTCGCTGTTGGTACCTCACTTACTTACTTAATTAGTCATTACAACCCGCGTCAGTCAGGGTTATAACCTAGATTTTCACATCACCCATGTTATGTGTGCTACTCATGGATAGCGGAACCCACAGTTTAAAATCTCCTCTGAACGACAGATTTTTGAGATATTTTTTATTACAATTTTATTTCACTTCAAGTTTTTGGCGAAAGTTTGTTGAGGGGAAGTGGCCGAAGAAATATTTTTTTCATATTCCGTTTTGCTCGAGATATCTGAGTCAGGGGTTTGAGCCACGACCCATGTCTCATATGCGAACACCCTACCTACTACACTACGGCAACTTTCATTTCTTAAGGGAAAGGTTTGAAGCTGTAAATGAAGTCGCCGTGGTGTATTGGCTTATTAAACATGAGGCCTCGGTTAGAAATCTCCAACAAAACGAATTACGAAAAATATTTCTTCGGCGACTTTCTCGCAGCAGATTTCTGGCAAAAACTCTGAGAGTAAACAAAAATTGTCATGAAAAGTTTCTCAAAAATCTATCGTTCGGTATCGACTTTAAACTGAAGGTTCAGACGCACATGTATAAAAAATCTAACGCACACAGCATAAGTGATGTGAGAAACTAGGTCGTAATCCTGACTTAAGGGTTGTAATGACCAATTATGTTATGTTATGAAGCTCTAAACACTGATCATTAAATAGAAAATGCATGAAATCTTTCTCTGCGAATATTTGAAGAGATCGAAAATCTACTCACGGAGGTAGGTAGGTAGGTTGGTTTGAGTGATAGCTTTGACACCAAAGGCACACTTGAGTACGCATAGCGGCAAGTTGTAAACGCAGTCTCTGCACTGAGCGTGTTCCACCAACATGGGGAAAAAGTTGGTTAGCGTAAGGCCTGCACACTAAAAGCATGACTACCCTACGCTATAAAACCAGCCCAAAAGTTTAATAAACGAAACTATATCCTTGACATCAATGGATGATAGTTTCGTCAAGCTGACGAGGATTGAAGAGCCTATAACCTATATATTCACTTCGCAAAAGATGGGCATTGACAAAGAAAGTGGATAACAGTCGCTTCTTCCCTAGCAGATCCTCAATTACCGTAGAAGTCATTAGATGAGAGCTTCTTTCCGCATGTCTTCCCATGACACAATGACCCGCCAATAGTGCAGTCTCCCATTAGAACTCCTGCTAGAATGCTAACCGTTCTCTTGTCGAACTCAAGTAGTTCCTTGCTTTTCTCGCTGTCCACTGGTGGACATTGTAATTGTGAAATTCAGCAGCCAAGTACTTTGGACCCCCACAGTTAATTGAATTTCATGCTGCTTTTACCAATTTGTTTTCACGAAGAAACAATTAGAAAAACAACAGAGAAAAGATATGGACAAAGATCAAATTACAATACAGAACTACGTAGAAAGACTACAAAAGATAAATAAGAATAACCACAACAAATCAACAGAGAGATTCTAGAAGTTGACGGATCGAAAATAATTGAAGTGTAAATAGAGAGAAAGATAACGCTGCCAGTAAACTGTAGAACAAAAGCGAACGTACGGTGAAGTATGATGTGCTAGCAATTAATTTGAAATAACTAAAGCACAGACAAAGTAAACAAAAGCGTGGCTACTGCGATAGATGTGAGTTTGAGATCAAGTCCGAGTAATGGGTTGGTGTGACTTCTATACATCGAGGGCCAAGTGAGGCTTAATTTTTCAAATAATTTAATCAGCTGTACGAAAGGTACTGCAAATAATACGTCTGCATGCAGTAGAAAGGTGTCCCATCATAAGATCACATTAATTTTTGTTTTTACTTGTGGATTTAATATCGAATGGGCTGACTTGACCACAACCTTAATGTGCTGTCATAGAGATAACAATTTCCCGTAATATTTTACCATTCAAAGTAAATAAATTTCAATTTTTATTTTCACAGCTTTTGCTCCATGTTTTAAGAACCAAATGTGGATTAAAAAAAACATGTTTTTTTATTCTTTAAGGAACCCCTGACTGTTTCTATACGAGGCGATCAGCTGTAATTATGTTCAAATTGTTTGTGTA
Source organism: Sarcophaga variegata (assembly GCA_932273835.1). Lineage (NCBI taxonomy): Eukaryota > Metazoa > Arthropoda > Insecta > Diptera > Sarcophagidae > Sarcophaga > Sarcophaga variegata. The sequence continues at coordinate 109,247,131 of OW026362.1, read as the reverse complement.
GGAAAAGTAAAAATTTTTGTTCTTATTTTTTCATTGACCGCATGTTTAACAATTTTTAAAGCCATGTTAATAACTTTTTTTCTTTGGTTTGTTCTTTTTATTGTTTGCCTTAACAACGTGTATCTTTAAGTACAATTTGTTGTTGATGACTTGTTGGCACGTCATGTCCAACATCAATCGAATTTCGATCAATTTTAAATGACTGATCACAAGTACATGCCTGCCTGCATGCATAAAATTGCTGTCTTTAACACCGGGGGTATCCTTAACTCATATTGCGTTTTTTCGTTATAAACGCGTATAATTTTTTGTTGTTTTTGTTGGCTTAGAAGAAGATCAAGGGCAATTTGAATTGTTTGTTTTTAAAGTTCTTTTTTTGTTTGTTTGTTTGTTTAAATTGTGAATTTCGAAAATTGTTACGAATTATCGCAAATGCTCAATTGGTTTGGTTTCGTTTCGTTTGGTTTGGCAATGAGAATCCTAACACACACACACAGTGTTTGCAAGAGTGACTTTAGAGTGACCATACTTCTTAGATCCAGAATAAGAAGATTAAAACAAAAGCAGAGAATGCAAAATAAATACGTACAACATTCACATAGTATTGTAAGAAACAAGTAAATATAACTGAACTACGAAACCAATAAAATTTTTATTTAAAAGTGATTAGCCGTAATCTAGTAAGTAGCAGAGATCAACAATGAGTCGTTTTTTTACTACTCATAAGCACACATGAAATTTTGAATATAAATGAGTCAACAATATTCAAATTTAACTATGTACTCTGATTCATTCGTACTCACTACAACGTTGATTTATAAGTACAGGTTGCAATGAGTATGCATACAACATTGGCATCAAACTCAAAAATACTTATAATATGTACTTACAAATGATTCGAGTGACTCGATTTATTCATCAAAATTTACAGTCTTAGTTGTTGTTGCATTTACAAAAAAGAAAAAAAGAAAAAAGGCAGAGCAGCAAGCAGAGCAAGCGCGCAACCATTTAGTGAGTATTTTAGTGTTTGCACTCGATTCATAGTTATTTTGTGCTTCGTGTATATGTTGAGTTTTGGAGAATCGAAATCAACAACATCATACGTGTTGTTAAGTATGAAGTATGATGAATACTTCAAACTTTGAATATGAGTAGAGGTTCCATGATATCAAAATAAGTATGAATGCGTATCAGAGTATCAGAAATTATGAGTATGATTCGATTCTACTCATCGATTCTATTCATTGCTGATGTCTGGTGTGTACTCTACAAGTTGCTCATCCTGCCAAAATTTGCTTATCTTGGCTCCGCAATAACCAAAAAATTTGATGTCAATCTGGAGTTCAAGAGCAGGATCAGCTTTGGCAACAGATGCAGTTATGGTCTTAATTAGCAAGTGAGTAGCAAAGAAATCTCTCTTACGAATTAACTAATATTCTACAAGTAGTTCATCCTCTCCGTGTTTCTTTATGGCGCAGAATCATGGACTCTATTAAGCACCGATGTAGCAAACTTGAGAGTATTAAAGAGAAAAATCTTTGGTTCAGTGCGAGTTGGCTATTATTACCACATACGATCCAATAATGAGCTTATGAGCACCTCAACGACATGGACGTCAAGCTGCTACTGCTGGCTCGGTCATATTGTTCAAATGGAACAGGATGCTGCAACGAGACGGGTATTTGATGCGAAGTTACTGTAAGTCGGCGTAGAGGACGACATTGTCACATATTACTTCGGCAACTTCCTCTCAGCAAATTTCTAGCAAAAACTCTGAAAGTAAATAAAAATGCCATGAAAAGTTTCTAAAAAATCTGTCGTTTGGAGCCGACTTTAGGTTCCATCACTCATGTATAAAAAATGAACACACACAACATGTGGTGTGAGATGCTAGGTCGTAATTCTGACTGAAGGTTTGTAATGATCAATTGTGTATGTACGTATATATCTGTTGAATTGCAATTTAAAAACAATTTAGACCTACGTCTTAAGGAATTTCGATAAGGCATGAAAATCCCTCATTCTACTTCCCAAAGGTTTTGAAATTGATCATAAGACTTTCTCACAGGTCTTCATCGTCGAACATGATTCTACAAGTCGATCAATGCAATTGCAATTGCAGTCGCCGTAGTCTAGTAGCTTGCTTGCTGGCTTTATAAACAACAGCCAGTACTTCAACATTTAGCTCAGACATCTCGAACTTAATGAAAATATGAAACAATATTCCTTCAGTGACTTTCTCTTAGCAGTCTTCCAACAAAAACCCTGAGAATAAAATAAAATTCCCATAGAAAGCTTCTCAAAAATCTATCGTTCGGAGTGGACTTTAAAAAGTAGGTCCCACACAACACGGGTGGTGGGAGAAGCTAAGTTGTAATGACCAAATTAAGTACGTAAGTAATTTGATATCAGATGATGTCAGTCTTTAAATTTTTTTTAGTTTGGCCTCTCTAAAATGTTTGTATAACAACATAAATGATAAATAACGAGTCTTCTGGCCAAAAAAAAAAGAGAAGAAGAAATATAAATAACCAGGCTAATGTGCAAAAATACTGTGTGTTAACAAACCATTTTATTCCTATTAACCTAAAGACAGGCTTTAACCAAGGCAAACAAACTAAAACTAGAGTTAATTTGATGATTAAAGTGCCTGTTCAACATGAAAACCAAAAAAAAAAAAACTGAATAAAAAAATTGGATTGGAAACATAAGCTCAATCAGCATTTACATGTGTTCGTTCATAATGCACCACACCACCATCATGAAGTCCAAATGTAGGACTTTAGGACAGCAAACTTATAGGAAATGCAGGCACAGCCGACTCTCTCTTCTTTATCATCATTAAAGTCTTGCTCATAATTAAGTTCGTGATTATTAATGATGATTCCAATATTATGCTGTTATCCCCTGCCTTAATGATTAAATTAATCGATAATCGATTATTATTAATGCGTTTGTTTATTATTATGAGTACCCTTGTTTGTAGGGATTATTTTGCCTTTCAGTTTTTTTTAATTTTCTTGCGTGCGTTTTATGTTTCATTTTCAAAGGATATGAGTTTATGCTCTAAATATTATCGTTTGGTTAACGGTTTATTACACGGGAAGACAAATTTACAGTTAATCCGGGTAAGTGTAATATATTTTTGGTAATTAACGGTTTTAGTGTTTGATGAGATGATTATATCCTCAGCTGTAATAATAATTAATTTTTATTTGATGATGGTGAGCAATAAAAACCGTTTTAAACTTTTGTTTTTTTAGTTTGACTGGTTGTTTAAAACATTTGGTATCAACATGTGCAACAGGTCAATGGTTTTTAGTCAAATTAATTCATTAACAATACGGTTTTAGACTCTTTCATTTTGCTTATTTGCAAATTTAAGTGGTTTGTAGTTTTCTTAAGGTATTCTGTTAAGTCGTATAGGAGATTTCACGGCGATTTTATAGCCAGTGTAGATAAAGTCGCACACGTTTTACTTACTTTATGGGTCATTACAACCCTTTAGTCAATATCACGACCTAGCTTCATACACCACCTATGTTGTATGTGTTAATTTTATACATGAATAGCGGGACCTACAGTTTAAAGTCGTCGTCGACCAACAAATTTTTGAGAAACTTTTCATGAAAATTTTATTTACTCTCAGAGTTTTTGCCAGAAGACTGCTGTGGAAACCACCGAAGAAATATTTTTTCATATTTCTTTATATTCGAAATGTCTGAGCTGAGTTATGAACCACGGATTCTCGTCTAATAAGCCAACATACTACCTACTAGTCGAAGTCCCCGTGGTCTAGTAGGTAGTGTGTTGGCTTATTAGACGAAAAGCCAGGGTTCGAGCCCCAGGCCAGACATTAAAATAAAATACAAAAAGTATTTCTTCGGCGACTTCCTCTCAGCAGATTTCTGGCCAAACTCTGAGCGTGAAAGTAAAATTGCCATGAACAAGTTTCTTAAAAATCTTTCGTTCGGAGTCGATTTTAAACTGTAGGTCCCACCACTCATGTATAAAATTAATACACACCACATAAGTGGTGTGAGAAACTAGGTCGTAATCCTGACTGAAGGGTTGTAATGATGAATGAATTACGTACTACTTACGTACTACTTACTGGACTAAGGCCATTTATTGACATACTTAACTGGTCATTAGAATCCGATTAACGGGTTTCGGCTCTAATTCTAGCGCGCCTACACCAGTCGGTTACACCAATCGATTACAGGGCTTCCTCGATGTGGTATTTCCAACGCAAACAAAGTCGTCCTCTTCGCCGACTTCCGCAAATCTCAGCATCAAATACCCGTCTCATCGGAGCATCCTCCTCCATTCGAACGACATGACTGAGCCAGCCGCTGGATATTAATGCGCTGCACAAGGTCCATGTCGTTGAGAAGCTCATACAGCTCACTGTTCGATGGGATGCGGAATTATCGACTAAGGCATCCTTCTACACATTTATGAACGCCCTGTGACTTCGAACCTCTGTGGTGAAAAGCTGAATTGAAGTTTTAATGAAAAAGACTAAGGTTTTTAAGGACTTGGCATGTCGCAATAGTCCCTTCTTCTATAATTTTGTTTTGTATTCAGATTTTCTATGGAAAGAAAATCATTTCCAATGCTTAACTATCAACGCAATTCACATAATTTTTTTATAACGAAAGTGTAATAGGAGTGATGGCACTTTTTGAAACCTGCAATACACTGGAATACATATATACATACATAAGTCCATCGTTACAACCGTTCAGCCAGGATTACAACCTAGCTTCTCACACCATTTATGCTGTGTGTGTTAATTTTATTATGAATGGTGGGACCTCAAGATTAAAGCCGACTCCGAACGACAGACTTTTAAGAAACTTTTCATGGCAATTTTATTTCTTCTCAGAGTTTTTGCCAGAAATTTGCTGAGAAGAAGTCGCCTTTGAAATGTTTTTTCATATTTCGTTTTGCTTAATATATCTGATCAGGGGTTTGAACCGAGACTTTACGTCTAATAAGCCAGCACACTATCCAATAGGCTACAGCGACTTCATAATACACTGGAATACTCCCATTAAGACACATAAAGCTGGACATCCTTTATAATTAGTGCATGTACAACAAAGATCAGCAATGAATCGTTTTTTCACTACTCATAAGTACTCATGAAATTTTGAATATAAGTAAGTAAAGAATATTGAAATTTAACTATGTACTCAGATTCATTCATACTCACAATAACGTTGATTTATAACTACAGGGTGCAATGAGTATGCGTACAACGTTGATATCAAACTCATACTCAAACATTCGAAATATGTTTGATGCATAAGTCTACTCATTTAGATTCATAACTTTAGAAAAATACTTATAATATGTACTTATTAGTGATTCGAGTGACTCGAATCATTCATCAAAATTTACGGCCTTAGTTGTTGTAAGGCATTTACAAAAAAAGAAGAAAGACCCATAAGCAAAAAGACAGAGCAGCAAGAAAGCAGAGCAACCACACAACCTTCTAGTGAGTATTTTAGTGTTCTTACGCGAATCGTACTTACTTTGTGCTTCGTGTATATGTTGAGTTATGGAGAGTCGAAATCAATAACATCATACGTGTTGTTAAGTATGAATATGATGAGTACTTCAAACTTTGAATATGAGTAGAGGAGGTCCCATGATATTAAAAGAAGTATGATTGCTTATAAGTATCAGAAATTATGAGTATGATTCAATTCTACTCATCTTTTTGAATACTCATTGCTGATCTCTGACTGTAATCCTCACATTAAGACACATAAAGCTGGGCATGCATTGTAATTAATGCCAATGCAATATTCAACAATTTCTCAATTAAAGTTGTGATAATTTCATTGACAATTTCTATGAATACGAGGGACATCTACAGCTGATAAATTGTAGACTTGTTGGCACTATTAACCATACTATGATCGTGATATGTGGGATTAATTTGCATTTGTAAAATAAACTCAAACTTGTAAGACCCGGTATTTATATTATGCTCTTAGGACTCGTCTATTGCATGCAATTATAAAAAATAATTACAATCCTGGCTTAACACAAAACGTATTTAAAAATATTGTGATTTGTGGTATTTATATTATGCTCTTAGGACTCGTCTATCGCATGCAATTATAAAAAATAATTACAATCCTGGCTTAACAACAAAACGTATTTAAAAATATTGTGATTTCATCTTCATAAAGGAGGAGAGGGACATGCTTTCATTACCATTACACTCGTAAGCACTCGTTGAAATTATTTTGCTTTTTTAAGCATAAATAAGCCAAAAAGAAAAGAAACGAATTTATTAAATGAAAATGTTCGTTTGTAATATATTTATAATTAATATGATACAAACATACTCCACGATATATACATACACAGTGAATGCATTCATTAATTTACACTGACTAGATGCATGCGTACGTATGCAGATAGGCGAACGGGCAATTGAAGTGTCCCAGGAGCTCGTTCTTATGCAGATGTCAAACACATGATGTGATTTGGTGGCACTTGAATAAATGAAATGTTACCCAGGCTTTATTACAAGAACTCCCCACAAACCAAAGCCAAATTTGTTTTGCTATGTGGAGTGAAAGAGGTTAAACGCCAGGCAATAAGTACGATGTACGATAACCGTGAAACACTTCATTCACTATGTATGCAACATCATACGTGTATGTGTTGTTATCAACAATATAAAAAACATGTGAATGCAAAAATAATGAACGATTTTATGAATATGTGAACTACGTACGCTTCATTTCTTATTATTTTCTCTTTGTATGCACATATGTACGCTTGTTGTTGTTGTTATTTGTTGTGAATATAATTAGTAGATGAGGTTGAGGAGAACAAGCCAACCAACACCAACAACAATCATAATATTAAGATGTTTATGTTGCTACATACGAGTATGTTTGTTGTTGCATGTAAAAAACATGCAAGTTTTTGTGTTGGCTTTTGTTTCTCTTGTTTGTTTGTTCGTGTATGGCAAGTGTCGCATACAAAATTATAATTACAATTACAACAACAATATTCAGCATACAACATGTCATTGTGTTCGTACACGTACTTGAAGTCTGCAGGCTTCTTCTCTTCATAACAATATCAGGACTTTGAGGCAAATAAGACCTGAAATATTTTTTGCTCCATTTAATACGCCTCAAACTGCCTACGAAATTAATATGCGTTTATTTTTATTCTTATTTTTTCTTTCTTTTACAAGAGATTGTTAGCTTATGCCAACGTATACATACGTTATGGGTTAATTTATAATGAAAGTATGAAAAAAAATTATATTTGCCTTGCATAGCTGTTCCAGAGATCGTAATCTGACAGTTGGCAGTTATAAGTACCAAACATAGAACAAAAATACACGATTAGAAACACTAACTTAAAGTTTAAAGTCGGGTTTAAAACATTTTCTTGAATATGAAAATTACCTGAATTTTTTAAGTGTAATTTAGTGTAACATTCTAGGCATTTAATTTACTTTTTTTTACATATTAAACCCGATTATTTCTTTCAGTTTATTTTCATATGATATTTAGTTTTTTTATAGAATTTTGACTCATAGTTAACAATGTCAAACGATCTGTTAATAAACACCTTACGTTCATAAGGATTATGTATAAGAACGTGTAAAGAATTGATACCCTACCTAAAGCATTTTTCAAAAATTTATGCCCAGTAAATTTTTTCAATGGGAATTATTGCTAAAAATCACCCACAGCTTATTTTAAAAACTCTGTATTAGGACTGAACGATGAGTTTAGGAATCTTAGATCGATTTTCGTGGACTTATTTGCTTCCCTAATTCACATACATAATTGGTCATTACAACCCTTCAGTCAGGATTACAACCTAGCTTCTCACATCACTTATGTTGTGTGTGTTAATTTTATACATGAATAGCGGAACCTACAGCTTAAAGTTCACTCCGAACGAAAGATTTTGAGAAACTTTGCATGGCAATTTTTATTTACTCTCAGAGTTTTTGCCAGAAAGCTGCTGAGAGGAAGTCCCCGATGAAATATTTGTTCATATTTCCGTTTTGATGTATGACCTGGGGTTTGAACCGGGCCTTATGTCTAATAAGTCAACACACTACCTACTAGACTACGGCGACTACTGCTTCCCTAATGGCCTGTTAACATCCTTATTAACTGTTTTCGCCGTAACACATTCTTTCGCCGTAACACATCTTCCAGCCGTCTCTGCGTCTTGCGGGCCTTCGCCAGTTGGGCTTTCTCGATTTGGTACTTCTAAAGAAGACAAGGCCGTCTTCTAAACCGACTTATAGTAACTCCGCATCAAGTACACGTCTCGCTGGAGCATCCTCTCCATCCGAATGATATGGCAGAGCCAGCAGCGGACGCTGGAATTTAATGTGCTGCACAACGTCCATGTTGTTGAGGAGCTCATACCGACCAAGCCATGACAGGGCTTCCTCGATTTGGTTCTTCCAACACAGACAATGTCGTCCTCTACGCCTACATATGGTAACTTCCCATCAAATATCCGCTTCGTAGGAGCATTTTGTTCCATTCTGTTGAGGAGCTCATAAGCTCATTATTGGATCGTATGTGGTAATCATAGCCAACTCGCACTGAACCAAAGATTTTTCTCTCTAATGCTCTCAAGTTTGCTACATCGGTGTTTAATAGAGTCCATCCTTCTGCAGCATTCGGAAACACGGAGATGATGAACTAGTTGTAGAATATTAGTTTCTTCGTAAGACAGATTTCTTTGCTACTCACTTGCTAAATGAGACCATAACAGCACTTATTGTCAAGATTGATTTTACGCTTGATCTCCAGATTGACATCATGCTTTCTGGTTACTGCGGAGCCAAGATAAGCAAATTTGGGCAGGATTAGCGACTTGTAGAGTACACACCAGATTTGATGAATGGACGCATACTCATTGCAACCTGTACTTATAAAACAACGTTGTAGTGAGTAAGAATGAATCAGAAAACATAGTTAAATTTCAATATTGTTGACACACTTATATTCAAAATTTCATAAGGGCTTATGAGTATCGAAAAACGATTCATTACCATTCATACTAAACAACAAAAGTTCCATATCCACATAGAGTAATGTTTGTAAGCAAAAAACAGTTCGCGAACACTCACTATAAACCGCCAATAATCTGCCATAAATCCAGCATAAAAAAGAAAACTGATAACCGAATAAGCTGATGGGATACTTCTTAAAGAATTATCACGAACAATAATGTGTTGGATGCAGAAATCATGACCATATTTTAGAAATACAGCACCATTTAGGCTACTATTACCTGCTGAATGCCTGCCGTATGCATATTTTATAACAATTTAATGACAACTTAAGTTTATTGCCGGATTTTTATTTCTTTTTTTATTTCTATTTTCAATTTCATTTTAAGTTTTTTTTCTTATTTTTTATTTCATGCTGCTTCTTTTTATAGAAAAAATAAAAAGAAAAAATTTCATATAAATTGTCGGCTAAATGCGTGCATTTCCATAAAAAAAATTGTATCATAATGATGAGAGAATGACGATAATGATGAGAACGATAAGTGGTTAAGGGACATGTTATTCAATGAGAATGTATATGAGTATGTGCTTCCTTTTTTATACATATTCAAGTGCAAGTTAAACATAAAAGAAAATACTCGTATGTATTATGAATATTCACAACATTGTACATCCCATATACGATATGCGATATACGATATACATACGATTGCTGACATACCAAGGATGGTGTGTATTCTTAGAAAACATACCTACAAATAGAATGCAAAAACCTTAGGCACCCAAGTTTAAGTATGTGATACCCTACAATGGCATACAATATTTTAGCATACCATTCGATATTGTTGTGAAAAAGTACGGCCCACTTTGTGTAAAGTAAGCTTGAGGTACACTTTAGGAACCATATTCATATTGTTACGAAAATGAAGAATCTAGATATTGGTACTTTGCCTTTACATCGCTTAACAATAAAATTATAATCAACATATAGAAGGTAGAAGTGGCTGTTCCCTCGATGGAGTCATGAGCGGATACACAACATACACTAGCATAAAAAAGTGGTAAGCAAAAATACAACGACAAACACTACAAGAATAAATGTAAACAAAATACACAAACAACAATAACAAACCACGATGTTCACATTTATAGAGATTTCGAGAAGGCGAAGCCACGAACATTCGTCAGACTGTTTACCCTGCCATATCAAAGGCAAAGAAAGCGGGCGAATGAGTCAGTGAAGTTCAGTCAGTCTTGTGTGAAGATGCGATGCGCTTAAGGAGAGTAATCGTGGTTTGAAGATCTCCGTTACAAAAGATCTGTCGAACAATTGTCTAGTAATTGTTATTGTTTATACAAAGAGTGTAAACAGAGGAATACCCAACAAAGCAATTGTTGTTGTTCACATAAATTTGTAAACAGTGTCACACAGAATTGTGCGAATAATAAAGAATTTTAATTAAAACTAAACACAAATTTATTTTTATTTTATTTGCAATCTACGTGCTCATATTTTATACGTTTTTTAAAAGGCAAAAACGTTACAGTATGTATATAATGCTACTTATCTGCTCTCTGCTAAACTTATTCAGTCTACTATGTCCAATGAAATTTCTCCTATGGTTCCTAGCAAATAACTCTCTTTTAATGTCAATGTGTCATCCATTGTGTATAATTTGGAATGGAATCTAATCCAGCCACTGAAAATGTATACATCATCAGATGTTACAAGACACATTCCAAGTGCGGTTTGTATATTGCATGCTGTAGCGCTCACGAAAAAAAAGAAACGAATTATAAGATGAAGATGAAAAACAAAGTAACGCCATCATTGACATAAAGTGGACGAAGCTCATCATACCACCACAAAACTGTATTAAATAGTGAATGTGAGTATTTAGAATAATAAGAGCACCGCCACCACCTATAAATGCATGCATGTACATATATGTACGTCAGCTTGCAGGAAAAACACATCCATTTAGTCATTCAACCAGGCCGGCATTCAGCATTCAGCCATCCATCCATCCATCCATACCAACAGTACCCAGTGCATTTACATTTTCGCTCTTCATATTGTTGTTGTGTATTTTTATTTAAAAACCTACAAGGCTAAGGACAATGCCAATCCAATGCTGCAAATGCTAAATAGTCGGCAGGCGGAGGCACTCTAAAAAGTAAATATGCAGCCGTCATACAGTCAAACCGCCTGCCAGCCAAACAACCAACCAGCCAGGAAGGCAGCAGGCAGGCAGGCAGGCATTCATTAAGCACTTGTGTTAATTGCATCCCAATGATTTAACTTATGCATGCACATGCAAGTCCGTCCAATTGTGGACGATTTTCATCATTTTTTTTACGTTTACAAAATAGAGTAACAGGGTAGCCTCTAAAACACTGTGTTACGTTTTTACCTTTTAAAAACGTTTAGAATATGATGTCGTAGATTACAAATAAAATAAAAATAAATATGTGTTTAGTTTTAATTAAAATTCCTTATTATTCGCACAATTCTGTGTGCCACTGTTCACAACTTGATGTTAACAACAACAATTGCTTTTATTTGTTATCCCCCTCTACATAAACAATAACAATTACTAGACAATTATTCGACATGGAGATCTTCAAACCACGACTACTCTTTTCAAACACACCGTGTCTTCACACAAGACTGACTGAACTTCACTAATTCAATCGCCTGCTTTGTCTTGCCTTTTATATGGCAGGGTAAACAGCCTGATGAATATTCTTGAACTCGAAAGTTTATGACTTCGCCTTCTCGAAATCTCAAGAAATGTAAACATCGTTGTTTACATTTATTCTTGTAGTGTTGTTTGTGGATTTTTTGTTTACTTGTTTATCATTTTTTATGCTGGTCTTTGTTGTTATATAAAGCAGTACGATAATTTGTAAACAGGTTTGTTTACAGCATTGTTTTGTTTTTGTTGTTTATAATTTTAATGTTAAGCGATGTAAAAACAAAACACCAGTATTTAGAATTTTCATGTTCGTAAAACATAATTTTGTAGGTTATGAATGATTCTTTCTACTTTCTTTAGAAGCGCAAATTAATTGAAATATAACATGCGATTGCAAAGATATGTTTTTGCCTCTCCCTGTATATGCTGCAGAGGTGGTGCATATACGAATGTATTTAGACGAGGTATACATTACATGTTCATATAAAATTCTCAAGAGTGTTGTTGTTTTTAATGGAACTTTGTCGTATAATTTTTTTATTGTTCATCAACTGCTACAATCATATGTAATTTACTACAGTTATGGTTAAAATTATAGTCAAATAGTAATGAAATAAGTTAAAATGTATGGTATTTGTTCCATTCTATTATTTTTAGAGTACCTTGAACTGGAATTAGATGGAAAGATTGTCGAAAAAGAAATTTTTCGGATTGCTGAGGACTTGCATCAATTTTTTACAATTGAGTTCTCTAATTAACATACTTTCTCAAGGTCCAATTTTATATGGTAAGATGATATGTTTTCCGTTGGTCAAATTGCGGACAATTATGCCTAGAGATATAGGGTCCGCCAAATAACATTTTTTTGAAAATGCTTTAAAAAAAACTCCTGAATATTTTCTCAAAATTTCTTTTTTTATTTGAAAGTACAATCCTTCCGGTTAATAATGGAAAATAATATCATTCAAATGGCTGCCTCGGTACAATTTTTAAGCACATTATCGATTGTGTGCAGCTGTATTTCACCAATGGCTTCACGAATACTGTCCTTTAAAGCGTCAATTGTCTCTGGCTAGTCGGCATAATACTTATCTTTGACGGCACCCCACAAATAATAGTCCAACGGTGTCAAATCGCAGCTCCGAAGAGGCCAAACGACATCAGCTCTGCGGCTGATAATGCGATCTTCAAAAAAAGGGCGCAAAACATCGAGTGCAGCTTCGGCTGTGTGGCACGTAGCGCCGTCCTGTTGAAACCAAATGTTGCCAATATCCGCCTCTTTTGTGAACAAAAATTCGTTCAACATGGCCCGATAACGATCGCCATTGACTGTAACGGCCACTCCTTGCTCATTTTCGAAGAAAAATGGCCCAATTATGCCTCTGGACAAAAATCCGCACCAAACAGTGACTCGTTTTGGGTGCGTCGGCTTTTCAATGTATGCGTGCGGGTTTTCTGTGCCCCAAATGCGACAATTTTGCTTGTTTACTTCCCCGCCAAGATCAAAATGAGCTTCATCTGAAAGGATAATTTTTTTTTTTGCCAAAATCGGCATCTTCTAGTGTAGGCTACTGCATGGCCATCCGAGACAGCTATTTGAATGAAATTATTTCCCTTTATTAAACGGAAGGATTGTACTTTCAAATAAAAAAGAAATTTGAGAAGATATTCAGGAGTTTTTTTAAAGCATTTTCAAAAAAAAAAGTTATTGGGCGGATCCTTTACAACAGATGGCCAGGTTTTTCCATTCAAAATATCTCAAGTGGGATGAAGCGATGTGCTCATACCAGGTTCATCCCTGATATTTATGTGCTAGTCAGTCGACTGTTTAGACCTTTTCTTACTGATTTTTAAAGGATTGGTTTTTATTACAGCATATATCCGCAAGTGATCCTCTGATCTTTGTCATCTTGGATGCACAACTGAATGCAGTTAGATGTACTAGTGCTAGGACTGCTAGGAAGCCTTCCGCTACGAATAACGCCTTGAGCTTACGTCAAAAGTTTTTAAAATCATTGCAGAACGTTTGTATATTGCAGAATATCTGTTCCTTATTGTTATCGAGCTCCTTGAAAACATGTAACGCTTATGCACCACAGTTAAGGCAAATGCAAGTGAAATCGGGGAGCATACATGGTTTTATTCAGTGCCTAGATGTGTAGAACATGAACTATTACGGCATCTTTAGAACGGCAATACCACAATACAATTATTTTTGTAGATTAGATTGCTTTGGTTAACGAATTCATTTAGAGACTCTAGGGCCCATAGTGGTACCCAGTTAGCTCATATTTTCACATGTTGTAAGCGTCAATTTTATCAATAAGTGGCTGCATCAGCCATCTACATTTCACTTCAAATGAACAGACTGACAGAAGACCTGAAGTCTTAAATACGTTATAAGTTTTATTTTATCCATGAATGGTTGGACCTACAATTTAAACTGAGAAATGTTTCATAGCAATTTTATTTATACTCAAAGTTTTTCTCATGTTTGCCTGTTTAGAAATGATCGTACTGCTTAATATAACAACAAACACCAGCATAGAAAAATGGTAAACAAGTAAACAAAAATCCACAAACAACACTACAAGAATAAATGTAAACAAAATATACAAACAATAATAATGAATGTAAACAACGATATTTACTTTTATAGAGATTCGAGAAGGCGAAGTCACTAACATTCGCCTTCAAGAACATTCATCCGACTGTTTACTTCTACCATATAAAAGGCAAGGCAAAGCAGGTGACTGACGTAGTGAAGTTCAGTCAGTCTTGCGTGAAGACGTGGTCGTTTGGAGAGAGTAATCGTGGATTGAAGATCTCCGCTACAAAGATCTGTTGAATAATTGTCTAGTAATTGTTATTGTTTATGCAAAGGGTATACACAGAGAAATAACAAAAAAAAGCTATTGTTGTTGTTTACATCAAGTTGTGAACAGTGGCACACAGAATTTTGCGAACAATAAAGAATTTTAATTAAAACTAAACACAAATTTATTTCTAATTTGTTTGCAATATACGAGCTTATATTTTAAACGTTTTTAAAAGGTAACAACGTAACAATATATTTGCAATCACTGCTATAATTTCAATCATTACTGTATACTTAACATATGCAAGTAAAGTAAAGTATCCTGGTGTAAATGTTGTAATGTAAAGAATAAAAACGAATGACTTGGTTTCAGTATTTATTTTTATTTTCTTTTTTAACATTTTGAGTGTTTCTCTTTTGTTTTATTTTCATTTTTGTTGTAATTTTTTTAACAATTTTTTCAAGACTAAACAAGAGTAAAACAATAAAAGTTTCTGTTTTGTTGTTGTTGTTGTTGGAATGCATTTACTATTCATGCCTAAAGTACCACTGTTGATATCATTTCTTTAATGAGTTTTTCTTTTCAGCACCATTCATTTGCAAACGAACGACCAGTAAGAAGGAGGAGGAGGAAGCAAAAAAGCTGGCTGATGAATAGAAATGCATGCAGCAGCAC
The DNA here is from genome assembly GCA_932273835.1 of Sarcophaga variegata. Lineage (NCBI taxonomy): Eukaryota > Metazoa > Arthropoda > Insecta > Diptera > Sarcophagidae > Sarcophaga > Sarcophaga variegata. Next base: position 109,231,907 of record OW026362.1, on the reverse strand, counting down.
AAAATTTAATGGATTTTTAAAACAAAGAATGGAGAATATTTTCTTTACATTTAACATGCAAAACAAGGTACATAGCAGTAGCACTGGCATGGGTATATGACAACAACAGTTAAAATGGAATCCTTTTTTTCGTTTTTCCATTCGTTTTTGAATTCATTTCATAACGTAAAATATGAATGAATTTTAATAAAATATTTTAGAGATTATATGCTGATTTAAAATTAAAACAAATTGTGTTTTAATTTAAAGTCTTTCATTTTATTTGTAAAGTTTTTTTAGAATACCCGACAATCATTTTATGGTTAAAAAATAAAAAAAAAAATTAAAAAAAATAAAACAAAATAATTTAAATTTAAATGTAAATGTTTTTCTGTATTTTACGTATTTATCATTGATCTGCAATGAGCACTCATGAAATTTTGAATATAAGTGAGTCAACAATATTGAAATTTAACTATGTACTCTGTTTCATTCATACTCACTACAACGTTGATTTATAAGTACAGGTTGCAATGAGTAAGCGTACAACACGTTGACATCAAACTCATACCATTCGAAATATGTTTGATTCATAAGCCTACTCATTCAGATTCATAACTTCAAGAAAAATACTTATAATACTTATAAATGAAAGTCCCCGTAGTCTAGTAGGTAGTGTGTTGGCTTATTAGACGTAAGGCCTCGGTTCAAATCCCGTGTCAGACATCAAAGCGAAATATAAAAAAAAAAATATTTCTTCGGCAACTTCCTCTCAGCAGATTTCTGGCAAAAACTCTGAGAGTAAATAAAATTGCCATGAAAAATTTATCAAAAATCTACAGTTCGTCGACATTAAACTGTAGGTCCCGCCATTCATGTATCAAGTTAACACACACAACATAATTGGTGTGAGAAGCTAGGCCGTAATTCTGACTGAAGGGTTGTGATGGCCAATGAAGTAAGTACTTATAAATGAATCGTATGACTCGAATCATTCATCAAAATTTATAGTCTTAGTTGTTGTTGCATTTACAAAAAAAGAAAAAAGACAAGCAAGGAAGACAGATCAGCAAGCAGAGCAAACACACAACCTTTTAGTAAGTATTTTAGTGTTCCTACGCAACTCATACTTATTATGTGCTTCGTGCATATGTTGAGTAATGGAGAATCGAAATTAACAACATTATACGTGTTGTTAAGTATTGAATATGAATAAGAGATTCCATGATATTAAAATAAGTATGAATGCATATAAGTATCAGAAATTATGAGTATGATTCGATTCTACTCATCTTTTTGAATACTCATTGCTGATCTCTGGTCTGCATTATCATGCAAATAGTTCGACCAGAAATGAGCGTTTGGAATCCTAAAAGAAAGAATTGCATTAGCAACGTAAATCACTTGGTGCCTTCTGCTGGGGAGAATAGGACTCAATGAGCAAGTATCCCGGTATGATATATATATATGTTCCTCTTAGTCCTCTAGGGATCATAGGGCCGCAACAAGTTGGTTCCAATGAGCTCGATTGTCAGCGCGGTGTTTGACTTTGTTCCACTGTAGACGTAGTTTGGATAATTCGATTGTGATTTGGCGTTTCCAGTTGTGTGATGGTCGTCCGATGCGCCTGCTTCCCTGGGGGTTCCAATCTATGGCTTTCTTTGTGATGTCATCTAATGGCTTGTGAAGAGTGTGCCCAAGCCAACCCCACTTGCGTCTTCTTATTTCCATCTCTATTGATTGCTGGTTTGTATCTGACCAAAGTTGGGCATTAGATATTATGGAGGGCCAGTAAACACGCATGATTCTACGCAGGCATTTGTTAACAAATACCTGAAGAGACTGGGAATCTCGGGGAGCCATATTCCACGTTTCGCAACCGTAAAGTAATGTGGATTTGACTTTGGAGTTGAAAATTTCAATTTTGGTGCGTCTCGATATGTTAGATGATTTCCACAAAGGGTTAAGTTGGGCAAAAGCATTGCGTGCCTTATTAATGCGGCTGGCAATATCTGCTGATGAACTACCGGATTTATCGATTATACTGCCTAGATAGCAGATGGACTCCACTTCATCAGTTTCCTTGCCGTATATTAAGACTTTCCCCGTTGCGTTAGCATTCAGTCTGAGTGATTTAGTTTTGTGGATACTCATCTTTAATCCAGCTAACTTTGCGATTTCGCTAACTAGATCCAGTTTCGACTGCATGTCGGAGAAAGAATGGCTTAATAAGCACATGTCATCCGCAAAGTCCAGGTCTTCTATTCTGTCTTGTAAACCCCATGACCCCATGTAATACCTCTCCTATGATTTGTTGACTTTTGCATCACTACATCGAGGACGCAGTTAAAGAGGAGTGGTGACAGCACACAACCTTGACGGACTCCGGTTTTTAATTTGATGCTCTTTCCTAGTTTTTTCTCATGTAGTACGCAGAATGTTGCGTTGTTGTACAGTGTCCTTATCAACTTTATTATTTCAGTAGGCATTGAGTTCAATATAATAATGCAATGCATTCATTCTCCATGGATAATGGCAAACGGCAACAAACTACTTTCTTTGCTGCAGAAACTTGGTTAATGCAACTGAAACAAGGCAAGGAAAAAGGAGTAAAAGGATAAAAATACTTTGTGGAAGCCTTATGCATCCTAAAATCGTATCAAAAAACCATGTTATTTATAGGAATCGGCTATGGGTCCTACTCTTTTAAATGCTCTAATACAACAGAATATTAATTGCATACGTTAGCATAACTTTGGTTTTTTTTTTACTATTTTAACACACCTTTTCGAATTCACTTTCGAAAACACAACAAGAATACTCGTACACATGTTCTAATGCTGTCTCTAATAGTTTTATTTCTAAACAATAAAAGGGGATCGTGTTTTTGTTGTTATTTTTTTATCATCATTAGAAATTTATTTGAATTTTCTCACATTTCGGATATCAGTTACAGAATTTAAATTTAAACACACGTACACAAGACCCCCAACCCTTAAAATAAAACGCTGAGATAGACAGACAGACACACACAGAAATTAAATCCTTTTTTTGTCCCGATTAAAAAAAAGTGAAAACGAGAAACAAGGATGAAAAGAAAAAAACTAATTTGCATATGTTTTAAATTTATTTTAAAGGATGATTTTTTTTCCTGGTTTTTTTTTCTATGACAGCAAAATTTTTATATAAAAAATCCTTTTTTTTTGGGATTGAATTCCCATCAAAAAAAAAAATGTAGAAAATCATTGTCGTTGTATAGTTTTAGCGTGTGTGTGTGTTTTTTTTTTTGTGAAACGTTTTCTTTGGGTTTGTCTCGGGGTAACGGGTGTATCTATTTACAAAGATTAATGTGCCGTGCATCTGTATGGAAATTAGCTGCGATATTCGTTCAAATAAACAAAAATAAATCCATTCAATTTCACTTTTTTCTTTTTCGTTTTCAAATTTCATTTGGTAGCAAATGTTGTTTATTTTTTGTCGAATTTTGTTTGTTTATTGAGTAAATCCTTTTTCCTTTTTTTTGTCTTATTTCATTGGTATCCTGTTTATGTTGTATGCCTCAGGTCTGAAATATTTATTTAAATAGTCAGTGAGATTGCCAATCATTTAGATGGCATATGTTGGATTCTCTTATTTGTCAGTGATTATTTGAGGTTCTTTTCACATTTCTGTTTCATTAAGGTAGGAATTATTTAAATAAATTAGATTTCGTTAGTATCGAAGCTTTAGTATCCAGTATTCAGACAGACTTAGTAAGTTTTAATTTGTTATAGATTTTGATTTAAAGGTTACTTAGGATTGTTTGTAGGGACCAGAGGTCAACAATAAGTATTCAAAAAGATGAGTAGAATCGAATCATACTCATAATTTCTGATACTTATACGCATTCATACTTATTTTAATATCATGGACCTCCTCTACTCATATTCAAAGTTTGATGTACTCATCAAATTCATACTGATTTAGTGTGATTTACGTTGCTAAAGCGATTCTCAGTTTTAGGATTGCAAACGCTTACTTCTGGTCGAACTATTTGGAGTGCTAATACAGACCAGAGATCAGCAATGAGTACTCATCATGTTATCCTGACACGGATGGTAAGTTAAAAATGTCTTATGAACCAGAGATCAATAATGAGTATTCAAAAGATGAGTAGAATCGAATCATACTCATAATTGCTGATACTTATACGCGTTCATACTTACTTTAATATCATGGAATCTCTACTCATGAATATGCAATCACAACATTTTTAAATACGTTTTGTTAAGCCAGGATTGTAATTATTTTTTATAATTGCATGCAATAGACAGACGAGTCTAAGAGAATAATATAAATACTGGGTCTTACAAGTTTGAGTTTATTTTACGAATGCAAATTAATCCCACATATCACGATCATAGTATGGTTAATGGTGTTAGCAAGTCTATAATTTATCAGCTGAAAATGTCCCTCGTATTCATAGAAATTGTCAATGAAATTATCACAGCTTTAATTGAGAAATTGTTGCATATTGCATTGGCATTAATTACAATGCATGCCCAGCTTTATGTGTCTTAATTGGAGAATTCCAGTCAGAGATCAGCAATGATTGAGATTAGAAAAGATGAGTAGAATCGAATCATACTTATAGTTTCTGATACTTATACGCATTCATACTTCTTTTAATATCATGAAACCTCTACTCATATTCAAAGTTTGAAGTACTTATTATATTCATACTTAACAACACGTATGATGTTGTTGACTCTCCATAACTCAACATATACACGAAGCACAAACTAAGTCTGAATTGCGTACGAACACTAAAATACTCACTAGAAGGGTGTGTGTTTGATCTGCTTGCTGCTCTGCCTTTTTTGCTTATCAGTCTTTTTATTTTGTTGTAAATGCAACAACAAGGCTGCCTTCCAAAATGTTAGTTGCTTTGTGTTTGAACAAAGTATCGTGTTTCATAATGCCGCTGTACAAAATATGTACAATGTATTCTATTTCAAAACGTCGTCAATGTGTATTTTTAACGCAGTGAAAAAGCAATCAGGCATCGGATTTATAGTTGATGCATTGTTTGGTTACGTTGCATATCTACATAGTTTATATACAGTAGTAGAACTGCATACAAACTTTGTATTGATACATTTTGGAAGGCAGCCCAACTAAGACTGTAATTGAGTCATTTGTAAGTACATATTGTAAGTACTTTTCTAAAGCTATGAATCTAAACGAGTAGACTTATGAATCAAACATATTTCAAATGTTTGAGTATGAGTTTGATGTCAACGTTGTATGCATACTCATTGCAACCTGTATTTATAAATCAACGTTGTAGTGAGTATGAATGAATCAGAGTAGATAGTTAAATTTCAATATTGTTGACTCACTTGTATTCAAAATTTCATGAGTGCTTATGAGTAGCGAAAAAACAATTCATTGTTGATCTCTGGTAAGGACCATGAGAAAATAAATAAAAACCCTTAAGCTTATAAATGGAAATGAATTTTTTTATACAATTTTTTTCCTTCTTTGATGTCTTTTATATTCAATGTTTTCACTTCCAAAGGAGTTGATACAATAGTTGCGCCTGTTATAAGTATGAGCCAATTATGTTCTACAAATTCTATACGATTTCTTAGAACTTAATGGTCATTTTATTTGTATTTTTTTATTTAATTTATGCACATTAATAATTAATATTTGCTGTTATATAAAAAAGTTATAAAAGAAAGAAAAAAAACTAAAAACATTTTAATTGATTTCATTAACGCATATTTATTTGGCATATACATATGTACGTATATGTATTGTTTAGGTAAGGAACTCAAATTCCATGACCATGTTGGAGTAATTAAAAACAGAACATAAAATACCAGCTGCCAAGGGAAACATCTTCGTCGTCATCGTCATCGTCTTCGTCATCATTATCATGTCAAGTCAACATACATATATGCTGAGTTATTCCATGGTTAAATAAGTTTGTATGCCTAACATAGCATACCACACCACAGCACACCACAACTGACTGACTGCCTGCCTCCTGTGGCAAGTGCGTGAACAAAACATGAAACGTTTCTCTAATTCACGAAATGTTGAATGGCTGTGGCAGATGCGAGTGCATAAATTTATGAATTTTTTTTCACATTAAATTGTAGAAAATAAATTTAAACGCAATTAAACGCACTATGAACGGCCTATTTTACTGTGGCCATAATCTATTTGCAAAGTCTTCATTCATTTCATTGCATTTCCATTGCATTGCCTTTTAATATTAAAAAAATTATTTCTTTCGCACAAAATTTATTTATGTTTTGTCCATAAACATAAATTAATATTAAATGGCTCATAATTTTGTCTCGATGGCACAGATCGCATGTCATGTTTAAGGTGCTAAATATTCCATTGGTCACCCTTGGGCTACAATAAAAATAAAAATAAAGGAACACAGTGTGTTTAAGCAACCTGTTGTTGGTTGTATGTATCTCTCTTTGCAAAATTTTTATAATTATTGTGATGAACAATGTATCTCGTATACATTTTTGCAATTAATTCAACGTCGATTTTATTGGCTACAAAATTAAATTCATTTTCTTCTCCTCTTTTTTAATTATGTGTTAGGCGAAGAGACTTTACTGGGTTTTCTTCCCTCGTGTATAATTAAGAGACTTTATGGCACCTGACACGACAATTCTCAGCTCAACTGTTTGTTTTAAAGAATACATGGTGTTGCATGATTATGAAGTTCTTAAATTCAAAGCTTAAATTAGATCTTTAAAATGTATCATAAAAATATGAAATAAGTTTTACAAGAAACCAAATGCTATTTGAAATAATACACAATAAAACTTTTCTACACCTTCTTTGTAGATCAGTGCCAGAGATCAGCAATGAATCGTTTTTTCGCTACTCATAAGCACTCATGAAAATTTGAATATAAGTGAGCCAAGAATATTGAAATTTAACTATGTACTCTGATTCATTCATACTCACTACAACGTTGATTTATAAATACAGATCACAATGAGTCATTAATGAGGAAGCAATGACTCCTAAATAGATTAATTGGAGAGGGATTGTAAATTCTTAATTCTATAATTTGGAAAAAAAGCTACATTACTGTGGACTGAATAGAAAATTATCTTACAAAGAAGGTACTCAACAAACAGTAAAAAGCTTCTCATACATACATAAAATTGGTCATTACAACCCTTCAGTAAGGATGACGACCTAGCTTCTCTCCCCCACTTATGTTGCGTGTGTAAATTTTATTTATGAGTGGCGGGATCTACAGTTTACAATTGACTCCGAACGACAGATTTTTGAGAAACTTTTCATGGTAATTCTATTTACTCTCAGAGTTTTTGCCAGAAATCTGCCACAGAAAGGCGCCAAAGAACTATTTCTTCATATTTCGTTTTGTTGGATACGTCTGACCGAGGCCTCACACTACCTACTAAACTACGGCGATTTTCAAATAAAAAGTTCAACGAAATGATTTTAATAAGATGGGTTTTAATAGTCGTAGTCTAGTAGGTAGTGCGTTGGCTTATTAGACATAAAGCCAGGGTACAAACCCCAGGCCAGACATCAAAACAAAATATAAAAAGAATTTCTTCGGCGACTTTCTCTCAGCAGATTTCTGGCAAAAACTCTTCAGAGTAAATAAAAATTGACATGAAAACTGTAGGTCCCGCCACTCATGTATTAAATTAACACACACAACATAAGTGGTATGAGAAACTAGGTCGTAATCCTGACTGAAGGGTTGTAATGGCCAATTATGTTACGAGTATATGTTATGGGTTTTAGAAAGACAAAATTTTAACACGATACGGTGACCAATAGCATGGCGATGAATTAATTCAAACTGGACGCTAATATATATGAATACAGTGAGCGTCAAAAGGAACTGTACACTAAGGATAAAATTCTAACAGATATCAAACTCATGGAAGTATACTTAAGCCCCCACATCGCGGCAAGATTTTTACCCAGGTGGGTAAATATGAAAAATACCCCACAAACTAAATTGCGCGTCGAATAAGAGCGGTAGTGAATAATGAATGCAAGGCATGTAAAGCAGATATTAAAACCATGGACTGTTGTTAGGTCATTGCTCATCTATTGTAAACTCGAGAATCCAATATTTTAGTAAATATACTATACTGGTAGACACCATGCAGTAAAGACACTATACGTCATTTCAGACGGGTGGACTGGAAGAGGCGAAGGCAGTTTCTAACTACAGTGAGCATCAAAAGAAACTGTAACGATAAAACGATAAAATTCTAAGAATCATCAAACTCAACTTTTAACACTTAAGGAGATTGCACGAAAAAATTGGGCAATATTTCGAATTTTTTTTTTTGTAATTTTTTTTTCAATTTTAAAAACTGGTTATGAAACAATTTTAAAATAAAAATAACCGTAATTTATGTACTTTTTGTTTGTAATGTACAGTTTCTTTTGATGCTCACTTTATATGTACATATGTATTTAGAAACATACGATTTTTAAATGCAAACTATTTCTCTTTTTTAAACAGATTAAAGTAGTCAGAAGTGTGCTAATATTTTAGTACCTGTGTGTACCTTTCTAAAAATCGAATTTATTATGTTTTTTTTTTAATAAAAAATAATTTCAAATATTTTTCCCACCAAACTTATTTTATTCCATTCGTTTTCCGTTTTCAGAGTAAAAAAAAACCAAAAAAATTATTGAATTGCGTTTTTGTTTCAAATTTCTATGAAAATGCCTATAGAAACAGAGTTTTTGCCATTCTGGTTGTTTTCTAAATTTATAAATAAATTCGTACCTTTAACTTTAAAACAAAAAAAAAGAAAAAGAAAAACACAATAAATTCATATTTTCATTAAAAAGCAGCAAAAAAAGCAAACAAATAATCTCTAGTCAACTGTTACCACTAACAACATACATACATATATACATACATACATACATATATACCAACCTGATTTTATAAACAGAAAAATATTCTTTCAGGCATTTATTCACCTGGTTTTTTTTCTCGTTTTTTTTTTTTGATAACTTTTTATATCGTAAATATGGGGGAGAAAATGTAATCAAAAATACTTAAAAGCCCATACAAAACTCAATAACAACTTTGGAAAAACAAACACATACACACAAACACACTGGCTTATGCATTGTGTATGAGAAGATAAAAATCTCCTACACATTCAAAAACGTATACTTAGAGAGAACAATTTACAGTGCTGTAGTTAGAGAGTAGCGCCACTACTTATAATATGTACAACGGCTACTACTACCACTACCACTACTAGTGCAGCTACCTTAACAATACTATAGAGTTTGTTGTTCTTGCTTAAGTTTTATATGAAAAAAACAGAAAAAGAAAAGAGAAAAAAATTTGGAGTTGACTTCTCTAACTCACCTCTACGATTAACAATAACAACAACAACGATGATATACAAAACAATGCTCAAAACATACCCACACACGTTATTGTTGGCAGTATAACCACCACCCAGGCCAGTTGAGGGGTGCTAAAGTTTACTATACACTCACCAGCCTTACATTTACTCCCTCACTCGCTCTCTTTCTCTCTCTAAAAAGACAATTACAACGAAAAAAAAGCATTCAAATCGTTAAAAAAATATGGAAAATGATATAAAAAGAGAGAAGCAAAAAAGAAAATAACAGGCATGCACAACAACAGTATAGCGAGTATAGCATTACAACAACTAAATCGAAATGGAAACAAACATGGTTGTTGTATGAAAGTTTGCTTTTCAATGATGGATTTTCGAAAAAAAATAAAGAAAAACAGCAGAGAAGAGAGAAAAAAAAACGAAATAAAGAAAACAAGTTTAATGGTTCCTTACGGATGAGCAAGTTTTTGAGCATGATTTTGCCGTTGTTGTTGTTGCTATTTCTTGTATTTTTTTTTTTTCGTTTTAATTTTACTCTGTTCTCATAGAGGTAAACATGGGGTATAGAAATCCAGCGTAAGTTTGACTGCGTGTGTGAGTATGATAGAGGCTTAATGCGTCAGCCAGCAACAGAGCGGGGGGTGAAGGTGTACACTTAAGGGATGTTTTGCTGTGTGTTGCGAAAAAAAAATATTAAACTGTGGGTGGTTGTGGGTATAAGCAGCATAAGTAGAGAACCCATGTTTTTTTGTGCACAATTTTTTTGTTTTTGTTTTTGTTTTGTACTTTAAGGATATCGATCAGTCAGCCATGCTACAACAACTATAACAACTACACTAACATTAACAACAAATAACTTAACGAGGGTAAAAATGTTGTGTTAAATGTGTTATAAAAAATATACAACCACACAGACACACGAACACACACATACACTCACAAACACATAATAATAAAATTTGAAATCTAATAAAAATTGCCTATAAACAGGCGTTTTTTCCTATTAAAGAGGCTTTTTATTAAATGCTCAACAGGAAACTAATTTCAATAATTTAACTTTTCCAATAATATGGTATCTTCTCCACACATACATATGTATGTGTGTACAATATTTGCATTTAAAATTTTGTATCATACAGATACACACACACACACACCCACAACACTTAATGATAACACATCAGGGATGGAATCGATATTTGTTCAATGATTGTTTAGTTTTTCTTTTCAAAAACATGTTTTTGTTATTATTGTTGTTATTGTTGTTTATTTTTCCTTCCCTAATCGAATGTTTACAGCCAAATAAAGAACGAATGAATGAGTTTGTGATTGGTGGCAAATGGGGGAGTATGAGGAATAGTGACTGTTGTTATGGAAAAATATATATGTACGTCAAGACACAAACGCGTTTTTTAATAACATCTCATCAAGTGTTTGTTGTTGATATTTAGCAATGACAACCATCAATATTGACATCATCACCATGTTTGACATCAGGGTTTAGCTCGATTCGTAGTGTTTTAAGTTGTAGATTCGACATTTTGGAAGATAAATAGAATACCTATGGAACCAGTGCCTCAAATTTGAAAATTCCTAATCAAGAACTTTTGATGAAAGTTAATGAATTTTTATTTCAGTTTATACAAGAGGTACTTCTCGGGTACAGATTTCCAGTTGGGTTAGGTTAGGTTAGAGGACATGTACTTGTCAATTAAGACAAGTACAGTACCCGGAGGTCGAATTGACCCATTGTACAACGTCCTAGTTTCTCACACCACTTATGTTGTGTGTGTTAATTTTATACATGAGTGTTGGGACCTACAGTTTAAAGTCGACTCCGAAAGACAGATTTTTCAGAATCTTTTTCATGGCAATTTTATTTACTCTCAGAGTTTTTGCCAGAAACCTGTTAAGAGGAAGTCGCCGAAGAAATACTTTTTGTTTTTTGCTTTGATGGCTGTCCTGGGGCTCTAACCCTGGCTTTGCGTCTAATAAGCCAACACACTACCTACTAGACTACAGCGACTTCACGGATTTCCAGTTTCTCAAAGCAACAACGTATGCATCTCCCATCATTTCATTTTGTGATTGTTGAATTGCTTGAGTACTGATCGAAGGCACGTCTCCTTGTGAAGACGTAAAAATATTCATCAGAGGTCTCAGAAAAAATTAAAAATTATGAGTCTTCAAACCTTTCCAAGTAATTCATCCACAAAGCTTCTTGACTATAAAATCCCTCCACAGACTATAACATCAAAAACGACGAATAGGCATTGGAAGCTTATTTAAAGAGTTGCACAACAAAAGCACAGTTCCACTCCATTGTAGTCAACATCTGCTTACAAAGAGCATTGTTTCTAGGCAACGACAAATGTTAACCCAATCATACCAAACTAATAACCTGCCAATTACTAAATTATGCAGCCCCTGCGCTGACCAACTTCTTCAATTAGATTGGGGAATTCGTTAAGTACAGGACTTGCCTGTGGCATCACAATGGTTCGTTATGTGTGCTCAAGTGAGCTTTGGAAAGCAAAGCTACCACTTCAACCTATCAAATCATATGGTAACGATTGCAATAATTTACTGTGTTGATATTAAAACTACTTTTTCAAAAGCTACGCAGAACGCAAAGTGGCTAGTAATCCTACAGATCACAGTTTGAAGGACACAGAAGTGTCAGAGTTTTCCCATTTATGGCATCTTATTGGCATCTAAGGACATGAATTAGTTTAGGTAACACTCCTAAATCAATTAAGACAAGTACAGTGCCCGGAGATCTAATGGACCCATTGTACAACGTCCTAACTTCTCACACCACTTATGTTGTGTGTGGTAATTTTTTTATACATGAGTGGTGGGGCCTATAGTTTAAAGTCGACTCCGAACGACAGATTTTTGAGAAACTTTTCATGGCAGTTTTATTTACTCTCAGGGTTTTTGCCAGAAATCTGCTGAGAGGAAGTCGCCGCAGAAATACTTTTTGTATTTTGTCTTGATGTCTGGCCTGGGGCTCGAACCCTGGCTTTACGTCTAATAAGCCAACACACTACCTACTAGACTACGGCGACTTCAGTATGTATTGTAAATATCGACACAAGATTAGCCTCATGAGAGAACTGTTGCACATACTGTCTACTTGGTTATACTGCGTGGCTGTTTGGCAGTTTGCAATCTGCAAAGTACACGCTAAGTTTCGATTAGAGCTCTGCAGATATAAATTTTTTTGTGACCCATTATACTACGTCCTAAAGGAGAGGGGATAATAGAGGAGATAGAGAAAAAGGGAGAAAGTAGGAAAAGGAAAAATCTGCCCACTAAATTAACATTCAATCTCATAAAAGAAAGCTTTCCTTTAAATCTGATCATTAATTGCCAAGAAATTCACCAGCATCATCTTGTAACTGTAAATGGCTTTGGTTAACTCGTGGATGAACACATTATGTTCTGGCAAAAAAATTCTGAGAGCAAATAAAAATTGCCATGAAAAGTTTCTCAAAAATCTGTCGTTCGGAAACGACTTTAAATTGTACGTCCCGCCATTCATGGCTAAAAACTAACACACACAACATAAGTGGTACGAGAAACTAGGTTGTAATCCTGACCAAAATAAGTAAGTAAGTAATATCGGGTCCGCCATCTAACGTTTTTGTATCCTTCCGCTGAACGAACAACGCTGGGAAATATTGCGACATTACTTTTAAAATCAATGTTGCAGAATGTGTGCGAAAATTGCGTACGGATTTTAGAAGAAGAGAAGCACCGTCAGCTCCGTATGTTCGTTATCTTGTGAAAAAAGTGAAAGAAACTGGCATCCTCATCGATAAACCAAAGCGTGGAATGCCAAAAACAGTATGTACACCCGAGAATATTGCTGCTGTGGCGGAAAGTGTGTGTGAAGCGCTATCAACATCAATTCACCGTCGTTCTCAACAATTGAACATTTCGGAGACATCATTGAGACGAATTTTGCACAAAGACCTTGGTATGACGCCATACAAAGTCTAATTGGTTCAGGAGTTGAAGCCAATGGACCATCCAATGCGTTTTCGCTTCGCTAAGTGGGCCTGCGATCGACTTACAGAAGATGACGATTTTGGCAAAAAAAATCATCCTTTCAGCTCATTTTGATCTTGGCGGGTATGTAAACAAGCAAAATTGTCGCAAACGCGTCACTGTTTGGTGCGGATTTTGGTCCAGAGGCATAATTGGGCCATTTTTCTTCGAAAATGAGCCTCTTCGGAGTGGCCGTTACAGTCAATGGCGATCGTTATCGGGCCATGTTGAACGAATTTTTGTTCACAAAAATTGAAGAGAAGGCAACATTTGGTTTCAACAGGACGGCGCTACGTGCCACATAGCCGAAGCTACACTCGATGTTTTGTGCCCTGTTTTTGAAGATCGCATTATCAGCCGCAGAGCTGATGTCGTTTGGCCACCTCGTAGCTGCGATTTGACACCGTTGGACTATTATTTGTGGGGTGCCGTCAAAGATAAGTGTTACGCCGACAAGCCAGAGACAATTGGCGCTTTAAAAGACAATATTCGTAAAGCCATTGGTGAAATACAGATGCACACAATCGATAATGTGCTTAAAAATTGGACCGATCGTGTAGGCTACCGCATGGCCAGCCGAGGCAGCCATTTGAATGAAATTATTTTCCATTATTAACCGGAAGGATTATACTTTCAAATAAAAAAAGAAATTTGAGAAAATATTCAGGAGTTTTTTTTAAAGCATTTTCAACAAAAAAAAAGTTATTTGGCGGACCCTTTACAAAGATTTTATTGTTGTTGTTGTTGTTCACCAAAATTCTTCAATAATTTCCAAATTTTATATGAGTTTTGTTTGGTTTTTTAAATTTTCCTTCTGCATATGCAATGGATTTAATATTCTTTTTCTCTTAATTCCCAATTATGGGGTGTTACCAGGTGGGTGGTAAATTATTCTTGTTATAGAAACGAAATTAATGTTGAATTCAAAAATCTTTATCTTAACGTGGGCGTATTTGTGTTTATGTCCAGGCTACAAAGCCCTTGCAGAGCCGGGCTATTAAGATTGCTTCTTAAGACTTAAATTTCATTTTAATTTCTTTTAATGCCGGCACCATTGTTGTAGTGTTAAAAGGAGCAGGAGTATTAGTACTACTGCAAGACGGTGTACTCTCTCATTAATATCTCTATGCATACATAAATACCTGTCAATATGGTCTTATTGTGGCTTAATTTTACACGCTAATCTTATTCAAATTGTAAGATTTTTTTTCAAAGTCAATAAAGGCAAGAACAAAGTGTAAGGCAGGGGTGGAGAAGTGTGCTTTATTACCTTTTAAGAGTTTATATTGGCTATTGGCTGTTACACAATCAATAGTAGACGGCCACTCTTTGTTCTTGGTTACTACACCTTCGTTCATTGTAATTATACCACCTAGAGAACAAGGAATGGTTGGTAGGGTTGGGTTGCCTGTTGTTTGGGCGTGTATAGATTTAATCTGTTGCAAATCATTTACCTCCACCCCTTCCTTATGTATTTTGCCATACTTTGGCGCCACACAACTAATCTTCTTTAAATTGTTACAGTTCAGCTTGGAATATTTTTTTCTTCTTTTCAGGAACTTTTTTTCCTTTTTTTCCATTCTTTTTGTAACGTTTTCTTTATTTTTAGTTCGAAAAGCAATTAAACTGTAATTTCTGTCCATAAATATTGATAACGGTTTTGTTTTTTCCATTATTTTCATTGCGGTATTGAGAAACGTAGCGACTTCCGAGCGTAGAGTTGCTGAAACATTCCCGGGGATTAATTGTAGACAATCAGACAGTTGTAGATGGAAATTAAAAATACGAAAAAAAGGAAAAAAGAAAATGAAAAGAAAAGCGAAGAAGAGGATTTTCATAAAAATAAAAAAGATTTACAATGTTGTTACAACGAATTGCATACAAATTGCCTCATTTACCGTAGTTTCTTAACTTCTTTCTTTCTCCATTTTTCTCTTACTCATTTTCATCTGCTAATATGGTCTTACCTTGAACGTAATTAATGTACGATTGGATTGATAATATTAAGCAGGAGGGGTTGAACCCAAAATAACTCCATGAAATGTATGAAATAAAAATTTTAAATTTTGAAATGAAAGTATCAAGATACTGGTATTTTGCTTTTACATCGCTTAGCATTAAAATTATAAACAAAAGCTACAAAAACAAAACAATGCAGTAAACAAAGCTGTTTACAAATTATCGTACTACTTAATATAACAACAAACACCAGCATAAAAAATGGTAAACAAGTAAACCAAAATACACAAACAACACTACAAGAATAAATGTAAACAAAAATACACAAACAAAACTACAATAGAAAATGTAAACAACAATGTTTACATTTATAGAGATTTCAAGAAGGCAAAATCATGACCGTTTGCCCTCAAGAACATTCATCAGACTGTTTACCTTGCCATATAAAAGTCAGGGCAAAGCAGGCAACTAAATGAGTGAAGTTCAGTCAGTCTTGTGTGAAGACGCGGTATGTCTGAAGAGAGTAATCGTGGTTTGAAGATCTCCGTTACAAAGATCTCTCGAATAATTGTCTAGTAATTGTTATTTTCTATGCAAAGAGTATAAACAGAGGAATGATAAGAAAAGCAATTGCTGTTGTTTACATTAAGTTGTGAACAGTGGCACACAGAATGGTGTGAATAATAAAGCATTTTAATTAAAACTAAACACAAATTAATTTTTATTTTATTTGCAATCTACGAGCTCATATTTTAAACGTTTTTAAAATTTAAGAACGTAACAGTATTTTAAAGCCTCCAGGAAATCTCTTTCAATTTAATGGAATTTTTTCTTGTTTTCGTTTTTATTTCTCTCACAAATTATTATTTATTTGCAAAAGTTTTTATTCCACCTCAAATTATGGGAAAACAATTTCTTTTATGGCCAGCCGAAGAAAAAAGCATTTCGAAATTGGTTTCTGCCACGCAAAAATCCAATGCGAATTCCCAAAAGTCTCGTTACTAAGTAGGAGGAAAAAAAGAAAACATCAGCAAAATAAAACATCTTTGCAGATAATCTCAGAAAAATAAAGGAATTATTTTCTGAATTTCTTTTTATTCGAAATTATCTTAAAAAAATCAGAAATGCTTTAGAGGAGTAGGCGTCTGTCATTGAAAATTTCTTAAAAGTAATCAGTAGAGTAGGTGGGAAGCAGAGAATACTTGTTAAATTTTAGATTCAAATATTCTCACGAGCTTATATAAAATCTGAACCTCGGTTTTTAGAGATATCATATACAAAAAAGAAGGGAGACTCGTAACTCCCTGTAATGTGCCTAGAGGACAAAGAATCTTCCTTCCATCTGTTGTGCAGGTCCTAAATTCTTGAATAATATTAAACTTGATCTATTTGTCTGTAACATAGAACATTGAACACTTCATCACGATCTACTAATTTGAAAGACTAATTTTTCTCTCAAACATATTTATTACACACATATACAGAGAGCGTCAAAAGAAAATCTACATTAAAAAAATTTTACATTAATAAATTACCGTTATTTTTTTTAATTGTTTCATTCCGGGTTTTTAAAATTTAAACAAAAAAACTTACAAAAAATTTCAAAATATTGTCAAATTTTTTCGTGCACTCTCCTTAAGTGGTAAATATTGAGTTTGCTGATTGTTAGAATTTTATCTTTAGTGTACAGTTTCTTTTGACGGTCACTGTATATAGTAATCAATAATCATTTGAATACCGGCCATCTAAAGGGATCGACAGTCAATTTGATGTCAGCCCAGAGATTCAGCCACCAGATTACTTTTCATACCTGCAAGCCTGTGTATTCAAGCAAAGCTTTAAAAAAGATAATTTGCTGTCTCATCTAAAGATCTGTTGTTATCCTGACTCATGTTGTGATTAATATGTGTATACTGTTCGCAGGACTTGTCTATATACTGCCTCCAACGTCATTGTAACACCTACTCATAATAGCTCTTCCCATTTTACCACTTTCAGCTCAAAGTGCGATCAGCATATGAGCATTTGCTTTCTTGTAGCAACCTTTCAATGGCCAAAATAGCATCTTAAGACATTTGTCTCTGGTAGGATCTAAAGACAGTGGTCTCTGGCACAGTCATAGCTGCACTAAACCTTGATTGTCTGGTGTACTCTAAAACGGTCTTCCCTGAAAGGATGTACTGAGAAGAGCAGAGATTTTTCCGAATGTAGTTCTGAGAAACTTGCTCGCAATCCTGACTGAAGGGTTGTAATGACCAATTATATATGCATGCAATTATATATGTAGTACTACAATCACATTCAAGATCATATCATTCGTGGAGGCTGTTATTTCCCAGCTTCACAGCATTCTTTAGATTACTGGGAGGCAGTGTTTTTTTTAGGACATGTAGAAATGCTGAGGGATCGATGAAAAACTGCTACGAGGGCTTTTGTGTCGGCTACTAGCATGTCGACCTTAGTTCTCTAATTTAAAAATGAGATGAAGAGTTTCAGTACTGTAAGTGACAGTATTTTAACCTGGTTCTGGGGCATACTTTTCCCCTACTACTCTGCTGTCTACAAGGGGATAAGCTGTCTCCTCGTGAGAGCAAAGACCTTGCGGATTACCCTTCCTTGTGCTATTTCAAGAGCTCCCTAGCCCCTATATGATAAGAGCGTAATACTGAAACTGTCTTTCCAAAGTACTAACAGTGCAAACGTGTCACTAGACAATCGGTGCATATTCGGAGAAAATGTAGATGTTGTGAGGACATCACTGTCACTTAATTTTATTTGTGAATATCCAGGTCTAGCGGCTAGACGATTAGGACTCGTTCTACGATCTTCGGATAGCTGTAATCCTTCTGCTTTATTTTTTTTTTGAATTGTTGTCAGTGGCACTGAAATGATTTCAAAACATATTATTGATGCTAATTTTAATTAACATTGCAGACTGATTTTGTCTCGTAGGTAGTGTGTTGACTTATTAGACGTGAACCCTGGGTTCAAACCCCAGGTCAGACATCTCGAACCAAATGAAATACGAAAAAATTTCTTCAACGACTTGCTTTCAGCAAATTTCTGGCAAAAACTCTGAGAGTAAAACAAAATTGCCAAGAAAGGTTTCTCAAAAATCTGTTGTTCGAAATCGACTTTAAACTGTAGGTCCCACTACTCATGTATAAAATTAACACACACAAAATAATTGCTAAGGGAAACTAGGTCGTAATCCTAGCTGAAGGGTTGTAAAGACCAATTATGTATGTATGTATTCTTATATAACTTTCCTCGCGGACCTCTTTCCTTTCATATACACTTAGTTCTTCTAATTGCCCATCTTTACTTAGGTTTAAATTACCTTTTCTTCATTAAGTAATCTTCTAAATCACTTCATTTAAATCACTTCATTTAAATACAAAATTTGTTTATTTATTAAATTCGACAAAATAAAATAACAATTAAAGTTAATTATTCTCTCCTCATTACAATTGTAAACAAACAAAAGGAGGGCAATAAAAATAATGCCGTACTCTTGGTCGTTTTTATTGTTGTTACCAGAGATTTGTAAACAACAACAAAAGAAAGAAAGAAAAGACACAAAAGTAAACAAAAACCCATAATTTCCCAATTGTTGTTGACAAATCGATGCAATTTCGCAAAATAAACACACACACTAACACACGCACGCAATCATTTTCAAATCAATTTTAATGATTTGACTCCTGCAAAAACAAAAACAAAAAGAAAACAATTCTATTTACTCACGCATGTTTGCTCGCTTTCCTTTCGTATTACAACTCTCGCTGTCTCTCTTTTGTATTCTGCTGAAGGGGACTATTTATTGTCTCTAGGATACATGAAACAACAACACCAACAGAAACATCCCTCAAAAATTGATTTTCTTTCATAAATTTCAGCAACAAAATGAACAAAAATCGAACACCTCTATTGAACTTTCGACACATACAGAGACAATTCCATACCTTCTATACAATAAACGTGTTTCTCTTCCTCTTTTTTTCTCTTCTTTCTTTAACAAAGAAATTTTGCAAAACAATACATGACACTGGCAACGTAGAAAGTGAGAGTAACTGTTGTGTGGTGTAGTTAGTGTTGACAGTAATAACAACAACAACAAATGACATACAAAATAAATAATTTGTATTGAATAGGATTTATTGATGAAATCCTATAAGTGCTAATCATTAGTCAACACAATAGGGGATACCCATACAACGTTAGAAAACCAATTAAATTTATGCCAGTAAATCAATTAACGAAACACCCCTGATTGCTGAACTTTTGTATGTTTGTGTGTATAACATAGATTAGGTGTTTTGTGCCATTTAGAGAGGAATGCATTTAATTGCAAATTTTTTTTCTTCTTTTCTCTTTATTTATTTACAATTAAGTTGAGTTTTAGGGGTCGTTGCTCTTGTCAACACAGTAGGGAAAATGCGTGTGACTTTTTTGTCTTTTTGTGCCGAATAATAATTGGGCAACTTGTTGATCTGGCTTTAATTGATTTTTATTAAACACAGTGGCACAATGGAATACATTTTTATTTTATTTACTTAACTTAATTGTTAATTACAACCCTTCAGTTAGGATTACAACCTAGCTTCTTACACTACCCATATAGTGTGTGTTAATTTTTATCCACGAAGGGCGGGACCTACAGTTTAAAGTCGTCTCCGACCGACAGACTTTTGAGAAACTTTTCGTGGTAATTTTATTTACTCTGAAGAGTTTTTGCCAGAAATCTGCTGAGAGGAAGTCGCCGAAATATTATTTTTTCTTCTGACCTGGTGTTTGAACCGTAGCCTCACATCTAATAAGCCAATACACTACCTACTAGACTACGGCGACTTCTATTGTGTGTGTTAATTTTTATACATGAGTAGTGGGACCTACAGTTTAAAATCGTTACCGAACAACAGATGTTTGAGACACTTTTCATATCAAATTTATTTACCATCAGATTATTTGCCAGAAGACTGACGGTATCGAAAGTAATATTTATTCCTGAAGTACGGACTCGAGTTTGAGTCAATACACTTCTCCTAGGTACGGCAACTTCACCAATGAGTCACATACATACATACATACATAATTGGTCATTACAGCCCTTTAGTAAGGATTACGACCTAGTTTCTCACACCACTTGTGTATGCGAATTTTATAAATGATTGGCGGGACTAGCAGTTTAAAGTCGACTCTGAACGACAGATTTTTGAGAAACTTTTCATTTCAGTTTTATTTACTCCCAGAGTTTTTGCCAGAAGACTGAAGGTGCCTAAAGAAATATTTATTCATAATTTTTGTTTGAGATGTCTGAGATGCTGCATGAACCACGGACTCAAGTCTGATAAGCCAACACATTACGTAGACGTAGACTACGACAACTTCACCAGAGAGCCAACGCATGCAATTGAAAGATGGTTTGAGAAGAAGTCTTTAAGGATACACTCTGAGTTTGACTAGTTAAACCAATGAGATGCTTTGCCTTACCAGTTACATCCACTGACATCTGACTCTTTACCTTACAGTAGTTTACATGCTTTATTTCTGCAGACTATCGTTGCAACTCTTTTCTTACGTGCAATACTAAATTAACGTGAACATTGACAATCTTTACCGCTAAATCTATCCACTAGGTTTCTAGATTTTTACGTTAGAGGACGTGTTAGGTTAGGTCTGAGTGGTAGCTCTGATTTCACAAAGCTCACTTGAGCACGCATAGCGGCCCGTTGTGATGCCACGGGTGAACGCAGTCCCTGTACTGACCAAGTTCCACCAAAATCAGGGAAGAGGAAGAAGTTGGTCAGCGCAAGGGCTGCATATAGAGGACGTGTGCTTGCCATTGACACATGGAAGTCAAGTGGACTTATTGTACTACGTTCTAAGGGAGAGGGATAATAGAGGAGATAGGGAAAAGGAGAGGGAAGTAGGAAAGGGAAAAATCTATCCACTAAATTAACATTCAATCTTATAAAAGACAGTTCAAGCTTTCCTTTAAATTTGATCATCATTTGCCAAGAAATTCACCAGCATCATCATGTAACTGTAAATGGCTTTGGTTAACTGTAATGCAGTGCTCATGGATAGAGGCATTACATGACCAACCGTTAAATTTATAGGATTTTGAGATTTACGCATCATCAGAAGTATCAATTTTTGTTCGGGCACCGATAACTCATACCACAAGCAATTGCCATAAATGACATTCACTACGTCGTCATTCTGGAATTCAAATTAGAAAAAAAATTATATTCAAGAGGAAAAGGAGTATGTTCACGATCTTACCGATATTTCCACTAAATGCCCAAGACCACAGTAGGCATATAACATGACACTGCTATAAACTAAATAGGCAAAGGCCGCTGGCCAACTGCGTATAACAATTGAAAACAATGTGCAACAGATGCTTACAACGGAGGTAAAAATTTGCACGAATATTACACCATAATAGACATCTTCAACTTGATTAATATATCTAAGGAGATAAAGGTTACCATGTACTAAGGCATGCTTTGCTAAATTCTTTCACGACTTACTTGCAATAATTCTGATGCCATTTGACAATCTTCTTTAACATGGGCATTGATTTTCGGCTGCCATGAGTCACCACTGCCACATGATTTAGTTTTTCGCATTTAATCTTTAATAAATCCTTTAGTAAGGGTATGTTTATAATGAAAATGAAAATGAACATGTCGCCAGCAAAGTTGCCAAAGGCACCCAAACAAATCAGGAAAATATGGAAAGCGTTATGCAATATATAACCCGTATCTGTATTCGGATCTATGCCAGGCAATAGGAATTGCATGACAAATAACTTCTGGCCATAGAGGGCGCCATAGATAAAGGGAAATACAACAATAATGCTGCCGCCCATAATGTACATCCATAAGACCATTTTTAAGACTTTCGAAGTCAAGTCAATACGATATTGAAGCACCTGCCGATAGGCATTATCAAGTTCCTGATGCTCTTTATAAACTTTGCGTAAGTATGCGTTCATTTTGATCATAATCAAGCGCCGATAAAGACATGATAACAGCTTGCTGTAGCCCTGGCAAAGCAGATTAATTCGTTGCCAAAAGTTTTTTTTCGCATCTTTAAAGAGTGTGCATGTGCTACTTACCTGCACTGCACTGCCCACTAAGCTTAACGTCTGCAGTAATAATTTCCAGTCGCCTTCGATAAACAGGCCCACATACATGGTGTAAATGGTGCAGCAGTAGAAGGCATTGATGGCTACAATTACAAGCCATGTTAATGGTGACATCTTGTATTTTGGATTAATAACATCGGCTCCACAAATTGCTGACATCAAACGGGTGATTTTTATAAACCTGTTATAACGATCGAAACAAGTCTTGGCCATGATTGTTAAAATACAAGTGAAACAAAAAAATTTATTTCCTTCGTTTAAATGCAGATTTATTTAGAAAATATTAAACTTAACTAGACTAACAGGTATTATATGCCATCCCTGTGGTTAACAACATTCTCATGGAGTATATGGTCTTCATTAATTGACTCATCACAAGACTCATTAAATCATCTGCGACTGACAACCTTCAAATGACAAGGTAATCGTTTTTCGCACAATTATTCTATTAAAGTTAAGCCATTTGCGTGCCATGCATGGTGAAAAGCAATTTAATATTAAAATACACCAGACAACAGGAATGATTTTCTTTTCACCTTCTTTGCCCATTCAATTTTTATTGTTTACGCAAAAGAGTGCAAAGAGGAAGTAACAATTGTTACGTTCTTACCTTTTAAAAACATTTAAAATATAAGCTCGTAGATTGCAAATAAAAATAAAAATAAATTTGTGTTCAGTTTTAATTAAAATTCTTTATTGTTCTTACAATTCTGTGTGCCACTCTTCACAACTTGATGTAAACAACAACAATTGCTTTGTTTATTATTCCTCTGCACTCTTTTGCGTAAACAATAACAAATGTTCGACAGATCTTTGTAACGGAGATCTTCAAACCACAATTATTCTCTTCAAACACACCAAGTCTTCACACAAGACTGACTGAACTTTTTTATACAAGTCAACTTCGAACTACAGATTTTGAAGAAGTGCTACGTACTCGGCAATTACAATTACTGAAGTGCTTATTCAAAATTAAATGCAAAAAACTAAATCAGGCGGCTTTGGCCACTCATGACA
Source organism: Sarcophaga variegata (assembly GCA_932273835.1). Lineage (NCBI taxonomy): Eukaryota > Metazoa > Arthropoda > Insecta > Diptera > Sarcophagidae > Sarcophaga > Sarcophaga variegata. Next base: position 109,208,330 of record OW026362.1, on the reverse strand, counting down.
GCCGAAAATCAATGCCCATGTTAAAGAAGATTGTCAAATAGCATCAGAATTATTGCAAGTAAGTCGCGAAAGAATTTATCAAAGCATGCCTAATTACAAGGTAACCTTTATCTCCACAGATATATTAATCAAGTTGAAGACGTCTATTATGGTGTAATATTCGTACAAATTTTTACCTCCGTTGTAAGCATCTGCTGCACATTGTTTTCAATTGTTATACGCAGTTGGCCAGCTGCCTTTGCTTATTTAGTTTATAGCAGTGTCATGTTATATACCTACTGTGGTCTTGGGCATTTAGGGGAAATATCGGTAAAGTCCTGAACATACTTCTTCTTCTCTTGGATATAAAATTTTTTCTAATTTGAATTTCAGAATGACGACGTAGTGAATGTGATTTACGGCGATTGCTTGTGGTATGAGTAGCCTGAGCCCGAGCAAAAATTTTTACTTCTGATGATGCGCAAATCACAAAATCCCATAAATTTGACAGTTGGCCAGATAATGCCTCTATCCAAGAGCACTGCATTACATTTAACCAAAGCCGTTTATAGTTACATGAATTTCTGGTGAATTTCTTGGCAAATGATGATGAGTTGTAAAGGAACTCTCCTTTATGAGATTCAATGCTAATTTAGTGGGTAGATTTTTCCCTTTCCTACTTCCTTCTCCTTTTCCCTATCTCCTTTATTGTCCCCTCTCCTTTAGGACGTAGTACAATGGGTCCACTTGACCTCCTTGCCTCAATGGCAAGTACACATCCTCTAACCCAAAAATTTAGAAACCTAGTGGATAGATTTAGTGGTAAAGATTGTCAATGTTCACTTTAATTTAGTAATGCACGAGTTGCGATGGTAGTCGGCAGAAATAAAATATGTAAACTATTGTAACATAAAATACTGTAATGGAAACTACTGTAAGGTAAAGATTCAGATGCCAGTGTGTGTAACCAGTAAGGCAAAGCTTCTCATCTGTTTAGTCAGTCATACACAGAGTGGTCTTTAAACACAACTTCTCATCCCATCTGACAATTGCAAGCGATGGCTCTTTGGTGTAGTGGTCGTAGTCCAGTAGGCAGTGTGTTGACTTATTAGAGGTAAGGCCGTGGTTCGAATCTCAGCCATCTTGAACAACAGTCCTTTAGTAAAAACTCTGAAAATAAAATAAAAATTGCCATGAAAAGTTTTCTAAAAATCTGTCCTTTGGTAACGACTTTAAACTGTAGATGCCGCTGGTCGTGAATAAATTTAACACACACAACATGGGTGATGTGAGAAGCCATATCGTATGTGACGCAAATGAATTGTAATTACCAAGTAAGTAAATAAGTAAGTGAACATCGGAGGCTTACAATGAGAGTTCACACTGAATAGACTGTACAAAATGGATGAATGTAACACAAGGACTGATAAGAGGTGCCTTCAAAAAACCTTCTTTGTTTTATATGTAGGTAGTTAGGTAGACTGATGAAAAGGAGCTCAACCAAAGAGTTGATGGTCCTAATACCTTTAAATATATAACATTTATGTTGAATTCAATGACAAAGGATTATATGTTAAGTTAGATATAATCGGAAGGTATATTAAAGAAGAAGAGACCAATCAAGGGCCTCATGCCTATTGACATTCACTTAAGCCATCAAGTAAGCTTGTAGTGCCCTCACCATTAGAGATGCTAACCATAGTTTCTATAGAAAATTTGTGATATATACAGTGAGCGTCAAAAGAAAATGTATATTAGAAAAAAAATCTATACATTAATAAATTACCGTTATTTTTATTTGAAAATTGTTTCATTGCCAGTTTTTAAAAGTGAAACAAAAGAAAAAAAATACACAAAATATGTCGAAATATTAAAAAAATTGTTTGGGCGCTCTCCTTAAGTGGTAAAAGTTGTGTTTGGTGATTATTAGAATTTTATCCGTAGTGTGCAGTTTCTTTTGACGCTCACTGTATACATATATAAACGGGGAATGCACCTTATCCTTAGCGGTAAACTTGATTTCAGTTTAAATACAGAATTTTCGTCAAATTTGTTGAACAATTTTCTTCCACAGGAGAGAATAGATATCCAACTTACACATCAGATACGGACATACATAATTGGTCATTACAACCCTTTAGTCAGGATTACGACCTAGGTTCTCACACCACTTATGTTGTGTGTGTTAATTTTATCCATGAGTGGTGGGACCCACAATTTAAAGTCGAATCCGAACGACAGATTTTTAAGAAACTTTTCATGGCAAATTTATTTTACTCTGAGATGTTTTGCCAGATATCTGCTGAGAGAAAGTAGTCGAAGAAATAATTTTTTTATTTCGTTTTGTTGGAGATATCTGACCTGGAGTTTGAACCAATGCCTCACGTCTAATAAGCCAACATATCGAAGTATCGTCTGACGATTCTTCGTTGTTGTAAATCTTTGAGTCTTGCCTTGAGTTATTAAAATCTTCTTGTGTTTAAAAATGTTCGCAAAAACGGTCTGAAATATATAGTTTCTGTATACTGTACGTTCTTTTGCCGCTCAGTGTACGAGTATATTCAAATTCTACTCTGAAGCTTAAATAAATATGTTCAGTTTCTATTAAAAAAAAAATCATGCAAATCAGATATCAAAGTGAAAAAGTATCTTCTGTCACAGTTAGGGTGCTTCTGCCTGACGCAAGCTTCTAATAGAAATCTTGATGATGGAAAGAAACAAAATTATTAAAAAAAAATACAAAAAATAAAAAACATAAACGGCAGGAAAATTAAATAAAAATTAAATGCAAATTATGCTTGGGTTTCATACCCAAAACCGAAATCCAAAAAAAAGGTAAGAATACTGAATTACTGACTGCCAATGATTAGAAAGAATAAATTAACCCTTGTTAGAGAGAGAGAGAGAGAGCGAGAGTATCGAATACAATAACAATACAAACAACAACTCTAACATTTAACATTTGACAACAAGAACAACAGATTCTCGTTACAAAATCAACTAAGTTTTCCTTTTTACAAGAACTACAACAATATGTTACTTGTCATGCACGTCACGTACATTTCCGTTTCATTACAACGGTAAATAGCCACTGAAGGCGCAATCAGCTTGACAATCATTTACCCGCTGCCACTCTTAGAAGCTATTTGAAGTGTTTTTATGGAAAAATGAAATTTAATTTGAAAATAATTTCGTTCTTCTGCGCTATTCAAGGAAAATTGTTGTTAAAGGCCAGAGAAACAAAATTGAATGGAGAACATTAATCCAGAAAATCCTTGTAAATCTTCGAGTGCAGCACTTTAAGAATGATTGTTGACAACAGGATATATGTGTGGCCTATTTTTATGTCCTAAGCATGTGCCTGTGTATGTGTATGCGAGTGTGTATGTGTCAATTATAATTCTAATTAAAATTAAGATTCGCTGTTTGGCTCATTTGCATATGAATATCGCCTAAGAAATCGAAATAATTTGCATATGATTGACGCTGTAGGATAAGTTTTGTTTTTTGTTCGTTGCTTTTCTTATACAAAAAAACACATTCTCAGGCACAAAATTTATTTTGACGCCCATTTAATGCTTTTCAATAGTAAAAGTAAAGAAAAATAAGTTTTTCTAACACCAGAGTTTTCTTTTTTGTTCTCTTCCTTTCAACTTTTTGTCTTTCTTATGTCATGTTTCCTGGTTTCATTCTGATTTCTTCTTGTTTCCTTGTTTCCTAAGCGTTATAAGCTTTTGTTATGCATAATATTGCTGCTCGGGATGCTTGTTCTCCTATTAAAGAACAGAATCCTGCTTCTACGAAAGCATATTTTTCCTTTTTCATGCAAGACGGAAGGAAATATTTTGTATTGTATCCTCCTCTTGTTCTTACACGGATTTATATATTCTTCGTTGCTGTTGCCATGGCTGTTGTTATTGTTGTCCTGTATCTTAAAAAAATATTGTCAAAGGATAACAACCAACACTTGTGTATGAATTGATATAGAAATGCAAAAACGGAATTTCTTTTGATATCTGAAGAGAGCCACAGAAGAGAAGTCTTGGGTAAGAGGTATGCGGAGTGGTACAGAAATGATACTCATTCATATGGTTTATGTATGTACATACATGACATGCCAGCAAACGTGCTTTTAAGGACATGCCATGCATTTAAATTTTGTTTCTTCTGTTGTTTTCATTTCATCTTGTTTTATTAAAGGATGTTCTGCTAAAGCAATGAGAACGTGAGAAATGCATCAAAAAAAATTTTATTTCACATTCGATCAGTTTTATAAAAATAATAAAAAAAGGATTGGAAAAGAAAAACAAAATGATGTGCTTAGATATTCAAAGCCATGCAAGTTTTCTGATGACTGTGGGAATGAGAAATTTGAATTTAAAATTTTCTATTAAATCCAATGAAATTTATAGATTTTTGGAGAAAAGTGTTTTTACGAATACAAAAACTATACAAATACCAACCTAAATACCAACTCTACACACGTAATTGGACATTACAACACTTCAGTCAGGATTACGACCTAGGTTCTCACACTACTTATGTTGTGTGTGTTAATTTTATCCATGAGTGGTGGGGCCTACAGTTTAAAGTCGACTCTGAACGACAGATTTTTGAGAAACTCTTCATGGCAATTTTTATTTGCTCTCAGAGTTTTTGCTAGAAATCTGCTGAGAGAAAGTCGCCGAAGAAATACGTTTTGTATTTTGTTTTGATGTCTGGCCTGGGGCTCGAACCCTGGCTTTACGTTTAACACTAAATTTACGGATGTTGATTATCTACCTATTTTTACTGAAGTGAGCCAATTTGACTCATACAAGATAATTGATGTTTTTCCTAAGAAAATAGTTCCAAATTAATTTAAATGAAATGTTTATTATCAAAAAATTCATTGAAAGCATTTTTTACATATAGACTCTCTTTTTGAAACACATTTTCGGCAAACATTTCTATTACATTTAGTACAATAGTTTGAAGATCTGTTTCTTTTGCATAATTGTTGAACTTGACAATTATTCCGTGCGTCAGTAGCATGTATTTCTGTGATTGGAATGTAAGTCCCCTCGACTTATTCTCTATATTTACGTCTTAGCTCTTCAGCCAATTAGAAAATAAAATCTTTTCGTGAAATATTTACTTGAGTCGTCTCTTTGTACAGAATACAAGCATGGATAGCTGCTAAAACTAAAATGTTTTAGAAAACTTGTAGAGGCCATCTGTGTGTACTTGCTCTAACGCTATATTTTCCGGCCATTTGGTACATGATTTGATATATGCCATCATACCTTCGTCAATTATGAAATTGAATGCGTTACCATCAGCAGCTTTTTCGGCTAAAATTTCTTTATCAGAAGATATATCGATAGCGTCTAAATCATTTTCGGTTTCAGAATCAGAAATAACCCTTGCTCTTTTTTTGTTAGAAGCTATATAACAAAGATCTTCATCTTCACTGCTTGAAGATTCAATATTATTGACTTCCTCTTCTAATTCAATTTCGTTATGCCATTGGTTTACATCAGTTGTATCAGATTCATTATCTGATTGGTCTTTCTTTATTTTTACTTTTTTCAACAGAAGATAATTTTTCAGATTTTTTCCCATAAATGAACGGCTCACACGCGACCCATAAATCGAAATTATGACAGAAGTGAGTAATAATGTAACGAAAACAAGTTACAATCAGAGAAACAAAATCACAGGCTTCTTGACTGTTGCCCAGGCTGTTAAACTATTAAACCATTCTTTGAGTCAAATTGGCTCACAGACGTGAAAATAGGTATACCACATTCGACAATGCGAAATGAAGGGGTGTGTGGAGAAGACGAATGAAATTTTACACATCTTTCATTACTTAACTAAAAACCAACGTATGATTTTAAAAAGTAATATTAAAGTTTTCTATATATATAGCGATAAAAAATTTAATGAGTCAAATTGGCTCGGTCCGTAAATCTAGTGTTAATACGCCAATACCAACTCTAGATAAATTTTATTATATCCCCCATAGTCGATCGGAAAATTAAAGCAATGTCACTCACATTAAAGCTAATGTCCTACAGTATACAGTAAAAATATGTTTCAGATTGTTTTTTGCGAACATTTTTCCTTCAAGAGGAGCATAATTACCAGAACACTTTAATAATTCAAGACAAGACTCAAAAAATTACAAGAAAGAAGAATCGTCAGAGGATATTTTAATTTCCCATGAACATAATGTCTATTTAAAATTGCCGTAGTCTAATAAGTAGTATGTTGGCTTATTAGACGTGAGGCCATGGTTCAAACTCCAGGTCAGATATCTTCAACAAAACGAAATAAAAAAATTATTTCTTCGGCTACTTCCTATCAGCAGATTTCTGTCAAAAACTTTGACAGTAAAATAAAATTGCCATGAACAAATTCTCAAAAATCTGTCATTCGGAGTCGACTTTAAACTGTGGGTCGCACCACTCATGCATAAAAATTAACACACACAACATAAGTGGTGTGAGAAACTAGGTCGCAATGCTGGCTGAAGGGTTGTAAAGACCATTTATGTATGTGTGTGTGCATGTATGTATTCCTATTCTCTCCTGTGGAAGAAAATGGTTCAACATATTTGACTAAAATGTTGTATTTAAAATGAAATCAAGTTTACAGCTAAGGATAAAGTGTATTCCCTGTTAATATATGTATATAGTGAGTGTCAAAAGAAACTGTACACTAAGAAGAAAATTCTAACAATCAACAAACTCAACTTTTACCACTTAAGGAGAGTGCGCGAAAAAATTGACAATATTTCGAAATTTTTTTTGGATTTTTTTTGTTTCAATTTTAAAAACTGGCAATGAAGTAATTTTAAAATAAAAATAACGATAGTTTATACTATGTTCAGACATGTACTTTTATTGACTTAATATTCGGTTTATTGATAACAATATTTTTAGTGTTCAGACACAAAATTTATTTGGCAGCTGGTAAACAAAACAGCTGATTGCTTCAACAACATTGCTTTTAATTTAATCGCGAAAACTACAATGGAAAACAATTTAACATTGGAAAACGTCTTACTAATGATATACCGAAACGCCGAGCTGTTGCGGCTAGTAGGGAATATTTCAGACTCTACTTCTGGCTTCTCTCAGAAGGATAAGAAAGAAAAATTTGATAATACTGCATAGCTTTTTTTGTTTGTCGTTCTTTTGTTTTTTTGTTGTTGACATTTGAGTTGTCAAATATCAACAGAAAGCGTTCGGAAAATAGTAATATGCTCACTGAACGTACTTATGACAGTGCTGTATTTGAAGTTTTAATCAATTTATGAATTTATTGAGCAATAATTAAATGACATTTTATATGAAATAATAATATCAATAATGCCGTATATTGCGATTTTCTCAATATACGTGTATGTCTGAACATAGTATTATTAATTTATATTTGGTTTTTTAATGTACAGTTTCTTTTGAGGCTCACTGTAAGGGAGTTATATTTACATGAGCGCAACATTGAGCCTGATTTTATTCTCTTACCTTAATATACCGGGTACAGTACTATTACTTCAAATTGAACTTTTGCTTAGGTATAGTGCTTCTGAAATTTGAGAGCCAAAGATATATTGGAATAAAACTAAAAAAAATGAAACTTAAAACTGAAATAGAAAATGGAAGAAATAAGAGAAGAGAAGGTAAAGTATAGAACATACACTATAATCATGATTTTAATCCATGCTGACAATGAAAAATCATCATTTTCGTTTTTAATTCACTTAAAAAACAAACGAAAAAGATTAACACGTACACAGTATACATTTTAATATTGAAAAAAAAGGACTCATTTTATGACGAAAAAAATGGGAATATAAAAAAAAATTATAGAAAAAACTGCTTAAAACTACGTCTGTTTTAAATGCATCATTAATCAAAAAATGTTGAAAGTGATGCACAAGAACCAAAAAAATGAAAAAAAAAATACAAATTCATCACAAGGATTTCGTTCGCTCTCTCTCTTTGCTTTTTTTGTTATTACTGAAGGATTTAAAAGAAAAAAAACACAAAATTTTTTGTTGTTGTTGTGGTAAGAAACAAAAGATTTTCTACACATAGCCACACACACACAAGCGTAAAAATAAATTTTTAATATAATTTTGAAAAACTGCTCGTTGCTGTCGTTTTTGGTTTGTTGGAAAAAAAATGCCTAAAAAAGTTTGGTTCATGCCAGAGGAACCTTTGTGAGTGTAAGTTTTGGTTTTTATACCCTGCCTCCCAGAGGGATTTAAAAAAAAACAAAAGAAAAAACGAAATGTTACTACCCTAATGAAGAATATCAATTTAAAGCTGGATAAGTTATTGTTGATGAATAAAAAAAGAAGCAAAAAACCAAAAAAAAAGAGAAGAAAAAAGCACACAAAATTATTAGAGATTGTGGCCATGTTTTATGAACTGCAGCAGTGTTGCAGAATTGAAATTTTTAAATGGTACTAAACTATAATTAAAAAAGTACTTTTCTGAATCAAATGGTACTTTTGTACATACATACGTACATAATTGGTCATTATAACCCTTCAATCAGGATTATGACCTAAATTCTCCTACTACCTACTAGACTACTAATTTATTTATATTTAACCAGGGCATGTTGCTGCGCCACCAATTAAGATAAATTTGAAAAAGAGACATTACACAATTTTCCAATTAATTTTGAATCATTTTATTGGTTTTGTTTCCCGTTGTCCAGATGATTCAGATGAACGGTCCTGAATAGTAAGCATTCGATCAGTTTCTAATCTCACTTCTCGTTGTTCAAGCGGTTCAAGCGAACGGATCTTAGCGGCATATACTCGAAGATTTTCCAGTCTTAATGCTCGTCTGATTCTGAGCCTCGTAATGTTCTTTTCTTCTGTGCTTGAGGTGTAGGTCGACCAATTGCTTGTCATTCATTTTGAATAATTTTCATTGATACCATCCCTCGGAAATTAATCGCACCAATCTCCGTCGACTCATGAGCAACAACTTTGTTAAAGAATGCACAGTTTACGATTTAATTAATTCTGAGTAATTTTCAATAGCGCCACCTATCGGATATTGGTCATAACAACTTAGAAATCTTCCCCGGCTCATGCGCAACAACTTTGCTTAAGATCAGAACATGATCAAATGCATAGTTTACGATTCTATAAGGTACACACAAACAAACATTCATTTTTATATATGTAGACTATGGGAGGTGACACGCCCACTATCCCCCCCCCCATTTTGTTCATATATACGTCAAAGTCGTCCATACAAAATTTGAGGCTTCTAGCTGTTGCAGTTTATGAGATATGCGGCATTAAATACTTATTGGGTATGTGGGCGTGGCACCTTGCCTACTTGAAATTTTAAATAAAAAGAAGCCTATAATTCCTTCCAGACATACAGGAAGATACTGTTAAAATTTCAAGAAAATCGGTCTAGCCGTCTATAGACTTCAAACAAACAAACAAACCCACAAACAAGATATGAGATACACATACGGGACAAAAAGAGCGTAACATAACGTAAAAGCCCTGTTTAGTCAAACGTCGATGGAACGTAATGAAACATACGTTCAGTTTTAGTATATGAAAAGCAATGCAAATGCTTACCGAAATTACATTACGGTTCGACAAGCATTTTCATTGCTTTTCGTATACAAAAAACGAACGTACGTTCCGTGAACGTTTGGCTAACCGGAGCTTAAGCCTAATTCTACCTTTAGAATTGCATTGAACATGTTTGCTAATGCATTAATAGTTGAAAAGCGCAGGGCATAAAATATTTACTAATAAAAAAGAACTGAAAGCGTCGCGGTGGTGTACTGCAGTATTTTTGAAATGAAAAAGTACCAAAGTACTGAATTTTTCAACACTGAACTGCACACTGTAGTGTAGCTGGCTCATAAGCTGTGTGAACTAATCAAAAAAAAGAAAGAAGAAAATATTTTTCTTTTCATTTTTCTTTTTGGCATTGTGTAGTTAAAGTTTATGAAACAAAATTATTTCTTCAGTTGTTAGCTGTTGTTGTTGTATTCATAATAGTAATTGTTGAAAACATTTATCAGAATTATATTTCAATGAATCATCATCACACCATTCAATCATTCCTTACGTTGCCACACTCACTTGAATAATATTTCCAAACAGCTTTGCTTAGGCCTGAACGGACAGTACTGTCGTAAGGGAGTTGGAGACTTTTATTTGAGTGTTTTTGTTGGTTTTTGTTTCTTTTTATTAATAAAGAAAGGAAGAAAGAGAAAAAAAATCTAATCCAAGTCATAAATTATTGTTGAAAAACTTACTTTACGGGAAGTTTAAGTGAATTTTTTTTTTGATTTTTTTTTTGTTAAAGAAACCTAAATGAGTTGTGGTCACACAGAGAGGACAATGAAATTTATCAGGCTCAAGTAAAGAAAATGTTCATTTAAATATTTATATATGAGCCTCTAGGTGTTATATTCAGCATAATACGTATGTATACCAGCATAAAGGTGAAGATAATATCCACCTTTTAATAGAAATAAACAAAATAAATCTATTTAGCAGTTCATTTCATTTCAAATTTCAATTGTTTCTTACGTTTCAAATTTTTTCTATTCATAGATTTTCTTTGTACAATGTAGGTATGTACATCGTCATAGTGAACGTTGGAGCTGACTTATCTACTTAACTGACCATTAACAACCCGATTAACGGATTTCGGCCTGCCTTAACGCATCCTTCCAGGCGTCTCTGCTACTTGTGCGCTTTCACCAGTTGGTCACACTAATCGATGACAGGGCTTCCTCAATCTAGTCCTTCAAATGCAAACAATTTCGTCCTCTTCGCCGACTTCCGCAGATCCCCGCATCAAATACCCTTCTCGCCAGAGCATCCTCCGCCATTCGAATGACATGGCCGTTAATACAACGATGGATGTTAATAAAGGGTCCGCCAAATAACTTTTTTTTTTTGAAAATGCTTTAAAAAAAAAACTACTGAATATTTTCTCAAATTTCTTTTTTTATTTGAAAGTACAATCCTTCCGGTTAACAATGGAAAATAATTTCATTCGAATGACTGCCTCGGCTGGCCATGCCGCACCAGAAGATGTCGATTTTGGCAAAAAAAAAATCATCTTTTCAGATGAAGCTCATTTTGATCTTGGCGGATATGTAAACAAGCAAAATTGTCGCATTTGGGGCACAGAAAACCCGCACGCATACATTGAAAAGCCGACGCACCCAAAACGAGTCACTGTTAGGTGCGGATTTTGGTCCAGAGGCATAATTGGGCCACTTTTCTTCGAAAATGAGCAAGGAGTGGCCGTTAGAGCCAATGGCGATCATTATCGGGCCATGTTGAACGAATTTTTGTTCACAAAAATTGAAGAGGAGAATATTGGCAACATTTGGTTTCAACAGGACGGCGCTACGTGCCACACAGCCGAAGCTACACTCGATGTTTTGCGCCCTGTTTTCGAAGATCGAATTATCAGCCGCAAAGCTGATGTCGTTTGGCCACCTCGGAGCTGCAATTTGACACCGTTGGACTATTATATGTGGGGTGACGTCAAATATAAGTGTTACGCCAACAAGCCAGAGACAATTGACGTTTTAAAGGACAATATTCGTGAAGCCATTGGTAAAATACAGCTGCACACAATCGATAATGTGCTTAAAAATTGGACCGATCGTGTTGCAACGTTTACAACGTTCATATCGTTGTAGAACTCATCAGATCACTGTTGGATCTTACGGAAATCATCACCAACTCGCACTGGCCCGAAGATCTTACCTAGGACTTTTCTCTCGAATACTCTCAGGGCTGTCGCATCAGTGCTTAATAGAAGAAGCACGTGAAGGATGAATGATTTCTAGAGCATTAGTTTTGTCATACGAGAGAGGTCTCTGCTACTCAATTGCCTATTGAGACCTTAGTAGCACCTGCGCTTGATTTGCAGACCGAGATCATTTTTCTTGGTAACGGCGGATATGACATGAAAATTCCTTGACTACATCGAGAGTATAGTATAGTAGTTATATAGTTACTTACGAGCGTTGGAACTAAGTGCTCTGAAACTATAAAAAGTTTAATAATTATGAGTTTGCTTCTTTTGAAAGGAGCTAGAAAAGTTAATTCATCACTTTCTGATCATTTTAAGGGAATTGCTTGGCTCTATCGCATTAATTGTTGACAGCAGAGTTTTGAATCAAAAAGTCGCCGTAGTCTAGTAGGTAACGTATTGGCTTACAAAACTGGAGGCCACGGTTCACACCCCAGCCCATGCATATCTAACGAAACAAAGTATGAAAAAATATTTCTTCGGCGACTTCAGATTTCTGGCAAAAATTCTGAAAGTAAATAAAAATTACCATGAAAAGTTTCTCAAAAAAAAAAACGGTCGTTTGGAATCGACATTAAACTGTAGGTTCCAACACTCATGTATAAAAAATGAACACATAACTTGTGTGAGAATTTAGGTCATAATCTTGACGGAAGGATTATAATGACCAATTATGTGTGTTTTGTATGCATAGGTTAGAATCAAGGGATTAGCCAACAGAAGCTCATAATGCTTAAAGTCGAATCCTTTCGGAAAACAGTTTGATTACGAAAGCCTTGTACTTTAATAACGTCAACGCTGTTTAAAAGTCGGCCTTTCTCAATTCTTTTTCCATGATTGCACCAACTTTTTAACAATTGGTCGGCTGAAGAGGCTTTGACCGGGTTGAAGAGGTTCAAAACGAATAATTCCTTTCAAATCCCTTCAGACACACAGTATTATAATGTCTTAATGTCACTGATAGCTAAGCCTCTCCCTGACTTGTTAACATTATTTGCGTACTCTTTTCATCCAAAATTTTTTCAATTTTGTTCTCTTTTAGTAGTGCAGCGCAAATGGAAATGCGTGCCGTCCTAATATTTCATTAATACATACGTACAGAATACATAATTAGTCACTACATCCCTTTAGACAGGATTATGACGTAGTTTCTCACACCACTTATGTTGTGTGTCTTAATTTTATACATGAGTGGCGGGACCTGCAGTTTAAAGACGATTCCGAAAGATTTTTTGAGATGCTTTCCATGGTAATTTTATTAACTTTCAGAGTTTTTGCCAGAAAGTTGCTGAGAGGATATTTTCGTTTTGTCTGACTTGGATTTTGAAGGGAGGCCTCACGTCTAATAAGTCAGCATGCTACCTGCTAGATTACGGCGACTTCAGATTTTAATTAATATGACACTCAAATATCAAGCTTCTTTGTGTATCTAGACTTCTTGACAGGCTTCCTGACTATTTGATAGCAAATGCATGATTCCTTAGAACGCCGTAGGTGCTTCTTTCCCACTCTTCCTCAATTTTTTCCATGATTTCAACGTCTTTTTAGGTTCTGATTTGACCAAGCCAAAAGATTTCACATCAAAAACAAGTAAATTATTTCGCTTTAAGACGGATTTAGTTTTTCTGCTATCACGGATAGATCATAAAGCTCTCGAAGTTCTGCAGGATGTTATAATTCATTCGGTATTATGCTCGAAAGCATAATCCCCAGGGTTAACCAAAGTCGTTTCTAGTCCATTAATGCTTTAAATTATAAAAAAATACTGCAGATTCAATACATAACACAACTTAAACTAGAATTGAAAGTGTATTTAGCATCTGAGCAAATCTCATTCCTTTTTTAAAGGCATGAAATGAAAATCCTTCTCCCATTTTGAAGTTTTCTGTTGGAAAATTTATTAAATCCGTCCTATGTAATGAGGTATTCTAAATAAAATTATGGCTGACGGAAACAACAAGTTTGTGTTCGTTTTTGCCAATAACTGTATTTTCTGTTGGCATTTGGAATATGAAATGTAAAGAGACTCACACACAATATATGTACGTCAGATAATATGTCTACAATTGTTTAGTGTTGCCATACCGTTGGAAAATAAAAATGTAACAATTTGTAAGGAAAACTAGACAATTTTCAATATTTAAGCGTACGAGTACATGCCAGACACTTTGGAAATTATTTGTTTAAAATTTTGAATTTGAATTAATTTTAAAAGAATTTCGTTTAAAACTTAGCAACTCTTAACTGAACAATATGGCTGCTTATCAAATATAATTTTGCGTATTTTTCTTTCGAATTCAATCTTCAATTTTATTGTCGATTACATGCCCTCGCCCTTGCCCTCCTCCCCCGTCTATCATAAACTTATAAACTAAACGTAATTCTATATTGGTTGCTGCAGTAAAGAGAGAGAAAGAAAGAAAAATGTGCCTGTGAAACTTGGTAAAAATAATTTTATATGCCTGATTTGAGTTTCTGATTTTATTTTATTTTTTTCGATTTGCTACGTTTGTCTTTTTTTGTGTGCAGGTTTTTTCTTTTTTATTTTCAATACAGTTCAGTTCAGTTTTATTTTATTTTATTTGTTGATTTTAATATAAATCGAATTTCCCTTTAATTTTATATTCCACAAGACAAATGACAAACTCTCTTCATCTTTGCCATCATCATCATCATCATCATCTTCATCTTCATCAGCCATGATGACAGTCAAAGCAATAACAGCAACAACAGACTCAACAATATGACATTTAAGGATATCAAACATGTACACCATACACAGACGGTATTACCAAAAAATATGTACGTATGTTGGAATAAGTATTTTTGGTTAATAAAGGGTGTACCAATAAGGGCATCTATTTATTGTATTACACGATAAAGGAAAACTGCATTATTTTTGCCTATGACATGTTACATATACAAGTTGGCTTCCACAAAGCTGGTGGCAGTCTGAAGAACCTTTATTTTTGTTATTGCTTTGCCCAGAGGCGTTTAAGCTCGTTTCAAAAGTACAACCTACTGTTCCTCTTCGGATTATAACTTAACGGAAATCTTAGAAGCCACCGTATTCTAATAGGTAGTGTTTTCGCTTATTATGCAAAACCTACTAAAATACGTTCACATCTGTAACATTGCAAATGTTAAATAAAATTCTTAAAAAAGCCGTGTTCCTGAGAGGCAAGAACCTTCAATATATTGCAAAGCTTCTGCCATGTTTTTGATGACTTGCATTTGTCAATGAGTTGCATTTATCGATTACTTGCATTTATCCATGACGTGCATTTATCGATGAATTTCATTATCAATTGATTGCATTTATCCATGACTTTTATTTATCGATTACTTGTATTTAGCCATGACTTGCATTTATCGATTACTTGCATTTATCCATGACTTGCATTTATCGATGACTTTTATTATCTATTACTTGCAATTATCCATCACTTGCATTTAGTGATTACCTGCATTTATCCATGACTTGCATTTATCGACGACTTTCATTATCGATTGCTTGCGTTATCGATTACTTGAATTATTCATGACTTGCATTTATCAATTACTTGCATTCATCCACGACTTGCATTTATCGATGATTTTCATTATCGATTGCTTGCGTTATCGATTACTTGAATTATCCATGACTTGTATTTATCGATTACTTGCATTTATCCATGACTTGCATTTATCGATGACTTTTATTATCGATTACGTGCAATTATCCATGACTTATATTTATCGGTGACTTGCATTTATCGAAGACTTTCATTTATCGATATTGTATGCTACATTTATCGATACATACATAATTGGTCATTAAAACCCTTTAGTCAGGATAACGACCTAGTTTCTCACACCACTTATGTTATGTGCGCCCCACATGAGTGGTGGGACCCACAGTTTTTAAAGTCGACTCCGAACGACAGTTTTTGAGAAATTTTTCATGGCAATTTTATTTACTCTCAGAATTTTTGACAGAAATCTGCTGAGGGGAAGTCGCCGAAGAAATACGTTTTGTATTCTTGGTTTGTTGCCTGACCTGGGGCTCGAATCTTTACGCTTTACGTCTAGTAAGCCAATACACTACCTACTAGACTACGGCAACTTCTGCATTTATCGATTACTTGCATTTATCGAAGACTTAAATTTATCGATTAATTGCATTTATCCACGACTTGTATTTATCGATTACTTGCATTTATCCATAACTTGCATTAATCCATAACTTTCACTATCGATTACGTGCATTATCGATGACTTGCGTTAATCGGAGGCTTACAGTTAGTATCAAACATCTGAAACAAAACGAATTAAAAAAATAATATTTTCTTCCAAGACTTTCTTTCAACAGATTTCTGTGAAAAAATCTGAGAGTAAAACAAATTACCATGAAAAGTTTCTAAAAAATCTGGCGCTCAAAGTCGACTTTAAACTGTACATCCCGCCTTTCATAGATAAAATTAACTTAGACTTCATGGGTGGTGGAGGAAGCTAGATATGGCACTGCTTGAACTTTCTATGATGTTCCTGTTAAAATTATCCTTACTGAGAAGTAACCGTAATCCCCCTTTTGCATTACCCTTTATACCTGCCACCTTTTTGGGACAAACCAACCAAAAATTGATTGTAATACTCTGATGATTGTACAAATAAAAATGGTTGAAATCCAAAGAAAAGTAGAGAAAAAAACTGACAACAAACAAAATTTAATCTTCATCTGATTAAATAGACGACGAATAATTTAAATTTTGTTCAAAAACGTAATTTTCTTCTTCAACGACAGGATTTCATCTTCAAAACTCTAGAAAAAAAACCAAAAAAAAAACAGCCACGAAAGCAAAAGGAAATTATGACCGCCATTCATGCCATTTCTTGACTGGATTTTTTTTTTTGTTTCCACTCATGTTTCTGACATCACAAATAAAAATAAAAAATCCTCGTTGCCTTCCTCTTTCTCATCCTGTTCTTTCTGCCGTTAAACAAAAAAAAAGAAAGAAAGAAAAATCAGTTCATTTTGATTGGTAGTGAAAGCCGAATTTTTAGGAAATTATTATGAAATTTCAACATGATGATGATGATGAGAAGAGGCATTGTAGTTAAGCAAATAAATAATGAATTTAAAAGACTTTTAATGAATTGTACATACGTACATACCTACATATGGTATTCAACGGCACGTGTTTCATGTGCAAAATTATTTTAATTTTTAATTGCAGTCAAACATACTTACATACGTCAAACCTACATACACACATTATAGGCCATCGGAATTGTTTAGCTAGGATTATGGCCTGCTTTCTCCGCATTTCAATGGAATTCTTCATTAAATTCTTGACATTTTCAATTGCTTAGGAAAACGATTCATTTACCCGTGAAGACAATTCACTTGCCATTCTAACGGCATAAAAACTTAATTACTTCATAGTGAAACTATGTAGCCGGTGTGAAATCTATTAATAAATACTTACGGTATGCACTGTACGAAATAAAAGAATTTCTTTAATACATGTAAGTAAACAATTTCGATTATCGTGCGGTTTTTTCATATTTTTGCTGACGGTGATGCTCACTTACACGGTGTGGACCAGAGATCAGCAATGAGTATTGAAAGAGATGAGTAGAATCGAATCATACTCATAATTTCTGATACTCTGATACGCATTCATACTTATTTTAATATCATGGAACCTCTACGCATATTCAAAGTTTGAAGTAATCATCATACTTCATACTTAACAACACGTATGATGTTGATTCATAAGTCCACATATCCATACATACATACATAAATACATACATACATACATACATACAGACATAATTGGTCATTACAACCCTTCAGTCAGGATTACGGACTAGCCTCTCACACCACTTCTTTTGTGTGTGCTAATTTTATGGATGAGTGGTGGGACCTACGGTTTAAAGTCGATTCCGAACGACAGATGTTTGAGAAACTTTTCATGACAATTTTATTTACTCTCTGAGTTTTTGCCAGAAATCTGCTGAGAGGAAGTCGCCGTAGAAATACTTTTTGTATTTTGTTTTGATGTCTGGCCTGGGCTCGAACCCTGGCTTTACGTCTAATAAGCCAACACACTACCTACTAGACTATGGTGACTTCAACTCAACATATACACGAATTATAGATTAAATATGAATCGCGTACGAACACTAAAATACTCACTTAATGCAACAACAACTAGGACTGTAAATTTCGTAGAACGATTCGACTCACTAGAATGAGTAGGCTTATGAATCAAACATATTTTAAATGGTATGAGTTTGATGTCAACGTTATACGCATTCTCATTGCAACCTGTACTTGTAAATCAACGTTGTAGTGAGCATAAATGAATCAGAGTACATAGGAAAATTTCAATATTGTTGACTCACTTAAATTCAAAATTTCATAAGTGCTTATGAGTAGCGAAAAAACGATTCATTGCTGATCTCTGGCTTGGAATCAGTCTAGTGAAAATTGAATTTCTGTAGCACAGCACAACAGTACCTTAAATAGTAGTTGCTATCCTTATAGTAAGGATTACAACCTCTAGCTTCTTACACCACCCATGTTGAGTGTGTTTCTTTTGTCTAAGAGTGGCAGAACCTACAGTTTAAAATCGACTCCTAATGAAAACCTTTTTTTTTTGAGAAACTTTTCATGGCAATTTTTATTTCACTCTCGCCGAAAAAAATTTTATTTTTCGTATGTCGTTTTTTTCGAGCTGTCTGGACTAGGGTTCAGTGACGGTCTATCGTTTTGTAAGGCAACAAACTACCTACGGTGACTTCCAATTATTTCATATTTGATGTTTTGATTTTAATTAGTTTTCCCCACGTTTTTCCAACTGTCTTAAGGATGCAGTTCTTTACAGAACTCTCGCGTAAAACTCTCCAGACTCTTTTATTCACAAACTCTTGATCCTATCAGAGATGTGGAAGCTCATTCCGCTCATTGCTCTGAATTCCTACAGCGCTTGGCATTTAGAAAAGGGTGTTCATATAATTGTTATCACAAATTTGTAGACTTAGCGTGAGATTGCTTGCTTAAAACTATCACTAGATCTTACTTAGGTACTAACTTAATTGGTCATTACAAAATTTTAGTCGGGATTACAGCTTCGCTTCTCCCACCACCCATGTTACATACATAATTGGTCATTACAACCCTTCAGTCAGGACTGTGGACCTAGTTTCTAACACCACTTATGCTGTATGTGTGTTAATTTTATACATGAATGGCGGTGCCTTGAGTTTAAAGTCGACTCCGAACGACAGATTTTTTGAGAAACTTTTCATGGCAATTTTGTTTTACTCGCCGAGTTTTTGGCCAGAAATCTGCTGAGAGGAAGTCGCCGAAGAAATATTTTTTCATATTTCGTTTTGCTTGTTTGAACCGTGGCCATACGACTAATAAGCCACCACACTACCTACTAGACTACGGCGATTCCTCGTTTTACGAGAACGCGGATTGGTACGTGAAATATTACTAGTCTCTGCTAATAACATATGAACACTTGTGCCATTAAGTCGCATGGCCATCCATTGAACGATTCTTAGGGGCCACTGCCTTTTGATAGGCATGCAGAAAGAGTTGGCATTTCGATAAAGAACTTAGACATGATCTGTGAGTCTGAGGTGAAGGAAGAGACTGTCTTTCATCTCATGCATCTGTGCTCCTGCGATAAAAAGTCGCAATTTTATTTTCTTTCTCAGGTTATGCCAAAAAAAACTGCTGAGGGGAAGTCGCCAAAAGTAATATTCTTACGTATTTCATTTAGTTCGAGATGCATGGGTTGAGGTTTGAACTACGTCTATAAGCCAATACACTACCTATTAGACTAGATTTTCCACAAGTGTTTACTACTTGTGGTTGCCTGCCAGGACTTGAGTAGGCTGTCTTCTCATGCATTGCTTTCACAAAAACATACAAATCCCACTTTAGCCTGAGAGAACAAAAATTTTCTTACCGTGTAGCGGTCACTTTCTATTGGAAAAAAATGCTATGAAACACAGAAAACTCTTGCCAGCAATGCCATTCGGAAAACAACATTCGAACGAAAAAATTCTCTGTTGCTTGGCAAGCGCAACAACACAACAACATGACTGGGACTTCATTGGATCGTTTTCATAAAATTATGAAAATTACACAAATAATGGCGACTATATGTGGTGCCGATATTACAAGGCCCGATTATAAAATGTCGATCATAACATGGACTGTAATCACAGCCATCAATGCGTATTTTGCCTGTACCATTTACACCATGTATGTGGGTGTTGTAATCGATAAGGACTGGAAGGTAATATTGCAATCGCTGAGCCTAACAGGTACAGCTATACAGGTAAGTACCGTTAATAATAAAGATTTGTACAGGAACGATTTAATGCTGCTGTTCTAGGGTTACAGTAAACTATTGTATGGCATACATAGCCGTTTGATTATAATTGCATTGAGTAAGACTTTGGAGAATATTTACATTGAATATGAGAAGGTGGACGTAAAGTATAGGAAAGTTTTAAAATATCGCACGGACGTAACAACGAAATTATTGAAAATGTTTTTGGGAATTTATATTTTTACAATGGTTATGCTCACTACATATCCGCTGGTCTATGGCTCAATATTTGGCGAAAAATTATTGGTCATGCAGTTCTTGTTGCCTGGCATTGATCCAATGAGTCCCAATGGCTATTGGGTGCATAACACATTTCATGTGTTTCTCATTATATTGGGTGGCTTTGGCAACTTTGCCGGTGACATGTATCTTTTCATATTCATTCTACACATACCACTGCTCAAGGATATTTTAAAAATTAAATGCGAAAATTTAAGCGAAGTGGCTGCGAAAACTCATGATGCTCGAAAGACAATGGCCACGTTAAAGGATATTGTGGAATGCCATCAGGAATATAATAAGTAAGGATGGGGACATGATGTTTGGCAATGAAATGATTGTTTTGTTTTGTTTTTACTTTTCAGATTCGTAAAGCAAGTGGAACAGGCCTATTATGGCGTGATATTTGTAGAGATTTCCAGTGCAGTGGTTAATGTTTGTTGTACCTCGTTTTCAATCATCATAGGCGGTTGGCCCGTTGCATTTGCTTACTTGATATACAGCAGCTCCATGTTATATGCCTATTGTGGCCTCGGACATTTAGTAGAAATATCGGTGACGTCCAACATTCTTCCTTTTCTTTGCATTTCATTTTTTTAATTCCATTTTTTCATTTCATTTCAGAACGATGAAGTTTTGGATGTGATTTACAGTGGCTGTTTATGGTATGAATTATCTGTTCCCGAGCAAAAATTGATTCTCTTAATGATACGAAAATCTCAAAGGCCTACAAATCTCACTATAGGCACTGTAATGCCTTTATCCATGAGTACGGCTTTAAAGTTAACCAAAGCCATTTACAGTTATTTGATGATGCTGGTGAATTTCTTGGAAACGGATAATATTTGAAGGGAAATTTTCTATTCTAGGCCTACACAGTCTGCAAGCGTTATAATAAAATCAATCAAGAATATTTTAATTTTATACGAAACGTAACTTAATATTACAATAAATACACGTAATTTCTTTACAATATATACTATATACAGTGAGTATCAAAAAAAAACTGTACATTAAAAAAAATATACATTAATAAATTACCGTTATTTTTAATTTTAAAATTGTTTTATTGTTAGTTTTTAAAATTGAAACCAAAATAAAAAAATTTTACAAAAAAAAAATTCAAAATATTGTGAAATTTTTTCTTGCACTCTCCTTAAGTGGTGAAAGTTGAGTTTAATGTTTGTTAGAATTTTATCCTTAGTGTACAGTTTCTCTTGATGCTCACTGTAGTTAGAAACTGCCTTAGGATCTTCCAGTCCACCCGTCTGAGATGACGTATAGCAACTTTACTACATAGTGTCTACCAGTATAGTGTCTTCACTAAAATATTAGATTCTCGAGTTTACGATTTATGAGCAATGACCTAAAAATAGGTTTTAATATCTGCTTCACATGACTTGCATTCATTATCCATTACGGCTCTTATCCGACGCACAATTCAGTTTGTGGGGTATTTTTCAACGCAATAAATTGTTAATCCATCTGGGTAACAATCTTGCCGTGATGTGGGTGCGATTCACTCTGTAACCCAGACTTAGACTTGATCGTGGGATCATTTCAATTACAGTGGCCATGCTTTCAGGTCATTGTGTTATGGATAGACACGCAGAAAGGATGTGGCTCCCATTTAACGACTTCTGCCGTGGGTGCTGATCCGCTGAGGAAGAGGAGGCTGTTAACCACTTTCTTTGTCAGTGCCCATCTCTTGCGAGATGCAGATATAGGTTATTTGGCTCTCCATTTCTTGACAGCTTGACGGAGCTATCATCTATTGATGTCAAGGTTATAGCTTCGTTTATCACACTTTCTGGCTGGTTCTCCAGTGTGAAGTAGTCGTCGTGCTTTTGATATCCAGCCTTTGCGCTGACAAACTCTCCCTTATTTTGGTAGAAGGGAGAAGTGCAGAGGCTGCGTTCACCTATAGCTTTTCAACAAACCGCTATGTGTGCTCCAGTTAGCTTTTTTGATATCAGAGCTACCACTCCGACCTAACCTAATCTAAAAAACATTGAATTGCCAAAATTATCTCATGATTATACATGTAATAGACAGAATAGCCGCTTCCTCATGTCCGATCACTACTTGATGGCTGGGTACCCATTTCACATGTAACATAACATGCCTTACATACCAGAAAAGTTCTTGATCATCTGCCCCCTTGATGCTGTTGTCCTAATTTGAGTATCACTGAGGATTATATATGGAGGTCCTCTTGCCGTTTATGCCTTTTTTATTCGTATCTTTTTTCAGTAAAATGGAACTGTAGTCTAAAACTAAAGAAAATATATGTATGTACAGTGAGCATCAATAAAACTGTACATCAATATATTACTGTTATTAATATTTTAAAATTGTTTCATTGCCAACTTTTTAAAATTGAAACAAAAAAATTATTACAAGAAAATTTCGAAAAATTGTCAAATTTTTTCCTGTACTCTCCTAAAGCGGTGAGTCCTTAGTGTACAGTTTCTTTTAACGCTCACTGTATGCACAGCCAACAGAGAAAAAAGCACAACATAAAAGAAAAACAGAAAAAATCAAATCAAATATCAGCCTCATCATCATCATCATCAACGTTATCATACAAGTCCCGTTCAAAATATTTTCAAATATTTTAAACGCATTCATGCGAATATTTTCCCATTTTCATGCATTTTAGCGATATTTTCCTTTTCTTTTCATCATTTTTTTTTTTCGTTTTTTTTTTTGCTTTTCGTTGTTGTTGATTGCGATTCTGAGGCTCTATTCGTTTACATTTTCTTTCTTTCTTTTGAAGTTTTTGACATTTTTTTGAAAAGAAATCGGGAGATTTTCTTTTAAAAGTATTGTACAAATATGTTTATGATAAAAAGAAATTATTAAAATAATGTTGGCCAAAATGAAACGAATTTAAAAAAAAACAATTCCGGAAAAAAAAGAAGTTTTTATTTTTCAAAAGAAATCAAATATATGATGAAATCACCCCAAAAAACAAACTCTGTTTGAACAACAAGAAATAAACAACAACAAAACAACAGAAAAACAGATTAAAAAATTTTTGCAGGGGAAAATAGAGTCGTGGTCTAAGTAGACTTAATGGCACACTTATTAAAATTACAATATGCACTTGGTCCAGAAAGCCTATTACAGATCTGTCATTACATAATTCGTAATTGGTCAGCACCCCACTTATGTGGTGTGTTTTGTTTTATACATGAGTGGTGGAACCTACAGTTTATAGCCGAGTTCGAAGAACAGATTTATGAGAAACTTTTCATGGCAATTATATTTACTACCAGAGATTTTGCCAGAAATCTACTGAGAGGAAGTCGCCAAAGGAAATATTTTATTGTATTTAATTTTATTGGAGATGTATGATCTAGGGTTTCAGGGGTGGCCTTACGTTCTAATAAGCCAACACACTACCTGCTAGCCTACAGCAACCATATACTTCAGGAAATATGTCGATTTATAACACACATGGGCACATTTTTATTATTTTATTAAAGAAATTTGGTGGTAATTGTAAAGATGGCTTTGAAAATCAACGTTTGGACGCTCTTCAGAGGTCCTGAACACTTTCCCGTCAAGGGAATCTTAGGATATAAAATTAGTTCAGCCTTTTGGCTGCAAAATATAGAATGTTGTACGCCGAGATATCCAGGGGTCACAGGTGTTCGTTAACCAGTGCCTCAGTAGAGTAATGTGAGTAGTATGTTTATGTACCTTCGGGGTCACTTATTTCATACAAAATTTGGTGCATGCATATCTGTAAAAGAGTAAGAACATTGCAGCATTGTGAAATGAATTGTGTGCGATCGGTCTTTAGGTTTGTAACATGTATTATGAAAAGGTATTGCTTTTTAATGTGTATGTGTGTGTGTGTGTGTGTGTAAAAATTTGTGAGAATGCATATCTGGAAAAGAATTAAATCATTATAATTTTCAATTTTTCCATACAAAATTTGGTGCATGCCTGCTTCTTCTTGTTCCTTTATTTTGCATTGCTTTTTAAACGAATGATTGGACGGACAGAATGAATGTGTGCACGTATTATCATACTCAATGCTGAAAAAATAGAAAAGGGATCTACACCTATATAGTTGTTGTGTGTTTTTTATTTTATTTTTTTGTATATTTAATTAGAAGGATCTGTAATTTTAAGATGATAACAAATTCTTGACACGCACTGCTCATAATCACAGGTAGAAGAAATAGAAATATAAACTAATAAGAAAGGGTAGGTTGGTTGTGCGGTTGTTTTTAATTTGATGAGAAAGAAATGTATAGTTGTGCCTGTGGGTTTTTTTTTTTTTTTTTCACGTATAAGTATAAGTAATATCTGTTTTCACATAATTGAATTTACTGATTGATCTACAACACCCCAGAGTATAAATAGACTTGTTTTTAAGGATTTAGAATTTTTTAGTTTTACTGTTTTAAATAAATGAAATTATAGAATAAAGGGATTAATTAAAACAAATTAGTTTTTTTATTTTTTTGAAAATTTTATTACATATTTCTTTGTTCAGATTTTTACAGATTCGAATTTAAAAATACGTTTATACAGATTAAATAACTTAAGTGTTAACAAATATTGTGTATAGAATGTTTGACATCGACAAATGTTGAAGGATTGTGAATAAGTATTTTCACAATAATACAAACGTATGACATATTAATACATACAAATGGATTACTTATTTTACTAATGTTACATATTCTTAGTTCATTTATAAGTTTCATAAATAAATCTATATGCTCTTTATCAATCTGATTACTATGTTTTGTTAATAAATAGTTCTTCCAATTCAGCTGATGTTACCATTTTTGTTCCCCTTCTTTAAAAATTTAATAGTAGGTTGTGTTAGTGCGGGACGATGTACTCTGCATTATTTCATTTTAATTTATATTTATTGAATAAAAATTTTAAACACAAGTGCCCACAATTAAATGTATTAAATTTTTGTTTTCGTTCATAATTATATTCAATAGGAAATTTTAAGTAGTTGACAATCTCAAGTGGTGGTTGTAACTTTCCAAAGCTGTCAAAGTATTCCTTATAGTTGTGGTTTTTATAATATGCTACCCAATGTGTTCCCATACCATTTGTATTATCTAAATTAACAATACCGCATTCTTGTTTGAATGGTTTTTCAGGTAAAGAATCACGCATGAAAACACCCCTAAAATGTTTGAGATGTCTTCCATATTTATTCAAATCCAAATCTGTTAATGGGCGATTGGGAAGGTTATCTAATAGTTTTTTGGAGCTGGACTATAATAGAGACCATATCCAGTTTTATATGGTTTGAGGTACAACCCTTTACCCATTGCAATTGATTCCATATATCTATTATGACGGTTAGCTTCAGCCAATTGTTCTTTTCCATTTTTGATAGCATTTACTGCTTTGACAATAGCGGATCCTCCACTTGCCAAACCACCAAGCGCTGACAATGCTGTTAGTACGGGAATAAGTGGAAGAAATCCTCCAATTTTCGGTACAGGTATAACTCTCGGTATTATAATGTCTGCTCGCTTTTTCCCTTTAAAATTTGAATGAATAGCCTTTTGAGCTATTTTAACAGCATCATTTATATCAAGGGGTTTCTGTTCTTTCAATTGTTTTAAAGTTTTTCTCACAGTAGCTGTGAATAATTTCTTATTACACTTATTCATTTTTCCTTTTCTTTTCTTATGTCTCTGATCCTTCAAACCTAATCCAAATTTCACTTTAGTTTTCATAGCGTTTGTCACAAACAACGCGTTAGCACGTTCTTTAATATCACTATCTTTAGATTTAACTCGTTGCCAGGCTTTTTCAGCTAATATTTGATCTGCTTGATGTCTTGTGTCTATATCTTTTGATTGTGAATATGCAATATCGTGCTCTCTACAAGCTGCGTCTAATAAATTTATACCCTTATCTCCTCTTGCTAAACGTTTTTCAAGTTTTGTACCAGGTCCACAAAACTGATAACCAGGTAGATGTAATTCAACAGGTACTTTATTTATTAAGTTGTTTACAAATCCTCTTCTCATCTTACACTGGCTGGGGTTTTGTTTTGACTGTAGATTATAACAAATTTTTTCGTTACTTTTATACCTCTTCGCAAAAATAGCTGAAATCAAGACGATCTCCTATATATACAGCAATTTATATGATTTCAGTATGTTAATTTTTTGATATTGATTTTGATCTGCTTTGTATCTGATCACGATCTACTTTACATCTGATCACGATCTGCTTTGTATCTGCTCATGATCTACTTTATATCTGATAACGATCTACTTTTTTGGTTTTGTCTATTTTATTTTAATTTTTTTTATTTTTTTTTTTGACATTACCATGTTTTAGGTATACATGTTCTACCTCAATGTTTAAATTGTTTATTTGATCAGCTAGATCATCATGTATTTGTGTTATATGTTTTTCGATTACGATATTTTTGTTTTTATGGTTATATTTATTAAAACCTTCTCCAAATTTATTAATATAAGACATTTCTTTCACTCTTCTAATAAATTATGTTAGCTTCTTTAAGTTCTTCGATAATAGAGATTATTTCGTTTTGATGATTGTTGTGACCAGAACCTTCCGATGAAAGAAGTAAACGTAGTCTGTTAACTAGTTCATTAGGATCATCCCAATGTATGTAATTTGATCTCAGATTATTTTGTAATTTTAGCATTAAACCACTGCCTTTTGTTAAAATGTTTGTTGTTGTTTCGAATAAACGTTTAATTATTCGTATATATTTGAAGGCTCGTGTTCCTTTCACTTGTTCATTAGGTTCATAGCGACGTTTATGTGCATTGGTATTAATTAAAATCTCTTTATATTTTTTCAAATCATTTTTAGAATAATGGAGAGGTTTTTTATGAAATACTAGTTCAAATAATCCAGGCGTCATTTTCAATTTCATATTCCCTATCTGCATAGTATTATCTCTATTAAATATTAATTTTTCCTTGTCATATCTCCAACTACCGTCTACATCTTGATTAAAACCATAAATTTTATCCAATTGCTTATTATTAATAAGTGTTTGTATATTTTCAAATAATGGAGAGCTTTTCGTCAGCTTTAAACATTGTTTTCTTTCCAAGTTCTTGATACATGTACTTGATACAGGTCTATTATGGTCATAGTTTTTTTCACCATCATTATCATCAGTTGAAATATTTTCATACTGAAAATCGTTATTATCACCGTTTACATCATCATAATCATCGCCATCATCAATAGTGTTGTCTATATCTTTATGCTTATCTTCAAGTTTTCCGATGATTTCATTATCACCATTTACATCATAATAATCATCATCATCATCAATAGTGTTGTCTGTATCCGTATGCTTATCTTCGAGTTTTCCAATGATTTCATTATCACCATTTACGTCATAATAATCTTCGTCATCATTAATAGTGTTGTCTATATCCTTATATTTATATTTAAGTTTTCCAATGATTTTTTTAAGTGGTTTTGTTATTGGTTGAAAGGTATCTTCTAATAAATTAACTCTATCTAATTGATTCAGTTTAATATTTTTTAACTTTTTCTTTAGAACAGCCCTTGTCTTTACAAGATCTTCCAACACTTTATTATGGTAATTTTTAGACATTATAATAATTTTTTTTATTGAATTTGATCTGGTTATGATCTGCTCGCTATCTGATTATGATCTGCTTTGTATCTGATTACGATCTGCTTTATATCTGATCACGAACTGCTTGCTATCTGTTTACGATCTGATTTATACCTGATCACGATCTGCTTGATGGCTTGTGTCTATATCCATTGATTCTGAGTACGCTATATCGTGCTTTCTACAATCTACATCCAATAAATTATTCCTTTATTTCCTTTATTCTTGCTATTCGTTTTGAAGTTTTGTATCAGGTCCACAAAACTGATAAACAGGTGGATGTAATTCAACATATAATTTGTTTATTAAGTTGTCTACAAATCTTCTTCCAATCTTACACTGATTAGGTGTTTTTCTTTTGACTGTAGTTTATAACCATTTTTTTCATTACTTTCATACCTCTTCGCATGAAACACTACACCAGCTATACCTGCTATACCAGCTATACCAGCTATATCAGCTATACCAGCTATACTAGCAAGCTGTACAATCTATACTAGCTATACTAGCAAGCTGTACAATCTGTACCAGCTATACTAGCAAGCTGTACAATCTATACTAGCTATACTAGCAAGCTGTACAATCTGTACTAGCTATACTAGCAAGCTGTACAATCTGTACTAGCTATACTAGCAAGCTGTACTAGCTATACTAGCAAGCTATACAATCTGTACTAGCTATACTAGCAAGCTGTACAATCTGTACTAGCTATACTAGCAAGCTGTACTAGCTATACTAGCAAGCTATACAATCTGTACTAGCTATACTAGCAAGCTGTACTAGCTATACTAGCAAGCTATACAATCTGTACTAGCTATACTAGCAAGCTATACAATCTGTACTAGCTATACTAGCAAGCTGTACTAGCTATACTAGCAAGCTATACAATCTGTACTAGCTATACTAGCAAGCTGTACTAGCTATACTAGCAAGCTATACAATCTGTACTAGCTATACTAGCAAGCTATACAATCTGTACTAGCTATACTAGCAAGCTATACAATCTGTACTAGCTATACTAGCAAGCTGTACTAGCTATATCTGCTATACCAGCTATATCAGCTATACCAGCTATATCAGCTATATCAGCTGTACCTGCTATACCTGCTATACCAGCTATATCAGCTATTCCAGCTATACCTGCTATACCAGCTATATCAGCTATTCCAGCTATACCTGCTATACCAGCTATATCAGCTATTCCAGCTATACCTGCTATACCAGCTATATCAGCTATTCCAGCTATACCTGCTATACCTGCTATACCTGCTATACCTGCTATACCAGCTATACCAGCTATATCAGCTATACCTGCTATACCAGCTATACCAGCTGTACCAGCTATACCAGCTATACCTGCTATACCAGCTATATCAGCTATTCCAGCTATACCAGCTATACCTGCTATACCAGCTATACCTGCTGTACCTGCTATATCAGCTATTCCAGCTATACCTGCTATACCAGCTATATCAGCTATTCCAGCTATACCTGCTATACCAGCTGTACCAGCTATATACCAGCTATACCTGCTGTACCTGCTATACCTGCTATACCAGCTATAGCTGGTATAGCTATAGCTGGAATAGCTGTTCCAGCAGATATAGCTGGTATAGCTGGTATAGCTGGTATAGCAGCTATAGCTGGTATAGCTATAGCTGGAATAGCTGTTCCAGCAGATATAGCTGGTATAGCTGGTATAGCTGGTATAGCAGGTATAGCTGGAATAGCTGATATAGCTGGTATAGCAGGTATAGCTGGTATAGCTGGTACAGCTGGTATAGCTGGTATAGCAGGTATAGCTGGAATAGCTGATATAGCTGGTATAGCAGGTATAACAGGTATAGCTGGAATAGCTGATATAGCTGGTATAGCTGATATAGCTGGTATAGCTGATATAGCTGGTATAGCTGATATAGCTGGTATAGCTGGTACAGCAGATATAGCTGGAATAGCTGATATAGCTGGTATAGCTGATATAGCTGGTATAGCTGGTACAGCAGATATAGCTGGAATAGCTGATATAGCTGGTATAGCTGGTATAGCTGGTATAGCAGGTATAGCAGGTATAGCAGGTATAGCTGGAATAGCTGATATAGCTGGTATAGCAGGTATAACAGGTATAGCTGGAATAGCTGATATAGCTGGTATAGCTGATATAGCTGGTATAGCAGGTATAGCTGGAATAGCTGATATAGCTGGTATAGCAGGTATAACAGGTATAGCTGGAATAGCTGATATAGCTGGTATAGCTGATATAGCTGGTATAGCTGATATAGCTGGTATAGCTGATATAGCTGGTATAGCTGGTACAGCAGATATAGCTGGAATAGCTGATATAGCTGGTATAGCTGGTATAGCTGGTATAGCAGGTATAGCAGGTATAGCAGGTATAGCTGGAATAGCTGATATAGCTGGTATAGCAGGTATAGCTGGAATAGCTGATATAGCTGGTATAGCAGGTATAGCTGGAATAGCTGATATAGCTGGTATAGCAGGTATAGCTGGAATAGCTGATATAGCTGGTATAGCAGGTATAGCAGGTACAGCTGATATAGCTGATATAGCTGGTATAGCTGATATAGCTGGTATAGCAGATATAGCTAGTACAGCTTGCTAGTATAGCTAGTACAGATTGTATAGCTTGCTAGTATAGCTAGTACAGATTGTATAGCTTGCTAGTATAGCTAGTACAGATTGTATAGCTTGCTAGTATAGCTAGTACAGCTTGCTAGTATAGCTAGTACAGATTGTATAGCTTGCTAGTATAGCTAGTACAGCTTGCTAGTATAGCTAGTACAGATTGTATAGCTTGCTAGTGTAGCTAGTACAGATTGTATAGCTTGCTAGTATAGCTAGTACAGCTTGCTATTATAGCTAGTACAGATTGTATAGCTTGCTAGTATAGCTAGTACAGCTTGCTAGTATAGCTAGTACAGATTGTACAGCTTGCTAGTATAGCTAGTACAGATTGTATAGCTTGCTAGTATAGCTAGTACAGCTTGCTAGTATAGCTAGTACAGATTGTACAGCTTGCTAGTATAGCTAGTACAGATTGTACAGCTTGCTAGTATAGCTAGTATAGATTGTACAGCTTGCTAGTATAGCTGGTACAGATTGTACAGCTTGCTAGTATAGCTAGTATAGATTGTACAGCTTGCTAGTATAGCTGGTATAGCTGATATAGCTGGTATAGCTGGTATAGCAGGTATAGCTGGTGTAGTGTTTCATGCGAAGAGGTATGAAAGTAATGAAAAAAATGGTTATAAACTACAGTCAAAAGAAAAACACCTAATCAGTGTAAGATTGGAAGAAGATTTGTAGACAACTTAATAAACAAATTATATGTTGAATTACATCCACCTGTTTATCAGTTTTGTGGACCTGATACAAAACTTCAAAACGAATAGCAAGAATAAAGGAAATAAAGGAATAATTTATTGGATGTAGATTGTAGAAAGCACGATATAGCGTACTCAAAATCAATGGATATAGACACAAGCCATCAAGCAGATCGTGATCAGGTATAAATCAGATCGTGACCAGATAGCAAGCAGTTCGTGATCAGATATAAAGCAGATCGTAATCAGATACAAAGCAGATCATAATCAGATAGCGAGCAGATCATAACCAGATCAAATTCAATAAAAAAAATTATTATAATGTCTAAAAATTACCATAATAAAGTGTTGGAAGATCTTGTAAAGACAAGGGCTGTTCTAAAGAAAAAGTTAAAAAATATTAAACTGAATCAATTAGATAGAGTTAATTTATTAGAAGATACCTTTCAACCAATAACAAAACCACTTAAAAAAATCATTGGAAAACTTAAATATAAATATAAGGATATAGACAACACTATTAATGATGACGAAGATTATTATGACGTAAATGGTGATAATGAAATCATTGGAAAACTCGAAGATAAGCATACGGATACAGACAACACTATTGATGATGATGATGATTATGATGATGTAAACGGTGATAATAACGATTTTCAGTATGAAAATATTTCAACTGATGATAATGATGGTGAAAAAAACTATGACCATAATAGACCTGTATCAAGTACATGTATCAAGAACTTGGAAAGAAAACAATGTTTAAAGCTGACGAAAAGCTCTCCATTATTTGAAAATATACAAACACTTATTAATAATAAGCAATTGGATAAAATTTATGGTTTTAATCAAGATGTAGACGGTAGTTGGAGATATGGCAAGGAAAAATTAATATTTAATAGAGATAATACTATGCAGATAGGGAATATGAAATTGAAAATGACGCCTGGATTATTTGAACTAGTATTTCATAAAAAACCTCTCCATTATTCTAAAAATGATTTGAAAAAATATAAAGAGATTTTAATTAATACCAATGCACATAAACGTCGCTATGAACCTAATGAACAAGTGAAAGGAACACGAGCCTTCAAATATATACGAATAATTAAACGTTTATTCGAAACAACAACAAACATTTTAACAAAAGGCAGTGGTTTAATGCTAAAATTACAAAATAATCTGAGATCAAATTACATACATTGGGATGATCCTAATGAACTAGTTAACAGACTACGTTTACTTCTTTCATCGGAAGGTTCTGGTCACAACAATCATCAAAACGAAATAATCTCTATTATCGAAGAACTTAAAGAAGCTAACATAATTTATTAGAAGAGTGAAAGAAATGTCTTATATTAATAAATTTGGAGAAGGTTTTAATAAATATAACCATAAAAACAAAAATATCGTAATCGAAAAACATATAACACAAATACATGATGATCTAGCTGATCAAATAAACAATTTAAACATTGAGGTAGAACATGTATACCTAAAACATGGTAATGTCAAAAAAAAATAAAAAAAATTAAAATAAAATAGACAAAACCAAAAAAGTAGATCGTTATCAGATATAAAGTAGATCATGAGCAGATACAAAGCAGATCGTGATCAGATGTAAAGTAGATCGTGATCAGATACAAAGCAGATCAAAATCAATATCAAAAAATTAACATACTGAAATCATATAAATTGCTGTATATATAGGAGATCGTCTTGATTTCAGCTATTTTTGGGAAGAGGTATAAAAGTAACGAAAAAATTTGTTATAATCTACAGTCAAAACAAAACCCCAGCCAGTGTAAGATGAGAAGAGGATTTGTAAACAACTTAATAAATAAAGTACCTGTTGAATTACATCTACCTGGTTATCAGTTTTGTGGACCTGGTACAAAACTTGAAAAACGTTTAGCAAGAGGAGATAAGGGTATAAATTTATTAGACGCAGCTTGTAGAGAGCACGATATTGCATATTCACAATCAAAAGATATAGACACAAGACATCAAGCAGATCAAATATTAGCTGAAAAAGCCTGGCAACGAGTTAAATCTAAAGATAGTGATATTAAAGAACGTGCTAACGCGTTGTTTGTGACAAACGCTATGAAAACTAAAGTGAAATTTGGATTAGGTTTGAAGGATCAGAGACATAAGAAAAGAAAAGGAAAAATGAATAAGTGTAATAAGAAATTATTCACAGCTACTGTGAGAAAAACTTTAAAACAATTGAAAGAACAGAAACCCCTTGATATAAATGATGCTGTTAAAATAGCTCAAAAGGCTATTCATTCAAATTTTAAAGGGAAAAAGCGAGCAGACATTATAATACCGAGAGTTATACCTGTACCGAAAATTGGAGGATTTCTTCCACTTATTCCCGTACTAACAGCATTGTCAGCGCTTGGTGGTTTGGCAAGTGGAGGATCCGCTATTGTCAAAGCAGTAAATGCTATCAAAAATGGAAAAGAACAATTGGCTGAAGCTAACCGTCATAATAGATATATGGAATCAATTGCAATGGGTAAAGGGTTGTACCTCAAACCATATAAAACTGGATATGGTCTCTATTATAGTCCAGCTCCAAAAAACTATTAGATAACCTTCCCAATCGCCCATTAACAGATTTGGATTTGAATAAATATGGAAGACATCTCAAACATTTTAGGGGTGTTTTCATGCGTGATTCTTTACCTGAAAAACCATTCAAACAAGAATGCGGTATTGTTAATTTAGATAATACAAATGGTATGGGAACACATTGGGTAGCATATTATAAAAACCACAACTATAAGGAATACTTTGACAGCTTTGGAAAGTTACAACCACCACTTGAGATTGTCAACTACTTAAAATTTCCTATTGAATATAATTATGAACGAAAACAAAAATTTAATACATTTAATTGTGGGCACTTGTGTTTAAAATTTTTATTCAATAAATATAAATTAAAATGAAATAATGCAGAGTACATCGTCCCGCACTAACACAACCTACTATTAAATTTTTAAAGAAGGGGAACAAAAATGGTAACATCAGCTGAATTGGAAGAACTATTTATTAACAAAACATAGTAATCAGATTGATAAAGAGCATATAGATTTATTTATGAAACTTATAAATGAACTAAGAATATGTAACATTAGTAAAATAAGTAATCCATTTGTATGTATTAATATGTCATACGTTTGTATTATTGTGAAAATACTTATTCACAATCCTTCAACATTTGTCGATGTCAAACATTCTATACACAATATTTGTTAACACTTAAGTTATTTAATCTGTATAAACGTATTTTTAAATTCGAATCTGTAAAAATCTGAACAAAGAAATATGTAATAAAATTTTCAAAAAAATAAAAAAACTAATTTGTTTTAATTAATCCCTTTATTCTATAATTTCATTTATTTAAAACAGTAAAACTAAAAAATTCTAAATCCTTAAAAACAAGTCTATTTATACTCTGGGGTGTTGTAGATCAATCAGTAAATTCAATTATGTGAAAACAGATATTACTTATACTTATACGTGAAAAAAAAAAAAAAAACCCACAGGCACAACTATACATTTCTTTCTCATCAAATTAAAAACAACCGCACAACCAACCTACCCTTTCTTATTAGTTTATATTTCTATTTCTTCTACCTGTGATTATGAGCAGTGCGTGTCAAGAATTTGTTATCATCTTAAAATTACAGATCCTTCTAATTAAATATACAAAAAAATAAAATAAAAAACACACAACAACTATATAGGTGTAGATCCCTTTTCTATTTTTTCAGCATTGAGTATGATAATACGTGCACACATTCATTCTGTCCGTCCAATCATTCGTTTAAAAAGCAATGCAAAATAAAGGAACAAGAAGAAGCAGGCATGCACCAAATTTTGTATGGAAAAATTGAAAATTATAATGATTTAATTCTTTTCCAGATATGCATTCTCACAAATTTTTACACACACACACACACACACATACACATTAAAAAGCAATACCTTTTCATAATACATGTTACAAACCTAAAGACCGATCGCACACAATTCATTTCACAATGCTGCAATGTTCTTACTCTTTTACAGATATGCATGCACCAAATTTTGTATGAAATAAGTGACCCCGAAGGTACATAAACATACTACTAATGTGTAGCTTCAACAATGAACAGAAGTTGGGGAGAAATAAAATTTCTTGCCCAAGAAAAATCAATTTGGATCGATACTAATAGGAGAGATCATAAACACTCACTAACGAATGTTAATGAAACCGAATTTCTTTAGAAATCAATAAAGAAAGGCAGTCGTAGAGCCATCTGATAATAATTCTACACTGAAATCATATTATGTTCATGCTATGTTCTCTTCCTATTTACTCCTCCAACAACTGGATTCAAATTCTGGACAAACAATTACTCGTGCATTATTTCTTTCTGTTTCAGGCTAACTTCATAGTGTATTCAGACTAGAGATCAGCATTGAATCGTTTTTTTGCGACTCATATGCACTCATGAAATTTTGAATCTAAGTGAGTCAACAATATTGAAATTTAACTATGTACTCTGATTCATTCATACTCACTACAACGTTGATTTATAAGTACAGGTTGCAATAAGTATGCTTACAACGTTGACATCCAACTCATACCATTCGAAATATGTTTGATTCATAAGCCAACTCATTTAGATTCATAACTTCAAGAAAAACACTTATAATATGTACTTATAAATGAATCGAGTGACTCGAATCATTCATCAAAATTTGCAGTCTTAGTTGTTGTTGCATTTACAAAAAAGAAAAAAACACGTAAGCAAAAAGACAGAGCAGAGCAGCATGCAGAGCAAACACACAATCTTCTAGTAAGTATTTTAGTGGTCGTACTCAAACCATACTTATTTTGTGCTTCGTGTATATGTTGAGTTACGGAGAGTCGAAGTTAACAACATCATACGTGTTGTTAAGTATGTATATGATGAGTACCAGAGGTCAGCAATGAGTATTCAAAACGATGAGTAGAACCGAATCATACTCATAATTTTTGATACTTATACGCATTAATACTTTTTTTAATATCATAGAAGTTTGAAGTACTCATCAATTCATACTTAAAAACGCGCATGATGTTCGAATCGAATCATTTATAAGTATTGGTGCGTACAAGTATTTTTCTAAAGTAATGAATCTAAATGAGTAGGCTTAAGAATCAAACATATTTCGAATGTTATGAGTTTGATGTCAACGTTGTACTCATACTCATTATTACCTGTACTTTTAAATCAATGTTGTACTGAGTACGAATGAATCAGAGTAGTTGCATTTCAATACTGTTGACTCACTCATACTCAAAATTTCATGAATACTTATGAGT
The DNA here is from genome assembly GCA_932273835.1 of Sarcophaga variegata. Taxonomy (NCBI): domain Eukaryota; kingdom Metazoa; phylum Arthropoda; class Insecta; order Diptera; family Sarcophagidae; genus Sarcophaga; species Sarcophaga variegata. The sequence goes on along the minus strand of OW026362.1, from coordinate 109,171,569 downwards.
AGTAAAAAAACGATTTATTGCTGATATCTGATTAGTGCTTCAAACGTTTAATATGAGTAGAGGTTCAATGATATTAAAATACGTATGAATTTGAGTACTCATTGCTGACCTCTGGTCTGAAATACTTACAGTAGGGTATAACAAATAGCGTATAACATACAATATATTATATTCGTATTCGTATTAAACGAACTCATATTATAAATCGAAATTAAGGAAAAAAAAATATTCACAGAAAAATAACGAAAAAAAATACGGCCTTTTTTCCATAACAATCAAATAAAAGTAAAAGTATAGGAAAAGCAACAGCAACAACAACAAGAATATTACAATAGTACAACAACAATACAACAATACACATTCACAGGATACAGAAGGACGGAGAGTCAAACAAACAGAAACAAGAAAAAAAACGGAATAAAAATGAAAAAAATTACTCACCCCTGAAAGGTGTGGCTAGAAGAAGTTGAAGGCAAAAAAAAACAAGAACAGAAAAGAACCGGAATATTTTAAGGGCATAAATAAAACCCTCATTTTTTGTTTTCTTGAAAATATTTTGACTACACCAGGCCATACAGGCGGCAGGGCAGACGAAACATTGATGACGGACTTACATGCCATTTGAGTTGTTGTTTCTATGGTAGCTGGCTGTGCCTTACTGGAATAAATTTTTTTTTTTGGAATTTTTTTTGTGAGAAGAAATTTTACCCTCAAATATAATAAAATATTGGAAGTCTATTTAGAGGCCTTAAGGATTCAATAACAAACAAGAACAACAACAACAATAATGGGAAACAGTAGAGTAGAAAAACGAAATGGAAAGTTAAAGTCTTACGCACACATACAGGAAAGTGCGTGTAATGTACGTATGTATGTGTGTTAGAAGAATAGAAAGAATTTCGTAAATAATGAATGAAAAATACAACAGAAATCTATTTCATCGTTTAATAAGAACGTTAGCATACAGGTAACTAGGATCTCTGACTCACTCTCTCTCTCCTTTTCTTATTATAATTTGTTTTCTCTCCCTCACTCTCTCTCTCTTTTCAATTCCAATAGATATGCTGCTACTCATGCCTAGAGGGCGTGTATACATACACGTATCCTGTTCAATATATTCTATTTGACAGTGACGTCATCATATTGCCCCAAATGAGGTAATAAATATTGAGTATAACGTTGCTTGGTTACGGAAATTTATTTCTAATTATTAAAGGAAATTTTTGAAGTCATGAAGTACCAATAAATAGACGATATCAACACGTTTCTTTCAAATTTCCTGCTTTTAAATGAGCTTCTTAGGAAACTTTTCTTTAAGAGAGAGCCAAAACAAAAGGGTGCCTTAAAAAGCGCTGTTGTCTTAAGCAATAGAACTCCTATGATACTGTTATGTTCTTACCTTTTGAAAACGTTTAAAATATAAGTTCGTAGATTGCAAATAAAATAAAAATAAATTTGTGTTTAGTTTTCATTAAAATTCTCTATTATTCGCACAATTCCCTGTGCCACTGTTAACAACTTGATGTAAACAACAACAATTGCTTTGTTTGTTATTTCTCTGTTTATAACCTTTGCATAAACAATAACATTTACTAGACAATTATTCGACAGATGTTTGCAACAGAGATCTTCAAACCACGACTACTCTCTTCAAACACACAGCGTCTTCAGACAAGACTGACTGAACTTCACTCGCTCAGTCGCCTGCTTTGCCTTGCTTTTTATATGGCAAAGTAAGCAGTCTGATGAATATTCTTGAAGGCAAATGTTCATGACTTCGTCGAAATCTCTATAAATGTAAACAACGTTGCTTACATTTATTATTGTAGTGTTGTTAGCGGATTTTTGTTTACTTGTTTACCATTTTTCTTATGGTGGTGTTTGTTGTTATATTAAGCAGTACGATAGTTTGTAAACAGGTTTGTTTATTGCATTGTTTTGTTTTTGTAGCTTTTGTTTATAATTTTAATGTCAAACAAAGTAAAAGCAAAACACCAGTATTTAGGTTTTTGAATTTCGTAACAATATAATGTATTTGCCAGTGACGTCATCATATTCCATCATGTTCCACGGTTACGGAAATTTATTTGTAATTATAAAGTAGAGAAATACCAATAAATAGACGATACTAACACGTTTCTTTCAAATTTCCTGCTTTTAAGTGAGCCAAAACACAAAAAGGTGTCCTAAAAAGTTCTGTTGTCTTAAGCAATAGATCCTGAGTATGATACTTTAAATAATCGTTTGTTTTTCCCATCATTTATGGTTTATTTTCAGCCTCTACAACTTAATAAATACAAAGCAAAATATTCTGATATCTTTGAAATCCCTGTTTGCCCTGTTTAGCCCAAGTCAGCGGCAAAGTTCTTTTCATTGCTAATTATTCTTTAGAAGAATAAAAAAAAACCAAAAAGAAGAGAAAAAGAAAAAACTGAAGAAAAACTTCAAAAAAGGCACTCTACACAGTGTTTGAACCCCTCAAAAACAAATTCGGTCACCATTAAGTCTGCTCGTCTTTAAAAATGTTCTTCCATTCGCCCCCTCCTCTACTGGCTGGTGTTTGTTAAGCAGCATTTTGACCAGATTCGTGTTCTTTCTCGTAATTACTTTGTAAATCAAAGGAAATTGAGCGAATGAACACGTTATGAATTTTAAATAGTCACGTCGTCGTAAAAAAAAAACATCACCCAGGCAGGTAGACAGACTGTGTTAAAGGTATTGGGGTTTAATGCCAAAGAAAAAAGAACACAAAAAAAAACACCAAAAATTAAAACAAAAGCTTATTGGAGAGGAAAAACTCTTTTCTTGTTCCTTACAACGTTGAGGCGTTTTGTTCCTTGTTGGAATTAATTATTGTTTGACGTTGAAAACAGCATCAAAAGTTTCTTTTCTTTTTTCTTTTGTTCGTTTTTTGTTTTCTCTTCATTGCTGTGGTTGTGGTCCACAAAATAAAAAAGGTCGTCAAACTATTGCAAAGGGAGAGTAAGAAGCTTTAATTAAAGCAAATGTTTCAATAAAATGATGAATTTAAAACTTACAAAAGGTAAGTAAAAATTTAAATAAAACATCAATGTTAAGTAATTAACTGAAATAAAAAAGGAAAATTATTATTAACAATTGTGATATAAATTACTCAATTACTGCCGCAATTCTTAATAACAAACATACTTCACAGCAATTCATTATATTTCGCAAATATGGGTTAAGTAGGTATCAGAGATCAGCAATGAGTAAAGATGAGTAGAATCGAATCGCACTCATAATTTCTGATACTCTGATACGCATTCATACTTATTTTAATATCATGGAACCTCTACTCATATTCCAAGTTTGAAGCAATCATCATGTGTCATACTTAACAACACGTATGATGTTGTTGATATCGACTCTCTTTAACTCAACATATACACGAAGCACAAAATAAGTATGAATCGCGTACGAACACCAACAAAATTACTAGAAGGTTGTGTATTTGCTCTGCTTGCTGTTCCGTCTTTTTTGCTTATGTGTCTGTTTTCTTTTGTTGTAAATACAACAACAACTAAGACTGTAAATGAGTAGGCTTATGAATCAAACATATTTCGAATGGTATGAGTTTAATGTCAACATTGTACGCATACTCATTGAAACATGTACTTATAAATCAACGTTGTAGTGAGTACGAATGAATCAGAGTACATAGTTAAATTTCAATATTGTTGACTCACGTATATTTAAAATTTCATGAGTGCTTATGAGTAGCGAAAAAACGATTCATTGCTGATCTATGGTCTGAATACACTATGAAGCTAACCTGAAACAGAAAGAAATAATGCAAGAGTAATTGTTTGTCGAGAATTTGAATCCAGTTGTTGGAGGAGTAAATAGGAGGAGAGGGACTGCGTTCACCCGTGGCCGCTATGCGTGTTTAAGTGAGCTTTATGATATCAGAGCTACCACTCCGACCTGAACCTGAACCTGAAATAGGAGGAGAACATAGCATGAGCATAACATGATTTCAGTGTAGGATTATTGTCAGATGTCCTTTTTTATTGATTTTTATAGAAATTTTATTTCATTAACATTCGTTAGTGAGTGCTTAGGATCTCTCCTATTAGTATCGATCCAAATTGATTTCTCTTGGGCAAGAAATTTTATTTCCCCACATTCTGTTCTACACATTACTATACGGAGGCACTGGTTAACGAACACCTGTAACCCTTAGATATCTCGGCGTACAAAATTCTATATTTTGCAGCCAAAAGGCAGAACTAATTTCATATATTAAGATTCCCTTGACCGGAAAGTGTTCAGGACCCCTGAAGGGATCCAAACGTTGATTTTCAAAGTCATCTTCACAATTACCAACAAATTTCGTTAATAAAATAATATAAATGTGTCCACTTGCGAATCCTAACTGAGCCAAAATTAAATCGACATACAGTGGTGGTCATATAATTAAAACATTCGTACATAGTAAATAATTCCTTTTATTTTGGAAATAGAATAGAATAGGAAAATAAAGAAGTAATCAATTGTAAAATCATTCCAAAAGTCCCGTTAAAAAATTAAGAGATGATAAAAAAAATAGAACAAATGAGAGATCAAAATAATATTTTAATTATATGCAATCGCCGTAGGTAGTGTGTTGGCTTATTAGACCGTAAGGCCACTGTTCAAACCCCAGATCATACATCTCCATCTTAACGAAATATAAGAAAATATTTCTTCGGCAACTTCCTCTCTGCAGATTTCTGACAAAAACTCAAAGAGTAAAACAAAATTGCCTTGAAAAGTTTCTCAAAAAGTCTGTCGTTCGGAGTCTGTAGGTCCCGCCACTCTTGTATAAAAATTAACACACACAACAAGTAAGTGGTGTGAGTAGCTACGTCGTAATCCTGACTGAAGGGTTGTAATGGCCAATTATGTTATGTATTTTCTTACAGGGGAATGCCTATAAGCCATTGATGACTGATGCCTTTAAACAAAACCTTAAAAAACAATTTTAATTATTTTGAAAATATAATCTTCTACGATTTTTATTTCTCTTTCATTACAGTTGAAAATAATAATGTTTTCATTACGTCTTTTTTTCCTTATTTTCATTTGACTTCACTTCTAAAGCAAGCCATCTCTTTAAATGCCTATGAATTTTAATTTCATCAAATTTAAAGAACACTTAAAATGTGAAGACAAGAAAAAAACGCCAATTTGAGTGTATATTTATTTAATATGCAAGTGTAAGTGTAAGTGTTGTAAACAATTATTATTAAAGGCCATATTAATTTAATTATTACTGAGCAGTTAGTGAAAATCAAACAGAAACCTTAAGGAAACCATTAAAATGGAAAAGAAAAGAAAAAACAAAATGCCATGGCATAGAATTATAAAAAACAAAACACACACACTCTCATATACACACACAAAAGCGAAGTAATATTGCCCACAATTACCCACGACGACAGTCCGCAAAAGAAAAAAAATTTACTGTAAAGAAAACATAAACATCAAGAAGAAGAACAAGAATAAAAACAACAGTAGAAGCAAAACAATTATGAAAATCAAATAATAAAACAAAACCAACAACAGCAATAACAACAATAATAAAGATAATAAGTAATAAGAACAGCAGCGAGCAAGAACATTAGAATGTATTTTTTTGTTGTTTTCTGTTTCTGAGCCCATAAGTATTAACATGTAGTCACCAAGCAATTTAACACCAATTACAATATCCGTTACATCTAATTACAATAATGCCTCAGCTACAGCAACAACACATACACAGACAGGCACACACACACAAATTAACATGTTCGCAACATGGTGGACATCATTTAACATCATTCCACTCAGTTTCATTTCGCATCACATTTAATTGTACAATAAGGAGAAATTATGAAAGCAACAAAGAGAGAAAAAAAATCATAAAAAAATAGAAAAAAAAGGAACTAAAAACACATAAACATGGTAACGAGCAAAATTTATGGCCATAAAACCAGAAGGAAACTCACTTATACACACTGCGTTAGGAACAACTACGTATACCTATTTACGAAATATTAAAAATATATACAGTGAGCAACAAAAGAAACTGTACATTAAGAGATAATAAATACATTAATAAATTACCGTTATTTTTATTTTAAAATTTATTCATTGCCAGTTTTTGAAATTGAAACAAAAGAAAAAAATACAAAAAAAATTTCAAAATATTATCAAATTTTTTCGGCCCCTCTCCTTAAGCAGTAAAAGTTGTGTTTGGTAATTGTTAGAATTTTATTGGACGCTCACTGTATATAAATGAGCGTTTGCATGTGGGTGTGTTAGAAAAAACAGTCCTCTCTTGCAATTTGTTTTTATTTTTCGGTGGCCATAGTAAAGATAAACATCACCATCATTAACGGTACGATTTAAGCAAAGCTATAAAACAACAACTACAGTGTTGCCAGACTTAAACACAGATTGACAATTAAAATTCAATACTAAAACCATACCACATGTAAATAATAACCACAAATACAATGTTCAGGACATTTTTGAGTTCAGAGAAGTTTATTTAAATGTCCCTAAGGTCTAACACTGTTTACAGGCATAATCAATATATGACTTGAAAAGATTAAATCCATAAATCATCATATAATCGAACTTATTAATGTCACGGCCCAACATTCGTAAGCTCGAGTTCCCAATGTTTCTGGGGAAAGACAGACCAGACGTAATACTCGTGCCAACGCAATCTAACTGAGGTAATATCGTCTATTACATACATACATAATTGGTTATTACAACCCTTCAGTCCGGATTACGACCTAGCTTCTCACACCATTTATGTTGTGTGTATTAATTTTATACATGAGCGGCGAGACCTACAGTTTAAAGTCGACTCCGAACGACAGATTTTTGAAAAACTTTTCATGGCAATTTTATTTACACTCAGAGTTTTTGCCAAAAATCTGCTGAGAGAAACTCGCCGAAGAAATATTCTTTCATATTTCGTTTTGATGTCTAACCTGAGATTTGAACCGTGGCCTTACGTCTAATAAGCCAACACACTACCTACTAGACTACGGCGACTTCGACATCGTCTATTGGGTCAATTAAAATAGCCATTCTTGTTTATTACTTTGGAACAGCAGATTGCAGTTGAAGTGCTCTTGGATCTATAGACTGTAGAATCTTAAGATTTACCTGTTCTGAATCGCTCACAGATCGTAAAAGGGAGGACCTATCCAGACTAGATTCTGTACTTACTGGACACTCGTCAATTAGAAATCATAACCGCTTGATTGAAGTACAGTTTGGATCGTAGGTTTGTACAAGATACAAACTTCCTATAGAAAGTATGGTTTGAACCAGAGATCAGCAATGAGTATTCAAAAAGATATGTAGAATCGAATCATACTCATAACTTCTGATACCTATACACATTCATACTTATTTCAATATAGTATAGGCTGAGTAGGCTTACGAATCAAACATATTTCGAATGGTATGAGTTTGATGTCAGCGTTGTACGCATACTCATTACAGCCTGTAGTTATAAATCAACGTTGTAGTGAGTATGAATGAATCAGGGTACATAGTTAAATTTCAATATTGCTGACGCACTTATATTCAAAATTTCATGAGTGCTTATGAGTAGCGAAAAATCGATTCATTGCTGATCTCTGGTTGCTATCCCTTAATGGTAAGCGCACTTAAAGTCTACTTAATGGCTAAGGTGTATGCCAATGACAATGAGACCCTTAGTTGGTCTCCTCTTCTTCAGTCTACCTTCCTACCATATCTAACCCTTTGTCATTAGAGTCAATGTAAATATTTCTGCCTTCTTCGCAAATTTACTTACTTACCTATCTAACCTTACGGCTTAGCTTCAAGCGCCTCCCATGTTGTGTGTGTTATTTTTATTCGTGAGTGGTGGGACCTATAGTTTAAGTCGACTCCGAACGATAGATTTTTGAAAAACTTTTCATGGGCAGTTTTGGTTTTGCCACACAACTGCTAAGGGGAAATCGCCTAATAAATATATTTTCAAATTTGGTTTTGATTGAGATGACTGTGCTGGGGTTTGAAGCACGACCGCACGTTTAATAAGCCAATACGCTGTCTACCAAACAAGTTTTTAGAGACCAATTTTATTTTATCTGAATACAGGGATTACTTTTGGGTTCCTTTACTTGCCAGCAAGACCTCCTTTTATTATAAGTTGGCAACATTAAAATTTCATCTTCAAGACCATAAAATAAGTCTGTGAGTGATTCTGTGAATGTTCTTCTTGTCGGTCTTCTGTTTTTCTTCAATTCTCAAACATCACCAGAAAAAAATATATACTCATAGAATTGTATTCTTCTTCTTCATCTTACTTTAATAGAATGTGTGGGTAAAAGTTTCAAAAAAATACGTTAAAATAAAAGCAACCGAAAAACGAAAAAAACGAATAAAAAAATATTAAAAATGTCGTAAGACAAGTCGTTATTTAAACAAAACGCCCTCGAAGCCATCTGCAATTGAAGACAATCAAAAACAGAAACAAAACAGCAGCATTTGGTTCCTTCTTTTTTTTATTAATTTTTCCACAATTTTCACCAACAACACCAGCAACAACAACAACAGCAAGAAAATGAAATGAAAATGCTTTTAGCGCCAAGCAACACATTAAATGGCGTTTAAATAGAAATTGTTATGCAGAGAACACCCCAAAAAAAAACAACGAAATAAAATTCAAAACGTAAAAACTACCAAGATTTTATAAACAATGAGATACCGCTATAACAGTTTCTTTTGACGCCCACTGTATATATATAATAAATTTGATAATACATAAAGGGAGACAGTGTTACCTAGCAAGTCCATATTAACCGTTCAGGACAAGTAGTATTTGCGTTACGCATTAAAGCATGATTGACTTCGAATTAAGTTAAAAACAAGAGTGAAAGTTAAATAAGTTCAGTGATTGCTTTACTATTTTAACAACTAGAGATCCGTAAGACGATGGCCAAACAGCGAGTTAAGTGAGAGAAGTTTGCGTAGAGCTAGAGCCATTGGAAAATTGTAGCAAAGTGGACAAAGCTCTCTTAGTATTTATTAAAAATGTAGTTTTCTTGAAAGACACAAAATTTTTAACAATATGTGAAATTACCGTATTTCATTCGTTATACCTATAACCCTCTGTACTAATTCCACGTATTCTAGAAGCAAGAAAAGGAACTGCCACGTGCAAGTGTGGAGTTTAAATATTGAAAAATTTATTCTTCTGCTATACTATGGCAGATTTAAGAAGTTCTTCTTAAAAAATTCAAAATTTTTTTGTTTTTCGGCAAAACAGTTTATGTCCAATAATTCAGTGTTTCAATATAGTGTTTCAGAAGTTTAAATATGTATTAAAAAACGTGTGGTACTTATGAAACCTATACCCCTTGATAAATACTGAAAAGATACCGAATTTTTCAAACCGCTATTGGAGCTTGAGGCATCAGCTCCATAAGAGCTATTTTTAAAACATTCCCTATTAACTACAAATTTAATTTGTCATAAATACATAATTGATCACTACAACCCTTCAGTCAGGATTACGACCTAGTTTCTCACACCACTTATGTTGTGAGTGTTAATTTTATACATGAGTGGTTGGACCTACAGTTTAAAGTCGTCTCCGAACGACGGATTTTTGAGAAACTTTTGCATGGCAATTTTCTATTTATTTTCAGAGTTTTTGCCAGAAATCTGCTGAGAAGAAGTCGCCGAAGAAATACATTTTTGTATTTTGTTTTGATGTTTGGCCTGGGGTTTGAACCCTGGCTTTAAGTCTAATAAGCCAACACACTACCTACTAGACTACGGCGACTTAATTTGTCACATGTCAAGTAAATAAGGAGATCATCTTGTTATGGTGCCCTGTTAGTCTAGAGGGCAGTAGGCTATACAATTAGCGTAAGTGTCATGGGTTCGTTTCCCACCAGAGATCAGCAATGAATCGATTTTTTGCTACTCATAAACACTCATGAAATTTTGAATATAAGTGAGTCAATGATATTGAAATTTAACTATGTACTCTAATTCATTCATACTCACTACAACGTTGATTTATCAGTACAGGTTGCAATGAGAATGTATACAACGTTGACATCAAACTCATACCATTCGAAATATATTTGATTCGTATGTTTGAATCATAAGCCTACTCATTTAGAGTCATAAAGAAAAAAAGACACATAAGCAAAACAGACAGAGCAGAAAGCAGAGCAAACACACAACCTTTTGGTGGGTATTTTAGTGTTCGTACGCGATTCATACTTATTTTGCGCCTCGTGTATATCTTGAGTTATGGAGAGTCGAAATCAACAACAACATCAGACGTGTTGTTAAGTATGAATACGATGAGTACTTCAAACTTTGAATATGAGTAGAGGTTCCATGATATTAAAATAAGTATGAATGCTTATAAGTATCAGAAATTATGAGTATGATTCGATTCTACGATTCCTTTTGAATGCTCATTCCTGGTCTCTGATTTCCACCAGAGGCTCTCTTCTGTTAGACTATAGCGAGCATAAGATTTAAGCTGTTCAGCTCGTAGTACCTAGATATTTTTTGCAATCAACTATTTTCTCCTCTTCTACAAAGTATCATTATTTACAAATGTGGAAATGCGGTTATGATTTCTTATCGGCTAGTGTATGTAAAGGAGTTAGCCTGCAGATGTTCCCCCTTCAGGCCAACCAAAGTAGCCTGCTATAATTTTCGGAGCAAGATACTTTCTTGCTAATGCCTACAAATCCAAGTGAATTCCACATTCAATTTACTCTTTCAAAGTACTAGCCAAGAATACCTTATTTAATTGACCCCACAGGGGACTCCGTAGCCTAGTAGGTAGTGTGTTGGCTTATTAGACGTAAGGCCACGGTTCAAACCCCAGGTCTGACATTAAAACGAAATGAGAAATAATATTTCTTCGAGGACTTTCTCACAGCAGATTTCTGGCAAAAATTCTGAAAGTAAATAATATTGCCATGAAAAGTGTCTCAAAAAATCTGTTGTTCGGTGTCGACCTTATACTGAGTGGCTCGAATCACGCATCAAAATTTACAGTCTTAGTTGTTAGGCATTTACAACAAAAGAAAAAAGACACGTAAGCAAAGAAGGCAGAGCAGCAAGCAGAGCAAACACATTACAACCTTCTATTGAGTATTTTAGTGTTTGTATGCAATTCATGCTTATTTTGTGCTTCGTGTATATGTTGAGACAGAGTCGAAGTAAACAACATCATACGTGTTGTTAAGTATGAATATGATGAGTACTTCAAATTTTATATATGAGTAGAGGTTCCATGATATTAAAATAAATATGAATGCATATAAGTATCAGAAATTATGAGTATGATTCGATTTTACACATCTTCTTGAATACTCATTACTGATCTCTGGGATCCACTGAGCTCATCAACTCAAAGTTGTGTTTTCTTGTGTAACCCTGTGTTAAAAGTATTAAAATTAAAAAAATCCTTTTCATGCAAAAATCCTACGAAAATAATGAATTCGTTTATAAACTTCAATGCAAATAAAACAATTTCTGAACACACATTTATTGTTTTCTTCAGGAAAAACAATTTGATTTACAGAAACAAATAAATCAGAAAATGAAGTGTGAACAGTGCGAGTGATTTGCATAAATTTTGCATTACAAATGATCATAAAGTGTGGACTTTAAATCTACAATCAGGTATTTTGTTATTCATGCAAAACTGAATGAATAAATAATTGAATTGAGTGAATAACTGGGTGTACATATCTACATATGTATGTAAGTGTGAGTGTATTTGTGTGGAAAACCCTTTACATTCATTAACAGGATAACGACACTCAGAGTCAATAACGAATCCCTAATCGAATTAGCAACAGTTGGGCAAAAAAACTTAATTTTTATTTGCAAACCAAAAGAAATGAATGAATGAATGAACGAATGAATGTGATGAAGGAAGGGAATTACTGAACAAAAGCAATGATTGACTATGAATACAATGTAAATACAATGAATAAGTTTTATGTGAATGTATGTATGGTTACAGGGTTATGAGGATATAAAAAAACTTTCACTTTTTACTTTCACAAGGACACGGTAACAGGCTGCATATGCTCGGCATGAGATGCGTTCGTGTTAGGTTTTGGTTTGTTTGCAAAAAATATTTCAACAATTTACCGACAACAAAAACAACAACAACCCAATGGAAAATGTTCAAAAAGAAAACAAAAACAAGAACAAAAAAAAAGTTGTAAACAATTTGCATAAAATAATAGTTTGTTGTGTTGTTTGTAGTGTTGTTGTTATTGTTTTGTGTTTGTTTTCTCAAAACTTTTGTAATTTTTGGTGATTAGGAATTGCAAAAAAAAAACAAAAAAAAAAAAAGAAATGAAACGAATGAAAACAGAAATTATGCAAATCGCATACACACTTCCACACTTATTTTCTTTGTTTTCGCAAAATTGTTGTGGCGGCCACACACTGTGGCTGACTTTTTTTTTGCAACATTTTTAATCTGTTTACGTGCTACAAAAGAGGTGTGAATATCAAAAATATTGTTTAGAAAAAGAAAAATAATACAAGTCCTGTATGGTAAGTGAATAAAAGGTGTTGATGTTTTGTAACCCTTGGGTTTACATATTTAACTTCTGTTTGTAAAATCCGTAGAGTAAAAATTTTTCCATTGTTTTGCTGAAAATGTTACAACAAAGTGACGTTTTTCTTTATTAAGGTACATAAATGGCATAATCAGATGGAATGGTAATTGAATTTGTTGTCAATTCAATATTCTTAAATAACAACAGACAATGACAAAAATATTTGCAATAATTGAATAAAACATTGGCAGCATGCTTGAGATCATATAGTCTTGCTGGAAAAAATCGTTTGTATCGCAAACCCAAGACGTGAATGGAAGCCGTCATTTAAAAATAAAAATAAAAATAAATAAATAACAAACAGTTCAGTCAATCTTGTGTGAAGACGCTGTGTGTTTGAAGAGAGTAATCGTGGTTTGAAGATCTCCGTTACAAAGATCAGTCGAACAATTGTCTAGTAATGGTTATTGTTTATGCAAAGATGAATAACAAACAAAGCAATTGTTGTTGTTTACATCAAGTTGTGAACAGTGGCACATAGAATTGTACGAATAATAAAAAATTTTAATTTAAACTAAACACAGATTTAGTTTTATTTTATTTGCAATCTACGAGGTCAGATTTTAAACGTCTTCAAAAGGTAAAAACTTAACAATTGCGATCAATAAATCTTTAATTCGGGGATGATAGTAAACAGAAGGTCCCGCCACATTCATATATAAAATTAACACACGAAAAAAAATGATATGAGAAAGTTGCAATCCTGACTAAAGGCTTGCAATAATCAATTAAGTAAGTAAATTCCTATAGTACTTAGTAGTTGAACTTGTTCTCTCTAGGAGACCAGTCAGCTTTTTCACATATGGTTTGGAAAACGATTAAAACACTCCGAATCGAATATGGATTCATAGTGTTTGTTTCATTGATTCACTTTAACCACTACAAAGCCACCTCATTTTAAAATCTATTCTAGGCAGATTTCTCGTTGTTACATAATATAATACTTCCAGACCTTGATAAGCGTCTTCATCTAAGAGGAGTTTAAATTCTAATTTCAATTTTATGCTGAAACTCGCCTTGTTATGGTTATGTAATCGAAGATAAAGCGTGCTTTTCACATTCTATAATATTCGTTAGTATTTAATATATTTTTAGTAAACGCATACTGCATAAAAATATGCCATCTGACTGGCGTCGTCTATACATACATACCAGAGATCAGCAGTGAATCCTTTTTTCGCTACTCATAAGCACTCATGAAATTTTAAATATAAAAGTGAGTCAACAATATTGAAATTTAACTATGTACTCTGATTCATTCATACTCACTATACAGCGTTGATTTATAAGTACAGGTTGCAATGAGTATGCATACAACGTTGACATCAAACTCATACCATTCTAAATATGTTTGATTCATAAGCCTACTCATTTACAGTCTTAGTTGTTGTTGCATTTACAGCAAAAGAAAAACCGCACATAAGCAACAAACGACAGAGCAGCAAGCAGAGCAAATACACAACCTTCTGCTAAGTATTTTAGTATTCGTACGCGATTCATACTTATTTTGTGCTTCGTATATACGTTGAGTTATGAAGCGTGGAAATCAACCGCAACATCATACGTATTGTTAAATATGAGTATGATGAGTACTTCAAACTTTGAATATGAGTAGAGGTTCCATGATATTAAAATAAGTATGAATGCGTATAAGTATCAGAAATTATGAGTATGATTCGATTCTACTCATCTTTTTGAATATTCATGGCTGATCTCTGGTGGAGACTAAGAAACTTTGCCTTAACATTGTAAGAAATGTTGAATAACAAAAAATAAATGCGTTAACCATTTACCATCAAAATTATAAAGTAACAAACATACTAAGGACCACAGATTCATACAGACCACAATGCGGTTTCAAATACCAGTCAATGCAGCAGGGCTCATAATATTGAAAGGCCTGGACACATCTGCTCATTTGTTGTGTTCAAATATCAGCAATTTGGCGAACATTGAATATATTAGGTTAAACTGGCAGCCGCCTCAATGGGGATAGCTTACTTGAATCCTGTAAGGTCCCATTGTAACACCGTTACTACCTATCCCAAGCATGTGGATTTACACAAATCATCTTTGGCGAGACACTATCTGTCACTAAATTCAGGATGTCCTGGAATTCTTGTTCTTATGGTTTCAAGTGTCGGACAATGTCGTTGTTGCAGCTTTCTCTACTAGCTATTAAAGCTGGGGAGAGAGTTCGATTTTTTTCCATATCGATAATTGAAGCTTTATCAATGGGTGTAAACTCCGCACGAAAAGCAGTGCAGTAACGGGCAATCTGAGAAAGGTCGAAAGTTCAAATACCCTATTCTATAGAGATTTTAGTCTCCGAAGCGTCAATAAAAAGCGAGACCGCAACGTTGCAAAGAACTAATTCTTTCTGGAGCAATATTTACCTTTACCTTATATGTCCCCATGTCCAGCAACCCGTGTAAGAAATAGCAATTAGTGGAAGGTCAGCCGGGACGCCAATATCATCGCCAAGTAATACAGTGTGACAGTTCCACGGAGCGAGGTAATGTGACGAAGGTAGTTTCAATCGATGAGACATATCACTGAGGATCAGCACTAAACACGTTTATGTACAGATTTTCCATTTTAATTGTTGAGCACATTTGTGAAGTCAAAATTACTGTGGGATTTGGAACCTAAAATGTATTCGATTGAATTTTTTCAATCTGAAAATCTTAAGATTTTACAAACAATAATATCCATGAGGATATAAATTCAGAAGGCTCGTTTAAACAAATATTCTTTACTATTGTACAATTCCCCTTCCTTTAAATTTCTTAATCAATAGCAATAAAAAAAATCCTTTAATTTGCATAAATTTTTTTTTTTTGCTTTCAATTTCAAAATTTCTTTTCGAAGCATAAATTTTCTCACGCGATTTCTTCATCTCTGCTGCTCTTTTATTTTCCAAACACCCGTTAGCATATGAAAACAAAACAAAACAAAAAAATCAAATGAAAGAAATTTTTACCTCTTAAACGGGACATTTGTTTTCTTATCCTGTCACATCCTTTTTTAATCATCAAATATTCAAAAACTCGCACACACACACACACACAATAACAAGCAGTTTTTTTTGTGGCTTTATGGGCCTTCATGTCATGTTAAAAATTGTTTAAGAAATTCACTTCCATTATGAAGCTGATGAAACTAGACAAAAAAAACAAAGAAGGAAAGGAATAACAACAACAACAAAAACTTAAAATTAAACCCTTTTGAATAGTATTTCCTTCCTTTACAACGTTCATATGTAAAATATTTCAAAGACAATACAGAGAACAGATCCCTAGAATCTCTTCATAACAACAAAATGTTTATGAATGATAATGCCACAGCAAATGTCCTTTTTTTCTTTCCCATTTATGATCCTCATCGTTTTGCGTTTTGCGTTTTATTGTTATTTTAATTAGACGTACAGATATTTAAACACTTCCGTTTTCATTCTTTGTGGAATCTTTAAATGCGAAAATAATGAATTGAAAAACAAAAAAAAATGATGGGAAGAAATTTTGAAAGTGTGTGCCTGGCTGACACAGAATTCTTCTCAGGTAAGCTTTGCCTGTATCTGTACGTGAAAAAATAAAATAAAAGTGATGCGATCAGTTTCAATTTAGCAATCGTTGCGACAGGAAGGTATTTTGATTCGCTTAGTTTTCCGAAAATTCTGTTTTGTTTTCATAAATGTGCAGAAGATTTTGTACAAAATTGTGTTCTAAGATGCGGATTACTTCTAAAAACATTTACTTGCTTAAAGAATTTGAATATAAAATCCTTAAGGTCCTGTCTAGTGCCGCAAAATGTTACTTTTGAAGTGTACTAAAAAAATTAAGCGACTTCTTGGTTTCCGCTCGTGCAAACTTCATTGACATTGCATAAATGAAGCCGCCGCAAATAAAGTAAAACTGATGAACTCTTCTATTCAAATATGAGCAATTTGGCGAACCTCGAATAGGTGCAGTTAAACCGGGAACCGCCGGGCACAGCTTACTTGGGTCCTATAAGATCTCGTTCTACCACCGATACTACCGATACCAAGCATCTTATGAAGGTTGGGATTTTTCTCAAATCATCTTTGACTAGACCCGATTTGTCACTAACTACTGGATGTCCAAGAATTCCTCTTCTTAGGTTTCCATGCTTCAGACAACGACAGAGTAAATATTCTATTGTCTCCTCTCCTTCTTCATCGTTGCAGCTTTTGTAGAACTCGTTTTGAGGTATTTCCAGTCTCCTGACGTAAACATCCAGAGGCCAGTGTCCTGTTATCACTGATATGAGGTTTCTTAGATGGAATCCTGATTGCACAAATGAAGGCGACATAGTCTAGTTGGTAATGTGTTGGCTTATAAGACGTGCGGCCCAGATATCACGAAAAACCCGAATAATCGAACAAACAAAAATACACCTTCGGCGACTTCCTCTCAGCAGACTGCTGGAAAAACAACTGAAAGTAATAAATTAAAACTTCTCAAAATACTGTGGCTTGGAGACGACTTTGAACCTCAACAAGTTGAGCGGCGCGAGAAGCTCTGTTGTAGTCCTGACTAAAAGGTTGTAATGATCAAATAACTCAATGTGCTTAGATTTTACCTTGCTTCAGAGCCAAGATAGAAGTGCAAAAAAGCAACACAATTTTTTTTAATGCCTTACTTGGTCTGTAGTCGAGTTTTATAACCTGCTAGTGTCAGCAGATTTCTAGCAGAAACTCTGCGAGGAAATTAAATTTCCATGAAAGAGTGTCTCAAAAATCTGTCGTTCGGAGACGACTTTAAGCTGTAGGACCTACCACTCATGTATAAAATTAACACACACAACATAAGTGGTGTGAGAAACTAGGTCGTAATCCTGACTGAAGACTGACAATGACCAAATATATATGTATTAATCGTTACAATAAATAATAAGTCAGATTTCTTACAGGCGTTATTATAAGTACGATCTTCATTTTGATTTGAAATTGGCTCAGAGTAAGAGCAAGTATTCGATTATCGAATCGATGTCAAAGAGGCTGCATAAAAATTTTGCGTCTTGGTTGCCCAACAGAGACCAGCAATGAATCGTTTTTCGCTACTCATAAGCACTCATGAATTTTTGAATATAAGTGAGTCAACAATATTGAAATTTAACTATGTACTCTGATTCATTCATACTCACTGCAACGATGATTTATAGGTACAGGTTGCAATGAACATGCGTACAACGTTGACATCAAACTCATACCATTCGAAATATGTTTGATTCATAAGCCTCTACTTATTTAGATTCATAACTTTAGGAAAATACTTATAATACTTATAAATGATTCGAGTGACTCTAATCAGTCATCAAAATTTGTAGTCTTAGTTGTTGTTAGGCATTTACAAAAAAGAAAAAAGCCACATAAGCTAAAAAGATAGAGTAGCAAGCAGAGCAAACATACAACAACCTTCTAGTAAGTATTTTAGTTTTCGTACGCGAATCATTCTTATTTTGTGATTCGTGTATAAGTTGTGTTGTGGATAGTGGAAATCACAACAACATCATACGTGTTGTTAAGTATGAATATGATGAATACTTCAAACTTTAAATATGAGTAGAGGTTCCATGATATTTAAATAAGTATGAATGCGTATAAGTATCAGAAATTATAAGTATGATTCGATTCTACTCATCTTTCTGAATAATAATTGCTGATCTCTTTTGCCCAAGTGCCGAACTACAACCGAGGAGATGCTCTGTGATACAAATTTCTTTACCATTTTTACAGTTTCCTCGGAAACCCATGTTAGTTAGTTAGTTTTCCCCTCTTTCCCTGTTTATGGCATTTACCACAAATAAAAAAATTTCTATATTTCTAATGACAAAACTGCATTTGATCATCATTAATAACAATTTAAAATGACACCACAACAACTGGAAAATGTAAGATAAAGTATTATCACATCCCTTAGAAGCATTTGCACACACTATTTCAATAATTTGAACGTTTTTCGTATTTTAAAACAAAACAAAAATATACCTCTTCTAATGGAAAAACATAAATTTTTTTAATCATTCTGCGCGCTGTCTCGGCATTCTTTTTATTTTGCCACACGGAACTTTTATTTGTTTTTTTTTTTTTTTTGTTTCACTACGAAATAAAAAAGATAACAACTTATAACAAACATAGGATGCAATAGGCAAATTGAAAAACAAAACTGATGCTTTCGCTAACAAAAAACAATACAGGCGTTATTTTTTGTTGAGTTTTTCTACTTTAAAACGGGTCACGTTTTATTGTATTTTTTTCATAATTTCCCTCGTTTTTTTTTTTGTTCTTCTGTTTTCACCACTTCTACTACTACAGTCACGGCTGCTATTAACGAACACAGGACTCGACGTCGTTGATGCCGATAGCCATTATGAGCCACAGGGCTCTGAAGTTCTTTTCCTCAAAGGCTATAAAAAAAACAAAAAGCAACGGAAATCCATCCACAACACTATCGAGCCAGGAGAGTATAAAAGAGAGAAAGAGTAGAAAGAGAGTGGAAAAATTAAAAGAAAAAAAATCATTTGCATACAAACGTACGCGGTCGGTATGCAATGGATTTACTACAGCAACGGCAACAGCAATGTTATACGCTTTTTTACACAAAGTATTGTGAGTGTGTGTGTCTGCTTTTTAAGGAAAATATGTGTGCATTACGGAGTATTGTGTCTACACTGCAAAGCATTTGAATAAAATAATATTATCACGGAATTCTTTGCTGAAAACTCTTTTACATTCTTCAATTGTTTGTTGTGTCCTTTTAAATTGTTATTAATGATGATCGAATGCTGTTTTGTTATTAGAAATTTTGCAATTCTTATTTCTGGTTTTGGGATCTACTGTGTGGTGAAGGCCTTAGAGCAAGATGGAAAAAAATATTTAACCCGCATTGGTTTTCTTAGAATCAATAATAATAAAGAAGAAATCTATACCACAGAGCAAGCGTATTCTCTGTTTTATCATTAGAAATTTTGAAAGTTTACAATCTTTTAATCAAGACTTCAACCTAGTTCCTAACGTCACCCATGGTGTGTGTGCTAATTTTAAACACGAGTGGCGAAACTTGCACTTCGAATTGAACTTCGAACTACAGATTCCGAGACGCTTTTCATGTGAAATTTTATTTACTTACAGAATTTTTGCCAAAAGGCTACTGAGAAAAATTCACCGAAGTTATATAATTTCAAATTCAGATGTCTGATCTGTCGTTTGAACCGCGGCCTCGCGTCTAATCAGCCGCTACACTACATACAAGACTACAAAAATTAAACACCTTTCACCATTCATATCATAAAGCCACCCCTCACTCCATCAGCGCTGATATGACGAGTTTTCTGAGAAAAAAACTGTTTCAATTGTGTTTTGCAGGCCTCTAAGGGATTTAAATTTCCCTTAAGTAAGAGAGTTTTGCAAAGATGGAAAGAAAGTACAATCTGGAGGTACATAAAAATATGTATACCAGTCAAGTGCCTCTCCGATTTTTACGGGTCATCAAATATATAAATTAACTGGTGCAGTCATGTCAGACCACAACACGCTCACTGCCATAAATTCTCGTACTTTTGATTGAATTACTCACTTTAATCTCGTTAATCATTATCAGTAGAGATTCGAATCAATGGTTTCACCATTAGAAACTTATAATCCATAAGGCGGAATCCCTACCGATAGCAGTTTGATTACGAATGCCTAGTTCTCTAGCAACTACCACACAGTTTAGGTACCAGCCTTTCTCAGTTTCGTTCGATGATTTCATTGACTATTTTAGCAATTAATCCACCAAGTTGTTCTCAATTTTGTTTAAAGGATTTTACCGGCTTTTTTAGCAATTCGATGACAAAGTTGAAGTGCTCCTTTATCACCAAAATGATCAGACCAAAAACGTAAAAACCATTTCGCTTCTGTACTATTTTTTGCACCATCCCTTCCACAAACTTCAGAGTTTGTTTTCAGCTGTCATAGTTTGTGAAACATATTGACATATGTACGTACATACACCCCTTTAGTCAGGATTACAACCTATCTTCTCACACCACTTATGTGTGTGTGTGTTAATTTTATACATGTATGACGGGAGCTACAGTCTAAAGTCGACTCCGAACAACAAATTTTTTTGAGAAACTTTTCATGGAAATTTTATTTTCAATCAGAGATTATGCCCAGAAATCTGCTGAGAGAAAGTTCTCCAAAAAATATTTTTTCATATTTGTTTTAGTTGGGGATGTCTGACCAGGGGTTTGAGCCGTGGCCTCACGTCTAATAAGCCAGCACACTACCTAGAATACGGCGACTATTGAAGAGATTATAAATCTAAGCATCTGATATCCAACTTCTCGGAAGGAAAATGAAAGGAAATATTTGTAAAAAAAATCATATAATTTCTCTAAAACTATTGTGTATGTCCCAGCGGAAAGCGTGAGTTAGTGTTAGTTTATAAAATATTGTCTTAATAGTGCGTTCCAAAGCTCTATGCCCTACGCAAAGCCTGTTCTATATAAAATTTATTTTAACAGATATTGTTGCATGGTTTATAGTTGCTGTAGCCAACTACAACCAACATGCGAGTCATCAACGTAATAAAATAAAAATTTATAGACACACAGCGATGGACAGACGAATGAATATGAAAAATAACAAAAAGAAAAGAAAAGAAAATAGATTTGCTGCAGACAATGTTGGCTTTGCTATAAAAACGTTGAAAAAAACATAATCACTCACGGTAAAACAAAAAAAAAACAACAACAACAACAAAAAATAGTAACAATAACCGAGACTATCAATAAAGAAACGAGCGAACATTATATGCGGCACGATGAAAAATATTTAAAAAATATTGTGAAAATATGAATACAACAACAAAAATTGTAAAAACGAACAGAAACATAAAATATTTCCTTTCCGAAGGTGGTATACATTGTTAATTGTTATTGTTTTTGTTTTTGTTGCTGTTGTTGATCTTCTATTAATCTGGCATAGGATATACATACAGGGTGAACGTATGCGGCTGTATTTTGGTATCCTTCCATAAAATATTAAATGAAAATGAAAATAAATGTGTTGCAAATGTTGTCGAGTGTATGCGTGTACGGATATGTTAGCGGTTGAGTGTTCTACTGTGCGTGATTTATTATGATAACAACGCAAAGGCAACAAAAACAAACGATAATTTTTTAACTAATCTGCTGCTGTTCGATTCAATGAAAATTTTAATTTTTTTTTTTCTAAACAATTTTGTTTATTCGTTAAGCAAATGATAACAAGCAAATCCATAATAAATTTGGAACAAAAATCAGCAATGAGTCTTCAAAAAGATGAGTAGAATCGATTCATACTCACAATTTCTAATACTTATACGCATTCAAACTTATTTTAATATCATCGAACCCTTCTACTCATATTCAAAGTTTGACGAACTCATCATATTCATACCTAACAACACGTATGCTGTTATTGATTTCGACTCTCCATAACTCAACATATGCACGTATCACAAAGTATATATACTTACAAAAAGGTTGTGTGTTTGCTCTATTTGCTGCTCTGTCTGGTCCGTCTGCACAACAACAACTAAGACTGTAAATTTTGATGAATGATTCGAGTCACTCGTATCATTTATAAGTACATGTTACAAGTATTTTTCTAAAGTTATGAACCTAAATGAGTACGCTTATAAATCAAACATATTTCGAATGGTATGAGTTTGATGTCAACGTTGTACGCATACTGATTGCAACCTGTAGTTATAAATCAACGTTTTAGTGGGTATGAATGAATCAGAGTACATAGTCAAATTTCAATATTGTTGACTCACTTATATTCATGAGTGTTTATGAGTAGCGAAAAAACGATTCGTTGCTGATCTCTGGTCTGAATACACTATGAAGATAGCCTGAAACAGAAAGAAATTTGGGTTGATTGGACATGCAAGAGTAATAATTTGTCGAGATTTTGAATCCAGTTGTTACTCTGTGGAGGAGTTAATAAGAGAAGAACATGCAGGGTGATTTCAGTGTAGGATTATTATCAGATGACTCTACTACTACCTTTTTTTATTAATTTTTAACATTAACAATCATTAACATTCTGCAGGACTTAAAGGATAATTTTACAAATACTAATGGTATGATATCGCCGTAGTCTAATAGGTAGTGTGCTGGCCTAATAGACGTGAGGCCACGGTCAAGCCAGACATCAAAACAAATATATGAAAAAATATTTCTTCTGCGACTACCTCTCAGCAAATTTCCGACAAAAACTCTGAAAATAAATAGAAAATTACCATGCAAAAGTTTCTCAAAAATCTGTTGTTCGGAATCGACTTTAAACTGTAAGTCCCGCCACTCATGTATAAAATTAACACAAAAACATCAGTGGTATGATAAATTATGTCGTAATCCTTACTAAAGGTTGTAATGACCAATTATAAATGTATCTATGTACACAAAGCCACAAACGTATACATACGATTAACAAATTTCTGAAATTTCTTATTTGGATACGTGTAAGACTTAATCGATCATGAATCTCAAACTTAACAATAATGAGAGTACAAACTCAGTCAAATAAGTACTTTTTCGGAGACATAACAAAGCATATACTCCTCGACCTTTAAGCATTAAAACTGATTCTCCAAAAGGAACATTTTTTGCGTGCTAAAGCAAGCAAAGTTGCAAAAAATATATTACTGGAAGATTAGTGTCCATGCTACACATTTCATGTTATAAACACTATAGCCACAGCGCTTCAAACGCCGCAATCTATTAGAAAGAGAATACATGGAGGTACAGTGAGCGTCAAAGGCGACTGTACTTAAAAAACATATACATTAATAAATTACCGTTATTTTTAATTTAAAATTTTTTCATTGCCAGTTTTGAAACAAACAAAAAATTATAAAAAATTTCGAAATAACAAATTTTTTCGGGCACTTTCCTTAAGTAGTAAAAGTTGAGTTTGGTGATTGTTAGAATTTTATCCCTAGTGAACAATTTCTTTGTTTAAAGTCACCGTAGTCTAGTAGTTAGTGTGTTGGCTTATTAGACATAAGGCCTCGATGCAAACCCCAGGTCAGACATGAAAACGAAAATATAAAAAAACATTTCTTCGGCGACTTCCTCTTAGCAGATTTCAAACATCTGCCGTTCGGAGTCGACTTTAAACTGTATGTCCCTCCACTAATGTATAAAATTAACACACACAATATAAATGGTGTGAGAAGCAAGGTCGTAATCTTGACTGAAGGATTGTAACGACCAATTATGTATGTATGTATGTATGTAATGAAGCATATACGCCGCGAACTTTAAGCTTTAAAAGTTACTCCCCAGAAGAAACATTTTTCTTCGAAACATATTTTCCTCGTGGAAGTTTAGTCTTGACTCTATGCAACTCAAGCTATAACCACAGCAATCTCTCAAAAATAGAATACATGGGTTTATATGGAAGTGATTATGTTGGCTGCAATTTCAAAATTGCTGCTTTTGCCGCGCTGCGCTTATTGTGTTTATGGCATTACGCTTATAACCTTACTTTTTAGATTTCTTTGATCTTAAAGCGATTTCCTAACTGTGCTAAGCCAAGCAAATAATTAAAAAACAAATAAAAAACAATAAAAAAGCGAATGAACACAATCAAATATTTTTATTGTTTTAATAAATATGCAAATTGTATAGAATTGAAGCCCTAAATTGTTTATAAAACTATAAATTATTTTGCAAATTAGTTTCTGGTGTTGTTGTTTTTGGTTTTAATTTATGCCATTAATTTATGTAATAAGCGATTGCAAATTTATGCCATTTACGATATGAAACTATTAAATTGCAGAACTTTTAATCGCAACAAAACACTGCTATTCGCTCTATAATTGTTAGCCAAACACCTTGAAAGCGGCTTTATTGCCTGGTTGCCTTACAGACTGACTGACTGACTGTCAGTAGTCCATAGTCATAGCCCAGCATTTCGAAGGCAAAATGGTTGCGAATATAATTTTAAGGGTGGGTGTTTTACTGCATTCCCATTGCGGAATTTCATTTTGCAAAAATGAAATTTTTATTATTAAAACGCTCAAGTTTTTCTTTTTTTTCTCATATTTTTGTTTCGATTTTTTGATGGCGGGGTAAGCCATACAACTTAATAAACGTATGTATGAAACTGAAATGAAAAAATACCAGACCAGGCCATATGAACAAAAACAAAAACAAAAAAACAAAAACAATGAAATTAAAATGAATTGTACAAAAACAAAACCATGAAACACATTCAGTTACAGTGCATGTAAGTTTAGGGCGTTAAATTTGCCACATGCGCGTATACATATGGGAGTAGAAACACACAGGCAAACAAACAAACAACCAAAAAGCCGATAGAACAGTGAACAGGGGTCTAAATAGTACAGAAAATAACAATCAACATGGTTGTTAAGACTGTCAGCCAGCCATGTTGTGAACAAAAGAAACAAAAAAAAGCTGAAAAAACGTTATTGAAATTATTATTAAGAAGCAAGGAATGAATACTCAAGTGAATAGAAAATATGAGAGAGAGCACATGTGTGGAAATGCTTTGAACGATATGAGTACACTTAGCCTGTAATGTGTTATGTAAACTGAATATTTCTTTCGTATTTAATAAGGGAAAATAGCAATGGCGCAGCGTCTTCCAAATAGCTTTCTTAATGTGAAAGGAATTCGTGGAAGACAATGAAACATTCTGCATTGAAACGTGACAAAATGGTTGCCAATTTTTTAATCCACAAGATATTTAAACACTCCGGCGTGCGCCCAAGTCTATTAGATAGTGTGTTGGCTTATTAGACGTAAAGCCAGGGTTCAAATCCCAGGACAGACATCAAAACGAAATACAAAAGGTATTTCTTCGGCGACTTCCTCTCAGCAGATTTCTGACAACAACTATGAGTGTAAAATAAAAGATTTCTATGAAAAGTTTCTCAAAAAAATATGTCGTTCGGAGTCGATTTTAAACTGTTGGTACCGCCACTCATGTATAACAATTAAAACGCACAACATAAGTAGTTCGAGGAGCTACGTCGTAATCCTGACTGAAGAGTTGTAATGACGAATTATGTATGTACACATGTTTGACTGGCACCCAGGGAGGTTTCATAGACACACATAGGTCATACAAGGCCCACACATTTATTTAAAAAGTTTTCTCCTAGGCTCGGAACTATTCTTATGAAGCGACTTAGATTACTAATGTCCATTACAAAAAGAACGATGCCTTTTTCTCTTCCGACATACTGCTAGCAATATCTCCAGTAGGTGTAGAATAGTTTCCTGCTCTTACTCATCTATTCATTCTCAGCATAACTGCAAATAATGCAATGTCCATTAATAATATGTTGTTAAGTTTTTTCCTTTTAAAAACGTTTAAAATAAGAGCTCCTAGATTGCAAATAAAATAAAAATAAATTTGTGTTTAGTTTTAGCTAAAATTCCTTATTATTCGCACAATTCTGTGTGAGACTGTTCACAACTTGATGTAAACAACAACAATTGCCTCTTTTGTTATTCCTTTGTTTATACCCTTTCGACAGATCTTTGTAATGGAGATCTTCAAATCACGGTTACTCTCTTCAAACATGCCGCGTTTTCACACAAGACTGACTGAACTTCACTCATTAGTCGCCTGGTTTGCCTTGCTTTTTATATGGCAGAGTAAACAGTCTGATGAATGTTCTTAAAGGCGAATGTTGATGACTTCGCCTTCTCTATAAATGTAAACATCGTTGTTTACATTTATTCTTGTAGTGTTGTTGGTATATTTTTATTTACTTGTTTACCGTTTTTTATATACACATACACAATTGGTCATTACAACCCTTCAGTCAGGATTACGACTTAGTTTCTCACACCACTTATGTTGTGTGTATTAATTTTATACATGAGTGTCGGGACCTTCAGTTTAAAGTCGACTCCGAACGACAGATTTTTGAGAAACTTTTCATGGCAATTTTATTTACTCTCAGAGTTTTTGCCAGAAATCTGCTGAGAGGAAGTCGCCGAAGAGATTATTTTTGTATTTTATTTTGATGTCTGGCCTGGGGTTCGAACCCTGGCTTTTCGTCTAATAAGCCAACACACTACCTACTAGACTATGCCGACGTCATCCGTTTTTTATATGCTGTTGTTATATTAAGCAGTATGATAATTTGTAAACAGGTTTGTTTACTGCATTGTTTTGTTCTTGTAGCTTTGTTTTATAATTTTAATGTTAAGCGATGTAAGAGCAAAACACGAGTATCTAGATTTTTCATTTTCGTAACAATACTTTTCGTGTGCCTTCAATCCAGCTTTGGCCAGATTTACCGCGTCATATTGTGGGAATTGTCAATTGATAGTTCGATATCTCATTCTACGAATGCTATAAACCGTACTGATGTTCGTTACGTTAAAACCAATATAGCCGCTTGCCTACCAGAATGAATGATTATATCCTTTCTGGAGATATTTTCCCCCCTAATAAGTCTCACAGCAGCCTGTATTGCTAACTATTTTTCCTAGAGGACACTCCAGTGATCTAGTAGCCTTCTAGATCGACCTATGCTCATCGATTCCGAACAAAATCCACCAACCACCACCACCATTTAGTCTCGAACCATCAGTGAACATCAGTGAATCTGAAAAGAGTCATTTATGAAGGGCATTATACTACTTTCTGGAATGAATGTCTTTATCTTGTCGTAAGAAATCATAGTTCGCTGTTATGTAATCAATACTTCAATATCCCAAAATTCTTAAACACTTTTGAGTTTCCAAAATTGAATCCGTGACATTGTCCAGTCACTGTAGTTTTAACTGCCAAACCCCTGCAATAGAGGAGTGATGCACGAATATCTTTGCAATCGGCATCTCTGGTCCAAGTTTATAGTTCATGATCAACAATTACTTGCAACAGGCCTTCTTAATTTCTGTAAAAATGGATTGAATTCACTATCCTTTTCCAATTCCTTAAACTACAATATACTGTGCATGGGCAAATTTTTTTATTTAAAAATTTAAAATTTTTCCATTCAAACGAAGGACATTTTGATTGTAAATAAATTTAGACTGTCTTAGGACTACTATTGTTGTTGTTGTTGTGTCTGTAGTTGTTTACTTACTGTTACGTTTTCTTTTTTTTTTTTTTTGTTTTGCCACTTCGGCATAAAATTTTTGTTACACAGCATAAAATGTACCTCAGTTGGAAATGACGTGTGCCTCATCAGCATTTTTCATGCGCATTTCCACAGGGGCAATGCCTGATTGCTCGTAGTAAGGCGTAGAAAATTGTTGTTTGAAGCATTTTTTGTATAATTTAAATAAATAGATGTGCAGTTGATATTTTCTATTTAAATTCATTTTATTCTTGTTGTTTCAAGTTGCGTGTTGTGGGCTGATGCAGACATTTTGGTAATCCAGGTCGTTATTGAAAGAAAAGTTAATATAAGCTGGGCTGCCAATTTGGCTATTAAACGGCAATCGAAAACGCAATTTTTAATGAAATAATGATAAATGGCCTTCACTCTATTTGAATACAATAGCATGTTTTACACCATCTGAACCAGAGATTAGCAATGAGTATTTAAAAAGATGAGTAGAATCGAATCTTACTCATAATTTCCGATACTTACTGATACGTACTGAATGCGTAATTCATACTTATTTTAATATCATGGAACCTCTACTCATATTCATAGTTTGAAGTATTCATCATATTCATACTTAACAACACGTGTGACATACTCATAACTCAACATATACACGAAGCACAAAATTTGAATCGCGTACGAACACTAAAATACTGCCTAATGTTTTTTGCTTAAGTGTCTCTTTTCCTTTGTTGTAAATGCAACAACAACTAAGACTGTAATCGAATCATTTATAAGTATTACAAGTATTCTTCTAAAGTTATGGATCTAAATGAGTAGAGGCTTATGAATCAAAACATATTTCGAATGGTATGAGTTTGATGTCAACGTTGTACGCATAGTCATTGCAACCTGTACTTATAAATCAAAGTTGTATAGTGAGTATGAATGAATCAGAGTACATAGTTAAATTTCAATATTGTTGACTCACTTGTATTGAAAATTACATGAGTGCTTATGAGTAGCGAAAAAACGTTACATTGCTAATCTCTAGCGTGAACTTAGCAGAATCTTTTATACACCAGCACTTGCAAAATTCTGTACCGCAAAGGAATAATTAAAACGGCAAAAATGGAAATAAACGAAGAAAAACGCCCCAGTTCTGCCTTCTTCACAAATTTTTCATTAGCAATGAATATAAAGGCAATTACGAAATGTCTGACAACTTAGTGGACTCGTTAGACCAATTTGTAAGCTTCTGTGAGCAGCACTGGCACTGGAGAGATGGACGTCTTCTTAAATTCTTGGCTCTCCAAGAAAAAGAATCTGACAAAAGCATTGAAACGAACAATTCAATGAAAGTTGGTTAACTTATTCACAGGGTTTGCCATTTGCTAAGATCCGCATGAAAATTAGCGAAAAAGTCGGTCATTTCATAAATGAAAACGCGAAGTCCAGGGTATCGAGTAAGAGTGGTTAAGAGTGCGATTTAAAACGATCAGAAGATCTAAAATTTGTCATGAAACGGAATAAAAATCCTAACCTAACTTTACACCCCTTAGATTACAACCCTTTAGTCTGGATTACGACGTAGTTTCTCAAATCTGTCGTTTAGAGTTGTCGGTTCCAACACCCATGGATGTCACACAACTTGGGTAGAGTATGTTGTGTGTATTAATTTTATCCATGTGTGGTGGGACCTGTTAAACGAGGCCTCTAAACGACATATTTGAAAAAAATTTCGGGTCAATTTTATGGTACTCTCAAAAGATAGAAGACTGCTGAGTGGAAGTAAGCTAAGAGATATTTTTTCTTATTTCAGTTTGTTCGAGATGTCTGGACTGGGGTTTGAACCACGGCCTCGCGTCTAATAAGCCAACACACTATCCATAAATTGATACGTATAATAGACAATCCGTGGAATTAACTCCCATTGTCTTATATTGTGTCTTTTTGTTCTGATTTCCACAATTGTGGTGCAAGTAGGACGGTCCATGTGTTATTAAAACACCGTCACCGTGATGGGACACAGCCGGAAAGAAGAAAATATGTTTCAATTTGACCAAAAAAATTGTAAAATTTTAAAAAAACATATGTATGTTAGAAAATGTTTACAGTACCATGCGGATATTTTCAGTCGTGCTACATGTTATGCAGTCCTAAGAAAGTACAGCTTTACTACTGCTCTTGTATTAAAAATTTGAATTTCCCTGTTTCGCGAAATGTTATTTGCCTGTTAAACTTTATAAAGGCCTTGTAAAGCTACTCTGATTTTGTTTATCCGTTCGTTTATATGCAATGCTCAACCACCATTAAGGCAGAATTAGACGAACCTTCATGGAAAATAATGGAGGAACATGCGTTCCTTTTTAGCATATGAAAATTATGTAAATGCTTATCGAAATAACATTACGATGGGGTAATCATTCTTATTGCTTTTCATATTATTACGAAAATGAAAAAATCTAGATATTAACATTAAAATTATAAACAAAAGCTACAAAAATAAAACAATGCA
Organism: Sarcophaga variegata; assembly: GCA_932273835.1. Taxonomy (NCBI): domain Eukaryota; kingdom Metazoa; phylum Arthropoda; class Insecta; order Diptera; family Sarcophagidae; genus Sarcophaga; species Sarcophaga variegata. The sequence goes on along the minus strand of OW026362.1, from coordinate 109,141,294 downwards.
GTATACAAACCTGTTTACAAATTATCGTATTGCTTTATATAACAACAAACACCAGCGTAAAAAATGGCAAACAAGTAAACAAAAATATACGAACAACATTACAAGAATATATGTAAATAAAATACACAAACAACACTACAATAAATAATGGAAACAAAGATGTTTCCATTTATAGAGATTCCGACAACGCGAAGTCATCAACATTCGCCTTCAAGAACATTCATCGCACCGTTTACTCTGCCATATAAAAGGCAAGGCAAAGAAGGCGACTGAGTTAGTAAAGTTCAGTCAGCCTTTTGTGAAAAAGCGGTGTGTTTGAGGAGTGTAATCGTGGTTTGAAGATCTCCGTTACAAAGATCCGTCGAACAATTGTCTAGTAATTGTTATTGTTTATGCAAAGGGTATAAACAGACGAATAACAAAAGAAAGCAATTGTTGTTGTTTACATCAAGTTGTGAATTGAATTACATCAAGTTGTGAATTAAAGAATTTTAATTGAAACTAAACACAAATTTATTTTTATTTTATTTGCAATCTAGGAGCTCATATTCTAAACGTTTCTAGAAGGTAAAAACTTAACAACATGCTAGGGACGTGGATGTTCGGTTAATTCTGTTTTTATACCGTGCAGAATACAAAATGTGCCACAACCTTTGATTTGTCTATCATGTGAGAAAAAATAGGTTGAGTTATTAGTGTCAAGATTCCAAATGCTTTTCGTTTGAGCAATTTTTTACCATCAATTCTGGTTTTCGTAGACTGCCATTGAAATCAACACAACTTCGGAAATTTTTATTACATTCCAGGATTTAAAATAATGGCCATATTGTAGCGCCATTGTTATCGATAAAATCAAATGAACTAAAAATTTATTATCATCAAATTATAGTCTTAAATTACATCGTTTATATACTTACTTACACTGTCCCCAGTTTTTCTTTTATGTCGTCCAAAGGCCAATGGTCATAAACACCCAAAAAAAATTAAATTCAATGAGAAAAAATATGTCTGTTGATTAGAAAATGTAAAACAATTCCATTTTGTGGCCAATACAGCCACAACTTTAAAACAGTATGTGTCCTTTGGAAGCAAGAAAGTAGCAAAAAACAAATGAGAAAACCATTGGAGATGAAACATTCGTAATGTGCCATTAAATATTTATCACGCCACTGTTTTATGCACCCCAGCGATTGCCAGACAGATACACAAACAAGAGGAAAAGAAAGAAAACCTAATGCGGGCTTTAGTTAGTGATGCTTGTCATAGAAAATGACAAAAAATTATGCGTAAAGCAGGCTAAAGGACAGCGAGAAGGGGTGGGGGGAACCAACAGAGGACAAAATCTCATATTTTTTCATCAGCCAAGCGCATAAAAATTATTAGAATTTATAATAAATAATAATAAAACGGAGAACGAACTGTAAAGAACGAAAGCAGTTGAGAATTCCAACTGAGGAATACGATGAGTGCAGTGAGCATCGAAGAGTAAACGTAGCGTAAATGGTAAACGAAGGAAAAATTTACAAAATTTTTAAATAAAATTTAAATATTCCCTGAGTCCATCGTATACCTACAGTGAGTGTCAAAAGAAACTGTACACTATAGAAAAAATTCTAACAATCACCAAACTTAACCTTTATCACTTAAGTAGAGGAGAGTACCCGAAAAAATTTGACAATATTAATTAACTCGATAGTCATGGCTCTATATCGGCAATTTCCAAAAGCATTTTTTGCAGAGACACTCCTCCAAAGAGCATAGTTTATAGGCATTAAACCGGCCTATCTCAGCAGATGATCCACTGTAATACCAAAGAGATACTTTTCCCCTTACCCTGAACTATCTTAAGCTTCAGATAAAGCCCGTTTGTTTGCCAATATTCTCGACAGATCAGTGAGAACAATTTCACGCTTTGTTCTACTTCATAAAAATGCTCAACCATTGCCCACATGGTGAACAACCGTTTCCTCTTCTTACTCATCTCAGCAACTGCTACAGCAGTCGCGGGTCATATAACAAAAACTAATCCATCTTGAATGTTTTTCTAGTTTGAAAACTCCAGTAATGGTTTTTTTTGATATACCGCGCGTTCTTATCTAACCCTGGACACTATAGATAACCTTCTAACAATCAGCAATCTCAACTTTTACTACTTAAGGAGAGTGCACGAAAAAATTTGCTAATAATGGGTGATTTTTTAAAAGCTATAGGAAAATTTAAAAAAAAAACACATAAAATTCACAAAAATGCATGAAATCTCTATTTGAATCGATAGTACGGTCCATATAATTTAATGTTTGAAGATTATTTCATGCAAATGTTGACCGCGACTGCGCCTCAAATGGTCCATCCGCTTAGTCCAATTTTGGCACAGTCTTTCCAACATTTCGGCCGGTATCTCACGAATAAATGCTTCAATGTTGACTTCCAATGCGTCAATTCAAGCGGGCTTCTCTGTATAGACATGAGCTTTAACATAGCCCCACATAAAATAGTCTAAAGGTGTTGAATCGCACGATCTAGGCGGCCAATTGACCGGTCCCGAACGTGAAATAAAATGTTCAACGAACTCGCCTCTCAATAAGTCCATTGTTACGCGTGCTGTGTGGCATGTGGCATCGTCTTGTTGAAACCAAATGTCATGCAAGTCAAACTCTTGCATTTTGGGCAACAAAAAGTTGGATATCATCTCACGGTAGCGCTATCCATTCACAATTACGTTACGATTCGCAGCATCTTTGAAGAAGTACGGTCCAATGATGCCACGAGCCCATAAACCGCACCAAACTGTGACTTTTTCTGTATGCATTGGTAGCTTTTGCAATGCTTCTTCATTCCAAAAATCGACAATTCTGCTTATTTACGTATCCATTGAGCCAAAAAATTTTCGATAAAGAAATGGATCTTCAGGCAACTTTCCAAGAGCCCATTCACCAAAAATCCTGCGTTGCGATAGGTCGTTCGGCTTCAATTTTAGCACCAGCTGTATTTTGAAATTCTTCACACCTAAATCCTTCTGCAAACTTTTCCACGTTGTTGAGTAACAGAGGCCCAATTGCTTCGAACGGCGACGAATCGATAATTGATGGTCATCGTTAACACTGACACCGATACAGCTACGATATTTTCTTCAGTTCGTACTCTACGTAAGCGTGTTGGTGGTCTAATGTCTAACAATGTAAATTTGGTGCCAAATTTAGTCACAATAGCCCGAACAGCCGCTTCAGTGGGTCGATTAAACTGACCATAAAATGGAAGAAGCGCGCGATGAACTTTCTTAACAGAGCACGCATTTTGATAATAAAATTCAATGATTTGCTAGCGTTGTTCGTTTGTAAGACGATTCATGGTTAAATTATAGATCAAACTGAAGATGTTTGACAGTGAAACAAAACACGAAACGGGCGTGAGCTGTTTAAACCAGTGATAATAGCGAGAAAATCACCCGTTATTTTGAAATTTTTTGGAATTTTTTTTTGTTTCAATTTTAAAAACTGTAAATGAAACAATTTTAAAATTAAAAATAACGGTAATTTATTAATGTATACTTTTTTTTAATGTACACCTTCTTTTGACGCTCACTATATATAGCTACTCTCCTAAAAAACCTTCGAATTCATGTCTGCAAGATACGATTTATTAAGAGAACCATGGCTGTCACAATATTTTTAGTGCTCCTTTGATTAATAACTCACGCATTTCCAAGTTTCCAGTTTCTTTTGACACTCACTGTATAACCGCTGCCCGTTTTCTCCATAACTTTTGAATTAGAAAATGAAATTTTCTCCAACATGTATTGGGATTTTCCAAAGCAACATGCATAAGACAGTGGGGATCTTCTACTCATAAGAAGAATACTTTCAGAAGCTTAACAGTCATCAAAAGTAGTAAGAGAAGAGAATTATGCGCATCAAATTCAAATATCAAGCAGAACAACAAACGTATTTGTGCACTCATACGCACGCCTCATACACGAGTCGTAGGAATACTGCTGTAATGATTTTGTAAAATTTTTGCTTGAATAAATACACGATTTATTGTGTATTTAGGAAAGTAAAAGTGTTCGTGTGATATAAGGAGGCAGATCCGAACACACAAATAAACGAACGAATATAATAAAATTCTTGTTTGAATACAGTTACGGGAAAGGAAATTTTGCAAACAGCATACAAGCAAATTTCAGGGTTGAGCAGTACTACAAATGTTACGTTATATTAGAAACACCTCCTTAACAAAAAAAAAAATCATCCCACAGATTGGAAATTTAATAATGATGGTCTGGAAGTCGGATCCAAATTATAATTGAAATTTTGGGTAACTTTCTGGACATAATTCTAATCAGGAGAATAAAGATGTCTGCTTCTCTTTAATCTGACAGAGAATTTTTTCATTGCGAACAAGAAACAAGTCTATCATGTAGATTTATTATTTCTTGAAGAAAGGTACGAGTCTAGAAATACAAGAGTCTAGAACTACAATCATAAATCATCAGGCAACGCTTTTAGCCGCGGAGGCATGGACACTATGAAGCACTGATGCAGCAGCCTTGAGAGTATTTGACAGAAAACTACTACATAAGATCTTGGGTCCAGTGCGAATTGGCGATGATTTCCGCATCCGTTACAATAGTAGTATGAGTTGAGTAGCGTATTAACATCCAGCGGCTGCGCTGGCTCGGCCATGTCGTTCGAATATAGGAGGATGCTCCGTCGAGATGGGTATTTGATGCGGGGATCCATGAGTGAGCGGTATGCGTTCCTCAACGACATGCACGTTGTGCAGCGTATTAACATCCATCGGCTGCGCTAGCTTGGCCATGTCGTGGAGGAGGATGCTCCGCCGAGACGGGTATTTGATACGGGAATTTGAGGAAGTCGGCGAAGAGGACGACCTTGTTTGCGTTGGAAGGACCAGAGGAAGCCCAGTCATCGATTGGTGTAACCAACTGGCGTAGGTGCGCTAGAAGCAGAGAAGCCTGGAAGAATGTGTTAACGCAGGTCGTAATCCGTTAATCGAATTGTTAATGGTCAGTTTAGTAGGTAAGTAAGCAAGGCCTTTAGCAATGCTCCCTTGTCTATCCCTTTTTCATAATTGTTTTACAGAGTCTTTAGTACCTTTGAACAGTACTTGTACTGTTTTTTTTTTCAATTTTACTATGTGAGGTCTTGGAAAATAAAATGTGATACTTGTTCTTCGCCGAAAATCTTACTCGTTCTTCCATTATTATAAGCATCTCAGCTGTCCAACCTTTCTTGCGTATTATGTCACCAACATTAGTTTCTTCTCTTTAAGCAACATACCCATGCAGGACTTTCGGATTGAATTGAAAGCGAATTTGCTAATCCAGCAGACTCTGTGTTCATACGAAACATACTTTCCAAGAATTCTGTGAGTTCATGATTGCATGGCTGCTTTGATATTATAAGTGCCCCCCTTTATTTATAGCTCACACAATTCTAAAATTCTTCTAAAATAAAGCTGCAGGGTCGGATCTCACCTCAAACCAAGTATTAAATTTGATGTTAGGTATTGTAATGACGTCGCCTTAGTCTAGCAGGTAGAGTGAGGCCTCGGTTCAAATCTCAGGTCAGACATCTACATCAAAACGAAATATTAAAAAATATTTCTTCAGCTACTTCCTCTTAGCAGATTTTTTTAAAAAAAATTAAATTGCCATGAAAAGTTTCTCAAAAAATCTGCCGTTCGGCAACGAATTTAAACTGTAGGTTCCGCGACTCATGGATAAAATTTACACGCACAACATAAATGGTATGAGAATATAGGTCGTAATCCTGACTAAAGGGTTGTAATGACCAATTATGTACGTTATGTAGGTATTATCCTGGTCAAATACTGTTGTCATAGTCTAGTAGGTAGTATTTTGGCTTATAGACGCAAGTCAGAAGAATGCCTTATCTTAGGCACATTGAGCAAACTGAAATGTGAAAAAATATTTCTTCGAAGATTTCTTGTCACCAGGTTTCTGGTATAAAATTGTGTGAATAAAATTGCTACGAAAAGTTTCTAAAATCTATCGTTCGGAGCTGACATTTACCGAAGGTCCCATTACTTATGGATAAAATTAACACACACAACTTGAGTGGAAGCTAAGTTGAGAATTACAATTAAGTAAGTAATCTCGTAGGTAGTGTTTTGGCTTATTTAGCGTGAGGCCCCTGTTCAAACCCCAGGTTAGACATTAAAACGAAATAAGAAAAATATTTCTTCGGCGACTTCCTCTCAGCAGATTTCTGGCAAAAACTCTGAGAGTAAATAAAATTACCATGAAAAGTTTCTCAAAAATCTGTCGTTCGGAGTCGACTTTAAACTGTAGATCCTCCCAAACAATAAAATTAACACACACAACATGAGTGGAAGCTACGTTGAGAAAATAGTTTGTAGTTCTTACTAAAGGTTTGTAATGATGAAATAAGTAAGTAAGTAAATCAGTAAGAGGAGTTCATGTCACTACAACTAAATGTTTGATGGGTTTCATAATTTCGGACAGATTTTTTTACTTTTATTGAACCTTACACAGTCCACACATTTTTAAGTTAAGTCTGCGACACGATCAAAAATACACGGGTTTATTGATCCAACGCCATCATCAAACTTTTCGTTGTTCGAATCAGAGATCAGCAATGAATCGTTTTTTCACTACTCATAAGCACTCATGAAATTTTGAATATAAGTGAGCCAATAATATTGAAATCGAACTACTCTGATTCATTCATACTCACTACAACGTTGATTTATAAGTACAGGTTGCAATAAGTATGCTTACAACGTTGACATCAAACTCATACCATTCGAAATATGTGTGATTCATAAGCCTACTCATTTAGATTCATAACTTTAGAAAAATACTTATAATATGTACTCATAAATGAATTGGGGTGACTCGAATCATTCATTAAAATTTACAGTCTTAGTTGTTGTTGCATTTACAAAAAAAATAAAAAAGACACCTGAGCAAAAAAGACAGAGCAGAAAGCAGAGCAATTACACAACCTTTTAGTGAGTATTTTAGTGTTCGTACTCGAATCATACTTATTTCGTGATTCGCGTATATGTTGAGTTATGGAGAGTTGAAATCAACAGCAACATCATACGTGTTGTTAAGTATGAGATATGATGAGTACTTCAAATTTTGAATATGAGTAGATGTTCCATGTTATTAAAATAAGTATGAATGAGTATAAGTATCAGAAATTATGAGTATGATTCGATTCTACTCATCCTTTTGAATACTTATTGTTGATCTCTGGTACGAATTGTATATTCCAGTATAACCATACACTTAAAGACGCTTAAAGATTAAAATAAAAATTTATTTGCACTCTTACTCTCCTCCACTCAACATAATGAGAGAACATTTATAATATTTGTTATGAAACAAAAACAAACAAACAAAATTTAGAAATAAAAATCTGCTTATAATAGTAAAATAGCGGGATGTTTTTACTGTATTTAATGGATACAAAAGAAGAAGAAGAAGAACGAAACAAACCATGGTTAAGATTACAATAATATTTTATGGTTGAATTAAACCTGTAAGACACAGTCCACGGGACAATCATCCGTTCATTCTCTTGTTAATGACAAGGACTATGTTTGTGTTTTTTTTTTCAGAATTTTCTTTTTTTTTCCTTTTGCCTTCCTTCATTCTTAATGTTTATTTATTTTGCTTTCTTTTATTATTTATTGTGATTTTTTACTCATTTTTTTCTGTTTTTTCTGTTTTTTTGCACGCCACTTGAAAAATTATCTTCAAATTATGAAACAACACAACAGAAGTACCACCACATTGCGTAGAAAAACAAAACAAAAAAGAAGGAAGTAAAGGAAGGAGAGAGAGAAAGAGAGAAATGGGAACATTTTTAATTTACTACACGGGCCATTCGGTAGCAAAGTGCATCCCCATGGAGCTGCACAAGGTGGACTATGTTTTCTGTGTGTGTGGTATGGCACTACAAGTATCCTGTTTCGTCCTGTCTTATGCTGTTTATTTATTTTTAAAATTTTTTTCTGTTCCTTGGAAATCTTGTTGATGACAGAGTGCCAACACAATGAGTGCAGATGACAATTGTAGTTGAAAGAAAAAAATGTTCACTAAATTGTTATATTTTAACGAGGGCTAATTTAAAATGAATTTAAAATATTGTACTGGTGTTTTTCGTTTACATCGCTTAACATTAAAATTATAAACAAAAATACAACAACAAAACCCAGTATAAAAAATGGTAAACAAGTAAACAAAAATACAACAACAAACGCTACGAGAATAAAAGTAAACAAAATACACAAACAACGTTGTTTACATTTATAGAGATCTCGAGAAGGCGAAGGCACAAACATTCGCCTTCAAGAATATTCATGAGAATATTCATGAGACCACTTATGTGGTGTGTATTCATTTTATACATGAGTAGTGGGACATACATTTTATAGTCGCCTCCGAACGAAAGATTTTTGAGAAATATTTTTGCATATTTTCGTTTTGATGTCAGATCTGGGATTTGAACCTTGGTTTTATGACTAATACCTACCAGACCACGGCGATTCTTCGTTTTACAAGGCGGCGGATTGGTACGTGAAATACCACTTGTGTTATTAAGTCGCATGGCCATCCATCGCATAATGGAAATTCTTATGAGTCACTGCCTTTTTGGAAGGCATGCCGAAAGAGTTGGCATTTCGACAAATGACTTACCCAGAAGCTGTGGGTCTGAGACAGAGGAAAAGACTGTCTTTCATCTCTTGCCACAAGAAGATGGAGGTTTTTAAGTTGTCACTGTCTGTTATCTTTAACCATGTTCTCTAATGCAAAGATTGCTGTGAAAACAAGATTTTTTTTCTTATTTTCTAAACAAAGTTCCTTCTCAATTCACCCACGATGTTATTAAATCTACGGTAGATCGCTGAAATAAAAGCTGTGAAATTATAAATAATTTTTAATAGGAACACACAATACGATGGTATGGGAAAAACACTCTTGAAACGAAAGTACAAAAATACAAGCACTTGTATGAAGTAAGAAAAACAGTCGTTAAAAAATGTATTTCTTACGTTTTCTGTTCACTTTTTTTTTGTCTTCAAAAAATAAAAAATAAATAAAGAGAGAGAGAGGGAGTATATGTTTGCCAGGATATAGCAAATAAGATGATGCAGAGATGGGAGTAATAAATAATTGTTAAACCAAAATGGGGAGTGAATGCGTGTTATGGTCACCACGGCATACAACACAACATAAATTTTACATTGTTTGCACAACTTGATGTAATTGTCTCCAAGTGGCAATTAAAATTGAAACTAAAGCAACCAGCCAACCTGTCCTCCTCTCCTTTATTCGAATGATTGTCATCCCCATAAACAATTAACCTGACAGTGTTTACACACTCTCTAGCGGCCTCTACTTGCGAGGCTTGCTGACCAGTTTCTTGTTTTGAAATAAAATTTTGATTATTTTTATACAGAATTTTTAATTTTTCTTTTTACAAAATTGTTCATGAATTTCTAATAAATACGAGGGAATTTCTTTGGTTAAGTTAAAGTAATTTGAGGCAATGCATGTTGGTATGTATGCTCTCAACGCTTACAGTCTTGCTTAGAGTACGAAAGAGCATATGGCTCGCCGTCTGGGCCGCTAGGCGAATACCAAGTCCCATAGCCTACGGTTTCTGAATTTTTTATTCTGGACCCGCACAACCCCGATTATTCGACTCATTTGTTACCAAAAAAAAAACTTTGGCTCTTAACTTCTTTTATTCATATTTTATTTTACTTGTTCTCGCTGTAAGGTATTTCCAAAAATCCCGTTTTCTTCTTCCATCAGATAATAATGTCCTCTAAAAGATCTCACGTTCGCCCAAGTTTTCTACGACCATAATCTCAGTTTCTGCAGCATTTGTGTTCCAACATTACGGAGCACTTAACGCCAATCATTGTTATGCTAATGGCATACCGGTCTCCTTCAATCAGGATTACAACCTCGCCTCTTACACCACTTACGTTGTGTGTGTTAATTTTTACACATGTATAGCGGAACCAACAGTTTAATGTCGAATGCGAATGACAGATTTTTTAAAAATCTGCTGAGAGAAAGTCGCCAAAGAAATATTTTTTCTTACAATCATTTTGATCTCAGATCTGGGGTTTGGATCGTGGCTTAATGTCTAATAAGCCAACACTTTACCTACTAGACTAGACGCAATACAGAGAGCTTATTATGTGTTTGGAATCGAAAGAGAAATTTCCAAAACATAAGGCCTTACAACATAAGATTCAAATAAAATTTCTTGCGAATCAAAATTTACAATAAACCCCCCTCTTGTTAGTTACATCCCCAAAAATTTTCTCTAAACCCTCTATGTCTCATTATGGTATGCTTGGCCCTTTGTAAAATATTCTTTATAAGAGCTTCCATGTCAAATATTCTACTTTCTTTAGCCGTAAGATCATCTCAGTCAGGCGTTAAATATGCTTCAATTAACATTTCTTCCATGTAAATGGATTTCACGATTACATCTCTATCCACTATATCAACAAGAACTAAACCCGTGCATCTCCCTGCCTAGAATACATGTTGGTCATTATAACCCTATAATCAGGATTAAGATAATACATGAGTAGTGCAACGTACAGTTTATAGTCGACTCCGGACGACAGATTTTTTGAGAAACTTTTCATGGTAATCTTCTGAGAGCAAGCCGTCAAAAAAATATTCGCACACACTACCTACTAGACAAAGGCGAATTCTCCATAGCTTTCTTAAATGTTTTCAACCCTAACGCTGTATTACGTTGTTTTCCTCCATTTATGGAATACCTTGTATCACTAGGATATTAGTAGGTATGTACTTTAGACCGAGGTCGGATATATTTTCAGGAAAAATTCAATGCTTTTCCGGAGTTTTTGAATTTTTGTTTGGTAGAAATGCACTTAATGCTCATTTAACTCCCAGGTACAGATATAAGACACAGTTGTTTATTATCTTTGCTACTAATTCCTGCTGCCTTTGTCCCTTCCCGGATAGTATGTTTACAACAACGGTCATACCCTATTACCGTTGCTACTTATGGATTCAGGGGCCATTGCTCAACCATCTGTTTACAAAATCACTTCTCCAAAAGCCTTTACAAAATCTCTAAACATCATGTAGTATTGATGTTGAGCTTTAATCTTGTTAATCTAGTCAAAACCAAAATTTGCTTTCTTCCCATACGTGCATCTAAAAGTTTAAACACATAACCGAGGAATGATGGAAATCTTGCATACAGCAAAGGGTTCTTGTTTCTCCAATCTTAGAATTTTTACTTAAGTTTACGTGAACAAGAGTAAAAGGATTTTGGCAGGATAATTTAAAAATATTTTTGCACAATGGGGTTTTATACAGACAAACCAGAGATCAGCAATGAATATTCAAAGAAATGGGTAGAATCGAATCATACTCATAATTTCTGATACTCTGATATGCATTCATACTTATTTTAATATCATGGTATCTCTACTGATAATCAAAGTTTGAAGTACTCATCATACTGATACTTAACAACACGTATGATGTCGTTGTTGATTCCGACTCTCCATAACTCAACATATAAACGAAGAACATAATAAGTATGATTCGCGTACGAACACTAAAATACTCAGTAAATGGTTGTGTGTTTGCTCTGCTTGCGGCTCTTTCTTTTTTGCTTATGTGTCTTTTTTTTTGTTGTAAATGGAACAACAACTAAGACTGTAAATTTTGATGAATGACTCAAGGCACTCTAATCATTTATAAAAAATTGGATGAGTATTTTATGAGTACGTTACGAATCTAAATGAGTATGCTTATGAATCAAACACATTTCGAATGGTATGAGTTTGATGTCAACGTTATACGCAACCTGTACTTATAAATCAACGTTGTAGTGAGTATGAATGAATCAGAGTACATAGTTAAATTTTAATATTGTTGACTCACTTATATTCAAAAATTTTATGAGTGCTTATGATTAGCGAAAAAACTATTCATTGCTGATCTCTGACCATATAAATGTCAAGTTATTTTCAAATAATTTTCGTAAATAATTTTAAAGAATTTTTCTTATTCAGCAACGTATTATTATTATTCTGAGTGTGCTCAACTTGAAAATGTTACTCAAGTTTTAAGTTTTCCTTTCCAACTTATGGGTACAAATGTTATACATTTTTAGCGCATTAACTACCAACTAGTGCCCAACAACAAGGCATTTTAGTTTGTTTTTTTTTGCCTTCATTTCTTCAATAAAAACAATCAAGAAGACAAAAAGCAAAAAAAAAATAACGAATCGAAACGTAGCGAGACCCAATTGCCGATTGGTGTCATCCAGTGAAACCCATAATTATGAAAACATGCAATAACATGACCCTTAAAAATATATTTTAAGACCCAATAATTAGTCAGTCAGTCACTTCATACGTTTTTCATACGTTTAGTCAAGTCGCTGGGGCAGCCAAACAGGCAGGTAAACTGCTGGTGCTGGTGCTGCTGTTGTTCGATTAATGGGACTGCCTCAATATGTTTTCTCTTCTTCCTGCGCTGCTGGCCATTGCCTGATTATAAAAGTGAACATTATGTGGGCCGTTGTATGCACTGCACGTAGTATGATCATTAAGTTTATGGTCAATGATTATGGTGATGGGTAGCCGTATGTAATAAAAAATAAAATGAAATGAAATGAAAAGGAATGCAGGATTAATAATTACTTTGTTGTTTAATAATAATGATTAAAAAACCATAGTCGATTACTGGGCTATAACAGTGGCGGAACAGTGTCTCAATTCGATATGTAAGCGTCTGTATGTGATGGTGTTGTTTTAAGAACTTTTTTATGTTAAGAATTCACGTTCAATTGTTTACATATTAAATGGAAACTGCTGTCCTATTATTATTCAATTAATTTTGTTTCATTTTAAGGAAGCTAAAACTGCAATGAAAGCAAAGTGGTAATGAAAATTAAAAATTGGAATTTATTTTTTTTGTTTTAAAATTAATTTTAATTGCATTTAAATAAAATTAACACACTCAATATAGGTGTTGTGAAAAGCTAGGTTGTGGTCCTGGCTAAAGGGTTGTAATGACACAACCCGATTAACGGATTTCGGCCTGCCACATCCTTCCAGGCGCCTCTACTTCTTGCACGCCTGCACCAGTTGGTCTAACCAATCGATTATAGGTCTTCCTCGATTTGGGCCTTCCAACGAAAACAAACAAACAAGGTCGTCCTCTTCGCCAACTTCCGCAGATTGCCGCATCAAATACCCATCTCGCCGGAGCATCCTCCTATATTCAAACGACATGGCCGAGCCAGCACAGCCGCTGGATGTTAATACGCTGCTCAACTCATACTACTACTGGATCGGATGCGGAAATCATCGCCAACTCGCACTTGATCGAAGATCTTACATAGGACTTTTCTCTGGAATACTCTCAAGGCTGCTATATCAATGCTTAACAGAGTCCATGCCTCTGCGCCAAAAGAAGCACTGGGAGGATGAGCGTCTTGTAGAGTATTAGTTTTGGCGCACAAGACAGGTCCCTGCTACTCAATTGCCTATTGAGACCTGTTGGCAAGAGTGATCCTGCGCTTGATTTCCAGACTGACATCATTTTTGGTGGTAACGGCTGAGCCAAGATAAATAAATTCCTTGAATATATCGAGAGTATAGTTATCGGACGTTATCTGAGATCCAATAAGCCACACGTCTCTACTTTTCGATAACATATGCCAAAGCCATCTTAGTAAACTCCCGTTCAATAGCACTAAAGGCAGCAGTAACATCTCGCTTAGTACGCCCTATAATGTCAATGTCGTCAGCGTATGCAAGCAATTGAACGCTTTTTTGAAAAATAGTGCCATTGCAATGCACTTCCACCTTATGTAGACCACTTTCCATGACGAAGTTAAAGAGGTTGCATGATAAGGCATCGGAAGGTCCTTGATGGAGTCGCAGGAATTGTTTAACGTCATTCTTTATAGCCTTATCAGCTTCGCAGGTATACCGAGCTCAGACACTGCCATAGAAATACAACCCCTTATGGGGGTGCTCAAAGTGAGAAAATTAATACATTTTTGCGCGATATCGTACGTTGATATACGCATATTCACGGATAGTAAAGCGATCATTAGATCCATAGAGAAGGTGTACACCACATTGTCTAAGATTTTCCAAGAATGCCGATTGTCTCTAGAGGAGATAGCAACACATTCGACGGTCATTCGATTTTCTGAACATAGAACACCGGCATCGAAGGAACAACTACTCCGACGCAGTTGTTAAAGCATGCACCACGATAACTTCAATTGAATTCCTAAATAAGATTAGTGCTCTTCTACAGAGCGACAAATAAATTGTCTCACAAAATCTCCATTCAATGGGTAGATGGGTTAATGAATCCACTTGTAGAGACACCAGACAGATCCGATATGTATACATGTAGAACAGAATTTGCATTGAACTTATCAAGATTCCATCAAAGGAACCTCATAGTAGTGATGAAAGGACACCTGCCTGTTCATGTCAGGAAACTAGGATCGCCTCATAAGCAGCTTTTTAAATAATTTTTACACAGAATTTTAATAATCTTAATTAGGTTTGTGTTTGAAGAAGATTTCTTGAAGTGTGCTTGTAATTTATGAGCAATTTTTTAGCTCAATACATTTAATTATTCAAAAGTTGTGATGGATGTTATATTTGAACGTGTTTTAAAACGTTTATAATACTGTTTAAAGCATTGAAAGAAATTTCTTAAGGCTCAATATCACTTAAAAGAGACTTTAAGTAGCTAAAGGAAGGCTCAATAAAGTTAAATATATTTAAAACAAACTAAACATTGACTCAATGTAACTCAATTTGGTCTGTAATGGCTTTTATGTTGCTCAATAAGGCTCAATGTGGCTCAATTTGGGCTAGAATTACTTTAATGTGGCTCAATATTTTGAAATCTCTGCTTAGTTATCAGATTTTTTAATTTTTTTTAATATTTCCTGCATAAAGTTTGTGTTCAGTTTGATTTTTAAGATTGTTAGCTGTCTACAGATTGTTTTTGAGTGGGTTTCTGTAGCTTAACTTAATTTTTTGCTTTCAAAGACTGCCTTTTTAAGCTCTCTACTTTGTCTTTTGCTCATTTCCTATTTGTTTTCAGCTGGTTTTTTTCAAATTTAAATTGTTTAAACCTGCATGATTTTATTTTTTAACAATGTTAACAAAATCGCACTTTTGAGGTGCTTTTTTTGGTTTCACTTTTTAAATCGTTTTTAGTTTATCTTAAACCAGGGAAGATAATCATGAAAGAATTGTTTTTTTTTTTTTTGTTTTTAACTGTTCTCACTTTCGTTAACTTTTTAGGGGTTATTTAGAAATGTTTATCAGAATCTGCTGAATTTTACAGAATTTTCTGGAATTTTTTTCAAAATTTTCTTTAATTTTATTCCACTTTTAAGGACGAAATTTTAAGGTTTCGAAAATTCACTTTTTTCTAACGAAATTGCAAGAAATTGCAGAATTTTGTTGGTTTTATTTTTCTGTAATTGTTTGGCGCTTGGCAACCTAAAAGGAAGAATTCCTAGACACCAAGAACTTGGTGACAAAACGTGTCTAGCCAAAGGTGAATTGAAAAGAATTCATATCAACCAGGAGCTATAATTACATGACGCAATGTGTAATAGTTGTGTTACAAGGAGACCTTACAGGACCCCCGGATAGGTGGTTGCCAGATTATCCAAACCCATCCTAACTTAACTAATAAACAAGCAATCA
This sequence comes from Sarcophaga variegata, assembly GCA_932273835.1. Classification (NCBI taxonomy): domain Eukaryota; kingdom Metazoa; phylum Arthropoda; class Insecta; order Diptera; family Sarcophagidae; genus Sarcophaga; species Sarcophaga variegata. The sequence goes on along the minus strand of OW026362.1, from coordinate 109,125,508 downwards.
TGTAAGATCCACTTAACTAAAATTGTTAAGAATTCTGTTCTTTATTCTATGAATGCTTTATCAAAAAATATGTATGTTTGTTTGTTTAGCTCATCTGATTTAGGGCCATAAAAGCAAAACTAGTTTCAGAATTTTTAATTTATTTTTGAAAACCATAGCGTTAGGGAGTAAAAAGCAGCATACACTCTTATGAAATTGTTATTACAGGTTGTTGCAACAACTAAATGACACTTGTATTGTCATTTTGCTAATCCTGTAATTAATTTACATTTTATCACCTGCTTGTAACTGCCAAAGATGAATATAAAAAAATTACTCTTTAAAAAATGCTACAAAATATCCTTTTACAGCCCTAAAGCCTATACATGTCGTGCATGTCATATACACAAATATTTCATGTGGGTTTTGTAATACAACTGCGGCCTTAAATGAATTTTTGCATTCACATTGTCTCTCCATTTTTGCCTGTTGTCTTCAAAAAAAAAAAAAAAAAAAAAAATGACAACTGAAATGTTGTGCAAAGAAAAAAAAACAGAAAAAAATGTAAAATAAGCGGTGAAATAATAATGTTTTGATGAGATGATGTTGCTTTGCATACATACAGCGAGTAATTTGAGTACCCATCGAATGTGTTTAAAGGAATAACTGCGAAAACGCCTTCAGACAATTTTAAATTTTTAATTTCAACTGTCAGTGGTTGTTGTACGTACAACTTTTTTGTGTCTGATGCCCGGCGATGATGAGCTCTGCGAAAGCTGACATCAATATATACTTAGACGTAGTGAGAATACCACGTCAGTAGATGATGATCGAGTTAAAGATGATTTTATGAAATTATATTCCAGCATTTACATGTTCACGTACATGTTGTAGTCGTAAAATTTCGTATTTAAAATTATTTATTAAATATATTCAACATTCAACTCACCTGATAATTACCCTATAACAGGCAAATTGAAGGGAATAAAGTAGAAATAAATGTCATCCAGTCTTTCATTAAGAATAATTTAAATTGTTGCACAAAAGATATGTAACAGACATCAGCAATGAATCGTTTTTTCGCTACTCATAAGCACTCATGAAATTTTGAATACAGAAGTGAGTCAACAATATTGAAATTTAACTATGTACTCTGCTACATTCATACTCACTACAACGTTGATTTATAAGTTCACGTTGCAATGAGTATGCGTACAACGTTGACATCAAGCTCATGCCATTCGAAATATGTCTGATTCATAAGCCTCTACTCATTTAGATTCATAACTTTAGATGAATACTTATAATATGTGCTTATAAATGATTCGAGTGACTTGAATTATCCATCAAAATTTACAGTCTTCGTTGTTTTTGCATTTACAGCAAAAGAAAAACCGCACATAAGCAACAAACGACAGAGCAGCAAGCAGAGCAAATACACAACCCTCTAGTGAGTATTTTAGTGTTCGTAAGCGAATCATACTTATTTTGTGATTCGTGTACGAGTACATGTTGAGTTATGGAGAGGCGAAATCAATAACAACATCATACTTGTTGTTGAGTATGAATATGATGAGTACTTTAAACGTTGAATATGAGTAGAGGCTCCATGATATTTAAATAAGTATGAATGCGTATCAGAGTATCAGAAATTATGAGTAGGATTCGTTTCTCCTTATCTTTTTGAATACTCATTAATGATCTCTGCTAGGAAACCATTGAATATGTAAACTAAGTTAAACGTCGAATGTCAAGTACGAAAGTATTATTTGATATTAAATTCACAACGTTCTAATGTTTTTTGATCCCTTATATCTAGAATTAATTGATTGAAGTTTCAAATAAATGCTGTCATCTATAAATCCTACACAGTACCCCATACACTATCATATACTATGACAACCAAACGTACGAATAAATTAATAAAAAAAAAATTTGGAGATTATCTTGCAACAAATTTCAATAATTGCATTTTAATGAAATATTTTTACTTACGTCTCTCTTTTAATCGATTTTTAATAACAAAATTAATGCACAAATTAATTAATTTGAATTAGAAAATATGTTTTATAGGCTGAACAGTTTAATTGTTTTCTAATGAAAGGCATTGCGAACGTTATTTAGAACACAACAAATTATTCAAAACATTTCCGTAAGTACCACGACATAATGAAGTCACATTATCTGATCGTTATTCTACTTATCTCTGTGCAAAGAATTTCTTGTGCTTCTAAGGTGGTAAATATACTGAAAATCCATAAGGTAGTTACAAAACTTTTCCATTTTCCTTTATAGCATCGTGTCTATTTCACTGGCGTTCAGTGTGAAAACTTTGATAAGAAGTTATTACCGTTTATAGAGTGTTTCATGTTGCCCGATGACCTCAACCAGCTAATGTTGACCGTTCGCTTTAAATTAAGTCAAGAGTTCGCAAAAGATTTCAATTTGAATTTTTCACTTATTCTCGAAATTAATGGACGAAAGTCTACATACTTAAACGTGAAACTTGATTTTTGCGAAGCTTTAGGATCGGCTCTAAATCACTTTATATTACGTAAGTTTATACATGAAATTCAACGCAAATGTAATATCCATTTTGAATGTCCGACAAAAGTGAATACAATGTACGAAATTCGTAATTATAGCATCGATAACAAATATGCTTTAAGTTTTTTACCGTCTGTCAAGTGGTGGTCCAGTTTGATGTTTTATTACGAAAATAAAAAGCTTTTACTGTTGCAAACATTCGGTCGTGTGGATAAAATTAAATGATAATTGAAAATATGAATATAATCCCAACTAAATTATTAATAAAAATTGTTGGTTTTCTTTTAAAAAATTTCTTCAATTCCAGTTCTTTAATTTCTATACAAGAGATCAGCAATGAATCGTTTGTTCGCTACTCATAAGCACTCATGAAATTTTGAATATAAGTGAGTCAACAATATTGAAATTTAACTATGTACTCTGATTCATTCGTACTCACTACAACGTTGATTTATAAGTACAGGTTGCAATGAGTATGCATACAACATTGACATCCAACTCATACCATTCGAAATATGTTTGATTCATAAGTCTACTCATTTAGATTCATAACTTCAAGAAAAACACTTATAATATGTACTTATAAATAAATCGAGTGACTCGAATCATTCATCAAAATTTACAGTCTTAGTTGTTGTTGCATTTACAACAAAAGAAAAAAGACACATAAGCAAAAAAGGAGAAGCAGAGCAAAAAGCAGAACAAACACACAACCTTCTAGTAAGTATTTTAGTGTTTGTACGCGATTCATACTTATTTTGTGACTCGTGTATATGTTGTATATGTTCGCGTATGAAGAGTCGTAATCAACAACATCATACATGTTGTATGAAGTATGAATATAATGAGCCCTTCAGACTTTGAATATGAGTAGGAGTTCCATGATATTCAAATAAGTATGAATGCGTATAAGTATCAGAAATTATGAGTATGATTCGATTCTACTCATCTTTTTGAATACTCAGTGCTGATCTCTGATATGAAACTATTGAATATGTAAACGAAGTCGAACGTCGAATGTCAAGTACGAAAGTACTATTTGTTGTTAAATGATATTCAGTTAGCGGATGATCACAACGTTATAATGGTTTTTGATCTCTATTATCTAAAATTAATTAATTGAGGTTTCATCTACAAAGCCTACACTGTACGCCATATACAACCATATACTATGGCGTCCACTCGTACGAATAAATTAATAAAAAAAAATTAATTTAAAGATTATCTTGCAACGGTTTTCAGTAATTGAATTTTAATGAAATACTTTCCTAATCTGACCCATAAAATAATATATGTACCTCGGACCAGAGTCACTCTCTTAATCACTTTTTAATAATAAAATTAATTCACCAATTAAATTAAATTAAAAAATATTAATTAAAAAGAATTTATTTGTTTACAATTAAACTTTGTTCCATTGGTCGAACAGTTTAATTGCTATCCAATGAAAAACTTTGCAAACATGCTTAGAACACAACAAATTATTCAAATTATTTTCGCAAATATCTTGGCATAATGAAGTCACATTATTTGATGATTATTCTACTTGTTTCGGTGGAGAGAATTTATTGCGCTTCTAAAATGGTAAATATACTGAAAATCCATAAAATTGTTACAAAACTTTTCCATTTTTCTTTACAGCATCGTGTCTATTTCACTGGCGTTGTGTGTGAAAACTTTGATAAGAAGTTATTACCGTTTATAGAGTGTTTCATGTTGCCCAATGCCCTCAACCAGCTAATGTTGAATGTTCGCCTTCAATTCAGCCAAGAGCTTGCAAAAGATGTCACTTTGAATTTTTCACTTGGTGCCGAAATGAATCGACGAAATTTTACGTACTTAAACTTGAAACTAGATTATTGCGATGCTTTAGAATCGGCTCAAAATCAGTTTATATTACGTAAGGTTTTTCATGAAATTCAACGCAAAAGTAACGTTCATATTAACTGTCCTTTAAAGGCGAATGTAATGTACGAAATTCGTAATTTTAGCATCGATAGCCAATATGCTTTAAGTTTTTTTCCGTCTGTCAAGTGGACGTCCTTGGCAAAATTTTATTACGAAAATAAAACAATTTTACATTTGGAAACATGCGGTCATGTGGATAAAATGAAATGATAATTGAAAATATGAATATAATCCCAGCTAAATTACAAATAAAGCTTGTTGGTGTTCTTTTAAAAAAGTTCTTTAATTTCTACAAAAGAGATCAACAATGAATCGTTTTTTCGCTACTCATAAGCACTCATGAAATTTTGAATATAAGTGAGTCAACAATATTGAAATTTAACTCTGCACTCTGATTTATTCGTACTCACTACAACGTGGATTTATAAGTACAAGTAGCAATGGAGTATGCATACAACGTTGACATCAAACTCATTCCATTCGAAATATGTTTGACTCATAAGCCTACTCATTTAGATTCATAATTTCAAGAAAAATACTTATAATATAACTTTTTAAATGATTCGAGTGACAAAAAAGGCACATAAGCAAAAGCGACAGAACAGCAAGCAGAGCAAACACACAATCTTCTAGTGAGTATTTTAGTGTTCGTATGCGATTCATACTTATTTGTGCTTCCGTGTATATGTTGAGTTATGGAGAGTCAAATCAGCCGCAACATCACAAATGTTTTTAATTGTTTCAAACTTTGAATATGAGTAGAGGTTCCATGATATTAAAATATGTATGAATGCGTATCAGAGTATCTGAAATTATGAGTATGATTCGATTCTACTCATCTTTTTGTATACTCATTGCTGATCTCTGGTATGTATTAAAATTATACATACATACATAATTGGCCATTACAACCCTTCAGTCAGGATTACGGCCTAGCTTCTCACACCACTCATGTTGTGTGCGTTAATTTTATACGTGAGTGGCGGGACCTACAGTTTAACGTCGACTCCGAACGACAGAATTTTGAGAAACTTTTTCATGGCAGTTTATTTTACTCTCAGAGTTTTTGCCAGAAATCTGCTGAGAGGAAGTCGCCGAAGAAATATTTTTTTTTCATATTTCATTTTTGATGTCTGACCTGGGATACGAACCCGGGCTTTACGAATAGTAAGCCAACACACTACCTACTACACCACGGCGACTTTATTAAAATTATAAAAAATGAAAATTTTGGCAATTGGATTTAAATGAATACTTTATCAATGTGACCCTCAAAATAGTATGGCACGGTCTATTAATCACTTTTTAATTATGAAATTAATTCACAAATGAATTCATGATATTGATATGATTTATTTACGATAAAACTTTATTCCATTGGCTGAACAGTTTAATTGCTTTCTAATGAAAAGCATTTCAAACATGTTTAGAACACATGAAATTTTTCCAGATATTTTCCAAAATAACTTGACATTATGAAGTCATATTATTTAGGAATTATTTTACTTATTGATCTGGGAGATCTTTGTTTTGCTGCCAAGAGGGTAAATATATTGAAAAAAAATCTATAAAATAGTTGCTAAGCCTTTCCCTTTTTCTTTATAGCATCGTGTCTATTTCACTGGCGTTCAGTGTGAAAACTTTGACAAGAAGATATTGCCCTTTGTAGAGTGCTTCATGTTGCCCGATGCTCATAACCAGCTAATGTTGAATGTGCGCTTTAAATTAAGTCAAGTGATTGTAAAAGATTTCTTTGCAAATTATCAACTTATTGTCGAAATCAATGGACGAAATGATACGTACATAAATGCTAAATTGGATGTTTGCGAAGCATTCGGTTCTCCTTCAAGTCATTTCATAATACGTTTGTTTTCGGCTGAAATTTTACGTCGTAGCAATATTCACCTAAAATGTCCGACCAGGGCGAATGTAATGTACGAAATGCTTAACATTACAATCGATCACAAGTATGCCTTAACTTTTATTCCATCCTTAAAATGGACATCTTCGGCCAAGTTTTATTTGGGCAATAAAAAGATGTTTACTATGCTAGCATTCGGTCGTGTGGATAAAATCAAATGATATAGGAAATGCATTTATAATCTCCAATTAAATTATGAATAAAAGTGGTTACAGAAACATGGGAGAGTGCAAGAAAAAATTTGGTTATACTTCTAGGGTAATAGTTTTCATTGTGTTGACAGAGTAAACAACGACGATGTCTACATTTATAGAGATTTCGAAAAGGCGAAGTCATGAACATTCGCCTTAAAGAACATTCATCAGACTGTTTACCCTGACATATACAAGGCAAGGCAAAGCAAGCGACCGGAGTTAGTAAAGTTCAGTCCATCTTGTTTGAAGACGCGGTACGTTTGAAGAGAGTAATCGTGGTTTGAAGACCTCCGTTACAAACATCTGACGAATAATTTTCTAGTAATTGTTATTGTTTATGCAAAGGGTATAAACAGAGGAATACCTAACAAAGCAATTGTTGTTGTTTACATAAGGTTGTGAAGAGTGGGAAATAAACACAGATTTATTTTTATTTGATTTGCAATCTACGTGCTCATATTTTAAACGTTTTTAAAAGGTAAAAATGTAACAGTATAGTGGAAATCAGTTCCTCTTGGTAAAAAGGCGTTAATGTCACGAAGATAATACAGTTTAACTAAAAAAAATACTGCAATATTACTGTGATCATTAAAAATATTTTATTAACAATACATTGGCAATAAATTATTCAATAATTAATTCATTTTCATTTTCAATATGTGTGCTACAATTATGGATTTTAAAACATCTGTTTTTCGCTTCATTAAATTTAAATAAAACATGAAAAGAAGTTTCTTTTTATTTTGTCCTTTATAAACAAAAAAAAAACGGCAACAAATTTTAAAACATTTCTGCCCACGGTTGTTAATGAAATAATGCCCAATCACCGAAAGCATTGAATAAAATTGTAATAAATTTTTGCCTCTAATTATCCTCGATCAGGTGATGAAAATAACTGGTATGGCAGACACCTTAAGAAATGTCAAAAGTTTATGATGATTATGATAAACGACGACCATGCATGATGCATGACAGATTGTTAGTGGGCATCGAAGAAAAGCTGCTGTACTGCAGACAATATTCAGTTGGGAATGTTTTCTGTTGGCATACAAATTATAAATCATCCAGCAATTATACTTGAAGCGTAATTTTTTTGTTTTATTTATATTTACTTTTAGAACAAAGGGTCTTCCAACAGGGACTTTCGCAATTTGCGGCAATATTGTTGAAGCTACAGTCAAAGACAAAACTCTGCACACACCCCTGTATGTAGACTTTCTTCCAGCTAATGTTTATAATGTTACGTAAACAAAGAATATAGACACTGGTGCTTTGCTTTTATATCGCTTAACATTAAAATGGTAAACAAGTAAACAATAATACAACAACAAACATGAGCATAAAAAATGGTAAATAAGTAAACAAAAATACAACAATAAACATTACAAGAATAAATGTAAACAAAATAGACACACAACAATAATGAAACAACAATGTTTAGGTTAGGTTAGGTTAGGTTAGAGGACGTGTACTTGTCAATTAAGACAAATACAGTACCCGTAGGTAGAATTGACCCATTGTACAACGTCCTAGTTTCTCACACCGCTTATGTTGTGTGTGTTAATTTTATACATAAGTGGTGGGACCTACAGTTTAAAGTCGACTCCGAACGACAGATTTTTGTGAAACTTTTTCATGGCAATTTTATTTACTCTCAGAGTTTTTGACAGAAATCTGCTGAGAGGAAGTCGCCGAAGAAATATTTTTTGTATTCTTGTTTTGATGTCTGGCCTGGGGGGCTCGAACCCTGGCTTTACGTCTAAAAAGCCAACACACTGCCCACTAGACTACGGCGACTTCAACAATGTTTACATTAATACAGATTTCGGGAAGACGAAGCCACAAACATTCACCTTCAAGAATATTCAGCAGACTGTTTGCCCTGCCATATAAGAGGCAAGGCAAAGCAGACGAGTGGGGGTCAGTGAAATTTAGTCAGTCTTGTGTGAAGACGCAGTGGAAGAGAGTAATCGTAGTTTGAAGATCACCGTTACAAAGATCTAAAGAACAATTGTGTAGTAATTGTTGTTGTTTATGCAAAGGATTTAAACAGAGTAATAACAAGAAAGGCAATTGTTGTTGTTTACATTAAGTTGTGAACAGTGGCACACAGTATTGTGCGAATAATAAAGAATTTTAATTAAAACTAAACACAGATTTATTTTTATTTTTATTTGCAATTTACGAGCTCATATTTTAAACGTTTTTAAAAGGCAATAATTTCTGTGTTATATTTGGCGATGATTTCCGCATTCGATCCAACAGTGAGCTGTATGAGCTCCTCAACGACATAAACGTTTTGCAGCGTATTAAAATCCAGCGGCTGCGCTGGCTCGGCCATGTCATTCGAATGGAGGAGGATACTCCGGCAAGACAGGTATCTGATGCAGGGATCTGCGGAAGTCGGCGCAGAATACGACCTTATTTGCGTTGGAAGTACCAGATCGACGAAGCCCAGTCATGTATTGATGTGACCAACTGGCGTAGGTGCGCAAGAATCAGAGGCGCCTGGAAGGATGTGTTAAGGCAGGCCGAAATCCGTTTATACGTTTAATGGCCATTTAAATAAGTAAGTAATATTGAAGTATTTTATTTGCTTGTCTTTATTTATTTCCTTAATATAAAAACATTATTACTTTCATTTCACACTCAATTTTCAATTCATTTCAATTTATCCAAACCACCGAAGAACTGTAGAACAAGAATTCTTTTATTTTTATAAAAAATCGTAATCAGTGCCGCCCATTTAAGGCTTGGAAAAAAATTCGAAACATATTTGGGATGGATGGTATAATTATGTACTTCGTACATAACATTTGCCTTCAATGGACATTCTACGGGGATATTACCTTTACGATTGATCTCCTCAAATATAATGCCGTGCATGAAATGCGTTTGGCCCGTAAATGATGATTTACAGTAATCGAGTGTCGTATTTAAATAGGTAATGTTACGTCGATTTATTTCCGTAATTATTGTGATCAGCCATTTCAAATCCTTTGCTATGTCCTGGCTCAACATTAAACGCACATTCACCATTTGTTGGCCATTGTTATCGGGCATCAGGAAACATTCCAAATGTTTTAAGATTTTCTTGTCATAGTTTGTGCAATTGCAAGCGGAGAAATACATACGATGCTGCTGCTAAGTATCAAAATTAATGATTAAAAGGACTTTGGTCAAGGATATTCGTTAGTATATTTACCTTTTCCGAAGAGTAACTACACTTTTGCAAAGCAATTAATAGAATTACTAACAAAAGATAGGTCTTCATTGCGACAAGATGTTCTGAGAAATATTACGAATATTTTGAAAATTTTATGTGTTGAACTTTGTTACGTGGTATGTTACATTAACTAGAAATGACTGAAAATGCAATTTTTGCATTAAAACAGTTTCTAATTACTTTTTAATGTTCAATAAATTGTATTGCTTTTTGGTTTGATTCGTTGTTATTAAAGTAATTGAAATGGAAGTCATTGAAGAATTAAAAGTCTCAGTAAACCATGACATTGTGTCATAGTGAAGATAGGAGAGAAATCGTTGCACTTTTTTTTTATCATTTTTGTCCTTTGGATCCCTTGTTATAGCTGAATTTTATCAGATAACAAACTGTATAAATGGCATACATACACCACACATGCAATGTGTATTCCAAAAGGTGAATAGAATCGAATCCTTCTCATAATTTCTGATACTTATACGCATTCATACTTATTTTAATATCATGGAACCTCTACTCATATTCAAAGTTTGACGAACTCATCTTATTCATACTTAACAACACGTATGATGTTGTTGATGTCGACTCTCCATAACTCAATATATACACGAAGCACAAAATAAGTATGAATCGCGTACGAACACTAAAATACTCACTAGAAGGTTGTGTGTTTGCTCTGCTTGCTCTGCTGCTCTGCCTTTTTTGCTTATGTGTACTTTTTTCTTTTGTTGTAAATGCAACAATAACTACGACAGGAAATTTTGATGAATGATTCGTGACACTCGAATCATTTAAAAGAATTTTTCTAAATTTATGAATCTAAACGAGTAGGCTTATAAATCAAACATATTTCGAATGGTATGAGTTTGATGTCAAGGTTGTATGCATACTCCATTGCAACCTGTACTTATAAATCAACGTTGTAGTGGGTATGAATGAATCAGAGTACAGAGTTAAATTTCAGTATTGTTGACACACTTATATTCAAAATTTCATGAGTGCTTATGAGTAGCGAACAAACGATTCATTACTGATCTCTGGTTCAGACTCGTAACAAGTCGTTGTTGGAAGATTTTTATACATACAACACTGGCTGAAAGTGAATACTTCTGGTAGCTCTCTAGCGTGCTAATGAAGAAATATTCAGACCAGTTCAAGCACTTGTAAATCCATTGTGTCCTATGTGATACGCAATGAGCTTCAAAAGTAACTGTACATTATAGACAAAATTTTAACAATCACCAAACTCAACTTTTACTTCTTAAGGAGAGTGGCCAAAAAAATTCAACAATATTTCGAAATATTTTTGTAATATTTTTTCAATTTTAAAAACTTTCAATGAAACAATTTTATTATAAAAATAAGGGTAAATTATTAATGCAAATTTTTTTTTTTAATGTACAGTTTCTTTTGAAGCTCACTGTACGTTGAAAGAAACCTAATGAAACTATGCTCAAAAAGCAAAGCATAGCGGACCTAAACACTGGATTGATTTATCTTACTTACTTACTTATTTAATTGGCCATTATCTACCCGATTAATGACTTTCGACCTGCCGTAACACATCCTTCCAGTCGTCTCTGCTTCTTACGCGCCTATGCCAGTTGGTTACACCAATCGATGACAGGGCTTCCTCGATTTGGTCCTTCCAACACAAACAAGGTCGTCCTCTTCGCCGACTTCCACAGATCACCGCATCAAATACCCGTCTTGGCGAAGCATCCTCGTCCATTCGAACGACATGCCCAAGCCAGCATGGCCGCTGAATGTTATTATGCTGCACAACGTTTATGTCGTTCAGGAGCTCAAGCAGCTCGCTGTTGCATCGTATGCGGAAATCATCGCCAACTTGCACTGGACGGAAGATCTTACTCGAATACTCTTAAGGCTGCTGCATCAGTGCTTAATAGGGTCCATGCCTCTCCGCCGGATTGATTTAACTGTGTCGTCTAAAGATCCCCACAGCAAGTGAATGCTAACATATCTGCTCTGAAGTAAAGCAAAACAACTGATAGGTCACTTGCTAAATAGTAATTAATTTTTCAATTAAATTATTTGGTTAAGGTACTTACAAGTGCGGCTACAACTGCTGGAACAGAAAATATCATGGAAAAATATCATAATTTTCGGTGATGATTGGGTTTTTAATTAAACGGAAATTTTTTGGCATTTAATACCGCTTTCACAATAAAATGATTTAAAAAAGATAATAAAATAATGAACGTATGTACTTGATATTTAATGGAATGAAATTGTTAAAAAGAGTTTCAGTAACTAAGCAAACATATTGCATACAAGAACGAAATATTTTTCAATTTAACAACGTATCTCCTCCTCCTTAGTATGATGAAGTCATATTTTTGGTTAATAATTCTACTGATACCCTTGCAAACATTCACCAATGCTAACAAAAGGGTAAATACTATACTGCATAAAGGAAAATTCCTAAAATTATTACTTTAGGGATTATATATAAAGTGTGTTTTTATAGAGGTAAAGAACTTTAAGTTGGCATTACTTTTCAATATGGCGACCGATTTAAGAGCTGTCAAGTGATTTATTCTCAGTTTGGTTTGGCAATTCATCATGAATAGACTCACGCCTGAACAACCCTTGCAAATAGTGCAATTTTATTTCGAAAATAATGGTTCTGTGCGGAAAACGTATCGCGCACTACATCCATTTTATCGTTGACAAAATCGTCCATCAGAGCAGTTAATTCGATTCACCATGGAACGTTTTCGTACCACGTTTACTCTTATTGATAACTCCCATCCCCAGAGACGCTGTACGGTGCGTACAGAAGAAGCTATTGCTGCTGTAGAGCGTAGCATTGAGGAAGACCCGAATGAGTCCATCCGCCATCGAGCACAGGAATTGGATTTGTGTCCATCCACTTTATGGAAGATTTTGCGGAAGGATCTTGGTTTGCGTGGTTACAAAATCCAACTCGTGCAAGATTTGAAGCCAAACGATCATCAAGTAGGGCGTAGATTCGTCGAATGGGCCCAAAACGAGATTACCGTTGTTCCCGATTTTCATAAGCGAATTTTGTTTAGCGATGAAGCGCACTTCTGGTTGAATGGCTACGTCAACAAACTGCCGCATTTGGAGTGAAGGTAATCCTCAAGTGTATGTGGAAACACCGTTACATCCAGAAAAACTGACTGTTTGGTGCGCTTTATGGGCTGGTGGAATCATTGGTTCGTGCTTTTTCAAAAACGATGGTGGCCAGAACGTTACAGTCAATGGTGATCGGTATAGAGCCATGATTACTAACTTTTTCATTCCTGAATTGAATAACCATGATGTCCAGGAGATGTGGTTTCAACAAGACGGCGCAACATGTCACACAGCTCGTGCCACAATAGATTTATTGAAAGACACGTTTGGTGACCGCCTAATTTCACGTTTTGTACCTGTGAATTGGCCTCCAAGATCTTGTGATTTAGCACCGCTAGACTACTTTCTGTGGGGCTATGTAAAGTCATTGGTCTATGCGGTAAAGCCACAAACTCTTGACCAGTTGGAAGACAACATTCGCCGTATTATTGCCAATATACGGCCACAAATGTTGGAAAAAGTCATCGAAAATTGGACGTCCAGATTGGACTACATCCGCGCCAGCCGTGGCGGTCATATGCCAGAAATCATATTTAAAATATAATGCCACAAGATTATCTTTCGGATAAATAAAATTCATGTCAATCGAATAATCCATCGTTGTTTTATTGCAACTTAAAGTTCTATACCTCTATAAAAAACACCCTTATGAATCAAACATTTTTCGAATGGTATGAGTTTGATGTCAACGTTGTACGCATACACATTGCAACTTGTATATATAAAACCACGTTGTAGTGAGTATGAATGAATCAGAGTACATAGTTAAATTTCAATATTGTTGACTGACTTGTGTTTAAAATTTCATGAGTGCTTATGAGTAGCGATAAAACGATTCATTGCTGATCTTTGATGTATGTATGTAACTACTTACTTCCTTACCTACTGAAACACTTGGTTATAGAATTGCGGTGTGCTTTAACATATCCTTTCAGGCAGCTCTGCTTCTTGCTCGCTTTAGCCAGTTTGTCATAACAATCGAACATCCTGTTCCATGCCAGCACAGACATTCAATGTTAATACGCTAAACAATGTCCATATCCTTAAGGAGCATATACAGCTCATTATTGGATCGAATACGGAAATCATCGCCAACTCGCACTTGACCGTAAATCTTGCATAGGACTTTTCTCTCCAATACTCTTTCCAATGCTACATCGGTGCTTAATAGTTTCCATGCTTCTGCGTGATAAGGAATAATAAGGAGAGGATCAGAAACTTGTTAAGTAGAAGTTTCGTTGAGGTCTCTACTACCCCATTGTCTATTGAGACCATAATAAACACTTGTTAGCAAAGTGATCCTACGCTTGATCTCCCAATTGACACTCTTTTTGCTAGTAACAGAGGAGCAAAAATAAATAAAGTCACTGACAACATCGAAAGTCAGCCGTAAGCTGCGTTTTAATATACTTGTTGACATCATATACTTCATTTTGCCATCATTTACTGCCAGATCCATCTTGATTCATTCTCGTTCAATAGCATTAAAGGCGGTAGTAACATCTCGCTTGGTTCGCCCTTTGATGTAAATGCAAGCAACTGTACAGTTTTGTGAAAAATAGTGACATTACGATGGACTTCCGGCATTTCATTGAACACGTTCCACGGGTGGACTTATATTATTTAAAGATTAAAATGTCCTCGTTTCTAAACGACCAGTTTTTGCCAATAAGAGTAGTATTGTGTTGTATCTACACAACGTAGTGATTGTAACTTGCCTGCAATTCTGATAATTTAGTTTGAAGGCCTTTATAGCGGCAAAAGAAATTAGAAAAACTAATTCAGAACAAAAATTTAGATTCACTTGTAATTGCTTTTTAATTATTAAATTAATTCTAAAAATAATATAAATTAATTTTTTAAATTTAAAACTAATCGTCAATAAATAGTTTTTAATGAGCCACATTGCTATAAAGTGCGAAAGTAAATATTTTTTCAAATATTAGTGGAAACATCTTGAAAGAATGAAGTCATACTTCGGGTTCATAATTCTACTTATTGCTTTTGCACAATACGATTTCGCCTCTAAAAGGGTAAGTATAATACAGGATATATATATCCTTTAAATAAATTTGTAATCCTTTCATTCTTCTTACTCAACAGCATCGTGTGTATTTTACTGGTAATCGATGTGAGAATTTGGACAAGAGGATCTTAACACATATCGAGTGTTTTATGGTACCCGATGGCCAAGGCCAGCTAATGCTGAATATGCGTTTCATGTTCAGCGAAGACTTAAAAAAGGATTTCATGTGGCGTTTCTCACTTAATGCCGATATAATGGCACGTCGAAACATGTCCTATCTAAACATGACAATGGATTATTGCGAATCCTTAAATACCGCCCAGAAACATTTGTTACTACGTTTCGTTTTTGAGGAAATCTATAGAAAAAGCAATATGCCTGTAGAATGTCCCCTGAAGGCAAATGTTATGTACGAAGTACGTAATTTTTCTTTGAATACAAAAATTGTTCCGAATGTATCTCCAACTCTGACATGGCACTCTTCGTTGCAGTTAAGTTTACGGAACGTAACCTTTTTACATCTGCATTTGTTCGGTCGTTTGGATAGGTTGAAGTAAACCTGGTATCTATCCTTCGATATTAAATTCAATAAAATAATCTTTGTAATATTAACAGCGGTTAACAGTGTATCAGAATTGGTTGTAATCATTATTGTGTTGGCTATTGAGTTGTCATATAAACTTGTCATCTAGAATTGGTTAAATTATGTCAAAAATGTCTACCACGACTATTCTACATGGAATGTGTCTGAAATGTCCAGTTTTCCATGACTCTGGCACTTAGTCTAGTAGGCTTCTTAGACGTGAGGTTGTGATTCAATCCTTGGCTCACGCATCTCGAACATAACGAAATATGAAAAAATATTACTTCGGTGACTTCCTCTCGGTAGATTTCTGGCAAAAACTCTAAGGGCCATTTTAGCTGAGTTTGCATTTTTTTAATTGGGAGTTTAAACCTTGTAGAGCTGCCACATTTATAAGTAAAAATTGCAACGTTTCTCACAACAATTTGCTTTTGTATAGAAGAAAACAGCTGAATAATAAATAAATTAAGACTGTCTATTGTCAATTTGTGTTTTATATAATTCATAATCACTTAAATATTTGTCTTATATGGCTTTCTCACACTTAAAAGCATTTTTTTTAAATAAAATTTTTCAACTACTTTTAAACCACTAACGTTGATTAAGTAAATTCAAAAACTGAATACGAAGATTAAAGTTAACTTAATCGTTAAGCTCGCACTCAAAAAAAGGCCCTTAGAGTACAATAAAATTGCCATGAAAAGTTTCTGGAAAAAAATCTGTCGTTCAGAGTCGACATTAAACTGTAGGTCTCGCCACGCAACATAAGTGGTTGTGAGCAGCTGGGTCGTCCTGGCTAAGGGGTTATAATGACAAATTATGTATGTATGTATGTATGTAATTACTTACTTACTTAAAAACCCGGTCACAGAATTGCGGTGTGCTTTAACACATCCTTTCAAGCAGCTCTGCTTTATGCGCGCCTTCGCCAGTTTGTCACACCAATCGAACATCCTGTTCCATTCGAATGAAATGTCCAAGTCAGCACAGACGCTCGATGTTAATATGCTAAACAATGTCCATATCCTTAAGGAGCATATACAGCATATTATTGAATCGAATACGGAAATCATCGACAACTCTCACTTGACCGTAAATCTTGCGTAGTACTTTTCTCTCCAATACTCGCAAGGCTGCTACATTGGTGCTTAATAGTGTCCATGCTTCTGCGTGATACGGAAGCATGGCGCGGTTTGGTTATACGTGAGAGGTCTCTACTACCCCATTGCCTATTGAGAACATAATAACACTTGTTAGTAAGTGATCCTACGCATGATCTCCCGATTGACACTATTTTTGCTAGTAACAGAGGATCCAAAATAAATAAAGTCACTGACAACATCGAAAGTCGACCGTAAGCTGCGTTTTAATATTCCGCATGTCCCTACTTGTTGACACCATATACTTCATTTTACCCTTACTTACTGCCAGACCCATCTTGATTCATTCTCATTTGATGTGAATGCAAGCAACTCTACACTTTTGTCAAAAATAGTATCATTACGATGGACTTCCGGCATTTCATTGAACGTGTTCCACGGGTGGACTTATATTTTTAAAGATTAAAATGTCCTCGTTTCCAAATGACCAGCTTTTGCCAATACGTGTGAGTGCTAGTGTGTTGCATCAATACAACGTAGTAATTGTGACTTGCCTGCCATTCGAATAATTTAGTTTGAAGGCCTTTGTTGGGGCAAAAGAAGGAAGAAAATTAATTCAAAGCATTTAATAACTTTATTAGAAAAGGGAATTAGGAATTCTCATTTACAAAACGATTTCAGTTGTAATTGCTTTTTAATTGTAAAATTAATTTTAAAAAAATCAAAATTAACACACTTATCGTATGCAGGCTTAATTAAATCATTAAAAATCGAATTGTTTCTCTATTAAATTATAGAAAGAAAAATTTGTTTTTAATTTAAAACTAATCGTCAATAAATGGTTTTTAATGAGCCACATTGCTGTAAAGTGCGAAAGTAAAAATTTTTTCAAATATTTGTGGAAATATCTTGAAAGAATGAAGTCATACTTCGGGTTCATAATTCTACTTATTGCTTTGTCGCAATACGATTTCGCCTCTAACAGGGTAAATACATACATACATACATATATTATGGGAACTCCTTAAAATCCCTAAAATAAATTTATAATCCTTTTTTCCTTCTTGCTCAACAGCATCGTGTGTATTTTACTGGTTTTCGATGTGAGAATTTGGACAAGAGGATCTTAACACATATCGAGTGTTTTATGGTTCCCGATGGCCAAGGCCAGCTAATGATGAATATGCGTTTCATGGTTAGTGAAGACTTAAAAAAGGATTTCATGTGGCGTTTCTCACTTATTGGCGATATATGGTCACGTCGCAACGTGTCCTATCTAAACATGACAATGGATTATTGCGAATCCTTAAATACCGCCCAGAAGCATTTGTTACTACGTTTCGTTTTTGAGGAAATCAATAGAAAAGGCAATATGCCTGTAGAATGTCCCCTGAAGGCGAATGTTATGTACGAAGTACGTAATTTTTCTTTGAATACAAAAATTGTTCCGAATGTACTTCCAACTCTGACATGGCACGCTTCGTTGCAGTTTGGTTTAAGAAATGTAACCGTTTTACATTTACACTTGTTCGGTCGTTTGGATAAGTTGAAGTAAACCTGGTTTCCATCGATATTAACTGCAATAAATAAAAATTAAATGATCCTTGTAAAGTTAGCAGAGGTTAACATTGTATCATAATTGGTTTTAATCATTATTGTATTGGCTATTGAGTTGTCATTAAACTTGCCACCTAAAATTGTGGCAATAAAATTTTGTACATGTTATGTTGAAGTCGTCTTAGTCAAGTAGGTAGTGAGTTGGCTACCTATTAGACGTGAGGCCACGGTTCAAACCCCAAGTCAGACATCTTGAACATAACGAAATATGAAAGAAATATTCCTTCGGGGACTAACTCTCAGCAGATTTCTGGTAAAAACTCTGCCATGAAAAGTTTCTCAAAAAATCTGTCGTTCGGAGCAGACTTTAAACTATGGGTCTCGCCAATCATGTATAAAATTAACACACACAACATAAGTGATGTGAGAAACTAGATCGTAATCTTGACTGAAGGATTGTAATGACCAATTATGTATGCAATTTGACGGATGTAGCTTCAACAAGATGGCCGTAATCATGTAACAAAATTTGGAAGTCACCGATACGATAGAAAATTTCTTTACAAATTAAAAAAAAAAAAATTCTTTTAGTTTTCCTTACAAATATACCACACAGACGGAACCTCTAGTTCACAGTAATTAAAAAATATTTTTTAAAAGTCATGATATTTTTGCATCAGACCTCACCACACCACACCCCATATGAGAAAAAAACTAATTTCGTTCAGTAAGTTTATTTAAACAAAATTCCTAAAATTGGTTTTGCATTTGTCTAATTGTGTTGTGTGTTTTGGATACTCAATTTTACTTGAAAATAAGTTTTTCTAAAGCAAAACTTCAGCTAAAGAATAAAAACGAAATTAACATGAAGTGAAATGCCTTTTTTGGGAAACTTTATTTTCAGCAACAATGCCCAGCCACTAAACAAAATGAATGTTTGAACATGAGGTCTTGTAAAGGGTTGCCAAGACTCTGATAGCTTTGAATACACGGGAAATATAATGGCAAAGGATTAGGGCCGATGAATAATGACATCTAATTCTGTTTCCGATATAAGATTCAATATCTGTCCTGTATTATCATAACATGAACTTTGAAATGAAAACCAGAGACTGTTCTCTTCATTTCATATCTCCAAGTATATTAGTTGAATAGGAACGTAGAGTCCAACTTGATGCTAGGAATTGGGGACATGATCTTCATATGGGAATCCTGTAATTTCTCCCAAAAGATCTGCATAATAAACAGTCAATTTTGAATATAAAATTTGAATTCTTTTGAAAATAAGCAACCCTACCTACATTGGCTGTAAACCAACAAAAATAAAATTGAAAAGAATGCGAAATAAACAAGAAGATATTTGAAATAAAATGGGGAACCAACAAAACAAAGAAAAACAAAAAAAAACAAATTCTTAACAAAAGAAACCCCAACTAAAATTCAAAACAAAAAAAAAATAACAACTCAACACACTATAAGTATGGTTATGAGGAGTAGGAGGAGGAAGAGTAGGATGTTTTAAATAAAATATAAAATGGCTAAAACAGAAATCAGTAGGAAAAATAAGGTAACACAGACAATTATTTTCTAAACTCATACAGTGGATATCTTAACAAGAGCTTGCGCTACAAAGCACACACAAAGTGCGTACAGGCGGAGGTTGAAAAAAGCAAAGCAGAGTATTAAAAGTATGAAGTCTTTAACTAAAATATTTGCTCTCCATTTTAATAGTTGTATTGTGTGTATCACGTTTTCGCCGTAGTCTAGTAGGTAGTGTGTTGGCTTATTAGACGTAAAGCCAGGGTTCGAGACCAATGCTAGACATCAAAACAAAATACAAAAAGTATTTCTTCGGCGACTTCATTTCAGCCCATTTCTGGCAAAAACTCTGAGAGTAGATAAAAATTGCCATGAAAAGTTTCTCAAAAATCTGTCGTTCGGAGTCGACTTTAAACTGTAGGTCCCACCACTCATTTATAAAATTAATACACAACATAAGTGATGTGAGGACCAAGTTCGTAATGACTGAAGGGTTGTAATGACAATTTAAGTAAGTAAGTATCACGTTTTCAAAACCTCAATTTCATGCTTGTTATTGTATTGTTGGCACTAATCCTCCCATTGCCAGCATAAAACTACTCAATTCTCTTATTGCCGCAAGCAAAAATAGAAAGTAGCGCTGCAAGTACATGCATAATTGGTCATTAGAACACTTAAGTCAGGATTACGACCCAGCTTCTCACACCACTTATGTTGTGTGTGTTAATTTTATACATAACGACAGATTTTTAAGGAACTTTTCATGGCAATTTTATTTCACACTCAGAGTTTTTGTCAGAAAACTGCTGAGAGAAAGTCGCCGAATAAATACTTTTTTCATATGTTCCACCTGAAGTCTGAACCGTGGCCTCACGTCTAATAAGCTAACACACTGCCTACTAAATTACGGCGACTTCAATCCCCTCATTGGCAGCACAAAATCTTTCACTGTAACCACTAATTCTCTCACTGCGGCGAGCAAAAATAGAAACCAGCCTAAGGGCTTAGCTGAAGCATCAACGCATGTTGACATGCCGCCTTTAAAATAATCATTTCCATATACATACATCATATTCTTTTTTTGACAGATTGCCGCGCCGCAAATGCTGCGTTTAATGTGTTAATAGTATTAAAATAATTAATTTTAATTCATATGATTTAACATTCTTCTTTTAAAACTGTTCACTTCATTTGTAAAACTATCAATTATAAACAAGCTTTACTTTACATAAAAACGAGAATATTTTCTTAAAAATTTTCTTTCCCAACGAAAGCATTCTTTTAACTTTCTGTAGTGCAAACAATAAAAGCCGTATAAGCATGCTTTGCTTAAAAATCCGCATGTTTATGCGAGAATAACAGAAAACCTATAGACAAAGCAGCTCACGTACATACATACACATAAAGGCACATATAGGCATAAAATATACATAAATATGTATGTATATGCACATGAGTCAGTATGTTAAACTTAAATTAAATTATTGCTGTTGTTGTTGTTGTTATTATTATTACTTAACATGGATTTTGTTCATGTCCTGCGTATAAACGCCTAACATGCGAAGATATTTTACGTACTAGAGAGCGAATCACTATGGCGTATGAGTAATTTTTTTATTTTTACTCTATACTCTTACATGCATGGGTATATGTATATGTAAACATGCAGCCATATTTCTCTGCGTGCATGCTATATATGAAGAGAATAACAAACATGTGCTCGTATTGATTTTTCTGAGCACATTCGCCAGACAATGGATTTCTTAAGTTTGTTGTATTTCGTTGAATAAACATTCTCATCGTCATCATCGTCATATGCTATCGTTTCGTTATAAGTATTGTTGTTGTTTTCGTAACAAGACTTTCTCTCTCTCTCTCTCGCTCTCTCTCTCTCGTGTATGGTTTTTGTTTTTCCTTCAAATTCTTTATATTTTCTCTTGAATTTTTGGATTTCAAACCAAATTTTTTCAATTTCTTTCCAGAGTAACATTTTTTTTATTTTTTTATGCCCTTGTTGTTGTTGTTGTTACTGTTGGTGGATTAAACGTGTGTCCTTTTTAATGGCCCTGAGGTGAAAACACTTTTGGAAAAAATATTTTTTTTCAATTTGAGTCGTTTTTTTTTGTATTCTCAATGGAAATTTAAGTGGAAAGAAATTGTTAAAAATTTCCTTTCATGGAAATATAGAGGAATATGAATAGAAAATCTGTATATGTGCTGACGATTAAAACGAATTTTTGTACAAATGTAAACATGTTTTACGTTGTGTTTTTAAATTAATTTTATAGCCTATCAAGTAATAATCTATGGCAACCTTAATCTTTAACAGAATTTGTGGAATATTTTTTTACATTTGCAGTTGCTGCTCAAATTATTATACACACCGTAATATTCAAGGTGAATTATTAATTATCCAGCTTAGCATAAAGAAAAATATGTATTTATTAAGCTTGAAAAACATTTAAATTCATTCAGTAAAATGTTGAGCCACATATACAGTGAGCGTCAAAAGAAACTGTACAATAAAAAAATATATGCATTAATAAATTACCGTTATTTTTATTTTAAAATTGTTTCATTGGCAGTTTTTAAAATTGAAACAAAATACCAAAAATTTCGAAATATTGTCAAATTTTTTCGGACACTCTCCTTAAGTGGTAAGAGTTGAATTTGTGGATTATTGGAATTTTATCCTTAGTGTATAGTTTCTTTTGACGCTTACTGTAGCTGCTTGAGCTTTAAGACTTGTTTTCTTTTTTCAAGATAATGATTCGTCATATAAATGATGTTTTCCATGAGTTGTGTTTTGTTTAGGGTCACCCAACTTCCAAACATTTGTTCATCTCAAGGCTTTAACCCAGCCAATCTCCTACAATGAGACGTGTTTGTCCTTCAAACAATTTTAGTTTTATTATTATCCTATAAAAATTGTTTTTAAACAAAAGAATAAGTTGAAGTAAAATAATCACTGAAGCAACACTTTCAAAATCTTTAAAAACAACAAAAGAAAAAAGAAAGAAATTTGTTTTGATCGAACCCTAGCAGAATCCCTTTATTTGACAAACCGAAGCATAAGAAATCGTTTGCGAAAGTGCTCAATATTTGATGAAATCAGGAAGGCCACATCTGTTAAAAGCCGGTTATATCAATTTAGGTAATCATTATCATACACACATACATACATACGTAATTGGTCATTACAGTTTGAATTACGAGCTTTGGATTACGAGCTAATTTCACACACCGCTTATGTTATGTGTGTTAATTTTTATACATGAGTGGTGGGACCTACAGTTTAAAGTCGACACCGAAAGACAGATTTTTGAGATACTTTTCATGGTAATTTTATTTATTCTTAGAATTTTTGCCAGAAATTTGCTGAGAGGAAGTCGACAAAGAAATACTTTTTGTATTTTGTTTTTGTTTTAGATGTCTGACCTGGAATTTGAACCGAGGCCTCATGTCTAATAAGCCAATACACTATCTACTAGACTAGGGTGACTTCTGAGTCATAACAGGATACATAAATAGGGTTCTATTAGACAATTTCAAGCATAAGAATTCGTTTGTGTAAGTAAAACTCAGTATTTGTTGAGATCAGTAAGACCACATCTGTTATAAGCTGGTTAAATCGAGTCAGGTTATCATTATCACATACATAATAGGGTCGAAGATATTTTTGACCAAAAAAAAAGCACTCAAAATAACATGAGTGATGACATGAACCCGAAATACATCAAAACAGCAACGCGCGGACATATGTTGTGAGACCAGTTCACCACTCTTTACCTCACAAGCTTTACGATTCATTTCATGCGGCTTTTGTTGACAATTGTTTCAGAGATACAGGACGTATCTTACATACATACGTACATAATTGGTCATTACAACCCTTCAGTCAGGATTACGACCTAGTTTCTCACACCATTTATGTGTGTGTGTTAATTTTATACATGAGTGGCGGGACCTAAAGTCGACTCCGAACGACAGATTTTTGAGACACTTGTTCATGGTAATTTTATTTACTCCCAGAGTTTTTGCCAGAAATCTGCTGACAGTAAGTCGCCGAAAAAATAATTTTTGTATTTTGTTTTGATGTCTGGCCTGGGGGTCGAACCCTAGCTACGACGACTTCAGGACGTATCTTTCATGAAAATTAATACCGTATAAGATATTCGAAGTTAGCTTGGAAGTTGTCATCAGTCAGGAGTGGCTGTTTGATTGGTCTAACGTCACTCAGTCCCGTATGCAACTGAGTGAGTGAGATTCAGACAGTCTTGTGTGAAGACGCGGTGTGTTTGAATAGAGTAATCATGGTTTGAAAGTTTACAAAGATCTGCCGAATAATTGTCTAGTAATTGTTATAGAGGAATAACACAAAAAAGGCAATTGTTGTTGTTTACATCAAGTTGTGAACACTGGCACACAGAATTGTGCGAATAATAAACAATTTTAATTAAAACTAAACACAAACTTATTTTTATTTTATTTGCAAACTACGAGCTCATATTTTAAATGTTTTTAAATGTTAAAAACGTAACAATATTGAAGATAGCATAACCAATAGCGGATTACGTAAACCATACCCTCTTTTTTTTCTTATTCAAAAACTTTCCAGCTTTTGACATTCTGTGAGAGTTTATCTCTACTTTTCTCAAGCTTAGATGTTCAATTAAATTGTTTTTTGTATTCGAATATTATTCCCCTGATCCCAAAGAATTCAAAGAAATCGATAAGCATTTTAAAAAATTGTATCGTTTTTAATCTCAGTTCTATTAGGAATTTTTTATCACTGCATATAGTATTTTATGGCGCCATATATTCTTCATATCCATTAAATATGCTACTACCTACTGTATGAATTTAAAAATCTCTTACTTTTCTATCGCATCTCCAATCTTAAATTCCAATTTTCCTAATTTCTGAGACAATATTTTCAAATATTTTCATATCATATCGTAACATTTTCTTTTATAAACGATTTTATGTTCACCAAACACCTACACACCCATATAGTAAACGATAAATAAAAATTTATTCTTATGGCCACATTATCATAAACAGCGCCATCTCTGCAACCACGGCCATTATTGCCGTGAATATATTTGTTTCTTCATGTATTGTAAGCAGAAGTCTGTTGTTTTCAACACAAGGCGCTAAGAAGGACCAGCATCTTATTGAATAAGCAGAGTAGAACGTTGCCAGGGAAAGTGGGGGGAGGGGGAAAGTCTACATAAAATTTAACTACATTTTAACGC
The DNA here is from genome assembly GCA_932273835.1 of Sarcophaga variegata. NCBI lineage: Eukaryota > Metazoa > Arthropoda > Insecta > Diptera > Sarcophagidae > Sarcophaga > Sarcophaga variegata. The sequence goes on along the minus strand of OW026362.1, from coordinate 109,100,550 downwards.
GAATTTCAATTTGGAACGGATATAATTTATAGACGACTGACTTTCATGATACAACACGTAAAACTATGTTTTTGCCAGAGTCATCGTTACAACTGAATGCCATGCCATCCATACTACCGTATCGCAACGTAGGAAAAACCAATAGAGAATGAAAGAAAACTAAAAAAGCAAAAAAAGTAAAGACAGTAAAAGAACCCAAGTGGTATGTAGTAAAGGAAACAGGGAAGATGCATCTCTATGTGTCCATGTATACACATATAAACCCCAGCAATAACTGTCAATATCAAGCAACAAAACACACACACAATCTTACTTACTGCATCAGATACTGTGAAATAAATGAAGTTGAACTGTCTTATAAGAACTATTAAATGCATTCGTTATATATAGATTTCACTGTCATTGTCATCGCATTAACAAGCCATGGTACAAGCAATATTGTCAGTGTATGCTGTAGCCAGCCATCTTGCAATCAAGCCGCAACACATTGTAATGCAATGGGTAATGTTGTAAAAATTGTATTTGTATTGCAACATTGTCTAGGTATGTGTATGTATGTATGTATGTATATATGTAATGTGTAGGTTGCAAGTAAATTTTATTACATTTTAATGCTATAAAATGAATACAACAACAAAAAAAAACTTAAATTATTGCCAGCGTAAACAATTTAAAAATTTAAAGTTTTTTTTCATAAATTAATTGTGGTAACTGTAGCTGCGCACCTCGTAAAGGACTCCGTGTAATTCTGAACGAAAGATCCTAATTGAACGCAGACGTTGTTGGCGGAATTTTGTCGGAATCGATCAAAATAGCCCAGGTCGTAAGGAAGTGTCGGCAATATAGGCTGCGTTAAAGATTATTGGGGACGCAACAAACTCCAAACTGTATATTACCATACTTTCTGATAGTCAGACAGCACTCAGCGCACTGAGTTCCAACGTGATGAACTATATGACGGCTTACAAATTTCTAAATGAGATCTATCTGAGGCAGCGGAACGATATGATGTTCATATCATATGGGTATCAGGCCACAATGATATTCCAGGTAACTGCAGAGCGTGCAAAACCATTGAGCTCTCTGACGATTTCTCTACTTTGCTAATCCCTTATAAGCAAAGCATATGATTGACCCTGTGATCATTCATTCCTTCAACGGCAAATGGATAGCTTCGGACACGAAGCATAGAAATTCTAGCAAATGCTGGATGGAGGGCCTAAACTCCAAAGAAGCGTGCAAAGCCATTGAGATCTCCTACGAAATCTCGATCATCGCTTTCGTCACTCGCAAATGGCTGGCTTCGGACACGAGCAGAACAGGGCAGAAATTCTGGCAAAAGCTGGATGGACGACTTGAACTCCAAAGAAGCGTGCAAAACCATTGAGCTCTCCTACGAATTCTCGACTTTGGTAATCCCCTATGGACCTGTAAGCTTGTAATTGACAATGCGGTCATCGATTTCGTCAATCGCCAATGGCTGGCTTCGGATACGAGGAGAACAGGGCAGAAATTCTGGCAAAAGCTAGATGGATGGCCTGAAGCGTGCAAAACCATTGAGCTCTCCGATGAATTCTTGACTCTAGGAATCCCTCTGGGGACCTGTATCATTCATTCCTTCAATCGCAAATGGCTGGCTTCGGATACGAGCAGAAAAGCATAGGAATTCTGGCAAAAGCTGAATGAACGGCTTGAACTTCAAAGAAGTGTGCAAAAGCATTGAGATCTCCTATGAGTTCTCGACTTTAGGAATCCCTCCGGGGACGTATAAGCTTGTAATTGACAATGCGGTCATCGTTTTCGTCACTTGCAAATGGCTGGCTTCGGACACGAGCAGAAAAGCATAGGATTTCTAGCAAAAGCTGGATGTGGGGGCTAAACTCCAAAAAACACGCTCATTATGCTTGTCGGGGTTAAGACTGGACATTGTCTTGTGGGCACAGCACCTTGCAAATAAATTCTGTAGAAGCTGCAGAGATGAGGAAGAGAATGAAACGGTTTCTCCGCTACAGGGAGCTTGTCCGGCACTATGTCAAAGAAGAAAAAGAAATCCGGCTACTACATGGATGAACTGGAGAAAATGTCAGCCTGAGACGCTTCTTCAGAAGCTCCTAGTGGTTCCAGAACTAGGGGATAATGGGAAAACTATGGTTTCGCTATTTATCCTAAGTAGTGAAGTCGCCGTAGTCTAGTAGGTAGTGTGTTGGCTTATTAGACATGAGGCCACAGTTCAAATACCAGGTCAGACAACTCCAACAAAACGAATCATGAAAAAATATTTCTTCAGCGACTTCCTCTCAGCAGATTTCTGGCAAAACTGTGAAAGCAAAATTGTCATGAAAATTTACTCAAAAATTTGTCGTTCGGAATCGACTTTAAGTGGTAGATGCTGCCACTCATGTTTAAAATTAACGCACACAACATAAGTGTTGTGAGAAACTAGTTCGTAGTCCTGACTAAAGGGTTGTAATGACCAATTATGTATGTATCTGGACATAACGATATTCCAGGTAACTGCAGAGCAGATAAACTAGCTAGGCGAGGCAAAACCATTGAGCTCTCCAAAGTATTGTCAACTTTTGAGATTCTGTCATCGATTCCGTTAATCACAAATGAGCGCCTTCGGACACAAGCAAAATCGCGCAGGAAATCTAGAGGATAGAGGGCGTTCAGTAAAACTGTTTAAACTCCAAAGAAGCACGCATGGTTCTGACTGTCGTGAAGGGATATTGCATTGGTCCATGGCGCCTTGCCAAAGATTGCTGTAGAACCTGCAGAGATGAGGAAGAGCATGAAACTGTCCTTCACCTACAGGGAGCGTGCCCGCCAATATCTCAAAGGAGAAAAAGTCATCCGGATGCTGACTACATGGATGACATAGAGGCACGGATGACATCAGAAACTCAGAATGGTTCTAGAACCAGGTGATAATGGGAAAACTGTGGTTTCACAATGGCCCATATATGGCATAAGTGTGGCTATTCGACTTCCTTTAGTGGTAAGCCAGCTCTGTCGCCTTCCTACAAATAACCGGCATTACCACCATATCTAATAGTCTCCAACGAGCCAAGCTTTTTATGCGAGCTGAACTTACCTTAGGTAAATGGTAACAAAATTGTTTATCAAACACGTTGAGTTTAAACCTACACACCAAATGTTCATTAACACTTAGGATAACATCCATACTCCCGAACTATCATTTCAGTTGTATTTATTTCAATGACTTGCAATTTCTTATTTCCTTAAGTACATGTTTATTTAAAGTTTTAAGTTGCCTTAAATTTTCCACAATTTAATGTCTCCCTTCTCCTGCCGCATTAAAATTATATTCCATTTTCTCTTCTATTTTTTTTTCTCATGATGTCCTTGCCACGCACTAATTAATTTCATTATGTTTCCGTTGGCCTTGACCTCTACGAAATAAACAAACAAATGAAGCCGCCACGAAAAATTGTTCAACAACGTCTTGTTCAATGCTAACGCCATTGCCATCAGCAAAGCAGACTTGTTAAGGTCATTAAAATGCTAATGAAATTTTTACTTTTTACTTTTACTTCTTCACAAAGTTATGACTGTGATTTAACGAAGGTTCGGTGAAAAAAAAAACGGAAAAAAGGAAAAGGCCCGTCGTCGTCGATTCATGCCGCAAACAACAACAACAACCAAAGAAAATAAAAGAACAGAAAATTATGTTAAAATAAGTCTAAATGGCCATAAAGTGCAAAACGAAAGAAAAGAAAAAATCAGCGTCTAACCGGCATTTAAGACAACAATCTAATTAAGACAGGGGAGGGAGGACTCAATATAATTATCACGCCGTTACAATTGTGGCCAACGACATTAACACACGGATGGGGGGATGGAGTGTTGATAATGTCTGGAGGAGGAGGAAAACAAGAAAAAAAACAAATAAGGGAAGTGAAAAACCAATTTGAAAAATAAAAATAAAAAATTGTTAAACTTGTTGTAGGTCAGTTACGATGTATTTACCCCAAACAGTCAAGAAAGTCTTGCAAACAAAAGAGTATTGAAGGAAAAAGGTCAAACAAACTCGGATTCATTAAGAAATCAACTCTCTCACTCTCTCTCTCTCCCTCTCTCTCTCCTTAGCTTATAATTTTTCTTAAGAGTAAATAGCAGTGTTGAAAAAATCAGTACTTTTGCACTTTTTTCAGGTCTTTTCATTTCAAAAGTACCACGGCACCCCCCGCTACTCTTTTAGTAAATACATTCCAAGCAAACAAAAGAGTATTGAAGGGAAAAGGTTAAACAATCTCTGATTCATTAAGAAATCAACTCCCTCGCTCTCTCACTCTCTCTCTCTCCCTCTCTCCTCCTTAGCTTATAATTTTTCTAAAGAGTAAATAGCAGTGTTGAAAAATTCAAGACTTTTGTACTCTTTCCAGTACTTTTTCATTTTAAAAGTACCACGGCAGTCTCCCGCTATACTTTTAGTACTTTTTTATTACATATTTTATATCTTGCTCTTTTCAACTACTAATGCATTAGCAAACATGTTCAACGTAATGCTAAAGGTAGAATTAGGCTTAAGCCCCGGTTAGCCAACCGTACAAGCGAAACGTATGTTCGTTTTTAGAATACGAAAAGCAATAAAAACGCTTGCCGAATGGTAATGTAATTTCGGTAAGCATTTGCCTTGCTCTTCATATGCTAAAAACGAACGTATGTTACATTACGTTCCATAGACGTTTGACCAAACGGGGCTTTTACCTTTTTTTACATTCCGAATCAGCTGTTTTAGTCTTGTATGTGAGCAACACGATGATGTTGTTAGTTTTTCTGTTCCGTGCCGTATGTGTATTAACCCTTTGCACTCGGCTGTCCCCTCTGAGAGGACAACGTAAGTCTAGCATATCACGCGGTTGTCCCCTCTGAGGGGACATGATAGTTTGTTAGCGATTACGGACAATGAAATTATTCCACCACAATTTTTTAAGAAACACGTGTTCTCCTATAATTTTCTGTTAAAATGGCACAAAAAATTGGTCGAAATGTGATAAAATTAACAAGATGCATGATAAATAAATCGTCCGCTCTACACGTCGGAAAGAAACGTGCGAAGTGCGTTCACGACGGACTGTACACTTCTCTGATCCGTTGAGCAAATTGTATATGTAGTGGATTATGCGTCCAAAGCTATAAGCATGTGGCTCAATGAAGTGGGAAACTTCAAAGAAATCCGATATCCGAGAGGAGAAATATACAATATCTCAATTCGTACTGAAGCGTCGAATAGAAAAAATTTTTGATACATATTTTTTTGTAAATATGTGTTCTTCAATGTCCACAAAGTCATATAAAACAAATTTCATTACAATTCCTTACTTGGTTCTGAAATTATACTGTGTAATATCACGTTTCCAAGATGTACGTTTTCGTTAAAACGTGGCGTCGAGTTGATGGTAGGTAACGTCCGAAATGGTGCCGAGTGCAAAGGGTTAAATATAAACAAAGTTCATTTGATAAGACAGCATATATAAAAAATATGACTAAGCTGTTATACTCTTTTAATAATAACTACGTTAATTTTTGTCCCATTTTATCAAACGAAGTGTCAAACTCTTCACAAGAGAGTGCACTTAAGAATGAATCCACTTATTTCATATTTTTTAATTAAATTTTGCAATTAAGAATGGCCAAACTTGGAAAAATAAGAAAAAATAATATTTTCTAAGTTTACCCTACCAAATCTCATAACATATGTATGTTTATGTATATCGTTTGAAAGGCTTAATCTCTCTCCTTTCTAAAAAAAACTTTGGATTTTTAAAATAGGTTCAAACATATTTATTTGGGTATTCAATAATTTTATGTGAAAAGATCAGAAAAACGGTTTTTGTCAAATAAAACAAGTTTGCAGGGTACGAGAAATATAAAAATAAAGTATTTTTGAGTTATACGCAACTAACTGAGCAACTTAGACTAGGTCGTTACTTGGGTGTATATAATTTTTTGTATTTTGTCGCATAGTATTCATGTATTTGTTTTCAAAAGTAACATTTGATGCAAAATAGTACTCTTTCAGTTATAGTTCAGTACCATAACAAAATTCCACTTTTATTAAGTACATACGCAAAATGTCTCTCTCTCTCCCTTTACCACAAAAACACTCCATAATTTTTGAGTTTTGAGAGAATAAAAGAGAATTATAATGGAGCTTAAAGTAACAGGATATCATAAAAACTAACACGCACACAAATATTATTATTTCTGCACTGTATTCTACACCAACAACTATACTAACACAGAGACAGTGGGAAAGAGCAAGAAAGTAAGAGTGAGAGTGAGTGTGAGCAACATTTCTAATTGCGATTTTTGTTTTGAGAACACCCACTCAACCCTTCTACAAAATCAACTCGATTTCTGTTCGGCTGAAGGGGATGAAAAGTTTCTTAAACTTTTACCCGCCAACCTCCTTTCTTTTTTTTTGTCATTCTCTTCTATTGTTTGACATTCATTGTGAAAATTTATAATTTTCAATGTCAAAGTTAAAGTTAAAAAGTTTAACTGGTTGTTGCTTAACTTTTGCCTGCTGCTGCATGCAGCAAATGGTTTCACATACTTACTCTTGTACTCATTGAATTTCAAAAGGATTTGAGTAAAAATGTCCTTGTTTTTGTTTTTATAAAATGTACTACAGATATTTGTAGTTGTTGTTTTAAATGTCATTGTAGTCGAAACAACAACAACAACAATAGTGTAAATTTATGTTTTAATACTAGCCCCCCCCCTTTCACTCATTAGTCAGTCACCACAGATGTAAGGGGGGGAAACCCCAAAAAACTGGGTTGAAATTGATGCTGAAGTTTGATACTTTTTTCTTGAATCTGCCTGTTTACCATGTGACAACTTAGTTGATTAAAGTCCTTTTCGAGTTAATGAACAGGCAAAGGTCATTGAATGTGGGTTAAAAAGTTTTATGAAACAAAAAAATTTGTTTTTAAAAATGTAGTCGTAAATAGGGGTGGACTTTACAATACAAACAAAAGGGATTTTAAGCTACTTTAATTACATTACAGGATGCAGTTAAAGCCTTTACTTTACTTACTTACTTACTTATTTAATTGGCCATTAACAACCCGACTAATGGATTTCGGCCTGCCTTAACACATCCTTCCAGGTGCCTCTGCTTCTAGCGCATCTACTGCAGTTGGTGACACCAATCGATGACAGGGCTTCCTCGATTTGGTCCTTCCAATGCAAACAAGGTCATCCTTTTCGCCAACTTCCGCAGATCTCCGCATCAAATACCCGTCTTGGCGGAGCATACTCCACCATTCGAACGACATGGCCGAGCCATGGATGTTAATACGCTGCACAACGTCTATGTCGTTGCGTAGCCCATACAGCTCATTATTGGATCGAATGCGGAAATCATCGCCAACTCGCACTGGACCGATGATCTTACGTAGGACTTTTCTCTCGAATACTCTCAAGGCTGCTGCATAAGTGCTTAATACTGTCCATGCCTCTGCGCCATAAATAAGCATGGGGAGGATGAGCGTCTTGTAGAGTTTTAGTTTTGTCATACGAGAGAGATCTCTGCTACTCAATTGCCTATTGAGACCATAGTAGCACCTGTTGGCAAGAATGATCCTGTGCTTGATCTCCAGATTAACATCATTTTTGGTAGTAACGGTGGAGCCAAGATAAATAAATTCCGGTCGTTATCTGAGATCCAATACGCCGCACGTCTCTAGCTGTCGGTAACATATACTTTGTTTTGCCCTCATTTACTGCCAGACCCATCATAGTAGACTTCCTCGCTTGCTACCTTGACGAAGCTGCAGTAATTGCTCAACGTCATTCTGCATAGCCTCATCAGCTTCGCAGGTATACCGAGCTCAGACATTGCGGCAAAAACATGATCCCTTATGGGGCTAACGAAGGCAGCCTTATAGACGACAAAAAGATGGTGTTTGTAGACTTGTTTTTCGTGGGTCTTTTCCACTTTACTTATCTTCTTTACATAACTGGTCCCCCTTTAGTCGGGCTTAGAACCTAGCTTCTTACACCACCCATTCTGCGTTAATTTTAGACACGAGTGGCGGGACCTACAGTTTAAAGTCGATACCGAATGATAAATTTCTTGAGAAGCTTCCATGGCAATTTTATTTCAGACTTTCAGAGTTTTTGCCAGAAATTTGCTGAGAGGAAGTCGCCGAAAAAATATTTTTTCATATCTTCGTTTTGATGTCTGACCTGAGGTTTGAACAGTGGCCTTAAGTCTAAAAAGCCAACACACTACCTCCTAGATTACGGCGACTTATTACTTTAATTACTTACTTTACATAATTGGTCATTACAACCCTTTAGTCTAGATTACAACCCAGCTTCTTACACCACCCAAGTTGCGTGTGTTAATTTTATCCATTAGTGGCGGGACCTACAGTTTAAAGTCGATACAGAAAGTTAAATTTTTTGAGAAGCTTATCATGGCCAGAAAACTGCTGAGAGTAAGTCGCTGAAGAAATATTTTTTCTTATTTCATAAACTCCCGAATTTATTATCCACCACGAATTTCTGACTTTGAATTTTTTAACCCTTAAAACATTTAAATACGGGTACAATTATTTGAATACTAAAATCTGTGAAGCACTGCAGACTACTCGCAGGATAAATTCCCATGCATAAAAACATTTTACTTTACTTTGCAGTTTAAGGGAATTTTGAAGAAATAAAACAGAATAAAATTCACACACTTTACGATAAGGATGCGATATGTTGTGATAACATTTAATGTTCAACCCTTTCTTCTGAAGTCTTTAACACACAAACGAGAAACGATGGATTTATGTAAAGCCATGCAAATGAGTTGATTGAGGCCCATTATGAAGGGAAAAATTATTCAAAGCAGGGTGTGTGAAAAATCGAAATTGATGAGACCATGAAGCGGTTTGCATGTGCGATCTGCATAATCTGCAGGAACAAATCTTGTTTATTTCAAATGAAATGAGTTTTAAAGGATTGTGGAAAAAGAATTTTTTGACATCTGGTTACCAAATACTTCGTATTGATTGGGTTCAGAATCAATTTCAAGAAGTTTATGGCGGCAAGATATTTTACAATAGTTTAGCAGGTAAAGAAAGTTTGATTGCTTTAAAAGCAGTATGTTTTTTAATATTTGAAAACAATCAAATCTATGATAATCTGGAAGTCACCTCACTGGGCACAGTTTTTTTGAGTCATATAAGGACCCATTGTAACACCGCTATTACCTCTTCCGTCATAATTATAACACCTGGCTGGCATTTATTAACTATCCCGAGAGTCTCAAGAATCAACGCTGGACCATGATAGAGAAGATGTTATTTGGTCTTCTCCTTTTCGTCTTTCCAGCTTCTGCAGAAGTCATTATGAGATATTCCCAGTAACCTGGCGTGAAGACTCAGAGACCAGTATCCTCTTATAACTGCAATGAGGTCCCTTAAATGGAATCTTGATACATAATTGCTCATTACAACCCTTCAGTCAGGATTACGACCTAGCTTCTCACAGCCACTTACGCTGTGTGCGTTAATTTTATTCATGAATGACGGGACGTACAGTATTAAGTTGACTCAAAACGTCAATTTTTTTTTTTAATAAATTTTCATGGCAATTTTTTTTACTCTCATAGTTTTTGCCAGAAATCTGTTGAGATGAAGTTGCCGAAGAAATTTTTTTCATATTTCGTTTTGTTGGAGTTGTCTGACCTGGGGCTTGAACCGTGGCCTTACATCTAATAAGCCAACACACTACCTATTAGACTACGGCGACTTCTATTTTTATTTCTATAGGTTAGGTTCTATGCACTTGTGTCCTATAGGAACCTGTTGTAACACCGATATGATCTCTTCCGTCATAATTATAACTCCTGGCTGGCATCTGTTCACCATCTCGAGAGTCTTATGAACATGTGGGTTTTTCTCAAATCACCTTTGGCTAGACACGTTTTGTCACTAAATTCTGGGTATCCAAGAATTCTTCTTTTAAGATTCCCAAACTCCAAATCATGATAGAGAAGATGTTATGTGGTCTTCTCCTATTCGTCTTTCCATCTTCTGCAGAAGTCATTATGAGATATTCCCAGTAACCTGGCGTGAACGCTCTGAGACCAGTGTCCTCTTATAACTGCCATGAGGTCCCTTAAATGGAATCTTGATAGATTCAATGCAAAATCTGTTCTGCATATATCCATATCAGCCGAGATGTGCTTGATGTCTCTACAAGTGGTTTTATTAACCCATCTTAGCTTTGCCAATGAATGGAGTTTCTTTCGCCCCTCTACAGAGTAGCAGCAATCTCATTTAGGAACTCATTTAAATTTTCCGTGGTACCCTGCTTTAGCAAGTGCATCTGCCTTGTTGTTACCTTCGATGTAGGTATGCCATGTTTAAAAACCTAAATGAGATTAAACGTCGAATATCTCGCTGTCTTCTTCAGAGACAACCGACTTTCTTTATGTGGTTACACACTCTTTAGGAATCTAATGACCGCTTTACTGTCGTTATATATTTATGCGTATATCACTATTTGTTATTCTCTGCTACCGATTTCTATTTCTGTAATGTATTGTTACGAAAATGGAAAAATCTAGATACTGGTGTTTTGCTTTTAAATCGTTTAACCTTAAAATTATAAACAAAAGCTACAAAAACAAAAAAAACAACGAACTTGTTTACAAATTATCGCACTGCGTTATATAGCAGCAAACGCCAGCATAAGAAAGCGATAAACAAGTAAACAAAAATATACCAACAAACACCAGAAGGATAAATGTAAACAAAATACACAAACAACAATAATGAAACAACGATGTTTACATTTATAGAGATGTCGAGAAGGCGAAGCCACGAACATTCGCCTTTAAGATAATTCATCAGACTGTTTACTCTGCCTTATAAAAGGCAAGGCAAAATAGGCGGCTGAGTTAGTGATGTTCAATCAGTCTTCTGTGAAGACGTGGTGCGTTTGAAAAAGTAATCGTGATTTGAAGATCTCCATTACAAAGATTTGACGAACAATTGCCTAGTAATTGTTATTGTTTATACAAAGGTTATAAACAGAGGAATAACAAAGTAAAGCAATTGTTGTTGTTTACATCAAGTTGTGAAGAGTGGCATACAGAATTGTGCGAATAATAAAGAATTTTAATTAAAACTAAACATAAATTTAATTTTATTTTATTTACAATCTGCGAACTCTTATTCTAAACGTTTTTAAAAGGCAACAAACTTAACAATATTCAATTCTCACAGTGTATTTTGTAATTCCTTAATTGACCTTTAAACCTAAAAAAAAGAATTGCTTCGCTACCGAATGAATTAATTTTTGTCAATGACTTTCAATTCCGTATTTCACTGTATGGTAGAGCCTTGTAACATCCCTTGTATAGTTTGTTTTTTTATCATTTGTAATGTTTTCTTAATTGCAACCTCTTGTCTGCTATCGGTGTAACGTTTGTTACTGCTACCGATAAGGACAATGACAATGACAACGACACCGATGTTGTTTATGATTATGATGATCCTTCTGTTAAAGTCAAGCCATCCATTCATTCATTCATTCATTCCATTCCCTCATTAATATGGTTGGTATTGGTTAAGGGGATAATTATAGTTTTTATTGGTAATCAATAGGATTTCTCACATTCATTCGCATTCATCATTTCAATTTCATTGTGTTACCATTTGTTCTCCTCGACCTCTTTCATCGTTAATACTTTTATTAACATTTTTCGTACAATTGTTTGTACCTTTGTAGGGTACGAGTACATTCATGCATTCATGCCATGTTTGTTTAGCTTATTTATCGCCTTTGTTTGTTTACGCATATCGTGTCGTTTCGTTTTTTTTTTTGCATGAACTTGTCAAAATTATTGCCAGTTTTAATGCTGCTGCTGCAAATTATTGTCTTTCCTATTGACACTCTAATCAAATATGATACGAGGGTTAGACAAGTAAAGGTAGACTAGTAAACTGGTTGTATTGATTGCTTGAATTTTAGGGCTGTATTGACACTAATCAGTAGGACGATGTCAATTTCTATACGAGTAAACAATAGACATTTGACATTTGGTTTATAGGAGAGGAGGTGTTTCCTTTGTGTTACTATTCTTGCAACATATCATAATTAGTACACGATGATGAACAGTTAGCAAAGGAAGTATCAATTACAGAATTGAATTGGAAATAAACATGAGCAAATAAAACAACAATTGAACAATTCCTTGTAAAGGGTTCGCCAAATAACTTTTTTTGAAAATGCTTTAAAAAAACTACTGAATATTTTCCCAAATTTGTTTTTTTATTTGAAAGTACAATCCTTCCAGTTAATAATGGAAAATAGTTTCATTCAAATGGCTGCCTCGGCTGGCCATGCAGTAGCCTACACCAGAAGATGCCGATTTCGGCAAAAAAAAATCATCTTTTCAGACGAAGCTCATTTTGATCTTGACGGGTATGTAAACAAGCAAAATTGTCGCATTTGGGGCACAGAAAACCCGCAGGCATATATTGAAAAGCCGACGCACCCAAAACGAGTCACTGTTTGGTGCGGGTTATGGTCCAGAGGCATAATTGGGCCATTTTTCTTTGAAAATGAGCAAGGAGTGGCCGTTACAGTCAATGGCGATCGTTATCGGGCAATGTTGAACGAATTTTTATTCACAAAAATTGAAGAGGAGGATATTGGCAACATTTGGTTTCAACAGGACGGCGCTATGTGCCACAAAGCCGAAGCTACACTCAATGTTTTGCGCCCTGTTTTTGAAGATCGCATTATTAGCCGCAAAGCTGATGTCGTTTGGCCACCTCGGAGCTGGGATTTGACACCGTTGGACTATTATTTGTGGAGTGCCGTCAAAGATAAGTGTTACGCCAACAAGCCAGAGACAATTGACGCTTTAAAGGACAATATTCGTGAAGCCATTGGTGAAATACAGCTGCATACAATCGAAAATGTGCTTAAAAATTGGACCGATCGTGTAGGCTACTGCATGGCCAGCCGAATGAATGAAATTATTTTCCATTATTAACCGGAAGGATTGTACTTTCAAATAAGAAAAGAAATTTGAGAAAATATTCAGTAGTTTTTTTTTTAAAACATTTTCAAAAAAAAAGGTTATTTGGCGGACCCTTTACTTAACGTAGGATTCAACTAGTTTTCTTGACATTAAATGGCAAGTGAAAGGGGAACATTCTTAACTATTTATGTCTTTAAATGTATGATACGATTAGTAAACAGCTGTAGGACATGTATAATATTTTTGCTGTATTATTCGTTAGGCGCTGCAATCTTTTACCAATAAACTTGGTTTTAAGCCTTTTATAGCTTAAGTTCTGGGCACAATTTACTTGAGTCCTACTAGGGTTAGTTGTAACACCGATAATACCTTTTTCGTCATAACTCCTGGGTGGCATCTCTTCACCATACCGAGAGTCTTATGATTTTTCTCAAATCATCTTTAGCTAGACACGTTTTGTGACTAAATTCTTTGTGTCCATGAATTCTTCTTCTTAGGTTTCCAAGCCCCAAACCATGACAGAGAAGATGTTCTATGCTCTCCTGCTCTTCGTCTTTCCAGCTTCTGCAGAAATCATTATGAGATATTCCCAGTAACCTTGCATGGACACTCAGAGACCAGTGTCCTCTTATAACCGGCATGAGGTCCTTTATCTATCTGGTATCTCTACAAGGGAACCCATCTCTTAACTTCGCCAATGAATGGAGTTTTTTTCGCCTCTCTACAAAGTAGCTCCAAACTCATGTAACAATTCAATTGAAATTTCCATGGTGTCTGCTTTAGCAATTGCTTCGCCCTAGTTGTTACTAGTAAACATGGTCTTAAGCCTTCACTATGTTCATTACTTTACCTTATAATTACGGAACTAACATATTCCCATAGGATTCTCTCTCATCCATACATTTGCGTTCATTTTATACTTGAGTGGCGGGACCTACAGTTTACTTTGTCGACTCCGAACGACAGATTCTTTGAGAAACTTTTCATGGCAATTTTTATTTACTCCGAATTTTTGCCAGAAATCTGCTGAGAGGAAGTCAACGAAGAAATATTTTTTTCATATTTTCGTTTTAACGTCTGACCTAGGAACCGTAGCCTTACGTCTAATAAGCCAACACACTACCTACTAGACTACTACATACATACATACATAATTGGTCATTACAACTCTTCAGTCAGGATTACGACCTAGTTTCTCACACCACTTATGTTGTGTGTGTTAATTTTATACATGAATGGTGGGACCTACAGTTTAAAGTCGACTCCGAACGACAGATTTTTGACAAACTTTTCATGGCAATTTTTCTTTACTCTCAGAGTTTTTACCAGAAATCTGCTGAGAGGAAGTCGCCGAAAAAATACTTTTTGTATTTTGTTTTGATGACTGGCCAGGGGTTCGAACTTTGGCTTTACGTCTAATAAGCCAACACACTACCTACTAGACTACGGCGACTTCAGGAATTTATTTTCACAGGAATTTATTTTTACTCCTTTGAATAATTAGTTTCCAAAAGTAATCTTATATCCAAGATTATCTCTGTGGTTGCACTAAAGCCAGTATTTGTTCTGACACTTGTTTAGACACTGTCGTGCTATAAACACAATAAGCGCAACGCACGCAGCAATTTTATATTTGTTTAGACACTGTCGTGCTTTAAACATAATAAACGCAACGTAGTAAACACAGCAATTTAACAACAAGAATTTAATTGTTGTGTTGCATTTAAACTGATCACCTACATAAACAACCATGTGTTTATTTGTATATTTGAAAGATAGCTGTTTTTGCTGCGCTACATTTATTGTATTTATAATATTGCATTATCTGTCATTGAGAACTGTTGATTAGGTTGTAACTGTTTACGATTTTCAACTGCTAACGCATTCTCAGTTGCTCTATTCTGATGTTGTTGTAGGTAGAATCGTTTCCATTAGAGGTCAGCAATGAGTATTCAAAAACGCATTCATACTTATTTTAATGTCATGCTCATACTACCCATATTCAAAGTTTGAAATACTCATCGCTTTCATACTTAACAATACGCATGATTTTCTTGATTTCGACTCTCCATGACTCATCGTATACACGAATCACAAAATAAGTATGATTCGCATACAAACACTAAAATACTTACTAGAAGATTGTGTTGCTGCTCTGTTTATTTTGCTTATGTGTCTTTTTTCTTTTGTTGTAAATGCAACAACAACTAAGACTGTAAATTTTGATGAATGATTCGAATCACTCGAATCATTTGTAAGTACATATTATTGGTATTTTTCTTGAAGTTATGAATCTGAATGAGTAGGAGTATGAATCAAACATAGGTCGAATGTTATGAGTTTGATGTCAACGTTGTACTCATACTCATTGCAACTTGTACTTATAAATCAATGTTGTACTGAGTACGAATGAATCAGAGTAGTTGGATTTAAATGCTGTTGACTCACTCTTACTCAAAATTTCATGAGTACTTATGAGTAGCGAAAAAGCGATTCATTGCTGATCTCTATTCCACAGTTTCATGTTTGCAATGTCAGCTAAATCTTGCCTGTGATGAACCAATAAGCAACCGCTATCCGCTCAAGCCCATATCAAAGTTATTTTAAGCTTCATTTTCCATGGTTTCTGTATATTTTCCCGCATATTTTTACTTTTAAATCACAAATGAAAAATTTGTAAAATTATTAAAACAAATAAGGATGCCAATATTTTCACTTTAAATAAAACGACAATATTGTCATGACCTTTAAACTTTCAAACTTGAAGTAATAAAAGTTACAATTGTATGCCATAGAAATATTGCAAACAAACTATTGTACAGCCAGTACGAGTACCCGGACCAGTAATACGGAATGCAGTTTTTGTTTAAGTTAATATGTTAAGTGTCTCAAAGTAATTTTTATTCCCGGAAAACTTTTCTTTAAGATTCTTGCCAAACATACAGCGAGAGACAGCCAGCCAGACAACCATTCAAGTAAGTAAGTAAGCGAACGAAAAAGTACAACAAAAGAAACGAACAACAATAACAATAAAAAAGAATATAAAAATGAGAATGAGAATGCGAATGCGAATATGAGAACGGGAACGGGAATGCGAATGTGTATACAAAATGGTAAGTTATTGAAAACTTTGTCTATGAATTTGTTGCCAACTGCTTAAATGCCAACAGAATAACAACAAAACTAACGGAAAACAACAGTTTTATAACACAATGTCTACCACGACAATAAACGGCTTATGAACAACAATATCAACAACAACAACAACAACGGTTATACTATTTACTGAAAACATTTCCATGTTAAATATGAAAAAACAAATTTACAAAAATTATTATGAAAAATATGGCGGCGCATATTACCGGCGACATCTGCTACAAACATGCAAACAAACTTGTATACTTCGTTTAAATGACTCGCGTATAGCAATGGGTTGTGGTAAGAATTTGCAATGAATTCAACTGACGACGCTGTTATAGTGTCATATGAGAGTATATTACGGTTTAATTACATTCATTGTACTTACATATGTATGTACATATAGAGGTTATAAGAGGACTTCTTAAATTTTAAACATATCATATAGGAGGTTTATAGTTCGATTTCGGTTTAAGTTTAAAGATGTGCAAATGAATTTTAATTTATTGTGTTCATTAACTTACTTAATTTCGAACTGCCTTAACACATACTTCCAGACGCTTCTGCTTCTTGCGCGCCTACGCCAGTTGGTCACACCATTCGATGACAACGCAAACAAGGTTGCCCTCTTCGCCGACTTCCGCAAATCCCCGCATCAAATACCCGTCTCACTGGAGCATCCTCCTCCATTCGAACGACAAGGCCGAGCCAACGCAGCCGATGGATTTTAATATGCTGCACAACGTCTTTCGTTGAGGAGCTCATAAAACTCATTCGCACTTGATCGAAGATCTTACATAGGACTTTTCTGCATCAGTGCTTAATAGTTTTCATGCGTCTCCATTAAAAAGAAGCATGGGGAAGACAGTCGCCGTGGTCTAGTAGGTAGTGTGTTGGCTTATAAGACGAAAAGCCAGCGTTCGAGCCCCAGGCCAGACATCAAAATAAAATACAAAAAGTATTTCTTCGGCGACTTCCTATCAGCAGATTTCTGGCAAAAACTCTGAGAGCAAATAAAATTGCCATGAAAAGTTTCTCAAAAAATCTGTCGTTCGGAGTCGACTTTAAACTGTAGGTCCCATCACTCATGTATAAAATTAACACACACCACATAAGTGGTATGAGAAACTAGGTCGTAATCCTGACTGAAGGGTGCAATGACCAATTATGTATGTATGTATGGGGAAAACAAGCAACTTGTAAAATATTAGTTTTGTAGTGCGAAAGAAGTCTCTGCTACTCAATTGCCTATTGAGACCATAGTAGCACCTGTTGGCAAGATCAAGATTTCAGAGCCAAGATAAATAAATTCCTTGACTATATCGAAAGTATAGTATCGGCATTAACATGCCTACTAATTAATTCGATTATCGTGGCTCTATATCAGCAATCGGCAGAGATACCCCTCCAAAGCCCATAGATTGCAGGCGTTAAACCAGCATATCTCAGCAGGTGGCCTATTGTAATACGAAAAAGATTTTCTTCCCTAATCGTGAAACGATCTTAAGTTTCAGATAAGGCCATTTAGTTTGCCAATATCCTCGACAGATCAGAGAGATCAATTGCACGCTTCCTTCTACTCCATAGAAATGCTCAACCTTTGCCTACATGGTGAACAACCGTTTCCTTTTCTTTCTCATCTCAACAACTCCTACAGCAGTCACGGGTCATATAATCAAAACTAATCCATCCCGAATGGTTTTCTAGTTTGCAAACTCCAGTGATGGCTTTCTTGACATAACGTGCGTCCTTATCTAACCCTGGATATACAGTAAGTGTCGAAAGAAACTGTACTTTAAGGATAGAATTTTAACAATCACCAAATTCAACTTTTACTACTTAAGGAGAGTGGCCGAAAAAATTTGTTAATATTTTGAAATTTTTTATAATTTTTTTTTGTTTTTATTTTAAAAACTGGCAATGAAACAATTTTAAAATAAAAATAAAGGCAATTAATGTATGTTTTTATGCACAGTTACTTTTGACGCTCACTGTATATACTACCACTGTGTTCCGCTCGTGAGTAGATGAGTTCATGACGGCAGTTCATATATATGTATATCACAGTAGCCTATTTAATTCATACAATACGCCTGAAATACGTTGAAAAATTCCTGCAGACTCTTCGACAGTGAAAAAATACCTCCAACTACAGTAATCCCTCGATTTACATCGTAGTTGGTTCCAAAACAAGGCGACGTAAATCGAATGACGACGCAAATTGAAGTTAGAGGGAACAAAAAATTTGACGACGTAAATCAAAACAACGTTAATCGAGTTCACGTAAATCGATGGATTACTGTACAGCTTAATATAACTTCGAGCCATTTGTAAAGACATGTTTTTGGCGAGTTACATTACATTTTCCTCTCCCCACTTAAATGAAATGGTTGCCTTTAAGTTTGCTAAAAAGTCAGAGTCATCTAAAACTCACTGTTGTCAGAATTCTCGAGTAATGTATATTTTATACATGCCAATGTCTAATTGCGTAGAACCTGTGGGCTTCTACCCAGCGCCGGATAGAGAAGTAAAATGATCTTCGTTGAGATCAGTTCAACCAAACAAAGGCAAGAATCTTAGATCTGTTATCCCAAGAAGGGACTCAAATAAGTACTCCTGAACAGTAAGAACAAGTTACACCCCAACCAAGGCCAATGGTCGAATATTTTACCGTTTTGAAGTTTCTGGTGAAGAGTACTCTCATATTTTCCTGGTATTTACTCCTAAATCGTGGAGGCTTATAAGTTGAATGCTGTTTTATGTAGGTAGGTTCTAGTGGCAGCTTTGATACCAAAAGTTCACTTGAGCACGCATAGCGGCCCGTTGTGATGCCACAGGTACATAGCTGCCGCATATTTGATATATGAAATGATAAAAACAAATTGAATTTATAGTGGACAGCCTAAGGCATTGTATTAATGAATATGAAATTAAAATGTTCAACAAAACATATCAAATAACATGTATTTATGTATTTAAACCATACTAGTATGGTATGGATGGCCTACCAAAAAAAAATATAAAAGTTGGCCAATATTACTTTGACTATTTAGGTTTGGATTGTTGCCACTACCGCACTAAGCTAAGAAACCCAAAAGAATACTTTGCTACATACATTCAGAGCATGCTTCAAGCAAAAAATAAGACGAATACAGAACAGTTTATAAAACAAAACAAAAAAACCGAAATTAGGGGTAAGAAAAGCATCATAAGAATGGCAGTAAATTTTACTGTAATTAATCAAAAAGGCTCTCAAACTTGGCTGCAAATATTTGGCATTTCTTATGATCAAATATTTCAAGCCAATAATTTTATATAAAACAATAACAACAACTACAACAACAATAGTATAAAACCATATTTATCCATTAATATTTATACCGTACTTGTTGGCAACAACAGCAACAATGGAAACAACAATTGCAATACAATGATGACCTGTTTTAAGGCCATACCCTCATATTCGGTCATCATTTCTTTTCATTTCATTTCCAATAGTAATGTATGTACATATGTGTGCCTTTTAAGTTTCTGTTTTTAGGTTTCTTAGCCAACCAACAGATATGTATGTATTTACTGTGTTGGACATTGGAGCGTAACTAATTACATGCGGCCAACCACCAGACAAGAAATTATTCCCTTAAAGCCAAGAAAAATTCTCCACAAAAATATGAAAAGTATGCCAAGTCAAGCTATTATGGATGAATTTATAAACAATGGCCACCATGAACTTAAATTCAAAGAGTTGAAGCGAAAGACACTGAAAAGAGCTTCAATTTAATTGAAATTCCCATATAATTAGTGCCCAGCATATGTGTGGTGTC